>JBAMBI010000465.1:0-2982803 GCA_037043535.1 Drosophila putrida
TTTGTCAAATCTTATCCGATTTTCGTGCGGAATGTCATTTTCGTCATGATTTGATCTATAAATTGATTGTACAATTTAAGATAGTTAATTTTCAAAAATCAAATTTTTCGATATTTTTGGAATTTTAGATAAGGGTACCCCCTTTACATTTTCTAAAAAAAAAAATTTCAAAATTTTATTTCTTAAGTTTTTACTTTTAATCAACTCCTGGTACCCAAATTAGTATTAGAGAATACTTTAAAGTTGATTTTGAGCAGTTTCATTTTTTTGTAAAAATTCATGCCGAAAGTGACCAAAAATTTGACTTGTAAAATGCCTAGTGCCAAGGGTTAGCAGACTTTAAACATGCATAACTTTGTCAAATCTTACCCGATTTTAATGTGGAATGTCATTTTCGTCATGATTTGATCTATAAATTGATTCTACAATTTAAGATAGTTAGTTTTCAAAAATCAAATTTTTCGATATTTTTGGAATTTTAGATAAGGGTACCCCCTTTACATTTTCTAAAAAAAAAAATTTCAAAATTTTATTTCTTGAGTTTTTACTTTTAATCAACTTCTGGTGCCCAAATTAGTAGTAGAGATTACTTTAAGTTGATTTTTAGGGGTTTTATTTTTTTGTAAAAATTCACCCCAAAAGTGACCAAAAATTTGACTTGTAAAATGGCCAGTCCCAGGGGTCAGCAGACTTTAAGCTTGCATAACTTTGTCAAATCTTATCCGATTTTAATGTGGAATGTCATTTTCGTCATGATTTGATCTATAAATTGATTCTACAATTAAAGATAGTTAGTTTTCAAAAATCAAATTTTTCGATATTTTTGGAATTTTAGATAAGGGTACCCCCTTTACATTTTCTAAAAAAAAAAAATTTCAAAATTTTATTTCTTGAGTTTTTACTTTTAATCAACTCCTGGTACCCAAATTAGTATTAGAGAATACTTTAAAGTTGATTTTGAGCAGTTTCATTTTTTTGTAAAAATTCATGCCGAAAGTGACCAAAAATTTGACTTGTAAAATGCCTAGTGCCAAGGGTTAGCAGACTTTAAACATGCATAACTTTGTCAAATCTTACCCGATTTTAATGTGGAATGTCATTTTCATCATGATTTGACCTATAAATTGATTCTACAATTAAAGATAGTTAGTTTTCAAAAATCAAATTTTTCGATATTTTGGAATTTTAGATAAGGGTACCCCCTTTACATTTTCTAAAAAAAAAAAATTTCAAAATTTTATTTCTTGAGTTTTTACTTTTAATTAACTCCTGGTACCCAAATTAGTATTAGAGAATACTTTAAAGTTGATTTTGAGCAGTTTCATTTTTTTGTAAAAATTCATGCCGAAAGTGACCAAAAATTTGACTTGTAAAATGCCTAGTGCCAAGGGTTAGCAGACTTTAAACATGCATAACTTTGCCAAATCTTACCCGATTTTAATGTGGAATGTCACTTTCGTCATGATTTCATCTATAAATTGATTCTACAATTTAAGATAGTTAGTTTTCAAAAATCAAATTTTTCGATATTTTTGGAATTTTAGATAAGGGTACCCCCTTTACATTTTCTAAAAAAAAAAAATTTCAAAATTTTATTTCTTGAGTTTTTACTTTTAATCAACTCCTGGTACCCAAATTAGTATTAGAGAATACTTTAAAGTTGATTTTGAGCAGTTTCATTTTTTTGTAAAAATTCATGCCGAAAGTGACCAAAAATTTGACTTGTAAATGGCTAGTGCCATTAGTAGTATAAGGAAAAGAAAGTTTTATAAAACATCGGAGCTGGCTACTGGACAGAGTGTCTTCTAAAGCAGTTTTAATTTCATTGTTATCTAGTTAGTTTGTCAAATTTGAAAAAGTTTTATGAAAATTGATCCATTCAATCCAAATAGCTGAGCAATGTACTTTGGTAGTATACGCAGTCATGCTCATGACAATGTTAACTTTGAGGATAATAGCACTCGGCGTCAGTTTATCACGAAGGTGTGCAGCATTCTTGCTGTAAGTAGAAATAGATTTTAAATTCAAATTGTTGGTGCTGAGATATAATACTTCCTCCGATAGCTCCAATTGACGTTCACTGCAGCTGTATGTTCCATATTCATCTTCGTCGAGTCTGCCAATGAATGGTTAAAAGAACATGTTTGGATAGTTTTTATAGCCATGGGTCTATTTCTGATTCTATCTTGTGTTCTTATGTGTTTTATAGAAGTAGCTCGAAAGGTTCCCATTAACTACATACTTCTGTTTTTATGTACGATGTGCCAGTCGATCATGGTCAGCGTTGGCTGTTTGAAATATGATCCACATAAGGTAAGTTATTCTATCATACCTTCACTCCTCACTCTTTTTTTTTGGCTATCTCTCCGATTCCTCTCAGATCCTTGCAGCTGTGGGCATTACACTAGCTGTATGTCTGGCTCTGGCACTATTTGCAGCCTTTGCGCCATGTGATTTTACCGGTTGTGGCCCGTTCCTATGTATTCTGATGCTTGTCCTGGTTTTACTGGGTATCGCCTCCGTTTTTATAAGAAATCGAACCTTAGACTGGATATTTGTATGTATCGGCCTTCTTGTGATGTCCCTGTACCTCGTCTATGACGTCCAGATGATGGTAGGTGGCCATAAGAATGAATACAGCGAGGACGATTACATCATTGCTGCCCTCTGCCTCTATATTGATATCATCCAACTGTTCCTATTCATTTTAATGTTACTAGGGCTACTGGACGATTCATAAAATGCATCCCAACAAATTATATATTATATTTTCTTTTAAATATAAAAATTGTGCGTTTTAGACATTGTACTTCAATAGAAGAAAAACTCTACTAGTTTCTTCACAGGCAGAAGAAAGCGTGGGAAAGCATATATCAAATAATTATTCTCGGACTTGCTTGCTTGGAATGTTATAACATATACTAGAAACTCTATTAAAAATCTACCTGAAATACTTGTTATTTTGTTATATACAATTTGACCAAATTTAAATAAATCGGACTAGCATATCAGCCAGTCATATGTCTGCAAGGCTATAAAATCTTTGGCTAACCAAAGAAAAGGTTGCTTACGTTATCTATAATAATATTTGAATGTTATCTTCATCATTTTAATGGTTTGTATTCCTAAAATCTAATCAAATTATTTTGCAAAGATAAAAAGTCTGATATGGCACAAAATAAGGGATCTAAAAACGATTAAACGAACAGGCAGAGTTATAAAAGTTTAAGGTCTAAGGTCGCATAAATCTAGCAATTTTACAAATCAGTACACAATGATTGGCAATCATGTGGAAGGCGTATCACAGCAATTAAACCGTATTAAAGCTATCAAAGAGCTGACCAACCCAGCAGGTGACCAACTTGACACCCTGCTTGATGTTCCAACCTAAAGAGACCTCATCTGTGCTGCCTGTGTGTGTTGGTGTGTGCTTACTTTAAACTTTTCAAAGTAAGCCTGTCCCATGCCCCATCGAAGGTTGGCGTGTGGCATTCAGCACGGTAAGTCGACAACTGTGATGCCGGTTCTGGCCCTGTCAACTGGCAACTGGCGAGAGGAGGAACTTTTGGCTTAGTTGTTCAGTTTATTGTTAACCTAAAACGCCGGCAAAGCAAGTGGGCTTCGCCTTTGCCATTGACACAGTCGCAAACGATTGGGCTTCAATTAACTTGTATCAATATTGAACTAGACAACAGCCTTACTACTCACTCCCCTTCATCAGCTCATTCCTTCACCTGCACGTTTGCTCACCTGTTAACTGGTATGGCCCTTTAATTGGTAGCAAGTTAATTCCACTTTGATCGCTAGATAAATATGAGAATATTTTAACCAAAGTCTATTGATAAACTGTAGAAAAGAAAAGACACCCATTCGGGGGTAACCAGACCCCTCACACACACTTAATAGATACACACTAACACACACACACACACACACCACCACCAAGTGAGTCTGTTTCACTTTCTCTTTAGCTTTGTCTTCGTCTGGCGCACAGTCTGAATGAATAATTTATGACACGGCCCAATCATAAAGCGAGGTTAAAAGTTATGTACGAAATATTCTCAATAAGCTACCAATGCCAGACACGCCCATTTCTTGTTTTTGGGGGTGGCATATTTACCATGGAAATGCCTTTTCCACTTCGATAACGTAATGCCGTCAGGATCTGTGCGATTCGAGCGTATAATAAAATGTAGTAATAAAAATGCATTCAGCTACGGTGGAGCAAGCTCGATAGTACGAGACCCTGTACTTTTTGAGTGCAAAGCGTTCACTAAATATTGTTTCAATTTCTTATTGTCTTTGAGATCTAGGAAGTTAAAAAAGGGACAGACAGACGTCCAAACGGACTTGCCTATTTACTTTAATCTTTATGGGGTCTGCCACGCCTCCTTGTGTCTGTTACACACATTTGCACAGACGTAATAAACCCTTTTGTAGTTTTTTAAAGTACAGGATCTAAAAATAATGTAGTAATCATGTTGTTTATCACTTGTTTTCAACGATTTTTCAAACGTGGTCGTAGACTCCAAAACCTGTAAAATAAATATCAATTAATAAATATATGTCGATAGCATATGATATATGATAGATGTGATAATTTTTATCAATGTTTTACTTACAGTTAGGTGCATTCTTCCATTGATCCAAGAGTGATCAAAGCAGAGACCTTTATCCTTGAGACTCCTCAACGAGGCAAATGTTGACTTCAGCTTGGGTTTGAGCTCGGCCAATTGTAAATCCAATTGCAGGAACGTGTTCAGGTAGCTGTAAAAAAGAATAACAGATTATCATTAAAAAAGTTAAGTTTTAAGTTTATTCTTTGATTAATCTTAAATCTTAATCTTAAATCTTAATTTTAAGTTAGATCTTAATCTTAAGTTAGTTAGAAGTATAAGTATTCTACAAATTGTATAAGTATACTACAAATATTAACATATTTATACAAATATTTTTAATAAAAATAAAAAGAATAGTTTCCCTTCGAATGCTCCGACACTTTTGAGGCTATTTGTCCTGCTGTCAAGTAAAACTAATTAATGTCAACTACACTGAAGAGCCACAGCACATCTCGAAGTTGGCCAACGTTATCAACAAGCCGTTGCATTTTAAGGCATAATGAGAGAGAAATAGTTTTACAGTGGAGTCAAAGTCTATTCTAGTGGAAAAAACTAAAAAAAATTAAATAGAATTTGAATTATAGGAGATGAAGATATATTAATACCTTAACTTAAGTTCTTTTATAAGAACTTTATAATCGAAGCCATATTAAAAACATTTAACTTTTGTCCATAGTGGACATTCACAATTGAATGCAGTGGCAGTATTCGGTGTGGAAAATCTTGAAAAGTGAATAAAAGCCATGGCAGACCGGGTCATATTCACAACATATTCATAACTCGTCAGGCAGCACAAACGAGCAGCACATCGGCTATGAACTGAGGTTCTCTTCTCTGATTGTGGCCTGTTTGACAGGGCGTGCCGTTTTTGTGCTTCGGTGTGAATAAGCGTGTAAGAAGTTGACATAAAGCTGACGACGACAACGCGGAGGACAACGAAGAGCCAGAGGATGTGGACGAGGACGAGAATGGCGACAATGACGGCAGCAAGAGTATCCCAGATCGTTGGGAATCTGCATTGGGAGCCGCTGAACCGAACTAATTGAGCCGCGTTACATTAAGTTGAATGCATTTCAATGCGTTGCCAAGCATCCGCAGTACATCATCATCATCATCATCATCCTCCTCATACATTGAGGTGGCTTCTATCCTGTCAGTTTGCGCTGGGAAATCGAACAACTGTATACCTCTCACCACCCTCAGATACAGTTGCTGCCGAGTAAAAATGCGAGAATTCTCACCTGATTCACACTTCACATGCATAACTACACAAGTCGACTGGCAAATGTTCTATAGATTAAGCTTTGGTGAGATATATTAAGATCTGATATAAATAGGCAGAGCATTTTAAAAATCTTTTACGATTTAAGCTCTTTACATTCCATTTATAAAACAATGATTTCAGCGATTTAAGGAATTGTGGATAGTCACATTTTATGAATTTTCATGAATAAATGAAGTCCTTTTTAATCCAAAACTTTAAAAAAAAAATAAACTTACCACCAAGGTGAGAAGAATTTGTGGAAAACACTTATGTTAAATTTGATAATGTCTTTTTCACAACTATTAGAATCTAGACTAAGGTGAAAATTAAAAGCCAATGGTTTATCCTATAAGCATTATTATAAGACTTTTATTTGAGTCCCCATAACTCTTTCGAAAGTCGCAGCTCAACCCCAAATATAGCTCAGATATTTATTTCTATCATTTTTAAGAGACAACAGTTCAGCTTCCTAATAATAAATTTATTCAATAAATCAGCGATAACCCAAAAGTGCAATTTAACCGAAAACCAACTAAAAATACAGGTGTTTTTTTGTTTTTGTAAATTAATTAGTTTGAATATTATTTTGTTACTTTCTATAAATATTATATATTTATATTCCCACACATTACCACCGTTTCCCTGAAATAATCACTTCAAAATTCATAGAGAAGCAGAGCATTGAAATATTCGCTGAGGCGGTGACAGTTGTGTCATAGTTGAGAGGTCGTCACCTCGACAATTAACGGCACAATTACGAACAATGCCAAATGCTCGTATGTTGCAAAAGAGTGAGAGGAAGAAGAAGCGAGATGCCCCGTGCGGCGTTAAGTGTTTTTGCCAGTACATTGTTGGTGCAGCAAAAGATACTTTTATACTTACTTACGCGTACTCGTAGATGCCCATAACCAAGTGCGTCTTAGTCGATACAAGAAACCAGCCCCTTGTAATTCAAAAGAAAATGCAGCTTTAGCTTTTTAAGAAATTATAATCACAACATATTGCACAAGATACTTGTGGCGAGTGGATGAGTGACAAAAAAAAAAATAAAGAAAAGAAGAAATAAAAGATACAGATACAAAGCTGATAGGTCACAGCATTTAGCCAAGATGAGAGCTGACAGCGAGACAGCAACAATCAGGTTGTCAGCCTGTCCAGCTGTCTGAATCAGATCACTTAAAAACGTAATCATATCCGGAAGAGATTACACTGCAATTTACGCTCGAATGCGCCGCAAAAACACTTGAGGGTTGAGTATTGTCCATTGTCCTTGCCAGGACTCTCTCTTTCTCTCCCTCTCTCTCTGTCTGCCTTTCTCTTAGTGTCTCTCGCTCATTGTTGTAGGTGATAAGCGCAGTCGACACTGCAAATTTTGTACATCATCATCATCTCGAAAATGCGGTTCATCTTAAACAATGGAATTGGATTATAATTTTTATAGCGAGGTGCTTAACTGCTATATACAGTTGAATGGCTGAATAACTTGAATGGGGCGTGTTGTTTCGTGTTCGAGTTGTTTTGATACAATTTCCATCCTTTTGTGGGGAATTACAGGCGTGGCACAGATTGCACCCCGATAAAAAAGTTATCAATATGCTAAATTATGTTAGACGGGGTAGTTGGGGCTGATGTTAAGCTTTGGCGCCTTCGAAATTGTTTAGTCGGCATAAACAATTTGGAAGCCATAAACAAGCCTTGAAATGGAAAAAAATATATAAAAATGGCAAATATGGAATATTATTACAAGGCGCATTTGATTTCTAATCAGCAAATAGAGATACTTTAAGACCAGTTAAATATGAAGTTAATAATTGCCCAGAGTTCATTTTATTTATTTATTTATTGTCTAACTATAAACAGTCAGCACTACAATGTAAATTAAAGTTCTTAAACTAAATTAAAATATTAACTTAATGAATTTGAATGATTTTAAATTCAAAATTAAAAATGTTTGTTATTAGTTTTTAATAGTAAATGAATGATACTTGATATTCTCCTTGCGCCATGTGTATTTTAAACTATTAATATCATATAATATCTTTTTTTTACTTTCGACTAGAAACTAACTGCTAACTTGGCGTTGATTCGGTATTATCGCTTAGGGAGTATACACTTTTATTAGTCTTCACCTTCTAATTACCTAGGGTATGATCTGTTGTCAATATAATTAACCAAAGATTTATCTGTTTCTGTTAGCTTTTCAGCCAGTTAACCACTTAATGTTTGATTTATCGCATGTCAATGTGACTAATTAGCTTAATTAAATCCATTGATAGAGCTTTTTGACAAAGAAGCGACAGAAAATGAAAGGGAAAGAGAAGAAGAAGGCGTCATGCTCAAGCGGGTCGAAAAGTGGCGACATATCTGAACAAAATCTGCATAGAGGGGGTGGTAAACGGGGCGACTTCAATTAGCCAAATAAGAAAGATGGTTTTGTGTCAATGTCACAGAGAAACCGTACATACCACATATAGGGAATGGACCGAGCTGTGGCAAGAGGACAGACGGACAGAGAGACAGACAGAGAGACACTTGAATTGTCGCTTGGGCGTGCATAGAGTAAACATCAAAAGGAATATCAAAATCAGTGCGCGGACAGGACAGAACAGCATAGCAGGACAACAAGTGAAGGACCATTGACGACCAAATTGGGGGTTGGCCTTTCGACTCGTCAAGACTATGATACGAATCATCTGCCGTCAACTCTCAACTTCAAATTTGTCAACTGGGTTCAAAAGAATGATGCCGCAAGGCGGTGTCAAAAGTCATTTGAAATTGGGCACAAGCTTTGCGCCATTTGTCAACTTCCAATATACTTATCGCTTGTTGTTGTTGTTGTAGGTTGATCTCTCTTTAAAATAAAAACTGTCAACTTAGTCAGGAAAGTGAGGTTAGGGCGTTGCGCCTGTCAGTGGGCGGTGTGCTTAGGCATATGCTGAAAGTGCACCTCACGCAGGTATGAGCATGTTCACATTCATATTCGTATTTGCATTTGCATAAAGCATTGCTTTTTGATTTCGCTTTTCGTTCCCATTTGATTTGATTTCGCTTGAATTATTCATATGCCCTGGCAAGAGACAAGGTAGTGATAAAGAGAGACATTCAAAAGGGGATTGTGGATTACGTTTGTGGAATGAAATGTCAACTGAAGTGGCGACACATGCGCCTACTTCTGCATTTATACCCTGTAGTCCAAGAAAATAAATGGCATATATAGTTCGGGAATATGTAAGTATTTCCGCTTTATTGGGAAATTCTGTAACTCTTAAATTACTCTTTTTACTCCAAATATGTGTTACCAAATATGTGTTCCTAGGACTTCAGTTAAGCGGAGTGAATATATTTATAATTATATTATATTCAAATAGCTAAAAGAGAACCAACAATTGCACAATTAAAGCTCGGATAGGGTATTGGCTATTCTATACTAGAGTCTGTCTCTATTAAATCAATCGCGCTGGTTTTTCTTTACTACCTGGTAGAGCACAATCTGTTACCTCTCACCCCAACAGTCAGATGCCGCTTATGTTTCAACTTTTCAGTCATAACTCATTCAAAGACTCTCTTGTCTACATCGCCATCTTGGTGACATTTGCGCCGCCTCTTTCTTTCCACAGATCAAAGTGAAATGCAAATGGTGGGCGGGGCTTGTGCAATGTTTTGAGTGGGCGAACAGTGCTCGCCACTAATTAAGGTGAGCTGCTTTTGGTTGACAGTTTAGAGCCCATTAAAGCGCCTCTTACGCAAATGCGGCAATAATTGTTTTCATTAGACGGCGACGCATTCCATTTGCATTTTTAAATTGGGAACGTCTGTCTGTGTGTGTGTGTGTGTTTGTGTGGATCCCATCGGAGTCACACTCTTAACTGCTCTGACTCAGCCATTTGCATAAGTGTTAGCATAACTCCATATCTTTTCTCTCACTCTCCCATTCACCCATTAGAGCACCTTAACAAATGTAACAAGCTGGCAACGCTGCAATTATCGCATTTTCCTTTTCAGTATCGCTAGCTGTCTCGCTTTGCCTTGCAGTCATTAAATGCCTTGCAGCCGGTGTGGACTCAGTCCACTGGACTGAATAAAAAGATTTCAGTTACTTTCCTGTTACTTTTAAATTTAACGTTTAATTACCCAGAAATCAAAAGAGAAAAGTAAGTATATTGATGAATTGGTTTATTGCTTAAACATTATCAATAATATCACTTAAGTGCTAAACAATGTCAATGAGTTTTGTTAAAATTCTTTGTCACTCTATCAACTATTTCACACATCAAATATACACATAAGTAATAAGTAATTATCGTACATATTATTTTGTAAATTCTTCAAGCACAATTCGCAATGCAGATAAAATTTCCTAGACGTGCATCTGATTAAATTAGGTACTAACTAGCTGAAATGTACACACGTATTTCGATTATTATGCAGAAAACTATGATCTACACATGAAACAATATTAATAATACATTAATAATATTAACTTTTTACAATTGTACAAATCAAATCACACTAACTATCGCTTGCTGGGGAGTATTTTGAAGTGGGATCGCAACGATCTATAGCTGTAATCGTATCTGTATCTTTATAATATTGCACAGGTTATATTGAAACCATTTGGTGGGGTCGGTTTGTGAGTTGTGAGAATGGGTAACACCTCTAGAAGAGTCCATTTAGAGCACGCACAGCGCTTCCCAGTGTCGTGCAACTCAATTCCGGCGACACAGAGTCGCCTCTTGTGGCGTCTCCAGACGATGTTGCCTCTTGAGTCGTTGTGGCAGCTGCCACAGCCGAAACAAGCTGCAGTCAGTTGATCAACAGATCGCTCGTATTAGCCCCAGGCGAAGGTGCCTCCGTTTTGGGACTGGAATTTGTGTTCAAGGCTCCAGTTGAAGATGCCGTCGAGGATGCCGTACAGTTTGCTAAATTGTCCGCATAGTATCGCTGTCAGAATACTTTGGCAATAAAGGGTACGTTCTCCAGGGCTGCAGCAGACAGGCGTTGTTGCTGTTGATGCTGCGGCTGCTGCTGGGCGGGATGTGGCAGTTGCAAGAACGGGGAACTTCCAGGATAGTCGCCATGCAATCCAGGCGGCGGCACCTGCAAATGATGATGGAAGTGTCCAGTTGGAGCTGCTGATGTTGTCTCCTGGTAAGGGGTACGTCCCCAGGCGGGATTGCTGGCCTCGCCACTGGACAAAGGAGGCGTGGTCACATTGATGGGCGGCGACATGCTGCCCGAGGAGCTGTCCGGTGTTAACTGACTGGCTTGGCTGTAATTGGACAGCGGCTCCCTTCTGGTGTACTCCCTTCTACGCTCGTAAGCAGGCGGCAGATCATCATCCAAGATATCGCCCCCAATTTCGTGCAGCTTCCTCATGTGCTTCTTCAGGTCAAAGTTACGGCAGAATCCCTTAGCACAGACACGACACGTATACGGCTTTTTGTCGTTGTGTGTGTGCATGTGGAAGGTGAGATTGTAGATTTGATGGAAGGCCTTGTTGCAGATGTTGCACTTGTAAGCCTTCTCCCCACTGTGCGTCAACTTGTGATTCTTGTAGTTGCCCTTCTGATGGAATCCTTTGCCACAATACTCACACACAAAGGGCTTATACCCGGCATGAATCCTGGCATGGGTATTGAGAGTCGAGCTGCGATTGAAGGCCTTGCCACAGGTCTGACACTTGTGGGGCTTCTCCGAGGTGTGGATGATCTTGTGCCGGCAAAGAGTCGAAGCCTGTCTGAATCCCTTGCCACACACCTTGCACACGAATGGACGTGCACCCGTGTGGACAGGCATGTGTCGCGTGAGATTGTAATGTGCATTGAAGACCTTGCCACATTCCAGGCAGGAGAAGGTCTTGGGCTTGCCGCCATTTGCCGAGCCCGGGCTGCTGTCATCCATTGAGCCATGCGGAGAAGGGGAGCGGGAACGTGGAACAGACAGATGTGAGGATGCGGCAGCAACTTGAGGAAGTGGCAAATTCGCTGGCAATGGTGGCGTTCTCAGTTCCTCCTGTGGCGAACGTTTCCGCTTGAGATTCGCATGTTGCGAGGCGACATGAGGAGTCCGGGCTGGTGACTTCTCCAGATTCTGTTGCATGGCAGGCGGTTGCTGTGATTGAGCAACTGCAGCTGCGGCGGCAGCGGCAGCAGCCAGTGGATGCCCCAAGTTACGACGCAGCGACTGTGAGTGATGCAATGTGGCATTCAACGAGGCTGTGAAGCTGCTCAAATGTGCTGCATTCGCCAATGTTTGCTGTTGAGCTGTGAGTGCAGCATATTGTGCGGCAGCTGCAGCACACATCAGCTGGTTGGGTGCATAATACAGCAAGGGATACTGCGAGAGCAACTCTTGATGCCGCGTGCTCACAAATTGTTGCACAGCCGAAGCTGAAGCCGAGGCGGAGACGGAGGCTGAGACGGATGCGGAAACGGAAGCAGAGACCATGCTAGAGCTGGAGCTAGATCCTGGCACGTACTTCTTGAAAGCCGAGTCGTAATTGACAGCAGTCATGGTGGCAGGCTCTTCATCATCGCCAGTCACCTCAATGGGGCTGCAAGAACGATCAGAGTCCGCATATGTTTGATCTGTATTTAGTTGATCCTCCTCCCGCAATTGTTGCTCCTCCAATTGTGGAGGCTGCCGAGGAGGTTGCACAGTGTTGCATGTAGGCTTCGTGTCCGGCTCCATGATCTTGGCTATGGAGAACTTCAAAGGACATGAGCGTTTGGCATCACTGCTGCCAGTGCTATTTGTTTGATTGCTATCGCTGGCGGCGGTTTCCATGATGGGACTCTTCGATGGCGGCATCATTGCAATTACACCCGATGGACTACACGGTTGCATGCCACGCGGACTCTAAAGAGTGAGAGAGAAAAGAGGAGAAAAACAATGGTTAGTCTTCTGTGTATGCAAATAAGCAACGGGTTATCAATTAATATCAAGCATACGTCACATTGCCCCCCTTGCAACCTCATCCTCACTTCAGCTGCCCAGTCAAGCATAAACTAATTTGTGGCAATACAAACAAACGCAGCATCATCGCAGGGGCGTGCCATGATAAAAACCCAACCTTTTTTCCCTTCCCAATCCTCATCCCTATAGGACACTTGCTTTGTGGCTGCCCAGTCAGCGGGTCGCAATTAAAACAAAACCGCAAAAATTATGCAAAAATATATTATTTGGGATTTATTTTGTTCGTGATTTATTTGTTGATTGAGAGTCTGATTCTTAACCCGTGCATAGCTCTGACCACACTCGACTTGTCCAGAACAATAGGCCAACTCTTTGACTCCACAGCATATTGCCAGAAATCATTGCAACCAAATCAATCATAACACATACTATATACAGATTTCACAATTGAGAATCGCATTTTTGGCGCGGGTCGTCGCTTTTATTTGCACCTCATTAAATTGTTTACACTTGGCTGCAAGTGTAAGGTCGACCAATTCCCAGTTCTCCCGGACTGCCGTCTTCATATGTGCTTCCTCAAGTGTTCCTAATGCGCGACATCCGTTGCGGGTTTCAACTTCAATTCTCCGACTCTTTGTTCATACATAACTTGGAGTACGACTCCTTGCCGGGCTGCCGATTTTAATTAACTTGATTTGACGCCTCAGTAAGTAGCCCTGACTGCCAGCTGGGAATAGTTTTGCGGATTGCCCTACTCCAAGTTCTCTTTTGCACTTAATTCTATTAAAGTTTTCCCTTTTTGACCCCGATGGGGGCGTTATAATATTAACACTCTTCAACACACTCTCAGTTGAATAAATTGATGCTGGCCACTTGGATTTAATGTATGCATAGCAAGGGAAAAATTTAAACGATTTAAGTATGTATTCCTGGAAGTGTAAAACTTTCAAGAAGACCTAACCAACTAAAAGGTGAATATCAAAAGCCTATAAAATATATTTAGAATTATTTGAAATTCAAAATTTTAGAACTATGCGAAAATTAATATAGAATCTATGATTAATAACTATATAAGTTTGATATTTAAAAATGAATAGATACTTTACTCGAAAATGTTTAAGGGAAACTGTATTCAAATTTAAAAACCCATATTTTAAATAGTAGTTAAATTTTGTTGGAAATGTACTACTTATTTTAAAATGTAAAAATCATTTGTTAAAAATAAATTATGGTTGAAAATAGTACAAGATGCAAATCTATTTGTTTATTTATATTGTACTTGATAGTGTTGAAAATAGAACTTCTATTCAAAAGTATTTTTTAACTGTTTTTAATTTTAATTTATGCGTGAATATAACCGAAACTTGAATCACAATCCTATGCCTACGGTACCATTCAAGATGACACTTTGAATATGGGTAAATTGTAAAAATTAAATAAAGCTAGATATGGCGTAGATACGTACAAAGTAAACCATATTTAGGCGCTGCCCAATCGTATCCAATTTGTATCTGCACTTGACTCGTAACAGAGATGCAGATAATAATTTTCACAGTTACACAAAAACACAAAATTTATGTTGTTAAAATAGACTGATGAGTATATGTATGTATGTTTAGTATCTTTTGCACAATTCACTTGACAACTTGTTTCAAATTTTAGCGTTTCGAAAATTGTTTATAATAGTTCAATATATATAACGTAAATTACAGAGGGGAAAAAAACCCGAGACGTGCAACGTTCAACGTTCAGCACAGGATCAGCGACCGAAGCGGAATGAAGGCAAACACGATGCCGTGTGGCCTTAAGAATTATGAAAAAGGACACACTGACTGCCTGAGTGTATGAGTGTGAGTGTGAATGTGAGTGTGTGTGTGTGTGTGAGTGTGAGTGTGACTCTGACTGGGCCTGTGAACTGAGCAAACTCGTCAACTCGCACGCGAGGGAGGGAAAAGCAACCCCTAAAGTCTATGCGAAAGAGATGGCAGATGAAACAGGCAAAAGGACTACGGCAACTTCATCATCACGTTCAGATTGGATGGCAACAACTACAACAACAGCAACTGAGGCAGCGACTGCGACGTCAACCGCATTATGAATCTCATACAAAATGTCGAATTGGAATAATATACGAGTACAAACTGCAAAAGCGTTGAGCCCGCCCCTAAAATATTTATGTACACACTGCCCTGCAGGAGTAAAAGAGATGGCTACACTTGGAGTAAGCGAGAGAGAATAGGAGAGAGAGTTGTAAGAGTGTTGCCTTGGGCAACAACAAGAACGTCGTCTCACAAGTGGCAACCAAAACTTGGCCGTATTCTGTTTTCGCACTTGATTTGAGCTCCCTCTTTTTGGGAAGACGCTGAAAGAGAAGGAGAGACGGAGGGAGGGGAGAAGGAGATGCAAAAGAAGCGCAGCCGAGACACCGAAATGGCAGCGTCTCTGGTCGTCCACTCGAATAAGTTGACGTTGACTCTTTCACTTGTCCAACTCCCTCCTCATCTCTATCCTCCTGCACCCCTTCCACGTTTCAGTCTCCGATCCTTTTTGTTATGCATTTCCATTGTCGTTTGGCATTTCGTTTTATCAGCGTCTTTGTTTGCTCATCTCTCACCTCTAGTCCGCCGTCGGGCAAAGCCTCCTGCTTCTCCAGCTTTCTCCAGCTCCATCTCCCGGGCCTGTGTAAATATAATCTTATATTCCGTTTTGATGATATTGCACTGCGAGTCGCGGCTTTCTTGATTCTGTTTGCTTTTGGAGTTTTCGACGTCGTTGTCGTCCACGTCGAAATGGCATCCTTGCTCCTGCAGCACAGGACGCATAGAGATGCCACTGCAGTTGAGCAGTTTGTACACCAAAAGCACAACTGTTCATGGAGCCCAGGGAAACAAGGGGAGACCACGAGATATAAGATACAAAGTACCAGATACTTGCTGTGCAAAGGTTTAGATGACGACAATGTCGAGGGCCGTCTCCCGTTTTGCGCCCTCATTTTAATGCTTTATAAACTAAAATGTCACTAAAATAGGTAAATATCGTGACGCAACTCAAATTGCCCTCTAAACAGGATGCATTAGGTTAATGGAACTAGCTGCTTAGCTCTTTAAGGCACAAGGACTTAATACTTACAGCTACCACTTCTACTACATATATGTGCTACTATTGCTATCAGTATTAGATGTAGAACGTCCTAATACTGCTTCTATTTTCAACTTTTATTCCTATTACTACTATGCCAACTGGTGCTTTTATGACTAGTATTGTTTCTTGTATGTTACATCTGATATAAATGTGATACTGTTACGGTCCTTAATCCTAGAAATTTCACTAAAATTACGACCAATTCCACAACTTACTATTATTACCACAAATTGTTTTTTATTTTAAAAATACATATACAATACTTTTACGAATTATATTCCTGCTAGTACTCCGACTACTACTCCTACTAATACTATTAAGTATGTGATTAAATGCAATAATAGCATTTTGCTTCTTTCTAAAGTAATATAACAATTTGATGCAGACAGTTAAATTAAAATCTCTTTTCATGAATCGTAGATGCAGAATAGTTATGATAATACGCATACCATCTATAAATAGTAACTAATGACTACGAATATGACTACATTTATTTCAAATTCTGATTACATTTTTAATGCAATTTTGTATGATTTATTAATTTATTTTCTTCAAAAATTATGCTTTCTTTAAACATAAAAAACTCTAAAGGATCACAGTTGCATTCTATAAAAGTAATAAAGAAGCAACACACATTTTAATTGCTAAACTGAACTTAATCCAAATTTATTGAAACAAAGTACCAAATTTACTAATCTATCATATAATCGGGCATTAAAATATTTGAAATATATAACATATATTTGTATAATGTTCATAAATTATGAATTACGGGGCCATCACACTATCTATATAGTATCAACATCCCTCTGTCTCTCATATTCTATCTGTCTCCCTCTTTCGCTTCCTTTTTGTCCAGCTCTCTCTTTCTCTTTCTCATTCTCCACTCTCTTTCTCTCTATATCTCACTTTTTCGCTGCTCCTCTTTGCCAGCTGCTTTCATCAGTTTTGATACGAGATGCGAGTATCTTTTACTTTTTGCACATTTTGCAGCTATTTTGAAGCTTTTTGCATTTGTGTGTTTGCAATTTGCCGAGTGCTTTTTTACCTTTCCCCTCCCCTCTGCCCCATGGCCAAACAACGCATCAGTTTCTTCACCTCCTGCCATTATTTGTATCCTTTGGCTGCTCTGCATTCGCAGTTAGCATACTTTAACCCAGACGAGCCTCTTTCTCTTTCTCGTTCTCTCTCATTTTGTATCTGTCGCTTTCTATCTCTCTGGGTGCTCGGTGTATGTGTGTGTGTGAATGTGTGTGTGTTTGTTCAGTCTTTATGGCCAGGGCCAGGCCATTTCTGAGAGTCAAGCTGCACACGCCCAGACTCAGGATGATGGCTACACCCTGGAGGAGTCACCTGGCCATCAGCTTTTCACAGTTGTCGTTTTGTTGGTTCAGTGCTTTTGTGAATGTCCAGTTTGTTCGTTGTTGTTGAAAATGGACTCGTCATTTTTTAGGTGCAGCCTTTTAGTTGTTGCCATCCATTTCTCCATGCTAATGCTATTCTCCTCCTTTAGTTCCACCTCCTTTTTCGTGACCTCGTGTATGTATTTAGATAACTAAATGCAGATTGCACATTTTTGCATTATGCGGACATTTTCAGTGTGACGAGTGATAAATGCGGTTGTTTAAACACATACTCACAACACAGCCTTTTGATTAAAACCAAATAAGTGTGGACAAATGTACATACACTTGCATATAGTAGATACAAGAATGTATTTTTGAGAGCTAATTTCAACACTAATATTTATCGTGATTATTATTTTATTGATCATGAGCAAAGCTCTAAAGAGAAATAATAATTATGTAAAGCCCGATTTTAATTAAACAATACAGCATACCTCGCAATGAGTTTTCTAATACAAGTAAAATAATTATGGATGAATTTTTTAAATTGGTCTAAAAATTTGTATTACGTTCTTTAAAATTACACAGGGTCTATTAAGTTTTTCTAAAAGAAAACAAACAGAATGAGGTATGACAAACATTATTAGTTGTTTATTTTCTTGATTCAGTAGAATTAATAACCTAGTCTATATAGCCACGTCTATGTATGTTTTGTCTGGTTGTAAGGGAGAAAGAAAGAAATCCTGCAATCGGTATATAGTTCATTAGTTTCCCATATCCTATCCATATCAATCTAGTTTTAATAGTTTGCTACACTCCCTACCAACAGACTGCCTTTGGCACAACATGTGTATAAAATAAATACATAAGTAACATAGAATAGTTCCAAATCGGAAATTCCGATCTAACTAGAACGTTTTACATATTATTAATATTGGTGTTTTTTTACAGAAAAATTGCAGAATCGAATATTTTCGTATGTACCCCTTCTGACTTGGTCGAAAAATGCTTGTAAATAAATTAAATTTAAGATAATCTCTTTCTTTAACAGCTCATTTCAAACCATTCAAACCAATAGAAATTAAGTAAATAAATGTTTAAATATTTACAATTTAATTTAATAATTTACAATTCATGGATAGTTTCAACTGTTTTAATTTTGATGTGAGCTTTCCAAAAATGTGTAGCAATATTAGTTAATATAAATTCTTAAAATTTTTTTTATTCCATGTCATTGTATATTTTTTTATTAAATTGACAAAATTATTGCACCTCACGGCTATCTTTCAGTTAAATTCGTATAAAGAATAAGCCAATTTGCAAACAAGAGATGTAGTAGAGTAGCAAATACATTTTTTCTAGTTATAATAAATTAGAATACCAATATACTCATGCAAAACATATACGAGTACACCATAAATAAAGTAAACAGACAGAGTATGCAGATATTGGCAGCACAAATCCACTCATATAATTTGTGGGTGTTATGAGGAATTAACCTCTTAATGAACTAATTTACTCAAGATTAAGACAGCAAACAAAAGGCGGCCACAGCTAATTGAATGCCAGGCGGAAAATGTAAAAAAGAAGGTAAAAGTAGGAATGGGATCAACCCACAGACAGTTTGAAAGGCACGCAAACCTGACTAAACGCTTGCACAGAGAGAGAAAGAGAGGGACAGACTGAGAGAGAGAGAGAGAGAGAGAGCGAGGGGGACTTGTAGAGTAGAGTAGGTAGATGTTGCTACGATCTGAGATAAGATCCAAGCAATTTGCAAGGCGGTTAATCTATTTAAACGCGCCAAATACGCGTGACACAATGGGAAAACTCAGGCAATGGGAAGAGTAGGAAGAAGAGGAAACTGCAGAGACATGGTCGAGTGCACAGATTTAGGGATAGAACGGATCAAAGCGGACCCAAATGACCGAAAATTCGTCTACGGCGATGAAAACAAAAGCCTAAACTCGTCTAATTGCGATTGTATGTATGAAAATGAAAATGAAAAAAAAAAACCTGCCGCGCATGCGCAAAGGCGATTGTCAGACTAAGGACCGATGGAAGAGAATGAGAACAAGAGCGAGTATGTGAATGTACGGACTCAGACTTGTAGAAGAGTATGGGTATGAATGCTGGCGAACATCATCCCTTAATCTGTGTTGGTAATCGGCAAAATGCTTACAATGAGCGGGCGAAATCTTTTTGAACTTTTACAAGCGAAAAGAAGGTTAGCAAAATATTATTATAAACCTTCAGGGTCCCGTTCCGTTCCGTTCCGTAACCCACATAAAACAAATTATGTGTGCTGTTTACTCTTCAATGAACTCAAAACATTTCAATTTCACAATCGTCCTCACAATGGTAACACCGAGTTGTGTCCTACTCCTCCTCCTCCTCCTTCTTCTGCATCGTCGTCGTCCTCATCGCTAATATAGAGATTTACAGGATTACATCAATTGTGAAATTGGTCAAACACCGCAATTGTTTCATTTGCAAATCGGATATTTGTTGCTCGGACACAGACAGACAAACAGACAGACAGTGAGACACCCACGCCACTTCATCCAACCATCATTTAGGAGGAGCAGCTGTTGAGTTTCCCTCGAGTATGACAGACCTTTGTGGTCAGTATCCTGCTCCTGGTCATTGTCTGCTCTCAGCTGGGTCAGCTCTCTGTTCTCATGGTTACACATTTCTGCCTATTCCGTTTTCCATATACACAAATAAGTGTGTTTCATGATCTTATACAATGCCGTGTAATCGCTTTGGCTTACCACAGATTATGCAAGTAACTGGATGAGGTTCTCTCACGGCCGGAACTTTCCCCGCTTTGATTTTCCGTTTTTCATGAGAATTACGAAAATCTTCGTAAGCACATCTACGAATAGATGTCAGACAAGGTGTAAATCTTCAATTTTAAGGTTAATTTCGGCCTAAGGTGCGAGCTGTGAATTGTTTTAGTGGTTTAGTAGGGCAAGAAGATGGGATAATCAATTGGGAGAAGCGTATGTCCTTAGAGTGAACTGTTTAAAGTAAGATACAAGCTATATTTAAAGAAAATAAGTATACTGACTTGAATAATATAAATAAAGAAACAGAAGCAGTCAATAAAAAAATACTTATTTTAACTAACAGTAGATCCCTATTCAATAATCAAAAGTACAAACTTAGTTTAAAGGACATCGAGTATCTAAACTATCATATAGAAGATTGGAGAACGGTTTTGGCCGTTGATCTGAATTACTGAATCGAACCGGATTAAAGCCTTATGTTATTGTTTTATATCAAAAATTGTCAAATAGGTCGAGGCCTTATTTATTAAATGCTACTTGAACAGCATTTTTGAATTAAATAATATTAAGAATCGCATTTGAAATTGTTACTAAGTATGTGAAAGAGTTGTATTTAAAATGCAAAGGATTATTAGAAAAATCTGTTCTTTTACGAATAGCTTTTCCAAGTCTTTTACTCCTTAACAAAATAAAATTTAATAACTGTAAACTGCCCTAACAAAAAACTCCTAACACCTCAATATTTTTCTTCCGAAACTTTTGCTAATGCGTTGACCGAATAATCCCATTTAATTCGAAAGTACTTGCATTTGACATTTGTGAAAAGTGTTAAATTGGGGAAATCCCTGACTCAAATTATAGAATTCCCACAAGGCTACCAAAGCGGGAGCTAAGTCCATCATAGGCTATTTTTTAGACAGGCGACAGACGTGAATTGAAATAATTTTTTAAATGACACTAATAGGCTTAGGTCGCATTAGCATACAAGAGTATTTAGTAGAGGATGAAAGATGAATGATGGAATTGGAATTGGGAATGGAATTGAAATTGGGACAACTTACAAAGGAGTCGCGTGACCAGAAACTTATGGAAATAAACAATTTAATGCTCTCGCTTTCCCAGTTAAAAGTCGCCCACATTTGGCAAATTGAATAAAAAAAGGACTTTATTGGTATCAAGCTTAAAGGGTTGCCCTGGGAGTCTGGAAGTTGTCAACCCTCTGGTAAATTCTTCACCTCAATCTTTTCAAAGACAGAAGGTGGCGATTCGAATTCTATTTTTTTTATTTTCGTAGTGTTTGTTTGAAAAGTACTTGTTTAATCGGTTTGTTTGTGACATTTCTATTGCTGCCCCTGCCTCCAGAGAAGCCTTTGCTCTTTGTTTACTTAGTGGTAGGCCTGACACGCGTGCACCACTCAACCACCCAAAAACCAGCTGAAAGAGTCACCCAGCCGAGGCTGGCAACCCAGAAATCCATCCATCCATCTGAAAGAGTTCATTGTCGGTTAGTAGGTGTGTCTGTTTTGTGGGTTTTTCCTGCTCATCGCCATCCTCGTCGTCATCCTCATCCCCATGCTTGTCCTGGCTCACAAAAAGTTTACTTCGTTCTCTACTCCTCTCAGAATGGTGGTTGATGGGGGGGAGGGGGAGTTGACGACGCTTAAGTGCTGCCAAACAAAAAGAACACATTTACTGGAATATTCCCCGACTTTCCGGGTCTCGAATATGCTGCGAGTGTGAATTGTAATTACAGTGAAATCAGCTTTTGGCACTTGTTTAGCTTCTTCAGCTAGACAGGATTGTAGCATGTGGGTGTGGAGGGCTGTGTGTGTGTGTGTGTGTGTGTGTGTGTGTGGTGTCATGTGGTGGTTCTGCATCTGCATCTGGCTGTGGTTCCTTTTGTATGCCACACAGTGAAGTGCTTGTGTGTCTATTATGATGAAGGCGTTTCTTCCCAAGAATTCGCACACATGACGCGTGATTTATTTCTTCCTAATTGGCTTTCCCTGCGTTTACTGCCATTTATGCACATCCCCCCCTCATCACCTACATTCAATATCCTCCCATTCATATTTCCTCTTCTCATATTTTGACAGCAACTCTTGATTTGATGTTCGACCTGAAGGGCGTTTTGCTGATTCCATTTTTTTTTCTTTTTGTGGGTGTAACCGGAAATTGTGGCTTCGCGAGCTAAATTAAACATTTGACATCGTTCAATGCTCGATTTGTCCACATTCGAAAACGTATTTATTAGCGAAATTGAGTGTGAATCTTTCCCCATACACAGAATAGGTTAAGTGGATTTATGCGTACTAAAGATTAAAGAAATAGATTGCAATCTAAATTGTTTAGTGTATTGGATTATTTTAATCCCAAATAAATTTTGCAGCAGTTCTTGGATTATAGAATTCGATTATTATCAATATTATTATCAATCAATAGTTAATATTGTTTTAGTGAAAAAGATTCACATTTTAAATCTACTTTAACTTTATGTTCGAATTATGGTGATATGATTCTATGATCTGTCTTGTACTTTTCCATATTTTTCACTTCTACACATCTATGAAATTCTTTTAGATCTTGTAGAATAGAAATATTGCTAACATTATAAAGAATTTAAATTTAATTTCTTCTTTCTAAATATAGCTAAATATGATTGACAAATACTTTCCTAAATTAAGTAAGCAGCCTTTCTTTATTCATTAATCTGAAGATTTTATGATTAATGTCTCTCCGACAGGTTTGTAGAGAAATATTATTTACTTACATCAGAAATATTTTTATTAAATATTTACCTTTTCAATAAACAGTATAGTACAATAAATTTCAACTTTCGTCTTAAGAGTTTTATTAAATATTTTCCAAAACTAAATTACTTTTCAACTTCCTTCAACAGATCTTTTTTATCTGTAACATAGATTTCTCTGTCGAGCTCGTACTGTTCACACATTTTGTTTTGTCTGTCTGATCTGTCTTTTCTTCAATTTTGATCCTTGCTGCCTGTAGCAATTCAAGTGTCTACCCTTTCATAATTTAACCAAAATATTTAAGGCAAATATTTGATATTCCGTCCATAGATTTGGGCTCAATTAAGCAACTAAGCATGTCAAACTACACGTCTAAGCCTTTTGTTAAAGCCGGCCCAATCCCATCATTACCCTGTCCAGTAGACACAATAGACAAGCAAGGAACCTAAAGAGCATCATCAGTCTGATCCTACTGCACCCACATTTTCACAATTTTCACAATTCACATTTCCACATTTTCACATTTAGGTAGCAGACACACACAGAGTCGGCCTGGTTCAAAGCTGGAAAATACCTTTGTTGCCTGCAAAACAATTGGACACAAGTGGCGATAGGAAAATGCGTTGACTGACGGTATTTTGACGTATTTTCATCTATATTTTGACTGAGATTTCTCCAACAATTTTTTTCAAATTCGGTCTTAGACCCAAATTAGGCAAGATTTCAGTAATTTTCACTGAGTTTTCTGAGCGAAATCAGCTGCCTACAATTTGCAAATTGTGCAACCCAATTAAGTTGGTCAAAATGATAACTTCATAATTGCTTCTGACCAACAGCTGCGGTTTGCGCTTCAAGAAATCCGACTATTTATGCTAACAACCACAGAGTTTATCATTCATCTAGAAAAATGCAGCAGGTAATAGAAAAAGGATAAAGTCTCGACTGTGGGAACCTTTTGCTTACTCTGTAAAAAGAAATACATTCATCTTCTTCCGAGTCTGGCACTATAAAAAGAATAATAATAATAAATAAAATAATAAATGGGTTTTTTTAAAGTAACATTCTATTTTTAGATTTTGAATCTTCTCCCTGCAAGTTCCGTCAAACTTAAATTATATCTAAAGCCATCACTTGATATGCAAAGCATAGAATCTTCAATTTAAGATTGTGTATTTTCCGAATCTATTTCCTGTCCAACGAAGTGTCAAAAGCCGTCAATAAACACGCTAATAATAACTACTTAAACGTTGTTGTGGTAAAGTGCCTGGAACATGGCCGGAAATAAGTAAAAGCCAATAAATCAGCAATAAAGGAAATGAGGCAAAAACATGGGAGACAAATAAGCTCAACACACAGATAGTTGACTCTGAAATACCCTGTAACAGATGTTGTTTAATAAATGAATAATCAAAATGTTTTCCTACGAAATGAATACACTTACAATCTTAAGGGTAGTTCTGGCGGAAGCTCATCCACTCCACTTATGCCACCCTTCAGTTCGGCCTTGGGGACAGGGTATAAAGAATGACGGAAAAACAAGCGTTTAAGGATCGTCAAAACAAACAAAAGTGTCGAAGTGGACAGAGACCAACCCACAATGCTGGTAGCTTAGGGCTTCTATTTTTTCCCACTCCACCCATCTCTGAGTCAGAAACAGACTGAGGCTGGCTACCGGAAGATGAGCTAATAGGGCGCGTGGCGACAGCGTCGTTCAATTTGTTGCAATTATAATTGTATTGGCTGTCTTCTCGGTCTTTAGTCGCGTGTCACATTTTTATTGGATGTCGATGTGAATGTCATAATGTTGCATAATGCGCTTAACCACAGTTCCCTTATCTATGGGGTGGACTCTACTACTAAAAATGGGAACTGCGAACTGGGAACTGAAAACTGAGCATGTTAATCATTTCCACGGCGCCCTCCGCTTGACATAAAAAAACGTCGACACGCGTTTTGGGTTTGGACCGTTTGACTTGTCCTGTTTGCAGGTTGTTAAAAAGGCTCACAACCCTTGCAAGTGACGTACGTTTGTAACGCGGAAGTGTTAGTGTTGCTGTTCGTATGTTGTTGTTGCTTTTTATAACAGGAAGCACACAATTTTCCACGAACACTTTACGTTTTTTTGTGTTTTTTTATATTTCTGACCTGGCCGCCGTCAAACTTTTCATATCCTTATGCTAATCAGCCTGACAATGTTTAGTTTACAGTCTATGTGAGTTTTTCCCAGGGAAACTCTTCAGTTCATGATAGTCAAATATTGGGAAACGAAGGAAGTAAAGAAAAGGCGTGACGCCAAGTAGTTTATTTAAATAGAAAGAAATTTACAGCTGAGTTAGCAAATTGTATTAAAAAGAATCATTTTAGTGTTTTCAAAGGTGTTTTAGGAACAGCGAATAATATCTGAACTTTAAAGGAAAGCATGAAAGTACTTAATACCTTACCTTGTAATCAGTCCTAAACTTCTTTATGAGTTAAACTTATAATTGTAATGTTCATAAGTCAATTAAATGATAGAATACTATATACAACTGATTTACAACTCTCATGCTAACATTGAAACATCTTTATTTTTCTTAGTTTGTAGTGTATTTAGTTATTGAATACTTCCTAAAATTAGTTATGCCTTTATAAACAATTCCATTCCCAGTTTTAGAAAGTCAAACTCATCAAATATAGCTTCACCTTGAACTTAAATCTCACACACGTAGAAACAGGATGCGATTGCTCGAATTACAATAAACTCAAGCTGGCACGAGCCAAACTGTAATGCCAAGTAGACGATAAGGACGACAAGGATAAGGATAATAGAGTGAAGCAAAAAGCACAGAGGAACAAACGTTTAATGAGCAGTTGGTTAGTTAGCGAGAGCAAGGAAACAAAGACAAGGACACAGGAAAAGAATAGAAGCAACTGACAGCCTACACAAAAGGAGAAGCCAGAGCCAATGGCAGGACATCAAGGATGCGAGGCGAGCACAATGCACTAAAGAGCACAGAGCATATGCATTTAATTTAATATTGAATGAGGCAAACAAATGAAAGCATAAAATTTCGCTTTCAATTACAGAGCAAGGGTCTCAGGGCAAAGGACTTGTTTTGTTGCTCGGCTTTTGCACATTTTTTTTTTGACAATTTACGTGAATATAACTAACCGGAAGCCGGCACACGCGCCAGACGGAGGAGATGCCGCGGATTCCAAGAGACTGGAGTATATCCTTACCAAGGATCGCGTGTCAACAACCGTTGAAATATGCGAGAAAGAAAAAGCGTTTCCGCTGCTGCCGAAAGCGAAATTGAAAATCAAAGCGGAGAAATCAAATGTCAGTCGAGAGAAGAAGACAAGGACTAGGTAACGCCCAAAAGACGTAACCGGTTTTCAACAATCTTTCTGCAAGAGCTGATGATGATGATGATGATCGTTATTAGACGAGAAGTAAACAAGTACACCACCAAGGACCACCGTTTGATTATCCTTGCCCACTTCAAGGAGCTGATACTTGCCACAGCAGCTGCGTTTGTCCAAATCTCAGCCAGCAATTGTTCATTGCCGCACATTGCTTCCTGTCTTGCCGCTCAGCCGGCGTATTGTGTATCCCGTCACCGGAAGGATCAGCAGCCAAGCCAAAGAAACAGAGGCACGAGGGGCACGAGGGTCTCTCGCCTCTCCTTCTTTTTTTGGAGGCGTGAGCTTGGTGTGTGTCGCATATGTAGCAATTAAATACCTTCCCTGATAATGGAACATGTGCAAATTGTGTCCTTCCTCAGCGCGTGCCGAGTCTAAGATGAAGATGCAGAGGGTCCTCCCAGGGAGAAGGAGGAGTAGAAGGCGTCTTCGCCTGATGCAAAACATTTACAGCAGGCATTGCAGTCATAGAAGTCATACGATCTTCTAGAAAATGAAGCAGCTGCCAAACTGGAAATTTTAATCAAAAATTGCTTCTTAAAAAAAATTATGCCGCATTTTTGCATTTTTCAAGCTGCAAACTTTCAAGAAAAAGTTCTAACAAAAAAATCTTATATTCCAAATTCGCTTAATATAGTTTTCAGGTACGGGATTTAATTTCTTGAATTGAAGAAAATACTGACTACAGATTTTAGAAACATTCTTCATTTCAATTAAATAGCTTTACAAATCAGTGATTTAAACTTGTTTTGAATAACATAAAAGCTAAAAATAAATTCTATTGTTACAATTTGAACAATACTTCTATTTCTCTGCTAGTAAGTGAGAAAAATGTGAGATATTTTTACCTTGAAATTTCTATTTCTATTGGGAATTCCTTCCTTCCTTTATACTGAATCTAGAACATTTCTCTACGTTTTGATTCCTAAATTGACAATTAAGAATGAAGAGGAAGGAGAACCTGCCCCATGCACATTCCAGGCATTCCTAATAGTCCTGGCTAATTGACCAAACGACTGCTCGAGTGCTCAATGAACACAACAATGGTACAACCCAAGTCAAAGTCATGGCAACATGAGCAATAAAATTTAATATCCGTTTCGAGTATGCGATTTGCGTATACGAATAAAAAAAATATATAAAATTGTTTGCATAATCTGCCAGGACACCGACTCCTGATAGAGGAGGGAGGAGGAGTGACAATGGGGGCGACACTGATATAAAAACGTCGGAAAAAGCAGATAAATCACGCAGCAAAAAAGTGAGAAAACTTTCCAAAAGGGGACCGAGAGATAAACAGAGATAAGAACTTCGGGGGCTTTTCCACATTTCAACGATTACTCTATTAGCTGCCCAGAGAAAAAGGATGAAAGAGAGAGACAGAGAGATACAAGGGACTTTGCTGGTGTGTCGAGTGTGCGGTGTTCGATTTGATTAATTTGTTAACAAACTTAAAGTAGCAACAGCAACAGCAACAGCCACAACACAACACACAATGCAACAACAAGCGTTGAGTAATTGCCGAGAGTCACGTGAATCCGCCTTGGCCGAAATTTTTTAGTGAACAACCCTGATTCTGTCCCTTTTTCCCTCCTACCCTGTCTCTGTCCATTGGCCTGCCCCTATGCCAACCCCAACCCTGCACAACCTCAACGTATTAGCTAAAAGCGCATGAAGATCGCAGCAATGATAAAGGCAACATGTACGGCAAAATGTAAATGAGAAACTGGCACTTGAAGTCTCTCTCCCCCACCCACTCCATCACCCCCGAGAGAGGAAGCAGAAGGGTACAAGTTGAAACCCTTAAGTGAAATCATCGTCAACAGATCTCGCTTTACTGCAGCGAAGTGTACAGCAAAATAACTCTCCTCTAACCTGGATATACAATTTTTACTTTTTTATGTTAAATATGCATTTATTTATAAACCTATTAAAAAATGCACTACTGAATAAATATTTTAAATTCTATATTTAAAAACTGGAATTTGGCATAAAATAAACTAAATTAATCAGCTATATTTAATGTACACTTGAGACAGTTATGAACATTATACTGTATTATGTCCCACATAAAGTACTTATAGATTGAAATTGTAGATACATTTTTAACTTTGCAGTAAGCGAACTGGAAACTATACCTTGGAGTTACTTTATATAATATATCACCTTTATCATGATGATCACCCATTTATAACTTGCAGATACATTTATTTTAATTTTACATTAAATTCTTTTAGATACTTTTCTACCTCTGGTAGATTGTGCAATGAAGTACTTATAAATTCAATTCCGTATAAAAACCTTTTTATTTTATAGTATTTTACATCTCGTACATTAATGCCTTGCAAATATCTTCCAAATTTTCAAATTTTAAATAGGTTAAGATACTTGGAACTTTACTTTGAAGAAGGTTGCACAAAAAGACCTCACCATTAATTATAAAAATTCATCAAAAATATTGCAGATGCATTTATTAATCTCTCTTAGTATCGTCAGCATATGACACTTACATCCATTTCTAGGAGATACATTTCCATC
This sequence comes from Drosophila putrida, assembly GCA_037043535.1. Classification (NCBI taxonomy): domain Eukaryota; kingdom Metazoa; phylum Arthropoda; class Insecta; order Diptera; family Drosophilidae; genus Drosophila; species Drosophila putrida. Next base: position 28,765 of record JBAMBI010000465.1, read on the forward strand.
TTCTCCCAGTCGCTGCTTATTGCAGCATTAAGCATGCTTTGCAGATAAATTTCTATTTTATGACCGCCGTGTATCGTTCTATAAATATCGAGCTGCCTGTACAATGTACACGCATATTTAAATAGCTGTTTCTCAGAATGCTTTGTTTACAAAACAAATATTGAGCTTAGACTGTTATACGAGGTGGGAGTATATGCCGCCTGAAACGGTAGAGATCTTCAAATTCGTTATGGCTATAATAATAAATTGAAAATCTATTATGGTAACAAGTTGATGGGTGATAAGATGCCGTTAGATTATAGGACCCTTTGGCGCAGCGGATAGCGCGTTGGACTTCTAATCCAAAGGTCGCGGGTTCGATCCCCGCAAGGGTTGTTCTTGAACACTTTTTAAATGCATTTTTAAAAACAAACTTTTTACATGGATTGATGTACTTCAATTAAACACCAAGCATTCCCACTCAAACCAACATTTAGCCAAGGCTCATTAAATTGTACAAACACCTGAATCAAAGAATCTTTTGAAATGAAATTTTCAAATTCGAAAAAGAAACTTTGGTAACGCTAAATAAACTATTTGCTTATCGCAAACAGCATAAATTAAGTATCTGCAAGATACAAAATCTCAGCACTCGCGCAACCCCTGAGGCTCAAACATATTTCTGGCTTAGATCAAGCGTAAATTGCAACAGCTGTCAAGTGGCTGGGATGGCGGTTATTCCATATCCGTTAAGTACACAGCAACTAACAGCCTATTAAATTGTTTACATGGTCCGCTCAAATATTGACAAAAGATGCGCTCTACTTATTGTACAACATACAGCAGCAGGGGATGTTTCTCTCTCCCTTACTCTCACACATACACTCTCAGTTTTAGCAACAGCTACCTACGAGTACGAGTATCTAAGTATCTGCGAGTTTGTCTGTCTGCAGATTCGAGCCGATAAACTAAAGGTAGCAATTTGTTGTCGCTTGTCAAATGATCAGCGCGGCACGCGAATTGCAACAAAACGTAACTTGCCACACAAATCAAACGACGCCATTTTGTTGCTGGGGCCTTCAAATGTACAACTTGGCTAGAAGTCTTTTGCTTTGCCCGCATTTCCAGCAATTTGCAATTTGCAACATGTTTTGTTATTCCTCTTCTCGGCAATTGTTCTTGCTGTTGCGTTTAAAAATAAATTCCCATTTACTTTACCGTAATTTGCCGACAGACTGGCCCTGCCCCCTTACCTTACCTTACCACCCCATTGAAAAAAAGATTGTAATTTACATTTCAACGGGTTGTTCTCCGACTTCTGACTTTGCATGCCAGCAATCACTTTATAAATAGTTAGTCTGCAAAAAGCCACTAGAAAGTTGTACGCATTTAAACCTGATAGTTACCATTCCTTATATCGACCCCTTTTTACGCGGAGTCATTTATAGAATGTGTAAAAAACCCGAATTTTGTAGGATAGCGTTTTTCCACTTTTCTGTTATATGAACTGCAATAATAAATGCAAATGCTGCATATGCTAGAATAATTGACTAATTTTACTAAAATCAAGATATTTTCTGTAGAAAAAGTTTATATTTTCCGAGAATATATACGATATTATTAGCTCACAATGTTTACTAAGTGTGCTTGTAACATATGTCACTTTTTATTAAATTAGATAGAATTACATTTAATAGACAAAACAAATGCACAAGGCTTAAAATTGGTTGAGTTATCTCACATAATACTTTAACAGGTTTATAGAAAAATTTGAATTAAGAATTAAATTTTTATTCAGATTTAGTGTATATTCTGATTAACCAAAGGACTTACTGACTGTGGCAGTTACAGTTAGTATTTTAAAAACCTAAGCTCGACCGTGGCCTCTCATACGACTCCAACGAACGCGACAAATTTCCAAAATCAAATTAATTTTAAACTTAGTAAACACTAGTAGGACAATTTAAAAGGAATTATGCTTAAATGGACGGACAATTGTTACTTGCAGTTGAATTTTTAAAAATTAGTTTCCTTGTATTAAAAAATGAGAAATATACACATATGTATATACATTTTTAAATAATCGAATGATAAATATTGAAGATACAGTCATTTCTATCATTTCTATGATCGTTTTGTAATTTCCCATCATATGTATTTATTACATACCCGGAAAGAGATCTACGCTATAGAGAGCCTGTATGTTATTTCACATACATTATGAAAGGACATCACCGTTTTGTGAATGAACTCTACAAATCCCTTTGTTATATACCCCTTTCTTTGCCTTGTGACTTCTAAAAATATGCACAACCAGCAATTTTCACCGCAGGTTAAAAAAGGAGAATCAATACAGGAACACGGAATTCGGCACACCAAAGATAGCTGATCTTTCGACTCCAAGTAAGCATTAAAAGAATTCCTCAGTCACAATGGACAAACTCAATATACCCTAGAACTGCAAGTTCATATACTATGTACATATATTAAGCATACGCCCTGTGCAATATGTGGAATGTGCATAGAAAAGAAGCAGAAAAGAGCAGAGCCACTGCAAATGGCAGCAGCTGCAAAAGGAGCGCACAAAAGGCGCACACACAAATGTTACTGCAATTACGCATAATAAACAAAAGTTACACGGATCGACAACAGCAGCAGTAACAGGGGAGTTGACGGACTGACGAAATGACGAAATAAGGGAATGAGAGTATAGCGCATAAAACGCATACTTAATTGCGGGTTTTTCAAACGAGCAAACCCCGACTGCAAAAAAGAAGTAGCTCAAAAACAGTTTGAAACCTCTTGCGCACTTGAATGGCGAGCGGAAAATGATTTAAGGGTAGTCTCTAGCTTCATTCACGGGATCACAAGCGCAGTTTGGCTTCCAAAAATGGCTACATACTGCGATCCTTGGAAATTGCAACAAATCGTCTATGGTCCTCAGAGTCATCATCCCGTTGCCGTACCAGCAACCTTACAACCCCTTTTCCGCACCCAACACCATGAAAAAAAACAGAGCAACTACACTAAAATGGTTGACGTCTCACATTTTTTACATTATTACAAGAGCAACAACGGGCGGGCTGTGAATAATGACTGAAGAGGGCAGAGGGCAACAGAAGGGAGAAAGGGAAGAGAATTGCAGCCGAAAGGCATATCCAAAGAATTTGTATCTAATAAAGTTCCATATGTGCTGGCTTTTTTGTTTTTTTTTTTATTTTTGGTTGCATTGGCTGCTGCCTTCTCTTATTAGGCATAAATATTTGATTGAGTTCATCTTTCAGATGAGGGTGCCCATCACACTGAATGGATATGGATAAATGGTTGGTGTTACGGGTGCTGCTTCTACTTGGTGGTGGCTCTAACTCGGAATGTACTATTAAAGATATTACAATTTCATTTTGTTGATTTTTCAATTCTCTCTCCCTAGAGTCAGGCGACGAATAGAGAGAGCAGCTCAAGTGGTGCTCAACGGATTTAATTTTTGTAAAAACAGTTTATTAAATATCAATATGATGGGTTATTATGAAAGAGATACCTTTGATAAGCTGTTATAATTATACCATATCATACATTAAGCTGCACAGCTAAATGCAATTGGACAAAACGCTACGAAAGTTCTTAGAGCTCTTTTTTATATTTTGTTTCCAGACTTGTCTTATGTAAGAAGAAAATTATTATTCAGCTATATAGTAAAATAAAGAAAAAGAGCAAATCTTGTTATCTTACAAATAGCCTGATGGAATATATTATAATCCCTAAAAAAATGATTTAACTGTGGATAACTATCTTAAGATGAGAAATTAGTATTTGCTTAAAGTCAATTGCTTATTGATTATTCTAAGTACATTTTTTAATGCAATGTTGAATGTCACATGTGCTAGAAAAAAAATGAATAATAAACTACACTACAGCTCACTTCAAATGACAATGAAAGCAAATATTTACATTAACCAAACATGCAAACAACTGCAATGCCACTGAAGAGTCCTTTGGATTTGGGATAAGAACTGAACTGAACAGAAACGAAACGAAAGCAAACCAGACCAAAACGAATCCAAGCCAAGTCAAACAAATCTTTTGTCAAAATATGAAACTTCAAAACAATTACCTCAACCATCCCGGCCAGCCACTGGCAAGCACTTGAGCATACAGAGAGTTCCAGTGGATGAGGAGTTGTGGGATTCAGATTCGGATGCGGATTCGAATTCAAAAAACTGAACAGACTGAGGAGAGGAGAGTGGCCGCATGCGCAAACTGCGCAAATAAACAATTAAAATGTCACAATGATTGCCGTTGTACCCGTGTCAGGAAATCAAAAAACCACGAAAAATCGGTAAATACGTTGAACCCCAAAGGAGCACACTGCCTAAGGATGGAAGGAGGACGAGGACGAGGAGTTTAAACCGTAGAGTCGTGGTGAATAAAAAGCATTTTCACTTCCACTGCATATTGTATTTATTCAAAAGCGCATTTTACAACCACGTGGCGAGGATGACGACGGCGACGGCGGCGGCGACTAACCGTAAGACATTTTACCCCACGGGCATTTGCAATGTGTGCGCACTCAGGCGAACCGGGCAAGTCAACACAGTCAGACTGTCAGACAACCAGACAGCCAGACAAGGCAACTGGCAACTGCGAGGGCGAGGATTTGTGTGTTAGTCCTGTGAAGGCGTTGCACAAACAACAACAGCAAAAATCCCAATTAAAAATTGAAAAGCGCGCGAAAAACGACAGTTAAATAGAAGAAACGACTCCAAGATGTGGCTACCATGCTGAGTAGCAACTTGTGCTCATCCTCCCTCCGCCTCTGCCCCCGACTGTGGCATTAACAATTGATGGACGACAACTGCCACACGGTTGAACTTTGGCAGATTGTCGAGCTCAGCTGGGAGCTTAGTCACTTTCAATTTCACTTCACACACACACACACACACACACACACACACACACTTATTTGCTAACAGACATAGCGTGTGCTTCCTCAGGCAGCTCCTCAAGTGGTGTTGACATCCCAAAATGGCCACTGAAGAAAGTCACAAGTAATTCAACAGCAGTCAACATGAAGATTAAATAATTTCAACTATGATTTAAGTACAGTCAACTTGCAACCAGAATAAGTCCCTCACACCTATTTAATATACTACAAACATAAAACCAACCGGACATAAAACAAGATTCTAATGCCACTGGTCGAATAATTGTAAATAAACTAAATATTAGTTGTACCAATAAACTAGGTTATCGTATTTTTCAATCACTCAAATAATAAATAAAGTAATAATAAATAAAACTTCATTAAAGGAAGTACTGAAAAATCCTTGTAAATAAATAATTAAAAGAGAGCTTTGATAAAGCTTTGATAAATTCGAATAAAAACTATTTCTAAATCAATTGAGACATTTAGCAGGAAGTTCAACCAGTAATCGCTCATTTATTTGCGATTGACATTTTGGACATTGTTCAATCGTATAAAATTTATTCTCATTTTAACAAATCTACTTTTTTTTAAAATTGAATTGCAATGTGATATTTTTAGAATAGCTTAAAAACTATTATAACCGTTGCTAATTGAAGCAAGGCCATGATAACCTAAACATCGCTATGTATATTTTACCATAAACTCTTAAAAATTAAACAGTCGAAAACCACTAATTTTCAAAAAAAAATTTTCAAAATAACATAAGCATAAAAAATAGTTGGAATAGTTGAATTGAAGAATCTTGTGTTTTTTATAGTAACTTTTCAGAGTATTCTTATGTCTCAGGCTTATTTGTAATTGGCTATCAAAACAGAATTATGATAAGTAAATAAGAAATCTTGAACTCACCTAGAGATCTTTAAATATTCTTGTGATATTTGCTCCGTTTAATTGCAGTTAAGTATTTAAATCCGTTTTGATGTCTTTGCCGTAAGCTTGAGCTAATATTTAAATTGAATGTTGGGGGAAGCTTCAAAGTGTTTTGTGGGTCGCCATTTAAATTAATCCAAGACTAATCAAGCCAGTAATTGCTGCAGGTTATGTTGTCAACTTTTCTTTTTGGTATTTCTTAGGTGAATCTCTAGAAATTGCACATACATAGATACATACACATACACGTACCGTACACGAAGACATAGACAGAAAGGCAAGGTAAAAGCTGTCCGTTCAATTTACACCGAAGAAACCCCAGGAGAACGATGAAAATTGCGACCGCGCGTTCAAGACGTCAATTTCGGAATGTAAATATTTGATTTATGAGCCAAAGTAAGTTAAGGCAAAATAAAAATACGTATTCGGAGGCCAAGACTTCGTCGATGTTCTTAAGGATTATATGGATGTATGTGTAAGGAAGGCAACCGCGTTTAACGGTAATGGCAATGTCAATACGTTACGTTACGTTAAGTTCTCGACTCTTTCTCACCTACGCACACGCTCTTGCTCTTCCTCTTGTAACGTTCAATTTGCCGTCGGGTTATCGTTAACGTTAACGTCAACGTAAACGCCAGTCAAATGAAAATGAATAAAATGCGCGCTCATGCTTTCTCGCTCTGACGCGACGACCAACTACCGTTATGGAATAAAATGAGACACAAACGAGAGAAGCGGGCGCAAAACATCATTATCATTTATCAACATCATTACGCTACAGTCTCTCTTTTTCGCTCTCCCTCTATCTCGCTCTCACTCTCTCGCTTGCACCAATAGGACAACGAGTATGGCCCCCATGTCAGATTTTTGAGGGCTGTTTCTGAGCGAAGCGCAATATGTCTCCTGTATATTAGATGTGTATCTGTATGTGAATACTATGCTATGAATGTATGTATGTACATAGATATTTAGTAGGCAGCTGCTGTATCTGCGGACTGTCCTTTTCCTAAGCTGTGCCCCTACGTCTCCCCACACCCCTGGATGAATACATATTTGTACTGCAATTTGGCGGCGCACGCTCCTCTTATGATTTGCCTCTTTTTTGCGTTCTCATTTACACAAGTGAGTCTTGGGTGCCCCTGTTACCGATAACCTCTCTCCCTCTACGCCATTATCAGGAGAAATTCTCTGTTTGTTGCGCTTCAGGCATTTGAAATATGTATGTGCACACACATATCATACCTATGAACATACAAACAAGCATATGCACTATGGGAGAATATCCCGATTTCTTGGCACAAAACATAAATTAAAATGCAACATGGGGTTTTTGTTAGAAAAAATGCAAAAAGGATTAACAGCATTAGAGTCTTGATGGCTTAAATAAATAAATAAATTCAACTTTCATTCAAAAACATCAACATTAAAACACACATGAACAAAATATTTCACAGGGACTAAAGAGAAACATAACCACTTATTTTACACATACATATTTTTGTAATACCAATTTCTGCATATGTGATAGAAATTTCCACAGTTCCAGCTTAATACTATTTTTTATACCATTAAGAAATTTTAGAAATATTTAAATATCGTTTATTCTTTCCACAGTGTTATGTTCATATGCGAAAAACGATTCCGGATTGTATGCCAACTATATGAAATACGAACTGTGCACAACAGTGTGTGTGAGTGTGTACTAGGGAGAATCTGTGTATAGGGCAAAATTGCTGTGCACCCTGGGAGATTTTTTAATCAAATAATTACTGTAATTAGACTGCAGGGCCATGTCAGAGTCAAAAAGTTCCCATGCGAAGTTGAAATACAAATACATTCCTCAAGTTCCAACATTTTGTGAAGAATTTGACTCTTGAACATTTTAGCAATTTTAATTCCTAAGATGGCCGAAAAGATGAGTACGGAATGAAGAAGAAGCGACAAAAATGGCATTCATTTCAAGGATTAAAATGAACAAAGCCAAGATACAGGCAAAGAGACATATTCAAATGTTCATATACCAAATACGTGTACATATTGTACATATTAAATAAAAAGACACAATGCAAACGCACCTGTGTAGGTAAGAAGAAAGCATTGCTATTTTTACATACATATACTAATGTATGTACATGCACACACTTACATAGAAATTTATATGCATACGCCGTTACAACGAAATGAGCGAGCAAAAACAGCAACGACAACAACAGCAACAACAACAAAATGACAGCTCAGCAGGTGAGTGCAAGGCGCAGTAAAAGCTCAACGCGTAAGTAAATAAAACCTCGTTGCTCTCTCTGCTCTTTGTCAACAGCTACTTAAACAGCAAACACAACTTCATGATGAGCATTGGCAATGTGGGCGTGTTGTTGCTGCAGGGACAGGGGCAGCGCATGCGTCTCTCGCTCTCACTCTCACTCTCGCTGCCACTGCAAGTGTGCATGTGAGTGTGTGACTGTAGCGAAAGGTAGCACCCATTTTGTATTTAAATGGTGGGTGTGTCCTCGCTCACGCACACATTCATACATTCATGTGCGTATTTATTCTCCTATCCACAACGAAGTCAGCGCACATTGAACCGGTCTGAAGCCACTTGATTAGCTCGATTCTTTTTACTACTACTGTATGTTTTCTCTCACCATGCTATCTCTCTCACCCACACACACATTCAAATACAAAAAGAAACATGGAATTCAACAGGCAACGAAATTCACCCACATAAGTATTGTGCAGTCGCTTGTGCTTACTTCCATACATCTGCCTTGTATCATTCGATATTAAACCGCTTTAAGGACTTAAGAATAACAATCGGCCACTTCTTCATAGACTTTTACTTTCAACTTTAAAATTGTATGTTTCAAAAGATGGATTCTCGAGTGATTGGATAGTTTTAAAGATGTTAAAGCGACTGTATTTAAGCTAATATTTTCTGATAACTTATATTTAACTAAGAAACTTAATTCATTTCATATATTGCATTTACATAAAGCAATGATGGACTTGCCAATTATGTTATTTTGGCAATTTCCTTCAGCTCCGTTGAGCCAATTCAATACGTCACGTCCTGTTGTCCCACTTATGTGTGCAGCATTTCGGAAAATGCACAATTTCAAGTATTTCGTTAAGTATTTCCACCACTGTGAAGCGCTTCTGTCTGAGCTTTATAACACACTAATAACCTTCACATTGAATACAAATTTCAAAAAAAAGCTTATGCGTTTATTCTCATTCTAGAATGAATAATTTTAAAAGTACGAACTTTGTCAAAAAAAAGTATATATTGTATATATAAATTTAAGCCCGCCCTCCATTTTAAATTTGGAGTGACTTTTACAGCACTGCCGCGGGCTGCCACATCGTTGAAAAAGCATACTTGTATTTCGGGGGTATTTTAAAAAACTGCACACAACTGTGTTTATTTTTAAGACCAGCTAAATCAGTCAATTTGTTGTTTGGTTGTATTTCAGACAGATGTTTTTTAATTAATATTTTCAATTTAACTTTAAATTGAGCGCTCAACACCAGTGAATTGAAATAAGCTATTATTGTATGGTATTCTTTGGTATTTTACGGCTTATTAGTATTTTTTGTACTTTTTTGGTATTTTTAGTAAACTACAGACTAGAGCTGAGATTTTCCATTCAATTTTCTGAATATGTTCAATCGATAATTTTTGAGTCGTGAACTAAATCAGTCATTTAGTTCAGTTTTCTAACTCGAAATGAAAGAAATCCGCTTTAAATTATTAAATTTATAATTAATTTGGTTTGCTTTCATTTAATCTTCTGCTTTTAATAAAACAATTTTATTTATTTTATTTGTAGAAGTTCAAATGAAAATCTATCGATAAATCAATATAGTTCTAACACCTTTTTGTAATAGGTGGCGCTTTATTTTAAAAATTGAGCGACCGTTAAGCTTAAAAATATTGACTTTATTGTTCAATTTAAATTTGTGCTATACCGTTTATTTTGGGTGGGTGCATGTGTGTGTGTGTTGTGCGTTTGAATTTGTAAAATATTTGTTGCTTGGAATAATTCCAGATAATGAAGGCAAATTAAAAAAAAAAAATTTATCCTTATTCCTTGCGAGCTCAAAGGTCTGCACCGGACGGCAACTAAATTGCTTGTGAACGGTCCACACAACGCAAGCGGCCAACTAGCCTCAGCAGCGGCGCAATAGTTGAGAGAGTGAAAGCGTCAAGTACAAGGAGACAGTTGGCAACAGCGAACAAACACATGCACACACTCTGAATCGTTTAACAGCGAACAAACACACGCACACTCTCAATCGTTCAACAGCGAACATACACACGCACACACTCTGAATCGTTTAACAGCGAACATACACACGCACACTCTCAACCGTTCAACAGCGAACAGCAGCGCGCTCTGAGCAGCGCTCTCTGAACAGCGCGCTCTGAGCAGCGCTCTCTGTGGATCACCGTCCACTGCTCAGAGAGCTGTTGGTGTGGTAGGCGCCGTACACTGGTATGCGTGCGTGCTACATTTATTTAAGTACGCTTGCTACTGCAAGTTGAGGGCATTTAGAATACAGACGCCGGTGCGTACACATGCCAGGTAGTGACCGCCTCGGTGCGTACTGCGCCCTTCATTTTCGACAACTCCACAAAATATATTATACATATTTAATTCTTGAATGGTATAGCTATATAAAAATTCAATTTAAAGTTTAAACAACTCATATTTCAGTTTGTGCATATTTTAAACTTGGTGAAAAATAACCGCTATAGTCGAAACTAACAAAAATAATTCGTTGACGAACAATCGACCAACTAAGCAAAATATTCGATATAGTTAATAAAATACTAAATAAGTTCATTTGTTCATTTCGATGACACGTTCATTTGAACTTATTCAGAACGAAACGACCCAACTCTACTAGGGGTCACACTGTTAGCTAAAGACACGTAAATCAACAGCCCGGAAAGCAATAGAAATTTTACATCAACATATTAAAAGACTAAAAATCATGGACGCTGGGACATGGTACAATTCGCTGCCGCGTTTCACCCGGTATTGGATAACGGCCACAATTGGTCTGAGCCTGCTCTGCCGATTCGGACTTCTGCCCATGGAATACATGTACCTGTCAAGGGAGCTTGTGCTGACCCGGCTGCAACTTTGGCGCTGCATAACATCGTTGTTTGTTTTTCCACTGAGCGGAGCCACCGGCTTTCACTTTCTGATCAACTGTTACTTCATCACACAGTATAGCGCGCGACTGGAGAAGGATCAGTATGCGAGAAGCCCGTCTGATTACATGTATCTGTTGATTATCACAGCTGTTCTGGCGAATCTGGGAGGCATGGTGTTCAATGTTTACTTTCTGATGGACATGCTGGTCGTTGCAATAACCTACATATGGTGCCAGCTAAACAAAGAGGTCATTGTCAACTTCTGGTTTGGCAGTCGCTTTAAGGCCATGTATCTACCTTGGGTCCTCGCGGGCATTGAGCTCATTTTCCATGGCTCTCTCGCATCCCTGGTGGGCATTTTCAACGGACATGTTTACTACTTCTTGAAATTCCAGTATCCCCAAGAGCTTGGTGGCAATGCCTTTCTGGAGACCCCACAGTTTCTGTAAGTACCATTAATCAGATGTTAAAGGAGACTTTTCAATTCCCATTTTCCATTTAATAGGAAACGATTTGCTCCCGACATTTCCGGCGGCATCAGCGGCTTTGGCGTGCCGCCAGAGAGTAGAGCACCACCTCCACGGCAAGCGGCCAACTCTCCTTGGGGTCATGGCACTGCCTTGGGTCGCAATTAAAACAAAATACATCCTAATTATAGTTTATATAATTCATACTTATTAAACCTATTGGTTACTCTGTAAATGTACTGAATTTCCAACTAAACACGATCAACTCTTTTGAAACTCATTTAAACTCCGAATTCTGTACCTCAATTCGTTAATACATCGTTAAGTGGCGTGATTTTATGGAATTATTTACAAATATACATGTATATATAAATATATATACAAGGACTAATGATTTTAAACATATTTGTGAGAACACCTCTACTTTATGATGGGTGAAGAGCTTATAAAGGAACTGTAAGAGTCAGAACTTTAAAAAATGTGGTGGCAATATAGCTGATAAGTAAGAATATTCAGAAGGTGGACGGGAAAATAACCATTTAGTTAAAAATTACAAGAAATTTAATTTCAGAACGTCGTACCGAAAATTAAATCGTATTTATACTTTATACAATAAATGGTTTTGCTTTTTGAGAAATTGAAGACTTGATGTTGTTTTTTACATTTACATTTATATTTATTTCATTTAAAACTTCTATGATAAAAATTATACAGCTGCACGCATTGTTCAACAATATTTGTATTATTCAGTTTTTTTTATATTCTGGGTGGTTTTTGCTATGATTGCGCAAACTGCTTCTTATCGTGTTGTCTAAAAAAGTTGCAACATTTCGTTTGGCTTTTACAAAATCGACGCATAAAATTCTTAATAGCTAAAACTACCCGTTTGTAGTAGTCAGCATACATACATGTATTATATATACTTAGTATGTCTAGGATATTCCTCTTTTTGTCCTTTCTTTTGCGATTCATTCCCAACTACTCTTTACATGGTACATATACATGAATTATACGATTGTTAGCATTTTAAGAAATCAATCTTCAATGTTTTTCCTTGTTGATATTTACAATTTTAGTTTGTTTTTTTGTTTTTTTTAGCGGCCATATGCAATGGGGGCGGGGTTTATAACTAAATACTATAATCTCATTGAAAACGTTTTTATCTTATTCCGTATGATTTGCTTGCTGTTCATCATTTTGTTTTTGCATTTTGCAATTTTTGTTATAAACTTAAAATGCTAAACTAAGTAAAAGAGAAATGCTATTTACAATGTATACAAATATTAAGGTATTTCGATGGTGGCAGCTTGGAGAAATCAATACAAATTATTGTTGGCGCCAAATTTAAGGTCTGCAAATTGATGAATTAGAACTAGATGAACTTGATTCTCGCTGGGGGAGGGGGATTCTTGTAGATATTTGAATATACATATAAATATAATGATAATGTTGCACTTTGCTGCTTAAAGAACTCGAAACTAAGCTAATAACTAATGCTAAAATTAAACCGGGCTGTTCTGTGTGTAATATGTGTTTTTGTTTGTGCGTTCTTCCGAATTAAATCAAAATGACAACTTCAAACTTCGTGATCAAATAACAGAATTCAAATTAAATACACCGCCAATGGCATTGCCTACGGCAACGTTGATGATGTTGTCGCTGTTATTCTTGTTGGTGCCGCCGTGATAATTTCCAATTTCTTCTGCTCTTGCGATGTCGGTGATTTCAACACCGTGACCTTGTGTGGTGTGGTGCACCTGCTGCTTATGGTTGTCGTGGTGGTGCTGCTGCTGCTGGTCATCGTCTCCGGCGATATGTTGCTGGTACTCTCGATTTCAATGGGCTGCTCCAATTCCATATCTACATACTCAATTGCGCTGCCATCTTCCTCCTGCAGTTCAATCACTAAAACAGATACATATTCGAGGATTAGGTATGATTAAAAAGTAAGTTCTTACAGTCTCTGAGATTTATTTATTTATTCAGATGGACACTTCTCTATCAAATCGGTCCAAGAATACCGTAGAGACTAAAAAGTGGGACTACTCACTGCGATTGTTCAGCTGTGGGTTTGACCCCTCCACCTCTTCCTCTCTCACATCCTCCACAATGACTTCTTCCAGCACCCTCTTGCCGCTCGAAGCACTTGCCAGTGTTGTGCTTATTGTTGTTGTTGTAACTGCATTGGTGCTCGGTACAGCCGTTGTCTTGGAAGCCTGATCCAACTCCATTTCCCAGTCGGTGGTATTGAGCACCATCATCGGCCCAGACTTGGCTGGCGTTTTAGGCTCCGTTGCTCCATTATCGGCCACAATGATGGGCATATTTATAATATCTATGGGCGTGTCCTCCGTAATAAGCTGATGTGACTTTGCCTTGCCCATGGTGGAAGATGTTGCGGCGACCACTGTCTGAGAATTGCTGGCCGCATTGGCTGATGAAGATGGCCCTATGACGAGCACATTGGGCTTTGCTGTCAGCAGCTCTGCACTAGATTTGGGCTTGGTGGAGGCCAATGTAACTGCTCGCATTCCGCTGGTGGGCAGAAATACCAAGTTATTCTTACCCACACCCGCTGGACCCAGGGTCAAAGTGGTGGGTTTAACCTTTGCACCGCTACCTGCAATGCTAGACACAACACTGACAGTGCCTGTCCCGCTCGCCGCACTCGAAATCACTTGCGTGGGCGTCAGCAATTGCATCTTTTGTATCGTAATCCTCTGTTGCGATGCCTGTGGCGAAGGGGACGTCACTCCGCCAGTGGGCGAAAGGGCAGCATTGCTCACTGAAACGGTCGTAGTCCCTGTTGAGCCGGCGACATTCGTGGTGTTGAGCTTGTGAATAATACTGCCGGCGGGCAGCTTGGCGGGCTGAAGGAAGACCTTGCCATTGGGTGAACAAATCTTAATATTACGCAATGCGCTGCTGGGCACATGCTTGATGGCGCTGGCACTAGTCAGCTTAATGTTGCCAAGAATTTGTGACGTCGAGGGGGAACCGCCAGATGCTCCTACTGCAGCTCCTCCCGTTGTGGTTGTTGTCGCCTTGCGGAACACAGGCACAACAGGTGTCACCGAATTGCTGAGCGGTGTAATCAGCGTGTTGTTTAAGCTGCTGGCTGGTATATTTTTAATAATATTTACAGCAGAGGCGCTGCTCAGTGGCGTTGTTGCTATATTCTGGCCCTGACCCTGGCTCTGACTCTGGCTAGGGACGCGCTCCTCCACAATGTATTTCTGCACAGCTGCCGTTGCTGGCGCCTTGCTGCTGAGATTGCTAGCTGAACTATGATGCGATGCCTGCTGATCGTACGGCAGCAGACGTAGAGCCGTGCTGGGCACCGAGGACAGCTGCTGTTTGTCGAGCAAATTGATCTTCTTGGGCGTCAACTTGGTGACCGACGGCAGGATGGAGCTGCTGGTTGTGCGCACTTTCGGTGGCGCCGTAATCTGTTGCACGCTTATTATTTGTGGTGCCAGCGGTAAGTTAGCTGTTGAAATAGTTGTAGTTGTTGGCTGTGCTGCTGCTGCAGCTACAGCTACAACTGCCGGCTGCCTCTCCTCTACAATGTATTTCTTAACTGGAGTGCTTAGCTGTTGTTGTTGCTGCTGCTGCTGCTGTTGCTGCTGCTGAACAGGTTGTGCTGTTACCGACATCTTCTCCTTAAACACAATGGGCGAGCTGACAATCGAACGTTGCACGGCTGTAGGCGATTGCAACTCTGGTGTGGCATATAGAGCACGTTTTACTGGCACCGTCTTTAATTTGGTGGCAGCCACCGATTTGAGCGCCTCGTCGAGTATGTATTCCACATGAGGTTGCACCAAGTGATTTGCATTTGAATGCCCCGACAGCTCTGTTGTTGGCAACGGCGCTGATAATAATACTTTATGTTGCTGTTGATGCTGCTGTTGTTGTTGTTGAAGCTGCTGCTGCTGCTGTTGTTGCTGATGCTGGAGCTGTTCTTGCTGTTGTTTCTGTTGCAGCTGCTGTTGGAGCTGTTTCTGTGCTCGTCTTCGTCCGCTTTTAGCCGGCTTTGTGTTAACTCCAGCACCAGCAACACCGCTGTGATTGGCCAACGCATTTCCAGACCCCTTTTTACCAGCCAACCTTTGTTTGTGTTTCTGCTGCTGTTGGTAAAAGTAACGATGTGGCAGAGTACGCTCATTGGGGCGCTGTTCCAGCGGCGCCATTTGGCCATCCTCGTCTTTGCCAGAGCCCAGCTGTGCAGAGGATTGCTGTCCCTGTCCCAGGTGCTTATCCTGCTGTGTATTACGTTTCTTGTTGGGCTTGGCATCGCCGGCTTCGTTCTCTTTCCGCTTTAAGGTTGCCTTCTTTATTTCGTTGGGCAAATCTGGCACTTTAAACTGTAAATAATAATCAAATTTTAATATCTAGAATGCAAACTTATTTAATTCACAATTTAAAGCTAAAGCTAGTCTGTCTGTTGCAGCAACTTAAATGATAGTGATGTTGAAATTCGTCCCTAATATTTTTTTTATAATTAATATTTATAATTAATATATTTTTGAACAATGGTCTTATTTTAGCTTAAAAAGCGCGCCAAACTCAAAATAAGAGCGCCTCCTTTTGTCCATTTTTATGAAATACAATACAATAGTAACTGATATATCGATAGCTGTACAGTGAGCGTCGTCAGTGCGGCAGCAGCCCGCAGGTTGTTTTTATTTTATATATTTATATTTTAGTAAAAACAATTACCATATTAATTTAAATTTTAAAGGATCTTTAAATCTTTGGGGTCTTCGCTCGATTTTATGATTACTTTAATTTTGATTTTATTCAAAAATTTATCATAAATATCGCACCACGATTCAATTAATTAAAAATATCGCATATTATTTAAAAATAAACGATATATCGATATGTCCAAATTTTTTCAACAATCCCATTTCACAGTTCAAACAATTTTAAATTGCAAACTTGAAGATGAAAACTGAAATTGTTCAGTTGTTGGCCAAAAGAATGTAATTAAACCCAAAGCTTGTAACATATTTTGCCGAAAACAAAGTTAATCATAATTGTAATGCCACTGACACTGCCAAGCGCTTGCATTCCAATTGGATTTTTAACAATCAAATAGGCACACACACACCTTTGCTCTTCTATATAAGTGAACATGTTGGCAGATCTTTGGAGCGTTCATTTGCTCCTCCATTAAGGGTGCCCGCTTGCTCCAATGGTAAAGCGATTCCTCGCAATCCATAACGGAGAGCAAACGATCCAGGCGCAGACTGTACTTTTACTTGCTATACATGCGCGCACACATGTACGCAGCAGTACATACATATGTATACCTATGGCCAGGTCAGGGAAAGTTATATAATGCTAGAGTATCCACTCACCGGCTCATCCATGACCACATGAGGCTCCTGAACCCTGGTGATGCCATGCTTAAGCATCAGATAATTGGCCTGTTCCAGAAGGGCATCACTAAGATTGGCGCCAGTTTCGATCGGCGGAGCTAGTTTCGCATTTTCCGCATAAGCTTTGGCGGCCAAATCGTTGGCCACAATGCTGAGCGCTGTTTGGGGACTGATACGTGGCAGCAGCGGATACGGACGACGACCTTCACGTGACCATTCCTGCCATGTGTTGGGACCGCAAACACTGCAAATGTAAAATACATTTACAGATATTCATGCACACATTTTAAACACTTACTTTTCGGCAATTGTGCATAATTGCTCATCGTTGGCAGCACGCCGAACCTCAGCACAGTGACGTTCCTGTGTAATGTGAAACAGTTGGCGTAATTCTTCGAGCAGCTTTGCCTTTGGTTCGCTAAGCGAGCCTTGGGCGCGAAAAACGCTAATTATGTGCGAATACGATTCAAGCTCTGCGCAAAAGATAAATTACAAACAAATGGACACCAATTAGAGATGGACAGCTATAGATTTCTTCATTTGTGTTTGGTTCAAAGGATTCTCAGTGCCTGGTCCTCGTTTCACCTACCAAGTCGACGCAGCATGCCTCGACATTCGTCGCGGGACATTTCCAGCGTTTGGGGCCACATCCTGCGCGTTGTCTTAAACGCACTACGTTTATAGCTCACCAATCCCTTGAGTTACAACGTAATTCAGTAGTTTTCTTCAAAAGGTTTTCGCGAATCTTATTGTAACTAAAACAAACCAAAACTCAGCGTTTGCTGGTGCTGCTGCTGTGTGTCTTTTAGTGCTGCAAAACCATCGATCGCACTATCGATATTCTCCATAGCAGTCATTGCTGCTAGTATCTATCGATATTTTTGTTTTTGCCCATATATGCCAAACTATGTGACCCAGATCTTTATTTATTAGAAAAGTACATGGTTTATTGCAATTATTATGTTATAAACACTCTGTATTTGTATTATCATGCCGCTGCTTATGTTTAACGTTGCTCAATTTATAATATTGACAGTATCTTATGGTTCCCAAAATACACCAGCTCTTATATCGATAATTAGGTTTTAATAGGGCTGCCAACTTTATAAAAATTAACCTTCAATTTGTATTTATACATATTTGAATAATTATTAATGGTTGTGGAGATTTGGATGATGTGGAGAAGGATAGATGAGTTCGACAGATCATAATATTTTACTACATTACTTGTCTATGTAATAAAAATTTAAAACAAGGAAAGGTATTTATTTTTTTGCCAAGACAAGGAAATATTTTGTTTAAAACTATGCAAACGATAAAACAGTACCCATTAAGTAGCTCCACAGGATGGCATTGCTATAGTAGTAGACATGTCTTCATTAAAGTTCCGAACGTCGTAATGAATCAATCGCGTCGTTAGCCTGTATGTACAATTATAATACTTATTAGCATCCAAAGCTAAATAAATAGTTATTAATTCGAAACTCACCGACTTAAACCAAAAAGATGGCTTTAAAAAGCTAATGCGATCCGATAGACCCATCTCAGAAATAGGTGAAATTCCATGCAGATGCAGATGATGCTGTGATATGAACGGAGGTATGTGGAAACCGATTATTGCATCAGAAACATCAACGCCTTTTGATTCAAGAAATTTGACCATACCAATCTGCATGCGACTCACTGAAAAAACCATTGGAAGTATTAAAAACTAGAATAATTTTCAATAATGGGGTCACTAACTCCTAAAATGCATCATTCCTACTTTTCATCAAATTGAGCAAAACTTTTACCCACTTCCACAAAAACAAATATACAAAATATGCAAATAGGCCTATGAAGACTTACCTAAACCTACGTGGGATTTATTAAGGACATTTAAGCTGTCGTAGTGTTTCTTGGGAATCGCCAAATAGTGATAAGTGGAAGCTGGTTTCTTGTCCTTAAAAATGACATATTCATCGTTTTCAAATTCTAGTATTGGCGGTGTCCTGCTGCCGTTGGCAATTTCACAAAACAAACATTTAGTTGGCGCTTGAGGATTAAAAGACTTTCTAATTTCAATCGAATATTTTATTAACAATAGTAAAAGCAAAGATACTAATACTGAAAATAAGATAAGTTTTTTCTTTTTTAAAATTGGTTTAAGACTCGCGTTCCATTTATTAGTAGTCATTATAAAATATAAATAAAAACAAACAAGACAAATTAGTATGCAGGTGATGACATACTGAAATGATTGAAATATCGGTAGCTTACACCGATAGGTTTTGATCAATTAAGCAATTAAATTTCAGTTAAATGGTTGCAAATCTTGCAATAATCTGAATGTTACTGATACTTTCTTTCTAGTTCGTCCATAAATATATAGATAGTAAATGGAATACCCTTGAAATAAAATCTAATTTTTTTTCCAATCAAGTATCGATGTATCGATAGAATATTAGCAGCTCTTCCATAGAACTATTTCTAAGTTTGGCCACAAATTGTGGCCAACCAAAAGATTTTGAAAAGTTTTATTTATTCCAATGTAAACCAATTTAAAATCTAAACAATATGTTGTTCCGATCAGCCAAAAACAAGTTCGAGACTGTGGATGTTCTTCGTAGGTTAAAACGCCTGGCGGAAGGCACATTAACGTCTTACCGGCGATTATTTGTGCTTCTATTGGGTGTTTGCATAGTATTTTATATGCTACCGCCAATCTTTCGTTATTTATTTCTAAGCACAAATGAGGAGAAAGGTAAATAATTGAACGGTTTTTATGTTGCCTTAGTAACGTATTTGTAACTCTCAGATGTGCACAGCATGTGTATGGACGATCGTCTAACGCCTTATATATTGCAAAACTATGAGTATGACGCGAACATACGTCACGTGGCTCCTTTGTTGCCGGGCGAACGGGACTACACGCCCTATGTGGGCAACGGTTACTTTGGGCTTGAGGTGGCCCACGACGCTGCGTTGAATATTAAACATGGTCGTTCTATGCAGCTTCCTATACGCTTTCAGCCAGTGGTGTCTGTCCTACAAAACGGAGGTGCTGAGAAGGAAGCCACCGTTGTGGAGTATCTGACAGGCATGGTCCATAGATTTCAATGCTTCGCTGGCTACTTTGTGTCCTATACCTTGTACGCCCATCGCACTCAACCTAATGTTCTCATGCAAGAGCTGCAAATAACAAATACGCGCAATTTGATTGAGAATATTGAGTTGATATTGCCACGCAATCGCTTGCCAAAGTCCTCAGCTCGCAGCATTCCTCTTAGGTGAGTTTGTTCATCATGTAATACATCCAATCTGATCTACATAATCTATCCAATCATAGCGACCCAGTGCAAATTGGCATGTTCACATATACTGAACTGGAAGTGATTACCGGCACCGTTCAGCCTTCCACAGATGATCCGGGTAAATTAATTGCAATTTTCATTGTTAAACCGAAGCTGGAGCCGACCATTCAGCTGCGGAAACGCGGAACTGTGCGCATTATTTTCCCACTTATTGTGGAGTATTCCAAGCCGGTGACGGAGGCGCAATTGAAAACTACTTTGGAGAACTTAGAGCAGCATACGATTCAGGCGATGACGAAGCTACTACAGAAACTGAGTGCTAAAGCATCTGGTACAGGTTCACAAAACAGCATCAATACTTTCCGGCAGGAGCACATTAATGTGTGGGCAGATCTTTGGGCAACAGGCTTTACGATAAGCACCTCGAAAGCGGAGAACAGTTTAAATGGTGATCGCATTAATGCCACCATGTATGCGGTGCTCTCTCAAGTGCGTAGCTTTGAGTTTGAGGAAGTCAATACTAATTTGGGCTCAGGATCGCCAAGCATACGTGAGGACATCGCCAAGGCGTTGACCTATGCAGAGGGTTGCTACGATTCCTATCACACTTTGCAGGCTGAGAATCTTTGGCGGGACATGTCGAGCCTAACGCAGCTTAACTCGCTTGTGTCTTCCTGGATGCTTACGTTAGAGAAACAAGGCTGCCACAATTTGATACGCGCTGGCGCCTCGGGCGTCATTCAGGCCATGACATTGAGCTTTGGTAGCTTTCGTTTTAGCAATCAACATCTGGAGTGCAATGTACATCCTAAATTCCTGCATCGCGACTTTCACTTTAGGCGCCTCAACTACGGCAACAAAACGCATGTAAATGTCACCATCATTGTTAAGGACGACAACAAAGCAGTCATTAATGTGGCTCTGGATCGATCTGATCGTAGCTATTATGCCTGCGATGGTGGCTGTTTGGATGAGCCTGTGCTGCTGACGTAAGTATTTACATATTTCTTTATATATCTGTTTTTTATATACATTACCATCCTGATTTTGTAGACAAAGCCGACGAGAATTTCCTGTAAAATTGACTGAACCCTTAACTGCAATATTATATATAACCGAGGATAAGCAACACATGGAGGAAATTCATCACGCGATTCACGTAAAGGAAGTCGTCGAAGGTATAATAATCTTAATATTTATATATTGTTATTTCAATGCTAATCGAATTACATTCACAGCTCCGGCACATGAGCAACATTTGATTGCCTTACACAAACACGGACATCAATTGGGGGGATTGCCAGCTCTCTTTTGGGTCTCAGTGTGTGCAATAATCATAGTATTCCATATATTCCTATGTAAGCTTATTATCAAGGAATACTGCGAACCGAACGATAAGCTAAGATATCGTTATAACAAACCGTGATTCTAGTTGTATATACATATATAAAAAGTAACAAATAAATGTGGATAATCTAGCTGGACAGATAGAAGATGCTACTAGTAAAACAAATTAAAACCAAATGCAGACTTTTTTAAGAATCAATTTCAAATAAACACACAAAATACATTTGCTACAATTACAAATGTGCAATATAGTATTTAAATTTTCAAAGATATCAAAAGGTGTTGAACTTGTTAGGAAGAACACATTTGTATAAATATTTACTTAAGAAGCGCTTTTGCATCAGGCCCAAGAACATTTATTGTTAAGACCTAAGTTGTGTATATATTTATTTATATAGTGTCAAGCTATTCAATAAATGAATATGTAAGCATAACAGAGTATTGACACTTGAGTATTGCTTTCGTAAATAGAGATTATTTTATTATGCAATCAGAAAATCAATCTTAATTTAGAAAAATTTTACCAAAAGATAATAAAAAATAAATACACGAATACTAAGTATATAAAGATCTTTTCCCGGAACTGACTAACTCACTGAGCTTTGCACAGCCAAATAGGTAAGTCCTATTTATACACAAAGAAGCTAAGGCAAATAATTATAATATTATTAAAGTGCCATGGTATAAACTCTGAGCGAGATGGGTAAAAAGAAACATGAGTTATTTTTTCTTTTTGCTTGAAAGCACGTTTTTATAACAGATTGCATAGTTAAGTTAATAGAAATTAATAGATTTCGATATGTGTGCGTATATAAATTTAAAAATGCTTTATGCTTAAAGGCAGATTTAATATCTTATGTACATAGTGTGATAGTTAAGTGAAAATGCAATATCGTATATCGAACTTCAGCAAGGTACGTCGTGCTGGCACGACGATTAGCAGCTGCAGAAAGATCCCTCCACTAGCATACTTCTTTACTTGGTTACATTGTGCATGCTCTCGGCCAGGTAATCGACGTTCTTGCTGGTTACGCCAGCCATGGAGATGCGACCATCCTTAGTGAGATATACACTATGGTCCTTGATCAACCTATCGACTTGCTCGGGCGTGAGTCCAGTAAAGCAGAACATACCAATCTGATCGACAATGTGCTGCCAGTTATGCGAAGAGCCCAACTTCTCAAGATTAGCTTTGAGCTGGCTGCGCACATTGATGATACGGTCGGCCATGCCCTTGACATCCTTCAGCCATTGAGTGCGCAGATCGGCAGTGTTGAGGATCTCGGCCACAATGCGGGCACCGTGAATTGGAGGATTCGAATACAAGGCACGAACGAGGATCTTGATTTGTGAAAGACAACGGGCCGCCTCCTGCTCATCGGCACAGATCACAGTATAAGCACCGGCGCGCTCACCATAGAGACCCATATTTTTGGCAAAGCTTTGTGACAGACAGAAATCGTGACCATCAGCTTCAAAGATGCGCACTGCCTGAGCATCACCATCAACGTTGCCGGTGGCAAATCCTTGATAAGCCATGTCAAAGAAGGGATAGAGCTTGCGCTGCTTGAACACCTTGGAGAGCTCACGCCACTGCTCGGCAGTGGGATCTACGCCAGTGGGATTGTGGGCACACGCGTGCAGTAGCACAATAGAAGTTTCAGGGATTTTCTGTAACAATATTAAGTTTAATTAGGCTCCTAAGTTATCTTCTCTTTTGCTTACCTTCAGATCCTCAACCATGCCATTGAAGTCCAAGTTGCAATTCTTTGGATTGTAGTAGCGATAACGCTTGACCGGCATGCCGGCGTGCTCGAAAATGGGCACATGATTTCCCCACGATGGCGTTGGCAGGTAAATCTCGCGATTTCCCTTCCAGAACTTGCTCAAAAATGCGGCACCCACACGGAGAGCTCCTGTTCCACTGATTGCCTGTGTAGTGGCATTGTGTTTTGCCTTCAATCGTTGCGATTCCTCACCCAGCGCCAGCTCAATGGCTTTGTTGTAGAACTCGGGAAGACCAGTGATTGGAGCATACTCCTTATCCATGTTACGACTTATAATACGCTTCTCAGCCTAAAATTACTCGATATTAG
Organism: Drosophila putrida; assembly: GCA_037043535.1. Lineage (NCBI taxonomy): Eukaryota > Metazoa > Arthropoda > Insecta > Diptera > Drosophilidae > Drosophila > Drosophila putrida. The sequence goes on from JBAMBI010000465.1 coordinate 52,349, forward strand.
AATTGAAACAGAATATAACTTTTAATTCAACTTACCTCACGTACGCTGGGAATGACAAAGGGTTTCGTGTTGTCGTCACGGTAGGCGCCAGCGCCAAGATTAATTTTCTTTGGGTTGGTATCCTTTTTGAAGGCCTCTGTTACTCCCAGAATGGCATCCGGAGGACCCATTTGCACTTCGGAAAACCATGTTGATCTGTTAGTCAAAGATGAGCAGAGAGATTAGTTAAAGTAGTCTTCAATGATTTATTTGATCATAATTCTTATGAAAATTTCAAAGTTTAATTTGTCTGCTCTTTGCCCTGTGATTATTTATAATCAGACCGTCTGCAGAAAGAACTTGTCGTTATAATTATAAAATTATCTTTTTTGACCGATTTGATTAGCTATCAACTTAGTGGGAAAGAATGAGCAAAGTTTGAAAGTCAGTTAGAGGTTTTATGGTTATTTTTAACCGACCTTTACATGCCTCATACCGATCCGATTTCTCAGCTGGGGGTTGCCCATTAGCAGATCGCTTATCACAATGCAGTTGTAAACAAGTTCTGATACGTTGAATGCGGTTCAAAAAGGCCGACACATGCTTGCATTAAATGATTAAAGAAATCGGCGTTCGAGATAAGTGGCCGATAGCCCTTGTTAAAGTATTCTTCCATCGGATTTATTTTTATTCAATCAATTTAATTATAAATATTCTTTTTTTGCAAGCCTTTCATTTACGAACTTTGTACAACAGAGTGAAAATCGACTTATCGAAGAGTTTTTGGAAAGGAAATACTTGAGTGAGATTAAATCACAAATCAGATAGAGTAGCACTTGTTCCAATTGGAGAAGTATTCTCTGCTCATTTCATATGTATACAAACGTATGCGTTCACATGTGTGTGTGATGTTCATTGTCATAATGGCACTCTTTTTATAGCAGCTGTTATTGTCTCACAACGCGCTGACATAATAAAAAACAACAATGAGTAAAAAAAGATACAAACACAAACACCAAAATTATCTAGAGAAATAAACACATGTACTAAATATGTATATACATATACACATAGGCATAGGCCTCTGAGCCGGCATATGCAATGACCTTGACAAATGACACTGCACTGCATTTGATGTGTAACATCGAATGAAATTAAATGGCAGTAAAAACAACAACGTCGACAAAGATTAAAACTTACTTGCAACGTAGAACGGCTGGTGCATTTACTGCCATGCGGTTGGCTGTTAATAAGCTCCGTTTACAAATTTGCGACATGTTGTAAGATATTCACAAGTTATTATACGTATGTAAATTATAATTATTCAAAATGCAAAAGGCTTAAAATGCCGCCAAAATGCTTCTTCCACAACGGCAAACGAGAATCTAACCAACCAAACGGATAGCCCAACTGGAACCCACACATAAGCTTTTTGCTAGCGATGCCAATTTTGCAATCTGATAGATTTGAAAGCTCTTTTAATTTAGTATCGTTTTTAGCCGGCATCGATATGTAAACACGCTTATCGATAGCAAAGCTCGTGTGGCGCGCAGCTGATTTTAGTCTTTGCGTTTGTCGTTTTCTTCTCCTTATTTCAGTTGTTGCTAAGCCGTTGCAGAACAAGAATAATTCTACAGCGTTCATTTTATTATCGTCTGATCTTTTAATTAAATTATATTAAGCAAACGATATGTTCAAGTTTTTTGTGCCTTCCTTGTTTTTGCTGCTGACGCTGCAGCTTTGCAATGCTCTTGAATTCCATGATTGCGGCTCGAAGACGGGAAAGTTTACTCAAGTAATCATCGAGGGATGTGATACCACAAAGGCCGAGTGCGTGCTCAAAAGGAATACGAATGTATCAATATCGATAGATATTGCACTAGCTGAAGTCGCTTCAGCGGTAAAGACTGTGGTTCACGGCAAAGTTCTGGGTATTGAGATGCCCTTTCCTCTATCTAATCCCGATGCGTGCGTTAACAGTGGCTTAAAGTGCCCGTTGGAAAAAAATGAAACCTATAGATATACCGCTACCTTGCCTGTGCTAAAGAGCTATCCGAAAGTCTCGGTACTGGTCAAATGGGAGCTACAGGATCAGAATAGTGATGATATCGTGTGCGTCGAGATACCCGCTAAAATCCAATAAAAGATTACTCAACGCTCTGCTATTAAATTTGCATGACTGTATTCTCATTGTAATCTAATAAAACCTCAAGAAAACAAAAAATTAACGGACATTGTGTTTGTGTGAGTGTGCTTTCGAGGGCGGGCTATTTCTGTAGACTCGCTGTAATTTGCTTTGTTTGCTTTTTATTGATTCTTCCGCTCCAGGCAAATGTGTGATAAGAAAGGTGAAGAAACCGACTAACGTTACAATAGCAGCTGTTGATCATACCCTTACGTTAGTTGGTCGTACCCGCATCAACAACCACCATGCTTAATTCGATTTACAGGAATTTGACAGTGACTTCAATTGTTTTAATAAACGTAATTGCGTTTTAGAAATGTTTCTATGTCAGACCAGATTCTCTTGATAACTTTCTTTGTTTACACAAGTCAATGCAGGTGGCCATGACTCTCTCTACTTGTGACGTCATTTAAAGTTCTTGCTAAAAGTTCTTTGAAGCCAACACAGCTGATAAGGGCGTATCGTATCAATTGTTATTTTTTTCGATTTTCTTTTCATGTTTTTATACTGCATAAATAGGTTGAGGTAGTCATGTTTTTAAGAATTCGCAAAACAATATTATTTACAAAGATAAGAGATTTCAATAAAGAGAACTCTGACTTAATCAAATGACATTAACAAGGTTTTATAATTTATTGACCGATTCCTTCTATTACACATTAAATAAAGCAAAACTAATTTTAATGACTAATTGTTTATTTTGATTATTTCCAGACAATTTCGATTGTTTGAGAATACTTTAGACTTTAGAATTTGTAACGAATATAGCTTAACAGCTCTATAGGAAAATCATCTATGTATTTGTAACATTATGTGCACTCCACTTATGAACCTCTGCAGGGTATAATCGAGTCTTGCACCCTTTTGCTGGTTTCGTTTCATTTACATATGTATGTTTAAACTCACATACATAAGTCATGCGGTCTGCAAAACGCAAGAAATGTGGAGCAAACAAAGTCGCTGCATGGGGGCAATGCCACGCCCACTCACGAGACCCCGTTACGCCCTTCCATACGCACAACTGACATTTAAAAAAAATACTTGACACATGGTGCATGCAAAAAATGTGGGCGGTTATAGCCAGGGACTGGCAGTGAATCTTGGTTTGACTGTGATTCCGATTCTGGCTGCATATCATATACGAGATATACGAGAAGCTAACATTTTCTCTCCCTTTTCTCTTCTCTCTCTTTCATCCTTCCCCATGTTGCTTGTAAGCCGCTGTGTCCTCTGAACAGATTTTCTTGCATAAATAGCAAACAACATGAGCACATTATATCCTACATGTATAAATAGAGAAATAGGGTATTTGAATTCATGAAATTCATATTAAAGTCAAGGAGAGTGTATAGAACAATCTATTTATGATAAGAAAGTTTAAAAATACGTTAATAATGTAATATTTTTCATGATTGAATAACCATAAAATTTAGTTGCTATATCTATAGCGAGGGTATTTGAATTTCGACAATTCGGAGATAAGTCAGTATTTCTTGATGTTTTTGTTAGATTAACAAACGAAATGCAACTTGTTTTTAATGGGAAGGTCCTTTTTTCATACCGGACTTTGCGATTTAACACAGCACTATCTGCGTGAAGTTCAAGCTCTGTAAAGTTTTATGGTTAGTTTGTTGTTTCAAAATAAAAATGGAAATGTTTGGGTAAGTTTTTGTATTAAATTATGTTGTTAATTAGGATTGTGTACACTGCGCATGTGTTTTTTAGCGTCCGCTAAAAAGCGACAAAGATTTTGTATAGCTTTTTATAACGTTTTGAGTGCCATGCTACTTATAGTTAGAAAGTCTTCCAGCAATAATTATACCAGACAGAGAATCTGATAGTTCGCTAAATATATGTTCTCTAAATACTTGTTCTTACTAAATGTAGGTTTTCTTTTAACCGATCGCTTCAATGGCAGCTGTATGATATAGTGATCTGATATAGACGCTGCCGACAAAACAAAAAAAAAAAGAACTACGAACCTCTACAATATCTGGCTTTATAGCTTAGAGACTAGTTTGCATAGAAGCAAAGAGACAGACAGACAGACGGACATAAGTACTGTCTGCAACAAAAAGTGGGACGTGTCCCAAGTTGCTTAAAGATATCTTCGACAGATGTTACACATTACACATATTGTGATTTGATAATAGAGTTATATACATTAAAGTTTCTGTAAAAGAACTTTAAACTATAGTTAACTTAATGACAATTAGATGCACTGCTACTCACTGCTAAAAATACTTCCGTGTACATAGATTTCTAAATAAATTCACATTTGATAGTGTTGTTCCTAGTTAAGCTTGTTTCTAGAACTCTTGTTTTTCGTTGATAAATCACAATCATTGTCACTTTGAACGCTGTTGTTACGCGTATCTTAATTATTTGCATGTTATGCCCGTAAATTGTTGTTGTAAATGTTAATGGTCGCATGAAATTCATTAAAAGCCATAACAATAACCAAAAGGGCCCAAAATGTTGCAAGTGTTGCATGGCTGTCATACAACAGATGTCAATTTCACACTGTAGCAGCAGAAAAAAAGCTGGTTACATTTGTGGCCGTTAGCAAAAAATGGTATCAAAAGAATGACGTTACCGTTACATCCGCACTGGCCACATTCATCAGACCACTTCTCCTGTTTTTATAAAAATTTATTGATATTAATCATATGGTTAAAGAGATAGCTTCAATTTTTAACATTTTCTTCCCCTTGCCTGTTCACTTTAAGGTGATGCTGGGGGGATATGGGAGGTAAAGTATCATCTATAATTATGTACATACATATATCGATGTCATGATTATTACCTTTACATTTTTAATGGTTTAATTTGTTTGCACACATGTGCAAATGACAGCAAATAGTTATTTTCAGCCGTGTGTCCACAATGTACATTCATTTATTAAAAACAAATTAAATTTAATTTAATTACTTTTATTTGTGAACCTGTTTCAGAAGTAGACAATCCAACTGTCACATGCTAACAACTACTATTTACTACTAGAACCCTTAATAGGTAATGTAATTATTCTGAGGATTCGTATACTTAATATTGTATTCATTGTGATAAAAATCATACATTTTGGCCAGCTTTTAAGTCTTGTGAAAGGACTCACAATTATACCTTACAGTGTAAGGCTTACACTATGTTTTAAACTTTATATTTTAAAGTATATAATGTTCTTTTCAACGACCTTAATGAAATTTGCTGATGATGCGTATTAAGACGAGAGACGGGTAAAAGCATCTTCAATGTTAATCTTGATAGGTTTTTCTACTCATTCCCCTTTTACAGCTCTAACTCCTCGCGGAGTGCTCCGCCTTCTACTTTCCTAAGGACCAGAAATGTGTGGCAAAAGTAACAGACACTTTGGGATATACATGTGTCTAGACCTCGCAATGAATGACTCTCAGACCCACTGACATATTCAAATGAAAAGTACCACCCACCTAACCTCTGGTCGTTCGTCAGCCCCACATATAGTACATATGCTGACTTTGGCATATTCAACATTTGCAGTTGAAGTGTTCTTGCAAATAAATCACTTAAATATTCACATTTATTTTCATTTTCAACGCGTTATCCTATTTGTTTCGCGCACAACGCGTTTACTTCCGGGGCAAAGGATGTGGATGTGGATGTGGAGTTGGGGTCGAGGTTGTGATGGGGTGGATGATTTACATATTCATTGTGCTCCACATTTTGGCACTTAAAAAGTCGTTACAAGGTGCAAAAGTTTTGTGTGCTTCGGGTAGACAATTGAGGATGAGTTGGCCGAAAAGGGGTGAAAACTCATCTGAATGGAATTTGTTAAATAATGACTATTTCTTTTTTATTTTCATTTTTCGAACCTCTTACATGTCAATCGATTTGACAGATAACCGACTGTACGCAGTATGCACTTTGACCCATTTATGCATTGGCGCTTGAAAAGAATCTACAGAAAAATGCGAAAATGTTTGCTGTTAAAAACGGGTATTGAAATATGTGTAATAGGTTGAAGTAGACATCTGTGTTCATGTATTCAAATACAAAATGATTTTTATATAACTATCCGTCTCTCATTATTTTATTCTTGTTGGTATCAAACTGTTATTTTCTTCTGTTCTCTAACAATCCAATTGGATAAGCAATAATATTGCTCACCTGCAATTGCTAAGCTGTCCTTAACTTTGAAGGAACACAGAAAATTGTCCTTAATGTATTCACAGGTGATCCACTCTTCTCTGTGCATGTTGAAAGTATTTTTTCACGCATCTAAGTACATTATACTATATAATATGTATGCCTCCTATAATGTCAACTCATGAGAGATACAAATTATTACATCACAAGCATCTTGTGCGCACATAGATACAAACTCATCCTGAAGCAAAGTGGCCGCAATCAATTTGAAATTTATCTACATGCTTTGCCCCTATTTGTTTTGCTGCTCATAAATAAGTTATTAAGCATTTATTACACCTATCGGCAAAGTTGCCAAATTGACAGCTTAATGATTTGTTGATGACTTGCGGTTTAATTAATGCTGAAGTCTTCTCACAAGTAGGTTGACTGATGCTTTTGGCCAATTCAGGGAGGTGTAACAGTAGCCAATAAACAAAAATTGAAAGGTTATAATGTGAATAGGGAGCGTCTTTTTACCTAGCATGTTTATCTGCAAGTTATCTTCAAACTACATATATAGTAAACAGGGTATATCGGATATCTCTGAACTGTCCGAAATTGTTACTATAAATACCTTCTCAAAGGGCATCATTTTGAATTTGCCAACATTTTTGATCAATTATGTGCTGACAGAATGATTTATTATTTTAAGTAATAAGTGATAAGTATAAAGGCTGCAGGAACTAACCAATAAAAGGAACTGTAACTGGAAATCACTCACAATCAGATGATGCGACAAATTACGAGTATATTCAATTTGCTGTGGCAGTGGCTGTGGCAGAAATTACTTTTCAGAAAATTACCATGACGCAGAGATCCTTTCCATCCTTCGTTCCTTCTCATTGAGATTCAATTTGATGTGCATCAATATGAACGTGTTGGTTGCGGCGGTTGCAGCTTCTGTTACAGCTCATGTTGATGCTCCTGCTGCTGCTGCTGCTGGTGCTGGTGTTCTGTGAATATTGTTGCCGCTCCGGGTGTCACTCTCCCGACTCATTAAATATTAATTGTAAATTTTAATTAAAATAAACCGTAACGATTGCGGCAGAAAGCCAGCCAGCCGATGTGACGTGTCGTCCTCATCATGCACGCTGCGACTATCATCTGTCGCTAAGAGTCAGGTAATAATGTTTACTGATTTTCCCATTTTCCCCATAAAAGCATTTGCCTCAAGTGTCCACAAATACTCTCATGTATTATCAATAAAAAGCCATTAATTGCCAAACAAACTGAACGGTAATTGTAAATTATATGGAATGAATTCTCGATGCAAATGCATTCTCTTTTCCGGACTACTCCGAACTGTTTCTCCGGACGTTGTCAGTCACAGACAATAACAAGACAGTCTCCGGCTAAGTACTTTGGTTAATTACAAAATCCACTTAAGTTTCAGCTTCCCGAAATGTTCATGTCAATTATTTTCTTGACTGTGTCAGGCAATGATTAGATTTAGAATTAAGTAAACTATTTAATATAATTCTTAACAGTTTTCGATTGAATATTGTGTATCAGCTATTTAAGAATTCTTTATATTCAAAGTTAAGAAGTCGACAATAAAGTTCGACAACCTTTCAAAAAATATACCATTGGAAAAAGAATGTTTTAAACAGCGAATTCATTTTGACTTTTTTCTAAGAAATATGTAACTTTATAAAAGCTAAGTCCATCTATTAGAAAATACAAAACCTACAAAAGTCTAGTTTTGGTAAAGTTATATTATCTTCTATTTTTATTTCGATTGTCAAGCAAAAAAAAATATTTTAACTATCTATATATCTCCTTTCTTTATCTTCCAGAGTATCAAGTGTTCGTTGTGCCTTGCATTATATAATATTGTGATTGAAATATCAGTAGCATGACTTGATTTAATCGCTTTCTTTGTCGTTTCAGTCTGTCAATTTAAGCGGAAAAAAGAAAAGCGATTTAAAAGTCCAAGTGGAAGTCGAAATGTGTCAGTTAAGGATGCGGGAAATTTTCCAATAAATTGTGTTTTAATAATAATCAGCATTGCAGCTTCATATACAACGATTCATTTGTGAATCTCTCTTTCTCACTTTACTTGTAGTTAACCAAGCGGTTGTGGCAACAACGCCCACATTATATTTATTTAATGCCAACATTTTCATTTTATTTTTCATCATTTTATATTATTCGTTATTTTTTTTCTGTCACGTTTGCGGCCGGAATTGCATTGACCTGTAATATTTGCTGGCTTTAAAAAAAATCGTAATATAAAATAAAGGCAGACAATAAGTTATTACAGCCGATAGCGTTAATGTTCATTTATAGCTGACAATGTCTTTGGGCTTACGTAAATAGCGTTGGGTCGATGCCATTTAACTTCAGCCTCCCAAAGCGGCCCAAAGACTTTTCCATTTACTTATGCTTTCGCATGGCGTATACGTAATGTGCTTTGCCGAAACTGAGATTTATGCTTAGCTGGTGTAAATGCTTTGCAATTTGACTGGTTTATTGACTTTTATGAGCTAGTTTATGATGCTTCTTAAGGGTTTAATATCGTTGCATAAATTTGGCTAACAATCAGGTGAAAGCAGCTGGGAGCCTATTAAGTATACGACAAGTGTGCTCTTTATCAGCAAATAGAATTCACAGTGCCCAACCAAGTTTTATTCGTTTCTTTTAAATATTTCTACTTCTCTTCTTATTTTCTGAGTTTTAACGGAAGATGGGCATCGTGTAATAATGTTTTAATTAACATACACACTTAACGATAACAATGACATTTAATTTAAGGCTCTAGGGTACCAGGATTAAGTGTAAACTGCGACATTTCCATACAATGATTTGACACAAAAAACAGCATTTTACACATTCAATTGAATTTATTCTCATATTACTCATACATACCGTCAGCTTAAAAACTAAATGGTTTTCATGATCATTTTGTTTTCCGTTTCGGTTTCGATTTGTTTTCGTTTTTAGGTTAAGCGAATTTGAATCCTCTTCTATTATTAATTCGGTTTGCGTTTTCTTTGATGTGTTACACAATGTGTATTTTTTAGACGTACTTTAGTTTCGTTTTTCCTCTTCATTTTCGTATCAATAATTTTGGACTTTTGTAAATTTCATCAAAGTGAGTTTGTGTTGTCATTTGTTGAAATTTTTTGTTATGGGAAGATCTTAAGTGCTATAAATATTTATTTAGCTTCGCATGAACAACATTTATGTAGAGTTAGGCTAAATTTAGATTTAACTAGTATTCGTATAAGGTAGAGTTGACAATGCATATGTTTTTGTTTTAAAGTATCTATAGATGTTCCTTTGTCTTTACAAATCAATATTAAACTAGTAGATGAATGAAATCAGAGAATGTTGGCAAGATAATTGGCAATGGATGAACATAGCAAAGCAGTCTCTCTCCATTCGGGGGATACTCGTAAGTGAATTGCACACAAAACTCTATCACAGAAGATACACATAAACACAAGGTGCCAAAATCAGCAACAATAACAGCAGCAACATTAACTAAGGCTTGAGTTCACTTGATAACTCATGAATCAATAAAAAAGCAATGACAAATGTTTTAATGCCACATCAATGCAAGTCCAATCATCAGCATGTGGCAGCCTCCCAATTGCAACTTCCAACTGTATGCAGTTGCAGTTGCAAATATCTTTACGTTACTCCAGTCACTTAGTCCAGCTAGATTACGGGATGCGGCACGCATCAAATATGTCGTATTGCCTTCTAGGTGGGGAATGATGAATCGATGACCTGCAAGACAATTATCTATTACATAAAGGTTCCTAGTTGTATTTTGATGAGGTTTCAATGGCAAATATCACACACAAGTTAGAAAAGTCATTATTTTACTGATGACTGAAACTAATTGTTTCCTCCTTAACACTTAGACACTTAATAAATGTTATGGTTATCTGACAGTAACACAATTCAGGTTCTGGATTTTTGGAATGTCCTAAATATGAAGTACTAACTATGTACTAGGGAAGTGATATATCTCAAATACAATTATCTTAATAATGTAGCTTTTCTTTACTACATCATCTTTTCATCTTTTCTAAATTTGCCGTCGGAGCCATATTTCTAAAACTGAGAAATTTTATTTGAACTTTCACTATAAGATTGTCATATAGTAGAGAAAAATTAATTTAAATCTAGAAATTTTGCCATGCAATATTTAATAAATATACGATCGGCTATGGTCATTAAAAAATCCTTTCCATAAGGGAATTCTCAAAGGGCTACAGGATTTAAAAATTATTCAATATTAAATCGACTTCAAATTAAACTTGTCAACTCTGCACACTCCAGAAATGATTCTCTTAATTCCCTGATATCGTGAAATATAGCACCCAATAACTGGGCAGTTTAGAATTTCAAAATAACTTACCACGATGGAAGGAGAAGTCACGCTGCTTGGCATGACTCCAATTGCCTGCGCTGTATTTGAAATCGTTCTCACTCATGTACGCCACTCGATATCCAAAGATTTGCATCTCATCCGATACGTTGGTCATGCGTGGTGTTCGCAGGTCCAGCTCGAAGGCATCTGGATAGAGACGCTTGAGTTGGAAGCGTGTGGGTCCAATGGGTTTAGGCCCCATACGGAGCTTTATGACGCGTTCGAGCATCCCTAGTGGATTGGCAACCTTGCATTTGTAGTCCCCAAACTGACTGACATTACGTATCTGCAGCTGCAGAGTCGCACCATAGTCGGCCATAAAGATGCGATGATTGAAGCCAACGATGCCCTTGCTGTTGTGCAGCCAGGTGAACGATGGTGGTGGCTCTCCCATCGCATCGCAACTGAGGTTAACGGCACCACCCACATAGGCGTACTGCATCGGGAGTGTTTCGTTATAGAACCAGTGGGGCTTATCTGCAACGATGCAACGATGGACAGAGAGATGGGAGGTTAGAGATGGGAGGTTAGTGCTGGCTGTGAAGAGGAGTAGCTGTGGGAGGTGGATGGCCCGCATGCCCGTCCAGCTGCCAGTGTTTGATCTGAGCCGCAGCTCATGAAAGGACAGGATAGAGGAAGAGGTTCACGGTAGGCAAAGTACATTGGGCGACATGACCAATTTAGCGTCTAGTTAAATTCATATGATTTGAAAATAAATAAATTTACTGTAACTTAAACTGATTTGTAAATTATATTTAAGTAAACAAATGTTTAAATTCAAAATATAATTAATATCTATTATTATTATTAATATATTTTGAATTATATATATTCATACATGTTAATGTACAAAAGCAATTCTGATATTGAGAAGAAATTCTCTTTACGTTACCCAAGAAAAGACATGTTGTAAAGGCGACTGACATAGGTAGTTCTAAGACCGACAAGGACTTTAGAACTCATTCAGGTACTTTTGCTGATAAAAGAGCTGTAGGCTCAAAAGAGGGTAGAATAGATTATATGTACATTATATATTGAAAAATATATCATTCAGTCGAGAGATCCCGACAGTAGAATACCCTGAGGTAGTAGAGAACGCCACTCAAATTTTCTATTAATTATATTTGTGTTTCGTATTTGTGCTGTCTGTTTTGTATTTAAAAGCCTTAGCAACAATGAGCAAGTTATTTTCAAAATAACTAAATAAAAACTTAAAAAACTATTTTTAAATGTATAACAAAAATTAAAAAAAAAATTTAAGAATTTAAGCATGTTTTTACTGGGACTCGAACCATGATGTCCCGTCTATCAAGGTGGCAGCTCTATCAGCTCAGCTATCAGCTCTATTGAAAGAGAGAGGGAGAGAGGACGAAAACTCACTCTAACACAGCGCGCGCTTTCATGCATATGTATATATGTATATGTAAATGCTTCAACGAATGAGCAGATAAGAGAGAACGTAAACTCATGGCAACAACAACACATTAAATTAAAGAATTAAATAATTGCGGATATCTTCCGTGTTTATTATCCGATCTTAATCAAATTTTCACGATGCATCCATTTCAGTACAAGTATTGTTCCTGCCGAAGCTCAAATCTCTAGCTTATTAATTGCCAGTGCTATCCTGTTTTTTTTCACTTTGTGGGCGAAGGGGGCGTGGCATCCAAAATTTAAAATAAACTTGATCTGCGTGCAAGTATAAGAAGTCTTCATACCAAATTTGGTGTTCCTAGGTCTTACCATCTCTGAGATCTTGTTACTTACACGGACAGACGGACAGACGGACCGACGGACAGACGGACAGACGGACATGGCTATATCGACTCAGCTTCTCGTCCTGATCAAGAATATATATACTTTATGGGGTCTGCCACGCCTCCTTCTGCCTGTTACATACTTTTATTTTTTTAACAAACTTAATATACCCCCTCAGGGTATAAAAAGATCACAGCTCTTTAAGTGCATAGTTCAAAATACTATTACCGATAAGCCCAATTCAATGTGCTTATATGCAATATAATAAGCTAGCGAAATTCGTGTCGCTCCAATTTAACAAATATTTTCTTTAATAGAAACCTTTTCCAGGCAATAACTAACAACTGTATAACCATTTGAACCATATCAGCCCAGCCGTTATCAATTGATGAATGCATAAACATTTACTATCATTTTTGGTTCCCTTTGTAAAATATTTTTTAACTCACTAAATGGACAAATCAGCCCACTGTAGGAACTGCACTTTGTCGTTGTCTTAGGCAAATCCCCAGCTGAAGCCGCACACGGCACATCAGTTACACTTTTTCCCTTTTTTTTTGATCCCCAAACCCGGCTCCATTGAAGCGTAAACTGATGGCACATTTTAGCATTTCATCGTTGTCCTCGTTCTCGTTCTCGTGCTCGTCCTCGTCGCTGTCGCTGGGGCTCATTGAGGTTTATTGCTAAGGAAATGCAAACATATATATTGCAGCATTTCAACAGAGCTACAAATTAGTTTCGGTTCTATTGCCATTGGCTGCTGTTTGCTCTTGAGCCAAACGGACAGTCTACAGTCCACGGTCCACAGTCCAACTGTCCAGAATCCGAGCTGCACTGCGGGTTGGGTTACTTTCACCACGGCACAGTCAATAGTCGGTAGTCATTAGTAAAATTTTGAGCGGCAAGGACAACTCAATTGGGCGAGGGAATGTGGGCGAGGATATGCTTGTGAAATCCTATAGGATTTTAATGAATGTTGGCATATGCAAGGGACTGAGTATTAGTTGGCTTATAAAGCAGGCGATGATGGTCAAGTCGGTTTTATTATCCACATTAGACTCTCACTAAAATGAACACATGGATATTTGCAAGAAAAAGTTTTGAATTTGTCAATCTTTAGGTATACTTTTCTGACAGTAAACTAAACTTTCAAACAGTTGTAAACAATTAGTACTTAGTACATACTATTCCTTATCCAATTTTCAACATCTATTTTGTGCTAAAATTGAAATTTATGACACTTATGATTTGTGAGCCTCTACTGTACGAGAATGTGCAATTGAAACATGACACATTTAACAAATTATTGCAATTACAACTTGAATAAGAAGAGTAGGAAGGAGAGAGAGTCCTACGGAAACGCCATAACAAGCTGTAGTTATTTAATCATTATTCTCTCACTTACGTTGTATCCTTAGCAGTATCGTTATTTGATCCGAATCGGAAAATGTTGGTGTGATTCTCATGGCACGACATGTGTATTCCCCGGCATCCGATTGACTCACATTCCTGATAAACAATCCATCCGAGAGACGTTTATGTTTTGTTGAGTTCACAGCTGCAAATCGAACGAAACGCAAAAAGATTTTCAGTTGATTTAACAAACAGTATTTCTAACTGTTTCTACTAACTGTTTATATATTCGCCATTGTGCATCCAAGAGACTTCCGGTGCGGGTTGACCCTTTACAAAGCAATTGACCATCGCATCGCGTCCTTCGCGTACTGATTGCACTTGCTCCGTCTTGTCGAATGAAATCTTTTCTGTTTGCACAATCGAGCGAATGGGAATGGGAAATTGTTCAAAATTGTTATCGCTCAATTGTTAATAAATAAACGAACAGCTGGTTAAACATTTTAGCAAGAAATATGTTGACTGTAACAAGAATTTCCTATGCATACCTAATCAGAATTGTTTGAGGGTTTAAATATTCGATATGAACTTAAAGTTGCACTTTATGAATGCTATATTTTAGACATCTCAGCTACAGAGTATTAGGAAGTAAGATAAGGAATATAACATGTCTAAGAGCAGGAAAAGCAATCAGGCTTGTTTCAAGTCGACTCGACTTGAGATTTGCATTCCAAACGAAGTAAAAGTTTCGCCTTAAAATTGTCAATACTTATATAGTTTAATATACCCTATACAGTTCATTGATGAGGAACTAAGCTTACAAAGGAATAAAAGGAACCTTAAGACAGGAATTCTCTAGTCTGAAAATGCATTACATTGCTAACAATATATAGGACTAAGTAGTTAGTTGACAGAATAAGAGAGCTTTATAAAATAAAACCTATATTCTATATTGGACTTTTTTGAGACTTACATGAAATAAGAACTTTGCATTTTATTTAAGTTTATTTCTGCAATATTTCTAGTTTGAGGTCCACCTAAAATATTGCTTCAACTTGCTCAGTAGCTTGTTATATATTTAATTCAGATCCATCCAGATTTTAATTTAATTAGTACTCTAACAATTGACTGCAAAGAAGGTTTCATTTTGGTGCTTAGACTGTTTAGAATCTGGCTTAAAGAGCAGACTGTCTATCTTTTATTTACACAACTGCAGCTACTTTATCTATTTGAATTTTGAGGACAGCCAACTTGGGCATACTTCAGTAAATATATTCTATTGATTCTTTCTCAACTTTACGAGCATAATTTGAGTTGCATAAATAGTTGAACTTACGATTTACGAGAAGCTCAAATGACTTTGTTGATTCCCGCGCAGCAGCTGAGTCCATTTCACAAGTCCAGTTGCCCTTATCGTCCAGTGAAATATGCTCAAAGACGAGGGCCAGCGTACCTAGGATAGGAGAGAAGGGGAAGGAGAAGGAGGAAAAGCCTGAAAATGTGGCAGGACTTGTGCACAGTGCAGTGGCTACTTTAGCATAACTTACAGCATTTATGAGAGCTGTCTGTCTGCCAGTCTGTCTGTCTGTCTGTCTTTGCTTACCCGTCTTCTTTTCGATGTGGACACGGCCCTTGGTATTCTCACGGGTTTGGCCCCTGGGATCACGCCACTTGGTGTAGATATCCTTTTGTACTGTTTTGCAGAAGATGATGAAGGAGTCATTTACAAAATGCGTTATTGATGGCACCGATGGCTGCAGGGTGAGCGCCGATGCCGCTGGTAATGGTAAAGGCATTTCCTGCCCCATTCCATTCCCAGCCCCTCCGTCATTCGAGGGGCTCTCATATTGCCCGACTCCAACACCGACACCGATAACTGCAGCTGCTGTAAAGATGTGCATTAAATTTATCACAAGAGTTGCAAATATACGTACTTCCATCTCTACAACATGGAGAAGGAACGAGAATTGTGGCATAAAAGTTAACTGAAAAACAGCTAGAAATGGCTTCTATTTGACTTTCCTTTGATTTAATTAACATACTGCTTTGGCTTCAATCCCCAGTCCACAAATGGAGTTGGATGTAGTAAGAGAGGAAAAAACTGGTATACAGGTCTTTCTATATGTACACAGGTTCCCCGGAAATATATCCTCAACATAACTGACCAATCCGTTGCATTTTTTTCGCTTGTCATATACATTTCAACACAAACTTTTATGAGAAATTCCTTTTGGCTTCTGTTTGAATTTTATGAATTTACGACTTGCACAAAGAACTGAAGAATTGTATTATACAATTTTCATTTGAGTTTTCTATTGGACTAAGTTTAATTGAGCTCACATTGCACTCGATTTTCACTTTTATTATTTTAAACATTACGCAATGCTAAACTCATTTAGGTAATTGTTATAATAGTTATTGTTGTAGAATGTTTATTGCCAATTTGTGGGTCATTTTATATATAAATTCCCAGCACGCAATATTATTTCCACTGGTCGCAGACATTTCCACATTCCCCAACTTTTATTTTGAAAAATATTATAATCAAAATAAAAATTAAATATTAAAAACAATGTTTAAGCCAATATAAAAACAAATATGGGAAATTCTTGATTTTTTTAAATATGTTTTTAAATATTTTCTGATCAAAGTTATAAATATACTGAGGTTGTCAATAGTATTTACTTTTGTCTTGAACTTTGTGAAAATACTTTTTAGCACCTATGTATATATAGTATTGTATAATTATATTTAATTCTACTATCTGCTTTTTTTATAACATTAACTTAAACAGTTTAAATTGGATAAATACGTTTAAAGTTTTGCTTTTTTATATATGAATCTTTTATGACATTTATCAACTTTTTGTCGCAACTTCATAGAATGCAAATTAATCAACTATGTAACAGTTTTTCATGAGTATCTCTAGTGAATTGTTTATGATTCAGAGGAAATATAAAAGTGTTGCCTGTTGTGGAGCACAAACATTTTAATAACCTTGCATGGGGAATTCTTCTTTTTATCAAAATTAAGTCATGAAAAAAGTTCAGTGCTCTCCAAAAGTCTATATATATGTGATCACTATGTCTCATCTACTGTTTTGTCTGTAAATCATGGATCTAATGAAATTAAGCTTTTACAATTAAAGATATCTATAAACATGCAGAGTCGACTGTAAATGTTAATCAATAAATTATATTTCTTGTGGTCTGCTGAATAAATAAATAAATAAATAAATAAAATAAATAAAATATGCATACATATAAAACTATCCTCGTACTAAAAGTCAAGAGCAAATTTTAATTTAAGTATTCTCTTAAATTTCTTTTGTTCAATGAACTTTCAATTCGGTAAAGACAAATTTTAAAGTAGGCCAAATAAATCATTTAAATGCAAGTAGAGTATTTCAGCTGCAACCTAAAATATGCATAAAATTGAAGCCATCAAAAATAAATAAATCGAAGGCGACACTTAAATTAAAATTGAAATTGCAATTTGCATGCAAATATAATATGTAAACATCAACATTAAATTATGTTGTAAAAATAAAGACAGCAGTATTAAGTAAACTGTGTACAATTTATTAAGATGTTTGCATTAAAGAAGATTCTCTTACCATTTCTGGTCAACTGCAAGAGACAGCATAATAATAATATAAAACTATCCATTGTTGACTTGTACAATGTTATGTTTATAATCCTTCAATAGCGTTGATTGTGTGTGATTTGTTTTATTCTTGGGCGACGTAATCCTAGTTAGTGATTAATTAAATTCTACTGCTTGCACAAGTTGTATTTCTTGACTTTTGGTTAATTACTTTCACGTTTGCGAACACTTTTGCTTTCACTTGCAGGATAATGGCACATGACTGTGGCCTAAAACAGGAGTTGACAGTTGGCCAAAATAATGGCTCATGTGTCACCAAGAGTCGGAACAGTAGCAGCAACAACACTTTCACTTTGATGGGCACAAAAGCATGACATCATTGCCATGGGCAACCCAAGAGCTACGGCCTGTGGCTGGGGCAAGGGGTGGGGCATAGACAGTGGCTGCCACAGCGGCACCATCATCATAATCATTTTTGTTCCCTTTTGGGCTTTCTATAGAGCTGTTTTGTGATAGTTCCTTCCTTTTATGCTCTTTCTATTTTTTTTTCTATTCAGTTGATGTTGTTGTTGTTACACTAGCACTAAGAACGCGAACTTAGGAACAAGAAAGATAACATTTCCGGCAACATATCCCTTAGTCACAACTGTTTTTTGTGCTATTTCTTTCGGGTCCTTCACAACCCATTCACATTCACATTCCGATTCGCTTTCGCATTCGCATTTGAATCCACATTCATATTTACACTCATAATTACGTATAACGGTCGCGCTTCTTTGACTAATGATGTCCAAAGCGTGTTTCGCGAATCGTGATCCATAATAGGCGAGTGCCAAAAATGGACTGAAACTGCAATGTGTTGTCGTTCAGGACACGCTCCTCGGGATTACGAAGCGACTGACACGCAATTCGCAAAGTGACTTCGCATCCTAATTTACATGTGATTTCACTTGTTTGGCGCGCTGAGTTCAAATCACTGCGAAATCAGAAATTGTACTGAAGGACATTGCAACTTATGCCTCTTATGGCATCCTTTATATTCGCCTGGCACTTCGTAGACAACACGATTACATCTAAAAAGGAAACCTACAACTTCGTTGCTCCAAACTAACATTGAAACACATTTTTTTGGGAGTGTTGCACAACATTTGGCTTTTTTCGAAATGTTGACAGGGGTAACTGAGGTTGCTAGTCAATTGAGCTTTCGGCAACAGGATGTTGGGGAAGCTAAAAGCTTTCCCTGTATAAAAGAAAAAGCAATACTTTATATAGTATAAAAGTATAACATGAATTCAAACTACTTTATTCAACATACCTCTTCGTATAAAACCAAGTTTGGCTGCCACAATTGACAAATGTATAACAGTCGGTAGAATATTTGTAGAACAAATCCTGGCAAGAACTAAAATACAGTTGGTTCCCTAGATGGCGCTCCGTATTTAATTTTGTGGGTGGGAAAT
The DNA here is from genome assembly GCA_037043535.1 of Drosophila putrida. Lineage (NCBI taxonomy): Eukaryota > Metazoa > Arthropoda > Insecta > Diptera > Drosophilidae > Drosophila > Drosophila putrida. Next base: position 71,241 of record JBAMBI010000465.1, read on the forward strand.
AGATGGCGTGATCAGCGGGAAACACGACAACTCTGCCTCAGTTTAGACATCTCTATTATGCCCTCAGCCTAAAAGTATGCACCACCAAAAAATGTGAAAAACGCGATATAAATAACTTTTTTTGGGAACGAAACAATTTAACTATTCAATAAAATTCGAAATTAAATAAATTCAAGCTGATTTATTTAAAATATGTTTTGAGCAGGATAATCCGGGACACTAGGGCTGTCAAGCTTTCCACCAAAAAATAAATTTCTAAAGCATAGCGACGTTTTTTTGGACTAAAGTTTTGCTTTTGTTTTATGTGAAAATGGCAAAAACAACAAATTCAAACTTTTGCCGGGGTGAAAAAAACCCCATAATGGGCACTCTGGCGCGCAATTTAAATAAGATTAAAATATGGTTTGTTAAAAAATAGATTTGATTTAAGAACCGAATCCAATTAATTTTGAAATTTGCATAAATAAAGGGTATCATTTAACTTACTCTTTGATACTCGTAACATTTCTTGGGTTTAATGGTTTCCCATCGCTCCATTGATGCACTTTTATTTGTTTAACCAACAACTTAAGAGAGCTCGAATCAATTTCAATTTTATGTATAACATTACGGAAACGCAATTGAGAATAATCAAAGCTGATAGAGGGGTTTGTATTTAATATATAATAGAAATAAAAATAAAGATTGATAATATTGAGTGAACTCTTATCACATCAATTGTTGCAATTGCACGTCTGAAAGCACTTCGCATTAACATTTGCAAATCAATCGAGTTGAGAGTAATCCAAAGATTCGCGCTGTATACATCGTTCCCAATTCACAATGCTTATAAAGTGGTCGGGAGCATTGCTTGGGTTGACTTTATTAGGATTATTTTACTTGGCTAATGGGCAAGACGATGCTGACAGTTACTATATTGTATTCGAAGGATCTTGCAGATGTCGTAGATTTGGACTATGCATTCCCAGAAGTATGTGTGGCTGAGTTTAAGAAAGGTGTTCAAGCAACCAAAATAAATTAAGTCAAAACATACAATTTAATTGTTTCTATAATAAATGTAAATAAACATTGAAGTTAATATGCAACTCAACTCCTAGCATTTTACTATCAGTTAATCAGAGAGTTGGCTTACTTGATTTTAAATTTTGACAGCATATTTCGACTTTTGGGAAATAAGTAACGATTTAAGAAGCGAAAATCGTATAATTGAAATATAATAATACTGATTCCATATAATATTCAGGCGTACAAGTGTAATATACGTCTCTCTGATTTTGGCAAATATTTCGGCTTTCTCTCCGTTTTTAACTTTAAGAGTTAAGTTTTCAAAATGTGCTTTAAAAATTTATATTTAATATCCTTTTAACAAACCCAAAAAGCAAAACTAAGAATTTCAACAAATGTTAAAAATTTTTAAATGCATTTAGATTTTATTATCATTATTGAAGTCTATTAACCATAGTAGACATATGGAGAAGCATAGCCCACAGCTGGATAGCCTGCCGAATAAAAGAATTGTGGATTGGGAGCAGGATTCGGACCGGGCACAGGAGCAGGAACAGCTACAGCCAAAGCGAGGATGGCGGCGAGCAAAAGGAATACCTAAAAATATAGGAGAATATTTGATTCCTCTGATGTTATCAATGTCATGTTTGCAGTCAAATTTTTACCAGCTTCAACATGATGATGAAAGATTTCTCAGCTATCGACTTGGAACGCACACAGAATCAAACTGCAGCTGATTTTTGATTGAGTTCTGTCTTTTATAAGACACTCGGTGAGAGAATAGCGACATTCCCATTGCCAATTGATGACAATTTTGACATCACCGTCGGGCGTCATTAGCACACGGTGCCGGGAGACGCCGCGCCGCGTCGCGCCACGCCGATAAGCTGCTTAGTTGCCTCCTCTTCAAACTGTTCCTGTTTCCACTTGGAACGGGGATTGGGACTTGGCAAATGCCCATTGTGTGTTGTCATCATCGCTGCAGTATCGCGTAGTTGCTTTTTAATATTCAATCTGCATTCGTTAGACGAGTTATAGCTTCGATTTTTGCTCTAACGACACTCTAATAGCCATCTGAATGTGAGCATGTATCTCCATATGAGAATCGTTAGCTTAAAATACAAAAAAAGGAAGAAAAAATATATAATAAAATCAAAAACAATTGCCTGCGGGTGCTTTATACAAAAAGTATATTGTTTCTTAATCCGGCTGCATTGCACAATTGATATGGAGCGACGCTGTCATTTTCCATCGTTTTTTGTCAACTCATTAAGCTTCTGGTACTCTTATTTCTTTTTTTCCCCCGCTTTGCTTTATTTTTTGTCAATTTTTGCGTTTTTATTTTTTTAATAAATGGCAAAATTAGCAAACGATTTGCTTACTAAACGAGACCTATATGACCCATTTTGAACACCATTAAAGCCTGCAACTCCTACAACTGCTTTATGAAAGGAATCTTAATTCGTTTTTCTAATAAAATATATCTCATCCTAGAACATATTGAGCTTTCTTAACTCAGACAGAACATTTTACCAAAAGGTAATTTCCTACTTTATTGCCACTTGAGTAACTAACTAACTAACTCTCAGTTTGTCCTATTAAATACTTTACATTATTATTACATACATTATATGATTCAAGTAGTGTTTTTGGTCCAAATATTACAATATCCTTAATAATTAAGCGGCTTACTTTGAAGATATTTTCTTGATTTGTTGTTAAAGAATTATAGGATGCTTTCTTGACTTTTTTACAAATGCTTTCAGATTTGTAGTTCTATTAAACGAAGAATGGTACCAGAATCTCCAGGATAGGTAACGGACATCATTCAGTTAAGAAACTTTTTGACACAGATGGTACACAATTAAATGTTGGTGCCACAGTGGTTTTGGAAATAAATTTTGGACAAATTGAACTTTCAAAACTAAGCACAAGTTTGGATTTTTTCACTTTTGTATTCCCAGCAATATTTTCAGAATTTCATAATTTCAACCCCAAATATGAAGAACTATATTCTACTATATCTTCTTTTTCTGAAACCCTCATTTGTTTACAAGCAGGAGACAACTATTAAATATGGTTTATCAATTCAAATTTAAATTAAAAGCCAATTAGAAAATGTTGCTAATAGTAGTTGTTTGTGTCAATTAATAAATATTAATGTGATATTTGATTACACCATTAAACTTGGGTATTTAAAATTACTTTCTATTGTACATGGTTATTAACTATATTCTGCATATAATATATTAAACTCTTGATGTGATTCGCAATTTTAATTTCGTACATTTATTCATTTATCACTTTCATGTCTTCAAAGCAGTGAAATAAGCCTTTTGCCAATTAACATGCAATTCGCATAACGAAAATTTGTCAGACTGGCCCAAGTACCAAACAAAACAGTAATCACTTTGAAGGTCAGTTTCTCAATACACCTGTGAGTACTCACACACACACATACACACTTACTTGGGTACTTGGGTTTGTGGTGAAGTGAATGTTTATACTTATAGTTCCCGAATCATGAGTAGGCGATAAGAAGTCATTAGAATGCGACAGATACTTTGCTTGCTGACAAAACTATCAAAACAAGAACAGATATCATCTGAAACCAGAAGATTCAATACTCTCTGAAAAAGCACTTTATGGTTTAGACTACACATTTTATGTCAAAATGTTAATACCCTGTGCAAGTGTATGCTGTTTTGGACGACCAATTAGAAGTATTATAAATCTGAACAAAAGTAAAATGCGCTGTCGATTCGGTTGATCATCATAAATAAGTCATGAGTATCAGTTTCGTGTATAAATAGCCACTGTCTTTGGTCAAACAGCATCAAACCCAAAAGTGCAATTGTTTCTATAACATCAAAGCAAATACAAACAACTCTCTCAAAATGTTCAAGCTGGTAAGTTGAAAGGATACAATAAGGAGCATCCAGGATATTTACACTAACTATTTTTTCTCAGTTGGCTGTCTTCTTCGCTGCTCTCTTCGCTGTTGCCCTGGCCGTGCCAGCGCCTGTTCCCCGTGCTGCTCCAGCTCCAGTGCCAGTTGCCAGCCCAGAGCCATCTCCACAATTCTATTATGGTGCCAGCCCCTATGCCTACTCCGCTTACTCCGGCTACTCCCCATACGCTTACTACGGCTAAGTGCACAGAGCTTAGTCAACAATGATAACTGACGACGATTATAACCAACAAATGGACTCGTGATAATGGATATGAAATAAACGCGCGCTGGCAATTCTAATTAGGATTTTAGTAATAAATGCTTATGAAAATGCATAAAAAAACAATAAAATAAATCTGAAAGCATATTTAATTGATTTTGAATTACACTGTCTTGAAATTACAGAGCTTGATAGCACTTTAGCTTTGAAATGGTATATTAATAAATTATTATGTTGGAAACATAAACCATGTTACATTGTTCTTGTACGCAAATATTTGCGTACTGCAGTTTCCATGGCCAAGTTATATTTTGTGCATTTTTGGGTGTCGGACTTTCATGTGGTTCCATGGTGTAATGGTTAGCACTCAGGACTCTGAATCCTGCGATCCGAGTTCAAATCTCGGTGGAACCTGACGTAATTAATTATTTTTTTTAATTGTAATTAATATTATTTAAAACAAATGGAAATTCATAAGAAAAACCTATAGAAATTTAACAAAATTAAGCAGAATATATCCATCTATTAATACAACTAGCAGTCAGCGAAGAAAACTTGTCAGATTTGTAGCAAATATTTACCGTTTACATGCCGAGCACAAAATTTAGATGACTTTTGCCAACGAACTGTCAAACGGTTCCATGGTGTAATGGTTAGCACTCAGGACTCTGAATCCTGCGATCCGAGTTCAAATCTCGGTGGAACCTGAAGAAAATTAATATTTTTTTAAATTTTTAAAAATTTTCAAGCGTCAAATATTTATATTATTGTCTATTAAAGTATTGCAGAAGTAAATTAAACTAGTATTTAAGTTAATAAAATTGAGTGCTTCTCAAGTAAACTTCGGCTAAATCTTGGGTTGGTGGGACATTTAATTTAAATTTCCTATGAAATGGCATTCCGGGATATTTTGGGAAATAAATTTCCTAATGTATGGTGGTTTGTGTATCGGATCAGACTGTGTTGCCAGGCTGTTGGAAGTACAGATCTGGCAGCTCTGCCGCCAGCTGTTCAGTCAAAAACAAAAAAGCACATACGCAAATCATTACTTTTCGCTCATTGCAGTTTTTATTTCACTTTTTGTAAACAAATGCATTCACATTGATAATATTATTTACGACGTGTGCTTTAAGTGACAGAATTCTATATTATATATCTGAAATATAATTAAGTAAAATGTTTGCGCTGTGCTGTTCGTGTCGCTTTCGTTGCTGCAGTCAAAGTGCGCGCATTAAATATTTAACAGAACTCAGTGCGTGTTTTTAGCAGGCCAATATCTGAATTAAGAAAGAAGAACCAAGCTTTTAACTGCATTTCTTTAAAACTTTTGTGTATATGTGCATTTGTTGATTATGTTGACACGCTTGCTGAAAGTGTTAATTGCAATAGTGTTGAGTTTAATGTTTACCGTGTCATTGGTAAAGATTGTTTTATTGATTTGGTCATCATATCCGGACTGGTTGCATCCCCACTCCACTCAGGAGCCACCATCCAGCTTCACTGCGGACGAATGGCTTGCATATCAGCAATTACTCCGTGATAAAGGTAAGTCAAGTACAAGTATTTGAAACTGTTGCCAATATTTAATTTGTGTGTATGCAATGCAAATACACACACATTCGAATCAATCTTTGTATGCATGTAAGGACAATTTGTATGTATTTGGCGCTTTGTTGCACTCTTCAAGTGTGTGTGTGTGTACAATGTACATGTGGTGCTAAAGCTCAAGCATCAGTAACACGTGCTAATTGTCAGTAATTGGCGAGCTTTTCTGAGGTTCTTATAAAGTGCATATGAATTGAAATTTTAAGTAAGAAATTTTTTAAAGTCGTCTGCTAATAAAAATGTTAAAGAATAAAAAAGTAATTCCCAAGGTTCCACCGAGATTTGAACTCGGATCGCAGGATTCAGAGTCCTGAGTGCTAACCATTACACCATGGAACCGCTGCGATCTTCTTCGTAAAATTTGTCTAATTAAGTTTTTTTAATTTATAAATATAATTTATGTTGAATCAACTACTTAAGCTATTAAATTAAGTATTTAATAGAAGTGCATAAAATTTTAATTTAAACATTAATTTAAAAAATTAAAAAAATCAAGTTTGATAATCAGGTTCCACCGAGATTTGAACTCGGATCGCAGGATTCAGAGTCCTGAGTGCTAACCATTACACCATGGAACCTCTTTGGAAACCGATTGGTAAAAAGACGTTTTATATTAAATAGCTTTGAGCTGATCATAAGAGAAACTAAAAAGCAAAAAATGTAGTGTATACTATAGGGGGCAACAGTTAAATGTACTAAATTTTAATTAAATTCAAATAACTTACTTAAATTATTTTACCGATCGTAAATTGTACGATTTACGAAAGGTGTATACAAATTGTTGGTTGAATTACTCAAGCATATAAAGTATTTTTTGTGGTTGACCGAGACAAATAATGCAAATAATGAAAAAGCACAATGTAGTTATTATAGGCGCGAAACAAAAAACAACCTGCTGGAATATGCTTAAAAGCACTACAATGCGACCAGGGCAAGAAAGCTTTTACTCCGAATTGTACTTCGGGCTCTCGCATTGCTTTCGGTTCATTCACAAAACGAAGTTTTCTGTGTCAAATCCAGCAACAACATGGCCAGCACAGCAAAAAGACGACACGGAGCGAATGGGTCGTCGTGTATTCGGTATAAAATCAATCGTAAATGTCCTTAAATGCTCAGTTTTGGTTATACTCTGCAGCCCGCTGGTTGATTGCTCGTCAGGACGCCGCGATTTCGTTATTTGGTAGTAAAAAAAAAGAATTATGAAATTATGAACATAAACAACGGCAACAAAAACAAACGAAATATTAATATATAATAATGTAAACGGGAGACGCAATAACAACCGAGTGCTAAGCTATTTGTGTTTTGTTTACTTAAGTTCCTTTGGTTCCTTTTAAACGTGCCAACTTTTAGCCCAAACACATTTTGTCGAGCTCGTGACAAAAGGGTCATCATTGTCAGCTCACATTCAATATAACTAATTTTCGAGGAAACCAAGCTCCGCGAGAATATCTATTATTTTATAATTTCTTTCTCTTGCGCTCTTACGTGTCGTTAATGCTTTATCGCTCCTGGTGTGGGGTTAAAATTGTGTATGCTCGTATTTTTGTGGCTACATCGAAATGAGTGCTGTATCTGTAATTGTTACTATTATAGTGTATTACTATTATTGTCCCCACTCTTCACTTGTTGGTCAATATCCTTCGTTCATAAAGTATTAATTGGCAATTCATTTTGATACCAAAAGTCATTTTCATTTTGTTGTTGACGCCGCTCTCCTTTCGCTTGCCTTCTGTTTCCTGTTTCATTTCATTAAAGTATACCCGATGTTTCTGTCTCTGACTTTTACGCATAGCGTGAGCTTCTGATATGGAATTTGCTTTGTCTTGGTTGGAAATTCATGAGTCCGCAAAAGGTTCAAATGGTTCTTTATGCATAAAGCAGCATATGGGGACCGATTCAAATGCGATTTCAGATCATTTATTAATGTGGCGACTGAAGCTTACCAAAATAATTTGAATTCTTAATTTGATTGACCAACAGAGAGTATGAAAACATGTAATTAACATTGGGAACATTTTGTGAATGTTTAGTTAGAAAATAAACATCTGAGTGTAGTATAAGTGTTGGTCAATAGTTAGAAAGAAAGCCGTGCAACACTAAAAGAAACAATATTTTTAATAGGCTAAAATCATCATTTTCCCCAATTAATCCTCATTTATAAATATCGTCAGGCAGGTTTAAATTAAAAGAAAATAGTTTTAAAATGAGATTAATATCTACATATTGTTTTAAAAAAATAAAAAAAAGAAATATTAAGTTCAGGTTCCACCGAGATTTGAACTCGGATCGCAGGATTCAGAGTCCTGAGTGCTAACCATTACACCATGGAACCACGGTGATCTTGCGAGAATAAAGTGAAACTTGCGCTTCTACCTCTTTCTATATTTGTCATATAGCTGAGCATTTACGTATGATTGGTCAAGAAAATGCTTAGACAACAAATTTACATAACATTCTGAACCAGTCGAATATGCTACGTCTATTTATAGAACCATTAATTTGCTTTAGCAATCAATAAGGCGAAGGGGCCAATAAGAAGATCCGGCAAAACGAGTTGTATAAGGTTTAAGGGAAGGGAGTCGTTAGCTAATGCCCTTGTCCGGTTGGAAACATTTACTTAGTTTGTGCGACAAAAAGAGAAAGTAATTGTTTGGCAAACATTGACCAATGGCCGACGGAGGCGTAGAATGTATTCCAATTTGCTTGCTGTTGTTGTTGTTGTTGGCGATGTTGCTTGCAAGGAAATTAAAAGGAAATTGCGCTTGTTGTTTTTCCTTGCAATCAGCAAAGGCTATGGAAAATTCGGGGGAGGGGGTCTGCGGCTAAGCAAATTAAAATTGTTTGCGGGGGCTGCTGACAAACCGTTAAAAATGACTCAAGTGCTGAAAGCAAAACAAGAACAACAGCACATGTACATCGGCACAGTGGTTTACAGCTTATTTGACGCTGACACAGAAGAAATTTCAAATGGGTTTAACTTTTAACTAGATGAATTTATAAATAAACTTGAATCGAAAAGTTAGTTTTCTTTAGATTATGTCTAAATGATATCTTAATTAAGCAATAAGTAGAAAGTGTTGTCTTGTAGTGGGGTCGAATGAGCTGTGAGCCACTGTGCACTTGTGCACATAACAAGGGCCTCTTTATCGTGCCGTTCTCTTTTGTCTGCCGCCGTCTCCTGCATGCAAGCAATTTACCGTTGTATGTACTGAGCTGAGCTGCAACTGTTTTTGTTATGTAGGCCAAGCCGTCAGACGCCAAACGGAAGCTGCGCTGCTATTGTTGCTGTCTCGCTCCGCCAACCGTCATTTTGTACGCCATTGTTGATGATGTTTCTGTTTCTGTTTCTGATGTTGTCGCTGTTATTGCTGTTGTTGTTGTTGTTGTTAGTGTTGTTGTTGTCTCTGCTTCTGTACGTGATGTCGCTGACGGCGCTCTTTGCGGTTAGTTATGATTATTGCCCAGGCCCTTGTGAGCATTTTGTCTACGTTGTTGTTGTTGTTATTGTTGTTGTTCTTATTGTTGTGGTCACATTTGTCAGCCCACAATTATTATAACGCAGCAGCAGTCATTGAGTTTTTCTCTGCTCCTTGTTCCTTGGAAGAGTATGCTCTCCTTCATTTGCCTTGCCATTTTCTTGGCTCTCTCTCTTGCAAATTATCATATTGTGCCTTTTGCAGTGTCCTTGAATTGAAAACAAAGCGCATGAAAAACATTTGCGCATTTCAACGCAATGACAATTTCATCCTTTTGTTTTAAGATAGAAAAGCAGCAGAAGTCCTCCACTAGCCAGAATATCCGTAGTTATCCTGCACAGCAATCGTTGGTAAAACAATCGATAGTTTTATCCAATTTGAGAAAGGCTTATGAAACAATCAATTAATGTAACTAGATTTCAAGTCATGGAGGCTGATGCCAATTGACTATTTTATTAAATTTTAATAAATAAATGTTCGGAAATATTAGTTATAAATATTGAATATTAGTTCGTCTATAATATCACTTTTAGGAATATCTTACTCGTTAACAAATGGTACATATTTACCCTAATTTATTTTGTTAAAACTAGCAACAAACGATCAATTAAAGAATAAATAAATCAGAATAGATTTTAGGACAGGCGCTGTTTAACATTTGTACTAATTGTAAAACCTTTCAATTAGCATTAAATTTAATTTGAAAATTAAATAGTAATCCTTTCTTTCGGCCTTCAAAGCTTTGTATATCCTTAACGCCTTAAAATATAAGTAATTTTATGCAGTAAAAAATTAAATTCGGTAGTGGGCCACAAATTTGATTAGCAGATTTTACTATAGATGTATGATGGGAAAGGAAAACTCGTAGAAATCTCAGTTCAATTGGACTTTAAACATAAAAGAAACATTTTGAAATTTGTAGTCATAAAAGTGTCAGCATTATTCCCGTATACTTCAATGGGCTAAGCTAACTCCTCAAAGAGCCAAAGAAAAAACCAGACCCGCATTATGGCAAGTTATGGCTAAGCTCTCCATTGTGTATATGTTTGCCTCGTAAAAAAATGACAGAGGCTAGCATTTACTTTACTTTTTATACACCACATGTACTCTACATACTTGCAATTGTGTTTGTATTGAAAAGGAAAACCCCAAATAGACGTCAGCCACTTGGCGACCCTAAAGCAAATGAACAGCTCACTTTCATTACAAATTCCGACGGCAAACATACACACTAACACACGCACACTAACAGAGGGAGACACTCACTCACAGATACACTTTCACACAGACAGGGAGAAGTTAGTGCTTATAACTGCAGACAAAGTTTGTCAGCTCGCATTACGCGCACAAACAACAAACGGGAAGAGGACACTAACAAACACACACACACTCACACACACACACACACAAAGTCAGATTGGCTGGCTAAGTAAACAAAAGTATGGCAAAAACAAAAATGGCGCCATCAATGGCGATGATGATGTGCAGCAGGATGTGGAAGATGTGCAGGACATACGTACATATATGTATACATAGGAGTAGAGAAACAAGAAACTGAAAGCGTTGTCATTGTGAAATTATTGACTCACTCTACTCTCTCTCTGTGTGTTTGTGTGAGGTTCATCTATAAATATTTGTTCACACTGTGAGAAAGGAGATCTTCCTAGGGAGTAGCAATGTGAATAGTTCTTGTAAATGTTGACAATCAGTGTGAAAGACGAAAATCAATAACGTTTTATCGTTTTAGTGAAATAAAATTGACAAGAAATAGCATTTTAGAGTTTTCATAAACTGAATACTTTACAAGTAAAATAGAATGACTTAGTAATCTGACTTATATGCAAGAGATTTTAAATTGATATTTAAAATAAAGAGTGCTCGGTAATGTAAGAGTATATACAATTCGTTGAGCTTCATCCTTTTTGTGCAGCATCTTTCAAGAAAATCTCAATTGTTAAGCTGCTCTCAGCAATTTTCTAGTTTATATCGGGACTTTGTTTCTAGTAAAATAAAAATCCCTTATACTGTTGTCATTGGAGAGGGAATAGTTGGCAGCTTGTGGTCTTATAAATTTATTTTCAATCAATAAGGCTTAAGACATGAAGAATTTCTTTATAAATATATAGAAGTCAATCTAGATTTTATCTAACAGAATTTAATAAAATTCACTTTCGGAAAATATTGCCAAAAAAGCCCTAAATATTTTTTTCCCTTCTGGTAATTTAATGCAAAATAAATTTAAACGAGAGCTCAATATGGTAATTTATGTCTTTAATTAGTTAAAGTCTTCAAGACTTAACTTTTAAGTCAATGTCAATATCGAAAAGGAGCTATTCTCCTTTAGTTGCTGTCCTTAAAATCTGAAATCTCTACTCGTACTAGTTCCATAAGCATATGTTATTGTTACTACTGCTCTCAGTTGACCTTACAAAAACCATTTAGCACTTGTAAGTGTATTGAAAGTGCTCTTCAGCTGAGAGTAGAGGCTTTTGATGTTTGTGGCTAATAGCGGCAACAATGAGAAAGTTGCTGTGGCCTCAGAACAGAAAGAAAAGAAGAACCTCTCTTTACATAATACTTGGAACTCTCTGCCATTTTTTTTGGCTCGCAGCATTTTATTACGATATCTTGGCTCGATTCCATTGGACGAGTATTACAGTTTTGGCAATGAGCTTTAATCTAAATCAACATCCCACAATATTTGCAATTCCCGCATGATTCTCTCACAAACAGAGGCCTTTTGGCAAAGCTGTCGAAACTCATTTGGAAGCCACAAAAATGAGCCTTGACTACAGCATCCACATCAACTACAGCGTTTAAATTTATATTTTGAACTTGGCTTTCAGTTGGTTTACTCTTTTTATTTTGCTGTGTATTGCAAAACTTTTGCATAACTTACATTTATTTTGAGCCGCACAGTTACCAATCTACAGCAGCCATAGATATGCATAAAATATGCCAAAACTTTCGACGGCAACTTTTTTAATAAATTTAAAAACAAAACTAAACGTACAACACAACGAAACACGAGTCGAATACGCGATGATTTAGCAGCAAAACAATTGTATAATCAAATTAAAAATCCATAACTTAAACGTCGCATAAGTTCAACAACGAATAGAAGATATATCTGCAAAAAATGTGGTCGCCAGAATCGGAGATAAATTCCATTGCCATGGCAACTACGATGCGACACTCGCAGTCCTCGTCCTCAGGTGAGTTAGCCAGGCCAAAATCAGACGAAGAACTTCTGCCACTTCTTAAGCCAATCACAAGCAGAAACTCTAACGTATACTATTTACAATTTCTCTATGGATGCGCTTTTGCTTCTTGCGCGTAAACGTGGCAAATGGGACGTATGCGCAATATTGCACAAACTCTCTCCTCTCCTCTCTCACTCTCTCTCTCGCTCTATCCCGTTCTCTTTTTCATTCTTTCAGTTGTTCGTTTGCTTTGCCAAGTGCTTCCGTTTCCGCTGTTGACCCGATTGATGGGTTGGCCTGGCATTCTGGCTGTCTGCCTCTTTGCCTTGAACTTTTCGCGCACGATTAGAGAAAATCAAAAAGCCTTGACTAAATCATCGAGTTCAGTTTTAATTTAAGTTTTAGTCAAGTGCTGTTCAAAAGTGAATACCCATTCATACCCGTTCACAGTCTGAGTGCGTGGACTTTGAATGCCACTGACATTATTCACCACGCAATCAAATTGCAAATGCTAATGGGCAGCAAAGTGCCGTTATGCACGTAATCTCTTAAAAAGCTGACTACGTATAAGAATCTAGTAAACATACATATGTTCTTGTATATTGTACGGTTACAGCAATTGGCATACAAATAGATACGCTCACGTTTCAATGGCTTTGTGCCTCTGAAACAAAAATTAAACTCTTTAAGAGGAAAAAGTCTACTGGTAAAAACATATTTAAGCATCTAAAGCTTATGATTTTAAATTATGTGACGAAAGATATTCAATTTAACATATTAACTACCTTACAACTAAATCTAGTTTGGCTCTCCGCACATTCACGTAAAAAAGTGTAGATCCTTTAATGCCAAGTGTCAATCTATATTCATTTATGAAATGAAAATAAATTAAATTAGCTGACTTCTGGTCTATTTATATTTTAACAAAGAAAGTGGTCGATATGTATAACAAAATAGACAATTTCTAATATAATATATTATATATGTTTATTATATTGTTATTTTGCAAAATTAAATTAATTTAAATTATACCTCTCCACCGTCAAAAGCCTAAATTTAAAACCTGTTTGCAGCCTTGATATAATAATATTAAATATAATATTGATATAAATAATATTAAAAACAGAAAAGTATTAAATTTTTTACAGTTTGAGCTTTCCTATAATTCTGTACGACTTAAAAACATAAGAGAATATTTGAAAATTGGTTTAAATCCAATACTTTTTGGCTTAAATGTTATTTGCTTCAATCCGAATTTCCCATTGTTACAGGGTATTGAAATATTATGTATGCATTCCTCTTGAAATACCTATGATTGTATGTCCTTCAGTTCTCACCGCATTTGCCAGCACAAATCTACATATATGTACATATGTGGATGCATGTGTGTTTTTGTGTACATGTGTGTGTATTTGTGAGTATGTTTTCTGTTTATAAACACACACACAAATGTGCACGCAACTTCAATTTGAAATGCCAAAGTGTTGCAGCTTCGTTCGTGCAAATTTGTTTAGGCGAATTCACATTTTGTCATACAAATGTGTGAGTGTGTCTGAGTAAGTGTGTGTTAGTGAGTGAGTGTGTGAGTATATGGGTATGAGTGTGTGCATGTTTGGAAGAATGTTGGCCATTTAACGAGAGCCACGTTCATTTTTCGGCCATTAATTGCCTGGCCGAGCTACCACATTCATGTTGCAAGCATAACGTACTATATGTTGCACGTGCTGTTTCCACTGCAACACACATCCATACATAGTATATCCGTGTGCATTTAGGGTAACGGAAACGCAGACTATTTGCTGGCCATGCCAAAGTGTAACATTAATACCTTGGTATTATGGTTTTAACCCAAATTAAGTTACATCTATGAGCGGTTTGCTCGTTTTTTCTCACTCTGTCTCGCTCTCTCTCTCCCCTCTCTCGCTATCTCTCCCCCTCCCTTTCTTTCTGTCTCTGTCAGTTACGAGTACTTTGTGGCATTATGTGGGCGCCATTTAAGTTGCAAATTGGATTTTGGGCTCAACGAACATCTGCTCAATTAAATAGCGAACCAGAAATCAAATAAGCCTCGTTAAATGCAAATTATATTCAATGCACATAACAATTGCAGGCACTGTGATTATGTTCGTGCATCGTCGGGCTTTAAATTAATGAATAAATAATGGAATTTATGCATTTTGTATGTTGCTCAAACATCCCACGGGAAGTAGGTTAAGCCTCCTCTCGTCTTTATCCTCTTTGTTCTACTCTCCTTGCCATTGTTATTCGCATTACCCACAAAATGGATGGCGTAACAAGCAAGCAGAGAAGAGGGATGAAAGGGGAGTGCCGAGGAGGACGGAGATAGGAGATGGAGAACCGACCCTAGCTGCAGTCGCATTACTCGTAAATTTAAAACACCGCAATCTGAAATGCATATTCATTTTAGCCGCAATGCTTTCTCTGTATATAAGGAACATGTATATAAATGTGGCCTACGAATACATAAACAACCATATAATCGTTAAGTATGAAGTGAGAAGTGAGCTTAAGGCTGGGATTGGGTAAAATTACATTTGTATAGTTAGTCAGGAATGTGACTGGCAAACTGTTTAACGCAACTTTTACGATTTTCAAGCGATCAGCTTTAAAGGTGAAATCGTTTACAAGGTTTTGGTAAAACTTTTGCAAAAAATGTCGCTTAGAAAGTTTAATAAATAAGGAAGAGTTTATGGTTTTTTTTTAGAAATAAAATAATTAAGTGAAAAATTCTAAGTTTTTTGTGGATAATGATTAACAAGTCAAATTGTAAACATATATTTATTTATTTATACTTAAAATGGCACACTAATATTATTTGCAAACCAAGTCTTACACCATCAATTGCCAATATCAAAAAACTTCAGGTAATTTGTGTATTTAGATAAGTAGCTTAGGACTCAAACGTCAAGGCTCAAATTTAAAAATCAATCTGAAACAAGATTTTCACGAACTAATTAAGGTGTAAGCACCTTGGAAAACTTTTAGTTTAAGTGCATATTTAATTAGTTGCCAGAGTAAGTAAAAGCTGTAAGCTTAAGCTTTAAAGTGCGTTTACATAAGTTTTGCAAGTACAAATAAATAAATTACAATTAAGAAGCCTTACTTTCGAAGTAAGGATATTTTTGGTCTTGAGAAATTAAGTCTTCATAGGATATCAGTTGTGGTATCTCCAATTAATTTCTACTGACACCTATATGATTAAGTTTCACAGCAAAATTGTCCAATATTCTGTAGATCTTCACTTTTCTATCACTTTAAATTTTAAATTGTGTAACATGACTTATGGGTATCCTTCTTAGCATTCAGAAAATTCCAGCTTTTGAATTGAAAAACACCTTAAAATAAGGTTAGATTTTAAAAATTTTGTTTATACACTTACTTTTGAGAGCAATTCATGAATTGAATTTGCAAATGGGGCTCTGAATAAAAAGAGTATCTGTTTACAATACAGTACCTTCTTTATTTGATGCTGAACTCATGTTAAAGCGCAAATTTCCGATAGTATTTAATGAAATGAGTTTACAGAGTATTCAATATTAAGTATACGTTTCTTTTGCAGTCCAATTTAAAAGAACCTGACTTGGCATTATATAGCTGTGTAAAAGTTAAATAACTTGAATGATTTTATTAGTTTCTCTGTGCTTGCATTTCTGTTTTACATAAAAGACGAAGAATACTTGGCTTATTATGGATTATTATGTGACTGGGAATGGGCGACATTGTCGTTGACAGTAATGGTTGCAATTTGCACGTTGCACGGTGATTGGGACATCGGATCCCAGGCAAGCAATGTGCAGCAGTTTGCCTTTAAAAATTACGTGATGTGGCATGCCCGCATGCCACAGACGTTACACCACACACTACACACCACACACACATATATAAGTATATATACTAGGCAAACATTGTCTAACAGCTTTTTGGAAACCACAAAAACGTAAAAGGGAGAAGGGAGAAGGAAGCAGGCAGAAAGCAACCGGCGAAAAGGTAAACTGACAAGAAAGCTGAAAAGAGAGTCTGCTGCCTAAAATGCAACAGCTGCTGTCGTTGTTTGGGCTTGTTTAAACGGTTGAAAAGGCTAAAAAGACGTTGCACGTTGCATAGGACGCAGGTCGACATAAGAATGAGGAAATTGCATGCCACCAGCATGTCTAGCTGCTTGTCCTGCTGAGATTCTTTGCACGCTTACGAATGCCAACAGCGACAACGACAACGTCATCATTACCAACTACATTCGTTCCTCATTATCATCATCATTATTCCCTTTCATCTGTCTAAGCATCAGCATCATTTGCAGGCAATTGCGGGACACAATTTGAGAAAATTTCAGTTTGCAGCTGCTCTCAATCATTTATCCCAAGTGGAAATGCTTCAAATTTTATCGTTTGTCTCTTTGCATAAGCTTACAGTGAACAGCTTGATTGGCTGACTGATTGATAATAGAATTCTTGCAATACTTTTTATTTATGAAGTGAGGTAATATGTTAAACCCACAACCCACAAGGAAGATAAGCAAATGAAACGTTTGCCTGATCAACTTCAAACATATTTGCAAATTTGCAAAAAAAACCTTATCAGAAATAAATGAACACTGATTTTTTATGAAAATAATACGTTATTTTCTGTATTTAATGTTTCATTATATTAAAAAATTACTTAAAATTAAATTAATATTTATAAAAATACAATATATATATTTTGTGTTCCTTCTGTGTGGAAAAGATCAATCTATGTCCAATTGGTGTTAAACTTTATTTAAAATTAGTTTGTGCTTAATTCGTTATCGATCAACTAAAATTAAATTCAAATGAATTCCATTTGAAGTGAATTTACTAATATTAATAAATATTATAATAACCATTATTTTTTATTATTAATAATATTTTCTTTAAATTGTTCTTTTCAATTCCCATGTTTATTTGTTGACTTCGTTTACAATATTATTATTATTTGTTAAAATATTAAATAATGTTTTTTTTTTACTGGCTCGACGTCAAGATTTTTTTTCAAATATAGTTTCTCTGTATAGAGCATTTAAAAACCTTCAGCTTCTTTACATTGTAGCTTTCTCTTGGAATATTCAGATGTTAAACTTGCCTTAAATACATACGAATATTATCTGCGTCAGTTCTTCCTCTTTGAGGCATTTGGCCTTTTTAGCCCAAGTTAAACTTTGTCAAAGAGTTAACCAGGCAGTCGCTGTTTATGCATCCGTCGTAACTCGTATTTCAGACACAGATTTATTCTAAATTACGAATTTAGAGAGAGAGAAAGAGAGGAGAAGATTGCGAGGCAGCTCAATGGCTGGCAGAATACGCTCGAGAGCCCCAAAAGCACTTTATACTTGTGTGGCGCCCACGCTGCGTATACGTAATTTGTGTAAGGCTGTTGACGTTGTTGTCAAAGTGGCATTTGAATTTATGCCGCCACTTGTAGCAAGTGTGGCAAGGTAGCCTAGCTGCAAGCTGAAGAGCACACACACACACACACTCACATTGTATTTAAAATTAAATATTCAAATAATTTATGTCGTGTTGCAACTGGCGCAGATTGTTGCAGATTGCCAACATGAAATTATTATGAACGAAATAAAATGTGCAACGTTTGCATGGGAGAATAGTAGCCAAAATATTGACAGTGAGAATTTAAGCAGCTTCCTAGAGAGAGGAAAACAAACACAGAAAGAGAGAGGGAGAGAAAGCCCCCCAATGGCCTCGGCAGCTGGCAATTTTATCATTTTTCACTTTGCCAAACAAACACAAAAGCGTAACAAACTCAGGAATGCCGCCCTGCATGATGGCAAACGCTTTGTTATGCACGAGTTAATCGTTGGGTGTCCCCCCTCACCACACTTGGCTCCTCAAAAGTTTCCCCTTTGTCTAAACGCTTTTCAAGTGACGATCGAATGTTTTTCAAAAGCAAAATTCCTCAAAGCAATCGATAAAAGGATAATGCAAATAACAAACACAGAAACAATAGGAAAAGAAAAGAAGGATAGAAACAGAGAATAGAAAACAAATCGAAATAGGTTAGGATTATAGTATGAATAGAATAGAAATAAAGTAAGGATACAATAAGAATACAACTAGATTAGTTTGAAGAGTATGCAAACATGTTCCAGTTACTAGTTTTTATTTTAACTCATTTAATAATATGTATTCTTTTATGTTGCATTAATATTAGTTAGGCAAACATTATAGTTTTTCATCTCTTGAGGTTCTTTAGCTCTAAGTAAAATCCTGATTTAACATTGTGAATAGTTACTTACAATCTCAACTTAACTTTCATCCCATTCGTTCGTCCTTTAGTCCCTTATTTAACAGGGTATTTTTGTGTCTCGTTAACTGTTTCGCTTTTGCCTGTTTTGTGCTTACCTTGGGCAAACATGACAGCGAAGCGCTTTAAAAATTAATAGAAAAATGATGACAAAGAGGCGCTGCTATAATGCCAGCCTATTAGGCCAAGTTTTAGGCTCCCTTTGCGCACTTAAATGATGCCAAACATTTGCCCAGCTCTTGGCCAAGTTCAGATGAGTTTGCTTGTTAATGAGCATGCAAATAATGTTGTATCTTGACTTGTTTCGACTTTAATGCCAAAATTTAAAAGTTTACAGTTGAAATATCTACAATTTCTAAACACACACACACATATCAATCTTAAATAAACAAATGGGCCTATTGCAATTGGCGCCCGAGGATGCAGAAGTGAGCAAGGAACAAATCTTGTTGATAGCTGGCGTAAATTTTCAAGCTTATCTGCAGTGCTTTAAATACGATATCGTAATCCTCTTATGCAAGATTCAAGTGTGCTGGCCCCTTAATAGTCAGATCCGAAAGTGTTTGCCCTTTGTGCAACTCAAGTTGTGTTTTGGCCCTACAATTGGTGAGTTGAATATGAAAATGACATTGAACAGCAGCTTAAATTGAAAAGTTATATATAGAAAATTAACTTCGAAAGTTTTTTTTAGAAAATATTATTCGAAAACCGTACTGTTTTAATCGGAATTTTTCCCATCGGAAAGTTTTCCTTCAAAAGATAAAATCTAACATTTTTTTATACTAGTACAAGTAACTTGCTAAAACGTACCCCTATATAGAGGTATTTTCAGCACAGTCACGAAAAGTTAACTCTTACTCCTTTCCCACTTAAGAATAGACTCTCCCTCTCACTCTCTCTTTGTCTGTCTGTCCCTGTTTTTCTTGACATTTCCGCCTCCACGTCATCGTTATGCGAGACCGCGTGTTGACCTTCAAAAGGCATTTTCATTAAGTGAATTTGAGTTTTCCTTCAGCTCACCTCACTTTCTCTCACTCTCTCTTCCTCTCTTTGCCAATAAGAGAAATGCCATTGCCTTAGCTTTTGACTTTTGCTTGTTTAATTAAAGACGATTAGCAATTCTCGTTAAGCAATCGGCAAAAACGGCCAAAAGCGTGCTCGCAACTCCATAAAATATGCAACGAAAATGCTTTAATTATACAGACACACACCTACAAACACCCTCACACAAACACATACATACATATATATATATAAATATGTATATATCCATATTGTGCTCTTGTACTCCTTTAATCGACATTGAAAGTTGCCTTTTCATTGTTTGCACTTTCTATTTTTCAGTCCATTTTCAAATCGGTTTCAGAATCAACGAAATCGAAACGGAAGTTGTTCGTTTCGCCGGAAGGCAAAGAATCTAACGTAGAGAGCGGGAGGGGAGGGTAGGGGAAAGAGTGTGGGTGGGGAAGTTTTGCTGCGAAGCGCGTTAGAAATGAAAGAAATTGGTAACGAAATGAATTCGTTTTCGGATGTCGGACACGCAAACCTGACATTCGCTCTGTGTCGGCGCTAAATAACGATTGTACAGTATACGCTCACTATATAGTATTTGTTTGTACATGCTTATTGCAAGGACTCACTACCATGCGGAGAGCACGGGGGGCGGGAGGAGTTCCCATTTTACTCGTTTGTGGCTAGAGGATGGCATGTGGTTGCCACAGCTGGTTGCCATTAGAGGAGCTGCCAAAACAGGGAGAAAGGGGGAATGACAGACAGAGGGTAAGAGATGGAGAGAGAGAAATATGAAGGTAGGGATGGAGCTAGACTGTTGAGCTTATTGCTCAACAGTGACGGTCATAAAAAAGGCATTACTATTACTACCTCTACTACATTTAATACGCGCTACCTGAATGATAAAAGAGTCTAAGTTTAAGTGGCAGAAAAAGTCATCTTCTTGAGGTTTTGCAAACTTCTACAACTTCTAGCTTTACTACTAATTCCACACCTACTAAGTACTGCTATTTCTACAAATGATTAATAATGATTTTTAAGCATTTTCTTCAATGATAATGACACAATGTTAAAGATTA
The DNA here is from genome assembly GCA_037043535.1 of Drosophila putrida. Lineage (NCBI taxonomy): Eukaryota > Metazoa > Arthropoda > Insecta > Diptera > Drosophilidae > Drosophila > Drosophila putrida. The sequence continues at coordinate 92,093 of JBAMBI010000465.1, forward strand.
TTGCCCAAGGCTTTTTGATTCGCATTCTTAGTTAAAGTGAACTTTATTTTGAGCAATTACACCTTCTGTTACTCTTACTATTACTATTATTACAATAACTACCTCTACTATTTTAATCCTATAATACTTTTTTAGCTACCATAACCGAGTCCAACTGTTGTTAAATGTATTTCTACTACAACTATTAGTAGTAAATACTACAACTAATATTAGTTCTGCTCCTCTTACTTTCATAAATATTTGATTTATGACTTGGCGTTCCTTTGGCTGATTGCACTGTAAGAAAAACAAAGTGAAAAGAGAAAAACCGCAAGAATACTTGAAACCTCGCGGGAAACTCAACCCACTTTGAGCCACGACAACTAGGCAACTGCTGCGGGCCAAAAGTCAACTTATGGTTCTAGAAACTAGTGCCAAAGGCAGGCAGGGAAATATTTAGTTTTGATGCCAGTAAGCGATAAGAGAATGTGACCTGGAGGAGGAAGGTACTTAGGTAAAGTCATAAAAATTGAAATATAATTGATTGGCGTTGTCGTTTGTCGTTGTCAAAGTTCCAGACTATTCGTCGAGGGGGGATTGACGTAGTCGCCTGGTTAAATTGGTTGGCCTGTAATTTTAGACACCATAAAGTTGATTCTATTTATATTGTGGGCGAGGAGGTTGGGATTGGGAAGGTTGGCTACCTTGACGACGAGGATGTCATGGTAAAAGTTTTGAATTTTTTACCACAAAACTTTGATCATTTAACTCAATTAGCACAACGCGAAAAGTTTCCTGTACTCATTTTGGTCGCATTATTTGCAGGCATATCATCATTGTCAAGCTCCGGGGATCCAGAGAGACTGCCGGAGTTGCCGCCGGGAGACGAGCAGCGTTTGCAACGTGCCGCACTCCACTTGCAACAGAAGCTCATCTTGCGTGAGTGGCTGAGGGAATATCGCATGCAACATCATTATCAACGTCTGCTTGCGGTTGAGGTGGCATCCTTGGAGGACGTCTATTGGCTGGAGGATTCGCGGGCAAGCAAAATACTTGGCAAGGATTGGCAACTCTGGTCGACGGCGCGTCAGGGGTTGCCCACATCGAAGGCACAGCTGGACGCATTGAAGGCACAGTTGTGGTCAACGGTGGTCAAGTCGAGTCAGCATCAGGACGCCTGGACATGGGGTGGCATGCTGGTTGTTTCCGTTTCCGTCGCCGGACTTGTTACACTCGCCGCCATGACACAACCATCGTTGGCGCCCGAGGCACGACACTCGTTGCTTCAGTATGTTACCGGAAAGTATTTGCTTCCGGCCAACTGTAAAGTCCAATGGGACTGGAAGGATCCGGTACGTGTGGGCGATACCATGTGCTTTGTGGTGCGCTTCTTTCAGCGCAACGGCCAGCCTTATCCCATCTGTGATACGGACCAATTCTTTGTCGAGGTCACCGAAGGCACACGCAAAGTGGTCACCATCAGTGAGCTAGGCTCCTCCACGGATCCCAATAATGCCAACATTGCCAAGGTCAAGTTCACAGTACGCACCGCTGGACAATACAAGATCTCTGTTCTAATCGGCGCTAGTCACATTGCCGGCTCTCCATTCCTACGCAACTTTCTCCCTGGCGCCATCGATGCTCGCAGATCGAGATTCATTCGTCCGGCCAGCACAGTCATCTGTTGTGCAAGTGCTCCGACTTTGATGCACATCGAACCGAGGGATGAGTTTGGCAATGCCTGTGTCTTCGAGCAGTCCGATGATGCCCTAAAGGTAGTACTCAAATTTCTACTTTTTCTTTGCTCTTACGCACTCCTCCTCCTTCTTTTTTAGGGTTATCATGTAGCCATCTACGATCTACACGGTGTTGCCGTTGAGAAGCTTCAACATGCCATTGTCTTTAGCTACGACCGTGTGAACTCACGCGTCTCGGTCACAGCTCTCTTCCCAGAGCCAACCTGTCTGCGAGCCGTCATCAGTTATCGGGATCAGCAGCTGCCTAACGGTGACTTCGATATTATCGTCCTGAGCAGTAAGTATTGAGTAGTTTATTTATTCCTTCTCTAAGATAGAGTTCTAATAGAGTTCCTTTTTTATCCCTGCCATATTACAGATAGCGACACAACGTTGGTGCACAAGAATATTGCCTCCCGGAAGCACAACATTTGCTATGAGGCCAAGTTGCTGAGCATCTATGGAGCGACAAAGGGGAAGCCTCGCAAGGTTATGTGTTACGTGGGACCGAAGCAGGTTAGTATCCGAGGGGGCAGTAAAAATAAGTGTGAGAAATGTTGAGGCTCAGAACTCGTTGATCTTTCAGGTGACGATCAAGGAAATGATTTTAAAGTTCATTCCGAAACGCATTGCGACCTTTCGTCTGTGCCCATCGACCAAGTTCCATTTTCTGCCCCAAATGGTGACACAGCTGCATGGACCAGTCTTTGTTATAGATGATGGTGCCCAGCCAAAGATTGAATTGGCTTCAAAGGATCGCAATATCATTGCTGCGACGTTTACTCACTTTCTGTTGAAGAACATTGGGGGATCGGAGACGTTTAAGGACAAACAGGACTTTTTCTATCACGAAGTGCGCAAATTTCATGCTAGTTATTATCATGAGAAGATGGCATTAAAAGTGCATCGAGAGAAGATTCTGGAGAGCAGCATGAAGGCCACCAAGGGATTCTCCGTCTCGGATTGGTGTGGCAACTTTGAGGTGACATTCCAAGGCGAACAGGGCATAGATTGGGGTGGTCTGCGGCGGGAATGGTTTGAGCTGGTCTGCAGTGCTTTATTTGATTCCCGAAGTGGACTCTTTTGCACATTCCATGACAAACATCAGGCACTAGTGCATCCAAATCCCACAAGGCCAGCACATCTCAAGCTCAAGTACTTTGAATTCGCTGGAAAAATGGTGGGCAAGTGTCTGTTTGAAAGTGCGCTCGGAGGAAGCTATCGGCAATTGGTTCGCGCGAGATTCAGTCGCTCCTTTTTGGCCCAGCTCATAGGGTTAAGAGTGCACTACAAGGTGAGTTCAAGTCTTTGCCAACAGCTGAACTGGCGTTTAATTTCTCCTCTCTCTTTGCAGTACTTTGAGCAGGACGATCCAGATTTGTATCTGTCTAAGATTAAGTATATACTCGACACGGATCTCGATGGCACAGACACGTTGGAGCTGTACTTTGTCGAGGAGGTTTACGATGCCAGCGGTCAGCTTAGCAAGACCGTAGAGCTTATACCCAATGGTGCCAAGACGCGGGTGACGAATGCCAGCAAAAATCAGTACTTGGATGCGTTAGCCCAACAGCGTCTCTGTAATAGCGTCAAGGATGAGGTGGATAGTTTTCTAAAAGGCCTCAATGCCATCATTCCGGACAATTTATTAAGCATTTTCGACGAGAACGAACTAGAGGTGATTATTCGTTAGTTAATAATGAGGAATCTTAGTTTTACTTTAATGGTCTTTTTTAGCTACTCATGTGCGGCACTGGGGAGTACTCCATAAGTGACTTCAAGTCCCATCACATTGCCAATGGAAATTCTGCAGAGTTTCGTCGTGTGCTCGCTTGGTTCTGGGCAGGCGTGAGTAACTTTAGTCAAACTGAAATGGCACGTCTGCTGCAGTTCACCACAGGATGTTCCCAACTGCCGCCTGGTGGATTCCAGGAGCTCAATCCACAATTTCAAATAACAGCTGCGCCAACATTTGGAAATCTGCCCACTGCGCATACCTGGTTGGTAGAGATAACTATAACTATTACACAAGTATACTCACCAATGACCTTTCTTTCGTCCTTGCAGTTTCAATCAACTCTGTTTGCCCGACTACGAGAGCTACGAGCAATTTGAGAAATCGCTGTTGCTGGCCATCAGCGAGGGGAGTGAGGGTTTTGGCATGGTTTAAGCCAACTTTTTGATTAAGTATTTATATTTATTTAGAGTAGCCGCTGCAATTGTGTTCCTGCGCTTTCTATGTCATAGTTTTAAGGATACCACATACATATTCAATAAGTATGCGTGATGATCAAATTTGTAAAGCTGAACAGCATTTTCGTTGCTTTGTGTATTGAAATTGATATACGAAATACGATATACGAAAAAGTGAAAAACCATAAGAAAATGTAAAATGCAAAAGCAAACCAACAAAAGCAATAATTAAAATAGCTCTAAATAAGCAAAAGCATAGTTTTTAAACGAGTCAAAATGAAAAAAAATGAATATATATCATCATCAAAAAGAATGTGATAATTGTATTATAAAGTAATGCAAGTTAAAAGTAAAACAAACCAAAAGTCTTTTAAATTAACCAAAATGTAGAAACTAAATCAACTAAACAATGAAATCAAGATTTGTGTACTATAGTTAAAAGCTTACAGTGCTGTGTACAAATTTTGTCCCAAAAAGTCCCCAAAAGGCAGAGGGGCAAAGTCCCGACGCTCTCCTATTATAATGTAAAACTATGTAGCATATAGTATTAACTACTGTAACAATAATAACTTATTAGAAACTCCAATAACAAATAACTCAAAAAAAAATGAAAATAATATTATTATGCATTTCATCTAAGAATTTCGCTAATTGAATGAACTCTCAAATGATCAAATTATGATAGCAAAATCAATGTGAGCAATATTGACAAACATATGTACATGTAGATGCCGAATTGAAGAATTGAATATTAAAGGGTAGTTTTAAACTGTTGTTGAAAGCACATTGCTGAATCAAAAAGTAATAAATAATAAGTAATAGTAACTGAAATGTATTTGTTGCATTGGGAATACTAAGTTGCAGGTAATGATCTCAAATAAACAAAAGTACTTCATATTATGTGTAGAAAAGAACTATTAAAATAATACTTTTTATTCAATTCGATCCCTGTTTTCGAACTTGTTATGTTATCTTTGGACAGTTATTATAACATATCGCGATTGCCAGATTTCCAACACAAGTCAAGTATAATGTTTATGTGGGAAAGCAACCGGTTTATGGCTCTGAAATTAATGCTTTTAATAAAACTTACGGCCGACAATTAACGCATCAGAAACCCGTGCAGCAAGTGTCAAACAACTTTCTTCGGACATGGCTATAGAACAGGGTGTCAACTATTATAATAGTCCCCCTCTCATTTAAGGCACTTTAACTATTCCAAAAGGTCGTATGTGTAAAGCAGTTTCCGAGCAAATATATAATTATCTAAAATAATATTTTAAAAGTCATCAGTTTCCAAAAATGTAACTCCAGTATTTCCATTTCTCTTGCCGACTCGTGAGTGACATATTAAATAGAAAACATTTAACGGTGCCCACAAATACAAAACAAAATGTCAATAGGAAACTTCAAGACGAGAGGCATGTGTCGACAACTCGTGTGCCATATTAATTTAAACAATTATTAGGCATTAATTAAACTAAGAGAATAATGAAGACAGACTTGCAAAAGAAGCCGCTTCTTATTATTTTGCCACATTCAAATTGTTGGAGAAAGTGGATTATATAAAGCAAGTAAAAGTGCTTTAGTCGATAATGCTTGACTAAAACTTGCCCTGCAGAAAAAAATCTATATACAGTGTTGTGTAATTATAATTTAAATGAAGACCATAGTTCAGAACTATGGTACTGAAATAAACACCTTCCTGTATGGGTGCTTAGGAAACCATTTGGCTGTTTCTACAGTCATAGTTCAATTGAACGACTAAGGACTAAGTTCGTTGTTTCAGTTTATCATTTGCTCGTTCGCTTTTAACTCTTTTTTAATCGTTAAGTTATTACCTTTAAAACCTCGTTCTTATACAGCTTTACATACTCCTTAATTTTCTATGCAGGTGAATTCGGTTTTAGAATTTGACATTTCTCCCTTCCGTCCCGACATATAAATATTAAAAAATAATAATAATAATAATTAAAAATTGCTTAAGCAATTTAAATCATTATAAAAACAGTGCACTTGGGAAACTTAATATAGCCTTGTACCTTTTAAGGAATTTGAACATTCCCTTACAATATCAACCATATTTTCAATAGTAGTTTAAATCACAAAAAAGTTGTAATTTGCCATATGCCCAATGCGAGACACACACACAGATGTTACTAATCTTTTATTCAAAAAATAATTTTATATTTCTTTTTAATTTTTGCTTTTTACTCTCTACGCTTATAGGTATTTGTTCCATTTCAAATGTAATCTGCTTTATTACATTCATAAATAATACACACATGTGTGTATCTGTGCAAACACACATGTGAAAATACAACAACCTACAAAAACCAGCTCGGAAAAGCTTATGAGCTTATTAAAAAAGTGAAACTCGCCATAGTATAGCAAGTACCTTGAGTTTAAATGTGTGTTCTTTATGGACTGCCCTGGCATACATTTAAATAATAATAACAACATATGTAAATACTTGTGGAGTGAATCTGTAACAGGCTTATAAGGTTGTTCGCGCCAGTTTAGAGTTGGTAATTAAGTCGGAGAAACTGCGACACAAGGTCTTTAACACACTCCACGCAGGTAGAACACAAACTTAACCCAACAGCAAAAATAAAAAACAACTTTCACGGTGAACTCGCTGAACTTCTAAGAAAAAACAAACTGGGAAGCATTCGCAATAAAATAAAACAAAAGAACCAAACTTTTTAATTATAATTATTCAATTTAATTAATTAAATTTCGTCTGACTAAAATTAGAATAAATAGCTTAGAGAACTAGTCGAACATATCGAATTGTAATCGGATTTAAAACTAACCCGTACACTTGCTGGCCAAGGTGCACATGAGGGTTCTGGGGCAGAATACGAGGGCCTTTGAGCAGGTCATTTTGTGACCTCTCATCTGACCTTGGGCATTCTTGTAGCATACAAAGTAGCTGCTAATGGAGGTCTGATCTGGAATCTTATCTCCCTCCTTGCAGTAATACTTGCGCTTCTTCACAGACCCGCTGTTGTTGTTGCTGATGATGGGCGCCAACGTGGGGGAGGGAAGTATGGGACGTGCCGTGGTGCTGGGCTCGGAAAAACCCAACATATAGGAATTCATTAAGTTTTGTTCCATGCTGGAAGATGCTGATTGAACAGCTGGCTCTTGTGGTGTTCCATATTGTTGCAGAAGATTCGCAATGCTCTGAGCTTTCAATGCCGCCTCTTGACGTCGCTTTGCCTCTGCCAACACCTTAAGGGTTTCCATTTGTTGTCTCCTGTTCTCATCGATGGAGTATCCATTGAAAAGAGGCATATTTCCACACTGAGCATAAGTCTGAGCATCGCAGATCCGTGTCTGTTTGTTGAAACCTGTGTATGGGGGACAGGAATATGACAAGACCTTGCCATCCTTCTTGCTGCACACAAAATAGCGGGTGCAGTCCGTCTGATTGGGTTGCCGAACACCCGCTTGGCAGGTGATGACCTCCACATTGCCCAGCTCCGACATGGCCGAAGGAGATTGTGTCATCAAGGGAAGTATGGACTTTTGGAATACATCCAAACTAATAAAGTTGCCATTGAAGTTGACCAGTTGCCCCATGGCAGATGGGTACTTTGATTTGGATGGCATTACAGGCAAACTATGACCAGGTCCAGTTGCCATTCCCATGCCCGTGCTAAACATGCTCAGTCCAACATTACCAGCTGTATCGCTATAGATGCTGCTGCTCATGCTGGGCGTCGGTCTCGCCAAAAAGGGAGACTTGAACTGTTGATGTTGCTGTTGCTGTTGCTCGTTAGCCGCATTCTGGGACATCGTATAACTCTGCTCTACATACGAGCCAGGTGCTAATTGATGGCTCATGCCCATCACATCCGACGCACCGGCGCTGCTGTAGGTCAGTACGTGAGGACCGAGTCGATTGTTATTCAAATTTAGATTCCCGTTCCCGTTGTTGTTGTTGTTGCTGTTGCTGTTGACATAGTTTGGGTTAATTGCTTCATCAGCTTCCACTTCCATGCTTTCGATTTTCTGTGAATTTGGTCGTATTTTCACTTGACCTGGCTCAAGTTGTGTGGGGAACATGCCAGCCTGTCCACCGGCATTCATGCTCAATCCCATGGCTGTGGGGTAGCTCTCGGTCTGAAAGATTGAGTTAACATTATTCTCATTTAGATGAGGACTAGGCGTATAATAGGTGGCAACGGTTGCCGGCGAAGGATGCACTGCGAAAGGACTCGGAGTTGTCTGGGCAAAATCGTTGGCATATGGAGCTGCATATTGTCCAGTATATTGGTTGCTCATCGTTGTCACAGAGATGGTGGAACTCGGTCTTGCTGTCGTCATTGTGGCTATAAATTTATTGTAATAATTGCCTTCCATTTGATTACTGTTATCATTATTGTTATTGTTGAATTTGTTATTATTGCTGTGCTTGTCTATATTGGGATAGACTCCTAAACTGTTGCCATAGGTGTCGAGCACTTCCTTCTCCCCGGAACTCGTGCTGGACACATGCACTGGGATGACATTGTTGTGAATGATGGTCGTGGTTGGTTGCTTTTTACTATAACCACTTTGCTTCTTATGATGCACATAGTGCGTCCTTGGTGGCTGGGAGTCGTAACTCTGCATGGGATAGTAGGACTGGAATGGATTGTTGTGCGGGGAGAGTATAACAGGTTGCAGTATTGGAGGTGCATAGTAGGCGCTATTGTAGGCAGGATTTGGAAGCACCTTGGGTAAGTTTTGTGCAGCAATCATTTGCTTGGACAGTTCTAAAACTGTCTTTAATGTCTCCTCCGATATCTTGGGCTCATGTTCGCTATACTCATGACTCTGAGCTGTACTAAAGGGATGTGGTAACTCTTGTTGTTGCTGCTGTTGTTGCTGTTGCTGCTGGTGTGTCTGCTCCGAGCTTAGGCCATATTGGGGTAGGGTAAACATGACAGAACCCTCAGGACGATTCACCACAATTTGTGAGTTTGCATAGCCAGGTCCATAAGAGGAGAAGGGTTGAGTGTTCGACAACATCAACTTTGTCTCCGGCTGCATGCGATGTCGGGTCAGATGCTCCTGCAGACGCGTTTTATTTACAGAAGGCTCTGGAAGAGGATTAGGTGACTTGGTTGAGGAGCTGACAGCAACAGTAGCCTGTGTTGTGCTTGAAGGTGGAGTAGTTGTGGTGCTTGAAACACTTGAATCCTTGTAGTTCCCTGAAGGATTAAACATGTCATAGCGATTTTTCAGATCAAAGTGAGCTAGGAAAGCATTAAGTTGATCTGGGCGCATCTCCAGCTGTGGCTTGTCTGTGTTCTGATAAGTCTGCTGTAGTCCATCAATGAGCTGCGAGAGTCGCTGCAAATGTGCCGTAAGATTGGGATCAATTGGAGAACTGGGAGAACTGCCAGCTACAGTTGCAGGACGCTCCACAGTGTGCATTGTGGTACTCATAACCGAGACGGCTGTTGACTTTGTGCTTAGGTTGTTGTCACCCTCACGATTCTCTGGCTGCACTTGACCATCCAAGTCGACCAACTCGCCATCGCCACTGGAATCGAATTGACTAACGGATGAGTTTTCATCCTCACTGAGATTGGGAGAGGCCAAAACAGAGTTATTTTCTTCACTTTCCTGCTCCTCGCTGCTCAACGTAGCATCCAAAACAATCTGCACATTGTCATCGTTGCCGTTATCCCTGAGTAAAAGTTCCGCTTCATCCTTGTTGTTCACAATCAATATATCCGCATTATTTGGCGAACTTGTGGACGTGCTCGATAGTTCACTTGGCGTTATGCATTCCCAATCCTCGCCAGGCAATACGCAGCTACCAACGTTGTGCTCATAGACGAGTCCTTCCTTGCACTTAATGGGCACCCAGACGTGGGACTTGGAAGGCAACTCTCGACATTTGTAGTAGGCGTCACAGCGTGTTTTATGTGGGCGTGACTTTTCAGGGCATGGTTTACCTAGGCATGCAAAGGGCACGTATGGAAGAAAAATAGAAGAAGGCAGATTGGTTGACTTTAAACTTATTTTTAAATTCTTATATATTCACTCAAATTCAAAATTAGGCGAACTCATTTCAGTTAATTTATATGCATATTGACAAATATTTTTATTTAGAAAAAATATTTAAACTTCCAATCACTCATCACATTTTACCTTCCGAAAAGTAAAAGAGGCCTGTTAAAAGACACGCATATATGAAAAAACCACGCATATCGTTAATAGATTTCGAGTTTTATTATTTATATATCCTTAGGCTTTTGCTGTTTTTCACAATTTTCGCAAAATATCCGACCCGAAACTGGAACTTCCGCTCTGGACAAAGCGCGCGTTACGAATGAATGCACATCCAAGGTTTGACCAACATTAAATTTTAATAATTTTCTCTTTGCGCCAAGCTCGTTCTCGCTAAGAAATGCGGCTTGGGGAAATGTAAACATGGCCAACAAGCGGGGATCGAATGTCGAGCAAAGTGTGAAAAATACGCGCTACGCTGAGCTCAAATTGTTGCCGCTCTCAACTAACATAATATCATATGCTCAGCAGACGGAAGGAAAGGTATTAATTGTTTAAATAAACACGCACTTGTTTTGCATATGACGCGAATAGAAGCAGAAGCAATTTCACTTTTATATGGTCTTTGTAGATATAATTTTAACAATATACTGTATGTTGAATGTAATTTTTTTACAAGTAATGCGCCATAAGTGAAAATTAACGTATATATACCAATCTACTACCCATTTATTTAAGTGTAACGGTTTAATCTCGTTAGTGATCGAATAACTTATTGCTTATCGATAATATTTAGTGTATGTGTATTGTTTGGTATGCTTTGGTATTTTTGCTTATCAGTATTTTTATTGCGTCCTTGGCGCGTAATTTAAATTCTTAGCTGAAATAAAACATAAGTTTATTCATATAATAATTAAAAAGTCTATATTGATCAATTAAGTTAAATAAATTAAAACATTCATTTAAAATTCAAGAAAACTTTACAAGAATTCATTGACACAACAATGGAGTGTTGCACACTTTAAAGATGGCGACATCTGTTGTCTGTTAGCGGAAGCATACATCAGTACGTAAACATTGCTGCCTATCTTTAATAGAGCTGGGATTTTCGGTTCAATATTTAGTGATTTAATTTCACTTTGATTGAGCTAGCTTAGGTATGGAATTTCAAAATATATAAATTAAAAATATATTATGTATATAATTCACTTTTTCCATTATGTATGATTGATCATTTGTTCATTTTGAAGACCCGTTCATATGAACCTATTCTGAACGAAGGAAAATTTATGTCTTCGCCGCATACGGTAACACTGCGTGGAAACGAAAACTACTTTTTTTTGCCAATGCATTGATTGTGCCTATTAAACAATGCCAACTAAAATACAAAATGCAAAGCAATAATTGTCAAGTGCAGTGCGCGCATAAAACACAAACCAATTAACAACTAACGTGATTATTGTTTTGCCGTTCACTTACACACACACAGCGAACAGCATTCTAATTATAGGGCAGCAAGTGCAGAAGGTAAGCAAATCGCTCATCACATCACAGGTAAAGAAGGTAGATAACTCTCGCAGCAACTCGCAGTCAAAAAAAAGTGGTCTTTGTGCATTGGAATGTGCGTCGCATTTTTTGCTTAGTGTGTGCCAAAAGTGCCAAGACTGGGCGACAAACTAGAAGAAGGCTGTGTCAGCGTTGCCGCGACCTTTGCCTCAATTACAAACAAACCCGAGTGACATACATACATATGTACATATGTATGTACATATACTTATATATTACATTTGCTTTGCATAGCGGTGGTGTGCGTTACATGACTATGAATTTAACTGTCTTTGTGTGTTGCGTGCGGGTGTTTAATATATAGAAAGACAGTCTGTCAGACGGACACACAGATACATATGTTTGTTTGTACTCTTCAGGTGTTCCAATGTCCGTTTTGTCCCACCGCGGCCCCAAATCGATCCCCACCCCTGACAAGTGCATTGTGTATGTGTGACTGTGGGTGTGTGTGTGTGTGTGTGTATTAGTGTATCAATGTATTCTTAAGCATTTATTTCGCTTCAGCTATTGACATCTAGGCATGCATATGTGTATATATGTATGTGTGTGCATTAAAATACATACATACATATCTATAGTATGTACTTGCTTACAACTACATATGTAATGCCGCAGCTGTTGTCTCGCTTCGCTGATTACATACATATTTTAGTTTCCTTTTGCCTACAATCGTTGCTTGTGTGTGTATGTATTAAAGTAAATTCTGCATCCATGTGTGTGTGTGTGTGTGTGATATATGTGTATATTTTTCTGCATGATAACAGCCGTCTGTCTCATCATCCTCTCTTTGTTTACTGAGTATTAATAAATCTTCGATTGTTGGGCTTTTATACCCTGTAAGATGGAATGCGATCAACAGTCGAGTTTATACAAGCAAGCGGATAATACGTAACAAGTAATGGCTTGGCAAACTTAATTAATATTATTATTTTTATTATATATATAAATACAGTGATAAATTTTCTTTATTTGTTTTCTTTTAAAGAGGTTTGAAATAATTTGCATTTTTTGAATATAAAAATAACAAAGAGATGAATTATCTTCTATATCAAGTATATTTATGTACGGTTGTTTACAGGGTATTTTTTCGCCGTACAATCTAGATTAGAAACAAGTGCGTTGGCTTGTGGAATACAAGTAAAAGTGGAATCTCTTACACCTTCCAGCTAATTAAGCTATTATTCACATTCCGTGTCAAACAACAACAAAAAAGTTTATATTCTCACACGATGCTAGGATAAATAAATAGAGGAGCACATGTCCAATTCACGTTTCAGCTATAAATGTGCAAACAAATAAACAATATACTATATTTAGTATTGACAATAAATTCAATTATATGTTAAGTCAAAATTGATCAATTAAATCGCAGGCAAAGTGCAACTTAATTTTAATTAAAGCGGAAAAGTGTTCGCATATTGAAATTATATTGAAAATTTATTTGCACCGTGTACTTTTTTTGTTGTCGTGACTCATTTTAGCGATTATACAATTCATGTGTGTGAGTGCGTGATATCAAAAATTTAGTTAATGACACACACACACACATGCAGGATATAAATGTGCCAACACAGATGATGTTGGGAAATACACAATCAGTCATATTCTAAAGTCTAGACACAGTAGGGTCTCAATATAGTGCAAGACGTGTTCATTATAGGTTGACTCTTTGGTAAGTGTTTGCTGTAATTAAGAGATTCTCGATGGTTCTAAATGGTGAACAATTAGGGTGTATACTAGTTTAGGTTGTTTACTATATCGGGTGCTCACTGAGTGATTTATTGCGCTCGCAATTTAATCGAAATTGAAGCCATATACATATAAATTTATAAAGATTTCTTTTGATTTCTAAATGGAATTTGTTATTTGTTTGCAGTAAAGAAAAAACTGCAAGTCTAAGCTTTTTTCTCCAAGATTTCACTGGTCAGCTAGTTTTGTAAGCTATAATTAATAAGCGATAACTGTGATAAACATACATATATTTGATAAACATATTTGTATACTTGTACAGTATGACCAGTAATTGTTTTGACAAAGAAAATTAGATTCTTGGGGTTTTTTTTATAATAGTCGGTCTTTTCAAAAAGTGAACTTGATTTACGGTATTTATTAGTGTATAAGTAAAACTGCGGTCTGGTTTCTGGAGCCTCTCTCTCTTGATAGAGCTGTTGTCACCTAGTTCTCTGACTCTTGGTATTATATACGAATTCACTTCCTCTTCACGTAGTTGGCAATCTTATCAACGTTGTTGTCACAATCTCTTTGTTGATAACTTGTATGTAGTTTCAATTTGCGAACAAATAATAGCGTGTACCTAATGGAATTAACATTTATATTTTTGGCTGCTTCTTCCCTCTCTCTCTCTGCAGCCCTTCCTCAGCTGGGCAGGACCTAGAGTTCCTCGTGAAGATTAACTAGCAGCTAGGAGCAGCGATTAAATGGCTGATGGTAACGGTCAGGCAGCAGGTGGAGCTTCCCGTGCTGGAAACAACGGCGTCAGCGATGCCTCAATACAAACAGTAAACAACGGCTCTGGGATTACGAACCAACCGGGCACATCTAGTACTGCCACACAAGTGGGCGGTGCTAGTGGCGGTGCAAGTGGTGCAAGCGGCAGTGGGAGTGGCAGTGGGAATGGAGGCAATCAAGGTTATCATCAATTAAGCGTGACAAGTGAGTATTGATGGACAAGTTGTTTTCAACTTTTGAATTGATTTCAATTTGCAATCAACAGTTGAGGAGGCATCGTTACGAAATAATGGATTCCTCAAGCCGAATCCCTATGTGGAACTCCTGATAGACAGCAAGAGCAAGCGCAAGACGGATCTGGTGAAGAACAGCTATTTGCCCAAATGGAACGAGGAGTTCACAGTGCTGGCAAGTGATGCTCCTAACTGCACTCAAAGAATAAACTAATTAAAGATTATCTTCTTCTACAGATCACACCCAATTCCACGCTTCACTTTAAGGTCTTGGATCATTCGAGTTTTCGCAAGGATGCAATGCTTGGAGAGCGTATCATTCATCTGGCCCACATATTGCAGCATTACAATGGACGCTGCGAGTTCCTCGAACTGACCATAGATCTGTTTGTCACCTCCAAATCGGATAATCGACAGACAAAGAGCGGCGAGTTGGTTGCAATTCTAAATGGTCTCAAGCTGGACATGAGCAAGGTGATTCAATTGCAACAGAATGGAGCTGCCGTCCAGGCGGTAAATCCTGTGGTGAATGATGCTGCCTCAGCGGGACGCAGTTGCATGATCTATGGAGGAGTGCGTGCGAGAATGCGCTTACGCTCCAGTAATGCTGAGCCGCAGGCGGTAACCCGTTCACCGCTGCCCAATGGCGTGCCTCCTCCAGAGCAACGGCGCTCAACTGCGCCGCCAGTGTGGGAGCAACAACAACAGGTGGCACAGCCAGCACAACCACCACGTTTGGTTAATGGCAGCGCTGCGGCTGTGCCGCAGACAGCTCCATATCCACAACAACCGCCGGCACCGGCTCCTGTCCAGGTGCAGCAACAACCGCAACAGCAACGTCCGCAAGTGTATGGCAATGGCACAGTGGAGAATGGATTATACATGTCCAGCATGCCGGCAGTAGACCAACAGTCAGCATGTGGCACTGTCCTGCCCGTGAGTAACGGCACAGATACTCAGCTGCAAACGCAGCCAGCAGAGGATGAGCTGTTGCCAGCCGGCTGGGAGATACGGTTGGATCAGTATGGACGAAGGTACTACGTGGATCACAATACCCGCTCCACATACTGGGAGAAACCAACGCCTCTGCCACCGGGTTGGGAGATACGCAAGGATGTACGCGGTCGTGTTTATTATGTGGATCACAATACGCGAAAGACAACCTGGCAGCGACCCAACAGCGAACGCCTGATGCACTTCCAGCACTGGCAGGGTCAACGTGCCCATGTTGTAGCACAGGGTAATCAACGGTTCCTTTACTCGCAGCAGCAACAACAGCCGACGGCTGTTACGGCGCAGGTGACACAAGATGATGAAGATGCGCTTGGGCCGCTGCCCGATGGCTGGGAGAAGAAGGTGCAATCCGACAATCGTGTCTACTTTGTGAATCACAAGAATCGCACTACGCAATGGGAGGATCCACGTACCCAGGGACAGGAGGTGAGCCTAATCAATGAGGGACCTTTGCCGCCAGGCTGGGAGATACGCTACACGGCTGCCGGTGAGAGATTCTTTGTGGATCACAACACACGGCGCACGACCTTCGAGGATCCACGTCCAGGTGCGCCAAAGGGTGCCAAGGGAGTTTATGGTGTGCCACGCGCCTATGAGCGCAGCTTCCGTTGGAAGTTGTCCCAGTTCCGTTACCTGTGCCAGAGCAATGCGCTGCCCTCGCATATCAAGATTACCGTCACACGGCAGACGCTCTTCGAGGATTCGTATCATCAAATCATGCGTCTGCCCGCCTACGAACTTCGCCGTCGTCTGTACATAATCTTCCGCGGCGAGGAGGGTCTCGATTACGGTGGAGTGTCGCGAGAGTGGTTCTTTTTGTTGTCGCACGAGGTGCTTAATCCCATGTACTGTCTGTTTGAGTACGCGAACAAGAACAACTACAGCCTGCAAATCAATCCCGCTTCCTATGTAAATCCGGACCATTTGCAGTACTTTAAGTTCATTGGACGATTCATTGCCATGGCTTTGTATCATGGTCGATTCATCTACAGTGGATTCACCATGCCCTTCTACAAACGCATGCTGAACAAGAAGCTGACCATCAAGGACATCGAGACCATTGATCCAGAGTTTTACAACTCACTCATCTGGGTGAGGGACAATAACATTGACGAGTGTGGTCTCGAACTATGGTTCAGTGTGGACTTTGAGGTCCTTGGACAGATTATCCACCATGAGCTGAAAGAGAATGGCGAAAAGGAGCGCGTTATCGAGGAGAACAAAGAGGAATATATCACACTCATGACCGAGTGGCGCATGACTCGGTAAATAAATAACCCAATCTTCATGGTTTCGAGCATCTTTAACAGCCTTTTCACATTTCCAGCGGCATTGAGCAGCAGACGAAGACATTCCTGGAGGGCTTCAACGAAGTTGTGCCTCTGGAATGGTTAAAGTACTTTGATGAACGTGAGCTCGAGCTGATACTGTGTGGCATGCAGGACGTGGATGTCGAAGATTGGCAGAGAAACACCATCTACAGGCATTACAATCGCAATTCCAAGCAAGTGGTCTGGTTCTGGCAGGTGAGTACGATCTAATCCAAATCCCTAACTATCAAGCTAATTGTGTCCACTTTCAGTTTGTACGTGAAACGGACAATGAGAAGCGGGCGCGTCTTCTGCAATTTGTGACAGGCACTTGTCGTGTTCCCGTCGGCGGATTTGCAGAGCTAATGGGCTCAAATGGACCGCAACGGTTCTGCATCGAAAAGGTGGGCAAGGAGACGTGGCTGCCGAGATCACATACGTGTTTTAATCGCTTGGATTTGCCGCCTTATAAGAGTTACGATCAGCTGGTAGAGAAATTGACCTTTGCCATTGAGGAGACTGAGGGCTTCTGCCAGGAATGAGTGGTAGTCGATTTGTGGTCAGTTTGTTGATTAATGTTTAATTCCAATTGAGCGTCCCGTTGTCGTCCGTTATGTTGATAGTTACTGTTATTATTACATCCCTCTATGTACGATATATATACGATATACGTATATGTACGTATCACTATTATGTACACACATTGTCCCTCTTTGGGACTCAAATTCCTACGTTCCCATAACCATCTTTTAGCTCTGTATACACACACGATTATTTCTAGGCGTCTTTGGCTCAATCTTTGCACTCTATGTTAAGTTTTGGCCATATGCTCTATTCATTATACGAATGAAAGAAGGCACACTCCACACACAGAGACACAAAGAGGCAACTCCATTAATGTCTTGTGTTTTTAAACTATCAAATGTTAACTTGTTACGTCACTCAAACGGTCCACAAATAAAAGAAAAACATAATATACATATATGTAAAACACGCAACAACCTGAGCAATAAACAAAAAGAAATGTCAAATTTTATGTTCGCTCTTATTAAGTTCTATGTAAAGTTTGTAAATAGTTCATAATGCTATTGTTAACAATCAAATAATTATTAATTTGGCCATCATTGTCAAGTGCAACTTTAAATGCGATACGTAGCAAAAAGTTTTTAACTGTTTTAAAATTGTTTAGCACATCAAAAATATTTTAAAAAATTTATATACACCATCAAAATGCAAAATGCAACTAGCGAAGGGCTACACAAAAGCAAAATATCACAAGAACTTTAAACACCGCGAAAAAAGTAACAAATTATAGTATAAAAAGGAAACAAAAAACCAATATCAATTGAAAAACACACACTTTAAACAATAACTATATAATTCAAATAGCAATAATTGTTGTTAACGAAATGTAGAGCAAAAACACGAGTCGTAAATTTGAGTAAAGACAATTTGAGAACTATATTTTCATGTTCTACATACTAATGTAAATGAGTACGAGTGTGTAGTTATGTGCATTGTGTAAGGAAGACGTAAAAGTTGGTAAATTGTATGATTATACATATATACATTATATATTTAATTAGTTTAATGCAATGTGTACTGTATTATATAAAATAAATGCAAAATTATTTAGTGATATGCGAAATGGACTACCGCACAATTTTCTAACTATTATTATAACTTTTGGGATCCCCACAATTTAATGTGCATTAGTTATGAAATATTGCTTATGAGCAATTCATTTTAAGCAATTGCCGATGACGAACAATCCTATATTTGATTTATGGCAATTAAGACATGAACTGTAACTAGCAGATATTATTTTGCAATAAAGCGGTGGTCGAGTTGGAAATTTTTTAACTGCTGATTCATTTTTTTTTCGCAGGTGCTGCTCAAATTTAACAAGCCCATTTATTATTTATTGCGACAAAATTGCAAAACGCAGCAGTTAAAAAAAAACAACAGAAGAAGAGAAAATAACAACATTAATAAGAAAACCAAGCAATTTAACACCATTACCCCGTCGTCACTGCTGGGCGTCCAATGCTCAACTCACTTTTCGCCCCCCCAGGAGGTTGATGTCGTGTGCATTTTTTGCAATTAAGTGGAATGATTTTTATAGTGGACGTGGTTATATCACTTTATGTACTTTTCATAGTTTAAAAACTTGAGCTCTACTTTCAATAATAATTTGAAGTTATTTGAATTTGAATTACAGCAGTTGACATTTAGATAACACATTCATAGCTACCCATCGATCGATAGCAAATTATACTTTAATCGACTATTGTGTGATCGAAGTTCGAGCAATTTATTTAAATTTAAAGCAATTCTTTCATTGAACAATGAACTTACATTGAATATACAATTTGTTTTACAAAGTAATTTACGAAATTAATTTACGTAAATTCTGTTATTTGCTGTCGAAAGATTTTGTTCTTTGTTTTTTGCTTACATTGGGCGTCTCACATCTGAGCCTAGATGCATCTCTGAATAGCTCTATTCCAAGTGTACAGACTCCTTCAGCGTCGCACTATGCAGCTATTTATCGACTATCAACAATATCCAATCGATAAATGCACAATTTTCAAAGCATCGATTATTTTGTTTTTAGAAAGCAAATAAATAATACAAATAAACATAAATTAACAATAATTGATCCTGAGCTAAGCGCCAAGTGATTAATATTATACGACAATATTTAACACCAAAAACATAACTTGTCTACGCGATTTCGAGATTACTGAACGGCCTAATACTACAAACAAAAATACGCAAGGTCGATAATAGTTTGTCTAAATAAATAATGAATGGACTGAAAGTTCCTTGCAGTTTGAGGTATGTATACATATAAATAAAAATGTATATATATAAATAAAAACTTCTGCGGCTAATCTATAATGTAATATCAATAAACAGCTGTAAAACAGAGCCACGGTGCACTAAGGAATTGAATGTGACTTCTGCAGACAATCCAGATAATATGAAAACTCCAAATCTTATTCCAACATTGAGGATTTCGCAATGTGAAGAGTTGATGCCGCGTCGAACTGCGGAAATGTTACAGTCACCATTGCATAGAGATATGCGTTCATCTTCCATATTGCTCTATGAAGAATCGGAGAAGAGTACCTACTCGGAGCCTCGTCGAATTAAGGAATTGCTACAGTCACCATTCTACAGAGAAGAAGCATCGCAGATTTTTCCAGTACGTCGCAAGCTGGAATTCGATAAGCTAACTATTGATCAAAGATTGAACCGCATTACAAACTATCTTCAACAAATAGCGGCCTTTCAGGGAATCTCAAAGAGAAACATTAAGCAAATGAGCGTTCAGGACTTTATAAACATATTCAGTCATTTGTTGTCTTACACCGAGATTAAACTAAAATCGCTGGACAAATCGAACTATATAGAGAAAACGATATATGCGATGCAGCAGCTCAATTATCCACAAAAAGTACTCAAATCGTGGCTGTTGATGCCCAGTGCTTCTTTTCAACACATAGTCCGATTGCTTGACTTCTTAATGGACTTTGTGCCAACGAAAGATAGTGATTTAGAATTGAGAAAAGATGGAGGAATAACAACCTAAAGAAACAGTCAAATGAAAATCAATCGCAGGCGATTATTCAACAATATCTGCAACATTTTCTTTTAATATACAAATCAACAAGAAACTGAAAGGAGCTTCAATCTCCTGGGCGTCGATTGCATATGAATCCCCATAATAAAATCCGTACTTATGAACGTGTCATCAGGCAGTTGTTGTCTGCTTTCCACGTACGCATTGTGTGGTTTGCCCAGTTCACATTTTGAGATGGTGCCGTGCAAAAGTTATCCAAACTAATTGTGCATGGTTGAAAGATCTCTTTCTAAAGGCAGAAGAACGCAAGTTTCAAGCAACAAGGCACTGAAGGTGACAACAGCTTTAGATATAACGAGTAGCATAACAAGAACTGAGCCTGCTGCCGTATGCAAATTATTTTGAGTCATAAAACAAACTGTCACCCAGGTAGTACTTTGACAATGCGACAGCCAGGCACTCAAGTGAAATAAGCATATCATAAAGTTTCTTAAGCTCGTGAAGCTAATGAACAACATCTACATACTGCATTAAGCTTGTGACATCATAATTAATAAGCTTAAAGTTAAATCTTACATATACCAACTTTATTCTGTTCTCTGTAGCATGGCGAGAAAGTTTTTTCAAACCACTTTTTAAACTCCATTTAAAAATAAAAATTTATTGTTCAATATGTTCGCAAATCCAATCAGCAAATAAATCAGTAATTGTGTTAATGTTAACTTCTTTTCAATGAAATAATGAAACAATGTCATAATATAAGGTTTAATTATTATTTAATTCCAAACCAATCTAGATTTGATACCGTTTTCTCTTGAAAGAGTTGTCCTTGTTTACTCTTCTTGTAAGATTTAATTTTTGTAATTAAAATTGTGTATAATTGTAGTTTCCAAAGCAAATCAAATTTGTATGCAGAGAGTTGTGAAAAGGAACTGCGACTAGACAACGCCAGGGACATGACCAAAGAAGATGGATTACGCGGACTGACTAACTGATTTCTGCACTGTTGACTGTTGAGGTAGTGGCAAGTCTTTTGCGTGCCCCAAGCAGTTGCAGCATCAGCGGTATGCTGATAAGAAGAGATCTGCTGTTGCAACATTCGGGAAGACAATGGATTTTAGATTTTGATTGGATTTAGTGAACCAGCTAGTTGTTAAGACAACGTTTGTTGAACTGAAACAACAACAAGAACAGGAACAACAAAAACTTATCAGCAAATTATATCTTAGGTTAACGCGTCTGTATGGCTCACAGTTTACGTGTGTTGGCCATGTTTACGGCACGTCTGTGGCCATGTTTGCCCGTGCGGACACGCAGCTCTTGTTCTCGTTGTTGTTCTCATGTTTGTTGGTTTTGTTTGTGCGCCATTTTTGGCGCTTTTCCTGCTGATTTATGCAAAACTGTGGCATTTTTCAATTGCATTTTCCATCGCTCTGCAGTTCTTGTTGTTGTTGCTGATGCCACCTCCCACCTTCCGCCTCCGTTTTCCCATTCACTCTGCGCTTGTTCGTTCGCTTCGTTCACCCGATTCGTTCCCTTCGTTCGTTCGTCCTTTCGTTCACTTAGCTCTCCTGTTTGTGCAAATGTGTTCTATGCAATTTTCACACATTTGCGCAACTTTGCTTTCAAATGTGCAACACATTGCCATGCTTATTGTTGTTCTTGTTCTTGTGTTGTTAGTTTATGCCCTGCGACTGTGTTTCGCTTGTTGTTGTGCTGTTGTTGTTGTTGCCTGCTGGATTATAGACATGGCCCCGGGGCAGTGTGGCAGGAAGCGGGACAAATGTCTGCAGCTTCTTCGCACGAGTTGCCAACTGCATTTTATTGTCGCTGTACGTGTGCAATTGTGAGTGTGTTCATGTGCGGATTCATGGATCCACGGAGCCACGCTTGGTTTTACGCATTTACTGTCAAGTGATAACTTTCGCGTGGGTTGTTTTAGTAGTTCTACTAGCTGCACTTTCTCTACACGCTCAGCTTTGCTCAGCTCAGCTCATCTCAGCCTTTAAATCACTCGAGTCGTAAACACAAACGCAGAAAACATCCTTGTGTAGAATATTTGCGATAAGTGTCTAACAGGTGCAGGGGGTCAAAATTAAATAAACGCCTTTTTATCACATTTATGATGTGCTGGCATTAAGCCTCGACATTTATTTAACCTTATACGAGCTAAGTTAGTTTGCTGTCGAGCATCTGATTAAAGCACGGTAACATTAAAGATGTGAAAGATTGAACTTCTTGACGTTCTTAGCTACTATGAATTCCATTTCAAGGCTTTACTATTAAAAAGTATTTCATAGACTTTTAAACTTCTGCTGTTGTTTTACAGTTAAATTTATCCTTCTCATACAGAGGTATGTAGTTAGCTGTTGACTATGTACACTACTTGAATGTAGTTAAATTTCTGAATTTAACAAAGAATTTTTAAGTCTTAAGGGCAAGCCGTCAAACCGAGATGGTATTTTACTGTACCACAGAGTTGGAAACTTCTCGATTTACTCTCGACAAAGATGTGATCAGCGATCTGCGATGTGTTGCATTAATTTTCCAGCTAATTTCAAAAATGTGCATAAATATACTAGTGAGTGTCACATTTGGACCATAAACTGAACGAGCCCCAATGGCCAAGTATGTACTTGTTATTCCCATGATAATGATGCCTCTTGACAGCCACCGTATTTGGTGTTAATCATACGCACTGTTGCATCCACTTGTATTCTGTTGCACAAACTGTTTTATGTCATGTTCTATTCTAGGGTCAACACAATGCACCATGCAATGATGCATTTTCGCTGAGCTATCTAACATTTTGTTAAACAGTTAAATAAATTACAACTTTTAGAGCGAGTGAATGGCGAGAATTGATGTTAATGCAAGTGAAAACAACAAATTTATTGGCGCATAACTCAATGCGATGATGCTGCTGACGATGATGCATTGGAGGCGCTATGGCCCTGAACCGAAATACAAAGATATGAATGGATGCAAGTTACAATTTATGGCAAGCCTGAGGACTGCAACAGACGCTCGGGGAGAGGGGGATGAGGTTGAGAGGGGGTCAAGGCCTACTCACTGCCAAGAGGCAACCCAAAAGAAATAAGGAAAACGACAACGTTAACATAAAACGGAAGCGGAAATGCCCAAAATGCAATTGTCACGCACACAGATACAGTTACAGTTACAATAACATTTACAGATACGAAGAGTGAAATTTAAATGGAATATTGGTGTACTCTATGCGCCCAGCTAATAAATGGGTAGATCCAAAATTGGGCAATGGCATCTGGGGAGGGTACGAAGAAAATGACACTGAATAGGCTGGTCGTGCATTTGGTTTGAGTGGCATCCTCCTCACATGACGTCAGCCAAGTGACAAGCGCAGAGACTCATTGCCTCCTTCTCGGCTCAAGGTAGCAAAAGTCATTCGATTGCCATATCTTTATAGGGTCAATAGATATTCAGAGTCATTTCAACATTTTAAAAAATTATTATGAAAAGGAAAATAATATATTTAATAAGATGTACTTGGTTTCCTTCCAACACATTTTAAATTAACAAATATAAAATCTCAAATTATATACATATGCATAAGCCATGCTTTTAACATTAAGTAAGTACAGTTACTATAACAGCGAAGATGAAAGTCAAGGCACAAAAAATGGAGGTGGGAAAAGTTAAGTGGATTACAAAAATTAAAAGTAAATACGGAAGTAAGATATAAAAACGAAACGCTTTTAGGCCCGCGGGTTCTTAGTTCAGTTCAATTTAGTATGATGGATATTTACGAACTTGAAATTAAATTTTACTTGAAAATATATATTTAAAAAAACTGGCCTTATATGTTTCCATATTTTGCGTGAATGCAGGGAAAGGGTAACTAGTTTCTAGTCTGCAACTAGAGACTTTAGTTAGATTAAAGCTCTGCTGCATTTGCATATTACATAATTGGTTGAGTGGCTAGCAGGATGACGCAGAGGTTAGCAGCTCCAAGGGCCGCCACATGATCATCACATGGCAATGCTTTATGGTCACTTTATATTTGCTGTGTGTGGGATTAATTTAATGCAAAGGAAGAGAGAGAAGAGGAGAGAAAAGATGGTCGGCATTCCGGCAAACACTTGACGTGCGCTTGTAGGACACAGGTTGCCCATACGCCCCGTTGTACACACAGATATATGTATGTGTGCCTACATACATGAGTATCCTTAGGTAGGCTACTTATTGAAAATGCTGATGCCAATATGCGGGTGCAATTCCAATATCTCTCTTCTCTTTTCCCTTCGCCTGCCCGCCTAAGCTCTCATGTCACATTGCAGCAGAGTCTGGTCGGGATTATCAAAGGGTTTGAGCCTCATTTCTGATGCCAGAGGATTTAGTGAGTTAGTGACAGTTCTAACAGGATTGCAGGCTTAGAAGCAACTTGGTCTGTTAGTTTAGCCAGTGTTTACCCCACCCAATATGCTCGGATAGATAGATTGCAGTCGAGACTGTTATCGACCGTTAGTTTTATAATAATGCTCCACATTATGTCAAATACAATTGCGAGTGCAAAAAAGCCATATGAATTTTGCCAAATGAATAGTTCGCTTTGACAATAGGATATCAGCCTTCTCATCATAATTTTGGAGGAGATAGAACAATATAAAGTAATTGGTTTTTCCAGGTTGAAAGCAGATTTTGCTTTTCATAAATATAAATTGTGTTTGCTTCACTAGAAGGTACAGGGTATGGAAAGTTTATATAAAATCAAGTAAAATCGCAGCTCACTTAATTCCACTCAACTTAAGTGTATCTGCTATAGGCTTGTCAAAAGTTCAGAGCCGTTGTACTTCTTAAGCCATATACAAAAGAAAGAAAATCGAAAAGGGGATAATATGTGTTCTAAAAGTTGAAGTTTCTTTACCTATGTATGTTAATTTTAAAATTTATAAAGCCGACCACTAGCTTTAGAAAGTTCAATTAATGTCGAACATTTTAAGACCTAGATCATAAAAAACCATCAACGTTTATTCTGTTCCGAGCTCAGTTCCAGTTGACAACGAATGTCCTTGATTTATAGTATTATATTATAAATATAACTGTGGGTGGAATTCGTTTGCTGGTAATTTTGTGTTTCTTAAATATATTTACCTCGTCCTCTCACACCTAATTTCAGCAATCGAAGCCCCCTATTACTTATATAAGTATTTTAAAATTGGTAGAACTCCATTTTAATTACTGTTATGCTTTCCAAAACTATCTATTAGCAACTATAATATGCCCTGTTGGCACTACAATTAAAAACGAATAGAAAAGTTGATAAAACTTTGCAGCGTAAGCGTTTGTTAAACAACTATGAATATTTATTCTATGGTTTCATTATTCAAAATGAAAGCAACAATTATAGAAAGAACAAACAGAAGTTTTTATACTCTAACAAAGTTAATTTTTTAAATACTCTAAACGTTAGTTAGGAAAGTATATTAGAAGCATATTAGCTTCAAATATAAAACACTGTATAGTTAATTTTAAGTACACAATATTTTCATATTTATACAGTTTAAATTAAAACTACAATGAGATACGAATCAACGTATTGAATAACGAGAGTATCTAATAAAATAGGGTATTTGGTGTGATTAGAAAATACGTTTTTGGGGAGGAAACTGACGAGAGCAAATACAAACATAAGCACAAAAACAATTAAAACTTTTACCAAAAGTCAAAGTGAAACTTTCTCCAGCTCCATTTAACAAAGCCAGCACGACAAAGTATAAAATGTGCATCAATCAGACATTGGCAGGTTTTCCATTTAACCTTCGCCTGGAGTTTAGACGCATTTTGTACAGGACTCGAATTTAATAAATAAATTCTTTTAATGATTATGGACAGTGTGGAACCACCTATTGCGCAGAGTTTCTACAAGATTGCTCGTTTTTCTGGATTGATTGTTGGGATTTGGCCAGAACGACAACGCAGTTGGGCCAGAAATTTCCTTTGTGCCTTCAGCTTGATTGTCATTCTAATTGGCGCAGTGGGCGAGAATCTTTATGGCTTTCTCAATCTCAGTAACTTGGTAACCGCACTGGAGGCTTTTTGTCCCGGCACTACCAAAGCTGTCTGTGTTCTCAAGTTGAGCATTTTCTTTCTGTACCATCGACAATGGTTTGAGATCGTTCAACGTTTACGTAGCATGTTGTGGGCCAATCGAAGTGATGAGGCTCAAAGCATACTCATTGGCATCTCCAAATTGGCCAATGGTCTCAGTCTCCTATTGCTCTGTTCGGGCTCTGCCACAAATGCAGCATTTAATATTCAACCCCTTATCATGGGTCTCTACCGCTGGTGGTTCGAGTTGCCTGGCAAAATGGAGCTACCCTTTAATATTATGTAGGTTTTGGGTATTTAAGACACTAGTTAAGTTATATTTAGAAATATATTTTATTTGAAAACGTATTTTAAACCTCTTCCATTTTTTATTACCATTTTCAGTTTACCCAAATTTGCCACAGATTCTCAACTCTTTCCCCTCACATATCTGGTGTTGACTTGTTCTGGCGCCTGCACCGTCTTTACTTTCAGTGTTGTGGATGGTTTCTTTCTCTGCAGCTGCCTCTACATAAGTGGTGTCTTTCGTGTGGTGCAACAGGATATTCGCAATGTTTTCGCAGAGCTTCATGAAGGTATAAGTATATGCTCGAGTGCTCATAACATTGCATATTTATGTTTCTTCTTCCTTAGTCGAAGTTTGTACCCCATCGATGGATGCTCGAATACGATTGCAACTTGGTCATATCATCGAGCGGCACAATGCGATTATCGATTTGTGCACGGACCTAACGGGACAGTTTACTGTTATCGTTTTAATGCATTTCCTGTCCGCAGCCTTCGTTCTGTGCTCAACCATTTTGGATATCATGTTGGTAAGTTCCTTTCTTCACTCCCCCTCTAAACTTCCCTCCGCAGCCACGGATAAAAGTTTTTTGCTGTTTTTGTCTCCTTTTTGGTTGACTCAGTCTGTTTGTTTGTTTGTTTGCTTTTTGGTTGGCCATTTATAAGCACATGAATTGTTACTGTGCCAAAAGTTTTTAATGCGCTATTCACACGATTTTCCAGCAGCACACCTCGACCCTATTTTAAAAGCGACTGAGCTCCCTTTGGCTGTTTGGAATAATCTACTGCAAAGTGTGTTTAATACCCTGTAACAAATAGCTAAAGTCGGGCAACGTAATGTGAACTATAGAAAGAATTTTATGCCAGTTTTATAGGCTCAATAAAACATAAGTTCGTTAAGATTTTCCCTGTTAAACAATCAAGTTACAGATGGTAATTTTAGAACTTAGCCACTGTTTGAGAAATTCCTCTACATATTTGAAAACAAAACGAAGATCAAATATATATATATGTGATTTTTTTTTATTTTTTAGATTATTATCTCTAAACAGATTCGACTGTCAGAATGGATATATATGTAGATTATTTTAGGTTTTTCCATCTAAAATTTCAGCGAATATTAAAATTTAAGATGCTTACAACAAATTCATGAAAGCGCCAAAAAGTTGCAATTATACATATATTAAGCTTGTAAAACTCATACATAATTATTTAGCCGACAATTTGTTCCCAATTAATGATAGCTCTTATCGCACTCTCTTTTCTCGTGACGCTAAACGGACTTCATCTTCGGGTAGAACACCTCCTCGCTGAGCGGCTTAACCTACATTTGCTACAGTGTGGCAGCGATGACTCAGCTCTTTCTCTACTGCTACGGTGGAAATCATGTCAGCGAAAGTGTTAGTAGTTTTACTTTTTCTCCTAATTTCCATTTCAATTTCAATTTGCGCCAAAACAAATTATATGCCAAACACACACACACACACAAATTGCACTTGTGATAAAATTTTAATTACACAACAAAGTGTTCCCTTTTTCTCTTGCCTAATCTGCATTTTTCTTTTATTTTTCTATTTTCATCAATCTGTGGACTTAGAGTGCTGCTGTGGCTGGCACTCTTTATGAGGTGGAATGGTACAAATGCGACACGAGGACTAGGAAAATCATTTTAATGATATTACGACGCTCTCAACGGGCAAAAACAATTGCGGTGCCGTTTTTTACGCCCTCTCTGCCGGCCTTCAGCTCGGTATGTCACTCGATTATGAGAATAAATGTTTATGTTTCTTATTTTACACTTGGCTTTATTTTATTTTCTTTTGTCATTCGCTCGCAGATACTCAGCACAACGGGCTCGTATATCACGATGTTGAAGACATTTCTTTAAGCCTACGCAGCGTATGATTGATATGCGAAACAATGGTTGTTGTGCCATCTTCTTAGCCATATGTTCTTTGTGTTGCTATAATTGTCGGTATATTTCGGATAATTAAATGATATTGCAGATTTTGCATTGAATATTCTGAGTTTTTCACAAGACGGAATGCAACAAGTTGTCCAGTTAACAAACAGTTGGTTTTTTTTATGTTTTGTGCTGTAATTATTATAATTAAATATATAACGACCTCTAACTTTACCCGCAAACTAATGAAAAACACTTGCGGGTATTGCCACATTTATTGTGTCAGAATCAACAACAGCTTTGACTTCCATTTTACGGGAAATTTGCAAAATCTCAATGGCATTGGTGCTATTATGGCATCACGTTGTTGCTGTAGCTGTTACCGCGTACTTTGCCAGCAAATATCAATTATAATTGCCAACATTTAAGCCGGACAGCGAACAGTTAGCACATGGCCAAGACAGCCAAGTTTTGTTGACGTAAACAGCGCGAGAAGTTGGAGATTTCAATGGGTAAGCTTGCAGATGATAACTTTAATTACAACCAACTTACACTTATACATATATATATTTGAAGATGTCTGAAAATCTGACAGTAAAGTCAAAAAGTCATCCGCCTGTTTCCCAAATAAAAGAATATTTCCATTTGATTTTTTAATAATTTAATTTATTTGAAATAATCTCTTTTTTGTTTTTTTGTTCTTATCATCACATATAATGTCTAAAATCTGCTTATTTTCTTACGCATAGTAAATTCTTGTCTACAATTATAGTATTTAATTTATCATCTATAATTTATTAATCATTTATTTATTTGCAATACCAAATTTAGTTTCACATTACAAATTTGCTTTCATTTACACATTCTCTTCTTTCCTTTTGGTTAAATTCAGTGCACTTTACATATGTTTTGTTGTGCATTAACTTATGCCACGTACTGTGGAGACTGACAGCTCGTAAAATGCGTGTAAACCTTGTGAGTGTCTGTTTCTGTTGGGTTTTGCGAGTGTTTGGCTTTTGTTTTACTATAAAGTGGGCACAATAATGAAATGTGAAGAGCAAGGTGAAGGAGAAGGAGGCGAAGGAGGTAAAAGCAGTGGTGGCAATGGAAAGAGAGAGGGAGAGAGAGAGAGGTGCCACAGCTTTGCGGTGAGAATGTCTCATGTCCTCTGCAGCTGCCGAAGAAAATTCTGCATTTTTTATAAGCTTTCACTTTTGCTTTTACTTTTACTCTCGCACTCTTTCGTCATTTCACACAATGAAATGTAAATACAGCGAATGCCTGAAAGGGAAATGGAAAAGAAGAAATGGAAAAAAAGGAGAAAAGGGGAAAAAGGGAGAAAGCAAAGCACGCCATGTTAATGGTTGCTTGTTTGTCCTTTCCTTTTCTTTAACAATTTTTAAGTACACTCCGAGCAGCTGGTGGGAGAAGCAGGAAAAAGTGCCAAACTGCTCATAATTTGGCTGCTCTTCCTTTTCGTCCCGATTTTCCTTTATTTCCTCAGCTAATGATAATGATGAGTACGATTTCCAGTTGTGGCTCTGACAGCTAATACTTTTGCCTATTGTAGTGCTAACAACAACAACAACATGGCAAAGCATTTGAGGCTAAGACGCTGCTCTTGGCCGCCAAACAAAGCCAAAGTCGCGCTTTTCTGCATCGCAGCGGGATTTTCATCTGCAAAGAGTAGAAAACATTAGAAAATTATGGGCATGTAAGTCTGGAAAATGATGTAAATTCCTTAAAATTAACCGCAGCTTCGCCCAACAAGATAACTTAATTGTTAGATTGTTTTTCGAGAGACCAGACCAGTTAAGACCAGACCACGCCAAGGCTCTATCGCACAGTCACGCGTCTTGGCCAGGCTAGATAAATGACATATGTGTCGACGTTGACTTGAAATAAGATCCTGGCGCGTATACGTAATATTTTGTGGCGTTTTCTTCACAATGTTTGCATCATTTGTTAGTGCTAGCTTTGTTGCCTTTCCCCCGAAGTCTAAGACGACACAAACCTTTAGACTTAAAAGCTGATGATTACTCTACTGCTAATGAAAATACTGACTATGGCAAAGATTATAATTCTTTAGACTCAAAGAGTCAAGAAGTATACTCAGAAACTTGCTGTTATTTTCTTTTCCTTGAAACCTTTTAATGTTATTTGATTTACCTATTATAAATCATTAAGAGTTCCCAGAAGAGTACAGAGCATTCGGTTATCAGGAAATCTTGTTTTCAGTTCTCGTCTTCGTTAAATTTTTATTGCAGTTGATTTATTATCTGTATTTATGCATAGGCATTTGGCAGTGTCATACTCATTTCTATGTTGAACTCTGTCCCCGTCTTTCTCCCTCTCTCTCTCCCTCTGCCCCTTCATCTATGGGGCATGCCACATGTGGCACTTGTACGCGTATGATTAACTGCCTTTTGCAAGTTACTTTTGACATTTTTTCATATTTATTATCATTTTGGGCTGCCTTGATTGAGCTCTTTCATGATGCTTTAAAATGCAAATTCTTTAAATTGTTTTTCGCCTACAAACAATTTCATTTTAGTTTACAGCCTTTCTGTCATTTCGGCCATTTCATTTAACACTTGACATTCTTACATCTAAACTTAACGTACTGCAATTTGCTTTCAAGTACTTCCCATAAAAATGACAGAGAGACAACAACAAAAGTCGCGTTGAATTTACGATGACCAACGACTAACGCTGTTTTAGTATGTAGTTTTCCCAGATTAAAATGTCTTAATTCACTTTAATTTATGCGAAGGCATTGCTGAGCTCGCCTACGTCTAGGCCGAAATATTTTGGGCATATTACTCATACGCCACGTTGCCTTGCCAAGTATATCTACAGAGACTTGTCAACAAAATGCTGCTTTTAATAAAGGTATATTTAAAAGTAAGGGTAGATTTGTTTATCATGTTGTTTCCACTTAAAAGGGTTGGAATTTAGGGAAACAATTTACTGAAGCTCAAATTTTACATAACTTCCTTAAATATAATATTTAAAATGGTGTCATATTTAAAGCGGATCTAAATAATATCATGCGGGTAGTTTTTTCATTACATTGTGTAATTGTTTAAAAGGATAAGAACAGTAATAACATGCAGTTTTCGCTTTCAAGGATCATCAATTATGTTTCCTCAAATACAAAATGAATTTCGAAATATTAACTTAATCCTCCCAATCACACTTACCATTAATCACATGAACCATAACACTGGCGCTGCTTGCAGTTGTCGGTTGACACGTGTAGTTGCCAGTATCTGTGGTCTGAGCATTTGAGATGCGCAGCCTGCAAAGTAAATGATAAAAAAACGGACACAATTGTCAATAAATTATCGACTTTGTCAAACTCTTACTCTACCTTGACTTTAGCGTATCTCCCAGCTGTGATTCCATGGCAATACGTGTGGTAAAGTCCTTTGCCAACTCTGTGCTTAGAACTTCGTTCAGGGTTTGATCGAGTTGATCAGTCGGATTGTCCTTGCGTTGGCCTTGCTGCTGCTCGACAAGATTATCGGCATCGCCTACATCGGAATCAAAAGGCGTGATCATGTGCTCACCGCGATACCAATAAATGGGTCCAATATCCTTGACCGAGGGCTGTTTAACCACACAGTTCAGGATAATGGCGCTGCCTGACTTAAAGTGCAGATCGTGGGGTCCACTGATGATCGCCTTTGCATCGGGAGAGATTTCTGCAAAGTCAATGGTGGACATTTTAATTATTAAGAAAATGAGGTGAAGTTAAAAATTTCGAAATTAGTTTGGTTACCAGCAAAAATATAATACCATTTTCTAAATTTTCATTTGTTATCTTGCTAAAAAAATAGAGCGCTAAACTTAAATTTAAAATGTTGTTTTGAACTTATTCTGATATCGAAAGCTGCGTAGAACAATTGTGGAATTGAAAACGTAAAGTTTCGATCATAAAACTTTATGACATAAGTTTTAAATTCCACCAATTGGAGGCGAGAAAATAAAACATAATAAAACGGCGAGTGTAAAAATGCACCAGACATTTGCCATATGCACGTCTATGTGTGTGGGTCTGTTACATGTGTGTGTGTGTGTGTATAACTGGGTTAATAATAATATTTATTATGCATCGGACTGTGCAAATAATAATAATTAAAAAATGTTCCCGAAAAATAAGGCAAGCAGAAACCAGCGAGAATTCGAGTGCGAGCGGAAGCGGGAGAGAGATGGAGTAGTCACATATGGAGATTACATGAGTTGTGGGGGGAGTAGGACATATGTATGTATGTCAGAATTTCGCCGCCAGGTTGTCTGGCTATCTCGCTCTTCGCTTTCTCTTTCTGTCTGTCCGTCTGTCTGTTTGTTTGTTTGTTTGGTTCGCTGGTTGGATTCGTGGCATATGTTGAGCATGTGTGAGGGGAACGGGAGACGGGGGACGGTGGATGCTGAGTGCGATTCTCCCATAATGTCATTAAGTGCGTGTGTCCTTCTCTCCTTACTCCACATTGGTGAATGTACATATATAAATACATATGGCTGAGTGTGTGCGAACACTCGTATTGTATTGTAGTATTTGTGCAGTGTCACTCTGTTAAAGGCAATTAACACCCATAACTGCCACACTCGCGGCACACACATCTACACACACCCACACACTCACATATGCATGTAAAAAATGTCTCTTTTTTTGTTGAAGGCCGCTGAAATTGGTTGCATTTGCTATAGTCAAGCATGAAATGATTGCATTATTTATACCCTGTAACCAAAAGGTGTAATGAGGTTGAATCCAATCGGTGTTAAAGGGAGATCTTATTTGTACTCTCGAAAATACGAAACAAATTCAATTAGGCAAATATTTGAAATATTCTAATATGGTCTTTATAATATTGTAAGTATTTTTATAGAGGGTATCTGCTTTTATTTTAAATATTAATTAAATAATGATGAAAATCTCGTTTAGCAGTTTTAACAACTTAATACGCTGCAGTTGATAAAGTTCTAATTACAAAATACCCTGTACTTCATCAACTAATATAAACTCAAAATGAAATATTAATATGTTAGGATGTTTACTTTGTGAACTGTGCAGCTAATTAGCATACAAACGAGGGCGGCCTAATGAGTCCTTGGGTTAAGTACGAAAATGGTAATTTTTTAATAGTTAGTAGTAGTAATAGTTAATAATAGTTTCTTAATTATATTCATCTATGAAGTGCTCTTATTTTATATTGATAAAAAGTTCTTTTCACTTCATTCCATATATTTCCATTTTCAATACATTATATATCCCTTTAAGATAATTAAAATTAAATATTAAGAGATTATACCATTTAATGTATTGGCTTTAAAAGTGCCTCGAATTGTATTTTCTTTTCATTCTTTTTTTTTAATTATCCCTAAGTACATAAAGGCAATGTGCATTTCACAGCAAACACAGTGGTTACGACCACGCCCGAGCTGAATTTATATGAAGTATAAATCTTCTGGAAAAAATCGGCGGTCGGTCACATAAATTTGCATAATGACATTAATTAAATGCAACGCAGGCTGCAGCAGAAATTGAGAAGAAAGTGTGGAAATACAGCAGGAGAAAGTAGTGAAGAGCCCTGCAGAAGCCAGTGTCAAGTCACTCATACGACGCATATGCCGATAATTTCATTAAAAAAACAGAGTCTGTGGAAAACAGGACACTGGACAATGGACAGTGGACAGAAGATAAGAGCTGTTGAAGGGTTGAAGGCGCTTCTGCAATTGTTTCATTAACGTAAATTAAAATGCATACGATGGCAAAGAAAATGTAATCGGAAATTCATTTGTGAAGAGAGGAAATCGAGGGACAAGATGACTATAGATGAAGGGTGTACTATGTACATTGCACCATACACAACAGCATAATCGAAAACTTAAAAAGAGATTGCAAACTTATTGGCTTAAGTGGCCAAAACCATCTGCTGACAGTTGTCCTCATTGCTTGCCTTGCAATATTATTCCCTTGTTGTGCTCGAAGTTATAACAATTTGATAAGAAAATGTTTCGAGGAAATGCTAAAGATCTTTAAATTTACATTAAATAAATAAAAACTTATTTTGTAAAGTGTCATTATAAGTTCATATTAAAATAATAATAATTTATTAATATTAATATAATAATATATTATTATTGCTATTCTTTTTTTCTTTTTTAGATAATATTAAAACAAGACAATACGAATATTCAATTTTAAACAACTGTTTTGTTGTTTTACATATTAGTCGATTAATTTTATAGTTTAGAAATTTATTTGTTAATAATATAGCGATTGGAATAAGTAAATGATCAAACAGGGATCAGGGTTACTTGTTATTTAGCTACGTATTTGATTCATATCGTACATCCACGGTCCATCGTCAGTAATATCAAATCTTCTTCATTATAAGAACATCTTAGTACAATATTAAGAATAAAGCTCTATTATTAACAAATGTTAAGATTTAATTATAAGTACACAAATAATAATCGAGCAACATAAATTACTTAGTTAATCTCACACAAGTACAAGTAATACGAGCTTAGACATCAATTATCTATGGTTAAGTTGAGTGGAGCTGAGAGCCGAGCCGAGCCGAGCCTGACAAAGGTCCTGCTAATTGTATGCAAACCATTATGCATGAGTCATTAAATCCTTTACTACATTTCCAATCAGGCAGATTAACTCTGCTAAGTCCCGTGAGGTGACGAGTTAATTAACTCCCTTCACCATCAAACCACACACCTGCAAGCAACCTCTCTCTAAGCTAATACCCTATGACCCAGGACTCGATCCGATGAGCTTTTCTGAGCTGAGTGAGGCCGGTTTTGTGCGCTCGCTCGGTCTGTTTTCATTTATTTATGACGAAAAATGGGAAATTAAAAATGAATGCCTGCAGACATTTGGCCCAAAATTATGCATTTGTCAGTGAGGGCAAACAAATGAAATAATCATAATTGTTGCTCCCTGTTAGCTGTTGCTGTTAGCTGTTAGCTGTTGCTGTTGCTGTTGCTGCTGGGTGTTGGTGTTGTTCGCTACTGGCGAGGTAAACTGAATTACAATTTTTAATAAGCAATTCAACGGACGCTGCCAGCAGATGTGTAAACATAAATCATCAACAACGAAACTTGCAATTTCGCATTTAATTTGTTTTTTATTCGTCTTTTTTGTTGTTTGAATATTCGCATTTGAATTCAGTTTGTATACTCACCAATGATATTCAACTGAAAGGCCATCGACATTTTGGGCTCAGTGTTAACTTGGCATTCATAAATGCCGCTGTCCTTGGCCTGTGGCGACTTCACGTGCAACGTCCACTCACGTGCATCCTTTGATTCAGACACCTATACGAATAAAGTTAACATTTAATTGAACATTTATTCTATTTAATATCTAAAAATAAAAGCGTCAACAAGAATGGGTGAGAATTTATTAAGATCCTCTATTTTCCTCTTTCCCTTTGAAAACAAGATTTTGTTTGTGCAATTTCTTGCAATAGGTCTACCCAATTGCCAGTCATTAGAATATAGGCTTCGATATAAAAAGGAAGTGTATGAAAGGAAACCCCAACTTTACATTTCGACTAAGTATGTTCCAAATCGGATAACTATATCTTATATCTCTCATTCGAATGCAGTAAAATTAAATATATTAATGGAGTGCAACTATTTTCATCGTTAATCACTTCGCTATCTTTGAAAGTAATTCTTACCTTTTCAACTCATTCTCTCTTTCATATCTATATATTTTTTAAAAAATATAAGTTACTTGCCTGGAATCGCTTATCGGAGGTGTAGGTGGCTGTGCCGACAGTCAGTATGTGCAGATCACGCTTACGTATCCAGGATACCTGAGAAGCAAAGATGTACATATATGGAAATGTAATTAATGTATTAATATAATCGAGAGCCTGCAACGGAATTGCAAATTCGATAGCCACCAGAAGAAGATACAAGTTCAAGGCATAATGAATATTTTTACTGGCACCAGGCACGATGACTTACCGATTTATCATGCAGACTGTCTACTCGACATTTAATTATGGCCTCCGTGTGACCAGTGCGTCCTGTGATGTTGCGCGGCATGCCAAAGTCAAAAATTGGCAAGGAATGTAAAAACTCTGTTTCCGTTGCTGTCGGAGCCACCGCAAAACCATCCGAAAGGGAGTGTGGTGAAGGGGCAAACGAATCGACGGCATTGGCCAGGAAGGCTAAACTCTTGAAAGTGTGATTCGTGGCTTCCGTTTGTGGCAATGTGGCAGCCACAGACGCCAAAGCCGACGACGACGACGAGGACGCCACGTCATCAGCACTGAAGTCTTCCGTTTTCCATACCGAAAAGCTGTTGTTATAGTGGCTGTCGCTGTTGTTGTTGTTGTTGTTGTTGCTGTGTGCTCCTTCAACTGCTGTGAAGAGACCTGCAAAATGTAAAAGGAGAACGACATTTTAACCACCTCATCTTTCATCACTTTAGCGGCATGCCGCAGATTTTACTTAGTCTTCAAATGAATTTACAACTACTCCTTGCTTTGAATGTTAACATTTCGCCTTGATTGGGTTTTAATTTGTACTGACTGGTCATTCCACGAACTGGCTTTAAATTCCTTTAGTTCTCGGGATTATTCTTCTTAAATATTCTCTTTGGAAAAATTCAATTTCAAAGTACTGAATTGTTGAGTGAAAGTCCGACAGCATATCAAATAAAAACGTTACTGTATGGAAGCTTTAATTCATTTAAATCAAGGCTTCCACGATGTTGGTTTGGTTTGCGAACCAATTTCTAAACCCTCTGAATCCAAGGTTTAGTTCGAACCAAGGGAAAAATGCATCAAAGCACATATTAACAACAATACTTACAAGTTTGTCTCATGAATAACCTTAAACAATAAGAATTTAACATTCCGATTACTTAAAGATCGTAATAAATATTTGTGTATAAATCCTGATAATTCTATCAAGTTAAGAGCGTATTTAAAACCTATTCTCACTCGCTTGTATAGTACATATGTGTTTGGCAGCTTGTAGAAACTAAGCCGCAATACTTAAAGCTTTTCTCTTAGCATTTAGTTTGGTCGCAAAGCCGTCAAGCTTATATATTTGGGTATTTTGGTTGGCATGGGAGCATAACAACTGATTTCACAATGCTGCCAAAGGCGGCAAAACCGTTTGCGATTGTACGTGTTTTTCTGCCCATATTTGTTGTAGGTTGCTAACACCAGAAACAAAACCAGAACCCAGTATAAGGACCAGGTTCAGGATGGGGACAACGCAGCAGCAGGTCGACAGAGGAGTGCTACTTCACGCGCTCAACAGCTTCCGGCGTCGGGCAAATAAGAGCAGGAAGTGCACAGAAAAACAAATTTGGAAATCTAAGTTTAAAATTCTTGATTTTAGCTTCAGGTTTTTAGGTTCTTCCTTTTTCAAAACCAATGTTTTTAAATATATACGTGACATTGATGAAGAAAAACAATCTTAGGCATTTTTATCCAATGAAGTTTTTATTTAAAAGAAATTGTATACTTAAAAATCCTTCTTTAGGTGGTCTTACAATCTTGAAAATCTTAAATTTTGAAGGATGTCACAAACGTTTTTGAAAGCTTTTTAGATTCCGAAAGGTAATGAATATTATGATTATGATTACAATTCATATTTATGCAGAGAGTTAAATAACAGTCTGAACTTATATCAAGAATTTGGAGCTCGTTTTAAGAAGTCAGAGATAAGCAAACTTTTGACAGTGCTTGGATTTATTTTATCCCGAAACTTCAGAACTTGTTTTTTTCTGTGTAGAAATATATTTGTTTTGTTGTTGTTGTTGTTGTAGTGCCGTGTGTGTT
This sequence comes from Drosophila putrida, assembly GCA_037043535.1. Lineage (NCBI taxonomy): Eukaryota > Metazoa > Arthropoda > Insecta > Diptera > Drosophilidae > Drosophila > Drosophila putrida. Next base: position 130,299 of record JBAMBI010000465.1, read on the forward strand.
TGAGTCGAGTCGCACCTGCAGTGCTCAGTGTGCATTTCCGGTAGAACGTAAAATGACAAAAATAACTACAAAAAAAAAATAGAAAAGTCAAAAAAATAAAATAGACAAAAATTCGATGGGACATGAAGTAGATGTTTCAAAAATAGCAGAATTTAAACTTTAGGGTGGTAACGATTTTTGTTATCAGAAAAATAACCTAATTAACAATTTATTTGGATATGATTAATTGCAATAGCAATTGAAAAGTTTTCACGGATTTATACGGTCTATTGTAAATAAATCTCTACTTTTATTCTTTTGCTTTAAATTTTATTTGCCATGGCTACCAATATGGGAAATGTGGTTAAGATTAAATATTCCAACAAACGTGCCATTAAACGCAATGAAATACTTAATAAGAGTTTAAACAATTTCTTCAGATATTTCCGCATTCATATTTACATTTCACAATTCAAATGATTGACATGATTTCACAAATATTTGCGCTTTTCAAATGTCAATAGCATTCTGTTTAAATTCATGTGGTTGCAGGTAAATAAATGACAGAAATTATTTATTAAAATGTTGTTAGACAAGTTCAATGAACTGTCAGGAGTTCGATTATGATGTTGATTGTCATGTCGAGTTGGGGAAGAATTGAAACAGGATCATCACCGGCAAGTGTCAAGTGTCAGCTGCACAGACGCCAGACGAATTATAATGAGTTGCAGCTTCAACTTGCCACATCCATAGAGGGCAGACTTTGGTTATAATCAGTGGAGACAACGCAGCTCGATAGTTCCTAGACAGGACATGCAAATTTCATGAACTCATATCACGCGCCTTATGGTTAAGGGATTTGATTTTGAATTTTCAACTCTGCTTTTCTTTCCTGTTTTTTTTCTATTTTTTTTGTGACCTTTTTTAAGTTTTCTATGACATTGTTGTTATTATTATTTCGTGTGAAATTGAGTAGAAAAAAAACGTTCAGCTGTTGTCGCAAATTAAATTCAATTTCACATTTCTTCTAACTCAATTTGTGAGTCGAGTGAAAGTGGACCATGTCCACATTCAGTGTTGCATGCATCAAAGTTATAAATGAATTTATTGCTAAGCTTTCCACGACATCACACATGTCATGTGTGTATGTGTATGTGTGTGTGTATGTGTTTGGCTCAAAATTAATCGCATTTCTGCAAGTGCTATTTCCATTGCCAAGCTTAATGCAAACAAATTGATTAAATTAATGATGTCCCCATTGCGTTTAAATAGAATACCAATCCGTGTTGAGCTACAATAATGTTTGTCCTAGATCCCACCTAAATCCCTTCCGTGGGTGAGGGCAACACTTCTGATTCACTGTCCATGTAAAATCATTGAAAGTGAATTTAAGACTGACCGAATATATGTACATTGATTTAAAGATGAAACTTCTAACCCATATTCAAACAGGAAATGAATCTGTCAAAGAGATTCAGATATTCACAATTTTTTTACTTGTAAAACGTTTTATGTATGTAATTGTGAACATGATAAAAGAATAAAGGTTTAAAAACAATTATTCAATTTTATCTTTAATCCCTTAATAAACACATTTTTTACACCGAGCTGCTGAATTTGTTGCAAATTTTTCGTCATAAATCTCTATTTTGGATGGAAAAAAGGCTGTATAAATTTATACACTAACTTATGGAACATTTAATTAATAACATTCGCTATAACAATTAATTAGCAGCACTTAAATTAAATTTATTAGATATCATTATTCACAAAGAGGAATTTCTTTTCTAAAATAAGCATATTAGCAAATGTAATTTTATAGCAATATTTGCCTCTTTAAAATGGAAACAAATAACTTGTCGAAAATTATATCGATTTGCAAGGTTAATTTAGAAGAATAAAGATTATTGGATACTAGGTTTGATTGAGAGACAATAGTATAGAAAACAATTTACATATCTTTGCTTATAATTAAAAGTTTTTAATGAGACGCTTGAAAAATAAATTCATTAATAGAGACACTAACAGGAAAATAGCAATTGGAAAACATTTCAAGACAAAGAGCCAGGAAACAATTGTAACCCAAGTAGTCAAGGAGTCCAAAAATGAGTCAAGCACCTAGCACAATTTCATGTAATCAATTTTGAACCAAGAGAAATTGTTTAGTTGAGGTCGTAACTTGTAAGGTAGAAGGTTGAAGGTGGAAGGTGGAAAGTGGAAGGTGGAAGCGTCAGGCTGAGTTTTTAGCTTCAACTGTTGATGGATGTCCCTGGGGCAATACATCAAACCAAATTAGCAGTTTGTGCTGAGGCTTCGTGTGTTGTCGAAGCCAAAATGCGCATGACACAAAAGAGATTGAAGATTGACTGACTGAATGACTGACTTGGCTGACTCACTGACAGAGTTTTCGTGTGTTCAGCTTATGCTCAGGTGCGTTGCGTTGGGCAGTGAAATTGCCTGTGCAAAAGGGGGAGAAGGAACTGGAGACAGGGGAAAGAGGGGACATTAGACTGTCTGCGTTTCTGTGTGGAATGCGTTAAATGCGTTTGATGTGCAGAGTGCGCCTAATGTCTGAAAATTTCCATAAAACATGCAATAAAAGCGCAAGAGCAATGGGTAACAGGCCAAAGGGAGTCTCCATGAGGAGCATGGGGAGAAGGAGTAGAAGTTGCTGCAGAGAGGGAACAACAAGCAGTACACACAGGACGCATAATGGAAAAAGTACAAGGGTCGGATAAAAGCATAACAAGAAAACGTGTAACATGGCTAAAAGTCGAAGCTGTAAATGAGGCCAGTCAACGGCAACAACAACAACAACAACAGCAGCAACAGCAATAGGCCAAAAGCCAACCAGCCGCGTCGGAGTTGAGTTGAAAAGGTAACATCAATGGCTAAGACTGCACAGCCCAAAGGGCCATCATCACTAGACAATGTAATGCTTCAATTTCACATATGCACACACACTCACATACACACACACACACACACTGACAATCTACATGCCAACGTCAAGTGCAGTTGCAATCTCTCTTGTCTCTCTCGCCTTGAACAAAGTGAAAACGTTGGGAAAATGTGGCCAAAATACAAAGCAGCCAGATCCGGAAACGGAAATACATTTTGTGTTATGCCACCATTATTTTTTTCTTGGCTTTGCACTTCCATCATATTGTATGTTAAGCTTTGCTCAACTCTTCACACGCATACATTCTATTCAATTTTCTATTTTCCACGTTGACTTGGAAATGGTCAAGGCCAAGAATGTTGCCTAATGTATTGCAAAGTACTCCAAGAGGCTGACTAAAGAATGGAGACTCTAGTGTAAATTGTCAAAGATGCTTGTGCGAGGTAAGCTTCAAAAGTAGCGAACTTAACAGAATAAAATGTGTACTTTTTTTATATCTACGGGCAAATCTCTAAATCTTGATAGGTTTCAACAGGCGACTTCATATAGCTTTCTCCAATTTTCTTACAATTTTTGATATGGAGATCAAGTTTTAAAAGTATAAAATAACGAAATAACAAAACCAATATTAAAATAAAAGTCTTGAGTTTTCATATCATAATATTAAAAATATATATTATATTAATAAATATATATAATTATATATTTATATATATATATTATTATGATCGTTACATGTTTTTAGCCAACTTTTGTAAATGCCCTCGTCTCATATGCAAGTGTCTTGACTTTGCCACACGGTTTGGTTACTTCATTGCAAATTGCTTGCAATTTGATATGTGTAAAATGTTTACACTCCCCTCACTTAAAATTAGTTTATTAAATATTACACTTTTATAGTTATGGCAAGTAAAGTGAAGTTTAATGAAAAGGATTGAATAGAGGGTATGTTGCCAGTGAAGCTAGAAATAAGAATCTATCGACTACGAGAGCAAAGTTTCACCTGTTGTTATTGTTGTGCTATGCAAATCGAGAATTGTTTCAGGCTAAGATCTATTTGGCCAACAAAGTGAAATGGAAGTTAATTAACTTAAATGTGTGCAAGTATAGTATGGCAAGTTACTTTAGTTACAAGCCAGACAGCTTCAGGTCTCATAAACATCAACAAAAGGAACAAATGTAAAATGAGAATTGTAAATTAAGTAAATTGGAGCATTGGCCTGTTAATTGAGTTTGTTGCACATTTCTGGCATTCAGGCAAACACGATGCGTATGCTAATTTTAAATATTTTTCAGCCCTTAAGGTTAAGCAACATTTCCACAAGGAAAATTTAAATATTTGCTTAGCAAGAAAGAGTCAGAAGCCGCCTGCAGATGAGATGGAACATACTGCGGTTTTTGCTTTGTCACAACTTCCAAAACACAAACAAACACAAATACAACAAGGACAGAAAAACAACAACAACAACAACTACAACAGCAGCAGCTTCATCTCCAACTATGGCATGTGCTTGATGGAACAAAAGGGGCAGGAATCTTGTTGGCACGCCCCTCCCCGAAGGAGGGCAACAAAAACACACAAAACACGTCAACAGCATCACCTACGTATTAGAAACAGGTAAAGGCGATCAACTAAGAACTAAGATTCTAAGCAAAACTGTGTGTTATCCTTTTATTATTTGATCTCTACGAAACTTGCAGGAGAAACAAGGACAAGCTGATTATGAAATTGTGTTTATCGTCCGCTGCTTCTGATAAGGATTTCACACAGTTCCTTACAGCTTATTTTTAACCACCTCATTTAAGAAACTATAAGAGCAATAATGTATGTATCTAATAGTTACATTAACAAATGTTTTTGATTTATTTCTTACACAATTCAGTAACATTTTCAACAAATTAAGACTGAGTTGGAAAATATTTTCACAGCTGTATACATTCCATGTGCTCTTTCGCTCTTTGCTATTATAAAGCTATAAAATCCCGAGATCTTTAACAGTTTTGAATATATACAGGGCATACGAAAGGCATGTATATTATCTCATTCTAGGCTGTGTGTAGTTGAGTGTGTGCGTCCTAAGGGTGTGTTGAACTATGTTATTTGAGCTTTGGCGGTCTTTAATTAGAAATTAATTACATGTCTCACCTCTGTGAGGGAAACGAGAGCCTAAAACGCCGTCAATGAAGTGTGCATGTAATGTGGGTGGATTTTGTGTGTACACAGAGGTGAGAGTCACTAGTTGAGGGTAGACAGAGAAAGAGAGAGACAGAGAGAGAGAACAACTACATTTGACTTTGGTGCACCTTATTAGCAACTAAGTTAACAAAGAATTAGAAAACAATTATTTTTTTAAAGAACTTGCACACAAAGGGAATCTAAAAGAAATAAACAAACTTTAAAAAGATACATTTTTCTTCTGTCTGTCAACATTTAGGGTTATTGTTAATTGTTATGCTTAACTAGGTTGAAAAAAGTATTTTCTGTAAGCGTTTTAGATGCTATATCCCATATACTATTATTATTAGGCATTAATGTTTCAAAAGTTTTTAACAAAAATAGAAGTAATGGAAAACCACAATTGACAAAACCACATAAAAGCCCTAAATATTTATGTGTACAATTTGGAATATTTATAATTATTAATTACGTATGCACACAGGTAAGTACATACATATGTATGTATAGTATGTATGCGCATTGCTGCGAAAAGTAAAATTTATGCGGCATAATAAAAATTATAAATCGATGAAAGCCGGGGTGGAGACGAAATGGCGTTGCAGGCATACAAATAATGAATAGCTCTTAAATTTTCATTTAGCTGTCCGAAAACAAACAAACTTTTCACTGCTCGTGCAAAGTTTGGCCGTGTGAGAAGGGATTGCAAGAAGGAAAGTGTGGGGGCGACGACAGGAGAGAAATACCGCAAAGCGAGTGCACGGAGAGGAGATCCAATGGAGGAAAAGGCGGAAAGGAGGACGGAGGTGGAGTGTTGGTGCTCCACAACAAATTGCTCGACCCATAACCGCAGTGCAATCAATTGTAGTGGTCCAGAACAAACACACGCAGGATATGGTGAGAAGGTGACCAATGAGGAGCATGAAGAGGATGAGGAGGACGAGTAGACCTTCTCTGTCTCCGGGAAGCACTTTATATGCCGAGGTAATGGCGCTTAATAAACGTCTTCACTCGAGTGCGCCCAGAACAAAACGTTAAACAAATTGGGCAATGGACACGGCGACGAGGACGAAGCCGAGGACGAATAGCAGAGCAGATAGAGCCAAAGAGAGAGGGAGAGACAGAGTGCGACAGAGATGGCCAAGTAATTATGATTTATGCCGGCCGAGAATGTAGAAGGCGTCTCTAATTGTGCAGCTGTAGGCGTGACGCGGTCGTGTGCAGATACAATTATGTCCTGGTCGCCAACAGGATTGTATAATCCCCTTACCAAATGATCACCATACCCAAAATATTAAGTAGAAATCCAAAGTGAGCAGCACATAAAGTAATTACAGCTTGCTTTGCGAACAAAACAGACGTGAAAAGATTCCTAATTCAATGCCTTATGCATGCTAATGCCGTGAATCCCTCAATATCTGTTACTTCACCTCAACTTTGATTGCCAGCTCAATTATTTAGCTTAACTCATCTATGAATTAGAAATAGCTTGTAGACTTTGTTAATTGCTTGTAAAATGTGATGAAATGTCAGTAAGCAACTTTCAATATTTAAAAAGCTAACGCTAGAATTCTAAAACAAAATTCAAGTTTATCATTTTTTTATTTGGTTCGTTGGCTTTTTTGAGTTGCCAATTAAATATAAATCAATAAATAAGTAATTTAATTAAATTTTTAAATGTAATAGTACAAAAATGTGCTTTATTATATATTTCTTGATTTATATTTTTATTTGTGTATATTCATTTAATATTTATTGCCTGAAATCAACAATTCAAATTAATCGAAAACTTTTTTTATTACTAATTGCGTTTAGACTAAAATAGTATAAATTTCAATTAAAATTAATTATTTAACTTTGGAATTTAGTAAATAGTATAAATATGAATTAGCTTAATTTTTCGTTAATAAAAAGTTTAAGTAAACTCTGTCATCTTATACACAAAAGTAATTAGCTTTAAATAAAAGATATATGTAAGTTTTTTTTTAATAATATAACACAATATTTATTTTAATTTGTTGCTTTTCGAAATAATTTGTTTAATTGATTATTTATTTATAAAGTCATTTATTGTATTTAAATAATTGTTCACTGAGAGATATTTTTCGAACTAAATCTATCTGTCAAAATAGACTCTGACTTGGCTTTGTCCTGCTGTTGACCAACTGAAACTGCACCACTGTGCATCATTCTAAGCTATTTATGTGCCACTGTGCAGCGTCAACACCCATTAACGACACCACATACAATGGCAAATTGATGGCGAGTTGTTGGCCATAATGAGCCGATGAGGCCAAGAAGGAAGCAGTTCTCAGCTCTAAATGCTATGGATGGCCAAAGGCTCGTGCCGAATTAATTGATGCGATGACAGTCGAGAGGCGACTTGACTTGAAGCTTTCGCCGACTGCCACATCACCATCATTTCATTAGTGCGAGTGACTGTCCCTAACCAGCGTCTCATCAAATCAAATTTTAATTTATGCTGACATTAAAGTGTCTGTGGGGCAATTAAATCGACAAGGGGCGTGGCACGGAGACACTTGGCTTTGATAAAGTGTCGTCAAAAGAAAAGTCAACACAATGGGGGCCTGTCCCATATTTAGGCCGCATTTCTAAGCCTTTTTCTTTACACTCGAGACAGGCCAAGAGGTTAATCAGAAAAAGTTAGCTGCTTCGTTACGATAACTTCGATATTGATTTAAAAATCTGTCCTGTCTTAAGTTCACTGTTTAATCAATTTTAAAGTGAATCAACATTTGAAATCGTTTTTATAATATATATATCTAAATTTAATTTTATAATAGTTTTATCTAAGCCCTGTGATAGCTTCTAGCTAAATCTAAGGAAGAATCAATAAAGAGAGAACTGCTGCATTTGAGAGATTTGTAATTTAAATTGTTACTTAGCTAACGGAAATGGGGCATTGTCTAGCAATGTGGATGATAAGTTCTTGTTAATATTGCTGGACTTCATGTTGTCACGTTGCCAGGCAACAGTCTGATTGTCTTGCCACATCCGCATCCCTGTTTGCCACATGCTGGTCGTTTGTGAGTGTTTATATGATGCGATAGATTCCTGGTTGGCAGAGCGGCCAAAAAGTTAGATGAACATGTATACATACATATATGTATATACAGTAAAACCATATACATATATGGTACATTTATCATGTACATATTGTGACGTCTATGTGGGAAATGGGAAATTGTTATAAACATTTCGGGAAGCTTTTAAATGCGTCGATTTTCTATGGATTTTGGCAGAGTTTCAGTCCGTTTATGGCCACGGATTGCCGGCAACAACAACAACTACGACAACGGCAGGAACAGCTACAAGGAACAAGCACTCTGTTGGTTTTACTAGTAGCTGTTATGTGTGGCATGTGGCATGTGGCAAGTGGCACATGGCGTGTGTTGCATGTCCCTTTTTGCTGCACCAAAACTCTGTCACTGTCTCTAGTGACCAGATTTTCCTCGCTAACTTCAATGTGAAAATGATGCATGATGGGTTTAATGGATTAGCCATTTGGCTAACTTCACATTGATGCCGAGTGAACGTGAACATTTAACGCTCACTGTTAAATCGTCAGCAGAGTAATGTGGCAACATCAGATGGGAATGGATGGGAGAGCATTAAACCCACAACAAATCAAATCGATTGCCATACATCAAAGCAATCAAATGAACCCCAATTCGTCCTTGATATACTCGATCCTTTGCAAAGGTGTTGCCATCGCAAAAGCAAATGCAAATTGGCAGAGTCCAGCAATCAGACATTCCACAAATATTTTGTGAAATTAGCATTCTTTTCTGGCTATCAAAAGCCGGGCCAAAACCATTGTCCCCCTCAGTTCGGGTCAAAGTCAAGTTGAGTCCAATATGTCTAGAAAGAGCTTTAAGTGGTTCAGGTTTACACTGAGTTCTCTTTTTAAATTGCAGACTGAAAAGAGAAAACTACATTTGCATCCCATCAAGTAAGAGCAGGACTTAGAAAGGATTGTCAAAGGATCAACAAACCTCTTCTGGTCTGCACATTAATTTAGGACGCTTTTTTTCACCAAATAGTGATAACAAACTAGTAAGGATTTAATTGAGACGATAATTAGAAGCAGAAAGAACTTCTGACTGTTTTTTCCCCTTCAACTACATACTGGACGTGATACTGGAAAACTTAAATTTCCTGGGGTGAAGTGTCAAGTTCAACAAAATTCTTAGTTGTTGAAGCTCAGTTAGTGTTGTTGTTGCGACCAAAAAAATATACAAAGATTCGCAGAGCAACAGGAATCAGGCAACAGCGAGTCTTTTGACTGGCAGCAAAGACCAAATGAACATCCAGCATCCAACAAAAAAAAAATAAAGGAGAACTAATTTTATGAGAGAGTGTCAGCAGCAGTTTTTACTTAGCACAGTTGCGTCCATCAACTCCACGCTAACTTCTGGAGTGCATTAAATGGCCAAAGAGCTGAAAATGACTTTTAACTTGTCTTAAAGTTGGCAGACCAAAGTCCTCGACACTAGAGTTCTTTTGCAACAAAAATAAACAATAATAACAACACATGTCATAGCTGCTTTACTTATTTTATGCCGGAAGAAAATTATTAAACATTAATGTTAACTGTGTATAAAGAGTTTCTTGTTTAAATACACTTATTTTGATGAACGGAATTATAAACAAGTAGACCGCAAATTGATTGGGTTTGTTAAACTTCACAGAGCAGCAGAAAGTTTATTTTAATTTGAGTATAAACACTCTTTTTTCACACTATGTTTGTAATTTGTTAAAGAACTTATTGCCAACTTGCTCTTTTTCTCATTCTCCTCTCAGTCCCTCATTTTATATTTCTTTGTAAGTTATTTTAGCATTGAGCTGAATCTGTCAACTGCAGCAGACTCCGCAGTTACTTTTTCGTTTAAGTCCTGATCTACTGTGTGAATGAAACTTTCCAATCATGAATCATTAAACTATGCCAACAACTATAAAGTTTAGTTTTCACAGCAAATTAAAAGTTTGCCCAAAACAATTTAGATCTAAGTCCAAACAAATGCCAAGACCAAACATTCGAAAAATATGTGTATAACAAACAAATACTAGTGTCAAATAAAAAAAAGGCTTAAATCTATAGATTTGCGTACAGACAAAATGGCAAAGTGTAATCCAAAAAGACACAGAAATTGAAATAAATGGTTGTGCAAGTGTTTGTGTGTATATGTGACCCTTTGTAGCCCGCAAGCCAAATGAAAGGAAAAGTGCAGAAAAGACAGTCAGCCTTGAAATTTGCTATTTTTATACGAGTTTGTATATATAGATTTACTTCTTTTGATCTACGATGCTTATTTTATTCATCTTTTCTTGATGTGTTACTAATCAATTTTCATTTTTCTAGACCTCCGGGACTTTACTAGAGGGCGTGATGTGGAATGCCTTTTGAAGTACATCAAATTTAAAAAATCCAAATGCAGGTAAGCATCTGTAGTTGGAATTGCAACTGCCAGGACGTGTCAGACCAAGAGCAATTCCATTTGCACCAAAAAAAAAGGCAACATCCGAATAAGCAGACACTCCTTGTCCTTGTCCTGACAGCGGCAGCCTTAAGGAAAGAACAACAACAACAACAGCAACAAAGCAAACGCATTGCAGATGGGCGCAAGTTGTATTTTCTTTTTAAGCACAAACTTGAAATAGATACAAAGCAGAAACAGCAATAACATACACTGCAATTTTTCTGTGCGTTCACTTTTATCAGTAGCAGTAGTAAGTCACATGTTGCAACATTGTTAAACATTTTTTTGATGCAATATCTTGTGACGCATGGAATGATGTTTTTCCAGATTACGGTACTTCTCTTTATCTATTTCTTTTCATATGTTTTCCCTCTCATGTACAATTTTTGCTGCACTTCTGTTAGCATTTGGCAGAAAATTCTTTTTTAAAGCTTTATCAAAACTTTATCACAGCACTATATCAAATAGTTATACGACTGTTGAGTCCAAAATAAGTAACATATAATAGCATAATTTTTTGTATTCTACGGATAGTATAAATATTTCCTTATATTGTCTTCTTTTTGATCCTTTAGTTTAAAACTCATTATCGAGCATACTTTGTTAAATTATTTAAAGAAAATTAATCTATTTTTATTTGAATTGTATTTATTTATTATTTTTAATATACACATGCGTGTACATTTAAGTTTTTTATACAAATATTAGTTTTTTGTGTATATATTTTTTTCTAAATATATTTCCATTTATTTTTCAACTAATTCTGTGGTCCGCGTAACCAAAACGTTTTGCGGTTGAATTGTTGCTTTTGTAGCATACTTTGTGAGGCTGCCACATACACACATACACATGAAAATTGTAAATGTATGTATGTGTTAGGCTGCGTAATGGCTTGTATGTTTACTTATATTGTTGTTGTAGCTGTTGCTTTTGCGACTGCTGAGCCATTGTTTCTCCCCATAATATTTATGTTACGGTTACAAGGTTTCGCCAGTTCACATTCACATTTGTGGCAAGTTGTGTTTTGGGTGGCACACGTCTGTGGTTCCTTCCACTCACATCCAGCCGACAACCCAATTCAATGGCGGAAGTGTGGCATTTGAACTCAGCTCTAAAAGCTTTACTTCTGGCAAAAGAGAGAAAAAAATCTTCTCCATAAGTCAAGCAAATCGTTTGTTAATTGGCTGGCATGTAGTACTCTTTTGGGGCCAATTTAAAAATGGCCCGAAAGAAGGCCAAAAAAATACACATACATATTGCTGGCAATAAGCATGTTCGGCCTTAGTCGCTGTGATTGATCGACAGATGTAGCGAAGCGAGAAACAATTATTGGAAGCGGAAAGATAGTAAAATCTGCTATCTCCCTCTCACACTGACAATGCTGTAGGGTTGCCAGACTGTCGTTATGCCCTGCAAATCGTCGGATGTAAAAAAGCTGTTAAATTCAAACACATTTTAATTATCCAAGTTGAAAATTTTTTTTAGTCGTTATTACATTCAGAAATGGGAAAACTAACTTATTTTAAAATACTATACACCATCCAGCAGATGATTAAAATGCCGCTGAGAGATAGAGACAGGGAGAGAAAAAATTGGCAAACAAAGTATAAAATTAACATGGCAGGCAAAAAAAAACGCTATGGAAATGCCACTAAAAATTGCAATTTAATTAATGAAAATGCGTTGAAGATGCAGTCTGCAGTCTGTAGTCTCATAAAATATGCGATAGGGCGCAGAAACAAAAATGGAAATAACAAAAAAAAAGCGGCTTGGGAGGGAAAATGCAATGAGAGATGTGTGTGGCGGGAAAAACGTCAGCTGGTGTGGCAACAAAAAAAAAAGGACTCAAGAACAAGAAAATACAGCCGCAGTTTTACCCGCTGCGTTGAAATGTGAAAATTACTACAAAAACCAAATTTACCAAATTAGCAAGCTGTAAATTTTCAGCTCTCGTCTCGTCTCATCGTCCGTCGTCCGTCGTCGACAGCAAATTAATAAAGTTTCACGTTATTAGTGCAGTTTTTCCTTTGCTCATTTTTCTGACTGCATTGGCATTGGTAAGGCAGCCATTTTGTTAGTTTTTTCGACCATCTCTCTGTCTGTCCATCCGTCAGTCTGGCAACTTAACATCCGAGGAGCTGCTTGTGCTTTTTCCCAATTTAATTTCACTTGTAGTTTTAAGCAGTCGGCACCGAAACTTTATCCTAAATAAGTTGGCCAAGTTATTCTCCTCCTTTAAGGGAAAAGGGGAGGGGGGGGATGGGAAATTTTTGCATTGTGCGTGTGTAAATTATATGCAAAACTTTGGGGTCGTCCAACTTTAAGTAGTCGACATCTGGGTGTTCTCGGCTGCTCGCGGGACTCGCTTTAATTTATTGCACAGTTTTTATCTTTTATTTATGTATATACATAATCAAAAATATACATATATGTATGCACATATAAAGTACACATTCATATATTTGGCTTAACGTTGACACTGTCCGGGAGAATGGGCGAATGTGTAATGGAAAAACATTGCAATATCCTGTCGCACAGGATGCAGGACTTGCAACGCGTCCTACGCGCAATTGACCCAATTTTCCATGTGGTGGCAAGTTTTTACAGTTTTTCCTGTTAATGGTCAGCGTTTAGCTTTTGTCCCGTCTACAGGATATACAAGGATGTACTGCGACTTGAAACTTTTCCGAAAAAAGTTGATAAATAATTGAGGCCCTCAGAAATCGAAGCAATTAACTTTGCCACAATGTGGAAAATAAGAGGGAAAGCGGATATATATTTCACATTCAATGATTAATCAAAGTTCGCACATTTTGCGAGCCACAGCAGCAAACAAAATTCATAAGTGCAAACTTTACGCCCGCACTTAATTTCCCAACTATAAAATTATCCCTCTCTTTCCTTTCTTCTCTTTTGTTGCCTTCCTGCTATACTGTTATTGCATTCAATTAGCCCGTCTCTAAGTTTGAACTTTCACTTTTTTGGTTGGCCCCATTTCGTTAGGAATTCCTTCGTTCATCGCACTCTGTGGAACGGACACGGACCAAAGTTGACCGACATAAATTTCATTAATTAGTTCGAAATTTGTTGTATACTTTGGTGTACAACATTTTGAAGATTTGTTAATGTTGCTTCAGTCATTAGCAAACATATTTATGATGGTTGTTTGAAATGAAAATTGCATGATACAACGAGTCTGAGAAAATGATAGTCAAATAACCCCCAAGGAGAAAATGTGCAATGTGAAAAGAACTGAAATATTTCCTCTTAATCATTGAACAGATTTAACCCTCACTTTAAGAGCCAAACATACTTTTCTTTCTCATTGTATCAATGACAAACTTTTGGCCAAAATGCCAAATGGCTAAAAAGATAGCAAGCCAACTGAGGAAACGGGATAAATCAATTGAAAAATATTAATGAATTATTTATGAGATGGGATCCAAACCCGATGAAAACCTTCAATTCATCACACGGTGACAATCTCCGCAGAGGCAGCCACGAAAGCAAAACACGCTAGACGCACTGCTCAACATCAAAATACTCTGTAATTTCAGTACAAAGAAGAGAAAAAATTTAAGTAATATCCCAATTTTAAAATCTAAGCACGAAAAGTTGATTTAGTATGGTTTTTCTTTTTTCCTTTGAAAATAAAACTTGAAACAAATAAATGCTCAAATTAGGCATATTTTAGGTTTAATTTTTAGAGTAATTTTTTTTTTAGTTAATACATATATCGGCAATAAATCTAGTTGGAAATATATATATATATGTTTTGTTTTATATCTTAACTTATAGGGTACATTAACCAGCCCGACTAAAATAGAAATAGAAAAAGGAAACAAGAGTAGAAAAATTACACTAGAGACCAATAAAACATGATTATTGCGGTCTAACTTCACAGACGCCAGACAATAAGCTGCATTGGTGGGGAATTCGTGGATGGGGAAAGGTAAGGGGGGAATGCGAGCGAACAGCATGCCATAAATCACAATCCGAAGATTGCCACGGAATGTAGAATGTTGGTGCACATTGCAAATGTGTGCCTTGATCAGATCAGATACAAGAACCACGCATTAAATACTCTACATACATACATACTTCAGATAGGGGAAACATATTACAGATGAGACTGTTGCATTTGCAAGAGAAAGAGATATGAACATGAGAGAGATTTGGACAAGCTTAGCAATATTATTCCAATAAACACAAACAACAGCTTAAATGTGAGATAATTGAAATATACGGTTATTGTTGTTGTTGTTTGCTGCACTTGAGTACTTTGCGTTATGCATTAAATGCAATTTGAACTGTTAAAAGTGCATTTTTCGCACCATCGCCATCGCCATTGCCATCGCCCTTCTGCTTTCCCGTTAACGTAATTTGCATTGCTGTGTGAAATATTATGGCAGCAGCTACATAAAAGTATGCAACACAAATTTTTATTACACTACAAACAACATGGCTGAAAAGTTGAATTAGCGGTCTGTGAAGGAAAGCGAGAGTGTGAGTGAGATGGATAGTGTGTGTGTGTGTTGTGTGTTTGCATAGCATAAAGAGGACGCACTTACCGTTACAGAATGGCCATTGCAACACTTGCTGCTGCTGCTGTTGTTGGTGTTGTTGTTGTTGCATTATGCTAAAAACTAACGCCATTATTATAATAACTGTTCGCAGTGTTGACGCCGCTTTGGCGCTACGCGGCTGCCTCATTCTTCTTCTTCTCCATGCTGTTAGTGTATCCGGTGTTGTTGTTGTTGCTTCGACGTCGACGTCGACATCGGCAGCGTTACTTGTGTTACGTATGGCGGCTGCGTCGACGTCGACGCCGCTGCGAAGCAAAGGCGCGCATAAATTTATATTGGAATATTGTTGTTGTTTAGTTTGCAATCCCTTTTCTTGCAGTTGTTGGTGTTTGTGTTGCACAATAACTATTTCTGCAGGCATTCAGCGGTAGTTAATAATATCTGTCTATAGTTGAATTTTAGTTAACACTCGTATTTAATTGTTATAACTGCTGCACTTGTTTATGTTACATTTGAATACACTTGTTTACTTGTGTTGTTGCTGCTTCTGTTGCTGCCTCTGTCGCTGCCGCTGCTGCTGTCATCAACAGCAGCAAGTGACGCCATTTGTTTATTTTGTGCTCTTTTTGTATTCTTTTCTTTTATTTTTGATTAGGGTAAACACACTGCACACACTGTTGTTGTTTTCGAATGAAGACTACTTTATTTTCTGCTTAGAGATATTCTTGTTGTTGTTGTTCATTCTGTCTTCTATCTGCCAAGAAGTCAAAAGAAATATAAAGCTATAGTAGTTGTTGCTGTTGCTGCTGTTTCCACGTCAACACTTTGCGGCTGAGGTGTTCTCAACACTGTCACTTTGTTATTGTTGTTTATTGTATAGTTTAGCATATCTGACCCTGTCACTTTGAGCCATTTCCCAGCTACTTGCCACTTGCCTCCAACTGCTCCTCACTTTTGTCTCTTTTATTTAGTTTTCTCTCACTTTTCACTTTTGCTGTGTGCTGTTTACTGAAGCAACTTTCTCTCATTTCCTCTTCTAATTTAATTGCATTCGCGGCCTGTTGTCGACTAAAACATGTTGGAAGTTTCTATTCCTGGTTCATGGTTCCTGATTCCCTCTACGCTAGTTTTTTCTCCCCACCCTCCCCCCATTTACAGTCTACCTTATTGACCCGCTTCTGTTTGCTTATAGTTGTTTTATGCTGTGTGCCTTTTGTTTGTATTGGCCATGAGTAGATTTTATTGTATGTTGTTCTATGCTAGGATGTTATCCCTTAATCCTTATCAGTTGCCAATCGTTTGCAAGTAAAAAGTTTCTCCCACAAACAATGCGGCTTTCATGTTAGTTTTCCTCCTCCTCTCTGATTTTGTTTGTACATTTTTTATTCTTCCTTTTTTCTTTATTCTTGCTTTTTGTTTAATTCAACGGCAGGCTGCCAACTTTTACATTTGTTGTAAAGCTGTGCAATAAAGGTAAATGATTTATTATTGAGTTGTGGCCGACTGTGGTTTGTGGCGCAATCTTGACGCTTTATTGATGTTATTTTCGATTCGAATAGTAAAATTCAACATCGAACTGTTCCATTTAATGCTTTAATGTGAAATAAAAAATTTGTGCTTCAATTAAAGGTGAATGTAGCTAAATTTTTTACATCTGATTAAAAAACGATTACTCAAAATTAGTTAAATTTTAATTACTACTATTTGACATAAATGACAAATGATTTTTTTTCAATATGATTAATTAACTGTTTGTCCAGTTGACAAAATTAATACCATATACTGTTATTTAATTGCCAGTTATGTATTCCAACAGTTATGTATACAGACTTAGGAGAAGATACCAATAAGAAGAGTGAACATATTGCAGATCAGCATCAAGCCAAGAACATTAAGCTGTGTTCGAAAGTATGTCAATAAAAGTTAAAATCTTTGCTGTAGATCAGCGGAGATGCAGCAAAAATCTTTAGCATAAGTATGCACATGTACATAGGCTCCGTTTTATTATCCTCGTGCGTGAGACTAAATACGCATAATTGTGCGAGGACCTCGACGAAAGCAGAAATCCTGTCAAGCACCTTTGAGGACCTTATGCCTAAGCAGATTGACAGAAAAAAGAATGCTTGTCAGAATTCCTTTTTGCTGGAGTTCAACGGGTGAAAGTGTGTGTGCGTGTGTGTGTGGCTGATTGTGTGCTGAGTGTGTGTACTGTGTGTGGTGTGTGTGCTGAGGTCGCGTGTGTCACAGAGTGTGTTTACACAGCTTTTAACAGGCGCGTGTTTATGAATTATTAGGCATAAGAACAAAACACACACACACACGTGCTACTTACACACATGCTAAATAGTTGTTGTTTGATTTGTCAAAGCAAGCGATTCTATATGCAATTCAATAATTTATTTAAATCGCCTTTCTCATTGTAATCCAGGAGTAGCCATAAAATGTGTTTAGTTAACTGTTATTAGTTTAAGTTAAGCTTACAAGTGCTTTTAGTTAATTGAGAGACAAGCTTATGTGAAGAGCGAGTTGAAATGGATTGCGTCTGACTGCGGACTTACAGTCCATTACCCGATAACTTGTAAGGAAAACCGCTGCAAGGCAACAAATTTCAAGCCCTGGGAGAGCTTCTCCCAGTGGAAAAACACTGCATTACATTATTTATTTACCCGCAAGCAACCTTGAGAGTCCTTTCACATATTTCATTCATACACACATACATACATACGTACATATCGCAGTGTTTTTCTTTTGAAGTCTGTGTTGTTTTTAACTCTCAACTTGTCTGTATAAAATATCAGCTTTGGCTTTTCCACCTGTCTGCCCGCTGACCGAGGTTGATTGATTTTGTATAGGCCCAAAATTGTAAAATGTTCTTTTGACGTTAAGCGTTCAGTTAACCATTTGGCCAGGTGTCGTACAAACACTCTTGGCCATTACGAACCATTATATGTTGAGGCCGTGCATTTCTTAAGCTGAAAGGAACTCACAATCAGTAGAAAAGGGCTGGCATTTCCGAAATGTATTTAAGCTGACTGTAAAATACATTTTCAGTTGTGCTAAAAGCAAGATATTCAAGTAAAAAACATTAATATTCTTCTTCTACTCTATTAACACTACAGCTTCTTTTGTTATACGCATAGAACACTTTTACAGTCAGTATCCATAAACTGGCATACACATAATCCACAACATTATCCCTGCCTCTTTCCCTCTCTGTCGACCTCTTTCTTAAAGCACTATAGCAACAAATAAGAAACTTAAGTAAGTCTGATATGGTCAGTAGTAAATATGGCCTATTGCATGCTCGACATTTTGCAGCAGGTAAATTGCTCGGCAATTCGAATAATCGGCGTAATTTTGGTCCAACTCTGGCTCTGATTCCCAGTAAACTTGGCACAAATGTTTGGCTTACGCATGACGGCCCATAAATCACACGATTGGCAGCGTGGAAATAAATTCACAACGTCCAACTATTTGGTGGCAGTGCAGGAGGGGATTGTGGATATGGATGTGGATGTGGATTGTGGATTCGTAGTCTGTGACATGTGACAGTGGACGGTTATAATTTTGACGCTTTTATTTGCACGCACGAATGAGTGAGCAAGAGGATGATACTTTAATTTCATGGTTAATCTGTTACAAATGTCAGCTGTCAATTGATAACTGTGTTTTTCTTTTGTATTTATTGTTGAGTTTGTTTTGCTTAGTTATTTGGGCATCAATGTCGCACTCACTCTACAAATTTGCACGTTAATTGTAGTTCACGCATTTGCTATGCTCAAATTCTTGCATAATTCTTCTTCAATTAACAATTGCAATGCAGCTCCGCTATTCTTGTTGACATTTGACACAAATTGATGTTTTGTTGTCGCTATTGTTGTTGCCGCTGATGTTGACGCGAACAATTTGATGAGTGGGCAATGTTTGTGGCATGCAACACACAATCGGCAATCGACCAGTTCATGAATATTTAAATTTCTATTGTTGTTATTGCAGTCAGGTGTACCGTTTGAATTTTGCTCGTTATCACACTCACACTCACACACGACCGAAACGGCCTTTTATGCCGTACCCCTCTCTCATTACTTATGACGCTTTTTCTGCTGCATTCACGCCCTGCCTCAACTTGATTTAGATTACGGTTACAAAAACTCGTATTTTCCGACACTCTCGACGCTTAAAGAATCTCTGAACTTGAAACTTGACAAACCGCCGTCAAGCACGTGTCGCACTTCCGCAGCGTAGGAATCCCGTTAGGGTACTAGTTAGCACTAATGTTGGTACACTTGCCTGCGATGGCACCCACCGCCAATTGAGAAAGACGAACGCACACAGAACAAAAAGCAGCAACAGCAACATCAGCAGCAGCAACAGCAACAAGCAGCTTTACCTAAATGCCAGAAATTCGCCGTAACTCCTAAAAAAGTGTGTTTAAGCTTTGCCGAAGGGATGAATTTGTTAAAGCTGTTAAACTACAAATTCCCCCATGTTAAATGCTTACTCTGCTAATGTACTTTAGCTTTGCTGTTAAACGTTGCTTAAACTTATGTTAGTTAACAGTCTGGCAGTCTAGACACTACCTAGGCACGGCTGTTAAACCGCTCGTTCAATTAACAGCGCGCTGTAACTACACTATTAACAGCTTGTACTAAATGTACCATTCTTACCCCTAGCAGCTGTTTACTTAACAGAAACTGTTGCTGTTGTTAAAGGTATGTACTTGATAGAGTTGCTTTCCCCGCGCAAGTCATTTGGTACCATTTTAAAAGAAAACGGTGTACCATTTTGTATACAACGAAAAGGAAATGTACCAGTTTTGGTTGAAAGGCAGTGGCCACTTAGCTCTTCTTATCCCATTCAACAGGCAAACAGTTACTACTTTTGTACTATTGCCTATTGGACAACTACAATTCCAACTAATCGGAAAGCTCCAAACCAACACAACAGTTGTTCTATACTATATGCAGATTAGGTTTATTTTTTTAAACTTTGAACGCTTCTCTGTTAAAAAAAAACACTAGCCTAATTTGAAATTGAATTTCATACACCTTTTTCTTTATCTAATCTAAACATTTCATTACGAATGAATAGTAAAGACAGAAAAACACAAAAGTTATACATAGAAGTAGAATAATATTTTCCTTATTGCAGACCAGCACTTTCGCCATCTAGTGTAAAAAGTGTTTATTTATGTTAATTTTTGCTTCAACTCTCGTGTGCCTTTGTATGTGTACTGGATATCACGCAGTCGATCACTCTGTTGCTTGTTGCTTTAGCCATGTAAGCTGAAAGACAATGCAAGTTGGACGGACAAGGCTTTATTCCAAATTAATTGGCTTCCCCCTAGTCTAGTACAATCACTAAAATTCCACAGCAAACCTTTAAAATTCTTTTTAAAAAGTATAACTAAAGTGCGAATTCGTCAACTAAAAGCTAATTCGTTAAAAACACAATAACAGCAAGAGTCACAATTACAGTCACGGTTTCTATGGCAATTGCAACTTGAATGTGAGTTTAGTTCACGATTTTGTGCTGGCTTTCAAATTTAAGGCATATGGAGAGTAAAAACGCTGATACAAGTGGAGAGGTCAGAAGTGAAAGACTAGACCATACCCTACAATATTATTTATTTTTTAGTTGATCGAATTAATGACATAATACCAAAGTTAACTCAAAAGCTTTTGTCTTTTCGATTTTTTTAAATAATTTTGTAACGCTTTCTCCTTATTTAAAAAAAAATTGTCAAGTATAGGGTAGAATATAGAATATTGCAAAACAAATCAGGAACTAAACAGAAAAGTCGCCAGAAATTTATTCAGCCGGCGTCGAAGTTCATTTTAGTGTCATAAATCAGATGCCCAAGCCAAATGACAAGCAGTTAAAGGAAGGGGAGTAGGAATTGGAGTCAAAGTTGGGATTGGAACTCGGAATTCGATTGGGAGTGAAAAGAGATTGAAGTCTGTAAAGTGGGCGGACATATAAATGACAACTTTGACTATTCGACTGCCGTTGCACGTACAACAAACTGCAGCTTGGTCACGATTCAATGCCAACGACATGACGACATCGCAGCCATGACATATTTCTGCAGAGACAAATATTTTCAAAATGGCTGCGAGTGAGAAATATTATAGGGAAATCCCGTTGATCACTCACACAAAAAACGTGGGGAATCCCAATGATGGACAAAAAAAAAGCGAAAGAACAAAAAAACCAATTCGCTCAGCGACTTCTGAAATATTTCCAGTTACAAATCAATTTGAATAGCAAAAAGGACCGAGAACTGCTAAACGAGAACGAGATGCTGATAGAAAGAATGAAAGAAAAGTATGAAGAGTATGGAAATGATGCCGAACAAGGCGGAAAATGCAGCTTATTTAAGAAATTGTCGGCAAGAAAACTGTTGCCTCAGAAACGGTAAGTGATTCTCAAGTGTTGCATAAATTGAATGGCCCCGTTTAACCAGTAGGATATACAACAAGCACTTATTTATTTAATGAAACTAAGACAGTAAACTCAAGAAAATAGTTGAGCGACAATATTTATTCCTTACGAAAATGTTTAAAACTTGATTTACCTACCTTGACTCGACATTTAAAAAAGACTCAAAATTATACACTTGAAAATTGGATTATATCGAATCACAGCACATTTTATAAGCTCACAGTGCGTATTATATGTATATTTACGCCGACTTTAAGGAGTGTTGTGTTTTTTTCTGTCTTTTTCTTTGCAAAACCCTTTCATCACTTCTAAAGAAACATGTCTTATAATTAGTACACATGACTCGGTCCTACTTTTTATATTATATTAAGCATTTTACTCTTAACAGAATTCTTGATACAGATCCCAAATATTACAAAAAGTCGGACCACATTATCCTGTACCTAGCTTTTGACAGAAGTATTCATTTGGTCTGGTTAACCTTGCCTCATCCTCGGGTGCCACTTCGGCCTCGTTCCATCACAGGGCTAGAAGAAGAAGAGCTGTTGTTGCAAATGAAGTACTAAATCCGCAAGTGTCAAGCACAGGAAGGAAACAGGAACAAAGTGTGCAAAGGGACGACCGAGAGGCAGCTGCGAACAGCTTTTATATGAGTCTCTCTTTCTTTTTATCTTTTATGTTGTTGTTGTTGTTGCTGTTGTTGTTGTATATAAACCATTTTTGTGAGCTTAATTTTTGTTGTAGTTCTTGTCGCTGTTGTTGTTGTGGTTGTTGTTGTTGTTGGTTTGTTTTGTTTTGTTTACATTGCGGCCACATTTGTTGTGGACGTGAATGCGCCTAACCCATTTGCATTTGCATAACTAAAACAACTAAAACAGCTCGCGATGTTTCCATTTAACCCACTGAGCTCGTTTCCAGCCGGCCAAAAAACAAAAAAAAATAAAAAACAAATCTACTACAAGGATACGCATTCTACCGGTAAGGATGGGGCAGAAGGTTGGTCATGTGTAAACTTGTGAATGTGTTGGAGTCAGTTTACACCTGAAATTTTACACCTAAGGGTAACCTAAAGGAGAATGGCGAGTGAAGCTGCCTCTGTTTCCGGACTCGCTGGTTCCTCTCTTCTTTTTCATTCTTTTCTTCTGCTTGTTAGCACAACAAACGATATATTTGTTTGCGGAAATCATCAGCATCATCAGCATATCCGTTATGAGTTTAGTTTAGGCCAGCAACGAAACGTCTAATCCTGCATGAGCAATGTCTTGGTTCTGGCTCGGTTCTTAAACAGGAAACAACTCACGTGTTAGTCTTTTCACTTCTTCTTTTATTTTTGTTGCTATTGTTGGTAGTATTTTGGTAGTAGGTTTTACATATATGTAAATGCTTTCAAATTTCGCATCAACATATCTGCGTATACGTAATATTTCTCTGCTTAGTTTCCAAATTGTACTGCAGGTTTTGCTCATTATTATTATCATAGCTTTTAAGTGAAATTATAGCTAAAAATATTTCTATAAAATATTAATATACTAAATTTAGCTTTATTTTTTATGCAAATAAAATAAAAAATAAATGTAATGTGAGGCAAGTGCAGCGTTAACTAAAATTATGAATTTTGGCATTTAACCACAATTCACGGTAAGTACGCGCAAAAAGTTAGCGACCATGCGCTTTACTGTGTACCATTATTACCATGTGGTGGGTGGGCGTCAGTGAGCGTGGCAGGGTGTTGCTGCAGTCGAGAGTGCAGACAAGCGAAGTACCAGCTGTTTGCAAGATGAGTTATTTTAAGCAAATGGTAAAATTGTAAATTGGCTCAAGTTGAAGTATAACGAGGGCATATTTGCCAGCTTTATACAATCATTATAATTTGCTAATACTTATTATAACGTATATAATATTTAAGATAGACGGCTGTACTCGTAATTTATTTAACTACCCTCGCAAATCTCTAACAATGTGTGACACATGTAGAGGAGTGTCTGCTAATAAGCTTGTCGCAGTAATCAGTGTGCATAAGTCAAAAGCACGAGTCCACTGTTCTTGCTAAGGAGAGGGGACATTACACCAGAGGAGAGTGGGGGAAATTTTAGTCGAAAACTAACGAGAAACAAGAAGAGAACGCAAATTGCCAATTATGGCAAGAAAGTGCACGCATTTGCTTATTTATGGCACGAACGATTGTTTGATATATTTATGACAATCTTTCTCATCCACTCCTTCTCTCTCTCTCTCTGTCTCTCTCTGTCTCTATTTCTCTCTCTATCTTTTGTTGTTACCTGTAACCCTGGTCAAAAGGAAGCCAAAGGATGAGAGCTTGAAATTGTTGTACGTGCCTTTGCTGAATTTAATGTGGCTTGGCATGACAACAATTTATGCTCCTCCTTTTTGGGAATACGGGAAGGGAGGTGAAGTTGCCAAAACGGCATTTTGCCAGCATATGCATGCCAAAAGAGGAAAAAAAAATATCGGGAGTCCCCCTCAATGGGAGTAGGAGTCAGAGTCGGTGCTAGGCTTAATGGGGAATCATATTTTTTGTGTTGGTTCGACTGGCAGTTTATAAGCATTTAAGCGGCTTAACTCGCCGCCTGACTTATCGCATTGTCATCAATTTGGTTAAGTAGATTTCGCCAGCGAGAGTTTCCCGAAAATGTTAGTAGTATTTTTATTACAGGACTTGCGATGTTGGGTCGTTGATTGAAAATTTGCACGCTCCATTGAGCGCCTGGAAGGACATCTAATTATTGCATTGATTGAAAATTTCGTTGGAGCAACGAAACTGAAATGAAATGTCCTCGCAAGAAATTCTCTTTCGTTCTCTTCCTGTATAAAAAACTGTAGCCAGCTTCGGCCCGTGCTCACATAATCAATCACGTTTTATCAAGGATAATTGTTTGGCGCGGTTCCTTCGCGTTGCATAAATTGAGTTGCTTTCCTGGAATGAGATTGGGGGGCTGAAGTCGGCTCAATATCATTTTCAATGCTTATTATTTGCGCTCAATTGCCTTTGTATATGGATGTATACATATTTGTATACATATGTACCTATAGTCTATTATTCGCGATGTTAAGCAAACACTTTGCGAGACAATAGAAGCGGTTTGAATTGAATTCATTTCAAATAGAAGCACAAATACAAACACGTTACGTAAGTCAAAATGTCAAAATCTTTGCGGTTACTTAAATATTTATGGGCAAACGAACTGAATTTCCTTTGTTTAACAAAAGATTAAATGTGTGTAAAGGCAACAAGCGTTATTTTACAATTTGTTGGAATAATAGTATTAAATCACACTTATAGTCGATTCTTTAAATGGTAAGCATTTATTTCCACAATTATTTTAAAATCTCATCTTTAATTAAATATATTATTTTGTTGTATTAAATTTAAACTGCGTTAGGGGCCTCAACATTGAGTCTATTAGTAAATCATCAATGTGTTCTTTAATATCTTATACGCTTATTAATTATTTTAATTATTTTCAGTCGCGAATCTACATAGTTTTCTACATAGTTGTTAATGTTATAACTAGCTTACATACTATGTTACTTATTTAGTCTTAATCGTAGCAATATTATGCAAGGAGCTGCAAAATTTCAAAGCCCCGCCTGGAATCGAGTTAACATTCTGCACTTAGGGGCTATTAATACACACACACACACATATGATACTTAACCAACAATTGGCGCTGTTCACCTTCCCCCTCACACACACACACCCATTCACATGTATGTAGGTATAAACATGGTCTTTTGTATATTATGCTGTGCACATAAAAAGTGTTCAACAAAAGCAATAAGGGATTCAGATTCAGATTCGGAATCGACCCCAGAATCGGAAATATCGTCACATTTGCTTACTTGGGATTGTTTGTTGAATTGAAATTGCTTAATTTACCAGATAATTTGGTACAAAACACACACAAATAAGCATAGGAAATAAACGTAATTAGCTCGCTTACGTTTTTGTTTAGACATTGCTTTTGTGATTTCCTTGCTAAGTGTCTTTTTACTCTCTTACTCCCATTTTGGCGATTTGTTTGCAATTTATGATACTGTGTGCATTGTGTTTAGCTTCGACTATTTAAGTTTTTGGTCTCCCGCTTCAGTGTATTGTTTTTTTCACTTTAACCCAACAGTTTTAGGCAAGCCAAAGTTCAATTGGGTTCATTTGCCAAGAAAATAAATTTATTTTTAGACCTCGTACTTCAAAAAAAATATAAAGGGTTTTCTAAAAAATATAAAATCGTTGCAGGCAGAAGGAGTCGTCGTCGACCCCCTAAAGTATATATGTATGTCTGTATATTCTTGAACAATTAAATAGACAGTAAGAGCTAGGACGATTTGCAGGCATTAAACATTTTATATACCACTTGCCATTTGAATATAAAATATACTTTTTTTTAAATAATTAGGGAATTTTTTGCATATACTTTTACTTAAAAAAATATAGCTTTGTCGAAATTTCATCCTTTTATCCTTGGAACAATAAACAAATTAAAGGTAATCAACGTACATAAATAATTTTGTTTAATTTTTTCATGGCGCAACTTGCTCAACATAAGAATAACTTTCTAACAAAAGTAGTAGTAAATGCATTTCTAAATATAATACTAAATTAAATCGGTTTACTTCTTATCGAACTTGACAACACGCATATCGTCAGCAACAGTCTCAAGATCTTCTGGGTCGCGACGGAAACGATAGGTGCCAACATCCTTTGATGCCGATTCTGGCAGCTTTACCTTAATCCCCTTGTATTGGAATTGCCCCTCTCGCTTCTCGGGTACCACCAGCATTTGCTCCTTTTTGTACTCAAAATCATTGCCAATGTCCAAGGGCTGACCGGAAGGATTTTGAACGGTTGGACCTTCATCATCTCGAGCATTTTTCCATCCATCGATTTCAATTGGCACAATTGGCATACCACCTCTATCCAGTATACTCATGCTGCCATCGACTGATGCTGACTCCGGTTCAACGACTGCTTCCGTGTTTAACGCATCGTTAGTGGGAGACACGGGAGAAAATTCTGACGAGAGTGAAGTAGTTAGAAAATTGCGCGAAAACTCAACATCATCCTTGGCCATATCATGTATGTTAATATCGGATACAGTCACTCCATCAATTGACGAATCCTTTGGCTTTGATAAGTACTTTGAAGTGATAGTTAAATTGGCCCTTAAAGAATAGCTCGAATAGACAATTTTGGACATTAAAATATTTTTACGCAGCATACAGAAGTTTCGTAACATTTTGAAAATTTTTTCGACTTTTCACTTGCACAGAATCACAAAAATTAATAAATTTTAAAAACTACTTTAAAATAGATGCATGAGCTCATAATAATCCGAAAGTTTCGACTGATGTTATATTATTCCCTAAAAAAAACAGATGACTAACGAAAGAAATCTCAGCGACTACTTGAGTTTGTAAAGTAATGTAGTCAGAAATAATGTAAGGTAGAAAAATATCATAACTTCATCTGGGTTAAAACTAGGGTTTTAAGACGTTGGAGACGAATTGCAATAAATTAGAAAGATTATTTTCAGAGTGATATAAAATTGTAGCACAAGTTTAGGAAAGGTTACTCCTATGTAATTTAAAATTGTGTGGATATAAGTAATAAAAAACAAGTTTTATTGACTTCAAATTTCTTCAGCAACAATTTAATAATAATAATAATATACATATGTACATATATACAACAATTCTGGGCTTAACCATCTTCTACATATATAATTATGTATGTTTTTCTGTAAATATTCAAGCGAGACAAATTTAAAACTTGGGCACATCGTTTTCTAGTCGAGCACTCTTGAGCGCCAGCCACAGGACTCGTGATTTATGTCCTGTTGCTGGTCATATGTAACTTAAAATATGCGAAGCAGTTGACATGAATCTTTCTTAGCTTCCACTGGTCGTTAGTTTACCATATATCCAAGAATCCATAAAATCTGCAGCCGTTTGTAGGATCTCTTCTTAATAGACTTTAATGGCATGGGCAAAGGACTGAGTCGGTGAAAGATGTTTTAAAACAAATGTAAGCCTTTCGTTGTTGTCGTTGATTTGGATTCAATTATCATCAGTCAACAATTGTCAACGTCTTCGTTTGGCAGTGCCTCCACTTGTTCCAGAGGCAGCTTTGCGTTTTCCAGTAGTCTTTTTCGATGGCTTATCATATTCATCCTCATCTTCCTGCTTGCCAGTGCGTACTTCGCGATTCACTTTATAGGCGGCACTCATGCGCTTTATGTTCTCCTTGTGAACGATATCGTGATTAACAATGCGATGGGGATAATCCACGCCCAACACACAGCCGTACTCCCGCTGCGCGCTAAGTGTCGCCTTCCAGGGCTCAAAGATGCAGCCGGCTGGGTATTGGGCCAGTTCCGGCACGTATTTTCTTATGTATGCACCCGTGGGATCTGTTTTCTTGCCAAAAGCAACCGGACTGTATACACGGAAATATTGATGAAAGAATGCGGAGGCTGATAGCCACATCCAGTTGCCTGCATTGAGGGCCCAATCCTGGTCAAGTAATAGTTGCTCGAAAACACGCTGTCCTTCCTCCCAGCTGATCCACAGATCACCACGGGTCAGAAAACAAGCAACCGCATGACGCGCCAAATGATGAATCCAACCTTCTTGGCGAAGCTGTCGCATAATGGCATCGATAAAGGGATAGCCAGTGCGTCCATGCGTCCAGGCCTCTAGGAACTCCGGCTTCTCTTGCCAAGCTATTTGCAGAGAATAAGCATTACCCACCATGCGATCAAAGTTGGGATCAGCTGCACCCACAGTATAATAGAACTCTCTCCACAACAACTGGCCAACGAGTGAAACAGGTGGCTTCGAATGTTTCGGATATTTCTTCAAAATCGCGGTAAGTCGTTCGTAGAGCAGGCGTGCACTTAAGCAACCGAATTTCAAATACGGACTGAGTACGGTTGTGCTGGGCTCCAGAGAATTTGGTGCCGTATTGGGCTTCTCAAAGTTTGCCACCCACTGCTCATCATGAAGCGATGACTCTAGACGACGCAGTGCTTCCGTTTCACCTGTTAGTTAATCCTGAATTTTATCTATTGTAAATAAAATTGAAACAACTTAGAACTTACCGCCCGGGAATTTGTTGATGCCCAAATCTTCGGGTCGCTTGACCAGCTGCTCCAACGAGGGGCAATCGTAAACGTATGCATCGGCTGCTTCAAGTACATCCTCTGGAGGCTGCGTTCCATCCGGTAGTTTTTCTGGCCTAGGCAAGACCTTAGGCACCTTTAGTTTCTCCACGATGCCCAAGAACTTCTGGTACGTGAGAGGCGCCTTGCCCAAATTCCGAGCAATTACCACTTCTGGGTTGTAAATGGTATGCGAGCAGTGAGTATTTACTTTCACACCTTGCAGCGCAGCCAGTTTCTGCACCTCAGCATCGCGCTTTACGGCGTATGGTTCAATATCCGTTTCGTAGGTTAGCAGGTGCACGTGCCAGCGCTCAAACAGCTGGGGGAAAACATCAACGGGTTTTCCCCGTACTACATACAACCGGGAATTAAGCTGTCGCAATTGTTGATCCAGATCACTGAGAGTTTGCTGAAGAAAGCGCCAGCGATTCGCACCAACTTGCATCCAGTCCAATATACCGGGGTCCAATATAAAGATGGGACGAACGTGGTACTTTTCGCCAGATAATCGAGCTACATCAAAAACTTGTGAGAGAGCGGGGTTGTCGTGGACGCGCAATCCCTTTCGAAACCAATGGACCAGTGTTTGACACTGTGCAGTCATTTGTAAGCAATCTAATGTTTATTTCGACGTTTTAAAAAAACCCTCGACCGCCTGATTGCGTTAATTGGGACTGCCAACTCGACTGTAGGTATGAAAATATACCCAATTTGTGTTTAGTATTCAGAATTTAGTATTTTGGTGCACATGCACCGGTAATAATCTTTTTTTTTATACAATACATAAAAATATATAAATAAAGCAAATATTGGCTTTAATTTAACAAATTAATTAGTAATAATAAGCAACGGTCTGTTGCTGCACTCAGCAAAGCTCCTGCCTCCAGCTCTGCGTTTATGCGCACCTAACAACACAAAATGGATTTGCTTGATTCGATATTAAACTCAATGGATGCTCCGCCAGCCACAAACGAACAACAAAAGACTCTCATTAAAAAGCAGCGGGAAATGATGGAGCGAATGCAAAACAAGCAGAAGGAGGAGCTGTTAAGATTTCGAAAGTACGTTGAAGAGAGAATGGGACGTTTTGCCAAGGACGATCGCACGTGTATTGAATTCCAGCCATTGGATAAGGTACATCGATCTGTCATACACGAAATAGCAGATAACGGTGGCTTTATAGCAATGAGCTTTGGCCGCGAGGACGAAGACCGCCATTCGGTCGTCTATAAAAAGGAACATCCACCCAGCGAGGACGAAGTGACAGCCCGCCGTAACGGCGAAGGATGGAACAAGGATATAGCCAAAGAATACACCGAGCGACGAAAAGAACGCTTGGCCCTCGAGCAAAGCCAAAGTGACAAGCACGCAACAACTTCCGAAGCCGGATCCGGGTCCGGCTCCTCTACCAGCACCAGCACAGACAGCGCATCTGCTGAAGTGAAACCAACATCCAATTATAAAGCAAAATATGCCCATCTTATCGGCGAATCAGCTGCATTGCAGGCGGCACGCAAAACAGAAACTAACCAAAGCTATGGATTTGTACCCAGCAAAAACAAAAAGGACATGCGCTCCATCGAACAGACTCTGGCCGACATTCAGGCCAAAAAGCGATTAAAACTACAACAGCAGCAGGAACAGGATAGCCTTACAGCGGCCCAAGCAGACACCGAGCAACCGGAACCGCAATAAAACAACGTCTTCTGTGAAAATGAAAATAGTTATAAGAATATGTATGTTTTGTTAAATTCCAAGTTAATCAGAAAATATGTGAAGTCGTCCGTTGCTTCAAATGTTGACCATACACACAGACTGAATTGTGTGTTCATACATACATATGTATGTTCATACATATGTATCTGAAAGCAATTTTAATTGTTGGCCAGTTGAACGCAATAACTGCGGATATTTAGATACAATTATATCAACTGCAGTGTTCAATTAGCAATTTCTATTTATATAATAATAAAATTAAATTTGTAGTCGATATTAACAGTATTTTATTAGCTGTCGAACAGTTGTATTCCGGTACAATTCAGTATTTTAAGGCTCTTCACATTACCGATTCACCCGTGGACGGCATGTCAAACGGAAACTAAGCAAATACAGTATATTATTTTATGCCAAATCTTGTGGCTAAAAAAGAACAAAGTACTGATGAAATGACCATTTCACAAGAAGAAGACAATCTGACTCCACGTGGATGTGCTGAGAGATGGATTTTGGAATAGATGGAAATATTACTTAAAATAATTCATCCGAATAGGCTGATCGCACAAATGACAAGTCTACCAGGGGCCTAAAGGCGATAAATATTTATGTAAGTACACCTGGAAGAACATATTCCACAATATTATACTATATTTTATCGAATTATAGATTTTATACGAACATCTATTGTCTATGAAAGTTCTATAATTGATTATAATCTTATTTATTTATCTATCGTTTTTTTCTTTTATTGCAGATAATGATCACTAAAAGGAACTATCTTCAGGAAGAATATCGAAGTATGTAAGTCTATTATTTTGAAATTGTACGATTTAACCCAACTTTATGATGATAAATTTGATAGGGACATCTGATGTCTATGATTGATTTGTCAAATTTGATAGTAGAACTGAATAAATTAAATATTAATTCAATTTATTATATTACTATTTAAATTACTAATCGTAGTTTTTTTCTCTTGCAGATAATGATCTTTCCTTATAATGAAGTAACTCAGGGAGGAGATCGAAGTCTGTAAGTTAACTTACCAAATTAGTACGATTCAGCCCAGATTAATGATGACAAATTTGATAGGGACATCTGATGTCTATGATTGACTTGTCCAAATTGATAGTAGAACTGAATAAATTGAATATCAATTCAATTTATTATATTTCTATTTAAATTACTAATCGTAGTTTTTCTTCTCTTGCAGATAATGATCTTTCATTTAAATGAATCCACTCATGGAGGAGATTAAAGCCTGTAAGTTAATTCAAGCATATTTGTACGATTTAGCACAATATTAATGATGATAAATTTGATAGGGACATCTGATGTCTATGATTGACTTGTCCAAATTGATAGTAGAACTGAATATATGGAGTTAAAATAATTATATTAATCATATTACTATTTAACTTATTAATCGTACTTATTTCTTTAATTGCAGATAATGATCGTTCGTTATTATGAAGCATCTTCAGTGAGGAATCGAAGTCTGTAAGTTTATTTAAGCAAATTTTAACGCTTTAACCCAATATTACTGATGACAAATTTGATAGGGACATCTGATGTCTATGATTGACTTGTCCAAATTGATAGTAGAACTGAATATATTGAGTTAAAATAATTTTACTTATATTACCATTTAAATTACTAATCGTAGTTTTTTCTTCTCTTGCAGAAAATGATCTTTCATTATAATGAAGCAACTCAGGGAGGAGATCGAAGTCTGTAAGTTAATTAACCAAATTAGAACGATTCAGCCCAGATTAATGATGACACATTTGATAGGGACATCTGATGTCTATGATTGACTTGTCCAATTTGATAGTAGAACTGAATATATTGACTTAAGTTAATTGTATTTATCATATTACTATTTAAATTATTAATCCTTAGTTACTACTTTTATTGCAGATAATGACAATGACAAAACTTCAATGTGGACAATCGAAGCAAGGTCATGCTTGGCGAGGAAACTAAGACAAAGTTTGAGAACAACTTTGATAGAGATATCTAATGTCAATAAATCGTATATGACTGAACAAATAAATAACCAAAAATAAAGTTGAAAATATTAAAAAATTGTTTATTTTCACGGCGAAATACATAGATGGTCTCATATCTTTGCGTCATCCATAAGCTACGGTAATTCTTGCGTTAGCAGAATTTATTTTTATCTACCTAAGAAGGGATCACAGCGTAACACAAAAATTACAATGTTAGAATCAAATATACAGCCGTTAATAAACGATCGTATTTATTCTCAGCTTTAAGCTGCAATTCTTATTTAAAGATTAGTTGGCATTGCATTCTTCTGATTTTTGCAAACCGAAATTTAAAAGTTAACATGCAACAGCAATATTTGGCGCCAACGTTTGAATTTCAAACTAAAAGCAGCTCGACGCAATCAGCTGTTCAACAGCTGTTTTCACTTAAAATGTAAAAACAGTTGACTAATTTCGACTACCAGTATGCACTACTAAAACGTATTGAGAACAAATAAGACTGCGTTGACCATATCAATCGACGAATTAAGCTGAGCAAGATTCCAAATATGTTGCCTACTAAAACGGACTCTCGACGGCGTCTCAATGCCACTGCGGCTACTGTTGGTGACTATAGAAAAGTGCCCGAAGGTTCCAGCGAAACAGATGGATTTGTAAATGAACAATGGGTAGCTCCAAACGTAGAGGAACCTACTCCATGGAAGACAATTGCAATCATTCTCACACTATTCGTCGGCGGAACGGTGCGTATGCCAATCTTAAGCAGTCATTATGATTAATAATTGATACTTTTAGATTTGCCTTTGTTGTGCTACCTTGGATTGGTTGGCGGACGTTAATCAAGATCGCACTGATCGCGTCTGGGCACTGATACTAATTGGAGCATTAACTATTATACCAGGCGGGTATTACTTCTATGTCCTATCGTGTATTTTATTGCGTCGCAAAGGATATTCAATGGAGGACATTCGTCGTTTGGGTTAATACAACTGATTTTTTAGATTACAATATGTATATTTATGTTTATTGAATTTTCACTACGTGTTCATGTTCTTTCTTTAATGGCATATTTATTGTATATTTCTTCTGAGAATTACAGTCAGAACTCGGCATTTATTGTATAAAAATATTGTAAATATATATACTATGTGTACATACATCATATACATATGTTATCCAATGTTTCATGGTTGTGAATTTAGTGGGAGAAAGATTTGCTAACTAAACTAACTTGCGATGCTTGAAGCTTTATACATACATACATATAGTAATACGATTGAAATATGTATGCACATACATATATGGCATATATCTCTATAAAGCATAGTGCGTTTTGAGCTTAAATGTATATAGTACAAATATGTTATTCCTTTTTTATTATATTTTATAAACAATTGCTTCTCATGTTACAACAAAGCTTAGCTGTCTATATATATATAGATATATATGTATATTCATGTATACAGGTTAACATTGCTATCGCATATCATTATTAGAACTACAAGGGGAAGGTACATTTACAGTACACAATATACAATATATAAACAAATACGAATACAACGAAATTAAACTACAAGGGTTAACAATTTACTCAATTATTGAATTACTGTTCAACAACAGTCACCTCAATGGGTGGTATAAATTTCCATGTATGTGCCTGTTGCTCATCAAAGCTAGAAGCCGACAAAGTTTCTAATTGACTTAAGTCTGTAGATCCTGGACAAGGCCGTATCGAACTAATGCTACTTTGCTGCGGTTTAGTAACACACTCAATGCTGGCCTTGAAGCGACCTGGCGTAAAGAATATTACGGAACAATTGTGCTGTGTTTGCTCGTGCTTTTCCAGAACAGGAATTGTGATTCTGCGAATGAAGAGACTATTAGTTATGAACAGAGACTGAGTTTATGAAATACCCTATTTACCTATTTGGTCCAGAAATGGCCACTCGAGTCTCTAGATTATAGTTTTCCATTCCATTTAGGTAGTCTTGGTAAAACTTGATAGTCAATACCAAGTTCTTGAGCGGCTGCAACGATTGATTGGTCAGATTAATGCTGAGCGCTGCGCGCTGCCCAACGGTGCACATAATTTCGCTATGCGGCTGCACTGGCGCATCCTGGAAGCTTACAGCTGTCGAAATATATAAACAATAGGTAAGGATGATTCAGTATAAGTCAAGAACTACTTACACCACTGAAGAGGACACACGGTGGTCTGATCTACCATGCCATGTGAGAGAACAATTCCACGAAGCGAGGCTATGCCCTGGATGTCAGTGCCGGTCAACAGCCAATTAATTTTCACCCGCTCCGCAATGTGCGTTGAACAAAGCTTGCTAAGTGCATCGCTAAACGAAAGAATTTGAGTGCGAAAACAGAGCTCTGAAAGAGAAGAAAACTAATTTAATAAAATACAATTTAAATATATCAAGTCTTTTACCGCGTTCTAGATTCTCTGCAACTTCTGCTGCCCGTGCCGCACACACTTGCTCCAATGAGCAGCGATCGACTGGAATGGGCACTCGGCAGCTTTCTTTGGCCTCGATGAGTATATTTTTGTTATCCGTATAGTTGAGCGACATTTCTTGAGCGGTTAAATTGGATATATCCAAGACTAAATAGAACTGTGAGGGTCTGAAAAAGATATTTACAACAATTGCATTTCATTTGGCTTGCAAAATCAAGGTTACTTACATTTCTGCGGGCAACACATCCCAGCTAGTGATTTGCGCACTTGGAAGCAGCTCCAAGTTAAACGATACAGCGCACTGACGACAGAAACCAGCAACCAAAGCCTCTCCGCCAGAATATTTTAGCCGCAATTGCGCCTCAATGTTCTGAGATAATTGATGTGGACGCATGTGGGATGAACCTACTCCTCCACCTGGTTGTAAGTTTAACGCAGCTAATGAATGTTGAGCGGCGGTTATTGTCGAACGCACACCAACATTTTGATGATCCTGGCGACGGTGTTGTGGTGAACTGATGCCCAAGGGCAGACTGGCATGACCTGAAGTGGATATGTTGGAGTTATGTGACATCGAAGGAGCTCCATATTCGGCAGAAGCTCCAGTTGCACTGGAATTTACCAATCCCGTTGGCATGGGACAAACAAAATCGGCTTCTGCGTATATTTCTAGCACAAATTCAAGAGTTCCTTGTGGAGCAACCGGTAGCTTAGCCTAAAGAAAAGCAAAGATTATGTTGTGAAGCTGTTAAACCTTTGATTGTTGCTCACCTGCAGCGCCGACTCATCAATGCGAAACATTTTCTTTTGCATCTCCTGCTCCACATTTGAGTTAATGCTAACTTCTAAATGTTCCAGTGGCAATGTATTGCTCTCATTCTTTACGGTTATTGTGCAGCTGGAGGACTCTCCATTATACAGCGTCAAACTGGCAGACGTAACCACAATGTCCGCCTTGTTCATATTGCTAAATGTGGCCGTCTGTGGCAGCGACGTCTTCACACTGATGCGAGGCAAGGCAGGTATAACATCAACCAAATAATTGGGCGGAAAGTTGCGTCCTCGCATGTGTTTCAAACGGCAGTTGGACTTGACACCCAACGTATGAGTACTATACCCTTGCAGATCCAATTGACCTGTCTCAATAGGAGTCCCATGGAGCGAGACGTTGGTTGGCACATGCGGTTGCAAGATTATAGTCTGGGGCAGTGATTCAAAGACCACGCCATTGGTCAGTAGACGCATGTCGGTGACTGCCAGTTCAAAGGGCAACGGATTGCGGAGGCGCACACACACCTCACTGAGATCGTTTTGAACCCAGAGAAAGGCTGTTAAGAAATACAATTATGAATTCAATTTATGTTCATATTTAGCAATTTGACAAACCTATTTTATTTTTATCCTTCTTCTTGTCTCGACGATCCACAGAATTAAAGTGTATGGGCGTAAACAGAAATGGGCCGCTGTCGGCTTTGGCAATCTTAATACGTTGCGGACGTAAATGTGCGGGTAAGTCTTTTACCACCATCTCTAAGCAGTAGGGTAGATCAGTGAGATTTGCGGGCGGTATCACAGTCCCATTATCCAACACCAGCGGCACGGGAGAACCTTCGCATTGTGCGCTCAAGTTCTAGAATAATGAATTGGAAATTTATAGTGGGAGCTATGTAATGGAAGGATTGAAGGACATCCTAAGAAAACACACCTGCAACTGCACTGCCATTTCGCTTTGCTCTGTCGGAGACATGTTATCCCATTGGGTTTGAAGTAGAAACGTCATGTGCCGGGTTGCCAATGCAGAGTGTCCAAGGCGTCTTGCAGCAGTTATAAGATTCTGGACAAGATCAATTTGCAATGAAGGCCAACCAGCGGCATTCTCTAGCACCTCAAGAGGATCCAGGGATAGCAAATATCCAGTAAAGCTGCCCAACATCAAACGATAGCTTTGCGTCCAGTCTGGCGTCTGGCTGCCTTGCTGGACATGCTTTAGCGCGGCCAGACGCTGGAAAAATGCCGCTTTACGCTGATAGCCAATTTGCTGATACAGCTCCGTGATAATTTCAAAGCGTTTAACGCGCTCCGACTCCGTAATGCTGAGGTTTATGTAAAGTATGTTTTGTAGAAACATGGCAACATCAAGTGGACGATTTTGTTCGATACAAATGCGTGTTGCCTTCAGGGCCGCCTCGGTCTCAATTGTGGCCGCATGCCGGTATTTGCTATAGTTAATTATTGCCTTCCGATAGTAGTTGGTGATCTCCTCCGGTTTGAGTATGTTGCCAGGTAGCTCGCCATTTCGTTGCTGACCAAAAGGCGTTGCCGATATTGTCGATGTTGAGGAGGATGACGTTGAGTTTGTTGGCGTCCCCGATGCCGATGAGTTGTTGGTCAATAAAGAAGACACCGATGAGCAGGAAGAAGAATTTGAAGTGATCGCATCCGCACAATTAGTTGACGTGTTCCCTGCGACGACGACGGGCGAGTTTATCTTCTTAGTTGCATCGCTTGCACGCCATTTTTCAGGAGTGTTTTTGAGTGGTGATGTACCTAAAGCATATTTTATAATTAAAACAAACACAAAAAAGGTTATTAACTCCAAATTGGTAAGGATGTTCATGCCAATAGATAAATGTTATGATCAAGAGTATCTATACTTAACAATAAAATAAAGGTAATAAAAACTTGCCTGTTTCCTGAAGAGATGCATTCCTATGCAGCGTTTCAATCTCACGCATTTGTGGATACAACATAACAGCTGAGGCTGCGCAGAGACCTTCCTCGCTGGCGCCCACCCACAACGAGTCGCCCACTGAGCGCAGCGTTTCATTGGCATTATGATACAAGCTTAACGCATCGTCTAGAAGGCCCGCTTGAAGCGACAGATCTGCCAGATTCTTCATCACACGACCGACACAGCGTTTGCGATTGTTGCGCGACTCCATGTCCAAGCCCACAAAGTCACGTTTCTCGAATGGTGCCAACAATAGACTGACCTTTTCGGCCTTCTCACGAGAACGCTCCAGGCGCCGTGATTCCAAAACCCAAAACAAGGCGTTCAAGAAGTCACCCACACGCGTCTCCAAGTCAGTGCAGTTATCTTGTTCACGATAGAAAAAGGCCTGCGACTTGAAATTTGAAGGTGTTGTGTATTCATCTTGAAGACGGCCAGCGAAGAGAGGATGCGTTTCTTTACTTTTAACATCTGGGCTCATTCTATGGTCATTAATTGATGGTAGCTCTGGCTGAACATTATCGACCGCACTTAAGTCATCTTTGTGATTTGTTATGGGATCGCTGGGAGGTGCATCAGGACCAAAGAATATGGCACGTGACTCATATAGCGTGCTTCCATAGCGCACCTTGAGTGACTCGTGATGTCGACACAGTTCGTTTAATTCCGTTTGGTTCTCAAATTTGCCAATAGTGATGAGTCCCAGTAAGCGACGATGCGTTTGAAAGTCGCCCCAATCATTGTGCTCCACTGGATGTTCGTGTATGAATCGAAAATAAATGGTACGCACCGCGCCACTGGAATCTATACAAAAAAATAGATCAAATTATTAATTGCTTTCATTTTTAGGTAATATAATTTCGGTCAAGTTACCCGTCACTTTGATATTATTGACACGTCGCACCTTCTCAAATGCCCGTTGTAGGATGCGGGCTCTCGACGGTCCCACACCCCGCAGCAGCACCAGCAGGCAACTGTGATGAAGTGCATTCTGTTCATAGTCGAGCCGTGACATTCCTGAATCCACGCTGGCATGGACTGGCTGCACAGTTCCAACTGCGGCACGCATTTACAACACCTGTTCCAATTCTAGGTTTTGCAAACTAACGATTGCTTTTCACATTTCCACTTGCACGCGCAGCTTCTCGTTAAGTGGCGATGATAGAGTTGTTTGACGTTGACGTGCCTCAATTAATTTCCATTGTGTTGCAAATAGATGGGGGCAACTTTGTAGCAAGCGATAACATCAAATCGCCTCCCCCTTTGATGATGCTGCTACTTTTACTTGACACCTGCGTTTTGGGCCTTACAGTCCTGCACCGACACTTTGAGCTGCTGCCGCACTTAAAAACATATGTATGCAAGAGATTGCTAAAGTCCTTCGTATCACGAAAACAATTGAAAAATACTATACATTAAATTTTACTATGTAAAAAATCAGTGCTCAGCTGCGATTCTTATAGGTCCAAAATAGAGATGGAACAGAGTCGTTCCGTTCTGAATAAGTTCAAATGAGCGAGTGACTAAAATTTTGTTCAGTTGGTTTTTTACCTAAAAAGCTATGAAGTTGCTCGAATATTTTGAAGGAAACTAACTGTTACTTCTTAATATTTAAATTAAATATTTAGAAGGAAGCTCAGTAGAGCTTTGTGCAAAGATTAATTAAAAAAGAAAATCTAATTTATATAAATCTTAAGATACATTTGTTCGTCATGTTTCTACGTGTTATACCGGAGTACGTTTTTAGATCTTAGCGTCCCGGAAACCGTAATCTTGCCAGCACTTTGTCTGTTCATCAACGACGCAGCTTACGAAAATTCAAAAAATAGCTGGTCAAATAGCTGGTAGTATCGAGTTTCGGATCTCAAATATCGTTACGGAAAGAATAACACAATTATTCCAAAGTATCGATACTGCTCGATACTTTTGCAAGAAATACACTGGGCAACGCTTAAAAACCAGAGCTGCTATTTTAGCTATTTTAGCCAATGAAATTCCGACAACACTGATTTGAACTTGTTCAACACTGGACAACGCTTTCGAGCAACAGTGATTTCCTTTTTTGTTTATTTTTATTAAACAATGAATTTATTGCCAAGATCTCGTGAAGAATTCGCGCAAACGGACTACTGGAATGAGTTTTTCAAGAAACGCGGTGAAAAAGCCTTTGAATGGTGCGTAGTATGTAGAAATTGCAGACATAAATTTTGTTTGCCGGCGAGCACGTTTATCAACTAGGAAAGAGCATAAACTCTTATTGAAAATTATATATGTCAATTACATTAGCAATTAACATTTTATTTTCTTCAGGTATGGTGAATATATAGAGCTTTGCGATCAGATACACAAATATATAAAGCCCGCCGACAAAATTCTGATGCTTGGTTGCGGCAATTCAAAACTCAGCATGGACATGTATGATACGGGATTTCGGTAAGTTTTTAGATGACTAACTGTATTTATTTATTTAAATAATAAAACCTATATTCATCACAGAGATATCACCAACATAGACATCTCACCAGTTGCCATAAAGAAAATGATTGATTTAAATGCAAGAACACGGCCGGATATGAAGTTTCTTCAAATGGACGCTACATCCATGTCCTTTGCGGAGGAAAGTTTCTCGGTGGCTTTAGACAAGGGTACCCTGGATGCCTTATTTGTGGATGACACAGCGGATACGAAAGCCATAGTAGAACGATATTTTAAAGAAATATTACGCACGATGCGGTAAAATGACAGCCTTATCCTTATCTGGGTGGTTTTTAATTCGATATTCTAAACTGCAGCAATGGCGGACGATACGTTGGCATATCCCTGTTGCAGGAGCACATCATTAACTATCTGTCTGAATTCCTGCCAAAACATGATTGCATGTTGCGCGTTGTACACTGTCTGGACGTGGAGCGTGCGAACAAAGAGAAGAATGCAGATGATTCTTTATCACTGCCTGTTTTTGTAGTTATTGCTACAAAATTCAAGAATTTGCCAATGCCTGTGAGTAGCTCCCTAATTGTTATTTAAATCCAGCTTAAGACATCCATCTGCAGATCCTAGAGTTTGGATTAGGAAGCGATAAAATGCAACGTTTTAAATCCACGACGGAGCTCATTAATGCTGTGAAGTCTGTGCAAAAGGCGGCCTTAGTTTGCAATGGATTAGCGCGCTCAAGTATCGTTGGTCACAACGAAGTTACCCTGGACTTGTATCGCGCCACAGAGGAGGTGCCTCGATATACAATACACATCATGGATCAGCCCCCAGCACGTGGGGCTGGCAAATATGCTGCATTCATTGTGCCACAAGGACGAGAAATTGAGTGGCTATTTGCTACTCCGGCGGGTCGGAAAAAACTTCAGGCATCGGCTAAATATCAACGTCTGGCTGTAGTTACACTTCATCGTGATCAGATTTATAGCACACTGGACGAAGTCAAAAGTGAGCTGGCCACCAGCATTACAAATCTGGCACCAGCTGGTCTCACCGAACAGATACCCTATTTATCACTCGGCTCAGAGGTTGGAAAGCGAGAAACCCTTATTTCTGGATTCTCTAAAATATCCGGTGACTTTCGCATTGAGGAGGTGGAAGCCGATGGTAAAACGCTGCGCCGTCTCATATTCCTCAGCAATCAATTTGTGGTTCAGTCGGAGGCGCTGGTCAAAACGAGTAAGAAGTGTTTCTTGGGTTGATATTCATTCCTTAACTAATTATTTAAATTTCAGTCAAAATAAAGGGCAAAAAGAATCGAAAGAAAATAGACTTCGGATACTTGGCGTGCCATCATCATCTCTACATGTCCGTGGGCGTGCAGCTGGCAACAACAATGCAGAGTCCAAAAAAAGATGTTCAGAAGGATGTGCTGGTGATAGGACTCGGAGGCGGTGGTCTGTGCAGTTTTCTTCACTCCGCGTTGCCGTAAGTTATAATAATTATCCTCAGATGGCATAAACTGATGCATTCCTTTTAGTCAGACAAGAATCACGGCTGTGGAAATAGATCCCATTATGCTGGAAATAGCTGAGCAATATTTTGAGCTCAAGCAGGACAATCGCTTCCATGTGGTCATAGATGATGGACTTGCCTTTGTGGAACGCTGTCGTAATGAAGGTGAGACCTTAACAATTATTGAAGCTTTGATACTAAATAGAATTACCGTTCACAGACTTGCATTTCGACGCTGTGCTTTTCGATGTAGACAGCAAGGATCTATCGCTGGGCATGAGTTGCCCACCAAAAAGTTTTCTGACCAACGAGATATTGTTACACATTAAGGAAATTATCGGACCAAAAGGCTTGTTTATGTTAAACTTGGTTTGCCGAGATGAGACTTTGCGAGCGGAGGCCGTAGCAAATTTACAGCAGGTGTTTTCAGCCGTGTGTTGCTATAAGCTGGATGAAGATATTAATGAGGTTGTTTACTGTGCCAATGATGATAAATACAAAACTGTTGAAGAGTGGAAGAAACAAATGGGCACCGCGGGGCGTGGCCTCAATTGCGCCATCAGGGAACACAAATTGGACAATAAAGACTCACTTGATGTAGCTGAATTCTTAAGCGAATTGAAAATAGAATAAAGTTAGCAGTGTTGAGTGTTTTTAAGTAAATGTTAATTTGCTTTTACTTTGAAATAAAAGTTTAACTAATTTAATAGATACAATTTCTATTAACAAGCTATGCGGCGATGGCATTTAATTGTATTCTTTATAGTTTACTTACAAACTAAATCATTAGAATTGAACAAAAGTTGTGGAATTTTAAGTTAAGATTATTTACCTTGCGTAAAAGTAAATATTTAGTTGATGGTTTTCTTTTTGTTTTATATACAATACATTTAAGCAGCGAGCACGTGAATTAACTTAACTAAAAAGCATAGGTAGGTATACATTTAATTTGACAGTCTGTTGCATTTCACTGCAATGCTAAGGAACTCTTGGGAGAAACGAAATTAAGCTAGTATTTAGCTCGGTTGTTTTTTTTTACAAAATTTTGTAGTCTTTAGTTTTACAATTGTTTATTATCTATGTATGAAGACAACATCGGACAAGTCGCCAATGCCTAAACGTTGGTAGACGTTTATGAACTATAAATTGAGTTATTCAATAAAAGAATTTAAGTATACACTGGGGGGGCTAACGAAATCAAAATACTTTGCGAAAAATGTTATTAAACGCACGCTGCTTCTTCTTCGTTGTGGATGAGGTGGTGCTGGCGCCACTACTGCTACTGCTGGCGGCGGTGACAGTGGAGACAGCGGTGCTCTTGCCGTTGGGTCGACTTTCTTCAGCTGAGAGTATCGCCTCGCCAAGTATTCGAAAGGAGTTTTGTGTTGCGTTGTATGGAAAGTTGATTTCCGACAGAGACGAGCTGTCCAGGCTGGCATTTGCCGAGACGGACACACTTGGTCTAGTCAACTGCTTTGATTGCTTTTCATTGCGTTTTAGGCGATACCATTCCCAGGAGGTTGCCTCATGCGCCGAATGGCTGCCCTTGACACCGCCAATGCCATTGAAGGAGCCTCCCTTATTTTTGCTCTTGCTAAATGGTGACTTGAAGAACGCCGGCGACGAAACACGACGAGATTTC
This sequence comes from Drosophila putrida, assembly GCA_037043535.1. Lineage (NCBI taxonomy): Eukaryota > Metazoa > Arthropoda > Insecta > Diptera > Drosophilidae > Drosophila > Drosophila putrida. Next base: position 173,524 of record JBAMBI010000465.1, read on the forward strand.
TTTACGGTCTCTGCCTTGACAGTCTTCCCGTCAACTGTGTCCGCTATCTGATAACCCGACGGACCTTCGGGCATAAATTCATTGTAGGCCAGGTCGCTGTTGGGTATAAAATTACACAGATCATCGTCGTCCAGTATAAGACTCTCGTCGAAATCGCTCTGTGTACTATCCTCTACTTGAGCAGCTTGTGTGATGTTGGCGGGCGCTGAGTCCTGACGCTTCAGTTCCTGTTGATGCAATTGCTGCTGTGATTTCTTTTTGGGCACCCTCGGCGGCAACTTGCTACTCTTAAGTGTTTCTGTAAAATATATATTTATGAGTATCAAAATTTCGTACATAGCAGTTGTCATGTGACCTACCGACATCGAAGAACTTGTCCAACTGTTCACCGTTCGTTATCGGAGCAGAATCCAGACTCGTGTGCTTGAATCCTTTGCGTCTATGCAACGATGTCCTCGCGTTAAACATGCTGGCAGCAATATTGTTGTTACTGCCATAGCAAACGGATAGCTTACGCTGTCTGTCGGCATTGGCAACATCAGTTGGTTTTCCCACCGATATATCTCCGCGACCATTCATTATAAGCATAGCCTCTTCGCTGGGGCGACGTTTCTCACCCGGTGACTGGTCCACAATTTGTTCATAGGATTTGCGTCGACTGAGATTTTGCTTGGCGAACCCTTGCGTCGGCTGCGGATAAAGTTGCTGTGTCTGACGTCGCAGCTTGCGATAGTAGACTGTGCCCACCACGAGCATGAGAAAGATGCACGTGCCCACTATGATGACGACGAGGATGCAGGCCTGCACCTGGAATGTGAGTTCTCTCACCTCGCCAGCCAATTCGGCACTTTGTTGGATGTATAACTGCTCCTGTTCGATATAGCGTCGACTCTGATCCTCCAACGTACGCACTGTTAGCGTCTGTTGCGTAAGCGTCTGCTGCAGCTCCTCCACCTGCTTTTTATAACGACGCGAGAGTTCCTCCAGATATTGACCCGACAGCGACATATTACGTTCGAGTGCCTGTGGAAGACAAAATGTGAAGAACATCAGAAAATGTTTAACTGTTTAGCGCTGTTACAATGACGTAGCCAATAACAACTAGCTGGAAAGGCTTCAATCGAGCGAACCCAACTGTTTAAGACTCTGTACCTGGACTGTTGTAAGGCAAATGATGATGAAAGTTAAATTGAACCATTGAATACAATGGTTAGTGGTAATAGTCTTTATCTTTATCTAGTCTGATTAAGAATATATTGTCAAAATTATTGCGTGGAGTCGCAAATGTCTTTTCTGTCTGTTATACACATTGTATTTATAAGTACAGGTTCTGACAACGTTAGCAACGCGCCACCTTGTGCAAAAATCAGCCAAAATCAAAAAAACTGTTACAAGGATAACATTGAAGGTGCGGCGGCATTGGTAGCAAGACAAGCTACCGGTAATGAGGTTCCAACACGCAAGCTGCCAACGGAAGCTATACGAACTATACGAACTTAAGATATCCTTACAAGCACACAGTAAATATGTATATAAAGGGACATATTTTATCCAAGAGACATATTTATATCTATATATTGTTTAGTTATTTTAATTAAGACCTTAATTAGACGTTCAACAAAATGGCCTAAATTTTTATATCATCCAGTCTGTTTTTTTTTGGTTTGGTTTGTTTCAGTTCCTTCTTTCGTTTTTACTGAATAGAAATTAGCTAAACGTTAAATCGGAATTTAAAGGCTCTTTCCTTGTAGCATAAGATAATCTACATTTTCTCACCTATCGTCTTATCTGTTTTTTTCTCTTCACGCCCAAATGGCAACTGTAAATTTACGAGCACCATTTGTCAAATCAGTGTATTTTAAATAAGGAATGGAAAAGCTCAGCTTTTGACCTTTGTCTTTTTTTTCATAAAATAAATCTTAATTTTTAAGCAGCTACAAAATAGTATGGAATTAAAAAAAACCTTTTCATGTTGGGAAAACTGCTTTTAGATTCGATAAATTCATTGACCCTCAAATGTTTATTGTTTTGAGCAATAAGTCGAATCATTATTGTATAGAGTTTAAAGTTCTTATTACCAGACTGTGATGTCATTATATGATAGGAAGAGTATATAACTGCATGTAATTGTGCGGGCGTTTGCCTCATGGGATATTGTTGTTGTTGGTCGTCGGGACAACGGAGCACAAGGGAAAGTTGAGTCTCTAGACCCTCTACGTTATTACGTCGAAAGGAAAACATGCGTAAGAGGAAGAAGGAAACATATCCAACCCTATACGAGCTAGAGAGCTGCCAATGTAATTTAAAAAGGATGCCATTACAGGAGCTACTTAAGGACATAGTATTGTGCCGTAAGCTCGTTGAACACTGTGTTAACATTAATATATTTGATTTTTGAATAGGTACAGGGTATTTTTCTGTCTATCTATCTATCTATCACTCACCTTTATGCGATTCGAGAGTCTGATGAAAACACTCTCGGACTGTGCACCATTCGTTAGTTTTGGCTGCAAATTGATGCCACCTCCAGCTGCAGCTGCAGCGTTGGCGGTGCCTCCCAAATTGGCGTTGCCATTGACAACAGCAGCAGCAGCTGCCGCAGCGCCACCTCCAGCTGTAATTGATGCCACTGTTGTAGTCAGCAGACTATCAATGTTCTCCCAGTTGGCAAGATTACTGTCATCCATCCCATTGCCACTGCCAAGTAAATCCCCGTTGACTGTTTCAGTTGTCGGTGGTGCAACTGTGCCACTGGGTGCCACGAGAGCTGCCTCCACTTCGGGGGTATCAACTGGTGTTGCAGTTGTGTGCACAGGTGTCTCCGGTTTCACAATTTTAGTACCTGTTGTGGTCACATCCTGCGTGTCGCTTGGCACGTTGAATATATTCACATCCGCCGGTGTGGGCGCCACCGTGGAGGCCTCTGTGGGTTGTGTCTCAGGACGGGAGACAACTGTAGCAGGCTCCGTAACTGTAGATGTTTCCAGAGATAGCTTCTTCAAACTGGATGTGATTTCCAGCGTTGGTTCATTGGGAACTCGGGGAACTATAGCCTCAGCAGCGGACTCCACGGAGGGATCTGGTGTGGTAACATTATCAATGTGCTGTTCAACCACGTCGAGATTCAGGTGCTCTTGAGTTGGCTCCACTGGAGGCACTATTCCCGTATTGAACTCAGCTTGTAGAATCTTGCACATGGCGCCCACATGCTCTGCGGGCAACATGCTCAGATAGAAGCTCTGCCGCTTGTCCATGCCACTTGTGGCAGGTGTTCCCAATCTCGGCAGACCCAGACTGATATCATACTCTGTCTGGCAAACTCGGGTTTGCAAGAGATGTAAGCGCAACTGGGGCAGGGAGAGGAGCAACTGCAGCTGTTTTGATTGGCAAGAAAGTAGATTGTTGATACGCTCCACAATTGTGCTGTTGCACTTGGGGCAACTGTAGATGCCCGTGACAGGAGTGTGGCAGTGTATCGGCTCTGTGGACCAGCGTAGAGCTTTTGTAGGTTTCACTAGCACTTGGGCAGCCTTCTTGACCATCTGCATGACAGCATCGGAAGCGCTTTGAAAGATGTTGCCACTGCCACCGTGCGCCTGCTCCTGTCCAGCAAAGTCATCATCAAAATCATCCAATTCATCGCTGTGTCGGATCTCCGTTTCAAAAGCCTCGTACTCGGATGTACCAAAAACACGGAACAAGGAGATGGGACAAAAGTGTTCCTTCGAGTAGTGGGAATGAATGTCGACACGCACAAACTTCCCAAATAGATGAGGATGCAGCTCAAAGGTCTGCACCGTTCTCTTATCTTCTGCCGCAAAGCGACCCACATTGCTCCAATCTCGAGTGGGAAAACGCTTCGATACGGCAACAGTGAAGTTCCGTGGTGACGAACTGAACAGCTCAAAGTTGGCCAACTCCACTTTTTGGGCCTGCACAGCCTCACAGAGTTCCACAACGAACCAAATGCGACTGCCACATGTGCTGAGCATGTATTCATCACTCGAGTGACTCAACACGGCTCCCGTGTTTTGGGCATCTGCATTCGAGGCAATTATCTTGGCTCCACAGTCTGGCGAGGCATAATTCTTGGACCGCAACTTTAACGATGGCAGTTTTCCGTTGCCAGTTCCAGTTGCATTTCTACGCTGAGCAGAATTGTTAACAACCTGCTGCTCCAGCTCCATGGCTTGCTCTCGACTCGCCTCCGCCTCCATTTGCTTTTGTGCCCACTCCGAGAACACGGGCATCGGCACTTCCTCGACTGTCTCATTGCTAATGGTGGCGACCGTCTCCGAGTCGTGAGTCAAGCCTCCATCGCTGGTTACATTGACATCTACAGTAGCGTTTGATTCAGTTGAGGTTATCGCTTCGAATTCAAATCCTCCACCAGGATCGTTGATGTCATCTGCTTGAAACAATTAAATAAAGTCAAAATAAGTTTCAGAAGTTTGTTAGCAATCTCTAGTCACCTTTCTGGTCCACCTTCTTGACACCCACAGGAGGTTGGACCTCTTCTTCCGTCACACTCCTATTGCTCGCTTTAAGAGGCGTGTCCTGCAATATGACTGCATCTAGGCTCTCCTTCACAGGCTCCAACTGCAGCGGCAACTCGGTCACCGTTACGCTTGGCAGCTCCGTAATGATCTCCGGAAAACTGTAAGGAAACGGAAAACATTTTCGATTAATTAAAGTCTCATTTAGCTTCAATTAAAAATATTAAAATTACAGTAGTCATAACACTAGATTATCTACATATATGAGAACACCAATAGATTTTGATTAACTTTAAACTAACTACACTAACATTTACAATTAAAAAAATATATATAACAATTACACTTAAAACTATAAGATACAAAAGTTTAAATGTCGAGAGTTATTAAAAAACAAATTGAATTAATGATTTTTTAGCGCAATTATCATTCCAGATTATCTTACCTCATAAACACTGTGGATATGGCAATGATTTGCGAGAACCATACGATCCAGAAGAATATCAGAAACATGGTTAAGTTCGTTCTCAGTTTCTTCAACTCACAACAAATGAATCTTACAATGCATTGCATCAGCATTTTGTTAACATTCGTAGCAAATCTATATTTCAATTATTGACTCATTAAAAGGAGTTTTTATACATATATCTCAATGATACTGAATACTGAACAATAACTTCACTGACAGCTGTGACCGAGTTCAGTCCTAAAGTTCTATCAACACTTTTGCTAACTGAACGTTGAGTTAAAAATAAAGTTACTCTATACTTCCTATACTAGAACTTGCTACCCATATGGAAGCCGATGAAGTCTGATTGAATAATAATAACAATAAAATATTAAATGTGGTGTCGGAAAGTAATATATTAATTACGGGTGCTCGATTTTCAGATACCCTGTTGTTCAATTACTTCAAATAAAATAATTTCTTAATCATATAACTCAAGAATATAGACCAAAATTAGCATGAACATAAAATAACCACTTGAAATTTTCTCATCCCTTTAATTCTTTAATTATAATACAAATTATAATTACATGAGCATTTCTACAGAAAGGTTCACTGTTTAAAAACGTTAAATTGGTAAGAAAAAAAATCCAACATCCCGTAAAATATTCGTTTACGTACATTATTTATTTAAGCAACTTTCAAATAAATTATTATTATTACGATGACCAAATCAACTTCATTATCGTTTTAATTGACATCTACAAATTGTATTGTGTTATGCCAAAAAACCTCTAAATTTAATCAAAATAGAAAGAAAATACTTTAAAAAAAGTGTAGCTACATTAACTAATACATATATTAATATCCACTTAATCATAGTTCATAGAAAAAACTATAACTGATCACAGTAAAGTAAATCAGTTGAAAATAGAAACAAAGAGATGTGAGAATTGTTCATTTTAGATACTGATCAGTAGGGAGAATAATAAAACATCAGATGAGCAAAAGTTAAAAGTTAAAGCTGTTGAAAAAATTAATAAAAAAGCGAATATTCAAATGCCGATGCATATGGTTATAGCCAGACAACAGTTGTAACCCCAATTGGTTTCTAAGGAAAAACCTTTTCGAAACAACAATCAATGCTTCAACTTCATTCTGAACCAAGTACAAAAGTGAGAAACTTGTTTGAAACACACACAAAAAACGTTGTTTCGAAAAAGTCACGAAAAAAACTCTCGGGGACGTAGACATTTTTATTGCATAATAAAAAGCGGTTAACGTTGGCGGTGTTTTAAGGGCTCGAAACTGTTGAGTTAATTAAGCGAACTACATACAAATGGACAGCTACAACTGTAAACTACGCTAATTTTAACGCCCTCAACTCTGCGGATCACAAAAGAAAGTATATCAAATGGACACCTCAACTGAAACGGAAAAATGGTTAACAAATGTTAACTAAGCATGTCTTTTCTTTTGTGGAAGTTGCAGTTGCAACTATTTCCGTGTTGAACAAAAAAGCAAATCTTATGTAAATGCAAGAATTCTATAATAATGTTGGAGGCTGCCACAACTCATGTCAACAAGCAACGCCCACTTTTGAGGCTCGCCATGTGCAAATCTTAAATATTCCCACCTGGCTGGCATATTTACGACTTGTCACTTGGCCTGCATCAAAACCACAACCAAAACTTCAGCCAAAATCTGTCTGGGCCAGCAGGCAATATGGTTATTATGACTCGATGTTGGCTGGCACCCCGTTCCGACAATCGTCTACATGTCTACAACATCGAGTTTGTCAGGAATTTCTGGCTTTTGGATTTGAATATGTTAACCACATAAGAAATGTTTCTCGTACTGACGGAAGTTTTCTTTTCATATTTGTATACCCTGTGAAAATGGGACTTGTATTAGATAAAAAGAGTATTCTTAGATCTTGTTATATAAATATATAAACATTGTGATTTTTATTCGAAATCGAAAGCTCATCAGGATAATGGTTTGTGTATAAGTGACTTTAGTTATGGTGAGGAACTAACTAGTTTTGTTTTAAACTTTGAATGGATATAGGATAATAATCTGATATTCTTTTTCTATTTTCTGCTCACTGAAAGAAGCTTTCAATCGTTGAGGATCAAGCCTTTCCAGTCTGTCAAAAACCGATTTTAAGAAGTATATGATTAAGTGGATCGATGGTTCATAACTTGTGCTAAATGGATAATATTTTGAGTAGAATTTATATGTCTGTTTGCCTATATTCATATAATCACAGGGTATCTTCAAATTGAACACTCTTGCTTAGCTCACTTTTACTTGTGAAAGAGTGAAAAGTGTTCCACATAAAGTTAACTTAAAGGATTATTGAACACGAAGAAACTTGTTATAGGAATATAAATCAATTTTGTCTATTTACCAGACATACTCCATCATTCAAATTAAGTTAATACCCTGTAATCTATCATATAAAAGCTATACACAATAAAATACAGATGTGTCCTTCCGTGTTTTTTCCCTTTTTTTTCCATCATTCAGACAAACTAAGTTAATACTCTGTAATCTATCATATAAATGCTATATACAATAAAATACAGATGAATCCTTCCGTGTTTTTTCCCTTTCTTTCCCATTGTTCGTAGGGGACTTTTATTCTTTTTTAATTATCATGTATTATGTAAAATTCTCGATTGTAAATAAACTTGACATTATTATGGTACAATATACGAATGTTAAAGCGCAATATTCTTTGTCATTGCACGCATTTTATTTTCAAAAATTGTCTATAGAATCGTAGATGTAGCTTCAGATACAACATCAAAAGCATTTTGTGTGGGCGTTAAAAATACAGCGCCACAACCATAATAACCATCTCTTTATATTTAATCTTTAGTATGCAGATTGTTATTGTCACATTTGCACAGTCTAAAGTAGGCTAAAAATAATGATGGTCGTTGCTTTGGTAATTGGTAATTGTTGGGCAAACGGAATTACACAGCTAAAGACTTAATAGCCATTCATTCATCCGGTGCGAAGATCAATAAGCCGGCAAAACGATCCAAAAACGATCCATGCTGTATCAATAAACGTCCCAGGCATTTAAGCGCTAATAAATATTGCTTTGGCAAATAGATTAACTTGTTTTTGTTTTTCGTTTTCAATTGCAATTAAGCGCTACTATTATTATTTGTTGAATAACAAACATGCGAAATCACTTTGGCAATAGCTAACTAAAATCAAATCGACAAATGGCTAAAACAACTGCGGGCTAGGTTCAAGTTTAACGATATAGCTGATGATCCTTGAAGGATCTCCATGTGAATTACTTTGTATACAGGAGTCAAGTGCACTGCGGGCACAACACAATATTAGCTCAACAGTATAAGGATATTTGTGATTATTATTTTATAAACTTCTTAGTTATTGATCGATCGATGATTGTAATTCTTATAGACGTCGCGCTTCGCGGACCCACCGAGCCAGCGTGCGAAGCGCACGATCGCACCACTGGAAATCGAAATGGGAACTGAACGTATTACGACTCACCTCCTAATAATTGTGGTCCAAGTGTGCACAAAATTCCGCCATATGTCGTGGAGAGCCAAACGAGACAAACTCACACAGAGAGCGACACACAACACACACACACACACAACAACACACACTCGCAATGCGGCATTGAAACTCATACACAATGAGAAAGCCACACACACCCACACACACACACACTCACACAGGTGGAAAGAGAACGTCTCACCTATTCACTCTATTCACTCTTCTGCTCTACAGCATCCATACAACATTATTGCTATGCACTTGCAGCGACAACGCACAGTGGGCCGTTTTTGCGACTTCTTTGGTAAAAAATCAGCAAGCATAGTTGGACTTTGAGTTTGACTGGTAATAAATAAAGTGAACAAAAGAATTTGCAAGCGCGGAAGTGGTTGTTCCCTAGTTAGATACATCTATATCATAAAAGGATTAGGCTAGTGTTAGAATCTTGTCACATAATTTCCCCCAACGTAAATCGTAGTTCCCAGTCGTAAATCGAATTACTTAAGCAATAACAGAAACACATCGGAACAACGGAAAGTCCTGAAAGTCTTGATTGTAGATTTTCATACTATCTGTAATTTAGAAAAAATCGTTTCTCACCTTTCAATTTGGGTCTGGTTGGTATATCTCAAACTTACAACCGATTAGTTTAGATAAGATAAATGTAAATCAAAATAAATCTTTACCCGAATTACAACCAAGACTGTAATTACCTAAAATTAAAATTCTAAGCACGCTGTAAAAGCTAAGAGCTTTCCATATTTATAGCTGTCTTAAATGTTGCAAATACTTGTATCATCATTAGTTCAAAAGCTATGATTTTTGCAGACTATTTTGACAAACCGTACCACTGTTCGACGGCGACGTGTCGAAAACATCGCACTCCGATTGTCGACTGCAGCTTGCCGGTAAACTTGTCACACAGCTTTACCTTTATGAGCGTGTGTCTTCGTAGTATATAGGTGTATGTATTTGCGAATGCAACACATATGGTGTTGTTGTTGTTGCTGTTGTTATTACTGATGCTGATGCTAGACATGCCAAATTGATAACAAGCCAAGTCATAGAGACGAAACTTTCACACTCTGTAAGCCTTTAAAGTTAACCGATATGTGACAGGGACAGGGACAGCAAAGGAGATGTGCTTGATAGTTCAATTGAAGGACCAAGTTCAATAGTTTATAGTTTAGTGATAGTTTAGTTGAAGCACCAACTTAAGTAGATCAAGTTATTTATATCTTCCAATTAAACGGAAAGAAAAGTCAGGTAAACAAATTAAACTTTTCGCTGCTTTGATCATTTAAGATCAGGTGGAATGATAAAATAAACTTAACGAAGGATAATGGCAACGAACATACAAAATGAGCCATTAATCGAATTTTATGTTAGTTCATTCAGGTGTTCAGTTTAACGTCTGTCATTTAAACGAACTAACGAATAGCATAGAAAGTGTATTAAGTAATAAAATCGTATATTATCATTATTTTTTACTGAACTATTTTATAGTGTATCAATAAATGTACTTATCTTTACTTATGATACCGCCGTATAACTCAAACGCCCAAGTTATGTTGAAAACAAGACAGATGAACAGCTCCATCTCTTTGGCTCTTTATTGAGTGCATTGTGCATTTTTTGTGGGCCTCGTATTCCTGGAGCACAGCTGTGGCAGCCTGTGGCATAAGGCGTCGGAAATGGTTTAGCCCCCACAATAATGCAGAAGGCGGCACATTTAAGGTGCCAGAGGCAGATTTATTTCAAAGTTAGGAGCGTGGGTCCACAGATCAAAGATTACCACACAAATATTGTGTCTAGGAAAGAGCATCTATTGATTAAGCTCCTGAATTTGACAGGTATCCAATTGATCAAAGGATCAATTAAATATTCATTAACACAATGAATTGTCAGCTCTGATTACACCCTATTTGGCCAGTTAATAGTTACAGGGTATACAAACAATATATAAATAAATATTGAAGCGCGTTGTTGCAAGTGCAACAGAAAGTGAAATTGTTGCTCATTTATCTGCGCACCCAACAGACAAGACAGATTTCAAGTTAAAGCAAATAAAGCCTATAAAGCCATTGGGCAATTTGTCGTAAGTTGTAAGTCGCAAGTCGTAGTTAAAGATTAGTGGACACCGCCAATCATTGAACGCCTTAGATGACTCTAACTCTAACTCTGTCTTTGTTTTTGCTATTGTAATTTGTTTAACACCATCGACAGCATCGGAAACTCCTTTGGTGCGTTGTTAATGTTACAAAAGGTTACCGCGGGCCGAAAGTGCCAATTGAATTGCCAGCTGATGTTTAACCTGCTCCGACTTCGACTCCAACTCCTCGATATCTCAACTCTCCATTGGAAGATAAACACTTGTAATGCGAAAGTGTTTTGATGCCACAGCGCTTACACAATGCACACACAAAAACAACACACGAGCTGTTAAGTGCTTAAAGCCAGGCAACTACCAAGTTGGCTAAGCCAAAACTCACAATCAGTCTATAGTCCATACGTCTCAAATGGAAACCGCTTGCCTTTAGCTTGGAATAAAGCTTAAAGATAATGGTTAAATCGGAAATAAACCTGGAATAACATTCTCTTTATCGAAAGGAAAATTTCACATTAAATACTCAAACATTTAAGATAAATTATGAGTCTTGAATAACCTATGCACAATAATACAACAGGTTGTAACAATGATGTTAAACATTTTAAGTACTTTAATACTTTATGTATCAACATTAATGAAAATTATTGTTTTAACCTTTAATTATATTTAAAACAACATCTCAATATATCTCTTGTAATTTTAATTACGAAATTAATTGGATAAACAATAAAAGTTTTACTACAAAAATAAAACGAAAAATGTAATAAAAAATTCGGCAACCTGTGTTTGAATTACTTCTTTTTTCCTTTTCCTTCCATAAATTAAAGATTACAAAATTATATGAATAAGCAGTATAATATAAGATCCAAAACATTGTTCAAGGCATTTGGATTGTAAAAAATTAGAAGAGGATCAAAATAACACAAGTAATGTCAATTCTATCCTGTTTACAGGGTATCAAGGCAGTCAAGAGGATCAAAATAACACATGTAATGTTAATTCTATCCTATTTACAGGGTATCGAGTCAGTCAAGCAGACTAGCCTACGCATAATGCCAAAGTGTTGCCCAAGCGTCTGGTATTTTTTTTGCCAGATAGACAATAATTAAATTGTGGAAAAATGCCGGCAAAAATGTAAAAAAAAACCGAATAGCAACAACAAAAACAAAACAAAAAAAAGATACAATGGCAATAGGAAAACCGGCTTTTCAAAAAAGTCTACATTTAATGGACAGGCGCCTACGTTGCGTTGAGAGGAATGGAAAAAAGCCAAACAAAACAAAGTGAAGTGAAGGCGTACGACAAGCCCACGAATCGCAGAGCTAAATCGATGCAGCTACACGAGATCAGTGATCGGATCGGCGATCAACGATCAAACAATCAACGATCGGGCGATTAATGTGATTAAATTGATTAAGAAAAGTCAATGAGCGCCCGTTCACAATCAATTAAGTATTTGGACAGTGAGATGAGGCGACCAGGACAGGACAGGACAGGACAGGACAGGAGTAGAGTGTGCGAGTAGACGTATTTGGATAAGATCATTAAAGTGTGTAGAGCAATCATTTTCTGCCAGTTGCCATAATCTGCCACACCACACCACACTTGGCTTAACTTGGCCTAATCATTTGCATAAGCGCCGGCAATCGCTTCTGTTACCGAGATACGAGATTGTTTTCGCTCATGTTGTCTATGATCGTTGAGGCGATCAGCTTGATAGTTTGATGTTTGATAGCAATGTCATGTTGTACATGATTATGGCTTTTTTGCCAACTTTGATTACAAGTAACAAGATCATGATGCATTTTCGAAAGCCTAAATTGCAATATACTTTGGATTCACAGATAGTCCTTGCACATTCGCTGAAAGTGAAAGTAAACGATCATCATCATCATCATCCCAAGTCAGCCGATCACCTGCCATGTGTGAAATGTCTAGAGGGGATTGGAAGACTCTGATGCTGATGCTTATGCCTTGGTTGCCTCGTTGATTCTGATACGAAAATAAAATGTATATGCATGCAAAACTTTATCGGCTTACTCCTTGCAAAATGGAAAGTACATTTCAATTGATAAAGCTATTTGCCACGAAGTCGGAGTAGGAGTCGGAGTAGTAGTAGGAGTTTAAGTTGTAGTCTGTGCCACAGGCAACGGGCAACGCGCAACACATGATGTCCAGTCAAATCAAACTGAAATCGCACTTTAATTTGCTCCCATTTAACACTTTTACCCAATAACATCAACAGCAACAACAACAACAATATCAGCAACATTGTTATTGTCATTTTGAAATATGTTGTGTAAGGCCTTTTAAGGATCAGACGATCAGGCGATCACCGATCGACTTTGGCGTTGGCGTTTAACTCCCACAGCGTCGTTGTTTGGCTCGTAAATAAGAAAATATCCCAGCCTGACGCAGTATGTATTTTTTTTTAGACCCTGTACTTTAAAAATGTACAAATGGGTCTATTACGTTTGTGCAAATGTGCGTAACAGGCAGAAGGAGGCGTGGCAGACCCCATAAAGTATATATATTCTTGATCAGCATCAACAGCCGAGTCGAAACAGCCATGTCCGTCTGTCTGTCCCTTTTTTGAGTTCCTAGATCTCAGACTCTATAAGAGCTAGAGAGACCAAATTTGTCATGTAGGTTCATCTATATCTCAAGTTGATCAAGTTTGTTTTAGATTTTTGCCACGCCCACCACCGCCCCCGCAAATTAATTTCAAAGTCGACTATAGTCCTAACCGATCCTGCAAATTTCATTCAATTCGAATGATAATCGCGGAAGTTATTCAACTAACAATGTTACGGGCAAAATCAAATGATATCTTCGTAGTGGCGTCATCTATGGGAATTTTTTTGAAACTTAAAGAATCTGTAATGATCGCTTTGCAATCAAAAAGTACAGGGTCTGCTACTGTCGAGCTTGCTCCACCGTAGCTTAATGCATTTTTGTCTTCTCCTTATGCTGTTTTGTTTTTTGTGAATGAATTGGCCACCACCAATAGATAGCCCAGACATCTGGATAGACCCCTACAACAGACTACGACTACTGCCAAGGCATTTAGAAAGTCGACGTCGCCGTTTAAAAGTCAAGGAAAATAAATTGAAAACTGTAAAGCAAATTACCGGCAAAATGCATTGTGACAAGACTTGGCGTGGGTGTTTTTTTTTTTTTTGTTGTTAACATTCGTCCCACCATTTCTCCCACCAACTCCCCCCACTTGGGGCTTGGGGATCTGTGTAGTTATGTGTGTATATTGCTCGTAAAGCCTCTGGTCACACAGTTTACACGCAACTGCATAATTACCTATCCAATAAATATTTCATTATGTCCATTACAAATACTTCCACATATTGCATTTTTTGTAATTTCCATTGTTAATCCTTTACATATCAGTTACTTAAATCTTTGCAGACAGTTATTAAGATTTCCTTTGGAAATATGTTAACCAACATTTGATACAATAGAAGAGGTTGTTGTGATTCGACATGTTTAACTAATATATGTATATACTATACTAATCAGGGATCGCAAATAAGTGTCATGAGTTCAAGTAAACCAAAGTCTTAAAAATATAGGTATGTTTATGAAAGAATCATAAAAATACCAGTATGTATGGTACATTTAAAGCTCTTTCTCTTTTTAATATAGCAATCATTTATCTTATTTTAAGTTTTAATATAAAGTTTAGAAATAATAATAATAATATTAAAAATAATAATAATACTAATAATAATAATAATAACAACAATAATAATAATAAATCTTAATTGGAGTCATTTAATATCACAAATTTTAAACTTTCAATCAAAATTTAATAAAGTGAAATTAATTTAAAAATTAAAATACATTTTGTGTTTTTATGGCACTGTATTCAATTTTTAGTTTTAAAATTTATAATGCGTATCAAAAACTGTAGTTATTTTAAAAAGATAGAGTTAATATTCACTCTTTTAATAAAAATCAAACTATTTGTATTTTATAGCTTGAATTTTAAAAACTGTAATCGTTGGGAAATAATCTCTAATTTCTGATATCACAGTTTAGCTTCATAGTATCAGCTATATTATTGTCTTTACATATTTTCGAAATTAAAAACAGAATAATAAATTGAAAAAATAAAGCAAGAAATTTTATAATTATATATTATTATCTTATTATTATATATAATTTTGCAGGGTACTTTGTCTTCGGCATGCTGAAGAAACCAATATATTTTCATTTTCTTATCAAAATAATATTATTATAGGGGTCCACTATAAATTCATTGAAAGGGAAGTAACAAAGATTGCATAGTTATTTTTAGTTAATGTGGAGTCAAGAGTTGCTGCTAGAGTCAAGAAACAATATAATAATCTTTCTCCCTCTCATTGTCCGAGAACACTTTGTCACGTTTAAGTTGAAATAAATTTGTCATTTGTCGCATGGCACGTAAACTTTACTTAAAACTATTATAACATTAACTACTATTATGCTACAGCGTGTCCCGAAGCTTGTTATATTATCATACTTATTTACATAACTATGTGACGGTGACAGGGAAAATCCATATACATTTAGAAATATAGAAATAAAACCCACCTTTCTTGTTGTTGCTGTTCATGTTGTTGTTGTTGTTGGGGAACTGTCTTTGGTATCATCACATCGTCGACTAACTCTGATTGCTGTGATTGCTCAAATTGATTTGCATTCGTATTTGTATTTGTATAAATATTATGATTAATTTTGTTATTTAAATTATTTTTTGGCACTTTAGCAGTCGCTTCATTATTATTTATTTCACTGTCAGGCACTACACTAATATGCTCATTATTATTATTATTATTATTGATATTTACATTAGACGACGACAACAAATTCAAGTTTACTGACGTGTCTTTTACATCGCCCGGTCTTGTTGTTGTTGTTTTTGTTGTCGTTGTTTTTGCACTAGTTCTTGGCGCTGTGCCCAACTTCAGGGCAACACTATCTGCCTCTTGTTGTTGGCGTGTTGTTGTTGCTGTTGTTGTTGTCACAGGCGCCTCCTCTTCTGATGCAACTTCTTTACTTTTCTCGTTATTATTTAACACTATAGGCACTTTTTTATTGCTGCTTCCTGCTGCATGCAAAGGGTTTAGGGGCATGTGCGTATTCACCCCTGCCCTCTGCTCGCCAGCTGCATTTTCACTCGCCACAGTTGCAGCATTTACTACTGAAAACTCATCTGCTGCGGCAGCATTGTCGTATAACCAGAAACAGCAGCTGTAAGTAAAATGGCAAGAGAGAAATTGTTTGGGGTGAGAGATGCATGAGGTAAACGCACATTTATTGAGACAATTTTGTTGTCTTACCTTAGTATTAGATTTATGTACATAAAGCGCACTAAATGCAATCTAATTTTCATTCTTATGTTATCCAGCGCGAACGGCTAACGCGAAATTATACAAAAAATTCCAATAGTAAGCGTTTTGCGAATCGGCGCGACGTTGTTTTATTTAGCATGCCCGATGGTGTTATATCAATTTTATTTCTTGTACACAATTTCTATTCGTTCACGAGCGAAACGGTGCGCACTTTAGGACTATGCCTAAAACGTTCATACTGTGTTGATTTAAAAAATAATAATAAATAAGAGAGCTGCCAAAAGTAGTCGCAGCAAAAAACAAAATTATAACTAGAGCTGGCAGATGCACGATAACAATAGTCGATACTTGCTTATGTTACCACCACTAGGCTTGCATTCAGCGTATTCCCGTCGCTTCAACTATCGATATTTCTCTGATCGATACACTATCTAACAATTTTCACTCAAATTGTAAGACTTTGTGAGTTGTTTTTGAATTTCCAAGTGTTTTAATGACTTTACTACATCGTTTGTTCCTCGATTTAGATATAAATGCTTCACAAATATCGATAGCGATATTCTCGTCTGAGTTAGATATCGTTTTTATATATGTCATCGCAAAAATATCTATCGATATATCAATATATTTTCAGCAATTCAGTCCATAAGAAAGGAAGACAACAACAATTTTCACCAGTTGATTCCCATGAAAATTTGATTGAAAATTATAACTTAAATATAATTCCATCATGTCATTCCTGCGTGGTTCACTGAACTATGTTTGGTGCACAACCAGCGTGCTGGGAAAAGGGGCCACCGGCTCTGTATTTCAGGTAAATTACAAAAAATGCGTCATTACAAAGCTTTTGTGTAAACATTAAATATAACAATGTGAATGTGTTTCCCCTTTATTGCAGGGAGTAAATAAGACAACTGGAGAGTCTGTCGCTGTTAAAACTTTTAATCCCTACAGTCATATGCGTCCCGCTGATGTCCAGATGCGAGAGTTTGAGGCTCTGAAGAAAGTAAACCATGAAAATATTGTAAAACTGCTGGCGATCGAGGAGGATCAGGAGGGACGTGGCAAGGTCATTGTTATGGAGTTGTGTACGGGTGGAAGTTTATTCAATATCCTGGATGATCCGGAGAACTCTTACGGCCTGCCAGAAAATGAATTCTTATTGGTTCTTGAGCATCTATGTGCCGGCATGAAACATTTGCGAGATAATAAACTAGTGCATCGTGATCTGAAACCTGGCAACATTATGAAATTCATATCGGAAGATGGTCAAACCATATATAAGTTGACAGACTTTGGTGCTGCTCGAGAGCTAGAGGACAATCAACCGTTTGCCTCTCTCTATGGCACAGAGGAGTATTTGCATCCTGATCTCTATGAGCGTGCTGTGCTGCGTAAGTCCATACAACGATCATTTACTGCCAACGTTGATCTATGGTCCATTGGAGTTACTCTTTACCACGTGGCTACTGGTAATTTACCCTTTAGACCATATGGCGGTCGTAAGAACCGCGAAACAATGCATCAAATAACCACAAAGAAAGCATCTGGAGTTATATCGGGTACGCAGCTGGCCGAGAACGGACCAATAGAGTGGTCAACAACGCTGCCACCCCATGCACATCTCTCTCAAGGTCTCAAGACACTTGTTACCCCATTGTTGGCCGGGTTATTGGAGGAGAATCGTGATAAAACTTGGTCCTTTGATCGATTTTTCCAGGAGGTGACCCTGATCTTGCGCAAACGTGTCATCCATGTATTTTTTACGAATCGCACTAGCTCTGTGGAGGTTTTCCTGGAGCCGGAAGAACAAATTGACAACTTCCGGGAACGCATATTCCTGCAAACTGAGGTGCCGCTGGAAAAGCAAATATTGCTATTCAACAACGAACATCTGGAAAAGAAAGTTACGCCACACACCATCGGTAAGTTGGTTAAACGTTATTGCAAAGAAAAACATAAAACCTTCTGTTCATTTACAGCCAAGGCTTTTCCAAACACAACCACTGAGCAGCCCATATTCCTGTACAGCAATGATGACAACAATGTTCAATTGCCTCAACAATTGGAGCTGCCCAAATTTCCAGTTTTTCCTCCAAACGTATCTGTTGAAAATGATGCCAGCTTGGCAAAGGTAAGCTTATCAAATACAGCTGAAAGGATGAATAGGTCAGCTTTATTAGTTGGTCCTAAATTTATTATTAACAGATAAGTAAATAATTTTAATGTTTGTGGCTTTCAGGCAGCTTGCAGCGTGGGACATGAATGCAAACGACGCGTAGATATATTTACTACAATGGACATTCTAATCAAGAAAGGCGTTGAGCACTTCATTGAGATGCTGATTACCACCATTACATTGCTGATCAAGTGAGTTAATACTATATGCACTCGACTAACTATATAATAATTTATCTTTTATCGCATAGAAAAACAAAGAGCTTTGACAATCTGCTCTCGACAGTAGTTGACTATGCAGATGTGGTACAGAATATGACCAGAGTGGTGAGATAAATCTATAGTCTCTTAAATTATAACTAACAGATTTGTTGTATTATCATAGACAAAGGGGGATCAGGAGCTTAAGTGTCTACTTAGCGCGCTGGAGAACGTGAAGAGTGATTTCGATGCAGCAGCAGATGTGATAACTCAAATGCACAAACACTTTGTTACAGACGATGAGCTAAAGTGAGTATACTCCAAAGTGAAGAAATATTATACTTACACTGCTATTTTTCAGTGAACAATGGTTATCATCGATGCACGGCAAGAAATGTCCTTGTCGTACGCGAGCCAGCGCACAGGCAAAGTATTTGGTAGAACGCTTGCGTGATTCATGGCAACATTTGCTTCGGGATCGTGCAACACGTACTCTTACTTACAATGATGAACAGTTTCATGCGCTGGAGAAGATCAAAGTAGATCACAATGGCAAGCGTATTAAGCTACTGCTGATGGAGAATGTTAATCCTGCAGTGGCACAAATGGCTGAGTGTTTGGCTGATTGGTATAAACTCGCACAAACAGTGTATCTAAAAACACAAATATTGGAGAAGGATGTGCGCGACTGTGAACGGAAATTAGATAACATTCGCGATGAGTTGTTCCACATTAAGTCTGACCAGAAGCTCGACGTAGATACTAAAAACCTTTCCAGTAGTAATCAATTGGCCAAAATTGAGGAACGCAATCGGCTGCGCATTATGAAGCAACAGCAAATGGAGGTCATGGCCGTAATGAAAAAGAACAGCGAATTGATAACGCTTCTCAAAAATTTAGGATTTGTAAATGACAATGTGAATGGAAGCTAGCTTCAATACAACTATATTAGTTAGATTTTAAACATAAGTCTGCATCATGTTAATAGTATTACCATGTAAATAATAAAATATTAAAGATAATCAGATTTGAAAAGGCGCGCAAGTTTAGGGATGATAGAGCTACCAGAGAATCATGCCACTATCGATAAGCAAGAAATTTCGATAAATCAGTAATATCGATTGCTTATCACAGCTGGGGGTGGCTTTGCTATTGTTTTCATTTTATTTTTCGTTTGTAAACAATATTTTTTAAATGTTCATACGCTTGCCATGCTTTCATTATTGAGCACAGTTGCCAGTGCTATTGATGCGGCGCTGATACAACCAATTACGAATACGATTGATACGATTGCGGCGGCTATTTATTACTTTTTTGCTATTAGCTGCTATATTGGTTATTGCTTGGTTTGTGGAGCCGGCTTTCTCTGGAGATTTCTCTGCGATGGATATCAACTAGGCACGATAGTTTTCAAGGAATGCAGACTGTTCTATTTTAAGTCGCGACTCGTTGTCTGTGATGTTTTTGACTACATCTATCATGGCACTGGAGATGGCCTGCAGCTGGCACGCAATGCTTCAAAAGGAATTCTCTTATTCTTGAGCAATGTGCTCATAGAACTTGGTAATTTTACGCTGTGGCTACTGTTGCTGCTGCCGCGGGCTATCATTGCCATTTTGGACTACATCCTATTTCTACTTCAACAAGTTGGTAGTTACATTTTGGAAATCGGCACACATTTGTTCCACAACCTTTTCCGACTGTCCATCGGGATCGCTGTGCTCCTGGTACTCTACATGTACCGTGGCTATGTGTATCTCTACATAAGAATGCTGATCAGAAAACTACGTCATGTGACGTTAAACAAAATGTACAACGCTCTACAGGGAATATGGACTTACACAGACCGAAAACTATCCTGGCTACTACGAAAATTCGAGATTGGCGAGCCTCAATATTCTGATTCTTCGGCGATCCGGACGGATCAATGTGTGGTCTGCATGGAACGCAGAAGGAACATTGTCTTACTTCCTTGTCGGCATCTGTGTATGTGCAAGGAGTGTTCACAGCAGTTCAGTCGCTTTGAAGGCGGAAATCGCTGTCCTATTTGTCGGGATTTCATTGAGACCATCATTCCCGTTTATTCATAAAATTTTCTTTATTATTTTTGTATATTTGTTATGTATATACCCATATTGGACTGCCAAAAGGAGCTTTAAATATTAGTTATTAGTTAGCCATTTAAGATAAAATTGTAATTGTCAACCCAATGATTCAAACGTTTGCTTAACACTCAAGAAAAAATAAACTGTTTTTATTTGAAATCAGTGAAAGAATACAATTTGTATATATGTATAAATATATAGAAGTATATGTATGCATATGCTTTGTATAACTGATTTGATCGAAAGGCATATAGAAAAGAACTATTAAATTTATGCTTACATATTAATTAAAACAAAACCAAATGAAATTTATTGCATTTGCTTTGTTTTCCATTGCATCTGTAAATAATTAATTATGTAGATTGCAGTTAAGATTAACGATCAATTGCGTATTGTATAAGTTTCTTATTTGATAGCTAAATTAATAAAATAAGATAAAATTACACAACGGGCTATATACTTATGTAACAATAACAGTTTTTCTCATATTGTATGTATGCATGTAATATATATGTAGTATATGTATAGGTTTGTATACATAGGTAGCTTCTTCAGGTATTTCTACTATAACTTTGCTAGTAATACGCGCATAATTAATAATATTTTATAATTCATGCCTTATGTTATAGCTTTGCTGATTGGCTGATTTTTCAACTTTGAATTGGTTTTATTCTTAATAAATATTTAGATTTCCATTGTATATACATAATCCAATAGTTTATATTCTTTGTTATCTCTTTCAAATGCACTAAAAGGCGTACATTTTTATCTTTTTACTAAATTTGTGACTATGCGTAGTAATGATTTTATTTCAAAAGTACATACTGATGAATTTTTTATAATTATTTGTAGCCATCGGTAAAGTTTTCCTACTTATCCATTTTGGTAGGTAAGTACGTAATAAAATATATGTATGTATATATTCAAAATATGCATCTCATATATTGTATATATGTATACTAGTTATATTGTTGTGTATGTAAACATATATAATTTATTAATGTTTAAATGTTTTCTTTAAAATCGTCCCATTGAAAAATCTATAGTGTATTTTCTCAAAAATATGCACTCCATTTTTTTCCATACTTGACAGTTGTATATATGTACGTATGTATTTATTTATGCAGATATATTTATGTATATTTGCATATGTATATGCGCTTACATATAAAATTACAAAAGAACATTTAACACAAATTTGTGTGTTGGTTTACTTCAGCTTAAGCCTTTGTGCCAATGAAGAAGTTGTTGTTTTGTAAAAGATTTCTATTCAAAATATATGCTGATGTATGTACATACAAATGTACGTGTACATAAGTATGTTTGTATGTATGTAGAAGGTACAAAGTAGGTTTTTGCGGGAACGACTGATCCTCAAATATGTATACATATATATAAATATGTATGTACAAAGATAATGATTAAGTAACATAGTGTTTGTATTGTTTTTTTTCGATATGTAACGGCTAGATAATGGCATTTCATTTTTGGGTTTAAAACCAACAAACCACTTTGGTCACACTGTTTTACTTTCCTGCTTAACCGTTTTTAAGCCGCTTGCAACCGTTTTGAACCGTTACATGAGCTTAGATGTATATTCAATTTATGGTTTACACAAGTGCTTTGTTATTGCTACTTATAGTATATTATGTATGTACGTATCTAAATATTAATGTATATATGCATGTAAATATATTTAAGTAAAGACAATGGCTTTTTACTGGACATCATGTGGATATTATATTATATTTAGTTAGTATAGCTCCAGTTTTGTCGGCTGTAGATCAAATAGTTTCTTATTTTAAAATTGCCTAAACTAAATATAAAGTTATTAAAGGATGTACAAAATCTAATTTTTCAACTACATTAATTAATTATTAAATATTTCATAATTTATGATCTATCTAATTAACTAATAGAAATACAAAATTTTATGCCAATAACGAAAATAAGTTAATAACACTTAAGGTCTGTGATGTGCACTTGGAAAGCCTAAAGAGATATGTTTTTCATTCATTTAGCCTAAACAGTTATTGTAGTCTTTAGTTTTACATATAGAAATTTTTATCATTTGTTTTTTTCTTATTTTTTTAAGTACATTTATACGAAAAGGGAAAGGCTATAATATTAATTATTTGCTACCTACGGTTTCTTCTTTCATGCAAATTTGTATTCAATCGTTTGTAACGAAAAGTTATATGTATCAAATAAATCATATATAAAAAATTGGACATAAGTATAGACATCTATGTAGAGTTCAATGCCAATCTATCACAAATTCACATAGAGGGGCTTCAATCAAAAAATAACACATAAAGAGATTCACATCAAGTGCACAATCCATTTGCAATTCTTTGAGAACTCATTTGGAGTAATTGTTATAATTATTTTGTTTTAATGTTTTTTTCTTGCTTGGAACATACTATTTAAATATATATGTATATAGATATTAGGATCTTAAGCTACAGAATACTAATGCTTAGTCTATTATCTTATTAATTAGTTTGTGTTTGTGTGCAGCTCTGTATGTGTCAGACACAAATCACATAAAGGTACTTCAACTCTCTCTCTCTAAGTGCGATAAAAACTCGAACCAAGATTGCAAAAATGTAAACCTTACTTTAAACTATATCTGTATCTATATACCATATTTACTATTCCTAGGTATCTAGATTTTAGTTTATGAAAAAATACTTTGCCGGGACAATTTCTTTTTAGAATTATATACACAATAGATTTACAGTTACAGAGGGGAGGGTCTTATAGCTATAGCTTTAATTTTAAATGTAACTGATGCTTAAAACGATTGACTAGAAGTAAGCTAAAGGCAAGAGTTAGGCATTGCATAGAACATTTGTGTTTTGTACTCGAAGGCAAGCATTAAGGTTTGAAATGGGGGAGTACCTGTAAAGTAGGTGTATGGTTAGAGGGTTGCATGTGCGTGTTACTGTCTGTTGTCGGTTGTCTATTGCCTATTGATTTTGACGGTTTGAATTAAACAATTTAACAATTAACGTCAACAAGTTGTGAATTCTATGGAGTTCTGACAAGTCACGAAGCCCTCGAAATTGGTGAAATATTGATGAGACGACGCCAATTATGCACTACCCTGTTGAGAGGTAGGGTGCTAGATAATTTACTGGATTTTACCTTACTTTACTTACTACGAAGCAACTAGATACTTGCACTTGGTAGCTGTGCCATTTCCTTTATTCTTTGCACAGATTTGGATGTTATTTAGGGGTTGCTTAGGTCTATGTGTACTTAAGAGCTAGTTACGAAGGAAGCAATGTTATGGCGCCTAAAAGGGCAACGTGGTAACGAACATATTCTCAATGAGTGACGGTGCCGGCACTAGATCCTCCAGTTTCAGATAGAATATGCGCTGCAATCCCTGTACGCTCAGGGAGCGTAGTTCCGGGAGTTTTCCTAGCAGACGACTGAAGTAGTGCTGCTTTTTCTGGGCCTCGGCATTGTAGGTGACATGATCTCTCAAGCTGCCAATGATTTTCATTTGCAGTTGCTCCACCTTCTTTGGTTCTCGCAGTCCATGACGTTCTACAAATACAGGAGACTTAATCTATGTTCCATTTAGGGTTAGAGTTTGTGATAACTTACCAGTAATGAGAGTGAGAGCACAGAGGCAAGCGAAAGCAGATATGTCGATCTCTAGGTTGTGCAGACTGCGACTGAACTCCATGATGCCGTTGAGCCAGTCGCCAAAGGATCGCTGACATTGACTGCGATGCAAGACAGTTCCATTGCAAAAGATCATCTTGGTGTCATCGCTGCGAGCACGATAGGAAAGCCTCAACACGAAGAGCTCCAGGGAAGCGGACTGAAAGAGCAACTCCTGATCCTCAGGAGTGAGTTCCAAGAAACCAGGAATCTTCTCAGCAAACTGCTTAATCACATCCACCGAGTTGGTCAGCAGTTGATAAAACTGTTGCACCTTATCAGCCTCACTCATGCCCAGTCCACTTGACCCAGCTGCAGGAGAGAGCTGCGGCTCCTCGTAGTGTGTGTAGTCCAGGCAAGAGGGATCGGGTGTCGTGTCCACATGGCTACGAACTAAAGCTGTGATCAACGAGATGGGCGGCGAAGGTGGCGACTCTTGCGGTGACTTTGGCTTGGACGGCAGCCTTCCACGACGACCCTTGAGAGAATCGGTCCGGACTACCTCCTTGACCATACCGACTACCAGACACTTCTGGAAGCGACAGAACTGACAACGATTGCGCCGTCGCTTGTCCACCGGACAACTCTTGTCCGCCAAGCAAACGTACTTGGAACCCTTCTGAACAGTGCGCTTGAAGAATCCCTTGCAACCCTCACAAGTACGCACTCCATAATGCTGACAGGCTGCGGTATCGCCACACACGGCACACAACAGTTGCAAGGGGGAGGAGGATGAGGAGTTCACTGACTGCAGCAGTCTTCCTGTCTGGGAATGCAGAAGATCCCCTCCAGCGACGCTTGCCGGCGAACTGGCTGCCGAATTCGGTGCCGAACTCAATTGGACTTGAAGAGCATGAGCATGTCGTGGACCCAGTGTCATCTTGGCCAGCTTCGGGCTGTGTGCGGCTGCGGCAGGAGACACGGAACGTTGGACGGGCAATGAGGCACGACGCATGGGCGGCACAACGACCATAGCACCAGAGTTTAAGGCGGTGGCGGCAGCAGCTGCTGCTGTGGCAGCCTCCAGTTCGGAGATGGTGGGAAATGTGGGCAAGGAATAACGCTCGCCATTGTGGGAGTTGTAACTCTGCAGGGATGAGAAAAACTATCTATAAGTAAGCCCAAGAAACTGTGGTATTGTTAAGGTTTTACTTACATGATGAAAGCCAGCTTGTTGTTGTTGCTGTTGTCCATAGAAGCCTTCATTCTGGTTGTATTCATACAGCGAGCTGGCCGAGGAGCTGGGCGATGGATTGGAAGTGCCATTGATGGCATTGAAGTGGCCATGATAATTATAACCATTGTTGTTGCTGTTGGCATTACTCTGCTGCAATTGCTGTGGTTGCGTCTGCAATTGATGCAATGAAGTCGGACATGCACTTAGTCCTGCGATCACTTCTGCCGCGGTGGTTAATGGGTAACAATCCTCATCCATTTTGAGTGTGAGAATCTGATCTGTGGGCGTGGCCGCCGCTGAGGAGGAGGACGCTTGCTTGGGACTGCTGCCGCTGCTGCTGTTGTACTTGAGGGAATAAGTTTCCTGGAAGCTGGGTAAGCTGCTGCCACAGGAGAGTGGTCCGCCAATAGGTGAGATCAATTGCAGCTGTGCGGCATGCAAGTGTTGCTGCTGTTGCTGTTGTTGTTGCTGCTGCTGCTGTTGGGCGTGTAGAGCTATGGCGGGATCGCTGCTGGAACGTAGACTGAGCAGGCACAGCGAATGATGATCCTGCTCTGAACTAGGACTGGTTGTGGGCAATGGTTGATCCTGTATGGAGGACAATCGTTTATCGCGCAGACAGGTCAACTTGGTGAGATTCTCAATGGAGCTGGTGAGATCCTCGCTGCTGCCAATCAATGTTGCACTTGATTCCACCTGGGTATCCGGATAGCTTGCTACCGATTGCTCCAATGCTGGCGAGAGCAACGAGTTGTTCGAATCCGAGGGAAAGAATAGATCCGAGAAGAGTTCACTGTGGGAAACGGCCGCGTCGGCTAAATTGCTGATCAACTGATCCTCTTCATGGGATAGCAGCGTGTCCTGGCTGGATGAAGACAGCAGTAACTGCTGCTGTTGCTGCTGTGCAAGCAACTGTTGTTGCTGAGAGCTCTGCTGCTGCTGTTGTTGCTGCTGCTGCTGACGAAGGTGATTATGATGTGAATTATGATGATGATGATGTGCAGCACTTGAAGCAACTGCTGTCACTGCCGACGTCGTCGTTGTTGTCGTCGTCGCGGTTTGCGTTGAGAAATTGTCGAACGACGAAAGTGAACTAAAGGAGCTCTGCAAGGCAAAAGAGTCAAACACCGACTGAATTAGTAAATCACACTCTAGCCAAGGATAATACCTTCCATCTATGTCTAGTTCTAAGTGTAAGCCATGAAAAAGGTGGAGTCTGACATGCGCGCTATCAGCGGCAACTCCGATTGGTGGACAACCCCTTGCAACCCCTAAATGGAAACTTCCTTAACCATATTTCGTATTTCCAATTGGTTATGCATAACGAACTTGGCATGGAAATTTTGGCAAACTCAATTAGTTAGCTATTGAAGGTGTTGTTCTGCTCACAGCGGGCAATTAACACCGACATTCAGCAATCATTGGTCCTGCCTTATGGCCATTTGCATAGGCAACATGGTAACGCTTGAATCCTGACAGAAATTCAACCCATCAAGCGATTAGGGATTTTGGAAGAGTCAGAAATTCAATTTAAATAGAAATTACCATTTCATATCACACCATATCTTATCTAATATATTCAAAAATATATCTACACCAAATCAAAAATCTACATAATTTTGTTTTTAGTACACCACATATGTTTTCTTTCTTCTTAATTTCTTCTTATTCTCTTTCCTATTTCCCTTGTTTTGCTTTTTGTAACTTCTCAAAGATTCTTAACTGTTAAAATATATTTAATAAAAGCAGAATGTTTAAAAGTTTGGCAATAGAGGACAGGCTTTATTTCCACCTTTCCAGAGCAAGAATGTCATCTGCTAAGTATTATTTTCCCCCAAGGATACTTAGAGTATTATTTGTTTCGACTTACATTGGGTTGCAAAAGTAACATGCTTGTGGTCGCTTGATTATGTAGCCTCACTTGGCCCTGGATTTTGGTTGTTGTTGCCACAGCAGTTGTTGCTGCTGCTGTTGTTGCAGCTGTTGTAGCTGCTGTTGTCGCTGCTGCTGCTGCTGTTGTTGCAGTCAGAGTTGTTGTTTCCTTTGTTGCAATTGAGCTAGCTGCAGCTACTGTTATTTTCCTTGAATTTTCCGACTTGAAGTTCTTCAATTTAGTCGCAACCTTCAAGTATGGTCTAGAGCTCTGCTCGACCGTTTTAATGGGAGGCGAGCGACGCGTCTCACTTTCTGCACCTACAATTGGAGAATGGGAAATTGTTTATCATTAGGATATGCTTGGCTGGATAAGCGTGAATCCGTGAATGTCAAATGGTGTCTAGGGCATGCTTGATTCTAAATATGCAAATATGTGGAGTGAGTGATTTTTGGTTGGAATGTACTAAATGCCAAATGCTGATGAGATGATTGCCCGTAACCCGCCCAACAACTGGGAAGATTCAAACAGTTGCTCATATTTGGCAAAATGTTGCTCAATTGTCTTGCGTTCCACACGCAAACAACCGTATCGAATGTCTTAATTAGAAATGCTCATGCGCCCATCCGAGCCGCAAAGACACTCGGCTCACACCACTTGGCTGAAGAAGAAAGAAAAACAACAACAAAATCAAGAGCCCATGATGCCAACCAGAGTCGATGTCGAGTCGGGCCAGCGCCAAAAACGAGGATCACATCTCCATCTCAGTTAATGCGGCACATAAAATGTAATAAATTGTGTTGTCCGCTTGCAGCACGTTGACTCCGCGTGCTTGCTGCCATTGCGGGGCCACGTTGCGGGTGTTCGGTTTTGATTATAATAAATATTATGGCTTATTCGTATTTCGCGTATTGCAAAACGTCATTTGGACTCTACGTTTTGGCGGGTTTTTTGTCGTAGTAGTCGTCGTCGTTGTTGTTGTTGTCGTTGCTGGTTTTCACTTCTTTTTTCAGAAATCATTTTTCACAATTTGCATATTTTTATTTTATTTGTGATGAAGCTTTTCGAAAGGAGCTTCTTTTGTAATTGTAAAGAATCTCTAACGACATAAGTCACTTCTGCATATTTTAAAATAAAATGCAAGCTTCTTAAGGAAGAAATGTATGAATAATTGAATACGTTATTTAGCTCAGTGTCAAACGATGTGCACTTTGCTTTTCAAAATGTAACGGCAGAATTCATTAAAAAAACATTGCCAAAATGGCGATACAATTGCAGCTCATGTAAACGAATGAGAACGGAACTATAATAAAACGAAGGAACGAAGAAAGATTTGGTACATTGGTACCAAAATTGGTACATTCGTACTAAAATTGGTACATTTTTTATTCGTTGGTTGATTTGCCGACTTTTTCAGAAATGGTAAATCTATTATAGGCCTAACAAACTTTTATTTTATTTTATTAATTTTGTAACTATAAGCAAAGTTAACCCTCAACACTCTGTTAACTGAGTAAATTGGCAAAATTGTTATAAAGAAATATACTAATGGGGTTTTGTAAGCATTTAAAAGGATTTACAAGTAAACGTTTTAAAATTTATTTCCTTTAATTTAGTAATTTTTCAGGTTCTTAGCAAACCAAATTGATTTTGTGTTGATCTTGTGATAGTTTCAACGCAAAGTTCAATTCACAAGCATTTCTTTTGATTAATTTTTTTGTTATTAACTTTAAATTCCCATACAACTTTTTGGTACTCTAATCTCTGATACAAAAGGACTAAATGAATGTTGATCAGGAGCTTGATTCATTCGTTTAATCTAATGAATTGTTTATTAAGCATATTATGTACCACGTTGCATACTATGTTGCATATTTTTACAGTAAAATGTAATAAACTTCAACTTTTATAAGCCAGCAGCCATAAAAACAATGCCTAATGCAAATACACACAATGATTTCAAGACAAAATAAAATAGCATTGCAATGCTTATAGCCGTGGGTTATTTAGAAAGCAATTGATCGATACCCTTTCAAGCATTCAGAAAGAAAACCCCTCGCCAAAAAAAAAATAAACTACCGTGGGCTACTGCGAAAAAAGCTACCGGGAAGAGCAGAAGATAAAATTTCAAGATTTGTGATTACAATGTGCCATTGTTTTTATTACCCATGGGCATACGGAACATGTTACTGGCTACAAAACCAAAAAATTTGGGCTGGGTTTTTGGATTTCGACTGAGGTTGCATCCTCTGTAAGTTTCAGCATTTTTCTAATTGTTTTGTGTTGTCATTTATTTTTTTCGGTAGGCTCTCCATAAACAATTTCTATTGTCGGAGGCCTCTTTATTTACAATCATTGCGGGTTAACAAATTTATTATAATGGCAGCTCCTTCTCCTGCTAGTCCGTTGCATTTTCGTGTCTTCTTCTCATTGCATAAGTTTGCTAATTTTTTATATAAGATTGTTAATACATATTATTTTGCAAGCTCTCGTCGTTTGCCATGTACTTTGAACTGCGAACTTCATTGCACGCTCTGTCTCGATGCCTCGGCCTCTGCCTGTTGTGCCTGATCAATGGACATGGACATATGCATTTGCTGAGACTGACAGACAGACAGACAGGCAGATTGAGGGACGGTCGGACAGATATGAAGACGGGGGGCAGGAGGCTAAGAAAAAAACTTGTGCAGTGACCCAAAGAAATGGTAATGCGTCGTGGTCGAACGTCTTTGGCTTGGAGCACGGGTCAGGCTGCTTTTGGTGACTCTGTCGTCTCTGTGGCAACTCTGGCACTCTGGCACTCAGTCATTGAGTCAGTGGGTGCACCAATGTTGATGATGACGACGCGGACAGTGCAAAACGTTGCACCAGAAACTGAAGCTAAAACTGAAACTGAAACCGACAACGACAACGACCACGACGACTCTTGGGTACGGCTTCGTGTGAAGTTTGTTGTGAGAAGTATACAAATGGTTTTCAGGTTTGGGCCAAGGAGTTAGTCATTTTGTGTCTGTTTTGTTACAGGTTCGGCGGAGGCGTCGATGCTATCGCCTTTGAAACCACGACGACGAAGACCCAATAGACATTGATGTAGACCTGGGTCCAGGCCAAGAAGAAAAATAAGAAGAAGAAGAAGGCAACAAAATTTCCTGTAGTACCTATTGATGATGAGGCCGTTCGTCTGCCTCTTTGTTGTTGTTTAGACTTTCACTATTAATTGTCGATTTTCATCGATTGTTGCTTTGCCTGTGATGCGGCACAAAATGTAATACTTAATGGGCGAATGGGCAATGGGTAATGGGGTTGATATTTAAAGTTGTGCAAAACACTAAAAAAAAAAAAAACCCTATTTCTGGGTTGAAATTCATATCGAAATTGGATCTATTACTCAATGGTCGCCGAGTGAGAGACAATTTGATTGATTTATGCAATCGCAGTCGTAGTCAAAGTCGTTGTCGGAGTCTTCTCAGTCTAATGCCACATTGTTTTCGTCCCAACTAATTGCCCGACTCGTCTTCATGTCTGGCTCTACGATTGAGGCTGGGGCTGAGACTGGAACTGGGGGCTTGTGCTTCAGCATACACGTATCATGGCCAATTTGGAACCTGAAACTTTACCCACATCTGCATACCGTTTAGCATAGATTTCGTTTTCGTTTTTGAGAATGCTTCTCTGTTTCATTGAAAGATCAAACGAAGGCGAAACGAATCTATAGAAGGTATTCAACAATTTCAACTGCAATCACTTGCTTTATGATCTATCGATGATCCATTATCTTTATCAAGATCGGCGTCAATAGAAGAAGGAATTGGAAATGAGTCAAAACACATACATTAATAAAAAAAAGAGTTTCCAGTTTCACCAATGACATCAAAATGAATTGTCGCAACAATTCGTATAAATATTTTTATGCCAGTTTAAATGCTAAGTAAACCACAAGACGCAGACTCAAACTCAGACTGAGACAGAGACCAGGTCGACGGCGTCATCGTTTTTTAATCGCTGCAAAAACGTATTGAAGGCCATCGTGAACATTGAATAGTTGGAGCCAAAGCCGGAGCCGGCCATCCAAGAGGATTGAAGTCACTTTACACGCGCGTGAGCGCATCTTAACCAGTTGACCCGCCTGTTCCCCTCAGCACTTCCCAAACTCACTCATTCTCGGTATGAATGTGTCAGTATATTGGCCAATACTTTGGCTTTGGCACTTGACAGTACTGCTGCTCTGGAACTTGGCTAACTTGGTTAACTTGGCGAACAGAAGCGGTCATCGTGTCAGCTTGAGATGGGATACATTATGCAAAAGCGGATTCATAATAGCAGAATCAATTGCAGGCTGGAATTGAGATTGGTTTGGTTTGGTTGGGTTTCTTGCCAATTTGCATGATATTCTAATAAAAGATTTACCGTTTTGTTGTTAGGTGTTAGCCCGGGCAGATGCAGCCTCAGTTTGAGCATTCTGATAACTGGTTTAATTCAAATTGAAACTGAAGTGTTATATCATTTGTGTATATGAGAATCGTATCTCAACCAGTTCTCGATCCCAAACCAAAAAAATACATATCGAATGAGTTAAAAGAATGCAAAAATGTACAATTTAAATGTATACGAAAATGAACAGAGATTTGGGATAAGTATGGATAAGTAAGAGGGCGATTCGACAAGTCAACTGGATAGATAGATTGTCAGAAGACTCATACAAATATTTAGTGGCTAATTTGCATCTAAAGTCTTAGTTTTGGCTGGAAACATGGTTAGAGGTTGAGGCTGAGTCTGAGGCTGAGCCTGAGATTGAGGCTGAGACTGGCGGGTCAAAGGTGTTCAGACTGCACTGCATCAACGTCGAGGTGAGTCGCCGCCTGATTGACATGGCTGAGACAAAGATAAATAAGCTGCCAGTTTCGGAACGCCGCTTACATAATTAGCAACAGCAACAGCAGCAGCAGCATCAGCATCAGAGTTTCAGCCAAAGTATCTTTCTTTTCGGCCATGTTGCTAAGCGCATCCGAAATAAAAGCCCAGCATAAAACAAGGTGCAGCTGCCTGGGAGCGGGTGGGAAGCTGGCCTGGCCTGGCCAAATAAATAAAAATTTGACACAATTTTTCCTATTTTTTTTCTCTTTCGATTTTTTTTTCTCTCGTTGCATTGTTGCCAAAAAGTTTTTTTGCAACGCTGCTGAACCAACGAAATATCATCGAGCTAAAGCTATGAAAACATGCAAGTGATCATGCGAATATCGTATACGAGGGTGGTTTATAAAATATAAACTTAATCTTAGAAATTATCCCAATATAAAAGCAAAAACTAAGCATGTTTAATAATATTATTAGCTGAAGATGCTCAACCGAAAACTTGCCTTTTATAATAATAAAAAAAGCTATTTAATAGTATTTAATTTGCAATTACTTCTTGTCTATTATTCTCTAGTGGCAAAATTATAAATAAATAAAATAAATATATAATAAATTACGCCTTGTCTACATTTTCTATGCTACTCGTCTTCCCTATTAAATTTACTACACATATTTGGTGATTTGATTTAGCCATCAAAGCAGCAAACTGTCCTTGATTAGGTCTATAAAAATCAACTTAATATCCATTGATCCACCCACAAAACTCGTATTCGTAGTCGTATTAGTGTTAATTTAAGTCGTCGACTCATTGTTGCAAAGTGCACGTTTCGGGTTTCGCTTTCGTTCGAAAAGCAAACAGATCCGAATTGGTAGATCGGGAGACAAAGATAGCCCAGGTGGAGATGGAGAGACTGAGGGGATAACCAAATCGATTACCAGCTCCGAACAAAGCGCAGTGCAGTTCCCAGCAGGTTGCAGCAGCGTCGGCTTTAGCTGAGACTGAGACTCCAGCTACCACAACAACAAATAGATAGAAAAAACAATAACAATAACAACACCCAAAGGCAACAAGCATTAAAGTCCCAATAATGCTTTGTATGGGTATCTGTGAGATGGATGCACAGTCAGCCAGCCCGCAAAATCTCAGCTGCTGGGACGCAAATTGAGCCTAACCCATATATTTGTCAGTGAGTCTCAGTCTCTGAGGCGCGCTCATGAAGATTTGATTTAGTGTGCTGTGCGGCACACCAACGAAATTGTTATTATTTTTGCATATCTAAATTTAAGTTTTCTATCATAATAGTGCAGATGCACAGAGGGTACATGGAAACTTTAGTTTCAAACTTAACCAATTTAACAAAAATCAAAGTTGATCAACTAAAGATACAATTTTACTTTTGAGTTCCAGAGAATAAAAGGTTACATTCAATGCTAAAGTCGGCAAAGATTTCTACATGCATTCTTTTTGACTTGTTCTTAAAGATTTTGAGGAAAATAATAGAACTATTTTAAGGATCAAAAGGAAGACCCCTGTTGACCCACAAGGCTTGACTTCAATATGTACTCTTATTTAACTGTCTGGTTAGGGTCTCCGTACAATAACTAAAAGATTATTAGAAATACCAACTAAAGTTAAGTCCCAAAAGATATCTTAGCTAAAATTTAACTGGTCTAAAAAGAAATGGGCCTAAGTAACATGGAAATTTACATAGAAACAAATATGTCCTCTACGTGTGATGCTCTCTATTTCTATTCTGCACCTAACCAAGAAGGACTTAAATAACTGTAATTCCTGAATCACAGGTGTTGTTAATTAATCGGTTTTCGATTCGATGTTAATTTATAGAGGTAGAAATTCTTACTATACCTGTAAGATGCCCTTGTCTAAGGGTATTACACATTTTAAATGAGGACAATGCTCCACTTAATTGTCTACACATTTGTTAACTTGATATTTTTCTATATGAATAGCTTTGCGGCACTTGTGTTTAAATTTAATTTGTGAAGCTTAACAATTTGAGTAACCTCTTTCACTTTTAGCTTTCATCGCATCTGCCTGAGACGCCCACACCATTTGGCATTGCATACAACTGGAAATTACCTAATGTATCGCTAAGTGCCCATATAGCCATGCCCATTATCTATATCGAAGTATGTGTTTTGCATTAGAGTTACTAGTTGTAATAAAAATTATAAAAAAGCATAAACATGATCATCATCACTCCACATCCCATACACTTCCCATACAAATACCAATACACACATCTTCCATATCCCATCACAACATATAAGATCTCATGGCATGGTTTAAATATTCGTGTATGTGGATGTTGGTTGTTGGTTGTTGGATGTGCCTCCAGCTTGTATCGAGTACAACTCTGTTTTGGCTTTGGTGGTGTGGAATTCATGGCATCATCCTAGGCATGGCAACAACGTCTTAAATCTGACTTGAGCTTCAGCTCTACAGCTCTACAGCTACAGCTCAACTTGCTGCACACGCTTTGACTGCAGTTTAAACGTGTCTTCAAGACGGTTATTAAATCAATAATGAAGCACACGAAGCACCAGCAGCACCCCAAAGCGCTACGACGAAATCTTTTCAAGTCAACTTCATCATGATGATCATGATCATGTGGCCAAAACTCTGGCTACATCATTAGCACTCGTCGAAGTCATTGCTGTTGGTGTCGTTGTCGGTGTCGTTGTCGGTGTTGTTGTCGGTGTCTGGCACGCCGGCTGACTGACACACAAACATCGTGGAGTTCATGGAACGCACCCAAAAGCCAAGCTTACAGTTTTAGCTATTAGACGAGCTTTGTATTTTTGCTTGGTGTGTTTTTTATTCGGTTTTATATTGTCAGTTTTCAGTTTCCAGTCTTCAGGTTTTTGGTTTAGTTTGAGGCGCTTCTCCTAGTTTTGTTTTGAGTTTTTGTTTTGTTTTTGGTGTTGTTGTCAGGCATCGCCTATGCCCAGAAATCGAACTATTAACTTATTGCAGTTAGTGTAAGCAATTGTTGTGACGACGCGATGTTTGCAATTCTTCGGGCACATTCCAAGGCGTAAAAGGCCCGTCGTCGTTTCGTCGTTCGAGTTCGAATTCGCTGTCGCGTTCGAGTTTGCTGCAAGGTGTCGGGGGTTAACTAAGGTGTGATAAATTTTTGTCTTTTGCTACGACGTTGCCATCGATATTTCAAAGGTCTCGCCGTGTTGCTTTTGTGATCTTAATGCTGTGAGCAAGCTGCCATAATTGTTTTATTATAATGCGAATACTCTTAGGTCGACCATTGTCTTTTCGGCTTACCAGGGCAGCATCGTGACAGCGCGCCTCTACAAAGCTGACTGCAACAAGCAAAAGCTGCATGCTTCAGAATATCCTGCAGATTCTCACAGTTTCTGTTTGCTGACAGCGCGCCTCTACAAAGCTGATTGCATCAAGTAAAAGCTGCATGCTGCAGATCATCCTGCAGGCTCTCACCGTTTCTGTTTGCTGACAGCGCGCCTCTACAAAGCTGATTGCATCAAGTAAAAGCTGCATGCTGCAGAATATCCTGCTGTATGCTGCAGATCATCCTGCAGGTTCTCACAGTTTCTGTTTGTTGAGAACGCGCCTCTACAAAGCTAACTGCTAAGAAAAAAGCTGCATGCTACATAAGATCCTACATGTTCTCACAGTTTCTTTTTGATCACACACACATCTACAAGTGTATGTATGTTTAGCACTTACTAACTTTGTACAAATTAATTGCAGCATGTTAACGGCAGCGAATATTGTTAGTTGGGAATAATTGTAAGAAGCTGACAGCTTCCACACAAATGTTAGGCAACCTCTAGTAAAGTTGGTGCTGTATTTATTTTCATTACAGGCACAGTCCAAGTCGTAGAGCTGCCTACTTCACCCACACAGTATATGTACATATCTATCCCCAGCACAGTTAACTATGTTGGTTTTTGGCGATAATTAATAGGCAGAGACAACGACAACGACGCCTTGCAACGTCATGCTATTGGAGGAAAGAAGGCAACTCCCGCCTTTACCACTTGCCACTTGCAACTTTGTGAATAAAAATTTGTCCATCGAATAGTTATTGTTGCTGTTGCTGTTGTTATTGCAGGCAGCATCTCTGGCAACTCGCAACACGCAAGACCCAAAGAGTCAACTTTGCCTGTAGAGTTTTGTCTATTTGTGTCTATTACTTAATTGCTGGACAACGGACGCACAGCAGACCATGGGCTCAAAAGGGGGAATAGAGGTGGCAAGGGTTGCCTATAATAACAATTAGCGTGGCATTTTAATATGCATTATTGTAGTAAAAAGATCGCAAACTGATTTCACAGCAGCAGCAACATTAGACGACGAGTCACGATTTCAGCCAGGACAACGCGACGATGAGGAAGCCGGCCACTGCAATCGATACATTCAAAGATGCTACCAATGTCTCTTGGCCATATGCGTTTCAATTGGTAGTTGGCGAATTCGCCAAAGATGGTGAAGAGCTCTAGCGGCAATTTTAATTACACAATTAAATTGGATGGGAAACTATACAGATTTTAGTGTCATCAACATTTAAGTAAATGTAAGCATAAATAATTCGCTTTCCCAATGCGTAACAAAGTTGGTTACAAAATTACAATACCCTCTATTTCAGAGAACGAAAAAATGAGAGTTCTGAGTTTATTAAATTTGAGACAAAATAATCGGAATATCATGAAAAATTCCAATATATTCTTTTTCTGAAACAGTAAAAAAAAACAGTTTCAAATCATAATGAAAACTATATTTTCAATTTTGATTTAGAACAAAAAATAAAAGATGTTTTTTGTTCCATGATAGATATCAATTAAAAATTCCTTTTTAAATTAAAATCGTTATAGTCTCTGGTCTATACAGGGTATAGAAAAAATACATGTTCATTGTACATAACAAATAGCTGTTGACAGCTCATCAAGCAAAGCACACATATCATATATCGTACATACGAATTTTACAATCAGCACTTTTGGTCAATATGGAAACCTGTTGAAGATCTCTGCATCAGTTTCCCATGACAACAACAGTAGCCGCTAAAGCCGACTTATAAATTGATTACAATTTGATGCAGCGACCAAGCAGCGAGTTGCTTGTGCTAAATTTAGTCAAATCAACACGCTTGTAGAAGTCTGTATCTCAATCTTTTATTTGTTTAGCGCATTAGCGGCATCCAAACTGAAAGCAAACGCAAAAATACAGCCAAAAAGTCACGCACACAGTTAGAAGCGCAAAGCACAGTTATGGAACAAAACAATAATTAATGTACCATGTACAATGCGAAACAGATTGACTAAGAAATACCCTGGCAACAGCAGTTATATCTAATAGGGGCTGCAATTTTCGCTAAATCGGTGAGTATCGATCGATTTTCGTTTACCTCTGACACTCGCTAAGAACTTTCAGAGTAAAACAGAATTATTATTAGCCAAAGTAAAGACTTTTCTATCTGCGGTAGACATTTTAATAGTAATCTAAAAACCTCAGAAGATTTACTCGTCGATTTATCTTATTTTAATTCGATGTCAAATATTCCGATGTTTGGATTTACATAACTAATTCGATTAACCGCAATTAATGTACCCTCAATGATTGAGATACAGAGTATAACATGAACAGTGCCGATGCGCATGAGCAAAGTGTTTTCCAAGTTTTTTTATTTTTTACTTTGTGGTTTGTGTCTTAAGTCTTTTGTTTTTATTGTGCCGTTGTCCGCGCTCTTTATATGGCACGATTAGACGCTGCGTTCGATTCTAAGATCGACGTTTGGTGCGACGGCGGCGTGGTCATAAATTTAACGGATAACTATAGAAATAGAATTAAGCGCGTCCAAGTCGAACCGGTTGAATCACTTTTACTCTCATCATTAGCCGCATCATGAGCAGATTTACGTCCGATTCGTTTCACTCTCTGTTTTAGTTTCTCTTTCCATCTCTATCGTTACTTCAGCTCTGTCTCTGTCTCGACATGCAGTGTGTCATCGCAAAAATGTTGTGCCGTAAACCAATTTTAATTTATGCTAATTGTACAACACTGTGGCAATTGAACGCCAGCACGCGAGATTCGAATTCAAATCGAAGAATCGGAATCTAAAATCTGAAGTCAAAAGCGATTTTAAATCTGAAACGATTCCGATATCCAATCGAAAAATCGAGTAGACCAACAAGTTGCTTTTAATTGGTCAACCAAATTTGTTAAAGCCTTCGGCCTGTCCAAGATTTGCACGCATTTCTTTTGGCCACCGATGGACAAGGTCTTCCATTTGATCGATGTACAATTGCCGGCAAGTGATGGCAACGTTGATAGAAGAGTATGTTGATTGCAAACCGCTCGGAAAGAGAGGGAGAGGAAAAATAACAGCAAACTTGCCCCATAATTCATCGCATTTTATTTATTTGTATTGTGACTGTTGTTGTTGTTGCTGCTGTTGTTATTGTTGTTATTGTGGATGGTGTTCAATCGGCGGCTGATGTCTGAGGTGTGTATTTTTTCTTCGATAACTGAGTGGCGTGTTAAATGCACAACAAGGTTCTTGTTTCATCCGTTAGATCCGCAATGCTCGAATGGCTATCGACAAAATGCCTTTTATTATGCCTTTTTACATACGTTGATATTTTTTTTTCTTCTCTTCAGCCATAAATCATTCGATGCTGTGGGAATCGAATGTATCTGTATCTGTAACTAGTATAGTATATGTCGTTGTCGTATTTGTTGCACAAAAAGTTCAATGTTAAACAGCAAGCAGCTAGCACACAAAAGAATTTGCCACAGTCCACAAAGCATCGTTCAT
This sequence comes from Drosophila putrida, assembly GCA_037043535.1. Taxonomy (NCBI): domain Eukaryota; kingdom Metazoa; phylum Arthropoda; class Insecta; order Diptera; family Drosophilidae; genus Drosophila; species Drosophila putrida. Next base: position 212,356 of record JBAMBI010000465.1, read on the forward strand.
TATCCAATTCCAATTGCAACCATGATTCCACTACCAATTGTCATAGCCGAGACTCTGGCTCAGGCTCAGAGTCAGAGTCAAAGATTGCAAAGTCAAACAGTTGACTAGGCAACTCAGAAAGCCAAAAGGTCTAACAAATTGAATACCGTAAACTAAAAATCTGGGCGCAAACATCATGGTTTACTTTTGTTTACATTTAAAGACTTTCGGAGTCTTAAGCTACAATATTTGGATCAGGGATTGCCCAAAGATCAGTAAGAGGATGTGAGGTAGCGAAACAGAGCCACAGCGTTGCAAGCTTCTTATATTTACTGACAATAATTAAATAGCCCTGAAACGTCATTTTCATTTATTGGTTTTTAACTAGATGTTGAAATCTCTCCCTTTCCAAATTATTTATCGTTGAAGTTGTTAAAAAAAAAACACCTAACTAAGGCTAATTAAATCTTTAATGATGCCAGAATTCGCAGAGAATGAATCTGTTAATTAGCTAAAGTATTTGGAGGCAAAACAACGCCTTTGGGAATATGGAATTCCCCAAGTTGTTTGTTTCGTAGTCAGAAAAGTGAAGGTTTTTTTTAAGTAAAGGTGCTGATTGGTGCATCTGCTAGTTGCAGTCCAATCAATGTAGTTCTGTTGGTCAGTGCAAAGACTTTCAGGTCGTTTTTTTATTCGTTAACCAATTGAGAATTGAGCTCGTTGGATGCTTTAAGCATCTGCAATTGTAAGCACCATTTAGTTGGCTATTTTAATCGAGAATGTGAATATGTGAATTTTGAGATTTGAGATTTGTCAAGGCCAATCTCAGGCTAATGCCAACTGCACTACAAGTTTCAGTTTTTGTTTAACACTTGATAATGTTTCAATTAAGACGACAAAGTTGTATATTTAATTCGTTTTGGATTCCAATTTTCGGTCACATCGATTTAACTCAAGTATTTGATTACACTTGAAGTGCAAGCGCAATTAATTAAAATATTTAAGTAAACATTTGTCTGACCATAAATTGTTTGGTTATTGTGCTCAGTCTGTGGTCAGTCGGCTGTGTTAATTCTTATTGTTAGCTAAAAGCAAGCACATTAAAAACAATAGTATGGTTAATACTCATGAAACATTTTAACGACACTCAAAACCGTAAACAATGATATGCATGTCATTAAACTGAGCATAGGAGCAACAAATACATTAAAAACAGATACTCATTTTGCACTTTTATTTTAAGAATACATTTATGCGAATTTGGTGTATAAATTAATCGTTTAATGACAATTTACATCCTGCTTAGATCGAAATATTAATTGTAACTGCATTTGCTTTGATTTGAAACTATGCTTGAATTTCAATACTGTCTTCTACTGTTTATGCATTTGCTTTGATTTGAAACTATGCTTGAACTTCAATTCAGTCTTTTTCTGTTACTGTTTAATTCTAACTTATGTTGACTGCTGTTTAGTTGGTAAGTTTGAAATCGTTTATGCTAATCGACTCATTTGAATCCAGTTTGATATTGCATACATATCTAGAAGTTTTGTGTCAGATTAACTGCAGAATGATTTAGCGATAACTCGAAGCTATTCTTAAACTCTCGATTTTTAAGTGATTCCATCATTGTCGGGAACGGCGACTCCTCAGGGTCACCAAGTAGTTGGGCGAAATTCTATCGGAGATCGCCGCTGACAGGAAATGTTGGCTCATTTAAAATTTATTATTTAATGCTCGGAAAATTATTATGAAACTTGCTTAAACTTAATTTATAACAAAAGAGATGCTAATGAGCTGTCGGTTAGACAGACTCGTTAGTCCACATCTTTCTACACAAAAAATGAACGAATCTCTCACTCTCTCCCTCTATTTCTTTCGCTATCTCTTACTTTTGCTGGCTTTATATTGCCGAAAAGTTGCAATGTTCTAGATTTGAAACATCTTTATTCAAATTTATGGCAACAAATAAATGCAAACGAGCATCAAATTATGGTAAGTAGTCGACGGAGGTTATTATGGACACCATACTAACACTGCAGAGACTAAATATAAAATACCAACAATTTATATACATATGTATGTGTTTTTGTGCTGCAGTCATCTACTATGCCATACAAATGATTCAGAACGCGTTTGGATTCGCTTCGATACTGTGCTTGATGTCACTTTGTTGCTATTTGACAATCTTGTCACATTGTTGTCTCCGACTTTGCGATGTTTGACTTGGTAATGAGATGCGATCGTTTGTTCGATGTTCTTGCTTTAATTAAACCAATCTTTGTTGTTAGCACCGAATATTCCATGATGTTTCCACTACATTTGTATAACCAGCATTTATTTCTATTTTTGTCTTTTTTATGATGCAGTTATTGCTGTTGCAGAACTACATTTGTGCTAACGAAGTGACTGGCCGACGACGAGACGATTGACAGTGAATACGACACGTCTCGGGGGATATTGTTTATTTTTTTTAGTTACATCATCAACTAGTGCTTGAAAACTTCATCAAATCCGTAAAAGATAAATAAAGTCTCTGCAATATTTATAGCTTATCCTTAAAGTTCCAATAATAGTTAGTTTTAACTATGTATTTAATTTTTTAATCTTAATAATTAATTAATATGAAATAAAGTATTCTGAGTTGGTTTGAAGAAGAAGCTATTACATAAAGCGCGCAGACATGCAATGCAAAAAACCACTGAAAACAAGTCGAGCTGACTTAACTCTTTAACTTGATTAATAGTTTTTAAATGGCATTTAATACAAGTACTGTAATTATTTAACTAAATTTCATTTGTATGTTTCATTAATAATTACGTATTCAAGTTGTTTATGTTTTGCGGCGTACACGTGATATGCACTGTATTACGCATACGCAGTGGGTGCCCGCTACTAAAAGCACAAAAGAGAGTACAAAAGAGAGCGCGCACACACACTCACACACATCTCACGCAATACTTTCGAAACAGGATGCTATCTCGCTTCCTCGTTGACGTCATCACTTTTATTTTGGCCACATGGCAACGCTTATCGATCCAAGTGTATGTATATGTGCACTGCAGGACAACAAAGAAAAAGCGACGATTGAAGAGAGAAGAGGAGCTGCGAACTTAGACACTGCAAGTCACAGCCAAGGACGTCACAATGTTCAAGTGCGTGTTGCCCGAGTACAATACAAAGTATAAATAGTATTATTAAATACCTACATATGTAAGGACTTGTCGGACTCTTTGATTTATCCATCCATCAACTTAATAACAGAGCTAGCAACAATAGCAACTTTAAATCGTTGCATATTCTGAGGCGTCTTGCAGTTAAGATTAACGACAATCGCATTAAAAAAATCACAATTTTATGGTTCGCAATGGCAACAAACAGAGGGAGCAAGTTGAAAAAAAAAACAAATCTGCAAAAATAGCAAAAAGAAGGTGTGTATACACAACAACATGCAGTTGTAGGCAAGTGTGAAATCATCACAAAAAGCAGCAGAGAAAGACAGAAGGAGAGAAAGAGAGAGTATATAAAGTGAAACGACCTTGAAAGCAAAACGGGAGAGCAAGAGTTTGACGTGAGAGGCACGAGTCGCTTTGGGGGTTTAACTTTTCCTTCCTCTTTTTTTCAGCTGTTGTAGACACACAAATACATACATGCAGACTTACGAGTATATACGACGACGACCCCGACCTACAGCTGGTCACATATTCAATGACGTCACAACACGGCTGCGTACTATTTATAGTGTAGGATTGTACACACACACACACACACAGATACTTTATGTACTATGTAGGTGTGTTGTAACTTAAGTTACGCCATCATACAGAGGAGCTTCGTCCCTGATTCCTCCTCGTTTCTAGTTTAAGGTTCAGTTCTTCGATTTTTTATACGTTGCGTTTTAATTTAGCACGTGTTATTGTGATTGTGTTGCATTTAAAAATAGTTGCCACAACTCGAAAAGGGCGTTGGTTTCCGCTTACCCCCATAGAACCCAACTATGCAACACTTTTGTTGTACATAGGCTCTACTTTCTGATGATTAAGTAATTTTCGTTTTCAGTTTGTTCAGCTATATGATATGTTTGCATGTATGAGTGTCAATCAAGTAAACGCCGCCGCATCTTCAATACCAACAACAACAGCAACAACAACGGCAACCGTCAAACAAACAAGTTAGGCGCCAAAACATGAAATAAACAAGCCAATCGACTACACACACATATGTTTATTTATATGTATATGTAGGTATGTATCTACTTATACACAAGTGCAATAAAAAATTTAAAAAAAATAACGAAACAAAATAACAAATTTAGGCAGACGCTTCAAAAGTATTCGGTTTTGAGCAACAATAATTTGTGCTGTAGCTTGTTGTTCGTCTTGTTAATTTGGCAAATTTTCCTTCAGCCAAGAATTGCAGACACAGACGCAGCGCAGCTCAAAACAATCTTCTAGACAGCAACGATTAACAAACATATCTTCTTTTTTTCCTTCTTCAATTTTGAGCGCACATTACAACACCAAATCAACACACACATCTCTTGACTTTCAGAGGAGAGAGAGAGAGAAGGGGAAGCAAGGCAAGTAAGCAACTTGTTATCTGGTGCTTCTTTAGTGATTTCTCAGTATTTGAGAGGTTTGTGTTTTTCATGGGTTTTTCCTCAGCAGGTTGGTAGCAGCTGCTTGCATTCGTCACAAATAATTAAAATAGTAAAATTAAATAGCCAACAAAATAAAAATGTAGACAGCAGCAAATTATTGTTGTTGCCACGCATGTTTCTTTTTTATTTTCTTGTTTTAATTCTAGCTTGTTTGCTGGAATTTTACAGTAATCGTACTCGTATTTCTTGTCGCATATTGCTTATGTTGTTGCTGTTGTTGTTGCTGTTAAATGTTGTGTAATTTTGCAATTGGTAAATTGGTAGATTGAATAATCGTTGCATTAGAGATGCTCCAAGAATCATAAAAATGCATACCAGAGCTTTTACCGATAACAGGAGAAGGGGAAGGCGTTATCGATATGCCAACAGGAATCCGATAGAATTCTTATCGAACAATTTCAAATGTTGTACTGACTTTGAGCGTTCACGTGAAACGTCTCGATTATGTTTACATTCACAAGCAGAGGGTCATCAAGTGCAGTGCAAAAATTAAGAAATCAACAAATATAAAAAATTTATAAACGAAACGAGGTAACAGCATCGTCAACACTAACAACACCAACAACAACAACAGTGGGCCAACAGCAAAGCAATCCAATCAGTTTCGAATTAAGGTTTATATATTCGCCGCCAGCAACCAGCAGCCAAATTGACCAACAGCCAACAATAAAATAACCAAAAAAAAATCAAAATAAAAATAAAAATCGGCAACTGAAAAAGCAATATGTACAATAAAAAAAAAAGACAAGAGTTGAGGGAAACCTGCTAGCCGAACTCTGGCGATACTTCAAATTGCATTCCCATGATGATGCTGGCCTGGCCTCGACTTGTTCTGGCACTCACTGGCACGCCTGAAGACCATTCGATTAACCGATTATCCGAAATGGACGGCAAGTTCTTAGCATGCCACAGTGTGACATCGCCGCGTGATCCGAGGACGATGAACCCGCCCATTAGACAGAGCATAGAGAGATTGACAATTGCCCTAACAAATGCATATACTGTAATTAAATTGAAATTGAAATCGAAATCAAAACACAAACTATGCGGAATCGATTGAGCCACATGAAAATAGCCAGATAAATGCAATTGCAAAACAACAACAAAGATTAGAGGGGCCCAATTCTATTCTTGGGCTGAGGGCTTGGGATTATATATGTTCGTATCAACAATTTCCCAGCCTCAGACCAATTTCACATAAAATGTACTGGCTAATTATGCGCCAATTGTCTAAAATTAAATAATGTAGACGAATTTAGACACTTTTTTAGCAATGCAATCTCAATAAAACAGAAAAGAATTACGCTTTCCGTATTTAAAAGAAAAAAATACCTATCTGAATTAGCGTGTGAACCAATTGAAGAGCACATTGAAGTGCTGCACGGCAATGCCAATTAATGGCTAACAAAACGCTCCATACACTCAATATAATATAATAAAATAAAATAAAGAAAACATAATAAAAACAATCAATCCAATCCATAATTATTACGTCATTAAGGTTGGCTCGCATCAACAACAACAATAACAAAAAACACTAACTCTCTATTGTTGAGTCCCACAACAAATGAAACTGAAACCAAAACTGGACGCCAATGCCCCATGGATGATGCTGTGGATGCTATTCAATCGGGTATAGACAATAATGGCTAATACCGACGCCTCCCCATCTACCATCCAACATCCACCATCCAACATCCACCTTCATTGGCCAAGTCTTGTCTATCTCTGCATTACTTATAAAATTCGCATAAATCAACACAAATAATTAAGCAGTCGTCCGGGTCGAGTCGAGTCGAGTAATAATCATTAGCTAAGCCGCATGGAAATTCATGTCTGTATGTCTTAAACAAATGTTATTAAATCTTTTGGTTTCTTTAAAGGTGTGAATTGAAGATCAAAATTTGATTTACACTCTAAGCGAAGAAGCTAAAAATCAACATCTTATATCGACATTTATTATAAATTCAGTCTGCACAAGTTTAGGCAGACATTTGTCATAATATTTAGATAGAATTTATGCAACTCATTAATTTTCTATTAGTCACTCTGTTAAATACGTAATAGTCTTTTAGAATGAGTTGACGATCTTCACATAGAAATAATTAAGCTTGAATACTAATTAATTGCTTGAATATTAGGATTGAACTATCTGTAAACCTAACAAACTAGACGAAGGATAATGAAGCTACAATGAACGAAGGAACTCAATTAAAGCGAAATTAGAATTTACTGTGTAGTTTCTTTAATCGAACTCGACTTTATCAATTCGATACAACAATGAGTCGTAGGAAAACGCTACTGGTTTTTAGGAAAGCAAAAATCGATGAGAGTTGCTTGTTAGAGCTATGATCTATGGCCCTAAACAATGACAGTCCACAATAGAGTGGACTGTGAGAGCGAAACAATCATACATTCATATTAAATATATACATTTTCAAAGATCGTGCAAATATATTACAATAGAGAGTCTTGGCCGATTCGGTCAGAAGCCAAAATTATTCAAATATCATATGATACGCTCGCACTTTTGTGAATGCGTATTTCGCATAATTTATCTTGATCAAATCGCTTTTGATGGCCTTAAAGAGAAGACGAGACCAGATATCGATTGATATATGACAATAGTATAATTTACCATGTTGAAATGCAATTGGCCCTACGTTGAATAAGAGGCGTCTTTTCATTTGTTGCCTTTTATATTAAATATACTTAGAAAAAAACACAAGAAAAAAGTGAATTTCACACGCCAAAAGACACATAAAAACAAAACCGAATCGAAATTATCTGGCAATGGTAAGCAAATGAGAATAAAAACAATAACAAATACAGAAAAACAAAACAAAAACGGCAGCCGAAAATGACTCGTGATTATTTTGCATACTCGCAAAAGAGATGCTGCCTCATCTCATCTCATCTCGGCAATTTATGGCGACGTCATCAGCACGTGGTGCCTAAGCACAAACATAATGACATCTAGTATATGTGTATATTTAGTTGGAATATGTAGAATAACTTGTACTTATGCCATCATATACTAATGCACTTCTGACGCACCCCATCACTTTCTTTCTCTCGCTCTTCTTCCCCTTTCTCTTTCCATTTCTCTCGCTTCGACGACATCCATTTGGGAAGGGGTTCAAGTTCAAGCGATTCGCTTTGGGGAAAACTTACGACAACGATGACGTCCCCATGCCGCGTGCTATCCGTATAATCCGTGAAAACTGCTGTAACATTTTGCATTCAAATTAATGGCGTCTCAGGCGTCATGGTTTGTCATCTGTTGCCCAGTTGGCCACTTTCAATACCTCTTGCCAAACAATAATACACAATAGAGAGTACCTTATTCATTCTATACGTATTCATTCTATCAGACATGTGCCACTTACAAATCTTAATGACAAAGAAATTGTCGATGCTTCTGAAACCAGGCAGCCAATTAATTCAAATTTTAATATATTGTTGAGAGTTTTAATAAGACTTCAAATGAATAATCTATTGCAATCATTATGTTCTTATAATCATTTTATTAAAATTTAAGATCAACAAATGACAACCGATTTTTGTGACTACTCGTATCCTTTTTAGAAGTAATTCTCATGAAAATATCTGGAAATTGAAATACTTTGACTAATTTTTTAGTTTGTTAGCAAAATACTATTTTGCATACATTTTTTCTCTACTCAGTTAGAATACATTTTTTAAGAATATAGAAGCTATTGAAAAACTGTTTTGCATAGTGTGCAGAAGAGTCAACAGCACTGATAACAGGGTATCTGTAAGTAGAGCACCCTCGACATGCACCTCAAAACTACCACCACTTAATTGTAGGTGCTCTACTCACAGTTTTATTAATAAAAGTGCAGTGGACAACACGCGGACTAGAGACAAACCCTGCATGAATATGCATGCACACACATGCATGCGCCTGTCATCATTATTGTACAGCTTTTAAATCATTTTGCGTCAGGCGCTCTGCCTCAGTCGCTGCCTCTGTTTGTGGCTGTCTGCCACAGTGGCTGCCTCTCTTCGCCGTCTGTTGCATCTGCGATGCTTTGCTGACGCTGGTAAACACAAGTGTAAGAGAGAGAGAGAGAGGAGGAGAAGAGGGATACGGCAAGAAAATAAAAAGATAAAGTACTATAACTACCAGCAACTGGGACGAGTCGAAACTCATATTTCTATTATTTGCTAAATATTTCACTATGTATTTTATGCATTTCTGACGCCCCTTTATGTAAATTTATGTCGTCATTGTGCGTCGTCCACCGAAGACCGAAGCAGAGGGTAAACAATTTATTTAATGCCTGTTGCATTCAAGATTTTCGCATTGGTTTTTCCTTGCAACAACCTAAGGTTTCTTACGCTTTTTTCTTCTTGCTTATTTTGTATTTAATTATACAGAAGATTTGGCAATGCGTAATATTGCGAATATTGCGCATACGCATAGTGTGTGCACCTAGCAATTATTTAACCAAACCTTAACCCATCACCGAGTGAAGTCATACATACACGTGTGTATTCCGTTGCTGTGCCAACTGTTGCTGTTGCCGGTATTGGCATAGAACCCAGTTCCAGCTAACGAGGCCTGTTGGCAGGATGCACTTCCCAAATGGCCAATATCACAGCCTTCGGGAAAGAGATTACGGCAGGGATAGATTAAAGCCGGCAATGCTGCTGTTGCTGCACTGCCAGCACTTGGAATATTATTTAGATTCTGTCTGTAGCATGAATTGTTGTTGATCTCATAGTACACGCTGCTCTCGTAGGACGGAAAGGTGTACAAGGATTCACACTTGATGGCTGGCGGTGGTAGCAAAAGTTGCACGTGTTGTTCCTGTTGCTGCTGATGCTGTTGCAGCTGCTGCTGTTGATGTTGATGTTGTTGCTGGGGCAACAGTTGTTCATTGCCAATAATTCGAGTGTTGATGCCGTTGTTGTTGTTGTTGTGGCTTAGCGACGCCGTCGCTTCTTGCTTCACCACAATCAGAGAGGCAAGACGATCGCGCATTATAGGTAATTAAATAGAGTTTTGATCCTAATCGGGCGTGTGACAATGGATGATATTGATAAATGATGATAACACAAAGACAAAACAAACAAACACGACAACACAAAAAGACGACAACAACATGGATGGTTATTAAGCTAAGCACCTGTATGGCGCGCTGGAAAGTAATGGAGATCCAGCACGACGACCAAATTGCCAACCACTTTGTCTCTAGCACAAGAACTTGGCTATTTGCCCGCTAGTTGTTGGTAGACGTTGTTGCTGTTCTTCTTGGCGTTGCTGTTGCTGTTGATGTTTGTAGTTGTAATCAGGCCTTGTCGTCGTCGTAGTCTTCATTATTTTTATGCACACACTCACGCGAACTGTGTCCTTGCACGTATTTTAGCATGTCCTTAGACTTGAACTTGTGTGTTTTTTTTGTGTTCAGCACTTTTTTTCTGCTCAACGTTCTCCTTCTCCTCCTTCTTCTCCTTCTTTCGCTTCTCAGTTGACGATTGCGCAGTGCCAACTGACGACGTAAGCAAACTGACGACGTAATGACTTACGCACGTTTCTATATGTATTTGTGTATGTATATGTGCTCTATATACTCGTAGTGGCAACCAGGTACAAGGACATTACTCAATGTTATTTGAAAACGGCCATAGAACATCATCAACAATAATAATAACAAAAGGGAAATCTTTAAGTGTTTCCATACATGCACAAATCGATGCAAAGTCCATACAATTTTCTTACGCACTGTAAATGTTGCAATTGCGAATAGTTGACATTACACATACGCACTGTGGCACACACGGATTTGATCAATATGCACGCATACGACGCGTTGTCAACCGGCTTCCGTTTCCGCATAGAACATAAAACGATATCGACAACGACAACGACGACAACTTGTTGCAATTTAACAATTGTTTTCAACTTTAGGCACACCTGATTAATATTTATTTATTTCTATTTATATGATTAATACTGTTTTGCGAATTTGTAATGCAAATAATTACGTTTGTATGTGTGTGTCTTTAGGTACTTGCGAAAAGTGCCGTTAGTTAATTAAACATATTATGCTGTGATATTGAGAGTTTAGTTGATTTCTGTGATTTATATATGTTTATGTTTTCAAGTGAGCAGTTTTGCGAATAGTTGTTAACAATGCGGCGTCTGTGACGCGACTGAACTTATCTTTACGGTTACACACGACTATATCCAAACGGAGGGGCAGCGCTAAAAACGCTAAAAACGTACGCTCTGCTTCAGTCGGCGTCGCAGTCGTCGCAATCGTCGCTTGCTGCTTTTGTTAGTGTCTGTGGTTGTGTCGGTGTCGGTGACGGTGTTGGTGTCTGTCTCTTTGTGAGAGAGAGAGAAAAAGACCGTCGTTGTCGGCTGCAGCACACGACCTACCTTGTGCACTCGGCTGTGTGTCGAAGTCAAACTGAAATTACGTCATTCCCAAACTATCATCATCATCAAAGGCAGCAGCAGCGCCGCGGCGTCGGCAACAACAAAATGCAGCTCGTGCGAGCAAAAATCGATGACGTCGTCGTAAGGGCGCCTGCGCCTGGAACACAATAAATGTACATATGTACGCACACACGCACACTAAAAAGGAGCAGCAGAGCCTCGACGTCGACGTCGAACGAAAGCGAAGACGGAAATAATTTGCGTCATAAAATGAATCTACTGTCTCTGTCTATCTTCGTTTAACGGTATTTGCGGCCAGGTAACAACAACTATACCAAAGACAATTGATTTTTTTTCCAGCCGCTTTATTTATGCTGCCTGTTTTGCCACTTCACCTGAATTATTCTCCATCTCCCTCTCTTTCTCTCTCTCTAGCCTACACGCCCACATTCGGCGTCATCCTTAACAATCAGAAACAGAGCCGGCTTGTGGCTCCATCTACCGGCAAGGGGCTCCCTTGCGGCAATGTGTGGGCTTACATACACATACACATGTTCATTAATATTTATGTGTGTGTGTGAATGTACAATTATTGTCTCACACTGTCAAGTTTCCGATTGCTTTAATGTGAATAGACAGCCATGAAAGTCCTTTATATTGTACAATTTAATTGAGCTTATGTCATTTTAAAACTCAATGTAGGATCAATTAAAAATTACCTAACTTTTAATATTACCTGACTCTTAAACTTTTGAGTTCTGTTATCCTTACGAGTTTAAATTTTGTAATAAATATAATTTTTAACTTATTAATCTTAAAATGTGTACTTAGTAGATTATTTAAACACGTAAAATTTTTGATTTACAAAGCTTCAACGAATCGTTTAGAATAAGCTCGATTAATTTTGAAAAATTATCCTAGTTACTTAAACGTTCTTTATGTTACAGTATTAATATCTTTCGCTTAAAAACCAACGTATAATCAGCAATAATACAGCAAATGTAAGCAAGACTGCAAACTATAATGAGAAAGTCCTTAATGTTGCAGGCATTGATAGTTAACTGTTCAATAAAAGATTATTTACTGCTATTATTAATCTTTTAAAAGTTACCTTAAAGCAATACAACTCAGAAGTTGCATGAAATCGAATTGAAGAAACGAACTACATATTAAATACAATTTCGTTGATTTATCCATTTAGTAGCATTATCCTGCATTCAATTCTAAATGAAACCCATAATAACTAATCAAACTATGGTCATAGAACAGCGATCGAGACTGAGTCTGAAACGAATTAAAAGCATTGCAAAAACTTGGCTAATTGAGCTTAGTGCGTCTATTACCTACGCTTCTATTAATTAAATTTAGTAAAAAATTGCAGCTTATCTTTGAAACCGGCATTTTCAAGTAATAAGAACAAGTGGCAAGCAAGATTTACTCATCGACACCGCAATCGAAACTTAAAGCAGCAAGTGCCACCGATACTCACACTAACACACCTTCAAATCCACACAGAGGAAAATCCCAAGCTCGGCTCTCAATTCTCTCGCAGTTTGCAGTCGACGTCGCCGTCGCCGTCGTAGTCGAGTGAGAGTGAGAGTCAAATTCGGTGTGTTTCCAGTTCCAGTTTGAGGCGTTGTAGAAGTAGGTGAGGCCGGTAACGTTTCGTTTTCGTTCGTTTCGATTTTTTTCGTTTCTTTCGTTTTTTTCGAAGCGAAGTTCGTGTGTTGTGTGTTGCATTCGTTGTGGCTATTTTTAGACAGGTTCCAAGCCACGTTTTCTAACTGTTTTTAGCGTATGGCTTGCGATTCGAACCAAAAGCGAAGCTTAAGACAAACGTGAGATCGTCGGTCAGCCGACCGACTGACTCTTGGGCGCAGTGGGCTCTTCCTTTCGATTTCGCTAGATTTTTTTCCCATAATGCTTTTTCTGCGCTCCAACTCCGGCATCGAATTCGACTGCGACTTCAACTGCGACTTCGACTTCGGCTTTGCCTTCAGCGACGCGTCGCTTTGGCTGCGACTGTGCAGTGCCCTGTGCACATACGCACAGTGGGTCGCAGCTTATTACAACCAGCAGCTAGAGAAGTCTTTAAATTTGTTTAAGTTGTAAAAATTAAACTGAATAGTATAAATGCGGGCTTAAAGCTTATTGCTTTAACTTGTTAGTACAAATAATACAATACAATAAATACAAACTCTTTTCTTCTTTAATCAAAAGAGGCATTATAAAAAGTCAGCTGAGCGAAGTTTCATTACTTTACAGTAGATTTTCATTTAGAGGTCCGGCCTGTTGAAATTTTCAAAAAGTGTGTCCAAAATATCACAAGTGTCATAATTATTATGCTTCTTATTGAAGTATATATTAAGTAAGTGATGTGTGTCTGATTTTTAAACTATCTTTAAAATTTTTAGTCCTAAGGTACGTGAATTTGTGGAAGAGTCCGAACACCGTAAGGACACGCTTCCCAATTCCCTTTGCAGTATACTGATTGTTTCTTTTTCTATGTTTCAGTTATTATAAGTATTAGAAATATCTTTTTAAAGTTTCTTTAGGTACTAACTTTTTAAGCTGTGATCCACTGTACATGCATAATCGTGTATGTATGTTTGTAAGTATTAATATTAGTTAAATTTTGGGAGCGACGCAAGTGGAACTGGTCTGGGGGCCATGCATGTGCATGTATTGTTGGTGTTGCTGTTGTATTAACCCAATGTTGTTGTTGTTGTTGTTGCTGCTAGTACTGTTTGCTGCTGTGTATGTTGTTGGTGGCGTTGGCGTTGCTGTTGCTGTTGCTGTTGACCCGCGTTGTGGCCCCAAAAGTGCATGCAAACAGTTTCAACTCTTCTGTGGGCAAGCGTTGAAGTCGCTTCCAAGATGTATTTGTTGTTATTGTTATTGTTGTTATTGTTGCTGCTGTTGTTGTTGTTGTTGCCCGTTTTATTGGCTGTATTAAGCATGACATGCCAGGCAAAAGTCGAAGCCAAGCCAAAAGTTTAGGCACTCCTTGCTTTTGTTGCCTTTGCATTTATTTTGGCTTTTGTCTGTTATTTTTTTTTGTATTTTGTGATGATATTCTAAATGTGCTGAGCCAAATTTGCTTCGTTTTGCTACGTCTATTTAGAGTTGTTGTTGCTGCTGTTGGTGTTGTTGGTGTTGTTGCCTCGTATTGTTGCTGCTGGCTTAATGCATGTATCGTTTTCGCATCGTTGCTCAAAGTTCGTGAGTTTAATTTAAGGAATTTTAGTTCTTTTTGATTGCTATTTAGGCTTTGATTTTACTACGTGTCTCTCTCTCTTTCTCTTTCTCTCTCTATCTCTTTCTTTGTCTGTTGTATTGCCAGATTTCAATTAGCATGCGGCACTTTGCGTTTTGCCATTGTGATGTTCGTTGTTGTTGCTGTTGTTGTTGTAGTTGGTGCTGCCGCTAGACGTCGCATTTCTGACGGCGCCTTTGGAGTCATTTGCATAAATTGCTTTTGGTTTCGCCAACCCTTTGCTTTTTTTCGCCGTTTGCCGTTTGCCGTTGCTCTTTCCCGGACTTTACGGACATGCCCACTTTATCGATGACCCACCTAACCATTACCTAGCATTGCAATAAACCAAGAGACCCCCATAAACATCCTATGCATATTTTTAGAGCTAGTCTGCTTAGCCTGCAGGTGCATTTTGTGCCATGCCGAATTATTGTCATTATATTATACTATACTCTCTTATACTTGTACTTGTACTCGTATTTTTCTTCCCCCTTCTCCTTTCCCGCTCTTCTCTTGGTCTCTTGTGAATTCACATTTCTAACTTTTGTTGCAACTTTTGGGCTATTTTCAAATTTGCTGTTTGGCTAAATTGCATTTTAAGGCAAACATGTCACAATATCGCGTATTCGCCCAGTATACATGCATTTAAGTTTAATGTGAAAGCATTGATGCAACAATATACAATTTTGGATCAATGAAAATTACAGAAGAGTAGAAGGTTTGTTTTTTTAATTCTATAACTATCATAACATATTTTTAATTGTTAATTAAAGTTGTTCTCATTTAAGTTGCAACTTTACATCACCTTTTTTTAATTTACGCATCCATTTCTTACCTAAATTAAATTATTTTCATGAAATTATAAATTATAAAAATTCAAAATATTATAAATAATAAATTGTATTTTTATTGTTTTAAAAAAACGTGCTTCTACAAGCTGCCATTATTTAAGTACACAGGTTCAAGGTTCGATTCTCAGGACATGGAAATGTTTTATATGCATTATTAAACCATAAAACCAGACGATAGATACTTAAGAGTACGTGTTTGTTCACAGCTGGTCTAATTCAACGTCACGCAACCGGACGGAACAAAAAAAATGGATTATATGGTCTGCTTCCGCTGGGCTTCAATTGCGTCCCCGTTGATTGGAAGTCCATCATGACCAGGTCACGCGGGCAACAGCTTTATTTGCGTATCTCTAACGTTGTTATCATACACACATCCATCAAATGGATACACACATACACATACATATGCTTGTAAAACATGTAGATACAAATTTCTATGTGACGTCGTCGAGTCTTTGACCTCAGCGAACAAACAAAATAATTATAGACCCAAGTATCTCTACAAAAAAAATCAATACAAGACAAGTGATAAAAGTAGATTAGGAAATGGTCGTGGGAAGAATTAGATGTTGACATTGGCCAGAAATTAACTTAAAGAATGGTTTCATCCTTTACGCCCACAAAACAGGTGCATGTACTTATTACTTATAAATCAATTCAATTAAGTTGGAATCTAATATTCTGTATTTGCAGCCTACTGGCGATTATCAATTTTCCAGCGATAATTAGCATGTCATTATTTATAGCGCAACGTATTTGGTTTTCTGCGGCTGATTGGTCGCACACGCTGTGACGTCATGGAAGAGCATACTACGCTGGAGCGTGCCGTGGTAAATCAATAAATAAAGACGTCATCATGTTGGGTGGCGACGCGTGTCCGTGACGGGGCTGACATGGACATGCGCAGTCGAGCACGCTCACAACATGAATGAAAACCAAGACGCACCGACTAACTGACTGCGCTGCCACTACAGGCAGAGGCAGAGGCAGACAGCCAGAGACAGAGGCAGACAGCCAGAGACAGAGTCAGAGTCAAAATGCCGGCCGGTATTGTCCACGCTCTCGCTCTCTCTCGCTCTCGCTCTCGCTTTAGCCGACAGCAAGCACGTGCGTCGATGACGTCGCTGTTGTGGCACACTCTCTCTTTCAACGCCATCTCGCTCCATATGACGTCGCTTGATGTCGACACCTGCTGAACTGTTTCAATTGAGTGATAAACGCTATTGCCATCTCGCTCGCAGTGACGTCACGAAAAACAGGCCAATGCGTGTGGGTTTTATTTCTGTTGGTGTTGCTGTTGCTGTTGCAGTTGCTGTTGCAGTTGCACCGACAACAACAACAAGAAAGCGGTTAATGATGTCACGAACAGTGTTTACACTCGACTGCAACGGAAATGAGTATAAATAGCCAAAGGATAACAACACGTGCGCTCATATTGCAAACTTAAATAGATCTGAGCTTTGCATTTCTAAAAGCGGCAATCCATTAATCTACTTCTTACTGCCAGTGCGGAAAAAAACTTTATTAAAAAACTATTTTTATTTAATATGCAGATTACGTTCATGTGTATATCGAATCGTTAAAAGTGAGTTTTTTATTTAAGCAAACTAACAAAGAACTCAAATGAGCGAATGAATTAAACTTAAACTAGAAATTTGGTTAAATAACTATAAATGAAAATATTGATTAGCATTTTGAATAGAGGAACCCTTTTCAAACTAAATTGAGTGAGTGAAGTAGAACTTATATATAGAAACTAAGAATGAAGCAACTGAGGCTAAAGTTTTTATTGGGACAATTTGAACGCCAATTTCTATGCTACAGAAATGCTCTGATGAAGATACAAGCATTTTCATATATGTATAAGTTTTTTTTTTGGCTGACGAGCCTCCACTACGATTTCGAAACGTCAAAGGTCGTTATATTGTCAATAATTCCCTTGCTCATTGTTCACGAGCTTGTTGCAGGTTCGGGTATTGTCAAGAACAAAAAAGGAATGAAAACTGGAGCTCATATTAACGACACTCATTTGGCGTGGCACATTGCTATGACGTATTTATGTGCCACCAAAGTGAAAGCATTTGAAAACTGCAGTCAAAAAGTGTCGCAAATTCTAAGGTTTATAACGCTTACTTACATACAAAAGATAAATAAGTTACTGTTATAAGGTTTTAGTTCCTTAACATATTAAATTTTTGTGAAACTAAATTATGTGACTTATACTGATAACGTATCCGAAATGACAAAGCCGATATAGAACTTCTTAGCGAAACACTCGTTGAGGCATTGTTAGTTATTATTTTAGAATCGATACGTAACATCTAATTTTGTACACAAATAATATAAAGTATATATTTAGACAATTTATTAAAACAAATAAAATATTTCCAATACTTACTTACAGATATTAAACTAAGGAATATATTGGACTAAGAACTTTTAAAGAAAAATATTCTTAATTTAATTTCATACAAGCAATAATCATAACATGTTTACATAGCATATTTATAACTTAACAATAAGTGTAAAATTTAAATACTAATTTTAAGCACTTTTAACTAAATACCACAAAGCCCGAGGGCCTATTTTGAACTGGCCAAAATTTACAACATACTATATTGTAACCCAGAATTGACATCATAAAAAAGTACATAATTTCTAATTAAATTTTTTAGTTTTATTAATAAATGTTAAGAATAAAAAATAAATAAACACATACATTTAAAATCGTACTTAATATCCTGAGGAGTTTGAAACAACACTTAAATAGTCGTAAAAGACCAAATTTATGCATATGAAAATTGTTAATATTTAAATAAGGAGCTAAACAACATGCCGGACAACTTGAATTGTAAATGCAAACAAAAAAAAAAAAAAAAACAAAACTTGGCCAACAGCATGTGAGCAAGATGGAAGAAGTATCCAAGCAGCGCTTCTGAAGTCTGAAGCCTCAATTTATGGTGAATTTCGCACCCGCAGCTCTCGGACAGCTGCAGGTTCTCAAGCTGTGACCTCGACCTGTCTCGTCTGCTTTTGCTTTTGCTTTAGCTTAGAGCTGTACAATATGTATAAGTGTTGTTAGCGTATTATTTATTGGCATACTGAAAACTAAAGACCAACAGCAGATCCGCAGACGATCCGGACAATCTGCACGTTCTCTCTAGCCGAGTATATTCTAAATTGTATAGATTTGTATCAATTGATAGCAGCGTGTAATATTCCAGCATCAGAGGCAGACAAACACTGAACATCATCAGCAATAGCAACAGCAACAGTAGAAGCAGCAGCAGCAACAGAATCATGCAGCTTGGTCAGCAATTGAAAGGCAGACAACAACACGCGATTGTTGGGCCAACGGGCTTGTCTAAATGAAGCCATGCACAATGTACAGTGTACAATATACAGTGTACAATATACAGTGTACAATATACAGTGTACATGGTGGCTTCGATCCGTACAATATTAACTTTAGCCTGACTCGGCACCTTGACAAGCCTGCACACGTCTTCGAATGTCAGTTGCCAGCGAATATCATGATGATGCTAATAACGATAATGATAATGATTATGATGATGCTGAAACTGAAACTGAAATTGTAGATGTAGTTAGAGTGTGGATTCGTACTAACTTACATATGACTTTACCTCTATTGGTGTTAACCTAGTCTTTTAATTGAAAATATGATAATATTCGGATTTGTCTAATAGTTTACAGGGTATGTAGCAGCCATCTATTGTGTTGAGTGTTGAGTTTGAAAAAAACGACTTAAATAAGATGTACTTACAATCAGCACTAATGCCACTATTCTGTTTTGGCCATTGTCAGACGTTGGCTTAAAACAGACTTGGTCCAAATGTTCATTAAGACGATGACTTAAGAATAAGAAGGAGTGTAGTGTAAATTAACATGCCGTGATTGGCAGCAACATTAGTTATTATAGTTTTAATAAGTTTAGTTAAACTATTAAAAATTTATTTAGTTAACTTCATAATTTTTCGATTAAATTTACCTTTAAGAGAATCTTAATGATTTTCTTTAATTTAGGCAATGTAAGTAAATGTGTAATTATGTTTATTAGTAACATATTTTTAAAAGAAAAATAATAAAATATACATTTAATAAATTTGACTCTAGATAATTTAGAGAGACTTTAGTGCTTAAATAAATAGGTGTGTAAGAAGCGTTGATAAAGCAAAAATCACTCTTCAAAACTGTTGCAACCTAAAATTTGAATTTACTATGTAGAAAAATATTTAGGGATTGTCACGTAAAATCCCAAAATTAGACATGCCAGCCTTAATTTGTCTGCCATAAATTGCGCTGTTTAAATGTTAGCATCTTTTTAAATTTCAACCGTTGCACTTTCGCAGAAAATCGATCAATCTACGATTCATGTATAGAAAATGTTAAACTAAAGTTTACTAATTAGTCAAAAAAAAGAAGAATAAAAAGCGACAAGAGACCTGAAGACACCTGAACATGTCAAGGCAACTTATTTATGTACCCGGCAGGCAGGCCAATGTGATGTTGATGGGTTACGTGTACTACAACTAAGTCAGAACGATCGCGGTCAACCATTTAAGGAGTCTCTAACTCGAGGTCAGCTTGAGTTTTGCAGCCATTGTGATTGTAACTTTAACCAGACACGCAACAATACAGAGACTGAGACTGGAACTGAGATCGAGACTGGAACTGACACTGTCCGATGACTAACCGTTGTCTGAGTAGCCGCAGGTGAGCACTACGCGATTCTCTTGGCCCCCAAAGCTTGTTGACTTGGCTTCCTGCTGCTAACATAGACATCATTTCAATTTCAATTGCAATTGCTTTTGCTATGGCAATTGCAATTGGTGCACAGCAAAGTTCAAGCAATACAATTGAATGGGAAATTTATTGCAACAAAACGTAGAGATTTTCAAATAGATTCGATTCTCGCTTCAATTATTAAATGGCTAGTGCATCAAGGTGCACGCTATCAATTACCAGATACAAATCATTAATGGATCATTGTGTGGGTTCAGCTTGATCATAAATATTGACAGGCGCTTCCTAGTGTCAATAATTTAGAGCAATACATTCGTCAAGTTAAGCTTTACTTTGTTTTGTGAATTAAGATACTCGGGATGCTGCAAAGTGAAGAATTTATATAAATAATAAAGAACTCAATATATATGTTCATACGCACCGTTAGCAGAGCATTCCCTATTTTTGTACCCTGTACATTTAGCAACAATTCACGATCCGTGCTCTTGCCACAGTAATAAACAGCATTCAGTACAAACTGATCCGTTATCTGATCACAACTCTTCATATCAATGCGAACTAATTGTGGACATTTGCGTAACAATCGCATGAGTCCAACGTCTGTGACACGTCCACACCAGGAGAGTCCAAAAAGCTTCAGCAAGGGAAGATCGTTAAAGAACTTGAAATGATCGTCTTCCAACACATCATTTTCACTCAAATGCATTTCCTTTAAGGAGCTTAACTGTCCTAGACAACGTGCATGTTCATTGCTAATTTCAAATTGTCCGGTAAGTTTCAGATATTGCAGCATGTTGCCCTTTTTGTCCGCCAAAGCTGTGAGGAAACCCAAATTGAGTTCATTGGATGTCATCCAGGTCTTTAGAGAGCATCGCTGTAAATTGGGCAGCTGGGCAATGACCTCGAAGCTGGCATCACAACCAGAGAAGGATAATTCCTCGAGATCCAGGCAGCACTCGGCAATCTTTTGGTACAACGAATGATTCATTACTTCAAAGCAGCAATCGTCCAGCACAAGTGTACGTAGATTCTTCAGAGGAATTCCAAAGTCTACAGAATTCCAGAGCAAACAATCTCGCAGTACAAGTTTGTGTAGATTGGGAAGGCCGCACAGATGTTTGCCTGGCAACTGCAGCTGATCAAATAATGCATCATTAACAACTATTCAACTTACCCGTATAGCATCCATTGATTAGTTCGAAGGACTCCAAGTCCTGATTACCTTCCAGATCAAAATTTAAAACATCCTCGGCATCCATACAATCGATACTAACCCGGCGAAGTCGTGTTAAACGAGATAACAAAGTGCGATATCGGAATTCATCAGTCACACTGCTGTAGTTAATCTCCTCCAGATTCTTGCAGAACTCCGCTATAAACTCCACAATGAGAGATTCCTTTTCAAACGAGGCACAGTTAACATTCAATATGGTAATGAAAGGTCCTGCCATCTTAAAGAAGTTAATTATATCCGGCAATTGCATCACCTCCAAATCCTCCGCATCCAATGTGTGTCGACGATGTCGAGCCCATGAATTGAAAACATATTGAAATTTTGGAGCCACACTTGCTAATCGCACCTTATCGAACAGACTGGGCAGATAGGTGTATAGCTCGTGTATTATCTCTTCATGCAGACACAAAATGGGACAGCTTGTCGGTATCCTGTTTTGGGAAAATGTCGACAACCCAGAGAATCCAGACATTTTGTAGTCTCAACTCCTTGTACATTAAATTTACATTGTTTTTGACAGGCTTCAAATTGTTTGATATAAGCTCCTATTTCAGTTTTAAATTTTACTGATTTTAAAACAAAAGACTAACAAGCAACATTTCAATAACTATATTAGTATTTTAAGTTTTTTGTATTATCAAAAATCAAAAATATATATTTACACTATATTTGACCTTTTTCGACTCCCTCTGCCTTTTACACACATATTTTAACCACAAATTTAGGTATAAGTATAGGGTCTAATGAGGATTTCAAGTAGTTCTGCATAATTACTTTCCCCTAATTTTTAATTGAATTCCGTGTGGAGACTTTTGTGAGCAAGTGTATATAGTAGTCACCAGAATATTGCGGTTGGCAGCTGCAACTAATTTTCATTCCACACTCAAAATAAAAATAACTACACACATACATACATACATGTAAGTACCTGCAATAAACAATATTGTTTTTGTTTTATAGCAATTAATTGCATAATTGATTGCATAAATGCATAAATCAGAGACGGCAACAAACAATAACAAATGCGAGTACAAAGAAATATTGGAATATTTATGTGTGCATTTTTTTTACCGGATATGTTTACTGTAATGTGTAAATGTTTTTTGTTTAACTTAAACTTACACTAAATGACACTCGTAACAATTAAATTGAATCGGTTATTCGTGTTTTTTATTAGAGCTTTTAACTATTTACCGATTTTTATTATATATTTATGTTATAAAAGAAGTATAATAAAACAATTCAATTAAAATATAAAACATTATTAAATGCCACAATTGTGCTGTAATTCATTATTATGCCAGATAATCAACCACGTTCTGAATTCCAAAATCATTCGAAAAATGCGGAAATGGAATTGATAGGTGCTCCAAATTTCACAGTACACATTTTTAAAGGTAAGTTTATTTAGTCGAGAAAATGCAATGAAATTGTTTCCGTAGATTTCAATTTTTAATCTTTCCCTTCCCTGTTTAGACTTCCCAATTTCTTAAATACATATCACATCTTAATTCCGATTTTATATTACAAAAATTATATATTAAATTATAAATACATTTAATTACTTAAGTGAAAACTGCGAAAATGTATTTTAATATGTAGTATATAGATTTATTAAACTTGTCTTTGTATTTGCATTCATATCATATTATGTTACAATAATACTTGTATTTTTATAGAATTAACTTGTTGTGATTGTTACAAGACGCAATCAAATCCAATGCGTCAGTTGCATGGTTCCATCGTGAGTCCTTTGAGTATCCATAACGCTCATTTGACGTACCAAACGCTTCATTGAAGGCCGATGCGGTCTTCCAACTCCTCCACTGGTACTGCTTGTCATATCCAAGGGAGTTCGCTCATCGATGCGAGGCTGTTGACGCAATCTGCGATTGTCCTTCAACTCAAGCTCCACATCGGATGCATTTGAAGAGCCACCCAAGACATCCAAATTCTCATAAGAAGTGGGTGGCGAAAGAGTCTCTCTGCAAGAAGCGAAGAATCTATGTAAGAAATCGTTTAATTTGTTATTTTAAATTGCAACTT
The DNA here is from genome assembly GCA_037043535.1 of Drosophila putrida. NCBI lineage: Eukaryota > Metazoa > Arthropoda > Insecta > Diptera > Drosophilidae > Drosophila > Drosophila putrida. The sequence continues at coordinate 235,558 of JBAMBI010000465.1, forward strand.
ACGGCTGTGGTTTGCAGTTCAAACAATCTTTCAACTGCCAATTTTTGCCAAACTCTTCGCCTTCCTCAATGGTCTGCGGCAAACGATGATGCAAGGTCTCTGGCAAACGCAAACCAGTCATGCCTCCCAGCACAGATACAAATCCCATAATTACCAATGGGAGTTTTAGATTATCCTTGCCCAGATAGGTGACAAACGGTATTACAATTAGCCCCAATCCTCCTATATAGCTAGAGGCACCAATGCCAATGCCTCGAACTTGAGTGGGATAAAGTTCTCCAGCAAAGGGATAAATGATCAAAAACGAAGCTGAAAGAAGCGCCTTGGATATAAGATAGAGTATCAATGTCTCGTCTATAGCATCATCAGGCAGCATAACAGTTATGATGCAAGCCACGCCGCTAAAAGATATTACAATAGGTTAAGAGATATTTGTAGATTGCGCTTTTAAATCTAGTTTACCCCAACATCATTGATAAGCTGAGGGGCCAACGTCTACCCCAAGTATCCATAAAATACCAACAGCACAGATAACTCGGCAATTCCACCACCGCCGACAGAAAGAAGCTTACATACTGATTGGTTCCCAGCGAAGGTCCATAATAACTCAGACCCAGATAAACAGTTTCATTGGCAAACCAACTGAGTGTTATCAATATTGTCTTCAATCGCATATTTGGTGTGCGACAGAGATCCATGAGTCCTACATTGGCGACCTTTTTCTTTTGCTTTCTCAATTTATCCCTTCGGATCTGTGCCTCCAATTTACTATGAACTGCCTCTGGAAATTGACGTCCATTAATAATCGCCATGCGTTCCAATATTTTAAGCGCCTCCTCAAGACGACCGCGCATTAGAAGCCAACGCGGAGATTCTGGCATTACAAACATGTACAGGAAATAGGCGTAGAAGGGCAGGGAGGTGATATACGATAGGCGCACCCAGTCCCGCTCTAAATATGTGACTAGGGATAACAGCATTATGCCTGATGTGTAAAATGTGCAAGTCATTACGGTCACAAAAGAACGGTACTTCTCGCCAACCAGTTCCAGGGCTAGAAAATGCAGAAAATAGTGATAAGGGTTTCATCTTGTAATTCGTTTTAAGTCAAAGTCTCTCAGCCTTTAACCCTACTAGTCTCAGAGATTTTGGTGCTCATAAATCGACATGGCTATATCTGCTTCTTATTAGAAAGATAAATATACAACTTTGCATACTTCATATGTACCTTTTGTTCTTGTTTAGAACAGAGTCTAAAAACATAATTTTTCAGTTATTCAAGGGGAAAAACTGATTTCGCGTGGCAAAAATATAAAACAAACTCGTTTAATGCAAGATATAGATATACATACATGCCAAATTTGGTGTCTCTAGCTCTTATAGTCTCTGAGATCTAGTTACTCAAAAAAGGGACAGACGGACAGACAGACAGACAGACAGACAGACAGACAGACGGACATGGCTATATCGACTCGGCTGTTGATTCTGATCAAGAATATATATACTTTATGGGGTCTGCCACGCCTCCTTCTGCCTGTTACGCACATTTGCACAAACGTAATAGACCCATTTGTACTTTTTTAAAGTACTGGGTCTAAAAATTTTCAAAATTTAAAATCTTGATTTTTTACTTTTAATCAGATCAACAGATTTCAAACTCGCGCAACTTTGTCAAATCTTACCCGATTTTTAAGCGGAATGTCATTTTAGTCATGATTTGATCTATAAATTTGTTCTACATTTAAAGATAGCTACTTTTTTCAAAAATCAAATTTTTCGATTTTGTTGGAATTTTAGATAAGGGTACCCCCTTTACATTTTCAGAAAAAAAAAATTTTCAAAATTTAAAATCTTGATTTTTTACTTTTAATCAACTCCTAGTGCCTAAATTAGTATAAGAGAACACTTTAAAGTTGATTCTGAGGAGTTTTATTTTTTTGTAAAAAATCATGCCTAAAGTGACCAAAAATTTGACTTGTAAAGTTGCCAGTCCCCAGGGTCAACAGATTTCAAACTCGCGCAACTTTGTCAAATCTTACCCGATTTTTATGCGGAATGTCATTTTAGTCATGATTTGATCTATAAATTTGTTCTACATTTAAAGATAGCTACTTTTCAAAAATCAAATTTTTCGATTTTGTTGGAATTTTAGATAAGGGTACCCCCTTTACATTTTCAGAAAAAAAATTTTTCAAAATTTAAAATCTTGATTTTTTACTTTTAATCAACTCCTGTGCCTAAATTAGTTTATACTAATTAAAGTTGATTCTGAGGAGTTTTATTTTTTTTGTAAAAAATCATGCCTAAAGTGACCAAAAATTTGACTTGTAAAGTTGCCAGTCCCCAGGGTCAACAGATTTCAAACTCGCGCAACTTTGTCAAATCTTACCCGATTTTTAAGCGGAATGTCATTTTAGTCATGATTTGATCTATAAATTTGTTCTACATTTAAAGATAGCTACTTTTCAAAAATCAAATTTTTCTATTTTGTTGGAATTTTAGATAAGGGTACCCTTTACATTTTCAGAAAAAAAAATTTTCAAAATTTAAAATCTTGATTTTTTACTTTTAATCAACTCCTGGTACCTAAATTAGTATAAGAGAACACTTTAAAGTTGATTCTGAGGAGTTTTATTTTTTTGTAAAAAATCATGCCTAAAGTGACCAAAAATTTGACTTGTAAAGTTGCCAGTCCCCAGGGTCAACAGATTTCAAACTCGCGCAACTTTGTCAAATCTTACCCGATTTTTAAGCGGAATGTCATTTTAGTCATGATTTGATCTATAAATTTGTTCTACATTTAAAGATTGATAGCTACTTTTCAAAAATCTAATTTTTCGATTTTGTTGGAATTTTAGATAAGGGTACCCCCTTTACATTTTCAGAAAAAAAAAATTTTCAAAATTTAAAATCTTGATTTTTTACTTTTAATCAACTCCTGGTGCCTAAATTAGTATAAGAGAACACTTTAAAGTTGATTCTGAGGAGTTTTATTTTTTTGTAAAAAATCATGCCTAAAGTGACCAAAAATTTGACTTGTAAAGTTGCCAGTCCCCAGGGTCAACAGATTTCAAACTCGCGCAACTTTGTCAAATCTTACCTGATTTTGATGCGGAATGTCATTTTAGTCATGATTTGATCTTTAAATTTGTTCTACATTTAAAGATAGTAACTTTTCAAAAATCAAATTTTTCGATTTTGTTGGAATTTTAGATAAGGGCACCCCCTTTTACATTTTCAGAAAAAAAAAATTTTCAAAATTTAAAATCTTGATTTTTTACTTTTAATCAACTCCTGGTGCCTAAATTAGTATAAGAGAACACTTTAAAGTTAGAGTTCTAGAGGAGTTTTATTTTTTTGTAAAAATCATGCCTAAAGTGACCAAAAATTTGACTTGTAAAGTTGCCAGTCCCCAGGGTCAACAGATTTCAAACTCGCGCAACTTTGTCAAATCTTACCTGATTTTGATGCGGATGATTTGATCTTTAAATTTGTTCTACATTTAAAGATAGTAACTTTTCAAAAATCAAATTTTTCGATTTTGTTGGAATTTTACATTTTCAGAAAAAAAATTTTTGAATAACTTTTATCATCCGATTTCGATGAAATTTGCAGGATCGGTTAGTACTATAGTCTGTATTATACATACTAAATATCAAGGCGCTAGCATTAAAGGTGCTCTTGAAATTCGACTTGGAAATTTTGTACTTTAATTTGCGGTGGCGGAGGGGGGCTTGGCAAAAATCTAAAACAAACTCGTTCAATGCAAGATATAGATGTACATACATGCCAAATTTGGTGTCCATAGCTCTTATAGTCTCTGAGATCTAGTTACTCAAAAAAGGGACAGACGGACAGACAGACAGACAGGCAGACAGACAGACAGACAGACGGACATGGCTATATCGACTCGGCTGTTGATTCTGATCAAGAATATATATACTTTATGGGGTCTGCCACGCCTCCTTCTGCCTGTTTCGCACATTTGCACAAACGTAATAGGCCCATTTGTATTTTTTAAAGTACAGGGCCTAAAAATAATAAAATTTACTTGCATATAATAAATGGTATTTGATAAACAGCCGGAATAGTCAATCCCACGACAACGCGACTGCCAGCCCATGTCCAGAAGTCCTTGCTTAGTGACGTCATCAAGCTGCCCGCCAACAGTGTTGCCAGACAAGTGAAATAGGATAGTCGCCTGCCCGCACGATCATTGAGCAGCCCAAAGAGATACACACCCACAGGGCCGCCACTGTTGAGCGCTGCTAGACCAATTGTAGGATATATGTCTTGATCGCAAACCAAATCGAACTGATAACGGATTAGTTAAATATATATATATATGCTTACTCTCGAGAATCGTATGATAATATGACTTGGGAAAGAAATGAGTGAAAACAAGCTCCTCTAAATGCGGCATAATGTAGAGTTTAGAGCTGAGATAATTTACATCGATCACAATAGAGGACCAGACACGACTGGTATTATACTCCCAGCCTTGTGTGCACTTGACCAAGGGCCAGCTGCTATTGAGGTCCAAATGTCCAAATGTCATATTTCCAATATTATCCTCATCAAAAGAATCCAGAAATTGAGTCCAATTGACGTTATACGTGTAGCATTTACTATAGACCAGATCATCGTTTTCCTAAACATTTTTTTTAAATTAAGAATCTTCTACAATTTCTCCAAGCAGACACTTTAAATTGCCTACATGTTCCTTGGGTATGGCCAAATATTTTCGCTGTTCGACATCCATATCCATAAGCTCAGGAATTCGACACCAATAATCATCTGGAGTGTCGGCCATGAAGAGTTGATTGAAAGCACAGAAACCACAAGGAATGCAAGCAGGCAGACAAATACCAAAGACGAGAAGTTTCTGATATTTTCCAAATTCGCCAATGATGGGCAATAGATCATCCAAATCGAAAGCCTCCTAAAATGACATCAACATGGAATAACCTTCAAGTGATTCAGACATACAATAAAATATCTCACATCAATGGACTCTTGTGCCTCGGGTTTACTTCGTTTGCGCAACTCTGATATTTCATCATATTCATCTTCACTATCCACAATTTCGCCAGTCATTGGTTGTTTTTAACTAGAAATTTATTTATGAAAACAATTTTGCAGTTTTTCCGTTTTCCAGAAACCTTAAAAGTTTCCGCCCTCAGCTGTTGTAGTTAACGGTTAAAGGGTTGCCAGAAGACTATGTATTCGAAAAATGACGATAGAGGGCGCCAGACATTTAGTTAGGTTTCATAATTTATTTTGGAATTGCAAGTTAGTTGTAATTTGTTTAAACTAAAGTACATAATTTTAAATATTACACATATGAATTGAATAATGTTTAGGCTTAGAATTCAAGCTTCAATTACAGTTGATTGGCTTTGAAGATTTCACAAAAGTTAAAGTACGTCAAATTACATATCAGTTGGGAATCTTGTTTAAAAATAAGATTGGGCATTTATTTAAGACAGCGTATCTAATTAATTAATTGCTCCTTTGCTTTTGTTTTGAATTGTTTATTGAAATTGAGAAATGGACGTTCTTAAATATATAAAAAAGATTTTTAAGTGTATGCCAAATAATTTATTAGATTGTGGTTTTTGGAAATGAATTGCATAATTGATGTTTCACCCTTTCTCATACTACCTGGTTTATACTTAAAATTATTGCGCGCATCGGTACTACACGTGTATACATACATACATATGGTATATGTATAATTACATTAGTTTCATTATAATAAACAGAAAACCGGCTGTTCCTGCACAGCACAGAAATCACACACATTAGGCTTAAGTGTAAATTGTGGCTACACATACAAAACATACGGGCACAAAGTTTGTATGAACAATTGCATTTTGATATATGTACTTATGTATGCGTCTAATCCACCTTGACAACGCTATAGATTTTCCGTATGAACCAGAAGCACGCAAAGAATCCAATTGTGCCAGTAAGCAAAAAGAAAAGGAATACCATAATGGCCGTGTAACCGAAGTAAAGGAACGTCGATGCACTGTCCTTAATCGAGAGCTTTGTCACAAAGTAATGACAACAATAGATGAACAAATAAACGGCTGTAAAGCCGGACGTAAGAAATGATCGCCACCACCAATGATAGTCCTCCGCACATAGATGGAAATAGCATAGCAAGATGGTTGTCTCCGAGCATGTAATGACCAGAATGAGAAATACGAGGAAAAGGAATCCAAACATATAGTACATCTGATTCGACCACAGTGAGCTCAGTATGAAGAATAGTTGAATGAAGATGCAGCCAAATGGTAAAACTCCACCCATCACAATACCGGGAATAGGCTGAGTGTAGATGGACTGATCTGGTATCTGACGTGGTATTTGATTAGTACGCACTGGATGCTCCAAGGCCTACAAAGGAGGAAATAGGCAATTGTATTAAAAAAAAAAAAGTTGTTTCTTTTTTTATCACTTACGCGCTTGCGGAAACCAAAGTAGGCGCCAACAAAGGTGAGAGGAACAGAGACTCCGAACCAGAGGGCGAGCAAGGCAATCAGTGTGCTAAATGGTACAGCGCCGGAGCTGCTCTCTCCCCAAAGCACAAGATTCATAACGAAGAACAGTGAAAACACAACGCTGCAAACGAGATAGAAAATGTATATTAAAAAATCATCTCTCTTTTATGTGTTACTTACCCTGGACAGACGATTGAGGTGAGAATTACATTGCTCTTCCATTTCACGCCACCAAAGCTCTTATAAATACGTGCCGACACATATCCTGCAGGTGTTCCAAGCGAAACGAACAAGACCATGGAACAGGTCATCAATGCACCACGATTTGCTGGCGACAAGAAACCAAGGCAGGCAAAAGCCAAGGTAACCATAGACATGACCAACACCTGGACACCAGAGCCCAAAAACACGGACAATAACATTCCCTTGCGTGGTGGCCTAAAGACATCACCGTGCACAAGTTTCCAGCCAAACTCCTCCTGCGCATCTTCGCCGCTGTCCATTTGATTATATCTGGCAATATCTTTGTGCAATGTACGCAGCATTATCATGGCAACCATGCCACTGAGGAAAAGTACAATGACCAGTGAGTTCAGAATGGAGAACCATTGGATATTTGTATGGGGCATCGATTCCAGAATGTAATCCCAACGTGAAGACCATTTAACCGCGTTATTTAAAACAAATTTGACGCTGTATGTGTAAATGATTTCCTGGAACTCGCCCGTCTTTAGGGAACTCTCGCGAATGGCCAAAGGCTCGGTTCCCAAGCAGTTTGGTTTCTTGGAATCGGCATGATTCAGAGATTTGGGTGTTACTTTAACAGAGATTATTCGTCCACTGCTGCCACCAAAGCCCATGCCCCAATCCTCGCGAGCTCCACTGTGATAAGTGATCTCCAAATCCACATGATTGAATGGATAGTAGTGCAGTGGTCGATTATACATCGAATTGATAGCGCATCCCTCGCCGTCTGGACGCACCAAGCATCCCATGGGGAAACCAGTGCTGCAATACTGCTTACCAGTTTCCAACTGATAACACCACGTAACGGGCATATTATCTACAATCCAATGATGCTGGTAGTTCAGACTGATGCCCTTCTTAAGCACCATCATACGTCGATCGCTATCTGAATTACCTCCAGTGTAATTCTTGCGGCAAGCCTGATATAATACAAAAGGTTTTGACAATTGTTAACCACACAGTGATTGTTAACAGTGATTCAAAATTTACTTACCACTGCGCACTCCACATTCTCCATAAACTGTATGTCATATGGACCTGGACGAATTCGTTCGCCAAACACCACTTGACCAAGGTTCTCAACTGGCGAATTCTCCTCCCTGCCCAGGCAGAAGTCAAAATGATGGTATTCATAGGGAATAACAGATTCCTCAGTGTTTAATCGGTTAACGTAGAGAATAACATCAGACTGAAATTCAAAAATGTTTAAATTGTGACACAAACGTAGAAATCAAATCAAATTCTTAGTTCCTATGAGGTGTAGATCATGAGTCAGATATTTATCAACGAATCATATCTCTCGTGCCTTCAAAAAACCAAACGATAAAACTGAAAACTATTGTAAACGTTATAGAATAAGGTTTTTGACGGTTTTTGACGAGTTTTGCTTAAGATCAGATAACAATATCGTTTAGACAAGGAAGACTTTAATTAAGTAGTGTGTAGGAGAACTTATTTAGTGTTTCACGTCTGCTTAGATAACAGTTCTTGGTATTTTATTTCTTATTGCTTCCTAACCAACAATTCTTCGTATTTTGAAATATTAATAACATATCATAAAAGTATTCAAATGGATTTAATAATTTCATTGACTAATATTCCAATATTTTATTTTATTTCATTTATTCTCATTTTGTTTTTCACCCATTTTATTCATTTAGATCTTAATCTTGCGCACATTATAATCCTTGCTTAATTATTTATATTATAGTAAATTATATTAGCTCGAGATATACTGGAAATGGAAAAAGTTCTTAATATTATAGATTCTACAGATGGTTGGTGAGTTGTTGCGAACTAAAATAATAAGAAGCACATATCATTTGAGAATTTAGGAGTAATGATCAGCTCGCAGATATGATATGTACATATATAACTGACGTATACAATGTGTTTAAGTAATTATCTAAACTGCTGTTTTGAGTGGAATGAGAGAGCACTCAAGACTCAAGATAAACAGATCTACATTAGAAAGCAAATAGTGTTTTTTAAAGAACAAAGAACTAATGTCGGTCTCCAACTCAACTGAACTGACACACATAAATACATAAACACATACATACATATGAAAATGTACATATGTAGCTTAAACAAAACGATCGACGTCAGCACGCCACCTAAGTACACAAGAGCAAGAACAATTTTAGAACATTACCACGGAGACCCCGCAGGTTTCTTATCACTGCTTCCGTTGCGGACAAAAAGGAGCAAAAAGTAGCATACAATCAAAAATTCCATTATGCTCAGTTCACATTTCGCCAGAGATAAACACAGTGCCTCAAATGCATTCATGACACACTGTGACAAGCTCTGTGACGCAATGTGAACGTAGCATAAGATGATGATGAACACAATGCAAACTTTGCATACATATACACTTACTTTACACGTAGTTGAGACTTCCGCCTTCTTGCAAAAGTTAACAGGAGCCAGGCCAGGTAGATAAAAGGCTTCCGAGAGCGACAATGCAAGAATCACGACCAGCAGCATCTCGTTCTGATAAGGCAGAGCCAAGGTGCGACGGCACCGTGGCGATATCATATTTGTGTTGTTAACTGAGCACTGCAACACCCACAATTACACTCACAATCAAGTGAATTTGAAGACTGTTGTTTGCCACAAAATGTCGATGTCAATTAATTCGCTAATTGTTACCAAATCGTGAGGCGATTACACAAAATTTCGATACAGTCTGTTTAAGTCGCATTTGCAGTTTAATTGTCAAGTTTTGTTTTTTTTTTCGGCTTATTCCGACTGACAAACGTCAGCACTGTGCGACTGCAAAAATGGCGTTGCCATTTGGTGGGCTGCCAACCTGAGAAAATACAACAGAGTTGCTATTACAGCTGTTACTTGTTTAGAATATTATTGGCATTATTAGTAGCTTACTTCTATATATTTTATGTACTGTATTTTTGAATATAAATTATATTAATATCAAGTGTATTTACATGTGTTATTTTCATAACTAGATCCAACTTCAAACATAACTGACAGCTACAACCAAGTTATGGGTTGCCACCGTATGCAATAAACGACGCGCACCAGATTTTTCCCATGTGGAGTTAAAAATTGTACAGAGCCGGTCTGCTTCAGTTTCCTTAACGATTCACATTTCTGTCTCGGATTTAAAAGTGTTCGAAATTAATAGAAACTTGACTAATTTACATTACATTCATTAACAATTTGAGAGACAGCCGCTTTCGTCCCGCGTTTTTTTTTTGACAGATCGATCGCTTTGGCAACGCGCAGACAAAGGGGAAAAATACACGCACAGTGAGTGATTGAAAAAGAAAAAAATCAATTTTGTGACGACCAAAAATTTGATAAAGTTTTTGCATTGCATTATTGAACTGGCGATTCATAATCCTTTTTTGTTTATTTAGCAGCTGGTCCATATTGTCGATATATACGCAAACACCTGCACAAGCATAGAAAGCTAAGCGATTACGAAAAATTTCCTCACATCCCCGCCCTTCTACATCTACATCTATACGAAATTGAAAGTGAAAAAGAGCGCAAAAATGACTTCGGACATAGCACAACAATTAATTGTTATTTTGGAGAAGACGGTATCGCCAGGTGAGTGCAACAGATCCTTTTAATATATGCATATCGTATTATAATGGGGAGGCAGGCACCTAACACCCATTAAAAGCACTAAAATTTTAGTTGCTTCAGGGCCAACCAGAAAGCCATTTTGTTATAGGCGTGCGATGGATGCGTCGCAGTGACGCGTATGTTGCGCAGGGTTGCAATGCAACATAATGCGAATGCTTGGTTGGTTGCTAGGGGCACACAAACACACATACTCATGCAGAAAGCGAAGGCATGTGAATAAACATATGTGTGTATGTGTGGACATCAGAGCCCTTTGGTGCTGAACCTCAACAAAGAGTCTGAGGGATTGGCCCCTCGTCGTCATGCAGGAATTTAACATTGTGACCGGGGAATGTACTAAAGCTTTTCCTAACGTATTTCTCGTCGACTTTCTTGGCAAGCCCTCTTAGATATAGTCAGTCAAATGGTAATTCTGTTGCGTTGCCCGATCATATATAAGAACAATTTGAATACAATTCACAATATGCATATAGTATAAATATGACTAGGTAAGGATTTAACTAACCTAACCTCAAATTTAAACACATATTACAGATAAAAATGAACTGCTCTCGGCGAAGAACTTTCTGGAACAGGCAGCGGCCAGCAACCTGCCAGAGTTCCTTAAGGCACTCTCCAAAATTCTCGTCAATGTAACAAATAGCGCCGTGGCGCGTATGGCAGCAGGTCTTCAGCTAAAGAATCATTTGATGAGCAAGGATGAGAAGATCAATCAACAATATCAGGAGCGATGGCATCAGTTTCCCGAGGAGACCCGCGAGCTCATCAAAAGTAATGTAAGTATACTGATTTTGAATTGCATAAGAACAAAATTAAGGTTACAATTTAAAACATAATCTAAATAATAATAAAAAAACTAATTAGATTATAAGATTAAGCTATGAAAGACCTCAATTAGATAAGCGACATGTATTTATATTTATCTTAAATGTCTTTTAATTGAATCAAATGTTTCTATTGCTGCAGATACTCGCCGCATTGGGCACTGAGAATACGCGACCATCTTGCGCAGCTCAATGTGTTGCCTATGTTGCCGTGATTGAGTTGCCCATCAACCGATGGGGAATGCTCATACAGACACTGGTCAACAAGGTGGTGAGCGAGGAGTTCAACGAAATGCACCGAGAGGCAGCGCTCGAAGCAATTGGATACATTTGTCAGGACATTCGCTATGGCGTGCTAGAGAATCAATCGAATCAGGTTCTTACGGCGATCATACACGGCATGCGGAAACTGGAGCCAAGCAATCATGTTCGCTTGGCTGCCACGACAGCGCTTCTTAACTCGCTAGAGTTTACCAAGTCGAATTTTGAGAAGGACATGGAGCGTAACTTTATCATGGAGGTGGTTTGTGAGGCAACCCAGAGCACGGACACACAGATCTGTGTTGCTGCCTTGCAGTGTCTGGTGAAGATTATGTCTCTATATTACCAATACATGGAGCCCTACATGGCTCAAGCACTGTTCCCAATCACCCTCGAAGCCATGAAGTCGGACAATGATGCCATCGCTCTGCAGGGTATTGAGTTCTGGTCGAATGTAAACGATGAAGAAATTGATCTTGCCATCGAAAGCCAAGAGGCCACCGATCAAGGACGTGCACCACAACGTGTTTCCAAACATTATTCACGTGGTGCCCTTCAGTACTTGACGCCTGTGCTTGTGGAGAAACTAACCACTCAAGATGAGTGCGATGATGAGGACTCATGGAGTCCAGCCAAGGCATCTTCCGTTTGTTTAATGCTATTGGCCACTTGCTGCGAGGACGAAATTGTTCCCCATGTTTTGCCATTCATTAAAGATAACATTGAATCGCCCAATTGGCGCTACCGCGATGCTGCTGTCATGACATTTGGCTCAGTGCTCAATGGCTTGGAAATGAATACTCTGAAGCCGCTTGTGGAGCAAGCGATGCCAACTCTTATACGCCTAATGTACGATTCCAGCGTCATTGTACGCGACACTACAGCCTGGACATTCGGACGTATTTGCGACGTAAGTACCTAAGATGATTTTATATCTCGATTTAAAGAGACTGCTAATTTACCCGTTACTACTTTGTGAAGCACAAGAACGAATTGTATCTGTTGCAATATATGAAATAGAAAAAAGAGGCTCAACATACCACATAAAGAAAATAAAGCCCTAACCGAACTACATTTTAGAGGCTAAAACTTCTGAGAAACAAAAAATGTCATTTTGGGGAAAAAGTAATCGATTATTTTTTTGTGTGTCATGAATCGAAGAATCTTGGGAGTGCATGATTCTTGGGAATGCATGAATTCATGCATGACTCTTGGAATGCATGAATCCATCATGCATTCCCATGAATCATGTATTCCCATGTAAATGGATACTTTTTAATTAGCGTACAAACATAAAGTAAATTGTAATTTTGTATTATGTTTATACTGTAAATGAATACATAATCATCATAGAATCGACCCACCAATAAGTTTACTACACTGCAATTTAAAGGGACATTCCACCTTTCTAAAAAGCCCAAGTTGAAATCAGTGGGACCAATAGTTTACAAATTAGAGCATACAAAAGCTGACACTCAACAAAAATAATGGATTACTTTTTCCCCAACCTAATATATACTTAATATATATTATATAATAATGTACTCAATTCTTTGTAGATCATACCTGAAGCAGCTATCAACAAAACATATTTGCAAACGTTGTTGGAGTGTTTTGTGAAGAGTTTAAAGTCGGAACCCCGTGTGGCCGCCAATGTGTGCTGGGCTTTCATTGGGCTATCGGATGCGGCATACGATGCTGCCACTGTCAATTTGAAGGACAACGAACCACCAGAAACTTATGCTCTTTCGCCGTACTTTGAGTTTATTGTGACACAGCTGCTCGAGGCGACAGATCGTTCAGATGGTGCTCAGGCGAACTTGCGTGGTGCGGCGTATGAGGCGTTGATGGATATGATTAAGAATTCTCCATTGGATTGTTATCTGGTTGTGCAGCGTACAACAATTGTCATCTTGGAACGTCTTAACCAAGTCATGCAGATGGAGTCCCATATCAACAGCCACAACGATCGCCATCAATTTAATGATCTACAATCTCTGCTCTGCGCCACGTTGCAGAGTGTGCTGCGAAAGGTTCGCGAGGCGGATGCACCGCAAATTTCGGATGCCATAATGACGGCTCTATTGACTATGTTCAGCTCGAGTGCCGGAAAATCTGGTGGTGTCCAGGAGGATGCTTTTCTGGCTGTCTCCACACTCGTCGAGCTATTGGGCTACCAGTTTGTCAAGTATATGCCGGCCTTTAAGGACTTCCTTATAATGGGCTTGAAGAATCATCAAGAGTACCAAGTGTGCTGTGCCTCTGTTGGGCTTACTGGTGACATCTGCCGCGCTCTCAAACATTTGGTGGTTCCCTATTGCGATGAGATAATGTCCGTGCTCATGAACGATTTGGCCGAGCCGACCTTGCATCGTAGTGTGAAGCCACAAATTCTGTCTGCCTTTGGCGACATGGCATTGAGCATAGGAACCGAGTTTCTGAAGTATCTTAACGTTGTCTTGGACATGCTACGTGCTGCGTCCAATTTACAGGTATGATTAATCATTCAACACCGTTGAATCATAATATTAACTGTTTGAATCTATGCAGGTCGATAATTCCACTTACGACATGACCGAGTACATATCGGAGCTACGGGAGAGCGTTTTGGAGGCGTACACCGGCATCATTCAGGGCCTCAAGGGTGTTGAGCAAACGCCCAGTACGGATGTGTTCCACATGGAGCCTCATCTGATGCACATCATTGATTTTATTAAGCGCATTGCGCAAGAGAATGAAGTTTCCGATTCGATGATGGCCAGTGCCGCTGGATTTATTGGTGATTTATGCACTTCGTTTGGTCCACGTCTCTATCCATTGCTGGATGATGCGATTATAACTCAATTTTTGGCTGAGGGAAAGCGCTCGAAGGGACCGCGCACCAAAATGCTATGCGCCTGGGCTGCTAAGGAGATCAAGAAGATTAATAGCCAGGTCATTGCTCAATAAATTACTTATTAGTTGTAGTTGTGTATGTATATGACGCCAAACTGGTGAGTAGAATTTTGTGATTCCCCTCCTCGTCGAATCATTTGCAAACGGAAAACTTCCATTTTTCTACTTACACATTTTCTTTTACAGTCCAGTCCGAATTAAAAAGAGTTCTCTCTGCAAACTTTGTTTGTCCGATTTAATAATTGTTGCTGTGCGACACCTAAGAAGTAAGCAAATTGTGTTGAGACATTTAATTTTAAGCGAAATTCTGCTATGAATATTATATTTATATTGTTATATTTACTTTTTTTTGTGTGTCAAACATTTGTCAATTCGAAATTTCCTAAAAGCGACGTATCAAAGTCGAAGTTTACTTTCAATCTACATAAATTTAATTTATGAGTTATGACAACTTTATATCATTTTAAGCAGCTTGCTAGCCCAATCCTTGCTATTTTCAGGACACTAAAAATAAGATAAGAAAAGAGTTAAAGAAAAATCGAAACAACAATAGTTATTTACAAATTATGTATGATAATTTAAGCGTAAAATCGGTTACAATTTATAACACAAGATCATCAGCACTAAAAATTATATTAAATACACACAGCAATGTTGGATAGAAATTATCTCTTACGGCTGCTGCTACCTTAGATTTTAAGATCCAATATTTGTAAATTAGCCCAAATGAAAAGGGATAAAAAAAAACAAATCACAAAACGAAAAAAAATGTATGATGAGAACGAACCCAGCTGTGTGAGAGTAACTTTTAGTTGTGTGTGCTCTAAAGTGTGTGTGTGTATGATTAATGGTTGTTTTGGTTGTGTGCTTGTGTGAATATGAGAAATCGTATGTGTGATAAAATGTGTATGACATGAAATAAATATCGAATCTGGAATCATATGTAATATGTATGAATGATTTTAATAACTGAGAGTAATAGATATAAGTCTGAAATTCCACAATTATTGAAGTCTGTCTGCGATAAGTAAACTAAAAAAATAACAGAAGTATGAAAAAATAAAAACCAAAAGAAAGTCAAAATAAATCCCCTTACAAACAACAGCCCTGTCTATTTATAGTTTGATCCTGAGCTGTATTTTGAATTTTGAATGGATGCATAAATAGTCTGAGATGGAAGATTGAAAGAGAGAGAGAGAGTGAAGAAACTTCTTATATGCAACTTGAAGTGCGCGCGTGTGTGGCGTGATGTGTGATATTACTAAACGTAAGTTCATTTTTAGAGATATGTAAGCATATATAGTTTATAAGAGAATGAATCGTATGAAAAGTTCGATTTAAGAACATTCATAAAATGCACGATATACCAAATTTAAATTTATACATACATATATGATGAATAAACACCAAAAGGATTTTAAACGGACGCCAATACAAAAGTAAAAACTAACGAATGTAAACAAAAACAATGTGCAACAACAAAAATAATATATACACTATATACATAAATCAATTAAAAAAAAAAAAGTAGCTCCCATCGATTCCAGTTCAGAAAATGACGCCTAATTTGCAATTAATTAACAATTATTAAGAGACATACATAATTGACAACCAAGCAACTACCTGCAGCGCATTATTGTATTGTATATAATAATAATAATAATTAAACAAACACTAAGAAGAAAAACAACAACGGACCAGGGAAACAACCGACAAGTACTTCATTTTACTTACATAGGCATAAACAAAGTAACATCAAATATGGGACTGTTTAGGACAGAATCAGACTATTTATCAGATTGTTTAATAATGATTTCGTCATACAGGTACAACTAGCATACTATATACAATATTATAGACAAATATTTCAATTTTTAACTGCTTTAAATACATTTGAAATGCATCCAAAACCGTTTAAAATCTTTTCACATTTCCGTGCATAGTATGTATAAGATAATTAATAGATCATTTTGTCAAAACAAAAGCCTTTTCAAAGTTGTTGATCCGCTTGCAAGAACTCTGGGGATTCACATGATGAAGTTAAAGTTCGTTGTGTAAATCTTCCGAAATGCTGCAATTCACTGTCGATTATTGGTATTGATATTATACTTTATCTAAAAATCGCACAGCCGTCCAACGCTACAAAATTTTTAATTTGCTTTTCAAAGATAACATATCAAGAGAATATCGTATTAGAAGATATTCGTTCCTTGGCAACAACTTTGAACGGGCATATTGTTTATTTAATTAAAATATTGTACTCAACATTTAAATTACCGAAATGAATTAGATAAATATTACGACTTTGAATGGAACTGCATATGATGGTGATGGTGATGATGATGGTGATAAATGCTGGTGTTTAATGATGATGGTGATGAAGATATGTATGTCTGTCGCTTGAATGCCGGATGACGTCATGTGTGAGAATCATGTTTGATAGCTAATCGCCAATAAGAAACTGGAGTTTATGGCTGTGGTATGCGAACGTAAGTTGCATAAAAATTATACATTCAATACTATATTAATAGTTAGTTTATTATGAAATTTTACCCAATCTATTGATAAAACCATTCAACTGATAAATAATTCTTTATTTTTTTCAAATCTTCTCTTGCCTAATTTTCCAGGTGTGTTTTATGAGAATGAAAACTTGATGATGATGATGATGATGGATGATAAATGATGAGACTTGTGCTTGTGTGATGATGATGATGATGATAATGATGACATTTGATGTATTATTGTAAATGTAAGCGTGTCTGAGAATGACGGAAAACAAAAGTAAATCAAATCGAACTTTTAAAAGATTTTCCTGCACAAATTTCTACATTTTATACATACATAAATTTTGTAAATGAAATCTGTTGCATATAAATAGTATAAAGCGTGTGAGAATATGACTGAGATATATATCCTGTGTGTGTTTGTATCATTCCAGACCTCCAATAACTAAAATAAATAAAAAGTAAGCGAAACAAATAAATGGTCGGTCTGATTGTGTTATTAAGAATTAGTCAAATAGAGATGAAAGTTATATTATATGTCTAACCTAGTGTACTTACTATGAGTCAGATATGTATATTTAACTAAAGCTTGACATGAGTGCGACTTTAAACTGTGATGTGTGTTGAGTCTGCAACATGTCTGTTGAGTGTGCATCATGTGTGCGTGTGTATAAACGAGATTATTGAGCAAAGCACCACGCGCAGCTGAGTAAAATTAATTGTTTTTAACCCAAAAAAAAACAATTATTAGTGTAAAGAAACGAATAACGAAATGAACGAAACAAATTGAAAACGTAAAATATGGTACTGATTTTATACTGAGAACTGAGACTTACTACTTATACAACACACAAATACTTAGACAACTACATAAGGACTATCATTAATTACTTTACGCGGGACGTACAAAACAAAACCAAACAAAACTAACAACAAACTAGGGAAATTTACACAACATAACATAACAATTAACAAGAATACCTATAAATATAATGCATAACGACATGTACTATATATTAATTAAACGAATATTCATAATTGTATTACAAATAGAAATTGATAACGCTGACGCGCGGTGCTTTAGCCCAAAGCCAATTATATGTGTTAAGAGCAGTGCTTCTTTCAACTGCTACTCTTAATGTTAGTGTGTTAAGGTATGAGACGAAAAAAAGAAGTGTGCCGAGTTATTTGAAAGGTGAATGCATCTCTCTATTGAATTTTCATTTAAGCAAATTGTGTGACTAGCCAAACAAAAAAAAAACACCTACATTATTAATTCATAATTCCTTTTGAGAAAAAACTAAGAATGGAGTATCTATCTTGTAAGCTTTTTCATTCTACATTAAGTATAAAGTGTGGCTTAAATGTTCATAAGCAAATGTATGACTGATAGCTTGTACGAGTTGAATAGCAAATGTAATTGTGTTGTATGCAAGAGAAAGAATAAAAGTATTTTGAATGCAAGAAAACAAATCACATTGTCTTTTATTTACAAACTAATTTTAAATCCTACAATTTTGGCTTAACAGTTGGTAATGTGAGCACGCCTTCGTCCTGCAATTGCTGCAGTTGCTCAGGTTTCAAATTCAAATCATCGATCACAGACTTTATATCAATGTTGGCATTTATTCGCAATTTACCGGGAGTACGACTTAACCGAGGAGCTGGACGCGGGGCCATGGAATCTCCGACACACTCAAATGATTTACGTGTCGCATTGTGATCATGCTGGTGGACATTTTGCCAATCCACAACGGGATAGACACAAGCATCGACATCTTCAAATATCGCGGACCATTCGGCTTGTGTTTTCGTTAGAAAAGCATCCGTTAACAACCGTCTGCCTAGAACTTCATTCTCTTCACCATATTGCGACAGTTCCTGTGGCAATTGCAAACGTTCCTTGATTATCTCGAAAAATTGGGGCTCCAGTGCGGCCACCGATACATAAAGTCCATCTTTTGTTTTATATGTATCATAGAAATAGGCGCCGCCATCAAGAAGATTTGTTCCCCGTTTTTGACTCTCGTTCCAAATGCTAAGATCTCTGGACATAAACAGCCAACTGGCCACATAAGCGGCACCATCAACCATTGCTGCATCCACGACCTGACCACGTCCCGATCTATGGCGTTCCAACAGTGCCAAACATATGCCAAGTGCACACATAACGCTTCCACCTGCAAAGTCCGCTAGCAGGTTGATAGGTGCCGTTGGATTCTGATTTTGACGGCCCAGCATTGAGAGCACACCCGAAATTGCTGTATAATTGAGATCGTGGCCAGCTCTTGCTGCTAGGCGCCCCTGCTGCCCGAAGCCCGTAAGTCGCGCATAAATAAGTCCAGGATTCTCAGCACACAACTCAACAGGTCCCAAGTTCAACTTTTCCATGACTCCGGGTCGAAATGGCTCCACAATCACATCATATTTCTTTGCCAGTTGACGCACAATCTTCTGACCTTCAGACTTCTTTAGATTAACGGCCAGGGTGGATTTACCACGGTAGAGCACATCCAGGGGATTTTCCAAAACCTATTAAGAATATCCAAAGTATAGTTTATGCTGATGGCATATTTATATTTTTATTTACCTTGTCAATTCGCGTAACACTCGCTCCAAAATCGGCAAGTATTTTGCCACATAATGGACCAGGCGCCAGGCCCACAAACTCCAAAACTTTAACGCCCTTCAAAGGCATTTGGAAGAGAGCTAAAGTCACAGCAAGATAATGTACTTTGGTCAATACCCCACAAACAGTTAATTCAAAAAGATCGATGTTGCAATCGATTTGTTTTCTAATCTTTTCGATAGCTGCTGTTCATTTTTCACTTGTTCATTTTAAGAACGCGCTTTATAAATTTAAGAAACAAGTTGTTTCCTATCGCAGAAGGCTCGCAAACTATTTGAACAGCTGTTTTTAAAGAACCAGATCAAGCGAACTTTGTTTGCCTATGCCAATCAGATCGAGCATGTTGGCTTATCCGTCATGTTCTGCGAATGTCATGAGGCGAACTGAATCAGCAGCAAACTTACATAAATTAAGCAGTACGCATCATTATAGTATGTTAACATATGTGCCTGACAGAGCGAGCTTCGGAGAGGATCAGCAGTTCTCAAAGCAGTGCTCGCTAAATAACTATGATCCACAGGGTGCTGCTTAGAGAGCCGGCATACAGTGTACGGCGCCTGCCGTACTTGGAGAGGACCAAAAGCTCTCTAAGCAGTGAACGAAATCCACATATGCGTGCACTTCGCTCACGCATACAGGCCAACATACAGTGTACGATCCAAAACGAATTTACTTTTTATTAGTAGATTCATTTTGGTACGGGCCTTCCAAGCAGTTACAGGTCAGTCAGAGTGCGTAGCTATCCTTATAAATGTGAGGGAGTTATGTCGTGACTTGAAGGGAAATATTCACCTGCTGCTAATTGCTGAGCGCCTGAAATAAGTTCATTTGTTCATTTCGATGACCCGTTCATTTGAACAGCCCAATTCTAGCTTCATTCTTCCAACTTTTATATTATTATAATGAGAGATTTAATGGCATTATTTGAGCGTTCACTGTATTTATAGTTGTTCAAAATAACCAACGAAATGAAATTTACATTTTTAAATTATGCTATTTTCAAACGTCATATGTTGGCAGCAGTTGTAGGGTATTCAAATGTCATTAAACTACGCTGTTATCAAATAGTTTACAAATTGCGTCGGTTAGCTCTTTTTTGCGTTAACGTTCATGCACACATGTGCATAAATATGTGTGTGCCTCTGGTTGTTTGAATGTATTCTATTAGTGCAACAACAGCCGGAAAACCACATACATGAACATATGTGCAAAAGTCAATAATAAAATATAGCAAATTAGAATTGCAAAACTGAAATACAAAGATGCCACAACAACGTCGTAAGCTTCCGTTTAGCGGCAAAAAGAAGAAGGATCAGTTGGTTCAAAAGCGCAGCTCGAAAGGTAACAAAATTAACAGTAATTCTTTATACCGCAATAAAACGCAAAAATATGCACAGTTCCACCAAAGTACTTGCGAAGCACGCAGGAATCCTACGAGGATAGTGATGCACCGGAGACATCCGCACCGAGGAAGCTCATGGAGCAGCCTTTTAATCGCGGCGGTGGGAAAAACAAGAATTTGAATCGTTATAATCTTCAGTTCACACAGGAGAGCAAGAAGGAGCTGGAGCTGATGAAACTGGAAGGATTTAAACCGCTCGATGTGCTAACGCCAACACAAAGAGAAGTTGACGATTGTTATTTTAAAGATTTTGATTTTCCGGTGCGACCAGCTTGGAAACCTGACAGCACCAAGGAACTTTTGGACCGCAACGAAAATCGCTACTTTAAGGTAAATCAATTGTTTAATTTGATGTACAATTTATGCAACTTGAGCTTCTCTTTCAGGAGTATGTTGATGAACTCTTTAAGAAAAAACAAGGCGTCGATAGCAAAGAGCTGTCCCTATTTGAGCTTAATCTGGAAACTTGGCGTCAACTGTGGCGAGTGCTCGAGTTCTCGGATATACTCCTAATCATTGTGGATGTACGATTTGCCTCGTTAATGTTCCCACCTTCACTCTATGACTATATTATCAATACACTTAAGAAGCATGCGATTATTGTGTTTAACAAAGTGGATCTTGTCGCACCAGAAGCTGTCGTTGCCTGGCGACATTATTTCAACGAGCGTTATCCAGAACTACCTGTTGTGCTCTTTCAATCTTATTCAGCGCGCAGTCGCAAAGGCACGCAGCCTGGTCGTGGTCGAATGACCCATCAAAGGAGTATGGAGGGAGTTTATAACATATATCGCGAGTGCCAGCGTTATGTGCAGAACGATGTCGATCTGACCGCCTGGGAGCAGAAGATTCGCGAAGATATGCGCAATGACGAAGTTGACATTCTGGACAATGACATCGAAACAATGAAGACTCAGATCGAAGGAGAGTTGAAAATAAGCAGCAACATTGATACCGCACCACATCAACATGTCAAATATTACAATGGCGTGATGACGGTTGGCTGCATCGGGTATCCCAATGTGGGCAAATCTTCGCTTATTAATGCCCTCAAGGGACGTAAAGTAGTCAGCGTCAGTCGTACGCCCGGACACACGAAACATTTCCAAACCATATTTCTGACACAGAACGTTCGCCTTTGCGATTGTCCTGGTCTTGTCTTTCCCTCCAGCACACCAAAGACCTTGCAAGTGTTTCTCGGAAGCTTTCCAATCTCTCAGTTGCAAGTTCCTTATCGTGCGCTTAAGTTTCTGGCCGAGCACATCAATCTGCCGCAACTGTATCGTCTTAATCTGCCTGCAGATTACGACGAATGGTCGGCCGTGGCGATTTCCGACGCTTGGGCGTATAAACGTGGTTTTCTTACGGCCAAAGCAGCCCGTCCGGATCGATATCGAGCCGCAAATCACATTCTACGCATGTGTCTGGCTGGTCAACAGGGGCTGGTAATGCAGTTCTATCCTCCCGGCTACGATAAGCAACGTGAAAGCTGGCTGCATCATCCTGATCTGGAAGGGGTTATCAAATATCAACAGGTGGACAATGAAGAGCCCGATAGCGAAACCAATGAAGATACATCCTCCGTCTGCTCGGACAGTAAGTATTTAAAAAAGCTAAATAATTAAATTAATATAAATTTTAAATTTATGACAGCTGCCGGCAGCGATGAAGAAGAGGATGAGGATAGTTCTAATGATGAAACCAACGCCGATGATGATGATCTCGTTGATCAACCGACGCGATCCCGCAACGTTTTTACCCTGCTTGAAGATGATTAGTCCAAAATGGATTGCGATACACTTGACATCTATAATTTATTTACATTTATTAATATTTTGGTAAAATACTCCTTGCAAACAATTCGATTTTGCTAAAAAACACTTATTGATTTGATCAATTAAATTATTAAACTGTATACAAAAAGCTCTAAATGTCATCAATCTCATCCGACAACATCACATCGTCGTCATCGCCCATTTTTTCATCCATGGAGAGTAGCAGTTCTATGGCCCTGAAAGAGATGCAATAGGAATTGGATTAAAATCTATAGTATATAAATTGCATGTGATTATATTTTTCCAAATGGCGATTACTAAATTAATTTAAATAAAGCAGAAAATATATTTTTCTAATCTAACTAGTGTGAAGTATTTAAAACTTTAGACCAACCAACATATAAACGCCAAACATATTTTAAACGTTACAAAGCAAACCCTAAATTAATTTCGAAAAAGTTGCATACTTAATAAGTCTATTATCATCACTATTCTCTTCGATCGGTGCTGGATACATGGCCTTCTTGAGCAGCAAGCGTTCCAAACATGATCGCAAATTAAGTACGACAGCAGCAGTCTCCGTATTGCACTTGAAACTAATAGAAAATATTCTTTAGTTAATAAATGATATATAGTTAATCTAAATGACAGCTTACTAATAGGTCTTGGCTACAGATATATAAGGTGTATTCTCGAGAACTCCGCATTCAACGCCATCGCCAAATATGATTAGGGCCATTGGGAACACCATAGTTGCATCGAGCAGATAAAGAGCTGTTGACTTCTGCCGTTGATAGTAAACAAAATAGCTTGAATCAAATCCAGCTTCGCCGCTATTCACCGATGATGGATGAAAATTCACTCGACGACCATCATCCGTGGACATGTGATGAATGGCGCGCACTTTATTCTTAATTTGACGTGATTTGCTGTTTTGAAATGTTTGATATAATCAGTATCGTTGAAGAAGATATTACACTTTAAAAGCTCACCATAAATGCGCCATGTTTGGATAAAGACCGCCTCCAATAATTGCGCGAAGCAGCGAGATCTTATCCGAATTAATATTGGAAGAGTCGTGTTGGCAGTTGGATGAGGTAAGAAATCTGTAAAAAGAAATGATAGATGTAATTATTTTCCAACTTAAAATGCAAATTTTTTTACTTGTAATTATTCAGGAGATCGGCAAATTGTTGCTTCATTCGCTCCAGTTGCTGCAATGTCATGACACTGAGGAAGTTGTTATAGCAAAAGTCACGCTCTCGATGATCCTCCCGACTGTCGCGATAGGCACTTATGGCATTATGTACGAGAAGATGATCACTACGCATGTTTCGGGACAATCTACGTTTGGCCTCGTCGACACGACGCTCTTGACCCATGGGCGTATAGAAGGGCATCTTGTAGGAGAGGGCAGCAGCTGCTGAGGTGATTGGATCCAGACAACGAAACAAAGCAGACATCAAAATCATTTTTCCCATCTGGGGATCGATGGGCATCTTGGCCAAATGCATGCCCAATGGAGTAAGCTGTCCTTTACCATCTAGAGCCTCAATCCTATAAAGAGTTTGTGTCAATATTATATTGTAGTTCTAAAAATTTGCACCTTACTCACCGCTTGAGCAGCGCAACGCCATTGTTCACAGCTTCCACGGCAGGTGCATTAATCAGTGTTTGTAGAAAAACATAAGGATCATCGATGTGTAGCAGCTTCAGACTGAGTATAATAGATTCCAATTTGGAGCGCAATATCTCAGGCGTAGGAATCTCAGTCATCAGATTCTCTCGTGCTCGACTGAATAGATTATAACAAATACCCGGCTGCACTCGTCCAGCGCGTCCCTTACGCTGCTGTGTGTTCGCCTTGGTGACCCAGCACTCTTCCAGCGTTTGAATGTTTGTCTCAGTGTCATAGTTGCTCATTTTGGTACGACCCGTATTGATGACATACACCACATCGTCAATGGTCACCGAAGTCTCGGCAATAATCGTGGATATGATGATTTTTCGCTTGCCCTTTGGAGGACGTCGAAACACCGCTTGTTGCTCCACCGAGGGCAGCATAGAATGTAATGGATAGATTAATAACTGATCCCGCCAGCGTTGACCTTTTGGAGATCGAGGATTTCCAAGTGCATTGTGTAATTTGGATATTTTATCAAAGCCCGGCATAAAGATCAATATAGCACCATCTGGTTGGCTACTGCATATATAGTAAATGAGATCCACAATAAAGTCTATGTCCTCGCAGCCTTCGGACTCGGGCACTCGTAGTTGATCCATCACTCTATCATCGTAGCTGCCACGTATCCGTCGTATGTAGGGTTCGATCATTGCCTTGTACTCCGGCTGCTCTCGTTGGGAACGTCCACGTTTATCACGTCGGGTGTTGAACTGATAACCGGTTAAAGAGAGCACATCCTCCAGATAGAGCATCTCAACCGGATACATAACACCTTCAATGCGAAACATTGGACAGTTATCAAAGTAATCGCAGAAATCCTGCTCTCTCACTGTTGCACTCATCAATATTACTTTAAGCGCAGGCCTTTGAGGTAGTATGACTTTTAGCAATGCCATTAACAAATCCGTCTCCACGCTGCGTTCATGGATTTCATCCAAAATCAGCGTACTCACGTTGTTCAGTAACGGATCAGATTGCAGTTGCTGAAGAAGCACGCCAGTGGTGCAGTATTTTATAGAAGCTCTATCGCGAGGTTTACAGCTTTCCAGACGAATTTGATAGCCAACGGATTGACCCAACTTCTCGGCACGCTCATAACTGACTCTCTCGGCCACGGTGATTGCCGAGATGCGACGTGGCTGTGTGCACACAATGTGACAGCTGGATCCAATTCCTTTAGCTATACAGTCATCAAGCAAAATCTGTGGAACTTGAGTTGTTTTGCCGCATCCTGTGCTGCCCACAATTAATACAACTTGATGTTTGTCTATAGCCTCGATAATATCTGCAGCTTGGCCCATTGTGGGTAGTTTTAAACGAGCTTCGTACCGTGATTGAAAATCCGGACATTGCAAGCGTTCCTGTTGCTGCTTCAGAACGTGCTCATCCAAGTTGCGATTCCTAAGATCTACATCTTCGTACTGTTTCCTTGTCTCGTTGATAAATGCCTCAAAATTTACGCTTAACAAATTGTGAAATTGTCGTTGAAAGTTTGCATCCAAATTCTCTTCGCTTTCTCCGTCCGTTTCGATGTCTTCCGTCAATTGCTTCACACGTTCCAAAACACCGGACGGTACACTAACATTGCATCCTAAGCGTATCTTGGGTCCCTCATCCTTGGCATCTTTTTTACGTTGACGTGAAAGATTTTTATAGTACATTCCAATCTCCCTACCACTGAGTCCAGGCGGGCGATTGCCTCCCTTCCCTCCACGTGATTGTGATCTGTCTCCACGGTGCATTCTTCTCATAAACAAATGTAAACAATTAAAAACAAACTTCATATATGGGATAGCGAGGGAGCAGTGTGAACGTATCTTGTTAGAAACAATATCCCAGTTTTTTTAGAAAAAAATATACCATACCTAATTTAGCAAAATACCGCAAAATGTTTTTTAAATACTAAACTGTCGTGCTTAATTATGACCGCATTCAGGTTTTTTTTAGTTTGGTGTAAAAAGAGTGGAGAAGTTATCAAAACTCTCAAAACAAAACAGAAGAGAGAATAGTTAACCGGATTTGTTTTGGTTTACTTTCCGTTTTGTGCGTAGTTCATATCTATGACCGCACAATTCGTTTTCTAATTCTATGCCTTGGCAGTTTTATTTCAATGATTAGGTCCTTAAAATTATAATGCCAAGTGGAACAAGACTCTCAGATACTGAGAAACGTAAAATTATCGCGCTTAAAAATGAAAAATGCTCATTTCGAGAAATTGGCAAAAGGATTGGACGCTCTGATAGAGTTGTCAGGAATTTTTTTAAAAACCAAAATGAATATGGCCAAAAAAGATCAACAGGACGAAAACCGAAAATAGGAGAGCATGACCAGCAACGCTTAATTGTGGCTGCTAAAAATTCAACGAAGACTGCGAATGAATTAGCGACTGAATGTGGCCTAAAGGTGTCTCGCTGGACCGTTGCACGCGCATTAAGAAAATCAGGAACTATAAAAGTGGAATCCCGATTACTTGAAAGCCATAAAGAAGCCCGGAGGAAGTTCGCCAGAAATAACATGGCAACTGACTGGACAAAAGTAAGAAGTTTATATATCGATAAACGCAAATAGTAATACACTTAATTTTTATAGATAGTTTTCTCGGATGAGAAAATGTTTAACTTGGACGGTCCAGACTGGGTTTCGCACCACTGGGATTTAAAGAAAGAACCCCATTACTTTTCTAAAACGGATTTTGAAGGAGGATCACTGATAGTTTGGGCTGCGTTCTGTGAGTCCGGATGCTTGGATCTAGCATTTCCAAACATTCAGGCAAACTCTGAGGATTACGTAGAAATATTAGAAATGAAATTGCTACCGTTTCTCCGCAGTCAAAGACGCAAAAAGTTAATTTTCCAGCACAACACTTCAGTGCCTCACAGCTGTGAGATGCGCTCTTGGCTAGAAGACAATAAAATCCTTTATTTGGAGTGGCCCGCATGTTCTCCGGACATTAATCCAATGGAAAGTTTGTGGGTTTTGCTGGTCCGTAGGATTTATGCCAACAACGCCAAGTTCAATAGTTTTAAGCAGCTCAAGTTGGCAATAATCAAAGCATGGTCGGAACTTTCCCAAAACGATTTAAAAAGTCTAGTAGAAAGTATGCCAGATAGGATTTTCGAGTTAATTAGCGCTAACGGAGATTACACTCCTTACTGAATATGTTATGTAAAATAATTAACATTCCTCTATTGTTTATTTAATCTTAAAATAGAATGGGTATAAGTAGTGCTCAGCTATTAAGGATAATAAGGTCATGTTGTGTGGGATTTACAGTTTAAGCTTGATATCTTTATAAATGAATTATAATTGAATACCGTATATCATTAATCTCATACTTTTTTCTGGCTGTAATTACTTTTATTCTTTAATAAATACAGTAAAGGTCAGCAAATAATGCTGTATAGTATTGGTTGTGTGTGTTTGATTACACATAAATAATTTTTGCTTAGTGAATTATTCACATATATACATACGTACATTCTTCTCTCTCCCCACCAAACACAGTCAGTGAATAATGTTTTTTTAAGAAACTTCTCTGTTTAGTAGAGAACTAAAACGAAAAACTTGTCTCCGATCATCCAGAGAAACGTGACTAATTGGCATTTCAAACTAAAGTGTAATCATCTGTATTTTTATATTTACTTGTTGTTAATTGAATTTTAAAATTCAAGGTCAAATGTGAATATTATTTCCAGATCGAACCCCTTTTAACTAGTTGCATTTCCGCCAGATACATATGTCATCTGATTTAAATTGTCTGCTTTTGTGAGGTGTCTGTATTTGTTTCCCAAAATTAGCCCAAAATGAACCACCAATATTTATATATTTTTAAAAATCTTGTACATTTTATATACGAATATATATACATATGCATATATATATATTGTAAATATAAGGAAGTAACAAAGTAGCTCTAGTGACATTAATCATTTTATCATTTAATAGTAAATATATATATATATGAATTCTATAAAATTTTTAATTTATTGCAAGCACATGTTTCATATGTAGGTTCTTTGAAAGAATCTTTCAATAGATTTTTTACCTAATGCCAACGCTGGTCGGAACAATCACCTAGCGTCACTCACAAATGCGATGGACTCGTTAAAACCAATAAACGTTTGTAGGCGTAATTTTATTTTAAAGTTAACATGGTTGTGTTTGTTTATGTTGTATGTATAGGCTTTTCTTTCGTTATTAGACTTTATAAACAACTAATTAACACCTTTAGTTAAATGAACAACAAAGGAGAAGTTTTTAACCTCTCAAGTAATACAGTTAAATAGTTATTCTACATGATGTTTGGGATAGTACTAGGGAAAGAGATGAATACAGACATTGAACAGTCAAAACAAAACTTGTGCAAAATAGGTAAAGTCTATTATTATTTTTCACTATAATAACATTTGTAAGACTGACTTTAAACTAAGCTATAAAACATATATACTGAGCAATAAACAAATTTCACAACAAAAATCTAACTAATGCATCGTGTTCTTATACATTTTAATTTACAATTATTCATTATTTATCATTCATTGGAAGTAGAAATATGGGAGGGTTTTGCAAGCAGTGGTGTTTAATTTCTCTTCTTAAGTACGTATTGTATGAGGTAATATATGTGTAATGTGTAATTTCAGGATACGATAGATCGACAGATCTCTAAACTGGCAACTAATTATTATTGTTTTTCTTTTGTTCTTTCTAAATTTAACTCGCTAGATTAGTTGTCAAATTCAGAGTTTACATTTACAATAAATCTAAATTCTATTTACATAGCAAGTTTAAATAGAAAATTGGAAACAATAATATCAACAAATAATCAATATGAAATATTTAAGGAAATAAGCAACGAACAGAACAATTGTGAGTGGTTCTTATAGAAAATATATAATCGTAATTTGCGGCAACTAGGTAGGGTCTTATCATAGAGGATACTCCGAAAACTGTTGTTATTAAGGCTTCTTTTGCTTGCTTTCGTTAATCTCGTCCATCTTTGGCAAAAGCGGTGAGGAAGCCGCTGTTCCATCCCTGTCGTCATTTTCTCCATTCTGAAGATCACCTGCCACATCCGATGTAACCAGACTGCTTAATGAAGCATTTTCCGTATGCTCTGGACCAATACGTTGGCCAGTTGGGTGTTGACCACTGGCGCTATTACTCCTATCATCGTGGGATAAGTCGTTGTTCGTTGGCGATGACGTTACACTCCGGTTGGGCTTTGATAAACGTCTTGTACTCTGGCTAGCTGTAAGATATCGAGGCTTGTCATCTTCCGTTATCGAGTGCAGCAGACGTTCGACTTCATCGTCAAATGTTTCACTGGAGAAAGTGCCAGACTTGCGACTTTTCTCTAATAATGTGGCTTTCTTTGCAGTCAGGTATAAGCTACGTTTAATTGCAATATATATCACATCGGTCGAAGCGCGAACAGAGTAATCAGGAACGAAAGTCTGTCGTATTTTCGAATCCATATTCAAAGACTGCAGTGATCCCATCTGACTTGGCGAATCTACAAATATTTCAAAAACGTTTCAATTAGATTAACAGACCAAATGTATCAAATTGAAGTACTTACCAATAACCACATTTTGCACCAATGCCTGTGTTCCGAAATAAGTAAATGGTCCACTGTCAAAGAGCAAACCTTCCTTGCCAATTGTCACCTCGACACGACCCTCTAGGATAAGTACAAAGAAGTCAACAGCTTTTCCTTGCGTGAATATAAAAAGATTGGGATCATCCTTGTTTTTCCCTTTCATTTTGATATTGTGGAAAACGTCCTGATTAAGTAAACGCCGCAAGATTGGTTCAGAAATGATGTCCTTTTTAAACGCATCAACAGCTATAATAATAACAATACTTACAAATTACAAATTATCCATTAAATAATAAAGTATAAAGTTCTTACCTGTACTTAAGTACTGGAATGTTGCCAGAGTTAATTGAGGGGAAATTCGTACCGATTGAGCCTCGCGACGTTCAGCGAAGGCTGAAAAGTCGGCCTTCTTATAACGATTACGACGCGTCTTTGTACGATTATCAACAAACACATCGGTCTCATCGACAATCTCCGCCTGAATGAGCTCCTCAATAACATCTTCCAGTGTGACAAGGCCAACAGTTTCATAGAACGGATCTCCATCGCCTTCATTGTTGACACGATGAACGAACGCAATGTGACCAATTGTACCTTCCTTGAACTGATTAAACATAATATCTAATGTGTAGTCCTCAAATACGAAGTGAACGGGATTCTGGTAAAATTCGCAAAGGGTCTTCAACGGTGTATTATCATCAGTATCAACGAATGCCAAATCCTTAATATACAGCAAGGTGACAATATTCTTTCTATCTCCCTCGTAAACCGGAATACGAGAATAACCCGAATTCATAATATCGGACACAGTTTCAAAGTCCAACACGGCTTCCAATGACAACATGTAGGCATCATTAATTGGCGTCATAATTTCAGCAACTGTCTTCTTACGCAGCTCCAAGGCACCGGATATAATATTTACTTCATTCTTATCCAAATCATTCACATCGTTTGTCAACTTAAATATAAAATAAATAATACAATTATTAACTTGCAAATTTGTTGCAATAAAAAGTCAATACTTACACGGACAAGTTCCTTTAGACGCTCGCGATTGAAGACATTGCCAATCTCGTCACCCAAACACCAGTCGAGAACGCGAGACATTGGCCACGACAATGGAGCTGTTATGGCCATTACAGTTTTGGTAATCACAATGGTTTTGGCTCCAATGACCAAGCCGTGTCTTGAGCACACAGCCTGTAAGCAACACAAGAAAGTTTAATTACAAAATCACATAAGCCAATAAGAATATGAGCAACATATATCAATTGACCTAGAACCTACCTGAGGTGTGATTTCACCAAAAAGCACAATGGCCAGTGTGGAAAATATGACAGCAAACAGTCCAGAGGTCAGACCATCCAGCAGAATGGTAAAGGTGGAGTTAACCAACACATTACCCAAGAGAATACTGCACAACAGATAATTACCTTGATCTCTGACCGGTGCAATTTTCGCGGCATACTTTCTTTCTTTTTCCGTGCCAGTATTACGTAGAATCTAACAAAAAAGAAATTCGATTATTGTTGTCTTGACTGCAAATCGTAAATGTAAATTAATAGCATACTTTCAATTCGGTACGATCCATAGCCATTAGGCCCAAATTGAGTCCAGAGAATAGGGCCGAGAAGCCAAGACATGTTATAATGACAATAATGGCCACCCATGTGGGCAACAATGGTTTATATGTTGCTATTTTCATCCATTTGGCATTTCCTTGATGTTCAAGTGGAGTTGTAGCTGCTGCTGTGCCATGCTGTAAACAAAATTAATTACAATTAAAATTGATAATCAATAAATTAAAATCATAAGTAATAAGAAGAAACATTGCACTTACACTGATACCTTCATCGTTCTTCGCACAGATATATAAGACATCTTCGGAATATGGAATTTTGATCGTATATGTTGCTGTGGTTCCATCATCCGAGACACTTTGTGGCTTAAAGATCCCCGTTGTTGGCTTTTGACATGCTCCCCGATATTCATTCTCCTCATTTGTAAACGCAATCACTGTGTTTTTCCTTAAACCAACGCCGAAAATTCGAATAGTTTGTTCCTTTTCACATAATACGCCAGGTACGCCATCATTGGACTCTGAGCTGTCGTCTTCCAAACGCATTCCAATAAGTTTAACTACATCTGACGTAGCCTGACGTTGTACTCTAAAATAAGTAATCAAAACATCATTAACATAGGTCTAACAATATAGTACTATAACATTTGATTCGATTTCTTGGAAATGTACGAAAAATATTCATAGTAACTCAAATATATCATAGTATCTAATCACTTTCTTAAATACTACCGGCAATCTATTGTACTACTGCAAAGATTAGAGAGAACAGTCTGATATATATTTATTACTACGAATGCTATGTAGGTTGCATTGATAGAGAGTCACTTTATACGTAGAAACAGTTAAAACGTGCTAGGAATAATTTGACCAGTTGTTTATGCTGATTAAATACACACTTGACTATTATGCAATAACTGTATCTTAGTCCCCGACGTAAATATGTGATTCAGCAAATCGAATCGAATGAGATCTAAATACAATTGATCTTTTTTAAAACCGGAATAAACTAAATATCGCCGCATCGCAGATAAATATAATCTTGTTCGGTTAGTCTTAAGTTTTACGCTTGCGTCATAACCGACGGGGTCTTATCAATTATAAGACCTTATCACCGACAAAAATAATATGTATTCCATCGTATATCTCATTCGATCAAGTGCGGAGACAATCATACCTATATTTATGTGTTCAAGTGTCCAGGAGCGTTTCAAGGTTTAAAGTGGGCCCTTGATAAATCTATATAAAGCTGTGCGCTACATTTTCATCCATAGCAATCAAGAACGTGACTGTATATATCAATGTTTCGTATATTAAGTGGGGATCTTGATCAAATATTATCAAAATAGATTGTAAAAACGTTTACCAAATTAATATTTTTAGAACTTAAATAAACGAGACCAAAATTCTGAACAACATAGTAGATTCATGATACATAGTAAATACTATAAAATACCCATTAAATTGTGGCTTTAAGAACTCAAATAGTAACTCCTTTGTGACGATTTATAGAATTGTACATTTAAAGATCAGCTATAACTTTTCTTTAACTTTTATATCGGGAGTTGAGATATAAATATATATATAGATATATTTCTTAAAAATAAAATCAATATGTTATAAGGTGTTACATAAGTTACCATAAAGAATCAAACGAGATATGAAAGTAAGCACTTGAGATAAGTAAATAAGGCTAGCAATATATTTCACAAAAAAGTAAGAGTGCTTTAGTCTAGAGTCTGGACAGACAGAACTGATTACTACTTTTTAGATAGTAGTATTTGGTAATTAAATATAATGTTCAATACAGAAACTTCATTCTTTTCCCACCTTTAGAGTTAATTAGTCAAATTTTAATCCAATTGGATAAAGTGACAACATACAGAAATTAAGAAAATTATCTTAAAACTTTATCCCCTCCGTCTATGGTAAATTGATCACTTAAGGCCATAAAAGTCACAATCGTTGAGCGTTGATTGCCAATCAGTCAAATTGGGGGATTGTTTATGAGGAGAATCTTTTTGTCAATTACTTCAATTAGTTTGCGCCTCGCAATCCTATTATAAAATTGTGGTCAAATCTTGGATGCAGAGTTCAACGAAAATGAAATTATTTATTGAACCTACACAATATGATTCAATTTAATTAGGTTTGTGGACATGTAGATATGTATTAATATATATATGTTTGTATGTATGTGCATATGGGGGCAAAGAAGTCGTCATTAATTACATGAGTAAGAAGAGAGTGGAGAACGAAGACGCACACACACACACATAATCAGAAAACAATCAAAAAAATCCTCGTTCGCACCAACGAAATCCAGATATTGGCGGATTTCAACAGCGAAGCGAAATTTAGAATTAACCGACACCACCAGTGTTGTTGTTGTTGTTCTTTTTCTTGTTGTTCTTGTTGCTGACGTAGTGTTTGGCGGTTTTCAAAACACGTACATACATATGCATATACAAATCGAAGTACATATACATATGCATGTGCGTGTGTTCATTTGTATGTGTATTGATTTTGGTGCGGCTTCATAAGGTACACCTGTGAATGAGTACCCAAACACACACACGCACATGTATGTATGTATGTATGTATTAATTTATGTGTGCTTTTAAGTCCGTTAAGTCAAACTTAAAACGTGCCTGGTGGCAACGCTTAAGAACAAAAAAACACAATGAGTCATTAGTGAAAATGTTTGCGGTTATTTGCAGTTTTTCTTAGTCGTTGGTACGAACTAATGGGGGAGGTGGATTGTGGAACGTGTGGACTGTGGATTGTGGAGAGTATGAGTGTGAGCATTTGTTGTTGTTCACATATATTTTAATACGTTCATAAAATTGTATAACATGAACATTCGCAGCGTTAATCAAAAATTATTGTGAAGCAATATTTTGACTGTCTATCTTCAGACATACTTATGTCTGGCGGTACATATATAAATATGGAATACATATATAATAAATACGCAAATGTATATATAAATATATGTCCAAATACATTTCACAGTATGGGTAGCAAGGAATGGTGATGTTTTTGCATACTTAAAGCACGTTAAAAATAGAATTTGGCAGACACAACTTAAATATGAACCATACATAAATACATAATAAGTATGTTTGCATGCGAATGTATTTAAGTATGTATTCAAACAGTGATGCTCTGAATTCACATGCATGTCTGCAATCATATACATATACATATGTACATTTAATTATGCATACATACATACGTATGTACATATGTACATATTTGTGACCTCAATAATTTCAATTTTCACTCGAGCAAATTCTGATTTTAGGATTGATGAAAGCAACAAGTCAACTAATTTAGGCGCAAATCAAAAAGCAAACAAAATCCACAAATACATTCTCAGATACGAAACGTATCTATATATACAAAAGTACTCTCTGTATGTGTGTGTGGTGTGTGTGTGTGTTTGTATTGTGCGTTGATAAACATTAAATGATAACAACAAGAAATTGAGTCAGAAACCAGCCTTCAGAGAATAAAGAAATAAATAGAATTATCATCGGTTACTGTATGAAAGCAAAACTGAGATTGCGTGAAAGAAGACAGTCATATTGTATACCCATTAAAATGTGTACAATAAAGGAGTACTTTAATTCGATCAGCAATAATAGACCTCGAATAAATACCCTCTAATAAATAATATTTAATACTAAAGCGAACTGAAAGTGAAAATCATAGAAAATATAATTTAAAATATATATAAAATAATTGAAGTAGAAAGAAAAACAAAATTGATCATGTCTGTCAATTAATTTACAATTTTTCCTCTTTAAAAAAAGATCAATTGTTTAATCATTATACTATTTAAAACTTTAATTAACAATCGTAATAAATATATTAAATAATTTAAAATACTTAGCTGAAAAGTTTAATTTGAATTTATGACCTAAAATGAAACCATAAACAATTCACTTAAATGTTTGTCCTTAGAATATCATAATTGAACATCGAAAGTGTTTGCTTAGATGCGTGTTGTACTGACAAATCATCTTAGCCACATTATCGCAGTTAAAAGAGAACTCATGTTGTTTACCCAGCACACATTGAAACTGAAGTTACAGGGTATATACTAAGCAGACAAAAGCAATTAATCTTTTATTAGTCATGTTCGTCTCAGAACCAACAAGATATACAATTCAGCTTTAGCAGACAACAAATGTACATATGTATATACTATATAGTATTTGAACTACACAAGCAACTGTAATAGTTAGTGGGGGTAATTAGAGTGTAGACTAGTCAATAAATTTCAAATATTTCGTCACAACATCCAACATCAAAGTTTAAATTAAGAATTATATGTCACGAGCTTATTTTATAGTGTTTAAAATTTTCTAGCAAGTAATTAGAAAACCCTGCGGCTGCTAATTAATAAATGTACGAAAATAATTTTACATGTTATAAATGTATCTGAGGCTCAATTGGAAGATATATTTCAAGAAGTAAAAATTTAAGACTTCCTTTAGTAGTTGTTATTAAGTTTCTTGAAAGCCGAACTAAATTTCCAGTCTAAAGTGACTGTTTTTAATTTCACTTGTAAATTCTAAAATTCAATCGGAAAATGTAATCAAATTTTACATAAACCTGTTATTGAGGCATTTCACCCAAATTTCCATAATAGTTACTCTAAAAAATAGTTGCCTAGTTTTAGGTATCTAAAAATCAAACAAAGAAAGTATAAATTTGTAAACCAATGACCAACATACATAAATAGTGTTAAACTGATCGTTTACCTTAAAAATGGGGAAGATTAGAACAACTTACAGGGTATTATTAAGTCAAACATTGAAGCACACTGCAGCGTTCTTATTTCATCTTTCGGATATTTATTTGTACGCACACATTTTGTTCAAAATATTAAAATATGATCGATAAATCATAGCCTATGTATTCAACGATATCCAGAAATCGCTAAACTATATTTATGTACGAGGAAAATACGTAGATACATATCTATCTATTACACATTTATAAATTTTTATCTACGTACGTAATGTATGTATATACATGCATAAATTGCTACATACAGTATCAGTATAGTATATTTATTTAGACTTACAATTAAACTTCTAGCTAGCTAAAAACTACTTGCCTTGCATTTGTTTGTGGCAAATGTAATTCCGTCAATATGGTATCCGAGTTGGATTTATTATGATTATTATTGTCATCTGCCCGCAGAGATTGGATTATATTTAATGAACCTAATGGTTGTACATCATTTGCATAAGAGCCGAGGCCCAAATTTATGCAATTTGCGAAGGCAAGTATAACAATTATGAAAGCAAGATAGATGCTTTTTGTTGCTTTTGGACCCTCCAATGTAGCACATAATTTTGCCCGTGCAATTGATTTTCCATCTTTCACACGCGGCGGCATCCGCAAAATCGAATTGTCGGAAATGATTTTTGTGTTTTTTGACACTTTAGTCCGATTATGACATTGTTTTAAACACTTTTCACTCTTTTCCATAATACGTATTGGTTGGAATTTATGCTCGTAGTATTTATGAATTAGGTTCCACTAACTTGACAAAAATACGCTCGAGCGACTCGTTGGCACACGTAAAGCCCCAAGAAGCAATATGGCCAATCTGAGTTAGCGCTATTATTTATGTACATATGTATGTAAATATGTAGTGTGACCAGATGCGGAAAATCAGATATTCCATTAAAGTTAGTAATAAAATACCAAACAGCAGTGTAAATAATCTAGCTGTTAATTTAATTAAGAAAACTTGAAATATTTTAAGTAAACTATCATTCTTAATTTATTAATTAGTTTGTCGAAAGTAAAAAACTTAAACAAAATAAAAGTTAATGGCACCATACAATGCTGTCAACTTTTTAGAATGAAAATGCTTTTGGTGAAAATATACCGAAATTTTCAATATCAGAAGCTTAAAAAGCACTCCACTAAGAAGTATACTTATAAGCTTAATATTAGGAAAATAAATAAATAAATAAAGCTTAGTGAGTTTTGCTGCTAATTCAAGATGGTAATATGTTTACTAAAACACATAAAGTCCTTAAATTGTCGAATGTGCGACTAATATCTATTAACTACTTCTCGAAATTTAACTTTAAAAAATCCAGAACTAGCTATCAAATAGCTGAATGGGCAGTGCTTGCACCAATAAAGCCAAAGCATACCAGGGCTGCAACAAATGTTTATCTATTTTTTAACTCATTTGTTGCCTTATTTGATATTGAATCATTAAAAATCAAATTATGGATTTTACGGAGGATCTAACTGCAATTGATATTGTTACATTTATTACTGACGAGCTGCAACAAAGTTACCGAAGTTGTGATGATAAAGATAAAGCGAAAGTTTTTGAAGATTTCCTTGAGCGTTGGGATGCCAATGACAGTTCAATTGCGAAAGTGAAATCTTTAGAATTTGAATTCGAGTCTGGTAAGCTATTAATGCTAGGCTCACATTGCGCTACAGAGCCTCCTTCAGAGGTGCATAAGTAGTCCATGTTATGGACCTCCAAATCGGTCATTCATATTTTGGAAACTTAGATGCCTAGATCCATAAGGAGTCTTTATGCCAAGATCTGTAAAGCAATGTAAACCTTAAACAACTAACTTTTAATTACTATAGACACACAATAAATTGTTTATTATTTCAGATTTAGATTGGTTTAATGTCAGTAGACCGCTGTCAATTGCTGGATTACGTGGAAAAGTTGTGATCTTGGATTTCTTCACCTATTGCTGCATTAACTGTATGCATGTGTTGCCAGAACTCCGTGCTCTAGAAGAAAGATTTCCTGTCGAAGATGGTTTAGTTGTTGTGGGAGTGCATAGTCCCAAATTCGAGAATGAACGCACTGCAGCAAATATTTTATCTGCGGCACAGCGATACGGAATAAAACATCCCATAGTGAACGATTCTAAATCAGCTTTATGGCGAGCTCTAAGCATACGATGCTGGCCATCGTTATTTGTCCTTAGTCCGGACGGTTACCCAATGTTATTGTTAATGGGAGAAGGTCACGGCCAGTTTCTACATGACTTTGTTGGCGCTGCTCTATCCTACTTTGGTCGGCAGAAAAAGATCGACAAGGTGAATTTGCCGCTGCAATTGTCAACAGATCTGCATCCAGCATCCAATCTTCGGTTCCCAGCTAAAATTGCTCGATGGCTGGGACGTTATGCCATCGCTGATGCTGGTAACAATCGTGTGCTCGTTGTGACAGATTCTGGAGTTGTTGAGTATAAGATTGGAGGTCTTGAGTCCGGATTTGTTGATGGCAACTTAATGTCGGCACGTTTTAACAATCCTCAGGGAGTTACATTCCTTGATGAAGATACACTTATAGTGGCCGATACTGATAATCATGCTCTTCGTCAAATATCTCTACAAAAAGGAATCGTTGAAACATTGGCAGGAACAGGTCAACAGGGGAACGAACGGACTGGTGGAAAATTGGGACAACTACAGCCAATATCATCGCCCTGGGATGTGGCTGTATTTCGTGCTCGCGACATGGATATGTCTTTCCACGTCGACGAACTTAATGTGCCTGAGAAAACCATTGTGTTAATTGCCATGGCCGGCACACATCAGATTTGGGGTTACTTTCCTGAGGGCATCATTTGGTGGAAGTTTAAGAAGTTTGAGCCACGCTGCTGTGTGTCATTGATAGGCAACGGGCTCGAGGAGAATCGAAACAACTCGTATCCTCAAAATGCGGCCTTTGCCCAGCCATCAGGCTTGGCCATGTCCAAGGACTTTCTATTTATTGCAGACAGCGAGAGCTCCAGCATACGCAAAGCATCTTTGGTTGATGGCAAAGTCATGCCAGTTGTTGGAGGCGATCGCAATCCGCAGGTAAGCTTTCTCTAATATCCAATTCACTTATCGTAAATGTAACTAATGTCTATATTTTATAGAATCTTTTTGCATTTGGAGATGAAGACGGTAAACTGTATAATGCAAAGCTTCAACATCCTTTGGGCGTTGCTTACAATCACATCGATCACAAGGTCTATGTGGCTGACACATATAATCACAAAATCAAAGTAATTGACACAGAGACCAATGTCATATCTACCTTGATTATCAAGAACCAAGATAACACTCGTCTGACTTTCCGAGAGCCCTCTGGCCTTTGCATTGATGAGAGTGGAAATAATTTGTTAGTTGCTGACACAAATAACCACACGATCTACATCATTGATTTGGCAACATGTGTTGCTTGTCGCTTCTTGTTGGATTTTAATCATTTATCTTCAACCAGCGAAACGGATGCACCTCTTACTTCGTCCAGAGAAGGTGGTCTTCAGTTGATTAAGAGCATTCCGCTGCTGCAGCATCAGAGAAGCTCTCTAACATTTTCGATTAGACTTTCGCCAGATCTTAAGTATACAACGGATGCTCCACAGAAATGGACGGTTAAACGCATAAGTCCAGCTTTGGAAATTAAACAGGCAAATGGAGTTTTAACGGATGGGAAATGTACATTGCAAATTAAGTATTCCAATAACGTGGAATCAAGAAAAGAAGCTGTCTTAGCAATCGAATTTTCGCTAAGTCTTTGCGACGCACAAAGCTGCCTTATAAAGAGATTCTCTGTATCTATCGACAGTGAAAGTCCCTTAGAAGATGTTATAATGGAACCGCTAAGTACGGAGATTGGAATTCACGTTAGCCACTCAAATATCAGTTTGTGATGAGAAAATGGAAGGTCTTCTTTTCATATGAAATATTTACGTGCCAACGATAAGCTTGGCAAATGTGCATTGTTTTATGTTTATTGATTGATTGTCAATATAAAAAATAATAATATTAATTTAACAATTGTCAGTAGGAAAAATTAAAATTAACATTTCTATTTTAAAATATAGAACTATGGTTTTTTGCAAATTTTCTCAGCCTGTTCCGTATTTCCAGCTGCCTTACACACCTCGGAAAGTAGATCTTTTAAAATAGATGGTTGTCTGCCTTGCGAGCCATCTAACGTAATTGTTGGAATGAAAGTAACTGGCGGTCGAAGTGCATGTGTCGCATCACCATTGAGTTTCAATAACTCGGAACCATGACTGCTATCAAAGCACTTTTGAATAAGATCAATATTTTCCACATTATACTGTTTGGTACACTGCAAATGAACTTTCATTGTTAAATTGAACTAAATAAACTGGATTAAAGTCAGTCAAACCTTATGCATAGCATCTTTGGGTTGTCGATTATCACGTATCATACAGGTTACAACTTCCAAGCGAATTAGTGGATCTTCTATTATTTCTGCCACACATGCATGATAAGTGTTTGCTTGGCATTCTGTAATTCCATGTTGACAGTCGAAAGTGAATTTGCCTTCGCTGTCTGTTGAGGTGGTTGCCTTGGAAAAATATAGATATTGGCACTTAGTTATCTTTTCTTATGAAATATATGTGGCCTTACCTTGCCATAGGGCACCAGCTGCACCTCCATAATCGGTGCAGCGGCTTTAAATGCAGGTAGAAGCTGCTTCGTAATGAAGTATTTGGAGTCTGGACAAAGTGCTTCGTAGAAGACCATTACGAGCACAGGCGCTCCAGCAGCCTTACGAAAACTGGGTTCATCCTGAAAAAGAAATTTATTCAGATTGGTAATTGTTAGTTGGAAGTTCGTCGTACTAGCCAAATTAAAGAATACTTAAAGAGAACCGGCCGTTAAGTTTCAGCTGAACATTCTTATCAAGATACAGATACGTGTACAGAAATTCACACACTTTACAAACGTAAAGATACAAAACAATCTTCTTTACACATTAAGTGGTTTCATTACAATTATAAGATTGTTACTTACCGTTAAGTCCAATAATGGGTTATACAAGAATATAATACGCAGCAAAAGTCCAAGTACGATAATTAAAAATATAATTAAAAAATTCGTTTACGTGTTGGTATCATTTATCCAATTCATTGAATAAAACTGTGTTGTGCAGTATATGCAATCCGAAAAGACGTCAGATAATCATACGTCTAAATGCAAGAATAATTGACTTAAAAGAGAAAAGTTAGCTTTTTAAGTACAAAAGTAAACAACATTTGTGTAAATATTAAAACACAAACCAACCTTTCCAAAAACCACTTTGTGATAAAACCCACAAGCAGATTATACGTTCACCTTAATCCTAAACCTGGTCACTCAGATATGTGAATTTGGTCAGTGAGACCAGCGCGTGGAAACGCAAAAATGTATTAAAAAAGGCATGTAACTATAAACTATATTTCCCAATGTTATGTTTAAACTGAAATTCGTCCTTAACGGATTTTGAAAATAATTGTTCATATTTATTAAAATACAAACCATAATTTTATTTGAGTAATGTGATTAGCCAAAAAATTATGTAAAAAAACAAATTCATTTTAATGGTTTGGTTTTTATTTATTCCGCAAAAAGGATTAAGTAATTTGGGGAAATATACGTTTACAAAATGTGGCAGCTCACCTAGGAGATCAAAATTTAATTAGACTTTTCTATAGTTTCTTTTATTTTCTCAGATTTACGAGGAATTGATTTAATTTTATCTATTTTGATTATTCATTCTGGTGTATTTTCAAACTCTTGTTTAAATACGGACGAAATCTCATTAATCATATCACTAGCAACCATGCTACGACCAAGCTTTTGAAAGGCTGCCAAGTTTAATTTCTTAACGAAATAACTTGAGGCACAAGCAGCTAAATATGCTGGGTTGGGTTTATTGGACTGTAAAGACCAAAAAAAGAACGTTGCCAGAGAACCGCTCAATAAATCTCCCTGCCCCCCGCAACGTCGACCTGACCCACCAATAGGCATGGAATATAATTCGCTAGTGTGTGGTATATGAATCCTATCCTGAGCACCTTTTTCCAAGACTACAACACCATTTCCGAGACGTAACATTTTTTCGTGAGCAGCGGCAAAGTCTTGGCCAAATAACCTTTGAAATTCAATTGCGTTTGGGGTCAATATAACATTACGTTGCCCGCAAATCAACTCAATATTATCGTTCAATATGAACAACCCATCGGCATCTATCACAATTGGTTTACTCATATCCAGACACAACTTAATTACATCTGCAGCGGTTTTAAGAACATGAGCATCTCTCCCAAGACCTGGACCTATAACCTGAAAAATAAAAGAAGCTTATTAATTATTAAAGAAGCTCTGAAATTGCAATTTCAATATGTTCATACAACAACATGTAACCGATCGATCCAAGGCTTAATCAGCTCCACAGCATTCTCCCGATCCAGAACAGGATGCACAATTAGATCGGGGCTGTATGATTTAATAACTGAAGCTGCCTCAGCATGACAAAAAACATGCGACAAGTCTGCTCCAACTTTAATGGCAGATATTGCTGCAAAGTAGGGTGCTCCAGTGTATTCCAAGGAGCCTCCAATGACGCCGATGCGACCATATTGACCTTTATACTTTCCATTACTAAGTTTGGGAACTATTGTGCGGAATATGGTCAACAACTTTTGTATGTCCACCGGAACTTTTATTATTTTCGA
This sequence comes from Drosophila putrida, assembly GCA_037043535.1. NCBI lineage: Eukaryota > Metazoa > Arthropoda > Insecta > Diptera > Drosophilidae > Drosophila > Drosophila putrida. Next base: position 278,632 of record JBAMBI010000465.1, read on the forward strand.
CATTTTTATTGCAAAGAATAATGTGCATTAACTGACTTTATCGATGTTTTCAATTGCTCACTCGATAATATTAAGAAAAAAAGCTTATATTTGTAGCGAAATAAAAAGAACGTGAAATAATTAGGACAACAAGCTTTAAGCAACGTAAATCAATTTTTGGAACGGTGTCAAAAGCAATGTGTGAATCCTCCCCATTGGTAGGTGCATCGATAAAGTTACAGATGTCAGCTGATCCCACTGCAACAGCCCCACAATCACCATCACCAAAACAGCTGTTTTAATTTACATACATAAATTGCATATCAATAAATTGTGGATAGGGCTCTCCACTTTGTAAAAGGATATGCAACGACAATAAGCTCTCCAAGTCTTGAAAACTATACATTAATGTCAGACTTGCATATCAATTATAAACTAAAAACCATGAAAGCAACAACAATTGTTTTAACACGTTTTTGTTTTTTCTTTCCTTTTAGTGATGAAACTTTGCCGATTGGCAGTTAAATGTCGATTGAGATATTTAATATTGTGGCATTCCCGTACATGAAGCATAGGAAAACTGCGCATTCACAATCGTTTACAAGGAACTAAAACAAATTAAACACAATAAAATTATCAAAATTTACTTACAAATAATAAATTTAATTGAATTTTAAGTTATAAACTTTGTTTATTTTTAACTAGAAAGCTATCGATATCAGAAAAATATGCTGCAGATCTGGTAGCCCCAGACCATCTGATCGTGCGGCCACACAAGTGCCTGTACATACATATAAACACTGTTGCGCAACAGTGATAAGAATTATTATTTTGCTTTGTATCCTTGTTATAATTGTAGTAAATAATCATGAAAGCATCTTCCCTTGCTCGCGGATTGTTTAGCGCAATCAAAACGAACGCCGCTTCCCTGACACGATCACATTTTACATATTATCCCACTAAATTATCTGATGGCTCCGGAGGTGCGCAAAAAATGAACATGTTTCAAGCAATAAATAATGCTATGGACTTGGCCCTTGAGGAAGATAACTCGGCTTTGTTATTTGGTGAAGATGTTGGCTTTGGAGGTGTTTTTCGGTATTTCTACTTTGATTTGGCGTTTTTAATTTCAAACTAATTTTGGTTTCCAACAGTTGCTCCATTAATCTAAGGGACAAGTATGGAAAGGATCGTGTCTTTAATACTCCTTTATGCGAGCAAGGAATTGCAGGGTTTGTATTATTTATATATTTATTTTTAGACTATAAACAGTCGACACAATATAAAATTAACAGTTTAACTAGAAATTTTAAATTAAAATCTAAGTCTGGGAATAAGAAGAAATAAGCTAAAAAGATTGGACCAACATTCGTTGCCCAGAAAAAAATCCAATTAGGCCATTAATAACTTAAAACTAGTTGGTTAAACATAATAATAGAGAGTTTTAGTAACATATAAATTTGATCTTCTTCTGTTATAGTTTTGCAATTGGAGTGGCAAACACAGGAGCAACTGCTATAGCTGAAATTCAATTTGCAGATTATATATTTCCCAGTTTTGATCAGATCGTAAATGAAGCTGCCAAATATAGATATCGAAGCGGTGGCCTATTTGATTGTGGATCCCTAACTTTCCGAGTACCTTGTGGCGCGGTTGGGCATGGCGCATTATATCATTCCCAAAGTCCCGAAGCTTACTTTGCGCACACACCTGGTCTAAAAGTCGTGGTAATTATTTTTTATTTATTTATTTTGTATTTTTAAGCCGTGGTGTTATTTTGAATTTATCAAGCCAGCTGAAAATTCCGTTGTGAACTTTTAAATTTAGGGTCAATTTCTTAACATCAGGATCAGGACACTTCTTTTTAGAAATTATAAATTATTTACCTTATTTTTTCTATTACTAAATTATAGGTTCCACGAGGTCCTATCAAGGCAAAGGGTCTGCTATTAGCTTGCATACGTGATCAAAATCCCTGCATTGTTTTTGAGCCTAAAACGTTATATCGTGCTGCCGTCGAAGAAGTTCCAACTGCATCCTATGCAGATGAGTTGGGAAAAGCTGAAATTCTACGCGAGGGTAAAGATGTCACTCTCATCGGATGGGGAACTCAAATTCATGTCCTATTGGAAGTAAGTAAAATTCTACTCTTTATAAACCCTATTTGACATATTCTTTCTATTTATCTATAGGTCGCAGAAATAGCCAAAAAGCAATTGGACATTGATTGTGAAGTTATTGACTTGGTATCTATTTTACCTTGGGATACCAACACAGTTTGCAATGTAAGTACATTTTCATGAATATTTCTGATAATGAATTTATAAAATTTCTTTTTAGTCCGCCAGTAAAACTGGCCGCGTGATAATTGCCCATGAGGCACCATTTACTCAAGGATTTGGTGCTGAGTTGGCAGCTTATATACAGGAGAAATGCTTTTTACGTCTGGAGGCGCCCGTAAAACGGGTGACGGGCTGGGATACTCCTTTTCCTCATGTATTTGAGCCCTTCTACTTGCCTGACAAGCACCGCTGCCTTGCAGCTCTTAAGAATATCGTTAACTATTAATTGATATTTAACTAGAAACAATCTATTCGAAACGGATGCATTTATTTACAACATTGCTTGTATATTTACTTAGTTTTTATGTTCCGACGTGCTTTTAACTTGATATTTTACTTTTAATTCTTTTGGTTTCCTTTTTGTGAATGTCGAAATGACTTAAAACTTTAACTGCAATATTTTACTATTTCCAGCTTGGGAGCACAAACGAATAATAAATAAAACTTGTTTACATAAGCAATTCAACTTATTTCTGTACTCAGATATTATTTACTTTGTTGTCCACCTGTTTTAGAATCACTTGTGACTAATGCAATATAACAAATTGTCAGACTGACTGATTGAATAACAACATGAAGTTCGCGACCCAAGTTCTAGGAAACAGAACTTTAGAATGGTTGAATTGTGGATAATAAGAGAATATGTATTAATGATGAGAATAACAATATGACGATTTATTGCGTTAGCATCTTTGGTGACGCTCTTAGCATATCACTTTAAATATACAATAGGTTGCATGTAACAATTTCTTTTTATCTAATTAATTAATTACAAGAAAAAAAGATTTGATTAAAGTTGGAATGCTAATTAATTAATCGGCGTAATGTGCTTGACCAACGTCCGCATCGTGATATTAAATAGATGTGTACTTTTTGGGAGGGAATTGCATTCCGTAAAAAACTGTAATTATCACTAGTTTTTTTCACTATTTATCTCGCGGTTTTGGTTTACTACAAGTAAAGTAAGAAAATAGGTTATTTTAACGACAGTCAATGCATTTAATTTTAAATAATTACAACTAAAATTGTAGTGTGTTTATAAATTATGAAATTTGTAATTATAGATATATACACAAAATCACATCTTTGGAAACAAAATGGATGGGAGGATGGAATTTTTGTTATTCAAAATTATATTTTACTTTCGAGCCATTGCAATTCCCAATCCCAAGAGTCCTCCCAGCACGAGAGCAGCTCCTCCGGCAACAGCAATGCCCTTAGCAACTTCCTTGTCGCTTTGTTTTCTCATGTGTTCCTTAAATAATATAATATTCACCCATTATGCACTTGTTGTCAAAGATTGTTGTATATAAAACATACTTCTAATGCGCGCACTTGATCGTTGGATTCAATTTCCAAGAACGCAGTACAGTACTTTAAGCCCTCGGAATAGTTTTTAATTCGGGCATTTCCAAAGGCAAGGTAATAAATATAATCACGTCTGCCCTCTGGATGCAACCGCGCCAGATCCTCCAAAATCATAATACCCTATTAAATACAAAAATTAACACACATTGTAGAAATAGAACAAGTTAAGTATATAAGAAGGTACACAGTTTGTGCAGCAACTATTTGACCAAAGGAATTCACAGATGTGTTTTATGTTTTTAAAAGTAACTAAAGAACTGCATCTCACTCGTTTTCAGAACCATAAGCAACTACGAAACAAATTAGAGAGCCAGATATATAACACGAGCGTTTATCATTTGGTCAAAACAATTACTTGACAAATTGTATGTATGTATGCGTATGTACCAAGTACTTGTGTGTATATACTGACTCACCTTTTTAATGTCGTTGGTGTATCGACTCCGGACCAAACAAAAGGCATATCTAAAATGTTAAAACAAAGAAACACTATTCAAAACATCTCTTTTTGTTAGTTATTATAACCACGCACTCAAATTTTGTTTCTGTTGTGACCTCTCCATCAAGTTCATGTTCGTGGTTGTATTTTCTTTCGAACCTCTGCAACAATAATAGCAAATGTTAATGTTTTTGCACTCAATGTTATAAATTATTGCTTACCTCCAAATCTTCTGGTGGCACCACATCACTTAACAGTTCCTCCATTATTTGCTTAATTTCACAATAAAATATGTGTATTATTATAAATTTTTCCTATCGACAGTAAAGTTGTATCGTTTCGTTCTGAATAAGTTCAAATGAACGGGTCATCGAAATGAACAAATGAACTTATTCAGTATTTTATTAACTATATCGAATATTTTACTTAGTTGGTCGATTGTTCGTGAACGAATTATTTTCGTTAGTTTCGATTATTGCGGTTATTTTTAACCAAGTTTAAAATATGCACTAATTGAAATATGAGTTGTTTAAACTTTAAAACCATTCAAGAATTAATTATGTATAATATATTGTGTGGAGTTGTCGATAATGAAGGGCGCAGTACGTACCGGGGCGGTCACTACCTGGGATGTGTACGCACCGGCGTCCGTATTCCGAATGCCCTCAACTTGCAGTAGCAAGCGTACTTAAATAATGTAGCACGCACGCATACCAGTGTACGGCGCCTACCACACCCACAGCTCTCTGAGCAATAGACGGTGATCCACAGAAAGCGCTGCTCAGAGCGCGCTGCTTAGAGTGCGTGTGTATGTTCGCTGTTGAACGATTGAGAGTGTGCGTGTGTTTGTTCGCTGTTGAACGATTGAGAGTGTGCGTGTGTTTGTTCGCTGTTGAACGATTGAGAGTGTGTGCGTGTGTATGTTCGCTGTTGAACGGTTCAGAGAGTGTGCGTGTGTATGTTCGCTGTTGAACGATTGAGAAGGTCTGCGTGTGTATGTTCGCTGTGAAACGATTCAGAGTGTGTGCGTGTGTATGTTCGCTGTTGCCAACTGTCTCCTTGTACTTGGCGCTTTCTCTCTCTCAACTGTTGCGCCGCTGCTGAGGCTAGTTGGCCGCTTGCTTTGTGTGGCCCGTTCACAAGCAATTTAGCTGCCGTCCGGTGCAGACCTTTGAGCTCGGTGCTGTGATATAAAACACAAACAAATTGTAAGTATTTTCTCAACAATTATTGCAATTAAATAACAAGCATTAAAATAAATAAAATTGTTTTATTAAAAGCAGAAGATTATATTAAAGCAAACCAAATTAATTATAAATTTAAAAATTTAAAGCGGATTTCTTTTATTTCGAGTTAGCAAACTGAACTAAATGACTGATTTAGTTCACGATTCAAAAATGATCGATTGAACTTATTCAGCAAATTGAACGGAAAATCCAAGCTTTGTCGGTAGTTGTGAAAGAAGAGTCTTCTTAGAAGACTGATTTGATTGGCGGCGCTAGCAACAAGGTGCATCAATTCATCATAGTTCTAAAAATTGACAACGTACGGTTTAGTGGGGGCGTTGGTAAACAAGAGCAGACTGCGAAAACTATGTACGTATTATCGAGTACTTTCCAGAAACGACGGCAACCTATCGAAAGTAACGAATAATTTATTTTGAATATTGTTGCTACAGTTTATTGAATAATTTAATTATGCGATTGCCTTTAGGGCCTGTTCAAAGTAATCCACCATCATGGGATAGATTTCGTCATATTGCTGAATATTCTTGCGTCTGGCATTATCGCGATACCTTTGAAGTGCGCCCGATATTAGCTCCAATTTCTCACGCTCAGCCGTATGTCCATCGAGCCATTCAATTAATCGCTCGTTTGACCAATTTGCTGTGGTATGTGGTGACTGTAGATCTGCGCCTGCATGTCCAAATAAAAGGAGGAGCACTATATAGCTAGGCACCAAGGAATCCGAGCCAACTGTTTGCTTCACCAGCTCCTGAGGAGTCTGCACAATCAGCAGAGACATTGCACGTAATAATCGAGACGGTTTTCCCAGCTCTGCAAGATTAGGACAAAGTGGCTTCAGCGCCTGCTCCATATGCTGGCAATCTTGTTTTAGACGTTGTCTGCCTGCTCCACTTAATGGTCTTAAAATGCACAAATTATGTATAAAGAGCTCAATGCAACGCTTGGCCAATTCTTGGCCACATTTGCTGGTTAGTTCCTTATCATCGAAGAGTTCAATATGATGTGACCAGGAGCGACTGACAAATTCCTATAAAGTAGAACACGGATTTATAGAATAAAGATTTATTTACATAGACGCAGCTTACGAACCTGAAGCTCCTTCATGTACATCGATGGTCCTGTTGTGGATAGTCTATCCGTGTTTAGGCCAGGTTCACGATGCATACTTAGTATGATGATACTTATGGTGGTTATAATCGATTCCATAATCTGTTGGAGTATGGTGCCAATCAACAAATCCGCCTGCTCCAAGGAGCGAGCTATTGATGCACTGGCTCCGCCCTTCGTCTTTTCAAACTGCAGCTGTAGATCACGTAACATGCGACGCACTGAGTCCTTGTAGTAGTACAATACATTCGCCAATTGTGTATTCTGCTGCTGCTGTAGATTGGGCATATCCACAACTTGTTTGGAGTCGGCACCCAGCTTGATTTGAGCTTCCAGTTTGGTGCACAATTCCTTGCCACAAGCAATAAATACATTTGCAATTGTCGTGCTCAGACGACTATCAATGAGAGCTGCACTTAACTCTGTGGATGCCACTCGTATAAAGTTGTCCACTGTCTCATTTCCGGGCAATTCAACTCCCGCCAAGCAGGCCTTCATGTTGGCAGCACATTTACTGACATAGCCCACCTCCAAAGGAGCAAAGAGTTCGTTATCAAACTGGAATTCGTTGTTCAAACGCTGCTCCAGGCCACGTGCCGAGGTCAGAAGCTTGGACAGACCCTCCTGGAGTGTTTGATTAACATGCTGCGAGCACTCGTCGAAGGATTTACGAAGCAATTCTTGAACCCGTTGCCAGAAACGTTGTGGAATGCATTGATCCGATGATTCGGATGTGTAACCGAATTGATTAATTTGCTCTAGTGCCGTTTTCAGCAACTTGATTTGTGTGCAACTCTCGTAAAGCTCATCGTATAGCAGCCAATGCAAAGATTTCCAAAACTTGGCACGGAAATTCTGTGTCGTTGTCAATTGAGGCGCTTTTCCAGGACCTCGTGAGCTCGACTTGGCAGAGCTACTTGCTCCATGCGTAGGCGAGCGTGTTGCATCGGCTTTGTTGAGCACGGATATGTCTGTACCTGCAAAGCATTCCTTAAGCGACTGCTCCATGTCGGCTATAAACGTGGCCAGCAAATTATCCAATGATTTCTCCAGCGTGTTGAAGTTCATGAAAATCTGCAAGAATATAATGTTAGAGTATATTTTGTTTATTTATTTGTAGATTTCAATTTAGTATAAATTTATGATTCCTTAGCTAACATCACTCACCTTTAGGGCATTAACCACCTGCGTTTGGTTACGCTCCTGCAGTCCAGTGACTAACTGCATCTGTGTCAGATTGCGTATCTTTTGTCCAGAACTGATCACATAAGCGCGCTCCTCTTGTATGAACTCAATGTCCTTCAGCTCCTTGTCTTCTATTAACTGTCCCAGTTCAAAATGTAACTCCGCCTGTCTTAATACATCTTTGGTATTCTTCAATTTAGCCGTCAACGTAAGCAATGTGCCTGCAGAGCGTAGTAGATGTGACACCTCATGGAGCCTGCCAAGCACTTGGGTTTGGTTCTCGACAAGTTGATATTGTGTATCAACTTGACTCTTAAGACGATGTCCTGTGGCCCGCACACGTTGAACATCCTCAGTTAGTGTATTGAGTGCAGCATCGAAGCGACCAGCGTGTGTTGCCTGTTGCAACAATGCTCCATGTTTATCCCTCACCTGTTGATGCAACTCCTCCGTAGTGTTTTGTAGCCGCTTCGATAACTCCTGGATTTGTACACCAATCGTCAAATGGGACATTGATGATGTGTAGTCGTCATCATCTCTCGTAGCGTCGGATGTAGACTTATCTGTAGGCCCACTAGCAGTCATCTTATTAGAAACCCTATGCGTGAGTAAAATTAATTAATTAACTTTATTTAAATAATTTATACACATTTAAAAAATCAAAACAAAACACGTACATTGCAACAACTGATGTGGAGCTTAACTTGGTATTTTTGCATAATTTGGACAAATTTAGCTTATTTTTGCATGTTTGTTTTGTTGCGGCAGAAGTAAGCATATCTTACGGTAAAGTTAAAAATTAATTTATTAAAATTATCATTATTCTAACACAATTAAAATAATCCATACAAAAGGCTTATTTTAAAACTGAGCTTCATTTGATATTTTGGTATAGTCTGGCAAATTTAGGTGATTTTTCATGTTTGTTTTGTTTTCGCTGCGATAAAATAGAAAAAAATATTGGTATTGTTATAATTTTGTTATTGAGAGCGCAATGTCGGACGATATAAAAAAATATTTCAACAGTCTACTGCATAAGTTGGTGACACCTTTAATCAGCAGGTTGAATAACAAAGTTTTTTAATTGGATTTTAATTTTTACTAGGGTCAGCGGACTCTACGTCATACAGATAACGGATCGAGATGGTGTCCCGTTGCTCCGTGTTAGTCACTTTCAGGAGAAGAATGTGGATTTTGCATTAATGCCATCGTTTATACCCACGTTTACGACAGCTTGCGATCAGGCCAGCAAATTGGGCTTGGGACGCAATAAAACAATAATATCGATGTATTCCAACTATCAGGTGGGTGTGTCCACAGCCGTTGATAAAGATGAAGTTATCTATAGTTCTCTTCCTCTTCCTATCTTGTAGGTCGTCCAAATGAATAAATTACCGTTAATTTTGACATTTGTGGGAGCTGAGGATTGCAATACTGGTCACATACTGGCACTGGAACATCAGGTGGATGGATATTTGGAAGACATTAAATTGGCCGTGACCGAGGCATAAGAATTAGCTTTCAAAATCCCAAAGATAATCGCTTTTGTACGAATATGAATGTAGTTTATGATGTATATTTAAAAAATGAAACTTTTTACTTGGCTTAAATGCATACATTGAATATTTGTCTACGACCGATGCACGAAATGAGCGCCATTGATTGGGAATGATCAGCAAATCACTTTACAAATTACATTATTCATTCAATAACTCGATTTAAAAAAGAAAAACTATAAATCGCAATCGCTGCCTTCCTTCCTCTACTCCTTCTTCTAATCTTTCATCCTTTTAGCTACAAATACTTTCTCAAAGCTCATCGTGTTGATTCTGTTCGCCCGCTAAGAAGGCTTCACTATCGCACGCAGCTGGCGTCTCAAACTCGTAATAATATTCACAACGATTTGGTTCGCTGACACCTGTAATACGTGGCTCCAAAGCACATTTGATGTTGATTAGGGCCGAACGCTGCGGACCATTCCAACAAGCAGCTCCATTTGCATACTTTTGTCTACTATATTTGTTATCGCCGTCGCCAATCCATTGATCCCAACGACCCAAGGTGGTTTCAGCGCCTCCGTTACGAGGCTTTTGCGAAGCTCTATCGAAGGGACACAACGTGTAGACATATTCTCGATCCTCGTAGGTGTAACATTCGCCATCGAGTACAGCCCACTCTTCATTGCGACCATAATCCTTGCGCTCCTGGTCGTCTATTTCCTTAATTTCGTGTTCTATTTCACGTATATGTCTTTCTACCTCATCGAAGGCATTGCGCGCTTCGTTGGCTTGGTCTATCAGTCGCAGTGTCTCTGGATCGTAATTTGGCGCTGAGGTTGTTGTTTCCACATCAGGCGTGGCCTCGCCAACGCCTACATCCGGCTCTTCATCTTCGTATTGATCCTCTTCATCTTCAGTGTCCTCATCCTCGTTGCCATGCTCTCCAGCGCCCATTTCCATGTCCGCTTGTTCTGTAAAACATTTGAAATTAGTAAAGACTTCTAAGAAAGTTAACAATACTAAGGTAATAATACTTACCATCGGTCGGCTGTGGTTGCTGTGACTCTGTGCCCTGTGCTTCCGCCTGAGGCTCTGTATCCGCAACTGGCGGTTGTGGGGGTTGGAACAAGCCTTCAGCAACCATTTTCTGTGGCTTGATGCGAGGCCAGGCCAATGTGACAAAAGCATCCAAATCGACGCGATCACGTTCATCTAAAAAGTATTTCGCCTCTTCCACAGTAACGACTCCATTACGATCGCTATCCAAATTCATGTCCACCATTAACTCTGTGACCTCAACGAAACCATCCTTATTAGCATCATAGCGAACAAAACTTAATGTGGCTTCTTGACGCATTTGTTGTGGTTCCTGTTCCGCTTGTGCTGTTTCTGCATCTAGCTCCCGCTGTTGTTCCTTGAATGCCTCCACAGCTTCAGTTTCCAATGCTTCGGCATTGCGTTTGAGCTGCTCCTTCTCAGTCTTTAGGGCTTCTTGTTCCTTAATGCGGGCACTTAACTCCGATCGACGAGCTGCTCGATCTGCCTTCATTTGTTTACCTCGCGCAGTCATTTCCTGTCGTTTCTCAGCACCTCGCTTATGGAGTTCCGCTTCGTTGCGGAGTTTAATAGCTGCAGCAGCACCCAATTCCTGGCAAGTGTTTCCACAACCCACCACGGGCAGTTCATCGCTTCCATCGCAACAGTCACAGATGCCATCCTGGACCTGGGAGCTGGGTATATTGACAGATTGATGACCTTTGTTAATGCAGTGGAACTGCGATTGTGGGCAGGCTGAGGTGCCGGGCTCATCGCTGCCATCGGCGCAATCACAGTAATCATCGTTCACCTGGGTGAACGGAATGATTTTGCTTCCATCCAGGCAAGTCCACTTGCCATCCGGACGCGGTTGATATAAAGCAGCTTTAGCTAGGGAAACACCGCGGGGCCGCGGCACTTCTCCGCCTTGAACTACCACTGAGGCATATATCAGTAATGTTAGTAATAACAACTGTATACTTGTCAGCCACATAATTTTCAGTATCTTGTGTTCGGCCAATCAATTACGTGGAAATTTTACAATTGTAAATGCCGGTCCAACAATAAGTGTGTCGTATTTGGTTAGGCATAAAATACCAGAATGTTGATTAGAAATACTGAATTCGACTGCGACTGGTTACACACAAAATACACAGTATGCCGGTCATGGCTACCAATTTGGCTATTTTATAGCGAGTTTGGCCTTTTATTCAAATTTTTACTTACATATACAAATCTGGCTGTTTTTAACATATTAGCAACACCAAAAGCTGTCCAATATTCAAAGCTTTGCTGGTGACATTCTTTAAGCTGTCATACACTTGCAACTTGTTGAAATTAAGAATTCGATTGTATCGTGTGTGGCCTAAATAAATCGAATTATGGCACAAGTTGGCAGCACTGGGAAATCAGCTGCCGGTTTGTTATTTAACTTTTGCCTTGGATAACAAGATAGAATAAATAAAGTGATATTATGGGATTCCTGACAGAAGTGTGGGCCAAGGCAGTACAGACTTCAGAAACTGTGCCACCCGCTGTTGTACTTCCCGATGCAAAGCCTGTGCAGGACGCAAATACAACAGAGGCGAAACCGGATGAAGCACAAACGGGGAAAGAACCAAAGGAATGGGGTTATGATCTCTATCCAGAGCGTCGTGGTGAAACATACAAGCCGAAGTTATCACGCATATTGTTTGGTGCCGAGGGCAAGGAGAGCATTGATCGCTACAAGTGTGAACAGAATGTCTATTGGTGTGTGAAAAACGGGCCTCTGGTTAAGTTGATGATGGGAGCACTCAAAAGCTCCGGCTGTCCAATTGATTTGCGGCGTCACATCTCTTGTGAAGTGTGTGATCCCAGTGTAACCGGTGGCTATGACCCTGTGCTCAATCAGATTGTTGTCTGCCAGAATATGGCAAAGAATAAGAGTATGGTGCATGGAGTGCTGACCCATGAGCTTATTCACATGTTTGACTATTGCAATAATGATTTGGATTTTCGTAATGTGGATCACTTAGCGTGCACAGAGATTCGTGCTGCCAACTTGGCACATTGCTCGTTCTTAAGCGCCATGTTTCAGGGAGACGCATCACCATTTAATGTTAAGGAGGCTCATCAGGTGAGTGACAGCAAATCTTTGATGAAGATTATCATTCCTTCATATTCAAATCTTTCAGAACTGTGTAAAGTCGAAAGCATTGGCATCTGTGCTCGCCGTGCGTAATATAAGTCACCAGGCAGCTGTCGATGCTGTGGAACGAGTCTTCCCCAAGTGCTATGCGGATTTGGAACCCATTGGACGAAGAATACGCCGCAATTCAACGGATCAACAGAAGGCCTTCATGGAAGCTCCCATGTACGGATACGATGTATATTAGAGAAGCTATTCTTTTTAATGGCTTCAAAACAAATTATGTTCTAAGAATTAATAGCATGAAATTAAATTAATTTCGTGCATTAATTGTTGCAAAGTTTCAAGGTTGAATGAAAATAAAAAATAAAACCAATCAAATATAGCTTTAAATGCAGCCGCCATTTGAGAATTCAATTCAGAAAAAGTTTGAAAGGCAACAATACCATGGAGGATTGTGAATTTATTGGCATTTTACTAGAGTTTATTGGTGATATAGTATTTGGTTGTAAGTGATTGCTTCTAAATCCTTTTAAAAATATTCTTAATTCGAATCCTTTTAATCCTAGCGAATGATTCCGATTATAGTTCTGAATCAATTGAAGAATCAGACTAAAAGCGCAATAAAATCCATGTAAAAAATAATTATTAGAAAAATATAATTAATTTGAAGAAAAAATATTTCCAAATTATAAAAACATCTGAATATATAGAAAAATAATTCAATTGAGCTTAAAAATGGATTGCTGCGCTATTGTAGAGGCTTTATTGGGTTTCTTGAATGATATATTCTTCTCGGACATCAGTAAGTAAAACTTAATGACTCGACAAATGGATTATAATAATTCTCAAATATTTTATAGCTGATGCAGACTATTTTGGCGAATATTATGACGATGACTATTACTAATAAATATGTATGTGTGTAGAATCATGGGTGAAAGTAATTAATAATAAAATTGGTTTATGAGCAGTTTTTTAAAAGCATTTCAATTGATCCAAATCACGCACATCGCATCAATAAATTGTCGATCTGTGAGATTGATTAGAATAAAATTACGTGTTTTTGTTACGGCTCATTAAATGGTTAACAGACAATGGAGAATACAGTTCTACAAATGTATGTCATTAAGTTACAAAACGTTAAGCGCAGCAGACAAAAAAATATGTTGTGGGATCTATTGGGTGGCATTTTTGACTTTATAATGGGACTGATATTTCCAAGTAAGTTCTGGCTTTGAATCGTTTTGAAATGATTTTTAGTTAAAGCTTATTTTCAACAGGTTCCGATGGCGGCGATGATGAGCCCGATTCTTCGGAGGTAGAAACAACGACCTAAATTTCGCTAATTCGCATGATATAAGTATTTCGTTTTATTTCAAAAACAGTGCTTAAATATAATCTATCAATGGAAATATATATGTGTACACATATAACATAAGTTGCTATATTACTATTCCAAATAAGTAAAAAGCCAGAATTAAAAAATACTATGTACAGATTGTAAAGAGGTTCGATCATCTCAGAATAACTTGTTGAGCTTTTTAAGTTCCTGCTTTTTCCACTTGGGCAGCTCATCAAATTCATAGAAGGACATTTTAAAGACCGAAACAAAGTCATCGTGAGTCAAATGCACCTGGAAAAGAAAATACAGAATTATTATTATGAATAGAAATAGAGAAATATCCTAACTAACCTCACGCCTTAGAGGATTGATTTCGGGAGGCAGCATATCCATTTCCTGTACCAGCACAGACAAAGGATACTTTTTGTGACCATCGAAATCCTTCTGGTTATTGTTGAGATGCAGAGCCGATCCCTTATCTAGACCATTGCTGGGTGCAATGCTGCCCAGTTCCTGACGCATCTGCTCGTAGCTGATAAAGTTCTGTAAAAATAAATACTTTAATTAATCAAGAGATCTCGTATTGAGTAAAGAACATTTTTACCTTGCCCAGTTCATCCTGCCACGTCTCGAAGAAGCCCTTGAACACATTAGGCTCTGAATATTGACGTACCACAGCCAAAGCTGTTGCGGAGCGACGTCCAAAGGGCGCATTCTGGACATAACACTGAGCAATGGATGTGTATCTATCTTGCTTCAGGGCCTTTGATCCCAGCCACACGTATGCCAAGGTGCCTGTATCGAGAATATATGTGGAGTCGGCACAGAGATCCTTTTGCTCAAAACCAAGAATTTCCTCGCAGCGTAATTGTGTCTGTTCCCACCAGACCAGGAACAATTGCACTGGCGGACGTGGCTTTGATGGAATTGTAGTATTCAAATAGCAATTATTGCTCAATGTGGGAGAAATGTTGCCACCTCCGTTGCTGCTCCCATTACACATGCTGCCGGCACCGCTGCTGCTGCTACTTGTGGTGCTGCTGGCACAGGATTGACCATTGATGACCAACGTTTGATTGAAGTACATGGCCACCGATTGCCAGAACTCTTTGCTCTCTTTACCCTCTAGGACCAGGGAACTCTCACCAAGTAATGCACCCACCGATTTGGCCATTTCCCGAGCATCTCCAGTGCTGCTTTGACCACACCAAACCCAAACATGATTCGTTTTGATGACATAACAATCCTTAGAACTGATTGAAGATAATGGATGTTCCTCTACGGCCTTGGCATTATAGCTAGCATCGCCATAGATCTTCAACAGAAACGTTTCCAGCATAATGTTTGTTTTGAAATCCCAATTAAGATTATTATTGGAGTGAAGCAATTCGCTGCGTTGACCCCGCATTATGATCAGTTTACCCTCGAACAGTTGCAAGAAGTGAGGCGTCTCATCGAACTCGTACAACTGAACAAACATGCCACCTCCATTCAACGCCTCGAAACTGGTCATGGCAAAGCTATCGGCTTTGGCTATTGTCTCCGCCGATGCCTCCGATCCGTTCCATTGATAGATGATGCTCTTGACGCCCACACAGGCCAGATCAGCGGGCACAACGGTTGCGCACTATACGGAAAAGGTAAACAATTTATTAATAAAGTTGCTATAAAAACCCACTAAAGATTATGCTTTAACTGAACCTTTGTTGAACTATTTGGAAACTTGTACTTAATACTATTGTTAGATTGGTAAACTTGTTGTTTAAGATGTGAAACAAGTAATACTTTGTTTGATAGTCAGTTAATATTTCATAACAAAAGAAATTGTAATGAAGTAATATTGAAAACAATTTTAAATCAATTTATTTCAATTTAATTTAAAAAATTCATCAACAGAATATACCCTAATATATCTAATAAGAATATCTTGTTGCCCATACTGTCAGTTACTTAGTTATATTAGTAGGGTAAAAGTAGAGCAGATCTCTAAGAAAACTTTTAAACAATCAGCCAGAACAGAATTTAAAGAGACTATATATACTATATTTAACTACTCTTAACAAAATCTCACTGGAAATGCTTTTCAAAATTTTTCTCTTTTCCACTTATTCTTCCCACAATTCCGTTTACAATTTCTTGTTGTTCACACATCATAAGAAAGCTAATAACACCCACAAAAGTAAACACCATTTTGGTCACTCACCTGAACGGTGTATTTAACCACATAGGAGGCGTTGGTGGTGAAGACCGCAACTTTGGTGAACGGCAGCTCCTCCAGTTGATCGCCACAGATGCGATAAATAACGCGTTCACCGCGTCCATCGTCCACAAGTTGCGTATCCGCAGCCATTTTGGGACGTTCACACAGTAAGACTGCATCCAATTTGCCAAACTTGGTGGAAACGGGCTTATGACCACGTGTATTATCCTGCCAAACTGTTAGCCAATTGCCAAACAAACGCTTAAATTCAACAGGCTCTTGACCCTCCAGGACACGCACTACCAACGTGCTATTTGCATATTTCTTTTTCTTAACAAAAGCTCGTCCATTTCCCATGGCTGTGAGGGCATCAGCTTGTGTGGCCTGAGCTCCAACCCATAACCAAATGCTTTGGCCATAATTATCGAGTAGATAGACGCCATGGGCATCACTTAGATCATCCTTGCTTGGCATTCCCACATCCAACTGATCGAGATGTAGGCGTCCTCGTTGATTGCACTTGTAAATGCGAAACTTATTGCTTCCATTGACATCGCCATTGGTTTTACAATCATTAATCGAACCCAATTTATTGGTTTGATAGACCAAGCGCTGTTGAAGCGGCAAGACTTTATTCCAGAGCTGCTTCTGCTCCGGACTCATCGATTGCTCATAGCCATCGTCCACAATACAAATGTTGCAATCCTTACACTGTCTTTGCACCCAGGAGAGAGCACTCCGACGTTCAATGGGAGCACTCGAGCGTCCAATCCAAATGAATGTTGTGGTCTCCATTTGCAGCACCATTATGTAATCGGAGTTAAAGTGCTTCCAATCAATGTCTGCCAACTCAATGGCTCTCAACCATTTGCGGCCATAAAGCTGAAAGAGACGTGTTCCTTGCGGTGAATTAACCAAAGCCCCAGATAATACACTAAAAAGAAGAGTAAGAGTGTTAGAATTCGCATAGTATTCTATTAAATAAAAGACTTACTCGTAACCCTTTTTAAAATAGGACAGAAAACGTGCACTCTCATGATTTTGTGATTCGCGGTAAATGGACGCCACGTTGCCCAGATACGAGTCCAGTTCCTGAATCTTATGCACCACATTGGAACGATTCTGTTCGCTGACATTGCTGCCAAGCCAATAGTGTATATAACGCTCCAACGGCACATTTGGTTTCTGCTCGCGTGTCTAGAATTAATTAGAAACAACAATTAGTTGAGAGTTAGTTAAATGGTTTTCATTTAAATATGACTTACAATGGTCTCATGATTGGCATAATGTCCCACCAGACTGGAGGCATAGATGATGTACGCACAGTTGTCGTAGAATGTGCCATATTGGGATCGAGCCACTGCCTCCAAGCGATCCTCATCGATCTTCCATAGCTCAAAGGTTAAGGCATGCTTCGGCACCTTGCGAAATGTGGCATCCACCTTCAAGTCGGGTATTGTGTTGGGACGCACCTCCTGAGAAAAAAAACGTGAAAAGTTTATTAATTTATTGTGTTTACTACAGACAAAAATGAACTAAAGGTATTTGACTAGTAGATACTCTGTGAACAATTGTAATCAAACAAATACACAGGGTTCATTCTTGAAATAAGATGAATAGTTTCTGAAGTAATCCACATATTAAGTTACCGATTTTAATGAAATTTTCAAGATAGAATATATTAAATGGTAAGCCCTCAATTTACATATAAAGAGTACACATACTGTATAGAGATTCAATTATATACATATTTTAGCAATGTGATTTTAAACCTAACAAATTAAAGTAAATATTATATTTCTTGCACAGAGAACACTTCAATTTTTACATATGGAAAGTACACTAATCTAAATAGCTCAGACATTTATAATCCAAACGCTATGAAATTTTCAAAATAGCTTATTTTAGTATTATATTTTAAGCAAAAAATTACTTTAAACTGCAGGAAGCGTATGTACGAATTTTATACAAATTTTTATACAGCCGTATTTTCTGTTCTTTATTGAAAAAGCTGACGAGCTGATGAACTTTCGTAGTTGCATTTTCTTGTACATTTCGACTCCTCAATTACGTGCTTAATAGCTGCTGTCAAGACACCATTTAGAAAAGCATGTTTGAACACACTAAAACACCTTTCAAATGCTCTGTAATTGTCTCTCTCTATATAGAGATGCGACAGTTATCAAATGCCTCAGACAGACTTCTGTCTTTGACAGCTGTGAAGGATGTGGTTGTCTGATCGATGGTTAACAGCAACAACAACTCCAACAGTAACTAGTTGGGTTCCAGAAAACCAGATAGCCAAGTTTTAGATTTGGGTGGGTAAATAGACGAAGACAACGACGATGTACGCTCTGCATTTGGCTTTTACAATTTGGCGGCCAAGTGATAGTGAAAACTGTACCAAAGTGACAACGACTCGGCTTCGGCCTCGGCCAGTTTTTTGTTTTATCAAACATTAATTTTCTTATTTATTTATGGACTGTGTGGAACGAGTGGAAAGTGGTTACCAGGTGGCTTTAAAAGCATCTTCCGATCTTTATCAACAGCTCATTAGGTTGACTTTTTCATTTAATTAATATTCGTAATCAACCTTTGTCTTTGACTTTTCCTCCATCATAATAACTTTTATTTACATTTTGATTTTCTTTTTAGCCTCTATTTTCCGTGTGTTCATTGACCAAAAACGAGTTCATGCTTCGCCTGGTTGGGTGTTGGTGGTGATGCCATCGCCGTCATCATCGTCATCCGGCAAACCAAGCGACATTTTATAGAAATCAGAGACAACAATTATAATTGAATTTTTTTCGCTTTTTGTTTTTGTTTTTGACTCATAAATAACGTAAATAAAATCATCAAATTGCGCGAAAACATTTTAATTATTGTCTGAAAATGGCAAGTGGATTGAATTGGTCCACATTGCATTGATAAAGAGTTAAGGTGAGGAATCGTCAAACAACGATATGATTGATTGAAACTGTTGACGGCCAAGCTACTATTTATCATGGCTCTAAAAATACGTCTAAAAAAAACTGGCACACACCGCTAGTTAATGCTTTATATGATGTTCTCCACTATATTTGTGGTCTTTGTTTAACTTTCACACAGCACGAGATCAATTAGTATTGTCTAAGAATGTTTCAAAAGCCAAAAGACAAAGAACTCTAATTGCTCTTTAATTATTAACAATCACAACAATCACAACAACTTACAAATTTTCTTTAGAAATTTCATTACGCTAAGTTGTGATCCCTTAAATAGAAATGATATAACAGTCATCCCCATATATAACGACCACACGACACGAAGCGCACGCGATTTTGTAATTGCAATTAGTTAAAACAAACTAGAAAACATTTATGAGATTAAAGACAACAACAAAAAAGCAAGTAACGTGACTTCTTCAACATGCATACATTACAAATTATACAAATGTGATAAAAGGAAAATGAAAACCATCACATTTATCTGAGCATAATTAAAAAATGCTTGTTAAATAATTAAAGCTTTCAATTTGATTCTATTAAGCTGAGAATTACGACTTGAGCACTTGTTATAATTATAATTACTTAAATAAAAGAATATGAATTTATGCTTACAAAATGAAGGAAAAAACATTTAAAGGAAATGATGTAAGCCATTTTTATTACAACTAACTTGTTTACGCTTTTTCATTTATTTAAATAAACTGCATAAATTAAAATATGTTTCGCAGGACCTCAAATGAAAATATGGTATAAATATGGTATATATATATATGATATGGTGGGCTTTATAAATAGAAAGAATTAATGATTAAATCGTGTCTAAGAAATTTTAATAAATAATGTTTTCAATTAAAAGTTGAATGACTTTTCTAACTTTGTTAACCAAAAAATTCTCTACTCTATTGACTCTTCAGTTTGCTTATTGAGAAAAATAGAAATTAAGATAAACTAATTAATAATAAATAAAATAGAAATTATTGATAATAAGCCCCTGAACGTTTTTCAATAACTAAGCTAAAATATTTGTTAATAACTATCCAAAGAGGTAAGAAATTGTGAATATTATCCTGTCGTCGGTGCAAAAACACTAAATAAAAGCGAATAAATATGAATAATAATTGACAGCTTGTGATTAGCAAAAGAAGACACAAGAAATTAACTTGTCGGCTTAGTTAGATTTACTTGAAAGAGACGTCGGAGATATAAGTATACATAATGAAAAGCCTGTAAATACCGTTTCTCTTGGTGACAAAGTTAGCTCCATGTTGTTGTTGTTGTTGCTGATGTTGTTGTAGTTGTTGACTTGCAATATTGGAGAGCAACAGGTAGACAGCCTTGAACTAGTTTTCAATTGCCGGTGGACAATTGTAATCACTGCAAAAAAGCCTCAAAGTGAAATCCTTTTACAAACTCGATTTTTCTCACACGCACCACAAATTTGTTCAACTATTTATCTGTTTTCTTCATGTGTATTTTGTGTTTTTTAATGTTTTATTAATTTTTTATGTTGTTTTATATGTTTTTGAAAATTTTGTTAAATTGTTGACCAAGTAAATCCAAGTAAAAGTGATTAGGAAAATCAGGACTGGAAACTGAATTGAGGCACCTTTCACACACTCGCGTGAGATTCGCGTGTGGATCGCGTAAACCGTTAAGAGATTCGTGAGGAACTTGGGGAAAAAACAGATTGTTGGTAACTGGTAGAGCTACTCGACGGCCGACGGTGCGTCGTCTTTGCCAGAAAGCCAAATGCAGACTGGTCGACGCAAATGCGACGCCACCAAGTTTATGGCCACGAGAGACACACGAGTTTAACCAACTGGGAAGCGCTTTTAGCTCTGACTCAGAGACCAACTGAAGACAACTCGAGTCTCCAACTCCAACTGCGAATGTGACTCGCGAGTGTAACATGAATGAAATTATCAGTTATATGTCTGAGAAAAGTGAGAAAAGCGCAGAAAGCGCAGCATTTTACTTTGTGGTTTAACAGTGAGAGGAGGCAAAGTTAAAGCCAACGGAACATCAGCCATGTGCATAATACCACTTGATATAAGTAACAGATAGATAAACATAGAGAAAAGGGATAGTTGTCATTCTGGCATTACCCTATTAGTACTTGCAAATGTATAAAAGGGTATAGGGGTATTGCCATTATATTAAGAATTTGGTGACATTTCTTCTAAATACAACTCAATCAATCTTTAAAGCTGAAAAGCGAGGTAACTTTTCAGATACTTAAGATATACATATATTAGATATATTGAGATATATTATTTTACTTACCTTAGATAGTATTATTATAAATTGTTTTATTATTTAAACTTAAGTTTCCGCCTTTCATAAATAAATAGTATTTTTGTTTTTAAAAGTAGTCTGAAATATATTTTAAGAATTTCAACTGTAGTGGAATTTCTTTTATAATTAACTGCTTTAAAAACTTTAAGACTTGTGACTTTCGTCGCGGAAAGATGAGGAAATTTAGATACCGCAAAATGTTGAATATTTTCTGTATAAGTTTAGGACCGATCCATGAAGATCCCAATACTTTCCTAAAAGTTCTACTTACAGAATTCTCGGTATGGATCTTAGAAAGTTTTTAAGATCTGTAAAACTTATCAAATTGAAAATTTCCCCTCAAAGAGTATCTTAGATAGTCGTATACGGTTCATTAGTCTTTTGTATCAACCACTTGCTGTATTGACATTTTCCATATGCAATCATGCATTGTGTATATAGTTATAGTTGGAGAGAGGTAAATATACGATTGGATGGCATCTATCAGGTTTCCCAATGCGTTTGTCAGCTGTTTTGCTTGGCTGGGCATTTACTTTTATGATTTATGCACAAAAAAGAGACAGACGGACCAACATTGTCTATAATCATTAACTGCCCAAGGGAAACAATGGGAATTCCTCTCCCTCTTTTTCTCTTTCTCTCTTTCACTTTGAAATGTTGGCGAACTTTGCTTATGATTTGTTTAACAATTTGATGTTTTGTTTTCAAACGCAATTAAGCCAAAATGTTGGTAATCGCCTTTGTCTATGGACTCTCTAATGAGTCAAAGTGTTTGTGTGTGAAGCGTGAAAGACGCTAATGGGACTATACTATAAGCCTTGGGCCTGAACTGAGTTTCTATGTATATCTGACCATTGTTGGGGTTGTTACTCAAAGCATTTACCTTTCAAAATAGCAAACAAACAGAGTCGGCTTACATATTTTCCCTCTGCCATATTTTCCAAATAGATCTCCAGCCAAGACTCCAACTCCGACTCCGACTCTGACAAGTTCAATCAACCGTTTGAGGTTGAGGCGTGAACGCAAAAAAATGAAAGCAAATGAAAGAAAATGTAAATGCAAAGCATTTGCCATTGGAAATGTGCGACTTTTAGCATATTGAAAAGAAGAAAATTCAGAAAAATGATGAAAAATTTAATTTACAATTTGTGATAATTACACACGTCAAGACACAACGAAATGGCCAAACAATTGACTTTTCCTTTCCGACCAAAAACTTTGCCACAGTTTTATTGTTTGCTTTGGTTTTTCCATTGGTAAATCGTGGACTTACCTCAAGACAAACACCCATTAACGACATTTACGTAAAGTTTAAACAATGCCAGAGTATTAAATGCATTTTACTTACTGAGACTTCACCACAACAATAACAACAACAATAACAACTACAACCTGACTACATCGCTTGCAATTGTGGAAAGAGGAGCAGAAGTTGACGGGGGGAAAAACCGGAGCACGTTCAACAAATGTACCGCTTTGATTTTCTTTAGTATTTCATCAGCTTTGGCCCGCTAGCGGTGATTGTGCCGATTTGTTGTTGTTTCTTCTCAGCTCTCAGCCTCAGCCTCTTGCCTTTTCATTAGCCAACAACAAATGCTGCACATCTCTCTCTGAAGATGGCTAAACTATGGCAAACACGCTGCCATTTGAGCCCCGATTCCGATTCCAATTCCAATACCAATACCAATTCTATATTCCCAATGCATTGGTCACATTGGCGTCTAACGTTAATTGCCAGCGAACACAACAGACCAGGCCAAGCTGGGACAGACCAGACTAGACAACCAGATGACCAGCTGTTTCTATCAGAAATGGAAATGTGTTTGTTCTTTATTTCAAGCTGAAAGTACACTCAATAAGTCATCAAGTGTGTGATGAATAGAGTCTAATGAGCTTGTTCAAAAGTATTTAGAAAATAAGTCATTTAACAAAGTTTTTAGCTACAGACTTAAGATTTGATAAAGTTTCGGCTTTAAAGTTTAATAATGTATAATATTTGTATGCCTTATTAAGTTAGGAATATTTCAGAATACTTTCACGAATGTTAAGAAGCATTTAAGAATTTCTATATCAAAATATAGCTTTCTTTGAGGATTCAAATTTCTCACTTAAACTTACTTTAAGGATTTCCTTTTCCAATTGAACCTTGTTCTTGAACACATTTTTAAATATTCGAAAAACATTATGTTAAACACATAATAAAAGTGAACAATTTGGCTTTCTAAAATCATTCAAATTATCTTTATTTTATTATTCTATTACTACACTTTTCGTTATGATCATATAATATTAATGTCTCCCTTTAAACAGACAAATTAAATAGATTAAATGAATTTAACAGTTTGAGAAAAATTTAATGTTGCTCTGAAACATGAATAATCTACTTTACTAAATAAAAAATATAATATATACTCGAAAATGTTTTAATACAGTTAAATTATTTAAAGAAAATGTAAACTTCACACAATACATACTTACAAAACTATTGTTAGAAAGAGTAACAACAATTCGTTAGGTGTTTCTGTTTATAACTATTGTTTCCTAACAGTAATAATAAAATATATATGTATTGGCTTTGTTGTTTAGAAAATGCATTTTGGCTTTTGCATTTCGAATTGTTAATTTGTATTGATGATGCACAAGACAAGCGATGCGATTAATCAATTTAATCAATTTTGAAAGCGAAAGAGAGTGAAAGAGGGAGAGAGAGAGAGAGAAAGACAGATGGGTGGGAGGGAGTCTGATATTATAGATTTGTTGCATTTCTCTGGATTTGCCACCGTTAGAGGATTGGTAATTGTAAAGCATATCGAATAGAAAATACAAGAAAACTGACAATTGTAGAGACAATACCTGATGTTTGGCAGAGGTGGAGAAGGTGGAGGAGGGGGAGGAGGCGGCTGGCTGTTGTCTGACTTCCCACGCCGCAAAGTTTTCGATGTGGGTGCCAAAGACAAAGTTCAAAATAATTTTAGGTACCGAGTATTACTGTATTTACAGTGGGTGCTCGACGAGAAAGAAAGCAAGCAAAAAGGGCAGACAACTGGCGAGAGCGATTGCACAAGAAGTTGAACAACAATTGCTTGAGTTAACCCATAACAACCAACAGCTGTTGCTGCTGCTGTTGCAGATGTACAAGTAACCGTTATTTAACAGTTATTTAACATGCAATTAACCTGGCCCATACTAAAAATGCAAATATATGGCCCAGCACAGTTGAGCCGCGTCGAGGTAAAGATAAAAAACCTTTAGGTCCCTCACTCCCAAAAGTCTGACAGCATCGGGTGCTCTGCATATATTTTGTGGTGCAATAACTTTCTAACCCAACTTTCGGGATCGCTCTCTTCACTTGGTTTAAGGGGTCATTCATCTTAATTATCACACGGCCCAAGAAGAAGAAAAACCTCCAAATTAAACAAAATGTTGCTTTAATGGGCTTGGAAATTCATTAGATGAAGCCAGGCCCCGAAATATGATCACATCCCCAAACTAGAGTAGCCTCTAAACCACAGCCCGTTGCTGACCATTTGTGAATAGAGACAACCATCTTGGGTCCGAGTCTCATCAAAATTTGTAGAATTAGAAAGCTCCAGCGTAGAAATTATTCCCACCTTTATGGCCTGTCTTTTTTTTGTTCTTTTCTTCTCTTTTTTGGTCTTGTTTCGACTTCTAATCACCGGAAGCTATCTCTGAGCATCTGATCAGCAGCAGACACGCTTAATTACCAAAAGCCGCGTCTCCGTTTCCAGCTGTGCTCTTCCCCATTTTAGATAAATCTTTTTTTGGTAGCATTCAAATGAGTTTCGGGTATATATTCAAATTGTGTAACGTTCAAAGTGTTTGATTTCATTTCCATTTCTCATATTGTTGTCTTATTTTTGCCCCGCTAATTAGACACGTTTCTTGATTATTTCCCAAATATGACTCCCGATATGCATATGTACATGGAACAGTTGTTGTTATTGATAGGCGTACTATCTATCTATAGAATTGCGGTAACACTTTAATGTTAATGTCTTGTGAAGCTTTTGTTACAACATTCAGTTAATATTTAAGAAACTTTAGATTGCTTTTAGATACTTTCCTTGTTGAAGCTGGAAAAATATTGACAGTAGTATTGTTTATAGTATAGGAAATACTTTTGGTACCACTATATACATATTTAGTAGTTTCAATAAGTATGTATTTACAACTCGATCTATCGGTAGGCCCGTAAGGTCAAAAAGTTATTCGATTTATGGTAAAGATTTCAAAAAAAGACCAAAAAAGAGTTAGAATGTTTATTATATACATAAATAAGATACAGACTAGAAAATGATGGACACAAATGTTTGCTCTATACATAAATAAGTATTATTAAAAGTATGATTCATTAACTTAAAATGAGGGTACAAACCGACAATAAATGTAAAGCATTCTTGTAATTTACATTAAAACAACACTACATACTCAGTAACTAACTAAATACTAAGCGTATGCAAATGTGACTTAAGAACCTTATACCTAAAAAACCTCTTTTTAAAAGAATATTCACAACAGATCGTTCTATTATAGCGAACATTTCTGGATCATAAACTCCAAAATCGTGTTTTTTAAATTATGACTTCTTTTTTAACACTTAAACAATTCTACTTTCTATATATTT
Organism: Drosophila putrida; assembly: GCA_037043535.1. Lineage (NCBI taxonomy): Eukaryota > Metazoa > Arthropoda > Insecta > Diptera > Drosophilidae > Drosophila > Drosophila putrida. The sequence continues at coordinate 304,436 of JBAMBI010000465.1, forward strand.
ATTTAGAGTTTCATCTCTGTATGTAAAATTTTTGTATTATCATAGATATTAAAGTATGTAAGAATGTATACAAAAGAGGCATCCATATTTGTTTTGGTATAAACACATACATACTTACATACTTGTATGCATGTATGCTTGTATGTATATTTATGTATGTTTGTTGATTAATTTTTTGACATATTCGGTCTCTTTTAAATACTTATTACAAATCTTTGTAAATAGTTAATTTTAATAGCATTGTTAACACATGCAATAAATCATGATTTTAATGCTTATTTTCACACTCACCTGCTTAATGAAATTAAACGGTGGCATTTTGTGCGCACTAATTTGTAAACGTTGTTGTTGTTGTTGTCATGCAAAAACACAAAGCACAAAGCAAAATGAAGAAAGACAACTGCAAGCGACAAATGCAGCAGCTGCTGACTTCTTTTATGGCTATTGTTTTTGTTGTTGTTGTTGATGATGATGTTGTTGCTTGTGTATTGTTGCACTGCGGTTGCACATGAAATGACTAAAGCCGCTCCCCAATTACAGCAACAGCAACAAATTAAACAATTTTAATCTATTTTCGCACTCCTTTAGCTGTCACCAACTAACACCGTTTTGTGTTCCCGCTTTACTAATTTGCTTTTACTATTTTCGCAAATTTACCGTTGCACAAACACTCAGAGATGTACACACACAGTCACACAAATTACTTGAGAGAGAGAGAGGCGCGCTTGCGTACAATTGTTAAACAGCGTGCAGATCAGATTGTTTTGTGCTATAATTAACGTTTGTTGCTGCTGCTTTTTGCGTAATTCATAATTTCTTGCGAAAATTGTGCAGCGGAAATAAAAGCTCTTTCGCACTTTCCAAACAAATTAACCCGAATTGTAAACGGAAGCACAAAAGGCAGCTCTGCAATCAAAGTTTACCAACAACAATTGAAAATGCGTGAGCGTGAGTATTAACCGTTGTTGCGCTCAGTTTGGCTTAACCCGTGAAATGTCGGCTTACGACTGAACGTCCCCTGCCTTGATGACTTCAATTGAAGCGCGGCTCGTCGGCGGTGGCATGTCAAGAGGCAAGCGTGGCTTCGACGTCGACGTCGACATCGGCGTCGCCGTCAACGGCGGTAAGTTTTGTGACCCTTTTGGGCGGACTTTTTGTTTATGTTTGTTGTTGGCAATGTAGTGTTAACAACCACTGTGTCTACAGTGTGAAGGTATGTGTGCAGGTACTTCTAAATGTGTGTGTGTGCGTGTGTTTGTGTGCAGGTTCTTGGAAGCTCACACAATTTTCTGCTTTTTGTTTTGTTTTCTTTTTTATTGTTATTATTATGGAAACTAAAACGAAGATTAAATAATTATAGCTTCACTTGCTGACGTCACTCTTTGTATGATGGCTGCTGGTCGCGCATGAGCAACAGTGTGCACTCCCTAACAAGGACACGTGCCTGGGCAATATCACGTAATAGACGATCCTTCGGAGCACGCAATCCAATCGATGTGGGTCCCAAATTCCTTTGCATTTTAGCTATGCCACTCAACAGATTATCATAGGCATCCACAATGTTGACTTGGCTTTTACTTGGATCTGTTGGAAAGGGTTGATTAAGTTTTAGGTAATTTATGCCGGAATTACACTGAGTCACAGAGCTTTAAAGCTGTCGAAACTGTGATACTCTCAGCTGTGACGCAGTGTGGAGTTCCCTTTAGAACAGGAAGCACTTACCTGTTTTGGTTCCCCCAATGCCATTGGACATTGACATCATTTCGAGTTGAGCTTGCACATATTTGGTGTACTCCAACTTGGCCAACACCTGTTTATATTCGTTGGCATATGCAACCGCATCCTGTATCCTTTTTGCTGTTGCTTCTGCATTTGATTGTTTTTTAAAGGTTGCGTCACAGGAGCTGAAGTGGAAGCGTCGTTTTTAGATCCTAAGGGGATAATTTGCACATGCGGTGGCGGCTCCTTAGCCATTTCAAAAAAGTTTATCTCCTTTGCATTTATATTTTTAACAGGCGATTGGTTTGATTTCTGAACAGGCACGGCAGTAACTGTTAAATCGCTATATTTCGAACGAAATGAATCCAGATCTAAAAAGTCCATTTTATGTGGCTAATTTTTTCTTATACGTTGACAGTCTAACAATAAATCAAATGTCAAACTTGACGGAACAAGCCAACGATTGATTGTCATTGAAAGGGAAACATGACAGAAATACCGTGGCCAATTTTCGGATCATGGGATAATGTTTTTTCAAAACGAAGACGAAATTTTTTTATAAAATCAAATTGTTTATTAAAATCTTATTATAATTTATATATACATATTTTTTATTTAATTTAACAAAAAGTATTTATTGCATTTAATAAAGATTACTTTTATTTGATTTAATGATTAAACAGTTTATTAATTGGGATTTCCTGATAGAAATACTATTATCTCTTTGGTTCAGGTCAAGAAAAAGTTCAGCCTCAAGCGAAATGCAAAGTACTTGTTGTATTGTTGGCTTTTTAGTCCAAATTAATTTTAGGGGAAACCTGACAGCACTTCCTACTTTTTATGAACTCTGCACAGACATCAGAGTGGAGGGTTACTCTCATTGCATATTTTTAGCTGGAGGTGCTGTTACACTAAAAACAAACTGTGTTTCCGCACATCTCATTTGGGGCAAAGTGACGTGCGGGTAATTACTGGCAAAAGAATAAAACTCTCGCATTCATAAGCCGACCATTCTTTTTTATTTTGGCTTTATACTACCAGTTGGTAGTTGGCCAAAAGCAGAGGCAGTACAAACGCCAACGCCACCGGTAGGCGGTCAAGCGTGCTTCCCGCACGCAGACACATTCGTTCTACCCCCAAAACAAAGTAGGGGGCATGACGCATTCAATTGAAAAAGCCACCTGGAGAGTGTTTAGTTTTGTTTCCCAGTTTTGTTATTGCTTTCAGAATTTTTAGGAATCAACAAAGAAGGTATATATTACAACAAATTGTGGTATGCTATAGTCAGGTTGGAGTTCAGTTGCTTCGCTGCTGCTGGGCTTGTAAGATCTCTTTAAGCTCTTGCTTTGTCGGCTCGCCGCATTCAAAACGATGATAATCAATAATATCGATGGATCGTTCTTTCAGTACTTCGCCAACTGTTTTATCGGCATCCAACAGATACTCTTGATAGATGAGACAGGTTTCATTATCTTTATCCTCGGCCGGTTTGTCCTTGTCGTATTCGCCAATTTTAGCCGGCTTCATACCCACAATTTGCTGGCAAATGCCCTTTTGGATTTCAATATCCTCAACTTCTCTTTGGGAACGGAATGCTACAATCGCACCGTATTTGCCCACTTGTGTAATATTTTGTGTGGTGCCAACATTTGTAGGTGCTGGATGAGCATAACCCGCCAGCATCAAATCATTGTTCACTTTAAAGCAAAGGGCACGTCGAATTGAGGCATTTTCTCCAATGGCACCGATGAGCAAAGCTAAATGATCCGCCAGCGAACCGCCTTGTGGTGCTTCCAGATTCTTCAATGCATCCGCATCGAACCCAAGCTGAAAGACAACAAAATTATTTTTATGAGTTTATAGAAAACGTAAGAGAAACAATCAATCTTGCAATTTATTTCATAGCTACCTTCCAGAGATCTCCATCGAACTCGGTCTGGTCTGTGTAGTGCAACACAATCCGTGACACGTGATCCACAAATCGCTTAAAGGTTTCGTTGCGCGCCACAAAATCCGTCTCACAGTTGAGTTCCACCATAGCACCCCGATTGCCATTGATGAGAACACCGACGAGACCCTGTGTTGTCACACGATCAGCGACTTTTGAAGCCTTCGACCAGCCAAGGGATTGTGCCTGTTGATGGAGCCATTTCTCAGCCTATATTTAGAATAGAATTATGATATTATGTTAGTTCTCTGGTCATGGTAATTCCCCTCTCTCCCTCTAGCTTACCTGGGTGACATCGTTGTTATGCAACTCGAGCGCCTTTTTACAGTTGGCGAATGTGTAGCCGGTCTTTTTGCGGAGAGCGGAAAGTGCACTCTTCTCAAGACCAGCATACACCTGCCGCGTGGTGTGAAGAGTACGATTAAAAAACCTTTGTAGCAACATTTTGAATTAACTAGAATTTGTCCTAAAGTTTATGTTGACTTTGCAGCTGTTACTTGTTGCGCTTAGCCTGCTGCTACCACGGGTAACGAGAATTTGTTTGCTTGGGGACCGGAGCGTGTAGGGATTGTTAAATCAATTTTTCAATTATGAATGAAATTGCGTGTGATTTGCATTTGTATTCCACTCGTTGTTAGGTTCAGACACCGGCTGTAGCTCTAAAATAATAAACAAATAAACGCGTTGCGGCGCGTAATTAAACAATAACTATTAACGTAAGTTTAAATTCTTTAAAAATGGATTGCTTGTGCAATACTTGTTTCCCGTATTTATTTTTAATATTATTTTTTGATATTTTTTTGGTGTTTTTTAGCTACATTTCACACGTCGGCCGGCTTTTACAAATCTATCGATTTGACATATTCATCTGTCGTTTTCGATGAATCGAAGACGACTCTGAAAATATTTCTTTTCGATAAATTCCTTACTAGTGCTGCCACCTGCCGAAAAAAAGGTTTGGTGTGCGCGCGTTATTTGAAACCAACAATTACACAAGAGCAACGACTTCAATATGGCGAAACCAAACCCCAACCAGGAAATACCCAGCTTTACATCGGTTTGCGGTGCAAAACGCATCTGCTCCAAATCGAAAATGTTATACACGCGACCCAAGCCGGATGTACTTCAAAGCATATTGCAATCAAAAGCGAACTCCGAATATAAATCACGACGTCTTTGGTATGAACTCAATATGCCAGAGTGTGCCAGTCGCTTATTTGATGGCCAAATGCTATCCGATCTTCCCGAAAGCTTGGTCAGCGTGAAATCCGGATCACGTCACACCGACAAGTCTAGAGGAGTGTCCAAAGGCAAACAAACGTCCAATTATATGGCCATGCGACAGGAACGAGAGAACTTTCGTCGTAAACTTGTGGAGCTTATCTTGAGCATGGATACAGATCGTGACCCATCTAACGAGCAGAAATCAAGTGCTGTTTTTCCAGATCAAGGCGAACGTGAAGTCCTCCGCTATTATTACTATATCAAACATGGCATTGACACTATTCACGTATCGACGCTCAGCAAGAAAACTCTTAAAAGGTAAAACTATTAGATCAATTTATTTATCCATTACCAATTACTTAAGTTCTGGTTTTATAGGATCACAAATCTGGTGCCGCCGCTATTGAAAAAATGGGAATCCGCTTTAGTTGAAAACATTGCCGAAGTTCGTTCGGACTATGTTTTTGCTATGAAAAAAGCTGTGGTGGATTTTGTTCTAAGACATTCCGTGCTGGATCGTTTAACCAAAGAAGGCACTCCAGCCACCTTTAAAACACCTGAACGACAAGAGATTAAAGTTTTGATGAACCACTGGCGTTATCGGTAAGTCTGCTTGAAATTAGAGAAATTTATAAATACTGACATGTGTGCAAATTTGTATTACATATTTTTCAAACAAAACTTTTGAATTTCGCAGAGAGTTTATATAAATTAAATAGCATGTTAATTTATTAAGAAAGTTTAGATGAGGTGAAAATTTATCAGGCCATTGTTAGTCTAAATTAGTTTGTTTATTTTTTCATCTAATTTTTTTTGCTTTAAGTTTTTTTTTTATTTTAGAATGGTTAAATATAAAATATAAATTATTTAATGTTTTCTTTAACATAAATTCACCTGACAAGTTAATTGAAAGTAAGTGTTAAATTAGAATCCATTAAGTTCCGGACAAGCTTATCAGGCAAGTCGTTAGAAAGTTTCCAGCTTCAATGCATGCAATTGACATGCAATTACACCCACACACAAAATCCATGTGTAGGTGTAGTTGTAGGTATGGGTGTGTGTGTGTGTGTGGCTTCCATTGTACATTGTACAAAGAAGTCAATTCAAAAAGAGTCGTCAGCGTGCGAAGTCTTATAAAATAACTTGACAATACTTATGTGTGTTTGTGTATGAGGAAGGAACTTTGGGGGAAAGTGCAGGAAGATTATTAAGAGACTCTCTGGAAATGGGGTGGGAAGCAGTCAAGGGAACGCGAAAAATCGCTTTGCGGCATTCCGAAAAAGTTTTTAACCACACTTTTCCAACTACAATGGATGTTTCAGCGGAAATGGAAAAGCAGCAGGGGCAAAAGCAACAGCAAAAGCAAAAGTCGAAGCTGAAAGTTAAATCCTCGTGTGTATTGGTTTGACATTTGATGAGCAAGTCTGTAAGACTTAAGGGCTAGAGTAGGCGTGCCAGATACATATATAAGTTGTAAAAGGGATATGCTTAAAAATGAATTGAACTTGCCGCTGACACTGAGTAGCAGGTTGGGGCGTTACAAGGGGCGTGGCCGCACTCAGTATGGTAGATGGCAAAAACTTTCGTCGTAGTCGAAAGTCGACCCTAAGTGGGTCGTCTGGTAAATTGGGCGGCCTATCGGCTAAAGGGAGTGATGGAGGTGGGCAAAGTGAAGGGAGAGAGTGAAGGAGGGTGGAGAAAGGAAAGGGGATGGGAGGGAAGTCTAATTTATAGCTTAAAGCATTTAGCATCATTAAAAGTAGGCCAAGTTAGCGTAGGCATAGGCGGTTTTGGATCTCTGCACACTGCTTGCTTAATGGGCCATATTAAAATAGCTCAAGTGAAAAGTTTTCCCATTGAGATAATTTACATAACTCCCTATTGCCCCCCCCCCACCCACCACTTATGAAAATCTTCTGTTTCCTCTTTTCCTCTCTTGTCCAGTTACGATGAGAATCGCAATCGTTTGATGAAAACACTTTTCTCCATTCATCGAAGCGTTGCCAGCATTTTAGAAGTCTGGAGTTTAAAATACAGCAATAAAACGATGGTCAATATCGAAGAGCTTAGCAAGGTCGAACAGCCATTTACCCTATTCAATTTTGTCGTAAGTGTTCTTCGATCGAATAAACTTGAAGTATTCTTTAATGGACTTCCTCATTTTTATGTAGTATTTGTGTGGTGGCCACATTGATGTTGCCAAGGCCATGCTGGAAGATATGTGGTATGGAGAGATCCACACAACTCTATTGAAGGCCAGCAAACGTGGCCAATTACCAGACATACGGCGCATGACGTTGGTAAAGCGTTTCTTCAATTGTGTTGCTGCTTTGATGACTCAACAGCTGGAGGACATTTGTATACGCAGCCTGAAGGCTTTTGCTGATTACGTCTGCGATTTTGGGGTGAGAAATATAATGCAATTGGTGGTGTGCACAATTAATAGTGCACCATATTCTTTTTTCATTGAAGCTTTTCATCATATTCGAATCTTTTAAAGCTGTTTCTTTTCCCATATCATATCTTCCTTTATACCTTTCTTACGTATTCTGGGTTTAATTCACTTCACATGAGAGTAAAGCTTTCACTTTAAATTAAATATTTTATAGAATTTTTCTCTTTATGCCTTAATTGTTTATCTTCTAATATTTATAATGACAGCACAGCTTTTCACCACCTCAATTAGGGCTCTTCATTACATAAATGATAACATATCTCGCTTTATATCTTTCACCTATCCCTTCTTAACTCCTACTCCCCTAAGTCTTTTCGATAAGACCCAAGCTTTTCCTCCAGTCCTTCAGTAAGTCTTAAAATTTATTTTAAGAGCTAAGCTTTTCACCGTACTTACACCTTTCTAATTCCACTTTTCTACTTCATAATACAGCACTCGAATCCTGGCTTTGAAATCTCCATATTCCTGGCCGAGGAGGATACAATCGCTTTCAATCCTGGTTTCTCAAAAGTCCAAAGCGAACTTATGCGCGTAATAGATTCGATTGTGATGAGTGTACAGTCGATGCCCCGAATCGAGGGAAAACTCTATACGGATCTTAAGATATCGAAAAAGTTCTACCTGACTCCGACTGTACCTGATAGCATTGTAGCCGACACAAAGAACAGGATTTGTATGATGTTGGAGGAACAGAGAATTGGACCTGAGCTGCGATTGCAGGATTTCGATCAGTTTATTGATCTGATCAATGGGATTGATGCGGAACGTATCGGTCGCTTTATGGAGAGTGATGCCACCTTTGAACAGTATATAGATATGGTCTATGAGTATCGGCAGAAGGAGGATCGCATTGCCAAGGAGGTGTGGGGTGTCATAAGGATGGGATTGTACGAGTTTCATCGGGAGAAGTTTATTGATCATATGGAGCAACTGGCAAGACAATTGCAATCGGATCTGCTTGCAAGAATGGTATCCGATCAACAGGCGAGGATCAGTCGATTGGGAAAGGAGTACGACACCATTGCCAAGAAGGCATTAACTGTGCCCAAGGATACGGCCGAATTGATGGAGCTAAAGGCGTATGTGGTGCATGCCGAGGAAAATCTGGTACCGGAAATGGAGGCCCGTTTGAAAGTCAACATGACCGAGATACTCTGGTTAATGGATCACACTTTGTACTCCCCGCTGGAGATCAAGAACAACAGCAACTCCTTCCAATGGTATCTGAAATTGGCATCAGTATTTGAACAACATCGTGGCATCATTGCGGAAAAGATGATCGAGTACCAGGAGTTGCTGAAGAAACGCATCGAAATGTTCCGTCGGGAACTGCAGAACTACTACGATCAAGTGCAAACCTACGACACTTGGGGCGAAATCAAACAGCTGTCAAAGTATAAGAAACGTGCTACGGTTTTGGATCAACGTCTGGTCACTGCCATGGAGACTATTGATCAGATTAACGAGGAGGAAACCGCTTACGGCTGGGATCTATCCCAATATCCAATACGCAAGAAGACTCATGATCAGTTGAAACCTTACAAAAATCTCTTTGATGCTGGTCAAGATTTCATAGACAAATGGGAATTGTGGATGTACTCTCAAGTCGGTTCATTTGATCCCGATGAAATCGACGGGGATGTGGCTAACTTTTATCGTGTTATACAAAAGCTGGAAAAGCAAATGGGTGAACATCCCACAACGATGCAGTTAATCCTGGACGTGAAAGAACAAATTGAACAATTCCGCGGTCATATGCCGATTATTAATACTCTTGGAAATCCTGGCATGAAGGCTCGTCATTGGGAACAAGTTTCTGAAATCATTGGATTCCCCATTAAAGTGTCGCCGGAGCTGACACTAGAGAAGATTATCGAGTATCAATTGGACGAATATGTGCCCAAGTTTGAGGCAATTTCCGAAAGCGCAACCAAAGAGAATAATCTTGAAAAGGCCATGGCTAAAATGGTCAGCGAATGGGAAGGTGTTGAGTTCAGCATATCACCATATAGGTATTGTTATTTGGTATATTGAATGAATGTTTCACCTGTAATTAAAATGTCGCCCGCAGAGATTCTGGTACCTTTAAGCTATCTGCCGTGGATGACATACAAATATTGTTGGACGATCAAATAATCAAGACGCAGACAATGAAGAGTTCACCCTATATCAAACCATTTGAGGCAGATATAATGTAAGTATCCTGTCAACGACAGACGAACTCTGTCTCATGTTAAACTCTGTCACTTTATCATTCACGTTGTGCATTTGCAGCAAGTGGGAGGCGAAGCTCATGTTGCTGCAGGAAATTCTGGACGAATGGTTGCGTGTTCAGTCCACCTGGATGTACCTGGAGCCCATATTCAGCAGTCCCGACATACAGCAACAAATGCCCGAGGAGGGTCGTCGCTTCAGTGCTGTAGATAAGGTGGGTTAAGTTTATAAAGAGAATTCAAATTTGCATAACTTGGTCAAAATCAGACCGATTTTTATTGCAAATTGATGCTCAATATTGGCAGCAATATTCCATATTTTAACTATCCAGAGTTGAACTATTTCAATTTTAATATGCTTCCATTCTTTTGCAGATCTGGAAGGAGCTGATGAAACAGGTTGCATCGGATCCGCGTGTCATGACCGTTGTACAAATTGATAAAATGAATGATAAGCTGAAAAAGGCGTATTATTTGTTGGAGATTATCCAAAAGGGTCTCAATGCCTATTTGGAGAAGAAACGCTTGTACTTTCCGCGCTTCTTCTTTCTGTCCAATGACGAGTTGCTCGAAATACTTTCGGAAACAAAGGATCCTACACGTGTCCAGCCACATCTCAAGAAATGCTTCGAGGGTATTGGTACATTAAACTTTACAGAGGAATTGGAAGTTACAGCGATGCGTTCGTCGGAGCGGGAGGAAGTTGTCTTGGTGGATGTCATCTCGACAGCCAAGGCACGTGGACAGGTCGAGAAGTGGTTGCTCGAACTTGAGATTGATATGAAGAAGAGTTTGCATCACAAGATATCAGAGGCTTTCTATAGTTATGTGAAAATGCAGCGTAATATCTGGGTATTAACCTGGCCAGGTCAATGTGTGCAGTCCATTTCGTTGACCTATTGGACCCTCGAGATAACTGAATGCTTTCTCAGCGAGACACCGAAAGAAAGTCTGGCAAAATATTTGCAAAAATGCATGATGCAGATCAATAAAATTGTAGATCTCGTTCGTGGAGATCTCAACACTCAAAATCGCATAACACTGGGAGCATTGGTTGTGTTGGATGTCCATGCTCGGGATGTTCTGGCCGAGATTGTCGAGAAGGAAGTTGAGGATCTGCAGGACTTCCAGTGGCTATGCCAACTGCGGTATTATTGGGAGGAAAACAATTTGGATACGCGCATGATTAATTGCTCCTTGCCTTACGGCTATGAGTATCTCGGAAATACTCCTCGACTGGTTGTCACTCCTCTTACAGATCGTTGCTATCGCACATTGTTTGCTGCCTTGAATCTTCATTTGGGAGGTGCTCCCGAGGGTCCAGCTGGTACGGGAAAAACGGAGACCACCAAAGATTTGGCCAAAGCTGTGGCAAAACAATGTGTGGTCTTTAATTGCTCCGATGGTTTGGATTACTTGGCTCTCGGAAAGTTCTTCAAGGGTCTGGCCTCGTGTGGCGCCTGGTCGTGTTTTGATGAGTTCAATCGAATAGATTTGGAAGTATTGTCGGTGGTTGCCCAACAGATTTTGACCATACAACGTGGCATTAACTCTGGTTCTCCCACACTCGTTTTTGAGGGCACCACGCTGACTTTAGATCCCACTTGTGCTGTGTTTATCACCATGAATCCTGGCTATGCAGGACGCTCCGAGTTGCCCGACAATCTTAAGGTATTATTATATTATTTACTGAGTGTGATCATTAATGACAAATCAAATAATTCTACAGGCGCTCTTCCGTTCCGTGGCTATGATGGTGCCGGATTATGCTTTAATTTCGGAGATTGAATTGTATTCGTATGGTTTCCTGACGGCCAAACCCTTGTCTGTCAAGATTGTGGCCACATATCGTCTGTGTTCGGAGCAGTTGAGCACCCAGTGTCATTATGATTATGGCATGAGAGCTGTCAAGTCTGTGTTGAAAGCAGCTGGTGCTTTGAAGCTACGTTATCGCGATGAGAATGAGGATATTCTCGTGTTGCGTTCCATTAAGGATGTTAATTTGCCCAAGTTCCTTAATCAGGATATTCCATTGTTCCAGGGCATTACCTCCGATCTGTTCCCAGGTGTAACTCTACCCGAGGCCGACTACGTTGTCTTCAATGCTTGCACTCAAATGGCGTGTGAAAAGCTAAATAAACAATGTACACCTTTTGTTCTGGAGAAGGTGCAACAGGTGAGTCGCTAAATCGATTCCTTAATAATATTTTATTGATAAATAATGTTCTCTTAGCTCTATGAGATGATTGTGGTGCGTCATGGATTGATGCTGGTGGGTTATCCATTCGGTGGAAAGACCACAACTTATCGTGTGCTCGCCGAGGCACTTGAGTGCATGGAGAAGAAGGATGGTTCGGAGAATAAGGCGATATTTACAATTATCAATCCTAAGGCGATTACTATGGGTCAGCTCTATGGACAGTTCGATGCGGTTTCCCACGAGTGGAGTGATGGAATTCTTGCTGTAAATTATCGCATCTTTGCTGTCTCCGATTCGCCTGATCGTAAATGGTTGATATTTGATGGTCCTGTGGATGCCATTTGGATTGAGAACATGAACACAGTGTTGGATGACAATAAGAAGCTATGTCTCATGTCTGGTGAAATTATCCAACTCTCCAATTCGACGAATTTGATATTTGAACCCATGGACTTGGAGGTGGCTTCTCCAGCGACAGTCTCTCGCTGTGGCATGATCTATTTGGAGCCGAGTTCTTTGGGCTGGGAGCCACTGGTCACATCCTGGAAGAATACATTACCGCCTTCATTTCACAGCGTTAGCAAGAACTTAATCTCCATGTTGATTCAACGGTTCTGTCCATTGCTTCTTTATGTGGTAAGAAAGGGTCTGCGGGAAATTGCTCCCACCTCGGATACAAATCTCATGGTCAGTTTGATGAACTTCTTTGAGTGTTTTATTGATGATTTCCGTGATGAGAAATATGTGGCGAATATATCCGATTTAGATTTTCGTGCACAAGTCGAAGGAATCTTTTTCTTCTCAGCGATTTGGTCACTTGGAGGTTCATTGACTGCTGAAAGTCGAGAAAAGTTTAATGTGGTCTTTCGTGCATTGTTGGAGAAGACATTCCCGCAGAGCTTGTACGATACGTATGGCATAACAGAGGATCTCTATGTGGATACGCTGGCCAAGCCATTTATCTTTCCAATACCCAAACCAGGTTCGGTCTTTGACTATCGTTACATTAAGGAGGGCAAAGGAAAGTGGAAACCTTGGCAAGATGATGTCAATTCGGCACCTCCCTTGCCACGTGACATACCCGTCAATCAGATCATCATACAGACCAATGAGAGTGTTCGTATAGCAGCTGTAATTGATCTTCTAGTGCGTCATGGCAAACCCTTGATGTTGTGCGGACCTACGGGAACCGGAAAGAGTGTCTATGTCATTGACTATATGTTGACTCGAATGGATCTGTCATTCTATAAACCTCTTCTGATTAGTTTCTCGGCTCAGACGTCTGCTAATCAAACCCAGGACATTATCATGTCCAAGCTGGACAAGCGGCGAAAGGGCGTCTTTGGTCCTCCACTGAACAGTCGCTATGTCATCTTTGTGGACGATGTTTCGATGCCTCTCAAGGAGAATTATGGTGCTCAGCCTCCGATTGAATTATTGCGCATGATGTTGGATCACATGATGTGGTATGATCGCAAAAATATTGTACCCATGAAACTGATTGATCTACAGATGATCGTGGCCATGGGACCACCTTCGACGGGAAATACGGTCACACCGCGTTTCCAGAGATTCTTCAATGTGGTGTCTATTGATGACTTCAATGACGATATTATGAGTACGATCTTTGGCAAGATTGTGCTTTGGCATTTGGATACCCGGTGAGTAATTAAAAAGAAGGTGAACTAGAGATGGAAGCGTGACAGGCAGTATTTAAAGAGTTGATCGTGCTTCATCTGATTCTTGCTTCCCGTCTCTAATAGGCCCTTTTGGTTATTGGAAGTGTACGTGGATGAAACTGTGAAGTGTGGAACGATCTATTGAGATATTGTGTTGTCTAGTTTATTATTCTGGTAGCATGTTTCTATATCGAAGGTCTTTATTTTATTTTGAAATACCGATAAGAATTGTCATGAAGTTTTCTCAAAATCCTGATTTATATAGAATTTATTCCTTTGGTTTGTCCTTTTTATTTTCCTCTTCATGTTCCTCGTGACACGCTTCCATCTCTAGCAAACCTTAAACTTTTACAGTATTTGCATGCTTAGTTATTTCTCTTAACATAATAAAAAAACAGCGGCTTCTCGAAGGAATTTGATCCGTGCATCGATGAGATTGTTAGTGCCACATTATTGGTCTACAATGATGCCAAATTGAATCTATTGCCAACTCCCGCAAAGTCGCATTATCTGTTCAATTTGCGTGACTTTTCACGTGTTATACAGGGTGTCCTGTTGTCGGTGCCGGAGGCAACGGAGGACATGAATTCGATGCGACGTCTTTGGGTTCATGAAGTCTTACGCGTCTATGGAGATCGTTTGGTTGAGGACTCCGATCGCACTTGGCTATTTGGAAAACTTTGCAGCACTGTTCAGGAGTGTTTCAATATAGATCCATCGCGTTTATTTGGCCGCTTGGTTGGGAAGGATAAGAAACTGGAGGAAGCTGATTTTCGACAATTGATCTATTGTGATTTTACGAATCCAAAAGCGGATACCAAGAACTATGTGGAGGTGCAAGATCTGGAGGAATTGCGTAGCGTTGTGGAGTCCTATCTTGTTGAATATAATAATATGTCCAAGAAACCAATGAATCTGGTACTTTTCCGCTTTGCCATCGAGCATTTATCGCGCATATGTCGCATTATAAAGCAGCCACGTAGTCATGCTCTGCTCATCGGTGTCGGGGGCTCCGGGCGCCAGAGCTTGACTCGATTGGCTTCGCATATATGTGACTATGAGCTATTTCAAGTGGAAATCACACGATTATATGGTCCTTATGAGTATCATGAGGATATCAAATTAATATTACGCAAGATCGGTGCATCCGAAATGCATGGTGTCTTCCTCTTTACGGACGTACAGGTAGAAATTAGTTTTTTCTGATAACTATTTATTATAATACTTTATAATACTAGAATTTAATTATATAAGTACTCTGTTATTCTAAGAAGTTGTGTAGATATGTCTGTCTGTAAGTCTTTCTATTTCTTTCTTAGTTTTTAGATAAGACTTGAAATTAATCTTTTAGTTGAAATTAACAAATTCCATATATAAATAGTTCTCCACATTCAACTTTTATCATAATCAGAATATCATAATGGGTAAAATATAGAAGATGAATTAAAAGTAAGATACTTAAAGTTCCTTTTAATAAGGACAACTTTTGAATAATTTATATTTGATCAAATTAATTAAATGCAGTTCAACTTTTATAATAATTAGACAGTATTTAAATTCTGCAAGAGTATTTCTTCTTCGGCTTGCCGATGATAGAATTATAGGAATTTTCCATTCACTTTGCTAATATTTTGAGCGTTTTAGATCAAAGACGAATCATTTCTGGAGGATATCAACAATTTGTTAAATTCTGGCGAGGTTCCTAATCTCTTCACCAACGAGGAGAAAATCGAGGTGGTCGAGAAAATGTCTCAAATCGACAAGCAGCGCGATAAAGCCGTACAAACCGATGGTACTCCCGTGGCCCTATTTAATTTCTTTGTGACGGTGGGAGCTGATTGTGAACTATCTTTATTTCTTTTTACATTTATAAGCTAATTATCTTT
The DNA here is from genome assembly GCA_037043535.1 of Drosophila putrida. Taxonomy (NCBI): domain Eukaryota; kingdom Metazoa; phylum Arthropoda; class Insecta; order Diptera; family Drosophilidae; genus Drosophila; species Drosophila putrida. The sequence goes on from JBAMBI010000465.1 coordinate 319,760, forward strand.
TTAAATATCCTTTTGATAGACATGTAAGGAGCAACTGCATATTGTGTTGGCCATGTCGCCGATTGGAGATGCCTTACGGAATCGCATACGAAAGTTTCCATCGATTGTCAATTGTTGTACGATCGATTGGTTCCAGCCTTGGCCAGAGGATGCTCTTCTGGCGGTGTCTACACGTTTTCTGGCCTCCGAGGATCTAACTGCACTGGAGCGTAAGACCGCAATTGATATGTGCATGGAATTCCATACATCAACACAGGAATTATCGGCGAAATTCTTTACAAGATTGCATCGATATAATTATGTGACGCCCACTTCGTATTTGGAATTAATTCAGACCTTTAAATCGCTATTGAGTCAGAAAAGAAAGTGAGTTGAAGAGTGAATAACAAGTGAATGAAATGAATAACCAATTTTGTGTTGTGTGTTCAATATTTATCTAGCAACATTACAATGAATCGCAATCGTTATTTGACTGGCATCTCTCAGTTGGATATTGCTGCTCAGCAGGTGGGCGTGATGTCGGAACAATTGCAGGCTTTGGAGCCCAAGTTGAAGGAAGCCTCGGAGATTGTTGCCGAGCAGGTGGCCAAAGTGACGGCGGATAGCAAAGTTGCGGCGGAACAAAGAGAATTGGTTAAATTGGATGAGCAGGCTGCCAAGGAACAGGCAGCTGTCGCCCAGGAGATCAAAGATGAATGTGATGCCAAGTTGGGTGAAGCATTGCCCATTTTGGAGTCGGCTTTATCCGCTCTTAATACTCTGACCACCGCTGATATTGCCGTGGTGAAGACCATGAAGAGTCCTCCAATTGGTGTGCGCATTGTTATGGAAGCTGTTTGTATTTTAAAGGAAATGAAACCCGACAAGGTTCCCAATCCCAGTGGTGTGGGCACCGTTGAGGATTATTGGGGTCCCTCAAAGCGTGTGCTCAGCGATATGAAGTTCTTGGACAGTTTGCTCAACTTTGACAAGGATAATATTCCTCCCGAGGTGATGAAGAAGTTGCAACAACGCATTCTCAGCAATGAAGCCTTCGATCCAGAGAAGATTAAGTCAGCTTCAACGGCCTGCGAAGGTCTCTGCCGTTGGGTTATTGCACTCTCCAAGTACGATGTTGTGGCCAAGATTGTGGCACCCAAAAAGATTGCTCTAGCCGAGGCAGAGGCTACCTACAATGCGGCCATGAAATTGCTAAATGAAAAATTGGCCCAATTGGCGCGTGTCGAAGCGAATCTGGCGGCAATTCAAAAGATTCTCGATGAACAATTGCGACAATACGGGTGATTACAAATATTACATTAACTTGATTATTTTCTCATGTAATTTTCCGTGTAGTATTCTACTTGCGGAGCATGAAGCTTGTACCAAGAAGCTGCAACGGGCCCAGGAGCTCATCTCTGGACTGGGAGGTGAGAGAACACGTTGGTCGGAATCGGCTAAAATGCTTCAAGCCAGCTTTAAAAGCGTCACTGGCGATGTGCTCATCTCTTCGGGTGTTGTTGCCTACCTGGGACCTTTTACAATCGATTATCGCCTTTCACAAATCCGTAAATGGGTCACAATGTGCATTGAGTATGGCGTCACCTGTACTCCGGACTTTCAGCTGGCCACTGTGCTGGGCGAAGCTGTGGAGATTCGTTTCTGGAATATATGTGGATTACCCACGGATGCATTTTCCGTTGAAAGTGCCATCATGATGAAGTAAGTAGAGTTTTTTATTAAATTTATGAAGTGGAAGATATTTTCTGCAAAGTAGGAAAATATTTATAGAATTCAACTTGCAGATAACTTAAGTAAAAATTTAAACTATTTTTCTGCACAACTTGCAGTCGATTTTAATGAATATTATTTCGAAATTCACTTTTATTAAAACCACTAGTTGCGACTATTTCTAATTATTGCACCTCACCATTATTCTGCGAAACTTAAAATGAATGATAGGAAACTGTATTTTGAATTCCATTTTCACAACAATTCCACAGAAAAGCATTAAGCTTTGAAAGTCGTGTGTGGCCATTTTCCTAGAATTTTGTCCAATTAACTCTGCAGTTGAATTGGAAATATTTCCAGCTCGTGTCAAATAACAGACTGCAGTTACTCAGAAATGTGCAATCTCTTCGTATTTGCTGAGCTAAAATATTTTTCTGGAATTCCAATTACAGTAAAATTGTAAAGTTTTTTATTTCAATTTCAATTCCGATGAACAAGCTTCATTTACCTTCAATTTGGTCTGTGTATCAAATATTGTTAAAGTGAAGTAAAAATGCATTAGTGAAATTAAAAATATGTTCATTTGAGGCTCAATCTAAAATAAACTTAGCAATGTTTTATATATTTGTTTAACAAAGATTAAAATCAGGCTTTTGCCTATTCATAAATTTCTTTTTCCATAAATTAGTTGCTTCATTTTCTTAAGCTTTATTCGAATTCTACGAATTCTTTTGCATTTATTCCACAGAAAAGTGTTTGTTAATCCTTATTTGAAAGTTTAATTCTGTTTAATTCAGTAAAAGTGAAATTAGAAGCCTTCTTTATTTAAGTTTATTCTGAATTCTATGAACACTTTTGAATTAATTCGACAGAAAAGTGTTTAAGGATCATAATTTGAGTCCGTTTCCAGCAATTCTGTTTAATTCATTAAAAGGGAAATTGGAAACTTTTTTTATTTAAGCTTATTCTGAATTCTATTAGTAATGTTTGCCTTAATTCCAAATAATAAATAATATTTCCAGCAATTCTGTTTAATTCAGTAAATATATAATAAGAAACATTCTTTATTTAAGCTTATTTTGAATTCTATGAACACTTTTTCATAAATTCCAAAAAAAGTGTTTAATAATCATGTTTCCTGCAACTCTGTTTAATTCAGTAAAAGTGAAATTAGAATCCTTCTCTATTTAAGCTAATTATACGAACATTTTTGTTGTAATTCCACAGAAAAGTGTTTAAGAATCGTAATTTGAAACTGTTTCCTGCAATTCTGTTTTATTCAGAGGAAATAAAATTAATAGCACACTTTCATTAGTTTAGTTAGGTAACAGCTGTGACTCGCGTCCAATTCGAATAGGAATTGAAATCCAATCCAAATATAATCGCTTAGAGCCCATATCAATTAAACAACCTGACACGGTAATTACGGCACGAGGCTCGTTTTTATTTTGCTTTTCTTCTTGTCCCGTGGTTTCTAATTACAAAACATAAAATGTTAGAATTCACGCATATTATGAAAATTAAAGATACGAATGGTGTTTAGCGTGGCGAGTGTGAGAAAAACACCGGATGCTGTATACAGTACGATATCGCTACTTGAAGTTTGTAGGTGGAACGTGGCGCGGGGGTTGTGCTTTCCCCCTCTCACTCTCTCTATGTGTAAGTGTGTGTGTGTGTGTGTGTGTTTGTTGTACCCGCATGTGACCTGGAACACAAGAGCACCGCATACGCCGGTGGTTGCTTTAGCTCAAGGTACAAATTCACCTCACCCTCACCCTCAATCCGGACTTTGACTAAGGGCTAAGAGGGATGCTGTGGGATGGGAAGGGAAAAGAGCGTAGAATTTTCATGTTTGATGCGTGTGTATGAGTATTACGCATCTGGTAAGTTTCCACCATGAACTCGGGAGTCACTAAGGGCGGCAACGTCGCGATGCCACATGCCACATGCCACATGCCATACCATGTCTCTTGTCGATTTAATAAAGGAAATTCTTGGCTGCTGCTGCTGCCTCAAAAAGTGTTCAAAGTAATTTGGAGCATGCCCAAAATACCTGAGGTACAACCTTAGAGACACACACACACATACACACACACATCGACACACTCGCACAATCATTTACACACACAAAGGATAAGCAATTGATTAATGTGCGCTCCGGGCGCATTACGTTTAATTTTTACACCGAATAGACATGGCAAATGAATGATGTTGGGATTTGTTTAGACGACAGTTTACTACAAGCAGCTACTGCAGTTGGCCAGAAGACGAATGAATTTTTAGTTAGTTATTTTGTTATATTTGTATTGAATACCCTATTTTCAGATGGAATATTTGTATGAACAGGCAGTTTGTCTATAGAGCTGTAGACGATTTTTATAAATTGTTAACCTATTAAATCTCTTTATTTATGCATTTTCAAAGATCACATTTGATTAGAGCTAGCAAATGGAATTTCTTAAATATCAATGTTGAATTAAATTTCAATTTAAATTTCAAATTACAAAAATTATTTATACTTTCAGCAGACAGTAAGATTAGATGGAAAAGATTTTCTCTTAATTACAGTATTTTGTTGTTAAAATTTTCTATAAAGAGCTTAAAATACAGTATGAATGTTTTGCATTTTTTAAATAAAAGCCTGTAATTAGAAATAATGAATAAGTGAAGACACTTTTCGAAGATAGTTCTAATCATGTTCCTTAGTAACTTATACTCAAAAGTTAGACTAAAAAGAAAGCAATCTTATAAAGGGAATCCGCAGAGTATTTCCCTGTGCATTACACTCAATACAATAATACTTGTGCTTAGTTATCATTGTTTTTGTGTTGCTTTTTGCCTTGACTCCCCATCATATGGTCTATATCTAGAGGGGACGTGGGTGACACGTAGACCACATGGCGACCCTCTTGATTCACGGGACCAGTAAACGGGATTCACAGCAGGCCATCTACCTAAATTGCTAATATGGGGTAGCAGGTGCCGGATTCGCTTTTGGCCAGTTTCGGATGCTGTCTCTTTGCATAAATGTTTCATTAAATAATGTTAATTTGAAAAAGGACAAAATAAACAAGAATTGCCCTTGGGGAATAACATTTTTGTCGAGCTTTGCAGCCGCACTGCTTTAAGCTTTAATATTTTACTGTTTATTTTCGATGGTACAGAATGGGAATCTTTCTTGAATATTAATTTAGAATATTTATAATAAAACAGACTTACCCTTGGGCTATGTAACTTTCTACAACTTTCATTTACACACCTTTAAGCTTGAGTTTATGCTTAAATTTAAATTTGCAATAGAAAACTATCTTCGTTTAATGTTAATTTAAAATATTTGAAATAAAACAGACTTTCCCTTGGGCTATATAACTTTGTGCAACTTTTATTCACACAGCTTTAAGCTCAAGCTTGAGGTTATATACATATATATTTAATTTTGAAAAGGAAAACAAGCTTTCTTTAATGTTCATTAAAAATATTTGAAATAAAACAAACTTACCCTTGGGCTATACAACTTTGTGCAACTTTCTTTTACACATTATTTAAATTTGAAAAAAGAAATCTTTAATGAAACTACCGGAAATTTTCATGATTTTTAGAAGAGGTTCATTTGAATACAATTTGTACTCTTTTCTTTAATTTCACTGCAATTACATAGTGTGAATGGTTTTATTTTTCCTTCATTCATTAGGAAGTATTTTCTTTTGGTATAGCAACCCTTTCTCGCTTGTGGGTGCTTTGAACTCTGGCCAGTTTTTCACATTTCACATTTCACATTTTCCATCGCGTACAATACGAATATTCAACAATTGCAATCGTTTGCCGTTTCTGACCAGACCTTATATGCACTCTATATGCATAAAGATATAGATATGGATATGTATATGGATACATACATGAAGTATGCGCATTTATTCGCTGACAGTTTTTCTGTGTGTGCTTTTTGTTGTTGCTGTTGCTGTTGTTTTTGGAGGGATTTCGAAATTGGCTCTTTTGTTTTGCCATCAAATATTTTTCATTCATCAAGTTTTCAATTTACAAAAATGTTCATTCATTCGCACGAACAATTTGTATTCGGTGTGAATTTGTCATGTGCTGATGCTGTCGCGCTTCGGGAACTCATTTGTATTGTTCTTGTTTTTATTGTTGCTGCCTTTTGCGATTTTCTATTGTATCTGTAGCTGTATCTGTATCTGTAGCTGTATCTGCATCTGTATTTGTATCTATGGTATCCTACATACATGAAATATTTTCAGCGCTCACAGTAAATATATAGACCCACATGAGTACGTATGTATTTATTTAAACATATACATATTTAAACGTATTTATCTATATTTATATATTTAAGTCCCTGTTCCGTCTCTGTCCTTTTTATTATATTAATTTCATATTTGATTTCCATAGAAATATTTTCGTTTATAAATGTGGCTCGTGAATTTTTGCGGTTTTTATACCCTTGAGGCAATTGTGCGAAGGGTATACATATTTTAAGTTTACTAAATATTTTAAATGTTTTAAATATTGTTATTTTGTATACAAAAGAATGCCCACATTAAGTACATTTTTGTTAGTATAAGCTTTTATTATCTTTATTAAAAATATATTATTCACTATTCAGCAAATATTTTTGCTTAATAATATATTATATTTATAATTATATTAATAATAAACTTATTTCTCTGTTACTTTGTATACACATTTGGTCAAATACTATCATTGAAATATGTTATCTAGGGTATATTTAATAATTGCTTATGAATTCAAGTATAACGACTTTTTTTAACATTCTTCTTTTTTATTCACCGTTCTGGCAGAGTTTTATAATTCTTAATTTCGTATGAAATTTCCGATTAATATATTTTATTGAATGTTGTTTACAGTTCAAGGGAATTCTTTATATTTGTATACTCATGAAATTCTTAAAAAATATTTGACAAGACTGAATACTATAAATTTTTCTTTTTATATTTTTTATTCAAATTGTGTACTGATTAATTGACGAGGTCTTTTGTTGCTTTCAATTTGAGGGTAATTTTATATTTGTATATTCATAAAATTCTTAGAAAACATTTGACACGAGTGAACACTATAAATTGTTGTTTTCATATTTTGTATTTAAATTGTGTTTTGTTGAATTTTTGAGGTGCGTTCAAAATTTAGTGAATGAAGTATGATGTCATGCATGCATATTGCGGATGTTTCCCTTAATTTTGTCTACACGTATCTAATGACATCATATCATAAATTATTTAAAGGAATGCCCGGCGATGGCCTTTGATGATTGATCCACAGGGACAGGCCAATAAATGGATTAAAAACTACGAGAAGAGTAACAAATTGTGCGTCATTCGATTAAATCAGGCGGATTATACGCGTGTCCTGGAAAATGCGATACAATTTGGTTTGCCTGTGTTGCTGGAAAACATTGGGGAGGAATTGGATCCTATACTGGAGTCTGTATTGCAAAAAACCCTGTTCAAACAGGGCGGCACACTCTGCATTAAACTGGGCGATTCAGTTATTGAATATAATCACAGTTTTAAGTTGCGTTTGCTTAAGCAATTTCTTTATATTTATTTTAAAAGGTTCTTCTTTTATTTATCGACAGATTCTATATGACAACGAAGCTAAGGAATCCACATTATTTGCCTGAGGTGGCGGTAAAGGTAACTCTTTTGAATTTCATGATTACTTCGCAGGGATTACAGGATCAATTGCTGGGCATCACCGTGGCACGTGAAAGACCCGATTTGGAGGCGGAAAAGAATAATTTAATTGTACAGGGTGCTGAGAATAAGCGCATGTTAAAGGAGACTGAAGATCAGATATTGGAGGTATTATCATCAGCTGAGAATATTCTCGAGGATGAAACTGCTGTACAGATCTTGAGCTCAGCCAAAGCCCTGGCAAATGACATAAGTGAAAAGCAGATAGTAACGGAGGCAACAGAGAAACAAATTGATTTGGCACGTCTCAGCTACGTTCCCATTGCAGAACATTCTACAATTCTATTCTTTACCATAGGTAAAATGAATAACTATCATTTGTATAAGTGTTTATTACTTTTTGCTCTTTACAGTGGAGCTTGCCAATATAGATCCCATGTATCAATACAGTTTGGTTTGGTTTGTCAATCTTTATATGGGTTCAATAGACAACACTGAAAAGGTGGATGATATAACGGCCCGGTTGGAGGACTTGAGGAATCATTTCACCTATAGCCTGTATGTCAACATCTGTCGGAGTCTGTTTGAGCGTGTAAGTGCTTTAACTTAATGCCAATTATAGTCAAACAGTTGGTTCAACTTGGGGTTCACCGTCAGAGTTTGTCCACTCCTTTGTCGTAATTGCGATATAATCCTATTGCGTTCTATTTGAAGCGTATTATCTGCCGCTTTAGTTTTCTTTGTGGCTCGACTCTCCAACGTTCTGCTTCAATGGGCTAAAAGAATTTCTTAGCTTGGCTTTAACCATACCTACCTCGCCGCTGTCACTTCAATTGACAGTCTGACAATTTGCGAGCTTGCCTCCCAGGTGTGTTACTCAAGCACTGTGGATTTTGCAACATATAATATTCTATTTAAATATAATCAATTGAGATGGAAGCATCTAGGTTTAAAAGCTTATGAGTTTCGGTTGGTCTGTTAATCAATAATCATTTTTAATGCCTTAACAGTTCCTTGTTAAGATAATTATGGTAATTTCTGTAATCCTAACATAAAAGAAAGATGTTAATGCTAGAGCCCTTAACAGAATGAGAGTTAACAGTGCTGTGAAATGTTAATGCTAATGTTACATTTATTCACCGCTATTAGCATAAATGTAAATGTGACACTGTTATTGCTCATGCTAATTTAGGATTTCCTTCTCCTAGTGAACCTGTTAAAAGTTATGCATTAAACAAGTTAAAATTAAGTATTAAACAACATTAATGAGAATGAAAATTAGTTGTTTTCCATCAGCATAAATTAAAATTAAAAGTCCAATAACATCACACACGTCAAAAGCGACAATTCTATGTTACTTTCACCTGTTAACATAAGCTTTTTTCATGTTTATTTTTTCCACTTGGCTTGCACCTTTTCAAAGAAAACTTAATTGCCATCTATAAGTCTGTTATCTCTTATTCAAATATAATTTTACCGCTCACTGTGCCATTTTCACAGTGAGAATAATTTTATTACATAGCTGCAATTGAAGCGTATAGCCAGCGTAAAGATATAAAAAATATAAAGAGTGGTAAAAAAGAGAGAACAGGTTTAACCAATAGGTCCTTGCTGGCTTCATGATATTTTCAGTCAATTATGCGATGTGCCCTTTGCCTTTCGCATATAAGCTCGCCTTTGATCCTTGGCTTTTAATTTTCTTGTGAAAAATTAAAAGTGAGTGAGGGATGTTGAAATGCTATCTGGAGCTATGACGTTTGGGATTTTTGCTTTTTTTTTGGTCTCTTTGGGAAATTGCTTTGATTTCAGTGGCGAGGCAACCTTTTTGGTTATGTAAGTCCATGTATAACCCATTTAATGCGTGAGTGAAGCACGACAAAATGAAAGGTAGGGGAAAGTAGGGGGTAAAAAGGGAGCAGGAAGGACGTCGTCAACCAAACTAATGAAATTTCTGCTCCATGACAGGATAAGCTCTTGTTCTCGCTCATATTGAACATCAATCTGATGAAACATGACAACCTGATTGACAACGCCGAATGGATGTTCCTGCTCACTGGCGGTATTGGTCTGGAGAATCCGTATAAGAATCCTGCACCTTGGTTGGGTGTACAAAATTGGGATGAAATTTGTCGTCTGACGAGTCTTCCAAACTTTAAAGGACTTCGTGAAGATGTTGCCGCTAATCCATCAAATTGGAAGGCGTTTTTTGATGCTAAACTTCCGCAGGATAATCTATCTATACCCAAGGATTGGGCAAGTCGTTTAAGTGTATTCCAGAAGCTCTTGTTGCTACGCTGCTTCCGACCCGATAAATTGGTTCCAGCTGTATTGAACTTTGTCTCTGGAGAGTTGGGAGCTAAATTTGTGGATCCACCTCAGTTTGATTTAAGTGCATCATTCGGGGACTCGCATTGTTGTGTCCCATTGATTTTCATTCTAACTCCCGGTTCGGATCCAACGGCAACATTGCTGAAGTTTGCTGAGGATCAAGGCTTTGGCACTAATCGTTTGTTCTCACTGTCCTTGGGCCAGGGACAAGGTCCTATTGCCATCAAGATGATTGACGAGGGCGTCAAACTGGGCAATTGGGTGGTACTCCAAAATTGTCACTTGGCTGCCAGTTTTATGCCATCGCTGGAAAAGGTTTGCGAGAATTTGTTGCCCGATTCAACGCATCCAGACTTTCGTCTATGGCTAACTTCCTATCCGGCTGATCATTTTCCGGTTGTTGTACTCCAAAACGGTATCAAAATGACCAATGAACCTCCAAAGGGATTGCGCTCGAATATCTTACGATCGATGATAAGCGATCCTATAAGCGATCTCGAGTGGTATGAGTCCTGTACACAGCCCCGCGTCTTTAAGCAGTTGATCTATTCACTATGCTTCTTCCATGCCGTCATCCAAGAACGTCGCTATTTCGGTCCCATCGGCTGGAATATACCCTATGAATTCAATGAGACGGATCTACGCATTTCCCTGATGCAGTTGCGCATGTTCCTCAATCAATACGAGACTGTCAACTATGATGCTCTACGTTATTTGACAGGAGAGTGTAATTATGGCGGTCGTGTCACCGATGATTGGGATCGTCGTACTCTTAAAACTATATTGGATCGATTCTATTGTCCCGCTGTAATTGATCTGGAAAAACCTTACTATTTGGATGATACAGGGCTGTACTATATACCTGTCTTCAAGGAGGTCGATTTGTATCTGAATTTCACACGAGAATTACCACACATTTCTGCTCCTGCCATTTTTGGTTTCCATGCGAATGCGGATATTATGAAGGATCAACAGGAGACGGATATGCTGCTCTCGCATACCTTGTTGACACAGGTAAGTAGAGAATAGTTAACCTCTCTATTGGAGGTTTAGTGTTCTATCTTAAATATAAAATGGGAAGAGAAATTTGTAGTTCTTTCTCCGCTTTAAATCTGCTAATATTCTTTGCTTCACTTTAACTGCCGCTTAATAAAGGAACGTTGGGTAAGTGATTATAAAACTAGAAAAATCATTTCGAAATATGATCATTAACTAAATTAATTGCTCCAAAATATGCTTACAAAATAAATTTAAAAGGATCTGTATGAGAAGCGTGTAAGTTTCAGCCGCAGTATATTTTGTATTCCTCTGCTTTCAAGTTCTTTTGTAATTGCTTTACATGCTTGCGCTTTAGAAACTGGAAAAAACACAAAGGGTTTATGTAGATGTTTTGTCGAAACGTTATCCCGAAAACCTATCCTTACCTACCTGTCCCACATGTCCACCCTTCCTTGCCCTCTACAATATGCCCTTGAAGGACACAAGTGGTTCGCAAGATGATAGCGAAGGATCCAAGGCTTTGACACCCGAGGAGGTTGTGACTAACGTTGCCACAGATATTTTGGATAAACTTCCTAAGCTGTTTGATCGTGAGGCAGCTTTATTAAAGTATCCAACTCGATATAATGAAAGTATGAATACGGTTTTGGTACAGGAAATGGTACGATTCAATGTTCTTCTGAACACTATACGAACAAGTCTCATTACATTGAAGAAGGGCATCAAGGGTAAGTTGTAAAATATTATCTTGTGTTATTTTAACTATCGATAAAATTAGGGGCATTTTATTGAAAAATTTGGAGAACATTCTGAAAATCTTGTTGCCAAAGAAATAAAGAAATTAAGTCTGTTCTTCGTTATTCTTACAATTTAAAGTAGTATTGGTTTGGTATTATCGTGGAATTAGGTGGAATTAGGGACACTCAATAAATCGAAAGATGCTTCTTTAAAAATTGATTACTTTTTCTTAATTTTGATTAGACCTAGAAAAAGAAAAACATATCACCTATTAATTATTTTGATGCACATAACTAAAGTCAACTTTTAATTTGAAATCACATTTAACAAAATACATTTAAATTGGGATTTGTGACTATTCCCTATGCGAATCCGTTTTGGACAAACCAGAACTCTTTTGCTTTACCAACTCCCCTTGATCACTGTCATTGGCCACATTCAGCTCATAATGACTGGTAACTCCAGTATATCTATTGGATGCTCTGGCATCAAAGAATGTATTCCTTGTATTTCTCGCCGAAGTCCTTGGGTTCTCATCTTCATTCACATCGATGAGAAAATCGGCTGACTGCCGTTTTTTATCGTCTTCCTCCTCATCCGTTGAATCTTCTTCCGATTGTTCCTTCGATAACTCTTTGGGCTGCTTCATTGGCGGTTTCTTTGATTCTTCTTCCGATTGTTCCTTCGATAACTCTTTCGGCTGCTCCATTTGTGGTTTCTTTGATTCTTCTTTTAATTTTTCCTTCGATAACTCTTTCGGCTGCTCCATTGGTGGTTTCTTTGATTCTTCTTTTGATTGCTCCTTCGATGGTTCCGTTAATTGTTCCATCGATGATTGTTTTGACGGTTGTTTCGATGGTTGTTTCGATGGTTGCTTTGAAGGTTGTTTCTCCAGTTCTATCTCTAGTCCCTCGTCTAAATAAGATGAGCTATCCCCATAAGTCTCCTCTCCCGCCCCTTCCTCCTCCCCTTGATTCCACCAACTGCGCTCATCGTCCGCCTCATATTCCGTATTCTCCTCAGATCCCTCTGTGTAAATGAGCTCATTGAATGCTCCAATCAGTTGATCTTCTTGTCTGGTCTGTGTTCCCTGATTGTCGAAATCGACGCCAATGTCTGTCATTAGGCTCGATGAGTCTATTTCCTTGTCCTTTCTCATAATGTGCCGAAGTGCTCCGAAATCCTCTTCTTTCAATATGTCCATAATACTTTGTATGCTACAGATATCAGATTCATCATCGGGAAGTTTTTGCACTTCCACTTTATTAAAGACATGTAGCTGGACAAATTTATCGCTCTTTTCATCCTCCGCCTTTGGATTCAAATCGGTCATATACTTTTCATCAGTAGCCAAAGGTTTCGTTATTTTATCCTGTTTCATTTTCTTGAGCAAGGAGAGGACTTGAGTGCGAAGATACGTTATATTTCCGAGGTCCGCATCTCCATAAGAATCTGCTCTACCTCGTTCCAGAATCCTTATATGTTCTAGCTCACGTATATTGTCAGATGAACTGATAGCTTGGTGTGAGAATGCTTGACGTACTTCAACAGGATCCATTGGATCGAGATCCTTATTAGCTTTTTCTAGAATTGCATCAAAGACATCGTCAAGGAGACTATTGCAATTCTCGTGAGCCACACGCTCCGTTTCCGTTTTCCAACGACGTCCTGGAACCGCTTGTCGGATGACCTTTCTCATAATAGCCTTTGCCTCGAAATAGGATGTAGTATGAGGTGTATCACTTTCACTTTCCGTCGAGAAGAAATACAGATCGTTATCGATTAGACGATCAATAAAATCACTTGTCAAAGTGCTGGCTATATCATAGGTCTCCAACTCATCCCAGACACGCGAGAAGATCACATCGTCTATGATGTACTTGGCAATCAAAGTTTTCTCATACTTGAGCACCAATGTATTTAGATCCGGGAAGATCATGCCACGTAGTACCTCTCTCAGTGGTTCATAGGTCAATGGAGTTTGGATGAGCTTAAAGCTCTCCAGCCAACGTTTAATATCCGCATCGATTTGTTTGGCCAAAGCAACAACTGTCTCGGCGGCATCGCACTCGGCAATGTGGGCCATATCCGTGGTCAAAATGCTGTTGATAAAGTCATCGGCTACCTCGTGATGGACCACATTACTCTGCTGGAAGATGTCCTCATAGAGGAGACGCATATTGTTCTCCTTCTGTCGCAATCCCGCCTCGGCAGCTTCGCGACGCCAGCGTTCCTTTTGGGCGAGTATCGAGAAGAAATGAAGTTTTCGCTGCTCCTTCAGGCGTTCCATTTCCTCCGAAAGGAACTGCATAAGCCAACCAATGGTACTGCCCTCGTACATGTGAAGCATCTGCTCCAGATCCTCATTACGTCGTTCTGCTAACATCTGCTTGGTAACATCTGGACTATTCTGGCGCTTCTCGTCATCCTCGAGGAATTGTTGTATGGCCAATAGTTGATGTGAAGATAGATCCTGATGTCCCTTAACATCTGATGCGTCTGTTCTGTAAGCACGATCTTTAAAGAAATCTCTAGCATCGACAGTCTCGTAATTGAAACTGATGCGGGAATCCATCTCGGAAGGTGGCTTCGGTCTTCGTTTTAAACATTTGGGCGCTGTCTTCTGTTTCGTTGCTTGAGACCGCAGACTCTTCAGAGATTCGTAAAGTTTTTGCAAGTGCTTATCTGAACAGAAATTCTGTTCATATTCCTTCACGTATTCCTTGGGCTTGGACCATTCCTTGAGCTTGGTGAAAGGACACTCTAATTTATCCATTTTGACACGTTTCTCCAGATTGTCGATCCGCATGTCGAAGGCCTTGCGACCGTCACCCACAAAATTACGACGTGCTGGATCCACACCATGACGCATAAGTGGACCATAGAACTCGGAAGTGGGGTAACCCAAGGACTGCATGGGACTCTGCTTCTTCCAACGACGTGAGGTTCCCGAATGCTCGATTTGAAGTCGCCGCATTGCACGTTGATATTGAATCTCATTCTTGATCAATCCTCGTTGGCGATGCTTTTCGATTCTCTGACAAGCCTCCTCAATCCGTGTCTTGGATGCCGTGTGCATCTCTTTCTCCCGCTTATCAAACATGCGTATAACAATATCCAATCGCATCATTTGGCATTCTTGTATGTGCTCTTCTCGTTCAATCCATTGCTCCCACTCAAAGGCCTCCAGGATAGGACGATACTTGCTTTGAATGGCACTCTCTCTGGCCTCATGGAGTTGTTTCATAAAGTTCGCCTTTAGTGCCTTGTTGAAGGCCCAACGCTTTCGAGCACGTTCCAAAATCTCCACCTCATAGAGACCCGGCGGTTTATCACCTGGTAGAAGAGCAGCTAAATTAAATAGCTCTAGATTCTCATCCTGTTCCTTGTCAATGATCTCTGGTAAATAAGCAAGCGTTTGAGCCGATGATTCCCTATGAAGAAGAGTATATTTAAGAGGAGTTCACCAAGGAACATAAGTTTCTTTATCTACCTATATAAAGTCTGTGTTGTTTGATCCTTAAACGGTCGCTGATCCACAAACTTGGGAAAATAATCGCATTTGGTTGTATAATCCTTGACGCTCTGCAGCGAATCTCGCATTTTCACTTCAAAGGTGATGACATTTGTATCGCGTTCCGTGAGAAAATCAATGCCTGGTGCTTTGAATTGACACTCGCTGTCAGTGCGAGCCAACCATCCGACTTTACGCTCCGCAGGATTATTGGCACCTATTTAAGGGAAAAAGGATTACCCTATGATCCATCAAAGTCGAATACCCAATTCACACGGTCGGTTTTTCACCGTCACTTTTTAACCGATAGGTGAATAACTGACCGTGTAAAGCGAGATTAAAGAGACTTACCTCCTGCTACACGTGGATCCACGCTGGGATTAGTAATCAAACATGATGTTAGACCTGTTTGCATTTCTGTATCCTTGACTGTGGTTTGCTGTGGTTGCTGCACCACACGGCGTTGTTTGCTGAAGGTCACACGCTTGGCATGTTTCGGTGGTTCCACCAAAAGAAGCTGTTCTTTTGATCGAGCATTCTTCACATCGGAAACCCGTGGAGAGCTATGCTTCGATGTAGAGCTGCTATTTCGTATACGTCTGACCGCAAACAGGACATTCGTTATGTCCGGATCCTCAGACTTTCCCATGTCACGTGTTGGCATTTAAATCTCTATAAAGTTAAGCTTATTTATCAAGTATTTTTACACAATAATTGCCAAAACTTGTGCTAATCATTTATAAGTGTGTTTCACGTTTATTGTCCGATTTATAATTGAATTTTCAATTTGATTCGCCTACTCGATGAACAAATTTCTACTTGACTTTTTTACTTGACTTTAATTTATTTTTTATTCATGTTTTTTTCTCAGGTTTGGTGGTTATGTCCGCTGCTGTGGAGGCGGTCTATAAATCTGTGCTCATAGCCAAGATACCTGCTATGTGGGCTAGCAAGTCCTATCCCAGTCTCAAGCCACTTGGCAGCTATGTCACGGACTTTTTGCGTCGCTTGGAATTTTTGCAGGTAAGTGTGGAGTGTGGAGTGTGTCATGGTAACCAACTTGTTGTTGTCCAGGCAGCAAGTTTGTTTATTTGCCAGGGCCAATCGATAGGCCCTACTTTAGCAAATGTTGACCCTCTTTTTTTTCTTTATCTCCACTTAGCACTGGTACGACCATGGCGCCCCACCGACCTTCTGGTTGTCCGGGTTCTTCTTTACCCAAGCCTTTTTAACGGGTGCTCAGCAGAATTATGCTCGAAAATATGTCATTTCCATAGATCTGTTGGCCTTTGACTATGAGGTCCTTTCGCTGGAGGAGAGTGAAATGAAGGGTATTACACCACCCGCTGATGGAGTCTTCGTTTATGGGATATTTCTTGAAGGTGCCCGCTGGGATCGCACCAACAAATATCTAGCTGAATCACGACCGAGAGAACTCTTTGATACAATGCCTTTGATTTGGTTGAGGCCCTTGAAACGTACCGATTTACCAGAGAGACATGCCTATACCTGTCCCATGTACAAGACGGCTGAGAGACGCGGTATTTTGTCGACCACAGGACACAGTACCAACTTTGTTGCTGCCATGCTCCTTAGTTGTAATCCAAATACACCCATTGCTCATTGGATCATACGTGGAACAGCTCTTCTTTGTCAATTGAGTTTCTAAATTGCATTAAAGCTCTCTATATGTGCAGTTACATACAAGACAATTTACTATATACTTTAGCTTAATTATGTACATCTAAAAATGTATAAATAAATTATCAGCTAGAACGATGCAGAAGATTAGACAGATTAAATCACTGCTCGACATATCTGAATTTAGTACATTAGAATTTAATTTGGGGAAATACTCTAGGAACAATCCAAAACCAGAATAAAAGAGTAAAAGAACATTTTTGTAATGCTTAAAATATTGCACTGGAGATTTTGTGAAATTTATTTATTATTTTATTTAATTTTATTTGGAACAAATGTAATTGAGATCTCCTTTCATTAAACTATTCTTTTGTTGTATTGTAACAAATGGGAATGTATACAAGGAGTATCATACTAAGAACGAGTGAAACTGAGATTTCATAACCAATTTCAACTCTACTCTTGAGCGAATAATTTGTAGTAATAAATTGGAGATGTACATTGTATTCGAATTTAATTAAATTGAGATCTCATTTTGCTAACCAAACTCGTAACCAAAGAATTCTTAGATATTAATTAAATGTGAGCTTTATTTGACTCGAATGAGATTGCAAAACCACAAAGACAACTTCAATATAAACCATAAACAAGAGTGTTTTGCCTCATTCTCCTCTCCTTTATGTTTTAACTAAGGGTTCATTTGATACTGTTGTGGTTCGCCCTTTTGGGTTGTGCTCATCAATTTCAATTGAAGCAGAGAAGAAGCCTGATGCTGATAAAATTTAATATCTGAGCACATGCACATTAAAGTTCCAACTTGTTGTGCATCAAGACTCAAAATAAATGACCCTAAATGGCTTGGATTTAACTCGAAACACTTCCGGGGGACTCTCGCAAGGCACGTTAATCATTTATTATCTGACGTGATTGTGATTATTTAACTTGTAGCCTGTTTTTGCAGCCATATTTCATTTTAAGCTCCGAGTTGTTCTTCCTTTTTTTTGTTCATTTTTTATTTTTTTTTTGTCTTAAACACAGTTTGCCAGAGGGTTGTGCGTCTAATTTTGTCTAATAATTTATGGGGAAAGTTTTGAATTTGTGCCAAAAATAAGCGTGTTTCGATAGAAAGTGTTTGACGATTATGCGCAACACTGGAAAAACATTAAATTTATCGCTAGCGTGAAACGCTTTTTAGCTTACTTTTGTCGTATTTAAATTAGTTCAATTATTGGGCAATTACAAAACACAGCAACGTGGAGGTATTTTCTTCACCTGCTGGGGGGGTTTTTGTGGGGGTGTTAATCCTGCTCGGGCCCATTAATTATAACACTCTATCACTTGAAAATGGCTTCACTCTGCTTGCCCATTAATTATCACCTTGGAGCGGCAAATGCCATTTATCAGCACTCAGAGTCATCCCCCCAATTGGATTCAGCCCCAATTCCTTGAGCTGCCTGCTCATTGGCTGCTCAGTCAGCTGTGCGTGACCCTATCAAAGATAATGTTGCTAATTAAGCAACAACATTTTCACAAACTGTTAAAAGCGATTAGATAATGTTAAAATCTGCTTGAAATCTGCGTATCTCTCACTTCCCTCTTCTCGATTTGTCCCCTCTTTAAAATTTCCTCATTTCTTATCGGACGCCATCTTGATTTGTTGTTGGAATCTTTTGTTTTTTGTCGGGTAGTTTTCTGATATCATTGAAAGGATAAAATGGGATGTTCTTAAAGTGAAAGTACATCTCCAGGGAAAATTGCTATCAAGAGTATTAAGTTAATTGTAGTTACTCAAGCTGTTATGATTTTTTCAAAATATATATTGTGTGTTTACTTTTATGTTACTTTTCAATTTATTATCTTTGAGTAAATTGTAGTTCGCCGAATCGAAGCTTGACTCTATTGAACAGCGGATGTTGTATCTGACGTTTCTTCAATCTAGTTCAGTATCTGTTAGTTGGCTATTTGTGAGTTAAATAAATATATTTTACTCATAAATATATATACTCCGAATCTAATTTTATAACGGATAAATACTCAATCAATAATAATTACATAAATTTGTATTCGTTCTTACCGCTGTTTTTTGCATTATTAAATAAGCTTTTTCATCCTAGAAGTACTCCAAATTAGAAAGTAATTAGTTCTTAGTCACTTGAATTTTGTTGCTATATTTCAGTTTTTATTAAAATTCCCATTTCGAGTATTTAAGTGTATTTAAGTTTCGATCATACTTTCCTTTCAAGTTCTTTTCCTTTTGCTTTGTTCGGGTAGTTTACTATTTGTATGCACATCTTTTTCAAATAATAATGCGTATTTATGAGCAAACAACGAAATTATATTTACTTGCTCTCGCTCTGCCAATATTTGCATGCAATTAATTTTCCCGGGGCCAGCAACAACAACAACAAGGACAACAAGAAGAACAACAAGGGCAATAAGGACAACAACAAGTTTGAATCAAACGAAGCATAATGTGGCATCCGCATCCCGAAAACGTCTCTCACTTGAACAATTTCACTTTCCCCCCGCTTTCCACTCCACTCCCACCACTTCCTTTTCCACCCACATGCCGCTGGCACTTCGTGCATCTTTCCACTCGGGGGGGACGTCATCCCAATTTATTCTAAAAAGTATTGCTAACGAAGGAATCGAAGAGGAATCGCTGAGTTGTTGTTGTTGTTCTCGTGGTTGTATCTGTTGTTGCTGATGATGGCGCTGATAACGATGCGGCAACTTTGGCAAGTTTCTCCACAGCTCCTCCTCCCTACCTACCTCCCTTCCTCCCTCCTTTCCACGCCTTCTCTCACTTAACTTTCCAGCAGTTCGTCTGTGAGGGAACTTCAACGTTAATGCCGGGCAACATTTTCTTTAAAACTTCGTTTGCCTTCGACTTTTTTAATTAAATTTTCAAGCGTAAGACAAATAAAATCTGCAAAGTTGCTAAAATGTTGCCTAGGCCTCAACATTCTCTTCCTCTTCCCTTTCCTGGCCAAAAAACAAAAAAAAAAAAATAAAGACATTTAACTACTAAATTCAACTTGTTTTATTTAATGGCCTGCCCAAAAGGCAGATCTCTGGAACGGATTGCTTGATTTTATGTTATCAAAAATATTTTCAGGCACTTAAATTAATTTATCGCTCTCTGACGTTACACAACAGCCGTTATCCATATAACGGACAGGAGAGGGTTTTGAAGGTTGTACCCGAAATAAATTAATGTACTAAACGCACACAAAATTGTAAATCAATATTTATCTATAATGCGCGTTAGGGATATATTGAAATATGCATATGGTTTGTACGGATTAAGGGGAATTTGGTCATAAAATGAAGTTTTATTTATAAATTTATGTTTTAAGTGAAATTGCATAATGTTTTGCCGCAATTGAGCTAAATAAGACATGTGTAAAAATTGAACTAAAAAGACTTTTTTATTTTATGCTGCAACTAAAAATATTTGCTTAATGAATGAATTTCCCTATTCTCACATTTTTAAAAAACGTATTTAATTTGTGTTTGGTTGAATAGTCGAAAGGGTATTCATTCTATATTATTCCTAATCTCAATATTTCTCTTCTACATCTTTTTGTAAATCATTGGCTTTGTGTTCGGATTCTTTTAGCGCTTAGGTTGATAAATTTATGACATGAAATGTTTTGGCATTACTTTCGGCCGTTTTATCTGTGACCACGTTCCATCGCAAGGTAGGCGTGGCTTATTGTGTATTCCATTTGACGTTGCTATTCGTGATATGACAAAGACATAAAAATAAAAAATATGTCCTTACGTATATATACTTATGTAGGTATGCATGACAATTTGTAAATTTATGTGCAAAATTTTCCATTTTTTATGTGTAATTTATTGTTGTTGTTTATACGTGGGCACATACACTACATATTTACAAAACATAGTTAGGATGAGACTAGGCTGGGAATTGGCTTTGAGATTTGAGAATGCATACTCATACTCATACTTTTGGGCGCCATTTATCAACTCTGGGGCACAAAACATAAAATTGCACTTATGCAGCCCAAGGAAGCACCCAATCTCTAACCAAACCAACCAAACCGACCAACCAACCAACCAACCATCCAACCATAACCGAGAAACCCAGTCAAGTGCATGTGGGCCATACAAAAAGCGTATTCACATATTCAGAGCGCACATCTTCACTGGGTTTCCCTCAGTGTATGTGATTGTGATTGTGAATGTGTGTGTTTGGGTGTGTTTGGGTGTGTGTGAGTGTGTGTTTTGCCCTGCGCCCGATAGCCTCAACCGCATAAATTGCTTTAGCACCAAAGGGATTTGTGTCAAAATCAGACCGAAAAGAATCCAAAGCGAAGACAAGACGCGTCCGGTTCAAGAAATGGAGTTTTTGCCAGAATTGATGGATTAAAGATACTCTAGGATATGCGGGAGTAGCATCTATGTATATACCACGTTTCATGTCCTGTATACTGTATTCTATGTATCTAGTTTATTTTGTATTCTGTCAACTACTTTCTATATTATATTCTCTATATTCTATTTAAAATTGTATATTGTAAATATTATATTTCATATTCTTTATTCTGTATTCTTTCTTCTATAAATATAAATTATAAATTCTAGATTTCATGTTCCAAATTTTATAGTTTACATTCTTAATAATACATTTTAGTATCTCATATCACATGTCTCTTGGGACTATAGTTCCTTTTGAAAACAACTTTTTAATATTGGTGTCCCTTATATGTCAAAGTTTTTCTATTTTTATACATTTTATCAAACTAAAAAATTAATTTAAATTGTACATATGTTTTTATTTTTATTCAAATAATTCAAAATTTTAGTAAAACTTAACAATTTAAAAAAAAGGATTACATTTAAGAGCATTGTTTGCTTTGTTGGAGGAATTCGCTTTTGGGCTGAAAGAGATTTGCAGAACATACCTGTTTACTCACATCTATTTATAGTCTGTTATACCCTAAACCACTTGCCAAAAGCTAGAGTAGTTTGGCAAAAGTTTTGCCTTAATTTTGAGCATTTGCTCTTACAGTTACAGCCAAAAGTTTTTCTACTTCAATAAGCTGCCGGCAAAGCAACTCACGCATATGAAGTGCAGATACAAATGTGGCGGCAGTTGTGTGTGCGTGTGTGTGTGTGTGTGTGATTGTCCATATGTAGGTGTAAGCGTGTGTGTTGGCAACCATATTACTTGTGTGCTGTAGCAAATCAGCTTACAACTTAAATTGAGGCACTTTCGTTTAGCTTCACTTTGCATGTTCGTGCTTTTTGTGCAATTCCTTAAGAGCCAGCGGCAGCAGGATTTTCTAAGCCCAATGACAACGAGAATGAGACGAAAGCTGAGGTAAAGAAAAGAGAGGTAAATAAGGGGAAAGAGGGATTGGGGGATCGGAAGGTAGGAACGAAACCGCTGCTGGCACAATTTAGTTCCTGCGGGATATGTTAAAGTTGTTGTTGTCGGAGACAACTTTTCAGTTGCTCTATTTACCATCCGATGTGTGTGTTCGACGGTGTATGTGTGTGTGCGTGTGTGTGTGTTTTGTATGTGACTGTGTGTGTGCGTGAGCATTAGAAATAAATCAAGGGATTTTTGGGATTTCGGTTTTTGCTTAGCTTAGTTCACTTTTATTTTTATTTATATTTTTTTTTTTTTGGCTCGAGTTTCTTGTCTACACATGTGCAGGTCCCCTCAGTCAGAGGTGGAGTGAGGTTTGCGGTTGAGGGAGTGGAAGTGGAAGTGGCAGTGGATGCTTGGGGGTGGGTGGGAGCTGGGGCATTAGTTTGGAAAATTGTTTAGTCCACCGCAGGCCAAGCCGAACAACAAGTTGTTGTTTTCTCGGGGGCGAATTCTGTCAGAAAACTCAAATAGAAGTTGAAAACTTTACGACATGCAATTATGAACAATTTTCTTTTTCGTTTTTCCTTTTTCTCTTTCTGCTTTTGGTGAATGTTATGCTGCTTTTTGACAAGCTCAGAAAATCCAAGCAAATCAACCTTATTTGTATTGAAATTAAGGAGTTTAGTTAAATTGAATTTGTTTGGCTTGATTTTTGGTCATGTTGCATACACACACTTAGTACTAATTAAAGGCAAACTTTTTGCCCAATGTTAATCAGGCATAAAGCCAAACCAATTATGCATTATTGATAAAATCATTTCAGGATTGCCGGGAAAGTTCTAATTACTCTGTGGCAACTTGCAGGCCGCGTAACCAGAATGCCTTTGATGTCCTTCGACAACAGCTCAGCTTTCATTCGCTCTCTCTCTCTCTATCTCTCTCGTTCTGTTGAGCGTTGGCAAATGTGGTTAATTAAATGAAATGACATATTAGCATAATAATTTCGAACATTTGTGGTATTCTCTCTCTTTCTCTCTCTTTCTGTCTCTTTCTCTCTCTATTTGTTGTGGTTGTGACTGCCAAAATGTTCAGCATTCCCTTCGGTAAAGCAAATGCTTTGTTAAATACAATACATCAGCTGTAAATTAAGAAGAAAATTGCTTTTTCATGCAATTTATAATCAAATGTCGCATTCATTTAGTCAGAATGTTGTAGTACAGAATATGTGACTAAAAGATATGCTGTAAACAGCTAAAGGACATTATTACAAAATCTTTTCGAATGTGTCTTGAATCTACATCCTTTTGGATTGTAGAATAACCTTCTTAATTTTTCATAATACTATCATTTTATAATTTAAAGATAATTTAATAAGGAATTCAAGCGTGTTTATAAATAATTTAAAAACATAATTATATCGCAATCTTAAAATTGACTTGTCGCTGGTAAAATCTCATATATCCAACTTATTTAGTCTTTCAGATCGTCAAATCTATATGAGTTTATAGCCTATATGAAAAAATAGTAACTTCCATAAGCAAAATTAGCCCCAAATTATGCATATAATTTGAAAACAGGGTATAAGAAACAGTAACAAAATCATTTCAAGGCTCAGTTAGTGCCTCGAAGCGTGAAATTAAGTCCACAAATATGTGAATTTCAAATTATAAATTGAGAGCACTCACGAATTTTATTGACAAATAATGTCATATGATTCTATATGATTATTTGGAATGCTGGCTTGTACATCAATTAGTTGATAATTAAATCTCTCTCACAAAAAACCTTGCTAAATACTCGGAAACGTAAATGAGACAAGCAAAAGAAAAAACACGTGCCGGCAACGTTGCGTATGCGCATTATTTATGGTAGAATAAATAAGAAGCAATGCGAAATGCGATTATTATTGTAATCTCGAGCGGAAACATTTATTTTCTGGCACATATAGGACATGTATTTAAGAATGATCTCCTGGGTCAATGGTGATGTTACCATATATGTATATATAATATTTATTATATGGAGCACTAATATATTTATTCTTCTCTAGATTTGGTTGGTTTGAAAAAAACTTTGAACTGCATTTAATTAATTTAATTTTAAAAGCTGTCTCAATTTGAAGATTCTTTCTCCCAATATCCAATGACATTCTTAAAGTAAAACTGATTGCATGATTTGCATATTATACATTGCCCAGTTTTCCCAGTAATTTACTTTGTTATTGCAAGTTTAATTAGGTTGCGAAAAATGTAGCCAATATTATTGCATTTCGTTCGGAAAATCAATGTTGCAAATGAAATTCGCAGTTGTAGCTGAACTCAAATTGTGCAATTGTTTGGCTGTCATTCGTTTGTACATATCTAAAAATCAAATCAAATGCCAGTTGGGTCAAAATGAACAAACGCCAGCCCTTGACATTTAATTAAATAAGAGCCAGGATAAAAGGACCCAGCAAACATGACCAATAACTTTCTACCTATGGTCACATTGGACATTGTGGTTGTTATTGTTGTTGCTGCTGCTGTTTCTGCTTGATTTTCGTTAACTTTTTTCATTTATTTGCGATGCTGGTCACAGCTGGGTGAACGCGCTCTTCCATTTACTTTCATTTTTTCTCCCATTTTTTTCTTTTCTTTATTTTACTTTTTTTTTTCTGTTTGTCTCGCACTTTGCGACAGCTCATAAAATGTGAGCGACACGCATTAAAACTGTGTGTGTGTGTGTGGGTGTGTGTGCTTGTGTGGGTGTGTGAGGTGTGTGCTGGCTTTGACACTGAAGAATGGCCTGAGGGTGTCCTGCTCCTGCTCCTGCTCTAGCCTCTTGTCGGTGCTGCGACGCAATATTATGATTAGCCGGCAAAAGCAATATGAAAATGAGGCAACTGCAAGGATACGCCGTACTTAGCCGGCAGGCAAAGGTCCTGAACACCGCTGCATACTTAGCGCAAATAAAAAATATACATATATACATATATATGTAAATACAAACGTGTGTATACATATATATTTCTTAATAAGCGGAAAGCACAGGCATCTGCCGGCCTTTGAGGCATGCCACATTCATATTAAAGCTGATTGAGAATGCACTAAATAGCCCTTCGAATTTATTTATTTAATTGAAAACGTTATGTTTATTCTTTCAGATAATATCGGCAAAAAATATCGCGACAGGTGGCTTTAAAATATTCCCGATTTAGGAGTAAATGTTCTGACATTCATCTGACGTGTGCAAACTCAATTTGAATTTGAATTTGAATATTTTAAGGGTGTTTTTTTTGCGCAAAGCTGACTTTTGATAGGCGTCGGAAAAATAAATACTTATGCTCAAAACAATTCAAATTTTAATTGAAAATATAAATATTACAAAAGAAAGAATTGACACTCTCATTAAAAATATGCAAAATATATTCAGCTTTCTCGACAAACATTTGATCAAATAAAGAGTTTATTTTTTGCGTAAGCAAAGTCGCTTATAATTATGATAGTCACAAGATTTAAATATTTAAAATAAATTTTATCATGTTATCACAGTATTTATATCATTTAAAATTTGCCTTAACTGTACCTTCTATCGCAGCTAATTAATTTGCTTTTAATTAACTATTGTACTTGAGATATTTTCGTAGACGTTAAGAAACTTACAGCTAGTTTAATATATGTTTCTTTCAAAGCATGCATTTTATTTAGTTATCACTGTGTTTATTTAATATTGATTATGTTTTATATTTTTATTAAACTGATATTCCAGAAATGTCGACTAAAATATGCGGAAAAAATGCAAAATAAATACAAATATGCATATTTAAAAAATTTATTAATTGTTCGCATTTGCTTTTTCCGTTTTGTACTTCATTTCATATTAATTAAGCTGCAATTCTGCAACGAGCTTTAGGCTTTATTTATTTTTTTTTCCAGTATTTTGTTATTTTTTTCTTGTCATTTTGTGCGCAATTAAATTGCGTAAGCGTTTATTGCTCCCTGGTGGAAATGGTTTTATGTATATAATATTATAATTTTTCTGTTCTCACAACTTTTTTGGTTGCACTTCCACATTTCCATTTTTAATTGGTTTTAATTTTTTTTTTAGGATTGCCACAAAACGGGCAAGTTGCTAGGCAACGACCATTAATGAAAAGTGGTTGCATTTTTCTATACGCACTGTAAATTTTACTCCAAACTTAAACGTACATAAGGTGTTGCTCCATTAAATATGAAAAGTATTGCTATTTGCCTCAATTAAATATTTATATCAATTGCAGTCATTTGTTATACTCTGTACTTATAGCATTGGTTATATGAGATATTATTTTATATATATATATGATGAATAAAAGATATGTTAAATTAAAGAATTGTAGTGAAGAGGGTCCATCTACAACAGAGATTTTTTTATACAAATCTCAGTTGTAGGGCATGTTCTAGTACACCACCTGACAGTCAAACGAACTTACTTAATTTGTGTTGAAATAGCAAAAGACACATATATTTCTTTTTTTATATTGTTGTCTTAACAATGTTATAAATGTTAAAGGCTTGTGACTTTAGTGAGGATATAAAGTAGAAATAAACAATAAAAACCCGCTAAAGATAGTTTTAAGATTAAGGAGAACTTACTTATATATTTCTTACTTATTTGAACCGGAAGCTTCGCTTTCACACCTGTAGACAGTTGAGAAGTAGGTTACTGTGTAAATTGGAAATTTGGCAAAAGAATTTTTACCTTTTTGGTTAAACTGTACATATGCGCCGAAATGTATGCTTTAGAAAATTTTGTATGGTATGCAAATTTAACATATTTTGCATAAATTCGTGTGGGCTTCACTTTAAGCAATTTTGTCATGTAAATTTTGGGATTGTTACAAAGGAACAAAAAAAAAACCAAAAAAAAAACAACAACACTGTTGGGCCATTTTGCGTAGCTTCAATAACGTGTTAATCAAATACACAACGATAGAACGATAAAAGTGAGTGAGAGAGTGGGAGAGTGTGCTGCAGAGTGAAAGAGAAAGCGAGAGAGAGATGGCTAGCCATAAACATAAAAGAAATTGGCTTAAAGGCTTCGGGGCTGCCATCAGTTGTGAAGCCATGTGAAGCCAATTTATTTGCATTCCATTCCTGTAGCCACGGCAACATTTTTATGAAGCGCGAAGCATTAAAAATCATATAAAATTTCCCTTTGACAAAGCACAAAGGGCAGACGGACCAAACGCCTACCCCTTGCCACGGCTCGATCTCGATCTCTCTCTCATAGTCCGCACTATTAAGACTCCAGGGCAATGTGTGTCTGTCTGTCTGTCAGTTGGCTTGTCGTCATTCCATTCAGCTGCCTTTTTAGCTGCAGTCCTCTGAATATACAGCAAAGAGGGAGTGGAGTGACGTGGAGTGGGCAGCAAGCTCAAGCTCAAGTAAGCATCATCAAATGCAGCACATGCCATAGCAGACAGTCACCCTTCACCCTTTATCCTTCACCCATTTGGTGTTGCCTTCGGCCTTCAGCCTTCAGCCTTCAGCCCACGACCCTCAAACCATCAACCCTAATCGAGGAACGTGGCCAACCCCCGCGTTTTGCGCTGATTATAAAATGCAAAACTAGCTACCCGAAACTTGCTTTTATGTTTACATTAAATTTGTTTTTTTCTCTTCCCCTCCCTCGATTTTTCACAATATTATTTTTCATCCATATACACACAGAGATAATAAAAGGATTTGGAAGCCCTTTAAAGCTCTCGTTGCTGTTGTTGTTGTACGGCTTCTGGTGGAAGCTGTATGTCATGTGTCCAAGTTGCTGTCGTTGCTGCCTCTGCTGCAAATAATATGCTGCCGCTATGTAATTTGCCTTTTCTGCACAGATTTTCTTGCCACATCACGAGTGCACAGTGGGATCAATGATTGACTTTATTCCATAAAAACTGTGGTTGTAATTAGCAATAGCAAGTGTGCAATTTTATCTTGATATTATTCTTCTGTCTTAAAAACCTCATTAAATAGTTTAGCTGCAGTTTTGAAAAATGGAACTAAGGAAATGTTGAAATTCGCACATTTGTTAAGTCTAATCCAACGTTGCAATAGTATAGAAAGGAGATCATATCAAACTTGGGCGGTTACTGAAAAAAACTATTTTTGAAAATCTTTTAAATATAACTAATTTTTTTTATAAGGGAAGAAGAATGCTATTTGTTCTTATTTTAAGTAAAAAGTAAATCTAAGTAATTCAGATATTACCTTGACTTATGTAAGGCTGATTTCACACCTTCCCAATAGCTTCACAATTTTGATATTTTTATTTCTTATCGCCAAGTTTATCTAGACTCTAAGGTTGTTGCTAAGAAAACAATTTTTAGCGTAATTCATATGATAACACTTTTGTTTTTGTACTGTTTTGTGCGTGTATTTTATGAATTTTGATGATTCTTCAGAAAGTCAAAGTAAATCATGTTTTAATTTCATGATGTGTTATTTTTTAATGTAGCAATAAATTTTGATTTATTTATTTTGTCGAAAAATGTAAGTGCTTTTACCACAGTGCATTGCAATCCTTGGTGAAAAAGCTAATTAAATTCAGTTCATAGTTGGTTATGCTTTGGTTGGCGTTTGAAATTTCTTCTGCTTGCGCTATTCGATATATAATTATGGTTAGTTGATATTTCTGGGCGTTGTTCGTGCAAATTTCATCTGCAGCTGGACCACACACACACGCACACACACACACACATCCGCAACCACCCATTCAACCAAGTGGTAACCAACTAAACTAAAATGAACCCACACAGCGAGCGGTTCAAGCCAAATGTGGCTATGTCATGGGTTCCAAAAAAAGGATTTTCAAGCACTTTACACATGCACAGAGAGAACGAGAGAAAGAGAGAGAGAGGAGAGAGGGAGAGAGAGATAGAGACACGCACACACTTGAATGCTTGAGGTCGTGGCCCTGGACCAAGTCGCCTCTTCCGCCCTCTGCCCCAACCCCCTACCCACCATCAACATCCTCGCCCCCCTTGTCGTAATCAGGTTGCTGCACGACGTCGACGTTTACTTTTTGACTGCCAGAGGCAATTGCTTTATTAAGAGTTTCTGCTCTACTTGATACGAGTACAACCGACTGTCTTCCCCATCCCTCTCCAACCCCTACAAATGGCCACGTGTGCATGCTGTGTGTGTGTGTGTGTATTTGTATGTCTGTTTTTGTGTGTGTGCAATGCTAAAGCTTAATCTTACTTAGTTAACTTTAAATTAAATCTTGATATTCACATATCGTTGACTCAGCCTCCTTCCCTGTTGTTGACCTCCCCTAACCACCCCTCATCAGTAAACTCCACTTTTTCTGTCCCTCTCACCTACCGCCCTTCTCCACAGTCTCGAAATGGGCGTGGCAGTTTGGTTGGGTTGGGTGCCACAACATGGCGTTGTTTTAATGTGCACTCGTTCTGTATTGGTGTTGGTATTTGTATCTGTGTGTGCGTGTGTATGATGCCAATTTTAATGTGGTCCCAGACCACCCTTCTACACTCACGTAACACACACATACATACATCCATAACAGTCACTCACACAGGCAACTCATGTTTTTGCCATCAGGCAGACGGGCTCGCAGTTTTATTTTCATTTTTCACAATACATATGGGTATTATTAGTACAAGACCGTTATGGTATGTATGTGAGTGCATGCATGCGTGTGTGTGTGTGTGTGTGTGTTCATGTTACCATAGAAATTTTATTTTAATATTTTTTTAATGAGCATGCTGAAAATTTAATACATTTTCGGTAGATGTGGCTTCTTTTTGCAATTGCTCTGCCTGCTACACTTGCATTTCTCGCTTTTCTGCTTTTCCCTTTATTTTATTTCGTTTTTTATACGGTATTTAATTTTTATTTTTCTACATTTTTATTACATGCTTTCCTCTCTCATCACTTTCGTGTGTGTGTTTGTGAGTGTGTGTGTGTGGGTGTGTGGGTTTGTTGAGGTTTCTGCGGGCTTTCGGTTAATGTAAAGTTTGTCCAGCAATTTGCACATGTTCCGTTGGTATCTCAGCTATTTAAAGAGGGAATTTCGTATATAAATAAGACTTTTTTCATATACCCTTTAACCACTGGAATTGTCTAAATAAACGGGTATAATAGACTAGTATAAATTTTACAAAGTTCAGACTTTACTTAAATTGTTGAAATAGGAGAAGATTAGTTTAAAATGTTGGGTATTTTCTCAGCACTGTTTACGGAGTATGTAATAGTCGAGTAACTTGCCGTTGCAGCCTTCTCTCTTGTTTTAGTTTAACAGCAAGCCAACAATGTGCTAAAGCATGTGGAGTGTTTGGGTGAAAAGTAGAAACACTTTTCAGTCTCAAAATTAGAAAAATTAGTTTGCTTCTCTATATAGAAAATATTTTTAAGCAGCCCAGTAAATGTTCTCGTTGCAGCTCACTGTATAGGGTATCAGACTCTGAAGCTTCAGATCCACAGTTCCTTCACAACAAAAAAAAAACAAATACATTATAATAAAATATAATTTAAACGTTAATAATTAAGAGTTACATATAAATTCAGATATTTAAACTAATTGATAAGAAATGTGTTATAATTAACATTTAATTTAATATTAAAACTACAAAAGCATCTGCTCCTTACATTTTTTGTACTTGCTTAAATATTAGCTACTTGTTCTGCGAAATAATCCCCTAGCACGTACTAATGCTTTTACTACTCCTTTGGTACCAGGGTTTTCGTTAGATAAAGGCCATGTAAGTGTTCCATGTGGTAGCTAGCAACCATCTCCAATTCCCGAGGCAATTCTCTAGGATTTCTTCGGGCATCCTTACAGCAGGGCAGTGCTGAGTTACTGATAACTGTTTTGACAATAGTGCTCTTACCTCAAAACCCAACTAACTGCTTCAGTGATTCCTAATCAGCAGGATTCCACGTTGCAACACGTTGACTTTGTTGATGTACACCTTATTATGCTGCTGGAATCTCATTAAAACTGTGGCATCTTAATAAGATTGAGGTTATCTCTTTGTTTGTCTTTAATATATTCACGCTGGCCAAAGCTTCAAAACTATAGTGTCCTTAGGCTTAGCTTTACATTGTCATAAGATTAATTTAATTCCTTTAAATCAATTCGATAAGTAATAAGTGTAAGTGTTGGTAGAAAAATGACTTTACTTTTGTAAAGAATTGAAGATAATCTATAAATGATGTGAAAGTTGCCAAACCAAACAGTTACCAGATTTTAAAATTGTATAGCTTTGTTAGAGCATAACCCATTTTTATGCAGAATGTTTTGGAAAATTTGTTGTGCATTTAATGATAATGGGTTTTTAAGAATATTTTGTTTAAAACTTTCGAAAAAATTACTAAGGGGAAAGATTTAAAAAAGAAGGAGGATTTTGAGGAGTTTAATTTTTTTGTAAAAATTCATGCCTTGTAAAGTTATCGGTCCAAAGTGTAACCAGGCCTTAAACTGCTTAACTTCAACTATTGTTGTCTAATATACAAAAACAGAGAGTCGATTTAAACATAGTTAAAATACCTCTTAATAAAAACAAATTATCTAGCAGTTGTTGAGGACTTCATTTGAGATTTGTTGTAACCTTTTAAATAATTGAAAGTATAGTTATTCATGTGGTGTTCATGTAACACTTTTTCCACTGTCACATCGCAAGTTACTTAGTTAAACTAAAGTTTCAGTTTGAGTTCTTGTTCAATTTAATTGAAACGCCTTGTTCAATGAGTTTACACTAATCTACAACTATATATATATTATATCCGCAATGTGTTGCTGGCAGAGATGGCGACATGGTTGAAGTATTGGATTTTGTCGATATCTTTGGTAACTGACAGCTACGATATGTCGAGCTACTTAATGCGGACATCTAACACATGCATTAGATTAAGACCATTTAATTGACACATCGATAAGGCGGATCGAAAGATGGAAAGAAATGAAATGAAACTGACAAATACACACACACTAGCACCTACACACAATGATGTACATATACATATATTCTTGGCTATTCGAGTCGATTCCATTCTGATACCAAGCATTCTCGAGTTCTGGTTGTTCCTGGTATGTATGTATTAGTATTAGTGTGCCTTTGTTGGCCATCATCAACCGTCTCGCTCTGACGCTCAGTTGTGGCACAGTTGTAGCAATTCCTTCTATGGCAGCAAATTTGTTGCCAACAATTTGAAACGCTCATTTGTTGGGGCATTCAGTGACTGCCTTTGATGCTGCTGCTGCTTCTTCTGTTGCCTCTCAGCTCCAAGCTACAAGCTTCAAGTGAAAGCAAAGCAAAGCAAAGCAAAGCAAAGCAAAGAAAAAATAGATGTACTCACCAAGCAATAGTATAAAACGTAATGCAATGGCAATGGGAATCGGAATAGGATACCGAATGAAGGTCCTGGGGGGACTGGGGAATAAAAAGTGGAATGCGAACAGATTGCAGATACATTTTGGGTTGTCGAGTGGGTGTGTAATTTCTTGTAAAGTGCTCAATGAATCGAAATTAATTAGTAAAGGAAGTAAAAGAAAAGCCGAGAAAGAAACGAGCAAAGCAAAGCAGAAAAGCAGATGCAGCAGCTTCAACAATTTGTAACCTGAAGGAAACTAAGTTGAAGGAACTGTAAAAATAACGAAGGCAACAAAAAATTAAGATTTCCTTTTTCCTTAGCAGCCATTTCTGCGTTATTTTTACCTTTTTTTCCCGGAAATATCCTGCAGACGAAATGGGAAAGGAGTATATTAAATGAATGGAAATAAAAGTAAGGGGAGAAACAATGCTACACCTCTGTTGGTCTGTAGATAATTACTTTTTTAATAAAACAATAACTCATCATCTTTGTATTTCACACTAATCGGATAATATGTACATTTATTTTTTTGTTCATAAAATTTTGTCATTATTTAGGGTATCTTCCCAGTCGAGTCTTCACAAACTTCGTTCTTGTTCAGCAATTTTTTTTGCCGCCTTTTGCCAAGTTGGCTTCTTTCGTTTTGACTATTCGGTGGGACATTTTACACATTACTTGCGCTTTGAAGTGTAGAAATTTAATTAAATTCAGCTGGCACAGGCGAAAAATACAGAAAAAAGAAAAGAGCAACAAATTTCTGATGAAATAAACTAGACGACAACACAATTTGCTTTTTTCTAAATTGAGAAAAAAGAAGGAAAGCGCGTATTCGCACTTAATTAGAAATGTGATTACAGGGTCTTAGCCTGCTGAGGCTTTTCACTCGCTTCTTTAAGCAGTTGGCACATTTTTTTCAAAGCTTTATTAAAATGCTGCTATGTCATAGCAAATTTGTGAGTAGG
Organism: Drosophila putrida; assembly: GCA_037043535.1. Classification (NCBI taxonomy): domain Eukaryota; kingdom Metazoa; phylum Arthropoda; class Insecta; order Diptera; family Drosophilidae; genus Drosophila; species Drosophila putrida. The sequence continues at coordinate 353,014 of JBAMBI010000465.1, forward strand.
TGTTTTGCCTCCTTCAAATTGTCCTCTTAAATTTGTCGTTAAATGGAGCTGAGTAGAGTTCGCGCACGTGCGAGTTTTAGAGAATATATATGTATGTATACTCCTCTTTTCATTTGTTTGTCAAGGACTTTATTTACTTTCATTTTAATTTAAATTTTAATCACATGCTCTTCGAAAGTATGCCATATATAATTTTCTAGAATCAAGAGAGAGAGAGAGAGAGACAAAACGATTTCAGCAATGTGTGCTATCTATTTGCATGGAGAATTGTCTAAAAAAGGAATGTTTTACCAAGAGCAATTATTGTCAATTGCTGGCACAACATTTCTGCTTGGTTGCCTGGGGTTCTGGAGATTGTTATTATTTTTCCAACTTTTGTGGTATTTTTACCCTGCCTTTGGGTCTGGCCAACTGCTTCAAGTATCTGTAACAAGTATAACGGTTTTGATGCTGTCCATGGCTCGCCAGCAACCTAAATTACTTAGGTTGGATAGCACTACGGGTCTGGGTCCGAGTCCGAGTCCTAGTCCGACTCCGAGTCCTGGGTTCGCCTTCAAGTATAAGTTCGAGTCCAAGTTGAAGGCACTTCATATACGGGATGCTGGTCTCCGGCATTTGGCAACAGCAATGGCCAAGAGGCACTTATTTTTATTAACTTTTTGGCAACTAAGTGCACTTCAAAGTCGGCTTTGAGTGTGTGCGTATGTGGGTGTACAATGTACATGTGTTTGTGTTTTGTGTGTGTGTGTGTTTGACTGTCGGTTGTTATGTGGACGATTCGTCCTCTTCTGGGGATTGGACTTGTGCGTGCTGTTGACCATTACAATTATAAATTTCAAAAGCTGTTCAGACTTTATGTCTCTTCAACTTTTTATTTTACCTAATTCATAAATTTGTGTAGTTAGCAAGAAAAAAGTCATTTGTAGTCTGTGCAAAATGTAATATAAAATACAATTGACTTTGAAATATGATTCAATAAACGCAATCAATTTTCAACTCAATTCAGGCGAAACTTGGGCGGTTTTTATTTGTTCAAACGCCATAAACTGAAAACAAGTAAAAACCATTTTGATTCAACTTTTTGTTGTTGCTGTTGTTCGCGTGGTAAACATAAAAGCCAAACCAACGCGGACATATGCCCAACTCTATACGCATCATAATCCCAAACGGTCTCCCTCTCTATCTCTATCTCGCTCGCTCTTTCTATCTTTCTATCTCTCTCTCTCTCTGTATGCTGGCAAAGAGCTGAAATTGAAAACTCAAAGTACATACAATGGTATTGCCATTATGGGCGCTTGCTGTCATGCATACTCCTATATATAGTATAGTATGTGTATACATACATGCAGCAAATTTTCCAGCATTTTGCATGCACAACACTCATGCATACATGTTAACGTATATGTAGAGACAGAGAGAGAGAGAGAGAGAAAGAGATCTAAAAATATGCATATGCTTGCATTCACACAGGCGCAAAAACACCTGCGAATCGACGTGCACAGTGGTTCATGGTAAAATAGATTGAAAAATCATTTAAACATAAAAGAAAATGCTTTATCATTAAGATATAGGTATTTTAATGGAAGAAACTCATGTTAATAGGAATTTTAACAATTTACACATGAACTTCACAGTCAAACCAAGCTCTGTCTTTTAAACATAACTTCAACGCTTATATTTTGTAATGTCCCATTTTTCACTGTGCCTATATTCATATAATTTCATGGTAAAACTTTAGAATTTTTCGAAAGAAAACCATATCGGTGTCAAAGTGGAAAATTTGTTGATGATTCAATCGCTATACTGCCCAAGCGAACTACCCAATTTTAAAAAGGGATCCATTTTTATGAACCAAAAGCAATTTTCTAACTGTATGAATCGTTTTTCCCTTTTTTAAAATACCCATTTTGATTTTGTCCACGTAAGCTTAGTGAACAGGGCCAATGTGCTTTTCTTCCGTAGCTGCACGTCGGAACGTGCAAGCAAACATTCAATTATAGCATACTTTTGTGCGTCTCAAAAAATGGCGTCGCGCTTTTTCGCATCGTCAGGTGAGTAACAGTTGCCGCTTTTGTTTTGGTTTTTGTTATTTGTCACGCTTAACTACGATTCATGTTGAGCATATAAGATTTGTCCAACCATTTGTGACATTATTAACTGCATCCATAAACACCTACAATTTCATGTCGTTGTCTACGCTTTGTTTAAAACACACATTAAATTATAGCATACATTTGTGCGTTGGGAAAAATGGCGTCGCACTTATTTGCATTGTCAGCTAGTTGAGCTCTCTTGAAAGTTGGTAAAATTAAGCTTCGTACTGTTGTTTTATTTTGTAAAATCATTTAAAAGATTTAGAAATTGCTATTCCATTAGTTTGATTGAAGTGATGGCACGTGTCCGTGTTAATGCCAACATCAATATTCCAATTCCATTTGAAAGGATTATCACCAGCAGCATTTAAATAATTCAATTATTTACTTTACTCAGGTAAAGGCATTAGACATTCGTATTTTTTCCAACAGAAGTGCAACTTTTATATTGTGCTTTTTTTTGTGCCTATATATTTTTTTTCACGGCATGCATCGTTTTGCTGCCGTGTGCAATGACGATGAGTTTATTTGGCGCACACAAGAAGGTATTCCATCCTCACACTCACACAAACACACACACACATACCCCTACAGGTGAGAGATGTTGTCTGTGGGTGTGTGAGAAGAATTTGTTGTTGGTGCCACTAATAGTTTTCAGCTCGTAAAAGCTTTGTTGTGGGACTTCGATCTCAGCTTCAGCTCAGCACCATTTGCTGTTGCTTCTGACTCTTGTTACTGTTGCTTCTGTTGCTTCTGTTGCTGTTGCTGTTGTTGCTGTTGCTGTCGCTGCTGCTCGTGTGCTTACCATAGCGGAAACTTCCCAGGCAATTTCCGCTTTAAGTACCATTAAATTCGTATTCGTTTTAATGAGCTCTCAACATGATGCTGCCAGGCTGGCATACTGTTAGCCTGTCCGCCCACCCGAACTGACTGCTTGTCTTTATTTTAATGACATTCGATTCTGTGTCTATCCTTCAGCATGATAGGCATGCTGTTTTTACTCCATCCCAACAAAGCAAACAACAGCTTGAAGTTATTTTGGCATTTGCTTGGGGTTCGTTTAAGAAGAAGAATCTCTCAGAAATACCGCTCTTCATCTCTTTATCTTCTTTATCTTCTTGACCATCAGACAGTGAAATCTGCTTAAGTTAACGCACCTGCTGTGTGCTCCTTTCAGTCGAAACAAATCGATTCATTATCAGCTCGCTTGTCAACCACAAAAGCAGCCAACCTGCTGTTGCTGCAGCTGGCAAACTAATTAATTTTCTTGCTTTTGAAAATGGCATAAAGCATTGCGTATACGCCACGTTACATATAATTACTTTCTCCCAGCAAATGCCATTACCTCTTAATAAATAATTCAAAGCATGTATTGAACAAAAGCAGAAATACTACACTACCATACGAAGTAAAAGTAGTAAAAAGTGTAGTATTAGTAGTTGCAACAAAGTTGGAAAATACACGCCTCTTTAGCAAATGACTTCTTGGGCGTGGCTTCATTTATTAGAGCCCCGTGAAAGCAATTATTTAAGTGAAAACTTTGAGCTTTCTTGCAAGTTTAGAGACCTGGTTTCCTCCATCTTTCCCCCTCTTTTGCTCTGGCCTCTGGGAATTGTATTCGGTTTTGGCTTACATTATCTCATTGCGTTGTGCGTTGCACGTTGCATTTAGTTGGGATACATATAAAGCAAAACTTTGTTGAGCTCTCCTCTTTTGAAGTCTAATGGTTTTGTTGCTGTTGCTGTTGCTGTTGCTGCTACGTGTTGATGATACCTGAGTTACTACCTGTTACCTGCCCATCTTAAGTGGCTGCGTTTCTGTTTCTGCTTAAATTATAATTCCACAATCTCTGGGTTTTCTTCTACACTAAATACACATTTTTACATCTTCCTTTCTGTGAATCCTTAATACAGCTTTTTGACTGTTTTATGTTTTCTAATAGATAGTGTCTAAGCAGCTGTCAAGTGCTCAAGTGAAAGAGTGGCTTGCTTTAAAGATTTGAGGTAAAGGAAAAAATAAGATAAAGTTAATAAATTACCCAGTGCTTAATAAATAAAAAGGAAAATACACAAACATATATTTTTTATGGATTAATAAAGATTACAACAGTATAATGGGGAATGGTATAAGAACGAGTTTGTTGAGGAAAGAAAATAGTTAAATAACAAGTAAAAAAGAGAAAGAAAATTTTACTATAATTAAATATCTATGGATATATTTATCGTTAATATATCCATAGATATTTAATTTGATTTTAGGATTTAGTTAGCGATTGAAATATTTTACAGTGGAAAGAAAGAGACTTAAAAAATGTAAAATAAAAGAGAGAGAGAGAGAGAGAGAGAGAGACAGATAAGAAAAATATTTAAAAAGAAAGAATAAGTATGAGATTATTTATAATATTAACATATAATATTTCCATTGCGAAATAAATGCACTTTTTTTAATCCAGAATAGCTCAATATAGAAGCAACTGGCGGACACATTTTTAAGTAAGTTTAAATAGCTAATATAGTCATATATTTTGTACTTAATTAAAACAAAAATGTTTATAAAGAATAAGTTTTTTTTTAAATCAGTATGAAAATATTTTTTTAATATTTACTTCCATTGCAAATTAAATGACTTTATTTTCACAGAATCTTTATGGATGAATACGTTGATTGGAAATGTTGTTAAATATTCAGAAAAATATTGAACATATTAAAAGTTGTGAGTGCAAAATCAGAAACATGACTGTCGATGTTTGCACTGCCTTCGTAAACAGAATTGCTGGAATTCTATTTGCCAAGTTGCCACATTTAATGTCCTTTTCGGGGAAACTTTTCTTTGGCGTCTGAGTTGACAGCTTTTACTACGAAAAATGCTTTGAATCAGTCAAAATGAAGAGTTGAAGTCAAGTGACAGGTGCAGTTAGAGACATGAATGGGGTGTCTATGGAGCCACTCACTTCCACAAATTAAATAAACACCTATTTGGCATGCACACAACGAATTGTGCAATTACATTACGCTGCACACATACACATACATTTGCATATAGAAATAAGGAGACTGACTGACTGACGGTTAACAGTTAACTGAGGTGAGAGCAACATTTGTAGTCAGCGGACGTCGAATTTCCATAACACATCATTTCAGCAAGTTGTCCTCGTACTTGTCGTTGTTGTCAGTTGAAACAATTTATCATATGTTGACAGAGCAACTGTCAACTGTCTCTGTATGTGTGTTTGTGTGTGTTGGGTGTGTGTGTGTCAAGTGTTGTTGCATGTTGGTAAAGGATAAGCTTAATACTTTGCATGTATGCAACATTAGTGTGACATTTTGTTGTGCCAGCTATATTTGCAACTTTCCACTTGTCACGTGTCACGCCGTTTTATTTGCGACAAGTTGCAAGTTCGGCCGTCGGCCTGTTTGCTCCCGTGTCCTGTGTCCCATGTCACTTGCAACTTTTGTTATTCTGCTGTTCATCAACTATTTGCCACGTCAACTGGCGGCACTCAAGACGACACTTAATTATGTTTTTTCCACTTCTGCACAAAGTTTTCCCTCCATCCGTTAGTAAAGAAAAATTGCTGGAAATGTCAAAATGATTTTGCCGTTGTTCCGGCACTAGCATCATAAATTATTGAAATTGCCAGTCTGTCATAGCCATAGTTGACTGTGAGTGTGTCTGTGTGTGTGTTTTTTTTGACTCTATGCTCTGCTATTGTACTCGTATTTTAGTTTCTACAGTTTCTTTTATTTCTTTCCAACTTTTTTGTTTTTATTTTATTTTTCTTTATATATTTTGTTTTATTTTGCAATTTAATTTGGTAGCAGGTGCGACGCGACCCCGTCTTTAACAGAACTAAGCATCGCAGTCAAAGCATTTTCCCACAAACTTTTCCACTTATTTTTCCAAGGAAGCACCATCGAAAAAAAAATAGAGTGAAAAGAAAAATGGGAAAATATTCTGGCGCTGCGGTTGGGGATAAACTATTTGCCAGTGTATTGTGCAGTTTGTTTGCCGAAGCAGGAAAATGGGTCCAGGAATGAGGTCTTGGCTGCTGTAAAATTTATTTTGTTTTCGCATAACTTGTATGTGTTTTTCCAGCTGTTGTGCAAGTATGTGTGTGTGTGTGTACCTGCCACTCAATAAATAACTAGCGAAAATAAACCGGCTACAGTTGAGGGAAAAAAACTTGTGTATTGCCTCGACATGACAATTTGACGTTAGTTTCACATTTAATTATAAATTTCCTTTTGATTGCCGCCAAGATTTTCTTGTTGCTACTTGAAATTTTAGTATGTTTTCTTTTAATAACGACTGAGTCTGGAACAGAAATAAAACTTGAAGAGCGTGTAAACAGTTTAACATTAAAAGATAAATAATTTTGAATAAAATTTGCACAAATTGTAAGTGTAAAAGTGTGTTTACTTGTAATGCTTTTTATCTAAATTTGGCTTGTGCTTAACGACGTCACCAATTGGAAAACGATTCAATTTCGATCGACGTTTGGAATTTTTTATTTCCTGCTGGACAAGCTGTTCATTCCGACGATTACGTTCACGATCACGATCATTTTGCTGTTGTTGTAGAATTGTCCAGTCGTAGATATGATCATATTGAAGATTTTGTTTGCAAAAGAGAATGTGAAATAGTTTACGTAAATATGTATAATCAGGTTCGTCGTGGAAACGTAAATTCCGTGCATATTTCATGAACAATCCAAATTCATTGGGCCAATTTTTGCAAGTGTCATCGATCGATAGGCTCCGTTTCATTTCCGAAATCTTTTCGTACTTTTGCTGCTTGGTGGCCGCAATGATTCCCTGCCAGGGCAGTTTACCCTTTTTAAAATACATAATACAGTAACTCAACGATTCAATATCATCGCGACGAGATTGTTCGACGCCTTGTTGTGCATTAATCGACGCATATCGTGCAGTCCCCGTCAAACTGCGATCATCACGATAGGGTATATGCTCGTGACTAATTGGATCCTGATATAGTTTGGCCAGTCCAAAATCTATTATATACAACTTGTTGCAATGTCTGCCCAATCCCATTACAAAGTTATCCGGTTTCACATCTCGATGTATGAAGCTGTGCCGATGTACACACTCGATTCGCATCAACAACTGATCGGTGATCATCAGCACGGTCTTTAAGGAGAAGTGACGTTTGCAATAATTAAATAAATCCTCCAGGGAGGGACCCAACAGTTCCATAACCAATGCATTGAAACGCTTCTCAGTGCCGTAATGAAAACATTCTGGCAATCCAACATGCGAACCGATTCTTTGATATACCTTTGTCTCATGACGCAACAAAGGAGGTTTGGCGTCGAAGGCTTCAACTTTAATAGCAACATCCTTGCCATCCTGCGTATTAATACCCTGATAAATCTCGCCAAAGGATCCCCTTCCAATTGCCTTCAACACACGATATTTTCCGCCAACCAGACGATTCTCCAGCGACAAATTCGAGAGATTAACACGACCGGATGCCATTTCAAGGAAGTTCGAGGATAATATAAAATAATATGTTTTGAGATTCTGTTATTCGATAATTGATTTTAGATAATAATTTTGTTTTTGAGAGCGCGATATCCAATTGGATACCCACTTCAAATGCTTGTATGAAACGTTTTTTATTTTTAAAATCTGAAATCCGAGCTAAATGTAATTCATATATGTATTGTCAATGCCTACTTTAGGTTTTCTTTAACTCATAGCGAGTACTTTATTCTACAAAATAGCAACAATTTATTTATACATAATTGTATATAGACTATTTATAAATAATAGCCATTTATCCTTTTTTTACAAGGAAAATATTAAAATTCAATGCGCGATAATAAGAAATCATATCGTTTGAAGTGCGTTAAATTAAAAAGAAAGTATTTAAAAATAAATGCTTTTATTTTTAAATTCTTAGTAGATAATTGAGATTAGTTATTTATCGAATAAAGAACGTGGAACATTTCTGCATTTATTTCTACAAGTATTAATAAATGCAACTATAATTTAAATTCAATAAATGAATTCCAAATACTTTAAAGTTGCCATATCAATAGATTCAATTTTCTCGTAAATGCGGTAATAATATTTAATTCCAAAACTATTTCACTTTCTCGCTCTGAAATTGTTTCTCTATAAATGGATACAAATTTTAACTTTCTGACGTTGTAGCTTTAATATTTCAGTCAAGGTTCATTTAATATTAAACGCTTTAATATAACATCCTGTGTATGTGTAAAATTTATAAATATGAAATTAGATCATTAGCTTGCAATTTTACAATTAAATAAAGTGAGGTTTAGAGCGAGACAGACAGATAGTAGAGTACAGAGAACGAGACCACAACAAAGCCAAATGAGTAAAAATTAAGCGCAACGGAAATAAATAAATAATGGACAAACACACGGAAAATGAAGCATTTATAAAGCAGCTTATGTACGTTGATGATGTCGATGATGATGATGACGTTAACGATAATGATCACATTGCTGTCTCGCTAAAGTGTTTTACTTCCTCTCTTTCACTTTCTGTGTCTTTCTCTCTCTCTTTCTCTATCGCGAAGCTGCAGCAAGCGTTGCAACATGACAATGCCAACAAAGAACAAAGCGCCTTAAATTCTAGTGTCTATGGTGTGTGTGTGTGAGAGTGTGGGAGTGTGTGTGTTTGTGTGTGCAGGTGCATTAAATACTATTACGAGCATTTGTTATAAAGCACCTTTCACTTGGCAAAGTCCATTGTTAATAATTTTGAAACAAAAGGCCACACTAAAACAATAACTAAGCACGCAGTAAGTAGTAAGTAAGTAAGTAGATGACAATGAAGTGGGAGGTGTGTGTGTGTGAGTGTGTGTGTATGTTGAAAGGGGAAGGGGAGTGGCTTTTAACTGGCCCAAAGTCAGTATACACACAAAAGTACTTTGGCCAAGCCATAGAAATAGACATAAAAAGTCGAAATAAAAGAGAGACGAGAAATAACAGCCAAGCAGCTGAAGAAGAAAATGACGATGTGGCAGCAAATAAAATAAAACAAATATAATGAGATTTTCTACGGCAACAACAACAACAACAACAATAAGGATGGCCAAAACGGGCCAAGCCAAACAAGCATTGCATACTTATCAGCGCACTGAAGAGAGACACGACTCACAAAGGACGAGGCACAAGGAACGTGCACAAAAATGGCGTCGCTGATGTTGCCGCTGCTGATGCTGATATCTTTTGTCTGTCTGCAAACATACTTATGTATATACATATATTTATACATATATCTATTTATATACGTATGTGTGTGCATAACAACTAAATTTATTTTAGTTTTAACTATTTGCCGGGCACAAACGACAAGCGGCGAAAAAGCAAAGCGCGACAGTATTCAAGTGTGTGTGTGTTTGTATGTGTCAAATACTTTATTCGAAACACACACACACACACACACACACACACACTGATGCACATATTTATTTTCACTTTTCACCAGCACAAAGCAGCAGAGCACAAAGCGTATTATAAATTACATACTCAATTTTCTTCTTTCTCTTTTTCATATGATTTTTTTTTCGCTCTCTGTGCCATTGGCAAAAAAGTTTAGAAGGCTTTTGTAGTTATCTCTCTGTATATATATTCATTTATGTGTGTCTGTGTGTGTGTGTGTGTGTGTGTGTTTATATATATTTGATTATTCTTATTTTTAGTTTTTGTTGTTTTAGACTAGTTTCAATTTTTGTGCTCTGCGGGCCTTGTTATTGTAATTGTAGCAGTTTATGTTCTTTGCTATGCAAACTTAATTCCATTTCGCTGTTTATGTGCTTAAAGCCAAGTGCTTATGTACTTGTTAAACGTAAATATGACCAGCATATACAGGGTGTCCACTACGCACCCACAATCCCAACAATCAACATTGTGTGGGTGTTGTTAATTTCACAAAGATTGTTATGCAGGTCGGATGCTGATTTTGCTGTTATTAAATCTAAGTTGCTGCCTATTAGACGTTGTTTAACATTAGAATACAGGGTGCGTTAAATGTAGAATGACTTGATTTCTGTATTAATTTGTGTCTGATTTAATCCAAATAACTGGTTATTTGATTTATTTTAAAATGTATTAAACTGAATACAGGGTGTTTGAGCTTTATTGTAGATATACAGTACGAGTTGGTGCTTTATAGCTTTGAATTTCCTGCGAGGGTGACAAAATGACAATAGAACGTATGCGTAATTACTACAGAATCCAAACTACATGGTGTAGATTTTGAGAAAGTCATTAACATATATTTGGACCATCTTATGTTACCTAGAGGCAGTTAATACAGGGTGTCTGTTTAGTTTTATAATATTTGTGAAACTTTCTTAGAGCGTTTCTACTCATATTAAAAGTTGACTTGTATTAATATTGGGTAATTAATTGTAGTTGTTAGCAGCAGTAGCTGAAGCACCCTGTTTGTGGCAATCAAAGAAACAGCAGCAACAAAAACAACATAAAGCAGCATCGTCAAGCACGAAAAAGTGGTCACCCCACACAGTCAAAAGTCTGCACGTCTGGACACTTGGGATGAAGGGACGGACATTATTGCTGCTGTCAACGTCGCAGTCGCTGTCTAACGCTGCTGCTGCTGCTGTCGATGCTGCTGCTGCTGGTGCCGCTGCTCTGCTAGCAGAGACTGTACCCAGCGTACTACGCAAACAACTCACACTGGTACTGACAAGAGTGAGAGCGAGAGAGAGAGCTAGAATAAGAATGTGAGAGAGAGGGATATATAGGAGAGCAAAGAGCTGATTTTAATATGTACAGATGTACATATGGCGGCATATGGCAACATTCCTCGTGCTCACTCAAAGCAGGAGCAACAAAAGCAGCGACAGCGACAGCGACAGCAGCAGCAGCAGAGGCAGCGGCAGAGCTGTCGACAGAGCTGATGGCAGCAGCAAAGTTTGAAGTTTCTGTTGACGTTGGCAGGCAGTAAAATTTCATACATTTTGGTACCGCCACCCCAGGAGCTGGGAGTAGCAACAACAGCAACCAAGAGCAGCAACATCAACACCCCGTGACTCCCCTTGCTCATTTCCAGTTAATCTTTTTTTTTTTGGCGGGGTGGTTTGTGTGTCCCAGCCTCAGCCTCAGCAACAGCAGCAGCATCGACAGCAGCAGCAACATCAGCAGCAGCAGCAGAAGCAGCGACTGCGGCAGCGATGTTGCCGGGACCATAAAAATGGATTTTTATTATGCTGCTGCCGTTCTGTTGTTGCTGCTGCTGCTGCTGTTGCTTCACTTTTCTCTTCTTCTTCTTCTTCAGCATCATCTTCTTCAGGCTTGTTGTTGTTATCTCTGTGGCAGAGCTTACTCTCACCTTGGCAGAGCAATGGTTTATAAAAACTTTCGCTCAGCAGCTCCGGCAAAAAGCGTCTTTTGAGCAAAGCTTTGAGCAAAAGTTTAACCAGGCAAGCTCAAAGCGCGCGATATGGAAGAGAGGGAGACAAAATGAGTTAAAGAGAGAAAGAAAGGGATTTTAAATGACTGACAAATAATTAAATATTAAATCAAATATAAAATATTTAACAATTGTTGAGTATTTGGAATTAAAGCCTTTGATTTTATTCAAATGTTTGTGGCTGACCGGAGCATCCGTAATTACACTTGGCGAGTAAAGTCGACTTTTATTTGTAACCTTAGTAAAAACTACTTATTTTTGAAACATAAGATACAAGCTCTAAATGAGGAAAAACTGATTTAAAGCTTTGTCTTGTCTAGAACATATACATATGTATAATATTATTATAACTATATATTTTAAGTCCTTTTTTTTGATTTATTTTATAATCTGCTTAAATAATTTTTGCGTACATTTTTAATCAGTACTCTAGAATTTTGAAAGCATCACTATGTAAAAGAATGGTTTATTCGTAGCCCACAAAGAATTACATTTTCCTGATTCTAAGCTATATATCTGAAAAAAAAATTTTAAGTTAAGTATAAATGGATAGATGTTTCAATGTTTACATATATGGATAAATAAATTTTCACATAAACTAAATATATAATGTTATATTCAAATACATTTATTCGATTAAATTTATTTAAACATTGAAAAATCGGATGAAAGAGATTTATTCAGAGTAAAGCTGTATAAAATGGGTTGTGATACTTTCCACTAATCTAATATACTAGATCACCTTTGGAAGATGTCTTGAATAAGTTGCAGATTATAAAATTTGTTTTAAAAAAAGCAACATTATTTACTTTTTCCCTATAAAAACTAGAAAAACTAGCTTAAAAAATAATTTTTTGTTAGTCCAAAAACAGCCTAATTGCTCGTTAAGTCTGATTTAAATTAAAGCTATATTTTTAAGTCCAAATTGAAAGCAATAAAAATAGAACTCAGCAACAATAACAATGCAAGGAAACTCACTCAAAAAGCTTCAGAACTGTGATGCTGCAGAAATCACTCAAAATCGAAAGCCGGCAGCAACAGTCTGTCTGCTTGTATGTGTGCGCGAATGTATACACATTTATAAATGTATATATGTATATTTGTTTGTTATATATAAGCTACTATGTAATAAACAGTACAGCACTGGCCTGGCCAGCCCTGGGCCGGGGCCACCCCCAAAAACAGGACACTGTTGGGATTAAGTCGCCGCTGCGAGATGCGAGCAGCGAGCAGCGAGCAGAGCAGCTCATGTATGAGTCATATGTATGTGTGATGCTGTACTAATGTACATATATAGAGGTATAGGTGTGTGTGTGTGTGTGAGTGTATTTTGTATTATTTTGTTGTTGCTCTTGCCATTTTGTACATAAATCACAAGCAGAGAGAGCTGCTGCTGCTGCGCATCCATTTGAGTTTGAGTGTGTAGTTGTAAGAGTGAGCAGCTGCTGCTGCTGATTCTGCTGCTGCTGCTGCTGATGCTGCTGCTGCTGTTGCTGTTGTCGCTGCTTTTGCAGTGGTGTGCGTGTGCCGCCATTTGGAATTTTTCGAAATTGGGGTTCGCTACAACAAACGCAATTCGTAGTAGACGTTTAGGCGTCAACTAGTGCGCTTGGTGCTGCGCTTACACACGTAACACAACCGCTCAGCGATCAACGTTTGCCACGGCTCCAGTTCCTGCTGCACACACACACATCTACGCACACACACTATACACACTCATACCCATTGAGAGGAACAAACAGAAAGAGACACACTTGTACATGACAAATGGTTGGCAGAAAAACGAAAGAAAGCAAAATCAGAACAAAGCGACACTCGACACTGGACCAAACGAAAACTGCACTATCTCACAAATAGACAAATTGACAAAGAGACAGGCACATCTACACACTCACACACACACACACACACATATGACACTCGACAGTACAATAATTAATTATAATTTAGCTTTAAGCTGATGCCCGACACATTTGACAATTAAACACTTTGAACAACTCACAACCAGCTGGAGCAAAAAGAAAAATGAAATCAATGAAAAGTGAAACTTTGTGCAAACTCATAAAAAATTTAATAATAATAATGTTACTGTAAATGCAAGTAAACAGTGTTAACAACAAATGCCACAAGCAACTAAATTATTTATATATTTAAATGAAAAAGAAACTTAATTTGAAATAATGAAACGTTGAAAGTGCGCGGTATATCGCCAATGGGTATGTACTTGATGTTGTAATGGAATATACGTCTATATGTCTGTTAAATTAATTTGGTGTTGTCAATGTTGTTGTCGTTCTTCTTCTACTTGTACTCTTTATTGTTGTTCTTCTTCAAACTCATCATTAATGATAATAATTAATGACACGGCAATAGAGTGAGTATACTTTGTACTAACTATTTATACTATCATAGAATATTCAATGATTTATACTTGAGCTTAAATGCTTATTAAATAATTTAAGGAAAATAGATGTTGCTTCAGATATATTTTTTTAATTTTTATATTAATCCTTATATGAATATTTTTTTGTAAATATCATAAACCATGTAAATAAACTCGCTTTAATAGAGTACATTACCAAAAGTTTAAAATTAAAAATTTTAAATGGACCAAAAGTTTAAAGTATAAGCCATATTATACTTTTAAAGGTTTTGCCCACATTAAATAAATCTTCTTATGTATTTAAAACATTTTTGTTAGTAAAATAAATGTTGCTTGATCATTTTTAAAAATTTAATTTCCAAAATACTATAAATTTAATTTAAGAATAATATATAAAATAAGTTGAAAAAAATTATTATATAAAACACATCTACATGCTATTTTAAAGCAAACATCTTTACAAAGTCGGCACAAGTTATTTCAACTTAAATTAGTTTTCTTCTAAGAAGTTATAAAAAGTTAATGAACCAATTCATTGGCAAAGAAAATCCCCATAGATTGCTGAGGAATTGGATGGAAAGCAGACCACGAATAATTTTCCACTAATAAATAAGTTAGGGAACTGGCTTTAGGGTCTTTCGTTAGTTGCCAAATTTCGCACAGTCTCTTTGAGTGTGTGTGTGTGTGTGTGTGTGCGTTGGTGTGTGGCTGACTACTACTACAACTACACACAGATACACTCAGATACTCACAAACACACACAGACACTTATTACTGAGCATCTCTCTGGACAGCATCGGCATCGCATCTGAGTTGATGGCGGGTGCTGTCGTAAAATTGAGTTCATCGTGAATTCGAAACGAGAATTCGCAGCAGGCAACCCTGCAAATCTGAGGCACATACAAGAAGCAAGGAGCACACTCACACACACACACTTACACACTCGCAGATGCGAGTGTCATGCGTCGTACGCGATGTCAAGGACCGCACCCAAAAATACTTTTTTTTTAGCTGCTGTTGTTGTCCGTTTTCTAAGGAGCAAGAGATGATTTGTAGCATCAAGTTTTAGGAGTGCACAAATGTGTGTACATCTGTGGCCATTAATGACAGGTTGTTGCCATTCCCAGGTTAATGTTGTCGTTGTTAGGTGTGCGGAAGGAAATGACATTTTTATGTCTCTCTCTCTCTCCATCTCTCTCTCTCTTAAATTCCCTCTTTCGTTCAGTCCTCACCACATTGCAAGTTCTCTAAAAAAATGGGAGTACGTGCTTTGCATAAAAATTACAAGTTTTTTCTACATCAAATTTCTTTCAGCTGAACTAAAAAAGTTGAGTCTTATTTATCTCTTACGCTTGGTTGGCGTTACAAATTTGTTAGCTGCATTATCAAGTTTCTTTTTGTGAAACTTTTTACAGAGACTTTATTTACTTTGAAGTCGAGGGTCTTTTTTAATAAAGAGGAATGAAAATTATTTTCGTTCTTTTTAAGTCTGTCAATAAAGATATAGGGATTAAAGGTTGAAGTGGGCATGAGACTTAAGAGTTCAAAAAGAGAATACACAAAAAAAGGTACGGGATTATTAATTCATTACAAAATTATAAGCAGTCGAGATAGAAACTTAAGGAAATTAAAACTATCAAGTTAAATTTAACAAGTTGAAATTAAAATTAAAATCTAAATAAAATAAAAATAAATTTGATAAATGATAAAATCAATGCAAACGGTGATAAAAGTTGGTTATACTTGATTCAAATTTTTCTTTTGACTGTGAGCAACTAATTTTAATAAATTTTATTTTTTAAGGAGTCAAATGTCTTGTTCCAATTTGCCTACTTTTATGCTGAGTCAGAATTATTATTATTGATTCATATAAGTAATATTATTATTTTCATACTCTGAATACATACTTTAAAAATTCAAATCAAGAGCTTAGAACTCAAAATTCTTAACGATAATATTTTTCTTGTGTACTAAAGTTATATATCTATAAGAAATATACCTGCTGTGGGTAGTAAATGATACAAATTTTAATTTGTATGATTAACTGACAGATGTTGTTGGAAAAGAAGTTAGTAGATAATTCTTTACCTTAACTATTATTGTAGATAATTTCTAACACCCTGTAATCATAAGCTCAAGGACAGCATCTCTTGGACCAAGTCCCTAGTTAATGACTTAACTAATTTCCACTTTAATTTTCACTTAAGTATCAACTAACTGTTCACTGGCCCATACAGCACATTAAACAGTGCTTTGAGCAGCCCTGACATCTATAAAA
This sequence comes from Drosophila putrida, assembly GCA_037043535.1. Lineage (NCBI taxonomy): Eukaryota > Metazoa > Arthropoda > Insecta > Diptera > Drosophilidae > Drosophila > Drosophila putrida. Next base: position 369,196 of record JBAMBI010000465.1, read on the forward strand.
CAGCCACTACACAAGCTCGTCAAGCTGAAAAGTAAAATCTATAAAAAAAGGTGCTACGACCTCTAACACTTTCATCTTCTTTGCGAGTAAACAAATGTTCTTTTCATTCCTTTTAATGCTCTTTTTCTCCCCACTTTTCTGTCACTCTCTTATTGTCTGTTCCTTGGCAAGTTTTTTTTTCTCTGTCTGCGACTATGGGGAAAAGCGTGGAAACCATTGACATTAAAATCATGTTTAAGTGCTCATATGACAGCAATGCGACAGCGATGAGAACTAAAACAACAACAACAACAGCTAATTGCCAGCCATTGAGACAGCTTCGCCATGGGATATATGGGTACAGTAGTAGCTAGACTGTGTGCGACACAGGACATCATTTGCATGTCTGTGTGCAAATGTCTGTGCCTTAGTATTTGTGAGTCTACATAAAAACCACAAGAGAGCAGGCGAGCAAAATTCTATGGCAGAGCAGTAGTCAGTAAAGCAAAACTAAATCGACTTGACTACACTGAGAGAAATAATAGAGTACTTAAGTAAATAATATTTGTATATGCAATATAATAAATTCTTGTTTGAGGCTCATTTTTTGAATGTTAGTTAGCTAACTCAATAAATAAAATATCTGTCAACTTATGGTACAATAAATGATAATATCTGACGCCAAATTTCTTGTTTGCCGAATGCCTCAAGATTAATTCTCATGTATAAAATCATTTAAGACATGAGCGCAGCTGAAACCTGTTATTAATCTCTAATTGGGTTTTATCAGAGCACATAAGGTGCGACTCACAGAAATATATTTTTGAAATAAAATTTTTGTGAAATCAACCAGTAATTTTCTTAGTATGAATTTTGATTTATCAATTTACCAGAACTCTCAAATAATTTTTGGGCTTATGATATCAAGCAGTTATTATCTTATCAATTTAAAGAAAGATATTGAAAGGCATATAAGTTCTGACTATAAAATTCGATACATTTGTTAAAAAAGTACTTTATTTTAACGAATTTTGAACTAAACTGTCGGATTTAATAAAGAACGATTTACTTTTGCGTTGACTGAAGTTTTTAATTTATTACTTAAAGATATATCGTCTTCTTTTCAGTTTAGACTGAAAACTTATTTTGAATTTAATTTAACAATTTAGAAAAAGTGCAAAGTGCCAAAAGCGGCTTTGATCTAGCTTAGTCACTTGTATTTAGTATCTTTCTTATATTTAAGTCTATTTTTTTCTCAGTGTAATAGAAAGGTTTAGCCATTTGCACACGAGTATTTATTATGCACACTTGGCTTGAATGCGGTTGTAGGTTTACGATGTGACGCGTCATTGGTTGATTTGAGATACTTTCAGTTTATATTATTTTTATCCTTCCCCTCCTCCATCACTCTCTATTCATCCGCCTCACCTTTCTTTGGGTCTGTTCATTGAAGCATCAGGCGGCTGACAATCGATAAAAAGTCGACGAGCATGAGAAATTTAAATAGCTACAATGTGTCGCATCAAAATCAATAAGGGAGAGATAGATAAAGGCAGAGGGAGAGAGAATCTCAGTTGCAGCCTCAGCTGTTGTGGCATGGGCCAACATCCAGTTGACAGCTGCTGAAATCATGCAATTTTTATAAACGCCTCTCAGAATTCGATGCCATTCGTCGTTGGCTTTGTTCAATTGCTTTCATTGTTGGCATTCAGTTTTTGGGCGCCAATTCGCTATAGTAAAGAGCCAGGATTCGCAGCCTGTGGCCGTCGCAAATGTGTGTCACGGGCCATGGCTTATAGTCCTGGCTTGTCCTGGCCGGGGTCTCTATTCAATTGGCAGTTTGTCTGTTGTCTGTTGTTGGCTCGCTGATCAGCTGCTGTCGCTGCTGACAACAAAGCGCGTGTATCCTTTTGTTATCTAGCCTCCCCAAAAAATAGAAAAATCTTCAGCACAGCTGACTTTTCTCCTCTCTTCTCTCGGCCTGTGTGCATTTTCCATATGCACTACTGATTTATAAGTAGGTCTTGGGTTTGATCGGTAAATAACAGTTGTCGCTATTCTTTGTGATTTTATTCTCTTTCTGCCTCACAATTTAAATAGGCAACTGTTGAAGGAAACTCACTAAACAAATTTATTATGTTTCATAGAATATTTTAATGGAGCGGATTGTATCTAACTATTGAAAATTAAGATAACCATATAATTATTATTTTTAAATAATTGTTCTGCAATTTCGTGGAGTCTATAATCAAATTTAAAAAAACAATGTTCAGGCTTTAATTTAAATATAATACAGCTTAACAGTTTTTCGGAGGACTTTAGTCACTATCTAGAAATATAAATAAGATCATGTTGTAAGAAAAATTTTATAATTTGTATAGGAAGAAATAAAATTCGGAAAATTTAGCCTGAAATCAATCAGAAACTATCTAAAACCAAGTGTTTTAATCTGGATTCAACTACGAGTTTCATTTCGTTTTTAGAGAGTCTCTTATCTTATACACTAATTTAATGAATCATTCTTCTTAAACAAATAAAATAATAAGACAAGTTTTAACAGTTGAATAATAACAACAGCCTAGTATTGATTTTCTAATAGAACCTTATTTTTTATTTTATATGGTTCTCATGGTTTTAACCCCATATAACAATTATATTTATCTTACTCAACTAATCTTCATAGTAATAAAAATAGAAACAATTTCAAAAAATCAGTTAACCATTTACAAAAAAATGAGTACAATGAGAGTTAAAGTTGACGAAACCATCAAGATCTTTAACTCGTGGATGACATTCACCTTTGATGATGCTTTGTTGACTTGACGAGGGAGAAGGCGATAAGAAGAGAAGGAGCGAAGGAGCGAAAGAGAGGGAGTGAAATCAGAGTTCCATTGATAAAAACGCGCGCGCATACAAACAGGATATAAAAATGCATTTGCAATGCCGTAAACGCCAGCAACAATAAAAAGGACACACACGCACACAAGCGTACACAAAATACGCACACAGTTGCACATATAATCATAAAATCAGCAAGGATAACAATAACAAGGAGCAGCGGGCGCTCTCGATGAGTATGTCCTAAGCCAATGCACGTTTTGAATGAAAGGCAGGCCAGCTGCCTGGCAGGATAACAAACCTAAAGGCTTCTCTAGCTGAAACCGGATTTCTGAGCGAGGGCGAGAGGGAGAGGGAGAGCGACAGAGAGTGATCCTGTTACCGTGCTCGGATCAACCCCTAAATAGGTGGGATCGTGGGACTACTTAAGGCTCTGGGCCGGGATGAGAGTTTTGTAGCATTGCGCATTCAGCAAATCGTACAGTTCGATCGCGACAGTGGCAAGGATCACACACAAGGCTCCCAGTGCGCGTTCTCGCAAATCGCCAAAAACGTATACATATTGTTATTAAAAACGAGTGCTTGGAAACTTGTTTCGCACGGTTCGGTTCAGTTCGGTTCGGTATTTGTATCCTGGGTCAATGGCTGACCCCAGCGCCTTGAATGCCTCCTTAAGGCGTATAATTGAGAAGGACATTCGCCTCAGCTAGGTTTCAATAACAACAACTACATCAGCTGTTTTGCATCTCATTAAACAAGTTCCAGTTTCTTGAGACCTCAAAGTCTGAAGGACTTCAGTATAAGTGTCAGTGACGTCGTTTGGTACGTTTTTCTCCTGGTATCCACTGTAGGCCTCTATGTATTCTGACCATAAGGCACGCGGTGAATGCCAAGAGCGAACGAAACTCTACATTTTGAAAAACAAAAAACAAGCGACGAATAATGTGTGCATATCAACAAATAATTTCAATATAAAAATAACTTATAGAAAAAGTTATTATTACAAAAAAATTGAAGGAGAACAATAAATCTGTGAATGTGTGAAATTAAATTATTGTTAATTACTATTATTATTTGTTGAGCATTTGGTTAATCCTTTAAATAGAAGACTCTTGGGTAAGTATAGTTCTTAAGCTAGTCATTTCGATTGAAATTAAGATCCATTTACAAAGAAAAGTTATTAGTGAAAAACTTCATCTATGAAAATGAAAAGCTATGCAATGATAGAAGAGATTTTATATATAGTACATACTTAATAGATTCTCAAGGTTTAAAATTAAATTGATTTTATAAAAACTCGTCTTTATTTACTTAAAAATATTATTAGAGAGTGAACAAAACATATATTAAGCTTTAGATTTTTCCGCTGCTCTTTTCTACTTATGACATCATATTTTTCCTAAAAAAGTATGAATAAAGTATGAATCGTTGTCGTTCGATTTATCTTTCATCGTATGACCAAAAAATAGATACATTTATAGATCTTAAAAAAGATATATAGGAATCTGTAAGTATAATCAAAAGATATAGGATCACGGTTAAACGAATATGTATGCGCTTGAAGAACAATTACATTTTCAGAAAAGTAATAGACTTTATTTCTAAGACCCAGGCAGACACCACTTTATCATAATAAAAATGTAATTAAATTTAAAATGAGGTTACAAATGCGATTATCTAAAGAGAGTAATTTGCATATTGAAGGGGTTTACGTAAGGCGTTCGCTAAGCTTATTAAAATAGCTAAAATAACTATTTGGATGCCATCTAAAATATGCCAATAAGCTGTTAAAAATGAAGCGGAAGACGAAGATTATAATTTCTTTTGCGGAAATTAATTTAACGTCAGCAACATGCAAAGCCCTTGCACAAATATGCATTAGTCGAGGCTTAGTGCAGCCGAAGGACGACAGAAGCAGAAGGAGGACGCGTAGAAAATGGCGAACGAGGATGAGTATGAAGATAACAAAATAAGGAGGAGCACAAGCACCAGCACCAGCACAAGGCACAAGGACAGCGGAAACGGAAATGGGCCGCAGTCCTTCATCACCCCGTAAAGTTAAGCAAGGCAGCCAAGTTGACAAAGGCAAATTGTCGGAAAAGCTGAAGGAGAAGTGACGGCAACACAAAAAGTTACTATGTAGAAAATTGCAATATAGAAAAAAGACAAGTTTTTGACATTTAAGTGCATTTCGCAAAAGAAAATTGCAAGAAGGTAAAGCCTTTCCAGAATTTAATATCTAAATATTTTAACAAGGCTAACAGGCAAAAATCTCTCGGCTAACAAAATGCATCTATGTTAAATATGCGCAGGAACAAATATGTAAAGCATGTGTAAATAACAAGATTCTAGTAGTTGACGACAGCAATACCCTGTTTTTGTTCATTTAGTAGGGTATCAAAAAACAAAGAGTAAAGAAGGACTATACTCGTTTACATATTTAGATTATTGCAGATTATTAGAGCCATGCAGAAATGAGAATCTTCAGTTAGAATGAGATAATATGATATCTAACCTAAGCCCTTGTGGTTGAATCCACTAGTACAATTAAATATATTATGCCAAATGGGTGTGTTTTGTTAACTGTTTTATATGTATCATTTTTAAAGGGAATGCACCAAATGACTTATAGGAGTTCAAGCCGGAAACCTCATTGATTACATATTTTTTATTAATACCTGAGGAATAGATTTTTCAAGCCTCGATGAAATCAGTATGAATAACAATAGTTTACTTGAATTGTCTCATTTTTGCAGGGTATATATTATGTTATTTTATGTTTATTCTTGTTCGAGCCCGAAACCTTATTGCTGAAGTGCCAAACTTAATAAACAATGTCCTTATCTTAAATTTAGCTACAAATAACATATAATACCCAAGTGAGCTCTGGCTTTACAGGGTATACGTGATACAAAAATAAAGTACACATGTTTGCCAAAGTGCTGGGATTTAGCTGCGACACATGAGCCAGTTGGGCGCAAGAGAGTGTGGGCGTGGCATGGTATGGTTGAAAGCGTTAGTTGCACACTCTAAGCAGAGCTCTCACTTATGTGAAATATACATACGTATATATGTATATATGTATATATGTGTACAGTCATGTGCATAGTTTGTTCACATTTTTTCGCATTTCCTCTTTTGTTGTTGTTGTTGTTGTTGTTGTAGTTGTATTTTTTTTGCGCTTTTCCACGCGCTTCTCAGAATCGCCCAGCTCTATATCCAGCCTTGGGGCGTTGTTGTTGCTGCCGCTTTGGCATGCAAATTTGTTTGCATGAAAATGAAGGAAGTTTATCCCTCTCATCCCAATATCCCCCACTTGATTCACCACTTGTGGGCATTGGGGCGTATGTGTTTCATTTTGCATATGCAGAAAATGTACAGCGTTGAATTTTATGCGAGGCACATGGCTTGAGGCACAGTCCATGGTATTCCTTTGAGTGAGAGTATTTTTCACGCACACACACACACATATGTACATAGATACACATACACACTCTGACCCAAGCTGGATTTTGGTGGCAATAAACGCAAAACTTAATAACTGTTCAATGGAGATTACTTGGGAAAATCCTGATGGGAAGCGGAGCAACATTTGCGAACAATGTTTGCCTTTTTCTTATGCAAATTTCGCAACGCAACTTGCAACTCTCAAGTGCCTGTGGTTGCCACATCCTTTGCATATTTAAGTGTGTATATGTGTGTGTGTGAATAGTTTCTGGGGTGGGGAATAGCAAAAACATTTTGATTGGCATTTGCATAAGCAGTTCAATGCAATTGCAAGCGGTTTCGTTTGGAGCCTTTCAACATTTTGATTTCCCTTTTTATCAAGAAGAGCATATGTGCCTGGAAATATGGCTATATCTATACACAACCCAGGCACATGCAGTTATATACACACATACATATACATATCTATTTCTATGTAACTATTGCCGTTTACAAATGTGGCTGGTATCCTGCCTGACGAGGAGGTCATTTGATTTGCTCATGCATGAAAATGTTCGCATAGCACTCATAAAGCGGAAATTGAAAATATATAAATCTTACACAAACACACACTTTACACACACATACATTGTTTGCTAGGACATGGAATATTGAATTTTGTGCAAGCGACCGGAACTTCTTTGTACAGTGTCTGTGCCAAGTATGTGTCCAGTGTGTCTCCTTAATATTAATTATTCGACTGACAAAATCTAAGACAACTGCAGATTACTATCTTCAATTTTAATTGCTTTCATAATGAGTTAAACATGCCTTGAGCTAATTTTAAACGAATATGACATTTACTCTTAAATCTCAATTAATTGTTTCCAGAAATATCTTTAACTCTGAGATGTAGTAGAATTATAATTAAGGTAGTTAATAAGAACATTTAAGGTTATCTATAGAGAAATAGAAATAAGAAGACATTAATTACAGCAGATAGATAATATTAGGAAGATAATAGTAGAGAGAATCAAGACTGATGCTGAAATGAATAAATTACTAAAATTATGAATATAATTCACAGGTAGACATTATTAATCCAGGAGATTAGTTTTTTCTAAAGTAGATTCACAAAGTTCAACTTCTTGAATCTTAAATCTCAACAAGAAGTCATTTAGCCATTCGAGAATTAAGAAATATTAAGGACCATTAAATATTTCAATTCCACTTTCGTAAATGTTTCCTGACTTAATGCAGAGTCCAAATAGAATCAATTGCCCAAATCTAATAAAGTAACTGAAAACAGTTTCCTTTTTATTTATTATAAATTTGTAAAATGGCCATTGCAACTACATACATCCTAAATATGTTGTAAAATGTAGTCGAACCATTGCATTAGATTAATGTACTAAATGGAAAACTTGAAGTGCGTAATCCATTAAAAGGAAAAGAGAGAGAGCGTGTGTGTGTGTGTGTGTGTGTAAGTAGATGTGGAAAATGCCAGCTAAGCGAAAGACTTGGAAAATATTAAGCACGAACACGAACATAAATCCCTGAGAGTTCAACTAACCAGTCTAATATAAAATGTGTGGCCCAAAGTAATGAGGATGAGGAGTAAATTCGTTCTTGGCTTCAAGAAGACCATCTGCAACAGAGTACTCGTATTCCATTTCGCAATAATAAATCTGTGCATGCAATGAAATGTAACACGAGATATTGAATTCAATGCTGGATGGCAGAGAAGTCAGCGGGGTCGGGGATCGGGGATCGGAGTCGGGGATCGGAGTCGGGGTTAGGCCAAACCAGGCCAGTGTTGCTGTCCTGATAAAGAAAAGTGGCAGCAAATGCGGAAGAATAATGCGACAGCACGAACAACAGACAGCCTGGCTGGAAAAACTGGCAGGCAGGCAGGCAGCTGGGTGGTTAGAGGGTGTAAACAGAGAGTACGGCAAGGGGATGCATTACAATGGCAAAAAAAAAATATAGGCTGACAGAGAAAGAAAGAGCGAGAGAGAGAGAGATGAAGAGGGAGAAGGAGACATACTACAATTGAGACAATGCAACGCCCGCAACACGGAACAAGAACAATTGCAATGCGGCAACTAATATTTTATGCGTAAAAGCAACACAGATATGGTCACATCGTCGAGGGTCGCTCGAGCAATAATCTAAAGTTTGCTAAAAAATGCAAAGCTAAAATGAAAGAAAACGAATAGAACTCATGAATAATAATACAGCATTAATAATGCCAAAAGCATTTCATTATTCAGCTCAAGGTGCTATGAGGATTTTAAAAGAGAAAGATTTTAGTGATGAGTTTGCAATATGGTTTTTATAAGAAGAATATGATTTATGATTAAATGAAAGTTGCATGTTAAGCAACAAAATTCATGGACATCATACAAATAAAAAAATTCCATTTTATCTAACACTCAATTTAATAATAAATATGAAGCCTGATAATAACAATTAAAGTTTATTCAGAAAAATGGCACATTTATGAACATTATAAACTATCGTAGAAAATATTTATTAATAGGAAATTAAATAATAACAATAGAAGTTTAATTTATAAAAGACTTCTCGGGCTTATTCGGTATTTGTTGTGCATTTCTTCAGGGAGCGTGGCTAAATAATCTCTCTAACTCTTTATAAATACATAAATTGAAGGCTTGGTTTAAAGTTGAATCCCATACATTTATATTATGAATTCTTTAAAAATAAAACACAAAGAATAATTGAAAAACTATTGTTATTCCCATTGAACAGTTAGAAATTTAAGATAATACTGTGAATATGAAATATTTGCAAAAGATATTTGTAAGACAGCCTTTATTTAGTATCGAAAGTAGTGTTACCCTGTTCTTCTCGAGACCGATACTTTCGCTCATCTCTAATAAATATAGAACTTTCTTTAAGAAGTCGATGAGGAATACCACAAAGTAAATGTGCAAGGGTATTTAAGCAACGTCACGTGCCAGTTACTTGATTTTTTCCTTTACGTTTTTCCTGCTTTTCTTGTAACTGCTGTTGCAATTTTTTCTTTCGTTTTCTTAACACGCTTGTGCAATTTTCCATTAAGGGAATTAGTTGGGAAACAACACGAGCAACGGGCAACAGCGACAAAATGGCACAGCATGAGCGTATATATACTTATAAGCAATACTGTATGTGAATATGTACATATACATATATACGTGTACTTACTTAGATATGTAAGTGTATGCAGGTCTGCAACGGGAATGTGCTGATTTATAGAAGGTGACAGTTGTGGGCACCGAATGATAACAAGCTTTTCCCTGTGCACCCGCTCTTTTTGTCTCTATCTCTTTCTATCACAATGATGCCCACTCATTCACTCTCATTTGGGGCAAAAGCTGAGGTTGAATTCTATCAAATGTTTGCTTGTTGGCAAAACTGGCGTTTTGTTTGCTGCCAGAGATTTTACTCTTTTAACCGTCGAGAATTGCAATTGCTTCGTCTGTCGGGTCTGTTGTAACAGCTGCAACTGATGTGCATGAAAAGTGGTTTTTCACAAAATACTGCAAAAGCCTGGGATCCCCCCGTTTCACCCGTTTCAGCCCCTTTTTACTACCAAATTGAAGATGGGCTAACGGAAATTTCGTCGCTTTGCTATAAATTAAAGTGTTGTCAGCATCTCCATGCCACATGTGGCATTTCGGGCGAAAGTTCACACTCAAATTCTTTTTATCTTCAATATTTTTATTACGAGCAAAATATTTTAGCCACAAGAGATTTACAGCACGCGGTTAAAACTCTTCACAGAAAAACAGAATTTTAGTTTAGTTTAAGAGATTAAATGCTCAAACAATATTTTATAACAAACAGTTGGGAAAACTTTTCAGTCGCATTTCAACCCTTAGTCAGCTTTTGTGTCACAGAAAAAAATTGTTCAGGGTGCTGTCTAGTTATCAGTGAAAACCAGGTTGAAACAGTCTCTTAATATTGCTAACTAAATGACTATGAAATTAAATACTACCTGTACTCTTTAACGGGACTGTAAATATATATGTATTGCCAAGATTTTATCTTGTTATCTATTTATTTTATTAAATTTTTAAAATAGGGTTTCTTTAAAAAGACGGGTTGAAATACTTAATAATTATTGTTTAATAAGTTAAGCGACTTTCTTAATTCGAATTTTGCGCTTAAGTATTTACAAATTAACTTAACGGGCTGTAAGCTGAAGATTAAAGAGAATACTTTTGCAGCAACAACAATCGAAACTAAGCTGTTGGGATTGTTTTCTGATCATTAAAATGATTTAAAATTGGTCAAAAGAAAATAGCAACAAAGACAAAAGTTTTTCCAAAAGCATTTGACAGAGTTAAGCAATTGAAATTTTATTAATTGCCTTTCAAAAACACGCGCAGAGAGAAAAACGTTGTAAAAGTCATTTAATTGAATTAAATTAGCGAACGCGACAAAAAGTGAAACTAAATGAATAAACAAAACCAACTCATTCGGAAGCATATGAAACGCTTATATTGCAAATTGTTTCCCCTAGTTTTTTGTGCAATTTTCATTTCGAACACGTTTTTGGCAGCTTCAACACACGGCTGAAAAGTGCCTCAATTAAATTTGTTGCGGCCTAATGAGCCCGATAGGACATTACAAACGCTTAGGTCGAGGTAGGGTCGAATTGGGTTTTGGTCTGTTTTTTATTTTTTTACCAGCATTGGGGCAATGGGATTGTGATTGGGAGTTTGGGGCATGTCAATTCGAAATAATAGCAAAAGCTAAATGGAAGCGCAACGCAACAAAACGAAAGCAAATGAAAGCGTAGACTCTGACTAAAAAACTGGAAGAGAAAAACAAAAAAGCAAAATTTGCCAACGTTGCAGTTGAGTTTCGACCAGAAACAGAACCAAAAACCCCGGGACCCGTATCCGGATCCTGGCAGCCATGTTGATTTCATTTCATTTAGTGGCATTCCTTGTTGTTGTTATTGCTATATATGTGGAATTCTCATTTTGTCTTTGTCTCTCCTGGAGTGCTCACTCTCTTTGTGTCCTGTTGTTGTTGTTGCTGTTGTTGCTTTGGACACGCCAACGCGAAAACATTTCGCGCAATGGCCGCCAACGCTTTGACGTTTTCCAATGGCGTCTGGCTGCCCATTAGTGTAGCACCACAACAATAACAACAACAACAACGTGAACAGCTACAACAACAATGACAACAGATATAAAATCAGCAAAAAGTATCAATATTCATATCGACTTTAGTTTACTCTTTTTTTTTTCCTTTTTTATACGAGGTACATACATTTTTATAACAATAGAGAGAGAACTTTTCTTACAATAAAATTCTATCTAGAACAAAAATTATCAAGTAAATTAACGAACAAGTTAATTAACAATAGAAATAATTTAATGAAACGTGACATGAAAAAAATTTATATACAGGATATTCTCAACTTAAAACAGTAAAATTTGTTAATCAATCGGATAGCTGAAAAACTGAAGCCAATAGAGTCGCAATAAGTACAGCCAAATATATAAATATAAATATATAATAAACAAAACATGCCAATATTATAGTTTAGCATATTAAGTGCTTCCATATGCTATAGTTTATGTACAGGGAATTTTTGAAGCCCGGATCCTCAAGAACTACTCATTAGCTGAAAGCAGACCATTTCATGTCATTTTAATTAAAATTATATAAACAAATATTTAAAAATTATGGGTTAATAAAAGAAGAAACTTTAGCTGTTAAAGTATAAATGTAGATAAAAATTCATCAATATGATATGATATGAAGAACAAACTTCATGTGCAAGTCCACTTAGCTATACAAAAAGCAGAGTAAGCCCATGCTAGTAAGCTAAAAACGCGCGTTGCGAGGGGTTGGCCTAGACCTGGTCAAAAGGTGGATAGATAGATAGTAGATAGATAGATGGATGGATGGATGAAATGGTGTTCGCTTGGGAAAACGTGCACTGAACCGTACCAAAGACAACAAACATCAGTTGGCCAAGTTTCTTTGTTGTTGCTATTGCCGATGTTGTTGTTGTCGTTGTCGCTGTTGTTGCTGTTGTTGCTGTTGCTTAACGACAAATCGAAAATAACAACAGGCCAACAGGCAAACATCAAATATGGCGACGTCGATGGCGACACACTCAAGGGAGAGAGTCTTTTACCAGCAACCAGCTACCAGCTACCATCTCCAGCTCCGGTTGCAGGGTCTGTCTCCAGTTCCCCAAACGCATAAAATGCCCAAAACAGCAGCACTCAGTGGAGTTCCTCTTCCCTTTCGTCGCTCCTCTCTTCTTTAACCCTAGAGTTGTTGTAAAAGACCGGCAAAAAGCAGCAACCGGTAAAATCGAATGTTCACTTTTCACACACACACACCCACATACACACAACTCTCTTGCTCTCTCTCTGTCTCTTTCTCTCCTACTGTCTCAATCTTTGTCACCTTCTCGCTCACTTTGGCTGATTTACTCCCACGCTTACACTTACACTTCCACACACACACACACACAAACACACACATACATGTATAATGTTTGAAATTTTGCACACATTTACAATAATTGTAAATGTGTTGAAAATCGTTTGCACAACTCTGAGCAACAAACACAACCCAACAATGTACCTATGTGTGTGTCTCAGTGTGTGCCCAGAGTGTGTCTGTGTGTGTGTGTGTGTGTATCTCAATGCTTGCTCATTTGTTAAGGGGAAATGGCCTTTGTCTGTCTCACTACGAGCGTGTGTGCGGGTGTGTATGTGTATGTGTGAGTGGGTCCCGGTTGTGAGCGCAGCCATGTTTTTTTCGGCGAGCCTCAAGGCGCAGGCGCCATATTGTACACTGCTCGAAATTGTAGGAGCTTTCAGTATGAAGCATTCAAAATGAAGATATGACATAAAATTATAATTATTTTAAAGTAGAAATTAATTAATTTTTGAGTGCTTTCAAATTTTTTAATATTTAGTATGACTTTAAGAAACAGTAAAAATTGGACAGTTTATTTTAATAATAATACATTTTTTAACAGTATCGAAGCTGAAAGTTGTTTAATAATTTTGGGAAAAATACTTCAAATACCAAAAAGGTGGTTTTTCTTATATTTATAAGATCTTAAACATATTTCTAAAAACCTAAATCATCCTGACTCCAAGTTTAAATACATATTAACATAATTAATTTACAGACAGAGTGGTAACACATCACAAATAATTAAGTAAATACGGCTATTTATTTAAAAATTTAATTTATTTATTTATCAGCAAAGTAGAAGCCTATTGACTAATATTTTAAAAACATGTTTGTTTTATATAATCAAAGTTTAGTCAAGCATATATTTCCAATATAATCTGCTTATAAGATTCAAAGCTAGTGTATACCCAAATATTGTTTTCCCTCAAATTAATTTCAGTTCAGCAGTTTGTTTTCTTAATTTTTTTTCACAAAGTTTCTAAGATTATCAAAGTTTTGGTATAAAACTTAAATAGCGTTAAAGTTTTCCGTTTTCAGTTGTCAGCTTTGTATAGAAAAGCTATCAAAATATAATAAGTATTCAAGTAGATGAGGGCTAAACTCAGTTATGGCTAAGTGCTGCAGATCCTTTATGCATTTGAAATGCAGTCATTACTGCTAACCACATTAGTGTTTCCAAGCCACCGCCACCGCCCCTCCAGCCCCCATTCTCTGACCTTCCCTTGTGCATTGAGTACTACTCGTACAATCTACTACGTAGTTTTCCTAGGCAATCCCCAAACAAACATGGAGCAAAAGTAAAATCCAAGCAGCAGGCCAGGCCAGGCCCGGCCAGGCTAGGGGCTCTTGAGATTTGACTCACTCGGCAAAGGACTCAAGGGAGCCTGCTGTAGAGCTGAGCCACTGTGTTGTTGGCCTTGTGGCTGCCAAACCAGCAGTGGTGCAGTGGAGCCACCTGACAACGCATCTGTGCGGCGAGCTGTGCATGGCAACCGCTTTTATAGTCGGCCTCACACTCGACTCGCCACTGTGTGGCTTTTAGCTGCGCACAACATGGCGTATGAGCAACGAACATGGACACAGACACGGACGAGGACACGGACACGGACACGGACACGAACACGTACACGAACAGATACTCACACATAGACAAGAGACATGTGCGAAGCGCTCTCCCAGATATTGCCATAGCAACCTTGACTACCTGTGCTCATGCCCCATCAGCTTAACCACGTTGTTGAGATGGGGCAGCTGTCGTATCCTTGTGATTCCTTGCCACCGCCCTTGCCACCGACCCTGCCATTTGCCATTGGCTTGACGACGGCTTTGGCTTCGGCTCTGGCTCCAGCTACAGCTACAGCATCATCATCATCGGTTTGCCTTTGTACAGTTTTCGGGAGCAGACTTTTGGGTTTAATGGATCGATGACTCTTTGTAGCCAAACTGGTGGTCCTAGAAATATCATCATCATCATCGTCGTCAACATCATCCTGGACCAGGCTTCAGGCGTGTGGTATGCTCAACTTTTGCCATTGCGACCGCCACATTTGAGCACTTTTTTTTTGGGGCACCCTTTTTTCCCTTGGCTTTTCCGCAACTTTTCCTGTGGCAGCAAAGTTTGGCCTTTTTTGGCATGTGCCATGAAAAAATGTTTCCATATGGGGGAGATGTTGCCAGCAAGGTGCGAGTATATAGACCTCATGTACCAACACATATGTATGTATATGTGGCATACACACACACTCACACACACACACACACACACGCATGTGGCATGCATATTTTTATGTGCTTTTTGCACAAAGTGTGGGCCATGGTTTGGGGCACAGGTGAGGTGACAAGCGTGTGCTGATTAGATTTTAGGCTTGCCTGATGCCAAGATGCGGTCAGGAAAGGTTTCTGGTCCAAAAGGAAAAGACGCTTTTATGGGTTAGCTGGTTATTTCGTTCAACCTTTACATCTTTTCGAATCTTTAAAGTGGAAATTGAAATTCTAAGGCAGCTTACTCATCGCTTGATTGCCTTTTCTTAACATTTATTTCATTTCGTGGAATTTTCTTGTATATGTGTATATACATATATATTAAGCAAAAGTTTTGTGCAAATCTTAAGCCACATTCACAGAGCGCATTTAAAATGTGAATGGTATTCTATACGTGAGGTACTCATGGCAAATTCCCAGCACACACAAACAATTTGCACTCGAGCGAATGCAAATAAAATACACTTTTCAATGGAAATTGATTTATTTATACTCGGTTTGCCAGCCAGCACAACAATTCAGGCACGCAAATAAATAAATACGATTTGTTAATAGTCATCGACTGGAAAATACCTTGTAACTGCGGAACAGAGTCAATTTTAAATTTTATTTTCATTAAAAAGTCAAAAGTTTCTTGATAAAATCTAATAGTTTCCACTAAAATTATCTGAAAAGTGTTAGGAAATCGGACATAAATTGTTGGGCTGTTGATTAATTTACCAGTCTGTCAAATAATCATATCCACTTAGCATAATTCTACAGGGTATACGTACACAATAGCAACTTCAGCTGCTGATGCTGCTGCTTCTAAGTACTTGAAATGCTCGCATTGGTTGCCTAGATACTTAGATAACTGGCAGCTCTTCAATTGCATTGGTAAATACAAATAAGTTTTGTGCACATGGTCAGCTTATAGTTTCTCTTTATTGCAAAAATATTTATTTAGCAAGTATGTTCATATTTGTTGTTGTGTTGTTTGATATATACAAAAATAATTTTTAATATGTGCAAATAAAATGAATTATGGACAACGACAGGTGGTCTACACACACACACACACACATTCTCATATCATGGGACTTCAATTTACCCCCAAGGATTAACTATGCTCTACCATTGAAATAAAAGGTGCAAAAAGGCTTAATCAAATTTTCAACTATTTCCATGAAATGTTTACATCAATTATACATAAATATGCACCGTAGTTGAATACAAAGAAGTTTATATAGATATATTTTGAATGCATTTAGTTTGGTTTTATTGCGTTTTAATTGATTTGAATATTCATATTTGAATATATTTTTAGCTTTTAATCGGTTTAAATGTTGAACGCTAAAAGTAAATTAGTAAAATGCTTGAATACTCTATTTAAAGTTGCAATGCTTGAAGCTTAAAAATATATTAAAGTATAAGAAAATCGTTTCTAATTGCATTAAAATATAGTATTAAGTATTGTTTATGTTTAGTTTTCTAGTTCACTTTTTGCTAGTTTAAATGACAAAATTTTAAATTTAAATAAGATTAAATTATGGAAATAATATTATTTTTATTACATTAATATTAAAAAATTATGTTCAATCATATTATTTAGTTCTTTTCACTCGACTTTATTCTTAAAGAGCATTTCTAAACTGCTTTATATGCAGTTTTTCTGCTTGAATGACAGTCTAGAGATTAGCTTATATTGAAATTTCCAATAAAAACGAACTTTTTGCAATTGACAACTTTTAGAGTCAACTTTGGCATTTGCCAAAAGCATTTCTGATAACGCTCTAAGCCCATTACATGGAACGTCAAATTAAATTTTGGCAAACCCCGGTAGCTGAAATAGGCGCATTCATAGGCAGGGCGACTGCGATTCTGAGAGAAGCTTAAACCAAAGCCCCGAGTGTTAAGAAACTTTTGACAAGCCCACACACATATGCACTCACACATATTAGTAGAGAGACTTATACACACACTTAGAGAGAGAGAGAGGGGAGAGACTGGGAGTGAAAACTAAAAGCGCCAATTGACGACAAAATTTCAATTTGTCTAACGAGTTGTTGGGCAAAGTTTTTGCACATACGCTTTAGCCCACATGAAAGCAGCTGGCTACAGCTACAATCAAAGCCATCAAATGCATAAAGGCTTAGTGGCAACTTTGGCAACCAGCCACGCCCACACAAGCAACCCTTACGCCCACCCTGTCTCCGGTGTGCTGCACTAATGGAAAACAATTTTCATGCGCTGAATTTTGTGTGCGCTAATGAAGTGAAGCACAGCGACATCAGCAACAGCAACAGCAACGACAACGACAGCGACAACAACGGCAACAATAACACCATCAGTAGCAGCAGCAGCAGCAACAAAAATGCAGCCGCCAGGCTATTAAAAAACTTTTAAAGGCTTCAGTTATTAATTTCCATGGTTGCAATTCTCTTTCCCTTTTTTTTGAGGGGGTGTGCTGTCAGGGCCATTCCAACCGATATTAAATTGGCTTAATTCGCAGAAAATGGCAACGTTGCTGCAGCAATGTACAAATAACAACGGCAACATCATCAGCAATCATCATCGAAATCATCATAATCATTATGAGCTGGCAAGCAGCATCCCTTTTGTAGTCAACAGCAACAACAGCAATATAAAACATATAAGAATATCCTATTCCCAGAGTGATCTACAGAAAAATACCCTGTAAACTGAGTTCTTCCGAGACAGCAAGTAGAAATTTCTATCCGAACAAAAATGATATGAAATTTTCATAATAATGCAAAGATACTCTTTGTATAAATATATGATGAAATTTAGTTATAGTATCAGAAAACTAAACTCTTTTCATTGATATACCCGTTGTTTTAACATTTGCTATTCAGAGGATATAAAAAATTTCTCTTGTATGCATGGGGAATGTCTAGAAAACTTTTGCAAATAAATAATCTACAATTGTGCACAGCACAAATTGCAATTGTTGCTTGCAGCTGCCAGTCATGAAATGAAATCTGAACAGCACAGAAAACGTGAATTGGAAAGTCGACGAGTTAATGGTCTATTAAAAAGGAAATGTGGAGCAAATTTTAAATTAACTGATTTGAAAAGTTGATTTTAAAATAACAATTTTTAAATTTACAAGTTGACAATATTGACATAATTATAATTAAATGTACTTTCAACATTGTCATTTAGCTGATGTGCCTTGATTGGCAGTGCATTTAAAAAGTGAATGTTATTGTTTTTGCAACCAACATGCTCAAGTGGAAAAATGCATTGCGCATACGCCCGAGTGCACTTGGTAACAATAATTTGAGCTGCCTGACAGTCAGGTAGTATCATCGACAAGCTGACAGACAGCAAAGGACATCACAAAGCTGAAAAGCAACAAGCAGAACAGAACAACACAGAACAGAACAGGATTGGACAAAGGGGAATTGAAGAAAATGGTAGAGAGAACTGAAGTCAAGGAAGCTCGCTCGCATTTCATCAGCATTGTCTGTGGGTTGACATAAATCACCAATGGCTAAACAACTGATAGCCCAAGTTACACACACACACACACACAAAGAAAGATACTCATGTACCTATACATGCATATGTATATACATATACTCAGAGCCTGACATCTGCAAGATAGAAGATATATGAACGCCACTGTTGAGTGACTGCTGCTAAGCTGCGGCTTTCCTGTAGAATGTTGCCTAGGTGTGGTCAGAGTTTGGTTTCCTATAACCCACGCAATATCTGCAGCAGCAGCAATCAATAAATTCATGTAAAGACAAGGGTCAGGGGTGAAAGGTGAAGGCGGATTGGAATGAGGAATGTGTATGCAAATCTTTAGCTAGTACAGTTGTGTTTGCCACTCACGTACAAGGCTTTGTAATCGATTACTCGACTGCTGCTCTCGATATATCTTTCTGGCCTTTGTTTGTTAATGAATTTCGTTAAGCAAATCGCCCCCCCCCCCTCAAGTTCCCTAAATCTTGTCTTAATTAGTAAGCGTTATCGTATACACACACTCCCACTGCTTATGAATTATTTTGACAATAGCAATGAGACAATAGTTTGTACATTGCTATTGTCATCGGATTAGATTTAAGCCAATGCCATGGATTTAGTAAGAGTTTAAATATTGGGTTTTAGCCAAAGAAAAATCAAATTAAATGCGTAATTTGATATTCAGATTTTCGTTTAGTGAATAATTTCAATCACTATTTTCGCTTTTCCTTAAATACAATAATGTTTAAAAACAAATTAGTTTAATTAAAAATTGTTGAAATATTGAAACTATTCATTCGGAATACTTCCTCAATTGTTATAAATATAAATCAGAGAAAATGTAAAGTGTGACAGGAGTTGCAATTGAATGACGGAGCGGTTTCCTTTTTTAAATTTGTTTTCTTTGCAACTTTTGCAATTTGATATCCATTAAAATAAACTTCAACAATAGTTGCAAGTCAAAGTGAAACTTTATACAGCACACAAATGTTGCAATTTAAATCAAAAATCATAAAATTAAATGCTGGCTACGGCAACAGAAAGGAGCAGAAAGTGCGCGTAACAAAAATACAATTTCAAATTTTATTACACTTTCCATTCTGTCAATTTGTGCACACTGCGGCAGCTGCGTTGACGTGGACAGAGGCAGAGATAGAGAGGAGAGGAAAGAGAGAAACAGAGCGAGAGAGAGAGAGAACTGAATATCATATCGTAAAATGGAAATGAAATTAAATGCTGAACATTATTTATGACGCTGCGCATATCAAATGGATGGCAGCATGTAGGCAGAAGGACGATCCCACCCCAAATCCGTTCGAAGCTGCAGCCCTTCTGCTCTGGCACCCCTTTTGAGACTGCCCTGCCCTGGTCTGCCCTGGTTTGGTCTGGTCTGGCCTGGTCTGGTCTGGTCTGTCTACCTTACAGATGCAGAGTTACAGATACGGATACGTGCAAGGATTTCGTGAAATTTATTTTTGTTTTGCATTTACATTCGGTACATTCAACTTTTTTCTTTACTATTATTTGTATCTAATTTGCATATCGCCGTCGACATCCTCGCTGCGCATCCTGGCCGTTGCCGTTGCCATCCGTTATCGCCGAGTGCCTTTGTTTGGCCGTTGTCCTGACAACCGCTGGCAAATTTGTTGCCTTCCCTCGCAGCTATCTGCTGCACTGCCCGGCATTGGCCGTGCTCAACTTCGGACTACCCTGGACGAGCATGGCATGTCTTCTGTGCATCTGGTTCACTGCATCGACTTAACTTTGGCATCGTGACGTTGTCCATTTACCCACCCCCACCCCCGCCTCGTATTACCCTTTTCCCCAGCCGTTTGCTGGTGCTGCCGCCATGACTTCATTCAAAGTTTATTCGGCAACTTGAAGTGCAAAGTTAAGTCAACTTGCCTTGCAGCAAAAGCGCGCACACAAAATGCCATTTCCGTTTCCGGCAACTTTTGCTAAGAACAAAAGCGCTGTCAAAAAAAGTACATAACAAAAGCGTACACCAAATTCTGGCGATTTTTTCAAAGTGGTAAATGTGATACTCTTTTAAGGAGAAGGAAAGTTTATAATCAAAAAATTTGTTAGAAAAGTATAAAGAAATAATTAATAAATATCTTTAAATTGCTTAGAAAAGTTAAGAGTGTAAAATTTAATATTATGCATTTATACAGTGAACTTAATTATTAAATTTATAATAAAATAATTTAAAGCAACCAGGAATTTTTATAAAAATGTTTAAAAATCAGAGAAAATATTGTGAATATGGGGAGAAACACAATGAATTAGAAATAATTAGACTGCAATTATTTTTATTTAATATTCAATTTATTTATGTCAATCGTAAACATTTCTATCATGTTATATATATAAAATTAATAATTAGTACTTTGTATAGAATTAATTGAAAACCAGCTTATTAGGCTCCTCCTATTCCTACTATTGCTTAATTACTCTGTTTAGATTAATTACTCTATTAATCATTGAATGTGGCAGAAGCAATGAAAAATTGTGTTTATCCTCGGCAGAAGTATGTTTAAAGGAAGCCATAAGGGAGAGAGAGAGAGAGGGAGGAGGAGAAATGGAATTCTTGCATAAATTCACAGTCAAATAATATTTGTGCTTGCTGTGGAGCTCATTAGTAGCTGGCAACAACAGAAGAACATAAGAACAGACGAAACGACGGCTAAGGAAGAAGGAACCGGAAACAACCTATACTCCCACACACACATACACACACGGACACACACATGTGAGCGGAACAAGTTGTTGGTGTTGGATTAAGCGCACTTTAATCAAGCACCAAACCAATCCCCAGTTTCCTCTGTTTCTCCTCTTGCCTTCATTCCCACCTGTTGTCTTTCTCCTGCATGGAGGTTGACTTATGATTCACGAAAAAGTTGCCAAGCAACATAAATTAAATTACAAGTTGTGAGTGTGTGAGTGGGTGTGTGTGTGTGTGAGTGCAGTTGTATGTGTTGGTATATGTGTGTAGTATTCTTTCAGCTACCTCTTGTGGTTGACATTCATTTGTGCAAATTTATGTTAATTAGAATTGAATTTCGAAGCATGCAAAGT
This sequence comes from Drosophila putrida, assembly GCA_037043535.1. Classification (NCBI taxonomy): domain Eukaryota; kingdom Metazoa; phylum Arthropoda; class Insecta; order Diptera; family Drosophilidae; genus Drosophila; species Drosophila putrida. The sequence continues at coordinate 390,715 of JBAMBI010000465.1, forward strand.
TGCCTCGTCCTGAAAATGCTGCCATGTTGTTGTTCTTTCAGTTGTTTTTGCTCTTGTAGTTGTTGTTGTTGTTGTTCTTGTTGTTGTTGTTGGCAGTACTTCCTCGTTTGATTCAATTTATTTGGCGCTGTCAGTAAAAGAAGTAGAAGAAGATGTGAAGAAGTAGCCCCCACCTTCTTCGCCTTGTGCTCCTGCTTTATTGCCCCAACTGGTTTTCTTCACAATTCTGTTTTGGCCCCTGGTTTTGTTGGCGTCATGTCCTTTTCCATTTGTGGTCCTGTCAGAAAGTTTAGCAGAGTTTTGTGTGTTTTGTGGTTTCGGGTAATGATTTGTGGAATTTCTTTATTGAAATTATTGCCAGGACTTTCTCTGCCAGGCCTTGCAATTCATTGTTTAATTTCGCCTCTGTGCCATATAAATCTATGTGTATTATTGCCATTATTATTCTTATAGTTGTTATTGTTGCTGGTGCTGTTGCTGTGCTCATTTGAGCATATTTAGCTTTTGGAATTTCAAAAAGTATTGCAATTTAATTTGCAAATCAATCAAATTATTTGCTTTGAGTGACAAGCCTTGTTGAAACTTTTGAGCAGTATTAATTAAATTCGTTTGAATTTTAATTTAAATGGAGTTTATGCTAAGCTAATTTGAAATGAAGAATAAATTTGAAAACTTGCTGAATATAATTTGGATAATTTTCAGCACGAAAGTTCATTGCTGATTGCATAAGTCAAACATAATTTAAAGGTTAAATTAAAATACTATCATATAAATTATATAAATTTAGTCCGAAACTTAAACTCATTTAAAGACTTCACCTACATAGTTCAAAGTTGTGAATACTATATATAAGTATAGTGAATAACCTGTTTAGCATTTATTTAGCCTTGCAAATGTTTAGCAACTACTGGCAAAAAGTTCTCGTTAGAATTCGTTCCTCGTTAATGTGTGCACTTCCAGTTCTAATTTGCTGCATATTCTAAAATGCAAATGCAACATTTTCATATACATATATTTGTGTTTACCCTTCACTCATTTCCCGTTTTTTTCCCCTCTTTTCCAGAAAGTATAATTACTGGCTTTTCTTCTCTTAACTTTGCTCTGCAGCTGATTTTGTCTGTAGAACTCTGCAGAATTCAAATGAAAGAAAAATATATGTATAATAAAAGATGGAAAAACGCAGCTCTCGCTTGTGCGCATAATTTTCCTGAATGCCGGACCTGCAGGAAATGGCAGCTATTAGCATTTGACTGCTTCACTGATGATGTTAACGATGTCAGCACTCGTTCCCATACCCCAAAACTTCAGTTTACACAGAGTCCTTTGCGGAGTCGAGTTCTGGCAAAAAAAATAACCCAAAAATGTTATAAGCACATAAACTTTCGACGTCCGTGCAGGACAAAGACATCCTCGCTCGACAGTCAGCATTTATTATTGCACATTTTATCCGCTCGACTGCACAATAAAAACTAGCCAAAAAAATTATAAAAGAAAATTTCGTCAGCTATATAAGCTTATATCCTAAGAAATGCAAATTATGAGATTTACTCGAAAATGAAATCAATTTATTTTAAAATAATAAATGAAAAATAATAAATGATATTTCTTTACAGTAAAAACAAGCAGATCTCCTAACTGGAGCATTTCAAATTATTACAAAATATAAGGGAATAGATTAAATCAAATTAGATTTGAGCTTGCCTTAAATAGTAAACATATTTTATCTTATTACAAAATTCAAAAAAAATGTCAACAGATTTATATAAATTCAACTGAAATTTACATGAAAGCTACATAACACAAAATTAAAAAAGATTATTTTTAATTTAGAAAAAATTAATTACTTAATAATATTTAATAAAATTATTTAAAATATTTCTAACAGGAATTTAAAGGTTTTAGTAAATTATAAAAATTATTGAATAAATTCATACTGTTAAAGAAAGAGTCTTTTGGGTAATCGCATGCTTAAATCTCGGCACAGTTTCTTGAGTCTTAACAAACTTATATTCCTAAATTCCAAATAGAAACTATATAGAAGACACGTTTGATCTGGAGTATGTATTTGTCTTTCTCCTCTTCTCCAATTTTTGTGTTCGCAATCATGTTAACTTCAAAGTTGTATACAATGTGATAAATTTGTGACGCGTTGACATTAATTCAAATGCAGCAAGATTATTTGATGTCCATGCAGACGTGACTAAGAAAGCTAGCCCAGAACTAGAGTTAGTACCTTTGGCAATTGGATGGGGTAGATAGATCTATTGAATACCCTAACGCATGCCATAATGATTAACACCCAAGGCGGAAAGGAAATGTGCACGTAAGCGGATACAATCAAAATTCCATTTAGAAAATGCTGAGAAACGCACAATCAGTCATTAACATTGGTGCAAAAAAAAAAATATTGGAAGGGACTACCGGAGAAGAAGGAGGTGGGTTGGACTGATGGACGCACTCCCTCACTCCACATTTATTCTCTTCCCTGACATTCTGTGGACTATGTCGATTCTATTCAATTTGGTTGATGTGGTGATGGGAAACCTAGTGGTCACTGCTTCTGTTCTGGGTGGTTGTTTGACGCTTATTTCTTAGCTACGTGGAATTTGGTCGGGTGGTGCGACCAGTCTAATCAACATCAACATCAGCATCAACATCACCATCAGCAACAGCAACAGAAGCAGCAACAACAGAAGCAGCAGCAACAGCAACAGCAACATCAGCATCTAAGCAACAATTTGTTCTGAATTCAGGCTTAGCTCTGGCGGCTCAGCTCATGTCATTTGGTTGCCCCATGTCCCATGCTATTAATGGATGTTGTAGGCGGTGGCACGCGGACCCTGGAGGCGTTCCGGACATGAACCAGACGCGTGTGGTTGTCGTCTAGTCGCATTAGGACTGCACCAGAGTATTTAGCTCAAATATACGCTATCGGACATGTAGAATATCTAATTATTTCTTCTTAAAATTAATTTTATTTAATTAACATTCGACATCCCCTAGTGATAACTGAGAACACATTATATTATTTTAGGATCGGTATTAATTCTATATATATTTTGACTAAATAATATAAAATCAATTAATTTATTTTAATATTATTTGTAGGGTTTTGACGACCTTTTTAATGGTTATCAGACGAACTAAACTCTTACATATATAATTTTAATATTTATATTAAAAACAATGTATTCATATTTTTGTATAGTACGTTAATGTTTTAATTTCAAATTTTTATCTGATATTTTTTAACGATTATTACATAATTTGTGGAATACACAGAACAAAAACCTTTAATAGGTTTCTAGTAATTATCAATGACATTTCTTAAATACTTGACTAACTTTTAAAAAGGCTCACTAAATAATTATTTAAATGCAGTCAAAATGGCAGCAAGGCAATTCAATATTTGATAGAAATGCATTGAATAGAATTTTAGACTTTATTGTATGAATAAACTTTTACCTTTTTTAGTGCAGTGCATAGAACTCAACTAATGTTTATACTATCACAATTACAAGTTAAAATAATCAATTGACCTAATATTCGTTAAATTTTGGGCCTTAACTGAAAAAATAATTCAAAATTTAAATGATCAAATTGACCCTCTAAAGGTATCAAAGAAAGCATCTATTAATCTATTTGCAGTGTATTAGTTCTATAATTTTGTATATGATTGCTATAATATTATCAGAATATAATGGAAATATACAAAAGCATGCATGTTATATAATCTACAGCCAAACTTGAATACTGTCGATTGTAAGAGTGATTTGCTTAAATAATTTCACACACATTCAGAAATGCAGAACGATGAAACCTATTTAAAATGCATAAGATGTGTGATCCACATTCAGAGACTCGACTCAATCACTCCTTAAATAAATAGGGTGAAAATTGATTCTCTAGGGAAGTGAAATGTGCAGAGGAAAACATTAATCAAAATATGTATGAAACGCACCTTAGACCTAAAGTGAACTAATCTATATGCCAGGCATTGGTGCGTTGAAAGCATTAGAAATAAGGACACATCATTAAAGGCAGCAGTAGCAACCACTTGCAGCAGGGAAGAGCCCAGTAGATAGAGTAGTAGACCCTGTGGCAATTGAAAAGTTAGAGCATGAACCACCACAACATGCACATGCTCATTCACAATGGGATCAGTGCATAATTCATCACAATCAGAAACAGGAACAAGAGTTGACTTCAGCTGGAAATATTCGAAATTCAATGGGTTACCTTGGCGATGGTCACATACAGGGAATAACACAGGCAGAGCTTCGAAGCTGTAATTGCAGTCCAGCCTACGAGTGGCATCATCAAAAATGCGTGTGGCAAGCAGAAACAGTGCGTAATCCCAAAGTACACACACACACACTGAAAGGGAGAAATAGGGAAACATGAAGAGAAGCAGAGAGGAAACAGGAAAATCATCAGCTTCTCCCTCACATCATCAACATCATTGTAGGATATTGGGATGGGAGTTGGGTGGGATGGATCGTGGTTTTGTGTGGGTCGAAATTACGCAAAGAGCTGAATCAGCAAAACAACATTTATTGAGCACTGTAGGTCTCTCACATTTGGCAGTTATGTCCCAAAAACTTTGGCTTTGTTTTTCATTCGAGTTCACATGCTTTGAGTGCATTGTGTGTGTGTGTGTTGTGTGTTGCATAGTGCCTTGTGGTGCGTGGTGTAAGCTCTGTATTCTGGTTTTGATTCAACTGCTGCTGGTTACTTTTTTCTCTTTCGACTTTTCTGCTGCGTTTCCTCTGTTTGTGTAACATTCCATATCCATTTGCAACAACGCGCGCAAAAAGAAAAAAAAAATACAAAAAAAGTAAAACAACACAAAACAACAATAACGGCGACAAACAACCCCTTTTGGAAAGACGACGATGACGGGGTGGCATTCGCACTCATATACTCCCATTCTCATTCCCCTTTCCACTCACATTTCCATTTCCAATCCCATTCGCAATCCCCTCTGTCCTCATCCTCATCCTTAGTCTCATCCGCAACGGCAGCATTTTAATTCGAATTGGTATTGCAGGCATTGTTATTGTTGTTCTCTTGCTCTTGCCACATCTCTTCCCCTGAACACACTCTCTCTCTCTCTCTCTCTCTCTCAACTCTGTTTGGTTTCCATTTGATGCTGATAAATTGTAAGTGCGTTGGGTGAATTTTTGAACCCGGGATTGCGACTGTGACGGTGACGGTGACTGTCAATGCGACTGTGACTACGATTGGGATTGGAATTTGAGGATGGGGTATGTGGCATGATGGCCATGTCCATCCCACAGGGGTGTTGAAGCAGCAAAGGAAGTTGCATACAACGCATAATTTGATAAAATATTGCATGCTGTTCTTTGTTCACATTCTTTTTATTTTCGAAATAGACGAGGGCGACTCTGATAGGCATTAGATGTAATCAATAAGAGCTCGGCTTTGGCAAATGCATCACACACAAGCCATTAAAACTGCCTAACTACCAAATTAATTATTCTGAAAGAATGGGTTCTCTCTCTACTATGTGAATGACTGCTTAATGTATCTTTTAACATGCAAGGATTATTAAAGAAGTACAAAAAATAACAACGATTATTGGAAATTTAAGGTAAAACAAAGACACAGTTTTCTATGATTGCCAGGAACTTGTCGAAAACACCTGCAAAATGCTACAAAAAATACATAATAAAGAAAAAGTGTGGTATATAAATTGTGTGTGGTAGACATTATTTGACGTAAAAACAGTGCTTGCAAAAAGTACTTTGCCCGTTAATCCAATTAATGTTGCTACTTAAGCTGCTGACGCACGAAACGGCTTAGACGAAATGGTCAAAGTTTTGCGTTGGAAACTTTTGCCAATTGCCAAGACAGATACGCACAACACACACTTACACACAATACACACATAAAGACAGACACACACACATTCACAAACACGCACACACGCACACACTTATGCTAGAGAGCTTAGCACAGGAAATGAGCTATAAATATAAATACAGACTCTCATTTTGAAGAGCCCAACAATTTCCCCAGCGTGCAATTGACACATTTTTGTTGTTACAATAAAACACAACAAATAGCAAAAACAACAACAACAACAGCAGCAAAAACAACAACAATAACAACATGTGGGGATGGCTAATCATTGAAAACTGAACTGAATGGAGTGTACTTCTTATACCTTGAAAATGATACACACGGGAATCATTAGACGTGACTGTTCACAGTGACGGCTATAAATATTGATATAGGGTATCGAATAAAGTCATCGATAATAAGGTTAGGAAGCCATAAACCCACTGACGAGTCCCTTACAAAATGTGCCAATTTGGGGTCTCAACAATAAAATGCTAATGATTGATTCACATGGCACCATGGAGTGCACTTTCAGCTCCCCAAAGCCGGAAAATGACGAATCTACTAAAAGTCCTAAGGAGTAAGAACCCAAAATGACAAATGGACCCACAGACGGAAAAAGAGAGGATGTTAGACTGCTCGAGCAATCGACATCTTTTGGGGTTCTTGTGGTCGGTCCAAGATTTCCAAATTGAGGTTCTGGCTTTTTGCATTTGTAATTATATGCTTACAAAGAAAAATATCCTTTTACGGGCAGTGTGGAACCAAAAGCAGTGTGGAACCAAAAGCTAATGATGACTGGCCAAACGCGACGTTGTTCAAATGTACAGATCTTAATTATGCAAATCACGGTCGTGCATAAATTATGTAAATTGTAATGAAATTCCTCATGGACACAACCAAAACCCGAACTCGAAACAATCCCAAAATTACAATATACATACTATACATAAGCGTACGTACATAGATTTGTGCATATACATATATCATAAGTATATATCTGTTCCTATGTATTCAGTATATTGATGAAATGTATGAAGCAAACATTTAATTCCGTCCCAACGTAGGGTGGAAATTGTAAATTGCAATGTAAATGCAGCATAAAAACTGAATTAGTCCACGGGGGGGAAACCTCTGCAATTACGTATACTGCAACCATGACTCTCACACAATGCAATTCACAAATGGCGCATTGCCCCGAGGGCTGTCCAGAATTGAATCGCGTAGGGTGCACTCGGTTCTGGTTCTGGTTCTGTTTCTGGTTTTTGGGAAATATAATAACAGACGGTTTGCCAGGCCCCCGAACATCTGACACAATAATTCCTTACACGCGCAACGGCAGCTTTAATATTGAAAAAATATATATACATATATACAGAAAAAAATACTGTTGTTCATGAATTTATTATGCGCTATATCATTATACTTATGTACTTATGTACTTATAGTTTGACTTACTTCCACCAGTGAGCAGCAGCTGTTAATAAATGTCTTTTAGGTCTTTATATCCTTGCTTGATACTGTCGTACTCGATCATTACAGAGTAAGGCCCAAGGTTAATGTATATTTTATGTAACAAGCCTTAATGCATGCCCATTAACTACCCAAGCAATAAATAACTATAATTAAAAAAATCACAGGTTAAATGAATTTGCAGCAATTAAGAAATAATTTAATACGAATTTTAAATTGTTGGGGAGAAAAATTTTAAGTTTCTCAATTTGTTTTTATTTAATGAGTTGCACTTTTATAAGATTGCTTTTAAATTGTTTTAAAAATAGTTTGTATTACCTCTTTAATTTTGGAATATAACCTCAGAATAAATAAATGAATAATTTTTATAGTTATTAATTATACTACAAATACAATATTTTGCCAAGTTGAGGTTGTAACCAGATTTTCAACAACCACCTATATATTTACGACTATTAAAAGATTTATTTACTAATAAAATTTAAAATGAGAATAAAATCTTTCTTTAATTGTTTTCTGCTTATTTGCTAAAGATAATATAAGAATTAATAGAATTAATTAGTGATAAAAATCAAAATAAATAGAGTATCGCATTCTTTTCCATCATTATTTATTTAGAAATTCTTTTCATTTGATGTTGAGTCGACTTGATCTTTACCTATAATTTATATGTTCATATTTTTTCCTTCTTTTCTTTTAAAAAACATTTTTCAATCAAACAATGGATTCTTATATTTCTTCATATATTAATTATGTATTAATGTTTCATTATGGTGCTAAATTCCTTTAATTTTCATAAAATAAAGCAAGAAATTTTGGTCTAATTTCAAGTGCTATCTAATCTATTGGAAATAATTTCCACAGCTCACAGAGACATGTATTCAGTTCAGCAATTGAATTTCGAATGTGGGAATGCAAAAATACTCAAAGTGCCAAGTATCGAGTACTCTCTACGCTTACTCACGAATTGTGGCGCTGTACAACACTTTAGAAATTGAACATGAAAAATATTTGGCATGTGCCATTTATGGCATTGTTCCAACTTTGAACAGTGCTATACCATAATTTCCAGGCAACCGAACAGCACACATCCAAACACACTCACACACACACACACAGACACACTTACTCACATACATCTATGCACTGTAAGTGAGAAACCCGCACATATATCAAACTACATGGAGATGTAGTTGAAGTTTCGAATATATTATGATGCACGAACATCATCCAACCCCCTCAAGGAAGCATCTGATGGGCAGGGGAGAAAGAGGGAAGGGAGGGAGGGCTAGGAAGTTTTGCTTTGTCCACGATATGCTGCAGTAAAAGGACTTAGCAGACTAGGATCAGCAGGCGGCGGTGAGCATGTGATTAGATTCAGTTTCAATGGAAATTGAAATCAGAGACAAAGCGAAGCGCAGGGTTGCAAAGGCAAAATAGAGAGGAAGAAATAGAGAAAAAGAGAGAGAGATAACGAAAGGGGAGGTGGAGGAGGGAAAGAGAGAGCTGGGCGATAAAAACGATGCCACAACAGAAATGAATGATTCTTTTCTTTGGTTCTTTTTTTTTTTTTGGGTATTAAAATTGCTACGGCCAGTGATTCATAGTCCTTTGAGTGTATGTGTATGTGTGTGTGTGTGTGTGTGTTTGTGTGAGTGTTGATTTTGGTATTGGTATTGGTTATGGGAGGCTGCATTAAGAGTATAAGGACAACCACTAAACGTCAACCACCAACGTCAACGCCAGACCAAACCAGGACCAGGCGACACACATTTACACACATTTATTCATTTGTTTATGAGTGTGAGTGTGTAGTGAGTGTATAGTGAGTGCCTCGTAATATTCTTTTACTGCCGAGATTAACACCAGCAAAGCGGTGGCGGCGAAGGCAAAAATTATAATCGGCTGCGTCGTTGACGTCGGCGGTGGCAACAACAGCAGCAGCAGCAGCAGCAACATTGGTGGCAGTGGCAGTGGCAGCATCAGCAACGGTGGCTGTGGCAGCAGTAAAATCGGAAAATCGTTATACGGTGGAATACACCACAAAATCGCGGTCGCAACGCCGTTCTGTTCTTTCTGTGTTGTTTTGGCCGTGTCCGTGCCACTAGAAACTCACACTCGCGCATCGAATTCGAATCCTGCCACACTGCGGCAACATCAACGGCAACGGCAACAACAGCCGCATTTTAATTTTTGTGGTGCGTACGTTTTAATATATGTACATAAACATATACATATACACTTATATACACATAGTAAGCCGGACTCCCTCTCGACCTTTTTGTATTGTGATTTGTGGTTAATTTAAATAAATAATCCTTAAAGTGTTTACAGTAAATCCTTAATAAACGAAATAATAAACAAAATAAAAACTCAAAAAATTAATAACTTATTTAGTAAATTAAATCGAAAATTAAATTTCAATAATAAACCAAATAAATCGAAATATTGGTATATATTTTTTACATTTAATAAACATGTTTAAAAAATTGTGATTTTGCTTGTTGATAAAGCGCCATCTGTTGGAAGCTTGGTGTAAGCTTACGCTTAGTAAACTGACCGCCAGCTGGCGTTTAGTGCTATGTGCTGACAACCCTGTGCAACGACTACCCTGCCATTACATACCTTTTACTCAGCTTGTAATTTCGTAAACTTTTGCAGGATCTTTTTGACTGAGAAATGGATCCATCGAATTTGGCTTTTGGTTTTCCGGGGCTGCCCGGACATGGCCATATGCCCATACCACCCACTGCCAATATGCTGGGTGGACACGGTCATCCCGCCCCAACGGCTAGTCCTCCCCAGAGTGTGCCCGGCCGTCGCACTCCGCTTGGCTCTGTGGGCTTGGGAGGATTCTATGCCCAAGGATTGGGAATGTCGCAGCAGAGTATGACGCCAACGGATGAGAATAAGCCCGGACCGAGTGCACCCGAGAAGCCTTTAAGCCCCACTGCCGCAGCAATAGCAGCAATTAGTGGTGGCACCACCACGGCGGCCATGTCCAGTGTGATTAGTGGAGGCAGTGGACCCGGGGGCAGTGGTGGCAACGGTGGCAAGCAAAAGAATCGTCAAGGAAAGACTGTGCGATTGAACATTAATGCGAGGGAACGCCGAAGAATGCACGATTTAAATGATGCCTTGGATGAGTTGCGAAGGTGAGAGTTTAAAATTAAATAAAAAACAATTATTTTACCTTTCTTTTTTACCTTTTGCAGTGTGATACCCTATGCACACTCGCCTTCAGTACGAAAGTTGTCGAAAATTGCCACCCTGTTGCTGGCCAAGAACTACATACTGATGCAACAGAATGCCCTCGAAGAACTACGCAGGTGAGTCTATATCTAAGGCAGCAATCAGATGAATCAATTTATTAATAATCCTTTTTGCTTACAGACTCCTTGCCTATATACAGAGCACAACAGGTGCTGCTCCTTTGGATCTGGGCGCGTTTCCTGCAGCCGCCAAGTTGCAGGCTTTGTTGCAAGGACCTCACAATGAACCGCCCACCAGCAGCAACAGCTAAATGAGAGAGTTTTCCCCTTTGGAAAATCTTCCTCTTGATAAGCAATTGAGTGAAGCAATATGCAATAATTTTTAAGTCAATTCAGAAGCCAAAGTATTTGTGTACTAGTCATGATTGAGGTTGAGAATCTGTTAAGTGATATTTAGTTCTTTTATAAGCATTTCTTTTGCGCATTTCCATAATGTCTGCATAGCTATAAGTCGAATATAATCGAGTACGAGTAATAAACAAAATAACAAAACAAAATTAAGCATTCTATAAAAAATCAGACAAAACCAGATGAAACTGAATTTGAAAAAGATTGTGGATGTCGTGTGCACTTGAATTTGTCCTAATTAGAAAGTTTGACTTTTGTAGAATATGTTAATTGATAGCAGATTAATCGCAGCAGAGAATGTTGCTTCACATACGAATACGTATGTATAAAATGATAAGGAATAGGCTTAGAATGAGTAGCAGAATTTTTGAGTATTAAGTAGGTTTAGTTTCGAAATTGTAAAATAATACAAAAGGAATGTAGGAAGGTATTATTTCCTGAAATCCCATAATCTACTGCAGATTATAGTTTTAAGGTCATGGAAAGATGTAGAATGTAGTTTTTGTAGTTTATAGCAAAGCGATATTTTCTGAAATCCCATTTCAAATCTACCCAAGATTATATTTTTAAGGCCATGGCAAAGATGTGCTCACAAATTTAGTTATCATAGAATATAAAACAGTTCAGATAGAAGGCGGTGACGCAATATTCTCCGAAATTTCATTTTCAATCTACTGAACATTATATTTTTAAGGTCATGGCAAAGATGTGCTCAAGAATGTAGTTTCTATATTATTTTTTGATAATAATTTAGGACAAGCTTCAAAATTAGTGCACCTAATTGATAGTATTAGAAATAATGAGAGCAGTACTATGAGTTTTGAGATTAAAACTATTGTTAGCAGTTGCTTAGATAAGTCTTCGAAATGGAGAGTACCGAAGTACTTCTCTTAGTAAGGATTGCAGAACCAGGACTTAATAATACGAAATTTAAGTTGTACAATTACTATGACTAAGTTCCCAATTAAAAAATGCATTTATTGCTAATTAACGTAGCAGAACAATTAGTAATCAAAAAAATTTCAAGAGTAAGGTTCAAATACTATGACGTCTTTCTCATTTGAAGATGCTTTGGTTGAGATTAGTGAAGCAAACTTTGAGATTGCGGAAGTAAAACATACTACACACTACTACATATATACATACGTAAGTCCATTTGAAATGTTTCCACAATCTTTTGGGTATTCTACTTAAGAGCCTGTTGTCATAAGGTCAGCGAATTTATGTGCTCTACCATTTGATTTAATTAGAAAGCATTGCTCTCGGTGCCAGTGTCTAATGATAACAACTTATGACTAGATTTTTAATTAGTTCACGGCGTAAAAGTTTGTCTACTGAATTTAGTAAAGTGGGTGTGACACATGACGTAGAAAAGTAGATTGAATAATTTATGCTTAAGCCCACAACTAGAGCTATGCTACGACGACTCTTTAAAGACGCTTCGAGAAGCGGATTTTCATCGGAATTTTTTCAAAAATTTCCTATCTTAAAATTGCTTACAAATGCTGTAGAAATTTTGCTTTATCATATTATATATATTTAATTCGGAGCAATAGCACTTAAGTACAAAAGCAGTGTAATCTACAAGCTAAGTATAATCGAGTGTAAGAATTGCGGTTTTATGAGTACATATATAGAGGTGATCGAACTGATGTTACTTGGGAATGGAAAAGGCTCATGAAAAATAGACAGCAAACAGGGCAGATTAAAAGTAAAAGCTTAAATAGAACTAGTGCTAAATAAATAAGTAGTTGACAACAAATTACAAACACACACACGCACACACAGATCGGACGGAGTCTATAGGATGTGATTCCGATTTGATTGATCAATCACAGTCACTCTGGTATGCCCGAGGACAGGACCTTGTTTTGGCCGGAGCGGAAGATGCATTGCATTGAAGGTAGTTCTCCGATCAGGAAATCACGCATTAGTTCAACAGCATGACGTGAATGTCCAGTGCCATGGAAAGCAATTGTTGCATCTCGTCCAGCATGATCCATGATGACGTCATCGCCTCCCGGATGTTCGCGCAAGAACTGTGTGACGTCATAGACTCGATCATAGATGACAATCCAGCAATCATCGAAACTATCATGTTGTGCCACCTCCTCCAGTGTTATTTCAGGCACTGAATTTCGTTCGACTTTCGTTTTGTTTTTTGACTCCACTTTGGGCTTGATAATGATATCGCTGGAATTGGATTTGCTGGACGAGGACAAGGGTCCAATGCGCAGCGATTGCAACAGATTTGTCAATGCTGATGATGCCATTGAGGTTCCGGAAAAGTATTATTTGCAATCACAAATCGTCTTAACTTTCACTTTATTTTATGCTTTTTGCTGTAATCGTTACGACGTCACTCGCGTGTCAAATGGAGCGTGTCCAACTCAAAGTCTCTGAGTAAGTCTCTTTGTATTTGATTTTTCTTTAAAATTATATTGAAGTCTGGTCCGGTTTAGTTGTGTCTCATGCAAGTACTGGCAATCGAATGTCATTCATGACACAAATGGTAATCACTTTATAAGTGACGGCACGTGAATCCGAATCCGAATCTCAATCGGAATCTCTGAATCTCAGTAGCTAACGAGAGTAAAGCGCTGATACGGTTTCCAGACAGCTTTCAGCTCTTGCGATCTCATTCGATCCATCCCACGACATATAATATTAAATTGCGTCTCCGAAATTATTTCGCTTATGAAATTTGTTATTATTATGAAGTAAGTAATTGAGCGTAAAATCATTTAATGGCCGAACTGCCATTCTATGCTGGCAGCATAATCAGTAAGTAAATTAAATACATTTAATTTTAATCTCTTTCTGAAAAATTATCATTTAAGTACTTGAGCAAGAGGGCTTGGCTTACGTGTCAGTTTCATTTCAAATGTTCAACATAAATACAGAAGAAAGAACATTTTTGAAAAATCTAGCTTATTGTGTAGAGGAAGAATTGTTTGAAAAGTGTAGCACATATTTGAATCAATAGATTTTTTGTATATCAGATTGATTCCAAATCAAAACAGGCAGAAGAACAAGGTATTGATTTAAAAATACATATAAACTGACCAGTTTAACATCGGAACAACCTGAATAACTTGTTGTTGTAATAAAAATAAACATTAAATAATACTACAATATATTATAGAGCAAGAATAGATGGATGATAGATTTCAAAGAAAAACAGGTCGAAAGCGAGATATTGATAAATACTAATGCATATAAACTGACCTGTCTAACTTCGGTACAACCTGAATAACTTGTATTTGTAATAAAAATAAATAAAAATCTCTAGTTAGATAATAATTAATTATATACTTTGCACTACTTTTTATACATTCACAGGAAAACTCGTATGTGACTCACGATTTGTACTCATCTCCACTTAAGCGTATCTTGATAATGAATTAATTTTATGTTGATAGAAAAACATTACTTAATATTCTATTTAAAATCAGCAGACAATGTTAACTTCTATAGAAAGCTATTTTTATGTTGTATATTAATATTACATGGATGTTGTTAAAATAATCGATTTCCGTTCAATGTTAAAAGTCAAGTACCTTCAACTCTTATCAGTTGTTGCAATTGATTAATTGCCTGCATTAACAAATGCATGGAACAATTTAAATCAATGATTAATAGAATTAGCTTGTGTTTAAATAATTTATGTCATTTTAAATGGAATAATTCAGAAGTCAACGTTCGCAAATTGGATTTGCAACAAAATTTTATGTTGTTCTAGTGAAATAAATCTGTCTTTATAAATTATATTTTCAAATTCACACTTAGATTATCGTGAAAATGTATTTTATTTAGTCAACAACTGAATGAAAGTGGAAAAATATTTATTGTCGTGCATGACAATCAAAAATTCAGAAATTTGCTTGCGACGCAATTGGAACGAGACTAAACAAATATGTTTGTGTACTTATTCAGCAAATAATATTTTCGTAATCAAAATATGGCTTTCAAAAAGATTGCAAATAATTGACGTACTCTGTAAGCGTTGGAAATATGATATGTTTGCTGGAAAATGTAAGTCAATGTTAAGATCAAACCACAACCGAGTTCAGATTGAGAGAAAAACCGCAAAGTGGCATCAAAAGAACTAAGAGCTGATAATGAATTATAACCATACATATTTAATATATGTATCTGTATTATATAATTGGGTTACGCGTGTTGACATTGACTTGCGAGGTCGCCACAAGCGTGTTTGCTGGGTGCCACTATCATATTATATTTAAAATTTGAACTTGAGATAATGCAAAGCAAACTAAGCGTAATAATTGCAGCTTTACAATTGTCATCGGATTTCAAACTAAAAAGTCGAATTACTATATGTTCAAACTATGTTTTATATTAAATGAATTAAGTAGAAGTTACCCTGTAGAATATACAATGCATTTATCATCAAAAATATGGAAAATATTCAAGATCTAATAAGTACTAATAAATTTTTTAACTCAGTTCAATGTTCTGGTTTGCATTTTCACCTATTCACACATCTTATCAATGTATGACAACAACAATTTGTTTCAAGTTCGCGCTGTTTTGAGATTAACTGACAAAGTAAATTTCAAGTTCATGGCAAACAAATAATAAGTATATGTAAATAAGATCCCAGCGGTAAACATTTAAGACGATTTATAAGTAATTATAAGTTGAACGTTGAAGGAGATTTTAGTTTGGCCAATTCAAAAAATTAAATGATAATTGGATTTTGGCTGAGGCTATATAAGGATCTGACTTTTGTAAATTATATTTATAAGAATTTTATGTTTAAATGTTTGCTTATAATTATTTAAATGTAAAGCTTTTAACTTAGTAGTGCATTTCAAATTATATTTTTTCGCCCACATGGCAACGCCAAAAGTAACTGTAGCTTTGGCAAGCTTTCAAACAACTGAGTGCTTGTGCCAGCAAGTTGTTGACATTGAGCAACAATTGTAAGGCCGTGAGAAAGCTTTTATTAAGCGAGACAGCTGTTGCTTGCGGTGGAAGCTTTTGTCCATAACTTTGAATTGTCGTTGCGAACCTTAAAATTGTTTGTTTGGATAAATGCCGGTCTTTGAGAAAATAAATAATAAATACTAAAGTAATTGCTCAAAAATTAATACTACTATTAATATAATGAAAAAACTGTTCTATTTCTCTGTCCTTTAACATTCATACAATTTATGCGAATATTCCCAAAGTTGGCGCCCATTTTAGGATGCAAAACTTTCTAACTAAGTATGCGTGTGTGTGTGTAAGCGTGTGTGAGTTCTGGTGCCTGCATGTGTGTGTACAGAATACGGCAAAGTGTAATTTTTTTTGGCGAAAACAACACAGTCGAGTTTGAGCAACGCGTTGAATAAGTTGTTGCTACTGTCGCTGCTGCTGAAGAGAGACAACAGTGTTAAATATAACGATAATTATATATTTATTTATTTATCTATCAAAAACGCTTAAAGGATAGTGGATGCTTGGATGAACAAATATAATTAAAATTTAATGAGAGTACATTAATAAGGAAATTACTTTTCAATCGCTGAGCTGCACCCAAAGCACACAGAATGCCGCGACGTTGCGGGTGCTTTTAGAGCATATTGCGCATACGACACGTAGGGCGCAGGAATAAGTCAACATATTGTTGCGAATTATTGCGTGTAACGGAGTCAAAGACAATAAATTGTGAGCATTCTTCGCTTAAGTCGTGTGTAAAACGTTGTAAATAAAAGGAAAAGGGTAAGTCCTTAGATAATTTAAATAAGCTTAAGTTTAATATTTATGAAAGGTTTCCTGTATGGAAATGGAAAAATATTAAAGCTCCATTGTTTAAATGATGCGTATATTTTGTTTAATTAAATGAAATTGAAAAAATTAAGTCAAATTGGAAAGTTGGACTAAATGATTGCATTAAATTGTTTGTTAGAGTTGAGCGCATAATTAATCTTCAGTGCTTATTAAAACAAATGCTTTCAGTTCATTGACTATTAATTGAATTTAATTAAAATGGCTGTGCTTTTAATCAATATAAATTGCACCTTTGACACCCATTGTTAACTTTCGATATCCTGGAAATAATTGAATTTTTATCAGTTGATTACAGATTCATGCGTGAGCATCACACATACGCAATGTGAACCACCAAAGCATAAAACACAAATTCATAAATTCCCTCGACACAAATATATTTTAATTTAATAATGCAAGAGGTGCACACACATTGTTTCATTCACATTGAGAGTGAAAAGAACTACCTCAAAAGGGGACGAATTAGGGAGAAACACATACGGTTTCATTCAGTTTCGCCTCATACACTCTGGAAGTCCTTAAGCCCTACTTTGTAATGCCGTTTCAATTTACCGCATGTTGAGTAAGTGTATGTGTTTGTGGGAATAAGTGTGTGTGTGTGTGTGTGTTGGGTGAGTTGGCAGCTGAGATTTCTGTAGAGAAGTAACCTGGCCTTAGGTTGTTTAACCCAGCAAAATGCTCAGTGAATCGGACAGAGCTCTATTTACCTTTGTAGGCCACTCAAACACGGACACGCCCTTGAAACACTCGACCCCGACCTTAAACCGACAGAGAGGGAAGCATACAGGCGGATAACCAGAAGGACAGAAAGGCTTTCAAAGTTGGCATAGTAAGCCGAAGTGAGCTATACATTTTAAAATTGCATGGTGAATACTTAGTTATGAGTAAGAACACCATGAATATTTATCACGTGTCCAAGATTAATGCACTTTTAATGCAAAACACACCACAGAAAAACATTGATGGCCTGTGGCGTGACGCCAATAAAACGGTTCAGCGATGGGGCAACTGGGGGCAACAACAAAGGGGCAACAACGACAACGACATCGACAACGACAACGACAACGGCAGCGACAACTTCTCAATGTTTGTTGACATGCTGAGTTATTGGCAAGGCGGGTCACAACACCAGCTGCCACTTTGGCCTTTTTCTCGTTCGTTCGTTTGTGTGTGCCTCCTTCTCTTTTTTTTCCACTCCCACTCTCTCTTTCTCATATTCTCATTCTCTTTGTCTTTGTGTGTGTATTAATATCGCACTTATTATTTTCCCTTCTTTCGAGCTTTTGAGCAAACAACAAGTGTCCCGGGCATATTGCGCTTTAATGATCATATCTCTGTTTATTTTTATGCTTCCGTTTGTCGGTTTTTTTGTGCTCGGGTCACATTATTAAATTGTTATTTGTCTTTGCCATCAAGACACAAGTTGTTATGGTTTTGGGTTCGATTGTTTAATGGTCTATTGGTATGTTGACATATGGTTGTTTGATTTTAATAGAATATTCTATTTTCATTGCTCGATTTCGCTGGAATCGCTTATTGTTTTACTGTATTTTATCTTGTTCAAACTTCTTACTTTTATCAAATCGATAACGAAAAAGTTTTCTTTCCCTTTTTATTTATCAATTTACAAAAGCAAAAGACAAAGACAAACTCTTGACAAACATTTTAAAATAGTCCAATGTCTCTTGTGGCACAAAGCGAAAAAAGGATTCAGAAAATAAATTTGATTGGAGACACAAAAGTTGGATTTTACTTTATTATTGAGAATAGATTTGCAGTTTATCCTTTTAGAGTTCACTTTGGAATATAGACATTTGATTTCAATTAAAATTCAATCAATTTCGGCTTGCCCAAAAAAGTATGCTACATAAAAGCTGATACCATTCAAAGGCATTTTCGATCATCTAATTATGCACGCGATTTACCAAAAACTCCATAAGATGGCTTTGAGCTAATTGGAATTAGAAGTTGATGGAGAATTCTCTGTTAAATCTCCATGGAGCATTAGCTGCTTATGACACTCGGCCAAAGTTGAGACAACAAGCCATAAATATTCATTGACTGCTAATTATACTGGTCCATCTGTCAATTTCTCAATCTCTTACTCTATCAGTTGAGTTGTCAGCAGTTGTTGCCATTAATGCTGCTTGCTATTAGCATATGAAAGGACACAAATGGAGAAATAGAGGCAGTCAACGCCAATGGCGGCAGCAATCAAGTCGAATAATGAGACAACGAATGGCAGACAACAATGTCACACACATACACACATACACAGTGTCGACTGTATAAGCAACAGATGAGGCTGACTTTGATAATAATCAAGTTACATTCTCTTATGTGGTTGCCTTTAGCAAGACTATGTCATTATATAAGGATTACAAATTGTTGCTCTCATATGAGACATGTTCATTCATCACATTGACATTGAGATGCGCTAAGATTTTGTGGCCAGCTACTTTGCGTATACTTAACATCTGCTATTTATAAGTACATATATTTAGTTGGCAGAGTATTAAACGCTTTAAGACTTGGCGTGAAGTCATCAGAGAGAGCTACCTTCACACCTTTACACCCACAACTGACAGCATTTATAAAACATTTTGCCACACAATATCTTCCGGCGGGAAAGGCACACACGGAGAGTCACACACACACACTCACACTCACCTTCATATAGAAACTGACACAAAACATAAATAAGCAAGCTGATTTAAGCAAAATGTTACTGCTTCTACGGCTGCTCGTCTCGTTTGGCTAACAAGTTGGTCTTAATGTGGTAATCTGATTATGTCAATGTGTTAGATGAAACAAAGTGGAAAGTGTGGCATTAAAAGGCTAGGATATGCTCTGTTTTAATATATAACAATTGAGACATAATGTGTGTCAAAATAAATAAATAACGCTTAAATAAGTACACAATACAATTAATGTAGATCTCAATCCAGCTAAATAGAAATAATTAATATTCAATTCATAATAATTAAGAAAACAACAATTTGTAAAAACTAAAAGAAATTTTATTTTAGCAGCTGGCAAACTTTAGACAAGTTAGATAACTAAATAAATAGTTTATAGTTTCTAGCTTATCTTCACTCAAAGATATTATATTACAGATTTTAAGTTTGTATTTAGAAGCAAACAAAACGATTTATCAAACAATTTGCAAACTTTAATAAAGAAATGAATTAATTAAATTTGTTCGGCTTAACAAACTTTTCTTTTTTTCTGATACAATGCATTTGATAATATGCTTAAATGTCTTTGAAGTTTTTTAATAAAATTAATATCACACAGAATACTTTGTTTTCATTATAGCTTTCACGATTTGTAAGAACTTTAATTCCAACTTGAATTAAATCTGAATTTTAATATAATTGAATTATTTTCAGTTGCTTCTACACCAGTAAGTCTGACTCCATTGACATACTCAATTTCCATTAATTTATTGATTTGTTTTGTTTGTGTGTCTGCCACACATCTGTGGCAAGTGGAATGTGACTGCGACTCGGACTGTTCTGGGTATAAACAACTGACTTGATGATACATTAAATTGCAGTCCTTGTCCTGGCCACCCTCCCTGCTACTGCTCCTGGCAGTAGTATCCCTCTGACCAACTGATGCCAACATCGTGGGCGTGGTCATGGGTGCTACTTTGTGTGTGACAAACACTTCATTAGACTAATGAACGTAATTTGCCGTAATTGTGCAATTTGATGTCATTTGGCCGCTGGGAAATTCAGTATTACGAGTATTTTCTTTTTTTTTTTAAATGATGAGAACAAAAAGGAAGGTTAGCGAAGTGAATAAAATCACAACAAAATAATACGCAGTGTGCTGGCACGTGGTAGAGAGGCAACGAAGCGAACGAAAGAGAATCATGGCTCCTCATCGATTAGATAAAATTAATTTTAGTCGCTGTGTCAATATATTAAAGTACAGAAAGCGACGGCAACTGGTGATTGCCCTTGACTTTGCTGTGTCGCATTTTTATTTTCCCTTCACTTTTTCCCGTTTTCACCAAGCACCGGAAATAGTTGACTCTTATCTGGTTTTGTGCTCGGCGAAAAGTGAAAATACGATAAAAGGCCGAAAATTGTTTATAAAGCCAGTTGGCCCAAAACCGCAAAAACACACAGAGCGAAAGCCAGCTGCAGTCGAATTTTCTGTTTGAAAAATTTATGGCAACTGTCATAAATTGTGTTGTGTGCACGACAAACTGATACTGATACTCATACTCATATAACAATATATAATAAAAAACATACACTGTTAAAAGGCTCTAAAATACATTAAAGCAATCAGCCTTTCCCTCTCCGTGACATGTGACACATGTTGCGAAATAAAATGAAAATCTGACACATCCACAAGGTATGCGACTAAAACTTGACATCGATTTATAAAGCCGCCTACGATTTGAATCAGTTTGACATGATTGGTTTACGATGAGATTTATATACGACTCATACGAGGGTTGCCAGTAAACAAAGTCAGATACCCCTTTGATTGATTTGTTAATAAATGTGATCCCATTTGTTTAACTCAACAATCGCAGTTAACCTAAAAAGTTGAGACAGAAACATTACATTAATTTATGATATGTGTATGTATGTAAATGTTGTCCCTGGGTAGAAGCATCTAATTAAATTTCTGACTCTTCAGTTCTTTTGGGCTGTCTGAATTTTAAATATATTACGCATTTCAGAAAATGTCATGAATCAAGAGAAGAACCTCGTCTGCCCTGTTGCACAAAGGCTTATAAATCATTTAGACAAGGCCCCACAATGAAATCCATTGCAAGCTCACACATTCCTCTGGCACTATATCTCTCTCATTTAATATGTGTCTCTCTCTCTCTCTCTCTCTTATACAAGCACTTCATCTATTCTGACACACGAGAAAGAAACGAAGAAAGAGGGAGAGAAAGAGAGAGGGAAACCTTTCATTCAATTGCCGTAAAAGTAGAAACCCCGTACAAAAGTTGGCGTAAATAAATAATAAACTGAAAACAAATTGCAAAAATTGCTGAATGGGGAGAAGTAAAAAAAATAATTAGGCAAGCAAATGATCGACTTGACGATGCCCTGTAGGCATCGATCAACAAAACTCGCAACAAATATTGAGGGTACACATTTTCATAAAATCATTATTCAAGCAAATGATCAATTGATAAATTCGGAGAAATAAAACAAAAATATTATAATATTAAAAACAAAATCTTAAATCAAGCTAATCATAGGTAATAACTGAACATTCTTACATTTAGCTGGAAGTAACGTATATAATCTCTTTGGCTAACTTATTGCAGGGTATTAAGAAAGGTGAAAAAGCAAAACGCATCTCAAAAGGTATCTTCAAAGTACTAATTAATTAACAACATGGCAATAAATTTTGTGTTTAAAGAGTCGTTACTAAAACGGGTTGAGCTACAATATCACAGAAACCTCTCGTACTTTCTGGCCAAGTTTAGCCCTGTTTGGCCAGCTAATTGCAAAAAGCCCCTGAACCTTGCCCCCGATGCTGAGGCAAGCTTTATGGCAATTTTGTGGCAGATGCCTGACACAGACATTTGCCTACCTCACGGAACAGAAGTGAAAGGGGATCACGTGCTGCGTCAGTGACTATGACTGTGTCTGTGGTCACGACATGGCCACAATGGCGCCTTTAGGAGCGCAATTAATATCCTAAATCCCAAGCACAGGTGTCTTGGGAGGGATGGTGGGTAGACTCTGAGCTGGCTCTGATTTATTTATGGGGTGGCTTCGTTCCATGTGATAATCAAAGTTTTATGCCAGCAAGTTTGGGGTGTCATTAGCCAAGTTAAGATGCACAAGACAGCCAACTAATTGTTGATCCCTCAACCTGTTACAGCAATGGATATTGTCATACGTGAGGAGGATATTTCATTGACGCAGATTGGCATCTATGCATCGGTATCCTTTCTGGTAGTCTCAGCAGTCGGAGCTGCTCTCTATACAACCTGTTCCAGACGCTATCGTCTCAACTGGTTCGAGCAGAATCTCTTGGAGTCGGCCAGCGAGAAGGATGAGGAGCAACAGAGGTAATTGAGACTACTCTCTGCTTTTTAGAGAACACTTACCACTTACCATTCAAATTTGTCTGCAGCCGTGAGGCACTCGTTGCCGGCGCCGTGGGCTACAATGTGGACAATGTGAACGAGTGTGTGGCACGTGGCAAATTGAGCAACAATAATGCGGGTAATTTGAGTCCCACTTCACTCAAGTCGGATGATGCTGACCCCGCTTTCTGGGTGCCCGCTTCGGTGACTTCCACTTCGGCAGTTCAACAACAGGTTTCGAATACCACTGAGGAATCTGCACCACCCACACCCACTTCACCCACAGGCAGCCTCAAATCAAACACTTTGTCCTACTGCTCAACGACATCGGTTCCCATTGCCAGGTCCGATAAACATGTCGTCCTAGCCATGCACCCAAGTCGACCAAGAGTTTCCTCCATGAATGCCAAATTGGATCATACTAAAATTGATATGACCTTGTATCGCAGCGTGAGTAAAATATACTTAATGGAAGTCGACAGTTATATTTCATTTTAATCTCTATTAGCACTCCCAACCAAAGAATTCCTCTCCAGCTGGAGTCATAAATGAGATACGTGGGAATTTGCATGTCAGTCTGAGCTATGATCCTGTTGCTGGTCTTCTCAATGTGCGTCTCTTGGAGGCGCTGAACTTGCAACCTCGTCAATTTGGTGCCACCGCTGATCCCTATGCCAAGATACGTTTGCTACCAGACAAGAAGAACTTCTGGCAGACACGCATACACAAGAAGACCCTGAGTCCAGGTGAGAAAAATGATCATACATTTATTAAAATCAATAGACAAAAGATAAAGCTGTAAAGCTGTTCTGAAAAATAAATTAAAAAATCGTTTTAATGAGTTACTAAAGAGCTGCTCTAAATACTTTCAAAATAGACTTTTTATTTAGAAATTTATGATAAAGGTATATTTACTATAGTAACATTTCTATTTCTTTTTCTATGATGCATTATGAGGTCTTATCTTGTTTTTAATAATACTGTTTTTGTCTTAAGCATACTAAGTGCCTCCTAACCCATGATTCTTATCTCTTTTCTAGTTTTTGATGAGAACTTTGTCTTTGAGGTCACAGCCGGTGTGATTGATAAGCGCACTTTGGAGATTCTCTTATATGATTTCGATGCATATTCAAGACACGTTTGCATTGGCGGCACCAAGTTACATTTGGCCCATTTGGATCTTAGCGAACAGCTGAAACTCTGGACACCGCTTACTTCCGCCTCGGCCCAGGATATGAAGGTGGACTTGGGAGATATTATGGTCTCATTGGCATATCTTCCATCCGCTGAGCGTTTGATGGTCGTTTTGATTAAGGCAAGGAATCTGCGTATTGTGGATGATGCACGTAATTCTTCGGATCCTTATGTAAAGGTATCGTTACTGGGACCAGGTGGAAAGAAGTTGAAGAAGCGTAAGACTGGTGTGCAGCGTAATACAGTTAATCCGGTCTATAACGAAGCCTTGGCCTTTGATGTGGGCAAGGAGACGCTTAAGAATTGTCTGCTGGAATTTACGGTCGTACACGATGGTCTCTTGGGTGAGTAGATGATAAGCTTGATAAGCCTGAGTATGGTTAACTAAAGCTTTACACACAAATACAGGTTCCAGTGAAATACTGGGTCGCGCTCTCATCGGCAACTCACCGGAAGTTTTACATGAGGAGAAAGTATTCTTTGAGGAAATGTTTCGTGCCAAGAACGCAACCGCTCAGTGGGTCCCGTTGCAAGAGCCGGTTAATAACTTTGGTAACTCAGCCAAGACAACAACCAAAAATTAGAATCCACAGCTTTTGCTGTGCTTTTCACCGTGTGGAAGACAACTGTTGCGTCTTACCAACTAGAAAATACCTCAAATTGATGAGGATACTTGGCAAATAAGTTAATGGGAATTTGCAGGGATACATTTAAGAAGGATGCTGAACGAATGTGCGAAATATTTCAAAATCTAATAACATATATTTATTATAATATATAACTACCAACACTTAATGTGCTTTCCATGGTATCAATTACTCGTCTAATCAAGGATTATACAATATATTTAAAATATATACCTATATGTATGTATGTGCTATATGTCAAGAAGTACCTAAGATACAATTATGCCATTATGAGGGATACATTTATAAGATGGTTATCTCTGTTCCGAATTCCACATTTCTTTATTTAAAGCATCCTTTGATACCTATGGAATCCGAAACAGATCTAAATCTAAATCAATATTTTTAAATTTGCCAACCAGTTACGTGCACAGTAGATGCTTAGATAATGGCACTCAGCTGTAGAAAATCTTTCACATATTTTTCGGTATTTCTTCTAGCTGGATATTATGAGAGGTTTCAGAACGAACAAAACGAACAATTTGGGCACAAAAGTTGAAAATTTTAGAAATGTTTAAATAAATAAACATTTTAGTTCAATTCTGCAGTTATTTATATATGGTTTATGATGATCATTGTTATAATACAATTAATATAATAGTCTAAAATAGAATGCACTTAATAATCAACAATCGTGTAACAATATTAATAAAAATAAAAATTACCTAACCTTAAACCCTCAAAAATGGAATGTTTTAAAAACTTTGCTGTACTTTAAAGTAAAAAATGAATTTAATAACGAACTTCTTTTGAACATTTTAAGTCCATCAAACTGATTACTCAACATCAGATGTGGCCAGAAATTTACTCAACCCAACAATTTGTGTCGAAGAATGCAGTCAATGTCTTAGGTCAGGCATCCAATCCAAGTTCGACTAGCTCGGCCGGCCTTTTTTTACTTGACTTATTTGGCAAATAGTTTAGCCAACTTGTTGACCAAGTTGGCGTAAAAAAAGTTTTGCCGGGCCAACCTTTAACTAATTTTGTAACATTGACTGATAAATCCAGAGGGTGTTTTTTGGGTGACGCTACATTGGCTGTTAAAGCAGCCATGCCACGGTGAGCATCAGAGTTCTTTGGTGTCTCTAAGTTTGACGCAAATTTCCTTTCAATCAAAATGTGCTTTCATTCAATTTAGTAACAGAAGCAGAGGCAAAAGTAGCTAGCTGCCCGAAAATAGAGTGGATGCCGGCCAAAAGGGCAACGGCAACGGCAACCGCAGAGCGAACTTTGAACTATTGCCAAGAGTTGATGGCGCCAAAAGACAGACAGACTATGGCTAGCTGCTTATCGCCAACGGAAACTCTCTGATAGATTGTCAGCTAAGCACTTATATAGATATATTATATGCAATATTCGTATGTGTGTGTCTGTGTGTGTGTGTGTGTGTGTGGTGTATCCGCATTGGCCTTAGGATGGAAAGTCAACATCTGAGATAGAGCAACGACACCGCAAGCTCGGGAAATTGTTTGGCCAAATATTTGATTTGTGTGTGTGCTATCTCTTGTAGTTGTATAAAAGTAACGTTTTCATTTGGTTTGGTTATTTAAATTGAAAAGTGTGAGCTTTACATGTGAATGTACTTGTGAGCCTTTATAACCTGTGTTTATAGTTCAAAGGGAATTATTTGTATTCAACAGGTACTCTATTAAATAATATCTTATATATTTAACTGTGCTGCAATAAACTACTGTTGTAAGTACTATTTTATTACTTTTAAGTTCACAGTCAACTAAAATAAATTTGTAATTTTCTTAAATTTAAAAAAACTAGAAGGTTTTATTTAAATTGATTTTGTATTAATTTAATTGCTTATATTTGTTATATGTATAATTTCAACTGCAACACTAGAGGGTAAAAAGTTTAAATCTTGTTCGGTTGAATTATCTAAAATTTTTTTAAATTTTATAAAAAAAGTATTAACTATGAATTAAATTTACAGTGCATTTAATTTAATGTTTATTAATGTTATATCAGTATAAATTAAGA
This sequence comes from Drosophila putrida, assembly GCA_037043535.1. NCBI lineage: Eukaryota > Metazoa > Arthropoda > Insecta > Diptera > Drosophilidae > Drosophila > Drosophila putrida. Next base: position 417,420 of record JBAMBI010000465.1, read on the forward strand.
AAGTAAGCAGTTTTAATAAAAAAATAATTCAATAAAATTAACTTGTAAATAAATAAATTATCTATAATTTAAATTAGCAAATAATACATTTTAATTATTAATGATTCTTACAAAATTTTAAAATTTAAAATTTAATTTTTATTTTTAAAATTTCAGTTATTGCATTTTCGCTTATAATAATTGTTCCTATATTTAAAGTATGTATTTTTGCATTCGCTATTCCATTCCTCATCGAGTTCTCATTCGCATTTTCATTCATTGTCAGCTATCAATTTTTCACCAAAATACTTCACATCAAAGTGACTGCCAATAAACTGGAAACTGCTAACGAGCAAATTCCATTTTTAATTTCGTCGTGCTTCTGTCTATTTCAACGCCATTTTGTCCATTTCTTTGGCAATGGGACGGTTGGCTATTGGATCTGGTGCAGTGCTGCTTTTGCTGCTTTTCTTATTGGAACTGCTTTTCCGTTTCCATAGCTTGTCAGCGGAAAACGTAAACTAACGACATTTTCGTTTTCTTATTTACACAATCAATTTCGGGCTTTTGTCATGCGGCAAAAGGCGAACGGCAAATGTTGAGAACACGACTGATTTTCCCTTTTCCTTTTTTTCTCTATCTATTCCAACTTCTTTTGCTTTCCCTCTCTCTCCGTTTACTCTTTTTTTCAATTCCATTCTTTTTTGGTTGTATCGTTCAGTTGCATTCACAGTGGTGTTGGCGTTTTCTGCCGCGGGGGAAATTGTCGTCAAAGCGCAAAAAATGTCAGATTGTTGTTTTAGCAGGCACTGTACCCGGCTACCTTTCTCCTCTCACACATGTCGCTTATGGCTGTGCATTACAATATGTGTGTGAGTGTGTGTGTGAGTGCAGCTAGTAATAGTTCTAGTTCTAGTTTCTTGTTACACTTCATTTTTGTCTTTTTTTTGTCTCTGCTACTTTTGACTGTCCACATATTCAACTTCTCTTTTTTCCCCCCTAACTTTCCCTCTCTCATTCTATCTCTCTCTCTTAAGCTTAGTTCTGTGTTCCTTTTGATGTTGACCGTATTCGCTTGCTCGTTTCGCTAGCTGCTCTTACTTTGAATACCCATTAAAAAGCTAAAAAAGGTTATATTGAAGTATTTATCAGTCGATCAGGTCTTTTATTTGGCTTAAAGGATTTGAATATTTTAAATATTTACAAAGGCATTTTGCTTGCAATTTAGATAAGTTCTTATGGCTTTCTAAGAAACTTGTTTTTTTAAAATTAAAATAAATGAACAATTATTGTATTTAATATATTCTAAAATGGCAGGAATTAAGACTGACACTATTTTGTAACAACAGAATCTTTTTGCTCATAATTCTCCCTCCAAACTCTTCCCATATTTAAATTATACGAATTGTGTAAGTGTTGTATTTTCACACTTAGAAACAGGGTATCCGCTAGTCATGTGATCAGCTGCTGATTTGTGACTCTCTTGTTGTTATTTTTGGTAGCGTTTATTGTTTATGCAACTGTCAGCAGTTTTCGTTTTCGTTGCCCGTTTCTGAGGAAGTTTTCGTTCACAATTGGAGATTTACTTGGCTGGCTCAATGGGTATGAATGTGAGTGGGTGTGTGATTGTGATTGTGAGTGTGCTTTTATGTGTGTACCGTGTATGAGGAGATGTGTGCGTGTGGGTGTGTGTTTGCATTGGCTTAACTTACGTGGACAGTGTACAATGTTTCTCTTTCTGTTTCTGTTTCAGTTCAGTTTCTGTGTTGTTTCATATTTGTTGTCATTTCCAATTGTTTCAGCGACTTTTGACAGCTAGCAGATTAGCTTGGTGACGCCTCTGAAGATGGAAGATAGAAGATAGGATTGTAGATGGTTTTGTTCGTTTTGTTCATTGGCAAAAGCCATGACGATATGCAGCTAAAGAGACTGTCAAGGGAAATCACAGATGGAGAGGTGTGCACACCAGCCAGGACATACCATACGATAATAACTAATGCAGTTGCAGTTGCAGTTCGCTATTGGTTATCCAATACCAAATTTGTCCTTTCATTTGATTTCCGATTTTACTCGTTTGTCAAATTGTAATGGAGTAACTGTTTGTTATGTCGATTGACTCTTGATTAAGTATGGGATAATCTTCCAAAGGTGTAACTTATTCCAATATATAAATTTAATATTAAATCTAATTCACAATTCAAATCTTATGCTTAGCATATTTACTTACTATTCGAATGCTAAACCAATCATTATTATTATCTTAGATAGTTGCCAAATAATAAATATAAACAAGTTTATATTTTCATAGTTGCTTTATTTATCAACTATTTGAATATTTCAAACTTATTTTGTGACTGCTGCAATTGCAATGCAAACGATGAGATATAAATTTTATACTGCACTTTAGTGTTAAGCGTGAATTTAATCGTGTTTCGATTTTAGAAATTTGTCAACTAAGCAGAACAGAGTGGCAAAGCAATTATAAAAGCCATTTCATGTGTCAACAACATGTATGCAACAGCAGAAAATTTGACTAAAAAGTGCAAACTAAAATTAATTAAATTATTTAGAGCTAAGCAATGTCACATGTGTGGTTACTCTGTCTCTTTCTCTCTCTCTCTCTCTCTCTTGTCACTTGATAGGCAACATAAAACTCATCAATAAACCAAATTTATGGCTAAAACACAATTGTAGTGAACACTACAAGAGCTACAACTATAAAGGCAACAACTGCACAGTGGGGCGCCAGAAAAGCTATGACTAAAGCCAAAGCCAATTAAAGACACGCCTCACAATCGGCAGCAGTAGCATTTGGAGGCGTGGCACAATGCTGTAAAACATTGGTAACTCCACCATCTGCCATCTACCATCGACCATCGACCATCTACCATCCACCTGTCAACCATGTTGTGTTAGCCATGGCCAATAGACTGGGGTGTCTGGGTTGTCTGTTGGTTTGACGAGTAACCAAATTTCCGCACCCAATCAGCATATTTAAATTGTGTTGTGTTGGTGATTGAAATGCATGAAGTACGAGTACGTAAATAGGACAACGCACCACCGACAGTCAGCACCGTTAGAGGCCAACATCTAACGGAAAGGACACTGGATCAGCAGGACTTGGACACATTGGCAAACATGCATTTCTACCAAGACTTGGCTCGAGCTGTGGTTTTCCACACTCCACACTTTAATGGCCAGCATCACTTCAATTCCGATTCCCCATTCCCGATTCCGATTCCGTTTCGGATGAGGTTGTGGATACACTATTCCTACTGTTCTAAACTTTTATTTCTTTTGCAACTCTATCTGTTCTACTGTTCAATGCTGGTCAGCAGTTTCGTTTTGATTGTTCGATTTTCTACTTTACTGTGCATTTTTCCTTCTTAGTTTTTCTTCTATTTTTTTTTATTTTTTGTATTTTGTGGGTTGTTGTCTCTCGTGCGGTGGTCAACCACTGTAGAACTCTAATTGCTGGGCAACGACTGCAGTTGAGCAGAGCAGATCTGAGTTGAGTTGAGGCAACACATGGAAGGTGGCCTCGGTGTTGGCGGCTTTGCCATTTTTCGGATGCACACAAATCGTTTGAATATTGTTTTCCCTCTTCCCAACCAATGGATACCATTCCACTTGCCATTTATGTCCTAAAAAATATGGTCACCATGGCCAAGAGAGGGACAGGAGCACTTAAAGCTATCCAATTTTAATTGGAATTTAGGCGCAAAGTCGTAAATATTTTTGGTTCCTCGACATATGCAACTGCCTCGATAGCGTCTGCTGCACGTTTTACCAATTTTTAGTGGATGACTTCAAGTGGCAGAGAAAAAGGGGAATAACGGCAAGCTTTGAGTACAGATATTGCAGTTTTCAAGTAGTTTACGACAGGTGATGCAGCCACATGGAACTGACGAATAGATCAAAACTGCATAACTATTCATACTCATACTCTGAGAGCCTGAAACTATATATCATGGGGTCAAACTACGCTTCAAGTTATGGTCTAACTGGACTTTACCTCTATAGTTAAATCCCATGGGACTCCTGCGAATCATAAACTGTGTTTTTATGAGGAAATATTTCTATATATAAATTTGAGTTACTCATCAATTGCATATAGTCAGTCAAAAGTGAAAATAGGCTTTCGTTCTATTTAAAGAACAATTTAGTCTGGTCTCTTTATTTCATTTGGTTGGATTTCACTCTGATTTGCTTCCAATTGTCTATTTAATATTCCAGCTTATTCAGTTTTGCACTGAATGCATTATTTATTCCACATCTCTCTTTAAAAAAATGTTTATCTGCTTTGGATCATGAGCAGAATCTTTAATAATAATCACGAAGCATGTTGAACCAGCACGAAGATACGGAATATAAGAAATATCTACTTCAATTTTATTAAAATTCAATTTTAGAAATTTAAAATAAAGTGAGTATATTTAACAGTAGATTAGTATACTATTCCTAGTTTTAAAGTTGCCTTATATTTCATTTGTATTTAACTCATATTTTTATTTTCATTCCTCTAATTATTTTTATTTTATTTTGTTAAATTTTATTGTTCAATTGTAGAGCCTTAAATTATTCATAATCTTTCATTTCAATAAACCATTTTGATGGATTTCATGCCACTTCACCTTCATTCTCTTTAATGTACTTTTTACATTTCACTTTCTTTTCGGTTTCAACTGTTGTCTGTGTTACTTGAACTTTCCATTCCATTTGATTAATATTTTTTTCTACTTTATTCTCTATCATTGCAATCGTTTCCTTTCCTTTCCATTGCATTGTTTTCTCTTCTCTGCTTTAAGCTGCTTTCTAAAACAACTGGAATTCGAATCAGTTTGCAAATGTTATTTCAGAAAAGTGGAGTTGATTGGACTACTTAGCCATGGCCATAACCTGCAGCAGCTCCAATGGCAGAGTGAGAGCTCACAGATGCCTTGCAGGTGGATGCATGCAACTGTGCAACAGTGGCACGCTTCAAAATGTGAAGCAGAAGGCCCAAAACGGAGTGTGCGTGTGTGTGAGTGTGTTGTGTTGTGGTGTGGTGTGTGTGTCGCGTGCTCATGTTCGTGTTCGTGCTCATGTTCCTGTTCCTGTTCCTGTTCCGGGCAGGCATGAAGAAGAGAGCAAACATGCCAAGTCGTCGCCGTCGTCGCGTTGAAAATCTTAACGTGATTTAAACATCATCACGAGTGTCGTGTCTGGAACTGAGCTGAGAAATGGAAGGCGGAGCAATGCCAACGGCTCTGACAAAACAGAACAGTCATCGTCAACAAATGTGGGGAGGCTGTGAAGGAACTCTGGCAGCGACAGGACATGGATTGGCAGCATTGGCACAGCAATAGGACAGTTGGTGTCCGCACAATTGGCACGTAGCGGCTGTGGTTAAGTTATGTATGTATGTAACTATGCGTGCGCGTGTGTGTGTGTGTGTGTGTATGTCAATGTGTATGTGGGTGTGTGTGAGTGAGCCTAGTGGTTAGTTGCCTGATATTTTGACAATAGTCCTTGTACCTCGAAAACCCAACCAACTGCTTCAGTGCCTCCTAATCAGCAGAATTCCACGTTGCGCCACGTTAACTTTGATGTACTCGCTATTTATGTACATAAAAGCCTTCAGAGGGGGTATTTCAAGGGGAAGGAGATAAGTGAGGGCAGGGACATACACGTGACACAAATAGGTAATTGTTCTTTGCTCGCAGGTCTAACTACAAGTATGCGTGGTGCCGGAATCGCGTATAGACTGTGGCTCCTTAATAAGTTTGATGTCCCCGCTTTGTTTGTCTTTAATGCATTCAAGTTGACCACAATCTCAAAGCTGAAATGTCCTTAGACCTGGCCTTACATTGTCATTAGATCAATTTAATTTCTTAAAGACTGCTTGAATCCAATAAGTCATTAATTAATTGTTTTGGTAGGTCAGCATCCGGGCGCTGTGATATCAAGAGCACTGAAGGCTTTAGCTGTTGAGATACATTGTATTTAATTTTAGATTCAACCGAGTTGACCTCTTCTGCGTCATGAAATAGGTATCTCATTTCAAAACCGGTCCTTTGTCCTTATTATTCACTATCGCGATTTAATTAATACCAATAAACCGCTAACGCGAACTGAATAGTTAACTTGTATGGGTTTGTGTCTGTGTGTGTTGAGCCTAGTGCTGAGTTGCCTGTTAACTATTTTGACAATAGTCCTTGTACCTCAAAACCATATCAACCGCTATAGTTCCCTAATCAACGTGATTTCACGTTGCAACATGTTGACTTTAATATAATCCTTTAATTTAATCCAATCTTAACAAGATTGTGGTTATCACTTTAATTGTCTTTAATACAATCACGCTGACCATAGCCTCAAAGCTGAAATGTCTTTAGGCCTGGCTATACATTGTACTCAGATCAATTTAATTTCTTTAAATAAATTCAGTAAGTCATTATATTATTTTTTTATTTAATATTATTTGTATTTGGCTTAAAAATGTTGTGCTTATTATCATTGTCGTACTTAAATTAAGCATATATTTTAAGAAAGTACCAGAATATTTAAGTCGGCGTTTTTCTGTAGTTATAGTTGTAGCTATATTTTAACTATATTTTCTTAATTTTATTTCAAGTGAAAATATACAATTTATTAATATTATAAAATTAATATATTTTCCAAATGATGCCTTTAAAATACACATAGAGTTTCCAATATTTATTTATTTTAATTTGATATTAGAATTATAACAATGAATTTCTCAATTTAAATCAGACAGGATTCCTTTGTTGGTCAAATTGAATAGAAAGTACTTTTTATGTCATTCGCTTGGTGTCGCATTATTCATTATCATGGTCGAATATCAAGGGGGAGATAGGAACATTGTCATGTGCACCTGGCATTGTCATTTTGGGATGTTATCAGCACTCGACACTTGGCATCCTACCGGTGTGAGTGTGAGTGTGAGTGTATATGTATGTGTGTATGTGTATGTGTATGTTGCATGCCACCACCCATGCGATTTGTGTTAAACAATTTGTAGTTCATGTTTTGGTTGTCGCTGCTGGCGCTACAAACTGATTTAACTTATCGCGCTTGCCACGCGGCATTCATGTGAAAACAACAACCAGCTCGTTGCAACAACAACGACAACAACAGCAACAACAACAGCAACAACAACAACAAGAGATGCAAGGACACGCGTTGCCACGGCCATCGTTACAGTTACACTTGCTACATACGTAGCACATTTACAATTACTGGCAACATGACGCGGCCACAAGTGCGGCAGACAGTCAACACTGCAGAGAAGCTCAGAGAGAAAAGGAAAATAGAAAGAGAGAGAGAGAGAAAGAGCGAGTGAGAAGGAGAGATTAATATTTATGATAAACATTTGTTGGCCGTGCTAGGCGCTGAAAAGGATGCGATAAATGAGAATTAGAAACTAGGAATGGGTATTATTTTTGGCAATGGATTTGCAAATTTAGCTTGTCGGTGCAATTGAAATGATTGCCAAATAAGCCAGACACATGTCTTCCCTCCCCTTCCTCCCCTCATCACAAGTCGCGCACTGAAATTGATCTATATCTAGTAAATTTATCCGCATACACAATAATACATTGCCTTTGTGGTTATAATTCCAAGAATAATAATCAGTCAGCTGCTTTGAAGCGTATTTCATGTGAACTTCTTAGGAAACTCTATGTGTTTTTTAAAGGCATCATTCAGACAATATACTGTATCTATACATATAAGTATATTCTCGATAATAATAAAATAAATCCATTGGAAAGATTGAGGTAATTGAGACGAATAAATACAGCAGACGTTGATTCAGTTTTGCCTTGACTGAAAATCCAATTCGTTGAATGAACGATATACATATAGAAACAATCTACTGTAAATATAAGAAATCCATAAAGTTATTAAATTACTTTAACAAATTTTATCAAATTTATACTGACTAGCACCAATAATCTAGCGATTTAACAACGTTGCATTTTATAAGTAAATATTTCCCTTTTCCTCTTTCCCTATTCTCATTACAAGTGGCTCACTGAGATCGATCTATATATAAAGTATTTTTATCCATATCTTCACTAATTTGTTGCCTCTGTTATTCTAATTCTAAGAATAATACTCTGTCAGCTCCTTTGAAGCGTAATTCTATAGGAATTTCGAAGAAAATGTGTTTTAAGGATATCAAGCAGACATTGTATATAGTCTATATTTAACTAAAATGAACTAAAAGAAATAGAGAAGAAGCTGATTAAGTTTCACTTTGTCAGAAAGTTTAATAAACAAATTGAACTTAATTATAGACTAAAGTCTTCAAGAAGCTGTTTACATTGATTTAATATATTCTATAATATTTATAAAGATGTTTTTTTTGAACATTTTACAGCATAAAGTTTAAAAATTAACTTAAAATTCCGACGAAATCTATTTTATATAGAAATTTCTTTTGTTCTTTTGCCAAATTAAATTATTTATTGATTTTCGTAAAATTTATTTTCTATACATTTTGTGTTTATTAATTTTCAGTGCCAATGTAAATTATTTATTTATTTTCGTAACATTTATTTTGTATACATTTTGTATTTGTTACTTTTCAATGCTACATCATTTTGATCAATCAGCTGACAGGGCTCAATATCCTCAGGTCATACTATTCGTCGTTAATATACTTTATGTTTATTTCAAATATATACACAAATTAAATTTTAAATTTAATTTAATGTGTAATTTAAATGTACAGACAAGCAGGTGCACGTTTAAATTTTGGTTATCCTTGATGGGTTCTTGGCATTGCTAACTGGTAACTGGTAACTGACTAGCTGGCTAACGATAAGCTATGCCATGTTCCCCAACACACACAGATTCTATGATTCATTATACATAAATATGCAACATTCTAACAACAACAATAGTTTGAAGTAAGCCAAGAGCAACAACAACAACAACATCAGCACTTGAAGCAACAAAAAGTTACATAAGTTCAAGTGCTTTGAGTTCAAAAATTTGAATTGAAATCCGTATCCAAAATGCAAGTGTTGTTGGCCAAGTTACTTGCAGATTGTTCCCATGTTTTTGTTATTATTTTTGTTTCTGGTTTTTGTTTATGTTTGGCAGTGTTTTTAGTCGTACTATTTGCTGAACGCTCGATAGTCATAAATTTGATCAAAAAGCAACAAGAAATATTTTCCATAGAAATTTCTTTCGTTTTTTCCTTCCGCCTTTGCCTTTTTTTTGTTCGGACTTAGACCATGAGATAGGTTATAACAAATGGCTAACAGAAAAGGGTACAACGCGAAAAATATGAAAAATTCGACGAATAGCAGTGTATTTGCTTCTGCTTTGCTTTCCTTTTGAGCCCAGTTCGAGGGCGGGACACGCCCATACAATTTAAGATAGCCAAAAAAAAATTGGAATTGCGAGAAAGCGACGCGTCGCAACCGAAAAGGCGAATGTCCTGGCAAACATGTTGGCCGTTAGTTTTTGTCCAATAGCCAGTCAGACAGTCGACCAAATTGTTGTTGTAATCATGAATGTTTGTAGCTATTGTTGTTGTAGTTGTTCATCTTCTGTGTTGTTGTAGTTGCTAACAACAGCAGCGGCAACCGCAAAAGCCGCAGACAAACAGTTTGTTGGCTTTGCGGGAGAAACTTGGGCATAATTGGAGAGAGGGTGTCGAAAGGGAGGGCGATGGGGCGTGGCAAGCTATCGTGCATTTGGTTTATGAATTCTGTTTTGACTGCAAGCGTTCAGCTGGAAAATATGAGCCATTCTCAGCCAGACTTGTAACAAGACAAGACCCAACAGAAATTACAAACTTCTTCAACGCATTTTTCTATCAATTTCCGCATTTCCACATTTTATTCGCTTTGTGTCTTTGTCTTTGTTTTATTTATGTTTGTTGTTGTTTTTGTTGCTGACCGCCAGCCCATTAAAATGGCTTCTTTTGAAGTTTTGTTTTCCTTTTGTTTGTTTTGGCCACAAAATTTTAATTGGTAACGTTCTTGGCACTCATAAACATTGTTTATTTTCATTAAAGTAATTTACAAAGTCAAACAAATATTGACATTTTATCTTTATGTAAACTGAGAGTTCAATTTAAATAAAATTTATTTATTGTATTAATATTGTTTGATATTTAATAATTTTGTTATGATTGTACTTGTTAAGAGAATGGGGAGCTCTCCTGAAATTGAATTGAATTGTGAAGTACCCTTCTACAGACATTGATTGTATATCTCAACTTTTCTCGTGTAGCTACAAAATATGCAAAAAGGGTATATAGAAAAATAGGAAATATATAAGAATAGGACTGATTATTTTAAGGACAATGCTGAAATTTAAAATCTTATAATAAATTTATAATTAATGTTCCTCAAGCTAGCAAGAATAATATTATTCTTTATATATTTCTGTTTGTCGATCAGTATAAAAAAACTTAAAAGGGGAGCAAAGCAAAAGTTGTCTTTTCTATGCGACATGGAAACCTTTAATGTTTTGTACAGGGTATCTTCCTGTCATGCCTTGAACTGTTGACCAACATTTCTGGCTTGTTTGTCGTTAGTTTGGCTTTATTGATATGTAAATATCGCACTTATGCACAGGAAACTCAATTTTTTTTTCGCATCGCCGTCAGCTAAAAATGCTGTGCACGTCTCGCAATTATGGCGCTAATATGCACTTGACAATGTAATGACATTTATTGAACGGCAAGAGCAGAGACCATGACTAAGGCAGAGGCAGAGGTAAAGGGAAAGAGAGAGAGAGAGCTTCTTCTTGGCTTGCAGACAGCGCGGCGACAATTGAGAAGTGGATGCTGATTGAAAGTGTCAGTAGGGGGGGGGGGGGAGCCTCAAGGGTAGAAGAGGAGACACTTCGCATTCTTCTCTTCTCCTTGAGTCATACTTGCAGAGCACTTGCTTTATTGGAAGACGAAGCTGCAGCTCTTGTAAAAGAATTTTCGTTGCTTCTTCTCTCCCTCAGAACTGAACTGAATGGCGTTAATTCCATGCCATGCTGCTGACATGGCAATTGACAACTGGAGCCGAGTTCTGGGCTCTGGATGCGATACGAGTATTTGTCAAGCTGTGCCACACAAAAGCGCGCCATTTATTAATGTAGCCATGTGGAAGCCAATCAAAAGTAGTGGAAAGCCACACCTAACGGCGACTGATTGCCAGTTATCCAATGCACAAAAGCCGAGCCACAAAACGAGAGGGAGAGACAGAGAGAGGGAGAGAGAGCGACAGTCGGAATGACAGGCGGAAGGGCAAACTCGGCGTATACGTAATGGCGCAGTGGAGCAACTGTTTGCCGACATCTAATCAAACAATTTTCACAGTTGCATATTAGCGGCATATTCCGTTATCCTTCCTCCCTTTTTACACTCCGTTTATGGCATATTTATGCCGCTTCCTTTCCACTTTTAACCCCACCGCCTATTCCCCAGACCAAAGTGCAATTAAATTTTCGCTTTGACTGAGTTCAGTCAAATTATTATTTATCAATATGTCTGCAGTTGCAAGTAGCATGAGGGTGCGGGTGTGTGACTGGGTCTATGTGTGTGTGTACGAATTTCACTTGACGAAATGAAAAAATAACATACAGTTCATAAAGTGCAGGCAACTTAGTTTCGGATTAAAAGCGGGTGTGAGAGAGAGAAGCAATTTAAATAGGTATGAGAAGAGCAAAAGAGAGGGAGAAAGGCAAAAAGGGTACGAGTGAAATTGTGGCAATAAGGATTTGCATATTATTCGTTGGTATGTGACACAAATTTACGAAAACGTTGCAAAGAATTTCCATGCGATGATACCCAAATATGTTACCTGATTACTCGTTATATTTCGGTTGTGGTTATGTACTTAGTAGCTTGTATATTCTATTGTCTAATGATAATGAAATAAAATCAATAATTAAATTGAATATTTAAAGTATAATTTACAGCCTTTTTTTAACATACTTAACTCTCTTTCGCCAGTTCTCTGCCAAGCCAGCAAAACGAGCACAATAAAACAAAGCCTGGAGATTCACTTTTAGCATTACTCTCTGTTAACATGCCTTAAGAGGTGCTTATACTTAAATTCGCATATCGTTTGTCTTTCCCAGGGGACGTGGGAGAAGGGGCTTGATTTACTTAGCTGGGACGCCTATTCAGTCAAACAGGCTTAGGGATAACAATGTTTGTGGATTTGCCACAGGGCACAAGTTGCATTTGGTTGTATGAAAATGTCTGTGGAAATTGTCAAACTCATTTCCTAATGTCACGGCAAAATGCAAAACGAAATAAAGGAAAGTGGTTAAAAGCGTGTTGTATTTTCCAGCAAAGACACCAGCCTCGTATGTGAGTTTATTTTTTTCCCCTGATTTATATGCATGTCTCGCCTCCCCTTCAGACCCTTCAGGCCCTTCAACGATTATTTGTTTGGCTCGAATGCGTTTATTGGTCTTGGCACATAATAAAATTATTTATTGCATTATAAATAATACAAGGCACTCGTAATCATCCAAAAGAATGAAACATTTCTCTCACTTTCAGGTTCTTTTCAATTTCGATTTGCATTCTGTACCATCCATAAGAAAAGCCAGACTCAACCTCCAGCTCTAAATCGACCCCATGGCAAGGCAACAAAATAAATAAAATTAAAATAAAAATTTATAAAAGCATTGCGGCAATGCTGCACCATTGACTCAACGAAGGGACAAAAACACTGAGAAATAGAGGGAGAGTGAGAGAGAGAAGAAGAGGATTTCAATAGGGTTATGTGTGTTATGTGATTTTATTGTTTATCGATACAAAGCTCGTAAAATACCTGACACAAGCGCCATAAACACATGTGTCAGAGATGAGCAGGAGAGAAAAAAAAGCAATCAATGGAAAGTGAAATTGGTTAAAAGAAATGATGCTCGATTATAATATTAATTTATTAAAATGTATTTAAAGTTTCGAATGTAAAGTCTGTAAATATAATTTATGTAATAAAATTTAAAGATTTTTTGAAATTTAAGTAGTTTATTATATTATTGAAATAAATATAAAATAAAATAAATATTAATAAAATAAATCTCAAAGATATAATTTATTTAATTAAATTGTTATAATGTTTTTAACACATATTTGTGCAATTTTAATTATTTTGAATAGTAGTAAAATGGTACATGTTTTAAATAATTTAATTAATTAATAATTATTTAATAGTTAATTAATTAATAATTAATAAATAAATGTTCAATTCTTTAGTTTTTGGAGCTTGTGTCTTAAACATATGCAAACTTTAAAGTATTAATTTTAAATTATACGTATCAAGGTGGAGTCCCAAAGGACTTTATAACCTTTGTACATTACAGTGCTTTATAGAATGTTATATTTAAAAAAATATGATTATTTATAGTATAATTTAAATATGATATAATATTTAACAAGTGAATTCCACACATTATCGCAACGGTTGCATCTCTAAGCGTGGGAAATGTGTGTGTGTGTGTGTGTGTGTGTGTGAATGCTCGGGGGTTTTACTTGATACGGTTTCAGGTTTGTGTTTACATAATTGAAAATTTCTAATGACTTTGCCAAGGTTTATTGTGCAAACAAGTCGCCCACACACACACACACACACACACACACACAAATGCAGTTAAGCTAATGCAGACGGGCTGCACACAAATGTATGTAATAAAACGACCACGGCTCCCCTTCCCCCGGCTAACTGGCCAACTGACCGCCTGCTGCCCCCCTCTCTCCCTGCCAGCCTGTCAATTCTGGCTCATTTTGGCTTGGGGCTGACACATTCTGCTCATGCCTTTGCTACTGCTTTTGCTTTTGCATTTGCTTTTAAAATATATGGTTAAACAAAATGTTGTTGCATAGTTTTGTGCGCTCGGGACACGATGCGTATACGCTATAATTCCACTTGATGCCTTTGGGCGTCATTCACATAAAGTGCTTATGTGTCTCTGTCACTTTGACTCCATCGCACCCCTTCCCCCTCTTTTCTCTTTTGGTGGTTGGTGTAAATAATATTATATTAACACTAAACAGACAGCAGCAGTGGCAACAAGAAGCTGCCACATGCAACGTGGTGGGCCATGATATGCGTAGGAGAAGAATGAGTGCGAGTATTTGCACATTCCATGCTGTTCTAAGTATATACCCCATGGCCATAAACTTTTCATTAGCAAGTCAGTTTGTTATTGTTACTGTTCTTGTTGTTGTTCTTGTTGTTGTTCGTGTTGTTGTTCGTGTTGTTGTTCGTGTTGTTGTTGGCGCGACAAAAGGCCGCCTTAAGTGCAGGATGGCCATAAAGGCTGCGGCGAAATTTGTCAAAGGTTTTTATGTCAGCGAGCGGCGGGACTATAATTGTTTTATGCTTTCCTTTTTGTTTTTACTGTTTCTAACAAACTATTACCACAAATGAAGTGTGTGCCTGGGCTGGCCAAATGGCAATAAGCTAGGCAGGATGACACAAACAGGAAGAGAAACGTGAAGAGGGACAAGGACAGGCAGCCAAGCAGGCAGGCAGGCGTGACTGCGATGCTACAAGGGTTATTTGTCCCAAGGACACGCATTTATCAAACAAGACAAACAGCAGGACATTCACAACTCACAGATCACGAGTCACGATTCACGGGTCTCAAGAACTCAAGTTTTTAGCTTCAACAAAGCAAATAGACAAGTTTATTAAATGGATTTCTAGGCTAACAAGAATAAAACCTTGGTTTGCTTAAGGTGGAAACGCTTTAGATGAAGAGATTATACTCGTATTTCCTATTAGATGGTGATTGACAAATGCAATAGATAATGGAAAGGAGGAAAAAATGATTTAAGGAGAGTCCCGTAAGCAGCTAAGGTTAAAAATAATTCTTAAGCAAGTCTAAGAAGTTGAAATTAATATGAATTAAAAACAAATGGCAGAAAAATTAAGTGAATGCAGTACAATTTATGTACTTCAATATGCAGAAGATAATTAAAATTTAAGATTCTATTTTATAAATATCAGCTAGGTTTAAAATGACTTTATGTCTGTCTTGTTAGATTTAACCATTTAAAAATCTACACCTAAAGGATTTACCTTTTCTGTGTCTGATTTAAAATATAACTAAAGTTCAAGTTTAAAGAACAATAGGAGTAGTTTCCTTTATTTTACCATTTACAGATTCCCTTCAGACAACGATGTGATAACAGTACTTTTGTTTCCGTTCTAAACCTCTGCCTGATTAAAGGAAATTCAAAATATATTGCGAGATAACTGCAATAAATTAGAAAATTTATATGCACATAAATCAGTAAAATGGCAAAATGGAAAAGTCGCATATAACAACATTCAGTTTTCAGTTTCCGTAAGCAAAATAGTCTCTGTTCCTCTCTGTCTCTCTCTCTTGACTTATTTTCCCTTTGGCTGCTCCACTTGAATTCTTGGCTAATTAGGAAAATGCGTTGCTTACTTCAACAATGTCGATTGGAAAACTTTGTTGAACGTTGCGTAAATTAAGTGGGCAAAGTTATTTGGTGAAAATTTTACAGTTGACAAGCGATGAAAAATGCAAAAAGCGCTTATCCAGCAACAACAAAAACAAGGACAACAATAACAAGCCTGAGCCAGAGGCAGTCGACAACATACGCATCATCATCGTGCTCATGATTATGTTTATCCCTTTTACACAAGAGCATAATGTGATCCACACATACACTAACACACTTACACTTTTACACACTAACAACAACAACAACCACAACAACGACGACAAACACGTGAAAATCCATAATATTTGCGCAAACAATCGAAGCTAAAAAAGTTAATCGAAGCAGACGCAACGCAGAACTTGCAACAACATCCGCACGAAAAAAAGGGTTAAAAGCGGAAAACTGATGGGGAAAAAAAGAAAAGAAAATCCAGCTGCGTGTGCGTTGCGCATTTGCATTTGAATTTCCATGTATGTATGTATGTATGTGTTTGTATGTGTGTGTTTGTCTGTGTGTGTTTTTGTCCTCGATTGCGATTTGGTTAGCATTGCAAATGTGCGCGACTTTTCAAGGCTTATTCAAATATGCTCAAGTGTTTGGTGCTTCGACTCGATGCATAAGCCAAGTCGAGGCCTAAAAATGCTAATCCCGATACCCATGTCAAATCGGGGCTATATAATTAACGGAATTGCAAAAGAGCAACAAGAACAACACGGTTTTTCGTTTGATTATTGATAGCTTAGCAATTTTGCTTTTGGTGTAAATAAGATAAGAGAATCTGTAAAATAAAAGTAGTGTAATAATCTTTTAAGAAGTATAGAGTTCTTAGCAAATAAGTACATCAATATGACCTCCTATATTAAAACTTATGACTGACACTAATTTTTAATCTTTATAAATAATTTAAATATACTCAAACATTTTATTTAAATGCCCCAAATATTATTTCAAATGCTAATTTAATTTAATTGAAATTAAATTGTAATGTGTAATTAAAGCTTAAATTTTTTTTTATTATTTGGAAATAATGAATTATAAATAAACAAATAATAGTTATGTTAGCAAGTGGAATTTCTAATTAATTAATTAAATTAATAAATTTACAGCACACTTTCTGCTCTGACAAATATAAAATTTATTTAAGAGTGTACAATAAATTTATAGCGTTATTTAATTTGCAGCTACTTAATTGAATAACAGATGTAACCTAACTTTATTTTAACTAGTTGAGATACGTTAGTAAATTTTAATTTCTGGATAGTTTAAAGTTGAAACAAAGATAGTTGAGTTTGTTGTTTAAATCCATATGAATGTATTTTACTTTCTTTTATTGCCGTCAGCTGGACACGTTGGATGCCACTGTAGAATTATCCTCTTGGTTTTATACTAAAATTACTGACTCTTTCTACTAGCTTAGTAACATCAAAGATCATCTTCTGGTCGCATTTAGTTAGTTCTAACTTTCATAAAGCACGCTTCGACTATTTGAATTATAATTTCAGTTGATTTTTGCCGCGAAAGGCGGCACGTCTCAAAGGGCGCTATGTTAGCCACGACCTGCCACGTGTTCATGCCACACTTAAACATGCCACATACACACACACACACACAGGTAGAAAGAGAGAGAGGGTAGAGAGGAGAGAGTGTGATTCAGCCACAGTCACCTTAAATAGCGCTCATTTTTGTTGTTGTCTTCAGTCGTTTTGTTGTCCTGTTATATTCTATTCCGTTGTGCATTTGCCAGGGCTGCCACAAAACGTGGCAAAAGCAGAGCAACAAAAACAGCAAAAAAGGAGAAAAAATTAAATTTTTGACTGCCATCGCAAGCATCACGAATGCTGCTTCTGGTTTTTATTCGTGGTGCTCACCGAGTGAGTGCCATTGCCATTTTATGAATAATTCATATCAACACACTCAAACCCTCGCACATACCATATCCATGTGTGTGAGTGTGTTTCTGTGTATAGGGATCGACACAAAGGACACGCATACATTTTCATATTGACACTCGTCGCGGACTCCTTCGAGTTGAATTTCTCATTCCTGTGGCAGATTCTCATCATCGTTTGGCGGCGTCATTGTCTCCTGGGCGGTCCTTTGTCTACGCCTGTCACACAGAGTCTATCACTCTTGTTGTTGTTTTAGTTGTAGTTCCTCTTGTTGTTCCCGTTGTTGTTCCTGCTGTTGTTGTTGTTGTTGTTGGTTTTGTTTTCTTTGCATTCCTGTGGCACATTTTTTTGCTGCTGTCTTATGTCGAAGCCTTTGAAAAGAGCTCAAAGAAAGAGTGGGGCAACTTGCCACCAAACACAACCCAAATTGCTGCTGCTGTTGATGTTGCTTTAAGTTGTGTACCACACACACCCACACACACACACACACCTACTCAGTGACAAGTCATGTTGCATACCACGCGTATTTTTCGGCTGCTTTTTCGTCTCGCTTCGCGTGACGCAAATCGCCAATTGGCCAAACCGATGCTTTGTGGTTGTTGTGGCAGCTCTTGTTATTATCCTTGCTGTTGTTGATACTCTCTCTTTGTTCTCTTGTTGTTCGTGTAGTTCATCTTGTTGTTGTGTTTTTCTTACTGCCAAATTTTGCTGATTTTCGCACGCAACAACAAACAAAATTGACCAAAGTCGCATTGTGCAACTGCAACGTCATGTCATTATGCCCTAAATGAAAGGGTGTTCCTGCTTCCTAATGAGGCATGTAACTAATCAGATTATTTTTGAACTTTTTGTTAAGGTTGAAAGCTTCTTTAGAAGACGGTTTTAGGTGTTAAATATCTTGTTTTAAGTTAAGAGTTCAAACTTTTTTATTTATCTAAAGAATATAAATCGAAATAGTAAAATAATGTTATAGCTAATAGTTAAATGAATCTTAAGAATTTTGATCTACTCACAATAATACAATATAAATTTGTGTGCTACATAACAACACAATTTAAATTAAATCTTTTTTATAATTAATTTCTTTTATTATACAAATTTATTTTGTAAATGTAATTTAGGTTTATTTTGGAATTACTTTGAGATAAAAAAACATTTTTTAATCATATTTTGGGCAGTGTATTTAAGATGTAGACTATATCCAAGGACCTTAATTTGGTTTCTTTGTTTTGCAGTTAAATGAACTTAAATACAAAATCCAGCAATGCCCACAAAACACATGTGAGTTTGAAGTGTTGCAAATGTTGTTATTGCAGGTATTGTTGTTGTTACTGTTGTTGTGGTTGCTGCTGGCAATTTGATTGCAGGCTCCATTAGAAAGCGATTGACTGCGATTTCAACTGCAACTTTAGAACTGGGCTCATGACTATGCTCAATTTAAAGTTCACATTTTGATTTGGCTAATGTTCACAGTGTTGGGAAACGTTGAAGGAAAAATGGGGGAGAATCATGACTTTACAAAAGTAAACAGTTTTGTTGCTTTTGTTCTTATCGATACAATTGAAGCTATAATCGTAGCATGATTTAAACAAAGCAGCAAAATTTTAGTTTGTGTGTGTTGCATGACTCAACAAAAGTGTAGCATGCAACATTTATCAATTAATTGGCATAAAAGAGTGATTTCCTATCGGTTAAATATGACAATACCTCAACTTAATCTCACACATTTAGCTTTACATCCAGCTCAAAAAATAGGCAACTGATTTATGCGTGTTGCACGTGCCGCACTCAAATTACTGACCTATGTTCTTCTTGCAACACCATAATTGTTGTGCCACTTAGCAGGCCAAAAGAGCGAAAGTCTGTTAACTGTAAAGCTAAAGAGAGAAGAGTGCTCTTAAAAGCCTTAACAGTTGATTTTAAAAGTTAACAGTATGCTGCTCTTCGCAAGGAAATTCTCTCTTCGCTTAACAGGCTCTCTTCAACTGCTGTTAACAGTTAACAGCAATCAGTTAACAGTGCCTTGGTTAACACGGACTGCGTCTGTTATGTGACTGGCCGCAAAGGAGCATAAATCACAGCAGTCGTTGACAGTGTCGCCTGCAGCTGCCCCCTGCTTTCCCCTAAGCCCATGCAACTGTCACTACCACAGAACTGTGCCCCAAATGTGCATTTAAATTAGCAGCATCCATTGCGAGAATATGCCCCTCCCCTTTCAGTCCTCTTCCCTCCCCGTCGTTGCGAGCAATGTCATTTCTATGCACAGCAAATGCATAAATCATTAACAAGCCCCGCACAAATAATAACAATAATAATGCTAAAAACTGCAACAGTCGACGGCTGCCACAATGCCCATGTGGCATGTGTGGCATATTCAACCAAAGCCATATACCGTATACCATATACCGAAAAACCGTTTCCAATGTGCAACGTTCAACTGCTCATGGGGCATGTGCAACCAATTACTGACATTTCCGGCAATCAGTTTTTAGCGCGGCCTACAACTGACAACAACAACAACAACAACAACAACAGCAACAGTAACTGGCAACAATCACTTGGCAACAACAATAACTTGCAACAATTGGAACAATCGCCCCAAACTGGCCACGATATGTAGTTATAATAATTTCAAAAATTCGATGCCATTCAATTCGTATCGACGTTGACATGAGCCACGCAAACAAAATGAAAACTTTGCCACCCCCCTCCCCACCAATCCACGGCCAACCCCCTCTTCTATCGACAGCTACCCGCGCCTACAAGTATGCAGTAAAAATTTATGTTTGCTCGTAGATCATGACAAAGTGACACATTTGCTACGAGTTGTTAGTGTTACTGGGCCAAACACCAGTATGATTGTGTGGAATTAGAAATAGTTGAAACAGTGTTTCGAATAGTAAAAACTCCTAGATTTTAACTAAAAATTTACCAGAATTTAAAGCTCTAAATATGCTTTAATTTTGAATAAATACTAATTTTATTACTTTAAATTTATACACAATTTTTCTTCTTTGCTTAAGAAAATTATTTTAAATTTAAAAAAAATAATACTCATTGCTTTTCTTTAACTAAAAGTATACTCACTTATAAAAATTTAATAAATATGTTTTAAAAAATGAAATCTCTGACATTCTAGCACCGATATTTCGAACGGATTTTAATAGATATTCCAACTAGAATCTTTCGAGAATATTTGAACACTCCATATGCATTTTCTCGTCAATTTCACATATCTTACACATTTGCTCGACTTTACAGAGCATGCTCAAAAAGCCTTATACATATGTATGCATCTCTCCGTATAGTCAGGATAATAACAATCTACAATGGCAATCTCAGTGCCAAAAGTGAGTCGGCTCAGCTGTCAGTTGACCGTATGCCTGACTGACCTCGTCTCCCAGTGCCATTTTCCTTTGGTCAAGTCGCAGTTCTTCTCTACAGTCTCTTTCTCTGTGTCTGTCTGTTCGTGCAGGAAATATGTCAAAATCTTATTTGCATTTTTTTTCTGATTTCGCTTTTGGATGTCGAGGTGTATTTGCTCGCACCTGCTGTCAGTTGCTTAATTGAAATCGAGCTGCATCCATTGCAGTTGTTCCATTTACAAGCCGAACTGACCTTGGCCAGAGAGGGTCATGTTAACCACACAACAAATCAAGTAATTGCTTTCAAACATAAATACATCGGATTGCAAACAATGGCAAAAAAAACAAGAGTATTATCCAAAATTGTGGAAAGTGCTAAATTTCATAATTAAAATCAGCTGTCTGCAGTTGATGATTGTTATTGCTGGTGTTGATAATGATAACGGGAGTAATCTACAGCTGTATTCCTCTCACATTGTTCATAAAATACAGACATTTAAAACTCTCATCTGAATTGAATTTCAATAGCAAAAATATATTAAAATGGGGTTTTCACTAATTGGTTGAGAGAATTTTAGTTATAATAAAAGTTATAATTAGAACTCGATATTATATTTTGTAAAAAATCTATAATAGTAGAAGAAACAAACGTATTTTATATTCGTCTGTGATCCATGATTTAACGTAAATTTTGCATAAAAATGAATGCATAATTTTTCTGCTGTTCAAAATTGCATTTCGAGGCATTACAAAAACTACACTTCAATATGCGTCGCTTCATTGCGATGCCAAATATTAAATTAACTTTTCAAATGGAATTTTTCAAGGATTAAAAGCAGTATACATATAAAGAAGATTTGGTTTGATGAAGGCAAAATCAATATTTAAATAATATAAAGCAATGCAAAAAATTGACTTTGTTATCAACGATATATGTTGAACATTTTTGTAATAAAGTTAAGAAATATTTCAAAAAACTATTAGTATAATAAACAAAAAGATGCCGTAAAGGATTTGATTTTTGTGAATTAATTATGCCAATCAACTTGAAGTCAAATCAAAGCCTGAGGTAGGTCTTTTAAATTGAAGCAAATAAATCACCCAGTTTCAGTTGCAGTTGCAGTTGCCGTTGCAGTTTGATTTAGTGAAAAAATGCTACTCTGATTTCCCTAGATTTTCACACCAACCACTCGTAATGGTAGTCAAATGATAAAAGCTATTAAAAAATGGCAAAATGCAGGAGCTTCAGTCAACTCTGGGTAAATGGCCGTCAGCGTCTTTTAACAAACTGACAGTTGGCGTTGTGAATCCTGAGTCACAGTCACTGCGAATTCTGCAGGGCTTGTCAAAATATGCGTCAACAGCATTAAATTTGCATAGATGCTGCTGCCTTTTCTTCGAACTCGTTTGCCTCCCCTACCCCCTTTATCGTCTCTTCTCCTAGTCTTCTCTTTCGCTTTTCGCTTTTCTCTATTTTCTATCTTAAATACTTGCAGCGACAGCAAATGTAAATGACGCAAGTCTATTAAAAATGCAAAAGTGCAAGAAAAATTGTAATGAATCAGACACAGACAACGCAAAGTGTGCAATTATGAGAAAAAATATTATGATAAATATTCAATTTGTTTAAATAGTTGATTAAACTCGAGTTAATAGATTTGAAGGAAATATGCATTGATTAAAGTTAGATATATTATGCTAATCATTATGTAAAGCTTAAGAGAGGTAAATTATATTGATTAGGGTTTATCTTTAGTGTTGATATGTATTCCACCTAAGAGTTATAAAGTATAGATATTTATGCTCAATAGGTATTGCAAACAGTCTTAGTAAGTTAAAGTGATTATAAATTCTATCTGCTTTTAGCTATCTCCTCTTACTTGATATTTTAAATAATTACCAATTCGCTTAAAGATTTCTTTGAAAATCATTTGCTTGTGACTAGCAAGGCAAAGCAGAATATAAAGTTTCTAAAATCCTCTCTCAACAAATTCTAATCAAATTTATTTTTAAAGCATATAAAGGTTTAGTTTTCTGGCTAACGAGCTCTTCACGCAGTGCCATTCTATACATCTATTTAATATTTCTAAATAGAATTCCATAAAATACTAAAAATTAAAGTTGAAATTAATTAAAACTAAAATTGGCAATTGCAAAGCAATTGAACATCATAGAATATTAAATTTAAAACTCATTTTCACGTGTCGCCTAAAAGCATGCCATGTTATTTTAGTCAAAAGCGTCTGAGATAGAGACTTGTGCCTGTGAATCAGACTGAAGGACTGTGAGTTGTGATGCTGAAATCGAAAGGCAGCTCGTGCAGCCATTTTATTTATAATGAAGTTCATTTGGACTTTGTGCGCAATACAAAGGAAAACAATAAAGGGGCAAAACAAAGGCAAAAAGCGCTTTAATATCATGTTCCGTTGTTTTTGTTTTTGTTTTTGTTTTGTTCTTTTTGGGGGAAGCGACGGAAGCTTGTGAAACGAGTGCAAGGATTGCAGCATATACTTGGATCCTCTCTCCACTCTCGAGCTATTGTGTTAAGCAGTTGTTCTTATTTTTATATGTATTTATAATGTTGTTGTTGCTCTTTTATGTTTGTTGTTCCGGTTGTTGCTGTAAGATTAATATGCTGCCGTTTTCTACTACTTATGCTGCCTTTCAAGCTTGGCGAATTCTTAAAGGACGCCCAGCACGTCCTGCCAAGTTGCCGAGTTGCCGAGTGTGTGAGTGTGTGTGTTAGTTTAATGACTGCATGTCTGTCTACTCATTGTGTGTGTATGTGTGTGTGCGTGTGTTGAAAACTTAAGTCATGCAGCAAGCCAGCGAGATGCATGCAACAAAAGCAAAAGCAACAAAAGCAGCAACAGCAACAAATACAAAATGTAATGCACAAACAAACATTTTCCACTCACAACTTACTTTTAAAGGATTTATTGTGTGGCACGCATGTGTGTGTGTGTACATGAGTGTGTGTGTGTGTGTCTGTAAACTGAAAATGCAATGATGCCGAAATTCAGCACTCAACTTGCCGCTGTTGCAACTATCACATACTGCAAAAAGACTTAACAGCCCCCTTCCTTCCTATCTCCTCTCCTTTCTTACCAACACTTTGTGTGTGTGTCAGAAGTGAAAATGAGCAGCCGCCTGTCAGACCAAACAGTGCAGGGATGCAGTCAGAGGGGGGACTGGAGACCTACCAAAGGGGGGGGACAGTGTCCTTTCAGTGTAGCTTCCGGAAATTTCCACACAGCACAATTTGTGCCATCTTTGCATAGTTGAAGGCCCAAAGAACTGAACTTGCCGGCAATTACACATCATGACGAGACCATAAAGACGTCTACTTATAATGAAGTTTGCTTCATTCTTTCTTTTAGTTTCTTTTCTTCTCGTCTGTTTCACTGTGCCACTGTATCAAGTTGCAAGGGAAAACTTTACAATAATAATGGTATATTTAGCCTATGGGGCAAAGCATCAAACTGAGCAAAATGGTTGAAAGAAATTGTCAATAAATGTGGGGAAATGTTGTGTTATGTTTTAAATATTCCAAAGAAAGGCAATCAGCTCGGTAATGTCTTAGAAAAAGACCTGGTACTAATTTGTTAAAATATATATTAATAAAATATTAAATTAAAATAACTATGACTAAGAAGAGTCAAAAAAGTCTGTAGAGGTAAGCAAAAAAATTAATAAAATAATCAAAGTAACTTTTTATTAAATTACTTGAGATTTTAAGACTGTAAGCTGGTTAAATAAATAAATAATAAATAAAAGTAACCCTTTATTATATTACTTGCGATTTAAAGACAAAATATCGGACATTAACTTGAAGGAAGAAGGACTGCTAAAGGCTGTTTCTCCTGTCTTTCTGAAGGATTTTGTTGATGTCCCTGTCGCTGGTGCGGACAAGGCTAATTTGACTGGCTCCAGCCTGACTGTGTCGCAGCCTCAATGCCAGACAGGCGGGGGCAATGATGTCGTCAACATGTGGCACCTTCGCCGTGACTGGCACCCGTCTTATCCCTGTCCACAGTTCGTAGCGAGCACTATGATCATCCGTTGGCCTTGTCGCAATGGAGACCTCAAAGGCGCCAACACGTGGCGAGTTGTTTTCGTTGAGGCGAAGCTGGAGTTGCATCTGTGGTTGCATGGTTCGTAGCGCCTCCGCCAATGAGGCATGCAGATCGATGGCACGTTTGCGATAGGTGGATTCAAGGATACAGTATTCGATGTAGAGCACCGGCTGTTTGGGATCCAAAGGTGGTGGCGCATCACGCTTTGTCATTCTCTCCTCTCCAGCGTCAGTTTGGCCTTTCATTTTTTTGGGGGAATTTTTGACAAAAACTTACTACGAATCGGAGCACAAATTTGACATCCAAGTTCCGGCCAGCTTTTGAAAAATTCCCCACAATCTTCCCTTAATAAATCAAGCATAGTGTATCTGTCAAATACATACATTTATCTTTGTTCTGACAAAATTCAAATGCAAATCCATAGACCGCTGGTAAAAACGAAAAGCTTGCCACATTTATATGCGAGCATATTTTGTTGATTTAGCCACGATGGCCACAAAATTGCAAGCTGTCCACTTTCAGCTGACATTTGGCCGGCGGTTTTTGGCCTCAAGTTAAAACTTTGTTAAATTTCTAGTCAAGCAACCAAAGCTCTCGCTCTCTCTCTCTCTCTCTCTATCATTTTTAATAAAGCCAACAAAAACTGAATTGAACCAAACTGAGCTGAGCTGAGTTGAGTTGAGCTAAGAGAACAAAGGCTCAGTAGCAGTTTCATTGTATTGCCAGGGGCAAGGTTGACGGGGCCATTCAATTCATTTTATTCACATTTATTGAAAGCGGAACAGCGCTGCTGGCAAATAAAATATGATAAAATATGAAAATAGCAAAATAGAAAAGTACAGAAAATCATGAAAATCGAGAAAATAGCCGGGTTATGATAATAATGTTCCTTGCTCCACTGAGACCAAAGATCGAGACTTCAACATACCCCAGACTACAATAAGGAAGCAGCAAACTGCCTCAAAGCAAAAGAAAAATGTTTACGAGTATTTATTAAATTGGTTGGGAGACTGAGTAGAAAAGTGTCGGAAAAATGAGAGCACGGGAATTGGGGGAAGGTGAAATCAGCCAATGGATTTGGGACTTTTGTTCAATTAGAAAAGTTTTTGAATTGCCTAAAAAAATGGTAAAAAAATGTATTGAAATTTAAATATGTTTTCTATTTAAATTATCCAATAAAAAAGGAGTTGGATTTAAAAATATGCAAATTTAAATTGTTATTTAAAATAACATAAATTATATAAGTGTTTACTGAGTTTTCTATGATTGAATTGATTTTATTTTGGCATTTCACGATTGCATTTCTTTGTGAAAGTAAAAGTTCAACTGCCAGTTGAGTTAAGAGTAGGTTAAAATTTGCTGGATGAAATGTTTTTAAATGGATCGAAGTATGTACAGTATTTATATATAAATAAATGTGTGTGCTTTAACTTGCCACATCCGACGTCAATTTGTCAGTTAACTCGAAATCTGCGTCGTTGACAGCCTGCAACCTTCAGTTACACTTTTTTCTACTTGAATTTAAATTGGCCAATGCTTTTGTCCAGCAACAACAACAACAACAACCACATCAACATCTACCAACTTTGCGAGTTTCCCAGTTGCGAGTGCTGGGATTAAAAAACGTTTTGCATGCCCATTACGAAGGGGGCAGCTATAACAGAGGGCAAAGGACAGGAAACAGAGCACTGAGAGCGAAGGCCAGAAGACAGAA
Source organism: Drosophila putrida (assembly GCA_037043535.1). NCBI lineage: Eukaryota > Metazoa > Arthropoda > Insecta > Diptera > Drosophilidae > Drosophila > Drosophila putrida. Next base: position 443,897 of record JBAMBI010000465.1, read on the forward strand.
GAGAGACAGTGAGAGGTGGGAGGTGGGTGGCAGGTCAATGGCGTTGGTAAAGAAAATGCGTAAACGAATTTGTGAAAATTATTTGTGCAGCAAGGCAAAAGCTTGATTAAATTTTCACTACGAATCCACTGGGCATACAGACATATATTCCCATCTATATATATATGTATTTATACCATTTCCATTTTCCTACAGAGCTGCGAACTGCGAACTGAAGCTGGCTTCAAATGAGTTTTCATTGATACCGAGTACTTTGATTTGATATGTATGGATTGTGTTGGAAAATTCCCAGGCGAATTATGTACGCGCCAGGCTATAAAAATGCTCTTGTTCCATTTTGACTATTTTTTTTTTTATTTTTATTTGGAATTTTATATATTTCAATTATGAAAACTTTTTACGCGCGTCGTTCACAAAGAAAAGCCTGTATAAATAAGGGAAAAGCATGAGCATTGTTGTTTGTTGTTGGCGTGTCTACAATTTTCTTTTGCTATTTTCTCCCAAATAACCAATGCGTCTTTTGTCGCCTTAAGTTAACAAACATTTACGGCTCAATTGTTTTTAGAGCTCAGCTTTCACATAAATTGATGTGTTTTAAATTGTTCCTACGGCCTACTTGTCTCTAAATATAAGTAAATTCATTTTACTTTCGCTTTTATATCTCCGTTTTTTTTCATGATATTTTATTGCGGCAATTTATTCATAATCAACAGCCTAAGCCTAATTGAGGAGCGACATTAAATGGATCTTTGTCCTCTTCTAAACAGACTCCTTTGAAGGGATTCTTTGTTTCGCTTGCTTTGAAAAAAGTGAGAAAAGCAAGTAAATAACACTTTTTGGTTTTACTTTTACAAGCAGAAGGTTGCTAATTGGACAGAAGAAGCATCTATTTATAAACAACTGTGAGGACTAAAGGTGAACAATCATTTGAATCTATCTATATACATAGATATAAATAAATATTATTCTAGAAATTACATACTTTATAAACTGGAAGAGCCTCTCAGACTCTACATTTCTTTGTTGATATTAAATTTAGCTTGTCTCAATTTATTACTTACTATGTTAATATTAATTGATCAATTATTTTGAACTGTGAAGCTACAGGATATATTTTAGTGCAATAATATGTAATCCATTTACTATAGTCTTCTAGTTGAGCACACTTTTCACTTTACTATATATATTAAATGAAACAGTAACAATCTTTTAAAGTGCAGGGTATCTGTCAGTGCAACCACCAACTTATATTTAAACAAAATGACAATTTTGAAAGTAGAAGAAATTAGCATGCAAATAGGTAGCATATGTTGTTTGGTTGTCGTCAAGAAAATTAGCTCAAAAGACTCTCGCAAAGTGAGATAATAAATTAAAAATGGCAAAAGTCGGCATTGAGTTTACCTTCTTAATGTGGCTTTGTTAGCTGTTTTATCAACAGGTAAACTTTTTTATATTCAGCTTGCACTTAGACATCTGGCTTATAATTAAATATTTTCCATTCAATTTTCATTTTCATAATTTAGCTGAGAGAAAAGCCCATCTATGTGGCAGTTGCTTACGCATTGTGCGTTTTAAAGTGTTTTGTTTGCCTTTAATTAGCAATTTATGCCTCCTGTCCAAAGAGAAGCAGGTGGGAGACAGAGAGGTGTCTGAACCGACTTAATGACCTGCCTGGAGTGGTGTGTTTGTGTGTGAATGCGTGGGTGTGTGGGTGTGTGGGTGTGTGGGTGTGTGAGTGTGCTTTATATGATTAATTACCTAATTATTGTATTATATTATCTAGCAGCTGTGGGCATTGTATCTTTAAGCTCGCCTGCGGTCAGTTTACTTTTGTTTAATACTTAATTGAGAATGCCGCCAGGTTAGTCTACTAGGATGTCTATAGGTCGTCGACTTGTCCATAGCCAATGTATTTCAGCCCCTTGGGGGGCTCTTTCATTGATTTTGTATCTTAAATACCCTACATAAGTTCCATTTATACAGTTTACTATGCCAGATTTTCATCCTATAAATTGTAGTAAATTAAAGCAAAGACAAAGAAAATTTAAGGCAAGAGAGGCAGCAGTTCAATAGTTTTTTTTGACTAGCTTACAGGGTATTTACATTGAAGCACTCTTCAATTTAGTTAAACTCTCGCTTGTTTCCCTTCATAAAAGGTCAAACAGCAACAGTTTCCTAAACAATTGTGGACAACCCCAAGTCCAAGCCTTTGCCCATGTCAGACCTTCGGTCAAGCTATTGTAAATATTTAGATTGAAATTCCATGCACGTGCACCCAAATCGAAAAAAAAAATAAAAGAGAAAAAAAAACTATAAATTCGAGTACTCGAAACATTTTTACATTGTGGAAAACTCAATGCCAAAGTCATTTACCCAGTAAAATGCGAATTTCGACTTATTTTCTGATAGTTTTAAGAAATTGAGGTCAACATCAGGTTTAACTGCGTGTCCGTCTGAGTGTCTGTGTGTGTGTGTGTGTTTGTGTGTATATTGCTTGTTAGAACGATTGACATTCAATTTATTTAACAATCGTTTTTGTTGAACACAGAATTATTCATTTGTTTCAAATGAATGGGAACTTTAGTATAAAACCCTTGTATTTCTTGATAATACCTACTAGATATTATAAATATAACAGCAACGATATTTGTTTATTCCCATTTACTCAACCTATGTGTAAGGGGTAAGAAAAATGTATGAGCTCTAAATAAAGATGTTTAATATGGACATCTTGTGCATTTATTAACCCACCTGCATATTAACACTCATGTAATTTTATAAATTTGTTTGCCATATTCAAATAATTGGGGAATATGTTCCATAAATTGGGGAATATCTGTAGTCTATGTAGATTTGATTCTTTTTTCAGGGAAACAAATTTGAATTAGTTGACGGAACGAATAAGAATGTAAATTACATGTGATGGTCAATAACTTGATAGCCTGACCAAAATTAATTTATAAAGGGTCAAAAGTCTTAACATAAATCTTTCTAAACCACGTTATAAATAGTTTACTTGCAGAACATATGGTTTTATAATCCAAATTACTAATTTCTCAAGATAAGAGTAATTATTTAATTCTTTACTTTTAGTGTTACCTTATACCCTTACTTTTTCTGGGCTCTCTAAAAATATTGTAAAAACAGCAGTGACAGCTGATAAACAAAATCTCAATCAAATCGAAACCAATTTTAGATCTGTTTCAAGAATCCACCTAATATAATAACATTTGCTCTGATGAACTATACGGTTGACTATTTTTGACATTCATTCACATGCACATCCCCAACCACATTTATACACACACACACACACACACTCAAACACACCAGGGCATGTTATGCTGATAAACATGCCCTGGGCCCTTGAGGTTTATCGCTGAAACAAAACTGGCAAATAAAAAACAAAAATGATTATTAAATTTTAGCCAAAGTTTATACATAAATCCAGATAGTATGATATACATAGTCTGACTACATTTATGACTATGTGAGTCTGTGTGTTTGTGTGCTTGTGTGTGTGTGTGTGGCAATGAATGCTGAATGTTGTTCTCTGTAACATACTTAACGGGGCTTGCCTTGGAGTAGACCAAATATGTTGCCGCCCAGCGTACGCTTTCAATATCAAAGTCACGTGCAAATGTTGTATATTAGTTTGGGCAACAACATTTGTTGTGGCTGCCGTTGTTGTTGTTGTTGCTGTTGTTGTTGCTGTTGTTTCTGGTGAAGCTCTATTTTTGGTGCAACACACACAAGAGTATATACAAAACATACTTGTATTCAGAATGGCGCTCGAGTGATTTTAGTTTGAATTTTACGTGCCCATCAAAATGATTATGAGCAGGCAGAATATACAACCAACGTTCCATGTTGTTAAGGTATTCATGCACTTCATTAGGAGCGTCATGTCAAGTGGCAGGAAATTCTCTCTCCCTCTCTCTCTCTATATATATAGCTCGCTTTTCAGCGAATGGCGTTGATGTTTAGCGCTTGCCAAAGTCGTTTTAATTAAAGTTTATGTAAGCATTGAAATTATGCGCAGTTACGGTTGCTCCTGCCACTGTTTTGTGGGCGTGTCGAAAGCTATCAAATTTCTGCCAGCTTGCTTGTCAAACATCATTAGAAAATGTATGTTCAAACTTGGCAACAACAAATTTGTTGTTCTCTCGGTTCTCGGTTGTCTTATTAAAAAGTTTTTCTATCAATTGATGTGGTTGCTCTTGTTGTTGTCGTTGCTGTTGCTATCAACAAGTTGCCACAAAATTTAAGTCGTTGCTTTGCCTTGGGAATAGCACCAGCTTGTTTTAATAACAACAATAGCAATCACTTTACACAAATTATTTTGTATTTACATATATAAAATTGAGTTTTACTTCAGCAAATTTATTCTTCTTTGTATTTCTCAGTGTTTATAAAGATAAAGATGTATAAAGATGTTAATACATCTTTAGTTGATTTGGGTGTGTACATTTTTGTAGTATTTAAACTCAATTCTTAATACGTATTATACAAATATTTAAAATAAAGAAAATAACAATAATATTCCATTTTAAGAGAAAAATATTTTGTTTTTCTGGAAATAAAATGACTAGCACATTATATTAAATAGAATATTATATACAAAAATTTATTTAAGAGACGAACATTTATTAAAAAATTGTAATAAAATTAAAGTGCAAAAATATCATATTTTATCCATTAAGATGATAAATTGTTTAGTGAAATTTTTAAGATACTTCGAGGTCTACTATATTATGTAATATAAAATAGTAAATTTTTACATTTACTTATATATATTACATGAACAGAAAGTAGTTCTTTATATTTATTTACAAACTTCATTCAACTATAAAATGCCTTTCTTTGCTTTTTAAATTTTTAATATTTTTAGGTCTTTTATATAATATAAAATAGTACATTTTTAAATTTATTTATATATTAATTAAATACAAAATAGGTTTTAATATTTATTTACAAACTTCATTCAACTATTAAATGTTTCTTTGTTTCTTTACCCCTTACAATTGCAATTATTTTCATGTCTACGTGGTACAATGACTGCCTTGGGACGAACTTGTTCGAGTTTTACCGTGCTGTTTGGAGCTGTCAAGGGAATTGTCTGAATTGTCTGACTATGGTATGGTAAAGTAATGCAACAGCTGCAAAAGCGAAATATTTTTGCAATGCACACATTAAAGCCAAGCTTAATGGTATGCAGAATTTGGGAGCAGGGCCAAAAACTGTAGAGGAAGCATTTGGCCAGGATGTGGCCGACCGCAAAATACCAGGGCAACAACAGAAGTGCAAGTGGCGAAAACAATTGGCGAAAAAATCCAACCATTGCAGCCACAACAACAAGCGAGGCGGGCAGCCTGTTTGAGGCAGTTGCAGTTGGAGTTGCACTTGCAACTCGTTCACAATTCTCCCTCCCTCCCCCCAAACTTCCTCCACTTCTCATTCTCATTCGCATACTGCTTTCAGTTTTCATTTATGCAAAATTAGTCTGTAAAGCCGTGCTGTTGCTGCATCGGTAATAACCGCAAGTAAATGTCAATGCAGGAAACACAGTCAAACACATAAATTTGCAACTCAACACACACATACACACACACGCACAACCACACATGCACAGAGACAGCAATTGCATTGTAATTTGTTGTTACGTTCCATGCACGCCTAAAAGTATGCAAGGAATTCAGAACTCGGTCCTCATTGGACAATGCCTGTAGATTCCGAATATGTATGCATGTATGTATGTGTGTGAGTATTTGGCCAAATGAGCTTGTTGTCCTTCTGTCGCTGTGTCCTTCTGTCTCTGCTTTCACTTCGGGCCAACTCTGGCCATTATTAATGCATAATTTTAGGCCGCCCAAAAACTGCTGCCTGCTGCGTTAATTAGCCTGTACTTTTAGGTCAACTCCGGCTCCGAGCTTAGTCCCGTTGGCATTAAAAACAATGTGAATATAACTGCAGCACTCGGGGAGCAAAAAGATTTTCCGCTACTCTTTCCCCATTTTTTCAATCATCTAAAATTTTTATTTAATTTACAACTTTTAGCTTCTTTTAAACTCGAATTTCACTCACTTTCCTCACGAACTTGGGGCATGATTAAAGCTTCGTTTTGTTGCTGCCACGTGGTGTTTTCATGTGGTGGTACTTTAGCTTTTTCCACGGAACGTGGCTGAGTAATTGCGTTTCTGTGACAAGCGGAAAGAATAAAAGTGCAATTTATATGCTTTAATGACTTTATGATGTCGACCAAAAAAGCCCCAGACACAGAGTGGAGAAAAACAAAACAAAAAAACCCAAAACAGGAAAAACACAAATATTCTCACACATAATAAAGATTAATTCATCAACTGCTTGGGTTGCTCGGCAGGAGATCGGTATAAATTTAGTTGAAATTGCTCACAGACTGAAAGAGTGTTAATTAAAGACTTGGCCTTGCAGGATTTGCCATTTTGCTGTCAGAGATATTTAATAAAGCAACTTGAACTGCATTTTTATATTTGCATATCAAGTGCTTGGCACAAATGCAAATGCTCACCCGCAGTTAACTCATAATAATAAAAACAAATACTCAACTCTTGTCCCTAAACTTCTCCCCCTATTTTAATATCGCATAAAGGTCATAGTTTGTTGTAAAGTTCCCTTAATACCCTTAGCTTGTTAGGTATTTGTGAAAATAGTATTATGATTCATATTTTAGTTTTTAATAAATAATTTATTGAAGTTTCACTTTATAAAGAAAAGTATGAGACTAAAAATAAAAGTTTATGATTTCTGTTTTATTTAATATTAATTTGAATATTTATATTACTTTATTTATATTAATTTTTTAGAGTTTTTTTTTAATATTGAATAAATGATTATGATACTGATTTGATTTGATTTATTTCCGTAATACTTTTTTTTATAATTATGTTGCTTGACTTATATTCCATTTTGTTAACTTTATTGATTTATCCGAGAAGAGCTTTGATTTTCATATAATTAATTATATAATAATATCAATATGTCAGGGGCTTAAACAATTTTAACTCGGTATTAGATAGTTTCATTTGTTGTCTATTTTATATATTTTATCAGCTAGGGTATGAACTTTTCGCCTTTCATATGTTTTTGTATTTAGTTAGCATATATTTCAGTATTTTTTTTATTTTTGGTATTATATTTGATGTGCCAGTTTTACAACTTATTTGTATTCAGTTTTTTTTCGCATTTAGATTTGGCTTTGGAGCGACTTTAACTGGATGCGCTGTATATATGTATTTATATATTAAATATTCTCTTTTTTGTTGTTGTTCACATGTGCAAGATATGGAAATTGTTGGCAAATGGAAAGAGAATTGGGCTAAGCCAGGTCCAGAGACTCAGCTTTACAGCTCTGTTCATATTTTTATATTTTCTTTTTTTTGCCTCATATCGTTATGAATATTCAGTTGCAATAAAAGTTAAGTTAAGTTTTGGGTAGTTTCTAGTTGGTATTCTTTGCAGTAAGTAAACTAAAAAAACAAAATGATTGCCGGATTGCGACTGTGCTTAAAGAAAAGAGGAAAAAGAGGGCATCAAAATCAAGCATACGTACAATTTAACCGTATAATTTACAATGACAAACGAGGCTACCCAGGCCTCGCACAATTACACACACACACACACGCACTGACAGGAGAGTGAGAGAGTGGGTGTGTGGGAGGAGGGGCGGGTCAACACATTGCCAAGTTAAGGCCAGACAGCAACGCGACAATGTTAGACGACTCGCACATCTGAGATGGATGAGCCTCGTCCTTGCAACAGCTCTGCTGCCTGGGAATACATGTCCTGACACAGACAAATGACAGCTGAGACACAAGCTAGCAGAGACAACAGCAACGCAAACAGCAACAGAATAAGCAGCAGCAACAGAAGCCGCAACAATGACGACAACAACAACGGCAACAGAAGAAGAAGAAGGGGAACTGTGACAAGGCCAAGCAGCCGTGTCGTCAGGCATAAAAGTAGACATAACGGACTCGAGACTTTCAGTCACAGTAGGTGGGCGTACGTTTTGCTATGTGACCTGTAATCGTAATCAACACCACTGTGCCATAGTGCCACAGTGCCACATCCTTTCGCCACATCCTTAGCCACATCCTCAAGTCAAGAATTTCGCATCCGCAACGTTTGCGATTGTGATTGTGGCCCATTATGCTGACAATCAATATGCGCAATTGAACGACCATGATTGTTGTGATTTGTAATGCCGTCGAACGTACCAGAGCAGAGACATCAAGGACACCCCTCACTCCGAAAGTCCTCTAATTCCATCTCCTTTTATGCCTCAGTCTCTCACTCTCTCTCTCTCTCTCGCGCGCGTGGAGAACTTAATCAACTCAGAGCACAGCAGGTGCCAGACCAGGTTTATATCTGAGACTTGGCCTAAACAATACCTCACAGCCATAAAGGCCATAAAGCCAAGAAGTGTGGCTAACATATTTCATTACTGTTAGCAGCCAGAAATGATGTTTGTTGGCAATTGTTTGGCCCAATTCCAGCTGTGAGTTGGCTTTAAAATAAGTCTACATTCAGTTGATTATTAATTGAGTAACATTAATTAAATTTATAATTAATATTTTGATTTTGTCAGTTGCCCAAAGCAAACGGTTAGTTTTAATATTAATCTAACATAACCAGTACAATGGGAAATTAACAGCTGTTAGTTAAAAGTTTACTTTTTAGCAGTGTGACAATAACATAGCTGGAAAATGTTAAGCTAAGCAGTTAAGTTCTATGGAACTCCTTAGAGTTGTTTTATTATATATTAAGAAGCCTGAATATTTAAGTTGAATTCTTAACTATTTCTTAAAATACTGTCCATTATTATTTTCATATAATATTAAAATGTAGTTTTGATCATGATTTGATCTATAAATTTATTCTACATTTAAAGATAGTTATTTTTCAGAAATCCAAATTTTCGATTTTGTTGGAATTTTAGGTAAGGTTACCCCCTTTACTTTTTCAGAAAAAAAAATTTTCAAAATTTTAAATCTTGATTTTGAACTTTTAATCAACTCCTGGTGCCAAAATTAGTATAAAAGAACACTTTAAAGTTGATTCTGAAGAGTTTCATTTTTTTGTAAAAAATCATGCCAAAAGTGACAAAAAATTTGACTTGTAAAGTTTCCAGTCCCCAGGAACACCAGATTTCAAACTCTCGTAACTTTGGCAAATCTTACCCGATTTTTATGCGGAATGTCATTTTAGTCATGATTTGATCCTTAAATTTATTCTACATTTAAAGATAGTTACTTTTTAAAAATCAAAATTTTCGATTTTGTTGGAATTTTAGGTAAGGGTACCCCCTTTACTTTTTCAGAAAAAAAAAATTTTCAAAATTTTAAATCTTGATTTTGTACTTTTAATCAACTCCTGGTGCCAAAATTAGTATAAAAGAACACTTTAAAGTTGATTCTGAGGAGTTTCATTTTTTTTGTAAAAAATCATGCCAAAAGTGACAAAAAATTTGACTTGTAAAGTTTCCAGTCCCCAGGGTCACCAGATTTCAAACTCTCGTAACTTTGGCAAATCTTACCCGATTTTTATGCGGAATGTCATTTTAGTCATGATTTGATCCTTAAATTTATTCTACATTTAAAGATAGTTACTTTTTAAAAATCAAAATTTTCGATTTTGTTGGAATTTTAGGTAAGGGTACCCCCTTTACTTTTTCAGAAAAAAAAATTTTCAAAATTTTAAATCTTGATTTTGTACTTTTAATCAACTCCTGGTGCCAAAATTAGTATAAGAGAACACTTTAAAGTTGATTCTGAGGAGTTTCATTTTTTTTGTAAAAAATCATGCCAAAAGTGACAAAAAATTTGACTTGTAAAGTTTCCAGTCCCCAGGGTCAACAGATTTCAAACTCTCGTAACTTTGGCAAATCTTACCCGATTTTTATGCGGAATGTCATTTTAGTCATGATTTGATCTATAAATTTGTTTTACATTTAAAGATAGTTATTTTTCAGAAATCGATTTTTTCGATTTTGTTGGAATTTTAGGTAAGGGTACCCCTTTACTTTTTCAGAAAAAAAAATTTTCAAAATTTTAAATCTTGATTTTGTACTTTTAATCAACTCCTGGTGCCAAAATTAGTATAAAAGAACACTTTAAAGTTGATTCTGAGGAGTTTCATTTTTTTTGTAAAAAATCATGCCAAAAGTGACGAAAAATTTGACTTGTAAAGTTTCCAGTCCCCAGGGTCACCAGATTTCAAACTCTCGTAACTTTGGCAAATCTTACCCGATTTTTATGCGGAATGTCATTTTAGTCATGATTTGATCCCTAAATTTATTCTACATTTAAAGATAGTTACTTTTTAAAAATCAAAATTTTCGATTTTGTTGGAATTTTAGGTAAGGGTACCCCCTTTACTTTTTCAGAAAAAAAAATTTTCAAAATTTTAAATCTTGATTTTGTACTTTTAATCAACTCCTGGTGCCAAAATTAGTATAAAAGAACACTTTAAAGTTGATTCTGAGGAGTTTCATTTTTTGTAAAAAATCATGCCAAAAGTGACAAAAAATTTGACTTGTAAAGTTTCCAGTCCCCAGGGTCACCAGATTTCAAACTCTCGTAACTTTGGCAAATCTTACCCGATTTTTATGCGGAATGTCATTTTAGTCATGATTTGAGCTATAAATTTGTTCTACATTTAAAGATAGTTACTTTTTAAAAATCAAAATTTTCGATTTTGTTGGAATTTTAGGTAAGGGTACCCCCTTTACTTTTTCAGAAAAAAAAATTTTCAAAATTTTAAATCTTGATTTTGTAGTTTTTATCAACTCCTGGTGCCAAAATTAGTATAAAAGAACACTTTAAAGTTGATTCTGAGGAGTTTCATTTTTTTTGTAAAAAATCATGCCAAAAGTGACAAAAAATTTGACTTGTAAAGTTTCCAGTCCCCAGGGTCACCAGATTTCAAACTCTCATAACTTTGGCAAATCTTACCCGATTTTTATGCGGAATGTCATTTTAGTCATGATTTGATCTATAAATTTGTTTTACATTTAAAGATAGTTATTTTTCAGAAATCGATTTTTTCGATTTTGTTGGAATTTTAGGTAAGGGTACCCCCTTTACTTTTTCAGAAAAAAAATTTTCAAAATTTTAAATCTTGATTTTGTACTTTTAATCAACTCCTGGTGCCAAAATTAGTATAAAAGAACACTTTAAAGTTGATTCTGAGGAGTTTCATTTTTTTTGTAAAAAATTTGACTTGTAAAGTTTCCAGTCCCCAGGGTCACCAGATTTCAAACTCGTAACTTTGGCAAATCTTACCCGATTTTTATGCGGAATGTCATTTTAGTCATGATTTGAGCTATAAATTTGTTCTACATTTAAAGATAGTTACTTTTTAAAAATCAAAATTTTCGATTTTGTTGGAATTTTAGGTAGGTACCCCCTTTTACTTTTTCAGAAAAAAAAAATTTTCAAAATTTTAAATCTTGATTTTGTAGTTTTTATCAACTCCTGGTGCCAAAATTAGTATAAAAGAACACTTTAAAGTTGATTCTGAGGAGTTTCATTTTTTTTTGTAAAAAATCATGCCAAAAGTGACAAAAAATTTGACTTGTAAAGTTTCCAGTCCCCAGGGTCACCAGATTTCAAACTCTCACAACTTTGGCAAATTTTACACGATTTTTATGCGGAATGTCATTTTAGTCATGATTTGATCTATAAATTTGTTCTACATTTAAAGATAGTTATTTTTCAGAAATCGATTTTTTCGATTTTGTTGGAATTTTAGGTAAGGGTACCCCCTTTACTTTTTCAGAAAAAAAAATTTTCAAAATTTTAAATCTTGATTTTGAACTTTTAATCAACTCCTGGTGCCAAAATTAGTATAAAAGAACACTTTAAAGTTGATTCTGAAGAGTTTCATTTTTTTTGTAAAAAATCATGCCAAAAGTGACAAAAAATTTGACTTGTAAAGTTTCCAGTCCCCAGGGTCACCAGATTTCAAACTCTCGTAACTTTGGCAAATCTTACCCGATTTTTATGCGGAATGTCATTTTAGTCATGATTTGATCCTTAAATTTATTCTACATTTAAAGATAGTTACTTTTTAAAAATCAAAATTTTCGATTTTGTTGGAATTTTAGGTAAGGGTACCCCCTTTACTTTTTCAGAAAAAAAAAATTTTCAAAATTTTAAATCTTGATTTTGTACTTTTAATCAACTCCTGGTGCCAAAATTAGTATAAAAGAACACTTTAAAGTTGATTCTGAGGAGTTTCATTTTTTGTAAAAAATCATGCCAAAAGTGACAAAAAATTTGACTTGTAAAGTTTCCAGTCCCCAGGGTCACCAGATTTCAAACTCTCGTAACTTTGGCAAATCTTACCCGATTTTTATGCGGAATGTCATTTTAGTCATGATTTGATCTATAAATTTGTTCTACATTTAAAGATAGTTACTTTTTAAAAATCGATTTTTTCGATTTTGTTGGAATTTTAGGTAAGGGTACCCCCTTTACTTTTTCAGAAAAAAAAATTTTCAAAATTTTAAATCTTGATTTTGTACTTTTAATCAACTCCTGGTGCCAAAATTAGTATAAAAGAACACTTTAAAGTTGATTCTGAGGAGTTTCATTTTTTTGTAAAAAATCATGCCAAAAGTGACAAAAAATTTGACTTGTAAAGTTTCCAGTCCCCAGGGTCACCAGATTTCAAACTCTCATAACTTTGGCAAATCTTACCCGATTTTTATGCGGAATGTCATTTTAGTCATGATTTGATCTATAAATTTGTTCTACATTTAAAGATAGTTACTTTTTAAAAATCGATTTTTTCGATTTTGTTGGAATTTTAGGTAAGGGTACCCCCTTTACTTTTTCAGAAAAAAAAATTTTCAAAATTTTAAATCTTGATTTTGTACTTTTAATCAACTCCTGGTGCCAAAATTAGTATAAAAGAACACTTTAAAGTTGATTCTGAGGAGTTTCATTTTTTTTGTAAAAAATCATGCCAAAAGTGACAAAAAATTTGACTTGTAAACTTTCCAGTCCCCAGGGTCACCAGATTTCAAACTCTCATAACTTTGGCAAATCTTACCCGATTTTTATGCGGAATGTCATTTTAGTCATGATTTGATCTATAAATTTGTTCTACATTTAAAGATAGTTACTTTTTAAAAATCGATTTTTTCGATTTTGTTGGAATTTTAGGTAAGGGTACCCCCTTTACTTTTTCAGAAAAAAAAATTTTTCAAAATTTTAAATCTTGATTTTGTACTTTTAATCAACTCCTGGTGCCAAAATTAGTATAAAAGAACACTTTAAAGTTGATTCTGAGGAGTTTCATTTTTTTTGTAAAAAATCATGCCAAAAGTGACAAAAAATTTGACTTGTAAAGTTTCCAGTCCCCAGGGTCACCAGATTTCAAACTCTCATAACTTTGGCAAATCTTACCCGATTTTTATGCGGAATGTCATTTTAGTCATGATTTGATCTATAAATTTGTTCTACATTTAAAGATAGTTACTTTTTAAAAATCGATTTTTTCGATTTTGTTGGAATTTTAGGTAAGGGTACCCCCTTTACTTTTTCAGAAAAAAAATTTCCAGTCCCCAGGGTCACCAGATTTCAAACTCTCATAACTTTGGCAAATCTTACCCGATTTTTATGCGGAATGTCATTTTAGTCATGATTTGATCTATAAATTTGTTCTACATTTAAAGATAGTTACTTTTTAAAAATCGATTTTTTCGATTTTGTTGGAATTTTAGGTAAGGGTACCCCCTTTACTTTTTCAGAAAAAAAAATTTTCAAAATTTTAAATCTTGATTTTGTACTTTTAATCAACTCCTGGTGCCAAAATTAGTATAAAAGAACACTTTAAAGTTGATTCTGAGGAGTTTCATTTTTTTTGTAAAAAATCATGCCAAAAGTGACAAAAAATTTGACTTGTAAAGTTTCCAGTCCCCAGGGTCACCAGATTTCAAACTCTCATAACTTTGGCAAATCTTACCCGATTTTTATGCGGAATGTCATTTTAGTCATGATTTGATCTATAAATTTGTTCTACATTTAAAGATAGTTACTTTTTAAAAATCGATTTTTTCGATTTTGTTGGAATTTTAGGTAAGGGTACCCCCTTTACTTTTTCAGAAAAAAAAATTTTCAAAATTTTAAATCTTGATTTTGTAGTTTTAATCAACTCCTGGTGCCAAAATTAGTATAAAAGAACACTTTAAAGTTGATTCTGAGGAGTTTCATTTTTTTTGTAAAAAATCATGCCAAAAGTGACAAAAAATTTGACTTGTAAAGTTTTCAGTCCCTAGGGTCACCAGATTTCAAACTCGCGTAACTTTGGCAAATCTTACCCGATTTTTATGCGGAATGTCATTTTAGTCATGATTTGATCTATAAATTTATTCTACATTTAAAGATAGTTACTTTTCAAAAATCAAAATTTTCGATTTTGTTGGAATTTTAGGTAAGGGTACCCCCTTTACTTTTTCAGAAAAAAAAATTTTCAAAATTTTAAATCTTGATTTTGTAGTTTTAATCAACTCCTGGTGCCAAAATTAGTATAAAAGAACACTTTAAAGTTGATTCTGAGGAGTTTCATTTTTTTTGTAAAAAATCATGCCAAAAGTGACAAAAAATTTGACTTGTAAAGTTTCCAGTCCCCAGGGTCAACAGATTTCGAACTCGCGTAACTTTATGCGGAATGTCATTTTAGTCATGATTTGATCCCTAAATTTATTCTACATTTAAAGATAGTTACTTTTTAAACAGCAACTATACCTTGAACTGCGAGATAATTTTCTAATATTGGAAATGTTAGGGCAATAGTTAGCAGCTGTTAACAACTTTAAAGACCCTATCTGCCTTTAAAGACCCTCTCGATTTCCTACTGAAAATAGAGCTTAACATTGGTATGAAGGTTCATTCATGTCATCTTACATTTCATAATGAACTCAACACATAGTCATAAATGGTATTGTATCCGTGTTAGAACCTTGTGTAGAACTCTCTTTTAGCCTTCCTAGGCCGGCATTAGTGCTTCCTTGTCAGGCCGAATAAATTACACCAATATATTAAAAGCTTAATATTTATTGATTAATTCTAAGAAACACACAAGTTCACGTCTACTCTGCACCAATGCCAAAAGTTCTATCTCTCTCTTCGATATCATGTTATCGATCGATAACATCTCCAGGGCTGTAAAGTTAACAGAAGGGCTGTTAACCTGATGCGATGCTTACAGTTCGGCTTCCTGACACATCGAAGCGTCCTCGCGAGATTCGTTGTTTTCATCTTCGTCTATCTCATCGTCATCGTCATCTGGGGGTATCTTGCACCAAGGCTTCATCTTATCGGAGGCATATACCGACTTGTAGTGACGTTGAGTTCGTTGCGCATTAGGGATATCTTCAACAAGATATCGGTCGTGTGGTAACACCTTGCTCACTATAAACGGACCTTTATAGCGAGGCTCCAATTTTCGGGAATTTCCAGTACTAAACGGCTCATTTTCCACCAGAATAAGATCACCAGTTTCATACACAGTTGGCTTCGAGTGCTTGGCATCATATCGCTGTTTGGCTTCTGCTCGATGATCGTTGACTCTAGCGGCAGCTTCTTCTCTTAACTGTTGTAGCTCTGCATCAGTCATCATCTCGGTCTCATTACTTTGTATAACGTTCACTAACGTGTTTTGTAATACATCTCGTGGCTCGTACCCGTACAAAAGCTGAAATGGAGAACATTTTGTTGTCTTGTTTACCATGGTGTTGATGCTCCATTGGATGTTTCGCAGCTTCTCGTCCCATCGCTTCTCATTATCGGTCATTGGCAGCAACATTGACATTATGACTCTATTCATGCGCTCCACATGTCCATTTGCTCTTGGTGTTCTCACTGCATTAAGGATTCGCTTGACATTGTTTTCTCGGCAGAATTTCTCATACTCTTTGGAAGTGAACGCGGTACCACGATCGGATATGATTCTGGTTGGCATTCCCAGATAGCTAGTTACTTCTCGTAGGATCTCGCAGACATGTTTGCTAGCTGTGCTCTTTACCGCGCGAATAATGGTGAACTTGGTAAAAGCGTCGACGATCACAAAAATATGCTCATTGCGTTTGGAACTCTTTGGGAATGGTCCTAGGTGATCAACGTGTATTGTAGAAAAGGGAATCGGCTTCATGTCATCATAATGGTATTGACCCTCTTGACGTCCACTTGGTTGTTTGTTGAGTGCGCAGCCCACGCAGCATTTTATGTAGCTCTTTACATAATTTCTCATCCGGGGAAACCAAAACAGATTGTGAATCCTGCTAATTGTTTTATCTATGCCCATGTGTCCTGCGTTATCGTGAGATTCTTGAAGAATGTGGTATCGTAGCTGCTTAGGTACAACCCACAGTAGTTGGTTTTGATGTTTACGGTACAAGCGTCCTTGCTCGATTACATACTCGTCATTCTCAGTTTTTTCATGGTTTCTCATGCTATCCACTATTGATTGGATCTTCTTGTCTTGGAGTTGTATAGCGAATAACCAATCCGACTCATCGATAATCATCTTACCCATTTTCATATTAGCTGTATCTAGTTCCCGGGCTTTCTCTTGTGGGGCACGACTTAGTGCGTCCACGTGTTCCATTCTAGTTCCGGACCTATGGACGATCTTGACATCAAAATCCTGAATGCGTAACCACCATCTAGCGATGCGAGGTATTAGCTCACGTTTCTCCATCGTTGTTTTCAAAGCGTTGCAATCAGTGACAACTGTGACGGGTTTCCCACATATGTAATACTTAAATCTTTCTAAAGATTCGACAACTGCTAGTGCTTCCAGTTCATAGCTGTGAAAATTCTTCTCTGTGCTCGACGTTGCTCGGCTGAAATAGGCAATTGGCTGCAACTGTTGTTCCTCCATCTGTAGCAAGACTCCTGCCAAACCAATTGAACTTGCATCTGTGTGGACCTCGTGTATGGCATCGAGTCGATAACTGGCAACTACCGGCTTATCAATCAACTTTTGTTTTAAAATGTCAAAGGCTTCTTGTTGCGGCTGCTCCCATACAAAAGTTTTATTCTTACGCAACAGCATACGTAACGGCTCGGATATGATGGCATATCCAGCGACGAACTTCCGAAAATATCCACTGAGTCCCAAGAACTGACGAACTTCTCTTACGTTGGTTGGAGCTGGAAACTTTGAAATAGCTTGCGTCTTGACCTCACCTGGACTTATTCCTTCTGAGTGTATCTGATGACCAAGAAAAGTAATTGTTTGCTTGTAAAACTCACACTTTTCTGAATTAAGCGTTAAACCACATTCTCGCAATACTTTTAAGATACGTCCAAGTTTCTCACACATCTCATCGAAGCCATGGCTACCAACTAAGATATCATCCATGTAGTGAATCATGTCGCCTTTCTGCACACGTTTCTGTATTTCCGCCATAAGTCTGTTAAAAGTTGCTGGTGCGTTCTTTAATCCAAATGGCATTCGCTTAAACTCATAAAGTCCATCCGTGGTTATAAATGCTGTGTATTTGCGACTTTCAGAAGCCATCTCGATTTGATAATATCCGCTGTTCAAGTCTAGCGATGAAAAATACTTAAACTTCTTAGCTTCTTGTAAACGCTCCTCTATATTCGGGACTGGAAAGTTTTCCTTCTTCATGTGTTGGTTGAGACGGCGGTAGTCTACACATAAACGATCGCCTCCATTCTGCTTCTTGATCAATACAATCGGGCTTGCATATTCTGATGACGACGGGCTGATTATGTCATGTTGCAATAGCTCCTCAATCATGTTGTTTACAATTGCTCTTTTGGGCTCTGGTATACGGTATGGTGCTTGCGAGATTACTTTTCCATCCTCAATGTTGATTGCTGCCTCGACAATGTTTGTTTTTCCGATTCCATTTAGTCCACTTGAGAACACATCGGCGTACGACTCCAAAAGATTGTGCAGTTTGGCCTTATCATCTTCTTGTTCTGCATTTTCCAAAAACTTCTGCCTTTGATGATCTGTTAGCATGGAAACTTTTCCAGCGCGCTTGTTCTCACAATTTAAACTTTCAATTTCCCCTTGTAATGTTAGTTGCATACTAACGATGACATCCTGTCCGAGTAAAAAGTCTTCTCGTAGAAACTCGTCTTCGACGATATATACCAGCGCTGTTGTGATCCTGTCATCTATAGCAATGTCCACGATGATGCCTTCATCCAACATGCTTGTTCCTCCGCAAATGCCCTTCATCCTAATGGGACACTTACGATGCTCAGCAGCAATGCCTTGTGCCACTGACTTGCGAACGAGACTTGCTTGACTTCCTGTATCCAAGAAAGCGATGTACTGTTGCGATTGAACTACTATCTTCTTTGTGAACCACTTGTCTCTATCCTTTGCTCCAAGACGTTTTACTTCAACATCTGCTACTGTACAGCTCTTATTGGTTGCATGGAACTTGTGACATTTTCCACAACGAGGATTCTTCTGCGGTTTTGGGCAAGCATTGGCGAAGTGACCAACTTCACCACAATTGTAGCACTTAAGAATCTCCCTCGGCTTCTTGCTTCCAGTGCCATCTTCCTGCTTCGGTTCCTTGTCGTTGCATCTTATTGGATCTGGTCGTGAATTTTGTAGTCTTCCTTTATTAACAAAGTATGCATCTGCAGTATCTCTCATCTGTTTCATCGTTGCAAACTGAATTGCTGCAATACTCTGTTGTAACTCTCGGTGCTGTAATCCTGCTCGGGTGTATCGTATAACTGCTGCTTCACTTATATTGTATCGCACTCCTAGGGCTGACATACGAAAACAATATTCCTTGACTGCTTCCTTCGGGCGTCTGATTGCATTAGCCATTGCGTAATGAATTTCTGCTTCATCTGGTGTACTGCCAAACTCTTCGCGCAATGCGTTGGCGAATTCTCTCCATGTGGTGTGAAGTATTGGCGACGAATCGTACCACATCTTGGCTGGACCTTTAAGTTGAGAACAAATCGCTAACATCAGAAATTTATCCTCCCATTGATATGCGTTCATAACTTTATCAACACGCTCGATGAACTGTTCCACCGAAATAGCATTTACATTACTCGGGTCGAATTCAGGTAAGGTATTGGCGATCTCTTTGACTGATGCTTGTCTGGTCTGTGCGTTGTAATCGTTTGATTGGCTTCTTTCGCTGGGTGCATGTATCGGGTTCACATGTACCGGTTGTACATTCTCTGCATTGTTTGTGCGCTGAACTTGCTGATTAACGAATTGCGTCATCATTTCTTTTAACTGCATCATTTCTTCTTGCAACTGAGATATTGCTGTCTTCTCTGCGGACTCTCCAACTGATGTCTGCGCCATGTCCACACTTTCGGACTTTTCAAACTCCATAAGTCTCAAAATCAGATCATTCCGTGCTCCTGACGAAGGTAAATCTCTAGCTCTCAGCAAAACTTTTAGCTGATCTACTTTTAAATCTGCGATGCGTTGCATTTTATTGTCTTTCCTTTTCTAATTGGTGTGCTCGTCAAAACTCGTAGCTTTCCTTCAAGTGCAAGCGAGACAACTAATGTCTTTGCAATTTCCTCCAGTTGTGAAATTCTATTGTGAAATTCACACATACATATGTACATACGTCTCCTATGTATGTACACGCGCGTCGCTGAAGCGTCTTAAGCTGTTAGAACACATCCAACACTTAAGATTCCAAAGTACCAAAATTTGTCGGCCACGTAGTCCAGGGAACCAATCCCAGCTTGCAATTCCTGTTGTCACAAAGACCAATGGAACATATCCAATCACAAACTTGACACGTCGACAAACTCTACTTTTTTGCTGTGCAGCGCTGATAGGCCAACATATAGCTTATCCCACTTCTGAACTGTAGAACTCTCTTTTAGCCTTCCTAGGCCGGCATTAGTGCTTCCTTGTCAGGCCGAATAAATTACACCAATATATTAAAAGCTTAATATTTATTGATTAATTCTAAGAAACACACAAGTTCACGTCTACTCTGCACCAATGCCAAAAGTTCTATCTCTCTCTTCGATATCATGTTATCGATCGATAACATCTCCAGGGCTGTAAAGTTAACAGAAGGGCTGTTAACCTGATGCGATGCTTACACTTGTTGCAGTCATTCCATTAACTATGCAGACATTGTGAGTGTCTTAAATGCTGCCAGCTCAGTTGATAAATGATCCATAGTATGGCATCTACATGTTGCTCCAGACATCGTTTAATCTGTGCGTCAACAAACTTCTGACAAGTTACATATCACCGGGGCAACAGTTGGTTGAGCTACCTACAATAGAGGGGCTTCCAACTTGTGTTGGGTCAAAGTCAGCGAGTTCGCTTTAAGGCAATGAAAATTGTTTTCTTATGCGTGGGCAAATATTTACCATATATCCCATAACAAATTTCAATTTAAGCGTAAATGAAATTCTGTGAACGTTATTGAGAGTGGGGATTGGGAGTGGGGATTGAAGATTTAAAATAACCACAAAGTGGTAAAGCCATCAGTTTCAACCAAGTCGATGCAATAACTAGAACAGTTCAACCAACAAGAATCCCTAAAAAGCTGCTCTTTTCCCTTATTTTTACAGGCTAAAGCACTCTCAGCCTTTTAACTTTTGACCGCATTGGCATCCTAATACCTACACACACTCACTCACACACACAGACTTGCACACACTCACACACACACAAACCCTGTCGCATTCTTTATTAGATTTGCCGTCAGTCAGTAGAGCTTGCGTCTAAGTCTGAGGCTTGGGCGTCGGTCCTGGAATTTATCAAATTTTATGCAAGCAACTTGGCCAAAAAGAAGGCAAAAAAAAGGACTAAATATGCCTTTGTGATAACTAAGCTGCAAATACAACATAGTTGGCCCTGTTGCAGGGGCAGCATCAAAAGCGGCATCAACATCTGCAGCAGCAGCTGAAAAACTCAACTGAGAATTGCATTTCAGTGACGTTGCAAGAATGCAGCTTGCAGTTCGGGTCTATAGGGTGCCAATCTAGTCTTAGAAAACTAAAAAAAGAATCGCAAAGACACCGCACAGTGAAATGAATCAATTTTATCATAGCTCAAAATAGATAAATTGGATGGAGTTCATAAAGTAGATGGAATAGATAGAATGGAAAGATTAGATAGGATATATAGAATAAATTGAATAGACAGAAAAGATAGAATAGATAAAATGGATAGAATAGATAGAATAGATAGAATAGGTAGAATATATGGAAAAGATAGAATAGACAGAAAATATAGGATAGATAGAATATATTGAATAGTTAGACTAGATAAAATAAAAAGAATAGATATAATAAATATAATATTTTAATGTATTGTTTTAAACTTAACCACTTTATTAATTTAAGTAGAATATAATTTATTCTGTCAGAGAATCTTGCTTAAGAGCACACAACTTTTCATTAAAAGTCAATCTCTCGCTATAGAACTTGACTAAATATATTCTGTCTCCCTTAATCTGCAGCAAGACAATGTATTGAAGAAGTAAAACACTCTGAATGGTCTCCCAAGTACCTGATCAAGTTTTTATCGCAATGGTGTTTTTGAAGTTTGATTTTTGCAACGTGCTGCGGTTGGAGGCGTCACAGTGCAAGGCCATTGATACACACACAATGCTGAGGCAAGTTTACGCCACCCACACAGTTGCATGCCAATGTGGTTCTCCTGTCAATGGCGACTTTACACACACACACTCACACACACATTCGCACACTCTCATATATGAATACATTCACACACGCACACTGAGAGTGACAGCTAATACAATGTAGAAGTAGACGGAGCTTGGAAAAATATTTTTCTATAATAGTTCTTCGAGTATAAAATACCGAGTTAATGCGAAAAGTTTTGGCTAAAGATTAGGGCAAGCGGTGTGTGTGCCTGTGTGTGGGTGTGGGTGTGTGTGTGTGGCACATGAGCTGAGATTGCAGCACTTGTAAGCCAAACTGTGGCTAATGACAAGTGCACTTCTTGCATTCCAAATGCAACTGAGAACTGCGAACTCACAACTGCCAACTTGCAACTTGCCACTTGCCACTTGCAACTTTGTATGTGTGTGCCTTCTGCTTTGCATAGCTTTAGGCGCTAAAAGCTTTTTAAGGAACGCGAGGCACACACACACAAACACACACGCTTTCACTCACCTGTTGAGGTCGTGGCTAATGCATTATTCAAGTTCTTCGCAAAAATGTTGAATGTTTAATTCAGTTTCAGAAATTTTGTAAGAGTAGCCTGGCAAAGACTTTCTTTCATTCAGTTGGGACACATTAAAGTGCAACAAATTATTTCATGCGACACAAAAAATAAAGAAACTTGCAACATTTATTTACTCGGTTAACTCCCCTCCTCGTTCTCCTTCTCGTTCTCGTAAATCAGTAAAATTTATTGCAAATGCCAGAGCAAAAGGCGCACACATGTTGTCCCAAATTCAATGTTCACAAATTTTTCGACGGAATTTTACAAAACATATTTCAGTTTAGCTCACGTTTTTCGGATTGTAATTTATTTGCACATCTCTTTCTCTCTCTCTTTGTCTATCTCTCTCAGCTGGTGAAATTGATAGGGCTATTGAGTGGGGATTGACTTTCTCCCTAATGTAAAATATTTGCAATCACTATTTATCCAAATGAATAAATTTTCAAATTATTTAACATTTACTGATGCCAAAATTAAGCAGAGTTTTTATTTAATTGCCACACTGCAAGAAAAACACAACAACTTTTGAATAAATTACTTATACGACTTTCGATTTTCAATTTAAATTGCTCTATTCAAAAATTTGCTTTTGCTTTCAGGATTTCCTTTCATTTGTATCAATTCATACCACGCATTGAGTGAATGAAAAATCTTTAAAAATAAATCAAAATAAAAGAGAATCAAAACCCATAAAGTTGCAATCGAAAGTTTTCCGACAACTTTTATTATTTTACTGCCGTCTATAGTTTCCAATAACTCATCAAACTTTCGCTTTCATTACAAATATTAAAACAGTTGAAATAATTGGCAAATGAAAACATTTCTTTATTTATATTCATATTTATGACTCTTGTAAACCAATAAAAAATGCTGCCATCATATTTTTTTAACGTTTTTGGTTTTATTACAAATAACAAACACAACAAATACTTAATTCAGAAAAACTTCCTGCGAATTTCCTTTCTTACTTGCGATTCGATATTCAATATTCGGTAATCGGTAGTCGGTAGTCGGTGTTGGGTATTCGTTAGCAGCACGTGTAAATTATAACGCCATTTAGGTAATTACACTTTTTGAGTGTTTTGGCTTTACCAAAATGTGAAACGGATATTAGCCAAGGGCAAGAGTTGGGGACACAAACATGGTTCAAAGTGTTTTTTCGGCGACAAAACAAATTAAAACTCCATAAAAGTGGGTACGTATTTTATGCCGTTGTTGTCGTTGTTCTTATTGCTCTCGTTATTTGAACAAATGTTTTGGCAATAAAAGCACCAAAAACGCCCAAAAACAAATAACTGGGCTTAGACTCAATGGCCAAGAGGGGCTGAGATATAGAAGTGTGTGAGGGGAAAAAGCCAGAAGAAGTATGTGTGTAATAATAATGCTTGGCGCAAATTTAATGTAGCCAAAAAGGAAACGTGAACACGGTGAACACAAAAGTGAAATCTAATAAAATTACAGCAACAACAACACAACAGCAACAACAACAACAGCTACAAGCTTGCTTGCAACATTACAAACAAGTGTTAAAATGTTTTAAATTAGTTTTTGCCGCTGGAAAACAACAACAACAAAAACAACAACGACAACAATGAGAATTACAATATAACTGTTTGCCATTTTGTGCCAGAAATCCCTTTTAAATGCAATCCTTACAATTCATGTGTGTCCGGCTATTTCGTTGTCTGTGTGTGTTTGTGGCACCCAATAGTGTTGCATGCACCCAAAAACTAATTAAATTTATTATTAATTTATTGCCTTATTTTTATGCCCAATTTGTGCGTCCAATGCTCTTCCTGAAACTATGCTAAAATGGTCGAAGGACATGAAGGATTTGCAGAATGTACTATTTAATGGCAGTCCACTTTTGCATAAAATAAAATGTTGTGGGAAAATAAAAGAATTAAATTGTGGATTGAGTTGCCATTTTGTTACACTATATTATAATAATATATTATATTATAATAATTGTTATATTATATTATAATAATATTTGTAAAATATTAATATTAAAAATATTACAATACTATTTGTAAAACATAAGTTTAAGGTTAAGTTTAACGTTTAAACCTAAAAAAAGTGAATAATATAAATATTTATTTTCTTTGTGATTGACTGAATGATGTAATTAATTAGTTATTACAATGTAACTGCAATCAAGTCTTGTATAAAATCGTCCTTAGTACGAACTATGGTTTATGTAAATTATGTAAAAATCATGAATGTTAGCTTAAATATAATATTTGTCTTTAATCGACTCGAAATATTTTTCTAGTGCATTGTAATTACTAAAAGTTATTACATAAAAATGTGAATGATTAAACAGTGCTATAAATTGAAATGAAGATGAGTATAACAAATCTGCATACTTGTAATTGAGGGGATAACTCTAAAATCTATATATACTGCAAAAATTTGTTTTACTTTCTTACGAGTACTTAACTATACTGTCGCACAGTGTTATCTGAAATCGATGCTGCATATATTATATCTCGATTAATGCCGATCTAAGAAAAAGTCTAAACCTTAAAAGTATATATTTAGAGACGATGAATAATTCGAGTAACTATATTAATTTCCTGCCAGCTACATTTGTACACAATTCGAGCCAAAAACTTGCGAAATGGGATGCAGCATAAAAACTCACCCACATTCGAATGGGCACTCATACAACTACTCATACTCAGACTCAACTCTACTCATACCCATACTCATACTTGTTCTTGTGATTTCTTGGCTGTCGTTTACTGCTGCAATTTCCGCAGTTCTAAAGCAAACTCATGGCTTCCTTTGGCGCCAGCTCATAATTTCTTTTGAGTTGACAGTAAAAGTGTTGCTAATGTGGCAAAGAGCCTCCAAGCTAATCAGCTGCAACGGGAAGAGAGAGAGGAGAGAGTGAGTGAGAGAGTGGGAGGAGGAAGGGAAGGCGATAATGATGATGTTGCAAGCTGCCTGCAACTATAATAAGAAAATGATTTCCGTTTGGCAAATTGGAAAAACGTTTTGCGGCTGCTGCTGCTGCTGCTTCTACTCTGACTGCCACTGAGTAGTGCTGATTTTTCCATTTTCTCAATCCTTTTCCTGCATTCCTCCCGCCAGCTGGCTGTAATCCATTTATATGGTAATTTGGCGCACTCGCATTTCCCCATCTTACGCATTCCTCACGTACTCCTCCTCCTCCGTTTCGTGGCTTGTCATAACTATTTCAATTCGCACAACATGTGCACCACCAACAGAAATCAATAAGATGGCGGTGTGGCAAGCAATGAAGCTAAACGGAAACGGAAATAAACACAGCAGGTAAATATACAATTTATCGCCTATAGAACGTACTTACCACAGTAACTGGTTTACTGGCAACTGGGCTTTGGGTTTACACACAAACAGCTGCTCTTACTACTGGTCATTGTTTGACATTCAATTTGACTAAGCCTTGTTTGAGTCTTGCGTGCTTTTTGTAATCTTAACTCATTGAACTGCAAGACTTTAAGTGCTTAAGCTATGAAATCTTTTCAAAGTTAATAGAGTTAATAAAGCTGTGTCTCTCTCCTACTGTGCACTTAAACAATCTGTAAGCTGTTTTTACTTCTATGGTCTCTTTTCAATGAGAGATAGAACTTAGGGTTCATTCAAACTGCAGCCATGAAAAATGATCTGATTCTTCACATTGAAACTACTTATGTCTTATATTCGTTGCATTTATTCTTTAAATTGAAATCTGTCTAAGAAATGTGTTTTGTTTTCAAATTATTTTTAAAGTTTCCTTCGCTTTCTTTAATTTGGAATCCTTGGCATGGTGACCACTTTCCGTGGAGTTAAAATATTAAAGCCACTTAAAACTAATTTTCTTCAATTAAATGTGGCAAAAGGAGTGCAAACGCATTTGTGTGTGTGCGTATACACACACAGACACACACTCACGCACAACACATTCACTTAATGACTTGGCAAAGTGGAAAGAGGGAAGCGAAAAGGCAACAACAACAGTCATTTCAGTGCATATATTGAACTACAACAACATGAGCAACTTTTTTGAAAGTGCTGTATAAATTCCAGCATGTGGAGCATGTGGAGCATGGGGCACGGGGCACGCCACTGACCTGACCCGTTTCATACGCCAAATTGCTTCGCTGCACACTCAAAGTGCAGGCCAACGCTGGGCAGTGGTATGTGGAGGGGGACAGTGGGGATAGAGGGGCATGTGAAATGTGTGGGGGGGAATGGTCGCTTATACGACGTGCTCACAAACTCATTTTTCAACATTAAAAGCACATGGATTTCATGGCGCATATCCTTTTGCACCTTCTGCGCATTGTGACACACTCTCTATATGTGTAAGGATATGTTTTCTATACGTTTGTGTGTGTGTGTGTGTGTGAATTCCGCTGCTTTCCTCTTTTTTTGGCACAACGTCCAAGCACAATTAAATCTGGCTGCAATTTTTATTATTATTATTATTGTTAATATTTTTATTGCACCTTTTTCTGGCTTGTATTTTGCAGAGTATTGTTAATGAAATTTACGTGATATTCACAGTGCTTGTTGAAAAATTGTGTACATCCGGTTTACAGTGTGTCCAAATGTCACGCGTTTCCTGCCACACCTGCGAAAAGTAGATTTACCAAACAAGGGAATGAAGGTTGCAAATGAAAGGTTGCAACAATGAGCAGTGAAACGAATTGCAATTGTTGCTAAGAAAAGTTTTACAAAAGGAATATATAGCTCGTAAATATAAATAAATATGACGTCAATATATATAAGAGTTCTTTAAAGTGCATCTAGATACAAAAAATAGGCATATCATCTAGAATTTGAAATAAGTTGCATCTGTTTTTATATGAATAAAGTCTTCTCACCAACTTTTAGTGCATCTAGCTCTTACAAACGGACATTCAAACTTATCTTCTCTTATTTAGAGTATAATAAAATTATTATTCTTTTGAATCAACTCATTTTGATTGCTGTCTGCCTGATGCATTCAATTTTATTAAATAAAAAAACTCCTTAATTTATCAGATTCAATAAGACTTTGATATTAATAGAATGACAGAAGGAATTTGAATTATTTGGGCGGGGTTTCTCCTGAATATCATTGAGTAATTTGAATGTAAGAACTATGTAATATTCTTTGATTGCATTTTTACTTGACATCAAACATTTGTGCTATTCAAAAGAGAAAGGAATTCAGAGGTAGGAAGGAAGTAAATGCACATGGATATTCATTTAATAAAAGCCAACAGCGCACAAATTTTAATGAAAGAGTGCAAATGTGTGAGTGTTGACCATGTCTGTGTGTGTGTGTGTGTGAATCCTTATGGGTGTGAGCTTGAGCCTGAGGAGAGCGTAAACCAATGACTATAACAACAACAGCAACAACAACAACAATGACAACGACAACGGCAACGACAACAGCAGCCATGGCAGCTGCAATCGTTATATCAATGGGCAAGTGGGAGGTTGGTGGTGGGTGGTGGGAGGTGGGTGGTAAAAGAGGAAGAGGAGGAACTCGACGACGCTGATAAACTCTTTGGCGGAGCTTTTGACGTGGACCGTTGCCCGTTGAAAGGACATAATAAATGCCAGAACGTCGGCTTGCCAACCGGCGAGGACATGCTCTGGTCGTATTCGTAGTGCACTCAAATAAAAAATGTGTAAAATTCATTTGCAGTGTTCACAGCCAAAGAGAAGTAGCCAATTGCACACAAGTGTTTGTGTCTGTGTGCAGGAGTGTGTGTGTGTGTGTGTGTGTGTGTGTACGAGTGTAGCTTGTCATTGTGTATTTATGTTAAATGGAAGACAGTAAAGTAGCGGCACGGAACGCGTCTTGACAGAGCCACGAGAGTGAAGATATCAACGAAAATGAAAATTGTAAATTATGCGTTTTTTTTTTAATTGACTCGAAAATCTCATATCCAATTCACATATTTAACCAAGAAAATTCGATATGATATCAAGTAAATTTACTTGTAATTGTATATTTTCCATTAATCCCCCGTGTTTTTCCATCATTTGCCACACTGTGCCATTTTCATTTTGTAAATTATATGACGTTCTGGCATAATTGCGCTGATTAATTCCCATAAAGTAGCTCTGGACCCTTTATATGTGGGGCATCCCTGCAGCTGCCATCAGACACACACATACATACAGACTCACATAAGGACTCACATTCACATATCTGGAGGAAATATGCATATTTCTTGAGCATTGCGCAAATGAATTGCGGCAACAAAAGTTAATAACAGTGTGGAATTATACAGGCCAATTAAATGTTTTCTGTTTTTTTTCTGTCATAACTTTAACTATAATTGTTTTCATCAGCAACCGAAACTGCAACTCGAAAAATAATAATTATCTTACGTCAAAAGGCGGAAAGTGTTTTCTTAACTTTCTTCAAGTGAGAGAAAGAAAAATGCGTGGGTAATAAATTGAGTGAAATGCATTTCGTTCTGTTGGAATGTTGTACAAAAAATAATTATTTAAAGTTAATAGCTTTGTGTTCTTACTTGAATATATATCATTATACAATTGCATCAAGATTCATACCAGAAATAAAAAACATTTTATAAATAGACTTTTAAATCAACTAATTAGAAACTTTGAAAACAAAAATCTCCCCGACGGGGAATTGAACCCCGGTCTCCCGCGTGACAGGCGGGGATACTAACCACTATACTATCGAGGATGTTGTTTGTAGGGTAGCCAGAAAGCTAATTTTAATTCTCTTACTCTGCATTGCAAGACATACTAACTAGCTTAAATATAGTCTTGAGAGTTACATCTATTTTAAAAATAATTGTTTCTCAAAATTTTATTTACTGATATAAACTTTTAATCAACTTGAATAAAACAACACCTTAAACTAGATTGGTTTCTAAAGTTGCTAGTCCCGAGGGTCAAATTTAGACCGATTTTTGTGCTGACTGTTATTTGATCTATAAATTTATACATAACAAATTTTTAACAACAAAAAAAGAATTTTAACAAAATTAAAGTTTTCAGCCTCAGTCCTCCAACAGACCTAAAACTTACCTAATTTCGTCGCAATAAGTCCAAACTAAATTTATGCCTTAAACTGTGGATTGCATTGCCAAATTTGTTAATGTAACTAAGCTAATAACATGGATTTCAGTGATTATAGGACATAATGCTAATAAATTGGATCGTTTCCATTTCTGGTCGCGGTATGTAAACTTTAATGAATGCTTTAGTTGTTAAGCGATTCAGCTTTGCTGGAATTATTGGTATAATAGAGCTGTCCTTAGTCTATTGTAATTGCATTATGCGGACTTAGAATCATTAAACACGATAGATAATAAGCTGGTACAGTGGAGTATAGGCTATTAGAACTAATTTGTTCGAATTGGTTAAGGCTCGAACTTAGAGAAGTGTTTAATACTGTTGCAGTAGATAATTTCTCATGACTGTTAAATGATTTGAGCTACTGCAGTTGCGGTATTCACAATAATTAAATGTATTTTACAAAATTGGATAATGAACAAAATCCAGAGCTATGTCAAACATTTACCGCACTCCAAAGTCATTTGACAAACACGAAAATCTAATAAACAATCGAGATTTACATCACACACACACACACACACTTCAGACCGAGTTCAAGTTGTGTGAGTGGGTGTGTGTGTGTGTGTGGGGTCATCTAGAGCAATGACAAAGACACCAATTAATATCACAAATAGCGGTTAACCGCTTGATATGTAATATGTGCTTACCGCCAGCATTGGAATCTCAGCAAGGGACTTTGGCATGCAATTAAAATGAGCTTAGGAAACAAATCGCCCAAAAACTCTTTGGGTACAATTAAGTTGTGTATTTGGATGTGGTCGGTGTTAGATATGGGAACGTGTTTGAATTTTTCACGGTGCGAACACGATTTTGGATGTGCCGAGATTAATACTTATATTTTAATCTATTTAATTTATTTTACTTTAACTAATTTTATAAGTTGAAAAACGTAACTCTTTTCTTAAAATATTTTTGCCTTGTCGGCTCACATCCCTTTGTCCCCAATGTCCATCTCTATTTGGGCACGCAAACTGTTGCCTGGAGCCTGTCAAGAGACGTGCTCCATTTGGATTTATGCAAATGTGTGGAAAACCAAATAGTAATGAAAATTTTGTCGCCACATTAAGCGCATCCACTATTTGTTCCCTTTCCTTGCTTGCTTTTTCCACTTTATACTCTTTTTATTTCCAAGTATTTGCATATGCTGTGAGGAGGTCCTTGTGGAGTGTCCTAGTGCGTGCCTGAGGCTTTATACGCATTCATTAAGCAATTTGTAGCCACAAAATTTAATATGTTTGCTACGCTATTTGTCTAATTCTTGTCATGACACAGAGTGTGTGTCCCTTTTTTGGGGTTGACATTGTGTGTGTGTGTCTTACCCTTGACCTTTGATTGACTGACAAGTTGGCCTTAACGAGCGACCGTCTGAAAAGAGGGAAATGGAACTGTCCGCTATCAACTCTATGATTGCTGCTTAAATTGTTCTTGTTCTTGTTCAACATTTGTGTTTGGGTTTCTCAAAAGCAAAAAAAAAATAGAATAAAAGGATGAAATCAAATGAAATTTTGTTGCTCCTTCTGCTGTTGCTGGGCTTTTAAGTATTTCCGTGCTGTGCACACGCGTGTGTCTAGTTAAATATACCCATCCACTTGTTATCCTGGTGTATTTCTCAAGCCGCCTGGCCTCCAGCTACCAGGATTCTGTCCCTGATCCACTCGCTGCGGCTGTGACAGTGTGTTGATTTTCGCTTTTGGGCTGTAACATGTTACGTTTTCAAATATACCCTGTACTAAAAATGCCATTGGGTATTTTAAGTCACTAGTTAACAGAGAAACGAGTAAAGAGATAATCTTATTTTATTTTTACAGCAGGGTAGCTTTTAGTCGTGCTGTCGTTGTTGCAATACGTGCTCACTTGTATTTTCGTTTTGCAAGATTTTCCGGTGCTACACGGGATTTTCTAACCATTTTTTTGTTTATACCCTACGTCAGAAAATTGACTGAATGTTTGTTTGATGAAATTGTCAGTGGATTGAGTAAATGTTGATAAACAACAGAGCAGCCAAAGTGGTTGTAAAAATCGACTTACACAGTATCCGACAGTCGAGTTTCTAGCAGTCAGACGGGTTTTTGTTATGCTCCTGTTGTCTTGAAGCATTTCATTTCATTTGAAAGCGACAAATTGTGCGTGTTGACTATAGGAAATGAATGTCGTCTGTGTG
Source organism: Drosophila putrida (assembly GCA_037043535.1). NCBI lineage: Eukaryota > Metazoa > Arthropoda > Insecta > Diptera > Drosophilidae > Drosophila > Drosophila putrida. The sequence goes on from JBAMBI010000465.1 coordinate 475,377, forward strand.
ACATGTTGGCAAAATATTGAAATATGTTAGATGAGAGAAAAAAGATAAAGCACAAAATGAAAAAATGAAAAAAATGAAAAAAACAGATGACGTGTGCTTATCCTGTGGGCGAAAGTGTAGCATGCTCTTAGGCGCAAATTCAGTATTCAAGAATTTACTTGTTTTTTGGGGCCACATTGTCGAGTCATGTGTCAGTTAATAGAAATTTTAGAGTGGAATTCTCGAAAATGGTCATATACATTTAGAAATGAAATCAAATCTTAAAGCACGACAATTTGCTAGACCATTAAAATGTGTTTACTGTGTCCAGCGAGCTGGGAAATCAAAGTCAACTTTATGCAAATATTTATGCTATTATCTGGAATCTTTTATCAGGTGGATCAATCCGCAAGAGCTGACAGCATTCAAATTAAATATATACACACAGACACACATTGTGTAGATAAGCGAAAGCCAATAGATATTTAAACAACCTCAGGTCAAACTTAAGACAGTAGCATAATATATGTATATACTTGTATCCTACTTGGTTTACTCGGTCTTTGTTTGTTGCACTATCAGCAAATAAAGCCAACAGCATCTACAAATATACTCACACGCCCACACACAGTCGCATTAACAAACAACTGGTTTGTATGTAAAAAATCTTTTGGCCCTTGGCAAAAAATTCCAAAACAAATATTGTGTGGGTTTTCCTTGTCGCATTCTTTTTGAAAATTGCAAAGCTAAAAAATATAAAAAAATAAAAGAACATGGTTGCCTTTGTGAATGGATTTGGCCCTGTGCGACTTCATTTTGGCATTTTTATAGGCAAAGGTTGTTGTCGCCGAAGGGGGCGGGGGGAAATAAAATCCTTGCGCAGCCACAAAACAAATATAATAAACGGGACTCTCAGTCCTTTGGTGGTGATGGTGTTGCCGCTGCCTCTGCCTCTGGTGCCGCCAATGAAGCATCAAATTTACAATATTATTGCTCCCTGCTGAACATTTATCTTCGCGATCCCCCAACCGCCTCAACTTTCCTCTCCGACCTTAACTTCAGCCTCGTTCAAGCTTCTTTCGTACGTTTCCGCATTTGTTTAAAGCAGCAAACAAATTGCGCATACGACAAGTTGTACGTCGGCCAGCACAATGACTAATGTCAGACAATACTTTAAGGCCGCAATTTCAAAAACTATTTTTAGCTTGATAAGAATACTACATTCAATTCAAATACAACTTGAATTCTTGCTGCTGTTTCAAGTATTAAAAAAGTCAACCTAAAAGTATGTAGCATAAATTTACCTTGGTATTTTGTATTCCTTTAATATTTAAACTGCAGTTCGCCGTAAATTGTGAAGGATTCCTTAAAGACTATCCAAAATGTTATAAGGGTCAACTAAGTAAGTATAAATTTGTTGCAGATTTTAAAGCGACTTGGTGCGTGTCTATCAAATGATAAGCATATCTCTCAGAGTGTCGCCTTTCTATTTTGGCTCAAATATTTATGAACCCAATTGGGCTGCTTGTTGTGCGCTCGTTTATCATATCTAATAAGTTTGCCATATTTTTGTTGACGCCTAAGACTGAAGTGACGGTTGTGACGTTGCTCATTTGCAGTAAAAATCCTAGTTATTGACCCCACGGCATTCGAGTATAGCAAATTGTATTGATTTTGGTTCAGCAATTTTATGACGGCAGTCAGTTTACTAAGTTGTTTCCCTTTTTTGTTTTTCCTTATTTTCGGTTCTCTTCCTTCTCTTCCTCTCTTTTTCTCTGTCTTTTTTTACTGCAGGTTGTTAAATAAATCAAAGATTTTTACTTAAATGCTGCAGTTTATGGAATTACTTTGCTCCGGCAAGCGCACAGGAAAGAGAAGAAAATAAATTTTGATAAAAATGTATTCAAGAGAACTTTAAGCATTTGTCGATTGGCTTTTATCCTATATATTTTGTTGGTTGTGTCCCTTGAACCCTTGAGCCCCTGACCTTAAAGAAAAATTCATTTTTAATTGGTTTTCCATATAACGTTACAGATTCTTTATTTAGTTCTTCTTTTTGTTTTCACTTTTCATTTTTTTTTGTTTTTGCATTTTTTGCTTTTATAATAATTTCGTTTAATATAATTGCAGTTGTTGTTGTTTCTTGTTGTTATTGTTTTCTGTATTTCTGTCTGTATGTGTAAGAGTGTATAATTGTTGTTTGTTCTTCAGTGAGTGTGTGTGTGAGTGTGTGTGTAAATTGCCTTAACTTAAGATTTTCCCATTTCTCGACTGCTACTGTAATCTGCTTACAATTTTCGACATTTTCATAATTTTCAACTGTATTTTCCTGCTGTTTTATTCTCTTTTCCTCTATATTTCCCATGTAGTTCGCATTACAAATGCCAAGAGCTATCGATTTTGTTTCTCATTTTATTTTATTTCATTTTATTTCATTTTTCTTTCTTTATTATATTTTACTTAGTTTCGCTTGCAGTGTACTTTTAATATTAGTCGTAATTTATTCATAAATTTTAATACTAGTTGCCATTTTGTTATATATTTATTTTTACTTCATTTTTGTTTTTTTCTTTATTAATTTTAATATCTCTTTTTGTTTTTACTGTATTTTTAAAGTGATTTTACATAATAATGTACTTATATGCAAATTTATCTAAAACTGCATTTGAAATCGGCTTTTGGTTTTTTCGGTATTCGGTTTTCTGGTTTTCTGATTTGCTGATTTTCTGTTTATTTTTCATTTCTCATTTTCCATTTCATTTGACTTAATGTGATGCGTTTTTTTTATATAGAGGGTTTTCGCTTTTGTTGTTGTTGTTGTTGGTAAAAAAATGCATACATTATAAATACATAGTTATCAAATAGTATGATGTCTGTGTATGTATGTATGTATGTATGTATGTATGTTTGTATATGTGTGTGTGTGTGTGTGAATTGGTTTATATGACGTGTCTGTGCATTATTTATTTATAGTTTATGTTTATGTACTCGTATATGCCTCTAACTTACGTTACAAAATATATAACAAATATGTGTATAAATGAGTATATAATTTATTTGCCTTTCTAATATTTTCTCTCAGTTTCTCCGCTTACTTCATATCCTCCTTCTTTATCATTCAATTTATGTGCTGCTGTTTTATAAATATAAAATATATCCGTACTGTAACTATTTGTGTCTCTTGGAAAGTAATTATTTAGTACGAATATTCGGCATTTGCATATTTTTAAAACCGAAAAAGATTTTCCCGAAAATATAGCTGGCAAAGAAGCTAACGGTAATTTCAAAATGTTCAACCAAAAGTTTCGTTGAGTTTGCATTAAAGTCTTTTCGAAAATCAAATGATCAATTGGCAGTGTTAAGACGTAGTGTTATTGCTGTACTGTTTTTTAGAAGCATTTTGAAATGAAATGAATTACATGCAATCAATAAGAAATTTCGCATTTATCGATTCTCGATTTGTAGTGTACATACATATATTAATGTTTAACAGTTAATGTGATTTAAAATGTTTACTTTATGAATTTAAACAAGTACAGCAAAATTTGCATTTATGTTTAAATTTATTTTTGTTTATTTTTTTTAAATATTCTTTTCGCTGTATGGTTTAACAATTACGTTAAAATCTTTGCACTTTTCAATAGTCAACTCTTGTTGTAGTTTTTTTTTAGGTTTTCTAGGTTTCTTTTAACTTTTTCTTCTTCTTGTCTCGATCCAATGAAAGCTGCGTACCTGCCTACTAAGGGAGGGGGGATGGAACTAAAAAAATAATTGGCTTTTGCCTGGAAAACTCTATGATTTTAATATGTACTATATTTATTTATTTTGTTGCTGTCACTTCTGTACTTGCGGTTCCATTTTGAATTGCTAAAACTGGACTCTCTCTCTTTTCAATGCACAAATGAAAAGCATTAAATCATCGGAGAAATCAACTTTTATTGCAGCAGCGAACTGACTCTGAATGTTCTATGGTATAACTAACTGCAGATGTTCCGAATTTCACTTTGTCAATTATTTGGTAGACAATATAATCTTTTTGGAAAAGAATTAAATCAGTTAAACTTAATTTGGAAGTTCTCAAAGTAAGTTATTAAATGTATTAAATAGATAGCATATTTCAAAGAAATCGCTGCGAAAGTGAAATCAGGAACACATCTCTGGTATGGTATATATTCTATTGTTTATGGGTCTCGTATATAAGTAAGTACTGTATGTCTGTACGAACGATGTATGCAACAAATGAAACAATAAACATTTTGGTTATTATTTTAAATTGCACTCATAACTGTGGCTCAACTTGTGGATTTGGTTTTGGCATTGCTTCGACTAAAAGAACGCCAGACGAATCTTTATTGCACGGCCTCTAAAATTGCTGCAAACAAAAAAAAAATAAACTAGCCGAATAACATTTTGCTGTAGTTTTTCATTCCTTTGTATTTTGTATTTGTATTTTGTCGTGTGGAAAAAGGTTATTTAAATGCAGTTGGTTTGTTTGTTGTAATAGTTTTTTTCTTTTTTGTACGAGTATTCATATACATATATATTTTTGTCATAAATATATATATGTTTATATATGAATTGTGGTTTGAATGCTGTCTGTCATCTGTTTTTATTTTGTATTTTTCGTTTAATCTCGACTCTAGTTTAAATGACTTAATAAGACTTTAGGTTCTGCTACCAATTTCGTATGCTTTAATTACTTGCTTTAAGTGCTAAAACTAATAATATATACAATGTAAAATACTTTTCTTTACCATATAGTTTAATGATTTCATTACTTATTTTTTTGTTTTCTTTCGAAGTATTCCATTTAATTATATCAATTGCGCTAAGTTCATCTAAAGGTATTTTCTCTTTTCTTTTTGTTTGTGTTTTTTATCATTTACTCGCTAGCAGCTGCTAGTTACATATTTTTCTGTACGTGTAGAGATTTAGCTTAATTTTGTTTTAGAATATCATTTTTAGGAGTAATTTTCTGTGACCAGATTCCACTTTTTCAACAATTTCACAAAAAAATGTTATAGGGCTTTTCATTCGATTCAAAAACCACATCTAACTTGAGAAAACCGATAATGTCTGCTCTAGAAGAAATCGTGAAATTGTCTCTAATGTGAAACTGGGAACAGACTCTTGTAAATTTCATTCTTCTTATTTCTTTTGTTTGGTTGTGAAAGAAACAGTTGCTGTTTAGTTCGCCCGCATTATTCTCAGTGTAGTTGTTTTTAATGTTTTAGTGATACACTCAAATGTGGCGGACACTTGAAATTCCAGTTAAAAATTTGTAATTTATTTATATAGTAAGTATATTAAATATGTTTTGTTTTGTTTTTTTGTTTTGTTTTGTATGTATATATGTACTTGTTATGATGGAACGAAAACAGTCTTTGGGTATTCATTTTATATAAAGATTTAATTATATATTTAATTGTAAATCTTACAAATTAATTATAAGTCAAAACAATTTAATACTCATTTAAGTAAATTCATTAATATCAAAAATTAAATTGTAAATTAAACATATCTGAGAATTTCGCTTGGCCTCTGACCTAAATGACTTTCATGAAAGCCAAACGGAAATCATTTTTCAAATTACAACTTATAAAATAATAATTACAATAATTATGCAAAGTCTAAAATAATATGCACAACAACTTTAAATTTAATTTTAAATTTTGTTTATCTCTATACTTAGAAATTCTTCATGCACACGCCTAAACTAAACTTTGGTATGCTCTTTCTTTCTTTCTTTCTTTCAATCCATTTATTCTGTTAAATCTCAATTCTCCGTAATCTCCTGATTCTTCTTAAAATTCCAACATTATCCCCACACTTAATAAATTAATTATAATAATTGTTAAATTTAAATGCAGATGAAGTATTTTTACAAATGTCATTTTGCGTGTTTAAAGATTTTTCTTTTTTCTTTGCTTTTTTTGCTTTTTGTTTTTTTTTGCGATTTCGTTACATTTTTCGTTCTTTTTGAATTAACTTAAGGGATTTGCCAACGCTAGCTGGATGCTTCTTTGGTTGCGCTTCTTTGTGTTTAATTCAGCTGGAGATATCAGTTTCTGTTTATCTATATCAATCGATTTCTATCCTCAACTGACGTGTAGAATTCTAAATGCAACTTTTGGGGCTACTTAACTGCGTTCCTATTACTGGTATTCCCGCATAATCCGTCTCGCTTTGGCTGGCAACTTACAATTCGAGCTCAGTATTATGCGGATTGGGCGCCTCTGGGCCATACATGTTGGCCAACTTGTCGAATCGCGGCCCCCAGGCTCCTAGGTAGTCATACTCCTGTTGCTCATCGTCGGTGCCTGAAACGAGTGTGAAGCAAACATTAAATACACAAATTACTATATGCTAAACGATTTAAGTTCTCATGTTCAAGTTAAGATTTACTTTTAGAATTTTATTTAATTTTCCTATCTCAATGATAGGCTCAAAAATATAAAGTTATATCTAAAGCAGATATAAAACAAGTTTAACATAAACATGAGATAAATGACATCTTAAAACTTAGACATAGAGTACCATGCATTGTTAAAAGTGTATTTGATTTTGTATTTTATACAGTATTTTTGTAATTATTTTTTGTATATATAGTAGTTCTTAATTTTACACCCAATATTCAGCGGCATTTGAGCGTTGTTGCCCTGGAAATGTCAAAAAGAATTACAGCAATAAATAAAGGCAACCAGTTTGTGTTTTTGTACTACTTTGTAGCCTACATTATGTTTTCTTTTTTTTGGGAGGGAGCTCAGCTACACTGCCTGCCCGCTATAGTGTGCCAGTTTTGCCGGATATTGGGTGCAAAATCTAGTTAAAATGTGACCATAATCAAAAATACCAAATCACCCACCTGAGGCCAACGAGCTAAGCGAACCGGCTGTACTGCCGCCTCCCTCGTATGCATAATTACGCAAATCATCAAAGGGCGGAGCATTTGGATCGCCATCGGCACGCTTTTTATGCTCCTCGATGAACATACCCACATTCGGCTCCTGGCCGGGCATCAGCGTCATCACAGGATCTGTAAATAATGATAGCAAACATTGATGTAGCAAGTACTAAAATCAAGGCAATAATGAAAGCAATGCATATGGAACATAAACAAAGCTCTTTACTCGCTTATGAATCGGAATTTGCACAGTGGTTTTCATATACAAAGTAGGGAGTAAAAACTCTTCTCTTTTTATGCAATCCAGCTTGAAGTAAGCTCATTTTTAAAACATCGATAACAAGAATAAATCGTGTGTTTTGGCTAATTGCCATTTAAAGCACTATAAAAGACATGAATCACCAGTTAGCGAGTTATTAAATCAAGTCGTCCATTTAGTTTGAACAAGATAATCCAATAAGCTCACTTAATATTTGTTTAGGTAAATAAAGTAAATAAAAATGAACATAATCCAATTTAAAACTCCGTATGTTCTACTGAAGTGCTTAGTTTCACTCGATTAAAAAATGGGCTTAAAAATCGAAATATTGAAAAATGGAAAATTGAATTGCACTTACACATAATTGGCATTTTCATAGGCGCCAATTCAGGTGGCATTGGTCCACCGATTGGTATCTGCAATGGGGTTATATCAAAGGCAGTCATATCATCCTCGCCGCCACCCTCATCATCATAGTTGATAATATTTTCGCGTACATCATCATCAGGTCCTGGATATTTGATATGCGCCTCCCGACGTCGATTGTACACCACAAATACCAGAACAAGTACTGTGTGTGGACGAATAAACGAATGCATCTCGATTAGTTAGTACACAAATACTATGTATGGATATAGTCACTTAATATGAACTCGTTATCGTAGTACTATATGCAACAACAAACTAAATTAAATAAACTTCAGTTTTAGCATGCAAAAAGCCATTTAAATGGCGATTTTTACTCGACTAACGTAAAGCAATTTCGCTACGGAAAATGCAGCAAAATAGTGGGTTGAAAATCTGTGCTATCTGTTCGCTCTACAATTTCCACAAAAAAAATCACAGTAAAAGAAACAAAAAATAGAAAAATTCTTAATTAAATTCTTACAAAAAATATAAGGGAATTGCATAAAATGTGCTATAAGCAATATAAGAAAAAATACGCGCGACTTTGCCGAAAAAAAAAATATCTACAAAAAAAAAACAGAAGGAAGGAAAAATAAAAGTGAACAAACAAACATGGCGCAGATTGTCCCAGTTTCTGTTGAGTTTCTGGCTATAACTGTAACTGTAACTGTAGCTGCTACACACGGACGCCAAGTCAAAATTGTTGGCCAAAATGGCAAATCGAGCTGCAGGCCAGGCGCCATTGTCCTCCTTTCATTCTGCTCCTTTTCTCTCGCTCTTGGCCAAGTTGTTGTCCTGTTTCGTTTGCTGTTTTTCTAATTTTGTCTGCGCGTATTTCAACATATTGCAGCATCTGTTGCACAGTCGCAAAGTTTTTCCTTTTTTTTCCGTTTCGTGGCCACCGCAGCCATAGAAGTTGGCCCCAAGTAATTTGCCTGGCCAAGACACGAGGCCAAGAGTGGAAAGAGTGAGGAGATGGAGAGAAATTCAACTTTGGCCAAGCAGCTGGCAATGGCCTCAAAATGGACGTCGCGTAATTGCAATTATTGTGTTACTCAAATTCACATTTCTCGAGGTTTCTCTTTTGTTTTTCTTTGTCTCTTTTTTTTTGTTTTGTTTTGGCTTGAATCTTATTTCAGTTTCACATTCGTGTGTTTAATTTACATTCCTTAAATTCATCTCGCTCATTCAATAAACTTTAATTTATGAGCAGCGGTTGGCCACATGTAATTTGCGGAAATGACTTTTGATATTTGCAACTCAGAGAGAGAGAGAGAGAGAGAGAGAGAGAGAGAGAGAGAGAGAGAGAGTGGGCGTGGTAAAATGTTGAATGCAGGACTTAATTAATTTTCGGTCGCTCGTAAATCCATATATATATTCAAATGATAAATATTCCATTACAGCTCAGCAGATCAATCCATTTCATAGGAACTCAATATTGATGAATTGATTTCCAAGAATCGAGCCAGATTCGACTTAAAAAAAACTGTTTTTTTTTATTGTTTGCTGATAAAACAAACAGTTTTTATGTAAAAATCACAATCTGATTAATGGACTGTATCCCGGAACTCTAAAACCAAATGAAAATCACTAAATTATTTAAAATGAAATAGGTGAAAAAATTAAAAACAAGATAATACCTTTTGGGTTTTAAATTCGTCCTAATTTTCAGCTGAGTTACTTAAATTAAAATTGATAAATGGAATATGAACTTAATAAAAATATAATAATTATGTAATCTTTTTTTGCATGTTACGTTTTTCCGCATTAATTTGTATAAATTTTAATCAAACTTGTAATCGAGAACATGCCAGCAGTTAAATTTAAAATTAAATTACAGGAGTTGATTTTTAACAAATGAAAATAAATACAATCAGTAATTGAACCCACAATTCAATGTAAATATTAAAAAACATAATTTTAAAGTACGAAATGAAATTAAATTTTTTAAAGGCAATTGTAAAGCAGAGCAGAGAGTTAGGATTTTCTAGGTGCTATAATTATGCTTGTTTGCCATGCATACTTACTTTGACCTTTAAATTCTAAGGTATATTTGTTAGTTTACCGTTTACAGTTTACAGTTACTTAACCTTATGTTAGGCACCTTTAATCGCATCCTCTTTGTTGTGTTGTGTTTTCTGTCTATGGTATACTTACATATCAACGTGCTCAGGCAGAGGACGAGGGCAATAATAAAATCACGCGACGGTGTCAACACCCCAGAGGCCAATAACTCCAGTTCACAGTGCATGCCGGTGAAGCCCAAAGGACAATGGCATTCGTATTTCTTTGGTGGATGATGATCGCGACAACGTCCCCCATTCTGACAGGGGAACAACAAACATTCATTCTCGTTGACGCAAGTGCTTCCAGAGACTTTATAGCCCGCAGGACAGCTAAACGTGACAATGGATCGAGTGAACCAAGCGAACCAAGCGAACCAAGCGAACCAAGCGTATCGATGTTGACAGCCCACAAAAAGTTTCATTTCATAAAGGTGTGTGTTGTTGTTATTGTGTGTTTGTGTGTGTGAAGTGTTGTTGTGGTTGTTGTGGTACGTTGATGGTGTATAGTGTTTGAAAACAAAAAAGAGATTATTTCAAATTTGGTTGTACATCATGCAATGCAATAGGAAATATGTGTACAGTCATGGTCATACAAATAGCGTAACTAGTTGAAATACAAATCCAGCTAGTGACGAAAGCAATTTTTAAAACTATTTGATATCATAAATGGTTTGACTGCCACTATTATATAAATGGTAAAAAGATTTTCAAGTGTATGAAAGAGTTTGACTATTTTTGGATAGCCTGCATTTATAAAGCCAGGAATTCTTAGACCCATTTTAATTTACATGTATTTCTTTTAAAGTATTTTAATTTAGTTAAGACAAATTTAGTTTATCTATACGCTTACTTTATTTTAATTTCATTAAATATTTTAACCAATTTAGATTAATTATTGCCAAAGCAAATTCATATTAGTGTTCATCTATCTTTCTGTCTAACTATTTGTTCATCTATTTGCATGACCATTGCTGTAAGTGTATAGGTTTGTCTGGGTGTGAATAAAGTTGTATCTTTGTAACGTTTGCTTTGCTTTGTTCGTTCTGCACTTTTGTTATACGCGACGTTATGAAACTGTTACTTTGCTTTTGTATTTCCTCAGAGCAAGTGTTCACATACATATATGCATGTTTGGGTATAAGAGTGTGTGTTTTTTTTTCATTGGAAGAATGTCGAAGTCTTATAAAACGTTCGGGTTTTCATTGTTGTTGTTGTTTTGTTGTGTTTGTGTCGTACGCACTTTCCTTTGAACAGTTGGACAGTTTGAGAATTCGCTTTTGCTCTGACAAACTTTATGCATTTACTTCGGTATAAAACACACTACAACTGCCACGCCCACCAACTTCCTACTGCCACTCGTAGTGGCAACATGAAGCTGAAGTGCACTTTTGTTTTTACACCATCACTTGTTTCCCCTCTACTTTTGCTGTTGTTGTTGCTTCATTGTTATGATTATGATGCAATTGTTGTCGAATTGAATAAAGTTTTTGGCCCTGTTTGTTTTTCTTTTGGCCAACTGCATTTGGGTTTTTCGGTATTTGAATGCTTCTGACACTTTTCTAAGTTTGTTTTGATTAGTTTTCTCGCACATGCGGTGGGAATTGACATGTTTTGCAGGTGCCCCCCAAAGTGGAAGTGGAAATGTGTGTGACCTTCGCTGAGATTCTTTTAAATTGTTCAAAAGCTATTAGTGTGCTCTTTCAGGTGAAACAGAGAAAAAGTTTCTCCCTCTGTACTACTCCCTTTCTACATTATTACCACTCTCTCTCTCTCTCTCTCTCTGTCACTATCTCCCCATCTCTTTCTTTCTGTGAGATTATTACAAAGCTCAAGTTGTTGCTCATCCAAAAACTTTTTCGTAGTTATACTTTTCAATCTTTTTTTTCGAGGGCTTTTCAGTCTTTTTTCAATTTCACTTCATTTTCCACTTTGCTGCTCATATTTTTCGTAGTAAAAATGCAAAAATAATGATAAAAATGGCAAGTTTGCTTGTTGTTTCGCATTTTCTTTTTGCCATTTTTGTGGATTTTTGTTCTTCCCATCGAAAGAAAAGTCAACAGACTATGCCTTTTGAATACTTTTCAAATGCAGACATAAGACACTTTTGTGATATATTGACGATTATTGGCAAATGCCAGAGACTTTGCCAAAGACTTTTGACCAAAACGAGCTAACAAATGGCACAAAAGCGACGCACAGCGGCCAGTGGCAGCACCAGCAGCAGCAGGAACATAAAAGACAACGGGCAGCAGAAAACTTTCACACTAAATCAGCGGCAGTTTTGTAGCAGCCAAAAAAAAGAAGAGAAATGAAAAGTTTGTATAGTTTTCCTTTTATTATTATTTTTTTTTCTTTTTGCTTTCTTTACTGTGATTGCTCCCAAGTGCGTAGTTTAAGCTGATCAAAAGTGGGTACTTGATAATTCTCTTTATTTCTGTCTCCTTTTTCGCCTTCTATTTCTAGTTTTACTTCTTAACTTTGCCATATTTTACGTCATTAAGTTTTACTTAAAGTTGGCAGGAAACAATTTGCTTTTTTCGCATTTTTTTGTTGCGCTTTGAACATTATTTACCTACAAATGTTCAAACAGTCGGTAGATGTGTAAGTGTGTGTGCAGCGGAAAATGCTTTCAAGTTGTATTTAATAGAAAATTCGGCAAAAATGGAAAAAAGAAAGCAAATCCTCGCGAGGCACCACAAATGAAACTGGCAGGACTCCTTTGAGCTGTCTACAGAAAAACCAACTGCAACTGCAACTCCAACGCCAACTCACAACTTTTGACTCCTTTACTTACTCCTTCTATCTGCTAGTTATTCTTTTTTTTCGTCTGCTTTGCTCAAGTGTATTCATTGCATTGTGATTTCTGGAAATGCCAAAGCTTAAATCTGCCATTGCCAAGACCCAAGTTTTGGCCTTGTCTTGACTTTCCTCCTGATACCTGATGGGCAACTTGTATCTTTGACTGCACATTTATTATCTTACCTGAAGGCATTTAAGCTCTTCAGGGCTCTTTGCTTAACTTCTTTCAAGTGCATCAATGTGTGAGGTTATCTGTGTGTAAGTGAGTGTGTTAGGGGCGTGACAGCTGAGTAACTTATGTACTCGCATGTGCAATGGAAAAGTGGTTTTGCTTTACGCAACGTTTAGACCTTGGTACTTTTAGTTAATATCTAGCTACAGGTATTTAAGTTCGAGTATTGTAATTTCTTCAACTAAATTTTAAAGCTTTAATCTAGTTAAGATTCAAATTCCTCAAAGATAGTTCAGTATGAAGTGAATCTGTTTAGCTTTTGACATTTTAAAGTTGAACTTAATTCAAATAGAATTAGTTGCCAAAAGAAATCGACTCTAAAATAAACAATTCTTTATATGGTAATACATATAATTATAAATTGTCAGTATTAAATTGTGTACGGATTTATATTATATTTTAAAACAATTATTTAATAATTTATATAAAGTAAATATTAATTCGGTAATCGTTGTAAACACTGTTATTTAAATAAAGTTTGATAAAAGTTTATCAGATGAGATCTTTATGTATTATTATTCAATTATATTTATCTGTAATATAACTATTTATTTTCAAATTGTTTAAGAATCATTTAAAACATTGTATAAAACAGCTAGTTGGAATGAAACTAAGTACATACCTTTCAGTTGTCAAAATCTTGATCACAGTTAAAGTAGTTTAAATATTAAATATTTATACACAAAGACATTGAGCTATAAATTGAATATTGAATTGTGAATGGGAAATGGAAAATGTGCCATAAACAAAGAGAAATGTACAAAGTTAAAGGTAATAGCGAATTCACAACACATTTTTCTAAACATGTAGATAGATATATATGTATGTGGATATATGCATATATTTAAATATCATGAACTAAGAATCACAAAGCTGATAAATAACAAAAAAATAAAACATTTTTTTGTGCTTTGTATGATTTATTTATTTTGATTTTTTCGTATTTCCAAATTCAGTGAGCTGTGATTCATTTTATGAATGAATCGAGGCATGTGCAAGCTGAATGATTGGATTTGTGCATTTGACATATGAATTAATGGGTATGAGTATGGTAAGGTATGATGACATGATATGGCAAGGTATATATGGCAGGGTATATGGTATATGGTATATGGCATGGCTAAATGAGTTTCTATTGCCGCAAAACAAATAAAACAATTGCGAAAAGAGGGGGAAACAAAACTCAAATGATAAGCCATGATATGTTTGGTGATATTTGCATGAATGATTTTCAATTTACAGCTAATAAAATATGATAGAAAGGGAGATATATATATATATGAAAACTATATATACGAGCTATTGTTGTTGCATATAGGATATAGTTTTAATTTGTTTGGGTTGGAATTGCTCACTCAGTATGATCAGCAGGCAAACGAGTATGGCGGCTAGAGCACCCATGCTCAATTTAAGGGTCTGACCCTCCTGCACCAGTTCACAGCTTTCGCCCCAGAAACCATCGGGGCAAATGCAACGATATCGGAGTCGTGGCTCAAGGTTAATGCATGTGGCACCATTCATGCAGGGTAAATCGAGGCATTCGTTGCGATCCATGCAACCCTTTGAATCGGGCGACATGATGCGTCCCTCGCCGCAACTGAGCAGGCCAAAATCACGTTCAAGTTAACATTTATATCAAAAGTTTTTATGATTGTTAAGGATAATTTTTCAATGTACTAACTGATAAATATTTTTGAGTTTGACATTTCATTCAGATAGTTTTATCAGACATTGAAAAATCGAACCGAAATGTGAATGATTTGTGAATAAAACAGCAACAAAAATTGTTAAACAATAATATACTAGTAGGATAGGGCCAATTGTTTGTCCAAATGTAAGTCGGCTGCTTTGAACGTTATTGTTTGTTTGGTGTGAAAGCTCAGTTAACAAAACGTGAAAGCCTAAAAGCCAACTAAGCACAAAAACGCCACGCGTGTGTGTGTTTGAGTGTGTGTGTATAAGCTGGTGCCGTGTGCAAGCGTGTATACGTGAGACAGAGAGAGAGAGAGCGAGACAGAGACAGTAGGCAAGACAAAGACAACATATCACAGGTCGAGCTGCGATTTAATCCGATTGATTTGTCACGCAACGTTAACTGCCTAACTTGCGACAAGTCCTGACAAGGCCAGAGATTGGACCAGACTGCCAACGTCCTTTGATTGACGCAACATAAGCTCTAGTCCCTTTTCTTCTTTTATTTCATTTTTGTTATATTTTTGGCACAGCCTTTAATTGATAAAGTCTAGCGAGACCTTAACGCCAATTTTTCTTTTTCGCTTTTGTGTGGAAGAATTTATACTTTGTTGTAACACGTGGCGTATGCTTAATTTGTTGTAAATGTTCTATGGTTTTTTTAAGTGTTCTTGGTAGTGTTTGTAGTCAGATCGAGCAGTCAATTTATTCTTATTTTCTTTTTAATTGTATAACGTTTTCATTCATGAGAAACGAAAAGGCAATGCAAATGTGAATTCTGAAAATTGTCGTTTTTTGAAGAAAATCTGTGGAAACTTACGTGCACTCATAGACATTCCAGAGATCGACACACTCAAAGGGATCGGGACAAATGACATTCGAACAGGGCTTATTCGAAGGACAACCCTTCTCCAAATTACGAGCCATGGTCGCCTGTCCCCATTGGGTGCCATTCATCGCTGGGGGCAGAGGCAAATGTTTGCCTTCCAGACTGTAAAAAAAGGAAAGCACAAATTTAGGAAAGAAATTAGATAAATTAACGGTTTTATTTATTTTTACACATATAACATAGTCTAACATTTCTAAATTTGCCTCCTTTCTCTTATAATATGTAAGCGAATAAATTTTCTTTAAAGACTTGGTAGAAAGGTGTTTAGTAGTAAATAAAATTAAGTATACGCACCGTATGTCATCGAGACAGCTCTTCTGATAGTCCGCATAGACCTCAAAGGTGCGCACACCCGTATATTCTGCCTTGCCACCTGCATAGACACCCTCCTGTTTATCCACCAGCAACCACTGATGTCCGACAAACTCAAAGGTCTCATTATAGCGTCTACCCTCACCACCATCCAATTCAAGAGTTGCAGCAGAGCCATAACGATTAATCCGCACCACATGCCACTGTCCATCGTTGACAGCCACCGAATTGAGCCACAGATCCTTTTCCTCGGTACGCAGTGAATTCAGATTGTAGCGGAAGTGTAGACGGGCATCCTTGATCTCCAAAATGCCATACTCTCGATTATGTTGATCGCTAACACGGAAAAGTTCTCCATGCTCCTCTCGGGTTCGGAAACGCAGCTGAACTTGGGTGCTAAAACGATCCGGTTCGAAGCTCAGGGCATACTTCACATAACTTTGTGCCTTAAATGTGGTGGGAACAGTTGGAATATTGCAAGCAGGTCCCGTCCAACCTGGTCGACAGTGGCAACGTGCCTCCGAAAGGGAACCCACACAATTTCCGTGCTCCCAGCATCGAGCTGTGGCCTCTGTCTGGGCACAAACCTCCTCCGTTTGCGGACAACCTGCGACACTATTCCTTGACAGTCCCGGATGAGCTAGATCATAGAGTTTGGAATTGTGGACGAGATTCCGTATGCAACCATCGAAGCCTTTGGTCGTGGGCATGTAGTTCCAGAAGTACAAAGATTGATCAAATTGTTCCCTGTAAAGACCTCCAACTTGTAGGGGAGCATTCACATTGAGATATTCATTAAATGGAGGAATCTGTCCTCTTGCCTGACACGACATATCATCAAACTCGGGCGGTGTGCCATCCTCCATTTCACTAATCTCAGCCGATTTACAAAAGTCCACAACCATTCGAATATTTTCCGTATCCCAAAACAAATCAATACGATGCCATTCACCATCGTCCAGAGTCTTTTGGTCTTCACACGCAACTCCAATGTGCCAGAACCAAAGTCAATCAAGAGTCGTGGATAACCACGCTCCAATTCGAGGGCCACAAAGTCCGAGATGAGCATCTCATCCCGTTCGGGCGGCACAATGGGACCGTTGTAGATAATTAAGCCATCTGGTTTGCGTGTAATGAACTCCAGACTCAAATGTGATTCGTCGCACATCTCCAAGGGTGGATACCAGGCCCATCCATTGCCACGGAAGCTGCGTGTTGTCTGCTGACAACGTGGACCCGTGTATCCCACGGGACAGGAGCAATGTGGTCCAAAGCGTGTGTCCACACAACGTCCGCCATTGTGACACGGTGTGGTGCGACATGATTCTGGTTTTGTAAAGTTCCTTGCACCACAAGTGCAATCGGCCAGGGTGTCAACTCGGACGCCAACCAAGGCCGTCTTATTGGCATTAACCATGTAGGGCAGGGAGCTGATCTCGAGGGCATTTGTGCAACTTCCCTCGCACATTTGATTCTCATACAGACACTCATCGATCCCCACCATTGTGATGTTAATTCCAACATCTTTTTCAATCTCCTCGCGATGCATCAACACAATGCCATTGAGTCGGACGGGTTTGTAATACGGGGAACCATGTGCCGAGAAACGGACATCGGTCAGTGGAGGATTACGTCTCTTTAATTGCACACTAAATATGTCCACATTTTCACGTTCCGTATTGAGAAGATCAGCCAATTTGTCCCGGAAACGATCCAACTTAGAGCGACTCAAGCTTTGAGTACGATAATTCCACACTCGAATAAAGTCTTCATCGGAAATGCCAGAGAGTCTCACCGATCCTGAATTAATCACAGCCTCGTGGGGAATTTCTCGAACCATTACTGTCACATTTGCTGGCACATCTGTCTGTGTGTGCTTTCGATCGTACACCTTGAATCGCAGATGATAGCGACCCTCCCGGGTTCCTGCTCTCATTGTCACCATGCCAGAGTCTTCATCAAGTTTAAATCGCGGATGCTCCTGTGCCTCCCAATAGAATTTCTTATCGGGCAAATCCCAATCATCCAAGTCGTAGACATATACCCTTCCAATGGGTGTATCCGGTGATTGTCCTTGATAGTTGTACACAAAAATATCCTTTGATCCTGGCTGCATCTTATTATCGTTTACATCGCCAATGATCACGGTCAATGTGCTGGTGCCTGTCATCGCAGGAGATCCATGATCCTTGATCACAATCGGTATCATGTATTCCTTCTGTTGCTCTCGATCAAAGGATCGCAGGGAGGATATCACAGCCATGCCATCTCCATTAGCGCCCTCTGTTGATGAGATAAAAACAAAAACGAAATACGAATTTAGTAATTTAATCGCAGTTTGGGTTTTATATTATATTCAAGATATTCTTGCGCCCAAAAAGCTATAGAGGACCAATTGATGTCCCTGATCATAGACTTGAGATCGATATTGGCTCCGAAATTAAATAAAATATTTAAAGTTAAATAAATATTAAATATTTAAATATAGCAACTCTTTCAGAATAAAATTGTTGCTTGGAGTGTGGTTTTGTTTTTCGGGAAACATATTCTTTAAAGCTTACCTTATCTTAGTTAAATTAAATCAAAATACTTAATACCTTGGCAATAAAAATGTATTTCTTTATATTTTTATATCTTCCAACCTGTTTTTTTTTTATAAAATATAAGGTTGGGGAAAAAGTAATCCATTATTTTTGTTGAGTGTCAGCTTTTGTATTGCTCTAATTTGTAAACTATTGGTCACACTGATTTAAATTTGGGCTTTTTAGAGAGGTGGGATTTCCTTTAAATTGCAGTGTAGTAGATTTATTGGTGGGTCGATTCGATGATGATGATGTATTCATTTACAATATAAACATAAAAAGAAAAGTACAGTTTACTTTATGTTTGTAGGCTAATTAAAAACTATCCATTTACATGGGAATACATGATTCATGGGAATGCATGATGGATTCATGCATTCCAGGAATCATGCATGAATTCATGCATTTCAAGAATCATGCATGAATTCATGCATTCCAAGAATCATGCATGAATTCACGCATTCCAAGAATCATGCATTCCCAAGATTCTTGGATTCATGACACACAAAAAAATAATCGATAGCTTTTTCCACAACCTAATATATAGTCATTCAATAGTCTGCTATTACTACGGATTGGTGTAAATGAAAAAGTTTAATCTTTCCCTCATTTCAACTAAAAGCTTCATACTATGCATTTACTTCATATTGTACAGATCATAGTTTATTTAATTATACTATGTAAAACACTTTCCGCATATCTTCCATATTTACATCAATTATCTTTCGTGTGCCACTGTAGCTTGTTTCGAAAATTACAGCAATACTCTCTAATGACAAATTTATCTTTGCTGCTGAGCTTTTAAAAGCATTTTCGAGTTAACTGAGCAACCAATGAGTTTGCTCTAAAGAAAACGATGGGGAGACAGGGAGACAGAGAAAGAGAGAGATAAAGAAAGAGAGAGGGGGGTTATGGATATCTGGTACAGTTGAAACCCCAAAAAACTAAGCACCTTTATTAGCTAACATGTTTCCGGCTGATTGCAGTGGCAACTTGAGCTGTGCAGACCAGCTTGTGCCCATTTGTTGTAATTACTCCTTTGAGCCAACAAGTGCTAACACCAAGCACACACACACACACACACACACACACACACTGATAAATAGTGTAATAGCGTGTATGTGTGTGTGAGTGTGTGTGTGCTGCACACAACAAATGGCAGTACTAATCCTGCTCACCACACACATCACATGCCTCCTTGGGACTTTCCAACTGCGCCTGCTATACACATTTCAAATGTATTTTTAAAGACACTCCATGGTGTGTTTTTAGGCAAATTGTATGCAAATACGAGCAGACAAGCAGCACAGAGAAAGAGTGAGGGAGGGAGAAAGGAAAAAAAGAGAGACAGAGGATGAGAAAGTGAGCGGCAAAGAGATGGACATAGAGAGAAAGTCAGGCCACAGGCGTAAACTTTTTGACTCCCTGCTGGCGCATCAAAATTGGATTGCCACCCACACTCCAGACAAACACACTCTACACACACCCTCATACACACACTCACACTCACACACACACACCGACTGCATATGAGTTTCTTTCGGGGTAAAAACCAAATGTAGTTTTCTTTACTTGCCGAACGATTCCCGTGACTCTCCGTTTGGGTAATTTAATTGAAAACTTGTGCATTTGCCATTTTATTTTAGACCAGGTATACGTATGTGTGTGTGTGTGTTTGGTGTAGTGTGTGTATCCCTGGTTTTGCTTATTCTTTTTTTTTCTTTTATTTAAAGTTTCATGTTGTTTGCGGTGGTTGGTGCCTGGACTGCGGTTTACTATTTCCGTTTTATGACCGGCTATTCATTTTAGTTATTCGATGGTAATTGCATTTTTATGCTATTGTTAGCATTGTCATAGAATTTGTGATTCTGCACGCAACTCGCAATTCGCATTCGAATTCGAATCTAAATCCGAACTTAAATCTCTAATGCTCTAGTTGTCCTTTTACTATGTTGTGTTATCTGTTTGCTCTATTGCTTTGCCGGACATTTCATTGCTAACGATGACAAAAGGAAATGTTGTCTTTATGCTTTGTTTAAACTTTGACCCCATTATTTGGCCAACTTTTGCATTACAAATTGGCAACTTGAACTATTTTGAAACCTCACTTATGACTAAATTGGTAATAAGTTCTTCTCTAGCTCATTAAAATAACTATTACTAAAAATAAATTTATTTATATGACATTGAAAAATGTGCTTTTGAAATTATTTGCCAAGGAAATATAAACATGATCCCACTCAATACTTAATATTATCTCATTAATATTCTTTACAACACTTGATACAGTATAAAAAAATTGAAATTCCCTCTAAAAAATTTCAGAACCTTTAAAGGTCCCACCCTATTATTTATGAATTTCAGTTGTACTCACTTTGATCCTGTTCGACCTTGAAGGAGGCACGTATAATATCATCGGCACTGGGATCCAAACGGAACTGGAATGGTGGTCCATTGCTCTTGGAGCGATCATCATCATCGGTGGCCAAGATTTCAACAACTTTGCGTGGCGGTACATGCTCTGGCAACACTGGTCGATAATCCTTTAGGAACTTGGGCGCATTATCATTGATGTCCTGGACAATAACAGTCAATGTAGCCGTCGCTGTCTTGGGCGGAGAGCCATCGTCAATGGCTAAGATCTTGACCTGATGTCGAGGAACAACTTCACGATCAAGGGAACGTTGTATGGTCACCGAACCATTTTGATTGATGGCAAACTGACGTTGACGATCCGACGAACGATCAATGGAATAGGAGACCTTACTCTTGCCACCTTGATCCGGATCGGTGGCCTTGAACTTTTCCAGTTCCGTGCCCACTTTGGTGTCCTCAAATACGGAGACTTCCACGTTGGCGCGCTCAAAGTGCGGTTTATTGTCGTTAATGTCCCGCAATTTGACTACAACCCAGGAATAGGCCACATGGTATTTATCGTTATCGTTGTCCTCGCCTTTGTCATTAACCTGAATGCGGAAACGGAAACCATTGCTTTGCAATTGATCCTCGTAGTCGAGAGGTTGAACAATCTTTAAAGAACCTGTGCCATCGTTATTTCGAACCATTGTGAATTTATCGGCGCCATAGCCGCTGTTATCGATAACCTTGTACTGGAATTTATTCGTCTCATCCTCATCGTGAACTGTCACTGTCAGTATGGGCATTTCGGGTAGGGCGGTGCCATCGGTTTCATCCACCTCGGTGAACCATTCATCTTTGGTGAACTGCGGCGGCATGTCATTAATATCCTTGACACGTATAGACGCCGTGCCCGTGCCCTTTAACCCCCCGCCATCCATTGCAACGACTTGTATGGAATAATCCGGGGTACGTTCACGATCCAAACAACAAACAGCGGTCTTAATCACACCCGTATCGGGCTCAATCTCAAAGATTGGCGAACCCGTCTCCTCCTCAATCACATTCTTCTCGATTGAGTAGACAAGTCGGGCATTTGAGCCCTCATTTGGATCATCGTAGTCCACGGCAGTCATGGTCATAACAACCATTCCGGCTGTGCCATTTTCCGTCACATTGCCAAAGTACACGCCTTGGGGGAAAATGGGGGCATTGTCGTTGATGTCCTTCAGATTGACCTGGACATCCGCATAGCCCACAAGTCCCTCGCCACCCTCATCCTGGGCAAATACTGTAAAACGCCACTGTGGTCGTCCATTCGGTTGATCGCGATCCAGCGGCTGCACGAACGAGATAGAATTAAAAGAATGGGAGTTAAGTACGTTGTAAATGTTCAAAAGAATGGCTGGAAGGGGGAAGGGAGACGAAGTAGGAGGAGGAGGGACATGTGTATGCTATTGTGTAATTTTAGCTGTCATAACCGCAAAACCGATTAACATCAGTGAAAGCTTCCACTGCTCCGCCCCCGTTTTATTTCTCTTGCGAAAACACACAAGTGAAGCTGAACGAAATCCTGGGGAAACCCTGTGATGTAACCCTGTGAAATTATCCATTCACAATGGCAACCCAGCTGAGCTGAACGCTGAACCTCCTGTGGGTCGTCGTCGTCTGTCCTTTTCTGTCCTCTCCTGTCCTGTCTTGTCCCTACTGCAGCTGATTTTGACTTTGATATGCATACAGAGGCAGAGGCAACTTGAGTGATGCGAAGCTGAAGCTGACGCTTCAGTCTCTTCTCAGCCTCTTCCTTTTGTCCCAAACTCAAACTCAAACCGAAATCAACCCAATCCTTAGCTTCACCTGGTGAGACCACCTTTATAATAACAAGAGCAGAGTGAAAAAACGATTTTAATCAGCACTTTGTATCTCTTGCCTCATGTTGTTATGCCAGGTTCATCCTCAACTCCACCCCTCCCGTTTTCCTGATACATATATTCTCCACACATTCCGTATCCCAACCCCTTGGCTTGACAGAACCACGTAACAAATACAACGATAACAGAACCTGAACTGAAGTAACATGAACAGCTTTTCATAGCGCTGACATTGGATTAGTCGTAAAAAATGAAAGCAGAAAAAAACGGTAAATATATTATAATACAAAAAAAATGGGATAAAAAAAATCCTCATGCGTCGTCATCGCTTTAATTTGCATGACAAATTTGACAGCATTGTTATGACATATTCAATTTAAGGGATTAGTTTAGCTATATATATGTACAAATCTCTCTGTCTGTCTGTCGGTCTCTCTGAAGAGACCTACACACTCTTCACATTCCCTGAACACATTGGTTTTTTCTTTAATTTTCCCCCTTTTTTTTGATGCTCTTCTATTGTTGTCCATTTGCCACTCACATCAGCTTAAATATTGCGTTAGCCACAAAAGTTTTCCATTTGTAGTTGAGTATTTCGTTGCAAAATTATTTCACTTAATGTCCAAAAATTGTGAAAAATATTTTGGATTGTCATTTTCCATTCTCTTTTTATTGCGTTACATAGGGATTTCATTTAAATTCATTTGGCTCATCAGATTTTACATGCTCTTTTGAGAGCTGCCTAGTGGCAATTAGAATTCATTTCAAATAGAATGGAAAATGATTTCGAGAGTAGATAACGTACTGTTAAGTCTTAATAATAGTATAGCTTTTAATTTTGTAATACTGTTTACTATTTCTTACCCGTTAATTTAAGAAACTGCAATTAATTAACACATAAAATAATTACTTAAGTTGATCTGAAGACCACTTAACAGTTAATTATTACAACCATAATTATTCAATTAATGAAATGACATGGTTTGATTAATAAATATTGCACTTAAAGCTCTTCAATTAATAAGACCATGTAAAAAAGTCGCTGCACCTTCATAAATCAATGAAAATACTAGTAGTCAAAGGCGTTTGCCATAAAAAACCTCCCACATTTTCGAAAACCAAACATAAATGTTAAATAATGAGTTTCGCACGTTGGCATTTACGCTGGATTTCACAGCAGCGTGGTGAATTAAGGGGGGTGGACATTAAAGGGGTGAAGTCGGATTGTGGTATTCAGAAACGGCCCGTAGACTGAGCTTAAGTGTGCATTCATGAGGCTTAATCAGCGCGCATATTTCACAATCATTTTCATTCACCATTGGCCACAACATCTGTGCTGCGATGTATTCCACTGTGGCCATGGTCTGTTGCATTTTTTAAGAACTTTTCAATACCACGTAAATATAAGTGACAAAGGAAGGGTTTGCCTGATTTAACGGACAAACTAAAGATGTACTTTTAAGGGTAACAGATTTGATAGTTAAGCTCACTTTTCAAATGTACTTAGTACATAGTTTTATATTTAAAATATATTCTATGTTTCTCTTAACGTACTTTCAGCATTTCATAATGGGTATTTGATAGTTGAGCAAACAGAGCTATACATTTTTTTTAAGAATTTTTAAAAGATATTTATTTTTTTTATGCGACATTCGCTGCGGTAGCTGACAGTTTGTTAATGCTTAAATTGCAGATTTGTGTGTTATTTTAAAAATGAGTTTTTGTTGCTTGTTGTTATTGTTTTTTCTGTTGTTGTTGGGTTGTTGTTGTCACTCACCTTAAGCACAAATATTTCACCGGTTGTGCGATTAATGTCGAATTTGCTGTTGGCTGGATTATCTGGATCAATGCCTTGACCGGTAAGGAAATAGACAATATTCTGTGGACGATCCTTGTCACCATCCGTTGCAGTCACCTGTTCCAATGCGGTGCAGTTTGAAAATAAATCGAAATAATTGAAAGATTAGTTAAATATTCAAAAAAAATACAAACACAAACGAAACAAAAACTAAACAAAAACTAAAACAAAGCAAAACTAAAACATGCAACTGTGATTTACGTTTACAAATCTACGTATTAATTAGCATGATTTAAAATGTGTTTTCATTTACAAATGAATTTGTCACAACAATTAAATAACATAGTATAATCTAGGCATTCGAGATTCTGTTTAAAAGCTTCTTGTGCTTACTTTAATTAGTTAGTTAACACATGCCACTAAACTGTAGCTTAACCGCAAGCGGATAAAACCACAAATACAATTTCACAAAATTGATGCTGAAAACAAGCAAAGTTTTACACGCATAAATTTGTCGCATTAAAAATTGAATAAAAGAATTTAATTTAATTAGTAGTAAGATAGTGTGCAAGTGTGTGTGTGTGTATTTAAAATTATATACTAAATATTTGTGCATGCAATTAAATTAAATTATGCGAAACAATAGCCAATAAATCAGGAAATCAGTTACATAAATAAATGACGAAATGCTAGAATTTCGTCAAAGAAAATTTTTAAATTATTATTTTATAAACGAAATGTAATGGAATATAAATAACTTGAGTTTTATGTAAAATTTAATGTTTTGTACAGTGATAAAATTACTCGTGGCAAATGTAAAATATAATTGAAATCGTAATTGGAAAAGGCCTTAATAACAAATATGTATCTACAAGTACATTTGCCAATGAGATTTCCTTTCCATTATAAATTTGCGTTGTTTAATAAAATTTAATTGTACTTCTTTAACCACGGATTTTTCATTACATTTATGTTATTGTTGTTTGAACATAATTTACAGGAGCGACAGTGAAAGAGAAATGATTACGATGAGGTTTTTGTTGTTGATGTTGTCATGTTAAATTAATTGTTATATATACATAATATACTATATATATATATCTAGATTTATATGGGCATAGCGACCTGCATGATGGTGAAGGGCGTGGCCATTTCCTCGTTGAGGGATCGTTCGTAGAGTGTTTGTGGAAAGACTGGAGGTAGATCGTTGACATCACGCACACTTATGACGATTGTGGTTTGATTCTCATTCAAACTATCCGAGGCGACCAATTTCAGTTCATACTGAATATACGCCCACAAAATGCCAACAACGATAGTAACAATAACAATAATTGTTGTTTTGGGGGCCGTGCGTAAACAATAAATAAAGCCATAAATAAAACAAAATACGGGGGAATGCAGAATAACCGAAAAAATAAAAGAACAAGAAAGAAAAAAACAATCAAGAATCAAATTTAAAAACACACAAAAAAACATACGCATAAATTATGTGTAAACTTACAGTTACAGTTGAAATAATGTTGATTAAAATACAGTTTAATAATGTTCAAGCTGAACAATAATATACAAATGTGATGTAGACGTGACTCTGCCTCTTCCTCTTCTTAATTGATTGCATAATAATTTGCTAGTTAACTTTAATAAACTTATTCAATTATTCATAATTATATTTAAATTTTTTATTGACTTTTCAAAACTAATTGGCAAAGCGTGCTTAATGATTAATCGATATATATTATTATTTTTATTTTCAGTGACTTCTTAAACCACAATCATAGTCATCTTTTTATTCATATTTGTTTCATATATATTATTTAATATTCAAGTTTCGCTCTTTACATGGTCAGACAAATACATATACATATAACTCATGTCACAGCATCAATTAAATCTTTAACTATCGACATTTTTTTCTCTTGCTAAAGCATAAATATAAACAACAAGCAGCTGCCTTTATACACGTCATTTTTTTTTACCTAGTGTCGAATAACGTCAACCGGTTGAAAAAAACAGTTAAAACCTTTTGCAATTACCGAAAGTGCTTGAATCATGTGATAAAAAGTGTAAAATGTGAAAAGTGTTTAAAATATTTAAGCCTTTAAATAATGTTGATAATTAAAATAAATATTTACTTGGTGCCAAACTCAATTGAAATGACATTAATTTAAACAATTATTGATTTTATGCTCCAACAATTTCAACTAATAAACACTAATATTCAGTTAAAAATTTTAAAAATTACAAGCTTCTTTGTAACTAGCCAAACTAAATTTGCAGTAAAATCTCAAGCAAACTGTCATGCAAATAAAAACTAGACTAAAGTATTGGAATGGAGTGGGGGACAACGTGTCGAATGCTTGATATACATATGCAAGAACATGGACAAAGCGCTACAAGGAAAAAGAAATAACTAGAACAAAAACAGAATCAATATTAAAATGCATTGCAACTAATTGCAATAAATGTTTGACTAATTGCATTAAATTAATGACCTGCAGCACACGTTTAGGCAAATTACGATCGTCCTCTTCGGTGATTTGAGTGCGATATGTGGGCCTCTCAAACACTGGGGGATTGTCATTAACATCCTTGACATGTATTATGACCGTTGTATAGTTCTCCTTCAAGTTATCTGAGGCGGCCAAACGCAGCTCATACTGAACGACAAATTAAATGTCATGCATTAAATTATTAATTTCAATTTCATAGCCTCAAATTCATAGTCAAATATTTGCATATGTATGGATATTGTATTGAAATTCAATTTAATTAAAGTCCTTCGCAGTGAACTGTGACGACGACTGACTTCACATTTTGGCCAATTGTTCGAAATTGAAATTGAAATTCAATTAATGTTTCTACCAAGTTTTCCCTGTTCCTTTCTTATCTTTTCTGCTATTACCTTTCCCTGGGCACTCTTTTCGCCGCTTTCTACTCTGACTTTTGACCACAGCGTGTAAGTAAACTTGTTTAAACTGTTAAATATTTAACTAGCCTCGCGGTGAGCGCGGCATGCCGTGCCCTCTGTGATTTAATGAAATTCAGAATGAAATGCACTTGCCACACAGTTTCTTAATGAATTTTATAGCCACTGAGATCTTGGGTTACACATTGAATTGCTAAATTCATTGCACAAGCTTCTCTACTTTCTTTGCTTTGCCTCAGTGCAAGTTGAAAGCTAATCAATAAAAGTTTCCTTTCATTGCATACTTTAAAAAAAGTCTGACAATTGACTATAACTGAAATGAATCTGGAAATATATAACAGATCTTTCACTGTTTATATATATTTTAGGTAGACAGCACATATTTGGAATCAACTATCAAATCAAAACAGTTCTTTCAGTGTATAATGCTAGATACTCTTTTACTACGCATAGGCTTGATTC
Source organism: Drosophila putrida (assembly GCA_037043535.1). NCBI lineage: Eukaryota > Metazoa > Arthropoda > Insecta > Diptera > Drosophilidae > Drosophila > Drosophila putrida. The sequence goes on from JBAMBI010000465.1 coordinate 502,917, forward strand.
AGTTGAAACTCGAATTTGCTATGCGACATAAACAAATTTCACAGTCGACTAAACCATTGCGATTATATCATAAATACAATGAAGGCCTGTCACAACAACAGCACCAGCAACCACATCTCGGTTGGCGTGCTGAAAAAAGATGGAATCGAAAATATGTGGGCGGTAGGCGGTAAGGCCACGCCCAACTCACCCTGCGTCGCGTTTCATAGTCCAAAGCGCCGGCCACATAAATGGCACCCGTCATATTTTTAACCGCAAAAGCTCCGCCAATGTTGCCGCTGGTGATTTCATAGCGAATACGTGAGGCTGGAAAATAATTGTTTGCAATTCGTATTACTCACATGACCAAAGAAAAGGGAAATGGAAAGGAAGAGCTAAGGAGACATCCTCGGAATCTGAACCATGCAAAAATGTGTGTGGCAAATATACTTACACTCATCGTGATCCTTGGCTGTCACTGTTAACACTGTGTGCTGTATGTCTTCGTTCTCATCCACCTCGGCCTCGTATAGCGATTTGTCGAAATATGGCGGATTATCGTTCTTATCGGCAATGCCAATGCGTATGAATTTTGTGACTGTTTACAGGAAAGAGCAAGAATAATCATTTTATATTTTCAGTTTTAAATTTTCAGAAAAAAAGTATTTTCAACTCTGGTTGGCACTTTGAATGCGATGTGAACTTGAAGAGAGAAGTATGCAATTATCACGTACTCTGAGACACATGAATGAATGAAATTTTCTACACCAAGCTCAAAATGTTGACAGACACAACAATTCGACGCCTGTTATTCGTGGCGACAATCATTTGCTTCTCTCTCATTTTGATTTTATTTGATATTTCTGTGACTTTTCTGGTTGTGTGACAGCAATTGACGCGTTTTGCATATTAAATAGTTAAGCTTGTCTTGGTTTTCCATTTTCCATTTGTTTTTTTCATAGGCAAAAAAACTCCTAGTGCTAATGTGATGATGTAATTTATGTGATTTTGATGGCACTTTCAATTGTATTAAAGCGTGCCAAATTGAAGAAAAAGAAAACGAAAATAAGGAAGTTTGCTTCCTTCGGAAGGACTAACAAACAGATATATTGACATTGTTGTTGTCTATTTGAATCTACATATAACTTCTATGTTGTTAAGGCGTTAAAGAGACTTAGGCAATAAGATAACCTAAATATGTAAATAATAATTTAAATATAATAAATTCAGATTCTGACTTTCTGAATTCTGAATGATTTCTGTAAATTTCAATTGGATCACAAAGTAATTTGCTTAAATTAGTTGCTTAAAATAGAATGCATATTGTTAAACAACAGATAATACACCTTACTTTGAATATTTTACAAAAGCTGAAAGTGCAGTAACTCACAATTATTAATTCCAATGGAAGCAGCAATATCATATACAACATTCACATGATCATAGGCTTTGAGTAAATTCAAGAATATCAAATGCATATTCGTAGCCACATTCAATTGCTCAGATGCGACATTCATAATTCAATAAGAAACTCAGCAAGAAAGCCAAGAAGTCATAGTACTTACCACTGACTGTGTCTATGGCACAAATGTGGAGCACAGACAAGACAGACAAGTCAACTCACAAAGAAGAGAGAGAGAGGGGAGAGAGAGACAGCGATAACTGTGCAGACAGTGTCGAGTTGCAAGTAAATTACATAAATCATTTATAATTGTTACAATAACATGAACCTCAACAAGGACAGCAGGATAGCTTTAATTAAATAAATTTCACATCAAGTTGACCAAGCAAAAGATTTCCCCCGAAAATTTGCTTTGTTCACTTGCACACATTTGTTGCACATGTGGCAAGGTTTACCAACAACAACAACAGCAAACTTCTGCCTTACCCAAAATGGGTCACAACTTAACCACGTGTGCATTTGCTTCAGGCCAGAAAGATGTCTGTTTATCAATTTACTTAAATTTCACCAACATTCTACATCTCTCTCTTTCTCTCACACTCTCTATCTCTGTCAGTCTCTAACATTGAATGTCTGTTCTTTACATGTGTGTTTGCTTTGGTTTATAATTTGCATTTGCTGGCGTCTTATCTAGCGAAAATTATGCACATTTAGTTAGCAGGTTGACAACTCTCTGACTGCATCTGGGCGCACTTGGCGTATGTGTGATATGATACCACATTTGTATATGGAAGTACGTATACGTATCTCTGTCTGCTCTCCTGTGTTGTTGTCAAATGCTTGAGCCAATTCTGTGAATGAAATTTATGGCAAGACATTGCTAATTGCCAACCTGACTGAGTTCTGTCGACGACATTTTAATTAAAACTTGGCAATTTGAGAGCCCACACACATGATAATAAATAAATAAATAAATAAATACTTGTAGTTACACACTTAGATGGCACTTCCATTTGCCATTAAGATGGAATATATTATTATTATTATATAGATGAAACTGTTTAGTCTGTGCTGAACTTTAGTTGGACAACTTATGATTACTTGCAGTTTCCTGCTTAACGAAACCATTTATGCGAAAAGGGAAATTTTGATTACAATAATTGGCAGCACTTAAAGCCATCAGTTGTAACTCTGGCTGCTTCTTAATTAAAGGACACACCCACTGCTCTCTTAACGCCTCTTTTGTACAATCGCCTGCGCATTAACTTTTATGCAATTTTTGTTTATATTTATACAATGTGCCATGTTTAATTTTTTATATACCCCTTAGAAAAATGTATAAAAAAAGTTGTATACGCTCGACAATTTGAAGCTGAACATCTTTAAACGTTATTCAATTCTTAGATCATATAAACTTTTAATTTTTTAGTATTATTTAGATCTGACTCTAGGGAATCTCATAGAGGAGCTACTCAATTGTAATTTAGGCCTATCATCAAATAAGTTCTTTTAACTTTGACTACAGGGTACCTCGTATTCGAGCTAACTCTAACGTTACGCACGACTCTCACTCTTTATTTTCACATATTTTATTCGTTTTACATTGTCTTTCATGCATATTTTTCATTAAATTCTCACAACATTTTTCCCTTGACTTTATTACATCAAAATTCAATTTATTTATATACAGACACATTTATATACACATTCATATACATATGCGTGTAATACTTTCTGCGGTAAGTAAGGCTATAAGTTATTGTTGTTGTCATATTTATCGAAAGTTGACGTTTAACCTATGAAATTTTCATGCTGCATAATGATATTTGCTGCAGATTTTTGTCGCATGCCACAAAATGTTGACATGAAAGCGTATAGAATATTTTATGAAGAAAGAATTTAAAGGTGAAAAGCAGGTCAAAAGAAGGGCGCAAATTAATAAGTAAAATAAAGAAGGCAAAGCAAAAGTTGAAAGCATGAATAAATAAGGTTGAGATGCTGCTCGCCTCGAAGATATCCTAGGAGAGTATTAATTCTTAAAGCTAAAGATGCTCTTAAACTAAATTTTTTTCAGTCTAGAAATGATTTTGTTTTATTGTTTCCCAGTGCTAAAAGTATTGAGATTACTTTAAAAATTATCATACTAGTTTAAAGAAGTTTTATAAATATCAATTTAAATTTATAGCTATTCTCTAAGTTCTTTTACTACCTTTACTATCTAATCTTTATGAATTTATGAATATGCATGTCCGTTACGGTTATGACTATGCAATAAGTTTTCATCTAGCGCTCTAGGTTGTCGAGATGATATCCTAATAAAATTGACAACCGTTTAAAGCTTATTTGATTCGATAACACAACTAAGTAAAAGTCTTTTATTGAGCTTTGCGCTCTGACACTCGCATTCATCTGGCAGAAGTCGAGTTGTCAAGTTGTGTGCAATGTTTGGTCAATGCTTGGCAACAAATCGAAGACTCTTGATATCAGGCACAATGACAAAGTCCTTTGTACAGCCATAAAAATTGACATTGAAGCAATTTGGCTTCGCTGCACTGGACTGTAAGCATTTGAAGGGGGGTAGTATACAAAGAGGGCGTGGCTAAATGCGAGTCAAGCCTGAGCGAGTGGCAAAATCAAAGTCAACTTTATCACTTACTTAGCTCACATAAAAATGTGTCACAACCGTGCAAGTGTGAGTGTGTGAGTGGAAGTGGGAGTAAGTGTGTGTGACCAAATAAATAGTGTTCCATTTGGCTCAACAGTGTTGCCACGCTTTGCTGCACATGCCACATAGTCAGCTTTTGCCTCACTCCTTTCAACATTCCCAAACAAAATTTATGCGCTGCTTTTCGCGTATGCACATATATACATATATATTTATATACCATACATATTCGCATCAAAATCGCAAATGCCATATTTTTTGCACGCTTTCCTTAACAATTTCCCACTCCAAACAAGTACAAGTATTTGTATGTGTCACGTTTTATACACTTTCCTTATATTGTTGTTGACTTTGCTTAGATTTTTTGAGTTGTACCGATCTTAACATTATTAAAAATACAGTCAGAGTTCTAAATTTCCTAAAAAGCTAAAATGTAAATGATTTTGAGTAATGATTATACTAAAAGTTATTGTTAAACTTCGAACAGCTGCTCTTCTAATAAATATTAAATATATGTAAATGCAGAGTTGCGCAAATTTTCCAAGAAAAGTGTTAACATGTGAATGACAAAAATGAATAATAAATAAATAAACTAAAAGTTATTCTTAAAGTTCTAGAGTTAAAGTTCTGCTATACACGTACTGTCAATTGTTAGAGCATTGAAGTAACGACTTGCATATAACTTATTTTGTCGTTTTCCTCCATGTTCGACAAAGTTTATCGTCAAGTTTTGCAGTTGAATGAATTTGAAATGATATTCGATAGTCGCATACTCACAACAAGCAACAGAAATAAATTCTATCAATACTTTGTTCAGCTGAAACTTGCGTAGACTTTAAGAAGAGTTGAACATCTTTTTTGCACAATCGTTTTTTAGTTTTTCTCTAAGAACTAATTGGTTACTTGGCCTCGATTTAGCAAGAAGGTTTCCTTCCTTTTTATGGGATTAAACCTGGCACATACACAACAATACACATGTTGTGTGTGGGAAGAAATCACAACACGAATCGCTTGGCTCGGCTGACTAACGGAAACGGAAATGTGCTGGCCATTAATGGCGCTTAATGTGGCCTGGCCATAAAGTCAGCTAACTGCATGTCCAAGTAGATATCACAAATGTGTGTAAATAAAGTTGGCTAGTTGCAGCTGCAACAGCAACAGCAACAGCAGCAACAACAACGTCAGCAATAACAATACTTGCAACAGCAAATGTAACGGCATCTAAATTGTTGCAAATGTTTTATTGCAATTCTTAAAAATGTCCTTTGCTGTTCTGTGGCTGCCCACATCTTTCTCTCTTTCTGTCCTTAAACCTGTCCTTCATCTCTCTTTCTCTCTCTCTCCCTTTATTGGATCGTAAAAATTGCTGAAATGCATTTGTCGCTTGGCTGCATCGTGGATTTTTTATGATTGCGGCCAGAGAAAAGACTCTGCCTCTGTCCGACAGCTGTTTATGCCACATGCGAGGTGCAACTATGTTGTTGTGGTTTCTCACATATCACCACCCAATATAATCTCTTTACTTTCTCTACCATTCTTCTATGATTTTGTTGGTATTTTGTTTGATATTTGTATGCCATGTATATGATTGTCATGTTTGCGGTTTTGTGGTTTTCCCATTTTATCACATTTCAACCAAATGACGTCACAATGCAAACATTAAGTTCTTCCAAAGCAATTTTCAATTCTCAGTTGCTAGTTGTCTTGCATTCCTGCGGTTGGCAATTAGTGAAAACTATCAAAGTGCAAAGTCAAGCGTTTTTCGTATTTAATTTTCAATTCTTCACTTTTGTTTACTTTCTTCTTTTTCTTTTTTGTTGAGTTAAAGTTTTCGTCTCTCTTCTCTTCTCCACCAGTCAAGACAAATTGTAAGCTGTCGCCCCGCACACTGGGCGCAAAAGTGAACGTACAGTTTTAATTAGTTTATGTGCCAGCGACAGCTTCAAAGTCATTTAAATCAATTGACAGGACGACAAGGATACGCCAGCTGAGCTACTAATGGAAAATCAACCACAAATTTTTGTCACGTACGCAACATTGGATAATTTATGAAGCCACCATTTTTGGCATATCAACAAATTAATTGCTAATGGACCTAAAAGAAAAAAAAATACAACATAAAAAAGAAACCAGCAAGCCAGGTGTATGATAAATTACCTCAGCAATCCATTAGATTTATGACATCGTACGTGAGTTGAAAAACTTTAAACAATTTTCAATTAAAGCTGTTCAAATTAAGATGTAAATATAGATTTAATGTTCAAGTATGGTTTTCACTTTCCTCTTGTTTGCAGACCCCAAAAGCAAAGGACAAGCTCTTCCATCTGAACAACATGTTGAAATTTGCATAGTTGGGCGAGAAATGCAGACGTTTGTATACCTCTTAGTTGTAATAGGACAAAGTGGGTATGACAACAGCGAATAGTGGGAATACAAATATTATATTCTAGTATCTTAAATGTTTACTGCAATTCTGTAATTAATTGGTATTGAATATGCATTAAGTTAAATTTGCAGAATCAACTTTTCCCTTTGTCAGTTACTGGAGTTTTATATGAAGACCTTAACACTATATCTCACATGCTTCTCAATCACCATCCTCTTACAGGGTATGTCCTTATTCGACTACTTTAAGGTATACAATTGATATGTCTCTATGTTGTTCCTGCTGCTGCTGCACATTTAGCAAATGTTCATAATTTTGTGGGTTAGTGCTGTTTCTAAGGCAACTCTTGCACTTGACTTGTTTATGGGGCATGACTACGACTACGACTACGACTGGTACAACTTGCAACTGTTGCAACAACAGAAGCCAAACATAATAAATGGACGAGCATTGCTTTGGCAATGTGTTCTTTCAGTAAGTTGACTTGACAATAGACGTAAATTGAAGTAAATTGACTAGTTAAACTTTCTAAATCAGTTGACACCTTTGGATGGCCTGTCAGTAAAGTCCTCTGCTCCGATATCGGAATAAGTAAAGTGCTATATCATTTTCAGCGAGGAGGTTGGAGAGCAGCTGTTGCTGGCCAAAAAGAAGCTGCTGCTGACTAATCATGTAAGGGAAAAAGGATAGAAGGGTAAGTTGCGGCCTCTATGTCATAGTTTAAATTATGTGCGAAACTTTGAGAAAACTTTTAATAGCATCCACATAGCTCTTCCTCTCCCCTCTCCTCTCCTCACTCTGTTTCACTTTGTCCTTTCCTGTGTAAATATATTGAGCGAGTGTTGCCAAGTTGTAGAGTTGGCATATGTTCAACGCTTACGCATTGATTGGTTGCACTATCCATTAGAAGAAGGTAACAGCAGGTAGCAGCTTGAACCTGGCTCAAACTTGCCACCAAACTAACTTGTAGCCCAACTAACGTTACGCGTGCCTGGCATGGCAGATTTACTTCCACGAGTCTCCAAAGAGTCTCTTCCCTCTTTTTGTGGCACAAGTAAAGGGAAGAAATGAGTTTTCTGCCGCATCTCGCAGCAGTCAACCATTAAATTGTATCTTTCAACGCACAAAAGTTTCGGCGTTTGCATTGACAGCCGACTAAATGAACTGACCTGGCCAAAAATGGGGAGGCACATATCCTCAAGGCATGTTTATTTGCTGGCAACTATTTGTGAATTGTGGGCACCACGGAAAGCTGACAGGAGAATAAGAGAGGATGAGTCGCAGAGCGAGAGAAACTTTAAGAGAATGTCAATGCTGATTTGGCTGAAATTTCCCAGAAAGCTTAAAAGCAGCTTTTAAAGGTAAATTTAAGGTATATGTTCAAGGCTTCTCTAAATGTAGGTAAGAAGTGAAAAAAGAATGACTTATAGAAACAAGGAAATGGAGCAACGATCACCAAATCGTATATAACGATTTTAAGAAAATAAAGAAAAGATAAAGGAAAACAGAGAGGAACAACATAAAACACAATTGGGGATATTTGTTGTACTAATTTTGTACTCAGTCTGAAATACATGTATGAATAAATATGTAAATAAATAAATTAAAATCTTTAACTATTTTTCAGTGATTAGAAGAGAAAAATCACTCACTAGTGTAGCTAATGGACAACTAAATGTAGTTTCCACTAATTTGAATGCCATTTATATTAATTTATATTACAATTTGCCGGCTTTTTTTATTTATTTATTTATTTATCATGTCTGTCTGGTTCAATGCAAAAGATGCTGGACGACCTTGACGTGCTCCGTCTGCCAGGCAATGTGTGTAAATAATGATAGAAAAGCGTAAAAAACAATAGCAAAAAGAGATACCAATAGCGAAATATACTAATGTGTGTGTGAGTGGGAGAAAGAGTGTGAATAATTATAGTACTCGAAATGCCATTAGGTAAATGTGTTGTTGCTATTGCAGTTGTTGTTGTTGTTAAGGGAAAAGGCATTTGCTAAATTCGCATTAATTACATTGATTTATGCCCTGACGCGTAGACGAGACCAACTTGACTTATAGACATGATGACCGCCAGTGACACAGACGCAATTTGCGCTTATTTATATTGAAAACAGACACGACGCCTGCCAGCCTGCCTCGCTTGCTTGCAACAGTGCCACACGAATCACGAATGCTGTAGCTGTAGCTGTTGCTGATGGTGTGGCAAGAACTCCAACTTGAAGCATCAATCAATTTTTTAGCGCAATTTATCAAACTATTACGCAGCGTCCGAGCCCCTTCCCTCTCTGTCGCTATATATACACAAATCTCACTGTCTCTCTCGTCGTACTGCTTTCTCTCTCTCTCAATGTGTCTGCTTCACATTTTCGTTAAGTTGGCATTAAAATTGTAGCCTAGTTTGCGGCAGCTGCCCTGACTCTGTGTGTTAGAGGCTTTTATTTATTGCAAGTTTTTCTGCTTTGTCACTACGATTTCATGGGCAATTTTATGCGCAATGCGAGACGGAAGCAACAAAAAAATATATCATTCAGTCGGGAGAGCCCGACAGTAGAATACCCTGAGGTAGCAGAGAGCGTCACTCAAATTTTCTAATAATTATATTTGTGTTTTGTATTTGTGCTGTCTGTTTTGTATTTAAAAAGTCTTAGCAACAATGAGCACGTTATTTTCAAAAATAACTAAATGAAAACTTAATAAAAAACAATTTTTAAATGTATAACAAAAATTAAAAAAAAAAATTTAAGAATTTAAGCATGATTTTACTGGGACTCGAACCATGATGTCCCGTCTATCAAGGTGGCAGCTCTATCACTCTACTTGAAAGAGAGAGGGAGAGAGGGCGAAAACTCACTCTAACACAGCGCGCGCTTTCATGCATATGTATGTATGTATCTGTAAATGCTTCAACGAATAAGCAAATAAGAGAAAGGGCGAAAACTCACAACAACAACACATTAAACTAAAGAATTAAATAAATGCGGATATCTTCCGTGTTTATTATCCGATCTTGATCAAATTTTCACGATGCATCCATTTCAGTACAAGTATTGTTCCTGCCGAAGCTCAAATCTCTAGCTTATTAATTGCCAGTGCAATCCTGTTTTTTCACTTTGTGGGCGAAGGGGGCGTGGCATCCAAAATTTAAAATAAACTTGATCTGCGTGCAAGTATAAGAAGTCTTCATACCAAATTTGGTGTTCCTAGGTCTTACCATCTCTTCTGAGATCTTGTTACTTACACGGACAGACGGACCGACGGACAGACGGACAGACGGACATGGCTATATCGACTCAGCTTCTCGCCCTGATCAAGAATATATACTTTATGGGGTCTGCCACGCCTCCTTCTGCCTGTTACATACTTTTATTTTTTAACAAACTTAATATACCCCCTCAGGGTATAAAAAACATACAAAAAAGGAAAAAGGAACAAGTAGTAGAAATCAAATCAGGATGAGCGCATGTTTTGTCAATAATATTTGGCCATTTGATTGATGTGTTTGGCCTGGGGACCATAAAAACCATTGAAATGTGCTTCAAATGCTGATCGAATGGAAACCAAATGAAGTTGCCAAAGTACACACACATATATAATAAAATTCCTGTCTGCCTGTGTCACCCTGTGTGTAACATCTACCGTTAACTGGGGAAAAGCTGGGATAGCTGGAAACACTGTAACAAACACAGCTGCGGCCACAATGTTTGCCTTTTATGACCGCAAAATTCATAGTCGTTAGCTTGGATGGAGAAAAAAGTTGAATTTTCCTCCCACAGTCGAGTAGTTGTTGTTCCGGGGGATAACTATAAATATTGTTTATGCTCCTATTTCTACTCCTATTTTACACACACTCACATGCACACACATGTCCTTGGCCAGGGCCAGGGCCAGGGTGTGGCAATGTGTTTGTCACCAGCTAAACCATTAAATTGCATTTTATGTGCACTAAAGTTGTACTTTTGCCGACTCTTATATTGATTTAATGAATGGTGATTCCATTCACATGACAGCTGTGAATCAGGTTAACTTATATATGGCACTGAAATCTTAGCAAGTTAAAAAAGGAATAGTTGGAAAACTATATCTCTTAAAGTTGGACATTTTCTGCAAATACTCAATTAATCGATTTGTTGATATGTATAGAAAGTAACTAAAGAAATGATTGTGTTAACTATGTTCTATATTTGATATTGGTTGCTGTGAATACACAGATAATTCAAAAACTTAATTTTGAACTAAGGATATATTTGCCTTATTGGAACAGTAATTTCTAACAAATATTTGATTTTCTTTTCCGCAACTAAGCCTAATTATATCAATTTTAAATTCATTTTGCACTACTCGACGAATAAAGTTCGCAAGCACATTTGTAAATAGTTAATTCATTGGAAACATTTGGAATTGATAGAGAAAACATTTGGTTGTGTTATCCTCATTGAGTTGAATTCACAAATGCTAAAACGGAATCACAGCTTATCTGGGCATGAATTTGCATAGGATGTGATATTGCATTTTCCATTTCTCCAAAATTTCAATTGAATGCAAAAATTATTCATATACCAAACATTTTCTGTTGTTGTCAAAAACTATTCGAAAGAGATTTTTACGAGTCGGAAATGAAAACAAGAGCGGGGGGAACAGAGAACAGAACAGAGAAATATGTGTAGTGTAGTGACTGGAATTTTCTATATATTGCGCTGACAGTTTTTCCGACAGCCAAGCGGAAAGCGTGAAAACAAGGTGAATGCATATTCAATGACCACAATGCCATTTGAGTAGGTTTCTGAATTAAAGTGTTGCTTTACTTTTTGGTCGAGGACTAAATGCATGTTCCACTTTGTGTTAGGTTACGCAGTTGACTTTTGATTTGTTGTTTCGTTCTAGTTTATTTCCCACTCTTTTTTTGTGGTCAGTCTACAAATCTTTTCGCTATCTTTGTGTGTCGCATATGAATTTTTTTGCAATGCATTCTTTTTTTTTTGTTCATTTTAGCCAAATTCTGTTAGTCTCTTTTTTCCTCCCCTACTATTTGCCTATCTCCCTGTTTGCAGTTTTCATTTTGTTTTATTGACCAAAGTAGAGCAAAAAGCAAAAGAAAAAAGGAATGACAAAGTTTTGGCTTCAATTTGCTCAGGTTTCGCTTTGTGCTTTGGTAATCGTATTTGGTAAGCGGCTTAAAGTTTCTGTGGATTGCACAAAGTTAAGTGCGCTGAACTTTAGCGCCAAAGTAATTAAAGTTTTACCTCGACCTGTACTCAGACTGCGGTTCGGTCTGGAACCCAGCAAGAGGCATTCAAAGTACCAACCAACCTTATTAAGGGATATAGCAATACTGAATTTATTGGCCAGAATAGTTGTAGAGCCTTGTTAATTAGTTTACCTGCAAGGAAATTAAAAAATACAAATAAATTAGATCACAATTAAATTTAATTATATGTCGAATAATGTTAGCGGTAATTTAATGACTGCTACTTAAAAATTTAGCCAAATATTTAATTTCTTGTTTGATAATAAATTATAAGACTAACTGATTCTATCTGAACAATATATTGTATCTTTCATTTTGACTTACAATATATTTCCCGACAACCCCTATTTTCTTTTACTTTTTGTTTAATGTTCTTTCTTCGTTTTTTATTCAATAATAAAATACTAGCATGACATTTACAATTATTCAAATATTAATACTGTTGTTTGCTTTTGTCTTTTCCTGCTTTTCTTGTTTCTTTTTATGTCAAACAGAAAAAGAAATTGTTTGAGCATTTGTAAGTGGTTTTTCTCCTTTTCTATTCTCTCCCTTTTCTTGTTGTCAGTCAATAATAATTTAATATTTATAATATTTGCTTAGCTTCAGCTACTTTTTTCTGTTCTCTCTTTAACTTGTATCATTTAATAACACTTTCTTTACCTTTCTTTCGTTAGTTAACATTACCCATTAAAGGGTATGTTTAATTTTATTTTAATATGGTGTTAATCCATTTTCTCTTTTTCCTTTTTTAACTCCTTTCCGAAGAATATTAAGCTTAAATAGTACTTGTATCTGCACTTGACTTATTGCCCTTAACAGCAAACATTGTTTTAATATGCAAAATATATATCGAAAGCTGCAAAAATCCAGCAGCTCTCATTTCACTCTATCCCTGCATTTCTCTCTCTCTCTCTCTCTGCATCTCTCTCTCTTTCTCTTTGGCTCTGCCGCTGCTCAGATAAGCTGCATCTTATGCAAATGTAATTAAAATGCAACCGGGCGCCATTTTACAATATTTTATGTTACGAGTATTTCGCTTTTTGTTGTGATGCTGTTGCTGTTATTTTTATTGCTGTTGTTGCTTAGGATTATGCAGACTTAGCACATGGCAAACAGTTGCATGTGTATGTGCCTCTCTCTCTCTCTCTGTGTCTCTCTCTTTCTGCTTCTGTTTCTGTCTGACTCTATCTGTGTGAGGGCATCTCGTTAACGTCACCATTTTGGGGCAAGTCTCTTAATGAGTAGCACCATTTTCAAATTTTAATTAAAACAAATTAAAGTTAATTAAATGCATTTAAGACATTAGACATCAACAGTCGACACTCGACTGTCGTCCAGGCGTGAAATTACTCGTATCTAATGTTGATAACAGACAAGCGAACATGTTCAAGTGTAAGCAAACAACAATGCAAACAATACAACAGCTGGTCACACCTGACAAAAGTCGCGCTGTAAACTGCTTCTGACAAATGGCTTAATTTGGAAAAATGGTCACACGTGTCGTCGTTTTTGGGGAAGCAAAGTGTTTATATAAGCGCCACAGATTGCTCAACACGTAACCCCAAAAAAAATGAAGGAAGCAACCCTCTCTGAAAAGTGTGCTATATATATATAACAAGTCAGGTTACAAACGAAAAACCCGAAAATCATTCAAACTCAAGCTTAAGCTGATTACAAAACATTTTGTTAGCCACACCCTTCGCTTATTCCTCTTCTCTTTCCCTCTTTCCCTTCCTTCTCTATCCTTTTCCTTCTCGCCTTGCTATTGTCATATTTGGCACCTTTGTAGTGATTTGTGTCGACCCCTACATCATCAGCTTACATAAAGTGTGAGTAAATTTCGCTGCTTTGTTAACATGTCAAGTATTCTCAGACAAAAATTCTAAAGAACGTGGATAAATTCTTTTTTAATTAAATACAAATTTCTGGACGTAAATTTGCTTTAGTTAAACGTGATTTGGATATAAAAATTTGATTTCAATAGGTGTTAGATTAATTCAAAGTGATCGACTGACTGTTACTCAGGGTTAATATATGTAGAAGTTGAAATGGAAATCAAAGGCGAAGTTGAAGAAAATAAAAAATATAACTAGAAAATTAATTAAAGTTTAAATTAAAGTTAAAGTAAGCAAATAGAAATTTTTATTATTGTAAGCCAAAGATATACAACTAAAGTTAGCATAAGTCAATCCGTAATTCTATACGCCATTCCATTGTACATTTCCAGGGTATTAACAACATAATTTCTGCTCATTGTGTGTTTGTCAAGCACAGAACTTGTCACAATATAATTAAATATTTTCATTTTTATTATAACAATTGTTAAATGCATCAAAGAACAAGAAATTTAATAAAAATTTTAATTAAAGAAATGCAAAGGAAATGTAAAATATAATTAAAATGGTGTACTAAATGTTAAATGACAAAAGCAGCTGGTTTTGACTGTTTAGTCAAAGTCGCGTTTTGAAAAGTATAATGTAACCATTAATTATGATATCTGTGAATTAATTTAAGATCTACAAAATCCTAAAACGGATATTAGACAGATATAGCTAACAATAGCTGCAAGGCATCAAAGTTTGACACCAAAAACTGATGTTGCCAAAACAAGAAACTACTCGATTTTAATTAAGAAAATACATTACTAATTGACACTCGTAGTTGTGGGTGTGGCTGCGATGAAGGGAACGGAGTATGTCATGTAGTTAAAATAAACAGCCACAAGACAAATGCTGCAACAACTAAACGAAATTTGATAAAGACAAAGACAAAGTGCCAAATAACTGGAAATTGTGTCACATGTGCGAAATTTAGATGATGCATTAAATGTGTATTTTATTGAGTTTTGGGGATTCGAGAGAGGTAGAGAGAGAGGAAATTAAACAGGAACCGCTTTTAGCAGTGTTACGATTTAAGTGTCATCGATTAGATAAGAGCTGACAATAGATGGCAAGATGACTCATCCTCTTTTTGTCCCTCAGTCTCTTGTTTATGCAGCGAAAAACCATTCAGCTTATAATTTAGAAGTTAAAATAGGCGAATTAGATATAAATACACAAATACTTATTTGATTCAATTTCAAGATTTTTATAAGAGCTCCATTAGTCAAAATGCAATTGAGAGGAATATAAAGAACAGTACTTAAACCAAGAATTTCGTACTCGATTTAAGTATGTCCTCGATCAACCAATTGACACCTTTTTGATTGATTTTATCCCGGAGATCTCGGATTATTTTTCAGTGACTGAATTTCTCTTTACCTTTTTATAGTCATAAATATATGTTTTTAAACATTATACTCATGAAACACTTTTGTGCAAGCATTCGCATTCAGTGCAATTATAATCAAAATGAAATCAATTTTTTGCACTTTCTCCTTCTTTGCCATTCTTTTTTCGCACTTAATTACTTTTGAAAAATGTCACAAGTGTTGCGCGCAATTTCCTGCTATTTAAACCATTGGTCACTTCTGACATGACCAACAAAAAATAAACAAAAAATTCCTCAACGAGATGAACAAGAGTCAAAATCATCAGAGACGACATCGTCATCATCATCAACATCATCATCATCGTTGTTGTCATTATGAGCGTCAGTTTATTCGAGTAATTTGTAGAGAGCCTGAAAAAAAACTCAGCCCATTTAACAGAAAATATCAAAATAGTTGCCGCATTGTTGCAGTTACAACAAGCAGTTACAACAAACAGCAACAACAATAAAAACAGAAACAGAAACAAAACTGAACTGAACTGAAGGCCAACCAAATGGAAAAAAGTCACGTCAACAATCTGGCAACACGTTGCAAGTGGCAACTCGTATTTTTATCGCCACCATTTGTTGTTATATTGTTACTGTTGGTTGTCTTTGTTGCTGGCCAAGTTGCTGTTGTCCATGTTGTCCATGTTGCCCATAATTTGTGCGCGTGCAAACGATAGAGGCATTTGGGGGCGCTGGGCGTGGCACGTGCCACTGATTAATTGCAGTTGGCTGCCCACAAAAGTTAAGCTGTTAAATGTTTAGCTGTCCAGCGAGCGATAGAGAGAGAGACTGAGAGAGAAAGAGTATAGGAGAGAGTTGCAATTGCAAAAAAATAGAAAAGAATTCATATTACAGTGTCTGCCAGCTGTAAGCTTCTCGTACTTGACTGTGTTTACCTTACGTGTTCACTTCTTAGTTCATTTGTTTTTTGAGATGTTGCTAGTGCTTGTTTTCTGGCTTATTTCTCTCAATTGCACATTCTGCTGTCATATATTTTTTGTGCTGATGCTGCAGGACTCGAACTCGGAGTCGGACTTGGACTCTGATTCCGGTATCTTTGCCTGATTTCTATTTTGTTTGCTGATGTCTCAGGCTGACCTCGTTTTAGCTATTACTGCCCACACACACACACATCTATCCCTGACTCATCCACCTTTTACCTTTGCCTTGGCACAATCAGTGTTCACCAACAAAATTAAGGCTCGAAATCAGAAAATATGTACAACTAGTACTCGTAGTTAGATAATTCTCTTCCATCTGTTTAGAAGGCCCTTTGTTGGTTCGAAGGCAATGTTTAGTTTAGTTTCATTTAGATTCAAGCACGCTCCAATTCCCCATTTACTTGAAAATTAATTTAGCTGTTAACTTGCCAAACATACACTCTGCTAGCTTCTAGTTTTCCTCTTCATCTCATCTGCTCTACACTACACTTTTTTTTATAAATTATGACCACAAAAAATATATAAAGAATATACCAGGAGAGCAGAAGATGAACTCGAGAAGCAAAAGCTAAACTAAAGTCAAGTGAGCGTCTGATAAAATAATGGTAATATCATTTGTGGGCAAGGGCATTCACGGGGTGGAAGTTGGTAGTTGCCATTTGGGAGTTGACACAATTGCACTCTTGGCATTGTCTAGCTGCTGACAGGGCAAGGACAATAAGCGTTGTTCGCTCTTCTCATAATAATAGGTATAGCAATAATAAAAGATAAGAATAGTCAAGAAATGCGGACAATCTTTGAACTCTATATTAGCTTCTTAAAGAAATTAAAGGACAAGTTATTTAAGGGATGATGAACTACAGTTGACATTTAATAAATGTAAGCATATGTTTGTTGTAATATTTAAAATGATTTTGAAAATCTTATTAATAGGGAAGCACCTAAAAATATATATATTTAAAGTTATGTATAGTTAATTTTAATAATTATTGTCTGAAAGAAAATTAGCTTATCTAATATTTAATTTTAAGTGGATCACAGTGCATATGAAAGATATATTTTATATCAAATCATAAACATCAGAAGAAAAGTTCTGCACACTATGTAAATTACCTTTGAGGTATTAACAAATTGACTTATTCATTAATTTTAAATTGATTTTTGGTCAAGCTCCTGAGGTTTGTCAAAAGCGCCCCACAGTGCGTATGAAAGATATTCTCAGAATTTCAATTTTTCATTTCGGAAACCACAAAGAAACACCGAGCTGCATGAGCAAACTTTGTTTTCTGCGTTTTTATTATGCTCAACTCTCTAATTCTCTCTCACTCTCTCTTTCATTCACTGTGACTCTGTCTCGCTCTAAATTTTTTACAATAACGAGAACTGACCGCCCTTCCAAGACATTTAAACTTGTTATGAGCTCAAGTTGAGCCGCATGGGGAAAGCTAAGAGGGAAGAGCCAAGGACTGGCACTTGAGCTCAATTGTGCACGCGTTGACAATGCGAATTACGAACAGAGGAGAGTGAGTAAAGAGAGGGAGAGAGCAACTACAACAACAACAACAAGAAGGAGACGCCAAAGAAGGACTACAACAATAAGCAAAGAAATTCTCGTTTAGCTTTTCCCACAATGGACAAACAGTTTAACGCGAACTTAAGATACTTTTAGTTTAAAGTCTGTCTGACTCTCTGACTCACATTTAAATCAAATTGATAAAAGCCTGACGTCAGCATCAGCATTGATGGATAAGTTCGCCATCGTATTATTGTTTCTTTCTTGTTGTTTGCACCTCTTGGCAAAAAGTCAATAAAAACTAAACTCAAATAAAGTACTTATAATAAAAACTACTAGCACGAGCCGCAAAACCCAGTCAAGTTCTCGTCTCTGACGAATGATTCAAGTTGAAGTTGAAGCCATGTTCGGGGCGTGGTCATAAAATGCTTCCATCTCTCGGGTATGCAGACGACAGACAGAGAGAGAGAGAGAGAGAGAGAGAGAGAGAGCGAGACAAAGTTTTGGCACATGTAGTTTAGCATTTTATGGCATTTCTAGGCAAAAAAGTTTTCTGGGCGCATTTATCGTTATTCGATTGCTTGTTTTTCTCCATGGCAAGTTTTTCTTCGACAAGTAGTTTCTTTTTGGTTAGTTTATTGATTTCCGTAGCAGAGTCTTGTTTTGGTCTGTTTCACGAATGATATGCACATCTAATTGCATTTTTAATTAGTTTGTAGTGCTTCGTATGCAATTGCATAATGACTTAATTAAACTTTTTGCCACTGCGCTCTTGGATAATTAATGCAAAATCCTTAACACGAACTAACAATTCCAAGTTTGCCAGTCGCATAATAATCAACTCAAGCTGTGGAAAAACTTTGCGTTATTATCAGACTCGCAACCAGAACATAATGCATACAGGTAAGGCCTTCTTTTTGCCCCCCTTGCAAACACTTCGTTTCTCACCTACCCACCATGCAATGCATCTTAATGAGCACTGGAGTCGGCAAAGTTGAGGCCAGGTTTGGGGTTCGTCGAGGATTTTGGCCTGTCAAATAGATTCACCCCAAAAAGCAGAAAACCCACTCAGGCATAAGTTTTAACACTCCTCCGCAGTCTCTCTTTCCTTAAAGAAGTCCTACGCCTAAGTAGCTGCTAAGCGGCTTTAAGTTGCCGTGAAAATTGTTGAGGCAAGTTCAGGTAACTTTCTTTTATTTTTATTTTCTCTCTTTATCTATTTCTTTTGACTCTTTCCAATTTCTTTGATCAATTAGAAGACAGACACAAAAACAAAAATAAGAGACATGTATCTGTATGTCATGTATGAGTGGGTGTGTGTGTGGGTGTGTGTGCTGGGTATGCTGTCGCCTCAGTTGACATGATAATGAAAATTTTTATCTTGCCTCGTCGTTTGATAAAGGTCGCAATGGTGACAGCTGCCGCCTGCTAATAAAATAACGCGCAGGTTTCAATAAAAAACACACGTAGAGCATAGATAAAACAGAAACAAAAAAAAAAATAAAGTGCGCTTTCAAATAAGCTATTAACTGCTTGAACACACTGTAAATTGAATTTAAAGTCATAAACATTCCGTGTTGAGTTTATTAAATAAATAAGCAATATTTGTTTCTACTTTAAAAATATGTTAAAGACTGAACCAGTCGACAGCTTTAATTTGCCAAGGAGAATCGAATATTTATTATGAATATTATATTGAAAGCCTGACTTAAAGTTAGTATAAGACTGAAATAATATATTCGTGTTGTAATGTATACACATTTGAGCTTCCCAAGCAAGTTTTATACTATGAATAAAAGGTCCTTTAAAACAAATGTCAAAAAACTTTAAGAACCCTCGTTGCTTTTCAATATATCTCTGTTTGTGTCCGAATTTTTCAAGATGTGATAATAGCCAAGTTTTTAAACAACATGAAGATGGCTTCAACGCACAAAAAGTGCGAATGGAAACGGGAAAGGACATTGTGAAGAGCCTGGTCAGCGGCGTCGACTAATTGTAATGAATTTTTCAATATATGCCACAAGCATAGCAGAAAGGGCTAAAAGGGGGAAAGGGGAGGAAGGACTCTGTTACGTACATTGCCTGATGAATGATGCCACACACTCGCTGCTGTCATTCATCACAGCTGGCGTTGGCAGCGCTGTTAGCTGCGATTCTGACACGCGCTTTTTGCGGTCAAAGTTAGACACATTCGCATTCTGGGTACGTGTGGGTTTGTGGCTGAGTAAGAGTGTGTGTGCGGGTATGAGAGTGGGTGTGTGTGTGTGTGTGTGCTCGCATTTGCGGTTGACTTCAATAGCATTTGATGAAAAATTAAGGCAGAAAAGCGAAAAAGACAGAAACGAAAGGAAGAGAGTAAATTAAGATTGCGTCGCTTAAATCTCTTCTTACATATATTAGAGAGTACTTGAGAACAGATAAATAGAAAGTACAGAGAAAAATGCAGAGAAGGAGAGATAAATAAAAAGAGAGAGAGAAAGAAAGAAATTGAAAAAGGCAATTTTCTGGTTTAATTACTTAAGGAAGCTTTTCTAGTTTTTTTCTATGAACAATTAAATATATTCTTTAACTTTTTAGAACTCTTAGATAAATATTAAATATGAATAAAAATTTTATAGCATTTTTCCATGATTTATTTATTCCTATTAATTAATCCAAACTTAGTCTTATATTTAAATAGTTTACACAGAATACAAACTTAAAAGATTCAAGCTAAATTCAGTAATTTTAAGCTTGAATTTTAGAACGAATTTTCTTTCTGTGTAATTGCAATTGTTTTCCAGCAAACGTGAAAAGTTGGATTTCTTTTATTTTCAGGCAACATTTGATCTGTCGACGTTTTGATTGCATAACCTTGGCAAACGAGAATTTCAATTAATTGTTGTTGTTTTCGCCAGTTTTAAGCCCAAATGCAATCTAATTAAGGCTCACATTGAAACAACACACTCCCACACACACAACAACACACACACATATACACTGAAATTTGGCTTAAAAGTGGCTGCAAAATTTGTTTGACCAATGCAACATCAATTGGCAGGCTCGTCAACGATGGAGCCAGAGGAGAGGAGAGGGTATTGACGCTGTGTGTGACGTTCAAATAAGTAACAAATTGAAATAGCTAAGCAACAAATTTCATTGTGGTTTTCTCGTGCCAGTATTTCAATTATTTGGGTTAAGGTCTTCATTCGCTGTGCTAAATTTGAAAAACTGCCAGTTGCCGCTTTGCAATTTTTATCTTATCTAATTTAAAACAACTGTTTTCAGCAATTCAAATTGAAACGGGATCCGAAGCGCAGTTGTATGTTTAGTAAAAATATAAAATAAATAAGAGAGACCCATAAGATAAATATTCGATAATATAGTTTAAATTCCAAGTCATATTTTCTACTACTGTTGATTTAATATAGTTGTTTCAATTGTTAACATTGCTAATAATTCCAATTCCAATTCTTTACTAATCGTTCTAAGCTGCTGTAATCCTTCTTGTACGCTTATCAGTGCAAAACAAATGATTTTCCTTCATACAATTCAGAATCTCGTTTATGGGAATTGTAATTTAAATTGCGTAATTTGATCTTGAGCTGATTTTGCTCATTCGTAATTTCATACGGAAAATTCATAACCAGCATGTTTGATGCCAGCGTCTGTTGCATATTCATGTGGCAGTGTGGCAGCAGCAACTGTGTACGTGTGGCAATGTTGCAGCATTAGCACTCTGGCAATTTGTCTGTGTATAGTTTTCCAATTAGGCGAAAAAACAAAAGCGGCGAGTGAAACCTTGGGGTGCCGGGAGTGAGATGACTGCCACTGATGTTGCCTCGTGGCTGTCATCTTCGTTTACGGCTGCCACAAATGGTGGAACAACAACAATAAGTATAAAATTGCCAGTGACAAGCACTAGAAATAAAATTGGATACTAGAAAATCTGAAAAACTAGAACTGGACCTGCAAGTGGTAAGGGCAGAAGAGGAACCTTTACCTCCCTCCCTCTCCCTCTATCACTCTCTCCCTCTCTCTCTCTGTCTCAGTCATTTCGTCCCCCTTTTTAAGATATGCATGGTGTGCTCATTTGCACATTTCCGTTCCGTTTCGTTTCGTTCATTTCGTTTCGGTTTTGGTGTCGTTTCGCTAAAGCGGAAGTTGCCATGTTGCCAAACTGAGAAACTGCAACGTTTACAATTTCTTTTTGCCCAGGCTCAAAATGAGCGAGGTAAACTGCAGTCCCTCCTCCCTTTCTTGCTTTCGCCCTTCTAGACAGACTACAGCATCTTGTCGCCGGATGTGAATTTATGCGTATTCAGCTTGAAGAAGGAGACGAAAAAAAAAATATATATAGAGAAGAAAAAATGTGAGAAAGGGAAACGAGAATTGCGTCTTGGCAGTGCAGCAATTGCTTTCAGTTCGTGTTTCTCAGCTGATTTGTGTCCGCCTTTTCTGCAAATTAATTGCGCAGACAGGCAGAGCAGACAAGCAACTGTAACTGAAAAATCTGCTTCTGCCTCTTGCAACAACTGTGAGAAAAAAGGGCAAAAACAAAAATGAGCACAGACATACACAAGAAGACACTTTCTGCTTCTGTGTCGGCTTTTGTTTTGTTTTTGTTCATTTCGCCATCTAAATTATTGCTTTGTATACTTTGTGCATGCTGCATGATTGTTGCTTAATTGAAAATTACAAAATTACGAGCATCTCAAAAAGTTGTTCTTCCCCATCCACTTTTAGCGCTTAACTACTCATAATTAATTAAAACATTATTTGAAAGTATGTCTCCTACCCAAAACGATTTTATGTTTCCTGTCCCCAATCAAAGTTAATGTTATTGTAAGTGATTGTTCAGCTGCTAACTCTTTCTCTGGAAATTTGTTTAGAAAAAACACAAAGAACATTTTGATTTATATTTTATTGTACAATAAGAAGGAAAAGCTCAAGAAATTATTACTGTTTGCAGATAAAATACCCTTTATTGTTATATTGTTAAAAGTTGTCAGAGAAATTTCAAACTAAATAACGAAGACATTTAGTTTAAATGCTTGCAAATTATGAAAAATATTTAATCTTTAAACAATATTTTGAATTCCAGCTCTATTTTTCCAATGTTGTTCCAACTTCCATAACATTATCGAAATACTTTCCCTAAAATCAGAATTTTCCTTAATCATTTTAGCGTCGGGTTAGAGTATGCAAAGCATTTAAAGGCACCTATTGTATGTGTTAAGCAGTCATCGCATAAATCAAAATCACAATAAAACACATAAAATGTAATTAATAACTGTAATTTCCTATACTTCCTCGTGGATGGAAGGAAGGAAGTGGAAAATACGACAACTCACTCACTCAACAAGTGTGGAGGGTTCGACTTGAGGGAAATCATTTATATGAACATAATTGAAATTAATACAAGAAATATGCATAATGCAATTATTAATCTCTATTTGCTCCATGATTTTTCCATTGCACACACATATATTGTAATATTGAAATTGAAATTTCAATTATAATCACAATTTGTGAGAATTTCAAATGGAATCAGACAGAGTGAATTATGCATCGCTGGCTTAATTACAAAATGTACACTCGAATGGTTTAGAATTATTTTCCAATGAGCTGTCGGTTTAACTAACTAACTGACTGTTGATTGAGAATGCTATTTAGTGAATGCTTTAAGTCAAGAGTTGGATATGCGCTGATAAGTAGGCAACACTTTTTTTCGAACACCTGCAAAAGATTTTCAAACTTTTTGGAATAATAAATTAGGCTGGCAGCTGGATTCAATGATTTGTTATTTTGCATGTTGCAACATGTAATCCTCGCAACGAATTTGGGCATAACTCAATTGACTGCATTATACACAAAAGCTTTTCATTCGATACAGATACAAATGCCTGTGTGTGTGTGTGTGTGTGTTGGGCAGGTGTTTTTCCGGTCTTACACACACACTTGTTGTCCCAGTGATTTGATTGCGATTCGTATAGGGAATCTGATTTGGATTCTGATGCTGATGTTGATGCCGATACTGATTTTGATTGTGATAGTAATTCCATTCAGTCGATTCCCGTCGTTCTCGCGTTCACCTTTTGATAGCAAACAAATTTACGTGCAGCTCAAAGGATCAAATCCAGATTGAAAATTGACTGACAAATGTGTTTGGCTTTCCATTGTTGTTATTGTTTATTGTCGTCGTCGTGGTAGTCGTTGTTGTTATTTACCTGGGAGTCACTGCACAATCAGACAACAGTTCTAACCTTTGACTAACTTGGCATTAGCTATTAACAAGTATTGCAGCATTGTTGTGGCCACTTAGCAGACCGTCAATTGCCTGTTCCTCTTCATCCTGTTGTTTGCTTATTCCTTTACACATTCTTAATGACTTTTTAAACTGTTCATAATTTACTCTAATGAGTCCCGCTGTGACTCCCAACTGCACTCAGGCCAAGACAAGTCAAGCTACACCAACCACGAAGCCAAGATATCAAAGCTATACAGTTTAAGCAGTTTGGGATTCGGTTAATTCCCCTTAAGAACTGCGTCAACGAAACCATTTAATGCTCTTAAGACAAACAAGACGCCAAAGCAGAACAGAGCGTAAACTGTTATACGTAGTTGTGGACATATTTATGGTATAAAAGCTTGAGAAGGATTTTTAGAGTGAGAGGGAAATTGAGCTGGGATATTTAACGTTGAATTTATTCCCCTTTTTATTTCCGAATAAAGCACAAAAGCTTGAAGGAAATATTGGTTGAGCAGTTTACTTTTAAAATACAACTGTGAATAAATATAAGTATGCTTTGCTGTATAATTTTTGTATTATTTACAACACAGAAAATACAAGGTGTATAAGAATGATATTATAAGACCGGTCGGAATGAATTCAGTATAGTCACAGTATAGTCACAATTAAATAATAGAAGGCAATGTATATTGGCAGCGCCATTTCCTCTTATAAATTTTATTGTTCTAAAGTTTATCATTCCAAAAATATCGAAATATGTATAAGTTCAATACAACGAGTACTCTGCTACATAATAAATATAAGTATAAGTATTAGGTATATTTAACTTATACATCCCGATGCTTTGAAGTATCCATTCTAGTCTACTTGAGCTAACTTCTACTGTTCTTTACACCTAAAATATAGTAAATATAAGTAAAATTATAAGCTGTGTCTTTTTAGTTCTTATAACTATACTTATAGTATCTGAAAGAAACCATAGAAGACTTTAAGCAGTATTTCCATTCGAAATATAAGACACAAAAGCTTTGACAACTTTTCTAAGTAAAGCTGCTATAAAGTCACAGTATAAGTGCGCCTGCGTTCCGAAAGCTTACGTTGCGTTTATTCCACACATGAAATTTGAAGCTTTTGACGAACGCAAAATAAGCTCAAAAGTTTTGGAGAGTTTTTTGTGGTCCAATTTCTGCTTTGTATAAGTATAAGATATAACTAAAATTGTTGAATAAAGTTGTTGAAAGGCAACAAATATAAGAAGTCATTTTTTTACATTATTTTCAGTGTAAGTATTATTTATAATTAAGATATCAGAAGTTTTCACATTTCTTGCTGAAAACTTGAATGCATTTTGCATGCAATTTGCAGTCTGATCATCTCTCTATGAACCTTAAATTCCCTTTGGTTGGAGGCAATCCTAATCCCGGGCTAACTAAACTGAGATTGCCACGAAAATCTTAAGCCTAACCTAAGCTGCACTTCAGCCACTAAAAGAAGCCGTTGTTCAGCCGGGGAGTAACTTTGTCTAGTTTCTAGGAGCACTACAAAAGTTTATTAGCACACAGTTGGCAAGCCAAGGCAAGGCAAGAAAACCTTTGCCCCCTCCTCATTAACATTATTCATCTCTACAGGATGAAAAACCCCAAAAACCAGAATACTTCAAAAACTGCAACTGTTGGCAAAGTAGCGTAACACTTCTGACAGCATCATCCACGTGAACTTCTTTTACAATGTTAAATGCAAAAATGTTATAAGATGCCAACACCCTGTAAATCATCATGTGAGAGTTGCATTCTCCCATCTTCTTCCCTCTTGAGTATATCAAATGATAAAGTCACACAATGGCAGAGTATCTTATGAGTCTGGCTATGCACAGACTTACATTTCTCCTTGTTGTACGCAGATCTTTTAAAGTTTTATAACCAAGTGCCTGGCACTCAAACGCAGAGCTGCTGATATTGATGATAAAATTGGCAAGTTTTAGCTCAAGTTTCGTTACTTTGCCATAAACACTTGAGCTGTGTAATGTGAAATGTTAATGCGATCCCAAAAAAATGTTGCTTATTAAATGCAGAAACGAAATAGGATTTAACATACACATAAAAAAACTTGTTCGGAAAAACGATATTTTCTGGGTATTGACAGCTGAAATGATTCCGAATTTAAATTCAATTTAGTTTTGAAATCCGCTGGTCACACTTTATTTCACATATACGCATTACTGATGTCAGGCAATTTGTCGAAACTTTATAGACACATCCACATACATATACATATGTTACATGTCCTCTCTCTGTGTATGTGTGTGAGTGTGTGTGTGTTTGGGCCATAAACAATTGGCCGAAAGAGCTGACCCCTAAAAACAGACGTCCCCAACGACGCCAGCACTTGAAACTTGAAAGTCATAAATTACAACAATGCCGTTTCGTGTCTTCATAAGTTAAAAACACGCATACGCCCCATATGCCCATGCAGTCCCCTTTGGGCTGTCAGACACCTGCAATAGCAATAGCGAGCGTCCAGCCAATTGAAATACTCGTAAATTCACGTGTCACCTCGCGGCAATCACGCAACTATATATACACACATACATATACATATATCCTATATTTATATACATAATTTCAAGTGCGATTTAAATCAATCGCTCGACTTTGTTTTTGTGTGTTTGCTTGAGCGCCTGTCACGCCCCAAAAAAGTGGAAAGGGGAGACGGAAGCTAGCTTGTTCGATATTTATGACAAATATGGCCATGACGGCAACAGCAGCGCGCACAGTGGGGCAAATAAGTTAGAAAATTTATACTATTTCCAAGAATTATATTAAATATCAAAGTGACTTTTCGAGTGCCGAAATTTTTATTTAGATTAACGAGTGTTGCTCTAACAGTTCAGCTTGAATGATGTTGTCACAAATAAAATATGATACAATTTAAGGAAAATCTCCCCAAAAAGAAAGTGACTTGTCTGCCTGTTACGCACCTAGGTGTTAAGTGGGTGTGAAAATGTAAGAGTGGGCGTGACAGTTGCCTGTTTGTGTGTGTTTTTGACACTTTTACTATGCTTCCATTTTGTGGGGCGGGGGGCAAGTTGTGCGTCCCGTTTGCTGTTGTTGCCCCTTGTTGTTAGCTGTCAGTTTGCGTTTATTTTGCAATGCCAATGACGCCATTGTCAGGTAACTCTGAGTCTTCCCCCGTCATTGTTGTCACCCCCCATCTTCAAAGTGTTGTTGCCATTTTATGCAAGTGCATTCATAAATATTTGCTCGATTGATTTTTAAACTCATTTTAATGGCATTACGTATTATGGCACGATTTGCTTTTTGATTCCTTCACATGAGCACCTAATGTGCATTTTTCCTGTCATTTCAATTGAATGGAAATGTTTTAAAAAAAGTTGCCAAAAACTAAAAGATTATTCAAGCGTTTCAACTTGAATTTTAAGAAAAAACTATTGAATGAAAGATCACAATTGATTACTTAAAGCTAATTATAGAATACATACGATTTCAATACTCAAAATTGCCTTAACAGTGAGAAGAGTTAACATACCTGCAAAGATAAGAAAAGGAAGACATATTATAGTAAATTTTAAAAATTTAAAATGCAATTTTGCTTAAATATTTACTATTTAAATTTATTAATTTTATTATTTATAATATATTTATATATAAATTAATATTATTATCATGTAGTAAATATATACTAGAAAACAATTAAATAAAAAATTCTTTGGTCTAATTGAGGGATCATTGTGAGGACGTGGGACGAGCTACGAGTCTAAAGTTTAGCCACTTCTTGGAATTACAGGAGTTTAAAAGTTAATGATATTAGTTGCTATTCACAAATAATCGTGTTTCTTATTTACTATCATCATTTACTTTTATTTTTACTGAGTACTTTTGATTGTAAAACTATTAACTATTAGTAAATATTACAAGCCATAAAGTAGCTACATTTATATTCCCTCCCTGCCTCCGCCGATCTCGAGAACCTTTTGTGATATTCCATCACTTAGCCAAGTGCATCATTGCATTGCGAAGCTGTAAAAAGGCCAAGAAAATCGGCTTATACTCAACTTGGCCGGTTCGAGCAGCATAAGGATATGACGTTTATTGAGTCGATGGCAGTTGCAGCTGCATTTTGACTAAGCCAATAAGCGTTTAAGTAAAAGGCGCACTCGAGTGCAAGTAAAGTGAAATAAAATATATAGAAAAAGGGAGAAAAAAAGAACAGGGCGTGGCATTGAGAGGCAGTGTCGTTCTGTGAGTCTGTAAGTAGCTGGCGCATTTACCTTATCCGCTGCCAGCTTGTTGCACTCGAATTTGCTTGGGGATTTTGCTTGGGTTCTACAATAACAACAACAACAACACGAACAACAACAACTAACATTCCCTTTCCTCAATTTTGTCCTTTTACTTATCGTATATCCTTGTGTATGCGCTCTGGTGTCCTGTGTCACGTTTTAGCGCTTTAGTTGCTGCAATTTGTTGAAGCGTGCGGCCAGGCAAAAGTGCACACATGTGCAAATAACTTTCGACGGTAATGCAAATGAATGCCAATTTACGAGCTGAAATGCTGAGCACAAGCCCAACTTTTCGTCAGCCAGTCACACGCTCCTCGCTCAATTGCATTAGTCAGGCCAATTTGCAACTGCCGAGGTGTGAACTCAATAAATAATCACCTTAAAACGATGCCACTTTAACTTCTCAACCAAATGCACCTCGACAAGTAGCCAGCAAGTATTACATTTCAGCTACAAATTCTATTAAAGATTGCTCTGTCTTTTGGTTGTACCAATAATAATCACACCTGATTCATTGTGTTTGATTATGATATTTCTGACTAGTGTTTTAAATTGAAGTTGGCCACGTAGCAGTAGGATATGTGTATGTAATTAAATCAATAAGAATCCATTCTCTCCATTGGAGGCTAAGATACCCCTGAAATTTTTAAAGAAATCTATTTTCGAGTGAAGATTTGAAAGACCAAAAAAAGTAAGAATAGAAATTTAAATTGTTTAAAGGACAATAACATAACCGACACATTAAGCTCGTTTTTATTAATCTATCATATCACCAAGAGGGTCTCACAAGGTTCGAAGTAGGATCTTAAATACCAACAAGGAAACTAAAAGAGTAACCAAAAATGTTCTGATTGTTTTTAGCTTATAGAGGCATCTCTTTATTTGCTAGGGTCTAAAGTTGCCAATATATGTTTGAAAGTTCACTGCTTGGGCTTGTTTTTTATTATATTTTCAAAGAAATGGCAAATCGTTTATGCAAATTATTATTTCACAAGTTCTTACAAAACTAGAAATACATTTTTGTTTAAGAGTCCTGCACCTGAACGCTTAACAGCTAAACCTGCAATTTGGAGCGTTCAAACAAAATTGCTATGGTATTGACGACCACCTACAATACATGCCGCCCGTCAAATGGAACACGTTAAAAAACTATTTAATTTTGTGAAATATGCAACAGCTTTTAGAGCTTTTATGCTAGAACAAAAGGTCATAAACTGCTCACACACACACACACACACACACTAACTCACACACCCACACATGTAAATAACAAAGGCATTTTGGGTTAACATTTTTGGACAGACAGGTGCAAAAAGGAGCATTGAGAAAAGTAAGCTAAACTATTTCATAACATGCACCATTTTTTAGCAGGCTTTCCATCCAAATGGGTTAAGCTGAAGGCAGAGTCTAAAAATGGGGGGAGTGTGCGAGTTAGGCAGCTAACAATTAGTTGGTCTTCACACTACCCGAAAAATGTTTTTAAGTGCCTTTTTGAACCTACAATGGCTTGAAATAAGACCTTACACTTCCGCACTCTCCTACACCACCCACAGACTGTTAACCTCCAACCAATAGTCGAGTTTCGGGTGCCTATTGTTGTGACTTTTGACCGCCGCGCCTAGAAATTGCGACCGGGTTCAAAATGCAATAACAGAGGCTTTGTTTAAGCCCCAAAATGGATAAGCCTCGTGCCACGCCCCCTTTTCACATAGAAATTCAAGCTGTTTCCATTGTTAGGCAACATCACGTGTGTTTACTCTGAGAGTATGTGAGTGTGAGTGTGTGCGTGAGAGTGTGTGTGTGTGTTTAAGTATTTGTCTTTGTATTTGCCTTTTGTCTGGCGGGTTGCGCATTATAAAACAATTTGTTGTTTTGACACCAAACTGGCCAACGGACCCTCGCTGACCGCAACGGACCCGCACAACAGCAAAGTCTTTGCTTAACCCTAACATACACACATACCAACACACACAACCACTCACACACAAACACATACGAAACCTCGCACACTCTAATAATGATGGCGAGCATTGTTTGTTTATTGCCGGACAGGATTTCCATTTGCCTTCGTTTGTTTTGTGGCTGACATTTGTATTTGCCAAGGGTTTACTTTTTTATATATACATTTCCCCCCGAGCCACTGCTCACGATTTGGCTCTTGAGACCCGTTTGTTTATATAGCTTATTGAGTTCACACCTACGCCTTCTAGAAAGGTAAAAGGTTAACTTTCACAATCTGTAATGCTCTTTACACTGTTTAAAGGTAAGCTTTAATTGAATGAAATGACGACTTCCTTTGATTTATTTCTGAGAATCTGTCAAGGTTCGCTAAATTTAGATTTCATTACGGTGGCAGTTCTACCTTAAAGGGCTTTCTAGCAATGGAATATTTGCTTATATTTTCATTTTTCTAGATTGCACTTAAAGAGAAGTCACGAAGCGACTTTCTTTTATTTTAATTTTAAACCTAAAATATTAATAAAGCACAGCTGACTGTAAAAGATATAAATATGCTTTCAGCTTCCACAAATAATTGAAAATAAAAATGATATTTAAATCTAGCATATGCGAAATGTCGTTGCCCTGTCATAAAATTGTGTTAAGAAGCCTAAACACACGCACATTCAAAGCATTTCTCTGTTCTTTGTGTCCCTGTCGACTGTTGTCAAGGCTTGAAGGATATGTGGCATATTTTTGGGCGTTGTGTATATGTTCTTAAGCCGTGACCATGTGGAAAACCGCTAAAAATTACTAAGCGCATCGGATTACAGAGACAAAAGCGAAAACAAAAAGAGACAGAGGAATAGCGGAAAAGTGGAAAAGCGTTACAAACCAGAGACACACCCAAAAACACACATAACAATGGCAATTTTGTGTTCTTTATAAGCTCTCGTGCGTACAGCATCCTAAGCGTATTACACCTCCCAAATATCCTGCTCCTTCTCCCCATTCCTTTTATATTAAAACAAAGAAAAAACGAAGCGAAAAATGCCGTCGCCCCCTAAAGAGTCGAACTTTTATGAAAACAATTTGTTGATGAACTCAATTAAAACAACAACAAAAGCTGCGAAAAAAGCAAGCTCTACTCTGGGTGAAGGGGAGGAATTTGGTGTGAGTATCTTTGCCGACTGTTTTCATACTCTGTAAGTTGAAAGTGTGGCAAGTAGCTATGATAATTTTGATATGTACTTGAAATTATATGGAATATTTCACAGAGTAAAACTCTGTTACATTTTTCAGCATAGAATGCAGAATATATACAATATTATTTAGTTAAGTGTGAAATATATTTTTAACTTCAGAAAGTTGAAGTGAAGCTTCTCATTAATATATTAAGCAAGCCAGTTTCCAGAGTAATTTGGATCTTGACAAATCAAAGAAACAGTTGCAGATTAACACATAACTTCTATGTTTTACAGAGTATCTGTAAGTCGCCTACCCAGAACTGACACAATTTTTACTTCTTTTAATTAATTTTACGTTTTTCGATATGTACACAGCGTAAACATGACCCTGCAACGCCCTATTCTCGGTTGTAAACGGTTATAAACTTTTGCATAAAATCAAATTATGGAAATTATTTTTGGTTCTTGCAAACACATTTGCAATTAGGCAATGGAAACTTTCGCCTGTTTCTCTTCATCTACTTGCTGTTATTGTTGTTGTTGTTGTAGCTGTTGCCGTTACGGTTTTTGTTACTGTTGTTGCAGAGCTGTGAAAGAAATGCAAGCAAAAGTTTTGACTTCCCCACTGTGAAAAATACGAGTTGAATAGCTTGAGACGCCTTCATGGAGAATTATTGAGTTGCAGGCACACACACACACATACTACTGACATATGCCAAACACACACACATAGTACACTGCGCCGAACTTTATGTAAATATCAAATTTCCTGGTCCAGGACCTGCATGCAGCGTGTATTCCCCCTTTTGCCTTTTGTACTCAAGAAAGTGCAACTAAAACGCAGTCATGCTGCACAGAATAATCCAAGGGATAATCTGTAAGCCTCCATGCCTCTACTATCCCTACAGTCCCCCCTCTGCACCCTCACTCCTTCCCCTATGTAGAGGAAAAACTCAAACAAGGTTTCTCACAAAGCCTGCGTATGGGCGGGCATCCCAATTTTTATGCCAACAAAGCGTTTTTATTGGCCCCACTGTGACGTGTATGTGTGTGTGTAAGGACAACTGTGTGTGTGTCAGGGGAAAGGGGGGGCGTGGCCCGATTCGATTGCATATTTTCGCGGCCTTTGTTAAAATTTTTTTGTTGCTGCTGTTGAGCGACTTTGCTACAAAATTGAAATGCATTCGAAACTTGCACTTTGAGCGCATGCACAATTTGCATTCTATTTTTTGTATACCCTGTACTTTTGTTGTTGTATCCTTCAGTTAAATGTAAGCATTCAGATTATGTTGTTGCTGCAAAAGTTAAGCATATGTTTGTGCTTTTATTTATTTGTTAACGCTTCCAAGAGAAATCTGTAATTTTAACTACAACTTTGTAAAATTGTTGAATAAAATTCATTCTTCTCATTCTTGGTTATAGTTTTCCTCAAATTCCATTTTTTGCCTTTTCAACGTAATCTTCGCTATCTTTATTTCCTCTAGGGCCAAATGATGCCGTTTGTCCTCCTCCAATTTTTGTTTATACAACTCATTGAACTCACGGATGCCCAAATAGACAATATCACTTAAGCATAAAGTCGTTTTAACTTCATTGTTATCATTATCATTCATATCGATTGGTTGTAAATCCTCCAACTGCTGTTCATCGATCTCGACTGCTTCACTTTCTAAAGTTTCTGTCTTGACTTTTACTTTTTTATTGATCTTTCCCTTCTTGCTTGGTTGTACCTCTTCATTCGTCTGTTCATCCAACTGATTTTCTGGCCTTTCCGGTTTTCTTTTTTAACAAACTTCTAAAGATTTTATTACGAGTTTAATAAAAGTTTCGTTAAATCTTATTAAATTATTAAAATATTACTTGACCCGATTTCCTCCAGTTCGGTAGATCTCCATGCTGGCGGTCAATATGTTTTCTAAGATTACTTGTTGTGGTCCTGTAGGACAATCTTTTTTGACAAATATTGCACTTGGCATAACTGCTATCAGTTTGCCTAAAGTATTCCCAAACATTACTTGCAGGCATTTTCGAGAAAATATTATTTACTATTATTTTTTATGGTTTTTGTAAAAGATTTTCAGAGCTCAGCATGAACTTTAAACGCAAACTGATATAAATAAGATTTAAGTATTCGAATGTAAAATGTGATTTTGACTAATATTTGATGTGTAAATTGATTCGGTAGATAAAAATACTTCTTTAAAATACTTGTTTATTCAACAGCTCCATTTCGACTGGCAAAAAATATTGCATTTTAAGTTATGTACTTTCAAATCGAATGCTCCTTATTTCTTGTATCTGGCAGTCTTTCAATTTCTACTTTACCATTTTTACTCGATTTCACAAAGTTTCTTTGGTCATCTATCGTTATCTAAGCATTTGCTGCAGCTTGATAGAATTTCAATCAAAAAGCTGCAGATTAATAAGTGCTTCAATGTGGCAGCTTGAGCAGAGAGGTGGGAGACAGGGGCTAAGTGGGTTGTTGATGATTATGGCTACTCATATGCAATAGTAGCACGCGCAAAGAGAGAGAGAGAGAGAGAGACACAGAGAGAGAGAAGAGGAAAATGAGGGAAAAATATGAAAAACTGGCACAAAATTTGCATGTACTCGTATATCTTCATGAGGCGAAAGGCGTAACTGTAAAACAACAACAGATCCGTTGGCATGCCCCCTTTTTCCACCGCCTTTCCTCTTTTCGCACTCTTGCAACGCAGATAAAGAAAAACAGCAACGCAACAATTTTTCGGCGTGGTGGCTGCTGTTGCTGCCTCTGTTGCTGTTTTATTTTTATGCAAATTCGTTGCATATGAAAAATTGTCAGAGTAGAAAAAACAAAAAAATTACAAAAAAATAAACACTTCATTCACCTAATATCGATTCAGGAATACTCTTTCAAACGTGTGATAATATTAGAGGAACCTACATTTAATTAGAAAGTATATAAAACTGTTAAGTTTGAATAAGAAATCAATTCAAAATCTTTTTCTCCTTTCAAGTAATTGATTACATAAAGAACAATTCATTATATAAACTAGACTTTCTTTACTTTTATTTAATTTAATATTCCTTTTTATTCATATTTCGGTTTTAGTTTAAGAGTCGTACATCTAATCAACTAAACTGTTTCCGGTAAAATGACAGAAATCAGCTCTATATGAAATATCGTTTTTTATTATTCGGCATATTTGATCTTGATGTAGAAAGCTAATACATCTTCAACCACTTTACGCAGTTTTTGGATAATAACATGGCCCTCTGTAAGGGTATACAGAGCAAATCATAAGCGAGTAGCATGTAAAGAACAAAATGTGCAAACTTTAATAAAAGACTGTGCAAAGGATGCAGGGAAGGAATCAAGAGAGACTGAGAAATGTAAAGAGAGGAAAGTAGCGAGTCATAAATTTGCAGTGCTGGCAAAGGAGTTAAAGGCTAAAGGGTAAAAGGGGAGAGTGTGTGTGCGTGTGTGTTTGTGTGTGTGCTTTAAGGGGACAAGTAGCACTTCAAACAAAGCAACACTCAACGTCATAGCTGCCCCAACAAAATATGTAATTTTAATGCAACAACAATGCAGTGGTGATGCATTAGAGGAATGCGGGAAGCGGGGCTTAAGGTAACGACGGCTTTGGGTTGCCTGCATATTAAAAGTCAAAAGCGTTGAGCTCTTTGGGTTAAGAGAAAGGGAGAAAAATGTAGAATAAGAAAAAAGGAAGCCAAGAGGGGATAGCAGGAGGGAGTTTTCCTTTTGCCTTGTTGCATGCAGCACGGAAATTTGCGTTAACAACAATTACTTAATAATAACAACGTTTGCATGTTTGTTAAAGAAGAGGGGCGTGGTGAAGGGTCGCATGTTTGCATATTAAATGTTTAATAATCTACTACATGGAAAATAGTTACAAAATTGAGTTTAAGGGCGAAGAATTTTTAATTAAATTCATTCTTGTTTACAAATAATTTGCATACAAATGATGACAAAGTTTGACATGGGAACTTGTTTCAAAGTGTTGTTGTTTATCAATAAGTAATCGATGTTTAAAATTGCAGACATTCTATTTGTAATGTTAAATGAATGATAAAGAATTATTTAGTATATATTTTTATTATATGTAACTGATAACGATAACAATTTAATCACAGTTTGTTTATCGGTTCAATAAATAAATATCTCTTATGTCTTGTCTAGTAAAATTACTTTTTGTAAGATTTTTAAGTGCTTTAATTTTATTTGCTTACAAAATTTAACTCTCACATTGACATTTGATTGTTCTTCTGACTTCGTTATTGCATACTTGAAATTTATAAGAAATAAAGAAAACGAAGAGCTTGTTACGCTTTTGCTTCTTTGATTTATTTGAATCTTTTTCCCCCTACACATATATACTCTATACTTGTTCATCTTTTCTTCTTCGTTTCTCTTTGGCTCTCGCTGGGAATAAATCAGAAATTGTAATGAAAATGTTTCCGCTGCACACACAAAACTTGAAACTTCTAATTGGTAATTGCACTTGTACTTTGTCTGTTGTGCTACCCCTTTTTGGTCCCCGCTACCTCCTTTCTCATAGCTTTCCTTTTTTGGCAGGACCACATCTGCAGTCAAGTCGCCAAATCGTAGCCAGGCTACTTTGAAACTTGTGAATTATGCCGACAGTTTTATGCATCTTTTGACCTGAATTGTTGTGTTCACTTACTTGCTAACAAAAAAAATAAAGAAGACTCGGAACGAGCCGAGAAATTCAAGGTTTTTATTTACTTTGCTCTGCATACAGAGTGGATGAAGATTGATGCATGTCTCTGCCACTTACAACATTAGGGAAATACGATAAGAAGGCGATATGCTAATGCCTTTTAGGACATTGAAAAAGAGTGGCACTAATTTTAGTTAGTTTACTTTCATTTACATAAGAAGGATGCTGGAATACTAAATAAACTAACAGGATCAAAATTTGTGTGATATTTATATATTGTTATAAACAGTTTTAGCTGTAACACTTAACATTCTCTTCACATTATCATTACCACAAGTTAAACTGCAGTAGTTGGTTTAAAGTTAATTTCAAACGAATTTTAATAGCAATAAATTTAAAGCAACTTCTACTTTCTTGCTTAATTAATTGCAACTCGATTGTGGTTTTGAAATGATTTAATTGTTGCAATTAATTTTATAATTATGTTGATTCTTGCTGCTGTTATTGTTGTTGTCATTCAACCTAATTAGTAATTCGAGTGCCCCTATGGCGAGTCATTGACATTGCACATAAATTAATGATTGCATACATCAATAGCCATTGGGCCAAATAAACCAAACCACATCAGTTGACAGTCGCTGATAAACAACAAACACAGGATATCAACCAACAACAAACAAACAACAATAAAGAAAACAGGCAACAATTTTGAGCATATTTTACAGTTGTCTTTGATTAAATTATTTTGATGTTGGCCAAAAGAACAATTCAAATTCATTAGAGTTAATTACGCGCAATTAAACGCACATTTTCATAACTAATTGGCAACACACCAAAGCAAAAAAAAACAACAATAGACAAAGTTGAAGTTGAGTAATTTTAATTATGTTTGCTCAATGTGGATTTTATGCTCTTAATAAACAAACGTTAAAGTGGAAAAAAAAACAGACAACAGATTTGCATACGAATTTAAGACAAAATTCAGTACTTAATACAAATGTAATGAAGCAACTCGCACAAATGCGACAAATGGGAATTTCACTTCAAAAAAATTCAAAGAATTAACAAAAGGTGTAAGGTGTGCTCGAAACTGAAATACTCAGTAAATAGGAGCAGAGCAGAAGAAAAGTGTAGGTTAAGAAATGCACTTTGTTTTTCTTGAAAAGGAAGAAAATATTCTAAATGACATTTGACTTTTCAGAATTAAAAAATGCATTAAGCTACGGTGGAGCAAGCTCGACAGTAGGAGACCCTGTACTTTTTGAGTGTAATGCGATTACTACAGATTATTTCAGTTTCAAAAAATTTCCATAGATGGCGTCACTTTAGAGATTGATTTTGCCCGTAACATTCTTAGTTGAATAACTTCCGCGTTTATCATCCGATTTGGATAAAATTTGCAGGATAGGTTCAGGTGCTCTTGTAATTCGACTTCGAAATTTTGTATTTTAATTTGTGGGGGCGGAAGGGGGCGTGGTAAAAATCTAAAACAAACTCGTTCAACTTGAGATATAGATGAACCTACATGCCAAATTTGGTGTCTCTAGCTCTTATAGTCTCTGAGATCTAGGTGACGCAAAAAGGGACAGACAGACGGACCGACGGACAGACGGACATGGCTATATCGACTCGGCTGTTGACGCTGATCAAGAATATATATACTTTATGGGGTCTGCCACGTCTCCTTCTGCCTGTTACGCACATTTGCACAAACGTAATAGACCCATTTGTACTTTTTAAAGTACAGGGTCTAAAAATAAGAGAAACTAATCAATAATCATTTATTACCTAAACAAAATCCGTTGAGTTTTGAAAATGTTAGGAGTATACGATGAATTTGAAAAAGTATAAAAACGCTAGTAATTCAAAGCTTAAATATGTGTTCTTCAAATTTGAAAGAAGAAATGGGCATAGATTAAGCATTTGAAATATCGTTGCATATATCTTAAGGGATCAGGTTACATTCATTTTATTGCTGATCATCAGACAAAGCTGATTATAAATTAACGCTAGATACCGCAATTCCTATCTTTAGACATCAAACAAATCATAATTGTGGTTTTTATCCCCTGGCAACAGGGTATAAAAAATGACAACAACAAAAAAAAGCCGAGAAGAGAAGAAAAGATAAGAAAAATGCCAACACGGCAAATAGGCAAATACATGCCAACAACGACAATAATAGCAACAACAACAACAATGCGAAACAAGCGTTAAAAGTCTACGACTTTTGTTTTGCTTCGTTAGCCCATTGCCTGGAAGCTGAGATCTCATTTCAGACCCCCGACTCCATTTGTATTACAGATTTCCCTTCAGTGTGACCCTCCCCTTCGCTTTTGCTTTTGGTTTTTTTATCCTATGCTGGGTGCGTGCGGTTTGAGTTTGGCGCAAGTTTAAGTAGATTTTCATAATTTACGCGCTGTGCGCAGCAAAAATCATAAATTATTACACAGACGCGCAGACACCCGACCTCACAAGGTCCATACCTACCTACCTCCTTGTTGCCCCACTTCAGATTCAGGTGGCTGAATGTTAACTTCATTTTGAGTTTGTTACTGAACTGAAAAGACTGAGTCAAGGGGGGATTAAAAACATCCACATACACTTACTACATACTACATACATAAATGTACTCGTACTTATTTGTATATGTGATGCGACCTTCGTATTTTCAGGGTCGTCTGTTTGTCGAGTTTCATCCACATCCACAGCCACTTCCACTTCCATTTCCATTTCCGCGTTGGTTGCTTTCTCAGCGAACAATTGCATTTAATTGTAAGTAAAATATGTGAAAAGTTTTTCCAGGCATTCCAAAAACTTTTCAAGCGTCTAAAGTGAGTTTCCCTCTTCTCCCAAAAATCGCTTTTTCACTCCCTTTTTCTCACTCTTGTGCTTCACTCCAAACATGTCAGCGACATGTTGTTTTCATGTGATTCTCCACTGTCAGACGCAGCTGTGTGTGCTGACTGTGTATCTCTGTGTGTATGTGTGTGTGTGTTTGTCAGTGTATCTGTGTGTGTTTGCGGACATTTCGTCTGTGTGTTTTCATTTCTCGTTTTGCTTTTAGATGATTTTCCAGCTTGTGATTTTTATATTTGCATTTCGTCAACGCTTATGACAATATATCATAGCTACAACAACAGCAACAGCAACATCATCAACAACAACATCATCAACCATAACAACAACAACAACAACAACAATAGCAAAATGAGCAACATCAACAACTTCTTCTCATTTTGCTATTATTGGTTACATGAGAAAAGTTTTTGGCTTTTGTTGCTCTTGTGGCAGCCACAATTGTCTGCCACAGAACTTTTTCAAGCATTTTTCTTGTTTTCAAATAAAACAAAAAACTGAGAGCACAAAAAAAAATGAAAATGACAACAGATGAAAATGCGACAATAAAGAATTTGTTTTTCTTGTAAAATATTAGAGCAGAAGCAACAACATCTTGTCATAAAGTTTTTAATTAAATTCCCACGTTTACATGAAAGTTTTAACATTGCATAGAAACATTCGATGCGTATAAATTGAGTTAGTTTTGAATACAAATGACATGAATGAATGAATGAACGGCCAGACAACTTGGAAAGGAGTTTGAATAAATCATTCAAAAATGTTAACAAACTAAAGAAACCGACTTGTCAAATCCAACGAAACAATAAATTGAAGAGTGAATAGTGAATACAAATGGCCAGACATTCAACTGCAGGTTGACTGTTTCTTAGAGATGAATAAAG
The DNA here is from genome assembly GCA_037043535.1 of Drosophila putrida. Taxonomy (NCBI): domain Eukaryota; kingdom Metazoa; phylum Arthropoda; class Insecta; order Diptera; family Drosophilidae; genus Drosophila; species Drosophila putrida. The sequence continues at coordinate 542,403 of JBAMBI010000465.1, forward strand.
TTAAAATATGAGATAGTTTAAGTATATTCAAAGTTTACGATCAGCATTTAACTTCTCTAACCAAATTCCAATTCAATTTTAACCCAATTTCTATAAAAATCAAACCACATTCCAATCAAATTCCCATTCATTGTCCCAAGCGTAACCAGACTTTAATCGGAATTTAATTATATCCGAGGCAATCTTAAACTGTTTCAGCATATGTATTTTGATAATAAAATGAACTTTAACAATTCAACAATTGTTTGGTTATGAAACTTAACTTAATAGTTACTCAAACTCTTTACATTCACATCAACTAAATGAGGTCTACAAAAACAATAATAATGCGACAAAATTGCAAACAGTAATTATTGCTTAAGTAATAACACTTGTAACTATAAATGTTGGGCGCATTGGGCGTGTCAAAGCGGTATTTGAACTAATTAGAATTCGTTGTACTTCGCACACAAAAGAACAGTTGAAAAGGAGAAAGAAATAAAAACAAATAAAATATAAACAGTAAATGAGGAGAAATTCATATGCATAAGGCTCAGGCAAAGGGAAAATAATTGCGACAAATGAGAGAGAAAAGAGGGAAAATTGAATGGGAGGAGGGAGGTAAAGATGAAGTAATGAGAAACACACGTGTTGGTAATTTAAATTACACAACTAAGTCGCTTACTTAGTTGTTTTGATGTCGAACAAAACGCAGTTTATGGTAGTCAGCATATATACACACATGCATATACACACACGCACACACATATACATTTATAGTGAAAATCAGGTCAGCAGCCACAAAACTAACGAGATACGTACAAACATAACATTGCGTATACGTCGCGTGTGCTAAGCTCTTTTAATTGATTTTCGTGAACAAACTCAAAAAAGAGAGAAAAAATAATAAAAAGCAAACGCAACTGCATAAAAATCAATGCATCAACAATTTGATTGCGGTGAACAGAATATAAAAATAAAAGCAGGAAAAATGGAAACCAAAGCTATTGCCAAATGAAATTTAAAAGTTGAAACAGCAGACAAATCGCTTGAATTTCCTCAAATTTGTTGCAAATTGCTAAAAAAAAATATATATAAAAAAAAGTATATTGTTGTGAGCATTGACTTTTTTCTTATTTTTTTGAATGTTTTGATAACAACTATGTGGATTTTGTGCAGATGAAACGGGCAACGCCTTAATACATAAAATTTATGTACTGCTTCTAAAAAATATTTAAAATATTAGATAAATACAGATACAGCTTTGATTAGATGACGGAAGTTTAAAAACCTGGAGAGCTATTGGTAGTAAATTCAGTAAAATAAAATTTGATAGCTGAAAATATAGTAGTTTTAGGTTGAACTGCTCTGAACTCCACTTTAAAATAAAGTTTATTGCATAATTCAAATCATGTTTAAAGTGAAACTTCTTTACTTTACTGCAATTTTATTTTTTACAACTTTTTAGAAACGAATTTATCGTTCAAATGGGAATTATAATATAGTTATTTGTGAATTCAAAAAAAACCTTTTAATGCATTTTAATTTTTTTCTTTTTCTCAATTTTTTTTTATCTCTTGCACTCACTTTAAATTATAGTTTACGAATGAAATTTTTTAGACTAAAATCAAAGAGTCAAGTTTATTGCCACAAAAGGTTTGCAAATACGTGTATGCACTCTCGAAAATGGCAACATGCCGCTTGAGGCAACTATATGTAGCTGCTGCTTGTTGCTGTAGCTGTTGCAGTCGCTGTTGCCGCATCGCATCAAAACGCATAAAGTGTCAACTTTATCGCAAGGCCGCAGCTCGTTGCATGGCCAGGACATATGTGTGTGTGTCCTGGTCTGGTCTGGGGAGTAACTTTGGCAAATATGTAGCTGGCAATGTGCACCTTTATCGTGAAATGGTCAGCGCATGTGGCAGCATCAAAAGAACAGTTCATTTGGGAGCAGTTTTGCTACATGCCCCAAGGGATGGAGCAGCAAAATTATTAAACAGTGAATAATGCATAAATTGAAATCTGATTGTAACAGATTTGAGGGCTGCCACACTTTGTAAAGTCTGACTAATGTTACAAATTTAATGAAGGCAGTATTGTAAAGAAGTAATGTGGCTGAAACTGTTATATTTTCAATCCTTTGATAAAATTAAACAAGCATAGTGTACAAAATTAACAAAAATTAACACGTATATATTTCCACACTCATGCCAAATGCATTTGTAGTTGCCACATTCCTTTACTTGCCACATGTGGCAATCAATTTGACTTATGCATTTTCTGCCTCTTAAAAACTGAAGTCTTTTGCTATAGTATCATAAAGAACACAAAGTGAGTCAATGATTTGCCATACATTCAATGAATGTCTGATTGATTTGGTGACTGATTGATTGACCGACTGATTGACTGACTGACTGACTGACTGACTCACTGATTGACTGATTGTGTTGTTGTGCAAAGCGCGTGCTACAAATATGCATAAAAAAACCCCTCAAACATTTTACAATTCAAAAAGGTATCGGTTTTTTTAAGCGGATGGCAAACTTTAGCGAGGTTTTTGTGGCATGCAACGGGGGGAATGTGTCGCAGGGAGGTGTGTATGTGTTTGGGTGTGTGTGTGTGTGTGTGTGTGGAAGGGGGTGTGAGCAGCGTGTAACTCGTACATATCGCAACGCCTTTCAATCAAACGCTGCGCACACAAACAAACCGACAGGATGACTTTGGTTGCATCACTTCCTCCACTCGGCGCCAGATGTCGCTGCACGTGACAAATGCCGACTATCCGCAATGGATTCAACTCCTCTCTCCACCCGCACCCCAGAATGCAATTTGCTCCGGAGTGCCACCTATCAAACCGTCTGCTCTCTCCACTAATTTGCCTCCAGACTCCAGACTCGCTGTCTATCCCTCTATCCACACGCATTTTGACAACTGATGAGCCGCTTTCGCTACGCTTTGATTCTGCTATTTGCCTCTCTCTTTTTTTACTCTTCTTCTATACACTCTTCTTTCCACCTTCTTTGCCTCAAAGGAATGTAATCATTAGACATGCAGTCATGACCAAAGGAATCTTCTATAATTCCTACTCTTGGTTTGCTCGCTTTGTGGATTTGTGATTTGTGATGACCTCAGTTTCAGTTGGGCTTTCGTTGAGTTCCTTTAGAGTTTCGTTCAGTTTCGTCCGCTTGTAGTTTTCGTGTCCTACGCGCTGATTAATTTATGTAAATACAAAAAAAGAGGAGGAAAGAAAGGTAGCTCAAGTGGCCAGAGACGTTATCTTCATTTGCATCATGATTATCATGATTATCATTGTCAGCAACTGGCGCCAACAAGTAGATTTTCCATCAGAATGGCGCCTTTACACGTGCCAGGGGGGGAAATAGGGGCGGTTTCAGCTGGCCATCAACGCAAAATCGCTGTCATTAATCATTTTGGGCCAAAAGGTGGCAAGCGTGTTTGACGTTAATCTTGGCCAGCAGCAAAATAAAAGCATAATCACTTGAGTTCACCGAACTTTGAATGCCCTTATGACTGGATTAATGCAAAGTTTTCCATTAAAACTTCAAGTTCATTATAAGAATTAGCTTAAAAACTATTTTAATTACATTTCAACAACACTATAAAGGTTAAAAGTGTTTCTTCTGCGGTTTATCAACACTGATTTTAAGTGTTAAAGTCCAATCAGTAACGCTTCAAGCCTCGGTGCATATTTCACTTTCGACAAAGAAAGCAAAGGACTTGCAAAACAATTAAAAGTGTCATGTGGGCGTGACAGTTTCTTATCGATGCTTTTGCTGTTGTTGTTGTTGGTGTTGCTGCTGTTGTTGTCATTGTTGTTGACTTTTGACACGTGTCACTTGTGCTTAAAGGTGTCGACAATTGAAAGTGAGAGTGAGAGGGAAAGTGAATGAATGGCATTTGGTTAATGATTGCCAACAACAACAGCTCACAAATAGTTGACATAATTGCGGCAAGGTAACAGGTGCGACACTTACATTTCTGCATTTTTCTGACAAAGTGTGTATAGGTGTTTAAGTGTGTGTGTGTGTTTGCTTATAGGAGTGAGGCCTAATTAAAATTCCTTACTCTGGCAGCGTCAACAGCCACAAATATTCAACATAGCGATATTTAATTAGCTTTGAATCATTACGAGTGTGAAGAGTTATTAGCATTAAATCATCTTCTATGCAATTTCCAAACAAGTTTTAATTGATTAATCGAAAGTTAAACACATTTAAATACATTTTACCTTTTATGGTATGAGGAAGAATATAAATGTAGTAGTAAAAGAAATATTGGCTATTGAAATTCAAAGTTTTAATAAATATATAAAGCTTCAATGTTGTTCGTATGTTCTTTCTTTAATATAATTTTGTAGCTTTATATATGCGATATAGCTTAGAATTGAACTCTAGCTGACAATTGGTGATGATAATTTCTGAAAATTATAAAGCCCCTTTTTGACACTCTTGTACACAATCATTCTTAAATTATTAAAAAGGAATTACATATTCTGGAAATATTTATTATTAATTGTATTCTATAGAGTGTTTAATTACAATAATATTTGTAATATAATAATTATTTTGAAAATTTACGTCAATTTTATGATTCTAAGAGCGTTAAATTTGAGTTATTCAACAACACTCAAAAATAGAAGAGAACTGCAATCTGCAGCTAGAGGGCGCCACAGGTGTTTGCAGTTAATCAGAAAACGCTTAGGCAGCCGTTCTTATAGAAGGACTTATCCACAGGGAGGATGGAATGAAAAGAGAAGAGGAGTGACGGGGGTTTAAAGGGGCAAAGGTTGGTAATTTATTTGCGCTTTGATAGCAACAAGATGCAAAGCACCAGAGAGACAGAGAGCGAGGGAGAAAGCGAGAATGAGAGGAGGAGAGGAGAAGAGTTGCCGTTGGAGCTCCACTTATAAATCACTGAACTCTGCAAGATATCGTTTGTTATTGTGGTTCTTGTTGTTTTTGTGGTTGGTGGCATGCAACCGAGTAAGCAGTTTATTGAAAAGTACGCGTTGCACGTTCACACAGGAGCTGCTGCTGCAGCTGGAATAAGAGTCGAGGGTCTAGGCCATAAATATGGTCAAGTGGCAGAGGCTCGCTTTCAATAGACGCGCCCACTATGACTTGCTGCGGCATTAAGTGAATATAGTGAGAAAGTGTGTGTGTGGGTGTGTGTAGTTGTGCCTGCCTGCCTGCCAAGTGGGCGTGACATGTTTGGGGGCACATTTGTTTAAGCTCTGCTTCAGGTCACACAGTGTCCGTTGTCAAGGACCTTCGCTATTGGCCCTCGGAAAAGTGTCCTCGAGGAAACGTGATTGCTGAACAAAATACCAAACATGGAACAAACGATTACTCATATGTTGCAAGCAGCATCAACTGAGCGGTTTAAGGCCGTTGAACTAGCGAAAGAAAAAGCGAAAGTCAATTGCCAACTGTTCAAGGTCAGAAATAACTAGTATAAGAATTTCTATTCAGCAATTCATTCACTGTCAGGACTCACACGTTTATTCGCACGCTCACATTCACACTTACATTCGCATGCCTTGCATGCTTCGTTGGACAACTACAGAAAATGTAAAGCAATGCACAAGGTTGACAAGGGGGAAGGCAGAGAAGGATGCAAGCATCATTTATTCGCGCAAAAAGAGTTCAAAGACCTAAAGCCGGTGCTGTTAAAGCACTGTTACTTTTGCTGCTAACATTTCGAAAGTGCAAGAGATTCCCCAAAGCTTGGGGTTGGCTACAGACGTATACTTAATGTTAATGCTAACCCCTGTATGCTATTCAGCATCCAAAAAATGTTGCAAATGTTGGCAAGCAAGCTTAACAGATAGAAACTTAACAGCTTTGTATTCGGAATGTTAGACGGGGAATTAGCACAGCGTCTGAGCTCTGTTATTTAACGGTTTCGAGGCTGAAAGTTAGCATCCACAATGTTAAAAGGGAAACTAACACTATTCACTCTGTTACTTAACATCTTTGCATGCAAATTGCTTAGAGGAGAAATACCGTAACAAAAAATTCTCTTTCTAACAAGACTTCCACATCCCTTTTCAACATCTAACATAACCGTTTAAAAGCTGTTATTTAGCATCGACTTTTGTTCCACACAACAGCAAGTTCTCCGGTCTGTTAAAAATACTTCCACTTCACATAGAGACCACAGCGAATCCTATGTCGAATTCGAAACGTTTCCCCATTCACAGAACGCTCTCTCTCGTTTTATGTTCTCTCACTCTCTGGGAGTTACGATAATATTAATTCGGCTTCGTGCTCATTTCGTTTCTGTTGCATTTTTGTGGATTTTAACCTGATTTCTAGTTGCTTTTATTTTAGTTGCATATTACCATTATCTGTCTAGAGAGTGTAACTGAGAGATAGACAAAGAGAGCTATATTTGTAGCTGGGGATGTTACTGAAAAGACGCTGCTCGTGTTACGCTTTTCAGCTGTTGGCCAACTTTTTTTTTGTGTTATCTATTGTTTTTGTTGCTGTTGGCGTTAACGTTACGCACTCGAGTCCCAAAAGTTGTTGACAGGCAACTGAGCTCTCCACTTGCCTCTCTTCTTCTCATAGCCTCGAATAGTTTGCATGAAATTAAAATAATCTGCAAGATTTATTGCACTAGACACTAAACGCGTCCATTGACGCGTCCAGACTTGAGTCTATTTTAAGCTGGCCTCTTTAAGCAGCTTTAAGATTTCTCCAGTTAAGAAAAGGGAAATGTACAAATGTTTACAAATTATTCAGGCTATTTTAGCAAGAGGCGAATTGACGCTAAAGGGCAATTGCTTCAAGTGCCCGTAGCTTTGTTTAATGGTTTAAAGTAAATACATATATTTGTTGTATTTTTTTTGTTTACCTTATCCGCATTCAAGAGCGGATCTTAACATTCTTGTTGGAACTGTTTTTCGTCTCGGGCATTGCCAGTTCTCAAGACAATATCCACAGTTGCTGCACAGTTGCAAATGCAACTGGCACTTTGGGAAACTTGTTGACTTAAGGAAGCAAGAAAATCAAGTTCCCATTGCGAAAATGTCATTTTTCATTATTTGAAAGGACACAAACAGACAAGGGAAGTGGAACAGAGAGTGGAAAATGGGTGAAAATGGGAAAAACAACTATTTTCTCAATATGTTTTCTTTGAGAAAGTAAAGGAATAAACTACAGAAATAACTGATAGTCCAGCTAATAGACTAAATAAAGTGGGAACAAGAAAGACGAATAGTTGTCCAATATTTTTGATCGGATAAGTAAAAGAATAACCTGTCAATTGATTATTTTAATAGTATTTTTTATACATAAGTATGTTAAGTTCCTACCTTAGCTTTTATTTAAGTTGTTGAATTTAATTAGATTTACATACCTGCAATGAGAAGAAAGTAAGGTTAAAATTAAGTAAGCGCTTTAGTTTTCTTTAGTTTATTGATTTAAGTGTAAAATGTAAAGTCGAAAATTGCCAAAACCCCATTTAAACATCGATCATAAATGATGAACTGACCAAGGCAAAAGCTGTCGTCGTTTCAAGCCAGACAAATGGCCACAAAAGAGCGTGCAAATAACGAGTGAAAGTTCAAGTCCAATGACTGATGGCAAAATTTACGACCTCAAGAGAAAAAAATACTGTGGAAGAAAGAAAGGACAACAGTGCGTATGTGCAATTGAAAACGTTTTCAACTTCAACTGCGACTTTTTTATGTTTTTCTTCGAGCCGAAAATGAAACAAAACTCTTTACAAAGAGCATACATCGAATAGTTAATAGTTTGGCGCAATTTGATGTCAGAGAAATGCCAAAAAAAAAACCAAATAGTAAAGGCCAACGGCAAAGGCCAAAAGGCGTAGGCGAAACAAGGCAATAAACTGTATGATGGGCCAAGCACATGAAAACATTATCGAATATGATACGAGTGAGGCGTTTAGAGCAACGACGGCGATGATATTGTTATTGTTTTATTTTCTGCTTCATTTTTGCTCTCTTTTACTTGTGTAGTTCGCACAACACTGCGTATACGTATTATTGATACCATGACTGCTGCTTGGCAATTTTTATGAGCAGCATGAACATTTTTTATGAGCACTTATTTCCGCCCCAGAAATTAGAAAACTGCCTCAACATTTTATGCCCCCCACTGAAAAAGGCTAAAATGCCTAATAACTTCTTGGCCAAAACTGGGAGACTGAGAAAGAGTTCAGTTGAGTTTCGGTTCGGTTTCGGGTTTTTGCCGGAAATTTATGATGTGTGTAACAATCGAGGCTATTGTTTGGTATTGTTGTTCCTACTGTTGTGTTGTGTTGTGTTGTGTCGAGTCAAGTGTGTCATGCAAATTTTGATTATTTTATTTAATACGATTTTTATGAGCAGCAATTTTGATGGCTGACCCTGTGAACCCTAGAGGCAAAAATAGGATACATTTACATTTCGACAGTGGCTCAATTGTTGATCAGGTACAAGAGTAAGTATTTATATCTTTATAAATAAACTGTCGACAAGGTAAAAGTGTTTAAATCATCAAATTGACATTGTCCTTCAGGCCAGGGCCAGACTCTGTCTGAGACACACAATCGCTCAATTTAAAATTCAGCTTTCTAGCATTTGTCATGTTTGTTTGTCTATCTGTCTATCTGTATGTCCCCTTGTCTCTCTGTCTCTATATGTACATCTGTTGTTCTGCCTGCACCCTGCGGCGCAATTTATGCATGAATTGGCCAAGTCAGAGTAGAAGTCAGTGGAACGTGCAGGCTGCGTTAAGCCTAAAAGTATGCATAACTAAGAAGAGCACGTACCGCAGATAACAAAACAAAACAAAACAAGGCAAAGCAAAAGGCAAACATAGCCAAATAAAATAAGAACTGAAACTGAAAAAACATTGATATCTGTATACAGTTACAGATAAACAGCTACAGATATATGTATTTTTCTTATTTAAGGCAAATGATTTTAGGGCTCCCTTTTTACAAATTCGATTCTCATTCGACTCTCATTTGACTCCTATTTTCTTATTCCCATGCTCTTACCCTTTTCGCCCACAAATAATGTGACAAGCTTTGGGCAAATAAATCGCAAAGAGTTCGCAGGGTCACATACGTTTCAACTCACACACACACACACACACAACTAAAATAAAACCACAATTGCAAAAAACCTGCTGTTTCAGTTTCTGTTTCCTCTAGTCAAACTCAAAGCCAGACAATAACAAAGGGCAAGCAAAGTGGCAAACATAGAGGTAGCTTGGGAAGTCTCTGGGAAATAGGAAAAATGGTGGAAGCCCCACAACAAGAACAACCTGACTCGAGTTGCAAAATGCGAAATTGCTAACAAATGCACTCAAAGAATTGCAACAAAATACAATAAAAAAAAGGAAACAAAACAAAACGAATCGAAACTAAAGGAAATAAAATAAAATAGAATGGCATAGAACACTCGTAGCATAATCAAGCCAACAAAATACTTGTAGCTGTGCGCAGCAAAAAACACAACTAAACAAATTGCTAACATTTCATGCGGTTTAAAGTAACAAACAAATATTTCATTGTACGATCTGCAATTCGATTTAATTTGATTTGTTAGATCAACTATATTGAAAAGAACGTGAAAAATGTAAAATGAAAGTAAATATAATTATCAAATCAATCAGTCAGTTTAATTTTGAAGAACAAGTTGTGGTCAATTAAAAAGTTTATAGTTAACATGACTAATCAGCAGAAATCTAGCTTTATTTATTTAAATAATATAATGACAGTTTCAATAAGGATTTTAGGAATATTTGTTCCCTAGAATTGGACTTGAGACTTTAAATATAAATAAAAACAAGATTTGTATAAAATCATAACGAAATAAAAGTTTTTTAAAGAATGTTCCAAGTTAAGCTTTAATATTTATTACATTTGATTGTAATTCAATATAATTAAACAGTTTCTTTATTTTTCTCGTGAAAGGTTTCTAATTTATTGTAATAAATTAACTATTAAGCTGTGCGGAAAATAGGCATTTCGAATTATAGACATCAATACAGCTCCCTTTAAATTAGCTCAAAATAATAATTTGCTATCGATATTGGCATGCTGCTTTCATTTATTAATTTGTTCATTTAACAATAGTAGATGTTATGATTATAAACAAAACAAGCCCTATTTATTGCCACAAAATGGGGCATACCGCAAGCTGTTGCCTCGCCTACGCTTGGCTAACAATGCGTAACTTTTTCGCCGTTGCATATCAATATTTGTTAGCTTCGGTTTGTTCAACAATTGTTGTAATTTACATGCTTCCCCATTACTCCTTGTCCCCCCCTCCACCCCTCACAGTCGACGAAAAGTGAGGCAAACAAACAACACACATAGCGAGAAAAAAGTTTTTAATTTTCGTGCTCGTTTTCATGGCCAAAAGCAACGACGTATCGTTGCCGGCTTTTGAGCCGCGTTGTGTTGATTGCACATCATTTTCAATGTTGGTGCGCTGAAAAGTATGCTACACTGCTTTTTTCTTCTCCTATTTCCATTTAATAGCAACGTTTATGTTCAGCTCAGCGACATATTAAACAATTGAAAAGCACTTGGCAAGGACATAAAAAACATACAAATGTATAGAAAGTATACACATATATACGAGTACAAGTGTATAAATGTCTGTATGTATATGTTGTACATTCAAAATTGATTGCCATTTCAGGGGCAATTTTTAATGAACAGCAAATACTTGGTGAAAAGCAAAAGAACACGATGAAAATTGTGTGTGTGTTTTTGTGGCAATTGGACATGCGCCTAATTGTTTATTTTAAGCGCACAATTTGATATTTCAAGCGTGGCGGAGAAAAGCGGAGTGGGAGGCGAAAATTTGAGCGTGCAACTTGTGGGCAGTAAATAGATTTTATATGGCATTTTTTAAGCTTCTGCTAAAATTAGAAATCAAACAGATGGCACTCCAATGTTTTTATTGAAAACGACACGCAGTTACTAGGGGAGCGATTTTAATCGCTGCAAAATATAGAAAAGCAGAAAATTCAAAAATAAATCTAGCACTCTCTTTTTAGACCCAGTACTTTAAAAAAGTACAAATGGGTCTATTATGTTTGTGCAAAAAAAAAAAGTGCGTAACAGGCAGAAGGAGGCGTGGCAGACCCCATAAAGTATATATATTCTTGATCAGCATCAACAGCCGAGTCGATATAGCCATTGTCCGTCTGTCTGTCTGTCCCTTTTTTCAGTTCCTAGATCTCAGAGACTATAAGAGCTAGAGACACCAAATTTGGCATGTAGGTACATCTGTATCTTGCATTGAACGAGTTTGTTTTAGATTTTTGCGACGCCCCCCTCCGCCCCCGCAAATTAAAATACAAAATTTCCAAGTCGAATTACAAGAGCACCTTTGATGATAGCCCCAGTACTTATAATACAGAATATGGTTTGAACTTGTCCTGCAAATTTCATTCAAATCGGATGATAAACGCGGAAGTTATTCAACTAACAATGTTACGGCAATAATCAACTGATATCTTCGTAGTGGCGCCATCTATGGAAATTTTTTGAAGCTAAAACAATCTGTAGTGATCGCTTTGCACTCAAAAATAACAGGGTCTCCTACTGTCGAGCTTGCTCCACCGTAGCTTAATGCATTTTTTAAACATAATTCTTTAGCTAATAGCAGACAAATTCCCATTTTAATCGATAAAAATAGTTAGAACAAAAATTCAATTCCTTATGGAACTAAAAGCTTAGTTATTGTTTTGTGTTATATTTTAATTAATTAATTACTTGAAAAAGATATATTGTAAATATTTAGAAATAAATTTCATAAGGAAAGCCTGTGTATAGAAAAACTTAAACGAAAAGACTTTATTGAATTAAAAGTATGTCACCACAATGTTGTTTACGTCATAAACAACTAAACACAAAATATACTCAACAACTGAGAACAACGTAATGCATTTACAACTGCTGCTGTTGTCATTGCTGATGTTGATGTTGTTGTTGTTGATGATGATGATGGCTTGGGGTTTAGAAAATGTTTTCAATATACGCACATTTATTTACCAAGTTCTGCCACTGGATGTGGCAAATGCGTGGCCAACATGGTGCATCAATAAAAGCCAAAATGCACTTGGCTAAATACACAGAAAAACATCGACATCGACAGATACGACAACGACTCACGTAACACCGTTCGACAGATTCGGACTGTGACTTATTTGGGTCGTCGTCACATGGTCAATATTTACAGTAGATATTCGGTTTGAAGGGCGGCAAACAAGTTGCTGCTGTCGTTGCAGTGCAAATAAGACTGGGGAAAAACTGCAAAACCTATTGGCAATTTAGTTGACATGTTAAATGTTCAACAGCAGCTACAAAACTCGGCCCAAAACAAGCAAATTTTATGCAATTTTCTTTCCCTTTTTTTCCCACTCTTTTCCTTGGCCATTTTCAGTCAATCTTGTTCTCCCATTTTTTTTGTAGAATTTATACAACTTAATTACAGAGAACTTGTTGTCATTTTAAGACTCACCTGAATTGGGTCCATTGCTGTTGGGTCTCGCAGAGGGTGCACCGTCCCGAGCTTCCACCTCGAGGGCGTAGGCGCCCTTCTTCTCTCTGTCGAATACGGTCTTCGTGAAGATTTCGCCGCTTTGCAAATTAATTTCAAAAAATTCTTTGCCCTCGTTACGTGGCGAGTCCACGATGTAGTAATAAACCTATGTACAAAAATGCAAAAAAAAAGAGCATGAATAAAATGCATGTTGAAAATAGAAAATGGAAAATAGGAAAATCAAAAAAATTGTCAGGAAGTTAATTAAAACATGTGCGAGTTCAAAGCGGAAATTTGCTAGAAATTTAATTCTGGCGAGAACATCGAACAAATTTAATTACAGCAGGATACATTAAAGCGTTGCCAAAACGATGATAATGATAATCAAATTCTGGCGACGCGTCTGGCTATAAATGATAATAACAAAGAAAAAAAATCACAAAAACGCGACGAAAAATACAATGTAAAAAGAACGCTAATTAGTGCGGACATTTTGCGCGTACATGCAAATTACTTGGCTGCAGGACACGAAATGTGGCCAAGAGAATGGCCAACGCCAGTTGCCAGTTACCAGTTACCATTTACCATTTTACCAGTCACCAAAGTGGCATATTATTATAATCGCAAGAGTGTGGCTTAAGGCCGCACAATCCCTTCCCTTTCCCCCCATCCTGGCCCCAAGGTCTCGTCTGTCAGACGCATAAAAGGGCAAACAGTCTATGCTTCGTTCTTCATTTATTCTCCTTAGTTTTCTTCACAGTTTTTTTTTTTTTTTGCGATTCGCCCTTCGTTCGTTGTTGTCCACGCTTTGAACTTTCACTGAGAGCTTAGCATACTTAAGGGCGTGTGAAAATTTTGCAGCAAAAAAAAATAATATGGGGAAAGAGTGGCAACTCTTTGACATTTATTAGCCGAGCAGGCTGGGCAGTTGAGCTGGGGTAAAAAATACAATTATAAAAGGAACCAACAGCTGATAAGTGCTAAAAGTGTGAACGGTCCTTGAAAATATGTGGAAAAGGACTCAGTCCAGGTAACTCAAGTACCAAAAGAAGTTTACTTCAATCATTGCAGATTACTTGATTGAACTGCAAAGTGGCAACTTCTGCTAATGTTTATAACAGAGTCTAACTTAAAAAGAAGTTTACAGAGTCTCTGCTAAATTATCCAGGTAACTCAAGAACCAAAAGAAGTAGACTTAAATCATTGCAGATTACTTGATTGAACTGCAAAGTGGCAACTTCTGCTAATGTTTATAACAGAGTCTAACTTAAAAAGAAGTTTACAGAGTCTCTGCTAAATTATCCAGGTAACTCAAGTACCAAAAGAAGTAGACTTAAATCATTGCAGATTACTTGATTAAACTGCAAAGTGGCAACTTCTGCTAATGTTTATAACTGAGTCTAACTTAAAAAGAAGTTTACAGAGTCTCTGCTAAATTATCTGCTCATGTTAACATTAAAGTAGTTAGCAAAGGTTTGAAAATAACAGACTGTTATCTGAAATATAAAGAGTCTGTAATTTATACTGCTCGTGAATTACCTAATACAATTAATAAAACGTTTAATTAATGACTCATTTAAAATCTCATAATTTAATTTTACATATTTAGAAATGTTTTGCTTGTCGGCTGATTTAAGTCGACATTTAATAAATAGAAATATGTAAATACAATTTTAAATTATCGATACCCATACATATCACAGCTGAACAGGACTGTTAGGTACTTTAGCGGCTCTGTAATTGAAGCACTTCATGGCACATTAACCAAATGGCGCTTTAAACTGTGTTTTATCCCCGGTTCTTTGCGACACTTTTGGCATGACGATAAACGTCGTCGCTCTCATAGTCATTCATTTGCCAACATTTGTCTGGTATTTCCTGCTTCACCCTCTTCATATTCCTTGCCTCTCATCTGTTCTCTCTTTACCCTCTTATCTACTTTCAGAGGCTTCGGCTTCGGCTTCACTCAATTTGTTCGCGTTCTGTGCTCACCTGATTATTTGGGAATGTGCCATCCTTGTCGATGGCATTCACTTGTGTCACTTTGGTGCCAATCGGTTCACCCTCCAGCACTGTTTCCTGTTCGCGTTCCGTGAATAACGGTATTTCATCATTAACATCCTCGAGCATTATGTAAACGGTCGCTTCCGATGCCAATTGTTGGGCGCCATTGTTCTGCAAATGTTTCAATACAAACAGACAAAAAAAATACGATTTAATTCCAGTTGAAACTTTAAAAACTCAATCATTAATTCAATCAACCCATTTACAGTTTTTTTTTTGGTTTTAATAAATGCATATTGATGTTTATTATCAGTTTTAAAATGAGCAAACTTTAGTATTAAAATAAATTAATATTAAAAATTCCTGGCATATTTGACTTACGGTCAGTTTTTTTGCTGGCCAGTATTTACATATTTGAATACATGCTGTGCATATTTATAGAACGTACAAATTGTTTTCAATTAAACTTGTGCCTCGATGTCTACTTCATGGATCAAGTGTGCTTATAAATTGTTGCTTTCCTCTCTTATAGAATCAAACTTTTAATAATCTACCTCAGAGTCGTAATTTGTTTAGTCAAACCAGTCAAACATCTTCGCATTTCTGATGTCTTTATCTATGTACATAACGTTGATGAGAAATTTTGTTGAGCCTTCGACTCGACTCGAATTGATTGATTGAATATCTTTAATCAATCAGCAATTCTCATGCTGTGTGAATTAGATACAATTTATTTTTTCACAACAGCTGTTGCTTGTTAATACGAGTACTAATGCTAGTAAATTTACCATGGAATTCTGTTTATTTGCACACAATTTGGATATATTTTGTGTAGTAATCCAATGCATATGATATGCATATAAACGAGAGGATAAATCACATGTTTACACTGATACACGTGCAATTAAATCAGACAGAATCAGTTGGTGATATAAGCAACTAAGAGCAACTAATTCGCAATTCGAAATGAATTATTTATTTTGTGGTATTTTCATCTTGTTGTGTAAATATGAATTTTACTAGTTTGCCAGTTAATTACAGAGCTTGCAGGTACCCAGCATCTTTGACACAAGTTTGATTAGGCGTGCTGACAATTTTGTATCTGATTTACATGAATTTCACATCGCAAAGTATTAATTAAATATTGTCGCTTTAGCTTGTCAGCATAACGACTAAATAAATAATAGAATAAGCAATAATAATTCCATAAATTGCCCTTTAAATTAACCGAAAGTTTGGCATTTATCTTTAACGAAGTAAGAAAACTGAAGGTTGGGAATACTGAATTCCAATTTTCTATTTATGCAACCACAAAACATTATTTGGAAAAGTGTGACAAATCTTTTAATTCGAGTTTTAATTGTTTGAATAAATTTCAAAATTGTATTTAATGCATTTTGTGACCACAATGAATTTTAAAAATTTATTTCTGAAATTTTAGAAATGCAAAATATGTAAAGTGTAAAAAAATACGCCATTCGTGTGTCAGTTGCAAAATAACTAATGCCATGTCCAGGGGATATTTAATTAACTGCATTTAATGTAATGCCAGGGCAATTGAATTTTAATAACAACTATGCAACTAATGCCACACAGCTAGGGATATGTGAGTGGAGTGTCTCTTGGGGAAGGGGACGGGGTGCAAAAGTGACAACTCTCATTTGTGGCACTTGTGTTAGTCCTGTCCTTTTGGTCATGTTTAAATTGTAAACCAGCTGAAACAATTTGTCAATAATTTCTAGATAGTTAGTTGAATGGCTCAACTAATGAGCTGAGAATTAGTTGGAAGCAAAACTTGTGACTTTGATTGAATTTCAATTGAGAATTCACTGTAAGAGCGAACTGTCAACTGTCAGTCAGTCAATCAGCTTCAGCTTGAGCTTTTCTAATGAATTGCGGCATTTCCCGACCTAACCCAAAACCCAAGCTCCAGTCAAACTCAACAGCTAAATTGCTTGCCACACTGACTGCATTTGCATGCTAGCAGAGCAGTACTGAAAGGGGTTGAGAGGGGGACAAAACTCGCGCAAGTAATTAAAACTTTTCAAATAAAATAATTACAAACGTATTTTGAAGTCATTTTCAAATACAAAAGTCAAATACATGCCGCCATCTCAAGCTGTGCGCTTAATTGAGCCCGCAACACAAGGAACTTGAAAAGTTCCCTTTTTTTGGGGGTTTTTTCCGAAATTTTTCTAGTCTATTCTTTTCTTTTTATTTTGTTTTGCTTGAGTAAATACAGTTTTGCAATTTAAAATTGAAGAAAATTGAAAAAATATTACTTACCTCCACACGTATGGTTAGATTATATTCCTTAATGCTCTCATAGTCCAACGGATGATTGACCTTTATATCGGCCCAGGTATCGCCATTGTCCGGTCTCTGTTGCAGATAGAATGTATGGAATTTGTTCGTTTGTGCCGTTGACCCAGGCATTAACCTATAGAAAACCGTCGGATTGCCTTCAATGCCCGAACTGCAGACGTTATCGAGGGGCAAAAGCAGAAATAATATGTGAGTACATTTCGAATTGGTAATAGATTATTCATTAGTTCGTTAGTTAGTTAGTTAGTTAGTGTTGAAAGAGTTTGCTACATGAAATGTTAATTTGAAAATTATGCAAATTATGCTACAAATACTTTTTCGAATATCAAAAAACAAATATTCAGAGAATTCTCATTGAATGCTCTTATAGTACAAAAAATGAACAGTAAAAGTAGTTGAAGCTTAATGAAGATTACATGTTTATACATAAACATACACTTTTCACTCACACACACACACACTCTCTCGCATACGCACACACACACACACACACATGCGACATATCAAAAATACAAAAACTTGATTTATGACACAACAAAACCAAAAAGAATTCTCAAGACTTTCGATTTGTTGTGCGACAAAAAAGAAAAGAGCTCCTCAAATTGGTGTGCTTCCCACTTTGTGAGCGTCTTTCGTGCATTTGGAAAAAAAGAACAGTAAAGAAGAAAAGCTTGACGCAAAAGAAAACTTCTGCTCGACAGCAGCAGCAGCCAAATGGAAACTCAACTCGGAACGGAACTCCAAAAACGAAACAAAGAGTGGCATGAAAAAAAAAATGGCCTCAAAACATTTAATTGCCATTCGAGTGTCAAAATTTATTGGAGTGGGATTGGAAATATACAGTCTACACTCGCCAAGATGATTGTTTGCTGAGTGTGTAGAAGGCAAGGCGATGATAATGAAAAACAAATTAGGCAACAGGAACAAACAAAAAATATAAATTTTATTTGCACTTGGACAACACTTGCAGCTGACAGAATAACGAACGTAAAAAAACTTAGAAACTGCCTTAAAAATGTTGCGTCTCAGGGCAAAAAAGAAAAAAAAGGAAAGCTGTCAGACTGCGCCAAAAATTGCTGCCAAGGACGAGAGCCAAAAACAATATGATACCAGAAGGATAAAGGAAGGATAAGGGATTCGTATAGCAAAAAATATTGTGGCAACATTTTTGGTGGGGGGTGTTTTTTGAGATGGTACGGAGCGGGGGGAGTTTGACATGTTCTTGGGAAAGTTGTTGTGTTTTTTTGTGGATTGCATGAAATTTTGTTACTTGGGCATGGTTTTTGTTTATTGTTTCTTGTGATTGGTATTGTTATTGTTTTTAGTGTGTATTTATAATATTTCAATTGAATTTCGTTGTATTTTCTTTGTTGAATTGCAAAATTAAAACTAGTTTTGTGTGTGTTTCGTCAAGTGAAAGAAACGCCGAAAAGTGTGTGTGTATTTTTAAGTATACCAATTGAACTTTTCTGAGCACTTGAAATATACATAAAAGTCCTAGGTTTGCAGTTTGAACTATAGCTATATTGAACTATGACTAATAGACACCTGTACAAAAAAAATGATAGAAATAACAAATCAAAGTAAACTTTAAGAAACAAATAGAGAAAATAAGACTAATTCTAGGCTAACATGTGGCGTCAAGTTCTTTTTAAATTGACCCTCGTTCTACTCATAACTTGGTTGTCGTTGTCGCTGTTGTTATTGTTTTTGCTGGTTAGCTAGCGCTTAAATGTATGCTCGGCACTCGGCAAACACTTGAAAGTGCGCACATTAAGCGCACTAAGCACTAAGCACTAACAACAACAACGACAACAACAATAACAACAAGGACAACAAACACATTTATTATGATATATACGCGCGCACTTGAAAATGCTTCCTGTGTTTGTGCCTCAGTCTCAACACACTTTGTCGCTCTCCTTTAATAGCATCTTGGGCTACACAAATAAACTAGAACTATATATATTTTCATTTTTTTCATTTATATTTATATATATACATATATATACGAGATAATATAAAAAGTTGACAATTTTGTGCTGGGACAAGATAATTGCAAAAAATAAAAAAGAAATATAACAGATGAAAATAGTTGATACTTAAATTGAAACATAAACCGAAAATGGTTTTTGAAATTATGATAGCGTATTAAAAAATGAAACCCAAGCACGGTTAATAGTTGGCAATTTTCCTCAAAATTACTTAGCATAGAAATGATAAACTTACTTAGAGAAAGAGCAGACTATAAACTATATTCTAGAAATTGGTGCATGGATTGGGCTGTACCATGGTGCGTATGTGCAATCTGAAGACCCCCCTTTTTAAGTGCATTGCTTTTAGTGCTTACAATAAAATATCATTAAAAAAAAACAAAATAGTAAAACAAAAAGAATACTAACTGCCAGTGGCCACAAACTGGCGCATAATTAAAACGTCAGTGCCATGTGGTTGCCTTACCACGAAGATAAAACGCTATTCGTTATGTTAATGTGGGAGAGATAGAGAAAAGAAGAAGATTGAAGGAGCGAGTGAGGGAGTGAAAGAGAGATTGTTGGCATGCTGCAAGCCAAAAGTCATTTAAGTGCGCTGCTTCAAGTTTTTAATTGCAATTATAAAAAACAAAACTTTATTTATTACAAACTTTAGATTTTTTTGTACCGGAAACTCTGGACATAAGCCAAGTCAAGATAAAGACCATGATCATTGCAGAAATGTGTAGACTGACCAAAGTGGTTGGCAGATAATTTTAATGAAGGTTAACTAGCTCAACAAGTTGAAAAGCAGAGAGAGAGAGAGAAAACATACCTAAACTCAACATGATTTTGGCTCTGACTACTAATTTTTGGGGTCAACATTAAATTTACTTGCAAATATATTGATAATAATATTCAACTGCTTTCGATATAGAACAAACGGGATTCTTACTCTGGATCAGTTGTACTTTAGTATAAATATATTCATATATCATTATATTCAATTTAAGCGAAACTAAATTATAAATTCAATAGGAATATTTGTTGTGCATTTCGTGTGATTTTGTGCAGAGTTTCTAAGTTAATGGAATGTGTTTTTTTACTGGTGCATTGGTGAATTGGGGTGCTGTATATATATTTGGGGATGGGTAACAAGGGAGCTATAATAATTGGAGAGTGCGAAAATAAAAAACAGAAAACTATGGTTTTCATTAACGCTTTCTCATGTGGGCTACAAAGTGCATTTAACAACTAGATTAACATTCAAAACACACACATAGATCTTAAAAACTAGGAAAGCTACTTAATGACACCAAAAACCGAAATGAAATTTTAATGACTTTGTATACAAAATTAGAAAATTGAAACTGAAACTGAACACCTAGAGAATTGTTACGTAAATTGTAATTTTGTAGCTTTATAAAATGAACTAAGCAAAATTGTATAATATATGGCATTTATTATGAAAATTGATTTTGTTTTGGGTTTGTTTTTTGGTTTGTTTTTTGGTTGGTTTTTTAAACGTTGCTCTAACAGACCTGGCTTTGATCGAGACGACTTTGCCGCCAACGGGCATATTTTCCTTGACATAGATCGGCCCATAAACGGTATGGTCCCAAACAGGAGGATTGTTGGCACGATCTACCACATCGATTTGTACTTCAACCGTACGCGATAATGGCGGATAGCCTTTGTCTTGGGCCATCGCCTCTAATTTGTATGTCTCGCGCTGTATTTTTGTATACACATACATATAGATTACGATAGGTTTTTCAAATACAAAAATACAAGACACGTTTTTTTCAAAATCAAGCGATCGATGCAAAAACACATAGAGACACGTCGATAAAGTTTTTTTTTTTTTGAGGAAAAAAATGCAAAATACAAAAAAATGTTTAGATAGTTTTCAAATCTATTTTAAGTTTTCATTTAAAGCAAAACAAATTGAAGCAAAATATTTTGGAATAAATTAAAATATTAAGTCGGAACCAACACCATTAAGAAGAAGTATCAGTATTTAAACATAAAAATCCAAAAATTTCAGAAACTTCTCGAGTTTCTTTCATCCTTTTTAAAGGGTATTTCTCGCAGTGCAAATTATTTTCATGTCTCGACCCTAGCCTTCAAAATGTTGATATAAATGTAAAATAAAATAGAATATAACTAAATATTTTTCGCATACATATTAATTAAAAATAATTCACTTTGAGCATAATTATATAAATATTTTATATATATATTTCAATATTATTTGTATTATATTTCATATGTTTAAAACTAAATGCATAACAAATGAAATGAAAAAGGGTTTTGTGCATTTTAGTATTACAATTTTCATAGCATACTTTTTGAATTGTTTTTCGGTTTTATTAATTTTTGACTATTGCTTTTTAACATTTTTGAACACAGTTTTGTAATATATTTATTTAGTATTTACCTTGTTTGTTTCCTAGAGCTTAAACTAAACTGCAACCTGGTATAAAATACATTTTTGTTTCCCAATTAAAACCAACACCAAATTGTTCGCAATGAACTAAAAAGTTCACAGTTATTTCAAGCATTTTTTTTACCATGTGTGGGTATTTTTTCTGAGATGGGGAAGAAGTCAGAGTTTTGGGTAAGCATAATCTAATGGGTAATGTGTGGTGGGTAGTGTGAAATTGCAGCAAAATGCAAAAGTACCCGACAACCAGTCAGACTGTCATACAAAAAGGGTCGCTCAAAACAGACACCAACAAACAGCATCAAATATATTATTTTATTCTTTATAAGTTTAAAGTTTTTAGATTTCAGTTTTTGTCTTTTCATTTCGAATATTTGTCAAATCATTTTGTTGATGGTTGTGGAAAAAACGTTGAGCTTTTACGATATACATTATGTCAAAAACTTTAGTATCGTAAGGCTTGAGTTCAAAACGTATGTTAGACGAGAGAGACAGGAATAGAAAGAGAGAGACTGTATGTTAAAAATACTCGTACTCGGAAGCTTAAAGCTATGTTCGTTAAGTGAGTAAGCTTCGTTAAGCAAGCAACATTTCGTTTAGTGAGTACATTTAGTCAAGACACAATGTGAGTCTGTTATATCAAGTTAAGTTATACACTCACAAAACGAATGAAACTCCATGCTTAACAGAACTGTTACTCGGAAGCTTAAAGTTATGTTATGTTAACCAAAATGCTGTTATACATTTCAAAAATCTAACTATGTTAGGGTCGCAGCTGTAAGGCTTTGTTTTTGTTAGGAACTTCAACTCGCAGCATTTTCTAATGTACAAATTAATTGTAGTAAGTAGTTTTGTATTACAGTGTAGTGGTATTTTAGTGTAGTGTAGTGCATTGGCTATACAAACCTTGCCTTAACCGATGTTACAACCGTACCCACAGTGACATTCTCACGTATATGGATCGGCCCATAAATGCTCTTATCCCAAATGGGCGGCTTATTATTCCGATCGACGACATCTAACTCAACATCGACATCGGCATATGAGGGCGGATCACCGCGATCCGAGGCGCGCACGCGCAGACGATAACGATCGCGCTGTTGATTGATCGATTCATTGATTGATTGATAGGGTATGTTTACAGTATAACAGTCAAATGTTAGCCACAATGTTAAGCGCGTATGTTAGTTAAGTTTCGTTAGGTAACGGTTTGTGTATTGGGTTACGTAGTAACATTACGATTACGTATTTCATTGGCATCGTTGTCGTTACAAATTAACGTAATAATTCAAATTTTGTATTTCGGTATTAAGTATACGTATATATATAACATGAATTAAATGAAATAAGTAAAATATTTAGAAAATAATTATAAATTAGGTATACATATATAGGAACAATTTAAAGGACTTGTTAAAGGATAAGCAAGGATTGATTTTCAAACTGACAGGATTTTTTCTTTCGTGGAAAGTTATTATTGAGTTAATAAGCAGAAAAGGAACATTATTATTTTTTTGTAAATTTTAATATTTTGACGAGACTATCTCTTGCTTTGTATTATGAATTCCTATGCTAATGAAGTGTGTTTGAAATGTCACTAGGAAGGTACGATAGTTAAATATTTTATTTGATAAATGATTGGAATTCTTAAGAAATTTATTTTATATACAACATGAAATTGTGAGTAAATCTTCACTCACAAAAAGTTAGATTCGTTAGCTTACACAATTAAGTGTGCGAATTTGCGATTGTTGAGTTCTTTGCTTGGGTTAGCACACAATTATAAGCAAATGAATTAAACACTTCATACGAATATATATAATTACTTACAGGATAACAACCCTAAATTTGTCGATAACAGGTTCGATAGTACCATTCACGAATGATTTTTTATATGAAATTAAAAACATAAACTTTCCTCAATCAGCTGAACTCGCACGTAAGTTATTTAAAAAATTATATTAAATATTAAATTAAATTTTAAAAGGTGCAGTTAAAAACAAATTATTAAATAACGTCGCCTGCTTTATAGTTCAGAATATGCATAGCATATTCAATTCTTTCTTTAATTTTTATATATTAATATATGTATATTACATGAAAAAAACGAAAAACACTTGGCATTCGCATTTTCCAGAGGCATGCAAAATTGCGCTCATCAAAATTGTCAGCCATAATCAAAAACTGATTTTATAGCTTTCAGCAAGAGACCTTCAAAAAATATCATAGTCTCGACAAAAAAGATGTATCTAATTTGTTTACTATTATTATAGGGGTGTTTATATTATTTATGGGATTTTCGGAGGGTAGCAAAATATAAAAATTGGCATACAAAATTAAACTACTTTCAAAAAAGAGAACAGAATAAAATTCTGTAGTTATATAATCTTTAATTTAAGCCAGCAAAAATTAAACAACGATGCTCAAAAATAGGCGTGATCGTTTCTAGGGTAATATATAGTATATTATAGTTTATAAAACCTTTCAGTTTTCTTTTTTCAATCGTTTAAGCCCAGATAAAAGCAGCAGCTGACCGTAAAAAGCTTTTCCATTTCCCAAAACCTGAACCAACATAATCTTTATATTTGTTTTTTCTTTACATATAGCATTTATGTTTTACTTTTTGTGTTTTGTTAGTTGATTTGTTTCAAAAAATGTTAAAAATCAATTCGCTTGGCATTTTGCTTTAGTTATATGTTTTGGCCAATTACGCACTATAAACTAAACAAAATACTGAATTAAATAAAAATTAAAATAGTATTATTAATAGTATTTCTCATATTCATCATTTCGATTGTGACAAAAAAACTTGCACTGCTCTCACATCGAATTTAATATATTATATTGAGGCTATCAAAAAAATGATAGCTTGATAACTCGGTTTACCTATAGATTAACTGGGGTTCAAACAAAAGAAAGGTGCATTTGAACTGAAAAACCGAACTAAACAGGAAAATTCTTCAAGTTTTCTGTTCTTTTTTTCACTTGAAATTTGACGGCGCTAAACGCCTAGTTTTTGGATTGTTAGTAATAAAATTATAAATAGATTATTATAGATATACAATTTACTGTATTTCTTTTTTTTGACATTTTAAAATCATAAAACTTGGTTAGTTGGGTTCGCAAACTTAAAAATGGTATTAAAACGTATGGCTTAATAATGGGGAAACCAAACACTTACGTCAAGCGGCTTCTTTAGCACTATCCAACCAGATTCAGCCTGTATGTCAAAGTATTCCAAATCATTCGGATTGAAAGGAGCCGTCAGACTATAAACTATGGCACCATTATTATCAGCATCTTCATCGGAGGCCGAAACACGCAAGATATTCGTCCCAATACTGGCATCCTGTTTAACATTCTCCACATATTTCTAAAAGTAAAATTTATATTAATGTAAGTTATGATTTTTGTTTATAGTTTTATAATTTCTTACCTGTCGATCGAAGAGTGGTGGATTGTCATTCACATCGGTGATTTCCACAGTGAAAGAGCAGACACCCTCCAAGCTGGGATCTCCTTGATCTGTGGCCTTTACAGTAACTGAGACAAATTTACCATCATCTCCTTCACGATCAAATACTTTGTTTGTTGAAACTTCGCCGGTTTCCTCGTCCACTGTGAATTTGGTTCCCTTTTGATTCGGTTGCTGTACAATGGAGTATTTAACCTGACGGGCGACAAGAACATGCAAAATTGTTTAATGATTGACACAATTGTGATTATAGCTTTCAGGCGTTGCCCGCCACATACATGACATGCAACCAAAATTCAAATCCCCTTCTACTATTGTGGCACTTTGTAGTGCATTGAACTTGAGCGTAACAACTCTCTCGTAGCAACTCAACTCGGCTCGCGAAATCTCGTCACGAAATCTCTCTAATGCAATTTGCCCTAATCGTGTTGCAAATGGCCTAAATATCAAAAGCCTCAATTAATTTGCAAGTCATTTTATTTCACCAGCAACAAAGTAGAGAGTTTCCTTCAACATACTGTATTTATTAACAAATATGGTAAATATTTAATTTTTTATGCATATATGTTTGAAATTTCATGCTTAATCTGATAACACATAATGATAGCAGCAATTTATGTAATTGACGTGTCAGCTGATAAAGTATATTTGGAGCACAAGAAACCAGAGTGGAATACTATACTATATAATGATTGACTGAATTGATTGACTCTCTAACGGATTCAAATTGGTTTATTGTCTATTCAATCATTTTCAAGCCTCCGAACTAAAATATTAGTTAATGACTGACTTTTATAATTCCCTTACACATCTCTGTTCATATAAATGTTCTCTCTAATCCCTAATACCAATACCAACTTACCTGTCCATTGACGCCCTTGTCCTCGTCGGTGGCCACAACTTTAATAACCGGACTGCCATTGGGAGCACCTTCTTCCACCTTGGGATAGTAGGTGCCGCAATCCTTGAACACGGGCTTATTGTCATTCACATCCGTGATAAAGACAACAACCACAGCGGTAGAAGTGTGTATAGTCTGATCACCATTAACGCAACACGATCCATCATCCATGGCGGTTACATTCAGCTCGTACTTATCACGATCCAGAGAGATGGCTTTATTATGCAGGCGAATGACACCCGTGATATCCTCAATGACAAATTGACCAGATGAGGTGCCGCCTCCAACGAAACCGAAGCGAACATTGTCGCCATCCTTATCGGAGGCAACCACAGTGGTTACCAAAGTATTTGGACCGGCATTCTCGTCCACATTGGGTGTGTACACTTGTTGCGAAAACTTGGGCTCCTCATCGTTCTTGTTCTTGGTATAAACACGAACTGTGGCCACCCCAGACTTGGCTGGTTCTCCCTTATCCTTGGCCGTGACGATAAATTCATAGTAGGCATTATTATTGTCCGCATCGAGTTGTTTGTTATTCACAATGATGCCATTGGAGTCGACGGCAAAGTGATCATCCGACACAAGATACTCAATCTCAGCATTCGCACCCGAATCCGCATCCATGGCTTTGACACGCAATATGCTGGTGCCCAACGGGATATCCTCATCCACATTGTGGGCCTGATAATCGGGTAGCTCAAACTTGGGCGCATTGTCATTCACATCCGTGACACGTATGGTTAGCTATGGGAAGGAATGAGAGAGACAGCGGAGAGAGAGAAGAGAATGTAATTCATGAATGTAACATGGGTTTGCACAACTTACCTCAACGGATGTGGAGAAACCACCGGAATCCTCGGTGGCTGTCACAATCAGCGAATAAACGTGCGGTTGCCGCAGGTCCTCAAAGTCCAGCTCCTTGGCCAGTTTGACAATACCCGATGAGGGTCCAATATTGAAAGTTCCTGCGCCCTGCCCTTGTGCCTTTAATGTGTAACGTATCTCACGGTCTGCAAAGGACTTGGCCTTTACCGAAATGATGCTGCAAACAAACAGAGAAACACAGAGAAAGATTGAGAGAGTGAGAAAGTGAGCAAGCAGGAGTGGGTTGTGTTTTGTGGTTGGGGGTTGTCATCGTGTGGCGGACATGTAAAATGCATGCATATATTATAGGGTTGCCAGGGCACTCTTGGCTTTTCATCTGTCACTCGCTCGACTGCCTTTTGACAGTTGTTTTCCTATTGGAATTTCAATGAGCTGGTCCATCACATTGTCACGCTCCAATTCGCATAACTTTTATTGGCAGCCCAACACATATTTGCATAGATTTTTCCAACTTCTAAGTAGAGAAAACCTTAGAGTCCTTTTTCTGATTCTTTTCGAGCTTAGCTTCGTAAATTAAAACATTTCAGAATTGAGATATCAGAGTCTTTTTAAAGGAAGAACTCATAGCATTAACTAATAAATTCAGTTAATCTATCTATCTACTACATTCCCAAACCTCAAGTGGGTCAAGTTCGGAGAAATTTTATTCATTTCTCAGTAAAAAAAAATATTTTATTTCGCTGCTATAGGATTAATCGGTGACAAATATGCCTTTGGTTAGAAAAACTTTGTGGTTCTTTTTAGACAGCTTAGTTTAATTCACTTATTCGCTTTTTCCCCTTCAAAAAATATATGTACAACAGTTTTTAATATTTTTTCAGCTTCTTAGACCTACGTATATCTATTTTCTTCTACTTACTCGGAGTCCTTTTTCTGATTCTCTGGTATCTCGGCTTCATAGCTGGGCATATAGAATTGTGGCGCCCGTTTGCCGCCAACAATCGATAGACGTTCCTCGGGTGTACTCTGGAATCGTCGATCATCCACCTTGCCATTCTGATCCTCGGCCTTCACATATAGAACATACTCCATATCCAATTGGAAGAGATCTGTACCACGTGTTCGCACCACACCTGATCTTTCATCGACTTCAAAGCGTCCGCCTGTCCGATCGCGTACAATAAAGTAATGTATATTATGATCCGTATCTGGATCACGTGCTTGCAGTGTGAAGACGGGAGTATTTGGTGGTGCATTTAGTTGAACCACCGCCTGCATGGGCAGTGGGCGATTGATGAAGTAGGGTGGCTCATCGTTCACATCCTTCACCAGGATAATCACACGCTGGTTATCCGTGTACTTGATGCCAGCTGCAAATGGATTGAAACAAAAGATGGAAATTTTTAGTTTTTATTTATTTTTGCATAAGCATACTTTTTGCAGCAACTGTCTGGCTGTCTGGCTGTCTGTCTGTCTGTCCGTGTGGTATACCCTAAAACTTTGCCATTGTTATTACAACTAATGGATAGTTGGTTAGGCGCAAAGTCAGTTTTCCCCCAGTTTTCCCTCTACTTTCTCCCTATTTTCATCTGTCATTTACAGGGCGTGTAATTTAAAGCGCTCGAATTTCACTTAAGCTATTCAAATGCAATGAGCTGGAAAAGCAGTCCAAGGCAAATGTTGCAAGTGGCAAGAATACCGAATGTTGTTGCAAGTGCTTTCGCTAAACTAATTCATCGACAAATTCAATACTTTGTTTCAATTACTTTCATTTTACTTAAATAAGCTAAGCACTCGAAAAGCTGCTCTAAAAAGTATACAATGATGTTAATGCTTGGTATCAGATTAATTTAAAATTATTTTTGAACATTAAATTATCACAATTAACCATTATAAAAAAAAATATTTTTTGCTATTTCTCTACGCGATTCTTTTGAATTTGTCTAATTTCATTTTAAGAATCGATTTGGAAGATATTTTTATCATATTATTAAATAGAAAATATTACCTAAATTAGTTTATGTACGCACATAAATTAAGGTTTTTTTATTTTTTTCCTGGAATATTTACTTTCAAAAAATGAATTCGGAACACCTTTATCATCTCTAACATTTCTTGCCTTTCTTTGCTAAAGAAACAGCTTTTAATATATGAGTAAATGGCTGAAAAGGTTGCACATTTTTAACTAGAATTGGCAGAAATTTCTTTAAAATGGGGGAAAAAACGTAAAAAAAATTACTTAAATAAGAAAATCAATAAAACAGCCGCCTGGCAGCAACGGAATAAATAAAAGAAATATAAAATACGAAAAAATAAGAGAAAAAGAAAATAAATGCAGGGGTCGCCTTTTTAGCTACCTTTTGCGAGAAATGTCTGCAGCGGAAAATACCAATCATGTTGTTGTCGTTGTTGTTGGTTAGCGCAAACAGCACAAGCACAATAACAAACAACAGCAACAGCAACAACAACAGTAACAGTAACAACAACATGGCAGCCTTACAAAAGGTCCAAAAAGGAACCCCAATGATGACTCTGGCTCATATTAGAAGCGTGTGTTGCTTTTCAAGTATGAGTGTGTGTGTGGGTGAAGTGGCCATGTGTGTGTAGGTGGGTCTGGGTGTGTGTGTGTGTGTGTTGCAAGTGTAGTGGTAGACAAATAAGACAGACGATTTACTTGCCCTTTGCCCGAGCCTTGGACTGAGCACAAAGGCGAACGAAATTCGAGCGCGATAAAAGGCAAAAGGAGAGATATGAGAGCGGGTGAAGAATTACAGTGGGGAAGGGGAAGGGGAAAGCATGTGTAATTTCTCAAGTGCAGCAAAGTGAATTGTAAACAGGCGGCAACAAATTCTTTCCTACTCTCCCAGTCAGTAAGCAAATATCAGGCTAAAGACAAAGAGACCAAGCTCGTGAAGTCTATAGACACGTTAAAAGGGAGTAGACTGCCAAAAAAGAAATATATATATATATTTGCTGTTCAACAGATTGCACAAAAATGCAACAAACTTTGGCAGAACTTCCCTTAAGTATGAACGAGGGGTTGGTGTAGAAGAATGCACTCTCTCTCTTGAGGCGTCTTGCTAACTTTCTATACATTTGCCAAGTTTTTGTTATTTGCCAGCTTGCGAGCATTGTAACGCTATTCTATGGCTTGTTATGGCAAGCAGCAGGTAAAGTTGAAATTTAAATAATACGAATAGCATAAATGAAAGCCCCGCCCCGCCCCCCATACACAACATTGTGCATTGGGGCATGCCACAAAGTCGTTGCGACAGCAGGCCAACATGGCGGATTTCCGTGGCGACAATGCACACGATGTTTCTGGCTACAAACGAAACAAAATTCTAAATCGCGAAATGGGCATGGAAGGCATGGAAGGTCTACAGATTTTACCATTGTTATGGAAAATAACAAAAGCGCAAAGGATTTTTCAAGGCTTAAATGCTAAAACTGATTTTGCAACAACTTCATGAATTTCATTTGATTTCATTTCGTTAAGCTAAACTTTTAACAAGCCATTTGATGTTATTTTATTAGGTTTTTTATTTTAGTAAATATTATCAATAATCCGAATTTTAGTCGACAAAAAAATAATTAAAAATTTTGGCTGTTTATTAAATTGATAAACAATACGGTAAAGTAAAGTTTCTAGTCCCAAGGCTTAACAAACGTCTTTACTTAAGATATAGGTTTGATGATGTCTTTAATAAAAAGAACCATTTTATTGTTATATATTGTTTTCTAAAAGATACTGAACTCTTTTTAAAAATACAAACTAAAGTGTATTAAAATTTGGTATTATATTTAAGGTATTCTCAACAGCTGAGCTTAAAATGAGCAAAAAATTGCGACAAGTTACATACGCTTAAAAAATTTATACAAAAGCTTCAACATAATTGCATATCAAAAAATACTCTCAACAATTTATATGCACAGTTTCTATTTGAATAAAGCACTAGCTCAGGGAAGTAACTAGAAAATGAGTAAAGCTTGCCAGGAAATGCAACTGAATATTTTAACGCTTGACTCTGAAGCACATTTATCAACTATACTCCCACTAGTTTCCACTTCTACTTGTATAGAGGAGAGAAAACACATTCTTAAAGAGTAGAAAAGTGTTACATATGTAGAAATCCAACTGATTTATGATGCTCTATTAGCTGTTTTGTATTTTGTAAATTACTTTCCCTCGCATGCTGCCAACTATCATCGGTTATCCTTGTACAAAAGGAGATAGAAAGAGAGAGAGAGAGAGAGAGATAGAGCGGCGAAGAAAAGGAGATGGCGCTTGCTGTTTTCCCGTCAGATGACATCACATTACAAGACCATTAAAATAAATTTATAAAACGTAGAAAATAAATAAATTTCGCTTACGTTGCACGTAACACAACTTTCAGTTGTCAATTTTCCCTAACAAATTCAATTTTTATGCGCATCAATTTAGCACACAGATTCGAGGGGAATCCAAAAGAGACCAGAGAAGAGATGGGAAGAGAAGAAGGACCACCCACATGGACTGTATCCAAGTTACTTATGAGAGTTATTTCTGCCTGTCTTCCTGCCGCTCACCCACTGTGCACTTCCGAACCACCGTCAAGTTCCATATATAGAAAGTTGTCTGCGTAAATATATATGTATGTATGTATGGATGTGAAAAAAATATGAGGAAGCTGAGGAAGAAAGAAAAAGAGGAACTTGAAGCTGGCACCCACTTGAAGTTGATGGCAGTTGTGTAGCATCTGTGTAGAGAGCTGAGTGAATGCAGCCACCCTAAGCGACAAACTCATGCCCTTGTCTGAGAAGGACTTAGTACGGTGACTCTGCTCAGCATCATCTTACGCTCAGCACTTCACACTTTACTCTCCACAACTCCAAGCTATTTATACACTGACAAAAAGTTTAGCTTCTATAATCAAGAACATTTATCCTAACAAGTCTTCACTGTTATTCTTAACAACTCTACTTTACATATTAAAAAGTTTAATCTTGATTTTGGATATCTTGTCAGTTCTGTTTCCTGAACTGAGACTGAAATCTTAATTTAAGCAACTGTTTTTTATCAGTGTAGAGTTCAGATGCCCGTGGTCCATGGTCCATGGTCCATGGTCTGGGTTTTCTACTTTATCCATTGAAACAATAAGCAGCTTTGTTTGTCGTTGTGGCTTTAGGCTTTAGCGATTTCTTTCATTCTGTTTTTTGGCCCCGTGTGTAACCCAACACTGAGATCAAAAAAATGAAAGAAAAAAAAACCAACTGACAGAGCTCCGTTGTTTTTCAGCATTGGCTGAGCTTTAGCCTCGTGTTACTCTCTTTCGGTTTTCACATTGTTGTCTCAAACGCTGCTGAAGTGCAAAGTAAATGCGAAACAAAAGACTGGCGCCTTTCCGGGTTCGCTTTCTGAGTCTGGTTGTTTGGTTGCATGTTGCAAGTTCGTGATACTAACCCCTAAGCAGCCACTGCAGCAACACTCCGACTTGCCTTGGCTTATGATGACAATGGCTGAATGGCTTTGAAAGCCATCCCTTGGCAGTGATAACCAGAGCATTAAAACTGATGATACCTTCATCTCTTCTTCCAAATGCTTTTACTCTATGGCGTTGACTTCTTAAGAGTCTGGTTTTATTATGAATATGACTGTCACTTAATGCATGTGGTAATTTTGATAAGAAACGGAGCACAACAGCATGTGGCTTGACTCTCATAAGTGTGTAGTTGAAGTAATACTAGCACTAGCTGAAAGCCACATCTAAACAATAAACTACGACTAAGGGACTAAGGAACTTAGAAAACACCCCATAATTAGGTGTTTTAAGCCGTAGTCTCAGCATCAAATGTCAAACAATATAAGTTGAATCTTTACTGGAGGCAATATACGACAATTGATTAAGGATTAAGTCAGAAAATCTTTTGTCTAAGGCTAG
Organism: Drosophila putrida; assembly: GCA_037043535.1. Lineage (NCBI taxonomy): Eukaryota > Metazoa > Arthropoda > Insecta > Diptera > Drosophilidae > Drosophila > Drosophila putrida. The sequence goes on from JBAMBI010000465.1 coordinate 574,793, forward strand.
CCAATTAAGAAAGCTTAAAGCAAGCAATTAAAATTAATCTGAGTGAAACAATAAAACTACATTTTACTTTACTTACTTATAAAGCTGCTTTGAATGTTTCAGTAATACTTGATTAATTAGAAGAGATAATTATATAATTATAATAATAATTGATAATGAAGCAAGTCGAAATTCTGTTTACATGAAAAATTGTTCATCTTCCCATAACTAATTATCGGCATTGATTCAACTGCACATTAGTAATAGTTTAGCTCATTAGATTAAGGATATACACATAGCTTGATCTCTCTCTCTCTCTCACACTGTCGAGCTGTGCTGGCAATTCAGCTAATTTACAGTCAGCTGGGCTATTTTTATTATTCTTACAAGATTTTGTTGGTATTAAAAATACACGTAATCCCAAAATATTGTTGTGGTTTGGTGTTTTTCCACATTTTTACAGAAGTTTCGCAATTTGCGTCAATTAATTGCACTTTTTGACTATTTATTTTTGTTTTTCGGAATTTCCTCTTTGTTCATGAGCTTGTTCAATGTTGTATTAATGTGAACATGTTAACGCTCTGTACAAGTTATTGACGCTCTGTTATAATGACAGCTGTCATTACACACTAGTGAGTAATTGGAGAGTAGCAAAAAGGTTTGATATACATAAATCTGAAGGCTGTCATGAAATTCAAGCGTGTCATTTTCTTTTTTTGTAGTTAAAAGCGCTAAACTTAAACATTGCCATGGACAGGATGCAAGAGTACAAGGAGTCAGTTATTACTAAAGCGGAGATCCTAATCACAACTGGAATTCCGGAGAAAATCATTGAACTGAACGAGCTGCTCTTAACCATTAACGATTTGAAAAACTATCGTGTGGTACTTGAGGATTTGAACAATCCGATCTTGGGATTACCCAGCGGTACAGTACCTTGCAGCGAGCATATTTGTGAGATGATCGAGGTGGTGAAACCGATCATTCGCAAGCTGATTGAGGATTGGAGTCTTCTGGATACGTGGATTTCCATAATGATGCCCAAAATTGGGGATGCGAATAATGTCCACGTCTCAATTTGGAACCTTACACTGTCCGAATTTCAGACCCTTGAATTAGAGGCTGCCAATTTTTCATTGTATTTCAAATTACGAGCCAAGCTTGTGTCCAAGGTCAAGTATCCGCAAATAGAAAAGTATAGACGCTATGTTGCCGATCTGGATGTGATGAAATACTCCGAGCTGCGATGGAGGATTGCCATGGCTCGCAATTTTTACTCGCAGCTACATGATGTGGCTGTTAAGAATATGGAAAAATTTAAGAATTGCCCATTTTACTCTACTCAGAGCATCTAAAAGCAGCTCCCATTTCTATGCCAATTCATTTGACATGTATTTAATGTAATTTCTGCAACAAATTATCAAGACAATAAAAGAAAATGAATCGAGAAACTGCAACATTTATGTCATCATCATTTGATTGTTACTTTTCCGCAATTTAACGGCAACTTAACCTTTGCCCTTACAGGGGACTAAATAGAGAGACAGAAAAGTGGTTGCAAAGCTTTATTGATGCCACTTGCATTTCACCCCCTACTGCTAAGCATTGACACTTCATTTGTGCCACCCAAACGACATCTTCAAGGTAGATAGCAAGTCATATTAAGTATAAGGGTGCCACAATATGCGGTTCATATTTTTCTTTTGCTCTTTGCTTGATTAAAATGCAGTCAAGTTGAAACTTTTATCCTGTACTTTGACATCTCCATCTCGGTTGCGTTTTGGTTAAAGTTCCGAGTGAATTTCTTTTCTCTTTTGTTGGTTTCGGTTTTTTTTATTGGGGCGTTCGGTTTATGCCAGCGATAACTACGGGCAGGAAATAAGAGTATAATACAAGCAGGTAGTTTTGATGCCAGAATTTATGATTCTCGTAATATTTGCGTTATGGGTCTGATGGATATTTGCCCTTCTTTTCTTTTCATTTCATTTCAATTCTTTTCTTCTCTTTGCTTTTCCATTATTTTGCTTTTCTCCCCTCTTTTTGATGGCATACCTTTAATAAAGCTGGCAACAAAAGCACTCTGCGTGTGTAGAGTAGCTAAATCTAAAGTCAAATATTGAACTTATTGATGAAGTTGCGAGGGCGTGTGAGAAATGAACTCACAAGGGAGTTGTTTGGCTACTTTGTTCAAATCCTTGCAGAATATCTAGTGGAAAAGTTGTATAGCAAATGCTAAACAAAAGAAAATATACATAAGAGAAACAATGCTATTGTTTATAAAGCTCAGAAAAATATTTACTTAATAGATTGTTAATGAACCTTAAATATTTGATACTTTGTCTTTGTCCGCAAATAAAATTAATTTTGTAAAACAAAACATAAATATTTAATAAAATAAAGAGTATTTGCTTCATTAGGACTCATATAATAATATGAATAATAAAATTATAAGAATAATATAAAATAGTAAGTTATTAATTAAATTTAAAATGGTTGTAGAATAGAAATAGAAAAATTGAATGCGTAATAATTTCGACCTGATTTAGGTCACATTTGTCAGCTCCACTTAGTCGGGATTAATTAAACGCTTAGCCAGTTTTGAAACTGGTTTAATCCGACTGTCGGGCTAATGAAAACATTTGATAGCATTAAAAATTTGTCATTGCAAATCAGCAGCTTCCACATGCCGCATGCGTATCCGGAATAAGTTGGCATGTATGTAGTATGTAACTCAGACTCAAATTGAGACAACTATATAAATGTGCACATGTGTGGTGTGTGTGAGTGTGTGTGTGCGTGTGTGAATGTGTATTTTCAGAGGCTAGCACAGCGTGCAGTCCTCAGTTTGAGTTGCCGTTTATTGAGTCACTTAAATGCAACGCAAATGAGTTAACACCTGGCAAAGGTAGCAGCGTGTTGCATGCCCCAGAGGCAGAGACTGGAAACTGGTGTCGTCTCTGCCGCTGAATGAATGCTAAATTATGCGACAGCTCAAGCACAAAAACTGTGTGCAGTTATGTGTGTTGCAAGACCAACACCGATGGGGGCAGAGACGACCAGAGACTTTGTTGTTGTTGCGTCTGCTTATCTGCCACGCCTTGCCGCACGTCAAGGCAGCAAATTGGCAGTTTCAGATAAAGATAATATTATGGCTGCTGCTGCTTCTGCTGCTTCTGCTGAGGCAGCCATAAAGACTTTTACTTTAGTAGGTGTCACATTTCTCTACCTCTTTTTATCTCCTTCTTCTCATCTCTCTCTCTCTATCTCAATTTCCTGCTGCTTCTGACAAATAAAGCCCGCAATTTAAAACGTTCAGTGTGCGCAAATGCTTCAGCATTTTTAGCAGCTCTTTAGCTGCTGATGTTGCCACATTGACGGGGCAGCCATAAAGCATAAGCTGGCCATCATTTAGAGCGCAACTCATAGACACATTGCCCAGCCACCATTCCACCAGCTAATGCCAGTCTATTTAATTGCCAATTTCAGCAAACAGTGCGAAAAAAAATAGCAAAATATACAATAACTGAGAAGAAAAAGTACTGCAAAAAATTGCCAACATTAATAAATTAATTAGTGCAGCGAAGGGAACGAAGACAGCAAACCTCTTAGTTGTCCAACCGAGCGAAGACTCAATTAAAATTTACGCAGAAAACTCAGAAGCTCCCCAACAAGGCCATGGGGCCATTAGTTGTCAAGGCAAGTGCAAGACAGCACAAGGAAGATAACTTTCATGAACTCAAAACTACGAAGCTACTGTGCTCTATTGCCCATAAATTAAGCAATAGAATATTTAATATATTTTTAAAATATTGCCTCAATAAAAGAGTTAACTATGAATAATTAAAACGATGCACTTCGAAAGTGAACTTTAAATGAATGAAAAGTAGTATGAATTAGTTCTGAAGATCTATCAAATCAACTCTAAGGTAATAAAAAAATTTTAGTTTAAAATTAATATTTGTATGAGAAAGATAGTTGGATTTAAAAGCAGAATGGAACAATTTATAATACTCTATATTAGCTAAAGTTAATAACTAGAGAAAGAAAATATTGAATAATAAAAGACTTCTTTAATAGCTGATCTATTAAAGAGTTCAAAATAAGACTTTATATAGAATAAACCTTTCATCCGAAATTGCAAATAAACTAATAATAATTTAAATAAGTGTTTTTTCTAATTTATAGTTAGTTTTAAAGTTCTGGAAAAGTTCTTAAGTTCCTGTAAGCTAATTTATTTTTAACTCCACTTTAAACTTTTCTATACAGCTTTGCTTTAAGTTGACTTCAACCAATAAATAAGCCATTTGTAAAGGCTTTAAGGCCCTTTAAAATGTCATAATGGTTCACACAATCTGCAAGTCCTTTGTCAGGTCGGCTACAAAACTGATTCAACGTTGGGGCCGCGTTTTGCATAACCGAGGCACGGTAACTGCGACACGGCAACTTCTGCTCGGTTCAAAGTGAAGTGAAATTGCGCACATGGCAGACATTAAGCGAAAATTAATGAAATTTTCTTCACGCAGCCAGAGCTTTAGATGGTAGAAAGGTAAAAGTAGTAGATAGTACTAACGGTAGTAGATCTACAGTGTACTATAGAGCCAGTCTGGGGCCTGTGCTTTATCAGGCTTTGGGTTGGATGTTATCCAGCCATCAGCCATGAGCCTGATTGAGTTTGATGGCGATTGTGTGCAGCAGCAGCAACTGTGCTGACTCTGACTTGATTGCAATTTCAGACTAAATGGGAGTCACAACACAGAGGAATAGACAGGAACAGCCGGCGGGTATCTGCATACCAATCAAACCAAAGGCACCTGAGTTGAGTTGACTTGATCTGAGTCTCCAGTCATTAAAGCCTCCGGTCATGGCATGGCACATTAGTTTCGTTTTTCATTTTGATTCCCATTTTCGTTTTTTTTTTCTTTAGGACTTTGGCTTCTGATTGATGAGAGAAGCTAGAAAAAAGGCCACGAGTGTAGAAATTGCGAGTGCTCTTTGGCAAATGGTAAATGACAGCTTTAAGTTTGAATCAGAAAAGTTAAAAGTTCATAAATTTTCTTGTGTATTTCGTGCAAAGCTATGGCCCTGGAAAATGCATTGAACTGTGAAAGTCTCTGATAAACATTTCAAAATTTGTTGCCATAGTGAGCTGTGAATTGGCTGTTGAATTGCACTTAATTAATGGCCAGCAACTAGCCAAGTGTGTTAGCTCTACGCTAAATGAGATTTATGTCGAATATTTGCACTTTAAATAAGCAATGTAGCTTTGACTGAAGAGTCACAAATTCTATTTTAGTTGGCTTATTACCAAAACAAATAAAAACGAAACAACCCCATGAAAAAGGGCACCCTTCAAGCTGTCGGCATTAAGCACTTCATTATAAAAGTCATACTGTATGGTCATATTCATAGCACAATCTCATATACGTATCAATTACTTTTCACAAGCACTGTCCCATAAATCAGTCTCTGCACTTTATGTGTTGCCACTTGAGCAACGCCACAAAAACCTCACTCCTCCCCCAACAAGGGAAATTCATGATATAAAGAAAGAAGCGCAAAATTATTGTGCACGTCACATTTAATATGCATTTTTATGCCATCAGCTTTCCAATAATAATCGCAATAAGTAGTCATAAGAATATATATGAGAAATACACCCTCATTTTCGAGTTTCCCCCTTTTCTAAGTCTCCGTTTCTCTTCCTCGCTTTCGCTCCGTGTCTCACTGAAACTGCCCTCTTGGTAATCATTTCGTAAGCCCTGAAATGTATGCTATGAAAATTTGTAGAACGTGCTGTCTATTTCAAGTGGTTGCTACTTCTGCTGATGCTGATTTAAGTATCGCATGTTATGCATACCATCAAAAAAAAGAAATGAAAATGAAAATTCTGTGTGCCACGAGTAAATTCCTTAAATTAAGAGCAAACACACGTATATTACAATTTAAAAGTTTAAATGGCTCATTTGGCACATTAAGCCATGTAAATGATGCTTATTGTTGATGTGTCAGTTGTTGTTGTTGTTGTTGTTCGTGGGACAGCTGACACGCACTTTCCATTCAATAAAGTTGAAACCACACAATGGTGCAGCAATTTACACGCTTTGACCAGTTGGCATGTTGTCATTAAAGGCCTGTTCCAACAGCAACCCAAACACTATCAGATTTTTTTTTTTGTTGTTCTGAATTGAAGTTGTAGTTGTTGGCCAGAAAATGCACAGCAGCAATGGTTGGAGCCCGAACAGCAACGGCACAAGCGCGAACATTTTGCATTTTAATGAGTAAACGTTGAATATCCCCCATTGTGCATTCCACATGGTATTCAGAACTCTGAGGTTGAAGGTTGGAGGTTGGAGATCGGGATGTCGGAGGTCCGAGGTCGGGGTCTAGGGATGCATTCATCGTGTGAACAACACTGCAACGCTGCATGTGCAAAGTGTGATTGGCCTGGCTGCCCATTGGGGAACCTCAGCACAAGTTCATGTTGGCACAGCAAAAACAAATTTTAACCAAAGCCCAAATCCCACTCCCTTCACAGCATGTACATACACATTGCCACTCCCCTCTATCATTTTTTTGGCCCTGTGTTGGTGAAAGTTTTTTCGGTCATAAAACCCCTCGAACAATTTGTATTTGCATTGTGAAAACAAAATGGCAAAATGGCCTGGTCGCGTCCAGCCTTGCAGCAAAATTGTCCCACCTGCTGTTTGATTTGTGTTCTGTTCTGTTCAGCTCTATGTTGGAAGCACTCGTAAAAAACCACTTTAATTGTATTTTTTGTACTTTTATTCACCATGCGGTGATAAATATTGACTAAATACACAAAACGATTAAAAAAACGTGCTGTTATGCTTTGACTTTTTGGTATATTGTTTTTCTAGACAATATTTTGTCATAAAAAACTTGTACAAATGTTTGCTGATTAAGAGATTTCATTTCACTGAGCTAACAGTGCTCCCATTTATTATTGATCTACATTTTTTATAACATATTTTAGATGTTGCAGAATATTAATTATTTGTAAATAATTCATTTGTCGATTGAGATATTAAGTTTATAATTTTATGAGTTTATTGATCTTTTTTTATGGATCTGAAATTTTTCATTTTTAAAAGAACTCACTTATTTGTAAATTCAACTATAAGTAAAAAATATATAAGTACAATATAGTTATGTACCGGATAATATTGTAAAAAATATTGAATACTTCAAATTTAATTGATTAAAAGTCGATTATAAAAGTCTATTATAAGGCCATGACTACAAAGCTGCATTATCAACGATTTACAAATGTGTTTTTTAATACGTTTTATATTATTTCGTTTTGAGCTGTATAATAACTACTTTCAGTTTGCTATTATAAAGTATAATAAATTAATATTTGAATGGTATTTTCTGTTAATTACTTTTCCAGTGCTTTATGCTTGCAATTATTAATCGCTCATATAAAATAACTTTCAGATTATACAAATTAATTATGGGCCTTAATTAAACTTTAATGCAATGTTTGCGGTATTTAAAAACTTATCATGTGTTATTAAAATTTACCAATAGGTGAGAAAATAAAATAGATCAATCGATAAATATATATTTTTATATTTTTAGTTGAGAACCCAAAATGAGGCCAAGTGTAACCAATAACCAGCTGCATACCGCTTATTTTATTAGCGTGTGACAAAATCAAAATCAAATTCATTGACATGTGAATTTCATGGATCAAGTGGCACAAAGCCACGCATATTTAGTGGTTGAGTGGTTGGCTGACTGTGATTTGTGGCTAATGTTGTTGTTGTGTTGTTGCAGCTCAAATCAAGTGTAAAGACGCTGAACGTTAACTTCTCGTAGTCAGTGTGATATTAACTTAATTTCACTCAATGGCGTGCGCTGCTAATTAGACCATGACGTGTTGCCTGCCAGTGTTGGCTAACAAACGACGCCCACACACAAATCACAGAGTCGCTATTTCCACACAAGTGTGATAAATAACTGCCGTAAGGAAGAAAAAGCGCCTCCCTTCATCCATAAACAACTCTTTTTTTTATACTTTTGCAATGCAAATCAACATGCCACTGGGCTAGTTGAATGAAAGTTTGAGGAAGGTGCCGGAGTTAACTGGCCCTTGGCTATTCACGGCCTCCGGTTTGCCTATCCGTCCGTCCGTCTGTCCGTCCGTTTGTTTGCCTGCCACGTAACGTAACGTTTTATTGTAATAAACGCAATTTGTGCCATGAATTATTACTGCGGCGTTTGCCAAAACGGATGTGCGAGCGCAGGCAAAACAAATGGAAACAAGGCAAATCGCAACGACATCCTTGTAAGGATCTCACTCCTTAGAAAATGCAACTTTTAACAGTCAACTCGGTTGCCTCAAGCCTCCAACTTTTGTTTGCCATACGGAAATATTTTTTAGAAATTTTGTTATCAACATTTATTTTCAGCATTTATTGATTTTTACATTGAAAAGGCGGCGAAGTAGAAGAAGAAACATGGTCAGTTCCATTTATCAAATGCCAATTGAAAATAAAGCTGATTTTGTTACGTGATTGATTGATTGATTGATTGACATTTTGATAGAATTTAGAATGTGCATTTAAATTACAGTTGGTGAGCTAAAATACTATATTGTATTAAGGTACGCTTTGCTCAACTTTACAATACCCTACAAAAGTCTAAGCTAACGTAGAGTAGTAAAAATACGTTTATTGATTTATTCAATTAATTACAGTTAAATAGACAATATATTTATATAGACAAATGCTGCAGTTACATGTTTAATTTACACATCAATTAACAAACTAATGTTTAAATAGACTCTTTGAATAATAAATCAATTCAAATGTTTCAGGAACATTTGGCAATCCATCAATTAACATTTGATGCATGCTATAATGCATCATGCAAGTTAGAAAATGTTGCAAAAATATATTTTCAAAGGAAACAACAACATAAGTGTATGTTTTGCGATACAAACAACAACAGTAGGCTTCATAAACCAGACAGGACCCAAAAACAAACTGACAACGGCAGTTTGAAAAGCCACAGAAACGAAGTTGCAACCGCAAAATAATCGGAGTAGACAGAGAGCCAGAATAACAGACAAGCCAAAAATGTCTAAGCATACACACACACACACACAAACATACAGTTGGCAACAAAATGGCGCCTTTTAGTGTGAGATTGGTTGCCATGGCAGCCGTCGGCTGAAGCAGCTTCCTCAGCCGCACTGCGCCCAAAAAAAAAAAAATAATGAAAAGAATAGAAGAAACAGCTCATGATGCGACTTTTGTTTGTTTGCCATTTTCTATTTAGTTGGCCAAAATGGCCGCCAGTGTACGAATGTGCAATGGCAATAACATATAATGGCCAGCCCAACAATAAATAATAGCGCACATTTTGTGCAGTCAAAACACGAAAGGAACTGAGAAACGTAAACGACAAATGGTATAATAACACGAAGTCAACAGACGACTGAGAAGAACATGGTCAAAGTACATATATAAAGTTCAACCCTTGGCCAAAACAGAATAACAACAACATTAACTTATGTACAGATAAATACTTTATAGATATAGCAAAAACTTAAATCAGTTTTCGTTGTAGACTAAAATCGACAGAGTGTAAAATTTGCCGAGCTTTGACTTTTTGGGATGTCAACATTTTTGTTAGTTAAGCTGTTGTTGTTGTCAACACTTTTTGCTTTTGACCGACAAAATCAGCTTATTATAATTCATAATAGCCAGTTGTGTCGGAAAAGTTCATAAAATTTGAGTAGACTTTGAGTAAACTTTGCCGATAATTTTGGCATAAATCAAATCAAATTTTCAAGCAGCTTTTATGCTTGAACTAATTTGAATACATATTTTAGTGTCTGACTTAGTAATATTAATATTTTATTAAGGTGTTCATTCAAAATAAATTAAGTAACAAAAATGAAGTATGAGTTGGTTAATGTTGTAAATAAGTATAAGTAAATTATAAGAGTCTTGTTTCAGAAATATTCTAACATTATTTGAAGTTTAAATAATGACTTTGTGTTTAATTTGATAAGGAAATATATAAATTTTGTTGAAGAATAAGAAAGTCTCATCACCATACCACTATGGGGAATTTGACCAGTCTAGGTGGCATTAATGTGTTTTTCACAAGTATGCAAATTAACTATATTTTAATGCAAATGTGTTATAAACAGACTAAACTGTTATATTGTATACCACATATAATTGTTTAACAGCCCTGTCTTTAAATAACAGCTGTTAAAGTCAGCTGTTGCAACAAAGCGACACGCGCATTTTTAAAGCTGAACTTTGCAGTGCATATTAATAATTATTTAATTTTAACAAAACAACGTTAAAGTGTAAAATTTGAAATGGACGTTAATAATTCAGGTTTGTAGTATGTGTGGCTACTAATATGTTGTTTGTTTTGTGCGTGTATTATTAATAATTTGTAAATTAAGAAAGTGGTATCCAAGTGTTAATTTCGTAAGGAAAGTTCAACTTTGAATGGAGTTACAAAAAAATGTTTAGATTTGTTTAGTGAGTGTCTATATACATGTTGTAGAGGGATCAATTCCTAATCCAGAACATCCAGTTTCAACTGCGAATATCTGCGATTTTTTGCAAAATTTCATTTTTTAGGAAACAACCTCAAATTTGCTAACTTAGAATTGTTTGGCAAGTGGAATGAAGCGATAGGAAAAAACGCAAAAAATCACTTTTTTATTCTTAATTTTAATGCGTTTAATCATTAGATACGAAAATATTTTGAATTTTATTATGTAAACAGGTCAAGGAAGATTTCTTTTTCACACAATAACCTACCTCTCGATCAGTTGCTCCTATGGCAGCTATATGCTAATATGATCCGATCTCAATAATTTTTGGTGAAAACATTAGGAGCATAATATTACGTATAACTTGTGTGTTTGGTATGGATATCTTGAAAAACAAAAAAGTTCTTCATATAAAAATTGGAATTTTAACCGATGGTTCCTATAGGAGCTATATGATATAGTTGTCCGATTTGAATCATTTCTTGGGCAAGTGTTAATTGGATGATGACAAATCAAACTTGTAAGTTTGGTCCGGATCGCTTGGAAAACACCGAATTTGCATACTCTAATAAAATGAAAAAAGGCGGTGCCACGCCCATTTGGCTGGCACAGCTTCCTATTGATGTAAGAAGCCTTATGCAAAAAACTAGACCAAATTATCTTGCGTAGCTTGCGAGTTATTAGTTTATGCCACCAAAACCGGTCAAATTCCCCATAGTGCATACCAAACAGCTAAACATTTAATAAGCTAAGCTACTTTTTTGTTTCCTAATAATTGTATTATTTCCATTGATATTCAAACTTTAAGCTGTGTGTGTCAAACATTAAATTCTCAAATTACTTGAACTAAGTTTAAAGTGCTTTACAAAACCGCTTAGTGAATGTTTAATAAATAAATATTCTTTTCAGCATTTTTTCAATATTTTCAAAGCAATTATCTTACAAATTGTGAAATGGTAGATAAAAAATCAAGTGTCTCTTTATAAAATGTAAACAAAATTTATCAAAAAAACTGCATTTAAAAAACTAAATTTTCACAACATTTAAATAGACGCTTAAAAGAAAATAAGAGTAAAAGTAATCAAATGAAACAATACAGCAATAAAATTTTTATGGCATACTTTGTGGGATTTTAAACTATTCAAAGTAAAATCGAAAGCTGCCATTTACCTGCCCAAAAGTATTTATTTTTCATTCCACACAAAATAATCATTAAGTGCGTATAAAAAGGGAAGAAAATAGTGCATCCATCTGCTGGATTTTATTTCATGTTTGCCACGATACATCGAAATCCAATTCTAAATTTGTATTTAAATTCGTTGCCAAATACAAATACAAATGAAATACGAAAATAAGTGTAAACACAAATATCAAGGCAAATCAATCAAACAAACGCTTTTCCTGTTACATGACGTTCGAGAGTACTTGATGCTATTTTCATGCTTGCCACATTAAAGAAAATTATTTGATTGTCGATTTTGCATTTATTTATAATCATTGATTGGCATAATAAATTGCCAAGAGTTCACTTAAGCCTAAAAATTAGAGGTCAGTTCATTTCAAATCTATTTTCAATGTTGATTTTTAATTCATCTCATGTGATTTTTCATCTCATTTGATTTTCAAATTTGAAAAAAAAATATAAACTAAGCTTTCTAATTATTAAATTTGTCAGTTCTACGCAACATATTTGTATGTACAAATTTTTGGTATTGCCAAACTGTTATGCGGAGTGCACTTTATTTATCTTTTATATTTATCAGATTTCCAACTCTCAATTACCCGCAAAAGTAGGCAACGCATTGTCAGTGAAACCGCATGACAAACAAATTTTGATGCAATTCCAATTAGAATTATGCCAACAACCACAACAAATATGAAAACCACACACGAACATACAAGGATAACATCGTTAACAATCAAATTGAGTGTCAAAACGATTTTTGGTCAAAAAAGCGATTTGCATTTTTAATTTGGGTTAAGATTGCGCGCACATAACCTACACAACCTCTATATATGGGTGTACAGTTATTTGAGGGTGTAGTTGGGTGTGTGTGTTTGTGACCACACACACACACACACACACACACACACAAACAGGCCTGTCAAAAGGTAGAACCATCGTTGAGTTAAATTCCAACAGCAACAACATTATCAACATCATCGCCAGCTGTGTGACACACTTGTTGTTCTTGTGCATTGGCATTGTTTTTGTAAGCATTTGACTGCCTTGGAAGGTTACACACACACACACACACTTACACACATACACATACAGTCACCACTATATAGAAATTGTGTATGCATACAATACATTTTATGTAGCGTAAACTAAAACTTGCTAAATATTCACCATGCTCGACTGTCACATTGAAAAACTCACAGCGCCCACTCCCCTCCCCGCATACTCTTCACTTTACGCCCCCTTCTTAGTCTACCTCACCGCCCTTTGCCTAGTCTGACGTTTACCATATAGAAAATTTATGTCGCGAAACTTTTGCTGCGCGATTTTCTTCAACATTTCGTCGTAACGGCTTTTCAAAATTTAGGCCAAAACACTTCGGAGCCTAGAAGAGCATCATGCTGCTCTCCCTTTCTATCCGTCTCGCTTTCTCTCTGTCGCTCTCTCTTTCTTTATTTCTTTAGGCAACTGCTGCTGAACCAGAACCAAAACTAAGCAAAACATCAACATGAAATATGCCATAAATGATATTTACGGTCATGTTTGTTGTTGTTCAAACTCTGCTCGAGTTGAGTTCTATCGCAAACATGTGCTTAATAATTTACACACAGACAACTTTCGAAATTCATCAGAATATGAATATCAAATGGAGCGAAAACTAACAAATAATACTGATATAATAAACTATATTTTATGAGCGACACATAACGATGAAATAGTTTATGGTTTCCTTGCCCAACACATTTAAAATTATGCATTTAAGAAAGTGTTGAAGAAATGTATTAAGAAAATTTTAAACAAGTGAATTTTAAGAATAAAAGAAATATTTAAATTTTGGAATCTCTGTCAAAAAAAAAACTATTCAATTTTTCATTTTTCAATATCTTCCATATTTCAATATCTTCAACATAAGCTATTCAAATTTAAAGACTATGTTTTAATACAAATATTTTCTTGCCACAATTGCTTCTCCTGTAGATTCACTTTGTTTAACAACAATTATAAATTTCTGCTTAAGAAATTCCATGAAATGATTTTACATGCCAACCACAAAGCCCATCCAATGTGAGAGGATGAAAACCTCGAGGATTTTGTCTTAACAGAACTTACAAGTTCTGGCATGCATACAAATTATGTTAATTAATGCTTAATTAAGTAAGTTGCTTTGCCTACAAAGCGGCAACAGTTTAACTGAGAAATCCTCCTCCTCCTTCTCATACTTCCTTACACACACATATCCCTTCACGCTCAGTTTATCTGTGTTGTGTTTGTGTTACAAGTTTTAAGTTTTTGAGCAAAGCGTGTAAATTTGCAACTCGATTTCCCTTAACACGTAACTTGAATTTGAATTTGAATTTTCATAATTTATCAAGTTCCTCTGCTGCTGCTTTATCTCCTACCTCTCCTCCTCCTTTCTCCTTTACTGATACGCACCCAAAGTTATAGTAGTTACATTTCTCGCTTGACAATCAAAAATAGTTATGATGTTTCGCATGTTGCATGTTGCATGCTGCAAGTTGCTTGGGCTCCGTTTAACGGTCACCAGCTGCAGTTTATGACTTTTTATCTATTCCTTCCCTAGAGGCTTTTAGCTGTGCTTGCAACTTTTACAAGTATATCAGTGATATTAGCTCGACATTAGTTTTCGCCTGAGCTTTAGTCATGTTTCATGTTGCAGGTTTTTCTCTGTGTTGTGGTTGCCTCAAAATAAAGTTTTTATCGCCAACAAAAGTTGCAGCTGTGGCACGCCCCCGGAAAGAACAGCTCAATAATATGAAGGGACAGTTCAAAAGTTTCATCTTTTGGTTTTCCAATCTTTGAGTTTTGTGAGGTAAAACAAAAAAAAAGCCACCAGTAGCAGCAGCCACCTGCTACCAGCTACATGCCACATGCCACCTGCCACATGCCCAAAAAACCCTTTGCTGCATAACTTTACATTATCAACTAGTCTACACTGCCCCCTTTGTGATCCTTTTAGCAACTGTATCCTGTATATCCTCGCTGTTGTTGTTTTGCATGCGTGCAAGTTTTCATTTTTCATGCACTGCATAAATTTTCATGCCTTTTCCCTTTTACATGGCACACAATAACAAAGCCAAAAAAGAAGAAAAACAATGTTGCTTTTCCCTTTCTTATATGCCACATATGTATACATATGTATAGCACTCTGTGTGTTATGTGTGCTATGTTTTTGCATTAGTGACGGAATGCCAAAAAGCAAAAGGAAGAAACAACCAACCACCCCCAACTCTCCCCCATCTCCATCACAGAGGGGTGTTGTTTTTTTTTGCCTAAGAGTGGGTTACTCTCTTGCTATGTGCATTATTTTCTTTTTGTTGGCTAACAATGCGTTTGCGAAATTTCTAAAACAAACACGCGCCATTCAAGTGGGAGGCTCAATCAGCCAGTCTTTTCAAACCCCCCTTCTGTTAGACTCTTCAATTATTTCCCCCTTATTATCCCCGAGCACTGCATTTCTGCATTAAATCATGCGTTTATTCTCCCCGACTTTGGGAGTACGGGGTGTATTTTTGGACTTGAAGTATGGAGTGAGTTCTTCCATCTAATTGTTACGAGCATTTTCCTGTTGGACTTGTAACCCAACCCCTAAAAATTCCAGAGAGCGCTCTCTTTTTTACTCTCTCTGTCTCTTCTCTCTCTCTTTACTGCGCTTGCTCGGCATTCCATTTAATTTCATTGCGTTTCATGTAGTTTCAATTTCAGCGTTTCATTCCAAGAGCACTCTTTCTCTTTCTCTCTCTCTCACTCCCTCTCTCGTTTTATCTGGTGTGTATTGGCGTAGCATTTTAAATGAATGAAAAATATTGTCGTAAAATTCTAGGCCTTTGCTTTTGCTTCCCAGGAAAACCCTCCAACACAAACGCCTTCGCCAAGTGCAACGCATTGTTAAGTGTTTTACTTGGGTTCGTTTTTCTTTTTTTTTTGTGTCTAGTAAATGAATTATGTTTATCTGGCATTTATGTCCTGGCGATCACAAGTGGCCCAACAGGCATTCTATTTGTTTGCCTTTTTTCTTTGCCTTCCTTTTCTACATAAATTAACTCGGATTCCAGAACGCAGCAACCGTAGCAATCAGTTCTATGTGCAACGCATATGAATTACATTTGGGCCTCCTGACATATGATATGTGAGTAGACGACCAATTGGTTGTGAGTATCCTTACGATAAGGATAATGATTTTCAGGCATGTTGTTAAGCATCTTGTTGAGTTCTTCAAGTTGCAACTCTTATGTAAATGAATGTAGTATGTAGAGCAGTGTTGAAAATGCGACTATTTTAAGAATATTTGTGTGTTTACTTTGGTTTCTTGGTTGCCTGATAACCAGATAAAATAATACCGATTCAAGGAAAGATATCAAAGATATAAAAGACACTCAAGTAAAAATTGGATTGTTTTTTGTTTTATTTCAATTTATTTCCTCAACTTCCTGTAAGCTTCACTCCATTTAAAACACTCTGTACACATGAGCTCTCGAAAATCCACGAATACTTGTAACGCACAGCCTGAAAAATCCTCATTTTATTTATAATTGATAAGTTCATTCTCCTCCGCGAATACAACAAACAAAAAAATGGAATGTAAATCGGCAGTGGAAAAGCGAATAATGCGAATGAAAAGCTGCAGAGTTGGTGGAGTGCAACATGCTGCAGTTGCATGAATGAATTTATGAAAATTGTTAATTGACTGACAGACAAACAACGAATGACAAGCCCCCGGCTAACCCCAATCTCCAAGCTACAATCCCCGCAATTCAAACTTACTTCCAGTCTGTGTAACAATTAGCGAATGCAACACTGAAAAGCTGGCAACAAAAAGACGGAAAATGGAAAATTCAAAGCTAAGTAATGTGGGTTGTGCAACAATTTGAGAGAGACGAACAATTCAACAATTCATGAACCTGTCTGTCTGTCAAGCTGAGACATTTTTGTCATTTCTGTCCCAACGTGGACATTTTGTAGTATTCATTTGGTCATTTTGTCAATCAGGTAGGCATTCAGACAGTACATAACAGTCAGGTAGCTGGACATTTGATTGGCCGGACTGAGGACTGGCAAGGACTGTTCAGTTTAAGACCATGCCTTCTTGTTTATGCTCTTGTTGAAATTGCTTCAATATTTGCTTATTGAGCTACGCTTGAAATAACTGACAAAACACAATGCCCAAATGGGTTGTTGACCAGGCAACCAACCAACCAACCAGATATTCTCTCAGCTTTTACTTGTCCTTCCCTTCATTGGTATGGGAAACGTTTTACCATCTCTACAATGATTGTGCTTTGTGCTCTATTTGCTACACTTGAAAGCGTAGTTACTTGTCATGACAACCAAATATTTGAATATCAATTTTTCCCACAAAGGCAGCCTCATCTATCGAAGCACATTCTTCCCATTTTGATTTAATTGTGAAAATTCTAAATTTTCCATATGCAAAATCTTTTGTGCTCCTCACACATTGATGTTGACAGTTTGTTCGAGAATTGAAATTGAAGTTTGATGTGAAATTGCATTGTTCCGTTTGGCCATTGATAATATTTTAATTATTTTCGACAATGTGTGGATTTTAGGTTTTAATTGATATTAAATGGTCTCCCAGCTTTACTTGAAATTAAACTACATTTTAAACTAGGCTGTCATAATAAAAAGGAATGCTTTGTGGTTTTCAAATATGTATGTCAACGCTTTGTTAAGTCAAATTCAAGATATAGACAAAGATAATTGTGGATGGAGTGGAGAAAGAATTTAGACAGAGAATTAATGAAATGACTTATTGCTTAAATAAGTATGTATGCCTATCGTGTAGTTACTAAATAAATATGAGCATATGGAAATTTAAGAACTAATTAAGTCTGAATTCAAGAGTGTAATTCAAAGAGTTTAATGTTCCAAAAAGTCTTTACTGAGTGGTTAGTCAACTACAGCTATCAGAAAAGATAGAAAACTTTACTTTAATAAGTACCAAATTTGAAATAAGTTACCCAACGAGAAATGCATAAATCTGTTTATTATTATTTATTTTTTATTTAGGAAAGTAGAGATTATCCCAGCTTTTATGACAAGCATTATTCCAAACTGAAAAACAAGCATTGAGAGACATCAAAAGATGTTGTGCCTAAAAGGATTAGTTGCCATAGAGCCTACACTTTTCCCGAACATAAATTCCTTTAATTAATATTAATTACAAAATTTGCCGTACTCACCATTGTGACCCATGTTTGTGATGATGACCCAAAAATCAATGGTCTTATCGGGGCCGAGCTCTTCGTAGTCCCACTTCTTTTTGACACGCACAGCGCCATTTGTTTCCACCGTAACCCAGGGATTATCATCCCGTATTTTAAATGTTTCCTTATCCGTCTCCTTCTCCAACTGAAACACGGATTTGCCCTCAGTGTCGCCATCAGCTTCAGTGAATTCGATACGTTTTGTGGGTCGAACGGCGCGTGTCACGCGACGCTTTTCCCGATGATGTGAATGGGCATTGACCTCATCGTGTTCCAGATGCTGCATGATAAAGGAAACTGGTTCGGGAGCAAGGAATTCCAGCAGAACCTTGGCTGGTTGGGCACTCAGTAAACTGGGATATCTCAGATCATGGGCAATCACTTCGAGTAGCAGCTCATTGGAGGTGGGCTCTCCGGCCAACATCAATTCTCCCGTTTGTGGCACAATAATGACCACATTGCTTGGGGACTTCAATCGATAAGCAATCTTATCGCCATCGGCATCGGTGGCTTCCACTTTTCCTAGAATTGCGAACCGTTGATATGTGATGCTGTTGTTGCTCTCCATGCTGGAGGCTTTTTGTCCCGCAATGGCGAATTTGTAATCCTGTGACTTGAAAATCGGCCTATTATCGTTCTCATCCAGCACTGTGATTTGTATCTTGGACACGGTCTTGTCCAGACCATCCACATCGGATGCCTCCACCGAGAGATCGTAGTGAGCACGCTCCTCTCGATCCAAGGGACGATTTGTGACCAGCCAAACACCCGATTCATCATCTCCTTCAATAACCAGAGATTTGGCATTCAACTGGACATTTTGATTTGCCCGACGCTCCTGCAACGCAAAGGCATCATCCACATTGCCGTCGATGATAGTGTAGCGTACTTTCTTTGGTTGAGCCAGCTCCTCATCTAATATGGAGCCACTAAAGGCCTGCATTAGGGGTACTCCTCGTACTCTTGTGCCGGCTGGATGGTTTTCCCGTACCTCACCACTGGCATCCAAGAGGGAACCAGAGAAGCGCAACATGTCCTTGCGATGCATCACAAAAAGTTGCAGACTATGCGTATTTGTGGCATTTGGAGTCTGTTCCACAACCACCAGCTGAACGGGTCTATTGACCAGTGGAGAAATATCAGCCGTGGTCATAACCACACCATCGTCAAGGACTGTAAAATACTTGGAGTAATCACTGTCCAACATATGATAGGCAGCTCCTTCTCCACCAGCAACATGATGCGTTGTGGAATTTCCTTGATGCAATGGACGCGTCTTAAATTTCTTGATGCTAAATCCTGGATACGTATCGTGGGGCAACACTAGCGACATTTCACTATGTCCCCCATTATGTTGTTGCACTGTGCTCTCCACTTCCCCAGGACTTCCGGCCAACATTCTGGCTGCATTCTCAGCACTCAGTCCGGCATAGCTTGGAGTTGCTGCCATTGCCAGTAAACTTGTGCTGAGGTGCAACATCAGCAGTAGCAGCAACATGTGACTTCTGCGCGATGTGGTGGAGGGTAACATGGCGTTGCAATTACGTTGCCTTTCGGGTTGGAGTCCTCGCGCTGTGGGCGCCAACGGGCAACGTCGTGCCACCATTTTGTTTGTGGCACGCGTTGAGCGTTCTACTTCTACTTCTTCTCCTTGTTGTTGCTACTTCCTTTTCTTGTTTATACTTTATTAATTATTAAATTGAACGTTGTGTTCTGTTATATATTTTAATTATGGTCTTTACACGTAACACTTGAATAATACATGGACTTTGCTTTTGTTTTCGTTTAGGGTCTATGTAAATTGCATTAGTTTGTTAACTTAGTCAATTCATTATAGTTTAAGTAGTTGTACTGTTGTTGTGGCTGTAATGAGAAGAAGGCAAAGAATAAGTTAATATTTTGTGGAGCTAATAAGATAATACTATTATAATGATTGAATTAAAATGTGGTAAGAAAATACGACACGAACTAATGTTGAACTTAAACTTTTTACCTTCTTTATATTATATATTTAATAACATTTTAATAAATAGATATTTGGAAATATTTATATTTTCCTTTAACTTTATTATTTTAAGTATATTATTATTACTCTGCTTACTGTCAATTGTCACTAGAATAAAAGAAAAATTACATAATAAATAAGAGTCTCATCAAAAGAAAAGTTCTTGCAATTATTTTTAATTTGTGATTAGAAGGGAAGCTGTAAGCTCATCACAAGACACAAACAATCATAAAAGACAATCAGATTTCGTTTCTATTATTTATATCAAGTTTCAAGTCACAACAATTGTTTGCTTGTTTCATCTGAGCTCTGGCATTTAAATTCTCTGGAGATAGCATGCCGAACATTTGCCAGGCGCCATCAAAAGAAAATTGTCAACTTTTCACAATTTTAATTGGTTGTCAGTGCACAAAGTGCATGCAACAAACAGAAAATGTTGCACAAAGCAAAAACTTTTTAATGACATTAGCAGAAAATTTTAAATATTCAAGATATTTAGCACACGACCAGAAAGAGAGCAAGAAAGGAGGTGAGTGAGCGAGTGAGCGAGAGGGAAAGAGTGTTAGTCTTGTTAAAATGTCGCTGTCAAGGATTTTGCACAGCATTTGAAATTTTACTTTGGCCCTTTGATGCTACTGACATGCTCTACATACAGAGACAGACTCGACTCGTGGCTTTTCGAGTTTAGCTTGATGTACTTTATACTATATATATGTTTTCTTGTAATTTTGTTGTAATTTCCACCCCATGCAACATGTCAAAATGTGTGCCACACATGGCCGCCCTTGAAAATTTCACTCTGAACACACTATTTTAATTACCCAATGTGCACGCCAGAGTCAGAGTACACCGGGATCAGAGACTCGGCACGCACCCTGTCATTTTGAGCCCTAACAAAGGTTCTAGCCGAGGGCAGGGCAGGGACAGGGACACATTTGGAATTTACAACAGCTGCGCAGGCGCCGTCACTGCCGACAGACCGACCGACCGACAGAGGAAATAATTCCCATTTTTGATATTAGCCGTTTCACGTTTCCAGTTTTATGACTTGCCAATGTGTTGACAATAGTTTTATTTGCTTTTTACGCGTAATTATCGGGAGGATTTCAGGTCCAGCAAATGCACTTTACCAAGCGAGAGGGAGAAACAGAGAGAGAAAGAGAGAGAGAGAGACAGAGAGAGAGAGAAAGGGAGAGAGAGAGAGAGGGGGGACAGCTGAGTGAACATGTTTGTCATTAATCTAACGATCTTCTAACAAGGCATGTTAATTATTGACTTTGTCGGAAACTGAAACTTTGACAAATTGTCAGGCTGATTGCGCAAGTTGCTGCTAATGAAAATTAACTTCGAGTTGTCATATTTCAATGGAGGAAGCTGAAAATTGCCTATAAGAATTACAGTGTAAAGAGGGAAGGTTTTCACAAAGCGAGAAACTATAATAGCTTTAAAAATCAAACGGGATGAATGCTTAGAAAATGTTTGTTCGAACAAGTGCAAATTGCAAACCACTCTAAAGATTCAGAATTTTCAGATTTTCCGCAAACATTTTCCTTTACAGCAATAGCTTTCCCTCTTGAACAAACTTTTCGGTATCCTAAGCATTAATTAATGACTCTGCTACACGTGCCAGTAACAGAGCTAAAAATATGAAATGAACAACAAAAACTTTCTGATAGCCAAAGTTACTTCAATGTCTTTTTAATTATAGATTAGCAAATATTTATCAATAAAAGAGATAAACATTCATAGTTTTATTATGGATAGTTCGTGCTGTAAATGCTGAATAATGTTGAATACTCATAAAATTGTTATAAATTCATATGAATTCATATGTGGCAACCAAGCGAGTGGTCAAAGAAAATGCCAATTCAAATTTGGTTTATATGCATGTTAGCCAAATAATATGAGCTTCAAAATGAATCAAATAGTAGACAAAACCATTTCGTTTGTTTGTTTGTTTGTTTGTTGGTTTGTTTGTTTGTGTGTGCGGGTGAAGAGGTTGTAAATACTCGTCAAATGCCATGAATTTTAATTGCATGCCATTGGTCACGACACAACAACAACAACAGCAATAACAACAGCATCAAAAATCAATAAAAAAATAATAATAATACCACAATATTGCCTATCTATTGACTATAAAAAGAAAAAACTACAATTAAAGCTTCATTAGGCAAGTTTTTGAATACCCTGTAAGTGGGTAAAAAGAGGGTAACAAACTTGGAAAAATGTCAAATCAGCAGAAAACTTAATTTACTTAAAAAAAGTATTTCTTTTATTATAAATTAAATGAATAAATATTTCAATTGACAAAAATTGTTTATCAACATATCAGCCTTCAGCATTCCTTTTTTTTACAGAGTATCATTGGTTTTTTCTTTCATATTTGGCATTGAGCACATGCAGTTAATAACCGAAATATTTAAGCACTTTTCGAACGCGCTTTTCAAATATTTATGACAATCACAAAAGAGCTGCCAGGCACGCGTTAATTTAAAACACCACAACCTTTTGTGAATACACAAAAAAGTAAATAAATAAAAAAATGAGGCCTGTTTCTTTTTTTTGTGTGTTTTTTCCGTTGTGCTACTGAAACTTGTTAAAAAAAAAACGCTGGCTACATTTAAAATTCTAATAAACCATTTTGAGGCAACGCCTTGAGCTTTTGTCGGGATTTTCTTGACAGAATCAAGCACAGACAGACAGACACAATGCGACTCTTTTAGCCAAATTCCAATCAAAGCTAAGCCAGCCTAAGTGCACAGCAGGTGGTCCAGAGCGTCTCGATTTTTAATCGATTTTAAATTGCTTCGAGTGTCGAGATGCGAAGGAGTGGTCGACAAACTGTGCCCCAAGCTTGCCGCTTTTGCTCCCTCGTGGGCGTGGCCAAATAAAACAAAAATCTACCTTAATTATTGTGCAGGGAATTCAAGAAAACTTGGATAAAGTTTTGATAAGAGAAAATCTCTTTACGATCTTTTTTTTGTTTCAATATGTATAATTATTTTTAATAACATAATATCCATAAATATTAAAGGTTTGTTTGTCCATCAATCAATGGTGTCAAACTTTACTCTAAAAATGGAAATTTAACTAAAATAATTGTAAACAACTTTCAGTTTTAATTCTCTCTTTTGGGATACAAAAACTTAGATACTTACTTTAAAGAAAAGATATTCTCGTAAAATGTCTTAGATTCTATATTTTTTAGAAGCAAAAGAGTATTCAAAATTCGTAGATTAGGCAGTTTTTCTTTTTCATTTTATCTCTCTGGCATCAATCACTTGAATGGATGCATAAATACATATTAAAGCATATAACATTTCAAATATTCAAATAATATATTCATGTATGCCATTATATAGCGCATATACTTAAGCGCTCGGCATTTTTCCTTAATTTTTTTTTTTACAGTGGTCTTTAAGTTGATTTTGTATTCACTTTATCTTCGCTTTTAATTAAGTGCCACTAAGCAATTTGCCTATTGCGTTCCCAACCAAAATCGGCTTTGTTTTGATTAATAGAAAAATGCTGCGAATTTTAAATGAATTTTTACACGCATAAAAAATGCCGGCCAATCAAATTAGTTAAAACAATGAAATAATTTCGTTTTGCGGCTAAACTTAAAATCGAACTGAGACAAAACTTACAAACAGAAAAATGGTAAATGATTTATAATCAGAGATATCTGTCTCTTCTCGGCTTGTTATGGCCAACCAATGGGTTTATTAGCAGCAAAGCAAAGCAAAGCATCAGGTTATGCAAATCATAGCACTCGATAATTTGTAGTGGTAGCCAAACCAGTAGACGACTGATTAGTAGATCGTATAGATATACCAAGAGTATAGATATTCCAAGAGACTGTACCGTTTTATGGTAGAGATTTTCATAGCTAATTGCAATTAAGATGCGATTCGCTGATAAAAGGTGAGAAATAAATAGATGTTGACAAAAGAAAATGTCGTTAAATGTTTGGAAACTCTAGAAGGCGTCGAAAGTGAATGGTGACAACGCGCTTTTGAGTGGGCGTATTGTAAACAATACACAGCTCGTAAATTAAATATATAGAATTAATAGAAATGTGGTAATTTGATGGATGTTTTTTAGCAGCATTGTCTGCTGGACAATAGCTACTGAAAAATGTGCAGAACAAAACAAAGCAAAATCAATTGAAAATAATTTATTTTATTAGAGTTGAAGCCCTATTTAGTTGGTAAGCTATCTAGTATAATAAAAATAAATTATACAAATATTTTAAAATAAATAATACTAAAATGTAATTTTTGAAAAACTAAACTTGATGAATGGGAACATTTTTACTTGAGAAATACTTTTATTTTCGAAAACGCAACCTGTTTATTTATTTATCCCAACAATAAAAAATGTTTATTTGTGTTTTTGTATTTTACAGAATTTAAAATAGCAATCTATAGTCTTTCAAAGCATTCTATACATACTGATATAGTTTCCATATATTTTTAAATTATTTTCACCTTTGTTTGTTGCTTTAGTTTAAAAATATTTCCAACACTTTTTTATGGATATTTAGGCAACAGACACTCAGTGGAAGTCACACCAGAAATGTTTATTAAATTATACAAAATTCCAGTTTCTTTTTTTATACATATTTTTTAAGAAAACTGCGGGCAACCCCTACGAAAATATTATGTAAATTGAAACTAAGCATTTAGCAGGCAATTTAAGGAATACAATAGCACACATTGTGTCTGTTCGGTATTGCATGAAATATTTAAGCGCACTTTATCAAAGGCCGTCGCTCACGAGATCCCGTCAAAAGGAGATTTTGTATTTTTTTTTCTCGTAGCGCGTGGCACTCACAATCAGACAATGACAACAACAATAACAAGAAAAAAAACCCTACAGGGAAACACGCGCAAATCTCCTTTTAAATCCCTAGAGCACATTCACACACACACACACTGTAACACACATATTCAGGTAGTCAACCACAACGGGCATTTCCAAATAAATAGAATCCAGAGGCAGACAGAAAAAAAGGGGGAAATTTAGGTTGAGGCTTTAGGGTTTGTTTTGTGTAACGGCGCCTATTACTGGTTCTGATTCTGAGGGTTCATCTAATACTTCCGGCCAGGGATGGGAAACAACAGCAGACCAAACGAAGTGCTTCATCAAATATGAATTGGATTTGGGTACGAGGAACACAACAACTGGGAAACAGGAATACCAAATCTAGAAAATTTCAAGTTGCTCCATTGTGGTTTTTGCATTGGCAAAAATGTCAAGCGTCCGTTCCCATTTTTTGGTTGACACTGAGCAGTTGAGCAGACAATGATTAATTGAGCTGTTGTTTGGCTATTTAAATTTAAGAGAAATCTGTATATGGTCACACTCCTTTATATTTTAATCTGTTAAATTTCCGAGAAAACTCATTAATGCACAGCTTATTTATTGGCCGAAAGGACTGTCAACACTTGCAAATGCGAATGCAAAAGGAGAGAGAGGCAAAAAGGACCCTCTTAAACAAATACGCTCGAGGCGAGAAGAGGCTGTCAACTCGGAACTGACTTTTTAAAATGCAACGCCTCGGGGCAATTGTCTACCGGACAAACGTTCGCTCAGTTCCCATAAATAAAGTCATTACGCACTCTTTTTTGTACCTCGTGCCAAAAGGGATTGCCTCGAACAATGCAGCTCGCAAATATTTGCATATCATGTGAAGACCCAGATCAAGGAGAAAAAAAGTAACCAGAAAAGGGTAAACACAGTAGCCAGACCCGACACCAGACCCAAGACCCCAGACCCAAGACCCCAGACATGGCATCGAGTCTTGTCGCGGCACGCACAGGTAACTCGATACCTTCGACTTTCAGACACGGACTCCTTGTTGCAGCTACAAATTATGTGTTAACATGGGCATTTGGTGACACGCCTACTGCATATGTTGGCAGCAGGTAGGTAGCTAGGTAGGTTGCAGCTACCAAAGCAGTTGCCGCTAATTGGAAATTCAGCGATAATGATAACTGAGCTGTCTGAACTTGGAAGCACCACCTTAAGATTGCAGTCCAAGTGGTTCCTAGTTGATTCACACTATATAAAAAGCTTATAAAGTTATTAAAATTATGACTCAACTGTTAATCATGTGATTAAGTTGAGATTTTTTTAAACCAAAGCTATCAGTAGATTGTAATGTTTATACTGGAAACTAAGATAAGTATATACGACAAAATTGCTTGTTAAAATAGTAGATCTTATTCTTTTAGGAAGTCGAAAAGTATTGATTGATTTATCTATTGATTTAATTGTGGAATATCATAATTAGTTTGCATAATTGGTAAATTCATTTAGAGACAAGTCTAGAGAAAGCAATATATTATTCGATCAAATTGTACAAACAACAATGCAAAGTTTGTTTGTAAATATAGAAAGCAATTTCCATTATAAGCTCATTAACTCTTGGCCCTACCCAAAGGCAAAATTGTGTTGTGTTTGCTGTAATCACAATTCTGTTGAACTAAACAAACCTTTTGGCTACATACTCGTATCTGAAATAAGCCATTAAATGCAAGTGTATGATTGGCAGCTGAGACGTCAGACTTTAGCTTGTGCCGCTATTTAACGATCTTCCAGGAAAAATGCTTTTCTGGAAATTAACTTTTTCTCTACTTTTATTAGTAGTGACGCCTGCAAGGTGTTGACTAAACGTAATAACACCTTAATTAAATTTCGCAGACAGACAAGATTTTGCGTGTGTTGTGTGCTGTTGGCCCAGATGAGAGCTAACTTGGCCAATTGTTGATTACATTGTATTGGCCATTCGGCGATTAAGTAATTTAGTTTTTTGTATTGCGTTTAGCATGCGATGCTTTTAAGAACCGCATAGTCGTCACGATTTGAAAGGTTTCGGAAGAAGCTACACAAATTACAAATAATGTTCTTTTCGAATTTTTCGTTTCTCATTTCTGTTGAATCAAGCATGAAATGTGCCAAAAAAGGACAGAGACTAAATAAAAGAAAACGAAAAGACATGAATATACAGAGGGTTATCCGTAGAGTGGCAACAAATTGCAAAGAACAAGAGCTGGCAATATGCCCAAAACAATAACAACAACAATAGTTGATGACTGCAACTGTTGCCAAACTGTCTGCGCTGCCCTTTAACGTTGCACGTTCCCACCGCTTTTTTGTTGCCACCTACCTTCCTGCCACCGTTGCCGCTGCCACTGCCGCTGCCAGGCCGCACTTCCGGCGTGGCGTTGACGTCGGCAAAAAGTGCAATGCACTAAAATTGAATTTAAACAAAAAGAAAATATACAAAAGTAGAACGCAATATGTTCCCTCTCTCTCTCTCTCTCTCTCTCTTTCTCTTATACTCTCTGAAGCTCTTTCTCTCGCAGAGCATTGTGAGACTCGCCGCGAATCAATACAAAATGCATTCTATAGTTTGTGCTGCTGCTGCAGCGAGGGGAGGGTGACTCATGTCACAAGTAAAAAGGCCATTCAACTTGCAACACACACACTCACACACTTACACACACTCTCACGTGAGGCATGTGTAACTAGCATCAAGGTTAAATATTTGCATTTCTGTGCCCTGTTTGTGCACATTTAATAGCATTTTGTTTGCTTTCCATTCAGCAGCTTGTTTATTTGGAATTTCTCTTTCTCTCTTTTCTCCTCCTCCCACGCCTTACACTTTCATTTGCAACATACTATACTACGTTTTGTTGCCCCAAAAAGGCTACACCTACCCCTTCCCCTTTTTACTTCAGGGCCTCCTCTACTAATTTAATTGAAAATCGCATCCGACGGCAATTGCGACGGAAAAATTAATTGGTATGCATTGCAGCTATAAAAACACAAAAATGTAAAGGAAAATACACCAATGGGAATTAAAGTGCCTAAATAAATAAAGGGAATACATAAGGGAAATGTATACAGTTTAAGCAAAACGTTAGTAATCTCACACAATTTAAATGGCCTGAAAACCTATGGAATAATAAACTGGTAGGAAATGGCAGATAAATGTTTTGTCTGCATTGCAAAATGAATTCGAAGCAAAAGTGTTTATTACATTCACAAATGAATTGGATTTCAATCGCGCATTGACTGGAAAAAAATAAACAACAAAAAAAGAAACATGCCCATTCAATTAGGGCTATGACAATATGGTAATAGCAGGCATATTTTCACCCAAAAAGGAAATTTTTATGTCAGTTATTCATAATTGCATGAAGAAGGTTTCTAAAGCATCTCAAAAGATGTTCTTACTGTTAACGTATAGCTACAACAGTTAACTACAACAGTCTGAAAGTGAGACAAAGCTCGCGATATTTATATAGAAATATAATTGCTTCACTCTATATATGTACTTTGGAGAACTTTATAAGCTATCTATCGTTTCCATTTACTAACAATTAAATAATAAAAACAACATTTATTTAAGAAACTTATGTTTTTATCTTGGCTAGACTAAGGTTTAATCCTTTTGTTATCATTTCATAACTCAGAAAAACATTTGTACTAAGATTTTCCGGCTGTCCTGTGCAATATCATTGATTCCAGTATCTCTCCCTTAACACCTTCTCCCATATGTTATATTTGTACCCAAACTCCCTTGTCTCCTTTCTCACTCCTACCGTGTCCTTTGCCCACGTATTTATGCGCAGTCACGCTGTTGCTGTCATTTCTTCTTCATATTTTCCATCTTCTGTTCCATCTTCTTATTTATATGTATTTTGCCTTTGTTGTTATTGCGGCTGCTCTGAATGAATTTTACATTTTTATAGCGCCGGAGTTTGGATTTTTTATATATGCCAGAAAAGAGGGGTGTCTGACAAAGTCTGTGTGTGTGTGTTTCGTATTCACTCATAACTTTTTTTCTCTACAGATTTGTCACAAGTATTGCCGTACTCAGGTTGCTATTTGTCGTCGCCACCCTCTTCACCCCTCTTATGCTCTCTCCCCCTCAGCCAGTGCCACAGCAACTGCCACTGAGCCACCCTGCCTTCTAGTACAATAAAAAGGATGTGACGCGCGAGCGCACATAAATATCGCATACGAATTGTGTGTCCTGCCAAAAGGATGCTGTGGAACATACACACTTAGATACATACATACATACACATACATTCTTTTATATAGTACAGGCGGGATATCCTCTAATACAACCACAGAACCGGCAAAGAGGGCAATCACCCGGCACAGAGCCTTATGCCTTTTGCCATTGCCATTGCCTTTGCCTAGCTTTGATTTTTCGCTTGGGGTTGCAATTTCCATCGATTTTCCCTTTTTGTTATTGTTGTTGTTACAGTTGTTGCTGCAGTGCGTCAAGTTGCAATTTTGTTCATACTCTTTTTCTTTCATATCATTCTTTCTTTTTTTGGCGCAGTGCTAATATCTTTTTCTTTGTCTTCTACTCTGCCACTTGTCACTTGCAACTTGAATAAACTTTAGCAACCCGCAGCTTCAGTTGCCACAGCTGGTGTCGCCTCCATTAGCAATTTGTTGCAAGTGCCACTCGGCACTAAAAATAAACTAAGAACTGGTGGCACTGGTGTATGCAGATTAGCAGCTAATGCCCCACTGCCTGCCACTTCAACAATGTTACCCCTTCAAGCTGCCGCTGCCTCCACTTAAGTTTGATTGATTGTCGAGTGGATGGGTGGATGGACAACAGGACGGATGGACGGATGAACGGGCTTTGGTCAGGCAAAAGTCTCAGTTCTCTTTCCTTTTTGGGCAAGACGAATTGCAATAAGAATATTTTGTGATGCTGATTTTTTTAAAAGATATAAATAAATCAATGTCAATATAATCAGTTTACCAAACATTGTATTTAAAATATTTGGTGAAATATTTAAATAACTGATGCAAAGAATCAAAGCTGAAGTATGATTATGTCTGAGAATATCAAAGTTATTTCCAAATTGTTCTTAGAATACTTGAATGTTTCTTAGTTGTCGCTGCATTTAAAAAATAATATAGAAAATTATTGAGATTATTTATTTATATTACGATTGATGCTTAAAAAATAAGTATTCAGTACTCCAAAGAAAGCATTTAATTACGGAAATAACAATAATAATTTGGATTCAGTTAATTAAATTTACTGCAAACCCAAATTTATTATAGCCATAATAAAAGAGAAATATATTTTTTAGTTAATTAAAATTATATTTAATACTAAAACTTTTTCCAAAACTTAAATAATACTTTCCAAGTTCATAGTGTAAATGAAATTCGTATGAACAATATCTTTTTAGTTTTTCAAAATAAATTCAATGCCCTTTGTTTGAAAATTGTAAAATCTTCTTCGTTCGAAACAAACACAAATTGCGTGCGGTTCTTGCATTTAATTGCTGTTGCCAGCTAATAAATTTTAATTGTCGTCAATTAGCAACGGAATGCAGCGGGAAATGTACCACAAAAAAGCAACAACTGCAAAAAAAAAAGGAGAGCAATGCAAATTGGGGTTCAAATTCATTGTGAGTGCACCCAAAAGCGGAAGTTGCATATATGCAAAATGCAAGATTTTATGAAATTCCATTAGAAATATCACATGTTTGGTTCAACAAAAAGGCATCCCAAAAACTCAATTAAAATGGCAAAAGGGTAGCAGAATATTGCATTCTTGAAATGAGAAACACCAGCATGAGTCCCATAACCAAAGACAAATACTGAAGATGCCGATCTCACGAGTTACCCATCTGAGAACATGTGTGAACCGCATGTGTGGAGAACGCAGAGCTCGAGACGAATGCATTAAGTAGAAATTTCATTCATAAAGAATTCATTTTATTATTTCGCCAACTCAAAACGACCACAAGTCGGACACAGTCGGACACAGGCAGCCAGGGCAGCCAGGCCAAAGCCAACAAATAAACACACATGGACCTGGCTGAAAATAAAGATTTATTGCCATTAAATATGGAAAGTCCACGCCCATGGAATATCCAAGAGGCATACCGAAACTGAAACTCATAAAATTACAATTTCAGAAAAGCGCTCAGCAAAGAAACACACAGAGACATGCAAATATGAGGGAAAAAACAAGCCAACTCTTTCTTTCAGAATATAAAGTCAATTGTAATCTACAAGATGGGCATCCAAATAATTTAAAATATAATTTAATATGTCAAATATCTGAAAACCTACAGCCTTGTCGTTTTTATATAAGCAAAGTATATAAATTTAAATATATAATAAGTATATTATTAACTATATAAAAGAACTTTTCGAAATAGTATAAAGGCAGTATGCGAAATTATTTAGTCTTAATTTGTTGAATAAAATTATACAAATCTATAGTTTTTTTTTTTGTTATCTTGCAATGTTTTAATTTATTCATAAGCTATGTAGTTTAGATGCAAATCAATATATGTATATCTGCCATTAAATATAATTTACTTTGTGTCCTAAAATGTTCATTTAAAATTCCTCAGCAATTTTTATTTAATCTTTCCCATTAAAAAAATTTAAGCTAATTTAATTTATTAGAAGCATTTATTTAAATATTTGGCACGCTCGAACATAACATATACAATTTTGTTATTTGAATTTTTCAAGCCATTGGAGGTCAGCAAAGAAAATCGACTTGTATTTTGCAATGTAAACAATAATAAAATTAAATTATGCTTCATCATTTCTAGCACAACGAATGCTCAAAACGTGCGTAGAACAACGAAGAATAAGAATAAGCCTTGGAACAGATCAACTTGGGTTAAGGTTCAAACAAATTGCATTTTCTCTTGGGTTCTCTTCAGGCTTCAGGGGGCTTGACTTGTCGCTTAAGCGGAAAATTGCCCTACAAAAATATAAATAACGAAATTTGCTATAGGCAATTTGATGCAAAAAGGAGAAAAAATTAACTGCATACTGTGGCGTTAATGATAATTACAAAAAAACGGAGACTACTTTCAGAAGGAAGTGTATTTTGCATACACATTACAATGAATTTTTTTCCCGTCTTGTTTTCTCTCTTTCAATTTAACCGCAAAGCAAGCAAGCCAAACCCAATCAATAGTTATGACCCAATATTTCACGTGTTTTTCCAGTTCGATCAATGAATTTTTTGTTGTTGTTGTTGTTGTTGTTGTTGTTGTTGTGCTCATGCAACATCGAGTCGCGACCGCAATAAGTCAAATACGAGGCCATCGAGCTTTATTATGTGAGCTCCAACCGCAGAAGAGACCTCTTCGGGGCCCTCTTTGAAAGCAACAACAACATGAGAAGAACCACCGACAACTTGGCGTCATGGTGTAGGCCAAAGAAATACTGCAGATAAGTCAATTATATTGACTTGGCCAAGAACTACAACAACAACAACAATAACGAAATAATGAAGAAGATGAAGAGGAGAGTATCAAAGCTTTAAGGTGGCAAGCAGTTTTGTGTTTTTTCGTCTTATACATATTGAATTTGTTGGCTTTTTTGTTGCTACTCAGAAGTTCCCACCGTCGAAAGTCAGCGGCGTTTTGGTCCAAGGCGATAACATCAGCCCAGCTGCCAATGGCTGTCAATGGACCAAAACGGGGCACAGTGGAGCCAACTTTATGAAACCTTCTTTTAAATTTTTTTCTGAAAATGTACAGGGGGGACCCTTATCTAAAATTCCATCAAAATCGAAAAAATCTATATTTTAAAATATGACTATTCCTAAATGTAGAATCAATTTATAGATCAAATCATAAATAAAATGGTATTCTACACGAAAATCGGGTTTGAGATGACAAAGTTATGCAAGTTTGAAATCTGTTGACCCTTGGGACTTGCAACTTTACAAGTCAAATTTTATGTCACTTTTGGCATGAATTTTTCCAAAAAATTAAAGTTTCTCAAAATCAGCTTTAAAGTATTTTTTTGTACTAATTTGGGCCCCAGGAGTTGATTAAAAATAAAAAATCGAGATTAAAAATTTTGAAAAATTTTTTTTTCTGAAAATGTACAGGGGGGACCCTTATCTAAGATTCCATCAAAATCGAAAAAATCGATATTTTAAAATATGACTATTCCTAAATGTAGAATCAATTTATAGATCAAATCATAAATAAAATGGTATTCTACACGAAAATCGGGTTTGAGATGACAAAGTTATGCAAGTTTGAAATCTGTTGACCCTTGGGACTTGCAACTTTACAAGTCAAATTTTATGTCACTTTTGGCATGAATTTTTCCAAAAAAATAAAGTTTCTCAAAATCAACTTTAAAGTATTTTTTTGTACTAATTTGGGCCCCAGAAGTTGATTAAAAATAAAAAATCGAGATTAAAAATTTTGAAAACAATTTTTTCCTGAAAATGTACAGGGGGGACCCTTATCTAAGATTCCATCAAAATCGAAAAAATCGATATTTTAAAATATGACTATTCCTAAATGTAGAATCAATTTATAGATCAAATCATAAATAAAATGGTATTCTACACGAAAATCGGGTTTGAGATGACAAAGCTATGCAAGTTTAAAATCTGTTGACCCTTGGGACTGAAATCTGTTGTTGAAAAAAATTTTTTCTGAAAATGTACAGGGGGGACCCTTATCTAAAATTCCATCAAAATCGAAAATTAAATAGTTAAACAATATATACACAAGCGTTAAAGACTATTTTTAGAATGTATATAATTAATTATTATTTTCTTAATATGTTCTTTAAAAAATTATTAGTTTATTTGAGTTGTATTCCAAATTCTTTTTCAACTGCAATACTTTTATTTTCCATTTAAACAGAACTATTTTTATGTTTCTATGTTCTTAACGTAACTTTATTCAATTTAAAAATGGTTTAAGAAGCATTAAATATCGTTTTAACGTTGCTTTCGAGATGCTTAAAATTTCTACACTTTGTACCACTGTGCACTGTGTGCCACACTTTGCTCATGCTGCTCTGTCTGCGTTCCAGACGAGGCTTTATTATTTTCTGACTGGCACGTAGATTTATGTATATATTATTTTGCTTTTTTTTCTTTTTGGTCTTCCTTTTATTCGTTTTAGCGTCTTCAAAACGCTCGAAGGCTTTGTCTTTTTTGCTTTTTCTTCGCCAGTTTTTTTGGCTCAAAGTGTAGACGCAATTTACTGATTACATTATGGCTTGCAAATTGCTAGATTATAGTTAATGTTGTTGTTGTTATTGTTACCATATTATTGCCTGTCAAATTATAGTTATTAGTTTATCATGTTTTTCAATCAACAACTTTTTTTTAAACTATTCGATACAAAGATGCTTTGAAACTTCTATTTTGTTTATTTTCCAATTGATTAAATCCCAAATTGTTAACACTTAAAACAATTTTATTTAATCTTTAAATTGTTGCAATTATTAAAAAATGTTTATGCTCAATCGGTTAGCCATTTATCCACTATTTTCTCTCACTCTCTGGCAGGCGAGCAAAAGCAAACAGGAAAGCAAACAACAGAAAACCGGCAAGAAAGTCTAAGCAAAAGCAAAGTGGCAAGAACAAGTGCATCACATGGTAGGCACTCAGAGATGGGGAATGTGAGAGCAAAGGGAGAATGAGAGATTGAGAATGAGAGAAAGCAGCAGGTCAGAGAGCGTTGGCTATAAAAATCTGCAAAGTTCTCTTTTGAAACAGCGCCAACTGCGCAAAAAATACACCCCACTAAGCTCAGACTCGCACAAAAATACACTCTCTCTCACAGACACTCTCTCTCCCACACATACACTCTCTCTCCCACATAGTCACCGTATAGTAGTTGTAGAAATTTTGCAGACAGTGCTGCCAATTCCTGTGCATAGTATGAATACTACGAAGGAGTATTTCAACTGCTGATAAGCGGCAACTCGTAAAGCCAAATGCGGGAGTGAGAATTTGGGGGGAAAAGCGCCAGACGAGGGGAGGGGAAACCATCGATCGATTTTTCATGCAGCAGCAGCAACAACGGGAGCGGGAGCACAAAAAAAATACTGCTGCATACGCACAGGAGCAGCCCAGAACTGTTTTTGGGGCTGCCAGAGCGCGCCGCTCCATGCTCTCCACATACACAAGTCTCTTGGATGTGTGTGAGTGTGTGTGTGTGACGTGTATGTATATGTCTAAGGTGTGTTAACCTCAAATACGCGCACACACACACTCACACTCACGGGCAGAGTAAAATCAGATAAATAGCAATTGGTTCTTAACATTTTTTGCACGCTTTCTACAGGTACGTTAATAATTAATTAACATTAATTTTAATTAATTTAAGACGCTTCAAATTAATAGCATGTAATTTAGTAAAACACAGCAAATTAAAAAAAATTTAACAATACTTTGTGGCACTGCTTTGCCAACATTTTAATTGCTTTCAGATTTCACAGATATCTTTATTATTTGCGTACTTTTGTTAAGCTTATGAAATTTACTGTTATTTATTGATTGTTTATTAATTCGCTTACTTTGTTTTGAATCCTTTGCCGAAATTGAAACAACAGCTACTAATCCAAATTATTGATTTTCATGGAGTGTGTGTGGTTTTTTCTTTTGCTCTTTTTCCGCTTTTCTTGTACAACTCCGAAGCTCCGAGTTTTTCTTTGACTTTTTCGCTTACGATTTGGTTTGTTTAGTTTTCACAATTTTCACGACACTTTTCTATTCTTCTTCATCCACTTCTTGTGCTTTTCTCTATGTATAATAATTTTGTTGTAATATTTTGGTTGATTACTTTTTGTGATTTTGCCAGCGGCTTTCGGATAAGGAATTTTCTTGTGGGGGCAAACAATTTATGGGCATTCAATAAACATTTTTATTTTGGCATTTTGTTTAACAATTTTTCACTGTGCCCATTTTGTGCAAAAGACACAAACACACGAGACGTATACACACACACACATATGCATATAGCACGCGACACGCACATACACACACGTTCACACACACACTCACTCACATACACACTCTAGCGCCTTTATATACAATGTAAGGGGGGCGGCAATTGCGGAGGGCGGTGTGCGGTGTCTATATATCCTTTGCATTCAGTCGGTGCGAAGCTCAAAACACACCAAACGAGATTTAACACTATCCGGCCACGTTGTCCTGTCACGAGCAACTCAATCGACACAATGAGCGTGCAGCTCGTCTGGAAAAGTCCTCAGAGCCGATGAAAAATTTCAAAACCTACTCATTGCCTAGGCTGAGCAAAAAAATAAAATACAATTTCCCACCACCAAAATTGTGCAGCGAGAGTTGAAATTGCTCTCTGAGAGAGACTCAGCTGCAATTGGAATGTCTTTCAAAAGAGAACTTGACAGAGAGAGAGAGAGAGAAAGCAAGACAGAGAGAGAGAGTTTCATCATCTGTTTGCTAGTTTTTGGACATCCTTAGAGGCGAACATCCTGCTGTTATTCACAGTTGGGTCTCATGCCAACCGCAGATGAAACTTCCTGACTTCCTACATTACGTTTACGTCTAGTTCCTCCCAACTTTAGCCTATACATTCAATTGCCTCATCTTCTTCATCTTCTTATCCTTGTTGCCACTTAGGTGCTCGCTGTTTATCTGTATTTGTGTAATATCCTGTATTTTCATGAGTTTCCGCCAAACTCTCGTTACAGTTTGTCTGTTATTTTATTTATTTTTTTTTTGAGTTTTTTTTTCTCAATTTTTTGTTGGTTTTATTAAAATTTGTTGGCCAGTTACTTTTGATAACTTTGTTAGGCTGTTAGCTGACTTTTGGCCTAGACCTGATTAAAATAGTCTGGGTGACGATTTGATAGCCAAGTATTTATTAAAAAATATCCAAGTACGGTTTTAATTTAGACATTATAAAAATTTATTATAACAGCAGCAATTGTCATCATTATTTCATTAATTTATTATTCTCTGATACATTTGATTAAATCAAAATATCTATAAAAAAAATTATTTATGTCTTTTTTTTGTATTTTTCTAAATCTTTTTTTTGTTTTTTATTTTTGTTCGGGAAATTTTATAAAATTATAATAATAATAAACTAACTTTACTTTAAGTGTTTCTATTTTTTATTAAATTTACTACAAGATCTGCAATTTACTACAAATTTACTTTCCAAACATCTAATTTGTTTCCACAACTAACCGATTAATTTGTTGTTCTACAATTCTCAGAAGTCTTTAGCGGATTTCGCCCACATGTTAAACCACACCCTGTTTAGAGGCGGAAGAGGAGAAGATGGGGGGAAGGGGCACGTCATGCAAAAGCGCAGTCCAAGTCAAGCTCATAAATTGTGATTTGCATGAATGCAAAAACATAAAATGAAATTTGCATTTGACTGCACAGAGAGGAATGGAGCGTTGGTAAAAATTATAATTCGCCACAATATTATACACCGTAACAGTTATGTGCAGTTATTTAAGGTTTCCATATACCCACACACACACACACACACTCATATCAAATATACAGGTCCCGGCAGCGACAGTTATGCACACAATAAACGTTCACATAAAGTTGGTAAATTTAGCATGAAATCAACGCGATGGCAAAAGGACGCGTCAGGAAGTTGGCAACGCAACAAGGAAATGGGGGGAATGCTAAAGGAAGAAAGGAACCAAAAGGCAAACGCAAAATGCGCGCCATATGATGAAGTAAACACACACTCACACACACACCCATACACACATAGTAACATGCTTACAAAGTTAACCCAAGAAAGGACAACAAAAAAAAGTGGGCGAAAAAAGTGCAGGCATGGAAATGGGAACACGCCAAGTGGGAAATGCACACACACAATTACACAGATATCCTGGAGTCTGCGTTGTTTACAGGCACTACAAATCCACACTCATACACACACACACACTCTCTGAAGAGTCAGAAGTACCGTTACCGTCGCACGAATTCCAATCAGACGAAAAACTAGACGCGCACCGCACGCGACGCCAGCAAACGGAATTCTGAGTGGAACTTTCTGTTTGCGGCAAGCAAGGAGCGAATATGGAACGTTTTGGCAAATGGAACATGCAACAGCACTCAAACACACACACACAGATACACTCAGAGGTGGCACGGTGGCATGAATTTACTCCTCGAATGTCTGTAATTAAGCGTCAGCTATGCGTAAATTTTTGGCAATCGCCTCTAGAAGAAGGGTATCAAACGGGACGGGGTAATAAAAGGGGATTTAGGGGGTTAAGGTTTATTTAGTCTACGTTTTCGGGTTAAGGCAGTTTTAATTTGAAATTTAAAAGAATCGCAATTAATTAACCCAGCGCGTTGGAATTAAAATGTGTTGCAACAGCAACGAGTAAATGTGGCAAACTTCTAGTGAGGTAGGATAATGTTGGCATAATGACAGCTGAGCTGGCTAAAAGTTCGTGGCAAGTGACAGGTAGACACTCCAACTGTGTGTGTGGTACTTAGAAAGTCAGTCAAAGTGTGACTGCAATTAGCCCAAATGTTGCAAACAGTGAAATCAAATGCGCACTTTAATCAAATATTTAGAAATAAATTTCTACCTTGATGTGGGTAAAAACGTTTCAATTTCAAATGCACAAAAGTGAAAGCTTGAATATGAGTGGCATGGAAATTAAGTATAATTAGGTTAAGGAAAATAAGAGATAGCATTTCTAAAAAGAAGATAAAAATAAATAGTAAAATAGCAAATTTAAAGAAAAAATAAAACAATTACGGAATGAAATCTATAACTTATTTATTGAATAGAGTACCAAATAGTTATTTAACTTAAATACAATTTATTATTTTAGTCTCAGCTTACATATTTTTATGGACTTTTTTTAAATTTCGCAATTTAATTTAAGGTTTAGGGCCATTTACCATTTAATCGGTGTACAGTCCTAATTAAGCTGTCTTAATTTAACAATTTAAGAACTTTATTCATTAAATTAAGAATGGATTTCAAACAACGATGACTTCACAGCTTATAACTGTAACTTTTTCAATTATTTTAGTATTTTTGTAATGTTTTAAAATGTTCTTTCTTTAATCTTGCAACTAAAACTAACCCCCAAATTTGTGTTTTCAATTGGTCGATCCCACGCTTATTGTTTTCAATGACTTCTCATAGGTAACATAAGGTGTCAATATGTGCACATAAATTAGGGACAATTCGTTGATATGTCCTGTAGAGCTGTTATCCCTATCAGCCGTAAGAGTAGACATAGGATACGGTCCTGTAGCAAATTCAATGACTAATGAACTGCCGACAAATGAAACTGTCACAATAAAGCGACAAATGAAGCGCATTAAATAAAAATGTTGAGCTCAACTTATGGTGACAACGAAATGCACTAAAAAATAAAAATAAAAGCACTAAAATAAAAAAAAGAAGTTTTTAAATTAGACTTGCAAATACCCTATAAAAAGTGCTGATTGAGATGATATCGATTAATTTAAATAAGACTAAGATATGATAACTTTTTATTGATTCAACCTACTACGTATTTTAAAGGTGAGGTATTTGGGAGATGAGTAAAAAAAAACAAATGAATAAATATAGCGCTCATTACTAAAAAAACAGACAGCTTAAAGTGCTCCTCAGGCATACCCTATGTCTTGGCAATATTGTAGGGTATTATGTGTATAATTTAAAGACAAAGAAGCGACAACACGAGGGGCAAAACAGACTGTGGCCGATGACATGACAGTGGCACAGCTACTGCAACAGATGTTGTGAGAGTCAAGTAAGAGTGAGATAGAGATAGAGAGAAAGGGAGAGATAAAGACGGGGGGAAACATAAGTCAAATATTATACCTAAGCGCCCCTCTCTGTAATTATGCGATCAAGGGGCATCAGATGCCACAGCCAAAGGCATAGCTCGAGTCAAAGCCACAACCCACAACCACAAATGATGCTGGTTCATGAGCATTGGGCTCATTCAATAATGTCATCATAATCAGACGAATGAGCAACCCAGGCATGTTCCCACATTGTGTGCTGCCTAGGGAAGGGAGAGAAAGAGGATATACATATAGCTGGGGCAACAGTCGCATTAAGTGATGGATAAGCATTTCAGATAAAGTCAAAATAATAAAAAATAATGTGAGCGTCTGCGCGTGCGTGAATGTCAGTCAGAGCTATAAAGACCAACACAAAGAGAGAGGTAGATATAGATAGAAAGAGAGAGAGAGCGACAGATAGAAAGGTCAACTATTTTATTAAATCCAACGAATTTGAACCTTTTATGAGGGCAGACGCCCATATGCCATAGCATTGTTTTAAAATTTTAGAACTCATTCCATCTCCTCCTCATGCAAGTTGAACATGTGCGTGCAATGTGTGCGAGATGAGAAAAGAGAGCGAAAAAGAGACGCAGAATGTAAAGTAAAAACTGCAAATAAGATAGGGGATCAAGAGATCAGCAGGATATCATGTAAACAGACAGGCCTGACACAATTTTTAATTATAAAATACGAGAGGAAGAACTCTCAGTCTCAGTGTTGAGACACCGCAATCAAATTCTTATCGATGAATTGAAGAGAATGGTGTTAAAAAGCAATTAAATGTTAACTTGTTTGGCGCCTTTTATGGAATTTTAATGAGCCAAATTATGCTGAAATAATTTCCATTCAAACAAGCCGGCACGAAGTATCCCAAAAAGAAATGAAAAACTGCTGGCAAAAGTCAAAAAAGAAACCAACAAAACTGTGAAAAATCTCCTCTCCATTTGCGGTAAAGTAAACAAACATCTTGTTGCTATTTATTCTTATTGTTGTTGTCGTTCGCTTGGTTGCATCTTCTAATAAAAATATAGCAAAACGCGCTATGAATACTAAATGTGAAATATATATGTATGTAGACTCTAAATCTTTTTGGGTTGCCCAGCACAAAATAAAAACAAAACAAAAATTCTTGCGATTGAGCATAAAATTTTAATGCCGGAATATTGTGAAAACCAGAGGAAAACAATAAAAAACACTTGTAAACTTAAAATAAGCATTAAACTTTAATATTGGGCTCTAGTTATTTTTTTTGCCACATCAAAATATGTATGCAAATATTTGTAGAGCAATTTTAAATGTAAATAGTAAGAAGTGAGAGAGTGCCTAACTGGTAGATACCCTGGGTAGAGATTAAATGGAAAACAGGAAACTTACTTACTTATTCATTACAGCACAGCTGCTGAATTTCTCAGGCCATCTTTATGAAATGTAAGGATTAGAAAGCTGAAATAAAAAGAGATAAACAGTTGAATATTTTAAATAATTGTAATAGAAAATTTATCTCATTCATAAACTTTGTAACTAGACATAAGAATTATATATTAATTTTCCTTTTATCACATCTTTAAAGAAATTGCAACAATTGTCTGTGATATTTATACAACAAACTAAATAAATGGAATTGTGACATCAAGTCCTTGTAATGCCAGCTGACTAAATATTATTATCCTGCTACTTAGGCTAGCTTATCATATGCATATCTTTCACTAATATAATGCCATTACAAAACTTTCTCTCTCTCTCTCTCTCTCTCTCTCTCTCTCTCTCACACATACGAGCTATCCAGCTCACGTCACTCATCCTGTGCTGTGTTTCCGTTTGGACTGCCAGCATTTCAACTTTACATTAAAACATTTATCTTCATTTCAGAAGCAAGACTCACAAGCAGAGGGAGAGTAGAGTGGATAGAGAGGGAAAGAAACCCATTTCCAAGCAAACAGAAACTGAAACTGAAACAGTACAACAGTACAACAGTCAGGCAATGGTCATGTCTGAGACCTGGCTGTTACCAGCTAGACACATGCTCCTGGCAGCTGAGAGGGTTTGACCTGACGGCATAGTGTGTATCTCCTTTCTAAGGATGACATGCTCAACACTGACATTTTCGGGTAGGAGTAATATCATCTCTTCGGACTCATCCTCATCCTCATCCCTAGGTACAGTCCAAGTTGAGTTAAGCAAACAACCATGCCGGTCACATCAGAGTCGGTGAGTGCGTGGCCAGACCATGTCCTGTTCATGTATCCTGGTATCCTTCTGGTTATTTGGAACATCTCAACGCTCTCTCTCTCTCTCTGTGTGGTTTCACACTTGAGTCGAGTCACGTACTACGTGTCGGACTATTCAAACTCCCTCGCCAGATCCGTTGACATCCCAATTCAGTATCATTTTGGGTTTCTCAAGTGGCGCATTTTGTTAATGCCAACTTGTTATTTATTTAATTTATTTATTTATTATTTAGGGGAAGTGCTCTTTAAAATTCGAATTCAATATTTTCATTAGCCATTGCAATAGCAGTGTTTAAAATTAAATAGAAAAAAATGTAGTAAACTATCTGAAGTAACTTTAAAAAATTCTCTTAAATATTTAATAGTTAATAAAAATTAAATTCTGTTAATTTTAGAATTGTCTTAATACGTTTTCTTATCATCTCACTTAATTTTCTTTCTGTTTCTTAATTCAGTTTGTTTGGGAACTTCTTTAAATTTCCCATTCTCTTTCTTAACAAAGCCTGAACCTGTCGCTTTTAATTCTCTTTCCCGCAAATTGTCGGTTTGATTGTCCGAATACCAAAAGTTTACACGCCCCAATGCGATAGTTTCCCCCGGAACAACTGCTAAGCTTTAAAGATATATATCTATATGTATAATAAAAGCAATTTCTTTACATAACTTTTTCTCCTCTTTCGCACTTCATGCGCATTAAGCAATAAAAACAATTTCTCAAAGCAGTTTTAAGTTCGACAGTGTAAGAAAATAATCAACACAAAGTCGACTTGTTAATACCCTTTTATATTAATATTAAATTTATTTATAAGTAGACAAGTAGACAATTTAAAGTTTTTTAAAGTTTTATCATATAACAAATTTTTAAGCTGATCAATATTAATTGGGATAAAATTCTATTGCTTAATTTTAAATCATAATTTTATTTCAGTTTGTTAAATTGCTTCAAAACATGTAGAGAAATAAATCCAGACTTTGTGGCGTCAAACTCATATTTATTTAAGTTCTAAATGTGATGCTAACAAATAATGACAATTGATATGTCTGGCATTGATGGTTCAATTTTAAAAGGAGCTGATACACTTTCTAGCTGCCATTTGGTGGAAACTTTCCTCTGTCAGTCAGTCAGGATGTTAGTAAGTAAGTGAGAATCTTAGGTGAATTGTTGTTAGGTTTGTGGCTTTGTGTTGGTTGTATTTGAAATTGAATTATAAACTGCAAAATGCTTTCTGGCATTTCATAACTTTCTTAATTAAAACTCAATTGGTGAATGCCTCGCGGCTAGAGTCGAAACCATTTTCTTGACATTTTCTCGAAGAGAAAAGCTGGCTCCGAAAATGATGTCAACGCACAATATAATAACAAGTGTAGAAGAGCTTGAGAAAACTGTAAATTGAAATAATTTTCGTGGCGAAGGTAAGGAAAATTCTTCCATTTCCTTTGTTGTAAATGTTTTGGGTATGTTTTTCGAAATTGTTAAGAGTTGGGACTTAGTTTCAATAGCCTATCGCTAACACTTATCTAAAGGCAAGTTGACAACAACAACAAGTTACTCATAAAGCCAACTGCAACTTTTTGCAGCATCTTTGACTTTTGTGGCACGATGAAACAAGAAGCAAGTGAAACTGCTGCGCTCTGGTAAAACTTTCTTAATAGATTTTTGCCCAGCGATAAACTTTTATGCTGTACGTTTATTATTGCAACACACACACAGATACACACCCATACACACACTGCCTTCACACACAATCGAATATATAACGATAGCTAGTCAAAATCTTCTTGTGCAGATTCATCTGTTTGTTCCCATGGCAAATTCAGTAAAGTTACAAAAATTGATTTTCATTTGTGCAGCAGCTTGTCTACTTACTACTACTATGTTTGTGCTTTAGTTGATTCTGCAAAGTTTTCCACAAACACTGGTGTGAGAAAAGCGAAAAGAGAAAAGCAAAGACGTAAGCATTCTAATGTGCCTCATATTATTTAGAGATTAAAGAGATTAGAGATTAAGTAATGAACTAGCACATGGAACGTTAAAAAGCTATTTAGCGTCTACACTAAATAATTAACAGACTTTACAATACTCAAGAAATTTCAATGTTGGACAAACACAGAAAAATATAAACAAAATACATCAAAAAATCCTCTTTTTGATTAATAGATATTATTTTTGTTTTCTTCTAACTATATCTTTATCTATATCTGTAGCAGACACAAACAGATAATACCAATAAAACTTGCAGTTATTTATGGGTATGCCTTAGGATTTCTGAGGATTTAATTGATAAGCTTGTGTTGGTAAAACAACTGCATCACTTTCAGAGCCTGTACCTAAAATCCTTTTCGCTTTTAAGCCCAATGTTCTTAAATAGTTTGCAGTATTTCATTTCAGCATTGCTTTCAACCAAAAACTCAAGCCATATCCTGCAGAAGCTTAATCTTCATTTTCCTGTTGGCTTTCCATTAAAATGCCATGCATCAAACTGAAAAGACGACAAGTGTGAGTTAACACCGCAGCAGTCTTGTTTCTTTTCGACTTTTTCTTTCACTTAACTCTCTCTATCTCTCTCTCTCTCTCTCTCTCTGTCTCTGTTCTTGTCTATATCTCTGGTGTCTGTCACTGGCTCAGAAGACTCAATTAGAATGAACGAGTTGAGGGCAAAAGAAAAGAACAAGCTACAAGCAACAAGCACCCACATATGTATACATGGTTTGGGATCTGGGTAATCCTAGCAAGGTTAATCAACATCACAGAGTCATAAAAACAACGCACTCATAATTAGAGCTGTGGGAAAAAGGGAGGGAATTGAAAACGGAAACTTGTAACTGACACAAGTGACTACAACTTTTGCTTAGGCAGACAAGTTGCAAATGCAAAACTTGACGCAAGGAAGAGTTCAAGTTTTCTGTATCTTTTTTCTTATTTTCTTAGTGCGTTTTGCGCTCCATTTAATAATTTAATGACAAGGAATTTGCAGCAGTTGCAGTGGCAGGCAGTTGAAAATTGCAA
The DNA here is from genome assembly GCA_037043535.1 of Drosophila putrida. NCBI lineage: Eukaryota > Metazoa > Arthropoda > Insecta > Diptera > Drosophilidae > Drosophila > Drosophila putrida. The sequence continues at coordinate 619,616 of JBAMBI010000465.1, forward strand.
TTGAGGGTCTTCCCTTGGCCAAAGAGTCGGAAATGAGTTCTTGATGATGGTCTCAGGACGACCACACACAATCCACAGATACAATTGACAATGTTTGACCAAAAAAAAGGTTGTTTCAAGTGCCTCCGGCTAATTAAGCTCTGAGCCTGTTTCTGTTTCTGTTCCTGCTACTCTTTCTCTTTCTGTTCCTGTTGCTGTTTCTGTTTCAGTTGCTGCCAAATTAAATGAATGAGTGTTGCGACACTTGAACACGTCTGCATAGGCCATTCACATAGTCAATTCTCAACCCTTCCCTTCTCACGCCTCTTCAACTGTTCAACTTTCAATGTCAGACTCCGTTTTGTCTGTGGAAAATTTATGTGTCTGCATTTTCATTTAATTTTGGCGCAGCGAATTTCCGTCGCAGGCTTTTCACAATTAGCTGCAGATAACAAAAAAGAAGAGGAGGAGATTTAAAAAATGAAAAGAAAATAAAATTGCAATTGTTTTTGATAAATTTGCATGGGCCATAAACAAAATGCGTTTGGCTTGTTGGCTTGTTGGCACTCAATCGCAGGCATCGCCATACATTTTGGCCGTTGTGCGAATTTTAACTGCAAATTGATTATAAATTGAAATGCCTGGCACAGCAGATGCCACAACAATTTTCAATTTATTGCAGATATTACAGAAAAATGTTTATGCGATTATGAAAATGGCAAATGAATAAACATTAAAGTGAAAGCAGGCAGACATTGTTCCTACATGTTCAATATTCAATATATCGATATTGAAATGCCATTAAATGAACTTGTTTCCAGTGTTTTAATCTACAACATTAGAATGTTGTCCTATGTTTTGTCAAGCTTAAGTGCTTTTGATTTTACAATCCCCCAAAGACAGCACATCGGAAATGCATTAAATACTTTGAAAAATGTAAATGCCAAGGACATGGACATGCCACCACCGAAGAAGTGCACACTGCAAATGCCAAATGCCAAAAAGCAAAAAGGCCAAAACTGTAAAAATGTCAAAGTTAAAAATGAAGTCAAGCTCTAGAAGGCAAAAAGAGGAAAAGGAGCCAAGGAAGGATATACCTAATAGTTTGTTCCTTGCAGTTTGTATTTGAGCAACCATAAAACACAGAGAAAACGCCATTAACATTGCTTTAACTACTGTAACAATAAATATAATGGGCAGTAATACTTCTTATGGCTATAACCACACACACACAATCTCTAGAGCCAAGGCCAACTGAATGTAGTGAAAAGTTAGGCACCTATATATGTATGTATATACAGAGTTTGTATGCAGTCCCAAGTCGGGGTATATACTATATACTACAATATGTTTGTATAAATAAAAGTAAATTAATTATTAATAAGTTCGTTGGCGATCTGCCAGCCATAAAATGCCCCTGTTCTCTATCCACTTTTCCCAAAAAACTTGGTTTCATTTCCAAGTCCAATATCGCGATGCCAAAACAATGGCGACCACTTAAGCGTTTATTACTTTACAAGTAGTGGCCTCTCTTCTCTCATTCACTCTCTCTTTCTCTCTCTCTCTCTTTGTCAGTCTTTCTCTGTCTTATCCTTTGTTGGTTTGCCATGACCGCTCACAACCTGTCTCGCTTGCGTGCAATGTCGAAAAGTTGCTTATTATTCGGCCAGAACGAGCTTTGGGCATTAGCCAAAAGTTGTGCCGCATATTTCATGTGATTTTTATAGAGTGTAAAGCAGCTGAGAATCTGGCAGGACACGCGTGAAATAGCCCCATTAAATTTGAATCATATTAATATTAATTAAAGAAGTATATAAGCATTAACAAAAATATAGTTAATTGAATTGTAAACTCAGGAAAAAATTATAATAAATATGGAAACTTTCTCAAAAATGAAAATGTTATATATATATTTTGTAATTTAGGTTGGAGAAAAAGTAATCCATTATTTTTTAGTGTATCAGCTTTTGTATGCTCTAATTTGTAAACACTGATTTAAACTTGGGCTTTTAGAAAGGTGGGATTCCCCTTTAAATCGCAGTGTAGTACATTTTTTGGTGGGTCAATTCTATTTTGAGAGAAATTTGCAAATCACCTTTTTTTTTTGTTTCAGGTACAGCATGAATTCATGCATACCTAAGATTCATGCATGATTCTTGGATTCATGCATGATTCTTGGATTCATGAATGATTCTTGGATTCATGCATGAATTCATGCATTCCCAAGATTCTTGGATTCATGACACTCCAAAAAATAGTCGATTACTTTTTCCCCAACCTAATATATTCTCTTACTACATTTAAAATATAGAGACCATAAAATATGAATTGAGTATTTACACGTTTTTTTTTTTAAGTTAAATTAATATTTATTATAATTTTTAAGTTTTCATCTAAAATGAATTTTGTGACACGCTCATATTTCCAAATCTGTCACTCTTCTCTATAATTTTCATATTTTTGGAGGATTTATTTAAGTGTATTTGAGCACTTCGCAATAAGCCAAAAAAGTTGCACGTTCAATTTGTTGTTGGCAATTGCATTAATTGAAAAGCCAATGCGGGCTACTAATTATAGCAAATAGGTGCCGAATCTAAAAGTGTGGAAATAAAAGCCGAACCTAAGCTATGGAATTAGGCTAATGTTGGGTTCGTGCTTATAACAAAAATGAAATAGAAAAAAAAGGTGGATTGTGCATAATTGTTGAACGCCAAAACGGAAGTTGCTGATTGCAATTTGATGCTTACAAATTAATAATTAAGGAAGGTTTAATTGAATCGACTAAAAAGAGAACAAGAGAGAGAGAGAAAAAGCACAATTTGAAACTATCCGGTTATTTCAAATTCGAAATAAACCTTTGGGCTATCATTATTAAGTGTGCTGTGTAATTTTCTCGAAAAGATGCTAAGTAAATGGCTAGAAAAAAATATAATTACAATTGTATTAAAAACTGTAATTAAATTAGAATTTCATTTAAACAAAATAATGTCAAACTATTAAATGAATTTTCAAGTTAAATGTCTACTAATGAACTTACGACTCAAGTGTTAATTGTCACAGCTTTTAACATTGGTCACTTTTCAACACTGTTTCACACTCTACATATGGGTGGGTGTGACTTTTGGTTAATTTACTTTACATAAAAACTCATTTGATTATCTAAATTGTAGCAATTAAAAGTAATTTCCATGTCGGGAGCGCTTTTCTCTGACTTTTTACAACACATTTGCCGTTAAATGCAGCCGCCTACAGAAATACACACATCTCCACACCCACACACCCACACACGCACACACACCCAAGTCGAATGTAAGTATATAAAAAAAAATTAAAAGCGACCGCCGCTAAATTGAAAGTGAAATTAATTGCAGGCTTTCTGGGTGCCTTGAGCGAAGAGGAACGCAGAAGGGAGAGTGAAGCGTGAAGAGGGGAGAATAAAGACTTGAGAGTGTTGGATTATTGTTCTTCTTCTTTAGTCAAAGTCAAATAGCAATTGAAGACAATCGCGAGGTCTTGACTTTGCAGTTTTTCCCGTTCAAATTTTAAAGTGCAAAACGGACTGCATTTGAAATTATTTATTTTTTGGTTGAATCTTTCTCAACTCTTAATGCGCTCTTCACTTGCATCTGCTCAGCTATTCCAGCCCTCTAAAAAAAAGCGTTTACTTCATTTATCAAATTCATTTGCAATACTGTCCCAAAAGCTATCATATCATTTTTCTTGCCACAATTTCAAAGGGAGAAGTGCTGGTCAAGTTTTTGCCATTGTTGGTAGCGCACAGATTTCGCACGACTGTCAGTTGGATAGTCAGAGAGTCAGTCAGTCAGCCAGTCAGTCGGTTAGTCAGTTTTTGCTCAGTCAAGTTGGCAGGTTTTGGATTTCCGCGCCAGTGACAACGACACTTGACACGGACCCAAAACTAACTGCGGCTACGTGAGAGGCAAGTTCCCTGAGCCGACGAGCTATAGAGCCTTTCCCCATTCCATGCTCGTCCCTATTCCCTATTCACTCCCTTTATTCCATTCAGTCATTCATTCATTCATTCGCACATTCAGTGCGAACAAAGGCGACTCTGGTCAGCCAACTGTTGACATTGCTAAATGAATGAACCTTAGTTAAGTTACAAAATATCAGAAAAAAATACAACAAAAAAAAGGAAGACAAAAAAAACTAAAATTGGATTGAGCGAAACAGGAAAGGGATAATTTACCTTCTGCATTGAACAACAAAATACCCTCTTTAAGGACACAGATAAAGATTATCAGACTTTCATTTCTGGAATTTAAATTATGTAAATAAATTAATTTGGCTTACTTTTCATTAAATTCGACTTAAAATTCTTTTAAAAATACTTTATATTCTGTTAACAAAAATGTTTTTTTATTTATCTATTCACTTAAAAATTAATGTTTGCACTCAGATACAGATTTGACGAGCTAAATTCAAATAATTAATTTATAAGAAGTTTATTTTATATTGGAAAAATATCCACATTTCATATACTCCTTAATTCCTGAGGTTGACAGCAAAATAAAGAGAAATTTTACTATTGTTTAAATTTATTAATTTTACAATCTTTTGTTGAAACTTATAAAAGACGTCTGGAAATTTCAAAATGTATGGCTGCAGACAATTTATTTAAACACCAACTTATTGTTAACAAACTTTAGGGAAGCCATATTCTGATTGGCTTAAAGAGATAGAATTTAAACAATTTAGTATGTTAAAATATTCAAAATTCAACATAATCTAATATTTTATCAACCAATTCAAGATACTTCAGTGCTTAAGCAACCCTATTGACAGTTACTTAAGAACATCGGAGTAAGAATCATTTTTATTGTCTGATAGTACAGACTAAGAAAGAACTGTTCACACTCCAAGTGCAAATCAAATGCATTAAGCGTAACGGTAACTGAGAACACCACCTATCCCTAAGCTCAAACTCAAACTCAAGTTAAACCCAAACCCCAAAACCGAACCCTATCCATATTCCTATCTCAATCCCTATTTCTACTGCATTTATCCATTGGTAAACTTTTGTGCTGCACTTTGCACGTAGCCACAGTTGTGGCAAGGGCGAGAGATGAAAGTAAGTTGCAACAAAGCGTGGCGCAACGCAAATCCCATAAAAATGAAACTGGCTGAAGGAAGTTTTGAAATTGCAATTTAATTTCGACCGCAAACACAGTCATGAAGCAAACGCAAAACCCAAACCCAAACCCATCCCGAGTCCTTTGCAACTGAGGAAAAACTAATGGCGACCGGCAATGAGAACGTGCAAGAAGTTTTTCCGATGGATGGAAATGGAATAGTCTTGAATGGCACACTTGGAAAAATATATACCATACTAAAATAATTGGTGTGCAAGGGGTTGAATTCGTACCGCATTGTTCTACAAATTACTTACTATATACTAATAATCTTCAACTAAGTATGAAAGAATTAGTAATATTATTTTTACTTACTTTTTTAATATTTTGCGCATTTATTTACTTCTTTATTTCTTTTTTGTTTTATACAGATTATTTTACATGTAACATTATCCCAAAATGTATATAAAGTGTTATTTAATGCGGATTATGAATCAGCAACTGATTTCCGAACTCAGTCTGCTTTTGAGCTCTTTTGTAATATTATTATTTTATTTCCTGTTTAGAAACAGATTTCTTTATTTTTTTTTCCGAGTGCATGGTATTGGGATTACTTTAAAGGGTCTGTTCTAAAAAGGGGGAAGAAGTGTAAGGGCAAGTCTTACTATATTGATGGGTCGGCATGCATTATGCGTGGAGCGCGTGACGGACACAAATGACCCCATTGCTAACCTTCCAGTGCCACACATGGGTTAGGGTCTTGCAACTGGGGTCTTTGGACAGTGTTTGTTTTTGTTTGTTTGTTTGTCCGTTTGGCCGTCACATGTGTGTCGCATTTATCACTGAATCGCATTTTAACCACAGGATATTTGATCTTCTGCCATTTGACATAAGTCTCAAGCAGGAGAGAGAAATATAGGGAGAGAGAGAAAGGGGACATCGTCCAGTGGAGCGTGCGACATGTGGATACATTTGCCAAATGTGTATGTAGTATGTACATCTGTGTGTGGCATGTTGCAATCGAAAATCATAGGGGGAAGTTTGCGTTTGAGTTTGAGTGGGAGCTACATGTTTGTTTTGTATGCTGAAAATCAATAAACTGATAAACATATTGCATTGGCCCCATTGTGGCTGCTCCTTGACGGGAATTGAATTAAATTGAATTTTCAAGAAAACTCAAATACCAATGGCCAATGGCTTATACTTTGGTGTTGGGTATTACTTTAAAGGAAATGAAAATTACTTTGCCAAGTTATTCGGAATAGCTTTAAACTTGCCACGAGTCCAAGGTGATGCAACAGGACAGTTAATTTGTCGATTCTTTAGTTATTTATCGTATATTGAAAACTAATAGACTAATTTAGATTTCTCTTAGGAAAACATGTGCAATAAACAATTACCGAATTGTTTATGAGTTCTTAACTAGTTGAAAATTGTTTAGAAAACTCAGTGGTTTATACTCCTAGTAGATAACGAGTTTCGATTGATCTAAAATGTACAGAACTTAATATCAAAGTCAAAAATAATTGTTTAATATAAATCAATATGACTTTTAAAAGAAGAAGAAAGGTAAATTTGGAATAGATACAGAAAGACACTGGGAATATTTACAACTTAAAAGTATATTAATAATTTTCTGAATAAAATTTGAGTTATAGATATGGAAAATCATGTGTATTTATATAGAAAATATATATATTCTATAGAAAAAATCAACCCAAAAACCCCTTAGCCAAATGATTTCCTCCTATGTTTGTGTCATCTCTAGTATTAAAGCTAGCATAATCGAAAATCGACTCATTATAATTGTTTCTAGTAGCCCTTTCAACAACAATATGAAAATTATAATATTTCTACTTCTCAACCTTTTAATGCTAGTTATTCCAGAGGATCATGAACTGGATGAGGACAACAATCCGTATTATAATAATTTTGGCAGCAGGACATCAATTTGTCCAGTGAATGCGACCTGTTTGGATGGAACCTTTAATTTCCTGTGCGCCAAGAATCGGATGGCTTTAGCGTCACACTGTAAGAGGTTTGTACCAATGCCGGACACAATGAGATCTCGTGCCAAAATGGTGAATGTTCACAATGGATTGCGCAACAAGTTGGCCCGTCTACATCGGTTGGCCAACATGAATTTGGTCTACTGGAATGTACACTTACAAGCCATGGCCGAGGCGTATTTGCGTCTATGTCGTCCGTATAGAGACACCTGCCTTGTGGTGGGCTACAATGCCACTGTGGTGGGTCACAATTGTCTCTTTGTGCCGAGAAGACGACTTAATGTTCTTACTGAATGGGAGGGTCGCACCGTGAGGCAATGGTTTATGAAATTAGGCTCAAATATTATCACGTTGCAGGATGTCATCGATGATGAGTTCAAGGAGCAGATGGTTATATCTCAGCTGATTTTGCCTTCATTGGAATTTATTGGTTGCAGTTCAGCGACCATGTTTAATGGCTTCTTCATCGTTTGCTATTATTATCCGCCACTAGATACCACGCAAAAGTTAGAGTTTACATATCGAGGGAAGGACGAATGCGTCTGTCCTCCAAAGCGTCGTATGTGCTCGTTGGTCTTTATTGGTCTCTGCGGCATTGATCTTGAGATATACTCAAAGGCAACAACAAATTGGTCTTTTCAAATATTTATATACTTTGTATTTAATTTAACAATCAATTGAATAAACTTGGGAATTGGAATAGATTTCAACTTGCTTTGTTTTTCGGCAAATTAACGAAACTTGAATTCATTTAATGGAATTAAAGGTAAAAGTTTGAGTAACACAAGTAACCAATTGACAGGCTGACACAACTTGAAAGAAAGACCGAATCATCTCATTTCAAAGGGAAACTTAATGCCAGAGCCAAAAGGAGGAGAAAGGAAAAACTGAACTGAGAAATGGAGCGACGTTTTGACTTGTCTAAATGCCCGAGAAAACACACCCAAAGAATTAGCAAATCAACGGCGAGTAACCAACAAAAGCGAAAACAAGCCGAAAGCGTTGACTTTCCTCCCCCCCGCTAAAACTCTTACTCCCTTCTCCACTCTTCCCTGTGCTCCTATCTACTCAAACACGACCCTCTTACGGAACCCTTGGCAAATTCTCTTCTGTTTTGTTATTGGAGCATTTTCGGTTGATAAAGCAAACGATGTTTGAGGCGTGCAACTTCTTGATGGGAGGGCAGAGGTAAAGTTGATTTCATGTGGGATCCCGTGTTAATATATATAATAAAATATAATGATTATGATGTGGTCTGCGGTCTGGTTGGGGTCGGCCTCAGTTGTTTTTGGCAAAAATACTTTTATACTTTTTGCATAATCAGGATGGAGCCCCGTGAACCAAAATGATGCCAAAATGCCCGGCAGCATAATCAAAGGCAATAGAAAGTCTCGTTGCCTGTTTATCAATGATTCAATTCAAGTGTTTGCCCACCCATTGCATTGTTGTTGTTGTTGTTGCCTGTCTAATTTGTTGCTTGTTTTTGACATCATCAGCTTCAGCTCCATCATAGTCATCATCATCATGGAGCTGCTGCTTGAATTTTTATGAGAAAAGTGGCCCCATAATCATTACATACGAGTGCCATTACCAACAACCCACCCAAGAAAACAACAAGAACAACAAGCAAATGTTTATCCCCCTCTTTCTCTTTCTCACTCTCTCTCTCTCACAGTGAGTCAGATAAATCGAGAGAAAATACATGCGAAAATAAAGAACAACTATTTTTATTGTCTGTAGTCTGTAAGATACTTGCTTTTTGATAGAGCAATTTGTCAATAAAAATAAACAACTATCTTGATAAATATAATAAACACAAAATATTATTTTTGCACATGGAAAACAGATAAATTATATTAAAAAGTGTAATAAATTTTCTTAAATACATATCTACAGAGATTATGTCAACACATGTTAGTTATAAATTGTTAGGGACTAAATGGTCAATGAAAATTCTACTTAAAAATAAAATAAGTATAAATCGCCTTTGGTATAACAAAGAAGAAAGAATAATCAATGCGAGAATGGGAGAAATTGGATATACAAATGCTCCAAAACTTGGTCAATTCAATGCCAGGACGGATAGTAAAGGTGTTGAACAACAAAGGGTGTTCTATTTAAGATATTGTTATAGTTTAAAAATTGTTGTTTTTCTTTTTTTTTTAAGTTTTGACATACAAATAATGAATTTGTCCCAGTTACTTATTTCGCTTCAGAATATTTTGTCTTAATTTTTTTATTAATTTTCCCAATTTTTTTTATTTAAATATGTTAAAGTCTATTTATAATATTATTAAGTTTATATAATAATTTGTTTTTTGAAAATATATTAAAGGGTTAAGTTGTTATTCCTTAGAACGTAGTGTCCCATTTACTTCTTTCGCGCACTTTATGAAAGTTTGTACAGTTTTTTTGACTTTCTCTAATTCAGTTTAAAGCTAGAATTAAAGAAACTTAAGCAAATGAAACATTTTATTCTTAAACAAAATTTAATAGCAACTTTACATTTTATTGCCTGACATTTTATGTAATTTTAAAAGCCAAAGTCTTTGCTTTTCTTGCTACTTAAAAAACTTAATACACGCACATAGTTACGTCGTGTGTATGTAAATTAGTGGAAATGCAAATGTTTGCTTAACAAACAAGTAAGTTATACCTTCGTATTTATGTGGCCATTAACAATTATTTACAACGCAATACGGGCAGAGAAAAGGGGGAAAGGGGGGCAACCATTCATTTGTTTTCGGTTTGCTGATAGCGCGCATACGCCTCGTGGAACGGCTAATAAAATTTCAATATTGATTTATTTGCTTGGCATGCGTTGTCGTTTGCTGGTCAGTTTTATATATGTACTATATAGGAGGCTCCTTGGGGGCAAAGTTTATGAGCCTGGCTGGTGTGCCGAGTACTTGGGCATAAGGCATAAATCCCGCTGCTTAATTTGCCAACCTCGAATTGAGTCATTACCGTTGATTTTAGAGTCCCATAAAAGCTATAACGATAAGTAAACTGTAACTATGCTTTGGAATCATCGTGAACAATTGAAATAACCATTCACAGCTGCTGCTGCGGGTGACTGAAAAGTGCAGACATCAATTCAAAAGCTGCACTCATAAACAAATTTGCGTACATCATCATTTATCATATACTACATATATATACATTTTTTTTTTCCTCCATGCCTCCAGCTGTGACCATTGTGTGCTCCATTTAGGCAACGTCAGCAATAAACAAAAATTTCATATAAATAAATAACAAACTGACTGAAAACGATTGAGAGAGATAGAAGGAAGGCGGGTAACTGAATGGTTTTGCACCAGAATTTGGAGTAGTCTCAAGGCCCCGCTGGGTTTACCGATAAGTGCTGCGGTTAATTCAAAAGCTCCACACAGACTCATAACTTCCCCAGTTGCCGGTTGCCTCAAAATTCCCAAGAAAATGTATCATAAATTTTAAGAGAGTTGCTTTCAGTTTAGTCCTTGTTAAGATTATTACGACTTTTGTTGTTGTTATCAACTACGTAATGATAGCCATGATATGTGCACTTTTCCTCGCTGCCTCGACAGTTGAATAAAAAATGAATACACAAGAAGCAGAACATCATACCGTGGACATGTGAATCATTTATCATGACCAGGCTGCCTAAATGATGTTGATGAGTTTTCAAAAAAGATTTGAGACGTGAAAAGTTGAAAGTTGACAGTCTTTGCGCCACATGAAACTACTACCATAAACGCTACTTGGCTTAGATCGCAGCACAATTACGCAGCACTTTTCTTGGCCTCTTTGACTGGCATTTATTTCAATTTATTGGGCGTGGCTGTTAACACTCTTTTTGAAATTGGACTTCTCATTCTGTACCTGTTTCTCCTCCTTCTGTTCACTTTGCTAACGATTCTTTTTTAATTGGCTTTATTTCTAATTCATGTTTTTCTGATAAAATTAAAAAAAAAGAATGAATTTTATAATATAGAAAAAAATGTTATTTTTATGATAAATTAATAGCTGATATAAAATTTTTTGAAAATATTATTAATAGTTAATATACATATTCTGATGTTCTGACAAAATAAAAATAAAAGAATCACTTAATATATAAATAATATAAATAATATAGTATAATTATAATATATGTAAATAAATATAAATGTTTTTATTAATATACTTATTTTAAATAAAAAGTTAGGTGTTATTGTTATTACTATTATTATTATTATTATTATTATTATTATTATTATTATTATTATTATTATTATTATTATTATTATTATTATTATTATTATTATTATTATTATTATTATTATTATTATTATTATTATTAATATTATTATTATTATTTTTATTATTATTATTATTATTTTTATTATTATTATTATTATTATTTATATTATTATATGCATTATTTATATCTCTTTTTGTTTAAATTAATTTTTTCCAAATTTTCCAAGTCGCTTTCTATATTTTTATTACCATAATTAATATCTTTTATTTTATTGTTGTATATTTTTTTATTTGAAAATTTGCCTTTTCTAATTAATCAAGTCGTTATCAAGTGACGAATTAATCATTGGCAAATGCTCAGGGCTTGGCAAATTTGGCAGGATGTGAACACAATACACACACAAGCACACACACACAAGCACACACGAACTGAAATATTAATTAACTGCCACAAGTTTTGATTGCGACTGTCATAAAAAAGTGCGCAGACATGCAAGCAATTTGTGTTTTAGCCATTTGCCAATCCACTTTCCACATTCAATCCACCCACATAAAGAAAGGTGGAGTCGACCACCTTAGACCGCATAATGGCCTCACCCAAAAAGTTTTATGGCCTGAACGGGCGGGAGGAGGAGGGAGTTGGTTAACCCTTTTTTCGGGAAAGGAAAGTTCACTTTCAGCCGGAAGTTGTTGGGCTTGGCAAAGCATTCTAATTTGATTCATTTTTAGTTGTTACGACGACACGGACATGGCCCAGAGACCAGACCAGACTAGACTCAGTCCCAGTTCCCTCTCTTCCTCTCTCTTTCTCTCTTACCCCGCTCTGAGGGTCTTGGTTGGGTTGAGGTGCTAAGGCGTTGGCTTCGTGTTTGTGTTCGCGATTTGGGCAAAGAGATTAGAAGATTTATACGCAGATTTTGCACTTGTTAAATGGCCCGATGCTGAGCAGCAGCTTTACCAAAAAGAAGAACAAATGAAGGTAAAGAGAGAGATGAGGTAATGTCTGTTGTACTGCTATCTAGTACATACAGCCAAGTAATTTGGGTTTTAATTGAATTTAGTAGCTTTGTGTGGATTTGCTTTAAGTTCTCTCTCCTTCTATTCCATTCAAAAGCCAACTAATTAAATAGCTGTCTGGGTTCTCTTAAATCTGGATATTTGTTCTCTCAACTTTCACACACACAGATTGCAGCTGATTAATCATTTTATTCCTGCATAAAGATCAAATTCATTACACATTTTGGTTAAATGGATTTTCAAATACTTTAATTTTTTCTTTGCCACACCTCAACTTGCTTTATTATCTAAACAAAAGTTAACTTATCGAAAAACTATACATCATGGGTTTAACCAATATAGTGAAAAATATTTATCATGCTGAATTAATCAATTTCATATGCTTCAGTTTCAGGTCAAGCCATCATCAGAAGGAGCCATCGATTGGAGTCGAATAAAAAGCTGTCCCGCATTTGATATACGCCCCTGATAACAACGAATCCAACTTGAGTCTTTCTCGATCTGAAAGTGGATGAGAATGTGAATGTGGAGAATGGATATGGATATGGATATGCGTTTGGGGCACGCATTTATGCAGTTTGCTTAACCCGCAACCGACGGCAGCTTGAAAGCGGCTTCTCTACAATTTTGAGGTTTAGGCACGCTAACCGTAACCAGCTAGAGCAAAAAGGAGAGAGAGAGAGATGGAGCTGGAGATGGAGACAAACCCGGGGTCGAAATGAGGCCAAACCCTAAACCAAAAAACTCATCATTAACCATTAGCGACGTCATCGATTGTTGCTGTCGTTGTTGTTGTTGCTGTTGTTGTATGCTATTGTTGTCTTGCTGTTTCACTTAATTAATTGTTAATTAATTAACATAGATACAATGTGCGTGTGCTTGGCAACATTTTCACGGCTGCCGTTTTGTTGTTTCTCTTCTCTTCTCTTCTCTGCTTGTTGCCATAAATATTGTATCATTATTTTCGTTTTGTTCGAATTTCAAATTTTTACGGTTTTTCGTTGCATCTACAAAAAAATGGAAATAGGAAAAGAGGAAAATATCATGCGGCCCTTCAACCGCAAGTTGCACGCACCGGCGCCAATGTTGAAGTTGTAGTTGTAGTTGTTGTAGTTGTTGTAGTTGTTGTTGTAGTTGTTGTCTTAAATACCGCAGAGCAAACAAAACGCAACAACAATGTGAATGTGAAACAACAACAACAACACAAATATTCATTTGCGTGTTTTTTTCTCTCTTTGTTTTCGCAGGTGCCGAGTTCGACATTCAAATGCAGGCCCCAAAGTGGACACGCGACCAACAAAAGTTAACATACACACACGCACACACAGACACACACACACACTGACACACGCACACACATACATATACAGGTAGACAGGTCCCACATCAAGACAAACAACAAAAATGTATTTTGGCATTTTTCTCGCTCTTATTGTTGTTGTTGTTGTGGTCAAGTGACGAACAAATTAGCTGAAATTGAGCACATGAATTACAAAAAAAAACACCTGACGAAGGGCAGACAGCTTGGAATTTGGAATTTCAACTGCGATAGTTAGCTACATGAAATGTCCAAACATTTTAACAAATTTATAATGAAAACCCAAAAGTGAAGGGAATAAATATTTAATACACATATTAAACGTTTAAATATGACAGAGGTTACATAAAAGAAGGGTCATAATTATGATTGGAATTGTTTAACAGTTAACAAGAAGATTAAATATCCTAATATTTAAATAAGACACTTAACTGACATTAAGTCTTGTCAGCTAGAATAAAATAACGTGATGAAAATCTATCTCAAGCGACATTCTTCAAATATTTTTCAGACATCAAGAAGATATAACAGAGATACAATTTTAGGCTATGCATGCCTGATATTGATACACGAAACTTATCTGATTATGAGTTGAAAGTCTTTTCAGTCCGTAGAGGATTTAAAAAAATGCATGAACAAGTATCTTAAGTGCAAATTTTCTAATTCCTTTAGTATGACAAACTTTTCCACATATTAAATCTATAAATTAACATATCTGTTTTCTATTTTAGAGAGACTGTGACAGAAGAAACAGCTACAGATAGAGGAACGACCATTCCAAGTGACAGAGTTTCACCATCTGATACTCAACAGACCACTAAAATACCAATGCATATATCAACCACTCAGGAAACTACCTTAACACCATTAGCTGGGGAAACAACAACTCAAGTAATTTATACAACCCAAGGACTTACTTCTCCCTCTACTGAAGAAATTCTTTATAGTTCTGAAAATTATCTTCAGTGCAAATTTTCTAATTCCTTTAGTATGACAAACTTTTCCATATATCAAATTCATAAATTAACATATTTGATTTCTATTTTAGAAAAACCATCGCACCAATAAACATCCCTATGTAGATCAGTATTTCTTCTTGTAAACTATTTCTTAAAACCCTAAGCAACCTTTTCAAAATAAGAAAACAAAAAGACAAGCAGAAAAGAAAATATGAAAGATTTTGTAAGTTTTGTTATAAAAAATGTTCCATATTTTATTTTGTCAAACAATTATGTCTCCTGCAGATAATAACTAAATGTATTTAATATCTCTTTACTTTTGCTTAGATTAACTATGTAAAGAGAGATTAACTATGTGAGATGCAATCATAATTAAGTAAATACTACAATCTGTTTGCACAACTAACACACTTTTCATTAAGACAATGCCCAGTCTTTAATCACATGAGTACCCATGAGTACTCATGGGTATATTCGTATCAACAATTGCGAGTCATATTCATTAGCCAAGTTGCAGTTGACTAAAGTGCCACTCAAAGAATGAGAAAAAAAACAACAACAAAAACAAGTTAAATAAGTGCAACGCGTAGCAATTTCAAAGCATTTACCGCACGCAAAATTCAAATCAACATTTGACCAAAAAAAAAGACTGAAAACCGGTTACATCAACAACGACAGCAACAACAATAACAATAGTAACTGTATCATCATATATGTATGTCTATAACTGTAACCAACATGCAACCAACAGAAAATGTGCCCAAAAGCTTGCGGCACAGAGCTATCATCAAGAGGAGGAGCAATCGAAACCACAGACAGAGAAGAGTCAGATACAAATTTGTATCTATGTATCTATCTATCTGAGTTGCTTGTTGTGTCTGTGTGTGTGATACACACATATCTAGTTATTATTGAAATTAAATTACCCCTAATTGAATCTGAAATGGTCAATAAAATCGCATGCCGACAACTATTTTGTATGGCTTTGATAGTTGCCCCGCCGCCGGCTGTTGTTGCCTCAATCCAATTGTTGTTGTTGTTCCAATTGTTGTTGTTGTTGTTGTTGTATTCAACAATTTGTTTGGGTTTTCAAATTTGCATATGCATGGCAAAAATTTCATTTTTCTTCACTTCTTCACTTCGGCTGCTTGTTTTATTTTAAACAAATGCAAATTGAATTAATTGTTGTTATTTCCCTTAGATCGGCTATCGCTTAATGTGGCAATTTGTCTTTGTCTGTTGTGTGTGTGTGTATTGAATTGGACCCTCAGATAGAGATAGAGATCTTTCTTTATGATATGAGGAAATTGTGCATTTATTTTCTTGCTGTTTAAATTTTGAGGACAAAAACGTGTTTTTGATAGTTGAAGAGACTGCACAATATGATAACTAATACATATGTGGATTGTTTATAAACTGAGAATATTCAATAAATATGGGATTAGGTCATGTTTATTCTTAACCCAAATATTTCATTATTTGTACTTAAGTGAAGTGCTTTCAGATTGTGTAAAATCATTTCAAATCTAATCTAATTTTTGTGTATATATCATTTATTCGATTCTCAGATTCAGATCATTAAATTCTTACACTGCAAATAATCTTTCTTTATGTAAAGATGAAAGTTGATGCTGAGCAATAGTTAACAGATATGGGAAGACAGCAAGTGATTGTTTGTGATTCTCAGACTGATCGCTAAACACTTCAACTCTAATCGAATTGATCGGACTTTGTTGGACTGCAATAATTGTTGGCTTGTTAGCCAACTTTAATTCCACTTCAATTTCCATTTAAGCACTTGGAGAAAAAAGCACGTTTTATTTCTCATGAAGAATTGACGCGATCGTTGATCGTTTCGACGTGAAGAAGATCAGAGAATCAGAGACATTGACAGCAACAACAACAACCGAAGTGAAAAAAGCTAATTAGGTTGGAAAATACAAGAGAGCAATATACTTACTTATACTTACTTATAAACAGCAAAAGATCAGCACCGATCAGTGATCACAGGACAGACTTATAAAGAGGGGCACAAGTAAATTACATGCGAACATGAAAGATGCAGATAAACATGCCAAACAAAATAAAACTCAACGACAACGATCATTAGGCCAGGCCAGGTTAAGACAGACAGACAGTCAGACAGACAGTCAGCGAATTGATGATCAGTCAGTGATCTATCGACATCTCGCTGTCTACTTCTCCATGTTCCTGTTGTTGTTGTTATTATGTATGCCAAACAAAGTCACAACATGTGGACAACATGAAAAAGGCAGCAAATAAATTGTGCTACATGGAAACATGGAACATCATGAGGATCGTCATGATCATGATCATGGAACATGGAACAAGTCGCATACACAAGTGCAACCTGATTTGGTATTGGGGGGAAGAATCTGATATCTGGAAACTGTGCATAGTTCGGTGTGCCTTCAATCACAACGCATTCCATGGAACTGTTTAGCGTTTAAAGATCTCCAGACTCCATCTCAGTCTCACTCCGAGTCTCAACCAGGCCTAGAGACAATTTGAAAATTGGCTGGATTCTACAAAAAAAGACTAAAAAATGCAGAAAGCTACGGTGGAGCAAGCTCGACAGTAGGAGACCCTGTACTTTTTAAGTGCAAAGCGTTCACTACAGATTGTTTCAGTTTCAAAATCATAGATGGCGGCACTACGAAGATATCAGTTGAACTTGAGATATAGATGAATTTACATGCCAAATTTGGTGTCTCTAACTCTTATAGTCTCTGAGATCTAGGAACTCAAAAAAGGCACAGACAGACAGACA
The DNA here is from genome assembly GCA_037043535.1 of Drosophila putrida. Taxonomy (NCBI): domain Eukaryota; kingdom Metazoa; phylum Arthropoda; class Insecta; order Diptera; family Drosophilidae; genus Drosophila; species Drosophila putrida. The sequence goes on from JBAMBI010000465.1 coordinate 637,003, forward strand.
TGGTTATATCGACTCGGCTGTTGATGCTGATCAAGAATATATATACTTTATGGGGTCTGCCACGCCTCCTTCTGCCTGTTACGCACATTTGCACAAACGTAATAGACCCATTTGTACTTTTTTAAAGTACAGGGTCTAAAAATCCTCCATAGATGGTAGGACACGCGCAAGACTTCCTGTATGGGATTTGCCAACACTTGTGCTTTAGCCTTGGCCCCTTTTGAGTCAAGAGTGCAGACAAGAGTGCAGCAATTGTGGCCAAGATTTATTTGCACGCCCGCGCTAAGAGGGCTAAAACAACAATACACAACTTGGCCTGGTGCAAAAAGGCATTCTTTATGTGCTTGTAAGTTGGTCCTAACTCTTGCCATATTTTGGCCTCATCGACAAGCAAACGAAACCAACTAAACAACAGCAACAACAACAACGACCTCTGCTTTAGGCCAAAAAATCTTGCGCGTGACTTTGCGTTTTCTCTTGTTACTGTTGTTGTTGTTGTTGTTGTTTTTCTCTCTGCTTTTGCAAGTTGGTTCCTCAAAAAGATTCTCACGATACTTTACCCAGCGGCTTTTCAAATTGGTTGACAAACTAGCAGCATCAGCACCTTCTTTTCAACCTCCTCCTCTTCCTGCTCCTCCTTCTCCTTCATCTTTTACCTGTCTTAAGTAATTGTATTCCGAATGCCGTCTAATATGTTTATTGGAGTTACAATTTAAGCTCGGCAAAAGAACTCGATTCTCAGTTTGAGAGAGAGAAGAACGTGCATTGCCTCTAGCTTTAGATTTTCTCTAGTGCAAATTAAGTGGTAGCCAAATGTGTTTTTTGTTATCCAACTTCGAGAACTTTGAATGCTACCCACTGAATCACTGAATCACCGAGTAGGTCGTGGGTTAAGCTGCTGTTGAGCGTTTTTAATGAAACAATTAGTTTCAGAGCTTGCAGCATTTGCTAATCGTGGGAGAATTCAAGGAGAAACTCAAACTGGAACCACATTGAAAGAGTGAAAAGTTTTACTATTACTTAAGTTTTACCTGGCTACTTTTAAACTATTATTAATTTATTTATTTTATTGAAACATTCCTCCCAACGCTACAAAAATACAAATATACTTATTAATGAAGGCGCAATTAATTAAACACAATTAATCACAATTGATAAAAGTATTGATTTGATTTGAAAATTATGGATATCACATTCTGATAATTTGAACATTTATTTTTATTAAATTAAATGCTTAACATTTATATTGAAGTTTTAAATGAAGAAAACTGGATACCTAATTATAATAAATAAAAAAGTAATTCCTTTCTTACAACTTAAAGTTGATTATTGCTTCCTAACTTGTTTTATAAGAATTACCAAATCATCTGAATACTTTTCTTAGGTCTGATATTCTTTGCAACTCTTGCTCCTTTTTTTGCCAAAACAACTACAGTGTATTGTTTTTAACAAAGCTTAACTATACATTTGAATCGTAAATTCCAAAGAGTTTCATTCCAATCTAACTTGCTTTAAAAAAATCTAGTGAACATTTAGCAAAGCACTTGTAAATTTTTCTTACCCTTTTATTCATTTATTATTCCAGCAAATTGAAAGATTTATGTCAATTCAAGGTCTTTTTGAGGGGAACTTGCCAAATGCACTTCAAAACGAAATACAAAGTTGAAAATTATGCTTATTAATAAATGCAAACATCCTGTTTAAGGTCAGTTCTGCGAGTTGTGAAATCTGAAATCTGGAATCCGAAATCGTGCATTTGCTTTAATGTTGTCTGCTGACTCCAATGTTGTGTCCCTTGACGAACTTCATTAAGCGTTGCGACAGTTCCCGCAAAATACAAAAAAGAAACAGAGGCTCAGTTGATTTATAAGCACTTAGGGGGGACATTGAGGTGGTGAGGGGAAGGGTAGAGAGGAGAGGAGAAGAGAGGGACATCCTGACAACTGACAATATGGAAGTCAAAACGAGAGCGAGAACAGCTTCAATGTGATGAGCAATTGTGGCAAAACTTTACATGTGGAGCATTGACTGTATGGCAAAGGGGCAGTGGCAGCTTAGGATGAGGAGCGGGGGTTAAGCTGCAGGTGGAGGGGGGGAGACAGGAGAAGCGTTACAACGAGAGACATTGACATGAACTGCCGGCTAATCGACAGACCCCAAAGAAACGTGAATACAACTAGGGGAAGGGGAAGGGAGGAAAGGGGGACGTGTGTGGCATGTGGGGTCAACTGTGCCTGCCACACACTGACTGCTGTAAGTCGACTGACAAGGCGACCCATTTGTTGTTTTCACTTGTGCAACATTTCACAGACACTTTACGTTACGAAGATACACGGTTTTACTTTTTGTTGTAGTTGTTGTAGTTTTAGTTGTTGTTGCTGCTGTTCTTATACTCTGTTGTTGTTGTTCTCGTTGCTCTCGTTAATGTTTTTGTTGTTGTTGTTGCACCGCCTCCAAGAACATTAAACGTGCTTGTATGGCAGTAACTACTATAACTATTAGGATGGCGATGACTTCGAAAGGTTCTACTTGTTGTTGTTGTTGTTCTTGTTGTTGTTGCTGTTGTTGCTGTCAATGTTGTTGCTGTTGTCTAGTTCAACTTTTTTGCGGCGGCTTCCTGCAAGTTTTTCCTCAAGTGGAGCTGAAGCTGTAGCTATGGATGTGGATGTGAATGCGAATGTATCTGTATATGTATCTGTATCTGTATCTGTATATGTATCTGAGACTAACGACGTATTTATGCCTAGCGACAAACTGTGGGAACAAATAAAAATTTAGCGAATTTAGCCAGGGCAACAGTTCCAAAGAGAGTGGGAGATACAACTGTATAACTTGTCATAGAGATGAGACTAAGATACGATAACGAATAGAGATCAATATTGATAACGATATTGAGAATGAATGTTGAGAATGAATGTTGCGAATGAATATTGAGAATGAATATTAAGAATGAATATTGAGAATGAATGTAGAGAATGAATACTTAATAGAAATTAAAAGATTTGCAATTTAACTTAATAAGCAAAGTAAAATTTTTAATATTTGTTTAATCTTTTCACTATGTCAATATTTTAATAACAAAATTTGAAATGAAAATATTTTAATAAATTCTCGCTACAATAAATAATTAATAAATTAATATTTATAACTTACCTTTAATTTTTTAGAGTATTTTGTTAGCAAATTATTTAAATTTTTATCCAAATCTTTTACTACAAGTTTGTTATAAATATATATAGTTTACATAGAACTATCTTTAACCATCTCTAGCATCTCAAACTCAAACTTGTCGCTGTCAAAGTTACTCAAAGAATTTCTTGGCTCAACTATCATTAATGTCACAAAAAAAAGAAGAAGAAAATAGCAAACTGACAATTGACAATATTGTAAAGCCATCAATATTACAATATTTTTTACTTGTCGCCCTCAATTTGCGAAAAGTTTGACATTTCCACTGCATTCTTTTACAGGAGTTGCAACTTTGCTCTCCTCTGTTGCAAGGCAAATTTCTCACTGTCATTTGTTGCAGTTGCAATTGTTTCGATTTGTTTTTGTTTTGTTGTTGTTTTGTTGTTGTTTTGTTGTTATTCCCTCAACAACAAATCGCGAAATGCCTCCTCCAAAAACTGGCCCTGGGTACGTCACGTTTTTCTCGCATCTCGCGCATCTTCTTCATCATCATCTTTCTCCCAGGCCCCAAGATACCCTCCCCCTTCTCCCTTCCCCCTCACTCTTCAGTTTCATCCAATCGTTTTTTTGGGGCAACTTTTCCTCGTATTATTTTGCTTGTCAATTCCAGCTAATCCGGGGACAACACTATAAACACAACATTCACAGTTGAACTCTGCAATTTCCACTTTGGTCTTCTTTTTGGGAATATCCCCATTTTTAAATTGCCAGCAAATTGTACAAGTTTTAAATTACTTCATACTATATCTATATCTTTAAAATGTTACTTGCATTTACAATAAAGTCATTGTATTGTTGTCATACACAAATAAAACACGATTCGATACCACAAAATTGTAAATTATTCAATCCCAATAAACAAGACAGCGTAAAAAGCGATCTTCATCTTTGGAACACTCCTTAATACTTCACTTAAGTCAATTATCGTCTTTTGAACTTTAACATTTACTCTTCAAGTGTAGATGATCATTTAAAAAATCAATTTTACATTGCAATCTTGGCAGATTGGTTTTTGGGAATAACTGCATTTTACAAATGTCAAAATGTTATAAAATATGTATATTATATATTAAAATTTTAACTCCATATAAATTGCGAATTTACCGCTTTTGCTTAAAAGTCCATTCATCCAAGTTTCGTGTTAGAAAGTTGAATATATCGACTCTAAAACTGCATAATCGAGGAGATTCTTAGATCTTTCTTAGATTCAACATTTTACAAATGTCAAACTATTATTAAATATTTTAATTATTACAATTTAAACTCAATAAATATTGGGAACTTACTTGCTTTTGCTTAAAAGTCCATTCCCCAAGTTGCATGCTAGAAAGAGAATTTATAAATGATTATTATGCAATATCCCTGAATAATCGAGTATATGTTTTGATCTCAAATGTGTATTGATGTAATTGAAGCTTTCGCTATATTTTTGAATAAAACAGTTTGATTTTTTGTAGAATCTTTCAATAAGCTGAATAATTACAAGAGATTCTCTATATTTTTAATAAAACTGTTTAAATCTCCAACTTTCATAAGATTTTCACCACCACTGAAGAATCGAGTAAATTCTTAGATCTCAAATGTGTATTGATCAACAATTAGCAGTTAGTTTTATTAACAGAATATGTTTACAAGTTGTAAATTACAATAGATTCTCTATATTTTTAATAAAACTTTTAAAATCTCCAACTTTTAAAAGATTTCCACCACAACTGAATAATCGAGTATATTCTTAGAACTCAAATGTGTATTGATGTAATTGGAGTTTATGCTATATTTTTAAATAAAACAGTTTGATTTTTTGTAGAATCTTTCAATAAGCTGAACAATTACAACAGATTTTTAATTAAACTATTAAAATCTCTAACTTTCAAAAGATTTCCTGAAATTCTTCTTTCTTCTTCTGCAGACATTTTTTAATATTTATTCCCCAAGTTTCATGTTAGAAAGACAATTTATTATTGATTATATTAACTCTAAAACTGCATAATCGAGTTTATTCTTAGATTTCAAATGTATATTAATCTACTTAAAGTAACTTAAGTAAAATTGTTAAAATCTCCAACTTTCAAAAGTTTTTGCTGCAATTTTTCTTTCTTCTTCTGCAGTTTTTTAAATTAGTTGAAATATATTGTAATTTGCAGCATAATAGTAAAAACAAATTGTGGCAATTGTAACATATTCAACATTAGATGATGCTTTGACGACTGCTTAGGGAAATTTGCACAGTTTTGTTGTTGTTGTTGTTGTTGTCTTGGGGCCATAAATGATTTTTATGAACGAGTTTACATTCTTCAGTTTTCAAGTCGACAAGTGCCTACTGGGTGTAAAAGTGTGTGTGTGTGTGTGCCTGTGTGTGTGTTTGTGTGTGATTTGTTGCAGTTATCAGCATTTTTCATTTTGAATGCCTTTTGGCACTTGGCACTCAGAACGAGAGGTAATAGAGAGGAGGGAAAGAGAGAGAGAGAGGGGAAGAGAGAGAGACGGCACATCATCAACAGTAACTGTTGTGACCTGCCCCGCCCATCAAAAAAGGCCTTTGAGTGGGCGTCATAAGTCAGATTTATGTGTGCAAATAGTTTTGCGAGCTCTACACTCCTTACACACAGGGTGTTTCGAGGGTGGCAAATGGTATGCTGAAAGAGAGAGAGAGAGAGAGGGAGAGGAAAGAGGGAGTACAGCAGATGCCCGCCTTATTTTGTTATTGTTTTCTGTGGCTGTTATGCACAATATGATTTGTGAGTTGTTGTTTTTAAAAGTTTTGCCTCAAGGCGGATTTCTCCCTCTTCCTATTCCTAAAAACTTGGCAACGGTCAACTGGCAACTGCTTCTGTTTCTGTTTTGAGGTTGACATTCTCTAATAAGAAACGAAAAATTACTGTAAACAAACACGAAATAATAATAATATCATGAAATGCCTCACTTGACTTTAGCGAGCCTTGAAATACATAACTTTTATGGTGGATATCAAGTTAAAGTGTTTGAAATAACATCAACAACGGGGATAACTGATTTAAGATAAAATTTATTAGTTGAAAATGTTTTAAAAATTATTTTGTAAATGGGAAAACTCCTGGGAGTGATTGGAATACAAATTACAGTTTAGCAAGTAATTGTTTTAACAAAAGGAAAAAATGCGCATATTATATTCTGTTATAAAAATTATATTTCCTTAGATAGCTATATTATTTTCCATTTTTAGAGCAAGCTTAGAAAAGAAAATAATAAGTTCTATTGGGTTTAATTATTTTAAAATTAAATATAAATAAGAAGCAATTACTTGACTTCCGGAATATTCTTTCCATTTCACTTTGTCTTTTGAATCTATATACATAATTTTAACTCATTTACAAATCATTTTAAGTCTTTTCAAAGTAGCTGCAACTAAAATTAAATTGTTTTCTTTTAATTTAGCTTATTTCGTATTAGATTTTCGAAAATATGAGTAATACAGATTATATATTAGATTCTTTTCCCTAATTAATAATAAATAATAATGCAGTATTTCTGTAATGTAAATTTACAGAGATTACTAAGTACAGTCGTTGCTGTAATGTTTAGTTTTTTAAAATAAACTGTTAGCAACATAATCATGATTTACTTAAAGTGTAAGGAAAAAGGGAACATCGACTTCTGTCAGAGAAAAGCCTTATCTAAGTGAGGAAATCTCACAAATTATAGTTCTACAGCAGCCATTAAATTGGCCATTTTTCACAACACCAACGCGCTCAAGAGGGAGGGAGAGAGAGAGAGTTATGCGAAAAGTAGTCGATAAGCAACGGCATAAATCACAATTGCCAGAGGGTGTGCAAGAGCGAGATAGACAGATCAAATGCAATATCGAAATTATGTATATGTGTGTGAATAAAATGCAGTTATAAGCTTACCCCATTCCATTTGCCGCTGATCCAAAGATAATCCGCAGTTGCACTTGGCAAAATAAAGGAAAGAACGAAGAAAAAACAAAAACACACAACAATTCACTTGAGAGCCGAAAATAAACACTTCATTATTAGAAACACATGTGAATGGCTGGGGGGTAGGGGGTAGCAATGGCAAAAGGGTTGAGACCGAAAATAAATAATATGTATGTATATATGCTCCCAGTATTTCTCTTTATTTCGCTTCTTCACAAAATATTTAGCACTACTCGCTGCGGAAATTGAGCGGGGGTGGGGGTGGGGGAGGGATATGCTGCAAAAATGACTGTAAATGCCACTCGGATCCGGATCCCCCGTCGGGTGGCAAATGCAAATGTGCCGCGTAATGTTGAAAACTCCCGCCACGAAACACAAATTAAAAAGCGAAGGCGCAAAATGAAAATGAAAACTAAAAACTCCAAAAATAACTTTACATACAGAGCGTTGTGCTTATAATGTAAGCAGACAGGAGCATTCAGTAATATTGTAATTTATGCGTTATTCTCGCTTCTCTCGCACTTCACTTCTTTACACACTTTTTAATCACTTTTATTATAGACGCGCTGCCGAATTTTCTCAATTGTACGTCGCGCGCGCTTCGCGTGTTAAAATCGAACTGAAGACCAAATGTGATGATTGCGTCTTCCAATGGGATGCTTTCGTTAAACTAGCGACGATCGCGTGACCCGAACACACAGACACGATTCACCATGCCAAGAGATTCATTTTGTCTCATCGTATTCGTGCTTGCTTTAAGCAACACGATAAACGCACATTCCCAACTGCACTGTTGTTGCTGCTTAGAGAGCGCGCCAATGGATTTGAGAGAGAATGCATTACAACAAGTTGACCCCCTCACAGCTGTTGCTTCTTGGCACTGCACGTGCTTGCATGATCACGAGTGAGCGCCTGTCTGAGCGAGAGTCGAAGCAAGAGAGCGTGAGAGCGACGCGTCGTTGTGTGTTCATTTGCGGCGCCGAAAAAGCCGGTAAAATGAACGCAGCTCTGTTTTGTTTATGTTTTGGATGAACTCGGTCTTGTTATGAGTTCATTCTGAGAGTTTGTATTTGCAATCTGCCAAATCAATTCCAAACGGTAATAAATCATATACATATGCTGTTATATAAATAGCAATATATTGTTTACAATAGTTATTTAAATAAAATATTCGCTTTTGCTATCTGTATCCGGTGGCAAAGTTGACAAAGGTTCATTTTGCACGTCAATAAATCCGTTATTCAAAGCAACTTTGGAACATTCCAGCAGCTCTCATTAGTCCAATGATAAAGCAAAAGTGCGATTAAAAATAATAATAATTATAAATCTAAAGATCTTGCCGTAAAATGTTGCAAGTTGTGGCAATCTGAAGAAGAAGAGGAGGAGATGCACTAAAATGCGCTAATGATAGAAAAATGGGTTGGAGTCCCACAGACTTGACCCAAAGAGCTAGTCAGAGAACCAGTTCCAGTCCCCAGTCATTTCCCCCATCCCTCTCTTTCTCTCTCTCTCTCTCGCTCCTTCCCTCATTATTGAAAATGTGTGACAATTATGAAAGGCGATCGGCGGCAAGATATTAATGGCTGGCGGCGGACAATAACAAAAGAGCTTAAAAGAGTGACAGGCAGCTACAGAGAAAGAGTGGGGGGGAGTGGGAAAGCGGTAGGAGGATGAGATAGATAAGCATCTCGAAAAGCTTCGAATAATACAAAAAGCGTCGACAAAACAAATAAACGCAAAAAATTCTTTTCAAGCGTAACGGAAGTCGTTGAGAGTTAAACGGTCAACGGGCCAACGGATCGCATCGAAACGGATTGAAATTTAAGTTGATGTCGGAATAGCTACCGGATGCAAACCGTCCAAAGCTGCGATGAGCGTTGTAACAACTCTTTAACTACATAATACCAAATGCAGCCAGTAAAACTAAAACTAATTTGTGGCATGCTTTTTAAAGTGTTGACAGTCGATAAAATAAGATTACATAGAATTAGATCACTTTTAAGTTTCAAATATCTTATAGCTACTTGTGTTCCTAAGCTCTTCCGTCAAAAGAAAGTGTCTATTAGCAAGTTCTCACTAAGAGCGATATACATTTCTATATACATATTTAGTGAAATATATTTTAAAGCAGAGAAGTACACATTCTAATTATTAAGCTATCTGTTATATTAAATAATAAATAGCGTATCTTTGTTTTTGATCTCTAGATTGAGATCGTAACTATATTTATTTTACTTAAAGTTTAAAGATACATACTGAAGATACATATTTTAAAGTTTAGTGAATATCCAAAACAATAAGCTTAATCCTATAAACATATACCGATTTAGTATGAATTTTATTTAATAATTTATTAAGTATTCAGTTATTTTAGGTATTATAATGAATTGAACTAATTAGTTTCAGGACTTTCTTGCAGTTTAAAAAATTGAATCCAAATAGAGCACAGTATTTATCTGTAGTGCACAAGCAAAAAGCCAAATTTTAAAGGACTTGACAGTATCTATAAATATTATAACAAGCCAATCCCAAACATATAGTATATGTATCTCATTTCAATCTTATTCGCACCTTTACTGCGCCATAAACATCAAAACTTTTCGGTGTAGTCTGAGATTGTTAGCTCTCACATAATAAAGACATAAATTTTTAAAGAACCTTACGCTGTCAGTCACAATGGGCGATTCCGAAATGATTAATGGTCTATAAGCTCCCTATTCGACTGAAATGAAAAAATAGCAATCCGCATAAATTTTACAATTGTTCAATAGATTTATTTTTTCTGTCTCTTTTTTGTAAGTCTTTTCTCGCAATGGTCGACAAACATTTGCACATAATCCGTCATAAAGTGGAAAATCAAGTAACTAAGTGATTAAAGCGGACCAAAAAAGGAAACAGACAGAGAGACAGAGAGAGAAAAAAGTCAAGAAATCAAATCCAAAAATATTCAATAGGCTTTGGATTTGGTTTTGGCTTTGGTTTGATTTGGTCTTGGTTTCGATTTATCTGTGGATTGGATTGGACTAGAGCTCAATAAAATGCATTTTGGTTGTTTGCCAGTTGCGTTGTGGACGCTTTTTAAGATTTACATAAATAAGTGCGCACCAAAAATGGGGATAAGAAATCGTCATCACATTTTATATGCATATATGTAGTATCTTTTTCTTCTTCTTTTCGTGTCTTTTACCAATTTGGTGGAATTTTTTTCTTTCAGTTTGATTACCTTTTTGTGGGGCCGTTTAGACAAACCGCAACGAATTTCTCGGCCTTTATCGGGATTTAATTAAAAGCTGCCGAAGTTTTGATTCGGTTTCGAGCTCCACGCTTAATGAGAAAACAAAGTCGAGTGGTAATCATATCTGGAAAATTTATGAACACATAAATATGTCTAATTATTTAGATAGGCTTGGTTCATTCTGATCGAGTCCGGCAACCATTGTATCTTAAAAAAACAAATTGATTTGTTCAGTTGTGAAATTTTGAATAAAGTCAACTTTTATTTATAAAACTTGAGGGTATTGAAGATTTTTCAGCTTTATAGAAACCATACTAAACTTTAATAATTTTCGTTTTTTAGTTAAAAACTTTATTGAAAAACCAAATATTCGAAATTACTTGCACTTCGTTTCTCGAAAAATTTAAGTAAATTGCGTTTTATAATTCCAGATTAAAATTGAAGAGTTTGAATTTTAATTAAAATACCTCACGTTTTTTATTGAATTCATGAAAAGTTATTGAGAGCCTCAGGTATAATTTAAGTAGCGCCACAAAAGTGGGCAGGTACATTTTACAGGGCGACACACGTTGGTGGACAAAAGGGAACAGGGTGGCAGCTAACCACAGCAACAAGAGGAGGTAAGCTCATAAAAAAAAGAGCCAAAGCAGCACGTGATAAACGCACTTAACAGGTAACACCCATTTAAGCGAATGATGAATTAACACACCGACAAGACCTGCAGACCTCAGACCTCAAAGAACCAGACACAGACACCAGGGACATGGGACTTGAGAGACTACAGCAGCCAAATATCTCAAAAAGCTTCAACTGCGCGTTTTATTCTGTGCCTGAGACAGAGTCTCAGCCAGTGTTGCCAGCTTAACGAAAGCATAAAAAGCTATTTTTGGTGGTAAAAGATAAGCTACATTTTGCATTAAAAAAATCTATCAGAAGCTAATGGTTCTTACTCGTTTAAAGTGCCTTCAGTGGATCCATTTCTGGATACAGAAAATTTTGTATGCAACTCTAGACTACAGAGAGTGTGACCAGATTCTGTGAACGCAAAAAGCTATAGGATTTTGGCGTGAGCACGGAGAAAATATTGTAGATGGCAAAATTTTCCGTCGCTCAGAAAGTGGCACACAAAATATGTATAAAAAAATTTGTGATTGAAAGTGCTTTTAGAGCACTTTTAATTACAATTTTTTATAAATATCTATAAATATTAAATATACATTCAAAGTTTATCTGAAAAATGAGTAGTCAAAGCCATCGCTTTGATATTTTCCTAAACACATTATATTTTGAGGAAGAGTATTAGAATTTTAAAGGTTATCACTATAATGGTCTATAGGTGCTAATCTAAAACCTTCTTCAGCGCTATGATTTAGACTTGCAGTATAATTAACTCTTAACATACTATACCTGGAGTAATTAATATTAAGTGTTATAATTAACGGACTAAAGTTTTGTTTAAAATTTTTTTAAACCTAAGAAAAAGCGACAAAAGAAACCAACAAATATTTTAAAAGGCCCCCAGTCCGCTGATTTTAAATGATTCCCACAATTGGACTTCAAAAAAAGGCTAAGTTTGATGTAGAAAAAAGCTGCCTTGGCAACACTGTTCCCTGTACTCTTTCCACTTTTCCTCTCTCTTCTCTCTTCTCTACACTTTCCCCTCTGGCCATTCTATGGATGTGTATGAGTGCCGTTTAGAATTGTGGGTCTGCCGTCTGAATCTTGTGGTCGCCGTCAGTTGCCCAACGGCTGTCAATAAACTTCTTCTTGCAGCAGCCGAAAAACAACTTCGTCTCGAACTCTATGTCTACCATATCGTTCCTTCTCTCGGTTGTCTGTCAGTGTTTTTTTTTTGAGAAAGTTGAGAAGCGCAGAAATTAGTTAGAAAGACGTGCGTAAGGTGTGTTTTTGAACAGTTCGCTTGCAACTTGGTGGCAACAAATGGCGGCCATGGCCCTGACTCTGCCTCTGACTCTGCCTCAGACTCTGACTCTGACTCTCACTCTGCCTCAGACTTTGACTTCGACTTCGACTCCGACACGTGCGTTTGTCAGCCTTTCAGCTTGTCAGTCATTAAAACTGACGCAGTCTTCGCAGTTTTTCAAAAACATTTTCAACACTTCTTAGACCCGAACAAATTTGCCTGCATTTCTCGACCATCGGCGCGATAAAAGTGTCAGTTGCAAAAGTTTCAGTTTCAACTAAAGAGATAAGCGGCAAGGATTGTATAACTTTGAAGAGACCTGCATTCAAATTTCGACCTATAGTATGCCAGATATATGATACAATTAGTAGTCCGATCTTATCCAAATTTGGCCAGATTGTATAAGTATTACAATACCATCTGTGTTTGGTTAAGATAAGTATGTTAAGAAACAATAAAGTTGGTCATACTATAAGACTTTTAGTTGAAGTTGATTTCTATCTGATCGATCCTATGGCAGCTATACGATATAGTGCTCCGATAGAGCAAAAAGACGAACCTGTACCAAGTTTGATCAAGATAGCTTTCAAATGGAGAGACTATTTGCATGGAAACAGACAGATGGGCAGACAGACGAACATGGCTATATTGACTCAGCTTGTCGTCCTTATGGTTAGTATACATACTTTATGGGCTCTGACACGCCTCCTTCAATTCATTACAATTTTCATTGGGTATAAAAAAACCAAACCAAAAACATTTATAAAATTAAATCTCTAGTTGTAAAATGAACATGGGAACGACAGTTTTTAAATTGGATCATATTAAGCTGAAGGATTGTATAGTATTAAAATTTTAGGCTCCAATGATATCTGAAAAGCATATATTATTAATATATTTAAACTGCTTTAATTTAAGAAAAAATATAAATAAGCATTTTGAGTTGTTAGAAACCCGCAGTAAATGTAGTAAACTAGATTTGAAATGTTTTTAAAATAAAACTAGTTATGTCTAAATTTAATTTATAAATTTATTTACTTTATTACTTTTTTTGTAGCTTCAAACTTTAAGAAATAATAAAGATAAATAAATTTGTTTTTCTAGGTGTATTAAATTAGTCTTATTTATTATATTTATATAACCGAATAAAATTTATAAATATTGCCACTATCTTTGCTTTCTTTTGAGTTTATATTGTTTTTATTAAATTTCCAAAATATTTAGCTAAATAGTGATAAGAATATTTGCAACTGCAAACGTTATTTTTAATTAATTAAAAAGACTTTTCGCTGCTTTAACTAATCTGGAATATTTTCTTTGCATTTTCAAGATATTTATCGCTCTTCACTTTAACTCTCGTTCGTTATCGCTTAAATATCTTTAACGACAATTAACTTTCAACTGCTGCTCCAGCAAAGTCATTAACGAACTTTTTTTTTTGGCGCGATGTTTAAAAAAATGCGAATCCACTTAACATGTTTTAAAGGCAGCCGGAACAACAACAACAACAACAACGAAAACACCAACAACAGCAGTAAGTACAACATGGTATAGCAACTGCGGTCATTTAGAAAGGTCAACGTGGATGCCACAAAGCGGCAGCTACAACAACAACAACAAGCTCTACTTACAGCCTCCAGTTGGCAGTTCATTATTGATTTTTAGTCGGCAAAAAAAAAAAAAGAAATGATAAATAATTTAGTTAAATATTTTAACAGTAGTTTTTGCTCTGATGATGCCTCGTTTTTAATGTTTAACAAGTTGTGTGTGTGCGTGTGTGTGTTGATTAAAAAACATCATTAATAAAATATTTATAAAACATTTCCCCGCAGCCTTTTCTCTGATTTTAATTTGTCATTTAAAATGAATTTTAACACTCAACGTTAGTTTTGGAGAGGTTGTCTGTCAGCGCAGAGGATTTAATTATACTTAATTATAAATGAATGATTTATTTAAATGTGTTATCTTTGGGACTACTAATTAAAATTAATATTATATTGATTAAATGTATTTAATTTCATGTTGCCAAGATATTTTGGTAGCTTTCAATCTTATTTCTACCTCAAATTTCTTATGTTCAAATGAATAATCGAATGATTAATAGTTTCACACAACGTGTGGTCCATCAAGTTGCTCCCATCTCTTCCTCTTCTCTCTTTCCTCTTCCTCGTTGGCTTTGTATATTGTTATTTTGCTGTGGCAGCTCCGCGGGATGCTAACAGGCATCTCCACTGGGAATCTCTTCAAATCTAATCGTGGCGTGAGAATTTTGCGTAAGCGTTTTTTCACTCAATTGTGTCTGATTACTTGCCTCATTTTCGGGTTGGGATATCCAAGTGTCAATACATCTCTAATTTGTCAGATATTAAACACAGATTCCGAGGTGTGAAAGTTTAGCTTTTGTTTTATTTATAAAATTTTCATTAAAGTAAAAGCAAAAGTAATTACATTAAATTTGGGCTGAATAAATTACTCTTATTTAAGCCCCAAATTATTTAAAATTATATATAAATTGTTATTTAAATAGGCATAATGAATGCAAATATTGTCTTTAAAAAAATGAATCAAAATATTCAGCAAATTTGGGGGTCAACATTTAATTAAAAGACTGTCAATTATGATATTTTTCGAAGTTCGCAAATTTATTTCTTGGACCTGCTCTAATTTTAGGTCTTCTATACCTTATGCTATCAATAAATTTGAGTTGGTGAATTTAAAATCAATAAAGTGAACTATTTTAATTTATAAAGACTTAAAAAAAGTATAACGTAAAAGAAAACAACATTTGGGAACACAAATGATATAATTAATGTTGTTAAGATTTGACAACTTTAAAATTTATGGAGTTAAAATTACTATTTTTAAAATGTTATAAAAGGCCTTGGAATACATTTTGATCAATTTAATTAATTCTAAAATATGATAAACTTTTTTTAATGACATATTGAGTGGTTTTTAGTTTCAATATATATACAAAAATATATATTCAATGGATATATGTAAATATGTATATATTATAAATACGATCAAGAGACACGAAAGCTTGGATGTGGATTCCAGTAATTATACCCTGTGACCGGTAGTCAAATAATTAACACGTTATAAAGATGATTATATAAAATGACATTAATAATAATCGTGTAACAGTGTTATCATTTATCAAGACCTATCAAATATTTGATCAGAATTAAAATTTATAGCTTACCATAGCTCATAATTATGGTGTTTTTAAATATGTACAAACACATGTTCCTAAGTAAATACAGCTGACAGCTGTCTTTATCTTTTAATGTCTCAAATATTCCTCTTTTTTTCAGCTTCTTTCCATCGTACTTTAGGTATTAGTCATAAAATTCAATTTGATTTGAAACGGCTATTAAAACAGTGCTGTGTAACGCCTCCAATACTTTAGCCGAGACACGTATTAAGGGTGTGGAGCGCAGCTGCGATTTGTGTTATACGTGGCTTATGAACTCACTAACAGATGGTGTACCGGATGTTTTAATAATTTCCTATGAGATTGCGCTCCTAGATATTTGCTAACAGACATCTCCACTGGGAGTCCCTTTAGAGGAAATCAAGGGATATCTGAATGTCAATATAAGTAGCTCTTCTATGTCTGATTGAAAACACAAATTTTGAGATTTGAAAGTTTAGCTTTTGTTAAATATAACTTTAAATTTGAGTGTAAACAAATAAGTAAAAATATAAATGTGAGAATATGGATGTGGGAACCATGATTAATTACATATTCCAGACACTTTTTAAGTCTGAACGCAAATATTGATATACAAAATAATCTTGTTACACTCGAACAAATTCAACTGGTACATCAAAACAGATGGATGTCGGCCGACTTCTTTGAAACTGGTCAAATGCTTTAAAGGTGAATCGCATTTTATGTTGACCATTAATGCTACTAGTGTGCCAATCGAAAGGAATTTCCATATTAAAGGATTCGTGAATAAGAGTAGTCTGCGAATATAAAAGTTCAGATCGTTACGAAAAGAATACGAATGTCGTCAGAACTTACTCCTGGATAAAGGCATTGGTCCTTAACGGCATTTAAATTAGTGATGTGTTGCATCCATGCATTGTACCAGTATTGATTTTTGTCGTACATAATTAAACAGAAACTATATACCTTTATCGAGTATGCCGTTTTTTCCCATGAACCACGATCAAATGAAATTACTTGCATCCCGGCCTAAAAACAAGAATAATCGATCATCAAATGTTAAATATACTAACAGTTTGATATTACCTCGATCCGATCTGTAGGCTTAATATCCCATATAAAAGTTGCATTTCCTGACACTGTAACTTTGTAAAAATCCGGTTTCAGGCTTAAATCGGACATATCCCAAAAACCATGAACGTCGAGAACGCTGTCTGGTTGATTTTCACACTTGCTGAATATTTCGTCATTTTGTAGAATAGTTGTATATTTGTAAGCTTTTGAAGAGCAAATAAACTTTACTATGATTAGTAGACCGACTAACCCAATTCGATTAAACATATTTAATCAAGAGTCACGTCAGCTTAAATGCAGATTCCATTATTTATACCCCCAAACCTGTAGTCAGATAATGTATAAATAATACTTTAGGCTCAGTTATTGAAAATTACATCAAAAGTTATCGTGTCACTCTGTTATCATTAATCATGACTTATCAAATATTTCATCACAAATTAAGTTTATTACTTACACAAACATTTAATTATGGTGTTATGCACACATTTTGAGATATTCGATAGGGCAACTACGGTTGTCATTATCGTTCCAATATTCCAATATTTTAGAATTTTTCAATTTGAAAATGAGATATAATGATTCACATAAATGCATTATGTACTTATAATCTTCCATTCAATATTTGATAAAAATTACTAACCAGACGGAAATTCAACAAACAGCCATCCCTATTCATAAAAAAATACATATAACACTTAAATTAAAAAATTTCAAATTTTGCGCCAACACATTTGTACCAAATTTGACTATCTTTGCTTATTTCAGGGTACTGAGTTGCCACTTGATATCGTGATGACTGTTATACGTGGTTCATGTTCTTACTAATAGATGACATTCTGGGACATTTTATAATGTAAATTTCCTTAGAGATGGCGTCCTGGGATATGCGATGAAAAATATAATATTAGACCCTGTGCAATAAAAAAGTACAAAAGGGTCAATTAGGTTTATCAAAAAAAGAAGAAAAGTAGAAGCCTTGTCTTGTGTTTGCTTTTTACCACTGTCGAGCTTGCTCTACTTAGCTTTATGGATCCCTTTGCTATAATTTCGTATATAAATATATTTTGAAAAAATTTCCTTTCGATATGGCGTTCTTAGAGGTCGTTGTCTTTTCAAATATATTACTAGACAAAATAATAAAAGTTCCATAAATATTTAAAAAAAAACCAAAATCAGTTATGTTTATGTTTAGTTTCCACATTCGCTAAAATAATACTAAATAAATTAATTATTTTGAATATTTATTTATGTTGCCGTTTGTTTTTACGTTGCGTTAACCGTATTTGTAATTTCTTTTAATTGCTTTAATCTCAATTAAGTGAGTAATTTACACTAAAATCTAACAATCATTGCAGGTAAATCGAGAAACGTAAAAACAACGGCAGCATCGAAAACAACAACAACGATAACATTCATAAACTGGTGCATAATTAAATTTGATGTTAATGCGATAATTTATATTTAAATTCAACAATTGGAAACGTCTAATGCCTCTCGGTATTTTGGCCATTTTCGTACAGCTTTTTGGCCAATTTCGCTTAATGCCAATGCGGACTCGGAGTTCACTTTGTGGCACTCAGTATATAAAAGGCAATTAGAAATAATAACAACGGCCAAATGATGTTTTCAATTTCGACCGAAAGTAATGCCCATTGAATTCAGCTACTAATATAGCTGGCTCAAATGGGAAATGAGGAAATGCAAATTCTGGCCAGGTCCTGATCGAGAGAGAGGGGGAGAGAGAGAGGGGAAGGGGCAGTCTGAGGCATAAAATTTCATAAATATTGGTACAAATATCGCTGCAGCGTAAAAATAATTAAATTAAGTGCATATTATTCAATAATTTAAAAGTTGCATGTCATGGCCAATGAATTGGGCCAAAATCCACGTAATTTGCATAAATTGCATTGCTTTCGGCGGAATTTTGTTGGGGAAGTGTGAGGGAGGAACTTGATTTCTGCAGAATTTTCATTAATATTTTTCAAAAAAAATGTCTATGCATTAATTTGGCAATAAACTAGAATAATTATAATAAAGTCAGGGGATAAGCTCAAAAAGAAAATAGATACAAGACTGCAGGCGAGTGTGTTAGGCTGCAGATACCCAGTGCTTTGTGCTAATATATCACAAATACATTTACGAATCAAGAGTATTTATAATTTATTTGTTTTAAATACATTTTAAAAAAATGTTTCAGATTCAAGCATTTTCACTTATTGAAAGGTTGTTATAGACTCCTTTAAACTACATTTTCTCATTTCAAGAACAACATCTATTAAAAGCAGTGTGTACACACTGTAAATGTCATAAAGTTATACACCACCAGCCACATTGGTTGTAGGTATTGCTAATTGTTGTTGTTGTGCAAGTTGCAACATTTGTTGTTAGCAAACATCAATTAGCAGTATTTTTTCTCATGCTTTTCTATGAGTTGCACTAACTCGAACATCGTGACTTGTTCTTTTGACTTTTCTGGTTGTTTCTTTCTTTTCTTTGTTTGATTTTTTTAATTCTTTCTTTTGATTCTGTCTTAAGCATTGATATCCATTAATGTGCTCTCTTATTTTCTTATTTTAAAAAACATTAGAGCTTGTGCAAAAATATGTGTTCTGGAAAAAAGAGAAAGAGATTCTAAAAGATATATTTATGGAATAGAAGTTGACTTTATCCAAGAAGATAATTGTATAAATATTTCTTAAGAAGTATTATAGCTTTTCAGCTGAACAAGAAGTTGTCCTTAATTCGGTCCAATCAAATGTTGTGAGCAAATATTTAAAATGTCTAGTATAATTTTGTCTTTCTGAGCAAAAGGGAATTATAAAAGAATAATGTTATCCTAAAATTTAAGGAGGTATTACTGATGCTTGTTATTTCAGTGTCTAAATAATGTCTTAAGTGTATCACCAAATTATTAAATATCACTAGATAAACTACTAAAAACTGAAACTACTTAAAACTTTCAAATCAATTTTATAAACCAAGTATGAATAAGCTCTCTCAGTATATTCTAAAATAATGTTGCTAGTAACGACTTGTAGTCCACATAGAGTCCACACCCAAGAACACACTTAAGGTTCGTGTTATCTTTAAACTAATTGAGGCCATCAATTTGATCAACAAATTCTGTTCCGATTTACACAGCTCTCGTATTTCATATCGATAGCACAAAAGCTGCCTCATTTATTATGCGCCGAAAAAAATGTTATCGAGGCAAATCACATTAGTTGGGGATGGAGTGGCGGGCGACAAGGACGCCTGCCAGACGGTCGCAGACCTTAAAGGTCAGGTTAGCCTTTTTTATGACTTGCCAGTACCTCCCTCCTCTGTCACCGCCCCTGTTCTATTTCCCCCCCCTGTCATCAATTCTATTTTCTAGTATAAAACGCATTGCATGTTTGGCCTGTCGCCTGTCGCTTGCTTCGTTGGCTTTTCAGACTTTGCAGTGAATGTAAGTATTTTATACTTATGGCTAATAAAAACATGGGGTATGTTGAATATTCAACCAATTATAGATGGAATTAATTAATTACTTACAATAAGCATTCGACAAAAAGTAAGCTAAATAAAACTACGATATTGAGTTGAAATATTAAGTAGGTTAGGTTTTACATAAAATTAAATTAAGTACTGAAGAAAATAAATTAAATATTTAATAGAGTAATAAATAGAGAAAAATATTGAGTATAACAATAATAAAAGATTAAAATAAAATTGGAAAGAGCCTACTTTAAATTTATTTCTAACACCATCAAATCAAAAAAAAAAGATACATAAATATGATAATCTGATTTATAAATGTTTGTGTAAATGTTGTGTAATACTGCCAGTGATAGCAGGGTATTTTCTAGTCCATACCATACCATTGGCCAATAAATCCCTTGATTCAATAACAGCAACAAAGTAATTCTTTTTTTTTTTAATTCTAAATTTCATGCCATATTAAAGCAGCGACTAAAAAGAGAACGAGATTCTCGCCTCGTTAAGCGAGGATATATGAAAAAATGAAAAATAAATAGAAATGTTTCCCGCCGCAGAATAAAAATCGACTTTTTCTGCACTTTTCAATTTTTATTGTTTTATGTTTTTGGGGGTTTATTGATTTTTAAAAAATTATGCTTAAATGCTAACTACTAACAAATTGTCCTTTAACTAACGTAAATTTAATTAACCATTTGTATCGCGCCGTTTCGATGACGTTATTTTTGTTTATAATTTAATTTAATACATGTTATACAATATTATTATTATTTTTATTATTACTATTATAATTTGCTGTAATCCGTTGTATATTTCTCTATCTCGTTTTCTCGTTTGGTTTCTGTTCTTTGTTTTGTTTGTTTTTTCGCCACGTTGTGTATTTGCTAGTAAATGCAGAAATATGAAATTTGTTTTGTTTTCTTTTTTCATTTTTTTTTTTTTGTATCAACTTTGTTTTCCGTTAATTAAATTTAAATTTAATATTAATTTAATATATTTTTAATTGTAGTCAATTAGTCTAGTAGTTTTTTTTTTCTGTAAGTGTAGGTGTGTTTCAACGATTTTTTTTTCCCATTACATTTTCCAATTGGGAATTCTGCATCAAATTGCCTTTTAGTCGGCATTTCTGGTATGATTTAATATTTAAATTACAGAATTTATTATGTACAAAATTATGTTACAGTACTTTTCAGTTTGTTTTAAATTTCACCAAAGTTTCGAGCATTGTTGCCGCTGCCCCCTCAGCTTGCAACATCAACTTTTTGCTGGACACGTGACGCCTGGAGCGGGTGCAAAATCGGTTGGCAATCGGACACGTGCTGCTCCTGTCCAAAGCAAAGTCCAGAAAAAAAACTCAAAAGGGTTGCACCCAAATGTTGCAGGCAATGCTTGAGGGGGAGAGGGAGACAGGGAGAGAGAGAGGAAAAAGTGGAAAAGGGGAAGGAGTTAGGGGGTCTTTTAGTTCTAGCTTTTGGTCAGTGGGACCGCAACTTACATGCTAAACCTAATGTCGCATTTTTTTTACAGGGTGTTGCAAGTTTTAGAAACTTTTTTCTTTTAGTATTTTAATTATGCTTAAATTTAGAATTTTTTAGTGTAGTTTTTTGTTAGCATATACTTAACATTCGGTTGTATACGCTTAAGTATTCGATTTGCTTTTGATTTTAAGTTTGGTTCACTGGGAAACAAATACCACAAGAAATTGACAGAAATGCAGTATTCAAAAGAAAGACTTTCAGAAAATTCCAAATAAAAATACGTAAAAAAAATGTTACGTACATATTCCTGATTGGAATAAACTGTCGCTAAAATGTTTATAAAAAGAGCAAAACTTGTCAAGATTTGTTATTTTGATTTTCTTCTTTAACTATTTTCTATGCCGTACTTTAGTACATTTTATTTGGTTGGTATTAGAGAATTAACAGTACACGAATCTAACCTAAGAAACAGACACACACACACACACTCACTCACACATACATACATTTAAATTTATAGATATACATAGATATACTTAAGTTTTTAGTTGAGTTTTTTTGTTATTTCTGCAGAATCCACAGTCCACAATACACATTTGCTATGTGATGGGCCACATCCTGGCTGAAACATCATTTTTAACTACAACTTAACTATTTATTTTCAATTTGATTCTTTTTATTTTTATTTTTATAATACAACTTTGCCCGGTTCCGTGGTGGGGCATGCAACACCACCTCCGGGTCCGGCACCGCTGCCGGTTGCAACCACAGCCAGCACATTATCCATTGGCGTGGCGCCACCCACTTGAGACTCCTGTTGTTGTAGTTGTTGTTGCTGCTGTTTGGTTTTCGCTTTATCATGCACGTACATCGCGGCAAGGGCATTGAAACGTGGACCCCAATTTTGTAAATAGTTAAAGTCTTGATTCTCATCGTCGGTGCCTGATAGTTGGGGAGAGAGAGACAGACAGAGACAGAGACAGGGATGAGGTTAGGGGTCAGTGTCAAGGTGCGGGGGGCATAGTTTAAATTCACCTGATGCCAACGAGCTGAGAGATTCAGCAATGCTGCCACTTCCCTCGAACGTAAAATTTCGCAGGTCATCGAACGGAGGCGCATTGGGATCTTTATCGATACGTTGCTTTCGCTCCTCCATCAGATATGCCACATTCAATTCCTGACCCGGTGGCAACAGCGTCATCACTGGATCTATTTTCGTGGAAATCAGCTATCAGTATCTATCAGCTCTATTCTCAATCATGTGGCCTGTGGCACGTGGCACGTGGCAAGTGTTTACTTACACATTATGGGCATCTTACAGGCAGCAATGTCCGGTGGCATTGTGCCGCCTCCTTGTGCACTGATTGGTATTTGCAATGGGGTTATATCGAATGCGGTCATATCATCCTCACCGCCTCCTTCGTCCTCGTAGCTAATAACCGTTTCCCGTACATCCTTCTCAGTTCCGGAACGCTTCTTCTTCTTGCCCGTCTTACGCTTGCGATTATACAGCACGAATATCAGTGCAAGAACTGAGAAGACAGATGAAAACAATTCCGATATGTTAATAGTGAGAAAATGAGGCAAAAAGATACATAAGTAATCTTAAAGGGAAAAAATTAAATATACAATATTTATATTTATAATATACATATAATATCTTTATATCGAACAACTTATCATTGACCCAATATATTTTCATGCCAATCTATTAAGCAGTTTTTATGAGGTTTCAACAATTTGTTATAGTATCTGGTTTTGTCCCTCTTATGAAGATAGAATTAAAGTTCATCAATCTATGAAAGTTGCCCAAAAGCTGAGAAAGGTATTCTGAAATTTCTCTTAATTATAAAGCATTATTAGATTAAGTAATCCTAGTATGATCTTATGTAATATGTGACTGTTAAGATTTTCTAGTTCTTCAATAATTTAACAATTAATTTGTGTTCTTTTCCTGATGAATTTCAGAGTATGTCTCATAATATTTATCCTCAGAAAGCAGTAAATTAAATAAATAAATAAATAAAAATGGATTTAAATTAAAGTAATTGATAGTAGAAGAAGTATGAATTTATAAGGGAGGAATTTCCTAAAGAGCTTTATTTGATAATGTGATAATTAAAATGGCAGCAATAAAGACTCTCTAGCTTTAACGAAAATGAGACTCGAAATTACATACTCAACTTGAGTAATTTGAAATGAGATTTCAAAATTGCTGAAAACCCAAATCGTTTGTCCATTAGGAGAACAACTTATTTGGTTAGATAATACCAAAAGTTCCATGTATTCATTGAGCCAGAGACAAAATGCAAAAGGCACTTTGCAATTGTCCAACTGATAATGAACTATTTCTGGTCACCAACTTGTACTACTTGTAATTGTGAGGTTAAACTTTGCCATGAAAGAGATAGAAAGAGAAAGAGAGGGAGATGGAAAGAGCTATGGATAGATGACAATACGCATGTGCCTGTGATAGGGGCAAAGAGAGAAGTACTCCTACATGAAAGAAGCAGCCTTAGAAGAAGCAGCTAAGCGGATTAAGAGTCCAAAAACGAGACATTTCAAACGCAGAAAACTTGTTAGGTTCTCTCTTGCTGTTTCAGTTGACTTAAGTAGCATCAAGTTATTAATAAGTTTTATGCTTCTCCAATGCGGAACAACACTCGACTCTAGTTGCAACATGCCACCAGCGAGTGTAAACAACTTGCCGCTAAGAAAAATGTGAAAAATAAAATGGCAAAAAGAAAATTGAAAAACAGACAAACCGTTGAAGGAAAATGCATTTTATCATTTGTGCCTCAGTTGACAGCAATATTAACTGGGTTCAGACTTTGAAGAAGGCTCCCTTTTTGCCAAACATGACAGTCAAGTGAAAATAATTAAAACTCGGTTTCAATTTCACTTTTCAAATGGCGCTGCAGCGTGTTGCAAGTTGACTTTGGTTAAGCGGATTCATTAGTTGCAACAACTGGCAGCTGTTGCCTGATGAAGACACCGAAACAAACCCCAAAAAACTTGGCCAAAAAGTTCATTATTTTCAGCCCAAGACCTTAAACTTTTCAGCGATTCTCATTATTATGATGATCTTTAGATTTCACCCCAGCATTATTATCATTTCCACTTTCAAATTGTGTCTACATTTATATGTTTATCTTTTTATTTTTTTACATTTTTGTGGCGCAACATTTTTCTTTTCTATTTAATTAGCCCCATTAAACGTAAATGGAGTTGTTGTTATGGTTGTTAACCAACTGCGTCCCTTTGAGTTTTTATTTCTCACATTCTTGCCCCATTCCAGGCCTTAAATAAAACAAGCTAGAAGGCATCCTTGGGTCTAGGTTTTAGGTAACAGACAGCATTAAGTGGCTTTTGATACAAGTTGCTAAAATAGCAGCGGATGTCGCTAAAAGGTAATCAATGCAAAATGATAGAATTAGGAAGTTCAGGAAGTTGCGAGTGAAAGTATCTTAGACATTGTATAGAAAGAAGTCTTAAATGGAGCTAAGAGGGGGGTTAGAGAAAGGAATTATTCTCATACAATGTGCTACTAAAGTGACTCTCTTTGCTAATTAAACTAGCTAAATAAAACAACATAAGGTTGACTGACTAAATAATACATGGACTAATACTCTATTTCTGATTTTACCTTTAATTACATTCATTTAATATAATGTATTCCTTTAAGTTGCTTTTATGTTATGTATGTATGTAAAAACTAAGTAAAAGTATCTTGGGTACTTTACGAAGGAAATAATTCAATTTATTGAACCCAATTCATTGTAGATATGTTAAACTCAATGATTGTTAAAGGGACTGAATGTCAGATGGGCTACTTTAATAAAGTAAATAGAACTTAAAACGTATCTCTAAAGTTATTGTGAAAACTTTTTAAAAACTAATTTAATATTTTCCAATACTTTATTTTTGATTGGTTGATTTTTTGCATTTCTCTCATTTGTTAGAATTCTTAACGTCATTAAAGCAATGACAAAACTACGAGTAAACAAAAGAGTTAATATTGTAGTTAAAAGAAAAATATTTGAACTTTCTTTAAATTTGTAAAAGCTTTTTGTGTTTGTTGATCTTATGGATATTTTTGAATATCTTCCATTTACTTTTCTAAGTAAGTCACCACTTAAACTACTTTATGCATAATCCTCATCAAAGCTGTTGAGCTTAAAGTACGCACTTGATAATTGTTTGGTCAACCTTTCTACTAGTAAGAACAACACAGGATGCAGGACGCAACAAAGAGGATTCAAAGTCAAGTGAATATCCCTGAAACTAAGCAAGAATTGCAACATCTATGGGCTACCAAAAAATTGGAGGACTATAGAGTAACAACAAAGCTTGTTGTTTTTGGGTTGTTTCGGATGCTTTTGTTTACACTTAACTACACTACACATTTACACAGACTTTTTTTCTACGGTCATCTTCTACGTATTGTTGTTGATTTTTTCTCTGTACAAAAGTCCAGGTCCGTTGCTGTTGCTGTTGTATAGCAGCTCATCAGCAAAACCAAAAGAGGCAACGATGTTTCTCTTTACTTATTTTGGTTGCTTTTTATGTTGAGGGGCTTTTTTTCCATTTGCCTGGGAGAAAAGGCACTTGAAATTTTATGCCAAAAATACAGTTCAACGATTCTGAGATTACACAGGACAAAGACAACAGTGTTGGGATGATGGAGGGGTAGGGGTAGGAGTAGGAAGCGTTGACTGTAAATAATGTTAGATAATTATTTAGTTTGTTTTTGTCTTTACGCCACTTTAATGCAATAACAACAAAGGCGAAATTTGCCTTCCAGTGTTGTTCGTAGTTGTTGTCAGTTTCATGAAATTTTCACTTCATAAACTGAAAGTATCTGTGGAGTAAAGCAAGAGGGGGCTTCCTGTTGTGTCAGGGCATTCGTTTGCGTTTATTTATTGCGCCTATTTTGCGGTTTAGCGGTTTTATGGCCAACACTGCGTATGCGTACGAAAAAGGCAAAGGCAAAGGCAATGGCAATGGCAACGGGAACGGCATCTGTGTAATTAGCTGGCCCGAAACGCCTAATTAGCTTAAGGCTTGTTGCCATCGTTGTTGCAACTTCAAACCACAAGCCGGTTTCTCTGCTCTCTCTTTCTTGGTCTTATTAAAACTAGCCTCGATTACTTTCGGCCAGGCCTTGGATAAATCAGCTTCAGCTTTTAAATATGGCTACAAATAAATTGTCAGCAGCTGGGCAGCACACAGCAAAGAAAAGGGACATATAACACCAACCAAAAAGAATGAGAGAAAAGCTACGCTAATTGAAAATCCTTTGAAATCCCAAACGAGTCGAATTGCCTGCAACCGACGACCAAAATAAATTGTCGCCCATTGCGTATACGCCAGCGTGTACCATTCGCCATTTCCCCATCACACATTTGTCTGTGCAACATTTTTGAAAATGGTCAAATCCACTTAACGCTCGTTCGCTTGAGAGTCCATTAAGTGCCAGTGTTGGTAAATGCTACGCAGTTTAAATTGAAATCACATGAAATCTTTCGCGAAGCTAAAAACCAAATCCGATAAATTAAAAAACAGAGAACACATAAGGGAAAAAGAGCAAATGATTAGAAAGAATAGCAACTCTATTCGTAGCTTGGGTGACAACTCTGGTTTCCAACTAAATCCAAAATTAATAATCAGCTTACGGTCCATTAACGAGAAACTGTTAAAGCTGCTACACAAATTACATTTCATTCGATGTAGTTACTTATTGCGCTTTGAGCAGCTTTTTATAAATAACCAGAATTCATACGTGAAGAGGATAAAATATGAATTGAGCAGACAGAAAAAGAAGTATTATTATCCGCATTTGAAATGGAATATGTGTCAAGATTTAACTGCTTTTGATATACCTTGTACTCAAATGTGATGAAGATGTATAAAGATACAGTGCAATTCTCAGTAATAGCAGACTAGAATAGTATATGACGTTTACGTAATTGTTCTCACAATATTTTTGACAGACACTGGTACAGGGTATAATGATGTCATAAGCATTTGTGTCAAACGAATCACTTTTAGTCTTTTCAACAAAACGATGCTTAGTTTTATCTACAATGTTTAAATGAGAGCTCCCTTCAATAACTATCAGTAATTAATAAAGGGGAAATAAAATAAGGGTAGCAAAATACATAACATAAAATAAAAATTGTAGCTATCAATAAAACTTTAAAATAGATTTTATTTTTACATTTATTATTCTATATTTTTGTTTTCTTCTTCTGGATTGCTGGATGTGTTTTCTTATACAAAAATAATCAAGTAGCAATTTATGAACTCTAATCAAATACATAAAAATAAAGTGTTCATCAAACTTCTGTTAATTTAATTAATATTGCATTTTTTATGTTACTTTTGTCTTTCATATTCTGGATCCTTAATTAGCCTTCATGCAATCCTTGCATTTCGCTAACAAAACAAGTTGCCCTTGGTTGGCGTTAAAATAAAAACAGGACAAGAAATGTGCCACTTTACAAGTGTCCTTCTAACACCCATTCCTCGCTCAGCATAAACAGCTGTAAGGGTCCTGGGTGTGTGTTTGTGTGGGTGGGGTGAAAGGAGATGTCTTTTTTTTTGTCGTCGGGACTTAAGTGAAGCGCGTCCAACCTACTGAAAATTGCATTTACATGTAAAAACAGACAAACGAAAACAACACGCCACAGTTGGAGGTTGTCCTGAGAGCCAGACAGTGAGAGAGAGAGAGAGAGAGAGAGAGAGAGAGAGGGGGAGTAAAGGGAGATGACAGTTGCTCGTATGCGGATGTGAATGCGGCTTAAGCCGCTTTAACTGACACACATGCATGCCAAATTGCAGCAGCTTAGCGAGGTGCCCCCCCCTCCCCCCCTTCCCAAAAAGGGGGAAGGGAAGCAATGCAGCTGCTGCTGCTCTCTGTACGGTACTTACTCAATATGATAATCAGGCATACGAATATGGCGCCCAAGGCTCCCATGCTAAGCTTCAGTCGTTGCCCCTCCTGCACCAGTTCACAGTTCTCGCCCCAATATCCCTCGGGGCAAATGCAACGATATCGCAGACGCGGCTCCAGATTGATGCACGTGCCTCCGTTTAAGCAGGGCATGTCTAGGCATTCATTCCGATCGACACAGCCTTTAGTATCCGTTGACATAATGCGTCCCTCGCTGCAACTGTAAGCCAGAAAGAGAGAGTAAGAGAGAGATTGAGAAACAATGGGAGAAAGAGACAGCGAGTTAGTTTTAGTGTTACGTTTGTAAAATTCATGTTGTGCATAACTTTTTTAAAAGCTTTCAACTTTTTTTTGTTTTTATTTCAACGCAAAAGTTGCTGGCCATTTGGGAAGAGTTTCTTTTTTTTTTTTTTTGGAGTGTGGACTGGGGAAAAGTGGAAGTGGGAAACGGATACCGAGGTGGTTGTGTCCTAGCTCCGCAGGGAAGGAAAAGCCCAGCTTCCTATAGGATTAGTTTATAGTTTCTGGGAGTAATCTCTGTTTCACAAGCTAAGTCCAAAATGTGTTTCAATTTAAAATACTTTAATTATTCAAAGCTTTAAAAATGTTGTCACGATTTTGAAAGGGAAAACTAAAACTATGAATTTTAATAAAATAAAATAATGTAATTCTTAATACCACTTAAATAGAATGGAAGTTATTTAAATAGGTAAAATGGAGAAAATTAAACATTTTATCAGACAGCTCAGCACATTTTAATTTAAGATACCATAAACAGAATCACAGCTGCACTTATTAAATTGCCCTCAATAAGGAGAATAGCTGAAATGAAGCTGTTTTCTTCGTCTTTTCAAAAGTGTGTCATTGTAGGAGAAAAGAGCAAATTCGATCAAGTGGAAGAGAAAGCAATCAGAACACTGTAGTGCAGTTTTAAGTTGTTAAAAAAGTATCACAAGAATAACCGAATCCACAAAATTAATTTAAAGTCAATCAAATTTATATTGCGCATTGGTTTAAAAAAACAAGAACTTTATAAAGAGTTAAGTATGTATAAAAATAATTTCTTAGTTAATTTAAATTTCAGAAATAAAAAATCTAGATATCGAATTTTCGAAATATTTAAAAATGTTGGAAGATGCAAATAAATTGTTATATATAATATAATATATTATAATATTATTCTTAAATTTTATGTTATTGGATTTTTGATGTATTTCTTAGTTGTTTACTCCTTAGCTAATCGAAACCAATAAAGATTCAATAAATGAAAACAGCTCAAATTGCAAAAATAAAACTAAATTTAAAACTATCGCTTAAAAATGTGTGTCTAACTATTAAGTTTTACCGGAACTGTTTGATGAAGCAATTGATTGTATTGTAATTGCAAATCATAGCAAAGTTAAAATTTATTATTTTATTTCATATGATTTGATTGTGACAAACTCAAACTATTATCAATTATTGTTGACGAGTTATTGTATAGTCGCTTTATATTGTAATTGCTTATTATTGGCAACTAACTAAGTATTTTAAATAAATATCATTTATTTTAACTTTTATTCTGCAGTCTAATAAATCTTAAGTTAAGTGAGCAATCAATCTTAAATGCTTTAAAGCTTAAACTACAAACTTCTTTTCACTTTTTACACCAACACAGAGTAAAATATACATATTTTTACAATGTGGGTCAATTCATCTTGTTATGAAGCGTGTTAAGAGTGAGAGAAAGAGAGAGAGAGAGAGAGAGAGAGAGAGAGTAAGAATGAGGAGAGAGCGAGAAAGTGACAAGATTTCGCCGGCTGACACGAATCGCAAGGCCCGTTGCACAATGAAATTCGAATTGAGGGTAAAGTGAGCATAATTTATGGAATGTCGACACCTGGACATAAGGCAACGTTTTGTGTCCATATCCGGGTGGCACTATTTAAATTTGCTTAAAGCGCCAAACCAACAACTCTTCAATTCGTCTTACAAATGGGGCCAAAAGTGGGATACTATTCAAAGAGCAAAAATGCTGCCACCTCCACCCCCTGCTGATATAATGGCAAAAGTAAATGGAGCACGAAGCTGTTGGCCCTTAGGGGGGAATTGTAGAGAGCGGGGGTGTGTGTGTGTGGGAGATGTGGCAAAAGCATGATAGATAGGAACGAGAACAGGTTGGGGTCGTCTGTTTGTTCTCAGTGTGGCTCAAATGGAGTCACTCGGCAAAACTAATGATGTGGAAAATGTGTTCGCTTTTCCGCATGGAGTAGGTGTTGCAAATGGCAGCTGGCATCAGTAGCAGCAGCAGCAGCATCAGAAGTCGACTCTGTGGCAGAATCGAAAGTCATGCGATGGCATGCAAATACGGGTTCACAAGGAAAGTTATTTTTCATATAAAAAATATATGTATATATATTTATATATATTTAGATATTCTTGTGGTGGCTTTGCATCTGGGATGTGTCAGGACATGCTGATGACAATTGATATTATTTGTTTTGCCTTTCGATTTGTTTGCAACACAACCACCCATCACCCATCACCTCTTTCAGCATCATAAGTCGCTGCAGGTGTAGCTGAGTTTGGAAATAGAAAAATATACAGGAAAAGCAATACCTGGAAAAGCTCATGCTACAGTTGGCGCGCCTGATTGGGTTACGTATTTAAGAAAATCTTTGGTAGCACAATCTTGCAACCATATTTAATGGAAAGGGGGAAAAATAAATTGATATGGCTTAGAAAGCTTATGTTTCTTTTTTGGGAATATAACAGATATAGATCAACATTAGCCTCGCTTTGACTTTTTTGACTTTAAAATTATGTAAATCTGCTTTAAACTCAAATACCATTTACTTAAGCTAACTAAAATATGTTAAAATAAATGTAAAAAATAAACAAATTATTTGTGCGCTTCTTTCATTTCAATAATCAAAAAAGAAAAGAAATAGAAAATAATATCAATAAAACGAAACAATAATCAAGCTAAAATAGATTCAATTTAATCCAAAAAGCCTAAAACATTGTATGGTTGTAGTACACAAAATGGTAAAATTGAATTTAAATTAATAAAATTGCAGCTCAAACTGTAGCAGTTGTCTAATTGGAGCATTCGTTTGTAACCTGCTTACAAGCAAGTAAATTCCTTTTTTATTTTGGACAAGAATAGAAAATGTCCATTGTTGAATGTGATTTTGTTCCAAAAATACATTAACAAAGGACCTACAAAGTGAATGGGGAAACGGCGATGTGTGTGCAATTAGTGCAGTTAGAGCACACATATCACTTATGTGCCACAAAAGGAGGCAGTCACAGTCACAGTCGTTGCAGGTTGCAAGGTACACAAAATGTTTTATGGAAAGGAAAAAACACGCAAAATGCAGGCAACAAGGGAAGCATAGTTTACAATAGAGATGAGCGAAATCTGTTCTAAATGTATCAGTGACTGTTACTAAAAATGTATGAATCAAAAAAAAACAGAGAGTAGAAAGCATAAGATATCGTCCAATGACTATTGATTGTGATATCAATAAGAAAAATTATAATTTTTCACTTTAAAATTCAAGGATAGTTCGAAAAAAGAATATCAAACTTCTTGATAATTAGTTTGATAATTATCACTGATTTAAATCTCGCTCATCTCTAGTCTGAAACACAACACATATTCGATACTGGCGCTAAGAACAACCAGAGAAGAAAGGAAAAGAGTGGTAAGGAGAGGAGCGGAGTGAAGAGAAGAGTGGAAGGAGCAGGCGTTGAACTGCATGTACTTACGTGCACTCGTATTCATTCCACAAATCAACACAATCAAAGGGATCCGGGCAGATAACATTGGAGCATGGACGATTCGAGGGGCAATTGCGTTCCACATTTCGGGCCATAGTCGCCTGCCCCCATTGGGTGCCATTCATGGCCGGTGGCAGTGGCAGATGTTTGCCATCGAGTCTTTAACAAAGAAATGAATGATTTTTGAAAATGCAAATGGCCAATGCCACATAATTAGCAAACATGTGGAGTGGAGTAGGTAACTAGAAGACCCTACCTGATGTCATCGAGGCAGCTTTTTTGAAAGTCCGATTGCACCTCAAACGTTTTGACACCCGTATACTCGGCCTTGCCGCCCGCATAGACACCTTCCTGCTTGTCAATGCTTAGCCACTGATGTCCTTGATAGTGAAAGGACTCATTGTAACGACGTGACTCTCCGCCATCGAGTTCCATAATAGCCGCCGAACCATACCGGCTAATTCGCACCACATGCCATTGGCCATCATTGACGGCAATTGATGTTAGCGCCAACAGATGCTCCTCATTCCTCAGTGAATTCAGATTGTAACGAAATTGCAGTTGTCCACGTCGTAATTCCAAAATGGCATATTCCCGCTGATGCTGATCACTCACACGGAAAAGTTCTCCCGCCTGTTCGCGGGTTCGAAACCTCAACTGAAGTTGGGTACTAAAACGATCCGGTTCGAAGCTCAAGGCAAATTTGACATAACTTTGTGCCCTAAATGTGGCCGGGACGGTGGGCACATTACATCCCGGACCCATCCAACCAGGTTGACAATGGCATTTGGCCTGAACCAAACTGGCAACACAATTGCCATGATCCCAGCATCGTGCCGTATGCTCGGTCTTTAAGCACACCTCATCCGTTTGCGGACAGGCGGGAAAACTATTCCTTGACAGAGCCGGAAATGCCAGATCATAATGTTCCGAATTGTGGACAACGTTGCGTATGCAGCCATCGAATCCTTTCGAGCTAAATGCATATTGCCAATTGTACAGTGTTTGATCAAAGTGTTGCCTGTACAGGCCGCCCAGTTGCAACGGTTGATTCAGGTTCAATGTCTCAGCAAAGGGTGGAATCTGTCCACGTGCCTGACATGCATTGTCATCGAACTCTGGCGATGTGCCATCCTCCAACTCGGCAACGAGAGCTGTTCGGCAAAAGTCCACCACCATGCGAACATTTTCAGCATCCCAAAAGATGTCCAGACGATGCCAGACACCGTCGTCCAGTGTCTTTTTGGTCTTCACACGCAACTCCAAAGTGCCTGAGCCAAAATCGATAAGCAGCCGTGGATAGCCCTGTTCCAGTTCAATGGCTATGAAGTCACTGATTATGGGTTCGCCTTGCTTGGGCGGCACAATGGGGCCATTGTAGAGTATCAGACCATCCGGCTCTCGTGTGATAAACTCCAGACTCAAATGTGACTCGGCACACAGTTCAAGTGGAGGATACCAAGCCCAACCATTGCCCCGAAAACTTCTTGTCGACTGTTGACAACGAGGTCCTCCATAACCCACAGGACAGGCAACACAGCGTGGTCCATTCCGTGTCTCCACACAGCGTCCCCCGTTGAAGCAATGATGAGAGCGACAATTGTGATCGTGATCCGTAAAGTTTCTCGCCCGGCACACACACTGTGCGGACAACTCCAGACGAACACCGACCAAAGCGGTTCGATTAACGCTGACCGTGTAGGGTTTTTTGCCGAGGTCAACACGGGATGTGCAAGAACCACTCGGACATTTGCCTTGACCCTCGTGCAAGCATTCGTCTATGTGCACCATGGTAATATTTAGACCCACTTCTTGTTCGATCTCCTCGCGATGCATTTGAACTACCCCATTGAGGCGTACGGCCTTGAAGTACGGTTGCTGTGTCGCAGATCGGGCGGCAAAGTGAACATCGGTCAAAGGATGCGGAGTTTGGGACCGCAACTGAACGCTGAATACATCCACATTATCGCGATCTGTGTAAAGAAGTTCCGCCAGCTTGTTCCGGAACCGTTCCAGCTTAGACGGCTCTATCTGCTGCTTTAGCGGGTTCCACGTGCGCACAAAGTCCTCGTCAGTGATGTGGGCCAAACGCATGGATCCTGCCTGCTGTACGGCCTCAGATGTGATATCCCTCACTGTAACGCTCAGATTAGCTGGTATATCCTCCTGACCATGCTCCCGATCGTACACCTGGAAGAGGAAACAGAGTTAAAGTTGAAGTTAAAAATAAAGTTAAAGTGAAAGTAATAGTTAAAATTGAAGATAAAGTTAATGTTATTGTTAAAGTTAAAGTTAAAGTAAAAGGTAAAGGTAAAGGTAAAGTTAATATTAAAATTAATGTTAAAGTTAAAGTTAAAGTTACAGCTTAAGATAAATGTTAAGTTAAAGATAAAGCTTAAATTAAAGTTAATGTTACAGTTAAAATGAAAGTTTAACCTAAAGTTAAGGTTAAGTGAAACCCACCTTAAAGCGAAGTTGATAACGTCCCCGTCGCGTTCCCGCTCGCATTGTCAGGATGCCCGTGTCGGTGTCCAGCTTGAAACGCTGATGCTCCTGCGTCTCCCAGTAGTATTTCTTATCCGGGACATCCCAATCGTCGGGATCGTTTACGTACACCCGGCCAATAGGCGTGTCCTGCGACTGGCCCTGATAGTTATAGACCAACACCGATTTGCTGCCCGGCTGCATTTTGTTGTCATTAACATCGCCAATGGTCACCGTCAACGTGCTGGTTCCCGTCATGGCAGGCGCCCCGTTATCCTTTATCTCGATGGGTATGGTAAAGGATTTCTGTAGCTCACGGTCAAAGGGACGCAGCGAGGAGATGATGGCCACCCCATTTCCATTGTCGCCTCCTATTCAGGGTTTTTTTTTTGTTGTCGTTTATTGCATTCAAATGGATTTCATTTAGGGTTGTTGAAGTTGTCGTTGTTGGTGTTTCCGTTGGTTAAGCACATGAAAGCAACAGTAAAAGAGAAAAGGGAATAAGAAATAGTAATCTAAGCACGAAGAAATTCAAGACTTTTCCCCAGCTTATTTAAAACTAGCAAATAGCATTGAAGTTGAGGAAGGCTTCGTTAAAGAGCTGTGTCGATATTTAAGTTGACTAATTTTGTTTACCAAAGTATTTATATATTTAAGTTTATTAACTTAAAAATTAGTTAACAAATTATTGTTAATTTAATGTAAATTTACAAAAGTCTGAGTCAATTTCAAATATAAAAAGCTTTATATATAAATTGTAAAATTTAATTAATTGTGAATTCAGTTAATAAATTAAGTATTCTCATAAACTTGTCAGTATCATACTGTTTATTGCATAAAATTTTAAACAATGTTTCAACATTTTGTGGCACTATTAATTTGAAATTCTACAAGAGATTATCCAATTTCAATGCGGCTCTATTGATATGCAATCAATATTTGCATATAATAAAATATTTAATGTATTCCAATTGAGTAATTTGTTTTTTGTTTTTGTTTTTGTTTGGTTCATTTGGCAACAACTATAACTGCACATGACTGTAGCCATCATTTATTCTTAAATTAGGCATAATTAATGACACATTTAGCAAGAGCTCAACATATGTATGGTTAGTTGGAATGGAATGGATTTTGCATTAGCTTGATTAACAATTTATAGGCCTAATGATAGCTGGCTACCTATAATTGGGAGCGTTTTATACTAATTACACAACTCATTTAGGTAATTATGCAAATTAATAATATCCACTCTTTCAACACAACACAACCCATTTAATTTTTTATTTATTTGCTTATGCCAATGAATTTAAGCGGCTTTTCGAATCAATTATTTATTTTGAAACGTTAAAAAAAAACTACCTCGATATTTAAGCACGTGCCAAAGACCCATTAAAAAAGGTGGAAAAGCAAATTTCAAAGGAAAAAACATTTTGAACCCAAAAAAGCCAGGAAAACAAAGCACGAAAAGGAAAATTGAAAAGGCACAGTCTGTCATTGACGGAATTGTATTCAAGTGACACCTCAAATTTCTTTTATTCGCTTCCAGATTTTGTTTCGATTCTATTGGTTTTT
Organism: Drosophila putrida; assembly: GCA_037043535.1. Taxonomy (NCBI): domain Eukaryota; kingdom Metazoa; phylum Arthropoda; class Insecta; order Diptera; family Drosophilidae; genus Drosophila; species Drosophila putrida. The sequence continues at coordinate 673,254 of JBAMBI010000465.1, forward strand.
TTTTTCATTTTATTATGGATGTTTTACCGATTCGAATAACTTTCCCAAAATAAAGGCTGCAAAACTTGGAAGACCAATTTCATTTACGCCCCAGAGAAACCAAATGAAATGGCAACGAAAACAATGTCGGACAGAGACCATTTCAGAGTGTCTTTGCCAGAAACTGCCCTCCAGCTAGTTGCCAAATCTCCCATTTACCAATTTTGTTGTTTCCTTTTTTGGCTTTCGTTTTTTTTTTGGTTTTTTTTTAGATAACTAACTCGGTGCACAAACAATGCTGATGATGCTGATTGTCTGTGGCATAATTCAATCACCATTACTATGCAAACACACTTTGGTCTAACGTTTTTGATTCTGATTGTGTTGAATGAAGTAAACTCTCTCTCTGGCCAAGCCAACAACCAACTCGGCTCAACTTGACTCCAAGCGGTTGCATGCTGCGTTTGGTTGCCTCTACCAAATTGCAAGTTCATCTTTTATTTTTTTCTCTCTCTTTTGACAGTAGATTAGTTTCGAGGGAGTCGAGTCTCTGAGCTTAGTCAATGCACACAAAATTGCGATTGATAATGAACACAAATTGACCTGTGGCTGCTGCTTCCCAAAAATAGAGTAATATTTGGGCAAAATGTTTGCTTTTAACAAAAACTTCCGAGTCAAATTTGTTTTTGAATAGTTTAGTTAATAGTTGATAGCCGGAGAGCTTTACATAAATTCCCACAATTTGGCATGAAATACCTGGTGAATTGTATAACACTTGCATATATGAATTGCTGGCTTTAAAATAATTTTGCTAGTCTTAATTTGTAAGCATTGCATTAAAATGTATGACAAGAATTTCCTTTTAGCCTTGGTATGCCCTTTAGATTTTATTTTCATTTGTTATTCACTTCAATCAAAAAAGTTTTCTTAAAATTGTAATGGGAAAAACTAAGAAAATATATAAATTTAATAAAAAAGTGCTTTGAATTTACGCTAGCTTTAAGTTACGCTTTGTATAATATGCCCATTAAATATTTACCTATTTTAGGGACATTTCACATCTTGGCGACAACCTATAGTTTACATAAACTTGATACATTGATCTCTTTTCTTCAATTTTATCTAGACTGTAAGGATATGAACATGATGAGAAAATGGCCCTTAATCTTATAATATTTATTAACATGAATCCAAAAACATAATCTTTTTAGCATCTATTTACATTCATTGCTAAGGTTAATTTTCAAGGTTGTCGACAAGTTGAGAAACGATCATTATAATATTCATTACTTTGTGCTATCATTAAAACATTAATAAAGGCCTTGACTTACGTCGATCGTATTCCACCTTGAATCCCGCACGAATCTCATCAGTTGCCAGCGGATCGAGTCGAAAACTGAATGGACCTCCATTGCCACGTTGACGATCGTCCACATCCTTAGCACCCACCTCGATGATCTTCCGGGGCGACACATTCTCCGGCAGAGTTGGCTTGTAGTCCTCAGCCAATGTGGGAGCATTGTCATTCACATCCTTGACAACAACAGTGAGAGTAGCTGTGGCCGTACGAGATGGATTGCCATCATCGCTGGCCAGGATCTGAACATGATGACGATCAACGGATTCACGATCCAAGGGCCTTTGTATACTAATCGCACCCTTGTTACTGATGGCAAATTGTCTTCGTCGATTGGTAGCCCTTATAATTTTATAGTTGACCCTCGAGTGTCCACCTTGATCGGCATCTGAGGCCCGAAACTGTTCGAGAATGGTGCCCACTTTGGTGTCCTCATAGATGGATACTTCAATGTGATCGCGCTCAAATCTGGGCACATTATCATTGATGTCCCGCAACTTGACAACGACCCAGGAATATGCCACATGATACTTATCACTGCCACCATCTTCGCCTTTATCATTAACCTGAATGCGAAAGCGAAAACCGCTGCTCTGCAGAGGATCCTCAAAGTCCAGGGGCTGTATAATCTTCAAGGATCCAGTGCCATCGGCATTTCGAACCATGGCAAATTTATCGGCACCAAATCCACTATTTGCCACCACTTTGTATTGGAATGTATTTGTTTCATCCTCATCCTGCACGGTGACTGTGAGAATGGGAGTTTCGGGTATGTAGGTGCCATTGGTTTCATCCACCTCCGTGAACCACTCATCCTTGGTAAACTGCGGTGGCATATCATTGAGATCCTTGACACGTATGGAGGCGGTGCCAGTGCCTGCAACAATAGGAAGGGAGGAGACATCAAAGTTACACATGTGTCATACACTGAGAAAAATAACCAGCTTCTAAAATCAATTTATTCAACTTTAGCATTTTGTTTTAAAATCTTTAGTTCTTTATATAAGAGTTAATATATAATACATTTATTTTTAAATATTCGCTTTTTTTTTTAAAGTGTACTTATGTGTGAGAATTTACAAACCTTTTAGGCCACCGCCATCCATGGCAACCACCTGGATGGAATAGTCCGGTGTCCGTTCACGGTCTAAACAACAAACGGCTGTCTTGATGAGGCCTGTTTCGGGTTCGATTTCAAAGATGGGCGCACCCGTCTCCTCCTCGATGACGTTCTTCTCAATTGAGTAGATTAGCTTGGCATTTGTGCTCTCGTTGGGATCGTCATAGTCAATGGCAGACATTGTCATCACCGGGCTGCCGGCGGTGCCATTCTCAGTGACATTGCCAAAGTAGACGCCCTGCGGAAACTGTGGCGCATTGTCATTGATGTCCTTCAGATTAACTTGAATGTCCGCATAGCCGACCAAACCCTCACCACCCTCATCCTGGGCAAATACAGTGAAACGCCATTGTGGCCGCCCGTTGGGTTGATCCCGGTCCAAAGGCTGCAATGGAAAGGCAAAATCAGGAGGAAAAGCAAGTGAGAACCATTTGATTTGCCAGCTGTTTGTCTGTCTGTCTGCCAGTCTATTTGTTTGCAAATTATTTTATGCCAGTGGCAGGAAACTGCAACTGAGCCAACAGTCAGACAGTCCGACAGACCGACATCTAACTGACATGTGTTATTGTCAGTTTCAGGTCCTTGGAAGGACTTTCATTTCACTTCTTCACTAGTTCTACGAGCGTTTTGTTTATACTTTGCTGTGTACATCTTTGCGGTTAGATTTGCTCTGTCTCATATTAGATTTCTCTCATTAAATGAGTTATCCTCATGAAATCACCTCAATCCCTATTCTGTCCTTCGTTTGCCGAGACGACAAAATAAAAGCCATCAAATCAAATGAAATGTGTTCAATTTCAACACAGAATGTATGTCATACCCGCCCAGCCTAGATTTCCCTTCTAGTTCCCTGCCTGTCCTGTCCGTATTACCTGTTTGTGATCCTATTTAAATTATCCTTAAATAATGCTTACTCAGCTCATTTCGAGTTTTGTTGTTGGCCTGCCTAGGATTAAGCCTGTTTCAATTACAATTCGTTTTAGATGCTTCGCAAAATCATTTCGAATCTCTCGAATGCAAATTCAAATTACTTTGACATTTATTTTATATATTTGGGGTTTGTCTTTGTTCTGATACTGTTTACTAATTTTCAATATATATATATATATATATTTATGTGTCTTATATCTATTTCGATGACTTGACAACACTTGAGAGTACGGCCAGTGTTTGTAGTCTTAAAGTTGACATTTAGTCTGAGCTTTGACCTTGAATAATGGAAATATAAATATAAAGCACAAACAATTTCTAATCACTTGAGAATATTTTGCAAACTAGAAAATTAATCTTAATCTCATTTATCCTTTAGCTCAGATGCATAATTCACACAAATTGCTTTCTCAGATAACGTATTTTGAATGAATAAAGGACATTTATTGTATAATTTTCAATTTGATATGAAATTTGAGAAATATTTGGCATAAAACGATATTTTATAAAGATGGTAAATATGTGTAGAGTTTGATTTTTAATAGTGTTCTTCTTAGTCTCCTCAAACTTTAATTGCTTTGAAATTTATTAAATTAAAAAAATTACTGATTAAACATTTGTTTCTTTGAAATTTATGGATTTAAAACAATTCTATTTAGTTTGCATTGTCTGTCATTAAGTAATTTTTATGTTTAGAGCATTAATTGCATTTTCAAAAGCAGTCCAGTTCAGTCATTTGATTTATTCAAAGGAAACGCCAGAAAAATATTCAAGACTAGAGTTTGAAATTCCATAAAATGGCATTCGCTCAATTAAAGCGAATGGGGGAGCGGAAAATGAAAATTCCACATTTCCAGTGCCATGTGACACGCATTGCAATAGAAAAAAAACGAATTCGAGAGCATTGGCAATGGCAATAGCAATAGCAATAGCAATTACAAATTAAATACCGCGTTGCAGCTGTCGAGTGTCGCTTGCTAAAACTCAACGATCCAACATTGCTCCTACTACTATTTGACTCCTACTCCTACTTTTCAGTCTTCACCAACAGGCAGGATTTTAAACGCAATTTTATGCGAGGCAACCACGCACCAATAACGAACGACGAATGTCATTTACATGTGGCTGCTTGTAGAGCGTCAAAACCACAAATGCCACATGCTGTCCCGCCCCCTGTTGCAACCCCTGCTCACAACTCACAACTCACACTTCACAGCCGCCCCTCAGTTACACAGTTACTAAAACAATAAAACAAATAAAGCAAGCCGCCAGCAGCAGCAGCAGCAGCAGCAGCAACATTTAAACATATGAATGCCAGGGCTGAAGATAAAACTGAACTGTGACATGGGCATGGTGGCATGCCACATGTTGATGCCACCCTGGTTATGTTGCCACTGCCATTTGACTGGTTTGTTTTTATGGACTTTGTCTGAAATTAATTGGAGTTCATGTAGCTGGCATCAAACGTTTGCAGTTTTTATAGTCCCAAAAATGATGCTTTTCAAGTGTGTATAGCTCAGTGTGTGTGTGTGTGTGTGTGAGCATGTGCGGTTTGACACAGTTTTAAATTAATCATACGCCACCGAAACGCGTGGAAAGCTTTACAATTCGCTGGCTCGCAGTGTTAACAATCAAAAGCGGCCCTCAGTAAAAAAATGTCACGTCAACTATCTTGCTGTGACTTTGGAATTTCGGTATTTATTTCGGTATTTATATAAAAAGTATTTTAAAGCTGTGTCAGCTGTCAAATTGTGGAAGGTATATAAAGTCAGTGTGGTTGGCTTATCAAATGCTATTCAATTGTTTTTATGAAGTCATCACAATTATTTGTAGGCTATTTGTACTTTTGAAATGAATATGTATATTCAGTTATTTTATTTATTATTTAACTAATTGTGACTTTCCTTTTTTTCGCAATGAATGAATTTCAAAATTGTACTGGCTTTAAAAATTGAATAATTTGAAAAATATTCTGACGAGCATACGAATAGTTCTAACAAACTGAAATTATTTTATTTTATTTATGAAATATTTAACAGGGCATGCCAGTTGCATCATTCTCAATTAATGCCATTTTATAGTCTATATATTTTTAGCTGTTTGCTCGTCAAACACAATGTAAACTGCGCATTGTATGTATAAACTGTTGGCCCAATTGTAAACTGCCAACAATTGTAACCCTTTCCCTCCTTTCCCAGGGACTTTCCCTCGCAATCATTGGCAGAGAGCACTCTGCAGGTGGAAAAGAGAAATACACAAAAGCAAAAGGAAAAAAAGATGAAATGTTATGGTGCGCCATTTGCACGCTCCCCTCTCTGGGGAGTCCATCGTCATCGTCCGTTGAGGGAATTTAACTGGCATTCATTAGGTTTTGGATTTTATGGTGTCGATGTCGATGTCGATGCTGATGGTCGACGGTCGATGGTCGATGGCTGAAGTAAAATCTGCTTAAATGCTATGAATGGCACTTACCTTGAGTACAAAAATATCGCCAGTTGTGCGATTTATATCAAATTTACTATTTGCCGTATTATCAGGGTCGATGCCCTGACCGGTTAGGAAATATACAATATTTATTGGTCTATCTACATCGCCATCCGTAGCTGTAACCTGCAAGTGAAAGAGAAACCAATAAAGTGTAAGAGACAGACAGAGAGAGAGAGATCTGTAAAAACTGCATTACAATGAAGGGAAGAAAAACTGTTAAGCGTTTGGTGGCCCTTTTTGGACCTTACTTACTTACTTACTTACAAAATATTCAGTCTATAAATCAAATATGTAAATGAGCAAAAACCTTTAAATGTCCAATAAAGGAGATGAGCGTGGGCGGCTGGGAAGGGACAACGAAAGGGGCGTGGTGACCAGTGGTTTTTTTTGCATGCCAGATTGCTTGTAAATTTATGCTTCGATTTAGTATTTTCTTCTTATATATTTTTTGTACTTTTTTTTACATTTTATTCAGCTTTTTCTTTTTCTGCGACTACAAAATATTGTCAGTCCCTGTCTGTGCTTTGGTGAAAAATGCTAATATAACCGAGATTTATGTAATTATTCAATCGGCTTGTGGTATTTTTCTTGGCTTCTCCCTTTGCTGTCTCTATTGTTTTTATTTTTGTTGCGATTTCTAAATGAAATCTCTGTTTTGGAGCAATTTTGCTGTGCGCGTTTGACATAATTTACTTGTCTTTCAACTACAATATGTATTTATATATTTTTTTGTTTTTTATTTTGGTCAATTGTTTGCTACTTTTATTCGATTATTAAATTGATAAGCATCTGAGGCTTGTTAGCAGAAACTCAAATGGAATTCAAATGAAGACAAGAGCTTGAAAAGCTTGCAGATTATAGAAAAGATGTATTAAAGATAAAAAGAAAACATTTCTTAATAATAGAAAGTGAAGTTCTTTCTTGAGAGCACTGAAAGTAAAGCAATAGTTATAAATATTAAAGCTTTCTTTTACTTTTATAATTGACTGTTGTAATAGTGAATAATACTTTCTAGATTTTAAAGACTGATCATATTTACATGGCAAAATTCCTTAATTTAATTCTTCTATTCTATTCTCTTTTGGGTAGTAACTTTTACTTTGGTTTGTCATTGTATTATTTAACTAATGTATTTTCCTCTCCAAAAACAGTTGTAAATTTAAAAAGCAGTAACAATTGATGACCAATTCTGATAGGAAACAGAGCTTTGTTTGGCATTTTATTAAGAACAAACTTAACATCTGATAAAGACTTAAAATTTATTGACACTGCACTTGAACAAAAGTAAACCCGAGATTTAATGTTCTATAGACAGATTACAATTGACTTAAGCTTATCATAGCTATTATAGTCAGTCTTTTCACACTTTTGCCAAAGGTATTGAGTGGATTTGCTGGCAAACAAGCTATCAAACACTTGGTAAGCCAATTAAAACAATTATAGTCAGCTCTACTCAAACAATGTGATCACTTTTACAGGCTATCAACTAGTATATGTAAGGAAAAGGCATTTAATGGAAAACAATAGATGAAAATGGAAGGAAATTCCCTCATCATTATACATATTCTATAGCCATTTATACATATATGTTTAATGGAGCTGGCAGCGTTTGTATGCCACAGACATTTGCCGCTTGACTGAGAAGAAAAAAATGTGGCGTTGTCGCCATGTGTTAAGTGCCTACAATACCCCTACTAAGGTTCATCCCCCTCAGACCTACACCCCCCTCTATTGCCATAGACAATGCGACAATTTACGTTAAATGTTCAACACAATTTGATATGACAAAAGAGTTGTCTACGTGCCATCAGTGTGCCCATTATTATTGCCAGTGTGTGTGCCATGCCATTGTCCTTTCAACAGCATACATACATATTGTACATACATTTCTGTCAAAGACAGGCATACCAATGTATGTATCAATTCGTGGACTCAGCATGCATAATTTAAAAGGTATTTTCCCTTGTTGCGGCAACAGCAACAGCAACAGCAACCAAATGCATAGCAACAATGTTTGTATTTCATTTTCTCTCGCACACAAAATCAATTTGGTCAAAGGTGTCGAAGACAGCAGCCAACACCCTCCTCCCACACTTATTTACTACTTATACATATATCTCGACTTATATATTCGTTGCCGTTGATTATGGACAGTCAATGGCCAGATCCACTTGGCGCCTTCTCAATTTTTTACTTCAACATCAATGTGTAATTAAAAACGCGCTGGGCAGACAGCGAATTCCATTTACCAACCGACTTTGCATCGTGTTATTTAAATTTATATTTAATAAGAAAGGACAACAGACTTTGCATAACGAAGATAATAATACCTTGCAGCTCAATAAGATTGATTAAAGGGTTTAATCATCTTGGAATTATGGCGACCTTTAATGAGACGAAATATAATTTTAAGGTTGTATCTTTCATAACAAATTGTTTCTGGGGTAAATAATTTTCTTTATATAAGAAGATGTTGCAATTTTTTTAGTTATAGATTTATAATAACTTTAAACAGCATAAGTTAGTGGTCTTAAATTTAGACAAGAGATTTAATGTACTGTTTTCATTCATCTTATAATTGAAATAAGTGTAAAGTAAATTGAACGGCACTCTTGGAATAATTGCTTAAAGATTTTCCAACCATTTGCTGACTCATAGGAAAGGTATCGCTTAAGCTCTTCGCCTTTACCATTAAACATGATGCAGGTCAAATATTTAAAAAAAAAATGTCTTAAAATGAATGTGTTATTTAAATTTGACTTTAACTTTCGCCAAAATTTGGAAAAGGCAGACAAAAGAAATAAGATAGCTTTAATTACAAATATTTAAATTCATTGGTTTTCAATAAATCTTATTTATTGCTTTATTATTTTGCACTTGTTTATTTTATTATTTATATGTTTTATGCATTTTATTTTCCATTCAATTCACGGTTTTTGCTGTCGTTTCGTATAGAGCATTTAACCTTTTGCCAGGCCGCAGATTGTTATTTCCTCCATGTTGTTGATTGTTGTAAATTATGGTTTAAATAAAAGTCGCTGCCGCAGATTCACAGACACACACACACACACGCACACACACACATACTGAGAGAAGGCACGTAGATATACACATGCTTGTTTTCCCATATATTTCATGTAAGACCGTTGTGCAACTATCACGTTATTATTAATGAATGAGTATTTATTTTGTATTTACGGCTGCTCGGAATTGCTCGGCTCAGTGAATCGCTTGGTACAGTGAAGCTCTTGTACAAGAACCAAAGGGTCAAGGGGTGGCTCCCGATCGTGTTACTTGGAGTGGATTCGACTGGATTGCTTGTTTTTGTGCTCTGGACTTTTTCGAGCATTGGCTTTTTATGCAAATTGCATGCATTGTGCAGCTCAACATTGTTATTATTGTTGTTGTTGTTGTTGTTGCTGTTGTTGCTCGTGCTGTCAATATTTAAATTGCGTAAAAGCAAAGGGAGGCGATAATAAATGTGGTATGTGAAAATAATGATAGCATGAGGTGGGCGGCCCAAAAACTGTCTGCTGCAATATTTTAAATTATGCACGTTATTTAAACTCAAAACAGGCGAAAAGAATTCTTTTCAGATGTAGGCCAGCAAAATGAACGCTTGATTTGATCTGTTTAATAACGAAAACTGCATTTTTTATTTGCAGTCTATGTATTTTAGATGATATTTATTATTGAATTTGCGCAATTAAGTAGGCAGTAGTTTTTAATAAAATATTGTAAAGTATGCGAAATGAATAACAATCAGTTTTAAACACTTTTGTCTTGTAAAAAATCGTGATTTTGTCATGACAAAAAAAAAACAAAAACTAATTTTTCCAAGAAGGCTCTGTTGTCTATGAACCTAAGCAAAAAAAATATATCATTCAGTCGAGAGATCCCGACAGTAGAATACTCCTGAGGTAGTAGAGAACGCCACTCAAATTTTCTATTAATTATATTTGTGTTTCGTATTTGTGCTGTCTGTTTTGTATTTAAAAGTCTTAGCAACAATGAGCACGTTATTTTCAAAACAACTAAACAAAAACTTAAAAAACAATTTTTAAATGTATAACAAATATTAAAAAAAAAAGTAAGAATTTAAGCATGATTTTACTGGGACTCGAACCATGATGTCCCGTCTATCAAGGTGGCAGCTTTACCACTCTACTTGAAAGAGAGAGGGAGAGGGCGAAAACTCACTCTAACACAGTGCGCGCTTTCATTCATATGTATGTATATACATACTTTAAAGTTGATTTTAAGAAGTTCCATTTTTTGGAAAAATTCATGCCAAAAATGACCAAAAAATTTGACTTGTAAAGTTCAAGTCCCAAGGGTCCCAAGGGTCCCAAATTTCAAACTTGCATAACTTTGTCAAATTTAGCCCGATTTTAGTGGGGAATACCGTTTTAGTCATGATTTAATCTACATATTGATTCTACATTTAAGAATAGTTATTTTTCAAAGATCCATTTTTTCGATTTTCTTAGATTTTTAGATAAGGGTACCCCTTTACATTTTCTGAAAAAAAAATTTTTCAAAATTTTAGATCTCGATTTTTTGTTTTTAATCGACTCCTAGGACCCAAATTAGTATAGGAAAATACTTTAAAGTTGATTTTGAGGAGTTTTATTTTTTGGTAAAAATTCATGCCAAAAGTGACCAAAAATTTGACTTGTAAAGTTGCCAGTCCCAAGGGTCTCAAGGGTCCCAAATTTCAAACTTGCATAACTTCGTCAACTCTAACCCGATTTTCGTGCGGAATATCATTTTAGTTATGATTTGATCTAAATATTGATTCTAAATTTAAGAATAGTTATTATTCAAAGATCGATTTTTTTTCGTTTTGTTTTCTTGGATTTTTAGATAAGGGTACCCCCTTTTACATTTTCTGAAAAAAAAAATTTTCAAAATTTTAAATCTTGATTTTTCATATTTAATCAACTTACGGGGTCCAAATAAGTACAAAAAAGTACATATATGTAAATGCTTCAACGAATAAGCAAATAAGAGAGAGCGTAAACTCACAGCAACAAACAACACATTAAATTAAAGAATTAAATAAATGCAGATATCTTCCGTGTTTATTATCCGATCTTGATCAAATTTTCACGATGCATCCATTTCAGTACAAGTATTGTTCCTGCCGAAGCTCAAATCTCTAGCTTGTTAATTGCCTGTGCTATCCTTTTTTCACTTTGTGGGCGAAGGGGCGTGGCATCCAAAATTTAAAATAAACTTGATCTGCGTGCAAGTATAAGAAGTCTTCATACCAAATAGGTCTTACCATCTCTGAGATCTTGTTACTTACACGGGCAGACAGACGGACAGACGGACATGGCTATATCGACCCTCTGATCACGATCATATATATACTTTATGGGGTCTGCCACGCCTTCTTCTGCCTGTTACATACTTTTTTTTGTGAACAACTTAATATACCCCCTCAGGGTATAAAAATCTTCAAACGTAGCCCACTTAAGGGTCGATAATAAAAAAGCTGAGTCAATTTAATAGGACATTTTTACGGCATAGTATACATGCCTTAAAATATAACATAAAAAAACTAAAGTGAAGAGTATACAAAAAAAATCTTAAAAATAGTTTAGGTTCTAAGAAGAAATGTGCTAAATAATTAAGTTCACTGATGGAAAATATTATTTTCTGTAAGTATAAGCGGATCTTTTCGTATATCCTTTCGTATGCCATATTTTAATTATTAATTTGCTCACCTGCAGAATGCGTTTGGGCAAATTCCGATCGTCTTCTTCAGTGATTTGTGTGCGATATGTTTGACGATCAAATACAGGTGGATTATCGTTAACATCGCGTACATTAATTACAACGGTGGTGTAGTTGTTCTTTCGATTTCGTGTTGCCTCCAAGCGCAGCTCATACTATATGAAATTGGAAAACAAAGAGTGTATAGCTATTAAAACAGAGTTTCAATGGATAGACTAATTTTAAATTATTTAGTTAGTCGAATGAGAGCAGCCAACAAAAGTTGTAAATAGTAAACAGGTTACAAATAAAAATGTTAGATTTTTAATAAGCAATCTATTTAATTTATTACGTTTTTCTCTCAATAAAGATATTTAAACGAAGAAAAAGTAAATATTATTTAAATATTTCATTTTAAAATAGTTTAATATATTTTTCCTTGACTTGGATTAATTTACTTAAATATTTTGAAAATTTCTATGCGGTTTCCAGACAAAAAACCCATACGTAATAATCAAATGGATGTCAAAGTTTTGCCAACAAACTCAAACAACTTCTGTGGCATTGTTGCCAGTTGCTTGATGGGGTATTGACAGCTACGTGTAGTATGCACGTACACACACATACATACATACATATATGTATGTGGTATATCTCCTGGGGGTAGCAACTACATTTCGACAGCTGTGTCGAAACGCGTACAATCACGTTAAAAATTCGCAATGGGAAATGTACCAGCAGCTGTAGATGTACGAGTACAATTTGCCACTCACACACACACTCTTATTAGCTGTGCTATGTGTGTGTTTGTGTATTTGCATGTAAGCATATTTTTTTTGATTAATTTTTTTCTCTCTTTTTTTACATTGGTCTACTACTATTTCTTTTTTTTTTTGTGTGTGGACTTTCATGGCACTACGCAACGTCGGAAAATTGTTCGTCTGCAAGTTTTGCATAGTTTTGCATATTTTCTCGTGGAATCAGTAAGGCAGCAAAAATATATAAATTATGCATGCACAACCAAAAGTTGAGGCAAGAACCAGAAAAAATAAAAATATATATGAAAGAGAAGAGAACAAAAATGACAACAACAAAATACTTGTACATGTTGCAAGTTGAAGATGAAAACACACACATACAAATTACAGAGACAACAACTAAAAGTTACGGCTACAGTTTTGAGTAGCAACTGTCAGCAGCTGGTTGAGGAAAGAGGAAAGAGGAGAATATTGAGACGTGCTGTTAGAATAAAACCACTTACCCTCGGTCGTGTTTCATAGTCTAGCGGACTGGCCACGTAGATGACACCGGTCGTGTTCTGCACGGCAAATGCATTGCCTATGTTACCGCCTGTGATCTGGTATCGAATATTCGTCGCTGCAAAGTCAAAGAAAACGAGCGAGAGAGAGAGAGAGATTTCAGTTTAATGCTATACTTGATTTCTGTCAATTGCTTAAGTTTGTAATGTCATTAAAACTTAAAGGGGTTTTTCGCATGTCACACCTGTCGTATGCGCAATATAATACAGGGATGTGCTGTTGGCATGTGCGTAATTAAGCCAAAATTAAAAGTCATTTCCTTTATGTTTGTACAAAATTAAATTTATTTTGTCTGCTCTTTGCGACACTCTGTTCCCATGGCCACTTTTTAATTTAATTAATTTCAGTACACAAAGGATGAAAAGTAAATGTGGGTAAAATAGTAATTTGGAAAAGGGAAAACCATACATATATATAATTACGAAGGAATCTCTGCTTGAGAGTTACATTTGATATTAGTTATTTTATCCTAGTTTGACAGCAAATCACTTTAAGTAAATTTTAAAGACTCTACATTGGCACACTTAAAACTAAATTGAAATCGTTTGACTTATAAGTAAGTACTAAGGCATTAATTAATAAATCGAAAAACAATTTGGCTTATTTGGTTTATTGAGAGTATTCACCTATTTCTGCTTTTCTCTATTCAACATTTCAACAAGTCGAATACTTGAAAACTTTATGTTTCTGCAAGAATGCTCCGTCAAAAGGATCAAAAGCTCTTCCAACTTCAAACTTTAAGCAAACCGTCGACCGTCGACTGGCAAAAGGCAAACGGCAAACGGCAGCAGCAGAGCAAAATAATTAAGTTCATTAAAAATATTTTCGCAGTTCTGTCAGAGACGTGAACGCATTTAAACAGAATGGACTTGAATGCCATGAACAACGGGGCGTATAATTTACTTATTAAATGATTAAACAGCTTGAGAAAGTGTTGTGAGCAATGTGAGAGAGAGAGAGAGAGAGACCGAGATGGATGGTAGCACAGAGACAAGAAAAGTTCAGACTCGTGTGCCACACACACGAGGGAAAACACACACACACACACATGCATACATAGAAAACGACTAAGGAGGAGTTGTCAGTTCATTTATGCAAAAATGTAAAATGACAAACATTAGTGTAAATTAGCGACGCGTAAATCGCTTAACTCGCAGTCTAGAAACGTCTGCATGGCATACAAAAAAATAAAAATAAAAGAGGGCACAACTTGGCCCTGTTTCTGAGCACATAAGATGTGTGTTAACTTTATAGCTTTCAGCTCAATTAAAGCATGTAAGAGCATTAGAGCATGTGCGTGGGTAACTTGACTTGATTAACCTAAACAGACGCGTTGAGGATTGTAAGATAAGGCAGTTCTAAAACCACTCCGTGTCGGATTAAATTGCATTTAAAGCTTTAGATTTGCGGATTAGCAGATATATTAACAGCACTAAGTGAGAAGTGATTTTGTACATTGAGAAACAATAGATTAGCTTACAACTTGACTCTTTTTACATAAACTTTCTGATACACTTAACTTAATATTCGATAAAAATATTAGCTTGTAGAGGAAGCGAAAACTTAGAGCTACCCTCGCATATAATTAATGCTGCTAGTGTAATATTATGTATACGCAACCTTTGACAACATATAAAGTATACGCACATGGTACACACTTTAAGCAATGCGCACATGTCGCTGTTTTTAATGCCACAAATTACACACAACACAACGACACAAACAATGAGGCACACACGAGGGGCAACTGTAGCCTAGCAGGCGTTAAGTAGTCCCCAGTCCCTGGTCTAGTCTTAGACAACGCCATTTATAATTTACGATGTCACGACGCCATTTTAAAATCACTGATAATGATAATAAATTAATATACAGACACCATGGGAAATGCTCCTCAGCTTGTCCCGCAGAGACTTTAATATACAAAAATACACTCTCACTCTCAACACTCACACAGGCACACACGGCTGCTGGCTCCTGGCTGCCCATATCCTGGTCCTGTTTCTATGCTCCGATCTTTGTTGTTGTTGTTTTTATGCCATACTTATTTAGCATGAAAAGTCAGTTTAAAATGTTAAATAAAAAACCGTTATTCTCGCCTCTTGCGTTTTGTTATTGTTCGTCTTCCTTTTGCTTTGACCTTACTTTATTTGAGTGCCAGTGAGCTACGCTAAGGTCCTGGGCCAAAGTGTTTTTATCGCCCACACTGCCAAAGTAGAACGCTTTTCCTCAACATCCCTCCCCCCACACCTCTGAATAGAGCTGAGCTATTGTTAAATTGTGTGTTTGGCGGTAAAATGCTTTATAGCTCCAAGAACTTGAGATGATAATGGAAAGCCATTTAATGGCCGAGCAAGCCAATGTATGTACAAAATGTAGGTAGGGTAGGGACTAAAATGAAAAACTAAGAACGGATTGGCTAACATACTTAGAGGCTTTAAATATTATATAAGGTATTGAAAAAGATAAACTACTATGAAAATATAATATCTTTATTTATAATTTAATTGTCTCTGCAATATTATTCTTTTTTTAATATTAAACAAATTCTTTGAGTAACTATTGCTATCGATTCAATTTTAATTTAAATAATGAATAAAATTTGTTAGGGAGAAAAAAAACTTCTCATTCACATATTTTTAATTCTGAAATTTGTACCTTTCAATTATTAAAATATATAAAAACAATGAAAGCTACCATTACACTATTTATTACACATGAAGTCCCTGGATTTGTATGATTTCCTTACATCCTTCGATATTGGTTATACTAGCATGAGGATCTTGTAAATTATTAAACTTTTGCTGCATCGAATTTTAAGGGATTTCAAAACAAATGCGACACATTTCGTTTGTAAGGACATCATCACACAGTGGCGACGCGACTGTCGAACAAGTTGTAAACATTTTGCAAAGTCCTCACATGCTCGTATAATAAATAATTTTTGGCGCTCATAAATTTGAAATGCTCTATACGTATGTATTTGCCCTAGACAAGGGAGTCAGTGAAGTTTTACAGCTCTATTCCAGTTGTGTACTGCCTGGCATGGCATTCCATACCATTTGCACTAGAAAAGTAGGCAAAGAAATCACATAAAAGATTGTCATGGTTCTTGCTTGCCTCTCGTTTGCGTCCTTTGCACAGCAGGTCCTTTCTATTTGTATGTGGAGCCATTCATATATTATTTGTGAGAGTTTCTCGTACGATATGCGATATGGATTTCTATGTTTCCACTATTTGGCTAGCTAACAGTATTTTCTATGTGTTTTATTTGCCCTTTTTCTATTTTTCCTACTCGTTCTGTTGCTCAACTTTGGCAAATAGTCGAACTCAGACGCGGGTATTCTTTCGTATTATTGTTTTGTGTGCTATACACACACACACATTCCAATTTGTATGGCGACTGCTGCTGCTGCTGTTGCTGCTTTTTTCTACTTTTTCCCAATTTTTTCCAATTCGGGTTAATGCTTTTTTCGCAGTCGTCAGGACGGCGACGGCGACGGCACCGACGACATTGATGAGAACGACGGCGACAGTATGCAGGATAAAGGTTTTGCTCCTTTGCTAAATGTTGGAGCTGTTGCTGCTCAACATATCTACTTTCCAAGTTGTACAGGGTGAGTATGTGTGTCTTGTGGTTCACTCCTGTTTTTATTTTTTTTCTATCCTAGCCATCTCCCTATCAAAGTTGTTAAACGTTCTCAATGAGATTTTGAATGTTTCGATGCTGCAAATCTTATTCGCTTCATCCCCTTAAAATCATGTCTTTCTCGTGCCAATAATATTTACAATGATAGTTTTCGCATGGGAATCAATACACACATAAATACGAGTGCGAGTGCGAGTGCGATTGTGTGTGTGTGTGTGTGTGTGTGTGAGTCTATGTATGAAATGTTTGTCTTGGTTGTGTTTGTGTTTGTCTTTGTATTTTATGGATTTATTCATAGGGCGAGAGTGTATCTTGTATTGTGTATCTTTGTCTTCAATGAGCCTTTATTTGTTAATATTTGGTAAATATTTGGCGTACATGGCGTATGCGCAATAATATTTTCACAATGGTTACACACACTCCGGCGGCATATTAAAATAAACAAAATGTTTATTACGGAATAACGCAATGAAATCTACCGAAAAAAATACAAGAGGACCGAAATATTCTGAATGTGCTTGAATGTGAAAAATATTCAAAGCCATCTTTTAATATTTATGCATAAACGAACCGCATATAGGAAATTGCCAAATTGGTTCTTTCCTAATGTTTATGGCATCATTTATATACGAATTTATGTGTGTACAAGTTCAATGTCTTTTTTTTATTATTATGTTGAAGCAATGGCATTAAAACGATATGAGTCAAAAAGTTAATGCGAAAAAGGCTCACAATGATTTTGCAGAATAGTAGTATAAGCTTCCCAACTGCTGATTAAATGTTACTAAAGCAATATTAAATTGATCCCTAAACTGGTGCAAGTCATGCATTGATTTATTTTGACTTTATTGGAATGTGAATAGCATTTTTACTTTGGTAACATCAGTACATAATAATAATATATAATATAAAACTTGCGAAAAACTATCTATCAATTTTCATCATTTACACTAGAAAAACTAGTTTTAAATGTGTAATTTTAGCTAGAATCTTTAACGAGCGCTACAGTTGTAGAATCAATACTGCTTCTCTGAGTCTTTACTCTTACTATTATTATTGCTGCAATTCCCCATTTAATTTTTTCAAATGCCATTTTTCTATCTTAATTAAAAATTATGAGAAGCTTCTTTTCCTATCTCCTTTGCTCTATCAGAAAAAATAAGCATCAACTTTTATTACTCTCTGCTCTTTAACTCTAGGGTAATGCAAATACCTTTTCATATTATTAGCTTTGCTTTCATCAATTCTAATGCTTGATTAAGAATGTTACTCCGGGTACTTTTATGTACTTCCTTTAAAGGAGCGCCTTTGGCTTAGCTTACAGAGCAGCCCTTTTGTTAATTACAATTAAAAGCAAAGCTGATTAAATCAATGGCAAATTTATGCAGCAAATTGTATCTAAGCTGTATTAAGAAACAAGGAAATAAAATTGAATGTTGTAGACAACAAAATGCCCAACGAGACAGTGACAAATCGCATTAAATAATTATAACAATGTTTATATAAATGTATATAAATAAGTATATATTTAATCTGTACTCACACTCATTGTGATCCTTGGCGTTGACAGTGAGAACTGTGCTTTGCAAATCGGCATTTTCATCGATTTCAGTCTCGTACAGAAATCTATCGAAATATGGCGGTGAGTCGTTTTTGTCGGCAATACCAATGCGTACAAATTTTGTAACTGCAAATGAAAATGTTGAGAAAAATCAAGCAAAAGCCACAAAAAGTTACACATACATATACATATACGTAGCTGTAGATACTTATATATAGATGAAGATACTTATTATTTGGAGTGTGGTATATGAAATGCCAATAAGCAGCATTAATTATGGCAAAATTTATCGATTGACAAATTGCGGCGCGTGACTTTGTCGTTTGAGCATGTCGTAAATTGTGTTGCTTTATGTGAAAAACGTGGCATGCATAAAAGTCAGACACGCATCTGGAGACAAGCTGCGTTTCCTAATGAGCATAATTAAATTGTCAATGAAATTAATAAATATAAACAGCTCTTTGCAGTGTCACTTAACCCAGAATCCATGGCATCTTCAGCATCTTATTTCTCTCTCTCTGTGTGTGTGATTACAAATTAGAAAACATTTTGTCTCAAAGCAAAAACTTTGTTGTCTGGCCTATCTAGAACTTGCCACAAAGTGCACCCCGAAAAGCTGCAAGTGAAGCTGAAGACCTTCAACATTGCACTTCTGAACACTTTGTTTAGTCTTGTTGGTCGCTTTTATTTGCTTATTTCCCAGCTAATGTCTTGCTAAACCCAAGTTGTTGAAGACTTTTCAAAAGTTTTCCTATAGTTTCTTGCTGCTTTCCATTTTTTTTTGCTTATCTTCCCTTAATTAATTTCTTTATCCTTCAACTGTGTGTTTGTTAGGCAGCAGTCTTTAAAAACTTTTATTTAAGCAGAGTAGTTATTGAAAGCTACTACCTGGAGTATGTGAAGTGATTTTCAAGCTGATTTTATTGCATGGGGTTTAACAAGGTGGCGATATCGAATCGAATGTGAACTGTATTCAAATATTTACTATATATCGCAATACATAATTGGATTATTTTACCAAAGCAAATGTCTTCAAAAAGATTTTTTGAAGTGCACTTTCGGCAAACCAGACTTCAATGTGAGTCGGGGGTAAAATGTTTACTTCTTTGTAAAGTTGCCTGCAGGCGGAAGCAATAATCTGCTTTTCCTGTTAGAATTTTATAGTAACTGCATCTTGTGTAAACACAAAAGGTTCTGGCATAAGCTGCAAAAAAAATAATGTATAAATAAATAGTGAAAATATATGTAGCTCTACCGAAATAAATGCTGTAAATGCTGTAAGTGAACGGAAAAGTGTGTGTGTGTGTGTGTGTATGAGAGAGAGGCAACACACACACACACACATGGTCACACATCATAAAGTTGTTGGGAAAATTAATATTGCCAGCAGGCAGTCGACAGGCGAGCATCGTAGCCCGGCACTCGTTGCGTATACGTAATATTGAAAAGACGACAGTTGCTTGAGTTCTCCTTTTGCCTGCCGGTGCCGTTCACCATCGCCCTGAATGCATAAAGCATTTTATTAAACGCATTTCCCATTGCATTTTAATCTTTTACATGGCATTTTAAAGCCTGAAAAATTCATACACCGAATGGTTTAATGCAATTTCCAAAGAATTTTTCGCCCCTTACCGCCCTGTTTTTTTTTTTTTGGAATAAATTCATATTTTATACAAAGATCCTTTCAAAGATTCTATTCTATTGAGTGCACTTTATAGACTAATTTATAAACTAAACTAAAAGGTTCAATAAATTGTCAAAGCTTCACAACTTCTGAGGTTGTTATCAATAAAATACTACTAGTAATGTAAGTATATTTTATAACCCGTGTAATCCTCTTGCAGATACTTCCTTGTCATGTCCTTTTTACTAAATAGTATTCAAATTTTCATTAATTGAAATGAAATCAGGTCAAATAAACAAACAAATCCAATTTAGAATTTCGTTCAACCTTATGTAGTTTTTTGAGGGCAGCCCGTCAGCAACACCACGTAATTCGCAAAACCGGATCGCGAAAGAAAATAAGAAATGAGCAAAAGTAAATACACGAAAGCAACTCTTTCGAGGCAACAACTCAAGCGTACAATTTCTGTAAATAGGGCGAAAAAATAATAATATACATATAAAAAAATAGCTTTAACAAATTATATTTACAAAAGCCACTCGGAGTGCGGCTGTTTGAAGCGGTGCGTAGGTGTGCGATACACTAAATAAATATACCTGTATAGTGTAAACACACAACCGACAGAAGGAGTATGAAATTGAATTTGTTTTCTGGCCTCCACGACGCTATTTTCACTTAATTTTTGGCACTCGCACAAAAAACCGGGTAGAGAGCAGAGTGTGCTGCATGTTTAAGTGGCCTTTTTGTTGGTGTTAAATTGAGCAGCAAACTGAGCAGCCAGGCAGGACGAGCGCCAGGACAGAGCCTGGCAGGCAGTCAAAAGGACTCATTTTAAACTATTAAAGTACAGCGTGAAGTGCATCTCTCTCTCGTTGCCCCCTCTCCTTTTTTCCCTCTTTAGCTATTTATGGTCCCATAACTGGCACACTAACAACCACTCGCCTCTCACAACGCCACCACTATACCTCAGCATATGTCAGTCTATGAATGACAGACAGCAACAAGAGCTTCTGTAAACACCAACACATACCAAACATTCCCTCCCACACAAACATACAAACATACAAAGGCTTCTCTATGCTGAGCGCTGCTTTTTCAACTTTTTCTCAGTCGCTTTTTATATATTTTTCACTATTTTTCTTCATTTCTCTCCACTTTTTTTCTATTATTTAGTGTAGAGCTAAAACCTGCCCCCTCCCTCAAAGTGGCGTCAAATGTCAGAGCTGCTTAAATCAGCCATGGTAAACAAAAAATGTGGGCAGAGGAAACTGTGGAGGGGAGGGGGGAGGTTGCAACAGAGTAGTTTACTGAGACGGAAGTTACGTTTTTTTCAAAAGGGCAACAAAGCGCATCACATTTAAGGTGACAGCAGGTTGGGGGTCAAACATTGTACGACTTTTGGGTAGAGCCCTTTATTTTTTTTTTTTCACTTTTCACTTGTTGTTGGTGTTTGATGTTTTGGCAACCGCTGCTCATGATGTGTATTCATGCAATGAATCAAAAAAAAGTTGTGGCCATAAAAAGGTAGAGCATACATTTGAGCTGTCAGCTAAAGAACGCTGCTCATAATTGGTGTTTATGCAAATAAAACGTAAGTTAATTAAAGCATAATATTATTGGTAAAAAGTACAATGTTT
The DNA here is from genome assembly GCA_037043535.1 of Drosophila putrida. NCBI lineage: Eukaryota > Metazoa > Arthropoda > Insecta > Diptera > Drosophilidae > Drosophila > Drosophila putrida. Next base: position 694,635 of record JBAMBI010000465.1, read on the forward strand.
ATATGCTAATTAATAAATTGTAAATTAATGGGTTGTTCTGCTTGCCTATTCCATATACTAAAGAGTTCACTTAATTAAAGTGCCTGTTAAAAATGTAAGTTTTTAATCATTATATTCAATTAATATAAAATTTTATTTGAACATTTAAGTAAATGAATATTTAAAAAAGAAGAAACATTTTAATAAAGTGAAATAAATTATTTATTAAATATTTCAACAACTTAAAGAGATAAATAAGAAAATATCAAATCAACTAAAGTACTTTAAAGTCGGCCGAAAAGTGTAAAATAAATGTAACATTGAGTCACACGATTTTTAGAATTCATTAGTATTATTTAAATAATTAAAACATAGTGTTTGTGGATTTAATGGCCTTTTAAATAGTTCATCTCTAACGACTATTATAATTAATATATTGTTTATTTATTTGTATTTATGTTGAGCTGCTTTGAAGTCGATAAATATTTGTTTGTCTTTACTTTGCAATTAGGCAGCACACAACAATTTTCTTAGGTAATTACTAAGCCAAGTTTCATGATTTATATGTACAATGCAAACACCAAAACATACGCAATTTGGGTTTGCTGAATTAGCAAAGAACAAAAAAGAAAAAAGGCCACAAACGCAAAAACCTCACTTTGACGCACAAAGTAAAAACACAATTAAATCCATTTAATAAACTCGTTGAACCCCAACGTTATTCCAAATAATGCCCTTGGGGCAACTACAACCTCGGCCTCAGCCTCAGCGTTGGCCGCAGTGCAGCTCATTAACTTTGCTGTCGACCGCTATATGATTTTCACGTTGTTGTTGATGTTGTTGTGAGCCTTAGCGGCTGATGGAAATTTTCAATTAGGCTGCAAATCAACTCAAAGGCAAGGCTATGTGTTGCGTTACGAGACGCCACCAGCAAATATAAATATATTTTTTTTTATATTCATATTTGTATTCATTAGCCATCAAAACCGGGGGCGGCAACAGGCAACAGGCAACAGGATGGGCACCAGCAGCACATCGCCAGTTAGCCAAAGGATAACATCCGTTGCCGGATGTGACCTGCACTTCAAACTCAACTCGGCTCAGTTCAACTTAACTGCAACCCGCTGTTGATGCTGTTACTGAAATGTTAATTAAACTTATGAAATGTTGCCCTGTTTTTTTGTTTTTGCTTTTACAACATCAAATTCTCTTTTTTGCCGTCTTAACCAGGTTCGTGTTGTTGCTGCCATGACTAATTAAAAAGTGCGCAAGCAAAAAAACAAAAAAATAAAGAAAACAAAAATAAAAATGAAAAGTGAGCTCAGTGACAGACGGGAAACAAAACGCACAAAACACAGAAAAACGTACAAAAAAGAGAAGAATATTTCAAAATCCATAAAAAAAGAATACGAAAGATGACGCAAAAAATATGGCGCACAGCAATGGCAATGGCGATAACGGTAACGGTAACGGAACGGTAACAGCAACGGTTGATGAGTTGACAAATATTTTGTCAGGCATAATGAGTTGCTGCTGCCAGTCCCAGTCCCTGTCCCTGTCAAGGTCTTCTCGCTGCTCACAGCTCTTGTTCATTAACAGCTCTAAGAGGAACGGACTCGCAGAGCGACAAGGGCAGAGATAGAAATGGGGTATAAAATGGGGGGGGGGGGTTGGGGCTGTATACGCGGCAGCGTGTTAATTACGACCTATGTCCGTTGAGGGTCAGCCGCAATTAAAAAACTTTTTCGCTCGCTGATTTAAATACATGACAACAAATTTGCTTTCCTGATCAATTTTTGATAGTCATGTGTTATAATTATGTTGCTCTTACCCTTAACATCTCTTTTCTTCCACTTTAATCCCTTTCTTTCTTTTTAGGCTAACCGAAAATTCCATTCAGGCTTTGATAAACGTTTTCATTATCTATGGCTGTAAGTCAATTTAATCTGTTCAAATACGCCAATAAATTCAGGTAAAAACTAATTAAAACTCTCCCACGCACAACCCACACATACACACGCACACTCACACACACTTAGACGCATGACTATTAAATGTACCGCAGGCGAAATTAGTAACATTTATTTGAGCTGTCAAAGTCAACAGCAGATAGAACCCTTTGAAATAGATCAACATTTCTCCCTATCAAAGCGTTTGCCTTTAGCATTGACATTTTGACACATTACGCATACGCAGCGTAACCCCAAACACACATAGCATACTCAGCTAATAATAATATTAAGTGGGCGAAACTTTATCTTTTTTGTGCATATTTAAGGGAGAAACTTGTGTCGCAAACTAAATCCAAAATACATGTGTAAACACAATGCGGAGATTATCATAAACTTGGCTAATTTATTACACAATGTTTGTCGCTTTTATGCATGGGCATGGCATGGGTTATGTTAACTGCCTTTGAGGATTACAATTTTTGCTGTTGACAACGAAAAATAACTGTAAAAGCAAATAAAAATATACATACATATTTGTTATATTATTGCGCTATTTACTTATTTGCTTCTGTGCGTTACAAAAACTAATTAGTAAATTAAAAGCGTGCACCAAATATGGAATGTCATTTGTTTGTGTTTGTTGTCAAAGCTCTGCAAATAGAAATGCTTTTAACCTTAAGGCAAGCTTTAAATGTAAATATTATAGATAATTTATTATATTTTATTAAAATGCAAGTAAATACGAAAATGCGGTGAACATGAATATTATCACAGCAAAGCAAATTGTAAGCTTCACTTGACTGTAATTGATAAAATATTCATCTACAGTAAGATGAATACAATGTACAGATTTATCCATAGTCTAACCGCTTTATTTTGGCAAAGTAAACTGTTTGTTCATAACAAATAGATGCTTTAAACTGTCTATTAATCATGTTAATGATGTTTTTATGGGTATTTTCCTATTGATCTTGAGCTATTCAACCAATTAAGTCTGTCTGCTAACGATTTTACTACAGATTATAAAGCTAATATTATTACTTGAATACATTTTAAATCAAAACTTTCTTATTTTATAAACTATTTCTTATTAAAGGAATCGAATGTTTTTACTACTAAAATTCTTGCAGCACTTTGTGATGTACAAGACATTTTGTATAATATTTCGGTGTTCCCCAGTCTAAATAAATTTCCCAAGCTACAATTTAAACTCCATCATACATATTATTATTTCAAGAGGTAAAAAAACCCTTTCTTTATGGCACTTCGTGTGCTCTTGAACATATGACAGTCATTAGCATAATGACTCTGCTGGTGTTGTTATGCCTATGCTTAAGCTATTCCTAAGTCCTAATATTAATGCATCCATTAAAATGAAAAGCGAATGAAATGTCTTACATTCAAGTTGAAGTCACAACGCACTCTGGAAAGCCACTCGCAAAAATATTAATGCATATTTAAAAAGCTTGAAGACAAGAGCGCACACACACACACACGATCACAATCACAGGGGTATCATTAGTTTGGCTTCCAAGAGGAAGCAAAACACGACAAACACACACACACACACACACAACCTTCCTTGTATCATGAAATTTTAACCGAGAGTTGCTCACAGGTGTAAATAATCATATGTGTACAAATGCGTGTACATTCGACTACTTAGTTTATTTGAACAGCAACATACATACATAAATTGCTATACACACTTACCCAAATAGGTGCTATTTGTCAAAACCCAAAAGATTTTTAATGGATCGACCATAACTACGCAGATAAACGTAAACGCCTTTTATTTGAAGCTAATGTTGTTGCTTTTATCGCAGTTGTTGCTGTTGCTGTTGCTGTTGCTGTTGGTGTGGCTGTTGCACGGCAACAACACCTTTTGTGCACGGCAAATTGCTACGTCGCCAGTCGCCAGTCACCAAGTGTTTACTGTCAAACCTTGTGGCACAACCAGCAATTAATTTGCTTGTTGCTGTTGGTTTTTCACCGCGTTGCCGTTGCAGTTGTTGTTGCTCGAGTTGTTGTCGTTGGCGGTGTTGTTATTATACCGAGGCGTGAAGCTTTGTAATTTTACTTTGTTGCTGTTGCTGCGAATGATTAAATGATAAATGTAACTGCTTCTTGCTTTCAGTTGTTGTTCCGGTTCCTGTTGCTTTTTCTGTTGCTGTTGTTGCTGCTGTTGCTGCTGCTGTTGCTGTTGGTTAGTTTGCTTTTCCCTTTGTTGATTTCCACTACTTTTAATGACCGTCGCGAGGCAGTCAGTGCTACCTCTGTTGCTCCTGTTACTTGTGCCTTTGAGGTATTTTTGCAATTTGCGTTGTGCACTTTTATGGCGTTTGCATAAATCGAAATGTTGCTCATTTTTCATAGTACTAAACAAGCATACATAGATAAATATAATAACTTGCTTTTAATAAACACAAAAACACAACTCACATTTCTTCAAGAGAACTCACAACATTTTTGTTTATTCCTTTTATTGCCAGTCATTAAAAATTGTTTGTATTCATCACACACTCATTTACACATTTTTCAGGCACTATAATTATATGTTTTTCTGGTTTATTTTGTGTTAACGGCAGCAACAATGTCAACTGTGTAAGGGAAAACTGTCATTGTCATCATGACTTTGATTATTATTTGCAGCTATTAAAAACTTATGACATGGCCATAAACTTTAAATCAGTTTTGTAAACTTTTCTATGCCAAAATTGTTGCCCAGACCGTAATATTTATTTTCAATTTCAGTTTAGTTCTTCGTTATTAAATAAAGTTAAGCTTCTCTTTCAAAACATTTAAGGCAATATTATTGGATACACAAAACTTTTGCCAAATCATAAAAATAGTTTGTTGACAGAATAAATGGTTCAATAAAAAACTGAAGTTAAAGGAAAAATTAAACAGTCTATCAAAATACTTTAATTACAATGCAATTGAGCCACATGTTTGGTAAATATTTCCTTAATGAGCAGGAGAATAACTAAGTTAATCTAGGCTCTATTACTGCAAATAGCTGTCAAGGTTTCGGCTGCTCAAATTTTGATAGGCCTGTGGCAAGGTATTTACCTGTTTCAGGCATTGCAATTAGAAAGATTTGAATTCAGCTGCTTGAGGCCAGGGTTGCTTAGAAATTCTCAATCGCACTTCAAACAGTCGCTGCCCAGTTGGTTGTAACAACAGTTTATGGCCATTAGCGCTGTTAGGGCCAAACAAAAGGCACCAATTAACGCAGCTAAGACTTAGGCAAATGAGAGCCACGCGAAGGAGGAGAAGGAGGAGCAGTAGGAGCAGGAGGGTTATTTTATCCTTCCACTACAGCCTTGACCTTTATCTGCAGGCGATTGACAGAATGATGGACCAAAAGCACAAGCAAAAGCAAAAGCAAAGGCAGAAGCAGCAGCTGCTGCTGTCTGTAAATATTTAATTGTTTATGCCATCGCCTAAGCGGCGTACTTTGCTTCGAAGGTACTTTTAATGGACAGAAAAAGCAGCTCGTTGGCTGTACGAGGATACACTCTTCTCTCTTTTGGGTGAGCCGAGGCGATTAAAGCTCACGCAAAGTAATTAGTAACTCAATTGCTTTTCCTCTAAAGCGTTGAGTGCTGCATACAAATGGGTTCCGTTATTGGCGGTTTACTTGGCCTGTTTATCGCTGCCAATGTGAGTGTGGTTCATAAATTATGCATAGCATATTTCCAAGACCTCGTCACGATAGTAATTGTGCGACAAAAAAGCATTTGAGTCATATCAATTGGCAATTGGACAGCTATGCGACGCGTAAGTATTATCAAATTCATTGCAAATTGAGGTCAGAGAAATTAGCGTCAATGTTTGAGGACTTAAGCCAGCTGTGTACCCAATCTATTCTTAAGCCAACTTATTCAAATTTATGTCGGTTCAGCTGCTGATGTCGCCCATCAATGTAACATTTTGCAGTCACAGCTTAAAGAATGCTTAAGCAAGTTCGTTGTCCTTTTTGGTGGTGGGCAAAAAAACTTTATCCTGCTCATTTTTTAACATTACTTTTAGTGAAAGAAAGTACGAGTAGTATAAAGGACGCAGTTGCGTCCGTTGCTGCACAAATTTTGAAATTGCACTTTTCCGCCCGAAGACAAAATAAGTAAAAAGTAGCAAATAGAAAAACAGAAAACAGAGAGCCTCGCGCTACTTTGCCGGAAATACAAAAGCATAAACTTTCCGGTCAGCCAGTAAAAACCGCAGTCCAGAAAGTCCAGAAATAAAGCGCAAATTGTGGCGGAAGTTTAATGGACATAAACTTGCTAGCTGATCCCGCCAAAAAGTAGGAAATACGCCAAGTAAATTAGTTCTACAAGCTTTCAGTTTGCCGGCAAACCAACAACCCAGACCCAACCCGACCCGACCCGACAAACAAAATGAATGCAATTTCTCCATTGGAAATGCAATAATATTTTACTTCAATGATTTCCTACAGAAATATTAATTACAACTTTGCCCCAAATTGGGAAATGGAGAAGCACTTCAAAGCCAAAATGGAGTCAAACAAAAAAGTTTTACTACCATTTACTTAAAATTATAAAAGCTCTGTACAAAATAGCGAGTGCCATCCACCATTTGTGGGATGTTTCTGGTAAATATAAATCATCATAAATAATCCCTGATTAAACTATGAATTTTGTAGTTTATTTAGCGTTTGGTCCTCTCTAATTAGAAAATTATATAGAAAAGCTCTAATTAATTATGAAAACATTTAAAAAGAGCAAAGTAGTTTAAATGATATGATCATAATCACATTAGTTAACAAAGCAAGGAATTATCAAGTAAATCCTTTTGAAAGATGTTAGGAAACCTCGTTTGTTGGAATTATTAAAGGAAATGCCAGATGTCTAATGCATTAAACTGCTTTAAGCGACAAAGTTGTTTCTAGCTCTCAAAAGCATGCGTCTACAATATTTACGTTGCTTTTGTTGCTGTATTTGTATTTGTGTTTGTTGTTGTTTTTGTTATTGTTGTTGTTGTTGTTGTTATTATTGTTGAGCGAATGACAAAAGTTTTTGGCTTTGTTTTCCAAACTGTTGACGTGCAATTCAAATGAGTGAACAACGCAAGAAGTGACCTACATAAAACCACGCAACAGCAGCAGCAGAAATGACAACAACAACATCAACAACAACAACAACATTAGGAACAACAGGAACAGAATCTAGCATAGGACTTGAAAAAGAACATGAAAAAGTGGCGTCACTTGGAGTTACAACAGCAGCCGGTTGAGAGGCCAGAAAAGCGTAACAACATGTGTTCACCTCGTTGATGTTGTTGTTGAGAAACAGAGAGAGAGACAAAGAGAGAGAGACAGAGAGAGATAGGGCTACAACAATGCACTGACAAAAAATGGTGGTAGGAAATCTCATACCTAAAAAAAATGAGTCGCAAGCGAAAAGTTCTTAAAGTTAGAAAACACATATGACTGTAAGAACACTTAAGTAAGATCAAGTCCTAATTATTAAATTAAAAATGGCTAATATTTTTAAAACCATAGCCTGAATATTAAATCTAATAAATTTTTAAAGAATAATTCTTATTATTAAATTGAAAATATCTAATATTTTTGAAACTACAACCAGAATTTTAAATCTAATAAATGTTTAAAGAATAAACGTTCTCTTTTTTAAGAGTTTTGAAATGAGTTTTCTTACCTTAAGAATTAAAGATATTTTAGATTAATATTCCTAATTTCTTCTTATTTTTTATACTATTTTAATAAATGTTACCACTATAATCATAGTTTTAAATTATTATTTAATTACTGTTTTCGCAATTTCTTGATTTTGAAAGCAGGTCCTTTTTTGTGCAGTGCAGACAGGCTAAAACAATTGTAAGCAGCATATCCGCAAAAGTGGCAGATTGCCTGTTGCAGACAATGGCTTAATAGTGGAGAGTTGTTTAACGTTGTTGTTGGTGCTGTTGCTGTTGCTGTTGCACATCAGTCAGATGGCAGGAGAATGCAACAGCGAGCCGCACGAGTGGCACGTTTGTAAATGAAGCACTCAAGGCCTGCGTCGTCTCTTGCAAGTTGCAACAGTTTGCGTCCAAGCAACACTTGGCGGTGCATCAATTGCGCTTAACTATTCAATTAGCACAATGAAAGTGCTGCACGTGCCAACAACAACAACAACAACAACAAGAAGAACAAGCAGAAGAAGAAGAAGAAGAGTCGTAGACAACTGGCAACTTTCGGTATGCAATTTGCAACTGCAACAAAGTGCGGCAAATGAAATGCCAAATAAATATGCTGGCGAAATATTCAATCGACTTTGCACGCCACGAAACTTCAATTCAAACTTAAATAAAATGTAATTAATTTGTTTTGCCAATGGGTTGTGGACTTAAGATACTCACACACACACACCACCGCGCACACACACAAACAAGTTGCCCCAAGACGCTGGCAACTTTTGTTGCCAACTTAACTGACAACGCAGCACGCCAACAGTGGAAAGCCTCGGCTTACGCCGGTTTGCATTAATTTAGGATCTAGGCCTTGGCAGAGCAAGAGAAATAGAGAGAGAGAGGAGAAGAGGAGCAGGAGTAAGTAGTTGAAGAAGGAGGCACAATTTGAAACAACTTGCAACAGACGAGTGAGTTGTTGAAAGCCTGACTGCTAGCCTGACTGCTAGCCTGACTGTTTGCCTGTTGTAGCAGTTGGCATAAACAACAACGAACGCTTGGGCTTAAAGGATTTGTCGGTAGCCCAGGCTCGGAGTATTTCCAAATTAAGTTGAGGCAAGACTCTTGAGAGCACCAAATTTGCACACTGAGTGGAAATGTTTGGTTGAAACAATCAGAAACTAGGTGGGGGGGGGGGGTTGGGGGAAATAGGAAAATTGTGGAAACGTGAATGCTTAGCAGGATTTGTGACGTCACAAGCGCGCAAGTGCTTAGCAATGCATAAAGCAGATGATGAGCTGCTTAGACCAGCTTGAGATTTTCGCAGGAAATTGCGATTAAAATAGACTGTAATAAATATTTCATACACTCAACTTGAAATAGAATTCGTTTTATTCACAACTTTTAAGTTTAACTCTAATTTAAAGTAAATACTGTTCTCTTGTTAAAAGTAATCTGTCTTTTATTTTTAAAAGTACCCATTATATTGTTGTCAAGCTATAATTCCTTGACATTAGCCGTCACTTCAAACATTCAGCTTACTATTGGTATAGCGACGCCAAATCGCATTAGATATTATAAAACAGACCATTGTGTTTTTGGGATGTCATAGATACATACATATATGAAGCTAAATGCGAACACGTGCTGACAATTTGCGCCTTCTACAAATTTATTGAACTTGTATAATTAAAAGAGAATAAATTACAAGACGACTTGTAATTACTCTACTTGCAGCTAGAGTCGCCGAAACTGTTTACTAACTGAAAACTAGATATTTGACTCGTAAAATAAGATATTATAGTGGATACTAATTTAGGAGAAGAGTTAACTGTTATTATACTGAAGAGATTAATAGACAATAGATAGATTAAAAACATTTACAGATACGTCATTGACTAGAATAAAAATAGCTCACATTAATAAGGCGAAATATTATGAGCACTGATTAGTTAGATAAATCGATAGATATATTTCTAATGGCTATATGTAGTCACAGCTCGTTGTTAAACTTAGTGATATGACAATCGTTTGTCATTCTCTGAGAGAATGTAAGTCAAGATAAATAGGAAAAATCAAATTGATACATATCTTATATGCAATCAGAGTTCAATTTATCATACTTATGACTTAAACATACGCTGTTTATAGCCCACTTTTGGTTAGAGTATCAAAATGGTATCATAATGAAATTGAATGCCTTTTGAGAGAAAATAAGTTTGCCGTTGAGGGAGGCAGCGAAATTGTTGCCATTCGTCAAATACTTGAGTGCTCTGGTGGCAACAGCATCCAAATAACTAACCACAAGTGCAAAGCATACAACACTCAGATACACACACAGACACACACAGACACCAATACACAGACAAAGGTGCAGGAAGTGAGAAAATAACATTTTAGCTTTGGCCTAAAAGGCAGTACAGTCAGTCAGTCAGTCTGTCAGTCTGTCTGTCAGTCAGTGAGGTCCTTAAACTGAAATGTCCGTGGCTGTAGTGAACGTGGTTGTCTTCCCTGTTCAGTTGTCACTCCTGTACATTGTTGTATGGTGTGTGTCCTGTGAACGGCAAAAGGTCCTTATGCAACGTGTCGAGTCGTCATGTCGTATTTGTTGCCATTTCGAGTATATTTATTGTGCTTTTATTTTGTCAACATTTCGTTTTGGCCATATGAAAATAAATTCAAATGATTTATTTACGAGCATTTGATTTATTTGATTTTCAGCGTTTACTTTTTTTCTCTCCCTCTCTCTCTCTCTTTTTTCATTCTTTTGCCCAGCCTGACACGCCTCTTTTTATTGTCGTTTATATGTATGTATGTGTGTGAAATAATGTATTGTGTTTGTGCATTTTGTATCGTGTTAAGGTTGAATTTGTCGCACAATGTGCCTTATAGACTAATAAAACCTTTAGAAATTTACATTTAATTTCATTAAAGGTTTGTAAATGTGTATTGTGCTCATAATATTTATCAAGCCAATTTTGGCAAGTCTATAAATCTTTAATTAAAATATTTCCAAAAATAATTTCTAAATCTAAAGTAAAATAGATTATATTTATTTAATTTAATTACGACAGATTTTGTTTCTCTCTATATGAATATGAAACGAAATTATTAAACAACATTCTTAAATACTTATCAAACTATAAATACAAAACTCTTTAATAATAAATTCTTGAATATAGCCCAACAATTGATGTTAAACATTTCAGAAAATTCGTGTATTTTTATGTATAAATTACTACAGAGTATCCCTTAGTCGCGCAACCTCTAGCTTCAACGTTTTTCACTCGTTTAATAAATATGTATGTTTGAGTATTTTCTTTTTTATTTGATTTTTGCGATAGTCAATAAAAATCACGATTACTGTTGTTGTTTTTGGAGCTGCCATTGCTAAAAGCTACATATCAAATTGTCACAAACTGGGAGCAATTTGTCGAATTTATTAGAGCCATGATTGACAGCTAGAGGCCAATGCCGCAGCATATAGAAAAATGCAATTCATGTTAAATTGAAATAATGTATTTCATGCTCAACAAATATTAATTGAACGCATTAAGAATTCATATATTGCTCAAAGCGAATTATAATAAATATTTCAAATTGCCTAAGTTGATTAGAACACAAATAGAACAAAATGTACAAGTCTCGTCTGCCCGTAAGGCCAACAAGTAAATAAATATTTTATGAAGACCCAAAACGACAGATGACCTCAAAGTCTGTTGGATTCGGTTCACCGACTCCTACATAATATCGGGTGACCATCATCCGAGGGTTCACAGTCTGAAGCAGTCAAAAGAAAGCACTTTCAAGGGCTCAATAAAGAATTCTCAAAAAAGAAAATTCCAAAGATTAAACGTTGCTAGAGGGAGTGAACAGTAATTAAATACCCTGTAAGTCGATGGATTAAATGCATATTTGATTTCAACTCAAAGATACATAAAAGAAAATTTCCATTTGAGCAATCACGTTTTTCATTTTCTCTTTCAAATTCTTTTTGTGTACAGGGTATACAAGTTAAAGAAAGAAAGATAGAAAAAAACGCATCAATTTTCCAGCCATTATTGGCTTTATTTATTTGTTTGTTGATTTGCCAACGACGCCTGCCAAGAACAAACTTGAACTCACACGAAAGTAAAACGAAGCACAAAATTGTAAAAAACTTTTCGGCGTTAGTCAAACAAGAATCATAGAAAATGAATTGCGAAGAAGCAAAAAAGAAAAAAAATAAAGAGCAGCTTTATTTGGTATTATTTATCTAATAGCTACGCCGTCGGGCATAAAAATAGAAATATAATCGCATATATCGTTGACTGGCACACGCCCAGACACGGACACAGACACAGAGACAGAGACAGACACAGAGACAAACACAGACATTGATAGAATGTAAGCAGCAGACACATTCGAATGAATGTCCTTATAGTTGAAGTGTTTATGATATTTTGATTTTATTTCATGAATGAATGAAAGACGAAAGTTAAGTGTGAAAAGGGCAAAACTTTAGCGCCCGCATGCATTGATAATAATGGCCAACAGGACTAAATCCTATAAGTATGCTACACTATACTCATATTGTTATGCTCTGAACCATTTTGCCCAGCACTTTGTTAGCAGTAGTTTTAGGCCCCCTCCATCATCTAATACCAGCCATCCTGCCCTCAGTTTGATACATACAAATAATAAAAAAGACTCGACTAGCATTTTCGGCAAAGATGGAAAAAAAGTTTGTCTCTTATTAAGATTAAAAATGAGAAAAACGCAACGAGTCCTGTTGGGCATCCCGCAGCTAGCAAAAAGACTCGGCTCTTGGTGGCCTGCTGATAAGCGACGTACACACACACACACACACAGAGTGTAGTCGAATTCAAGTGGGTGTCACGCATAAATTTCATAAATATAAGTATCATTATTTTTGCTTGCCATTTTGCGGCCAACATCGCGACTTAGCGCCAAGCTCAGACCCTCGAACTTAGGCCAAACAGTAGGCTCTGGCTTTAGTCACGTGCCAAACTTTTGCCATCAAACAGTGACACTAATACTCACAAAAAGAAATACATATACAGACACAGCTACAGATACAGAAGCAGAGACTGACATTGGTACGCTCAATCTCATCTAAATGGCGCAATTGTGCGAGACACACATGAAATTACAGTGCGAGTGGAGATGGCAACGTGCCAAGAGCAGGACTCACAGAACAACCGGGAAAGGGAAGCCGCCCTTAAATATAACATTTATCAATTCATTTAATATAAACAATAGCATAAATAAAATGTAAAAGACGTAAGAGATGGTCATAATCAAGACAAACTTATGCATTTACTAAGTTTGGGTAAGTTTAAGAACGATTGTCAGGAATATTTGATGTTTGAATCTTTAGATTGGCTTGGATTTTTTCTGTAATGAAGAGACAAGTTCAGCTGTCGACAAATAGGCTATTAGATGTAAAGCCTTAAGCTTTCATTAAAGTACGAGAATTGGCTCACTTTCACTGAAAAAGATAACATTGGTAGTAATAAGACTATCAGGAATTCTCTAATAATCTCTGAAGGTACTAAAGAAAATAACTTATGAAAACTACAGCTTGAAATAACTGTTTACTTTAAATAAATTCATTAAAAATGTATTGAATGCAATTTTATTTAGAATGAAAATTTAATTAACTAAGTTCAATAAACCGTATCAAATCTAGCAAGCATTTCTTTGTAAAATAATAATAAGATCGGTTGCTTAGTTTCTAGAGCACCATCAATTGCTTTGGCGTTGTCTTTGAACTGAAAGAGATTTGTAGAATTTACCATTATTAAAAGTATTGAATTGGAATTCTTCTCGAATTCCACTTTATATTAAATGTTTATCAAATTCTAAAGAAATCACTGTAGGATAACAAAGTGAAAAATCAGGAAAAAAAACTAAAAAGCATGGTTTTTATTTTAATAAAGAACCTTGTGTTAAGCTGAACAATTGTTGAAGTACATTTTCGTTGAAGAGTGCAAAAATTATTCTGTGCTCTTAAAAGTATGCTTTGCTTTCGGAATGATTTGAAAAGAATGATTTAAAAGATAAAATTTTAAATAGGTCATAAAATTAAATGTGAAATAATCGGTGGAACAACAAAATAATTAACTAACTCTATATATATGGCCAACAGGGAATTACTTTTAGATACTTCGTGCGTCAAAAGATTAGCACGCTAACTGCGCTCCTACCTAAGCCTTTGTTGAAACCCTGAGCAAAGTTGAGTACCCCCTGGTGGCACTGTTGGCACTGCTGACATTGCCGCTGACAAAATGACATCAATCAATGGGCGGTAGCCACGCCCTTCTACCGAAACTGAATCCAAAGTCGAATGTTATCAGCACTCCAGCATGTTGTGTGCTTAGTTAGTGTGTGAGTTGCTCGTTATGATGTCGTTGTCGTCGTTGTAGTTGACGTTGGGTATACGTGGCGTATGAGTGTTGGCAATGGCAATGGCAATGGGAATGGCAATTGATTGACGACAATGAGGAGAAAGTAAATCAATTATCGTGAACTGAAAGTCCGTAACATATACTCTCTCTCTAAGTAAGTATACACACAAGTATACGAGTTTATGCTGACAAATTGCTTTTGCCATTTGTTGTTGTTTGGCAGTTGTCGCATTAAAAAGTTGTAGACACAAAGCATTTGATTTTGTTATGTTGCCAATTGTGTGTAAGTTGTTGTATGTGTATGTGTGTGTGTGTGTGTGTGTGTGCGTGGGCTTAAAGAAAAACACAATAAATTCGGAATTATCTCATTGCGAATATCTCGACTCGTACATCAAACCGCTGACTCAAAGTAAACATATTTTTTGTGCTAAGGATCAGATCAATATGGCCGATAAGCAGCAACTCATTTTGGCTCACTTTACAGTTGGTTTTTTATGTTTTATGGTAACCGTTATTTACATTATGGCCCTTTACAGTTCACCCAGATTTATTTGCCACCATCTTGACTCGCACTAAAAAACTGTGCAATAAATATGCAAATTTGTTGCCAAAAAGCAAAAAACAAATAAAAATTGACTCGAGAAATACAGATAAGCCAAAAGGGTAAAACAAGAGAGAGAGAGAGAGAGACTAAGTATTAAAAAATTGCAGTTAGAGCTGGAGGAAAATTATGTATCTTTACAATTGTTCATCCGGCAATACTTCAAACTGACCCGCAAATCACTTAAAGTTGAGAAACAAGTGCAAATCTTTTTCGGGAAAAACTCATTAGTTTTTGTGGATATTCACGCAACTTTTTGTTGCAAGTATCTGCGTGATGGCCTTGTGGTAAATCCAAATGCGTTTTGCAACGAAATAGAGAACTCCCTTAAGAACGAACTTTGACATAATGAACTTTTATTTGTGGCAAACAACCTTATTTGAAAGTTTCACCACAACGACTATTTATACAAAGAAAAACTTTGTAATAACTCGGCAAAAATTCTTTGTTAATATCACTATAATAAAAAAGAAAAAACTTATTAAATTAAAGGCCTATCCTTGTGAACTTAACTTATACAAAAGTTCCAAAGATGTTCAGCTTTCGACAATAGTTGTACGCATATTTGTAAAAACTTCTCAATAGAAACGCGAGTTTGCCGCTGGCACCTGAGTTTATAGAAAATTATGGAAAATTATTCAACATTCAGGGAGAAATAATGGCGAAGGGTGTATTGATTTGAAGGGATTGAATCTTATATTCAGTAAGAATTGAAACTAGCAAATAAAAAAAGGGTATAATCATTTTGTTCAAAAGGCATAGTTGACATTAGAAATTCGATAAAATATAAGTCGGTTCAGACTCGAGTTTTATTTTCTAATATAAATAAACGAAGTACTAAGAGAATATATAATATAATAATAACAGAAGGAAAATATTTTTTTACATAATGTATTAATAAATATTTTAATAAGAATTAATAAAAAAAATAACAATTAACTATGTATGCATTTTGTATACGTAGTGAGAAATAAAACAGGCAATTAAATATTTTTTAAATATTTGTAAGTTTCATTTAGCTGTTATTTAAAATAAATAATTAAGTGACCACTGCAATGAATTGTAAGATGGTTTAGTTTATTGGTAAGCCTAATAATACAAGAATGCTAGCTAAATATAACTGAGTTCAGGTCAACTCATAGTCGAGCAGACCCCTTTGGAGTGGTTTTCCATTTTTCCATGTATTTAAGCAGCATTTTAATAGAATGCAGCCCGCAGACAAATATTCATTGTGCACAGCTTACAGGACAACGCGCAGGATGTGAGAGGTGTTGTCATTTTATTGCCTTTAACTAAACTAACTTTTATTATTTTATTGGATTTTTTTATGGACCACTACACGAACGTGCTGTCCTTGGTTGTCCTCGACTGTGTCCCTGTGCTGTTCTGTCCTGTGTTCCTGTTCTATGTTGGAATGCGGTGTGCGGTGCGTTAACAAAGAATTTGTCTTGAGGACATGCCATCATTGGCCCAATGATTACATTATGCGATAATGTTGCCCATAAAGGCTGCAGGAGCAGGATAAAGGATAAACCAAAGCGTGACGCGAGCTGAGGCTGAATAGAGTCAATGAGAGGAATAGAGACGTAGTCAAAGAGAGAGAGCAGAAGTCGGTTATCCTGCTTGCCATAATAAGCTGTAAAAGTGACACATACATTTGACCTGATTTTAGCAGCACATTCTTTTTGTGGTGTCCTTCGCAACAAGCCCCAACCCTTCGACCGCTTGCTTCAACACGCTGCTGGCTTAATCCAACTTTAAAATTATAAACTAACGATCCAGCGAAGCACGCACACACACACGCACACACTTATACTCACACAGACACATACATACACATAAAGAAATGGGTTTAGTGGGAAGGTGGTAGGGGAGGCAGAGCGCAAGGATTAAGTTTGGCGCACTGAACCGTGCGTGAACTAATGCGGGATCCTGTGCATTCGTCCTTGCATTCGCTACAATCACATCCAACGTTCGCCAAGTGGCAAATGGGGAAAATGTGCAATTTGTGTTACGTATACGTAATGCTATTTGTATGTGTGTGTGTGTGTGTGTGTGTGTGTGTGTGTGTGTGTGCTGCCGTGCTTTGTTTTATTTCGTTGTGTTGTATATGTATGCTTATAAGAGAGTTGGCAAAGACCATTCTCTTGTCGCGCCTTAGTTAGCTGATAGGGAAAGCAAAAGGAAAGGAAATAAATGAAAAAAGAAAGAAAGAAGAAATAAACACAAAACAAAACTGGAACACACGTTGAAATGTGCAACGAAAACAGAAATTGCAATTAAAACAAGTAAGCGAGTAAAAAACCAGTGGAAAACAGAGAGAAGAAGAGTAGGTAGAGACAGCAGAAACAGCGTGGATGTCACTAAGCTTATTGTCATGTTGGATAAGTTACTCACGAATAGAAAGGAGACAAACAAGCTGACAGCTCTGGGAAGCCTTTCACAGTTGTGCAACTGTTACTTAGCTCAAGTAATTAATCTTAGTTAGTCTTATCTGTCGCTGACAATTTCCCCAAGTCTATTGCATTTTTTATGCTGCTGATCTGGGCCAAAAAAAAACAGCTTAAGTTATTTGAAAATAAATAAACTTAGTAATACTAAATATCTGATAGCTCTGAGCCAGTTTTTTTAAAAGCCCAATATAAATTATATTTACTCAATAATATTTAAATACAATTAATAAAATATAAAATAAACTGTTTTATTTCTAAAATGTATAACAAATTACTAATAGAAAAAATCTGAATATAACAATACAAACATTATTTAATAAATTTTGGAATACTAAACTTTTATTAGGTTAATTCACAAGCCTACCTATGATTCTAATTAATATGTTAGTCGATTAAAATGATACAGAAAATAATTGATAAAAATGTTTTCTGCAACTGCAACTTAATAACTAATTTTGCTGATTGTCATGATTTTAAATTATTAAATAGAAATTGTACATGACTTTGAACATTAAATAATTTCTTAAAAATTTAAAAACAAATTTCCCATGGCAAAAATTTTGAAAATTATTTAATGTCGTATAAAATTATAATTTTTTTTTATATTCCATGTTTCTCCTATAAAATTAAAATCACCTTTAAAGTTACTAAACCATTTTTTATACATTAATTAATTAATTTCCCTTGGCAAACATTCCGTAAAGTCAATTAAGCGTTACGCTTTAACTACCACCGAGATCATTAAATCAAATATATATTCTAAAGAAATTTCTCAGACAACGCTCAGTGCTTTTCAAATGTCTGTCTGAGTGCTGGTAAATTTGCCGCCAGCTTAAAATGTTAATAATATGCAGCACTAATTAAATGTATAAAAAATACTCGCACAATTTGCAAGGCCCAACGAAACAAATTGCAAAAATTCAGTTGCCCCCAGCAACGCAAAAGAACAAAAAAAAATAGAGAAATAAAAGAAAAGAAAAAGTGAAATATGAACACAGTTAATTAGCTGGGACGCCGCTTATTGTTCGAGGGGAGGAATAGAACAGTTGAGTTAAAGCGAGAGTTAAAAGTTGTGCCAAAGTCATGAATAAGTTTGTTTTGCAACAGAATTGCAGTTTTAAGACATTGCTGCAGATGTTTAACTTGTTGGACGCAACGCAGCTGCTTGACAATAATTTGAACATGTCTCAAGTTGATCATTAGCATATTTCATAGGCAAAAGGCAAATGCAAAGCAAAAAGGAAAGCACTGAGTGAGCGAGTGAGTGAGGGGCCAGGAAGGGCACCCCAGTGACACATTTTCCATATTGCCTTGCCAAGGTAGTAGAAAGAGACGCATTACAGTCTAATAATCTGGCAGCAGTTGGGGAACAGTTGCGTAGCAGTTGAAGGAAAAAGGGGGAGGTTTTTCATAGTAAGGCAGCTGCTGCTGGTGCTGCTCCTTCTGTTCCTGCTGCTGTTTACACATCTTTGACGCGCCCAAAAATGCACTCAGCCGTGTGACCCATTTATTCAAGTCTTCATTCGACTGACTGAAAAATGAGTTGCAACTGTTTGTTGCATACAACATGAGGCAGCAGCAGTTGCAGTTCCAGTTGCTACTGCAGTTGCCAAAGCTCACGATTTGCTTAAAACTTTGCTTGTCTTCTCTTTGCGTCTTGTAAAATTCGCTTGTAGGTCGTTATCATAAAATGATTTGATGAACGAGTTGTGCACATTTTAGCACTATTTTATATTGCCACAGTGTGGCACAGCTCACAGGTTGCAACGGCTGGCAAAACTTTACCAAAAGCCATAAGCTTCCAAATTTAATTTTGAAAAGCTTTAAACTCGGTTTCAACTACTAAAAAAGTTATGCTTGTATCTCATTCGACTAAGCGACGCCCATAAATAGGAAACACTGAAAAGATTCTCAACAAATAAGGCAAGCTTGTGAGATAATATTCAATTTATTAAGATGATGATTAAGATGACTGTTTTGATGACTTCCATTAAATTTTGTTGATATTAAAAATATTTTGTATATAACAAAACAAATAACATAAGCTGCAATCTATCTAAATTGGAGTAAATAGTTAAACATTTATGCAAAAATAAAATATTCGAACTTACACTAAAATTTATATAAAATTTTAAGAGTTTTAGCTTTCTTTTTAATTGTTCATATAGCCATATCAATATTTTGCATATATCGATACCCACTTTAATTTGACTTTAAATTAAATTATTGAATTTAATTTAGTTTATTTAAATTACACTCTATTACCCATAGTTCAATTCATTTTGTTGACTCTGCTGTGATAATTCCCAATAAATGTGGTAATTATATTTCTATTTTGAAGTTCAAACCAACTTCAAGTTCATTAGACTGAGTCACCCAATTTATTTGAGGCTAATCTTGTTTAGATGTCGAGGTAGCTTCTCTTCCCTCTGCGCGCACACACATACTTCAAAGTTAATTTATGCGGAAATCTTGCAAATAACAAATAGAATACTGTGGCATGCAAACAATTTAATCAAATCCACAACAACAACAACAATGAGGAGTAGCTACAACAACAGCAACTTAATTAAATTTCCACGTTCCACGCCCTAGTAGCACACTTGAAGCATTTAGTTGCTTGCCGCCTCGTTGGCACGCCCCTAAAGCAAACTGAACAACTTGCAACTTGCTTCAAAATCTCTTCTTTTTCTCTCTGTCTTTTTTTTTGTTTTTGTTTTTTTCCTTCCCTTTTAGCAACTTGAACACGTCGCCTAAGAGAAGCAAAGCGTCCCCGAAAAATTGAAAGTTGATACAGAAAAAGCAACAACATGTAGAGAGAACCTCGCAGCGTTTTATATGGCTGATAAAAAGGGAAAGAGTGACGCAGGGTAAAGTGGGTGGGGATTGAGCCAACTCCCACACCCATTGGAATGTGAGCTTCCAGCTCTTCAATCAAGTCTGTTGATGTCCCAAACTTCGTATCGTATATTGCTTTCATTGCCTGCTAATCAGTTGACTTAATCTCTCTAAGCTTCATCTGCTCTCTTTCTCTCCCTATCTCCCTTTCTCCTTCTCCCTCTGCATTTGAGAGGAGTGTTTAAATCAGTGTAATTAACTTTTAAGTAAATTTGCCAGCGGGCGAAAAATGCGTGCAGCTGTCTGTCAGTCTGTCATGACAGCCTCTCTCCTTCCTCCACTTTCTCTATATCCATGGCATTCTCTTTCTCCCCTCAACGGCTGGCAATGGCAGTGTTTTCCCAATTCTAATTAGAGTGCCATCAAATGCGTGAGGTCTCCTCACTTCCCATTAAAAATAACACAAAAAGAATTCCAATTTGAATTTCCTGAAACCAAGGAAAAAAAATATGGCACAATCTTCAAACTATTATTTCAGTTTATAGTTCATGTTCCCAAAAATACAACAAATATGAAAAAAGGTCAAAACTTTGTAGTTGTTGTAACAAGTTTACAACGTAACTTTGGGCATACATAAAATATCAAAAAAAAAATATACAAGTTGCAAGTTACCCACAGCGCATATTTTTTCATAGTCGAAAAATTGTTACTTTGTTTTCCGGTTTACAAAAAAAAAATAGGGGAAAAATAAAATGGTGATAGCTGGTGAGGGTTGCAGGGGGGAAAAACTGAATTTTAACATTTTCATCTTTGTTGCAAAACTGGGTCAATAAATTTGCAAGTAATGCATAAAATTTGGAGCTGAAACGGAAACGTGCAACTGCATCTGTGCCGCACCCATACTCCGCACACTACCCCTCCCCCTTCACTCTACTTCATTCTTCCCCTCTCACGGAAAAAGGAAAGGCGCGACATTAAAACAAATAAAAATTAATTGGCTCGCAGCAAACGCAAAGTAAATAAATGCCAGGCATTTTCTCTTGCAACACTCAAGTGGCACAGTGGCCCAGTGGCACGCGGCACGCGGCACAGCTGACCAAACTATACATATGCATGAGACGAGGGTGGCGCCTCCAGCGGCGGGTGGCAAGCTTAACAAACAAATGAGAAACATGAAGAAAAATAAAACTCGATCTGTCTGCCGCTTCGCCAATTGGAAGATTTTGTTTGCCAGCTGCGTCCTGCAATGTGCCCCACTGTGGCACCAATTGAGTGAAGGAAGCAACATACTTAATGCCACATAAAACAAATAAAATGCTGCAACGTGATGTGGTTTAACAACTTGACAGTGCTTTGCCAATGGGAAACCAAATGTTGCCCGGATACAAAAATTAACTGGATGGAGTAAGCAATTAATTGATATGGTTATTATTATAGGTACCCTGTACACCGCCAGAAATGGGGTATGCAAAGTTTCACACAACTACGAGCTATATTTTGAAAAGCAAATGGGTGTGTATTTAATTTTAAAGCATATTAGTTTATCGCTTATTTTGAACACAAATTTTCTTTCGAAAACTTTTCCACAACTTTTGCATAGTTTGACAATGCAACAAAGTTGAAGAAAGCGTATGAAAAACCTTGAAAACTATTTAATTAACTTAGAAAATAAATAGGAAAATATAAAAAGAACAGGTTGCTGAATATCTGCCAGTCGATCACTCTAAATCTATCAAAACTTTGTCACAATGTTTGTGTATAGTTAGTTAGTGTTAGAAACGAAAAACTTTTACAAAACTTCACCAGAAAACCTTGAAAACAAATTGCAAATATCATAAAATGTTGTTAGAACAGCACTTCGTTCTCATACTATGATGAATAATGAAAAATAATAATAAAAGTTTGATTGTTATGCAAGTTGGGAGAACAATTGTTCCATTTGATATATAACATGTAAATTTTCAATGACTTTTATTTGCTTTCTTTATTTGCACAGCTGTTATTACTATCTCAATTTAGATTGTTCAGTCATTTATGAGGTCGGCCATGATATTTATTGGCAAGTTTATTGATCGATTTATTTGTTGCGGAATTCATTGATTTAGTTTTACCAAATTTTATAGTTTAATTTGTTTCAATTTGTTGAGGACAAATTGGATGGACGGTGTCATAAATCAAATTTATCAAATTTAAAGTGCTTGCAGAGACACCTGCTGTTTGACAAACACTCGTCTGTCTGTCTGTCTGTGTGTCTGTCGCGCATTGAAATTGGTTTTAATGAAGCGTTCGTTTCGGTTGACCAGGTCAGGAGTAGGCCATAGCCTGGTCGTAAATTGATTGGCATCACTGTAAACCGCAAATGTTCGTTGGTCGCCATTGATAATGGGAGAGGGTAAGAGAGAGGAGAGGGTGTGGTTTTTGGTGGCTCATTCACATCCTCGCGAAACTGCTGAGGTGTGAAAGCCAAAAGTTATTGGAGCACGTGCTCAGTCTCCGTTTGTGAGCAATTAGATGCAATAAATCACAGTCGTTTATCTCGCGTATGTCTGTGTGTATTTGGGTGAGTGTATGTCTTTTGGTGTGTGCGGGCTTTGGCTAAAAGCTGCTGAGATTGCTAAGATGGTTCACATTGCTGTTGGCTATAGGCTCCAATATTGCACACATGACTGCCTCAGCCTTTGTGTGGCCTCTCGAATGTGTATAGAAATGGTGAGATCCACCAAACATATAGATATGTACATATGCCACATGCTTAACCACACAGATACACAATCATCCACACATACATACATATGTATAGATGATATAGGGGCACGGTATTTGGTCCATTTGTTGACACGCGAAATATGTTGGCTTGGACAGCCCTCAGCTATTGGCTAAGCTATGTGTAATTGGCATTGGATTTCGATGGAATTAAACGCAATTATTTGTGTTAGTTGATCAAATTATGTGCCCGACACACATACATACGTAGAAAGCTCGAATTTCATCTTGATATCAACCTTCAAGTTTATCCTTCAGTAAGACTTTTTAATACTTTGCATATAAATTTTTAATTATGAAAGACATTTAATTTTATTCTACACTTTGAGTTTCTAACGCATTAAATTATTTGTTAAATGTAGTTCTTAATGTAGCCAGTTAATCTTACTCCGGACTTTCTATTCACAAAACATTTAGTTATCAATTTGAAAAGTAGACACATATTTTTACTATTAAATATTTATGTTAACTATTTTTCATTGTTAAAAGCAGATGCAAGAGCTATTAAATCCTAATTGAAAATAATTTATAGCACACATTTTATAGAAAATATTAATGCATTTGTTGATTAATGGCATCTATTTTGATATATGTGGAATTTTAAATTATTAGAAAGCATTTAGTATTAATTAAATATTTTATAAAGAGGAAAGTCTACATTTCATACATATATATATTTTTAATTCCTAATTACATATTCCTAATGACATATTCACCTATACAATTTCTCTTAGCTCTTTGATTATATAAATATTCAGACTGTAAGATATTTTGTTTAGAAAGTACTTGAATTGACTTTTAATCTTTATTGCAATTTTAAGATAGCATAAATTTTGCCGAAAGTTGGTTTGTGTTTTTATCGGAAAGAAATCCAAGTTCACCAGATTTTAGAAAGGAAAACCAGTTAAAATGAGAAAGAGAGAGCATGAGAGTCCTTGACAAAACATATCCCTGACACACATTTCACATAATCGTAATCATAATGTTGCACGGTTTTTATGGGTCCACAAGTGAAGTTTATTCCAACCAGAGTGGGCCACAAATATAATGGTCGCACACAGAAAACACACATGTATCACACACTCACACACACACACACACTTACACAGAGAAAACGAAAAGCAAATGAAGCTGAAATAATAAATTAAGAGGAGGACGACGAGGAGGACAACTCTGAGGATGTCTACGCATCTCGGTTGCAGTTTTTCCCCGACATGAAAGTCAAAAAGGCTGAGGTGTAAAAGTAACAGAGATTTCCTTGGGAACGTCGGATCGCCCGGTTTTATGTGGTATATAAAGTAGCATATGTAAGTCCTTTTAATTATGCAGCAGCTAAAACGCAAATGCAAAACTCTTGTCAGTTAGCAGCACTGGCTTAATAACAATTTGCACAGCACAGGAAAACATTTGAAATCAATTATGTGAGCATCCAACGTATTCCTGTTTCCGGGTTTATAGCTTGATTTACGAGTATGAAACTAATTAGCTAGCATAATCATTACGATTAGGCTGGGCCTCCCCAAACAAACATTATTATTAATATTATTATTTTATTTGGGTCTGATTAGAGTTGGGTCTAGGCATATCATAGACAGATCCACATGCTAATTATGCTATTGCATAAATCATGGCCTGGTGTGTACATACTAACTGGCTTTATGTACTCATAATTAGGTTAACCCAAATGCCAATTATGCCTTCATCAAGCGAGTAGCCTCCACTTTCTCTCTCTCTCTCTCTCTCTCTCTCTGTCTTTCTCTATCTATCAACCAGGCCTAAATGCAATCAGTGGTCCAACCTCGGTGACTGCTTTTATAATTTTTCCCACTTGGTTCGACTGAAGCGTAGAGTGCTGATTGATAAATTGATTGATTGATTGATGGCTGACGGGGTGGCTGACTGGATGGATTGATCGTTAACGCGGCCAGATGACACCACCAACCAACCAACAGCAGCAGCAGTAGCAGCAGCAACAACAAAACGGTTAGCCGAGCTGATTTTGTTAGCCTTTTTTTTGTGGCGTATTGTTCTTGTTATTGTTGTTGTCATAAATTGAGATTAATCATGTTTCTGATGGCCTTTTTTTCGGATTGACGTTGTATACAACATGATAGCACTTAAGCGGCTTAGCAGCAATGGGCTTTTATGTGTCAGGCCTCCTTCTCACCACCTTCTCACCAGCCCTTCCCACTTCTCACGCCCCTATCAAGCACTTATTTCCCCATTTCCCTCTCCTGCACTTAACTGTCCGCTGGGCATCATACAGTATAATTCGCATATTTGTAGTGGTTATAATTGTTCGTGTTTCATGACATTGTTGCTGCAGCTTTTGTGTGTTTGTTTGTTGTTTCTCTTTGTGGACCTTTGTGTTGTTGTTATAATGCGCACAAAATATGTTAAATATTTTAAAGCATATTATATTGCTTGTTAAGCAGAAAAGTCACCATTTATATCACATTTATGATATATGTACAATACTTAATCACATTAGTAAATTATGTAAAGTTTTCTTTTAATTAATTGATTGTACTATTAAACATTCCCTTGTTCCATGATTTATATAGCATATTTACTTATTATTTATTTAATATTTAATTATTCAATAATTTAAATATTTTTATATATTTTAATATTTATGTAAGTTTAAACTTGTTAACATCTTTTTGGTATTTAAGTAAATTATTTTCCTCTCTAAATTTCTATTCCTAATAATATTTAAATTATTTTTAATTAATTTTTGTTTTTCATGTTAAACTATTCAATGCATTAAAAAATTAGTAAATTATTTATTTTTACTATATATATTTAAATTGATCAATTATTTTTTCATTTAACAAAGTCATAATATCCCAATATTTCATAAGAAATTTATTTGATATTATGCGTTATTTTAACTAGTATTGTAACAATTTATTTTTATAGTTTTTAATAGTTGCAGGTTAGTTGTGAATATTCTTGAACTGCTTTTTAAATTACACTTAAATTGTTGTAAATGGTCATGGACTATTTAACATCAAGTTGTTTTAATTGCAATTGCAATTGCAGTTCAGTTCAGTTAACAGCTTCACACTTTCCGCTCTAAATCATCTTTATGATTCGTGTCATCATCCTGTTTCATCATAATCCATTATCAATGGGACTAGCATTAATTAAACTATTTACACGCACGATTTGATAATGATAAACTGGCATTTTAATGGCGCCATCTTCACACACCATTTATCATAAGTATATTGAGGGGGATGGAGTATACATTTAAGCACCAAGTGGTATTTGGGGTGTTGTTATTTATATTTATATTTTAAATTTAATTCATTACATTATTCATTCCGAGGGCAGAAGTGATGTGCATGAAATTCAGCATTTCTTATCAGGTAGCCATCAAATGTGGGACATGCACATAAATTTCGGCTATCATATCACATTAATATAATTTATCTTCTCGTGTGAAACTCGAATTACTCTGTCGCGACAATTCACACACACACACACACACACATAAACACACTCTGCTTTATTGCCTTACAATTTTACATTCAATTTTACACTCGAGTGTAATCTTTCATTTCACCAACACGCGAAAAACACAAACTCTGATCACATGGAAATACTGTTAAACTTAAAACGCTCTGTTTCCGTAGTGTTATCGGTATCGTTAACTTTACTCGTAGCCGTGAACGCGCGCTCCGCCGTCAACAGCTAAAAATGTACTAACTGTCAAGGCAGCTGCAATAGGGATGCTGGACAGATGCGGCTTTAATAACATTAACATGTAGCGTTAACAGCACCAGCGAATGTACTATAAGCAGGCAAATGTTGTTGCTCTTAATTTCAATTCATATGTAGGCGCTGTTAGCTATGTTCACTAGGTTAGTAGGTTGACCTACTGGCTGCACTTGGCATTTATGCCGGCTTTAACAGAGGGAAATTTACTCTTTGTGCAAGCAGGCCGGCAGCTGTTAAGCTTAACAGCATAACTGCTGTCCGCTCAACAGCTCAACAAGTAAAGAGCTGTAAAGTTCTAGCATCCTTAACATATTCTGTTAATTTCGTTTTATGCTCGCCTTTTTAAAGTATGCAATACATTTCGCTTTGCTCTTTACAGTCCTCGCTCTTAAGCGACCAAAATGTACCAAATGTTTTTGCTCATACGCCTTTAACAGTAATTCTCTCTTTAAATCTCCCTCTCTTGCGCTGTTATAACTTTTATGAATAAAAAACGCATTTTCTTTAGATTCTTTTCAAGTCCTCCTTAATTTTCCTAGATTTCCATAACGGTTATTAACGAAACTATGGCCCTCGGAGGAGCTAGAAAATGGAGACATATTTTAAAAGAAGCAGCTTTAATTTATCTAATTTCAAATTACTTTATTTTGTTAAAAAACAAATCATTTTCTTGCTTAAAAATTAATTTAATTTAATGGATTACTTTAATAACTTTGTAGCTTCAAAAAAGCTTTAAAAAGAAGCTTAAATAAAAGCCAGATTTTATGGGAAAAAGCTGGATTGGCCACACTTGCATTCGCATACATCAAATCAGCTTAGGCAGATAGAATTCTCGGGGTTCTCGTAAAGTTTTCTATCCCAAAAATAAAAATATATATGTATTTGCGCATAAATTGGAAAAGCTGCAACAAATCAAAGGCTTGAGCTATGATTTGTATTATCATTTTCGATTAATGCAGCTGCTCGGATGGACTCTAAGACTTTTCAAATGGGACACATTTGTGAGTTTTTAAGGGATTAAAGTTACTTAGGCGTATGCTTGATTAATTGTAATTATAATTACACGTTATCAATTGAAACTTTGATTGCTTCCACTTCTTTTCACAATTATACTTGCAATTATATTCAAAGTTGCTTAATTTTAAAACTGTGAGACTTCATTTCTTTTAAAAGTAAGGACGTCTCTAAGCTTTGTCAAAGGATTGTATTTAAAAAATAGTATGCAATTTTTATTTTTAAGTTTACTGACATTTTAAAAGTAAATTTTTTCGTTTTTCAGGGGAATTCTTAACTTGTTTCAAAACTCGATATATATTTCTTACAAAAAATGAATTTACTGTTTCCTGATTGAAAAATGCATAATCATTTTACAGCTTTAAATGTGATTCTCATCTGATATTAACTTTCCCAGCTGTTGTTGTAAATGCTTTTTGTTAGTGAGCATGTTTAATTACACTTTTTATATTATTATTATAAGTATATCTGTTATTTGATTGGGGCTTGTGTTGATTTTGCTGCAAATATATGCATTAAAATTCTAATAAAAAAGGAATACGAAAAAACCAATAAACAAAGAGCAAAAAACATTTCAGAAAATTGTTAATAATTTATATTTGCTTAACTGTAATTATTTTAGATGTTTATATTAGTTCATAGTTGTGGGCTTATGCAATATTTAATTGGCCGAAAGTATGAAAAAAAGGTGACTATGCTTATTTGTATTAGCCATTTGCAGGTATTTACATGGCAAAAAGTAATGCAAACAACGAAAATAAATGTTTTACTTACGGCAAAAGGCAACAAGTTGAATGAATGCACTTACCTGTAATGAGAAAAAAGACAGAAAGAAAGATAAACAAGATTTAATTGGAACGCACTTGAACAAATATTATTAACCATCATAATAATGATAATATTATTGATAAGTTTCGAAATCAATTGGCCGAGCGAGCAAACTAATTTGAAGGCTCAATGCAGTGTTGAGAGTGAAACTTGGCCCGGAAATGCCTGAAGCGCTGCACCATTAGGAATTGAGTGCAGAAATGATGTGGGATACCGCTTAACCTTATCAGTTGCAAATAGAACTAGTACAACTGCAACTGCAACTGCTGTTGGGATACATTTCCGAGTGAATTTATGGGCCAGGCCAATGCATAAATACGCAAAATATGAGCCTGGCCAAAATGCCAGCTGGGTTCGGCAAATGTAGTCTATGTAGTCGAGATGTCGATGTCGTTGTTGGGACGACCACAACTGAGTGCTCATCCTGGCAGCGTTTTTGGGGGCAGCAACAACAACAACTAGAGAGAGAGAAGACAGTCTGTAGTTGCATCGTGTTCTTCTTCTTCCTTGAATTCTTGCCACGTCTCTCGCCTTTTGGCTGTGGCAGCGACCGCAGAAATGCATTACGCCCCGAAAATGCGAAGCTGTTGCAAGTTTTGCGTCATGTTTGTAGCTGTTGACTAAACGCATATAAGTGCGGGCTAATATCAAACGGAAATGCCAACCAACTCACACACACATACACACACAGCCAAATACACTTAAGCAACGTTAGTGAGCCACTGTGTATGTGTGTGTCTGTTGCAGGTCACAGACTAATGCAATACATCTTAAGATGTTTGCTTGTTGATGTTGCCAGGAGTTTGGCTGCATTTGGCTTCGTTTCCGTTCCGTTGCTGCCGTTGCTTTTGAGAAATGCTTGTGGAAAATGCCAAACCAGCTGTATTTCTACCAGCTTCAACACTAACTTTTCCACAGCTAACTACGTGAGTTTATGTATGTGTGCGTGTGTATATATATGTGTGTGTGTTTGCCTAAGCGGTGCATTTCCTGGCTTGGGCCATCAACTAAATAGCATTCATTTGCGTTGATTTATGCAGGCTTACAGCCATCAGATGAAAGCAGACTAAGAAAAATCAGTAAAATACCTTTACACACTGTACAGTGAACAACTGGATGATACCCTATAAAAAGACTCTTTAAGCTGTCTGACTGTAAATTGGTAACTGGGGAATTCTATACTGCTTGACTAAGAAATATCCATTACAAACAAATTTATATAAGTCTGCTGCATTTGACAAGTTTAGTATTTCTGGAAATTTGGTTTACCTTAAATAGCTTACACTTTACTTTACTGAAATTGTGCTATGTATAGTACTTTGCCACTGTAAACGTCTGTTATTTACAGGGTATTATAACAGGCAATGTTTTTCCGCAGTTGCTTTTGAATTTATGCCCCAAATGACACTTTAAAGTTGCAATAAAATTCAAGGCAACTTATTTATAGGGCCAGTTCAGCGATGTAATTACTTTTTCAACACGCATATGATAGGATAGGAATGTCAGACAGAGGTTGTGGAGAGAAGGAGGGTACTTGAAACAAGAGGGGGTGGGGGTTGGGGGTTGGTTTCAGTGATTTGCCGCTTTGTCGTTGTCGTCATCAGGTCAAATAGCAATGGCTGCATTAGTGTGTGGACTCCATTGGGCCAATGCAATGGCTGCAATTGATAAATTGGCAATAACCCGTAACCACTCGCTTATCGCCCTCTCTTTTTCTCCTTCTCGCTCTTTCTTTCTCTCCCTCTCTCGATTCCCTTCTATAAGGACTGTCGCCTGTCGTTTGGCATTGACAGTTCAATGTGCGCAGTGATGCGCAAATATCAAGTCCAATACACTGGCTTACCCTTCAGTTCCCTCTTGAATCCCCTTCACATTACACTTTCATTTCACACTCTCGTCCACATTCGCTTTCATGCATTCTCTTTCTCTCTCTCCCCTTCTCTCTTTTTGTCGCTGACTTGATTCGCCTTTTGCGCTTTTTATGGCAGTTCGTGACCGAGTTGCAGTCACTTTAACTTCTTTTGCACTATTTTTCTTCATCTGCTTTTCTTTTCCCCCCATTTTCATTTTGTTTTTGTTCCATTTTTAACTTTGGTTTTGGTCTGCAAAATTGAATTAGTGACATTGGCAGTTGCTTTGGCAATCTGTGAGTGGATCAGTGCTACCTTTCAGTTGACTGCGATAATTTCATGAGCATTTCCCAAAAGCGCTTTTTATCAGTAAATACTCTTAACATTCACATTTCCTTTTATTTTTCTCCATTCTTTGTCCTCTTTTTTCAACCACATTGCAGATTTTATTTAATTGCGAGTGGAAAAACCGCGAGAGAATAAAACAATGTGGACAGCTCATTATTTTGTAACCATTAGGATGTATTATTTTACTTTGTGACTTTTCATTTGTGTTTAGTAAAAACTGGATTTAAAATACTCACACTTTTTTATCGGTAAAAAATAAACAACAAGAGTATTTTTTCCTACAAATAAAATGTAAGTTACTGTTCAATAATTAAAACTAGTTTCGTTTTTCGTTATACAATCCAATTGTCTGACCTCAAACAGAACAAACAATATTCTCAATAGCAGATATATCTGTTCTTACGGCAGTTTTAAAAAAAATGTAATAAACTATAACTATAAATATATATTTATCGATAACTTTACTTTTGAAACACAAAATGCGCAATATTTGCATATAAAACTACGTCTTTTATCGCCTTTTGTGTGTTTATAGAAACTAAACTTCGTTTAAAATGAAATTGCACAAAGAAGAAAATATATATGTGTATATATACACACACAAACACACCCCAATATAACATATGGGTGTATGTTTGTATGTACAAATAAGAGACCACAGAAGTGCGCATATAAAAATCTCGTAAATTGAAATAAATAAGAAAAATAACAATTTCTATAGAGCAGAAACACAAAGAGAGAGAACCAAACCGAAAACACACACACACACACACACACTGACTCACACACATACATATATTTCTATTTTTTGCATCTCAGACTTTACTGCAATATTCATAACTCTTTTCAAATGTGGTCAAGTGCGATGCCAAAACCCTCTGCCAATCTCCTCAGGCTTTCTCCTCAACTTTCTCTGGCTTTCTGTCCTGTCCAGCTGAGTGACTGTTCAGTTAGTGTTTGCCCGATAGCGATTGTTAGTGTTGTTGTTGTTGTTGTCGTAGTTGTTGTTGTTGCCAATTGCTGTTATTGGCATGTTGCAAACATGGTCGTTACCATGCCCCACCTTGGCAACACAGCAGGGAGGAGAGGAGACACGGAAAAGCTGACTTGAGTTGCCACCACAGTTTTATTAAAAACGAGATGAATGGACGACACTGCACAACATGGCATTTGGTTCTCTAGAAAAGGGATTGGATGACGGAAGTCTGCTCTCACTCCATAATTCCCTTGTCAATCCCACGCCAACTGCAACAATTGTGACACAATTTGGAGAGGGCGTAGCGGCTACAGAAGGGGGCGTGTCAGGGTCAAGTTTTGAGAGGTAGAGGGAGAAGAAAACGAAGTATGACCATTTTATTTTTCGACATGCAATTGCCATTGCACTGACTTGTATTTTTATTATACACTCAGAGAAAAGTGCTGTGAAGGTTATTTATTTACACTTAGATTTAAGTGTGTAAACTTTAAAATACAATTAAATAACAACATATTTGTGATGAATAAATTTAATTAACATAACCGATTTTATGTTAAATGTAAAATATTAGTAAATCTAATTTAAGTAGAGCAATTTTAAGTTATTGTATTTGTATAAACAGTGTTATTTATTATTTTATAACTTTGACTTAAGCTTTCCATTTAAATAAAACATTTCAAATTTATATTTTATATTTTATACCTAATTGTAAAATGCGTTTATTTTCCGAGTGTATTTAATATACACATGTACACACACCAGCTGGCATTACTGTGCGTGTGTGTGTGTGTTTGGTGCATTGTCTGGCGATTTATGGGTTTTATTTGGCCACTTTTTACATTCATATATGGAAGATGTTCGTACGTGGAACATGGCTACTCGAGTCTTTGTAGTCAGTAGTTTGGCATTTGTCGCCCTTTTGTATATTGTTAGCTTATTGCACACATTTATTGCACTCTGCACTCTCTATCTATCTCCTTCTCTCTCCCCCACTCTCTCTCTCTATCACTCTCTCTTTCTCTCTTTCGTATTCTCTCATTCAATATACGTGCTTTGTTGTTTTCTTTTGTGGATTAGAATGTGCATTCAACATTGCAATCCTTTACACTTTACACTTGCTCGTTATTATGTTGACTTTTATTGGGTTTTACGAAACTTCTAACTTGTGGAGTGCCTCATAATTCAATGTGACAATTGCCAACGATGACTTGGCAACTCTACAAAAGCAGACGAGGGAGTTAGAAAAAAAACTAGTTGTTTATCTGTTAAGTTATCGTAGTTAGATATGTTTATTTTGCCATTGTCCCTATTTATTTGAATTTATTTTTGATGAAGAAGTCTTGTAGTTTAATTTAAATGCACAGTAAAACTGGAAAAATATTTTTTTGTGCTGTAACATAAAAAGCAAAATAGTTAGTTGAATTCTTTGAATGAATTCAGTTTGGATGATATTCTCTCTATGTAATTACCTAAAAAATGTTTTTCTAATTTAATTATTTTGCCAAATTTAATTTACATACAATTTTTAAGTTGAGATATAATAATTTGGTTCTGAATTATTTTAAAAACTTTGTTTTGTTTTATAAAACTATCACCCTACTCGATATTCTCTAAATAACTTCTTAATTTACATTTTATATATATAAATTTATATCTATTAAGCAATTTATAAAAAAAACCCTTGACAAATAGAAATAACAAATCTTAATCTTTAAAAAGTGTATAATTAATTCTCATCAGTTAAATCGCAATTAAGTTCGCTCTCAGTCGTTGTGGTAAATCCTTTTTGTAGTAGATCCTATTTGTCCCCCTTTCGTCCTCAAAAAGCAGTGACAACATTTCCAACATATGTTCTCAGTGGGCGTGGCTTAACCAGAGAGCAGCCTTTTTGTATCATCATCTTGCCACAAAAGGAATTGTTCACATATTTAATTTGCACATAAAGTTAAACGCTGTGGCAATTTAAGAACTGAAGGGAACAACTACTATTTATAAGGCATGATGATGATAAGATCCTTAAAAGTAATTACAACACATATTAAGTATTTATGCAACAATAAAACGTT
This sequence comes from Drosophila putrida, assembly GCA_037043535.1. Lineage (NCBI taxonomy): Eukaryota > Metazoa > Arthropoda > Insecta > Diptera > Drosophilidae > Drosophila > Drosophila putrida. The sequence goes on from JBAMBI010000465.1 coordinate 728,091, forward strand.
TAGACCCTAAATGAAAGACAACTCCTGGCCAGGCACAAGGAGCTTTGACAATGTGAAGATAACAGAAGCAAAGTTTTTTTTTTTTTTTGGGGGGAAACTTGCGACAAAACAATACAAAGCCAAGAAACAATAATTTTCAAATCCAGCTGCAAAAGAAAAGCGAAAAGAAAAACACACACAGCACACACACAGAATTATGTTGGGGTAAAGAGAAACGATTTAGGCTCAGCGGGAGACATATAGAAACTTTAAAACGGAAATGAAATGTAACAAAATAATAAAATGTTCGAGTCGTAAAAAGGCCTTAGTTTTACGGCCCTGGCACAAGTTGGCCAGGAAACAACCGCAGCGCGAGTGTCTTGGCCAAAAACAAACTCCAGACAAAACAGTGCAAATGGAGGGAAAACTCAAATTGTAGTCGCTGCTCTTGAGCCAAAAATTATTTCTCGTTATTTTCTTTTGGCTTTTTTTTTACTCCCAAAAACTTGTGTTGGCGTTGTGTTTTGTATTTTGTGTGTTGTACAACACCTAAAAAGTTCCCAACACTCTCTGGTCACACTGGCTCTGTATGTGTGTGTGTGCCTTGTCAAACGATTAGTGCAGGACTTTGGAAAGTTTTTGCGGCTTTTTGGAGCGAGCAGCACTTGAAACTCGGTGTCGTCCTTTTAACGATGCCGCGTCGGACAAGTTTGTGCAAATAGTTTATGGTTATTGCACTTACCCACACACACAGACAGTAATCATTACAAATACATATATACATATGTATGTATATAGGGGGTAGAGAGAGCTTTAAGTTAGCTTGAGTAGCTTAAATGATTTTAATTGTTATCGTGCGCTTTAATTGCACTTTAGTGCGGCCTCTTCCGGCCAAAAGTTTAGACCATTTCACATTGTTTCTGCCCTTCTACTGGCCTAATGGCTATTAGATTTGCTTTTGACTGAACCAAACTGTTGCAATATCCTGGGCCATTGTGTGGGCTAACCTCAAACTAAGATTTGATTTATTAGTGCTATATTAGCAGAATTGAGCCTCTGGTTATTGAAATTGATTTTAATGATAGTGTAATTACTTCTATTTCAGACAATTTAAATATTTGTTATAACAATTTAAATTAACCAGCATGATATCTAATATTCAATTTGAAATTAGATTGTATAAAGAAACTAATTGCCAACAGTTTGATCACAATAATGATGTAAATAATAACAGAATAATATTGTGAAAACAATTAAATTAGAATGAAAGTAATATGTTGTAATTAAACGAATTGCTATTAGATTAAATACAATAAATTTACTAATACAATTTACTCTCAGTGAGTCTCAATTGGAAGTGAAAACCTGTCCCATTACGAGTAAACTAAATGAAGTTCTCAAAGAGCGAAGTTTACTCGTATACAGTTCTTTATTCTTCATTCTCATCGTGCCCCAAAAATCTTGGCTGTACACCAGCTAATGTGGGTATGCTTTATGGCAGTATTCCCAGAATAACAATACTCATTTTGTGTATGCGTATTCTTTGGGTAATCTATTCAAAACCATTGGGCACAGTCATGCGACCCTTCCAAATTAGCTCCGACTACATACGCAACGCATAAAAGTATGAAACATGCCGAAATTAATAAAAAACCATTTCATTTAATGTTGGTAATATGTTGCTAGCAACAGAACAAAAAAGGGACTGAGTTTTCAAGCAGACAATGTGGCATAATGAGACATGCTCCAACAACGACGAACTCGGAAAAATGTCAAGTAAAATACGATAATTATGCGACATTTAGCAGTTTAGCAGGCAGTCAACATCAGCCGAAGCAGCAGCAGCAGCAGCAGCAGCAACAACAAAAAGGCAGGAGAAGGGTTTAATGCGTTGCTGGGGATCCAAATGAAAAGTGAAAACATAAAAAAGGGTTTCGGCATAACAACAACCCACGCAAAAAAAAAAACCAGAGGAAAAACGACGAAAATACAGAGGAAATTACAAGTGCCGCCAGTTGGCGACAAAAAAAAACGAGAAGCCAAACGACGAGGACAAGGACGAGATCTGTAAATGCAAAATGAAATCGAAAGCGCAGGAAAACTGTGTCACGGTATGGGTTTCACATTAAGAGGTGCCAAAGTTACACTGTGTGTGTGTGTGTGTGTGTTGGGTTAAAGATTTTTAAACTCGTTAGTATGCGCAACGAGACGAAAAATCAACAATTTCTATTTTGATGATTTTTACAGCACTATGCGAAACATTTATTGGGTATGTTGGGCAACACTCGAGCCAAAAGCAACTTGATTTTATCCACAACTTTAAGCTGACGGAGGTAAGCGATTCCCCACGTTGAGCGTGGGGAAAATATGAAGGCACATCAATCGTGTTAAGGATATCTGAATGCTGATCAGATTGGCAACAGCCCTTTTTAAAAGGAAGGGAACGAAGTCTACCAGGCATATATTTAATAAGCATATAAATGAGCAAAGTTTTCAATGCGTAAATGTGTGTTTTACTGCGTCTAACGTGGCGTATGCGTGATTTTGTTGTGCGTTTTTCTTCTTGTTTTTTTTTGTTTTTGTGAGGGTTAACAAAACTAACAAAGTTTGAGGCCACCGCTGAAATCTTTCACCTTGAGGCCATCATCGAAATGCCTCCCGAATGGCACACGTGGCGTATACGCATCATCATAAACATTTTTGCGACTGGGACTTATAGTATGACACATGCCATGCTGGTTAACTTTATTTTTAATGGTTCGCTCATAAAATGGATTTAAAGCTATTTTTTTGCGGTCCACTAAAAATCTGCTGACCAAGCAGCCTCCCCCCGCACCACGCCACGCCTACAAATCCAAATTAATGACAAAGCTTAAGCGCCAGCGACCGCCTCAAATTGCTCAACATTTTTAAGCTGCGAATTAATGACTTGAGACGGAAGGCAAACGAAATTCAATAAAAAAAATATACACAGGAAACCATAAAAATAGAAGAACTAAAAATAAAATAATTTCACTTTTGACTTTTTCGTTTGGGAGTGTCTTATTTATGCAGTGAATTATTCAAATTTTGTGCTGTTTGTCTGTCTACTTGAATAGTACCTAGGAGGAACTTACAAACAGCATTTCGCATGCATGTAGGTCAAATTGTGCGCCGGTCTGCATATCAAGTATACGCCCGCCTGGTTTTGTCGTTTCTTTGTCTTGTCTAGAATTTCAACAATTTTGCAAGTCAACTAGGCGACAAGGCGTCCCCCAAGCCACTCAGACATGGAATAGGCTTTTACTTTTATGGCCCCCGGCCCCAAAGCTCTGGGTGGGTGTGTATTAAGTCTGAGGTCGTAGCATCCTGGAATTCTGGCATGTCAAACATCCGGTTTGTGTCCTTATCATGCAGCAAGAATAATTGGCAATAATTTCTTAGCTCTTTGTCTCATTTTGGATTAGTTAATGCTGAATGGGGGCCTTGAAATTCTTTCACATTCTTGTAGAAAAATGCTCTTATTAGAGAATCCATAGATGGCTGCAACAACAATTCATTTACCAATATCTAGTTTTGCTTCTGTGCAATTTATCATTCATTTTATGCTAACTCGTGCCAATTGACCAAATTCAACTGCCAAAAAGTCAAATGTCAATTGCAACTTTACCACAATTATGCAGATCAAAAAGAGCGAAAGAGAGAGCGAGAGAGAGCGAGAGAGAGAGAGAGAATGCATTTGCATTCAAAGTTATCGATGTGCATTCCCTCGATGGCTGTCAGCAGTGTGACCAACTTTTTGAATATTAATAGACTGCTGTCAGTGTCAGAAGCAACAACTGCAAATAGTTATAGACACTATGCAACGGTGCTGCATTCAAGCAGAAACTAATCCATATCAATTCGCGTGGCGAGTGACGCACATCACCATTATCAATTATTTACCGAGCGGATCTCAGCTGGGAAAACTGAGCAGCAGCTTCTACATAAACAGAAGATTAAAGTCACTTGGCATGTGTATTAATAAATCAATTAGGAAATGGTTAGTAATGCATGAAGCGACAGTGTCTCAGCAAAAGTCAGAGTGATAATACGCTTAGTTGGCATTAGGGTAAGGCCAAATGCCCTAAGCTCACCAAAGGTGAGATTGCGCATACGCAGCGTGTGGCAGTCACATTTACTGCCACTCACTTATGCATATGCATGAATTTCAAAATACTCTCACAACAAGAAGCAAAGCACACGCCACGCCTTGTGGCAAGTTCCGACCACAACGAAGAATCCAGTGCAAGTGACATCAAAGAAATGGAACGAAAGCAACGTATTTTTAGCTCAGCTGCACACGTTTACCCCAAAGCTAAATCTCAACTGTACTTAAAGAATAAGTTTTAAAGAATCTTCTGAAATAAGAATAGCTTGCTGCAAAATGCAACTAAAAGAAGTTTTCCTACAAGCTGGCCTGAGTGAAGACTGCTTAAGTGAATCTGAAATATGTGTAAATTAACTAGTTTAAACAAGAAGAGCGACTTCGACATAGAAATAATCAATTAAATCTCAAAAAGCAACAAGCAAAAAACAATTTTATCAATAAAATAATAAAATGTATTTTAATATTATTAGTTAATTATTAATATTAGCCAAAATTATTAACTTTATGGGGCACAACTTAAATACTTACTCTTATATTCGTATTGAGTTCCAAATTTAAATACTTAATTAAATCCCGATAAAAAACATAAAATTAAAAGTTAATATTGTAATTTATATAATATTAAACTATGTTGACTTTCCGAAATATACTCTGATATTTATTATTACCCTTTAAATATCGATAGTTACAATTCAAACACCTGTAAATTCTCCTTTTGCACTTTGTCCAATCCGATATGAAATACTTGAACATATGCATGGGAAAATTGTGGCCATTACTCAAGGCTCGAGGCTAAGTGGCTTATGCAAATGTTTGCGTGCGTGTGTGTGTGTGTGTGTTGCCAAAAAACTACAAAGTTCAGTTTAAGCATTATGCAGGCCCAAATATTTGCAGTTTTCTAGCCAAAAGGCAAAGGCCAAAAAACATAAAGCCAAGAAATTGCATTCACGCGGTTCGTTAGCCCAACAAACACATAGAGTGAGAGGAAAAGAATGGAAGGGGGACAAAAAAAAGTCAAAGGCCAAACGAGCTGGCACAGACGACTGACTGACTCGCCCAGTGGGCGTGGCAGGTCGCTTGTGAGAGGTGGAGTGGGGTGCACAACATCGGTCGCTTGGCCAAAAGCAAAATTGCAGCCAAACATTTTCAAGTGGCGGCTGCAACATCGTCAGAATTATGCTACAAATTTATGAGACGACATAAATTTCACAATGTTTGTTTTGGCTACACACACACACACACACACACTCTCTCTCTCTCTGTGTGTGTGCTCCAGGAAGAAAAACAAACCCAAATATCTAAAGCAAACAGAAAAGCAGTGACAGCCTCCTTCTCACTCCAACCCATGCAGCAACTGCCCACATTTAGCATTTGTTCAACTCTTGCCTTACACTGCATGCCTTTTCCACCTCCTCCCACTCCTTTTTCGCTTGGTATGGGTGGCTTTTTGGGGTTCCTTGTGATGAATGTCATGTGGTGAAATTTGTGCAGCAAAGGGCTGCCACATAAAGGGGCGTGCTTCCACCAGCGCCACCAAAAAAAAAAAAGAGAAAAAATTGAAAAATGCATGCAACTGTTTTGAAGGTTGCCTGCCATGAAAGTTTCTATGCATTTTAACATGCGAAACTGCAAAATTTTTTCAACTGACAGCCCAACGACCTCCACTCTGAGCTGTGCAGTATAGACATTCATGTAAATTACACAAACACACAAACGAACTGAGACAGCCTGGTACTAAGTATTATCCCAGCGATCCAACATGTGTGCTCTATAAGAGTTTAGATGCATTGGATGATGCATCAAGTGGTGGGCTGCAAATACCAAATAACCCGATGAGAACACACAACTGGCAGCAGACTTGTCAAATTTATATAATTCACTAAAAAGAACTTCCATTTTTCAGTACAGCAGGAAGTTAAAATATAGCTTTAAATGTTTCGAACCATAGTGCAGCTAAATTAACTGTACTTTATTGTATTTTGGCTGTAGAAGTGAAAAATATACATATTTAAGTATTCAAATAATATAATAAATATAATATTTAAATATATACTAACGCAGTACAGTTGTGTTGCTTTTAATAATTATTTGTTACATAAAAGAAAACAATATACAAATATAACTTAACTACTAAAATAAGTGAGAGTCTCTTGAAAGTATGCAATATTTTTTGATACATATTCAACAAATTACTGAAAAGTTTTTCGCTGATTGGGAAGCCCGTTAAACATCTTTCTCTCTCTCTTTCTCTTCTGTCTCTTTTGCTGACTCGAGGGAAATGAAAGCGTGTCCAGGCTCAAGGGGGCAGAGACAAACACGTCGCATGCATAAATGCAACTTTTGGCCCGCACATGAATGCATCATTGTTAGTGTTGCTGTTGCTGTTGCTGTTAGTGTTGTTGCTGTTGCTGTTACTGATGTTGGCATTGCAGCTGAAGTTACTGTCATGTCAGTTCTTGCCGAGCAGAACGATATTTTAGCTTCATGTATACACGGACAACAGCGACAGCAACTACAACATCACTTTGCTATGTACTCGTATAATTTCTGCTGCCTGTGCTCTTGGCATGTGTGTGTGTTAGTTTGCTCATGTTTGTTGTCATCGTTGTTGTTGTCAACATGTTGTCCCCAACTGGACACACTTTCCCGGTGCTTTCTGGTCCGGCCGATCACTTAGACCAGCAACAGCAGCAACAGCAGCAGCAGCAACAATAACAGCGGGGCTATGCAACGATTACTGGGAACATAAAACACATTAAACATGCCACAAACTCTCAGCCAGGCAACCATTAGAAGCAGCCGGCAATCTAAGCTGGATTACTACAAAGCTGTAATAAGTGAATTTTGATTTTGTTTGTGGTAAAAAGGATTAAAAGGACGGCGAAAGGGGAAAGAGCTACACAGGTAACTGTAGCATGTGAATCCATTTCATAGAGAGGAAAATTATTGATAGCTGTCAAGCAAATGTCTCATTGTCAGTTTTGAGTGAGAATACAGACTCAAGAAAAAATAGATTTAAACCATTTTATAAAGTACTTAAAGCTTCAACCTCTTTAATGTGTCATCAATAAATTTAACAAATATAATAATTTGTATAATTTATGATTAAATAAGTCTTGAATAAATTACATACATCACAATATATTTATTTAATTTCTAATTATTTAATGAAAAATATATTTTTGGCATTTTATAAATGCAAAATTCTACCCAAACGGTAATCCATTGCAAATTTCGATTTTCTAGTATTATTAAAAAAATACTTTTCATACAGTACAATGGTTTTGTTTGGCAAATTTAGCGGTCAGCTTAAGGGGCAACATTGTTGCACCGCATCCGCTGGGGCTAAAAAAAACTCCATAATTGTATCAAATAATATTTGCAACTCCATTCAGCTACGTTATTTGCTGTGGCAACCAGCAAAAATTAATGAACGTATATTATTTTCCGCTGTTTGCTAATTAAAGCTACATATGCACATGTATTAACCTGGCTATAAAGTATAAATAGAGTGAAATTTTGCAACCAAATTCCCGGAGCAATTTGGATTGTGGAGAGTATGAACAGACGATATACTCTAGATATAAAAATTAAATGTGCCATATATTTAACAATTTGCGTGCATTCCATTTTTTTGTAAATTTAAAAATTGTAGGGTATAGCACATAATACAAATTTCAAATTTCAACTATTACAATGTTTGGTTTCCAAAATATTAGCATAAATATTTTGTAAATAAATTTTGATGTCCATGAACATACACACACACACACACGCACACATCCCCATACAGATAATGGAGTGAGCTTTGTTTGACGTAACACACATTTGCATTTTGTTGGTGCTCATCAGATATTTACATGCAACTTCACTCGGGCAATTTCAAACTTTCCAAATTATTTTGCAACAAACGTGACGATATTCCAGAACTAAAAATGTGTGTGTGAGGAATGTTTGTGTAACTTTTGCCATTTTCTCGCCTCATTTAGTAAATTAAAATTATGTTTAAAGGCTTACGCTTTCGAGCTAACCACGATTGATGTCGATTTTTTGTTGTTGCCTCATTATGCGAGAACATCGCATAAATTTGCCATTGTCACGTACCAGGCGCTGGCCTTGTCAATGCTTTTCAAAGCTAGACTAAGTCTATAAAAGCCTCAAGTGACCACTTGAACCAAGTCAAGCGCTAGGGCAAAAATCAAATTCAATTTGCCGTTGAGTAGCTCTTGAGATTGTGAATGCACAAAATGCATTTGCAAAATGCTTTTATTAATTGGTTCTTTGCTTTGTTTGTGCCTTCTCGGTCATGGTTCAAGTATTAATCACCGTGTGGCTTTAATGAAATTCAACCAAGAGATGCCCTAAGTGGGGGGTGTGGGGAGGTTTAATTACACTATGGAAGTATGGACGTATGGAAGTTACTGCATGTCATTTTGGATACAGTGCTTGCTTTATTTCAATTTAGTGTTGCATAAAGCGCGGCGCAGTTAAATGGCTTGAAGTATGTAACACAGTGTGTGTGTGTGTGTGGCAAGTTTATATGCGTGTGTGGCTGACAAAACGAGACAAATAAACAACAATTCATTTGATGACTCGCACAGTGAGTCAGTGAGTCAGTTGGACATTCATTCAATGCACTCACTCATGCAGTCAGTTGAACTCAGAGCTACTTCAATTCACTGCCCTCTCTCTCTCGTTACATCATTCATTTGAGGAGAGAACTCATATGAGCTGCCGAGAGGCATCTATCTTCATTTCAAGCAGCATTGTCGTGAGTTATTTGTGTGGCCTCCTTTTGTCTATTTTGCTATTTTTGTATTGGCCATTGTTTGTAGACTCAACCTCCCCCAGCTGCAAATGTTGGTCCAGCTGCAAATGCAATTTTATGCACTGCGCTGACAGTGCAAACAGCAAGATGACTGTACTTGTACCGTACAATGTACACGCATTAAAGCAGTTTACAGCTACCTTTTGGTTTCCGCATATCGATTCCATTTAGCAACAACAACGAGAATAACACGAACAACGAGAACAACATCAACAACGACTTGGCCATTGTGATCGTTAGAGTTTAGCATTTGAATGGCAATTGTTGTTCTTGACTCGGGCATATATGAAGATATAATTCTGCCTTTCATTGGTTCGATAAGCTTTTGTAATTAGCTTAACTCAGAGTCAAAGCAACAATTAAAAGAGCTCGTTACGCATACGCACAGTTGAGCGCGCCGATTGGCAGTAGAAACTTTAATGCGACAATTTGCAGCTGTCAGGAGAGTAGAAGAATATAAATGCAGACAGGAAAATAGTAGGAACTAAAGTGTAAGAGACAAAAGGCAAGCTGTGAACTGAAGCGGAAGTAGAAATGGAAGTCACAGTAGAAAGTTTGAAACATCTTGCTGACGCTGAATAAAAGTAGAGTTGTTGTCGGTTCGAATCGATCGAAAATGTTTGAGATTAACATAGAACTGAAATGGGTATTGGGTAATGATTATCAAGATTTCTGCAAATTGTGACAAGCCGAAGCTTTTCCAATGATGATAAATGTTTGTCAGACATTATAAATATGTCTTTTGCTTTTTGTTATCTAGTCTGCAGGCTGTAGTGAGTTATTGAATGAAACTTTTGATAGAGGTAACATTTAAGAAAATATCAACAACACTTCCCCTACTCCTAAGTGGCACGTGCAACTGCAAGCTGAAGTCTGATTAACTGCCAGTTGTTGGACAACATTTGTGTTTGATGTCCGAGTAAATAGCTAAATAAATAGATGCGTGTGTTTATATTAGGCGTTAAATTAAATAAATATTTTCCACTACCGCAACCCAAATCAAAATGCAAAGCAGCTGTCACAATAGCAACAACAGCAAGACTAACAAATGCCAGCTGGCAGCAGTTTAAATCAAAAGTTTTTGAATGAAACACATTCTTGTGGCAGATAGGAAGCCATTTAGATAAGCTGCTCCTGCTGCTGTTTTTAGGGGCATGACAACAATGCAGCACACGTGTCTGTCCAACAAGTTCAACTTGCCACACACACACACTCAGACACTCACATACACATCCACCTGTGCCTCACTCCTGCACCTTTGAGGTACTTCAAAGTTGTCATTTATGCCACAAGTTAAAGTTGCTCCTTTCTCCTTAATGCTGCACTCTGACCTCATCTCTGTGTGTGTGTGTATTTATCTCCCCTGATAGACCTCCTTACTTATTCATGCCTTCTGTGTTATTTGACATTCTTTTTAATTTTTTTTTTTCGTTTTCATCCTATTGGCCTGCTTTTCTCATTGAGCTGCAATGCACGCTTCCGTTCATCTTTTACTGGCCAACAGACACTCGGCCCCTTTCTTCTTGTTCTCGTTTCCCCATCAACTTATTTAAGATGCTACTTATTTAATTTTCATGTAAAGTTGTTGCTACCTTTTCTCTTGTTGTTGCTAAAATTTATAAAAAGAAAAACAAATAGTCAAAGGGAGCGGGAAGAAAAAGGAGAAAAGTTGTCGGTCCAGCTTTTGTTTAGTACGCAGCAAAGTCAAAGTTAAACTGTTGCAAGCCAAAGCACAAAAAAGGAAACTTAGTTCCAGATATTCTCAGCTACAAAACTGCTACTCTTTGGGGGAGAATGTTAGCGTTGTTGTTCTGTTGCTTCTGTCCTTGTTGTTTGGCTTCCTTTGACACAAACTCGTGGCTTTTGTATTCATTTGCTTCCTTGGGGCCATGCTCCCCATTTCGTTTGCATAATTGAATACACACTTTGTGGCCAAACTGCTAGTTGATTAGATCTTCGCCAACTTCCTTTATACCATCGCTTGTGGTCTATACTTATTAACACCTTGTCATAAGCATAAAATAAAGATAATAACACTTGCCCGGACCACTGCTTATTACTCAGTATAATTACAAATAATTACAAATAATTACAAATAATTTCTTTGGCTGTCTTTTGGGTCTGGTTTGCATTTATTGATTTGTTTATCTTCCCTACGCTAAGTCACATGAAATACCTAAAATAAATGCTCCAGTCACAGTTTTTGACATTTAAACGGATTAAGCAGTTAGCTAAATTTTCGATAACTCGGTCAAAATACTTGTACTTAAATATTTAATGTATTGCATTATGGAAATTTTGAAACTATACAAAAGGTCTTTAAAGTTTGCCAATAATTAAATTTAAATTTACAATTTCATTAGAATCTTTAAGTTTTTAACAAATCAATTTAATTCAGAAAATATGCTAAAATTTGTATGTTAGTTAGAATAAAAGCTCTTCTTTATTATCTCCACAATTAAGATAGATATAATTTTGTTTTCTGGCCAAAACTTTCTCGATTAAAAACCAATTAAAATCTTTTGCTTATATGATATCCTTTTTCTATTTTTTTTTAATATTTGTTAAAAATGTAGTTTTATAAAACTAATCAAATTAACAAAAGTCCTGAATTGAAATTACCAAAAATAGAATGTATTTTACTTTAAAAATCACTTAAAATTACGTAGAAATAAATCGCTTCACTTTAAACCAGCTTAATGCATGTAAAAACGTTTTCCGCAGATTCACGGCACAGATAAATGCTATTTTGTGACATAGTGTAATTAACAAAGGGATTCAAAGAGTTCTTTTGCTTAGTGTTGCAAGGTGTTAAGTTTATCTCGACTTGGGATCGCTTATACAAAATGCAAAAGTCAACAAACTGCAGATAAACTGCCAGCTGTTGAAATTGCTTGAGCGGAACATACTTAACTCTCAGGTAAAGGTTAAGCAGGGAAAGCAGGAAAGGTCACTATGGGGGTCTACAAAAGGTTATAAAGCACTTTAATTAACTTGCAGACGCGAAACATTCAGCAAAGTTTCAGGCATCAACTTTGAACCGCAAAGTAGTTTATATTGCAAGGATTGCGGTTTGCAGCAAAGGAATGCACCAGCAACAGCAACAGCAACACCAACGGCAACAACAAGAGGAACTTGAGAAGCAGCAACAGCAGCAGCAGCAGCAGCAGCAGTTGTTGCTGAAGCACATTATATGGCCAATAAGGATACACAGGTATTTAACAGGGGCCCATATCTTCAGCCTGCTGCTGTGGCGACCATAAAATACATATACATACATAAGTACACACACACACACACGCGGAGAAGAAACAGGAGAAGATGGTTTTCCTTCTGTTACTTACCCCGTCCGTTCTGTGTAATTAATTTCTTGGAAAATAATTTGGAGAGTAACGTAAGTTTTTGAAAGGAGAGCCTGTGTGGTTTGGCATTATCCTGAGCATCCTGAACCGGCTGTGCTATTTGAGTTATGCACGCGGTTAATTTGGAATCTCAACCGTTCACATTTAGCTTCACATTTAAAAGCAGTTTAATTAAGTGGCGGCCTTAAGCCAAATGCCATTGACAGTTTCAAGTTTCACGTTCTATTTTTGTGATCCTATGAAAATATTTTTGCCTGCCAGCACTTTACAAAATTTCTCAACAGTTTTTCGCTCAGTTTTTCCCATAATGCATAAGACAAACAATCAATGAAGCACGTGGCGCTTAACAATTTTTGTTTTGTTTTCTTTTTGTATATATTTTTATTTTTTTCGGCTTTTATTATCACAACACCCAAAGTGAAGAGAACTTAAATAAAGCAAACAAATTTATGTGACCTCCCTCATTGGAGGACGATACTAAAATTTGTGCGGGGAAACGGAAAGTTTTCGATGGATATCTGGGAGAGAGCCCAAAGCATAATTTATTGGCCCAACATTCATCAGCAGGACGAACTCATCAGACTGTAATAATTTGCTATCAGAGTGTCACGAACGAGCGACAGCCCAAGGGAGAAAGTCCGCATACAGAACCAAAATTCTCTACTTCTGCTATTCAGACCATACTATATATACTACTACTACTACTAGTGTCGAGCAAAGTGCCGCCTAGTTGGCTTAGTAGTCAAAGTGAAATTGAATGAAGGCACGAACCTCATAGCAGGTCCTAAAACTAACGCCCCTCTCTCCTGTCTCTCAACCCAGGGAAAGAAATAAACAAAAGCAAAGGGAAAATGAGACAAGGAAGTGGGAAAATAGTTGGAATAAAAGTCGAAAATGGAAAAGGAGAGATGAAGGACCAAGTTTAGGTTAGGGTTAAGGATGGGAATGCGCAATGGTAGCGTAATGTCAAGTGTGCGGAAGCATAAAGCAAACTCCAAAACGGGTTAGCTGCCAACTCCTTTCTCTTTTCTCTTTCGTTTTTTTTTTCATTCCTACTTTTCCCATTTCATTGTGTGCTGGTGTGCATGTATTTGTCTATGTCAAGTGTCAACATTTACTTGGTGGTAACACAAATTGTATCTGTGGCCATTTTCGACACCCACACACGCACACACTAAACAAACAACGACTAAATGGATACATATATAAATATTCAGTTTCAGACAAACGATTTTTAGACATTGAAACAGAAATTGATTGGATTAATCTTGTTTAGATCACATTGAAAACTTTGTAAAAAATGAAGACTGCTGCTATAAAATTGCAGATAATATAATTATCATAATAATATCTTTTTGTCAGTCGGAATACAATAATTGAACAAAATGTTTCTAAAGCTCCTACCCCAATTATAAGTCTAGCTGTCAAAGATCTGTATTTATTTGGAGATCAGTTAAATTTTGACCTTCGTGGCCTTAAACGTTAACGTGATTTAAAAGTTCCTTAAGGTGATTTACATATTTTGAATTTATTTTAATCTTCATTTTAATGAGCTTTCAAAATTTGAATAAATACAAAATAAATGCTTCTTACAGCAACAGCTAACTTTCAAATTTCATTGATATTTATGATTTGTAAATAATTATAATTCATTAGATAATCCCTTTAGTGCCTTTAATATAGATTATTTTGAGCTATATGCAGTATTTGTGCGTTTGACCCAGAAAGCTACAAGTGTTGTCCTCAAACACAGCGAGCGGCAAACGCATTCTAATATTTCGCCGAGTCTATATGCAGCTATATATATTTTTAAGTATGTGCATATATCATGAGGAGTGCTAGAGATTTTTCATTTTAGATGTGGCCGCTAACTTGCCTTCTCACTATCTCCGCTCTCTTTCGCTCTTCTTCTGTCTCTCTCTCAATTTGTTAGCATCTCTTTCACTCTTACGATGTTTTTGATGGTCTCTTTGTGCATAGCAAATAAAGCCACAATAATAAAACTACACTCATCATGTGTGTGTGTGTGTGTGTGTGAGTGTGTGTGAATGTCTGTATCTAAATGGGTGTTGCGGATCCTACTGGGTGTCGAGGAGGGTAATGGGTCCATGCAACACACACAAATTATAGTTTTTAGCTGACTTTTGCCCCAAACCCCGTTTCTGGTCTACTGTGGTTAGTTGTTGCTTCTGCTATCATTTGGCCTGTTAACATTTGGCTGCTTGTTTGTTGACTTATTGTTGGTTTGTTTTGTCGCGTCGGTTGACTCTTTAGTAATTTCTATCTTATTTGTGTAATTGCGGGACGAAAAGTTAAATATATATTTGCTTTAAATTATATTTATTGTCTTTCGCAAAATAATTTGTCATTGGAGTGACTGCAACCAAATTAAGTAAAAGGAAACTGCTTAACTTAGTTTATGATTGTTGAAACAACGTTCAATAATTATAAAGTCAACAAAAATAATTCAAACTGAAGTTTATTTCTTAAAATTTTATTTTTATTCAAAAAACTCTCTCTTAAAAGTAAGAAGTTATATAACAGTTTGGTTGGCTTCTCTTAACTTTATAGCAAAGCAACCGAAGGCACAACTTTATAACTAAATGGGAAATGTACACTTCCCTTAAAAAGTTCCCACTTTAAGCTTTCCTTAAATGAAGGATAAAGCTGTGAACATGGGAAAATTATTTTCGGAGTTTGTCTACTAATGCTGTTTGGAAAATTTATCTTATAAAATGGCATATAAGATATACATAGGATATAGAATGTATACGTAAGAGATAGTTATAATTATATTTTGTATAAGTAATCTTTCACGGAGTACTAAAAAGTCCTGAACTTATAAAACTTTTCTTAAACTTTTACTGTAAGGTGAAAGCTTCAACAAATGTGTTCTGCTTATCAATGTATAAGTTTTGCGTAGAAATTAAATTATAAGGTAAATACAGTATAAAACTGATACTTATATTTAGTATATCTATCTTCTACCGTGTTCTAAAAGCCTTCGTATACGAGTTTCCCTTATTACCTTATTGAACTTATACTTTATAAGCATATTATAAGTTTTAGTATAAGTGTTGTTCTTATAATTATATGATATGATTTTTCTGTACCGAAAGCTTTTCGAAAAAGTCTTCGACTGATGGTTTCAAGCTTAGCTTTTTATGGTAAAAAGCGCTTCGTACTTTCAACAATTTTAAACTCGTCAAGTTTATACTCTTGAATATTCTGTGGAGAGTTTCTTGTTGAATGTAAATTATAAGACTGATTATAAGATTTGAACAATTATTTAAAAAATACTTGTACAACTTAACTATGTGTGAAAAACTCCTACCTCTTATATTCAGCCTCAGTTAATACACAAAGGATACCCGACTTGCCCCCAGGATGTTTTTGTTCACTTTGTCAATAAAGTTCTCTGAACAAAGTGGTAAAAAGAAAAAAGTGTCAAACCCACATAGAGATACACACACACAGGCAAACACCCATACATGTGAGTATATGCAACGTAATTTGCAGTCATTTTGTTTTGCATATCTGAGTAGGTTTACATTCATTATAAAACAGTTTGGTCTGCCACTTGCAAAACTCAGTCAAAGTTTAATTGTTTGGTTTTTGCGTCTGACTTTTGCTTTGGCTTTTGTTACCCCCAAAACACTCGTCCAGAAGACCAAGTGCAGTTATATATATTTATATATAATATAAATACTTATGTGAGTAACTCATTATGCAAAAAAGAGAGAGAGAGGCAGAATGAAAGCGAAGTTCAACGTTCTCTCTCTCTTTCTCTTACTCTTTCTCTATTGCTTTTTCTCGGCCAGCCAAGTCTCAAGTGGAGTTCATATTTTGTTTTTGCCCACTGCGTGAGTTAATACTGAAAGAATAATTATCCAGTGTGGGCAAATGCCAAAAAGAAAAAAAAAGCAGATGACACTAGAAGAAGAAAAATGTGTACGGTTTGCGAGTGGATTTCGTGGTCCTGGAATGCTAATTTAAGCCAAATTCTCTGTGCTTGTGTTCGTGTGTGCTTGTGTATGTTTTATTAACTACCAAAATGTGGCCGAAATGAATGCCAGTGCGACAGGATATGTGTGCAATTTATAAAAACTTATCGATATCATCAATCAACTCCCTGCAAACTGCACAAGTGACTCAGAAAATTGACCCCAAGCTCAAGTTTCCGTCTCAGCAATTGCAAAACGCTTCAGATATACGAGTATATATATAACTCTATTAAGTGCTGCCTCGCCTGTCAGGATGTCTTTTCAAAAGTTTCTTCCATAGAAAGCCAAACAGGTCTGAAAATGGAATCACATACGCACACATATGAAAGTTAAACTACAAATGAAGAAGTTGCCATAAGAGAAGGTGCATTGAGAAATTGAAAATGATACGAAAATTGATATTGTGCAAACGCTTTGTACCTGGTCATTAATCAATTGCAATTACCATTTGATTCTCAATGTTTTCATCCTTTTTTTTTTTGATTTTGATTGTTAGATCAATTCAATTTGCAAGTTTAGTGCAAAGTGCTTTGAGAGTATTAAATTGAAAGGTTTCATTTAATTAGCCAAACTGATAAATAAGGTAATTTAAATAGCTAAAGAATAAGTTGTTGCTGGAAAAAAAATCTACCTGGCGTGTACATAATCTTTAAATTTCTAAACTGTTTCAGCTTAACTACACTTTCCTCGACTTTTAACCAATTTCTTATGGACAAAGTTGAAAGTATCGCAAAACACACTTATTAGCAGCAGCTGCTAAAAATTTGTACAATTTTATGCATTTTTCTGCAATTAATTTTCGCTCACTAAATTGCATTTCGGCCTAATAAAGTTGAAATTAAAACTTCAAAACAAATTAACTAAGCGGCCGCAAGTTGCAGCTTGTGCGGCTTCATAATTAAGCACCTCAAAGACGGAGACTGAACAGCTTCCAGTCTCTGGGGCAAAAGCAGCACCTCTTTACCGTTCAACGAACACTTAACACTTCACTCTCGACTGCCGCACACTCAGCACAACAAACGAAACTTGCAACAACTTCACAGGCCAGAAGGCAGAGTAGGCAAAACTACGACGAGTACTATTTAAATCAGCGCAAGGGCAAGAAAAAAATTTGCTTAAAACAACAAGGGCAACACTTCCAATTCGAGAGTGATCAACAATGAAATACCCTGTTAATGCTGAACTGTTAGCAATGTTACAATCACTATCATTGTAAAGAAGAATTCCTGAAAACAACTTGGTCAATAATTTATAGTTTCAATTTCTTATTTTTTGACATTTTAAATTCAATAAATATAGAAAATAGACTTAACGCTTTTTCTCTCTGACTTGGACATATATACGCTCACTTGAAGACTTCATATCCTATGTCAGAGTCGAAAGAATTTTTCCTTTTACTACAAGTTTATAATGAAATATATATTTCTTAATCAACACAGTTTATAAGTTATATGTAGAAAAAAGATTCTGACAGGTTTCAGGACACATTCTTATAATATGAGACAAACATATTAGCCCATTTTGTACTTTTTTAAGTACAGGGTCTTGGAAATATTTTGCAGATGGGAAAGCACAAGGCAGTAACAAAACTGTCTCTTAGCCATTTTAATGTTTATAAAATGCAGAGAGATACATTCTGTGTTATAATAAAAAGAAATTATAAAATAAACTTTGCTAATGTTATTTAAAACTGTCAAACTCTTTGAAGGCTCTAATCAGATCAGCTAAGAGTTGTTGTCAAGTTTACAGGGTATCAAATTGCAGTGCTCTTGAGGCGGCATCAGTAGCATAAAGTGGCTACCAGGACTTTTGCTCTCAGGCCAAGTTAAATATGATGGGCAAAGGGTAAGCAAGATACAAACTGAGAAAAAACGTGGACCTGCAACTTTTGAACCCTTTTCTAGAACTTGCCTTCGTCATATTCATTTTCTTATTTCTCTTCTCCTTTACTTTTGTTATTTTTATTCTTCCGTTTGGGTTCTTTAACGAATGCAACGCGTTGAAAGTTTGAAATTAGCATTCTCATTTTGTGCCTGGCTCGTTGTTTACAAGCTGACAGACTTGAGTCTTGGGTCGAGTCGGGTTGGATTGGATTGAGCAGGGAACAAGGAGAATTGACTCAGGGTCTCTCTCTCTCTCTGGGCTAAGTAAAAGTTTTTTGCTTTCGGCGAGCCATGAAATAATATGGACTGTCACTTACCAATTAACAAAAGTTTCCAAATATGCATTTGTATGTCGAATGCTGTTGAGTCCATTCAAATTAGAAGCAGACAATTTATAAGCTTCGCCTCTCCTCCGACTAACCTCCTCCACGTCCTCGTCCTTCACCTTAAGATTTCTCTCGTCTGCAAGCTCCTTGAGGTGGTTTTTTGGGTAATGTTTTTCTATTCCGTGCACAATTGTTGTCGATGGATTTGTTCAGCGAATTGGCGCCTTGGCGTAAGCAACTGCATTTTGTCGAAAACTTTTTGACTTTAATTGTTGCGTTCGTTTTGGACAAGTTAAAAGAGAACAACAACAACAACAACAACAACAGCAAGAACAACAGCTGGGGCAATTAAACTTCCAGTCCGTTGGGCCGTTGGCTCTTCTGGCAATCGTGCAGCAAATTACTGACCCCGTTTAGAATCGACAATCGTCGTCGACTTTTTGTCTCTTCTTAGTTATCTGTTTCTTTTATCTCCTTTTCTTTCGTTTTTCTTTTTATATAAAGAGTCTCTTCCTCGCGCTGCAATTTTATGCAATTTTCAATGGCGATTTTATGTTGCAATCAAAGTGCTTTCTTTTATCTCCACTGCAGCTTTAATTTTCAGCTCCCTTATTTTATATTACATAAGTATATATACATCTGTTGAAAGTATATATCTGTATATATCTGTATCTACTGTCTGCAATTAATGTTATTATACTGCGACCTCGTGCTCAAATGCTGTGGCATTGAATTGAAATTGAAGCGCTGCAAAGAGAAAGAAAGCAAAGGCAAAAATTTTATTATTAAATTTTACATTATTTTTATTATTTTCAGCTCATTAAATCTTATGAAAATAACTACAATAATTTTAAGGTATTTCAATTATTACGTAATGATGTTGTTTTAACAAGTTTAATATTTTAAATTAATTCATAATTGTGTTGCTCCGTTGTTTGTTGATAAAATAACAATAGAGTTTACTATTCCTGACATTAAGAAACTATCGATACATATATTCGATAAAATAAATATCGCCATAATTACTATACTGACTTTAGATAAAACATTGATTAAATTAAAAATAAAATTAAAATTCCTTGCCCAAAAATAAATATTATTTTTAATATTATTTCTGACTATAAAGTCGAGTGTTTACAATAAAAATGCGAGTGGATTTATATATGAAAATGCTGTTGTTGTTGCGAGTCAATTGGTTAATTATGCGAATAAAACAAAGGAGTGTCCTTGTCTGGATGAATGTGGATGACCTGAACGGGTTGCGTTAAATATTGTCATAATAAATATTGCACAAACACACACACACACACACAATAAATGCAAATTTTGGTTAGTATACACACAACAACAACAACAACAGCAGTAGTATAATATATATAACACCAATAACATCAGCTCAAACTGAATTATTAAGTACGATTTAAAAATGTGATAAATACCAAAGAAATTGATAATAATATTGGAAAACTGTTGCCGCATTTTGTCGCACAATTTATGACATTTTTATTTTTGTTGTTGTATTTTTTATGAATTTTGCACTTGACATTTCAGTGAAAATAATTAATTAAGTAAAGTATTTTTACGACTGGTTAAATGAAATTTCATAATACAGCTTCAACAAGTCAAACGGTTAATTAAAACCCGTCACATATACATATCACACAAAGCCTTACTAGATCTTTTATTTAATTATGAAAGGAATTCAGTGAACAGAATTTGATATTGAAATATAGTTTTAAGCTGCAATGCGAGCAGATGTCAATTTCCATCAGTTTTTATTGAAATTGCAGTTGGCTCTGCGACAGCGAGGTGAAGATGAAAGGGGAAAAGGGTGTTGTCATTTTCCTTTGTCAGACTCGAGCATTACAATGTTGAGTCTCGTCTCATCGCGTTTCATTCCATCTTATCCCATCCTATCCCATTCCATTCAGTTTCGTCTCGTCTCGTTTCGTGCTTTTCCTGTTTTCGTCTTGTCTCTTTTGTGCAGTGAATTACTTTTCTTGACGTTTTGTTTGCCAACAACCACAAAAGACAATGGCCTCCTCTCTATGTGTTTGTGTATAGAAAATTACGCTACACACACACACATATAGTATACACTCAGAGTGACACACACACACACACGCACACACGCTCTTAGACGCATTGCCATGTCACTCGGCTGCTATTTAATTTATGAAGTAGAGCGCGTAAAAATTGTGCATTGTGGCAAAACTTGCAGCATTCGCTTACCACTCGGTTGACGAAGAGGATGAGGATGAGGATGAGAAATGGGATGGGATGGGTATGAGGTACGACTGGGCTCGGTTGTGGCTTACCCCTAGTATGGTTATCATATACTTAATGCTTTTTTGTTTCCAACAACAAAAGGCAGTTTAGAAATCAGTCTGACAGCCCCGACGTTCTCATTGTCTTTTTTTTGGCTTCGAATGTAAGCCCCATAAGCTGAAGTACTTATATGGAAATTGTTTTCAGCGATTAAACCAAAGCCGGAAAGTGTTGCTTTAATGGGAAAAGTCATTTAAAGGCTTTAAATATAAGCACTTGTCTTGAGTGCAAATATTCGATTTACACATTGGATTTTCTTTTATCAGCCCATAAAATGGGTTAACTTGAGTTGTAAGGAGTCTGTGAGAACAGAAGACACGCAATTTGTCTGACCAATTAAAAATCACCTTATGTATTTGAGATCCTTTGAATACTAAAGTCTTTATTCGGACCATTGGCTGTCATTGAATATGCCACCATTTTCCAAATTATCTATTCAAGCCATGAATATCAATCTTTTTCTGCATTTTCAAAACTTTATTAGCCAATTTGTCATACAGTGATGCTAAATACTATTACCCCAACCAAAGAGATCGAAGCCCAGTGATGTCTAAAAGTAAAAACTAACTTTTTACTTACATTTATCCAGACACCTATTGCCATAATCCAGCAATGACTCCACATATACTTCATCGAATTTTCTCATACTTACATTCAACCAATTATGCAAAAACTTTTCACTTCACACCCTCACATATACACACACAAACATACACACACAGATTGCTAACTTTTATCTAACTCCGAGTAATTTGACGCCATTTTTTGCAGCAGATGTGTGCAGCTGAGGGGAAGTCCCTGACTCCTCGAAATAAATCACAAGTTATTAATGCGCAACGTGTTCCTTGTTATACCCAATTTCTCAAGCTATTGCTGCATCATCATCGTCCTATGCCATGAGGTCCTTCTCATTGTCGCCACCAAATTAGTTTGACCGAAATTTACGCTCAGTTAAAGCACATTAAACGCTTTGCCATTTATCGGGACAAGAAATTAGCATTAGACAGAGAAAGCTAGCTAGAGAAAGAGACAGGCAAACCAGATAGAGAGACAGAGAGAGAGCAATAATGAGGACACAAAGTATCTCAAACAAGAAGTTCTTTTTTTTTGGGTGGGAAATTGGGGAAAATTAAATGCAAAAATTATTAACTGGCGCCATCTAGCGCTCACTTTCATTATCGTTTAATGCCACATGCCACACACACACACACACACAGATTTACCCACACACATATCGCGAGTTTCGAAGAGAGTTCGCGACGGGTCGACAACTTTTTGATTATGATTATGTGGGCTGGTTTAATCAGCATGTGGCTTATGATAATTAAGCTGCTGATATGCTGATGCGATTATGATAATCATGACGACGATGATTGTCCTGTGGCCTGTAAAAGACATGAGGCGAAAGGGGGGGTCGAATACTATTAGTGGCAACTGTTTGGGAAAAATGAGTTTTGTGGTTTTTCTAGCTTGTCCACAGTTTGTTTGCCTAATGGATATACACATCATCAAAAGGTATATATAGTATACAATGAGTCTATCGATAGTTTTGATTTATTTGGGCCACAAACAACCACAGCTGTCACAACTCAGCAGTCAGTCAGAGCAGCACCACGTTAAGAGGCAACTCATTCAAACAATTGACATGGCCACTGACACGTGTAATCCACTAATATTCCCATATAGTTTATATATATTATATATATCCAAAAAAAAGAGATGGAAAAACCTGACTAGACTTTGCTGCTGCTGCTGCTGCTGCTGCTGGTGCCTGACCGACCATTTTTGGTTTTGTCATGCTCAGCCAGGCAAAAGTCTTGCCACATCACGTCGCATCAACGAAACGCAAACCTAAACCCAAATACCGAATACCGAACTGCGATTCTATTCTGCTTTCAGCAAACGCAAACAAGTGCAACGACTGTGTGTCAGTCTCTCATTCGATAGACAGACAAATAGTCAGAGCATGCATCGAATGGACAAACTATGAAATATGACTGGCTGCGTTGACACCCAAACTATGATGTCGAACAAAACGCCATTCTCGTAGTCGAACTTGTCGCATCCATGTAGTTCCTCATGAGCTGCAGTCAGAAATAAGTGAACTGAAATAGTTGCTCACATAGAGTACAATTTTCAAAATGCTCTACACTGCATAGGGCATCTCAGTCTATAAATGCAATTTGAAATCACGAACGTAAATTGAAATTCATGACTAAAGTTAATAAGCGTCCAAAGCTGCAAAATCTATTTACTGCTAATTCTTTTAAGGCACACAGTGGAAAGAAATTTATATCAAATTTCTCAACAAATACTGAGAGATTAAAGTTTAAGTTAAGCTTTTCAGTTGATTTTCGAGTTGAATTTCCATCCAAATTTATTGGAAACTTTAGTCTTTAATTATTTCCGATAGCTCAGTTGCCATTCGTGTCGAATGCAACTTGTCCATTTGTCAGACAGCTGTCATTGGTTTCCTTACTGCCTGATGGTTTAATCCAATTTTCGATGCAATTGTCGTCTGCACTGAGATATGTACTGGTCTCTGCTCTGTTTTTGAAACGATGAAACGAGGGGGCGTGCCAAAGAGGGGCGGCAACAGAGCCAGTGACATGAGTTTAACTCATTGCGAAGCCAAAACCACGCGCGTGAGTGATCCACGAATAGAGCTTGTGACTCCATTGTGGTTTGACAGCGTTCATTTCTTTCTCCCATCTCTTTTTTGGCTTTTTGTTTTTCTTGTTTTTCTTGTTTTTAGTGACATAGTACCGTTCGCTGTTGAAAACTCTCCAGCTCCAGATCTGTGAGTTTGAATGCCCTGCGGTTGTTTCTGTAATTGTCAAAATTTCTAACTGACTGACACGTTCCAGTGCGCACCTCTCGATAGAAATGCATTCATCCGCTAGGGTTGTCAACTCTTATAAAGCTAAAGTTTTAAAGTAAAGAAATGTCGATAGGAAGCAGAGAACAGGAACAAGTTTATAAATAGTTCAATAAAATAAATGTTTATCTTTATTTTTATAAGAGTTGCTCAAACGAAGTAGATTAACGAACAGAAAATTAAAATGTAAAAAAAGAAAGGAAGCAAGTATGAATATATTCAAATAAATAAAACATTCAGAGTAAATAATTTGTGAAAATCTATTTCATTAATAAGATTATCATTAATAAGAGGATTCAACAACAAACTAGGATGTTTTTTAATGAAAATAGAATTCGATGTTCGTTGTTTGTTGCTCCTATCTAATACATAGTACTCATATTGATTGATATAGAAAGAGCTGTTAAAAAAATTAATATTATTCCTAATCAAAGGTATAAAAAAGATCACAGAATAGTTTGTCACTAGGAAAAGGATGTGATGATGGTAATAATCAGTGTTACTTTGCGTATTAGCGCTGAAAATATCAGAGCTGAACCCATTGAGAGGTGCCCCTTTCTTTCATGCACCACTCACCCACAAATTCAACTCATTGTCAGCGGCTTAGTGTGGCAAATGAACACGCATCAGAATCACAGAGAGAGAGAGAGAGAGGAGAGAGAGAGAACGTTGGGCAACCACGTGGCAATGTACAGAAATTCCTCTCGCTACTTGATGATTGCTATTGGGGATTGGGAATGGAATGGAAAGTGGTTAAGATAGAATGGTAAGGGGAATGAAGAATGGGCAACAAATTGAAAGCTCAATCATGTTGCAGCAGCTGTTCGTGCGAGTAGCCAATACCAATGTGTGTGTTTCCGTTGTCGCTTTGTTGGTTTTATGCGACGTTGAGACCAACACCTCCACTGACCCACCAAAGCAAACCAAACCACACACACAACAGAATACAACAGAACACAACACTACACAACACAACACACCAAACGCACATGAGCAAATTATGTAAATGTCATTAATCCTTATAGTACACAATAGTTTAACGGTTCGGCGCTTTATTGTCACGTCGACATTGTTCGGTGCGTGCCATCAACGGGAACAGCAAACTCTGCACTCAGCACCCAAATGACATCCGCACCGCTTGACCCACCCAGACCCACAAGATCCACATGCTTATTTCAGGTCCTAGATCCTGCGCCTGATGCGTGTCAGAGCTTTTTATGCTCACGTGCCTGCTGGCATTCTCTGAATGTGAAGAGACCGACCACTCCAGGGTCATCAGTTTAACCCCACCACAGCATCACAGCTCCCCCTCCTTGTCCTCACTACTCTGCCCATACCACTTCAACAATTTGTGTTAATTACGAAATCACTCAGCGAACGAATCTCGCCACTCGAATTGAGAAAGCTGACCCATCTGCTGTGTGTGCCAACTCAACATATTTCACAATCAATTGCCAAATGCTACGTGATCACCGTTATCTGTCATATTCATGCAGTATAGTACTCTATAAAAGTATGTGCATATCGTCAGAGTGAGAGTCATTTGAAATTGGAATTCTTTTATAAACTGAGAAGAGTTTATAAGAATTACTTTTTAATAAATTTTACTCTTGGTTCGATATGAAATTTTGTTTGAGTAATGTTGGACACGAAAATATCTACACCTGTTGATATATTAAGTCTACGTCATAAATGCTTCAGAAAAAAAACTGCTGTAAGCTGCTTTGAGTATAATATATGTATATAATATAAATATAAATATTTCTTAGAACCAATTGTCAAACATATCTCAACCAATAATCTTATTAAGTATACGACATGAAATTAAAAGAATTTCATTAGTACCTCTTACCATATGAAGTATACGTCATGAATGCGACATGTCGAAATAAATAATTCTAAGAATTTACCCATTAACTCGACCTTAACTCATTAAGTATACGCAAACAAGTGCAACTCTTGTCACATCAAGTATACGTTAAGTACGTCCTACACATATTTAACAAAACTAAAATCCCTTTGAATCAAATTAAATAAATACAGCACTAATTGATTATGACACCTGCGATATTTATAGAAGAATTTAAGCTCATTAACTGAATTGATTTTGAAAGTATTGTGCCACATTTAAACAAACTTAAGCACCTTTCGAGTACGCAATAAATAAATATAGCATCACATGTTATAATTATTGAAAATAAGCTCTTAACTGATTCGATTTTGAAAGAATTGTGCCACATTTTCGACTCGACTCGATTCGATTCGATTCGATTGGATTGGCAAATGGAATGCAATTAATTGGCTTTATATTACAATTGGCTGGTAATATATCAGATTGAAAGCAATGTTGACTCAAATAATAATGATGCGAGGATGAAGTGGAAATTGAACGGGCCACGCCCACAATACATTTTCATTTATGCCCACACAACTTTCTTAATGGCTGTGGCCTTTACATTAAATGCTTGTTATTAAAAATTAAACACTTTGTATGCGTCGAACATAACGGACCTGTTCGGTGGGCGGCTGGTTGTGTAAGTGGGCGTGGTGCTTATTGTAATCGTTGGGAAAAACAACAATCGAGTGGAAAAGCCATAAGAGTGCAATGACTACTGCAATTATCACAATGGCTAAAGAGTTCACACCATAGAACATTAACAAAGTGAATGTGTGTAAATAGTAACTGTTGGCTATTTTAGCTAACGGTTGAGTACTGTTAATGTGTGCGCATTTCCCGAATGCTTTTCTTTTTGTGCTTTTTCCTACACACACACAAACACAAAATTCATTTGCCTTTATCGCATTTGCCAGCGTCTTACACGATTAATTGTTGCTGCTCATTATCATAACACACACACACTCAAGTATATACATAACTAATGTTAGCCGACCTCACCCACCCCTCACCCAAAACACCCTACACACGTGCATAATTAACGCACACACACTTTTATGCCACACACACACACACACCCCACACAACAAACATACAAAGAGGCATACATTCAAGTGGACTTGTTCATATCATTAACGTGCTTGCTGCATAAATTCGCTCTGATGTTGAGTAAAAGAAGTACAAAAATAATGTGGAATCGTATTTAAGAGCATACTCGACTATCATTTACCCTGTTTTAAGTTTAACTTTCAGATGATCTGCTTTTTAAATAAAATTAGTTTAAATTCTATTAAAAGATTTAATGGATTGTTTGGTGTCATTCAGTCAACACAGTCATAAAAATTTAAATTAAAATATTTTTAATAAAAAAAGAAATTAGAATATTCTCTGTTTTGTATACCTTATAAATTGCCACTGAATTGATAGATGTAAGATAGATAGATACTTCACATAATATAATTCAACATATCAGCGACTAGAATATACTGTAAGTATTTTTGTTGTTGTATCATGTATTTGTTTTTTACATAAGCACAGTTCATCAGACCCACTTGTAGCGTAGTCTGTTTACTGAGTATAGAAATCTCAGTTGGGTTTTATGCGAAACAGTAAGTGAACAGAGAGCTTTGCCACTGAGTGCTGGTTTATTAATTCTACGGAGACATGCGAGCCACTTGTTAGCATGACCTCAATATAAGGCTATAAGGGAAGCCGTCCACTTAGCCTGGTCAAAATCATGATGCGAGACTCAATCGACAGCCTTTCAGCTCAATTCAGTTTGAGTTTTGGGGGTAAAGTTCTAAGGCTTCGGCTTATGTCATGTTGCCATGCAATTATGGCACAGATAGTCTTCAATTTAGTTAAATATTTAACATTCGCAAACATTTGCCCAGAGTCCAATCAATGCAAAGTGAACTGCGAGTTACGAGATGATGTGCGACAGCTTGTTCACTTTGAGGTACACTTCATTTGAACAGAATAGTGCATCTTGAAGCGCACTTGGGAACAAGGTAAAATCCTCTTTGGACTAACGACGATGTCCTTATTGTTGGTCAAGTTGGCTTTGATTAAAAGAACATTGCTGAATAAACTAGAGCAAAGTATGTGATAAACTTTGCAGCTAGTTGAAAACCATACAAAGACATAGAACGAACGAGAGTAAATGAGTGAGAGAGCAAAGAATTTAGTGGAGAACAGAGTGGAGAAAAAGGAATTGCAATGAAATCACCCGGGACGCAAGTAAGTACGTAATTGTTAAGTGCTCATTAGAAATGCTTCAGTCGAGTTGAGTTGAGTCGAGTCCAGACGAGAGCTGTGAGCACGAGCTCAAGTGCATTTTCAATTAAGTACGGTAAAATATTTGGCTGCACAGTGGAGCGAAATCGCTGAGTCGGGGAAAGTGGAAAAGCAGCCAATAAACAGTTGAACTTACGACAAGTCCTAATAGCTTTTCGTTCATTTATTGTACAAGCAGCAGCAGTAGCAACAGCAACAACAACAACAACAACAATAACAACAACATCATCATCAACTGCCACAACAACTCTACACTCTTGAATTGGATTGAGCAACTTCTAAGAAAATACATTTCGAATTCATTGGAAATCACTTCAAACATCAGTCAGCACATCTCTAACTTTATTGTTGTATGCTGTGCTCGAATTGTTGTTATTTATATAAAGTTAAAAAGCTACCTTTACTACATATTGTTGAACCTTGACTTTCACTTGCCAGCTTGCTTTTTATATACCTCAGCCATGATTGCTATGCATATTAAGCATACGCAGTGTTGTTCAAAGCAAAAACAGTTTTCTATTTTATCTATTCCTTCTTTCAAGTGAAAGTGAAAATACAGAATTTTTTTGATTTATTGATGAACAAATTTATTTATTTTTCAAAATATTAATTCAACTTTTAAAATTAGCTTTTGGTTACGTTCAATTGCCAGTATCACACTATTTAAATACAGATCAAGTTAATTGTAGGTTTTTAAGAAGAAAAATCTGATAAATTTCAGAGAATTTTTGCTATTATTAAAAACAAAGAAAAGATAAATGAGAAGTGAACAAATAAAGGTTAACTTTACTGTTTTTTTGCAAACAATTAATTGCTGTTAAAATCATGCCAGTGCATGTTAAATAAAATGTTTAAAAAACGTTTTGTGTTCATAGTTATTGTGAAAATAATTGATAAAAGGTTAAATATTGGGAAAATTTGTATACAAATTAAATTTGAGTTGATTTTTCAATTAGTTTTTTGAATATCTTATGGAGCAATTATTAGGCAAAGCATATGTGTTATCAAATGTGTGTAGATTATTCAATGAGAATTTTCAATTATTATTATGCATTTCCTAGTAAAGTTTAATACAAGTTTTTGTAGCCAACTTAAGTTTTCTCTTAAGTCTGCATGGCATTCATTCGATGCTTTACAATTGTTCTGATAATCTTTATGGAATTCATAATACCTTGACTTTATCCTTCAGTCGGAACACAAACTGTTTTACATGCAGTGAACTATTGAACTTGCTAGACAAACTGAAGCAATGCAATTGCAACTCAGTGGCAAATGGCAAAACCACATTTTACATCTGCAACTGATTCTGTTTGCATTCAAAGAGATACAGAGAGAGGGAAAGATAGAGAGAGAGAGAGATAGAGACAGTTTGTGCCACTTGAGTACATTGCTTTTTGCAGCCGATTAACAACTAAAGGCAACAGAAGGCTAAAAACTAAGATGTTGGCAAAACTCAACTTTTACCGTTGCCTCGAACAACTGAAAACAGAAAAGTGCCAGCTGTATGTGTGTGTATGTTTGTGTGTGTGTGTGTATCTTCCTCTGAATGTGGCAAGGCTCTTGCCATGCCAGTTTCCCATTTTCATGGACCACAACATTACCTACTTGAGTAATACACCAGAGTGGCATATTGACTTTTTACTGCTGAGAGCTGCTTTGCATCTGTGCATGGTTTGTATTGCTTGCTCGTTGCATGCCACGTTCTTCTTCTTCTTCTTCGTGTTGTTGTTGGCTGCCCCTTCAATAACATTTGATTTTTATTATCACTTGCAATTGTTGCTGTTGTCAAATGCAGAGCACTTTGAATGGGCAATAAGCATCAGCGTTATGTTTTTCTCTCTCTCTCCATCTCTTACTGCCTCTCAGTTTCTCACATACTCTTTTTCTCTCTCTCTCTCTCGTCCTCTCTAGGTGTTAGTTTAAATTGAATTGGTTTTGATTTTTATACCATTTGCATATACAACATTTTGTGTAATGTGGCATTAAATTCAGCATCGACTTGCCCAGTTTTTAGTCCAGAGTTTGCCAACAAAACTTAACAACAGGAAGCAGCTGATAACAGACAGACACACACACACATACACACCAAAAAACACACACATACACATGTCGTTATCAAACTGGCAACAAACTGTTTTGAATTACAGCGGAAGGTGGCAAGTTCAAAGCATACATGCCATAGATAACTACATGTTGCCACCCAGCACGGTAAAAACTTGCAACTTATGCCTGCACTTTTCCTATATTTTCATTATAAACAAGTGGGTATAAAACACACGTCATTATGTGTGCATGCATGTATTTTTTTTTTGTTAATATAAACAAAAATGACAGGCTTTTGTTACGACGTTCTTGGCGGCCGGAAATTGTTGAACGGAATTTGCAAAATCTCAACTGTTGAAAAATAATTAGGGTGAAAATGCCTCAGTTCAAAATGCTCCAAAAACTGCAAGAAAGTTGATCGAGTGGCAATCTAGATTAAAATGCTAAATTGAAGAAAGGGAGAATCAAGTATTTTATATAACTAAATATTTATGTTATTTGGAAGGATAATATTTTAAACCATATTATTAAAAGAACGCAAGTCGAGAAAAATGTGTAGAGTTATAAATAGAATATAAATACAATTTATAATATTTTAAGCAATATAAGTAAACATATACTCATCCGAACAGAGCAAATTGAAGGATTTCTATGATTGTCTTCATAATAGTTAATGAATATTAATATGCAACAATATAAAAAGATAAGATCTGTTGGCGAAATTATACAATTTTTTTATGACAAACCTTTTTAAGGCTAAGGAAACAACTTTGCATAACTTCTGCATACACCTTGTTAATATCCTGTCTACAGGATACGTAAGGCAAAGGTAGGCAATAACAGCAGATAGACGTCTGTCATGGCTCCTTTTTTAAGTGGAACAAGTGTGCAGTTATATGCGTTTAAGTGGATTTCAGTGCGTGTGTGTGTGTTGTCGGTGTGTGTGCGTTAAGGGCGAAGAAAAGTTTTTCAACTTTTAAGACCAGAAAGTACACGGAGCACAGCCTTCGTTTATCGTGCCAAGTCATTTTCTGTAGATGACAAGTTATGCCACGCATGAAATGAGTAAGTGTACAACCAAGTTGTTGTTTTCCCTCATGTTGTTTGTGTTGTTGTTGTTGTTGTTGTTAATATTTGTGTTTGGAAAAAGTTGTTGCAAGTATCACTAAAACTTTTTCAAACGAAACGAGCATCAGTTTCTCAGTCTTCAAAAACGTATTAAATGTCTCAGTTTAAATTTAAAAATTGCTTAAAGTATTGCCTGCATTTTAATGTTTATAAATGTTTAACAAAATTGTTAAAAGTATTTTAATGTGCATTTCTTTCGGTGAGTTCATTAAATAAAAAATTTAGTTACTGAATATGCAAATATGCCTCAGGCCAATAACAAATTGTATAATAATAAAATGTAAAAAATAGATATTGGACTACATTTAGTAAAATTCGAAAAACAAACTGTAATAAATACAATTGTCAAATAAAAAAGACGAAAATAAATCTGTCGAAAGATATTTAACAAATTTCAACAAAATAAACTCAGTAATTGGCCAATGCGAGAGTAGTTAAGAATTTAACAAGTAAATTCTGTCACACACACACACACACATTGACAGTTTCTTTGGCAACAGCGTGGCAAAAACTTTAGGTCAAATGTGCAACGTTACATAAATTGAAATAGTTTTGTCGACAAGTCGCAAAATGCATGCAAAACTTCCCAGAAGAGTTGACATTTTTTTTTTAATTAAACTAAACTTGAATGCCAAAAGTTGTTGTTTTCATATGCGTTGGCCCCTATAACAAAGTCCCTTTCCCTTCCCCTTTTCTCACCTCCCTCTTATCGAAAAGAAGTGCAAGTGCAAATAGAAATGTCTGCATGGCAGTAGGCAAAAGTCATTTAAAAGTTTTAGTACGCTTGGTCAGACATGACTTAACATAGGAATACACATATAGTACATATACTCATATCTCATACGAATCTTATGCATATGTAAAACCACACTTTATGCCCAGTCGAAACAAGTAACAAAGTAAAACTCTTCAGCAAACTTTTTCGATATTTCCATTGGCAATGTATAATCATAAAATAAAATACAAAAAAAGAAGAAGGAACTGTCCCTTAGACAATAACTTGGAAATCCAATTACTTGGCCATTTCTTGTGATTTTCTACTCCTTTCATTTCATTGCTTTTTGCCGGCTGCATATTAAATTAGCCAACAAATTGGATGTGCCAGCCTCAGACCGCCAATTTAAAATCAAATTTGATTTTGGCACGTCACAAGGGTCATGTTGGCCTGATGAATAACTGGCCAACTTGGCCAACCTGGCCATTGCTCCAAAACAAAAAAACAATGCACGTTACGTATACGAAATGTGTTACGTGCAGAGATAGAAGTTTATGGGTTTTGTGCTTGTCGCATTGCTTCTGTTCTACTTCACTTGACTGCAAATTTGATTATGACAATGGGAAAACGCAATGATTTACTTACTTAAGTGTAAACTCATTTTCCACTCAACAGTAGGCCACAACATGCAAACGATTGCACTCAACATCACAACAACAATAACAATACTCTCTGCGCCTTTCACCTTAACAACATAATGGCAATCAGCTGATGGCATTGGCACAACCTCAAACTTAAACCGCAACACAGTCTCAGTTTCGCCCTCAGCCTGAAGGCATTGTATATCCTCGATGAATGGAAATCATAGAGATTGGATGGGTTTGGTATTGGCTCGAAAGCTAAACCGACTAAGGGTAGCTGCCATTATTCATTTAAACCTAGGATTGAGCTAGTGTTGCAATGCACAGCCGACAAATAGCCGCAGGTAAATAGCAACCAGCAACCGGCAACCAGCAACAGGAACCTGTATATACATATCTTACTCTTATTTTTTCCTCTTCTCTTTCCTTACTTCCTTAGCAAACATTTCCTTTGGGGTTATTGAGGTTGAGGTTTTAAGGAGAGATTTGGCTTCCAATTGTTTGCTTATTGCTATACAAATTGAGTGTGAGTGAAGTGTTGTTGTCTAAAATGTATAAGCCATGCCAGAAATGGGTTTTGAATAGGAAAACATGTGAGAAGATGATTGCATAGATCTATGTATCGGCCTCAAGCTGTTTTTATTTTTCATTAAATTGACTGGATTATTGGCACCCGCAAAATTTCTTTCACTCTGCATATATGCAAATCCATCAATGCTTTGCTTTTAGATATTGGGTATTTTTTCTCACATTTTTTGATTACCTTTTGTTCAAAAAAGCTTTAAAGAATTCTGAGATTTTTGACAAGCCTTTGAAAAGGTGAATTCCAAGCAGGAAACGAAAGTAATCATGTGTTTGCTTTCCTTTCAACTGGTTTTTAAACAAAATAAAAATCTATAACTAACTTATTAATTATGCTTCATTCCTTGAATCCGAATAAAGTCTAACAAGCTTCCTTTAAATTCAACTAAATAATTGTAACTATTTAATTAATATACCAGGACATTCTGTTACCACATGTCAAACTAATTCTGACGTCAACTTTATACCTTACATATTATATTTTATTACATTAACTTTAATTTAACATTTACATTAAATTTATTAAATAAACAATAATAATATAACTAATACAGATTTAAAGTGCTTACCATAACAGCGACAATGATGAGCCAAAACTGCAAATAGAAAGAGAAAAGGAGTTAAAAAAATGTTTGTCAATGTTTCCTTTGTTTAAAGTCCTCAAACAATTCGTGCAATGTAATTCCGGTCAATGTTTCCTTTAAATCTTAAAGTTTAATCGCACAAAAAACGTTTTTGTGTGTGTTGAGGCATGTCGAGGATGCCAGAGCAACAAACATGATTGTCAGACATTTGTTGTTGCTATTGTTGTTATTGTTGTTGTTGCTGTTGCTGTTGTTGTGGTTGCTTGTTGTTGGTTGTTGCTTGCCATTTGAGATTACGGCTGTAGTTTAGTTGGCATGTAGAGGCCGACACATGCCTACAAGCTTATTTATAATAAAAAATCATACATGGCCGCACAGACAATGAGACAATAGACGACTCTCTGACGATGCTGACGAAGCGCCAACAACAACAACAGCAACAACAACAATATAATATGTATATACATATACATACATATATAAATATAAAAGCCGAGCCAGAGGCGGAGATGAAAGTCCCGCCCATGAGTCGACTGTGCCTGAATGTCAGCCTGGGACTCAGATCATCGAGCTGAGGTTGAGCCATCATTAACTGCGTGCCTTCAACTGGCACTCAGTCTGTGTGCATGTGTGTAACTACGTGTGTGTGTGTGTGCGAAGTTATGTAACCCACACACACACACATACAGAGACAAACACCCACATACTCCCAGAGAACTGCCTGTGCACACCTCATCTAACCATTCATTGACATCATTTCTGTACTGTAGATAACATTCAGTCAAATGCTCTGTGGATTATTCCATCCACCTTTGGGCAAACCAGACCAAGCCTATAATGAAATTTTCGAAATATCTATGATGATTTGCGGTTACCATGATTGTTGGATCTACTCACACTAACAATTTAGATCTATACATACATACACACATACACCGAGGTATGTGTTTAGACACTTCCGTGTTTATTCCCCACCCCATAAAATATACAATATTGTGAGAAATCCTTTGGCCTTTAGTTTCCGGCCATTTGAAGTGACTGAAGTCACACTCGAAGCCTTGCCACACACACATTGTTTGGTTTTTGGTTGGACGGCCAATCTGTGCTACCATGTGGCATCTGTGGTATTGCCACTTATCCCTGTATGTTTGCCACATGATGCTCTAACATCATTGTCATTAATTTTTGGCAAATTGAAATTATGTCCTGAAAAACCTTTACCCTTTAAATTGCATGTAAATAATTTTCATACAACATAAAAGATAATAAGGCATAAATTAAGACCAGCATTAGTTGTATCAGGGATTAAGTTATCATATTTAAGGTTCCTACCAAGTCGTTGAAAGAAAGGGCCAATTCTGTATTTAGTGGATATTTATGGAATTCTGTTTAGTTAAAAACATTGTTTATAACAGCTTCATTAAGTAATTGATATTTAATATAGCACATTTTAATCAAGAGCATAGTTATGGAACTACATGGAACTACTTCCGTCATGGGTACCTACAAAAGTACTCCTATCATGGGTATTTAATTAAAATTAAAATAGGTACATTTTATATCTGTAGCTTTACTTTTAATCAACTCCTAGCCATCAAGTTAGTATTAAACAGCACATTTAATATGATTATAATAATTATCAGTCGTTTCCTGACTTTAAACTTGCATAACTTTGACAAAATTAACCTATTGTTTCACGAAATGTCATGTTAATCAATATCGGATCCATATGATTTATTAAAAATTAAACAGTTTTCAAAGGAATCCTTACCTAAATTCATTATCGGTATTGCCTCGTCAAGCACTCTCTACATTAGGCTAATTTTAAAGAGATTCACAATGGAAGCTTGTATTCCAACATTCTTTCTCCTCTTAATTATAATTTTTAGCTTGACAATTCTTATCTTCTACTATTTGCCTACAGTATATCTTTCTTTTTCTATTTCTTTTTTCTCTCTCTTTCTTTCTCTCTCGTTTTCTGCCTGCCTACCACTTGCATTGTAATCTGAAACGAGATTTTAATGGCACTTTTTTATGCATTTATCCTTACATTTTTCAATATTTGCCTTGGCTAGGGCGTGCAGTGGGCGTAAATTCAAACTGGCAGCAAAATAATTTTATTATTTATGGTGATGACGATGACAAGGACGATGGAACAAGGAACAGAAACAGAAACAGAAAGAGAAACAGGAGCAGAAACAGCAGCAGGAGCAGAAGCAGCAGCAGGAGCAGATGGTGTAGGAGTGTAAAACTCATGCAGCGTTTGTTGCTAAAAAGTTGTAACGGAATTATTGCAAAATTTGTGCAAAATATTACGAATAACGAATATGCGCATTCGAAATTCCGTCATGTCGAAAATGAAGCTGGTGTTCCCAGTTGAACCCTGAAGTTGGAGTTGTGGTTGAAAACTGAACCTGAATGTTGCTTGGAAGCTCGGCCCGAATGCAATCATAAATTTTTGTGTGGCATGCAAAATAACGTAATAACATTAAGTATGCAAATGCCTTTTGTCAGCCATGCATTTACACAACGCAAACACATTCACAAACAGACACGCAAAATACAAATAAACAGCAAGCAGTGGCGTACACAAAAAGTGATGTTTTTGGGGCTCAAAGTTGGACAAGACAACTTTAAATTTTCTTTAAAAATATTCAAATTATTTCCATAAATTGAATTAAGAAGAGAAATTATCAATTGTATAATACCAATAAGATATATTTAATATTAAAGTTGTCTGAGATCAGACTACTAAACTTTGAAAATCTGGAAATAATTTTCAAGCGGAGACTCTGTTAAAATGGTAATGGAAAGATTGGTCACATTTAGTTATGCAGATACGAGTCTGTACGATATGTGTACTCATTCATAAAGCGCGTTGTTCGTTGCTCATTGGTGCTTTCCATCTCCAACATCATATCCTTCTCAAGCCTCCACTTTCATCTTGAGCAATATCTTCGTCTTTGAATGTAGTCGACTTCATCACACATTTTGCAATTTGCATAAAGTGAAAATGATGCACATTTCTGTTTTCCTACGACAATTTGCCTTTATTGATTTTCTTTGATTTTCTTTACACACACACACACTCACAGGCACACACACTCGCAGGCACATACGCTCATTCATTCACTTACACTCGCAGTTACAGTGCCGCCGCTCAAGCAGTTCACTTCGTGCAGCTTTACATGTGTTTTGAATGACGTTGAGTGCTGCTATGCAAACATTTTCTAACGAACACTTAGTGCAAATAGATTGAGCAGAAGAAGCCCAAGAGTGTGAGTGTGGGTGTGTGTATCTCCCTATATGTATGTGCACACATTTCTTTTAGCTCTCATTTTATTGCATGCCAATTACTTCTTATTTTTTGTGTGTCCTTCCAACTGGTTGCAGCTGCAAAAGCAGCGCCTTGAATTTCATTAGGATTCCAGTTGTTAAATCAAAGTTGACATTATGCACAACATTACATTTTATTTGAAGAGCCTCTCTTTCCACTGCATTCCCGCAATTGTTATTACTCAGCTGAACAAATATTGCAAATATTATCATGGCAGAAAATATTCCAGTTAAATTACTAAACTGAGTTTTAAATTAGATGAACAGTATTAGAGAATTTTTGCTAAGAGCTGTCAAAGAATTCCACTCACTAAGTTAAATAATATTCAGATACAATGGTAAAGTAGAACTTTTTAATATAAGTAAATGTTTAGCTTAACGTCCTAATTGAATGAATACTAATGATAACCTAGAAATGCCTTAGTATTCAGTTAACCTTATTATTCAAAAGCAATATTATGCTTTTACGCCATTGGAAACAGTCGTATTTACATAAATTTCTTATAAACGTTAAAATCAGCAGTCCACAAGGACTAACAGTTAACACAAGAAGAATTTAATAAAATTTTAGAAGTAAACACCTTCGTCCTCAACACTTTGCTGTCCAGATTTGACATTTCACAATGCGTAAAATGTAAAACATGCATTGAAAATTCTGACAAAAATTACAAGCTTACCATTTCTTTTCTCTCTGTTAGCCTTTTGCTTTAGAGTTTATAATTTGCAACATATTTCTGTCCTCTTGATGTGGCTGAACCTCGTGTGTACTAGAACTTTAGATTGTAAGAAATAACTTTGCAAACATGTGCAAAAGAGAGTGAAGCAGTCTTTTGGCATTTTCGCATATTGGTCAATAAAGCGTGCTCAAAATATTTGGCACACAAACTCTCGAATATTACCTATCAAATAAAGTTTTCCCACACAAACACAAACACACACACACAGAGAGTAAAAATTGGCAAGCTGTTGAGAAATTTTGGAAATTTGCAGTGTTCACTTCAAGCTGAAATTTTTGGGCTAGAGCATGTTGAACTTTGTCAACTCTTAATTGATTCAATCGTCTGTGCATATTGCCGAGTTCATGTAAGCCAACACTGACTAAATACAACCACCTACAACAACAACAACAACTGTCAGCTTTACAGACTCCAGTTGAAACTCACATATACAATTGCAATTAGGTGTATGTAAGAGCAGCTTACAGTACCGAGTATCCAATAGTTACACCCATTAGCTGCTGAGTTTAATTTGGTGAATTAATTTGTAGTTTAATAGGATTGCTCATTAGATGTCAATTCAGAGCCCGCAGGTCCAAGAGGACAAATGATAGCCAATAATTTGCCATGGATAGTTAGTTGTATTAAATAATGAACCGAACTATTTTGGTACCTACTTAAACTAGGTACAGTCAATTTAGAACTTGTAATTTCTACACATGCGAATTATACAAGATATTTGTTTATGTTTCATTTATATTGAAGATAAAGCAAGTGTAATTATAATTAACAAATAAAACTTTAAATGGTGTTAGATTTAGATTTTTACTCTCAATACACAATCATTAAAAAAATGGTTTAAAATTGTATTATCCTTTTCCTTTATTAGCAGTAATTGTGTTCGTATGCTATGAGCTTTAAACCTTTAAACTATTAAACATTTAAACATTTTTAGCCGATTTTGTGAGGATGTTAGGAACTATGTCAACTGTTAATTGCCAGAGATGACTCTTTTGGTACGCTAATTTATGCCTCTGTGCCACATTTGCTCAGCATTCAATTGCCATTTCGCTGAGTATGCGTCTAATTCTCTACTGCTGCAGCTGATGAGCCATTCGATCTAACCACACTCACATTCTCATTCGCTGCCGCATTCACAATCACATTCACATTCACATTCACAATTCAGCGGCACTCGTCGCACATTCATTCGCTGGCATTCACAATCAACCACTTGGCAGGCCATAAATTTAACACACACCTAACCGCAATAGTCCTATGAACACACACACACACATTCACCCACATTCACACGGAAACCAAATCATTAGCCAGAAAAATTGACCAGGCTGCCAGGCTGCCGGGCTGTCGGCAGGATACGCTTCCAGGCCACATTCGCGAATATTGAATTTTCGGCAGGGAGGAATAATTTTTCAAAGCTAACCAAAGCAACGCAGTTTGGCGACCGCATCCGTCCACATCAACGTCCCTGTTCCCGATCCCAGCCCATAATTATCTAACCAAAAATATGTGCTTGCAATTTACAGAACCACCGACAAAATCCACACACACACACACACACACATACACATTGGGTCAGCCCACAAAAGGGTCAACCAGCTGCAAACAGTTGCAAATTTAACATGAATTGTTGTTACTTCCCTGCGGCTGCTGCTGCTGAGATTTGTATATTGTGGCTAAGCATTTATTTCAATTACATCTAAAGTAATAAAAAGTCAGCTAAAAGTAGTAGGGGAAGATAGGGAGCGACCAGTTCTAGGGTCCTGCTCTGGTTAACGAAAACTTTTGCGATTCACGTTCTATTGAATTTTTTGGAATATTGAACATACAGTTCGATTGATAGGAAAGGTTAATATATATTTGAAACTTGTTGCTTATAAAGAATTTTAAATATTTACACACATTTTCACAAAGTCATAATATTTTATCGATTTTAACTGAAATATAATTTGGTTATAGTCAGGAAATTAAATCGAAACTTTGACGGTCTTGAACGTATTTTTGGTGTTCAGTTAACCTTCCTTAAATTCCTTAGTTTAGTATTTCAAAATACCGAAATTTAGAAACGTGTTTAAAAAATCTTAAACACGTTTTGTAAATAAATCTTTTAGTTAATTGATTAGTTGATTAGTCAAAACCACTTAAAATGTTAACAATCTATTTATGAATAATCGTTTGCTTAAACGAACTCATATGTTTTAGATTATATATGCTGAACTTAACTTAGTTATTAGCTACAATTAAAATTGTAAAATGCATTTCATTTTGATGATGGATTCGAGTGTTCGGCTTTGGTTACAATTACCGATTTCTATCGGTTCAATTGTACCAAACCTTACGGTTTGAGTCTCTGGTTACAATCAATACGTAATATTGTTAATTAAGCAATTTCGACACTTAATTTGAGATTGATTACTCGTTGTTGATGTTCTTTATCATGTGCCCAACAGCTCGTCGACTAGTTAGTTAGTAGCTGTTGTCTCGTCGGAAAATTCGATTATTTCCGTTTAGTAAACAGCAAACTGATAATAAACGATGAACTTCCCTGCAGGCAATTAAGGATAAAGCACATGAGCATGAATTGTGCCATGTATCCGAGTGATAATCAAGTTGAGAGCCGACAGTCAGATGCAGTGTGGATGGGAGAATCAACAATTTCACGCTGATTAAAATCTCACTATTCTCACTGAAGGGCAACTGAGCGAAAATTAAACGGCGCAATGGCAACAACAATGAACCAAAAGCCATATCATGGTTGGCCAATTGTCCATGAGTATGTGTGTGTGGCACGTGGAATGTGGTACGAGTCAAATGGCTAAGATAACACTCACAAAGTCCAGAAGCATATCATCGATGCACCATAGAAAACAATTGCAATGGCAGCGAGGCGCAAAAGGACCTTTATCGACAATCGACAATGACGTTGAGCTTGCCATGAAGGCAGCGAACACCGTTCTGTACAGTAGTAAACTGTTAACACGACCAAATTTATGTATTCTCCTGCTGGACGAATGCACTAACGTTACTGCAAACTCGCAGCATTTATCAGGCAACAATGCAGCCGCACATAAGTAACGCCCAAAAGGCATCCACAAAAGCAAACAGTAGTTGCTACACTGTGCACATTGCACACAGAAAGGACAACAAGGATCAACACACACAAAGAAACAACGGCAAAGGGTCAGTTGACAATTGCCAGCAATTGAAACTTGAATCAAGAGTCGAGTGTGAACACGGCCTGAGGAGCACAATACCGTGTTCTCAATTACTTTTGAAGTTTTCACTTTCTTGAAATTTCTTCAATGCATTATCGAGTCATTTAACAACACTTTTTAAATCTTTTGGAACAAGCTTCTCAGCGATTCAGTATAAGAAGTTGGACATATAGACATTGAATAAATACTTGGCAAAATGTTACTCTCATCAGAGAGTTGTAATAAGTTGCTGTAAGGCGAAATTGTATCGAAAGCATTGTTAAGAACACTCCAGTAATTGTTATTCTTTATGTACCAGCAGCAGTAGAGTCCAGAGAATAAACTGGCAACATTTGACGTTGTCAGGGCTTTGCAGCAAAACCAATTATGATGGTGCAGAGCCCATTAAAGGGTGTACCCTCATTGCAGCACACTCGTCGTATACTTAACTATCTCTTAGCTCTATCTCTCTCTCTCTCTCTCTCAGTTGCTTTTTATTCTGTGTTTCTGCGCTATATGAGTTATGTGTTGCGCAATTAACATTCGCAGTGCTGGCACAAAATACTTTTGCATACAATTTTTGGCAGAGCACTTAAAATTAAAAATTACAATTACATTTAACTTGGCACAGACTGTCGCAACCCGTAGCTGGGAAATTTTTACACTGCGTCAGTCGCCTGGTTTGTTTACCAGTCACTATTTCTATGGGAAAAAACTAAGTATGACACAAAAAGTTGGGTGCAAAAACTAAGAAGTTGCACTTGGCGTTACTTTATTTGCCACTTGCAACAAAGAGGGGCACATGGCAAAAGTTGCCAACTTGGCAGCCAAGTTTTTGGCGCAGAACAAAACACAGGTTTGCCATTTGCGAAGAGCACACTCCCCTCCCCTTTAGGTATGGCCATTGAAAAATTCATTAAGTGGCAAATAGACGCATAATGTTTACTTCTCTCTCCCTTATTTTCTAAGCGTGGTTGCCCCAAAATGTTGCACTTACATGACAAATATTTTATGCCAAAAATATTTGTGGTGGCGGTGCCATAAAATGTTTTAGTTTGTTGCCCAACACTGAAATATGCAATTGATGTGTGTTGCAAAATTAATGTGCTGCCAATTAACCCCGACATGGGGCTTACATATCCCACTTCCCTCTTTCACCACAAGCTCCACAGCTTTCTCATACAGGAAAGAACTTTTAATTGCATAAATTTGCGTAAATTTCTGACGACGAGAATTTTGTGTGAAATGCTGTAAATTGTGCAAATTTTTCGCTAGTAAAAACAATAACAATAACAATGTCAGCAACAGCGGGAAAATTGCGACTGATTATGATTTAGTTTTTCAGAGGGTGGTGGGCGGATTTCAAATCAAGGCATGGTCAAATGAAATTATTCTAGTGGTGAATTGAATGTCCTGTGGTTAAGCAACATTTTATGACGCTCACACCATAAATGCCAGCGATGAGAAGAAAGGATGAAAATGGGGGAAAATCACATGAAAATTGCTGGCACTTGAAGTAGAGAATGAACTAACTTAAGATAGATGGCCTTGACATGCCCTTACATGCATTGTTTGTTTGAGTAAATAAACCATACACA
Source organism: Drosophila putrida (assembly GCA_037043535.1). Classification (NCBI taxonomy): domain Eukaryota; kingdom Metazoa; phylum Arthropoda; class Insecta; order Diptera; family Drosophilidae; genus Drosophila; species Drosophila putrida. The sequence goes on from JBAMBI010000465.1 coordinate 770,558, forward strand.
TAAGGTTAACAGGAGGTTGAGATGGCATGGCATGGAGGTGAAGAAGAGATGCGTGTTCATAAAACTGAGGCAAAGACTGTACAGTGTACACACAAGTGAGGTTTATTATATGAATGGGAAGATGTATTCGAGTGGGTATTATAAGTAGAAGACGTCTTTGACGGCACATTTAGCACACATTAATAAAACCACAGGAACGTGCGATGAACAAAAGAATGAAAAGGAATAAACCCAAAAGCCCGAGAATGGAAAGCAGAGCAGAAAGTGAATCTATGACACTAACATACACACACAGCAGTGACAGCAATAATCAGTCATCATAATGATGCCCAGACAGGGTCGAAGTCCTGGCATAAGCATAAAAGGCATCTCAACCAAATGTTTGGCAAAAGTAAATTAATTGAATTCATTATGGCTGATGTACGACTACGAGTACGAGTTGAGTTACATTATAAGTGTATATATATTTTATTAAAGTATATGTATCAGCATGTGCTTGCAACGGCCATTTAATCAAATGTTTTATATGCTACAACCATATTGAATATCATATGGAAGTGCCAGAAAATTTGAGCGTCATGTCGTGTGTCTATGACATTTATTATCCTTTGTTGTGCACTCTGAAGTAGTTACTGGAATGAAACAATCATAAGTCTCAGCCTAAAGAGTCCATATGGTAGTGTGTCATCAACATTTGCATCAATCAATGCGAGATTAAGTCAAAGTTTTCTATTATCTTATTTTAGTTATTTTAATTGTAAATAAGTTAAGTCTTAAATTTATTCATGAATTAATTTTTAATTATAGTAGCTTGAAACTTTTCGTATGGTGATCTTTTGGTTTTTGTTTAATATAGTGATAGTTTTAAAATTGGGACTCCTTAATATTTATAGCTGGATTTTAATATTAATTATCTAATTCGAATCAAAGTGGAATACAAATATTTATAATACGGTTTCATCTTCATTTGGGCTTGACTCATATTATGCGTTCATAAGGAATTAACTTTATCCTGTGTTAAGCAACACATGCACGTTCGCCAACCTTTTGACCTTTCCGACGTGTTTGCCATTTCGAATTGTTTGCATTTGCTGCGAGGGTAGGCCAAAAAGTTATTAGCTTCTACTATCTATAAGTTGCAATTCATTTTAAGCTTGGCTAGCCAATACTTGTCAATCAGCCCTCGTAACAATATTTGATTGGTTGGTTTCGTTTTAATATTTGCCAGTTTGCTTTTGTCATTGCCATCATTCTTTTTGTTGTTATTGCCTACACGCATGTCACATTATTATTGTTGCTTTAAAATATTTCCAATGAATATTAAATGTGGACACCTTTTTAAATTCGTTTTTATTTAACATTCTTTCGTTGTGTTTTTCTTCTTTCAATTTTTTCAATTTATTTTATCATTACGCGACGTATCAAACAAATTACAATAAATATTGTTTTTGAAGCTCTTGTATTTTTATCAGATGGTTTACACACACACACACCCATAGTACACCCGCAAACATATATGCACATACACACACAAGCTTTTCCATTGGAATGTAAATTTACGTGGCTCAATCAGAATTAATAAGAATATTGAAAACTCTTAATAAAGACATCTTTATGGAGCGAAAGTTGAATTAAAGATACTCTTGTAATTAAAATGAATATATATCCTTAAAATAGGAAAATTATTTGAATCTTGTCACAGGTTATAATAATTCATACAATAGTTAAGAGTATTAAAACATCTACAGGTTCAAAAACTCCAATTAACTGATGACGTTTTTAAATTCCCTTCATTTGGCTTAACTGGATCAAGCGTTCAAATTGAGAAGTACAGAATTCATTTGCAACATTTTCGCTGGCGGACTTAAAATATTTTCAGCTCTTACTCTATAGAAAATGAATCGTATTCTGTTGTTAATTAAGCGTATTGACCAACATAATTGAAAGTGGGACATGTGGCATAATATTTATATGGTAATTAAGAAAGAAATTCGTATTAAATTCAAGGGACGCGCAGTTGATTTCATTTCTTAAGAAACTGTTAAATGTGAAAAATGAATGCAAGAATGTATTTACGTGTGAATGAAAGTCGAGGGACTCTAATGGCAGCCTCATCGTTAAGCCACATAAATAAATAAGTTGGCTGAGACACATTGAATCACGCAGACGTGGAGACATTGAGACATTGCGACACTGTGAAGAGACACGTGACACCCATTTAAAATCGGAGCTCAGCATTGTATATAGGGATGGTAGCATTGGCAGTTGGGCTGTCATTAATGTCCTGGCAAGCAGGTAAGTAGCGAAGGTGCTTAAGTACTTCAATTAATTAATTGCAATTTGCAAGACGAAGTGTGTCGATGGCTCATTGCCAGCTGGGAAGAGCACAACGTGAGACTATAAAGTGCGTTTAGTTTGCCACCATCCGTATTAACCCTTCAAACATTCAAGACACTGCAGGGCGAGAAAGGCAAGTCCTCTACCTTACAGGCGTATCGTCACTGGACAAGACAAGACGCGATGCGAAGCGAAGTCGTCGTTGCAATATTATAGTATGTAACATGGCTTGCACCCAACACGGCGTATGCTTGATATGCTCTGCTGTTGACGTGTTATTAACACGGCCAACCACACAAATGCATCAACAGAAAACACGACAGCTCCGACAGACTCGACAGACACTGGCAACCACTGAAACCTTCGCTCTGGGAGGTATCTACTCAGGTGTTGTCGTCGCCTTCCCATTCTGGATGCTCACTCTACCTGAGAATGTGGGCGTCAAGGCGAGAGCTGTGGCAAGCATAAATAAATGATGATGCTTCGGATAAGATTCAACATCACGCACGGACTGATTGCCAGACAGCTGAAGTACATGAAGATGAACGACAGACAAGAGCTGAGATAAGCGTTAAACTTTGAATTGAGGAGGACTCAACTTTATCTATAGCTGACGAATACTAAAAGATTCTCTCACTTCTCCTTCAATAATTATATTTTAAAGCCATAAAGACAGATTAAGCAACATATATAAAGATATATAGTTTTGTTAAATTACAAGTAAAAATAAATAAAATTTATATAAACATAAATAAATGCAATGTGCCAGTGTATTTTGTAGAAAATGAATATTTATGTTCAGTAATAAATTGTAGAAAATATTATGACGATAGTCGCAACTGCTAGGAAAGTCAAAAGACCATAAAATTTAAGTCTAATTACCGCAAATCGCCCACAACTAATTTAATAATAACAACAAACAACTTGGCCAGAGTCTGCAGATGCATAAAGTGCCTTGAATGGCCATTAAAAACCTCTATCCCTCCATTCCTCTTCCTGTGCGTACAAACAAGTTCGAGTGTATATTTTTGCGCCAAATTGACGTTCTTGGGGAGCAGAAAAGTTTTACAGCCCTCAAAATGGCTCAGGCAACAACAATCAGCAAGGACATCATAAAGCGGATGAGGAGGTACTACAGTTGGTATAAAACAATTGAAAGTAAGGCGTATGACGTGCACCGGGTCATAAAAACTAAGTGACACTCAAACTGAGAATCAAAGAATACCAGGAGAGAGAGAAAGTTACAAAGAGAGGGAGAGAGAGAGTGGCATAAATTGAAAATGAGTCTCTGTCTCACTCTCAGAATTTGTCTCTGTCTGCGACTGTGATTAATTGGCACTCAAGTCGTGCCAGCCGCGACCTTAACAGTATCACTAAAAGTTTCTCACCCAGCCTCACCAAGTGATGTCAACGTCATCTTCATTTGGGCTTATGATAATAATTGGCCAGTCGACTTCTGGTTGCCCCAATGTGCTGTCAATATGGCCTCAACCTGTCAAATTTGCAGTCCAGTTCAGTTCAGAGTTCAACGCAGAAGGCGTGTCAGAAGTTAGTTAGGCCCCCTTCCAGTTCCTGTCATGTTCCTAACTCGAACCCCCAAAACTCTGCTAACGGTCACCGTCACAAAATTGATGGTGTTTTGGAGCTCATGAATACGTCAAAAACAAATACGCATGAAATGGGCACTTGATTATATTAGATTGTCGAGATTTTGAGATGTTGAGATGTCCAATGACGAGGGGCCTGCATCAAAAGTTCACGAGCTAAAAGTTTAATACAATTTTAACATAAAACTGACAGCCATGATAAATGTATGTGTTTTGTGATTGGGACCAGATTCTTTTTGAGTTTTATGCCCCTTTTCTTTTTGGGGGTTGACTTGCAACACGTGCAAGAGATAAAGGTGTGAAAGCACAATTAAAGTTTGTAATATAAACATGAATCATAGTTACAAAATAGAATATTACATTTTGTCCACTGACCCCAAAAAATATTAGAGCCAATAGGTTGACTTGATTACTTGACCTTTGGTCAATGAGTGTCTCCACAATAATAGAACAGTTGACTTCTTGACCTTTAAATTAAAACAGTTAATGGCCGTCCAGTTCAGGCGCCATTTAGGTTAGAATCTTCAATGGTCTGCGCATATTTATGTTCAATATGAATGCACATTATTTACATACATTAGTTTTTTTTTTTGTTTTAATTTATGATACTAAAGTCGCAATATGTCAATAAATTTTCCAATAAAATACTGTTTTTTTTTCTTCATTCTCTGCTCAATAATTTACATAGAAGCAATTCATTACACTTGCTTTTTGTTTGCCATCGTCTGTTTCGAAAAAGGTTGCTACAACAATGCTGAATAAATACATGTCAAAAATCGCGTAATAAATCACAGCACCCTTAGACTATGGCCAACTCTCTGGCCAGGGTATAATTTATTTTCTAAGCCCCCAATTGAAGTGATGTTCCTGTAGTTATTTTTTTCCTATGATTTTTTTAAAGCATATTTCACAAATTTGAAGCTTATTATAAGTTTGCCGTTTTTTACGATTGTTTCGATCTGTTTTTGCGCTTGATTAAATTTGGAGCTCAAGTTTTCAAAGCTTCATTAATCATTTTGTTTTGAGAGGTCTGAAGGTTGGAAGCTTTTCGAGTTTTGCATAGTTTTGTTGAAAACTGCAGCGAAAATAAAATATGGGTGCAAAATGATGAAAATCTCCAACTTAAGCACTGATGTTATTGCTGTTATTGCCACTGCATTTGGCATTGCCAATAATATAATTTACGCTGTTCACAGCATGACAGCTGGGTGCAAAGAAAAGAAACGGAAGCAAAAAAAAAAAAATTATGATGTTTCAAGTTTTTTGTCTACAGCCAATGAATGGTGGCTGCGAACTGAACTGAATCAGTACTAAATAAATTAGAGAATTAAAACTGGCGTTTTTGTATGAGTAATGGCCTTAAAACTTGCTAACGACAACTTTGCGCTTTAAGATTTGTGTGATTTTTCAGTTATGAATCGGTTGTGAGACAGACAGAGAGATAGAGAGAGAGACAGGGAGGGAGGAGAGAGTTGTAGGTAAGAAACCATTTTAATTATTCCATTTTCAAGTTGTGCCTTAAGAAATGCTTGCAAAAGTCGCATGACGACTAAATGAAAGTGGTAAATTTTCGTTGGCCACGTTCACGAATACAAAGGCCTTCATTTATTCATCATCAAAATGGCGTTGGCAAAGGAGCATTGGGCTAAGACAAAGCTCTCTCTCTCTCTCTCTGTACTTTTCGCTAGAGTTATTTGTATCACAGATGCAAGGGATTCACACAAGCGACCGCAGTAACCAACAACGCTGGCGACCACAATGCTCAGACTTGGCCAACGGGGCGGATGAGTTTGGCTTGTTCATTTAGCAGTCAAACGGAGGAGTCGACAACGACAACGGCAACGAAAAGAAGAAGAGCCAAGGCGAGCCAAGTCAAAGGATGAGAACTGAAGGACGAGGACGAGAATGAGCACAACAACGCTGTCTCCGTTGGCTTTCCGTTTCCTGCCTTGTGCAAATTTCATGGCAATATATTTTTGCTGGCCAACCAACTCAGCCATCATCAGTCATTTTGTCTAAAAGAATATATTGCAATTAAAAGCAGAAAATATGCTTTTACACTGCCCAAGAGCGCTACATAGTTTGCTACTACTTCTCTTTCCCTTTTCCCTTTCTCCCTTTTCTCGTCCCTCTTTTGGCTATCTTACTTTCCCTTGCTTTATTTATGAGACGCAACACTTGGTACACTGTTCCGCCCACTGCATTTGGGGAACTGCAAAAACTTTGACTGGTTTCCCTCTCAGTTGGTTACTTGGTCGCTTGTTGCTGTTGATGTTTTACTACCCCCAGCAAATTAAAATTGCTTCATTTTGCCCAGAACGCTGCAAGTCATGCCTTGTTATAGAGAAGAGTACGACAGGGAAGGGACAATGAAATTTAATGCTCGACACTTAATAAATTGTCTGAGGGTAGATAGGCTGTAATGAAATGGCAGGCCAGGCCATGCCAGACCAGGCAAGACCAGGGCCAGGGTCCATTCACTGCACAAGATTGAAGATGAAGACAAGCCAAAAATAATGTCTTTACGAAAGCATAAAAGGTTCTCAAATGGTCCATTAATAAGTGTTTAAATCCACTTAGCGTAGCCTTTTCTTTCCAACTTAACTTTCAGCTAATGCAGCTGCATTCAGATTACAAGCCACAAATGTGACAGTAGCTTTTCATTTGGAAACTTTTAAGAAGTCACCTTGACAACACAACTAAGCGGAAATGAGAACTTGAAACATCATTTGGCGCTTAGGAGAAATCTTCAACAAAGAACTCGGCGAAATTTCATATAAAATTTTGCAAGTTATTCCCGAAATTTCAGAGCCCTCAAGTAGGTAACATGTGCCTGGGCATAAAGAATGCCTTGCGGGCCTCTCTCACTTCTCTCACTTCTGGTATTTGTTCCTTTTCAGCACAAGAAAACACAAAACAATGAATGTCATCAGGACGGCATTGAGCTTTCATAAGATTCGCCCACGTACGCTGAATTTATGATGAGTTTTCGAGTCGCTGACGTTATATACATAATCATATATATGTAAGTATATATACTTATACTGATACAACCCTTCTTCTTTTTGTGGGCGTCATTTTTATTTTCCTCGCCAACTGTCGCCTTTGCCAGTGACATTTTCAGCGGCATTATGGAGCGTGCAAAATTTTTGTAGCCATCTGAAAATTCGCTTTAATAGAAAAACGAATTTATGCGCTCAGCCAAAAAGTTTTTTAATGAGCGTCATGACATTGTTTCTTTTTGCGATAGTTCAACAACTGCTTTTCTTTATTTATGTATATTGAGCGATAAAACATTTTAATCTATTATACAAAGTTATCGATCAGATATGAAAGTTTCTTTACTTTACTTACATTCTGTCCTCTTATAATATTTTGATTACACGCGGCTATAAGCTTTTGTCCAAATCGTTTCCTACATATGCCCCAAAGCCCAAATATCAATCATACGCCGTGTGCGCTGTTTACTTTAATACCCAGAAACAATTTCTTAGGAACAACATTATTTTTAAAGCCCTAGCAACACATGTAGCACTTATATATACTCATTTTCTCACTCACTCTCGTTGTCTTAGGGTTGCCTGACAAGAAGTAAACCTTTCACACTCGAGTTTAAAGACAAACTGACATATGGATAAATCCTCGTGTGTTGTGTTACTTGTGGCGGGATGGGAAAGCTAAACAAATCACATCAGAGCAAATAAAATCCTAGTCAAAGTCAGCACAAAGGATCTAGGGAAACAGGCACACACACACACACACACATGAAAATAGATGATGGAGTCACCCCGTTTTGCCGTTAAGTAATTCCATATTTTATTTGGCTTTGACCAAGAGTTGAAATACAGCCCCGTGTATGTAATATGGCAGAGCAAGGCCAAGAAAAAAGGATTTGAAAAAGGTCTCCGACTACGATTTCAACTCGGACTTAAACCAAAAGCAAAGTAGTCGCATTTGTTTGCGCATTTGCACGTAGATATGGCCTGGCAGCAAGGTTAGGCAGCACAAATAATAAAAGCGAACCAAAAGAAACTTATTTAAAGGGGATTGCAATAAAGTGCCTGGCACATTGGGATTTGTCCCTTACGCTTTGCTATTTTTACCTGTAAATATTTGGAGTATTCCCACACACACACACACACACACACACTCCCAAATGAAAGGATTCTTTTTCGCCACATGCCAATGATGGGCCTCTGATGTGGAGCCCTGTGTCCTGTTCCTGTCTCCTTATGCCGCTCGTTTTATGTGCAATTCCCTCAAGTGCTTTATTTGGCAACCATTTCAGTTGGCCGCCTCGTTTTTAACTCTTTTGGTTTCTCTGCTTTTTTTTCTTTTCTTTTCTTTACTTTACATTACTTTTTTCAAGCATTTTTTAAACTGTTGCATATAATTTATTGTAACTAAAAGTTTTTTGTAAAGGCTTCTGGCCTGATCTTATTTTTTTTTTGTTGCTCTCTTGTGTACAATTTTATAAAGCGTCCGAGCTTGTATATGTATGTATGTTTTTGTTTTTTGTATGTGTAAGTGTGTGTGTTAGTGTCTGTGTGTGTGCGCCAATTCGAAATTTTACTTTGGCAAAGTTTCAACTGTCAGCGTGGACTTTGCCGGGGATTAAAATTGACGTTAAGCTCAAGATTAGTAGTTGACTTGCTTTTGACTTCTGTGCACAACCCTTCTGCACGTATTTTTTGCACTTCCAATCAACTTTACTTATTTCCTATCATTTCTTTTTCATGTTTTGCAAATCTCTATAATGCGGTTAAGTCTTTTGAATTGCCACTTGACTTTTACAATATTAACTATAAATCAGTTGCTCTCAATAAACATGTTTGCACTTAATCGAACTGCTGATGCATAAACGATTTGCAAAGCTTTTATATATAGAGGAACAGGTAAAATGATTATTAAGTACCTCAAAGCAAAAGTAATAAGATTATTTAATTAGTTTCCCTTAAATTTGCAAATTTAGTTCCTTAGCGAATATGATTGTTGGAATAATATATTTATATATAAATATATAAATTTTCAAATTGAATCTTATTGAAATTTTTAAACTGAGTAATAAAAAGTATGCTAATGTATAATGTATGTATAATTTGACATATATTTGGGCTATTATTTTATTTAATTTCCAAAATGAAAAAAGAATTAGAATGAGAAAATGAAACAAGAATGCTTCCCATACCTTTTCTTTACCAGCCACTTGGTACATCTAACAAGCAAAATGTTGACATTAATTAAAATGTCATTTAAATGAAATATAACAGCGTTGGCAACAACACTGAAAAATGTGCCTCTATTATGGTCGGCACCCATGAAAAAGGACACAATAAACAACAGGACAAAATGTACGGGAATGGGGGAGGCTTAGATTCCTCAAGAGGCCACCTTCGAGGAGGCTGGAGAAAAAACCCAAACAATAAGCAGACAACACTCGACTCTCTTAACTCTGACAATGGCAATGGGATTGAAGTGCCGACGGACTTGTACCCTCAACACAACACAACACAACACAACAGACTCAGACTGAGACTGAGACCTTCGACTGGCTCCTTCGAGGGTCTTCTCACACGCACAATACATGGCAAACGCTCCATTAGGGTAATGAACAAGTTAACAGGCGCATATTTCTCATTTTTATTGCTCTGGTCCTGGGATTCAGCCCGAGGGTTCATGGTGCGTTTAAATTTTTAATTTCAATTGCATGTGCAAATTAAGTGCCACGCCTCTTCTGATCGTACTCTACTCTGAAGAGCTTCGCAAATACTCAATATAAAGTCAGTCAGTGGCAAACAGAGGCCAAAGTAATTATAAATAAATTGAGCATATTGAGTGAGGCGCCCAAATAAATAGCAAATAAATAATCAACAGCTGAAGTGAGACCTAGCCATAAAAAATGTATTTGTTAAATGAACCATGCAAAATTGTTACCCAATTTCATTTCATACCCTGTGGATTGTGTCCAAATGGTATATATTGTTAGCAGATATTGCTAAACTTAAATTTGCATCTTTTAAAATGGAGTTTTTACTCAGTTTCCGATTCTTAATTCTTCTAACAAGTTTTATAAACTCTCACTCTAATATACGAAAGTATGTAATAACATACAAGAGATCAGAAACAATTTAGCTGGCACCACGTCAATGCGCATAAGTTTTTATCCAATAGCTGCGGTTGGTTAATAATAAAACGTGCTAAAATTAAAAAAAAAAATAGTAAATAGTACAAAATATCGTTTACAAGAGTTTTATATTAGTACAAAAAAGTTGCTGTACTTTGTGCTTTTAATACAAATTTAATTATTATTTTAAGTAAAGTACATTTACAAAGCTGGTAATTGAATGCAAAAACTATTTTAAGCTTTTCGTCTTTGAATTTCTTATATTCGATATTCTTTACTTATTCAAAATTAATATTAAATCTTAACCTCATCTGTATATTATGCTTATAACTTTCACAAGTCCAAATAAAAGTAAAGTATCTAAGAGAATGTCTCACTGTTGAAAAGCACTGTCCTACAGCAACAATTTCTGCTAATATTCGGATTGCCTGGCTAAATAGCTAGCTGCCATGGCCATTTGGCTTTGGTAGTATATGTAGGCAACGTTGACGCGTCGTTGACTCATTTGCAAATGGCCAACAATGTGAGTCTCAGACTGACAATGAATAGGCAAAAATTTGGCAGTGCTTGAAATTGGCTGCTTAACTTGGTTGGTAGTCCTGGTTGTCCTGGTTGTCCTGGTTGTGTTTCTGTTTCAGACTCCAGCTCGTAAGCTCTTTGCAAGCTGATTCAGCACAATAAGATTAATGATTTCTCATTGGGATGTCGCCCGTTGGCATTGGGTAGATACTCAGCTGAAAACTTAGCGGCATTCACTTTGTTTTTTGGCTGTCTGACTTTAGCCAATAAAATGAAATTAAATAAATTTTTGAAGCAAATCTTATTTGTTTATTGTCAGCTTTGGTTTTGTCCCTGCTCTTGTTATCTGCTTTTCTCACTGCTCTCTCTCTCTCACTTGACTGTCGATAATTCTTTTATTTTGTTTCATATTGGCTTTGCCATCGTTTTATTTATGTCAATTTGCTAGCGAACATTTTCTAAGCCATTTGCTCTTGGACTTTATGTTTATTTTACTTTCTCTCTTCTCTTTTTGCAATATTCCAAAGTGGATGATTACAAAGTTTTGCCTTGAGTCAAAATGCGACAGTAAATACCATCTTGAGCTTGTGTTAAGAGCTTGAAAATTTGAATGAAAAGCCGGATAATATTTTGAGTATGAAATTATTTAATGCGACGAAAAGCATTTGATGATGATTTAAATTTACCAAATGTATCAAATTTCAACACTTTGTTAGGAAAATTGTGAAATGTTTCTCATTTTTCTTTGCCCAGTCTATGCGTCAGCAATGCTCTTTGTGAAGAGATTAAATAACAACAGTGAAGAGTCAAATATTGAATTTATTGTTTTAGATTTGAACACCCGGCAACACTTCTGGCTTTTGAACGTGTCAAATCCCCGGATGAAAAGCATACTTCATCATCGCAAACAACACATAAAACACTTGAAAACTCGCAGACCATACAAATCCTTTGGCATATTTTACGAACATGTCCAGCAGCAGTTCAAGCAATTATAAAAAAAACAATAAATAAAAAAGAACCAATAAAAAACCAATATAAACTCACACTGCAGAGCTGGCAATAAACGAAAGAATCTGTAGGGCAAATAATTCTGGTTTTTTGTTGTTCGAAAAGTGAAAAACTATATATATCAAAGATCAGCTCAAAAGCGTCAAAAATAAATACACTACTAAAGCTGTGAGGTGTTTTTTAAATGGAAATGAGAAAAAAAGCGAGAAATCAAGCATTCGCACGCGCTTGGGACGCTTGGTGGGTCCGAAGGCAATGCGAGTTGTTATGCAAATTCCAGTTGAAGTAAGCAAATATTTAAGCAGACCAACAACAACAACATGAACAACATGAACAACATCAACAATTGGAATTCTGGTCGGCCCTTTGGTGTAACTCAAATTGCATGCAAATGTATGCACATAACAGCAGGCACAACAACTTCAACACACACCCGAAGTGCCTACCCTGAATCCCTACCCTCAATCCCTACCCTTAATCGTTACCCCAATCCAACTGTTGGGCCACAGCTGACACCAAGTCTCATTGACTTTTAAGCCAATGCCAAATATTTATATAGTCAAATGAGCGATGCTTTAAAATAGAATTAAAATGAAAAAACGCTGCTAGCGACATCCAAAAAAACCTTTTAAAATTAATCTGCATCACATTATTTATGTATTAACTTATTACAAGCCTACAATTAACTTAATTTTACAAACAAGTCTCATATCTTTATATAGGTTTCTAAAAAGTAAAATGTTGGGAAACGATCAGGAAAAGTCGCTAGCGCCTTAACAGAGGTACTCAATGTAAACGTATACAGCACTGTTAACGACAACAGTCTGAAGGCGTTAAATTGGGTTCCACTTGCATAAAACAAAATTTTATTAATAAAAACAAAAATTATTATAATAATATAATTAATATCAATCATTTTGAATATTAAACTATGAGAACGTAAGTGAATATTAATAAAATTAAATGTATTAAGATAAGGAATTGGCAATGAAATAGACAAATAGTAATCTTGCAATTTATGTTTAGTAGCTTTAAATTAGAACGCTAGGAATCAATGAAATCAATTAAATTGAATCAAATTAAACGGAAATAAGGAAACTAAAAATGGAAGAAATTGACACAAACACGTTTTTAATTTGCAATCTCTGCCTGACTGATTGTGTGTGCGTGTGTGTGTGTGTGTGGGGCTATAAATCTGTCAAGTCAAATGCACACACTTCTTATTTTTTACTTTACGCTGTCTTCGCTTCACTTTTATTTTTTTGGCAACATTCAAAGTGGGGAGGATGGGGGGCGTGGCAGCTGGCGTGTTGGCCATGCAGGCCACGTTTTGGCCAGGAAACCGCAAACCCAACGTTCAACTTGGTCGGTGGTAATACAAACGACAATTACAGCTTGCCTTCAAATGGACGTACAAACAGACGGACCGCAATTTGATGGCCCAGAGAGTGAAGCAGACACATTAAGGGGAAGAGAGATAGATAGGCAAAAGAGAGAAAGAGGCAAGACCATGACCATAAAAGAGCAAATCTGTGCGGTTAAACGCAAGTGTCAGCTGTCATTTTAGTGTGGGAAATGCAGAAGAGAAAAAAAAGAAGATATATACAGAATATGCACAGGCAATAATTCTTTTGAGCAAGTGTAACAAGAAAATAAGGGCAATGACAACCAGACGTAATGAAAAGTGCACAAAAACTATAAAGACAGAAATAGTAGAAACTGAGGAGAGGAAAGAGAAAACATGCAAAACTAACTGTCACTGAAAGCAAAATTGTGCAAGATGTCAGCATATGTATGTACGGCTCGGAAAAAGTTAGGAAAAAACTTTCCTGTGATATGCGTGTATTTGAAAGCATAGAATGAGTGAGGTTAAGAGAGACAGATAGAGAGAGAGAGAGGGGAGAGAGAGAGCAGCTACGGATTTCCATATGGCAAAAAGATAGATGACAGTTTTCAGTTTTTTTTCTCACAGACCACCTTAGATTAGAGTCTACGAAAAGCGGTTACATAGCAGAAACCCCAAAAAGAAATTTCTTTGCGAAAAAAAAGGGAAACGATAAGCATTAAGCCAGTGTAAAAGCGGTTTGTGTCATCGAGCTGAGAGTCTTTTAACTTGATTGCGTGTAGCTTTTGAAATCCGGCAAGCAGCTAAATAAAACTATGCCCCTAAAACACAGACAACTATTCAGAGCTTACTTACTTCCTTTAAAATGGAGAGTTTCTTGATTTTGCTGACTAAAATGCATTTTTGCAAATTAGATTCCAAAAAACCAATGCAATTTCAATCTTTCGAAGGAAACAATATATGATGAGATATTAATATTTTATGTTACTGAACTCATTCTCTTGCTCTAGACATTATATCCTGTAAATTCAACAATTTTTTATTTTTACTGACTATTTTTTTGTCTACGTCTAAGTATATCAACTTTTAAAAATTGTATTAAATATTTTTTCTTTTTAGTTTTTGGAAAATTCGTTTTTTTTTTGAAAATAAATTTTCATTGAAGTGATCTTTATTTTGAATCGTTTCTCTTCTAAGAAGGATTCGCATGCTGTTACTTTCTCTCCATTTCTATCCTAATAGCGTAACATACGTAAGTTGGCCGTATTCGGTTCATCTTATCAAAGGCCTTATGGTGTACTTCCACTTTGTAATGACCATCGAAATTGAACATGTGAGACTCGAAAGAAATATCTAAATCGAATGGATCGTGAATAAATTTGGTCTGAAAATTAAAAGTATTGAAATTACATTATCGAGAAAGTACCTTAAAATCTTACCCCTGGTACATTCAAGCATTTGTCCTTTACTTCTCCTAAATTTGTTACGTGTGCAAGCCATGAAGAGTACCAATACTGATTTTTATCGTACATGATAGAACAAAAATCCCATATTTTTATTGCATACATAGTTGGTAGCCAAGATCCTCTTTCAAATTTTAATAATTGACCCTCAAACTGTAAAGTACAACCTTTTAAATAATGTAACATAATAGTGCACCTTGGCATTACCTGGACTCGATCTGAAAGCTGGATATCCCACATTAATGTAACATTTCCTGAGAATGACATTTTGTTAAAATCCGATTTAATGATGAATTCAGATAAATCTAATAAGCCATTCGAATCAAGAACGTTGCCTTGTTTGTTTTCACACTTGGTAAAGACTTCGTCATCCTCTAAAATAATATTGTATTTGTAGGCCCGCGAGAGACCAACAAAGGTGAACAGATTCAATAGTAACACAATAACCACACGATTAAGCCACATTTTTTTAACTTCACGATATTTCACTTTGATCTGTATATAAAGAGAATATTTGGTGAAGAGACACGTAAGCTTAGATGATAATCGGAATAATTATACCAAACCAGACCGACATCAATAATTATCATGTAACTCCGGTATCACTAATATATAACTTATCGTTGATTATACAGTACAATAATTATCATTTAACTCCGGTATCACTAATATATAAGTGATCGTTGATTATATAGTACATTAAATGTATAATTAAGTTGAAAATACTATAAATAAACATAACATTAAATCGAGTTGTAGTATAATAATCTTGCAGGGGTAAACTATTTATATTAATTCATTAAATCTAAATTACCAGTTGAGAGCTGTTGACTTAAGCTTGAATTTTTCAGTAATCATATTAAATATTTTGAATTTATTTAATATTTTAAGTTTGTCTGTACCACAGACAATAGACAGACAGGTTGGACATCTGCCTAACTGACCAATTGTATTGCTAGCTGGATATAATGCCTGCAAATCGACTGATTATGTGCCCAAAGCCATAGCCGTTCTCATATATTGCTGGACCTGCCTCTGTGGCTGATCCTGTTGATGGCCCAGAAATGGAAACAAGTGCTTCCATCACCCAAGCAGATGTCGTTTCGAGTGCTTCATGTTGCTCTGCAAGATTTGCATAGCATTGCAGTTTTGTCTTGCTTAGCTTTAGTTTTTGTTGTCTTCTTTCCACGAACAAGGACCTGCTGTGAATTGGCGCCGGACGCCAAGAGTTCGTCCAGGCTATGCTTGTTTCAGTGTGTGTGTGAGAGTGTGTGTGAGTGTGTGTGTGGTTTGAGTATACACTAAAATCATAGTCATGTCCATGAATATCCTTAACTGATTACATGCAACGAAGCTTATAAAAACAAGGACAACAGCGACAATGGAAACAGCTGTGCTCAATGCTGGCTAATAAACTTGTTGTTGCCGTTCACATTGGTTCAAGGCAGACTTGGCAACAGCTTCAAGGAGCTACCTTCTTGACTTTGTTAATCTTTAAAGGCAAGTTTTTATTTAAATCAGGAACCTTTCTGATTTTTTTTCTTTGAATATAGAAAGCAGGCTCATTGTTTTATACTTTACAGTGTTCACATATCCTTTTCTGTTTGGAGGCAAAAAATTCACTTCATCAAATAATCATCAACGCATTTCACAAATTATTAAAAAATAATGGTATACTCAACAATTCCCCTTGCAGGTATTGAACATAATATTAAAATAAAGACAAAAGAAAATATACAATGAAATCTAAAATAAATAGTTGGTAACTAGTTGGCTCTTATTTCACAATTGTTTTTCAATAGAATCATTATCAAAATTAACTATTAAACAAAAGAAAATTATTTGTGCGTGCGTCTGTGTGTGGCAAGTTGCTGACATGCCACAGTCACTGACAGGCAGTAGACAGAATTGCGAATACCACTTCAGCAATCACTTGGCCACAATTACGCGCTGTTAATGAACGTCAATTGGGCGGCCACAACAAGTTGAAAATTATGCTCACATAATGGTTCTGAGTGGAGTTGACTGTGGTATTGGAAAGGGAAAGGGTATAGCTATTGGGTAGACTGCCACTGACAGGTGGCCGGCCAGCCCTATACTTAAAATGTTTACCCAACCAACTGTGTCTATCTCTTTCGCACTTAATGTGGCTGTTGCAAGGACCATAATGCAGCCAATTAATTATTTGCCGATGCGTACGCCGCGGGTGTGCTGACTGACAGCTGGCCATATTATTATTGCTCCCACACACACACAAACACACAAGCATACGCACAACATATGTATGTACACACTCACACACTTATAGATGGCAGATATCGTATGGCAAAAGGATGCTTCTGTGACTGTCTGCAGTGCGTGATTTATATTTTAATATGGATTGCTTTCATTATGCATTTTTCGCCCATTTTTCCCCCACAGCGCGCACAGAGAGTAATTGTAATTTCTGTTGTTTAAAAATTTATGACCATCAATGCGCCGGAAGCAAGCGACACCGTCCGGCCACAGGACACGGATGCTGGCGGGTACTGACTCCAACTCCAACTGCAACTCCCGCTCCAACAACAAGTCCACCTACTTCTTGGTCGGTATTTTTCCTTCATGTAAGTGGGTGCAAAGCAGAGTGAAAATAATTGCATTTCCCTTATGCTCTACCTCCGGTTCGAGGAGCATGGAGAATAAGAAAATTGAAATTTCATATGGGTAAAAGGGACAAAAAAAAAGAGAAGATGCAGGTACTAATTAAGTCAAAAGAGGGGCCAAAGTCAGGCCTCTTAGTTGAGATCTTAAAAATGCAGTCGAAGCTTTGGAGTAATTTGTGTGCGTGTGTGTGTGTGTGTGGCAACTAGTAAAGTAACCTAACCCAGTGTAGAAGTCCAGGCAAAAACTTATTAGGTCGGTAAGCTGATTTACTCATAGGATAAGCCCTTAGCTGTTAACATCATTAGATGTTGCCTCCTGTCTATAATAGGGGATACACAGGAAAAGTTTCTCTTGGGTAAAATCAAAATAAATAAAATCGCATAATAAAAATTGAAGTGAAGCAAAGTTTGCGACGTGCTAACTGCGTGTTGCTGCCAACTTCGAAGCCAAATCAACACCTGAAAAGTACGAACAAGTTTTTTTTCCCGTATGCCAAAACGTATATAGTCGTAAGCAGAAATAGAAAATCAAAGGTAATAGCAATAATAATGACAGTAAAGTGGAACGGTTAACTACCTGCGACAGCTGCGAATCCAAGTCAATAAATTGACAGTCAACGTTAAAGCGTACAATTACTTTGGGATTATCAGCAAATTTAGATGGTTGTCCTGGGAACAGACTCAACTTCATAGAAATCTTAAATTTCACTTCATATTGTAGTGAAAAGGTGTAGTTGTCAGAATATAATTATAATAAGATTATCTTGAGATTGCTGATTAAGTTGATTTACAAAAGGAGATAAGATAATCTACAAATTTAATAAATTAACCAATGCTATATCCGAGCTTAACGGAAGTATGGAAATATGAACGCCAACATAATTATGAGAACTTATTATCAATTTTACAAGAAAGGATTGAAAATAATATATGTTAATTTGAAAAATAAAATTTTAAACAGAATTGAGTAAGACTACAAGAGTATTTTGGAAATTTTGGAGTGGTGTAAGTGGGTTCTTTAATCGAAAATCAACTTTCCTTTAATAAGTTTATTTCCCCAAAATTTTATTTAAATTTTATTCACATTACACATGTATCTATTGCAAACAGAATTATCAAGACTTCTTTATTTTTCCCACCATTCAATTTGCTCAAAGCAACTTGGTCAGCTTTAAATAAAATTAAATAAAAATGTTTTAAGTATGGCTACAACTGCACTCAGTGCTGTCAACATGTCTAAAGAAAAACGATTGAATTTCGCTTGAACAAACAAAAGTCTATCCAGCTGAAAGTAATATCTAGTTGAAATTCTAGATTTCTTTTCATGCTTGTGTTCGCAGTATTAATCTATCATTCGTTATTCTAAAAGATAAACAGTTTCACAGCATACCCGTTTATAGTTTTATAGATATGTCTGAGGTAATTCAATTATAAATACATTTATTTTGCCATGTACATTTTGCATGGTAAGCTGACAAAATCAAACAAAGTCTCTGGTCACAGGACATTGTGTGTCTAGCTTAACCACGAACCAGAAACACATTCTCCACTGGCAGTTCAAGTAGAAGTCTGCATTTCAGTTGGGAGTCTACTTTTCCTGGCTATTTGCACTCTTTATCTTGGCTATGACATGATTTATATGCAGCTTGTTTTATCTGTACATTGAACACAGACTTTTCCATATTTTTCGGTTTGCTGTAGTTTTGGTTCTCGGCTTGGGTTCAGCAGCAATTTCACCTGCTCACAAAGTCCATTTTATTTAAAATATGCATAACGGGGTATTTGAAATTTATGCATTTTCTCCCTCCAGGTTCAATTTACCGCTTATTTTTTGGACATTCAAACGAAGCTGTTATGTACTTATTTCCCACACAAAGCGCAATTGCCGTGAGCAATTGTTAAGCTCTGATGCGTGTGTCGCCCCAAATTCAACACACACGATCAGGTCGTGTTTTTGGTCTATTTTTAGGGGACGAAACTTTCGTTAATGCGTTGAGTTAAGTGCGAAAAAATTGTCGGTAACTTTGGCTTTGGTTCACGTGCGACGCGTCGTTGGCATGAAAAAGTTGCATACATTTTGGCGTCGACAACGGGCATATCCAGTCATAACTTTGCCGGTGGCAGCAACAACAAGTAACTGGGACAAAGCGTGGCAAACAAGCAAAAAATGTTCCACAGGCTCGTGGAGTTATGGAATACACACACACACACACTCACACTTTGGAGATTTGGCATGTGGCATATGGATAAAGTTTATGAAAGTAGAAGAAGTTGTAGCATGTAGTATTGGAACAGGTCTTCTCTTGCCTCTAATCCATTTACTTGGCCCTCACGCATTAAACACATTAAGTTTTCGCAGTGAGTTTGCTTTTTAATTGAATTGTATGGGCGGATGTCGGTGGGTGTGGCCGGAGCTCTTTGTTTGCACTTGAAACTAACTGCAGTCGCTGTCGCTGTCGCTGTCTCTGACTGTGCTGTTGCCATCATGTGGAAAAATCTAATTACTTGGCTGCTGTTTAACTAACTAGTAACGAGAGAGATAGACGCCTTCGAGAAAGCAGATGTGTCTCTGTTTGTGTGTTGGCTTTAACGATGCTTTGCTCTACGTGGCGTATGCGTAATATTTGCGCATTGCGCATCACGTATACGTAGCACCACTTCCCTTTGTTCACCACCTCCCTAGTGCGACATTAAGTGCTTATAATTTGAACAGAAATGCGCGTAACTTATGATGTTTACACATGACTTACAAATTGTTTACGTCGTTTGGTTTCCGCTTACGAGAACGCTCACTCTCTCCTCTCTCTCTCTCTCTCTCTCTCTTTCTAATGATATAGATGCAGAAATACACAGAGACACACTGTTAACCGCAGATAGCTCTGTGTGTGTGTGTGTGTGTGTATTTGTATGCGGTGCTGGTAATGGCAGCAGCTGCCAGTCCAAGTAGACTGCCAGAAGGAGGATTTGCTTAACTCTACCCTCGACCATATTTGTCAAGCACTCGAGCACGTTGGCATTTGCGGTGGCATGGCTAAGCTGGTTAAAGAATTTACTTAACTGGGCTAAAAGAGAAGCAATGCAGCACGCACAGCAGCTGCAGCTGCAGCTTGGCAAACAACCGGAAAATAATCATAAACCAAACTAGAAAATATATTTTAATGCAGGCTCTTCCATGAATTACTGTCTAAGCACTTTTCGATTAGTATCGTGGCAAGTAAATATTCAACAGCCATAAAAGTAAGCATAAATAAAATATTTCATTAGCATAAAGCTATAATAAATCAATGTCAATCAATGCCGAGTGCTATGGAAATTGAGTTGAAATCGATATTTTGCACACGGAAAGAGGAAAAAGGCATTTAATTTGCATTATGCAAAACGATTGTTAGTCAATCATCCGAATGCAGTTGCAGTTTTCTGTGTAAAACGTCCAATATCCCAGCAATTCCGAGCATCCCCAAGGCCACAATACACTGCTCCAGTTACAAAAACTAGACAAAGGACAAGCAAATAGAAAAAGTAAAGGGGGATAGAGAGGGAATTCAATTTGATTGAATGTTTCGTTACTTTGTTGTCAACAAGTGGAGAAAATTCATTTGAGATCAATTTCAGAAATTACAGTTTTCCTCTATGCAACTACTCTCACTGAAGACTTAGTTCATCTCATGGTGGCAATTAATGATAATGAGCTTTTTTAGTGTTGCTTCCATAGCCTAACTTTACATTGCGCATACGCCATGTGAGCCAGAGCTGACTATAGCCTGTTGCTAAGTTAATAAACTGTCTCTGGACTAAAGAATTAGCGTCTCAGTGCTGTGTCATCTTACATTATATATCAAAACAATTTAAGCTTAATTTAAATTAATTACACCCCCAACTTAGTTCATGTTCTTTCTTCTTA
Organism: Drosophila putrida; assembly: GCA_037043535.1. Taxonomy (NCBI): domain Eukaryota; kingdom Metazoa; phylum Arthropoda; class Insecta; order Diptera; family Drosophilidae; genus Drosophila; species Drosophila putrida. The sequence continues at coordinate 791,507 of JBAMBI010000465.1, forward strand.
CTTGAGACCAACTTTGCTGCTAGCAAAATTAATTAGAAGCAATTACAGCAAAGAAACTAAGTCCAGCAGGCAAAGGAGCTGGGGGTCCTAGATGATATTTACCCGAAATCAACGCAGCCCCGATGACTTTGACAGTCAAGATTGGCAACAGCCAAAAAAAAATAAAGCCAACAACATGAACAGTAACAACTGCTAGGGAAGGAAAAAGTTGTCAAGAGCGCTGTTTGTTTTCTATGTCGGCTCAGTGAGTTTTCGTCAATTTTAGATTAGAAATCAATTAATTTCCTTTTTATGCCAAGACAAAATCAATAAAAATTACATTACAAAGTCATTTAAATATCCTGAAAAGTGCAATTTTGTGGCACAATTTGTGGAGGATGGTGTGGAAATTGCGTAGTTGAATTACTTCTTGTACAATTAAAGCCTTATCTTGGTTGTGTGTAAATATTTTCCCTAACCCAAATGATTTTTTTGTACAGCACCTTGGAGAAGGAGTAAGCTTTCCTCGGCTTTCTTTGTTATTTTAACAAAATGATTTTCTGCATTTAATTAAGAAAGTAATGAATAATTTATATATCAAGTAAAGATATGGTTCTTAATTGTGTGCTTGGCAAATAAAATGGTTTCTTTTCTGTTTTTAATTCAATGATTTCTATTTAATAATGTTTGTTAATTCCAAATAAGGGTCAATTGTAAGTAAATTTATTAAGTATTGTTAAGCAAATAAATGCAAATGCATTTATGTTATTAATTTAAACTAATGCAGTTTGCTTACCTAAGAACTCCTCCCAGAGGGGGAAAAGGGTTTCCCACAGCTAATCCAAATTGTCGTTTTGTTTATGACACATAGATACAATTACACAGACACACATGTAAACACAAATTGATATGACACTTTTTTTTATGATTTTTTCACCTTTTTTTTTGTGTTTTGTGGTGCGGCATAAAATGTTTTATAAGCCTAAATTATGCCAACTAGCTTTTAAATATTTTATGGACGTTATTATTTATATTAATGCATGCTCAATTATTGCAGACACACGTACACAACACAAACACCCAGAGATGGCGATAAAAACACTTAAACGCATTTATGCCATCGATTTATTGCTGTTTGCCATCTGAAATTTGTATCAATTATTATTTTGAATTCATTTTAGCGATATTTTCACAGTAATATCAACCATTGCGACATCGAAAAAGATAATAATAATATGTATTTTTATTTGTTTATATGTATTTTAGGTCAAATCGTCAAACACTTTGATTACACTTAGATTGTTGTTGCCCTATGCTGTGGCTAAACTTTATTTTGATATGCAACATATGTTGCTTTCAATTGATTGTGGCTTTGAAAATACAATTATATACTGATTGTTGCGTTTTGTTAGTTTTACATCAATTGTTTAAATTCTTAAAATCACTTTAATATTTTACTTGATTGAGTTGCATTTTATTATCTAAGATGTTTTGATTTCCAGCATTTAAGTTGATTATAATTTTACATTTTAATTTTAAATGTATTTTATTTTATTATTAAATTACATTGAAAAATGTATTTTATTTTTAACTGTTCAACTTTAGTTGATCATTTTTTTTTTGATTATTTGATTTGAAATTTTATTTTTAATATGAAGCCACACACAATGCTAATTAGCTGCCTTTTGAGGGAGGCCTTGTGAATACCTTTCGACTTCCTTTTGAGTTTAAATTGAACGAGGAACTTTTGCAACAAGTCAAACACAAAATGTTGCCTAGATGCCTTCCTAGACGCCCCAAAGTTGCTACTTCACTGGCACCAGGCCACTTAAACTGGCAATTTAATTTGATCTAGATTTGATTTCGATTACTTTGAACACACAGACATCACTTTGTTGCGCTTCAATGGGTAACGTGTAACAAATTAATTTTATTTTTCTTTACTCTCTTATTTTTTCTGAAAACTTATTTTGAATATTTCTTTGAAATTTATCAAAATGTAACGCAACCGGTTTGGAATTTGTGAGATTTCACACGCGAATCTCGAGTGTCGAGAGTGACGAAAATGCCAGTGTTGGTTAAGCGCACACAATAAGGACGTGGTTTGCCTCGGGAAGGATGTGTGTTGTTCACGCTAACAGCAACGCCGTTTGACTGAAGACGGATGCTGCTGTCGGCCTGTGGCAGCTTTGGCTTTTTCACATTTTCGTGGTCAATGTTATAAGGCACGACGAAGAGTCCTTCGCACATTTTCGAACTGTTTTTTGTTTGTGGATTTCATTTGCCACTGCGCAGGACACACAGTCCCTTTCTCTCTCTCGACTATTCTCTCTCTGTTACTCTCTCAGTTTCTTTGTTTGTTGTTCGGCTGACACAGTTTTTGGCGTATTGTTGTAGGTTAGTGCCTCGTCCTTAAAGTCGCTGCGTATTACTTAATATGCTTGGCACCTTCGACTCTGTAGTTGTCGTTGTCGCTGTCGCTGGCGTTGGCGTTGGGCTTGGCATTTGGTTATTTGGGACTAAGCATAGCATAAATGATTCATGTTGCGTTATTAAAGCCACATGTTTACAGAGAAACCAACTTTCTATTCACATCTTTAATTCAACTCCAGTACGAACCCCTTCTCTTCTCACAACAACCATCAAACACACTTAACTACTAGGTCAGTGTGATTTGTTCCTGGGGCTCGGCCACATTTGTCTGGTACGGTGTAATAACTTTACGAGCGACAGCTGCAAATTCATTTATGTTAATTTGCTCGGTTAGACTTCTTGGCCGCAAAAACCAGATACTGAGCGATGTGGAGGACAGAGAAAGAGAGAGAGAGAGAGAGAGACTTAACCCCATCTACATTTGGTTTAGGCCAGACCAAATGCCAGACGCATTTACAGTAACAACATCTATCAGGTCTGCACATTTGTTACATATTCTTAATGTTGCTGTCATTGCTCTTGTTGCTGTTATTGTTGTTGTTGCTGTTGTTATTGTTGCTGCTGAGTTGTTTTATATGCTTCGCCTATGGCTGGCTTGTTGACAGGGGCCAACGAGGCGTATGCGTTATTTTAATGAGCTTTTTTCATGAGGATTAGTTTTATGATTGGGCATATTAGTCATGCGGCTCTGTTCTCCGACCTCTTGTCTTACAATCACATGTTTAATTATGCTCTCTGATGTGTTCCCTTTTCCCTCATACTCTGTAATGCTCTGCTTATTCGTGTGTGTGCGTCTGTATGTGTGTGTTTGGCTACAACTCATTCATGCTTTATTAGCCAAATTTACTTGCTTGGCCAATATTTGATTTGTAATCTCCGACCTCTGCTGCGCTTCTTGCTACTGGGCACATTAATGCATAAATGCTTTGCAAACAAATAGTTTTCAATTCTTTGCCACAAATTTTAACATTTTCCACCATTAAGCTGAACATGTGGTTATCAAATTGATAAAAAGCATTCAACTGAAAAGAGTTCATAAAAGCATTTCTGGAATATCAAAAATTAATATACATTCCTTCTTTAAAATTTGAATAATACAAAATATTACAAATTAACGAATAGACATTGTTATTGTCAGAACATATCATTTATCATTTCATAAAGAAATATAAGAGTGGTTTCAAAATTGAAAAAAATCCTGTCTAAGTCCACAAATACATATTATTTTGTCGCGTGGAGCAACCAAAAAGAAGCCTCTTCATATATTCATAGCAAGTTATCAGTCAGTTGAAAAGTTGCTAAGTAGCTTACTCTGCAAACTATGCGATATCTTAAGTCATAGTCGAAAATGTTCAGGCAAAACTCAAATGCCGAACTCAGTCACAGATTTGAGCATGAAATATTTCCCAGCACGATGCACACTCTCAGGCTAGACAATCTGTAGCACTCAAAGTTTGGCTGCGTAAGGATACAATCATAAGTAATACGCAACTAAGTTTTAATCCATTGTGATCCACTGCACACTGCAATACTCCCACACACACAGAAAGAGAGTGAGAGGGAGTGAGAGAGAGGGATAGCTACTGTAAGGGATGCCGTTGAAATGCGCATTCATAACTCAAAATGGCAAACTAATTTACGCCAGACTTATTATCTCTACAGTGGCAACACGTTGCCCTAGTCTATGCCGCACGGGCACAGGCAGACGACACAGTTGACAACGTTGACTGTGGCGCCACCATGTTGAGCGCTAGACAAAAACAACTCAGGCCAAAGCTCAGGCACAGGCACAGGTACAGGCGAAGGCAGAGGCTGAGAGGGACAGGTGAGTTGTTGGCCAAATACATTAACACCGACACAGACACAGCCGAAGCACGTGCAACAAACACAGGCACACAACACTGAAACTGAAACAGACACAAACACAGAGACAGAGGCAGATACAAAGACAATGCAGTTGCGGGTGTTGTGTTGTGGCATGGGGCATGACGCGCCAGCTGCCACTTGCTATAAAAAATGACAAAAGATATCTTGCCCCCGCTTGCCGCATCGTGCAGGTGTTTTGTCATTTTAACGCCACAGACACCAAGCCATGGAGTTGGGTCTGAGACTCACAGTCAGTCTCTTCCAGACTCTCTATCTCTCTATGTACTATATTATTTACACTTGAGAGAATTGTTGCGCATTTGCGACATTGCCGCCATTCCCCATTCCCCATTTCAAATCCCCAAAACTGTGACTGACTGTGCCACAAAATGAGAGTTTTGGGCCCTGGCGAGTGACAACCATGTTTGAGGATGATAATGACGAGGATAAGAGCATCAGATGATGCAGCAAATGAGCTGCTGCTTGATTTTCAATGGCACTCAAACTCAACTCTCAACATGTGACATGTCGCGTGATTCGAATTGAAGATGTTGTCGCAAATGTGCATTAATTTGTCAGAGCTCTGACAAATACTTGTACATACGAGTACTCCTCCACTCATAGACTAATGCAATTTGTCGTCTGGCAAGCGAAATGCTTGAATAATGAGCAGCTGCTCGGCTTCTGCTCGATATGGTTATAGAGATTGCATTGTAGCATTGCCAAAATGAGATGGATGAAATGTATTGTTCTCAAACTCTAAGCCGTCTGATATGTATGGCCTCAAGTTGATTGAGATCCACACAATTGATGTCTCTGACTAAGTTACCTTAAAGGCATCCAGTATTCAAATGGACTTAAATCTCAGCAGATTTTGAGCTAAATGAAAGGAAGTTTTAAATTCTCGTGCTTTGCCTTTTAATCAATTTCTGGAGCCTTAACTAGTAATAAAATCATAGTCTCATTAACTTCCAACAACGCATCTAGCTACATGCCAAGAGTTGTAGTTATTTCCTTCTCTTGTTTCCTCTATTGTTCTCTCTCTCACTGCCTTCTCTTATTCTCTTTGTGTCTATGCGCTTAGAAGGCTTCAGTTTATGAGCTGTTAAAGCTCATGGTGATTCCAGCTTCATTATCTAATGCCTATTTTCAATTTTTTCCCCAGCTTCGCTCTTTAATCCTAGAACTTCTCCTTGCGCGTTCGCAGGCAATAAAAATATTTTAATGCACATTTTTTACGGTTGCCTTCCGGGCTAGCCATTAAAAGGGCTGTGGCACGTGAAAAATGTAGAAAACACACCAAACAGAGAACACAAAAAAAAATGAAATAAAATAATAATAACAAGAGGCAACGTGCCGAAACTCATTTCATTTTAGATGATTATGTTTCTGATGCTGTTGCTGAGACTGAGAAGGAAGGAGAATCTACCTCCACTCCTCTTGAGGTCGGCCGGGAGAGTGTTGGGCGAAACAAAACCTGAACATGGCCATAAACTAATTGAATATTTTAGGGCATTATCTAAGCCATTTATTGTTTGAGTTTCGCTTCGCTGCTTTTCATTTGCACCTGGTTGTCTGTGGGTGTGTGTTTGTGGGTGTGTGTGTATGTGTGGGGGGAGGGGGAATGGACAACTGAAAAAGGCCGAAAAAACGTCCAACTGACAAAATCAGCGTTGGCTTCTGATTTTATTTATTTATTCCACGGTTTCTTTTTACAACTCGATGACTACCCTTGGCTACCACTTGTTTTGTATATCGGACATTATAAAAACCTTCAAATCAAAGGGATTTTAAGAGATATAGAACATTTAGTAACTTTAAAAGTTGAGGCTTTGTAATATGTATTAAGTCAATTAGCTCAGTCAACAAATATTTCATATGCATTAATTTTTCTATTATAAACTCAGTCCCATTGATAGAGTCTCCATTTTTAAAATACTTATTAAATTCTAATCCGGGTGATAAGAAATCAATTTTTGGAATCAGAATAAAGTTTCTTAAGTTCTCATTGGGAGTAAAATAGATTCCTTAAATAGGGTATCTATTAGTCGCTTTCTTTCAACAACAGCATGCTTATCTATTCTATTCCTTTTTTCTTGTATAATTTTTTCCGGCTTCTATTTTACTATCATCAGATGAAAAAAGGATTCTTTTAGTATTTGTGTTCTTAACTTTGAATTTGTTACCTTTACTACATCCTCCTCCTACTTCAGTTATCTTTCATTGTTCTTTATTTCATCTGCGCTTCCGCTTCGTATTTTATTTGATTTGATTTTGATTTTAATATAATGTTTTAATGGAATTTCGTTTGTTATTCGCCATTTGAGTATCTCCCCGCATTCTGTTGTTTCTGTATTTAACAGAATAAATAATATTAGTATCTCAAAGGCTGCTACAGAAATGTTGTAAGCCAAACCCTTTAGATTACTTAATGTCCGGATTAATATTAATAGCTGAATTTAATTAAGTGGTCTTAACATGCTGCAGAACAAGCGCATCTCTTAAGGGTTTAAACAAACCGATGATGAGTGTTCTCCACTAACACAACTACACACATGCATGTGCAGTAAGGATATGCGACTTACAGTAAGTAGAAGGAAGGACGAGAGCAGAGAGGACTGACCGCAACCAAGTGCAGTGGCGACAATAACAAATGAAAGCTGTCGGAACAGCACAATGACAGCACAATGAAGTGAAGCAAAGGGAAAGAAAGTAGAAGGCAGAATGAAGGGAGTGGGTCCTTGGTCAGGACAATGATGGAGACGTGCGCATATTGAGCATAAAACGCAAAGATTTAGCGCTACATGGTCCAAGATGACTTTGCTTAGAACAACATATGCCGTCCACATGGGGCGACAATTTATGGAGTATAAACTGCTTGGGATACAGACAGGACAGTAGAGCATCATCAGGACCATAAGAGGAAGAGAGAACTGTATCGGTTAAATCCAGTTCGTCAGCGAGGTTCATCTATCATGTCTGCGTAGCCTTTTGCAAAAGATCAACTCAAGTGATTGTTCGGCAAAATAGGAGAATCTTAGGGGAAAAATGGGGATAAAGAGAAATGTTTTAACTCCATTGTGCCAAGTGGCTGTTTATGATGCTTGTGCCTCGGCCAACAGCCGGAAGTTATCAGTTGGCAAGGGGCAAGTCGAGGTTTTGACCATTTTGTTGCACAGTGTATATACAACATTACTTTCAACTCTCTGTTCTTCTCGTTTTTATTTTTCGGGGAGGAAAGTAGCCTGAAGGCTTAGCCAACAAATGGGTTTCTTAAATTGTTTGCCTCTTGCCATTTTCCTATTTTTGCTTGCACTTTCGGATTGTTGTTGCTATATAGTTCTTGCTATTGCTATGGTTGCTGTGGCTTCCTTAAAATAAATTTTTTTAGTTTACAGCTTCCGCATTTTCAGTGGGGCAACACAAAACATCCTGTGCTCCAGTCAAAAGGCAATCGCCTCTGATCTTTCTCCTTCTCACAACTCCTCTATGCTCCTGTCCTTCTAGTTTCTTCCGCTTCGCATTCTCGTTCGTTTTAACAATGTTAATAATCTTATTTTGTGCCTCAATGGAGCGGCCTTTTGTTCGAGTTCCTCAGCAGAAGCAACAATAATAGCAAAAATGAAACCAAAATCTGTGTATGTGTATGCATGTCCTTTTTAAATGCAATTTTGGGCTATGATTTTGACTGCTATTGACTCACATTGAATATTCTCAACAATAAATCCCCCTATTGTTTCAAAAGCAAGTGCTTAAAATGATTTGTTGCTTCCAAATTTTGGTACTTTGTAATTGGCTTTGGCTGGCAAAGTGGAACATCACTTGTATATTTAAAAATAATATGATTACAGAGAGAGTACTTTTGAATTTTAAAGTGCCACACAAGTTTGAAAGGACACTTCAAAAGAAGTTAAAATTGTCCCAGAATTGACATTTAGTGTAGATTATCTCATGGCTAATGAATATCTGTTGACAGATGGACTTTGAGTTGAAAAATCTGTTTAATATCGTTATATTTATCAGTAGCTTTGCATACTCCTGATGTAAACGGACTTCAATATGCTCTCGAAAAGGAATAAGAAATAAAAAACATTCGAACTGCAAAATTCACTCGTAAATTACAAATATTCTCTTTTTGCTGCCCGAATTTTCTCTTTGGCTTTCGCGTATTCCCCTATGTATAGTATCTGCCGGTTTGCACAGTGTGCCAAACACATTGAAATCCAATTAATGTAAATAAATACAAGAAAATCCCATATAAAATAGTCGAGTGCGTATATGTTTTCTTTCTTCGTTATTTAAAGTGAGTTGGGTTGACGCACAGAGAGGGTAGGGAAATGAAGGGGTATGGCTTGTGTGTACCCTCAATGCAATTAACGTTGCTTTTGTGTGGCCTCCACATTTGGGCAAACTCTCAATGTTCGTACACGTATTATTTCTTTCCCCTGTATTCCCATGTCTCTATCTCTCGGTATTTGTGCTGTACTTAAGCCCGAGCAAAGCAAGTTAATCTGTTGCGATGTGTCTCCCCACACAGAGGGATATCCCTCTCCTTTACCACCTCTCTCTTCGCCGCTTGCAAGAGTTTCCACGTTTGTTTATATCAAAACACACACTAATACAATTTGCTTGGCCATTTTTATTCCGCGTGTCCTGCAGAACGAACAGGACAGGAACAGCCAAAGCAACAGCCGTTAAGCAGTTTCGCCTCGTTTTTCATTTGCCTCACAAGATTTGCTTTTCTATATGCATGACGCTTTTTTTCCTGTCTACCGAAAAAGAGGGTATCTAGACTTTATCAGAGAAGCTGTCTATAAGTGGATATAGGAACTTGCAGTCCATAGTAAGATTGAGTTCTTGAATTGAACTTAAATACAATTTGTTCCCTATTTAACTTTATTTAAATAAAATTTGTATATAATTTGATTAGCGTAACTTCATTAGGATTTTGTATTCATCATTTAATTATTTGATTGTAAATCAACTACTAAATCATAATTTTATTCTATTCGAGCTTCAAAATGGATTTTATTTATTCATTGATTCATTAAAAGCTTCAATAAATTCAATAAATTCTAACAAATAAATTGTAGTTGAAATAGGTAAATGAAATCGCATAAAATGCCACACCAACAGCCAAAGTAAAACATTAGAGCTTGCACAATATTTCATTCCATGATTGAAATTTATATTGTATATTTTAATTGAACGTGGAATCAATATTTTGTTTTGTTTATTCTTTTAAATTTATAAAGAGGTGAAAAATTGCATTTTGTGGATGAATTTCGTTTGAGTAATTGGTAAACTGTCTAATTTTCGAAAGCTACATTTTAGGGTAATATTTAATTTATACAAAAAAACTTTATAAAATAAAATACAAAAATTAAATAAAGGTAATTAAAATAAATGTAATATTTATCATAAAATAAATCATTTATAGTATTTTCTGGCTGTACTTTAATAACCTGATTACTAATATGAACCGGAAGTATAAACACGTATAAATTCTTATTGAGACCAAAATTAGAGGGTGACTTTCCGTTAAGCTACTGCTGTCAATGATAACTGTTATTTCTGTTATTTTTTAGAGCTCGCAAGTGAAATTGCTAACGGAATTAGCACACCAACAACAAAACAACAGCATCAACAGCAACAACAGTGTTACGAATGATTCTGATTCTGAATCCCCGAGTTTTTCTCCACTTCTTTTTTTGGTCTTCTGTTACAACTGAAGCTGATGCCGTTTCTCTAGCTGCAGTCTGAGATATTTTTTCCCTCCTTTTTTTGGGTTTGTTTGGTTTGTATTCGCTGGACGTTATCTGTTCGAGTAACATTTGGCTAGCCATATTCCACGTTTTAGCCAGCTCTTGTTGGACTTTAAAGCCATCCATGCATATTTAAATGTTATGTGGCCATTGGTGTGTGGCTGAATCTCAATGTCTATGAGAAGGGCTAAAGCAAATGTGAAGATAGCATAATTGATTAGATGTGAAGTGCTTATAAGCAGACGGTGTGGGGTGGACTGTGGGGCATTGTGGAGTCCAACAGATTTTGTTGCAATTTGCTGAGCCACGGGTAACACATTTGGGCATTTGTTTGCCACTTCGCTTTGGCCTATGCTTTTGGCCAGGCTAAATGTTCATTTGCTTCAGTTACAAATGAAATTTTTTTTGCGCAAACATTCGCTGTTCGTCATTTTGCAGTGGCGTGACAGGAACGACAAAACGAAGGACGTGGCAGGACATGGCAAATGGGTTACAAGCGGATCCAGGAACCAACTGAAGGCAGCTTCTCGTTAACTGTGAGAGCTGTGAGTTGTGAGTTGTGAGTGAGCGACGGTTTTTCCAAGTTTTCCAACCGCTTGTTATGCACACGCTGATGAAAGGCGACTCTTTTTTTATTTTTGTGTTGCTGTTGTTACAGTTGCTGTTGTTGCTGTTGTTGCTGGTGGCAATCAAAAGCATGTTTGGCCAACAGCTGGCATGCGCCATTCATTCATTGTAGTTGGCCCGACGGGCGACCGCCTGCAATCATTTTTATTAATTTTTCCCAAAAGGGAATTTATGTTTGCCAAGTGAAAAGAACAAGACACGACTCGATCCGACAGGAGTGAACACAACGGGACAGGACGTAGTCGGAGTCAAGCGACGGGTAGTCGTCGTATTTGTGTACTCATTAGTTATATGAGCGGCTAATAAAAACGAGAAATTTCCAATGCCAATCCATGTGGAGTCTCTGACTAATTGGATATTTTAATTACATGAGCTATAAACAAAGCGAACAACTATTACTATACTCAACACTAGTCAAAATTGCCAAATAATAACTGCCAACTAAAGGAAGAAAAAAGTAGAAACAAAGAGAAAAAAATAACTTAAACACATTCACATTCAAATGGCAAAAGACGTTAACGATGTTGCAGAACTAAATTCCCGGCCATGTAATTTGTTTGCATAATAACAATTCAGCTCGTTCTTTGGTTCTTTGCCTTGTGGTTGTGGATTCGAGCTTGAGTTTGAGTTTGAGTTTGGGTTTGGGTTTAAGGTTGGGTTTGTTGTCTGCTTTTGCTGTTGCGACGGATATGAAATGATGTTGGCCTCATCTGTTTGCAGACACAAAATCAGCTGCTCAAATTCACAGACATACAAATAAAAGATAAGAACAAAATTATAATCAAGCTGAGCATATACGAATTAATATTGCTCTTTGAATCTTACGTCTCATCATAAAAAGAGCTTTGAATTTGGAATGCGAATAGGAAAACACAATGAAGCTTTAAAGTAACTAATATGAATTGTTCAGTATGGCTTATTTGATCAGTTTTTCACTTAACATTTTGCTTGATTTTAATATAACTATATTTGTAAGCATATGTATAAAAGCTTATTTAAAAACAGATCTTTAAGCTCACTTTTACTTAAAAGCTTAACATTAGGTACCTTCAACTTTATTGAAGAATATAGATTAGGAATATTAATTTATAGGCTTAAAATCATATTATAAAAGTATATTTACAAAAGGAAAACTCTATGTATATGTCTATGTCTATGTCTATGTCTATGTCTATGTCTATGTCTATGTGTCTATGTCTATGTCGATAAGTAAAGAAAATTGACCGTTTATCTAGACTAAAATGTGGACAGATTTCTTATTATTTACACTATTTTTAAGCTGTTGGATTAACGCAGAAGTCAAAGGACATTGAAGCAGGTTGAAAGTCGCCGACTAGTCGCCAGCTAGTCTGTAAATCTTAAAGTATTTACATTTGATTTACAGTGAGTGCGTTACCAACACCCTAGGAAATTCATCATACTTTTATTGTCAGTTCCATTAAAACCAACAGTCACAAAGACCAACGGACTCTCATACTCTCAAAAGTTTTGCGTGACGTTTGTAATGTTGGAATGTTCAAATGGCGACGTTGGCGCCGACGGCAAAGCAAATGCACATTAAAAAGCAACAACAACAACAGCAACAACAACAACCCCAATGATACCAACAAAAAAGTACAAAATAAAAGAAACTGTAGCATCTTCTTCTTGGTTGATATTATTCTGGGAGAGAAAGTAGAGGAGAAAAAAAAGCTCATATAGTCGTTAAAACCAAATGTGCTGATTTCATTGTTGGTCCTCTTGTTGTTCTTGTCGAAACATATTGTGGCACGCTGTTGTTGTTGGTGCTTTATTTATTGTTGCCACTGTTGCTGCCTCTTGCTTTTCTCGCTTTCCTCACCCTAACAATATTCGCGATATACATTTTGTATGAAAATTAATTTGAGCTCTCGTTGCTCGCTTTCTTGTGTTTTGTTGAGCTTTTAGTCCTAATGGCCATAAGTAGGCATACTTTGTAGCACAAAATCTGTTTTGGCTATCCAATTTTTTTCCAGTGGTCCTACTGATTGTGGTACCATTGCTTGGCGTGTTGCACGTGGCGCCCCATGGCCGCCTCTGATGGTTGAAAAGCAGCAGGTGCCATGAAGCAGCAAATGAAATGTAAAACGACCAGTAATGTGAGCAATGCTATGAGCATAACTGTAAGCATTCTACAAACTTATGTTTAAATCCGATAAAATCAGCAGTGTCTTAAAAAAATATGGCAAAAGCTGTGGATAAGAATTTAAAATAAAACGTTGCTAAAACTTAATTTTATGCAATGTCTGATTGAACTTTATACGATCCATAAATTTTTTACTTTTAAAGAATTTAATAAGTTTCCAAAATAGAAATTCATTTTGTATTTTATCAAATTTAAGACTAGTATAAAATTGTTTCTCCCAAAGGTATTACCAGACTTTTTAAATTTAAGGAGACTAAGTTATTTTTACTTTCTGAAGACTAGCTTTATAATCCTATGGTATTTTAAATCTACCAGTTGGACTGATTAACTTCTGTTTTATCTTCGGCTTATCTATTTTCTCGCGACTTTATTAAAAATATATGCGAAAAGCAATTACGATTTTAATAGACATAAATCTTGATGTTGAGCTCAATGAGGACCCAAGTGCAAACTCCGTTTATCGCACGTAATTGTTGTCAATAAGTTAATATATGAACTGGCCAAAATGTTGTTCGCAACAACAACAGCAACAATAAAACAACAGAAACAAGTACTGCAAGTGGCTGGGGTGGCAAAGGAATTATGCTTATCAGTCGAATCAAGCCCCAAAACGCTCGACAACAAAGCCAAATTACACACAACAATGCCAAGTGCCATTTAAGTGCCATAAAAATAAAGTAAATAGGTAAATCAAGGGCAGAATTCTCCAAGTGCCACTGTCCAAATTATCTGCAGCTTAAATAAAATATATATAAAAAAAAACGAAAAGGAAAAAAAATAATATAGAAATTCCAGCGAATCATAAAAAAAATGCAGACCCAGACAGAGAAAGAGAGAGAGAAAGTGAGAGAGAGAGAGAGAGAGAGAGAGAGGGATACCTGGATGCTGGGTAAAGTTGTTTGGCAGCCCATCTTTCAAATTTAATGTCTAATTTAAATGTTGTAAATACCAGCTGAGAGTTGGGGTAGGCGGATGACTGTAAGGTGGGCGTGGCCAACTTTGTTATGCAAATGACTTGCGCCGGCAACGCAAAATTCACACAGTTAACACCATGGCAAAGAGACTTTTGGCCAGGTCGGCGTTGGTCAAAGGCAGAGCCTCCTCTTCCATCTTCCCCACTACAGCTGCACTCGATTCCACTTCAATCCCCCTCAAGTTCCGTCCTTTTACTATTCGCCTGCTGCTCCAGTTTCGAATTTACAGCTCAGTTCTCACGACCGCCGTGGCGTAAATATCATTAACGTGATTTTAAAGCCGGCTCGTAAAAGTGCCAGGACAACAGCTATGAACAGCAGGCTGAGGTCGGTATGGAGTGTCGGGAATTTGCTTTTAATTTTGCAGCAGCAGAAACATTAGGAGTACGAGTAGTAGAAGTAGCCACAGTGGGCGTGGCAACCACCATAAACATTCAGCTACTGCCTAAATGCCTTTTGGTTAATGCAGCTTCACTGTAAAGTCCACGCACCTGCCATACAAGGTTCTGTTCCCTTTAAATTATGGCGCTAACAGGACTCTCTATCCCTCGAACTTTGCCTAGCCAAAAAGTTTGCAATAATTTTGAAGCTTAGTGAAGCTTTTATTGCACTTTTTAATGATGTTCTGCTAAACATTTTGTTGTTGCTACAGGTCAATGACAAAGTTTAAATCAATTTATTGGTTTTCATAAATTGTGTGAAATTATTTTTAAATACTAAACAAACTGAGATATATGTTAACAGTTGTTGCAAACATTTGAGATACTGAGCAATTAATGAAATTAATAAAAATTTGTCAGTTAGGAAACTACTCTTTTGTCTCTTCAAATGTACTATAAATATATTTATAGAATAAAAACTCAGCATTTAAATATAATGAATGTCAAGTAAACATATCCTGTCTTCAAATCACATATAGCGTATAGAAATATCGGAAATTTGTACATTTAAAATGATTTCATGTTCACATACAATATGAAAATAAAATCAAATTACACACAGATCAAATGGGAATCGAAATCAAAGAAGTCCACACTTTGAGCGTCAAATTTTGTTTTTTTTCTTTTCAAGGGGAGCGAGAACCAGAGGCTAAATTGGCTAAATTTAGCCGTTTAGTATAGCAAACATTGTAATGTATGTTCAAGGAAAGATAAGAGAGAATGGGAAAATATGCAGAGTTATTTTAGGACAGCTTCTGATGTTGCAAAACAGCATTATTAAAGGGAAGTGCTAAAAGTATTCACAGAAGAATTAAATAAATGTTATGAAGATGTATTAAAATATAATAAGAATTTTTGATATTTTTAACAAATAAAATATCTATGCGCATAGCAATCCGATTTCGCAATTGGATACAGAAGTTCTGAAACAATTTTCATATGAAAAATTAATTAATATTAATAGTCAACTAACTATATTTTATTTAATCAATCAATTTCAGTGAGAAATTTCTCTCTTTTATAATTGAGATGTTTTAATGTTTGTTATTGCATTAATTCCAACACTTAACTTTCAATTTTTCAATTAATCGTAATTTAATTCGTTTTTTGTACAAGCTGCATTGTCGGCGCGATTTGCAATTAGTCAACTATTTGAAAAAATACTTGCAACATTTAACAGTGACATAAATAAATGTCACCCACGCACTTTGACATGGCAGTTCCCCACCCTCCTCTTAGTCCACCACCCAGCCCGGTAGGAAATTCGCTGAATAATTAACCGACAGCATAAAATTACATTACATTAAGTGCTGCTGCTGCTGTGCCAGGGACTGGGCTGGACTCTACCATAACCGGAAAGAGCTGCGGCCAATCTTTCACTAACTCCACGCAACGAACCGCAGGCAACCACCCAACCACCCAGTCATCCAACCACCCAACCACCCAACAACCCAACCACACAACCACCAAAACGAAAAATACACAGAGAAGCTAGTGGGGCACGTGACTCCGTTGCTTTGGTTGTCTCAATTGTGGCTCCAATGAATATTCTCATTAAAATTACGCGCAGCTGTTCAGTGTCCATGCTTGCTTCAGGCTGTGGGTGGAGAAAGGGGCGAGAGGCTGGGTGGGTGGTTGGGTGGTTCAGTGGTTCGCTGGCCGTTTTAAATTCACCAACAAAATGATTTTACGCCATTGTAATGGCCAAACATTTAACAAGCGGAAATGTTGCTGAAGTGTAAAACGTGTGCCTTTCAACAATTTAATACGCAAATATTATGCAACATGTTTGGGCGTGGCAGTGGGTGGATCAACAACAACAACAGCAACAACAACAACAACAACATATATAGCACTGATGACAACCAGGCTAAACATGGACAGAAGAGGCAAAGTCGGTATCCCTGCGGTAGCAACATTCAACTTTTGCTTAAAAGCATTTGCTACATTTAAATGAAAACTTTTCTCATATTTCATTTGCTTGTAATTAACTTAATTTACTTGTTGTTATCCATGGCTCGCTGCTAGTTCTATCAACTTTGCTTTAGCTGTCCCTCCCTCTCTCTCCCTCACTCTTCCTCTTTCAATCTTCCTCTTTCTCAACAACAAGCTCTAAGTTCTCTAAGGTAATAGTTTTAGCTACACAACAATGTTTGCTAATCAGAACCTTTTAATATGTCTGTCGTATACGTAATAAATATTTATCTTGGCTAACAATTATTACGCAAACATAAAAGAACTTTAGATGTTGTTAAATTTAGTACATTTTAAATACATATACATATGTAACACTCTTATTATATTCAATAACATGTTCCTGTTAAGAGCATGCATGATATAAGAGCATTCAAATCTATATCATATCTTTCTAAAGAAAGTTTATAAGAGAATGTAGACAAAGTTATGGATATCTTGAATATGGTAGCTTTTGGTAAGTAATTGGCAAGTCCATTAGTAAAATGTGTGAGTTAAAGAATTTATATTTAATTTAAATGTATACCTAACGAACTTTCTACAAATATTTATATTAAGGAAAATATGGCATTTATTTAATAAATAACATTCAAGTTCAAAAGCATTTATCGCTTTAACAAAGTATTTAACTAAATTAATTTAAGCACAGCGTATTTGTTGAAATGGAGAACGTTGATCAGCTTAACTTATTGTAATTGTGATTTCATTGGCAAAAATCAATGCCAGAGATTTTCTCAGTGAAAAATGTATCTTTATTTTTTTTGTAATTATTTTAACTATGGGCACATATACACATATGGTGATTTAAATTAATTTTGTAACCTTTATTTCGAATGGCTGGACAGTCGTTGGCGCTATCCAATTTCGGTAATGAGCTTTTCAGCTTAAACGCAATTGTATTCAATTTGTCAGCAATATTACGTGCAATCCGATAAAGCCAACGTAAAGTGACAACAGAGTCCCAACCATTTCGCAAAGAGTCACAAGCCGAGAGATGACCTACATACCCCCCCTCTTTGGCAATATCCTGCCGAACAAATAAACAACGCGAACAAAGAAACCCAATAACAAATTTTTAAACAAGTGTTAACGCCACCTGAGCCCCGTCATCGACAGCATGGGTCATCGGAAGAGAAAAAGCTCGACTCGACTCGACCATTAAAATAAAAAGAAAATACAATATGAAAATGTGGAAATGGAATTGTACGAATACGAATACGAATACGAAAATAGCCGTCTGGCCAATGCATGGGATAAGCCTTTTTCGGACGGACCTCCCTCCACAGACAACGGTATGGCTCGGTATTATGGTCAGCTTTGTGTGGGCCACGGTGTTAAGTGGAATGCCAAAAAGTATGCAAGCAAAAGCTCCATTCACCGCATTTACTGTTCCAGTTACAGTTGCAGTTGCAGTTCGAGATGCAGTTGCAGTTGCATCTCCACTTCTGTTGCACTTTCGAGTGCATGTAAAGTGTTCAACTGTCGCTGACATCGTAAATTCTTGGGTGCCTTTCAGACAACGCTCACAGTACAAGCCAGAAAACAATTTCGCCACTATTTCGTAAATTGTGTGGGTTTACATTTAAACAAGAGTTCAAAACTGTTTTGAGAAACAAGTGAAAAGTCACTTTAAATAGATATTTTTGATTTTTAAATTAATCAGTCATATTTAAGAAATATTTAAATCTATTAAATAGTTATTAAGATTTCTTTTAAAATCATCCTAATTAATAATTGGTATTGGTTTTTATATATCCAGTCTTTTGCAACAATTATTTAATTATTATTAATTATTTGTAAGAATAAATAGGTCTCTAAAGACTTTCTTTGCTTTCCTCAAAAACATAAATTAAAGCACATTTTCAAAACAGAACATTAAACTCTAGTTACCAGCTCTTAATGACCATTGACCTGTCCAAGTCAACAAAAAATTCAGGAGTCTACGTTATTGGGAATGTGAATCTTTTAAAATATGTGCATATTTCAGCCATATTTACGCTCCAATCCTTACAGTTCGGCGCTGGTTCATATCTATCTGCATTTATGATACAAAATAAATGTGCTTGAAGTTCAATTCCTGGCTTTTTACATTTGGTTGTGAGTTTACTTTCTGCTGCCAGCGGAAGTTCACTTTGCTTTCCTGGTTCTCCTTCTCAACACTTCCCCTTGTTTCCTTTGATTTCGTGTTGGGCTCTTTTTCGGTTGATTCTTTGCCTCAGTGCATCAATTTTAATTTGATTTTGCGGTGCTCCTAATGTGGTGACTACCAGAGAATGAGAAAACCTTGCGTTACTTTTTTGTACTAATTACTTCACATAAATAAATGGGAAGATAAAGGTTATTGCCTTTAAATTTACTGATGAAGAAACGTTGCGATGTTAACGATTTCCGAGACACATTTGAAATGCCATCATAGAGCATACAATTAAGTTAAGCGACTCCCAAAATGATGGCTAAAAAAAAACAATACTATAACAATTTGATTTACTAGCCAAAAGCTGGCAAAGTCATTAAATTTAGACAACACAAAAAAGAATAAAAGCAACAAAAATAATTGTGCAATATACAAGAAAAAACAACTAGAAAAAAGCAAAAATAAAATAAAGAAATACAACAAAAAATTGGGGAAATAACGTAGAAAAAAATGGAAGAATTGAAGGCGAAAACGCGCGAAATTTATGAGCCATCTTTGCGCAGTAACACGCACGCACATAACGAGCTATAACCAACACTAGAAAAGCCCCTAAGAGAGCGAGAGAGAGAGAGAGAGAGAGAGGAGAGAGAAGAAGTGTGACACATACATATAGACGTATGGAATTTCTAACAGTACTTTGTTTTAGTTTAGGGCACAATGGCGCACGGCCATCGTTGCCACACCATCGAGTCAATAAAACGCAGGCAACAACATAAAATGAACTGTAGTCACAAAATGGCGCCTGGGCATCATTCGCTTCCTATATATCCGGGCTATGGACCGAGCCTAGTGTTATGTAGTTACCCATTAAAGTTTGACCAGGATGCCTTAGCTATTTTCTCTGGATCAGTTTGCACTTAGTTGCAGTCGAGACGATGTAACTATCCCTTCCGTCCCACGCTTCCTCGACTGCTTTCAGAATCAATCATCAAGTTTAAACGCATTACACTGAGCGTTAAACGATAAGCAGCTTTGTTGCATGCTCTTCTCCGCCGCCGCCATCCTTAATATCTACAGATTGCAACGGAGTTTAGGGCAAGCTGCTGTTAGCTCTATCTAATGCCACATCATATACACACAGGACACATCCACACACACACACACACACAGTAGTGCTCTATCATCAACTTGAGCTATTTTATTGTGCTGCGACCTAAAAAACTGAAGCAATAATACGCTTGCTTGCCCCATGTTGCAATGCCGCTGTGTGTCGTCCACGTCTCTCTATAAGTATATACTATACTATATTGTATTGCATTGTATTGTATTGTGTGAGCTATACATACATATATATTTGTGCAGGATTTACGATGCATCCGAGTAGCAGCCACAGTAGCATCAACGTTGTCTTCATTTGAAGTACGGATAAAAGCAAATGGGTTCGACAAGGACAGATAGAAAACGAGCTGTTGTACGTAGGTCTGAGCAGTATAGAAAATCAGCAGCTTACTATAAATCACAAGTGCAAACGTAATGTTAGAAAATGCGAAGAAATTTTATACTCCAGACCAAAAATATTATCAGACTATTAAAGGCATATCAAACTCAATTACGAGCCGTTGTATCGAGCCACTTTAAAACTCCAAATGTGCAAGATTGGCTACAAAATGTTAACTAAAAAGACTTTTGAAACAACTGGAGGCGATTTCCAAGAGTGGTGAAGGCAAACATTTTAGAATATTGTACGCGGTGAGTTTGCTGAAAATTGCAAAGGGAGAGGGCTTAAGGAAAAAACATTTGAATAGTTTTTAATAACTTAAACTCTTATTTTTGCTCTTTTTATGTCTACTATGATTATTATGCTACCTTTATAATTCTTATAATACTTATACAAATCAAAATGTTAATTTTGCTATGGATGTGTTTAGTCTTATCTCCACTATTTAACTTATCTAAAAAATTAATTGATGTAGTTATTGAAGTCATATTTAAATAAAGGTCTTTAAAAACTTAGTGTGAAAAATACTAAAAGGCTTCAAAAACCTGTTATGAAAGACTTTTATTGATAATATAGAAATCTGTTTCAGCTAATGTTTTTGACGTGAATTTCTATTTTACAAACCCCACATAATTCATAAATTTCATAAACATAAACAACTATTAAAAGTGATTTATTTCTCATTTCCTTTTATATCAATTCTTATCTTTCTTTCCCTTTATTCACTTTTTACAGCATGCATTCTTACTCTTGCTGACTCTTGGAAAATATTTTATATATTTATGTCAATGCACTAATTCGAGTTGTTTCTTACGTAATTTTCCTCTATCTGTAATTAAATAGCCTGCCACTCTTATTCTCTTTAATATTTCAGCAACTTTGCTATCAGCTCGCTAAAGTTTTACACTCACACACACACACACACACACTTATTTGAAGCCCATTGAGTATAGGGTTTCCATTTGCTCAAACATAAAATGGAATGCTCTATACGCTTAGTGGGTAACACAACTTCCCTTTCTCTTCTCCCCTGCTCTCTCCTGGTTGTAGGCCACCGCATGGCCCACTTCCTGTCTGTGTGTGGTTACAAAACTATTTATTTAGTTGGTCATTTTGTTGTTATTTGTATTTGTAATAGACACGCATACACACATACACATACACGTTATAAGTTTGTGCTCTGTTCGTATCTCATGCCCAGCGCTCTCTGGTATTACTGGTATCTGTGTATGTCACCAGAGAGACGCACATCCGGTCAGATCTATAAATTTCCGATGGGTGTGTGTGTGTGTGTATGTTGTCGGTGAAATTGTGCGCGCATTTATTTATTGTTGGCGCTAACTCGCCAGGCCAAAAGTGTGGCAAAAACAATGAAAAGCAGCAACAGAAAAAAATGTATATACTAAAAATGATATAAAAATTGTGGCACGCTGGCCAAAGCAGGCAGACAGCCGTTATATCTGCCTCAATGTATCTATGGGTGTCTATCTCGCAATGTGTGCGAGTGTGTGTAACGATTATTGAAAAAGAAAAGGACACATAACAACAGCATGAAATAAAATACAAAAAAACAAAACGCGAGGAAACAAAACAAAACAAATGCAGTGCAAAAGCGGATATCAAAGTGCGATTTATTTTTATTAGTTTCGGATGTCAATGTGCGGGAAATTGAGAAATTAGAAAATATTATACACGCTTCTGGCTTGTTAACGCGCACCTAAATGCCACGACTCACGCACACACACACACACACAAAATCACAATTTATATAAGTATTTGTATGTTTTGTTAGCTGTCGACAACATTTCCCTTATATTTTATGATGTTATTTGATTTTATGGAGTTGCTTTTATGGCGCTTCTTGCTATATTCGCTTCCAATCCTATTGATCCACGTTCCTTTAAATGTTTTCTATTTGTTATTTTTAGTAAAAATATTCGTAAGTTTAAATGGCGCTGAAGGTATAGAATTAATTAAAAAATAATAAAAAGCCCTTTCGGCGGCTAATTAAAAACTATTACACATAATTACAAATAAACATATTTACAATATTTGTGGAAATTGTTTTGATTTTTCATTAAACGAAAAACATTTGTGAATACATCCCGAATGCAATCCAAATCATATTTTATTAAATTAAATTGTATTGCGTGGGGAATAACCAGTTTTTGTATCTCAAAATATAAATAATTTACATTTCAAAACATCCAGGAATAATAACTGTTTAGATATGAATTTACTGTGAAAACTGCATTATATTTTTTTTAATAGAAAAGACTTTTAATTATAATAAATTTGTTATTTAAATTTTTTCGTGATATATTTTAAGGGGATTTTAAAATATTAATTAGAGAATCATTGCTAAAGAAGTTTATTGTATTTCATATTTTCAACAAACTTAACTTTAAATAAATATTAAAATAAAAATAATTTCTCTTAAAAATATGTAAACTCTGATAATTTGAGCCCCATTGCAACCTAATCTTATCATCAGAATGCATAATTTGGGAGTCAACAACAATTAATTAACAACTGTATATCTGTGCAGATATTGAGAGTGAGAGAGATATAAAATCAATATAGTTTATGGTCACACAACAATTAGCACTAAAACAAAAATCAATGCGACAACAGCATAAACAACAATCATAAAATGGCCACCTCCTCTTGACCATTTCGAATAGGGCTAAAACTGTTTGCGTGAAATGGGTATGAGAGACTAATAAAATTAGACATAATTACAAGAGAACTGCCAACAAAGCACATAAGCTCACACACACGCACACACACACAGGCACACAAAAACTAATACAATCAATGGAGACAAACACACACAAATACACACGCACATATGCGAAATAACATAATTTGCTGGGCAGTACACAAAATACGAGTATTCCCGTTTAACTGTTGGAGATGGCGCGCAAAACTATTGTGAAACGTTGGCAAAAACTAACAACAAACACAAATATACTAGCTCACACACACACACACACACACATATAAACATAGATATATGAATTTACTACCAAAACATGTGTGAGGGAAGCCTTTTATTAGGAAAGTCTGTTGTTGTTACTCGTACGTGCTCCGAATTAGTTTTTTGCGATTTGAATAAAATTGTTTTGAATAAATTTGAATGCCACATGCACGCTCACATTCTGCCACATCCACACACACACACACGCACACACACACAGCCATAGACACACACACATCCAATTGGTAATTGGATCGGCATAGTTTTCCTAATAAATAGGCATTGCTTTTTTGTGCGCATCTCTGTGCTAACTATTTGTCTGTTGCACTCATTGCTCAACTCTTTGCTCGGCTGTTTGTAATTACCCGAAACTTATCAGCTAAAAAGCTAAACAAACAACAGAGCACATTTCATGCGGTTACCAAATTGGCCAAAAGCCCTGCAACCAAATTGTGTTGCATTTGAAGCGCAAGCTGTGTGTTCACGATACAACATTGATGTTTCAATATTGCAGCAGTTGCAGATGCAGATGCACAGCTTGCCACATTGCAACATGGTTGTGCAACATACCACACGGAAATATTTAAAGTCATTTGGTATGAAAGATAAAATATAGTAATTAAGTAGAATCATAGTTAAACTAAAAAAAACTAATCATACATATTACATTTTAGAATTAAAAAAACTAAAGCTGCTATCTATTTTAATATACAAATACATTTATAAGAAACCAAGTTGCAACTTTATATTTATTTAATTAATTAAGATAAGTTTATGTCTGTGAAGCTCAGCTAAAAAATATATTAACATATGTTAAATATATTATAACAAATAAATTTAAATTATAATAAAGTATATTTAATGAATAAGATGTTGTGACTAGCGCATTAATTTAAAAGACTAGTCTTGTATCGCTAGGATTTAAATCTTAATAAATAAATAAAATCAAATCAAAGTCCATTTATAATTAGCTGCTGCTCGAAAAAGTATATTATGCTAATTTCAGTAAAACTCCAGACGGAATATCAAATGAGATAACAAATTTGCTTGGAATATGCAAATTTCCTTTTGAATATTGGCTTTGTTTGCTTGAAATTTTATTGCGCTGATTTGACTCAAAACTAAAAGTAGGCTTTGACATTTTTTATGGCAAACATATTTTCAAAAACAACTTTAAAATTGTTTACTAACTCTGCTCGCTATCAAATATAAATTATGCTATTTATACTGGCATTATGTTGTCATTCAAATTTGATCAGATATTGAATGTTGGAAATTTGTCAGTGCATTTTCACTATTTGACAACTTGGCATTCCGATGTTCAACTTGAATTGAATTCTACTAGGAATGAATAGGCGCAGAATAAACGCAGCCACGCCTCAATATACACACACACAAACACGTACATTGAAAATAACCACAGTTCAATTGATATGTACATTTGTATGTACATACCATAGATGGTATGAAGCATGCAGTAAGCCAAACAAAATTCCACGCATGCCTCCTCTATGGGAGAGTTCCCACTGACCGGCCTCGATGAGAATGCAACCATCCAAAATTTTGCACATATCGCGAACAGTATTTTTTTTTTGTCCGTCTCCGTCAGGCTGTAATTGAAGCAATAGAAACAAGCATTTGTGGAAGGGACCTCTTTCCCCTGCCGGACCACGACTTACCGCCTGGGAAATGCTATCAATATTGGCTTGTGAACACTTTTTAAAGCGCCTACACAAAATGGAAATATATACAAATGTATGTATGTGTGTGAGTGGGTGTAAGAGTGTGTGAGTCTGTGCTGTTGGCAAATACATGGCATACGTTTGTTTATCAATTTGGACTGGGGAACAAGGGAACCGCAGTCCAGAAAACGATGTCAGCTTGGGTCCCATTTGGTCGGCAATTGCAAATCTATGGCTCGAATTTGAGTTCGTTATGGAGATTTGCTGTAAACTTGCCTCTTGCCAATTAGCGCAAATGTAAATGTAATTTCGTAATTTACTTATTTCAGTTTTTTTTTTAGGGTGCGATGGCAGCACAAATTTAATTAAAATGTGCGAGAAAAACACTTGGGGAAAGTGTTGAAAGAGAGCGTGAAGGGGAAGAGGATGTGTTTCCTCTCGCTTTCTTGGCACTTTCAATAACAAATATAATTTAGGGATACACAAATAAATTTGGGTGTCGTACGCAAAATACATAAATAAAGAGGCGTTTAAAAGCTTTTATATTAAATATTCATGAGAGACGTATAATTAAATTATGCAAAGGCTGCGGCCGCGTGCCAAAACTTATAATATTTTCATTTACCAAACTGGCAAATGTTCAATAATAGTTTCAAGCCACTGAAACTGAGAGTGAAAGGCAGAGAGAGAGAGAGAGAGAGAGAGAAAGAAAGCGGCCAAGTGAGTGAGAGAGAGTAGGTGCGAAATTAAGTTGTTATTTATTTGATGGGGTTGAGATTTTGTTACAAGTTTGTTTAGGCTGAGCCAGAAAAAAAGGTTCAATTAAAGCAAACGAAAAATTCAATTAAAACTTTCGACGCCTTATCTAAACTAAGCATCTTTCATCTGAGCTCAGCCTAGTTTAACAATTACGTCTAAAAGGTGCCTAAACTTTCGGCCAGGCTAACAGAAACTTATGACGTCGCTTGGCTTTAAGGCAATGCGCCAAAAATAATGCTCTGCAGAGCATCGTTAGTCATAGAAGTCGCGACCTTAAAATTTATGGAAAAACTTTAGAAGAAAAATTTCGGAAAAACAATTGATTTGCTCGTATATGAAGACTTCTTAAAGATGGAAGACTAGCCAAGTAGGTCGAACGCTTAGCTTAATTATTTTTGATTGAAGAGGGATTCCCCAACTTTAAGGCATGTTTATCAGCTGGCAGCATGGCTGACTCCTTTTAACTTGAACGCCACGGGTGTGCAACTCTAAAAGCAACAATACAAGCAAAGAGAAAAAAGAAAAACTGAAAATATTTGCAAATAAAACGGCTAAAATGTGGCGGAAGTAAGCTGCCCTGGGTTGCAAGCTGCAAGTTGCCAACTGGGCAAATGCATTAAACTAAGCGCTACGTTAAGATGCCACGACTTGAACGTGGACATTTAAGGACCAGCCAAGTAGCTGTCCATCTCCACTTTGTTGTCTCCTCTATCTAGAATTTTGCATTTGTATGCAATTCGCGTTTGTCTTCTGCTCAGTTTATTCCATTCGAGCCAAGCCAAGCAGGTCCATTGTCTAAGCCATCGTCTGACATCATTTTTTTGCACTATGAATATATAATTCCATAATCTCATTAGATGCTAAACTAAAGGCGACAGCAAAGTAGCTGCAAATTGTTGAAAGGAAGGTGTCTCTACATCCATTGAATATTGAATAGCATAGTTGATGCATATACTCATTAAATAATTCCCCTTCAGCAAATTGTGCAATTTTAAAAGAACAATAAACTTAAACGCTTTTTATTATGTATATAGAAGATAAACTAAATATATATACGCTGTTAGTTTTTCAGAAATTGCCATTAATATTGCCTCTAGCTATATTTATGTAAAGTAAAAGTAATTCGAACATTTCCCGTTTGATGTTTTAACAACTTGTCAAATAATGTCTCAAGGCATATGAACTACATATGCTTGAATTAATTGCAAATGAACTTCGCTTATTGCTGTCAGATCATTACACAAAGATGAAAAGCTGACTTTCTCTAGAAATTACCTTCAAAGTAAAATATTTTATACGAGACATTTTAATTCACTTTTCTTAAATGTAAATTCCTTAAGAAGTAGTTTCCAATCATAAATCACACATCACTGCCATTCAGAACAAACAACATACATATGTATCTCAATTGCTTTTCTGTCAGTTAAAACCATTTTGGCTTTAGTTTTCCACCTTTAAATAGCTACAAATTAAGCTTTTCTTTAAGCTTTTTTGCAACAATTTTGAAACAACGACAATCATAACGTTGACACAAAATTGCTTTACCTGTTGTTGATTATCAAAACTGGAGCAACTGTAGTCCTGTCGAGTAGACAAATAACAGTAGCATTTTGGGGAAAGTGGGGGGGGGGCACTTAATGCAAAAACAATTTGGCAATGAGGTGCACTCTTAAGTGACGATATAAGCAGAGCGCCAAATGCAAAGCACAAGACTGAAACTAAGCCTGAACGGGTTTTGCATGAAACGAGGCTGTCAGGACAGAAGCTTCTACTGTCAGTCTCTTATGGTTTGTCTGACCACAAAATGGGGCGTCATCTAATGAGTGGTGCAGCAGGATGCTGACTGGATGTTGTTAGGAGGTCATTGAGATGAGATCCATTCAACTGTCACTTACGTGTGTGCTATGCTAACAGTTGTGGGCTCCATACTCCATACTCCAACTCCAGCTCTTACTTTCTGTTCAGTCTCTGGCTGATGCTGATAGACGACAACGACCAAGCGACCAAACAACGAGATGAACTTCAAATCGAGCGTGAATTTTTGGGTTAACAGTCATTGGGTATGGTCGCTTTCTCGACCATTGAAACAAAGCAAGCGAAGAATCATGTCAGATAAAGCTAAAACTGAGCCCGCTTTCTGTTGGCACGGGGCGTATACTTGATATTTTGCCAGACATTATGTCATTCAACTTCAACTGCAGCTTGCATTTAATTGCAAAAGTACAATTTATTCTCTATTAAAGCTCTGCTGAAATTCCCAATTAGACATGTTAAAGTCAAAACAAACATGAGCATAGCACATTTGTCTGCTCAGAGCTAAGAACACTGAGTAAACCAATTATTCTGCAGTGGATGTCGTTGCTGTTGTTGTTGTTGTTGCTGCTGATGTGAGTTGTTTGCATTTACACAATAATCGTAACAATAATTGCATTTAAAGCAAAGCCCAAAATATGTTGCGACAGCAGCAGCAGCATCAAAATATGCAAGAAATCTGGCCCCAAATTGTATGCTACACAAATTTGCAGCTGTTAGCCAGACATCCCCGGCTGTCATCCCCCCCCTTCCGGTTGCTCTCTACAGCCCATTTATGTCTCTCTCTGCCTTTTGTTATTTTTAATTATATTTTATGGTAATGTGTGTGTGTGCTGACAAGGCACACGAAATGTTTTCCCAAAAATGTTTTAGAATTCAGTATTGTACAATGCCAACAGTTGACATGAACGTTCCGTTGAGCAGGTGTTAGTTTGTCCACACCCACACCTACACCCATACCCACACCCACACCCACACACACACACGCATATGCAAATTGCGTGCCCAGTTTTCTAACATATTTCTCAGTTCCACAAGTCCACAGACCATCACATCATCGCATTGTTCCCATTGCACAATACATAAAATCAAAATATATATATATATATTGCAACACGGCAAAAAACATCAACGCAAACTTTTTTAATAAATTTCATTCGTGTTTGTCTGTTGATATGTATGAGTGTATGTGTGAGTATGTTTTATTCACATTTCGTTGGGCGGGCGTGTAAAGGCAAAACGAAAATAAAACGGTCAAAAAAGGCAACAAAATATACAAAAATGTTAATAAAAAACAATAATATTAAGAAAATATATATGCAAAATTAACAACAACACCCACAACAATACCAGCAATTATTATTAGCCTCAATGCAACAAAAAAAATAACTGTTTCCGGAAATTTGAGTTTGTTGTATTCCTGTATTTCCGCATTTCCTGTTCCCTTTTCATGTAATTTTTATGCTTACCTTTTGCATTGGTCAAAATATTTTTAAACGAATGTGTGAGAAAGAGGAAAGAGAGAGAGAGAGAGAGCGAGGGGATAAAGCTTGGTAAATATATGTACGCACATGTAGCAACAATTTGCCCGAAAACTTTTATGCATGTGTAAACATTTTTTAGGAATATACATATTTTATTTTTATTTTTATTTTTTTTTTTTTGGTTTTTTGGTTGCGCTTCCGATTTGCAAATTCCATTCAAAGTTTCGATGCATAAATTGGGAGCGCTTAAGCAACGAAACATATGCAAAGAATGTATGCGAATGAATGAGTGTAGAAAGTTTTACAATGAACAAAACTGAACATGAAAATGAAAAGTAAATCTTTTTTCAATCAGCAATGCATCAAATATTAATCCTACATGCTATTGACAATCGATTCTGGTCTTAAAGTCAGAATTGTCAATGTCGCGTTGGACTGTAATACATACAAATTAAATGCTAACATTTAGTTTGGTAAAAAAATTAAAACTGCTTAGCAAATTTTTATAAATAATATTTAAATAAACTTCGACTTCTTTAGATAATTGTTTTGCAAAAATATTTCTTTTTTTTTTGCACAGATTATTAAGTAAACTTTCAAGCTGAATTTTCTAGCTTACTATTTATTTTAGTTTTAAGAAATCCAATAACTTCTATCTCCATGAACTTTTTGAAATTTGTAGATACATTTTTATTTTATTTTTACATCTTTGCTCTCTCTTGGAGCTACAACAAACTTGTAAAGTAAACAACATAATAAAAGATATAAATACTTTTGTGTTAAGTAATATTTTAATTTAAAGCTTATATCTGCTTCTAATTAAAGTTGGAAATTTTCTTCCCTTCTTAGAACTGTCGCCTTAAGCAGTTTTATGTTGTCTTCATTTAACTAGAGTCAAAAATAGTTTTGAAAATAATATTGTATGGTATTTAATTACCAAGCAGTGAGTCGCAACTTTGACGGTGCTTAAGTGCTGAATTTTCAGCATCATTAAAAGCTAAATGATATCGCGAATTGTGTTGTGCGCAACAACAACAAAGAATGACAACTACAACAACCATAGCTCTACAAAAACTTGTGGCTGACATTGAAGCTTTTCAAATTCAATAGCTGAAAGAGTAGGGCGTTTTGGAGTGTGAATTTCCCTGGCGCTTTTCAGCTCTCTCAATCTTTCCTCTCTCTCTCTCTCTCCCTCCCTCTCTCTCTCTCTCTCTTTCTCACTTTCAATGTGTGTGTGTGAGCGGAATTGCGTTTAAGTAGCGTTTGTTAAGTACAACACGCTTGACATCATTATCTCGAATGCCAACAAAATGGGCGTTGCTGCTGCTGCTGTATGTTGCTGGCATCTACTGCTGCTGCTGCTGCTGTATGTTTATTATGTTGTTGGATGTTCAAGTTTGCCCTCTGATTGACAACTTTTGCAACTTTTCGCCACTGTTGTCAATTGTCGCTTAAATCCAATTTTACACATACGCCGCAAGAGTCGTAAACGGCATTTTAAACATCAGCAGCCTCAACATTATTGGCAACGTCATCGTTATCTGACAGTTTGAGGGCACCCAAAATGTATCAGCCCGTTAACGGCTTCGTCTTGTGGTACAAGAAGAGAGAGGCGAGTGGCAAGTGGCAGGAGTGTGGTAAGTGGCAAGTGGCAAGTGGCAAGAACTTTCTGTGACATGTCACGCACACTTTGAACGGAACTGAGAAACTTGAACAATTTTCTTTCATATTTAGCTATCTGTGAAAGTTCTTAATAAATTTCTCAGCGATAATTTCATGAGAATTTTAAAAGAAAAGTCATTGTTGACTCGTTTCTTATAAAGTGATAAATTTAAATTGCTATAGAGGCGTATTTTTGAAAATCAATTTGTATGTCCATTAAATCTGTCTCTATTCGTTATTCGTAATCTTGCAATCTTATAACTTTATTATATCAAAATATAGTTAAATATTCAACAAAGGTCAAATTGATCAGCAGTAAGTTTATCTTTACATTAACTGAATGTATACAAAATTTGAGTTATTAAAAAAACTCCTAAACTTTTCTATACTAAGGTTTTTCTTTAGATAAATTTATAAATTTCAGTTTCTGTTCACGCTCTCTCTTGTTAAATAATTATCTTTGATTTTAACATGCTTTTAACATTTTAATGCATTACACAACTGATTTTAACATTTTAATGCATTACACAACTTCTTAAGAAGGATATTCTACTTTCGACATCTGCAAACTAGACAAAAATTTACTTTAATTATAATAAAATATAATTCAATTTAAGAAAAATTCAAGCTAACCACCTTTGCTTTATAAATATATTAAGGTTAAAAAAAGGCGACACCTTTAAGTCAAACCTGACGCTGATTGCTCGGAATCTGTGTTAGCTCGGAGTAAAGTAGATGATGCTCACAATTGGCAGCATATGGCCAATGTACACGCTCCATTTATCGACACCAGATTGTCAAATGAAACTGGAGCAGGAACTGAAATGGTGGAGGTGAAGTAGGAAGAGTGGCATGAGACATCCCACTCAATTCAATTAAAATGGAGCACCTAATTTTATGCCAAGTTCAGCGCAACCAAAAAGTGCCAAACAGGCTGCCAAATCAAAGGAAACGGAAGGAAGGAAGGAAGAAGAACGCGCTGTGACAGGCAACAGCTGCTCGAGAATATCCTGTCTGTGCGTATCTGTGTGTATTGGTGTATATGCCATGCATGCGATATGAGTCAATAATATTGTAACAGCTGTCTGTTTGGTTAGGTTTCCCTCACCGTCCGTCCGTCCGTCTGTCTGTCTGTCGTTCTGTAAGAGTGTGCTGCCAATTTTAAATGGAAATTTAAATGTGCCACACTCAGGGCAGAAGGTGAAAAAGTAAAATACCTGTCAGTTGCTCAGCCAACGGCATATCGAATTGAATGCAAAATGGCGTCTGATAATCAAAAGCAGCACTCACTATTTAACAGTTGATTTGCCATAAGCTCAACGCCAAAACGAAACTAGCTCATACAACAAGCATGCTAAAATATATATACTACACATATTCAAGTAAGATGAATGCAAATGCGTATATGGACATTTGTATTGCAATCTTATTCAAATTCACAAATGTAGTTTCGACATTTATTGAAAGCATTTTATGATTCATAAAAGCATCTTTCGAATTGGCGTACATCT
Source organism: Drosophila putrida (assembly GCA_037043535.1). Taxonomy (NCBI): domain Eukaryota; kingdom Metazoa; phylum Arthropoda; class Insecta; order Diptera; family Drosophilidae; genus Drosophila; species Drosophila putrida. The sequence goes on from JBAMBI010000465.1 coordinate 823,251, forward strand.
ATAGTTTATGATATTAAACTTAATTTAAATTCCAATAAATGCAAAATCTGAAGCAAATGCATTTAAAATAGTCCATTATACTTAAGTACTTAAAGTCATCGCCAGTCAGAATCCATGCATAGAAAACCAATATTTTGACACTGCAATAAAAAGAGCGAAAAGAAAAATTATATTTACGATAATTGTGAAGTGTTTTTGACCATTATTCATTAAGTTTAAGTTGCAATATATAAAAAACAACATTTATTTTAATTAATTTAATATTTAAAATTTATTTTATTTTGATACACGCTTCAGTTATTATCCTATAATCTATTCTGCTGCTTGTTTTTTTTGATATCCCAACACCTAGTTTCTTAATCTACCTTTAACATGCTTTATTAATTTCACTGAAATTTAGTTAAAGCCAGTGAAACATCGATTCATTTAATAATAGCAACAATAATCGTTAAAGAGAAATTCTAAAATTGTAATTGGCCTAAAGTCAGTGAAATTAGTTAAATGAATTGCAGTTAACGAATATAATTGAAAGCAACTTCATTGGCAGCTCATTACGCAGGTCTTTAATATTTGAAAGCATTACAGGTGCGTTTATTTCATTACCCCCCCCCCCTTACCTGTTTCTACCCATTTTCTCACTCATTTTCGTTGTATTTTCTTTTGCTTTGTCGCGTCTTTGCCAGACTTTGTTTTACGCTTCAAACAAATGTCTCTCAGTCAGCCAGTCTGCCAATTCTTACTGACCAGGTCGAAAGCAAGAAATGAGAGTGGAAATTATATGAAGAATTTCTACTCGTAGTTTGGCAAAGCAATTACGAGGAGCTGTAGGAACTGCTTGAGTCTGCTCTATGGTGGTGGATATCTTTTGGCAGACAGTTTTGGGACCACACGACAATTTGTTTTGTGTGTGCGTGTGCACAATTTAGGAGAGAAGTGCTACAGGGGAAGGGAAGGGCAGAAGAACTAGCGCTAATAGCTGGCATTGCTTTTAATTGGCTCTCATTAAAATTAAAAGCAGCAGCAAATTGAATATGAGACCAGCTCAACTCAGCTCCATTTGTGTTAACCCCAAAGTGACAAAGAGGGAGAGAGAGAGCGACAAAGAGAGAGACAGATAAATAGAGACAAAAAGAGTCTTTGGACAGCTGCTCTAGCTGTTTTTCCAGCTATTTACTGATTTTTCGGTTAGTTCGTTGATTTTTATTTCGCCCAAAAGCGTTTTCCAGTTGCTTTTTAATTGCCATACTACAGCGCCCGGCAAACTTTAGTCGCTAATTTGTTTGGCTATTTGCAGGCACTCCAAAAGCATGTGAGTGTATGTTTGTGTGTGCGAGTGTGTGTGTGAGTGTATTTTCCCACAACTGTTTGGTGCCAAGAAATGAAATTGAATGCATCAAAGTTGAGAGTTTGGCCCAGACAAAAGTTGCAAGTTCAACTTTAATGACTTTTTGGTGGAAGTTGCAAAGCAACGTTCCACATGTGGTATGTGGCATGTTTAAAATTGCAACTGATTGCGGTACAGTGAAAGTTATTTATTTGAAGTTTATGTTGACAGCATTAGTTTAACTTGCACAGAAGAAGTTCATTTTTTTTTTGAGGGAAAATCATGAAATATTAAAAGTGACAAGGAAAAGAAACGAGGCTCTAAGCGTTAAAAATGCATTCAAAACTTGCTTTAAAAAATTCCTAAGAAAATGTTTTAAGATACGAAAAACTTAATTTAATTATAATCTGCAGATACTCAAGTGTTTTATATATTAATTTAAAAATATCCAGAATTCCTTTTGAGGTTTATTTCATTTTGTTTCCGTATGCCAAAAACATGTTCTCCCAGACGTCTAGAGCCGTGGGGGATTTCAGCACAAATTAAACAAACAGAGGCAGGAAAATAAATTGAAAATTGCGCATACGCAATATGGAAAATTGGAAAAGAGAAAACTTAAAGCTACAGCTTAAGTTTGTTTGTGTTATTTTTCAATTTGAGGTAAAAGTGGAGCAACAGGAGCCATAATCTAATGTGGAAGTCAATTCCTGCAAACAAAAGTGTGTTGTCAATGCCAATCAAAATGTCAAAGTGCGAATTACATAGAGTTAGGCAGAAAGACAGACAGACAGACAGGCAGACAGACAGACAGACAGAAATAGAGTGTGTAGGAAAGGGAAAAGAGACAGATTTAAGGGAACCAACGAAAGGAACTGCAAGTAAAATGAAAAAATCTAACCAAGCAGCAAATGCGGCAAATAGGATGAAAGCCAATCGAATTTAGCAGTTGGTCCAAGGATATAGGTATTAACAAATATGTAAGGCACCCGACGAGAGAGGGACAGGTGAGCAGAAATGGATAGAGAAGGAGATAGAGAGAACGTATGTTCTGCTTGCCTGGAATTTACAGTTAACGAAGCGTGAAGTTGGAGTCGCAAGAGTCAAACAAACACACGGCGCGCGATAGAGAAAGCGACAATGAGAGAAAGAGTCAGATATAGAGAGAAACAGACAAACAGTCAGAGAGTCAAACAGTCTGACAACAAAGCCAGAACGAACGATAAAGGAATTCAATCGAAGTCCTTGTCTAGTTGACAGCATTGAGCGTAGCAAATATTTATAAAAAAAAGGAGAAAAAAACAGAAAAAAGAAAAGGATGGAAAACCGAGTCGGCAACAAGGCCTGTTCCGATCCGACCCCAAACTGGTAGCTAAGCCAAAGTGCAAATATTGTCAGGACAACGTTTGCTGTTTGATTTTGCAGCCATGAGATTATCATCAGAAAGCCATTAGAATTTTTATTGAATTCCGCACGCACACCACACAACAGTCACTCCTTCAATATTGACACACGCAACACACAGCAGCAACAACAACAACAGCAACAACAGCAACAACAACACCAAGGGGGATGGCAACAACAATACAAGATTATTTAAGCCACAATGAATTATGTGCCCTTAGGCCGGATAAATCGAAATCCAGACAACACTTTCACGCGCATTTTCGTTAATCATCTGGGATTAGTTCTAATCAAGTTGCGTTCAGTTCGATGTTGCATTGTGTTATTGGATTTGAATTGAGTTCGTGTGGAATTTCAATTAAGGCAAACCGAAAAGCCCGATCCACAACCCAATCAGACAATGCCAAACGCCAGACGCCAGACGCCAGACGCCAGACTCTGTGCTAAGTTAATCTTTTATAATTAAACTGATTTAGCAACACATTGGAAAGCTGCTGCTGCTGCATTGACTTGTTAGCATAATTACGCATTAATATCGTACATTCTCATTCCCATTCTCATTCCCATTCTCATTCTGGAGCAACTAATTCAAATCTATGGCCGCAATGAACTGGACATTCATTGGACATTCTATGTACATATTTACAACAGTATACTGTATACTAGACCTAATTGAAATTTAGTTATGCTTCTAGGTATCTTCCTGTTGATACTGTTTCTGTGCTCCCAAAAGGTCAAGAGTTCGTTAAGCTGGTCAATTTAAGTAATGTTACTCATGGTGTGCCCTCTGGAAACATGTAGTCTATGTACATTGTGTGTACTGTCTGTAGTATGCCTAATGATCATTTGAATTGTAATAACGCTTCGAATATATGTACATTCAAATTAATTAGTCATTTGCCCACTGACCACTCCAATAAATGTCAAACTATTGGCATAAGCTCCTAGCTCAATTCAGGGAGGAAAGACGGAGAGTACCAAGAAGGGAAAGGCAGTGTTATTACAGAATAGCTAAAATTCTAGCCAAGTTTATGCTTAAGACTCGACTGTTTTCTGTGTAAAATTAAATTTAAAGCCATGTTTTTGCTGTTATTTATCGTTGTTATTGCTACTTTGAATTTTATAAATTTATTGCTGTAAAGTCAATAAGTCACTGAAGTCTAAATTATTCCTCAAAACTACTTTTAATAAACAGAAATTAATTTTATGTCTCATGTATGATTTAAATGAACATATTACAAAATAATTGCAGTCAAATTAAAATATTTAAAATTCTTATTCAAATTCCTCAACCAGATCATATGTATTTGACTACTTTGCAATTTGAAATTCATTAATCGTTACGCTCTATTTTAAAAAACATTGAAATTTTGACAATTTTTAAAAAAATCTTAAACACTAGCAGATGAAATAATGTATTATAATCCCATTGTACTTCTGTGTAACCTAAACGAGACTTCTTTTAGACACATTCTGTTTTGGCTTGACATTTATTTGCTGTTGAATGAACGCTTTGTCAATTATCGTATCACCTCATCATTATTAATTGCTATTCAATTTCAAACAAAAGAATTAAATTGAAAATTTATGCAAAGAGAGAATTAGTCAAAAGTTATAAATGTTTTTGGCACCTGAATAATTTTGTGCAGTCTTTTGTTTTGCAAAATGTTTGCATCGAACTATTATTTATTGTTTGTTTCTTGCACTATTTATGCCAAATGCCAAATACAGATACAAGTTTTGTTATTTAGAGGTTAAGTTAGAACAAGAAATTTTAAATGAATAGGAAAACTCATAAGATTTAAATTATGCCCAAAAAGAAACTGACAAATGCAGTTGCATGAAGCAAAGTTCACTGACTTTCTGCCTTGAGTGAAAGGCAAGCAAGAAAGCAGTCGAAATGCAATAACTTGGCCAATTGGCAAATTCGTTTCAAGAGCTTTACCGAATTGGCAACAAAATGTGCTCAAAGAGCATTGCCATTGGCATTGCTTAAAACTTGGCACAACAATAACATTTGGCTGAAGCAGACAAAAAAAAAACAGCAAATAAAATACTTATGAGGAAAGAAAATTTTCTAGGAAAATATATACATAAAATTTAATCCACTTCAGGAAAAAAAAACAAACTTGACTGAAGAACAATCTCAATCTGATGGTAGATGGTAGATTTCGGGTGATGTAGACGAAAGTAAATGCTTGAGCGCACTGCTTTCACTTGAGCATCGCCAGCAATTTTTATTTTGGCGCTGGCGCGAAGAAAATATATTACCATATCGATATGCGTAATAACTTGGCAATAAAAATAAATCTCAGCACAATGCTATAAATACAAAAAACATCAGCACAAATGCGTTATAAATAATACTGCGATTGCCGTATTACAAATTCATTTCGGAAGCGCCAAACTCCAAATACTTTCAGCAGACAAACAAATAAACAGACAAAATGGACACACAGACAGACAAACGGACTGATGGACAGACAAAACAAAATGTTCACATCAAAAGCTAGCAAATGCAGATTGGAAATCATTATGGAGCAATGCTCAGAATGGCGGCCGGGGCTTTGACGTAAATTTAGCCGCTAATATGAATATTGTCGTGAAAACGGAAATGAACAAATGTTTACCGCCTCCCACAACTTCAATGCCGTGCCCATTCACTCCACCTCCTTTCACGCCCCCCATTTTCATACGCTCCTCGTTTTATGCCCAAGAAATGAAGCATGCGAGATTTCATAAAAAGCGCAAAGAAAGTGAGTAAATGTATTTCTTGTTGATTGGCTTTCGCTTCCTTGCCAGGATATTGATAACGGTTTATGCGCGAGACAAGTGAGCGGGGCGGGGCGGGGCCGGGCAGTAAGCAGGGTCATCCAACGAAAACTTCAGTTTCATTTGATGCAGAAAAATTGCTGGCAATACGTAAGTGCTTCATGGTAAATGAAATATACAAACGCTTCGCTGCGCATTGTATTGCCTTCAAGTTAAAGTGAATGTTCACTGCTGCTACTCTCGATGCCCGAAGACTCTGACACTCAAACACCCAGTACTCAAATACTCGATATTCAAAGGAGAGAATGTATATCTTTGCACAAAATTGTGGCACACTTACTCTGCTTTCCTCTCTAGTCTCTTGTTTGTCTCTGGCAATTTGTAAAGTGATTTCATAAATAATTTCATTAATATTTGCGCATTATGCTAAGCAAATGCAATGACCTTTGACAATATTAAAAGCTACGTTTTCTCTATCAATTCGGATACAATTAGTTTAGAGCCGAAAATACGAAAATTCAATAAGTGAAGCTTGCTGTTAAAGATTCAGAAATATTAATTTCTTATTTAATTTCTTTATGAAATTTGTTTCCTTTTGCTACAAGTTTGAGATTATTTTTAATTTACTAGTCACTATAATAGAAATTGGAAATAGGGTTGAACATTTTATCATCTAAACAAATTTATAATTAAATTGACTTATATAATTTAATTTTTATTTTTAAGGAGAACATTTTATGTTTTGTTAATTTTCATTTCAGTTCCTTAATATATGTTTTCATTTATTTAAATCTGAGGTTGCCTCTAAATGCGTTAATAAATTTAAAATGACTAACAAGTAGCTGCTGGAGAATTTTCTTAAAGGGAGCTTTTAGTTGTATACTTAATATATAGTTTCAAAATACAGTAAAATTCAGTTTCAAATGTCTCCAAGCTCAATATTTTACATCATATGCATATTTATCTTATTCCTCAACGTATATATGTGTTTACCATCTAGTATCTATAATGAGACTCATTCCTTGCTTGGCTGTCGTTGTCTTAAGTTTTCAAGTTGATTTCTTATCGCACTGCACTTTCTTATCTTTAACTTTTAGCTGTATACTTAATATATAGTTTCAAAATATAGTTAAATTTCAGTTTCAAATGTCTCCAAGTTCAATATTTTACATCAAAAGCATATTTATCTTATTCCTCAACGTATATATGTGTTTACCATCTAGTATCTATAATGAGACTCATTCCTTGCTTGGCTGTCATTGTCTTAAGTTTTCAAGTTGATTTCTTATCGCACTGCACTTTCTTATCTTTAACATGCACATTTTGCAGTCACACACACTTGGAAACTCACTCACATTCACACCCGTTTAAGTCTGCGTAAAGCCACGTCAGTCATGGACGTGTTTCTCTTGTCGTGTCATGAGGCTTATCAAAATTTACAGCTGTCCTCAGTCTTCCTCCTCCCCTCTCTTCGGTATGTCGTCAGTTGTCTGTTGTGTTTGTTAGCATCTTCCATATTTTGTTTATTTGTTTGCCTTCGCCTCAGCTATAATATTTCCACATGAAATTAATTTCTCAAGAGCTCAAGTGCACATGTGACGAGCACACACACCACACACACTCACACACGCACACACTCATAGCATATTCCCTTTTCTAAACACTAGCTGCAAATATTATACGTACTCTCTTCTATATATACTATAAACATACGTATATATATTTTGTAAATATGCTCATATGCATTATTTTGACGTCCTCGTTGTGAAATCTATTCAATCTGTGCCAGTGACATGTGTTTGTTGTTTTTGTTGTTATTCCAATTGTTGTTGTTGCTGTTGGTGAGATTAGTTAAGTTTGTTGTTGTTGTTGTGACCATTTTGTATTATAATAACTCTGAAGATAATTCAAATGTAGCTCAGGCTGTTGATGTGCAAATTGCCATTAAAATGTTTTCTTCAATTTCGTTGAGTTGATGGAGCTCGACACACAGAAAAGATATGAGATTGTTATGCAAATAGAAAAGAGAAAACTAAAATGAAAAGGACTTTATATACATTTGGTTTAAGAATTGTAGTTCAAGCTGAATACAGCAGTAATAATAATAAATAAACTTGCACTTAAAACACCTGATTTTGTTAAGATTACAATTAAAAATGGATATTAGATAGAGATGCTGCCAACATACATCTTTTTACCTCATTATTCTTTTCTAAATTACAATGTCAAACTAACTGTTAGTTAAAAGCTTTCTTAACTACAACTCTACTATAAGTTTTTCCTCTATCAAATAAACTGAAAAATGTTGTAATGTTATCACACAGCTTGAATTTTTCTGGTCGCATATATAACTGTCCCACGAAAATGCAATTAAATGTGGCTACAGACACATCGCACTAAAACAAACTCATTTGTCAAAGAGCTTGGAGTCCTGTGTGTTCTCCATCTCCCCCCTCGATAAATTCACTTAATTTAGCTTACTGGTCTCATTCTGTGGTTGGGTGTGTAGACATTCGTATATACACTTCTTATATGAAGTTGAATAATTTTTGATATGCCCACAAGGTGTTTATTAGCAACACGGGAATAATGTGCGTATAAGTAATATTATACAGCAGGTTTTTTGTTGTTACTTGTATTATTTCTCTTTTGTTGGATGCTGCCTTGGGATATTACTCATACGTCGTGTGCGCCACCGCAAATACTCTGAGCCTCTTAAGAGGCCACTAAAAGCCAAAAGTCATAAAAGCAACAAAAATGTATACGAAATAAGTGAAAATGCCGCCGAGTGGCGTAGCAGACAAATGAAATAAACTACAGGAAAAGCGCAAAAGGTGCACCTCAACAAGGGAGTACGAGGACAAGGGCGAATGCGGGGGCGCCAAGGGCGTTTTTTGGTATGAGGCTGGCTAAGTAAAGCAACAATTATGGCTAAGAGGCTGCCACCGACATGGCGACGGCGTCAATGCAGACAGTCAGAAGTCGTCAGTCGTCAGTCGTCAGTCGCCAACAGTCGGCAGTCTGCAGTCGGCAGTCGTCCGTGGGCTTTAATAACACTTAGCCAAGCCGAAATGAGGACGCGTCGACGCGTCGGCAACAACATCATCATCTCTTTTAACAGCCAAGTGACGAATTGAAGCTAATATATACAAACAGCCTCACATATTTACAAACATTCAGCTGTATAAGTATACTTGAACATATATTAATGGTACCTCCACACCGTCTCAATCTTGGATTGTTATACTTTTAAAGAAGGTCGTTCCATTCCTTCTGCGGGTTCGTATTTTTTATGCTTTGACTTTTGTTTGTTTATCCTCTTTTTTCATTCACATTTTAAGCTTTGTGAGGCATAAAACAGCTCACGTAAGTACAACAACTAACACAGAGAACAACAATAAAACAACATAAATATATTTATAACAAGTTCAATTGCTGTCCCAATACTGAAGCTCGGCTTGCAGCCTTTTAAAACAGGAATAATTTAAATTAAAGACAATTTATAATATTTATAATACAATATAAATTAAAAATAAAAATATCAATTTGAACATATTGATATGAATTGAGACTAATATTACAAAATATTTGAAAAGACTTTTTCTTATCTTCTGTTATTTTAGCTGAGACAAATTAGGCTAAATAAAAATTCACATTAATAGAAACTTTTTTTTAAATGAGTCAAGAAGATTTTGTTCTTAGTATAAGAACCTAATTTATGGTTTTAAAGTGGTATTTTTTTAGGAAATTTTTTTCTATTTACAGAACTAAATAAATACAGCAGATCCTTGTTGTTTTGATAGCAAAGTTAAAATAATAATTCCACTACTAAGCACCAAAACTCACCTATTATATCTTTTTAAGTAAAAATATTGTAGTAAAATCATTAATAAATGGAAATTTGACACTTGAAAATACATGAGAAACTTACGGAAAATGTTTGGCATTGGAAATTTTAATTACAATTGTTCCACATCGAATTCTTAAGAAAGTTAACAGATATGAGTAAGTTTGTGTAAATAATAGTTCAAAATGGTTCAGCCCAGTAAAATCTATAAAATATTTTATATAAATTTGTTACAGACATATCTGATTACCATAACCATTGCCATCTCATATATAATGCTCCGATGGATAGTCGAAGGCGATGACCGTCAGTAAAAGGACCTCCGTAAGCTCCTCTTCTCCTTTTGCACCAACATTCTGTAACAAGTTGCTAATGCTGCCTGCTAAATTTATTGTGCGTCTGTCAGTTTGTCGGCCAGTTGCTTTTCCCCTCCCTTTCCCTCTCTATCAATCTCTCTCTCTCTGCTTCTTTTATGATATTTGTTGTTTCTGTTTTAGCTGCAGCGCCTTGGGGAAATTAGTTTTGTGTGGCTGCCTGCCTCGCCTTCTTTTCCTATTAGAGATTTTACTTCTTCCTATTTCCGGAAAGCACACATACTAATACACATAAACAGTGTTCCGGCTCTTTCAATGCTACAAGTTTATGTGTGTCTGTGTGTGTTTTGCTTTTTTACGTTTACTTTTATTTTATGGAAATTTCACACCATTTATTAGCCGCAAGTGCAAACTGGACAAGTTATACTTTATGTCGACTTTTTTCAGCCTCATTTTCTCTGTTTGATGCGCATTTTTTTAATATGCTCTAGTGGGTAGATGTTTAGTTTTAATTTTCATCCTGCAAATTCCCTAACTATTTGCTGCGTAAATTTGCATATGCCCAGAACTTTGAACCCAAAAGGGGGAAAAGTGAACCAAGTGTTAAAGTAAATTCGATATGAATATATATGAATAATGAATTTTGAAAGATTTACTAAACAAGAATAAAATAAACTTTAATTATTATTATATGTTATTATTTAAATTGATAGAATTTATTGCACAACAGTTGAGTTTCAATAGATAATTTCAATTGGTTGCTGGGTCATGAATTCGCGTTGTGGCAAAAACTCGGCTTCAACAATTTCGCTTTAAAAAAAATATCCACAGCACTCGCCACACTTTGGCCAACAACTGTCGCAGCCACGGCAGCAGCAACAGCAACGGCAACAGCAACGGCAACAGCAAACAGAATAAAACTGAAGAATTATTTGAAAACACGTAGCAAACATCAAACAAATTGTGGCGGAATCCTTTTAGCCAAGCTCTTTTCACGCGACGACGGGGAATGTCGCAATGGCAAAAAGGAGCTTCTATGGCTGCTTCCGGTTGGCTCTGCGTTATGGCAGCACTTCCGCTCCATCTTTTTGCCACACAGCCAGCTGTTGTTGTAGCTCTATTTTGCTGTTGTTGTTGTTGTTGTTGTTATAGTTGTTGTTGCTTTTGCCTGCACTCCAAAATTAATTCAAGCAGCAAAAATGGCGCGTTGATAACTTTTCACAAGGCAACAAGCAAAGAGACAACAAGACTGTGCACTGTCGGCGATATCACCCGCTGTCTAAATGCTAGCACAGATGTTGCTTCTTCCCTTTTCATTTATCTATTTTTTTGCTATTTTTATTATCATTTACCCAATTCAATTCTGCAGACCGCATGCAGGCTTAAAGTAACCTTCAAATTTGTAGCCGGATATGTGCTTAAAGTCCCCCGCTGACTGAACAAACACAGGAACTCTAAACTCCGAATCCCCAACCCACATGTGAGTGTACAGCGACGACGACGACGACGACGCGGTTGTCACATGAAGTCACCTAAGTCATCTAGGCAACAACAGATCAAGTATAATGTCCTAGCTTCTGGCTAAATGCTTATTAGTCTGTGTAAATTATTACAGTTGGGACTTGCTCATTTCAACCGTTGGAAATTATGTTCGTAGTCTCATGTCAGAACTTGCATCCATAACTTAATCATCTAATTGTTCTATGGGACAGATTAAATTCAATTGGTATCTGCTTGTATCTGTTTGTATCTTACGCTATAAAAGTTAATTCGCATTTTATTCAATCTAAAAGTTTTATTAATAATACTTTGCAGAAAAATTAAAATAAAATAGAATAGAATATAGAATAGAATCTATGTTTAATGATCCTCAGACTAAACAACAGCTTATCATTAAATAACCGTTTCTTAAGAACATTCGACATTTGCTCTCCCTTTTACTATAACCATCAAGTCATAGACAATTCGTAGGCAAAGTAAACTTAATATATAATTGCTCATTTCATTATAAGAAAACTGATTACAAAATATATACATTTCATCATAAACATCACAGATACTTTTATAAAGCTTATTACATCTCCTCTATTAGTTTATCAACACTTACAATCGACAAGATTCACTAAACTTTTTAAAATTCAGCTTTAATAAACATTAATTAATTGCAACCTTTTAAAAACTGAAGCGCTTGAAACATAGTGCAATCTATATTTGAATATCTAATAAATTCCCCTACAACGGCACCAAAAAGTATGGAGCCCAATTTTTTGTGGTCCAAAATTGATGACAAGCAGCTTTGCAAAACACATTCGATTGGAATTTGTGTGTGTCTATTGCGTTCTTTTTTTTTTTTTTGTTCCGCTCGAATCGAAATGATAGAACTAACCATGTAGAACCGTTAGGGCGCACCACAAAATGGGCCAAATGAAAACTTTTGCCTGGTCAATGGAAATACATACCGAGTATAGTTTAGTGTTAGAATGGTTACGAGGGGGGGGGGGGGTGTTGAGTGGGCGGATGGTTTGCCAAACGCCTTTGTATGCTTGCCAATAATTTAAGGCACACGGAAAAAAATGTTTTATCTGCCTTGGAGCGCTGTTTACATAAAAACTGACTGTTGACTGGAACCAAGCAAAAAACATGGAAATAAGGGAACGCAAATGGAAAAGTTGGAGGGAGGGTAGGAGAAAAAAATGGAAAATGGAAAAGCACATAAGAGCCAAATAGCAGAAATTTCAGATTAGCTTATGATGCGAGTAGCTCAACGGCAGAAGATGACACATATGACAAGGAGCTTAACTGCAGGCCTTACCCTCTCCTCTCCTTTCCTTTCCCTTGCTAGTCATTCACTTTCCTACTTAATTAAGGACATTGCTCCCTTGCCCAAGGAATGCAAATGAAGTACGCGGCAAACAACGGCGTAAAAACAAAAAACCGAACGAAAAAAAAGAAAGAAAAAATCATTTTCTATTAGCAAGCAAACAATTTTAAGGCCGCAGCATAATAAAATTGCCTTCACGCAGAGAAAATAAAAGAAAGAGAAGTAGCATAGAGAGGAAAGAGATGGATAGATGCTAGAAATTGCCCACTCACTTATCAGGTCTGATAAAAAGCAATAACGAAAGAAATACTTTTGCCACCCAAAAACAGTGGCAAAGAGTAAGTAAAACCAAGGCAACTGGGCGCAGCAAAGTGAATTTTCGCACACACACACACACACTCAAACATACACCCAAACACACACCAAAGCACACACCCACACGTACAGAACGTTTAGTATGGAAATTAAATTTGCATAAATAAACGTCGACATGGGGAAAGCGACAACGACATCAGCTCGAAGCATTCAGCTTACAGCTTCCCATAGTAGCAAGGACACTGCCAGGATAACAGACAACGTGTCGGGCAAGCGACGGGGTGACAGGGTGAAAAACCAGGGGTGGATAGTGCCATAGAAGAGTTGTCTAAGCCCTACACTAACCACAAATGCCAAGGCGCTGCTGTGGCAAAGAAATCTCAAAAATGTATATGACTTGGGCACATACAAAATTTAATTTAGACCAGCAGCAAAAAAGCGTCAACAAAAAAAAAGAAGAAAAATATAATATACAACGCGTGTCGACACATCAAAATAAATAAATAAAAACTAACTGAAAATAAAACTATATGGTAAATTGCAAAGTGAAAATATATGACAAAAAACCACAATATTTGTTTGCGAAAAGCAAAGTGCATTTTGTATGTGATGCGAACAGGGTCAGGGTGAATCAAAAGAGAGTGAATTGTCATGGTTATTGTGAAACACAAGAGAAGTGGAAAGGAATTTAGTTCAAAGAACTTGCCTGTCAGCCTAAATCGGGTCAAGTGCTCTTAGGTAACGGTCAAATTCTTGACTCAAATATGAAAAACTTAAAGCCATAGCTTGATAAAGAATTCAGTTATATATGTGGTATATTGTTGCAAGCATGCTTCAATTGAAAGTGTGTCTAAGTTTTATTGATAAACTAAAGCGAGAAGGTAAAAGAGAAACCATTAATATTTTTTGTTGATCAAGATTTCAGTTAAGAAATTCCAGAAACATATCCAATTCTAGTTGTTTGTAATTACTTAAATTCTGCAAAGAGCAATTCAATGTAGAACTTTTTTCATGACAAATGAAACTTTGATTTATTAAAGAACATTTCTTAAGAAGAAAGTGTGTAATGTCAATGTTATTGTTGTGCCACATACGTGTACAGCTAATACATGTCATAACGGCGCCTTAATCTTGCATATGTTAATCAAAATATTTGCATTCCCAAAATAACTGATGGAGCAGAAGGAGGTACCAACTGTGGCCAGTGTTACGCAACCGAATTAAGTTCATTATGCCGACGTCATGCAAACAATAACAACACACACCCTACACCTTAAACACACACACACACACACACAGTGGTATTAGAGTCAACAACAACAACAATATTGCGCTAATTTCGCAGAGCTTAAAGTCTTCATTATTTACAATGTCGACAAAAACTGAGCCGCTGCCAGCCGCAAGGCCGCATAAACATTACTCAAGCTTAAAAAAAGAAAAAAATTATGATTCTCCTGTGGAATACCTTGACACAGCCTTGCTGCAATAACAGCCGTAGCAACAACAATAACAATATGAGGAGGAGTAAGAGGAAAAGCGTTGAAAACGACAAGGCCAACAATAAATAAACTAAACAAGCAGCCAAAGCAGCCACAGAATCTACACAAAAATCTGCAAACAAATGACAAACAAGTGGAGCCAGACAACACAAAACAACAAACTGAAACCACTGTACGAGTACGACGACAACAGAGCAAAGCACGAGGTGTCCTGACTCCTGTACAAACACACACAAACAAACAAACACACACACACATATATATATATGTATATACAGAGAACATTTGGCAATTTGGCCAAAACGCTGCCATAACATTGGCGGGCGAATCGACCAAACCAAACTTTACCGGTTAAGGTAATATTCCAAAAACACATTTCGACGCCGAATCGCCAATAAGTGAATTTTAACAGAACCTCCAAATTGTGTTTTAAATAGATAAATTATTAAAATTATTTTAAATAAAGTTTCATAAGCTTTTAATTAAATTATTTGCAATTGAGTCATATTTGACTTTGGTTTAAATAATAATTTGACCGATATTCGGTTGTTTCTTTCTCCATGCTATTTAATTTGAAGAACATTTAATCAATTTATTTGCAATTGGCATTATTTATTTTTGATAGTGTCTGTTTTGATAAAATCTTGCCACATTTATTTTGCAATTTTATTTTCATGACATTTAGTTCAATTATTTGCAGTTTACTATAGTTTCTTTGTATGTTGTGTAACTTATTTTGAAATTTAATTTAATTAACAAGCAGTTAAACTATGTGCAGCTATCTTTGTTTCTTAGGTTTCATCAAATTATTTGCAGTTGACTTTAAATTTCTTAAGTTTAATTAATTTTTTTGCAGCTGCCTTTATATATTTTGCTTGGGTTCCAAGTCTTTTAATTGTTTGTTTGTTAAATTATTAAATTATATTTTAACATTTATTTAAATTATTTGTATGTTTTAATTTAGTTTTTTGAGTATGATAATATGGGGAAATGTTTTGTTGCTTAATTTGTTGTGCAATTAGTTATAGCAACATTTGATTGAATTATTTGATCATTTTATTTAAACTTAGCTGTCTTAAAATTTGATTTAATTATTTGCAGTTGCCTTTACAGTTCGTTGAATGTATTTTTTAATTTTGTCTCCTTTTTGTTGTTTGCGCTTTGAAGAATGCCACCAATTAGCTTTATGTTTTGGCGCCTCAATAATATTCATGCAAATCGCCTGCATGTGGGTGTGGCAGCTTAAAGTCCCCTCCCCCTAAACCCCTTACTCCTATCCACCAAGCACTTACAGACTATGAGATGGCTACAATTGCCTTACGCTGTGTAACCCATTTGCAATGCATTTATGTGTATATGTATGTGTGTTTGGGTGTGTGGTTGTGTGTTGGTGTGTTGGTGTTGGTTAATAAGCGTTTAGCTAATACAACAAACTACACGGACACACATACATGTGTAGTATAGACACAATGCACAGACACATGAACAACAACACAAATAGAACAAGGCAATTGCTTAGATTAGTTACCAATGCTTTCGTTTGTTATTATTGTTGTTGGTACTCGTATTGTACTGTGCACCATGGGGTGCATTATATGCAGTCAGATTTGGACAGTCTCTGATTTACATCGATTTTATCTTAATACCCTTGAAAACAGTCCACAATTCAAATTTGGCAATTTATACACAGGCAAATTTTGGGAATTTTGGGATACGTGGAAATTTGGAAATGTAAAAACATGAGCAATCAATGCATAATTTAACTTGACTAACGCCATAGGAGATATCCCAAAAGGCAAATATAACCTTACTTATGCATATTGTACACTCACATATACACATGCAACTGCTGTTACCCCCCTCCCCACACATCACATACATACCAACACATACATTCATTAATTACTTATGCCCTCATGCATTTTCAATGAGTGGTAAAATTTAGAACGTCATTTGAGTATTTAATTAAAAATCGAATTTCGCTTCGTTGCTTAATTATTGTTTTATTGTGTTCGTTATTATTATTGTTGGTTTTCAAAAAAGGGGTTCGGAAATTTTTCGTCTGCCAATTATTGTGGTAAAATTTGTTGTGGTGCGTCATTTAAAGAGTTTTGCGGAAAGGCTCAACTTTTGTCTGGGTGAAAATTGTTTTCAACTGACGCAGAACATGCAAAATTAATTACAATTGTCGAAAGTTCCACCTTATGCTTCATGTGCAACCAGTGAAGTGTGTGGCACCCAATGAACGGTTGAAAGCGTATGTGGTTAAATGTGAAAAGATTGATTTATATATGGTACACTGCGGCGTGTGGCAAAGCTTAAGTAATGTGACTTCATTGTGTTTGAATTTCCCATGAATACTGGAAAACATGTGGTAATTGAATTGTTTACTATTCATTTGAAATCTCAGCTAAGTACTATATACTTCTATGTAGTTGGGGTAGGGAAATGGAAACTTGACATTCATACTTAATGAAATTCAATTCAATTCAATAATATCTCCAAAGTTTTCATTCAGCTAATATTTTAATTTTGTTAAATATAAACAGATAAACAAATAAATATTAACCGAAAATACTAAAAAAAACATGTGGGAATTTATTTGTTAACTATTCATTAGAAAAACTATTTCATTTATTCATTCATTTACTAAAATTCGGAAATAAGAAACTTGACAATCCTAATACAATCACATAATTAATTCAATTAAAATAATTGATAGGCCAACTGTTGCCAATTATTTCAATTGCTCCTGCTAAAATTTTAATTTTATTAAATATGAACAGATTAATATGTACAGATAAACAGATTAATATTAACAGAAAATACTAGGAAACATGTTATTTATTTTTACTACTCATTTGAAAATTCATCTGAGTTAATTTGGTAGACTTAATTAAATGTAACTAACGGGTGTCATATTGCCCAATATAAATAATTAATTGGCCAACTGTTGCCAATTATCTGTGGACATTTCTTAGTCAACACTAGGCCAATAAAATATCTGTTAATATCTTAGTTTTATTTAATATTAACAGATTAACAGCTCTTATCGCCTTTGACTCTTTAACATTGGCGTCCACTGGGGAAAATGTTTCGCAAAAGCGCTGTTAAGGGGAAATAACAGAAGTCATCACAGGGGTAAAAACCATTGTCGCTTAACAGAGCACTGTTAGAGACATGTAATCCACATACATCCAAATAACAGAAGTCATCACAGGGGTAAAAACCATTGTTGCTTAACAGAGCACTGTTAGAGACATGTAATCCACATACGTTCCACACCTAACCACATTACCATTCCATGTAGTACAACTTCCTCCAATTCTAATGTCTCTCGGCGGTGACATGTTAATTTCAAAGGAACTTATTACAAGCCGAGTTTGCCAGTATAGGACAAAAGAGACGAGGTGGCAAGTTTGGCTCGTTGACTTGGTTGCAAGATGGTTAAGTGGCAAGTTGGTTACCGGGGTGTGTCGCTTTGATTTCTGCAGAGAAATGCGCTTTAATTTCGTACAAGAGGCTAATTTTTGTGAAATTGGTTTTTCGAACAGTGCTAAGCAAATGTCAATATTTCCTAGCTGAAACTCAAACAAAGTAGCAAAAGAACTGCTGAAGGACACTTTTTGGTTTAGTCTCTTAAAGATTTAAAATGTTTACAGCGATTTTCAATCAATTTAAGGTTATCACATACAATAAAATGGAATGAAACTCCAACCAAGAAAAGTGAGTGAAAAAAATGAAAGGTAACCCAGCGAAAGGTGCACAAAATCATTTTTACCATAAAATTTATTTCTTTTGGGTTGCCAAATATTTGCTACACACACTCACGCTGAGTGGAATACACACTCTCCAAGCCCAGACGTTGCTGCAGACTGAAGCACACGGGCTCAAAAGTGTTTTATAAACCTTCAATTGCTGTCAATTTATTGACAACATGTCGCAGCGATGTCTCCACAGACGCTTGAGGCGACAAACAGACAAAACCAAAAAAAAAATAAAGAAAAGGAGTCCAAAAAAAATGTGGGGTAAAAAAGACAAAACGACAGCGGGTGAAATTTGTTTGCCAGCCTTGGGCAAAATATGTGAAGAAGCTGCAGGGCACACACACTCACCCACTCACACACACACAGACATGTTGAAGTGGTTATCCTTTTTGTTGGGCTTGTGAGAAATGCGCACAATTTACAATAGAAATTGCTGCGTGTGCATTTGGATAACTCGGCGTATACGCAATCAGCGCGCGATTGCTAAAAGCATGACGATGACAAGAACAACAACAACAACAACTACTACAACAACAATGATAACAACAATGACTGGCTGACAGGTGACACAACAACAACTACAATAACAATAACAACAACAAATGCAAAATACAAAATACAAAACGAATGTTATATTTTACATTTCAATTGTTTTTTATGATTGCGCTCAAAGTGCACACGTTCCCAAAAAAAAAAAAAAAAGGAAGAGACAAAATTGTTGTTTCTGTCTTCCTGCTGTCAATTTGAAGCTGTGCGTGTAAATTGCACAACAGCTGCTCGATTGACAGTCGCTCCATATATGTATCCATGTGTTTGTGTGCGTGCTATCAGCATTTTCCTTGATTTTATGGCACGCCGTGTTGAAATTGAAAGTGAAAAATGCCTTTCAGGTGCTTAAGTGATGAAGTGCCAATTGCTGCTACTGTTTTGTGCTTACTACTTTACTTTGATTGCGACCATTGAGCGTCGCCGCGCCTCATCGATTTCCCGATTTCCTCGACCCGCCTCCATTACATCGGCTGCCCCAAAAAGTAGGCAACAAAATTTTATGCCCTCGCGTGTGTGAGTTACACGAATCGTATGCAAAATGGAAATCTATGACAGACACTCTTCTTTTAGCATGCATACGTGTGATGAGAATGGAATCAGCTGCCATTATGTGCTTAAAGCCTCGATATAGCTGAGCAACGTAATTATGTTTGGGGTTACGTCCATTGTGAGTGGAATACTAAAGAAAACAGCCCGAAGTATTACTAGAAGAATAGAAAAGAATATTAGACACAACGTAAAAGCATGTGAGAAAATAAATAAATCAATATGTTATGACGGGCAAGTTAAGAACTTACTTGGACTTATGAAATATAATTAAAATTTTAAGAATACTAAAAGGTGTAACAATATATTTTAATTTAAAATTAATTTTCAAATTACTATAAGAAAGTTAATGAAAATAAAGGATACATGTGAATTATTTTTTGTAATGAAACTGTCTTCTATTCAATATAAGAATAAAGTTTGTAATATAAAACTGAAATATTATAAAATTTCAATTTTTAAATTTAATATACAAACAAATTAAGAAATTTTATATTTCATTTTAATAAATTGTTAATTAACATAAAGCATAATTTTAAGACTTTAAAGGTTGTTCTGATTCAAAAAGTTTGCTTTTAAGTATTCGAAATTTTAATTTATTTATAACTATTTATTCAATAAACAAAACATAAGCAATTTTAAGCATTGCCAGGAAAACAGAGCATTATATTTTTGTGTTCGCCTATCATAATAAACCAAACTCACATATAGAGTTGAAAATCATCAGAGTAGCATAAATATGCAAATGAAACTCAAAAGGTTAAGCACAAAATATTAAAAGTACGAAAAAATAGATAGAATCAGTCAACAACAACAACTAGAAGCGATAGCTGGTGGCAACTCCCTAAAGTACAGTTACTTGCAGGCAACTGTGCCACTTTAGCGCAAACTACTAAATTAAGGCGCATGGTAATAAAACAAGCTGAAAAGAGATGAAGCCAGAAAAACAACAACAACAACAGCAACAGAAACAACAGCAACAACCACAACAAGAACGACAACAACAATTTTACAACTTTAGGCTCGCGCTAACATAAAAATAAATTTCTTATTTACATAAAGAAACTTTTAAGCATACAAAATATAAAAAAACAAAAAATAAAATCAAAATAAAAATAAAAACCGCAAACGGAAAATTCTTAAGGGTGCAGCCCCAAACATTAACAGCTACAACTAAATTTGCATATTTATTTATTTACTTTTTTTGTGCCCCTCTATAATTTGTTTACACATACACATACATGCACACATAGACTACCACCCCACCCAAAAAAGTATGCAACAGCTAAGTGACTTTTGTTGTTCGACAGCTTACTAAAAGAAAAAAGAATTATCTTGGTGTGTAAATTTTAAGCATGCAATGAAATAAACAAAAAAAAGAGGTTCCATTCGCTACTACGAATAGAAGATACCCTTACTAAGAAATCTTCTATATGATATTCAAAAGAATTCGTTTTAAATATTACAATTTTTTAAAGAAAGACTACTTAATGTCGACCACTCAAAATTGTTAAAAGAAGGTAAATCTCAATTATAAAATGAATATGTTTAAGCTTGCACAGAAATAGGTTCTTAATTCTTAAAATATAACGGAACCAACTTCATAATCTGGGATTAAAATTAACTTTATTTAATATATGAATAAATTAAGTCTGAAATTTTTTCGTAATGAGTTTTTGTTGGGTTATGAATAGTTAAGTGCCCGAAGTCTAAGTATAAAAATGGGAAAAGCTGGTCTGCTTAAATTCTGGTCTGCTCTGACAAACCAAACAAAGTACATAGTATACCCAAGGAGAAAGTAACAAAAATTGTTACAAATAAATTGTGAATGGGATGTAACATGCTGACACAAATAGGCCAAAAAGTGAATAAGGCTGAAGATCTGCTCGAAACTGGGGCAACTTTTCTAGGTAACGGGCATTAGAGCCAACGATGCGTATGTAATTGTGAGGGTGTAAGTATTTATGTATGTGTGTGTGTGTGTGTGTGTGTGTGCGTGTGGGGGTGTGTGGGTATTTTCCGGCCTATGCCAATTCCCAGCACAGTATTTGGCATTTGCTCTGTTTGCAGTTGTTGGCTGTTGATTTGCTTACATTGCCAGACGCAGCTGCACATTTAGAGGGGAGCATCAGGAGAGAGGGTGTGAAGCAAACATTTCCCGTCCGTCGCTTTCATTTTCCTATTGTTGTTGTTGTTGTTGTTGTTTTTATTTTTCACAGTCATTTGGGCGCATAACAATCTCTTTTTTGTTGTGCTTCTTGTGCAGGCCCGGTGGGGTGTGTGTATAGAGGCTTCGTAGTGCCCATAAATATTCAGTCATTGTTTTGCTTTATTATTTTTATGGTTATTGTTTCTCTGAATGCCACTTGCCTTTCCCTTCCTCATACACATCCCCTTTCCCATTCCCTTCCGCCATTCTCCGAATTTCCTCTCAGGTCAGCACAATTTATGTTGATTATTTTTATGCCGCGGTCACTTGGTGGCCAATCGAGAATCAGAACAGGATCCATTTAAATACGTCTGGCAATATGTCAATATGGAATTTGTTGTATTCAACGCTTAACATGACAAATTGCCACGCCCATCGGATCAGGACACTGTCAATGAACAACAATTTATGCATTGTTGTTTCATTCATGTCGGTAGTCAAAGCATCCAAAAACAAATGGCCATCGGCTTTACACATTGACTGAAAGAGCTCAAAATAGACTTTGAACTTTCGACAAATTGCCTGGCTGCCATCAGGTTTAAGTCATTTTAAAATACATTTGAATAATTTCTGAAAGCAAAAAGAAAATATTAAATACAATAATAATAATAAATAAATACTAAATATCTAGTTGAAAATATATAAAATAAAAGAGAGCACAAGTCAAAATCTATTGCTGAAATTATGATAGATTGTAGAAATCTAAATGGTTTTTAATGTACGTGAACAGATAAAAGCAATTGCTATAAAAATTATTACTTGAAAGGCAACATATTGTACACTTATAGTCGAAAGCCATAAATCCTGTCTCTTAAGGCTTGGATTAAAAACTGATTGATGTATTTAACATGAGCACAAGAAAACAGAAATACAATTTTTCAAACTCTACAAATATTCATTGCAAAGAATGCAGACGGATAAGTTTGATACACAAATCCTATTCTTAAAACTAACTTTACATCAAGGAGATTTTGCTAAAACTTTTTAAATGGTTAGAAAAGATTGGCTTTGAAAACTGTGATAGCTTTAAGGTTTTTCAACTTTGTTTCACAGTGTAATTGCCATTAGCACTTTCTTTCGACGACTTGAAAAGCAGAAAAACCGCAGATTCATTCAACTCAAGTCGACTATTTGAGGGCGCACAAAGTGCACACAAACGACATGTATATGTATGTATCTGTGTTATGTATATGTATAAATGTGTGTATGCGTAACCACTTGTGTGACACATGTACACAATTTTGAGGTGAAGATTAACTTTCAGAGCCATCAACACACCCACACACCCACACACCCCACACAACCTCAAGCCCCTAGTTTTGGCACTGCTTTTAACCTTTTCCACATGGCAGTAAAACTGCTTTAGATCTATCTCTCGGTTTTCCTTCAAGTTTGTTTGCATTTTTCGTTTTGCTATTTTAGTATCTGGCTATTAATATTTTACTTCTTCAGTTTTCTTTGTTTGTTTGTTTGCCAGTCTTGCTTCACTGCCAGTCGACTTGACGCCCTTTTATTGTTGTTGCTGTTGCTGCTGTTGCTGCTGTTGTTGTTGCCAGGAAACGTGCTAGACATTCACGTCCTTGTGCTCCTTGGACTCAGCCCAACGTGGCCCGTATTAATACGCTTAACATGGGGTAACATGATAAGCTAACAAGTGTGTTTGTCTAGGATTTGACTTGATTTTGACGTGGTTTATTTAGCCATGTTGGCTTTGCTTTTGCCTTGCCTTGACTGCTTTATGACTGTTTACCGCATGTCCTTGACTTGATTTCAGCGTGTCCTCACTTCAATTACAAATATAATAAATACAAATTTACACTTCAATTTCTGCTTCTGCTTGTTCGTTTCTAATTTACACAAATTAATTGCAGTTCATTAACATTATTACAGAAAAAAATGCAAACGCACATGGAAAATCAATTAAAATTCGCGCAGATAACAAAACATTTTATGCTAAAACCGCAAATCGTTGCCGCAAAACCGAAACAGCAGTAACAACAAAAACTACAATGCCAAAGGACACCCACAAAAACCAATCCTCTTAATATTTGATTTTAAAACATGGTGCATTAAATACATATTTGTATGTACTTATATTTACAAGTTCCAACTGTGTTGCAGGCACCAAATGGAGGGGGAATACCACAATTTGCCAGTGGCTATATAAATGTGACCATGACTGTGTGTACAAACAGGTGTATACGCAGAGACGTCACCTTTCCACCGGACAGATAGTCAAACAAAATGCAAAATGCACAGCTCAAAAGCCAAATAACAGTGATTAAAATTAGAATGCTCCACCGTATTACATATCCTGTAAAACAGACAGACACTTTAAGTAGTTAGATATTTTAACCAATAATTTGGTAAACGTTTCTGCTGTGAACTTAATTTGTATCTACATTTGTAGTCTACACTTCCTTATTTTGCATTCAACACAGGGTATTAACAACAAACAAAACAACAAATTTGCATTTGATGTGCTTTTTCT
The DNA here is from genome assembly GCA_037043535.1 of Drosophila putrida. Lineage (NCBI taxonomy): Eukaryota > Metazoa > Arthropoda > Insecta > Diptera > Drosophilidae > Drosophila > Drosophila putrida. The sequence goes on from JBAMBI010000465.1 coordinate 847,106, forward strand.
ATATTGCCGCTGGCAACTACAACAAAAAAAAACACATCAAATAAATAAAAACGAAACCCAAACCAAGTGCACTTTGCTGGGAATGAAATACGTGTACTCCTTGTGCATCTGTTGAGCATATAAATAGTATTTGTTTTGTTATCTGGACAAGTGAATGCATCGCTGCAAAAACCAACAAGCTGCAATCTAAGTAAATATCTAAATATCTAAACAAATAAACAAGTCGTGCAAAACTTGAGTTTCAAATTGAAAGAATCACATTCTTATATTCTTATTTTCAACAAGACATAAAATGTATATCCGATGGAAAAGAAACAGATGCAGTTTCTTTAACTCAAGCTGAACATTAGAATATAGAAGAAAATTGTGGATGCAATTAAAAGAATACAGTAAAGGAATAATAAATTTAAATAGAGTTTCAGCAAGGATACTCTTAGCTCAAGAAGATTTATATTTATATTATAAGAAGCATTAACTTAATGCAAATATCAAAAAATAAATCAGCTATTATTCACATTAGATTTGCATCAAATGTATTTATTAAATACTTATATGATATTATTGCAGATAAAATAATTACATTTTATATATTTTTAATAGTAGAGTAGTAATGTGAAGTAGAGTTAAATTGCACCGTATATACATATATATAATAGTTTCCACTGTTTTACCAAATTTAATGCATTTATATTTGTTTTAATAGTAGAAAGCTTAATTAGGATTACTTTTGGGATTTGTGGTTTATTTTTGATGTGGTTTATTGTGAAATATTATTAACCTATTGTGCAAACAGCTCAGACTAACTGAACCATAATCAAGTCGTGATTCATAAAAACTATACACATATAAATAGCTAATTAATATCAATTGGCATTAATGAATGTAAGAAAAAATAGTAGTAAAATTAAAATAGATTATTTATAATTGAAATCAAGCTAAAAGAGTTGCAGTATGAACCAGTTGGCTCATTTAAGCTCATTACAAATTGGATCAATTCACAATTGCAATTATTGTACAAATTGTTGGAAGTTGGAAGCAAATGTGGCAAATTAACCGAAAGTATCGATATCGTATCATGAAGTGCATTTTAAGTACGACTCGCAACATTTTTTCTTGAATATTTTTCTTAATTTGTTAGCTTTTTTATTAATTTTGTTTTTTTATAATTATCATAATTGTTTTCCAATTGATTGAGCACAAATGCAAAGGATGAATTTCAAATTTCAATAAAGTTGAAACAAATTAAGCTCTTGCATTCCATGCTTCCACTGTTTACGCAGTTTCTCTTGCTCTTTCTCTCTCTCTCACTATTTCCGTCTTTCTCTCTTGATAGCCTAAATAAATTAAATGGACTATGTTCAATTCGTTTACCGCTATATCAATAAATTTATGGTAATTTGCATTTGGCTTGTTCAAGCAGCGCGAAATTGAAATCCCCAAATTCACAAATGGTTATACCCTATTCCGGGGCAGACAAAGGGGTATATTTAAATTGCATGCAACTTTAATCATTATCCATTTAACGGGGTATCTCAAAGTCGTTAAAACTCTCCTAAAATACACTCACTTGTTTTATAGTAAAATCAAGTTTATTGAGTGTTTGCTCAATAAATGAAACCGTAGACAATAAAGCGCAAAATCAATGCAAATATTTAGCAAAGTCATAACTTAAATTGGCTTTTATACTGTCGCATTGTGTTGCAGCAACATGATTAATTATTTAAGAACTTTAATTAAACAGCTAAACAAATAATATCACATTATTTTATATGTATTTCAAATGGTGCCTATAATAAAAAATGCATTAAGCTACGGTGGAGCAAGCTCGACAGTAGGAGACCCTGTACTTTTTGAGTGCAATGTGATCACTACAGATTGTTTCAGTTTCAAAAAATTCCATAGATGGCGCCACTACGAAGATATCAGTTGATTTGCCCAGTAACATTGTTAGTTGAATAACTTGTAGGATACGTTCGGACTATAGTCTGTATTTTACAGACTCAAAATCAACCCGCTAGCATCAAAGGTGCTCTTGTAATATCGACTGGCCAAATTTTGTATTTTAATTTGTGGGGGCGGAAGGGGGCGTGGCAAAAATCTAAAACAAACTCGTTCAACTTGAGATATAGATGAACCTACGTGCCAAATTTGGTGTCTCTAGCTCTTATAGTCTCTGAGATCTAGGAACTCAAAAAGGGACAGACAGACGGACAGACGGACAGACAGACAGACAGACAGACAGACAGACAGACAGACAGACAGACGGACATGGCTATATCGACTCGGCTGTTGATGCTGATTAAGAATATATATACTTTATGGGGTCTGCCACGCCTCCTTCTGCCTGTTACGCACATTTTTTTGCACAAACGTAATAGACCCATTTGTACTTTTTTAAAGTACAGGGTCTAAAAATGTTGTAGAGTATTGGTTTAAGAAAGTCAGATAAATAAAAAATGTTTAGAATTTAAGTTAAACCAACAATCTCCAATCATTTTTTAATTGTCTAAATTTAAAGTTAAATTAAGAAAATCGATGCATTATTTATAATTTTTATAAATTAACTATTCTAATTAGAGTATTTATTTTCACTATAATTAAACTTATTATAAATACAGAATTCAGATAACAACCATATGTTAACTCTGAATAAACAGTAGCTCAACTCGATTATATTCTGACGATTGCAATAAAACACTTACAAATAAAAAGAATATAAAATATTTAAATTATTATTATGATCATAATTTAAACTAAATTTAGTTAAAAGTTCTCACTTATGCTGTATTGAAATTGAGCTTGTGCTTTAACTTTGACTTGCATATTTTAGAATTCGAAGCAAAGCAAAATTATTAAAAGTTGTTAGAAGTCAAAAATACTGTTTGACAATTTTTTGAAGTTCCATTTCTGCTTTGACTTTGACTTCAGACATTTTACAATTCGAAGCAAAAGCAATCGAAATAAAACTTATTGAAAGTTGTTAAACACTGGTTTTAATTATGTCAGACAAATCTGTGCATAAATGAAATATTTGTGACTTGTCCGAAATTTCATTTAATTGAAAACTTTCATAAATATCAATGAAATTGCTTATGTACTATAGAAGAAGTACATTTCTGAAGTAGACCATTTTCATTTCAAATAATACTATTCATATTTATTGAATTCCTATGCCATTTACTCAACAGCTGGTCTGTTTTCTAAGTGCATACAGTTTGTGTGGCAGTTTAAACATTTGACGAAAAACTGTTACCCCAAAAATGAGACAGAGAGAGACAGACATTTAAGTGAAAGAGATGGGAGTAAAGTGTAGTACACAAGCGTTGACGTTGCCAGCCTGGCCGCATAAATATTTTAGATTTTATACGCCAGACTCTTGTTATAGCCGTTGCTGTCATACGGTATAAACTGTTGGCAGAGGAGAACGCAGAGAGTGAGAGGAGAGAGAAGGGGGCTGATAGGGGATAGGAATAGCGACAGCTGCATATTTTGCCAGCCTAACTGGCAAGCTGTTCATCCGGCTGACGCTTGTTGTTTCGGCTCTCTGTCCTTGACTCTTTCCTCTTACCACTTGCATATAGTTGGCCAACTTGGCATGTGGCAACTGCAATGTTGACGCTGCTGTTGCTCAGCCCAAACACTAAGAAGAAGAGAGTGAGAGAGAGAGAGAGAGGATAGCAATAGCATAAATGTGGCATGGCTTGTGTCCTTAACTCGAGCTTTAGTCAAAAGTAGAGGCAGATCGGGTTTTGGGTATTAATTTGTTGCATGCGCCAAAAATGTTTAATAAATATTTTAATTAAGACTCAGGTCATGTCTTGAGGCAAAATGTCAAAGGTAAGAGGAGAATGTGACAACCTATGTTGCATTTTGTCAAAGAATATCAAAAGTTAAAAACAAGAACATTTTACGAAGATTTTTAGTATAGAAACGTCAAAGTTTTTGGTCAGGCCAAAAGTGCATAAACCTTATTTATATATAAGTTATACGAAGAAACTCTTTTATGGATACGAAAATGTGATCTGACTTTTGCCACACGCGTTTTTGCCAGCCTTGGGCGAGATTTAACACTAGCCACGCCCCTTGTCGCCCATGGCCCGAAAGAAAGTGACAGACCCAGACCTAGAACCAGACCCAGCCCTCGACACGGTCTCGGCCCTCGGCCCTCGGCCCTTGGTCCTGCCTGGCTGGCATGGCGTACATGGCGCAGCTTAACTGTGACACATTTTACACATAATTTTCAACACCTAAATCCGCAAGTTAGTGCAGCCATCAGATTTTGCACACGTTAACGCAAACATAAAGCGTTGGATTTGTGGCATGTGGCAAGCTGGATGAACTAGGGGCGTGTGTGTGTTCAAGTTGCCATAGAAACAGCTATACAGACACCATTTACACTTGCCCAGTTGCCTGCCCACATTCTCCACTTATATTTTGTGCATTTTAAAGCAACTCCCAAGGCATGGGATGTTCCCTGTTACATAAAATGAAACGCACAGCTTTTTGCATATGTTAACTAAAGTCAAGAGATGTCAGAAAGTCCCTACAATTAAATGCAACAGCTGTTGCAACTGTAAACGATATTAAAATAATAAAACTGAGAAAAGTCGCGCTTTAAAAATATATGTGACATTTTAGCTCTAAGTAGAAAACACATTAACATATAACTAAAATTCTTTTGATTTAACTTTAAATATAATATAATATAATATAATATAATATAATATAATATAATATAATATAATATAATATAATATAATATAATATAATATAATATAATATAATATAATATAATATAATATAATATAATATAATATAATATAATATAATATAATATAATATAATATAATATAATATAATATAATATAATATAATATAATATAATATAATATAATATAATATAATATAATATAATATAATATAATATAATATAATATAATATAATATAATATAATATAATATAATATAATATAATATAATATAATATAATATAATATAATATAATATAATATAATATAATATAATATAATATAATATAATATAATATAATATAATATAATATAATATAATATAATATAATATAATATAATATAATATAATATAATATAATATAATATAATATAATATAATATAATATAATATAATATAATATAATATAATATAATATAATATAATATAATATAATATAATATAATATAATATAATATAATATAATATAATATAATATAATATAATATAATATAATATAATATAATATAATATATAAATATAACAAAAAGTATTATGAATATAGTAAAGTCGTAGTAAAAAATAAATAATTTTTGAAATTCCCCTTTTTAAGTATTTTAGTATTGTTGATAGTATATATTTATTCTATTGGTAGTTTATGATTATCATGATTAGTTATTTAAGCGTCACCTCAGTTAAGATAATAAAATCAGTAAATTTCAATTATGATTTATTCTAAATCATCTTCTGGTTTTTAGACTATTAATTAAATTTTAAATTTATTAAAAATTTGGTATAGGATATGTAGTAGTATAGTTTATAATATATATTTACTTTAATATATTACTAATTTATTGTATGTATTTATGTTTTATTTATATTTACTGTTACTATCATAAGATTATTGTACGATAAATATTTTTAAACTATGTATATTTAAATATTTATTACTAGGTCATAAATTAAAGTCTTTATTTTTATTTAAATAAATATAAATACTAAGCAGAATAGAATTCTTAGTTCAAACTTATATTGAATCCGGCGATTTTCTTTAGATTTGCCTAATTTTCATATTTTCTCTAAACTTCAACTGTTGACATGTTTACGTGATCTTTATTTATTTATCTAAGGACTCTCTAAGTTGAAAAGTAGCAAAGATATATTAAATATCGACTTAAACACACCTAACAAAATCAAACTTTAATTTTTATTATTCTACACTTTTCACTACTTTTATCCTTTTTTCACCCAAAACAAACTTTTCTGAATTTCACAATTGTTTCATAACACTTTCCAGCACTTAACCTCAGGTATACACACATTTATCATCTACATCAGTACTATAATGTTACCTACATCTGCTGCTATAATTTACATTTTAACCCATTTGTTGGTCTTCTTCTAAGTATTTGTTGTTGTTGTTGTTGTTGTTACCCTTGTAATTGTTGACCGTCCATCATGTGACGTACTATGTTTGTTTTAAACAAAAGTTTATATTTATATAGCACGTGGAGAAGTTACATAGCAACTTGAAATGGAAATTAATAAAAATGTTGGCAGGCAGAGAAAAAAGAGAAAAACTTACATGAAATTAATATGCAACATTTTGCTGTGAGTGCCGCTGCTGGCAGACACGTGTCCATGTGGCATGTGTTGCATATGCAAATGTGATGGGACCATCAGAAAAAAAACGAAAAACGAAACAAAGATACACTCTGTACTCCCTCAGTATATTATAATATCCAGCTCGGCTTTGTGGCCAGTTCCGAGACTGCAGACTGTCCATAATAAAGACTGGGGTGTCTGTGTCTTCTGTGCGTAATCAATTACATTTATAGCGTGGCAGCTGCCATCAACTGGCAGTGGAACATTTGTATAAATTAAGCTTGATACGACGAGAATGCGGCAAAGAATCTCTCCATGCAGCTAATCGAGTGTGCTTGTGTCCTGGCATATTTATCATGTGTGCTGCCAATGACAAACGAACAAGAGAGAGCTGGCTCAGAGGCGGTGGTAACCAGATACTTCAGTGGCACTCACTGCCTGCCACAATATTTTGCCAATCAATGTGGCAGTGGCTGCAACAACACAAAGCAACTTCAACATGCCCAGTCACGGCCCAACTACAAGCTGTAAACAAATAAAGGCAACTCGAACCCGACCTCGACTCTGACTCTGACTCCAATTCCGACCCTGACTCCATCCCCAACTTCTATCGAGATACTGAGACTAAATTCAAATACAACCACGAGTCTTCCAACAGGGTCACATTGCTGCCATGGACATAGGCGACCTACTGGCAGGCAAGGAGCATAAGGCACGAGGCAGGATGCAAAAGGCAACAGGCAGGCAGCATAAAGATAAAATGCCCAAAGGAATCGCAGCAGTTGGTAAAAGTTTTCAATAAGCTTTTCCCCTAGATTGGCAGCTCTTCTCCGGGCGCAACAGAAAGTGCATAAACATTTACAAGCATTTTCTGAAAATGTTAAACATAATTTGATGGTATCGCCTTTGACTCAAGGCAAAATTGAAGTTCAATTCAATCGCATTCCCGGAAAATCAAAAAAAAAAAGTTTTGTTTTCAATACTTAACGCAAATGGTTTAATCTTTATCACAATTTAACTATTTTCCAATTCCTAATGACTAAAGTGCTTTGCAATTTGAATATAAGAAACGAAATTATAAAAAACCAAAGTACATATAACAAATAGTACTAGGCTCTGTTTCAAATTAAATGTTAGGTACAAAATTCAAAATTTTTCATAATATTCCTTTTTTTTTTTTGGGTTTTATTTAACATTTCTTAGTATTTTTTGCATTTAAACTAAGTTCATAAATTTGATTACTATATGAAGTCAAAAATTGTAAATATATTTAAATTTAGTTAGATTAAACGGATAAAAATTCTTGATTAAGCATTTTTAAATGTTTTTAGCTATAGAATAATAATAGTAGCTATATAGTTATATTAAATTTAAGTAAATTTATTTAAAAATATAAACCGAATTTTATATTTTTAATTTCCCCAAATTCACTAAATTAATTTGTTAATGATTTCAGTTAATATTATACAACCATATAGCCATCTACTAAGCAATGTATTTCATTTATATTATATATTTAAATTGATTTTACTAATAGGAATTAGCTTAAAATATTATATAAAAATTATTTAATTATTGTTCTATCTCTGGCATTGTTTTCTCATACACAGGAAATCGCAGATTTTAACAAACGGCAAACATTTGTTACCCCAAAACACATGGCATATATACATATATCCCTAAGATGCTAGATCCGATGCCTAATGCGACCATAACTCAATGCAAACCTATTGAATCACAGCAAATTAACATGCATGCGAGTTTATCTCATGTATGTGAATGTGTGTCTGGTGTGTGAGTGTGTGTGTGTGTATGCCCACAGGGGCAGATGTCGCCTGTTGGCGTTTATGTTGCCCAGCTACGCCAACTCACAAACCTTTGCCCCCGTTTGGCTTAGGTTGAGCATACCAAAAGAAGCAAAAACAAATTCGATAACAAATGGTTTGGAATTGAAACAACAACAACAACAGCAAACATATCAAACACAAACATATACATATGCTGATGTCGAAATAAAAATAAAAGACTGAGACGAACAATAACAAATGAACGAAGGACATTGCCGAATGTGAACCAAATGACATATTGTCATTGGCACACAAAGTCGAGACTAGCAAAAATGGAGCAAAAGCCAAACACAAACGTTGCGTATACTTGTTATGTATATCGGTCTCTCTAATATTTGGTATTTCCTCAACGTAAATATAAAATTTATTATCAAACGATACGCATAAATTAGCCAGGAAATCAGCAACGAAGTGAGATCTTGATGATTACAAATGAACTGAGACTAAAAGCCTATATGCTTAAACGCAATATATGTACATATATGAATTGTCTGAGATGAAAACTACAATGTTAAATGACCACTTATCGGACTTGGCTTTTAGACAAGCTGACCAAGTTATCAAGTCAATAGTTAAAGAGTCTTAAGAGTTGTTTATGAAATTAAACTTAAATTAAACACACATTTGTTTAGTCAATAATTTCGAGATCCTTGTTAGATCCTTGCAAGGTACAAAGTGTTTAAGGAAATCACATTTAAAGATAACATGGATTGAAAAATAAGCTTATATGTAGTATTTCAATACATAGCAATAAATTGTATGTTAATTCTCACACCCATTTATTAAATACATTTAAATTATTATTATTTTAATTTATTTTTATTTTTTATTTTAATTTTATTTAATGTCGACATACAATTGTAAAAGTTACATTATGAATTATATATAAGCACTTAAGAATGCCTTATTATAAAAAAGAAAAAGAAACATATGTATAACTAGATAAGTATATATGTATATATTCATATTTTGGTCAAGTTCAAATGAAGATCAATCACTCAGACCCAACATTTGTTGCCAGGATTGGGTCAAACCCAAGAAAACCTACTAAATCTTTTTATCAATCTACTAAAAAACAGCGAAAGGAACAATTCCCCTTAAAATTAGACACACATAATAAATACAAACCACAGAATATTTTATTAATAACGACATGTTGCTCGTAACAATTTGTGTGTACAAAAAACTAAATAGAGTTTATCATGGTCATAGTATTCTTGTCTCAGTCGTGCCAATGGAAAGCGCAGTGTGCAATGAGCAAATAAATTGTAGACACAAGCACCGTCATAATCATAATTGGAAAGCCAACCATGAAGAATTTCAAAAAATTAATCGTATAACCATTTTGATTGGCAATCGCAGCAGTTACAATATTGGCAGAAGCACCGATCAATGTGCCATTTCCACCGAAGCAGGCACCAAATGCAAGAGCCCAAATCAAGGGTGAAAATGGTAGAGAAAGTTGATTGTTGATAACAAGTTTAATGGTCACTTTTAACATCATGGTTGTGATGGGAATGTTGTCAACAAAAGCAGAGGTGATGGCAGTGATCCATATTAATAACAGAATAGCGACAGTCAATTGATAAGTTTTATCCACAGACATAATCAGGGATATGGTTACTTCTCCAACCCAGTCAATGAGGCCCATTTCGGCGAGGCATTCCATCAGAATAAAAAGGGCTGCAAAAAATATCAGTGTAGACCATTCAACAGCCTTCAGAATCGAATCAAATTCGGGCCTGTTTGCTAAAATAATCAAGAGCAGAGCTCCCAATATGGCAGCCCAGCACAATTTAATGCCTTGCATAGAAGGCATTGAATGCAGAAAGAACATAGAAATTGCGAATCCAAAGCAAATACAACATTTGATCAGCAGGGGTTTATCCTTGATTCTATAATTCTCCCTCATATCAGCCAGAGTTGTTTGAAAATCCGTCGATTGTGTGTGTTGTTTGTTCTTCAAACGATCCTTCAACTCTTCAAGTCGTTTTCGCAAAGTTAGTTTAGTTAATTCATCATTTCGATTGTCATTGAGTTGTCTTTCCACAGATCTCACTGAGCGTAAAATACCATCTTCATTGGATTCAACAAGTTTGTTTCGATACATACAATAGAGCATTAGAAATGCCAACAACATGGATGCAAAGACAGCAGGAAACATGTGCAAAGTAAAGTTGACAAATTTAATGCCATGTTCAGAAACAAAACGATTTGTTGCAATAATCACATTGGGTGGATCTCCCACTGGAGTGAGAGTTCCGCCAATATTCGAGAATACAGCAATACTGATCAGCACCAATAATGTGTTTAATCTCAAAATCTCACACAATCGAATAGTTACGGGCACCATGAGAAGAACCATTGTTACGTTGTCCAAGAAGGCAGAAAGAATGCCCGTAAACATGCATAGATAAAAGAAAAGATACCAGATTTTTCCTCTCGACAGCTGATAGGCGAGAACAGATAGATAATCAAATATTCCTGTATCCGAAAGTACTCCCACCATAACCATCATGCCAAAGAGTAACATCAATGTTTCCACATCGATCCATTCTATGATTGTATCAAAATTTGGCCGAGAATCCATTACACAAAGGACTCCAATAGCCGCCGTGGACGTTAATAAGGCGGCAAATGTGCGATCCGTAATATCAAAAATAATAAGAATATATAAAATTATGAGCAATAAAAATCCATAAATTATGCCTTGCTTTGGGTCCAAGGGATTGGAATCTATCGTCATGGACATGCCAGTCGAATCGTTATAACTATTTAAAAGTGAGACGAGTAGTTGATAATTGGAACTATCCCTTGACTGTATAGATCTCTCTGAATCGAAATATATGAATAATTTTTCACCTTTCAGTTTCTTCCAATTTATTTTAAAGTTATGCTTCACAGTTTCAGTATCCTTGTCCGAATCCGAAGAGACATAGACTTTCCAATCTGACGATTTCCAAAACGTTTCGTTAGACAAGACATTAAAATGTCTAAGGCAAACTTTAATGCATGATTCATTATCCGATGTAGGCGAGTTTTGTTGGAAAGTTTTAATAATATCAATATTACCCTTTAGGAAGATACTAAGAAAATCACCAGTCGGGTCCTCCATGATCCTTACAGTCTGCTCTACCCGCGATGGCAGAGCAACTACAACTTCTTGTGACTCCTTCGAAGGTGAAATCATAATATATATTGTAAAGAACAACCATAATATCAGAAAGACACCTGTCTTGACAAAATTACATATTCTTTGTCGAGTGGCCCGACGAAGCAGCTCCTCTTCAGTCAAATCATCATTCCAATCCTGATTGGCCCACAGATGGAATATGTGCCTGCTCCGGGATAAACTTATAGGCATATACATACAAACCAAATTTATAAAACCCTTAAAAAATAGGCGATTAGTGTTGAATGTTAAAAAAGAAATACAAAATAAAAATGTTAAAAAACAAAATTATATGATAAAGATTTCAAGCACTCCTATTTATATCTTACAAACTATTTTTCTGCTTTTTATATTTCATATAAATTCCATATGTATTTTGACTGTCTTCTTTCTATCACTTTTACTATCTGTTAATTTATCGCAATTAATTGCTTAACAATAATAATATATTTTTATTTATATTTAAAATAATAATAAAATATTAATAAAAAAACTTAACTCTAAATACGTATACTTAATTTAATCTTTGTGTATATTGTATGCACCAAATATTTATCTAAGTATATTTACCATCTATCTCCATTCCTTTTCTCACGCCAGAAATGTATTTCTATCTAATCTTTATGTTTGTTTATGTAAACTTTAATGAATGGAAGACAAGTCTTCGAAATGCTAGTCCTCTAAAGTTTATATATTGAACTGCGTTCTATGTATCCTCTAATTCTCAACCAACTATTTTCCAACTATTATTTACTTGTCTGCCAATCAATCGATCTTTTATATTTATCTACCTTCCAGTTACTCTAAAACTTTTCTGTATTCTCAATGGAAATAACTATGAAAAGCCAACAGCGAAACATGTGTTTTCTTTTGCTTACAACTTTATCGATTCACTCAACCAAAATACAAGCTTCAGGTAAACTGGATTTCCCAAAAGCCAAAGCTGCACTTATCGCACTTCTTGCACTGCCACGTTGTGTAGCTGAAAAAAAAGAAGAGAGCTGGAAAATGTAAAAGAAAAAGTAAAAACAAAAAAAAAACAAAAGAGTTTATCTAAAACGCGTCGCATTTCACGCGCGAATTTTCCAGCTTTTCCAGTTTACCTGCTGCAGGCCTGTTGACAGCGTTTCCGTTTCCGGATCGCGACGGTTGCCGGCTGCCTAGCGCCACCTGGCGAAGGCACGTGATAAAGTTATGACAGCAAGTGGCTGTAGAGAAAAAGAGAGCTATACAGAGAGAGAAGAGAAGAGAGGTGCATGTCTTTCAGTGCATATAAATTGCATTTGTTTTGGCAGGCGCATTTCACATTTGTTGTTGTCAATGCTTAACCCAACATTGCCCGCGATTTTATTATGCAAGGCTCGCATTTGTAGTTTGTTGTTATTGTAGTTGTAGTTGTAGTTGTTGCTTGAGCCGCGACTTTTTATATGTATATATATATATTTTTCATTTGCGTGTAAACTCAGTCACGTCCTCAACACGACCAGAAAAACTTGGGCCTCCCTGCAATCAGCGTTTTATGCATTCCAGAGCCTCACTTCCCACTCCTCTCCCCCCACTATTTTCACCCTTATCCTGGCTATCCCATTTGGAGAATTCCATTCGAGAGCCGCGCTCATTTGAGTTATTTTTCCTGGTTTGTAGCGCAGCAACAAAGCTGCATAATTTTAGTTAACATTTTTGGCATTTTATGCACGAAAACGTTTCTGGGTTAATTTGCATTTCCACCGCGCAACTTTCAATCCTCCAAACCACCCCTCCCCTACCCCCGCCATCTCCCTCGCAAACTCCCTCTCTACTTTCTGTATGGCAGGTGAAAAATAAAATTGAATTAGCAGCTAAATGAAATGGAATTTATGTGCACGCATACAAAAATATTTGACGTCATGATTTTCTATAAGTGAAATTCCAATTGTGCAACCACACCGCAGGTGGCCAGTTGCATGTTCAATGTGATATGTGCTTGTGCTGCACGTTGCATGTTGCCAAAGCAACGGGCAACGGGCAACAGGTGCACACATACATAAATGCAGTAATATCAAGTCATTCATCTGTCCCAGCTGCAAGTTATGAATTCTTGTTGTTATTTTGAGCTAATATCAAGCATTGAGATACAACTATGTGTTGCAAACACAAATGCAGATACAGAAAAGGAATCCAGATATCCACAAATATGTCTATTAACAAATTCAGATTGAGATATTACCACATTTAAGGATATAAATAGAAAATATACACTTACACATACAACTTTAAGCTTTAAAATTTCAAAAAATGTTTATTATTTGATTTAAATTTTTTGCCCTATAATATAGCTCTTTAGACTCCGTCCAGTTAAAGTTTAGTTTTATATTTAAGCAAATTTTTAATTTTAATAAGTCTACATATACATATATAAAGTATTTGTTTTTAATATTAACATGGAATATTTAAACCTCTATTTTAACATAACTAACTTAACTAAATAGAGCTTAAAGTATAAAGTTCGAAGAATTTTATAAACATAAAAGACATTAACAAACCAATATCGATTGAGAAAACATATATGTTTTTATGCATTAACTTTAAACTAGTTTCGAGCCAAAACCTTGGGTTAGAATCGACAGATACCGTGAACTAAATTATTAAATACTACAAATTCAGATTCAAATAGAGAATAAATATACAGGCAAAGAAAAATAAAAAGAATCCTTGTACAGTACACACAAATACGACGTCAGATAAAGATACAGATGTAACAAAAAGATACAATTCTATTCGTTAGAAAAAATAAAATTATAGTGAGGCAGCCAAATTGATCTAAAGCTTCAATTAAATATTTATTTTGCAAGTCTTACTGAGAAAAAGAGAGATGGATGGTGAGAGAAAAGAGGGCGAAACGGAGTTCGAAATAGTAATAAAATATTTTGAATTATATTTATTCAAATTTATGTATAAGATTGAATTTCAGAAAGTTGAAATGCAGACTTATGCATAACTAGAGAATAAATAAAATAAATACTTCGGGGCAAGTTGAATAAATGAACTGTGCCCCTTGTACTGCTTCTATCTCTATCTCTATTCTCTCCCCCTCTCTCTCTCTCTCTCCCTCTCTCTCTCTCTGTTGTTGTTGCAACAATTAGCCAGCAGTTATCTGTTCATTACACCGAAAGTCCAGAGCGAATCTGTTCTGAACGCAAATTTTAGCTGCAGGCATTACGCAAACTAGGACAAAACTCATTTGCTAAACAGGCAGGATATGCAGGATGTCTATGTTTGTTTGTGTATGTGTGTGTGCTTGATAGAAAGAGAAGGACAGAGTGATAGAGAGAAAGAGAAAGATAGAGAGTGTAGTACTTTCAACACGCCTCAAATGTTGCAGTTTTGAATCTTAATAGTTTCGTGCGGTTTTATCAAAGTTTTCCTTATTTGTTGTTATTGTTGTTGTTTCCGTTGTTGTTGTTGTTGTTGTTGTTATTGCTGCAATTGTTGTTGCAACTGTTGTGGCTCATGTTGCTGTGAGAATTTTGTTTTTGTTTGGAATTTAATATGCGCTGAAACGACAGGTACTCAACTTATTCACGTCCTTGACAGGAACTTGCCGAAAACCAAAAACTTTATGGCCAAAAACACATCGAAAGCCACTTGCTGCAGGTTGTCCTTGTTATTGTTGTTGTTGTTGCTACTTTTGTGGTTTTCAGGAGCTCTCTCTCTCTCTCTCTCTCTTTAATAGTAAGTCAAAGTGCGAACTCAGCGTGAAAACATTCAAAATGATTTCATTAACCAACCGCATGAGAAAATTAGCACCTGTATTTAGAAACGTCATGATGAAGAGCAAATAGGGGAAGGTGGCAAAGGATGCCATCAAGTGTGAATTACAGGTATCAAAGTATCCCTTGAGGTGAAGGGCTCGACATCTGATATGATTAGTTGATAATATCTTTTAACTCTTTCAAATTCAGATTAGTTGAAAGTTTCGTCAGCCTCAGGCTAATTTAATTTAAACTGTCAGTTCGAAGAAAGGGTATTAGTCAGGTTTGTTCTCTTAAAAAGTTTATTTCAAACAGACGAAAGAAATTTTCAAATGAGTAGAAGCTTTAGAAATTTGCAAATATGCTGTTGATTATGAAGGTAAAATATTTCATTGTTCAATTTGAAGTTTTCTTAAAGTAAGTTAACTCACTTAAAAGATACGAATAGAGTATTAGACGTGATTTAAGAATAATCAATATGCAAACACAACATTTAAATACACATAAACACAGAGATTTCCTTGATTTATGGAAATAATAAAACTGATGCAAATTAACTATATATAAATTTAGAATAATATAGATACAAATTCAAATTTAAATCCACATAAATATAAAGTATCTCATTGATTTAAGTTTAATTAAGATACAAATACATATTTAAATAGGGATAAAATTGAATTAGTTAAATGATTTATACGTTAGAGTTTTAGTTAATAAATTAATAGGTGTATTAAAGGATAAAACTCAATTTCGTAGTTTTAAACTAATGCAGGTTGTTAATTATTCCAAAATAAATATAAAATAATTTAAATCTATAGCATCAATAAGCCACATAAAGTATCATTAAATTGAGGAATTTAATTGGATTAAATGTCGTGTTGCTTTTACAGTTTTGCAGTTTATTTTTAAGTAATATCAAGACACAAACATTCAGAAACGAATACTTCCTCAGATTCAGTTACATCATCATTATAAGAGTAACTTGTCTGGATACAGATATAAGCTTCAGCTAAAAAAAACAGATACAAATTAAAGTTGATATATAAATTATAAAATTTAGTTCTCTTATTTGCAAGTTTATCTATAATGTTGGTGAAAGGATATTGATATATTTATATAAGTATAGAATCATAAATATTATAAAATCTGTTTAAACTCCTTTTTTACTGTCTGTATCTTAAGTACAGATACATGTTAAACTTGCTGAAAGCCACAATTGAAGGTATCAACTCAAAGTTGACAGCATTTCTGAAATCAATGATAATAGTTTGCTTTGCTCATTTAAGCCGTAACCACACTCAATTGGCCAATGAATGAACACGGGACACAAAAGCCCTAACAATTGAAATGGATGTAATGTTGAGGGCATGTCATAACCTTTAGCCACCACTTAAATCTGACCTGATGCATGAAACGGGTCATTCAAGTGGAAGGACTAAAGAAGGGGGTCATCTTTTGGGGGAGGGAAGGGCGTCGAATGGACGATTAATCACATTTGGCAGGCTTACAATTAGATGGGAGAGACTAATACACATGCAAATGGCACTGACGAGCGAGCTTTGCTTTAATTTTAATTAATTTGTAATCCTTGACATTGAAGTTTTGGGGGTTCAGTGCAATTAGAGAGAGAGACAGCTGTGGCCAAGGATTACAACTGGAGACATTTGCTTCATGCATTTATCAAATGTCAACATACATTGTCAAAGAGACAGTTACACATACATATATTTGTACATATGTACATTCCAACACACATACGAGACACAATTCCCAATCAAATTCCAATTACACATTTGAAATTTAATCATCAAAGTTGGCTACATTCACAATCACAAAAGCCTTCATTTCACACAGAAATGGGGGCCAAAGGCGAGAGGGCGTGGCACCCATGAGTCTCGGTTGGGATAATTAAGCCGCGACTGGCCTCAAGAGAATTATCTAATTCAGTTAACAGCATATGTGGCTAAAAGACATTTCAAACCATATCAAATTCACGCATCATTTACATTTCACCACAACAAAGTTTCCTTAAATTCAATTTATGATTAACTTATGTAAGTTCTTTCAATTGCAAATTCTGGATAATATTGTTTGTTTTATTGGCAATGCTATCACTTTTACTGTACACCGATTGTACCCTCTACTTGCTAACAAGGGGTATATCCAATAAACTAAACACAAAACTAATTCTTCCACATTTATCTGCAACTGCATTTATTTTTTTAAGACAGTTTATTTATATATTAAAATATTCAGAAAATTATATACCATGCCTTTTCCGTTTTTCACTCAAATATTATTTTATTTTTGAATATCATTTTAAACTTCCTTTTGAATTTCCATTCTCCATAAAGTCTGACCGATATTTAGATGTGTTAACAAAATATTACTTATAAATCAAATAAAATATTTTAAATATGTTCTATGATGCAAAATTGCTCTAAAACTATTAAACTATAAATAATTTATTTTATTTATACCCTACACTCTTTTTAAGTAAGCCAACATCATTAGTTTAAGTCTATCTTGATCTTTATAGAATTCTTTATTAAACTTTTACTATCGAATATATAAAGTGTAAATCAAATATAATTGTAATTTGTAAAGTAGTTAAGTAATTATCAAAAATATTTATTTTTTTCAAATTTATAAAACAAAAATCAAATATAAGAGTATTATCAAATAAAACTGTTTTTGATTGAGTTTGTATACTTTTTTGGAATACACGTTTTCAACTAGATTTACATTTTTATACCCTGAGGGGGTATATTAAGTTTGTTCAAAAAAAAAGTATGTAACAGGCAGAAGGAGGCGTGGCAGACCCCATAAAGTATATATATTCTTGATCAGGGCGACAAGCTGAGTCGATATAGCCATGTCCGTCTGTCCGTCTGTCTGTCTGTCCGTCCGTATGAACGAAAGGATCTCAGAGATGGTAAGACCTAGAAGCACCAAATTTGGTGTGAAGACTTCTTACATTTGCACGCAGATCAAGTTTATTTCAAATTTTGGATGCCACGCCCCCTTCGCCCACAATACCTAACTCTGGTAATTACCAAGCTAGAGACTTGAGCTTTGGCACGAACAATACTTGATAGAGAAAGGATGCATTGTGAAAATTTGATCAAGATCGGATAATAAACACGGAAGATATCCGCAATTATTTAATTCTTTAATTTAATGTGTTGTTGTTGCTGTGAGTTTACGCTCTCTCTTGTCTGCTCATTCGTTGAAGCATTTACATATACATATATACATATGCATGAAAGCGCGCGCTGTGTTAGAGTGAGTTTTCGTCCTCTCTCCCTCTCTCTTTCAAGTAGAGTGATAGAGCTGCCACCTTGATAAACGGAACATCATGGTTCGAGTCCCAGTAAAAACATGCTTAAATTCTTAGATTTTTTTTTTAAATTTTTGTTATACATTTAAAAATTTAAAACAAATACGAAACACAAATATAATTAATATAAAATTTGAGTGGCGTTCTCTACTGCCTCAGGGTATTCTACTGTCGGGATCTCTCGACTGAATGATATATTTTTTATATTATTTTTACCCACAGAATTTTCGAGGAAGTTATTCAGCAAGATAAAAAGAAAAGCACATTTCTATCTCAGTAATTATAATTTCGTGTAAATGTATACAAAATTAAAAAAAAAAAACAAAGTAAGCCAAGAACTCTCTATAGGGTATCATTCAGTTGACTAACGTCTGCTTTACTAGCTAATAACTGACGACAATGAACTTTAAGTTTAGGCTTAAAAACTGTCTGATACATTTCAAAAGGTATTTGCGAGGTGTAGTCAAAAATTTCCCTTGGAAAATTGTGTAATAACTTTTGGCTGTTGGCCTTGTTTGAAGTGTATCATTTATTTATGGCATTTTGCGAAAATGGCAAAAGGCAAAACTAAAATCTCTGTGAATTACAATTACGGCCACACCCAACGATTTTGTGTGGGCTGGCGTTGTCATTTGTGCAGCTTTGATTTGTGTTTTTCCAAAGCAATTTGTCTGCCACAGACAGATGGACGGACAGAAAGACGAACGGCCTCCTTGAAGCACTTTACTCACAAATTGTGTTCATTTGCATATTCGAAACTTTGCCTAATTGAACATAATGCCACTTAATTAAAGTTAAGCAACTTTCCCAAAAGAGCTTGAGTTTGAGGAGGAGAGAGGTGAGAGGGGAAAAACAGGCAGAACATCTTGGAAACAAGTTGCAACCAATGTTAAACTATACCCCAAAACATTTATGATACTTTGTTGTTGGCATTCCCCAATTAGTTGAACATGTCGCAAACGCAAACACGAAATAAACTAACCCCAATTTCCATCCCCCTTTACAACTCATTCCATACATGGAAGTAGTTAAACATTTATGACATTCCGTTTAAATATTGAAACGGATTCTCGAATTAGCTTAAACGTCAACTAAACGGTAAATGTTGCAATTACTTATTTTAATTGGATCGTTATGTGATTTGGAAATGATGAGGCTATTCATTAAAAGGAGTATTTAATAGTAATAGATGGATTAATTAATGAATGGTGAACAAAACTAAGTTATCTACTTTGCATCAAAGTCCACAGCAGATTGCCAGAAATATAAAATAAAATAAATACTAAAACTAACTACCTAACTTTTGAATAAATTATATACAAAAGAAGACTTCTATTAAGTACTATAATATTTATAGTTTTAAAGATTCGTAGTATTGTACCGTATTGTTTATGTCAATATTATAAAAATTCCAAAATTTTTCCTTCATCATTAAGTATTTTCAAATTTGCATAGACTTTGTTTATGTATAATATTATTTCTAATATGTAAGATTATAGTAAATAATTACTTAATAAATTAATGTTTTCCTCTTTCTTTCAACTTTCTCACAACTTAGTTCCAAGTAGGTTTTTACTTTAAATTTAATTTCGCTTTTTATTTCAAAATTGTCAGTTTGAAAATGATATTTATGACATTATTTGTTTTCTACCTTTGGTGTGGTTTTTCTTGTTACGTTTTCATCATAGAATCTTTTTTCTGGGATGAATTTTTAGTAATCGCTGATAATTAATGCAGTTCCTGCAAGAAGAACCTGCTCGGGTGTGGATCCAAATGATTGAACTTCCAGGTGACAGAGAAGCTTGTCCCTGTTGGCCCGTGTATAGAGCGGTAAAGTAATCCTTTCACTGGAGGTATGACTGTGGCTAGCATATTGATCGATTTTCTTGAATTTATCGATTTTTGCACTGTCCTGACGATCATCGATGATTTTATATGTGATGTAAAATGTCGTCGATTCGCTGGCATTTGTCGTCTGCGTGTCGCCATCAAGCTGCAATAATAAATAACAAATTCAATAACCGCCATAAGTTTGAATTTGTTGTGTTTGCAATTTTAAACACAAAAAACAACATTTTAGTTCCAGAAAAGGGCGCTGGGTGGCGCTTGTGTTTACTTACAAAAGCTGATTGGAACAGCACATCTACTCTGTTAAAGAAGTTAACAGTTTCACAGACATTACAGACTGCTAACTTAACATTAGGCGCAACTACTCCACACTGTTAATACATAAAATACTTGTGTGGAGCTGCGTTCAATTAGTTAATAATTATTAAAAACAAAGTGTTTTTATGTAAAATATATTATAAATTAAATTATTTAAATAAGCGCATATCATTTTGAACTAACAATTAAAGATGCGAGACAGGCATACTTTAAAATACTTATCCCAACTTAACAGTGCGCATTGAAATCTGCTGCAGCCCTGGCACGACTTAACAGAGCGCCGGAATGTCAATCAAATAAACAAAAAGAAGCGGCGTGAAGAAAAAAGCGAAAAAACTGCAGCGAAATCAATTCCCAAGTATCATAAAAAGCCAAACTAAATGTTGTAAATAAAAGTTATAAATTAAATCAAATACAAGTGGTATACATAAATAAGACAAGCTGGAGACGCATTTTATGGCCAAGATGGGCAAGGTAAGCGTAAAAAAAGTGAAGCAACGAAAAAAAGAAGACAAAAGAGACAACGCTGAGTGACAGACGAGACAAGCAGACAGACACACACACACAGACTGGCAGACGGACGGATGGTGGAACAAAACACACACGTTGTTTACACAAAATCAGTTTTGGACACTATATAATTATATTATTTACAACTGTGATAATTACCTTGAGCGGTGCCAACTTCAGTACTATGGAATTATTCCCCTCGGTGCTCTCTTCCCTTCCCTTAAGACAGTGCAACTGCAGTCGTTGCGTAGAGACTCCAAATACTTGTGCTTGCTGCAACTTGAGGCAGGCCAAGAGATTCTCACAATTGTACACATGTGTTAGGTTTATTTCCTGGCCAAATGTTAGCTGCACTTGCTCCTTATAACGCTGCTCCGCTGCTTGAGCCCGCACCATTAAACCACGCAAATAATCCACTGTATTATTACTACTGGGTCCTGGCCAGAGTTTATGCCAAGTCATGGGCACCTGTAAATAATCGGAGATTAATCTGCAGTTGAATTTAATGAGGTTCGCAAAATGATTAAAATTGCTAATCAATAAATTTTACATTTTTAAGTATTTCCAGCAATAAACAATTATTTGATCAATTATCATAAATTCCCATAGAAATTTGTTCACTAATTTTCAAAATTATTTGAAATCTGGTTTAATTTTTACACAGGCTAAAATTGGTTTACATTTCGTCTTTAAATTATTTTTAAATCAATAGAATTTTAGTTAAACTTTCTATTAAGATTTAGAAATATTTAAACAATTCAGCATTAAGTAAATCGTTAAAAAAAATACTGGTGTAGGTTCTAAAACCAGTAAATACTTATTGAGAAATCTCCCCTTCACTATATTTCCAAGTCAATTGAAATTTTGTTTTTATTTTTCAATAATATCTAGAAACACTTCGTTAAAGAATGTAGGTTTAAGTTAGTTTCAGGAAATATTTCTTTAGAAATTTCCCTTTCACTAACATTTTAATTGTGGTATTCCCCTACACTAGAATTTTAATTAGCTGTTATATTCCCATCCTTTTATCCATTACATTCTGCATTAAAATATGTCGCTTTCATTAAATTAGTTTTTACCTACAATTTCTTATCTAAATATTTAATATACATTAAATAATTGTATCGTGCTGTGAACTATGTTAAATAAATTCCCAGTTCTATTTTCACTCACCTGCTGCTCGGCAAGAGCTTGCAGTGCATTGTCTTTCACATCCAGGGATTGATTTGTTGTGGTCGACTCCTTGAGCCAGTTGTGCAACTGGGATAGCAATTGATGCACTGTCCTGTACAACTGTGCACCCAGTTGCAGCTCGGCGAGCACAAAGAGTTGCCAGGGAGACGAAGACATGGTCTTCATGCTCTTCACCTCCTTTGCTGTCTGTGTTATGCTGCAGTTGTTGGCCAATTTCCGCCACAAGCTCAACAATGGCTTGATTTGTTGCTCTACGCGTTGTCTAGAATTTACTACAGACACTTCCCCACCAGCTGTAGCTCCTGTTACAGTTGATCCTGCAAAGCTTAACCCTCGCAATTGCTTGATAACCAAACGCGCCTGTTCCATTTCCCGCTGCTGTTGTGCCTGGCTTGCCAAGCCATACATTCGAGGTTCATCTACATCTGGGAGTTTCTCCAGCGCCGCAAAATAGTCCTGCATCTGTCCACTCGTTGGAATATTGCTTCCCAATCCGAGAGGTAACCAGCGATTGCTCAGCACATCCGCTGAACAAAACTGTGCTAGATAGCTCCTCAATATCTCCACATCCCTTTCATTGTTGAGTCTTCCGCCATAGGCCAAAGCCTCGCAGAGACGCTGCATCAATGTCCAATCGCAGCGTCCACTTGCGATTTGTGCATCCAGCCAGGTTAACACACCCAGAGCCGCTTTGAGATCTGCCTCGCCAAACTCATAGTACTTGGACCAGCCCTGAGGGATATATTGTCGCCTCTGCTGTAGCACCGCCTGCAACAGGAAGATGACCAAACGCATTTTCAAGCACTTGGCTGGTTGCTTTTTGGCCAGCTCAGGGTCTAGGCTGGCAGCGTAGTTCTGGAGCATCCTTTGGACCTGCTGCTTGAGGCCACGCGGTTGCTCGTATCGCACCTTAAGACATTTGTACACTGAGGATTCGCTGAATCCTTTGGTTGATTCACAAAGCAGCCATAAACGAAAGTCGGGAGACTTTTTAGTTCTCCCAATTCCCTTTCCATTTGCGTTAGCCACTCGGGCACCAAATGCACGTTTTTGATGCACAACCATTGCCCCTGTGCCGCAGCTTGTTGCAAGGCCAACAATGCGCGTTGTTCGCTGCCACGGCCGATGGCCAACTCCATGTATTTTTGGGATCTTTTCAAAGCCACTCCACGCAGCTCTGTGGCTGGATCCAACTCTGGTTGACTTATCATTAAAATGGGACGATCGCAGCTGCTTTGTTCCAACAGCTGTTGCACGCTGGGCTGTGTGGCAGCTTCAGGCGAAAGACCCAACAATTGGCTGCTGGCCAAGCGCAGCTGGGACAACAGCAGATCAGGCCGAAAGATTTGGGCCAGGAGAACACGTTGAAAGGGCGATGAAATATCAGCTGTAAGTAGAGAATTGAGTATAATTTAAATTGGGATAATTATAAATAATTATTAATTTACTTACGCAGCACATCATCCGTTTGCTGCTCGATGAATCCACGCCACACATAATCCTTGTCGAGTTGCAATTGTGTCCTCAACTCTGGCAACTGTTGCAGCAACTGTGCGAGCTTCAATTGTGCCTCGCGGCTCATGCAATCGGGGAAAGCATTCATCTGATTGTTCCCTCCATCGGCGCTTCCCATAAAATTGCTGACAAACAATTCCCATTCCTTGGTGCCAAGAGCTGAACCATAAGCCTGACGACAAACCCATAAAGCGAGCGTTAATTGATCCTCTCGTGTTGTGGCACGCGCCAGTTGCAAGTAAACACCCCTCACAAGACGCTCATAGAGTTGCGTCAACTCCTGACCACGCAAAGCACCCAAAAATAGTTCAATGTACACCAAGGCAGAGAGTTCATAGCCTTGTGTGAGGCCAGCATAAAAGTCTGCCGCCTTGACGCAGAGTTCACGGAGTGTTCCAAATTGGGAGAGCAAAGTTTGCTTCACTTGACCACTCTGCTCCAAGGCAGCATCAATTTGAGCACTGCTCTGTTTCACCTCATTGAGACTAGCGAGGAGCTGCTCATTGCGCAGTATATCGCCCTCAGCTTTTGAGAGTTGCTCCAACAATTTATCCTGCAAGACTTGACGTTGCTTAAGCAACTCACCTTCACGCTGGAGCAGCTCAATGCGTTGTTGTTCCAATCCTGCATTCTTCAGCACAATTGCCTTAGACATCAATTGATCTGCCAACCCAGTGGCAGTCACTGTGAAGCGTAGCAGATTCACTTGACCACGCTGCTCCAATGGCAACTCTTGCAATCGATGTGACTTGCTGATGAGCACGAGCTGGAAATCTTCATGTAGATCAACCAATTTACTGCCCACTGCCAGCTGTCGCTTATTGAACCTCACATAGATGTGTCCCTGCAGCAGCTCCAGCAACGGCGGACGCAGTTGCTCACAGTCCAAGACGAGCAGCGTTTTGCCAAATCTCACAGCCAACTCCAGTTGATAGCATAGACGTTCATTCCCTTGGCTGGTTAACTCACTGGCTCGTCCTGAGGCCCGCAAGTGTGCCGAGAGCCATTGTCCTGCTGTCTGTGTGGGATCCAGGAGAAAAGGTACTGGGCAACTACCAAAAGGCAATGCCAGCATCTCCCTAAGCAACGCAGCACTCTCAATTATCTGTGCATCTCGGGCCAGACCTTGACTTTCCCAAATGATCTGTTGTTGCTCTGTGACCAGAGTTTGCCGCAGCTCAAAGTGAGTTCCTGGCAGACGAAACTCCAAGCTGAGGCGTTTAAATGAAGCGCTGAAGAGAAGGAGAATGAGATTTGTAAAGATTAGAAACAAGATTTTCCTCCAATAGTTTTTACCTTGACAATAAGTCTGAAATAGTTTGGTACTTTCATCACTTACCCTCGCTGTTCAACACCCCATCCTGCATAATAATTGATGGCCATTGCAAGGAGTAACATTTTGCTGTCCAGAGTTTTGTGTGCTTTCTTCAACTCTGCCAACTGCTCGCTCCAAGTCGTATACTCTGCACTAAGTTTGCCCACGAGGAGCTCAGCTGCTTGGAGTGTGGCACCTGCCTCTTGGAGCTTCAGTTCCAACACAGCTGCTTCTTGAGTGTAGGTCTGCAATTTGGCTGACAACTGCTTGACCCGCTTGTCCACATCATCCAAGCCACTGGCGAGCTGTTCCATCTCATTCTCCGCCACATTGAGATTACGCTGCAATTCATTTTGTTCCCGTTCCAAGGGCTTTATGCTCTGAATGACACGGGCATAACGGACGCTGGCTTGAACCCAGGCTGCCAGAGGAGCCGCTGCTGCCGAGGCACGTTTGGCATTCTTGGACTCATATGAATCTCCTTTGGCTTGCAGCAGACGCTCTACGGCCTGACAATTCTCTGGGCTAATGTGGGCAGGATCTAGGGAACGTATGTCCTCTTTAACGCCACGTTTCGCCAGAAAGGTCTTCATGCTGTTCCATGAAGTATCCCTGATGCCCATGAGTCGGAGTACGCCTTCAAGGATATCTCTCACCGCCTCAGGGGGAGCACGCAGTGAACGTATTTCGGAAAGTGCTTCTGATTTAATTTGACCCACTGCATTGCTGGCTTCAGCTAGAATTGGTTCCACTTCGGCCAACTCCTGTTGAATCTCCCGCTGTCTTTGCTTCAGTTGCTCGCTACTCAATTGCGTTTGTTGCTTCAATTCCAACATATTTGACTTTTGTTCATTCGCATTGTGCATCGTTTGAGAGATCATTTGTAGAGCATCGTTCGCCAGCTGCCTTTTCTCTTCGAGAGCTTGTTCCTGTGCCGAGGCATTTGACTTGAGAGTGTCAACCAATCCATGGGCAGCTGCCAGTTTATCCACTCCCAGCTGCAGCTTGCCCAGACGTTGATCGATCTCTGCTGCTGCGTTGCTATACATGTGGTAATAGCTCCTGATCAGTTGATAGTATCGATGTGAAGGTTGCTCCGTTGGCAATTCCTCGGCCACATCAGCAAAGTGACTACAGACAGGCACCTTGCCACGCCCCTTGCCTACGCCTGTTTCATTCAACAACTCGATATACTGCTTGGGCAGCATGGCAAGTGTTTCCCGAGACTCGGCTCGTAAATATAGCATATCCATTTGGCGATGCAGAGCCGGACAACTGTTGAAATATTCCGTAAGCTGTGGACTGCTCGGATCTAGCACCAAAATCAAATGCAGATGTTCTCGCGCGCCTGCAATGTAAAATAAATTAGAAAGGCTCTGTTAGGTATACTCCACAATATCCAAAGGTACTCTGATCACTCTTCCAAATCAACCTTTTCTAATCTTCAACTTACGTTTCATAAAGTATGCGCCCAGTGACTCCTGATAGCCCTCCAGCTGTGCCGCCTGCTTTAAGGTGCTTGCCACCGACTCGAGATCATCGCCAAATAGCTCCAAGATTTCGCTGCCCTCAAGCAACGCCTCAATGGGTTTCAAAATGTCCGGTACATAACTGAGCCAACAGTGCTCGATTAGCAGGTAACTCATCTGCTGCTCCAAGGCAGCCGTTTGCATTGCCAGCTTTAGTTCGTTATAGAAATCGGTCAATCCGTAGTCGGAGCTGCCTTGTAGACTTAGCACCTTTGCCTCTTGCAATGTGGCAGCTGCATAGATCGCATCCATGTGTCGATCTCCTGCCTCGGCTAAGATCAGCAGATGTGCATCATTGCGGGACAGAACTCGGGCTACTTTTGCCGTCTGCTGAAGCAGCTCCTCCGTAATGGGCACAGTTATGCTGTAGCTTTCGGCATCTGACGAAAAAAGAGCATATTATGTAGATTAATTTAATATCCTTTTTTTATCCAAGTTGCGAGGAAATCTCTAATTTGATTTGTGTCTCTTCGAAATAAAAATGTTCTATTAAATCTTTACTGAGAGATCAGCTCAGATGGATATATTAGATGGGTATCATAAAACATAATATATTTAGAAATTATCTCATCAATCATTACATACTTCATAACAAACTTCTTCAGACAATTACACAATTTTTCAGCGAATTTTTGTTATGTTATTTACTGATTGTTAACATTATAAAATTCATCTAAATTTAATACTCTTTGTAAGACACACAAAGCTCTACGCGCATCGTCATTGAAGTTGACTCCAATGGTAAAGTCTAAACAAACTCTAAACTGATAAAAACGAATTTCACTTTAACCTATTATTTGCACGATTTTTCTACTATGAATGTTATATGTATTTGTACCTGAGCTGCAATATTTTCTGTTTTTTTCTACCCGTTCTTTATGTACTTCCAGTGGATGACCCCCGAGGAGGAGGCACGCCAAAAGTTCATCATGCGGGAAAGGGATCGAGAACGAAAACGGATCAAACGCATGAATCCCGAGTATCGACAAATGGAAAGAGAACGGGATCGATTTCGCAAACAGACGCCAAGGCCCAGTGTAGTTATCCCCAATCATATATAGATATACAACCACACACACACACATACACACCTACATTGTGCTCTTCTTCTTGTGTTTTTTCAACTTCACTTCATTTGTATTTCATATCTTGTAACAGCAAAATATGTATATAGTTATGGAGCAATGTACAACTTCAACTTCGATGCGCGTGCCCAAAAAAAAAAATAGTCAACTTTTTCCATAGAGAAATAGACGGACGGATCCTATGGTCAGAAAGAAATTTGTAGGATAACAGTGATTAATTTTACTATCCTTAATAATTCAAAATATATTCAGATATAGAACGATCAAAGACAAAGCTTCGAAGAAACAAATAAGGGAGTTTAATTTCTTCTCCTTAAATTAGAATCAACTTAAGAATTTAAAAATCCGTTCAAATCTCTTCTTGCTACTAAAAAGCACATTAAACACAGAGATTAAACTGTTAAAATTGCTACCGAATAGATATAGTATCTTCTACAGTCATACTCACTACAAATTGTAATCTGCCTTTGCACCTCCTCCAGCCACTCATCATGGGCCAATCCATGCAGTAGTCCCTTTGATTTCGGCGACTTCGGAACAAAGTAGACTTTCTGTGAAATTAAAACGAATACAATTAGCTACTGCAGAAATAAATTTGTTAAATGACTGACCTCCTTGCCAAAGTATTTGCGCATAGTCTGCTTAAGAATTGCCTCGAATTGCTGGACATGCTCCTCGTTGACCAAACGATCCTTAAACATGCCCAAGAGCTCGCAATACAAGGCCTGTAAATATACGAGATAAACTCTGAAACTGACAATTCGATTAATGAATATAAATGAAATTACCTCATTGAAGTCTGTGGAGGGATAAAAGACAAGCGACTCCAATAACTTCATAATGCATTTGGGGCTGAACTGATAATGAACTTGCTGCTGAACTCCAGAGGCTGTAAAAGTTGTCTGCAACTGGAAAAGAGGAAAGCGTTTTTAGAGAGACAAGAGGAGAGAAGAGATAGGCCACATTTTGAGGAGGGGAAATACCTTTTCAAAGCACTCCATTAGACATTCACTGACATGTTGCAAATTGATGTTGCTGTTGCTGTTGCTGCTGCTGCCACTTGTCCTGAAATGTCCATTGAGCAGCGGCTCGAGGCGGCACTGAACGATTGCCATCATATCGGAGGTTGTTGGTCGTCCGACACGCACATATTGATTGATGGCCAAGTAACGTGGAGCAATTTTCAACAAATTGCCGCTAATGGACGCACAGATTTGCAATCCGCTAACGGTAATCCATTCCAGATTGTCCGCATAGAAGCCTCCACGCTGTACGAGTTGCAGCAGCAGCTCCACAATCTCACAAGCTCCCCAGGCATCCAATTGACACAGATCCAGATTCTTCATAAACAGCACCAAACGTGATTGCTTTGGACGATATTCCCGTCCTCGTACTCCGCTCACCGTGATGCAGTGCGTCCTTAAAGTGTGCAGAACATAAGCCGCCGTCAATTGTGTAGAACAATTGATGCTGGCCAACTGATAACCCGAATGCTCCAACATTGCCTGTTGCATCAGCAGAGTTTTTCCTGCTCCAGTTGGTCCGACGAGCATAAAAGGAGAAGCCTTTCCCGATGGCAGCGCCAACAGTGATCCTATTATATTCAGATATGATTTAACATAAGCTGTAACTATTAGTTGACTGTCCTGTTCAGGTGGTTCTATCATGCCCACTGCAAACTGCTCGAGTGCATTGCGTTGAGGCTCAAAGTAACTCAGTTCGGCATTATTTGGTTGTGCCACATATAGATTCGCTCGTTGCAACACCAACTGTGCAAACTCACGATGTCGCTCACTGGGAATGTAGCCAAGGAATGCACGGAGTGTGGCAGCTCCATATTCCTCCATAGACTGACTATTGTGCAACTGCAGCAGCAGAGAGCGCAACAAACTGACTCGACTGATGCCTGGCATTTGCCTATAGAGTAGAGGGAATACATAGAGAGGGGGATAGTTTAAAATTTAATCAATTTGTGATCATTTTGAGAGAAAGAGAGGTAAAGACTTTAGTCATTCAATTAATAAATAAATGGGAGTTTCACACATATCATTAAAAAAATCCTATAAATAATTTTTAGTAACTTTAGTTATTTATACAAATGTTGATATTTAACAAAGTTGATTTATTGAATCTAAATCAAAATTAAATTTATAGTTTATTAACATTATGTTAACTAAAGTGAGCTCATATACTAAGTAGTCTTCAATCGATTTAAATTCCTTGCTTGATTCTTTCTTCACCAAGTTTTCTTTCCTATCATTCGATCGATTAACACAACTTTTACACTCTTATTTTCTAAACACCTTCTGAAATCCCAAACTTACCCTAAGACATGTTCAGTTTCCAGCCAATCGACAGCTATCTTAAAGTTTCCATCGATGTAGTTTTGTAGTAAATCTGCATAAGGTTCCTTGCTCAGTTCGTGCTTTAGCATCTCTTGCAAAGGATAATAGTCGAAGCTATAAAAGAATTATAGGATCTTTGTTTAAGTTATCCAAATTAGGTGCCCTTTTTTAAGACTTACCTCATGTTGACAATGCCCATGCGGGATATTGTAGCCGGAGAAGCGTGACGCACATCGTCCGTTTCAAAAATAAAGTTTACATTGTTGCCAAACTGAATACGCCAGCCAGAAGGTAGTGTAAGAAGTCTGATTTAGGAAAAGACACAAGAAGAAGACATAAACAACAAACACACAATCTTATTATACTTGGATATCTTATTTTGAACTATTAAATGCTTTTGCTTTGCTTTTGACATGTATATGTCTATTGGCCAGGAATTGAAATTGAAAGAAATATTAACAATTTAAGTTAATGTTAGTAAAAGAGCGCCTTAAATGTTGTTAAAGAAAATCCTATGTTTGTAGACTTTTGAGACAGCCTTACAATTAGACATATACATGTTCAATGTAGATGATTCTCCTCTGAAAATGAGGACTTTTACTTATTAAAATGCTCCTCATTTATCTTCTGTTCTGTTGAACTTTCCAAGAAAAGAGCTCTCTCTTACTCTCTCTCTCTCTCTCTCTCTGTCTCCCTGTTTTACAAAGCAACCAAAACAAATCGCTTCCCAATCTCTATCTTGCAGCTGATGACACCCGAGGAGGAGGCGCGCCACAAGTTCATCATGCGCGAGCGAGATCGAGAGCGAAAGCGCATCAAGCGCCTGAATCCCGAATATCGGCGAATGGAGCGCGAGCGCGATAGATTTCGCAAGAAGGCACGACGTGCTAACGTAGCATTTTTCCAATATTTCTAAATTATATTTAAACAAACTACATTCACACACATACACCACACAGACACACACATTCACCCATTTCTACATACACTTTCACTTCCACTCACATCCACATCTTAGTTTTAAGTAGATGGAAGTTTGACCTGGGCTTGGGTTTTTGGGGTTTTACTTACAATTAGCTTTCGTTCGTTATACAACACTATTAGTTACGACTGACCGATTGACCTTAGCTTGTTTTTTCTCCTATACTTGCTACATACATTTTATTACAACAATTTATGAACAACAACTCGCACTCACAATTAATTAATCCAGCTACGTTGTGCTTTAATAAGTTTTCCCCCATTTTTCTCTCTTCCCATTATTGAACTCTCAGTTGACGCCCGAGGAGGAATTGCGTCAGAAGATGATACAACGGGAGAGGGATCGTGAACGCAAGCGTATTAAACGCATGAATCCTGAATATCGACGCCTGGAACAGGAACGTGATCGGGACAGAAAAAAGGCACGAAGGGCAAATGAAGCGTTTCGACAATTGGAAAAGTTACGTGATAAAATTCGAAAAGAGCGGAAAAAGGGATTATTGGTGACGGATCCTACGCAATTGCCGCCGGAATTTGCGGCCATTATACCGCCAGTGCCTGTTGAGCCTGAGGTGATTATATCGACGCCGCAGACACAGCAACAACAACAACAGCAGCAGCAACAGCAATCATTGCATCAACAACAGCAGCAACAACAACAACAACCAGCGTCACACCATCAACAACAGCAACAGCAGCAACAACAACAATTGGCGGCTGCTGCAGCGGCGGCGGCAGCAGCACATCAGCAGCAGCATCAACGACGCCGCAACATGTCGCATGTGCCAACGGCAACGTCGAGTCTCAACAGTGCGACGTTGACACAACTGACGGCGGCAGCGGCGGCAGGGAATGCAGCAATGCATACGCCCTCGGCGCATGCCACGCCCACGCATTTACAGCAGCTGAATAAGTTGCAACAACTGTATCCGCCACCCAGTTTTGCACATCCCGCCCTGCCCATTGCCGGCGTCACGTTGATGCCACAACTCTGCCATCCCATCTTGCATCAGAATCTGGGTGCCTCATTATATGCGCCACCGAATGGCATCAAACAGGAGTACGGCCAGGATGTGAGTAGCTTAAGTGCTGCAGCAGCTGCAGCTGCCACAAGCTCTGCCTCCGCTGTGGCTGCCGCCCAGGCGGCGGCACTTGCCTCATTACGTGGCAGCGGCGGGCAATCGGATGATCCCGAAATGGCATTAAATCTGGAGCCTGAGATTATACTACAAACACCGCCAGATGTTAATCCCGCACAGCAGCAACAGCAGCAGCATCATTTCAATGCACACCAGCAACAACAGCAGCAGCAACATCATCTGCAACAACAGCAGCAGCAACATTGCAACATGTTCCAGCACATGGCGCCACAGGCTCACATGCAACACATGCGACCAGCGCCGTTGCCACCGCCACCTTCAGTCGCCTTGCCACCACCGCCTCCAGCGACGCATCAACAACAGCCGCCACCGCCGCCGCCACAGCAACAGTTGCAGCCACACGCGCAACAACAGTGAGAGATTTCGAACCACTCGCCTTTAGTTTGTAAGCTCTCAACTAGCCACACTCACACTCACACCACATACGCATTTCGGAAGTTCAGTTTCATGTTGTTTTATTTGAGAGAAGATTGAGAGAAAAAGAAGGAAAGAGTACTCACAGGTCGGAGTTATGTGTGTGTCAACTACTTCAATAGATCAAGGAAAAATTATCACTTGAATAGCTATATTTATGCGAGAATCCTTTAAGGCCTATCAAGATCGAATTTCTTGTGCTTAAAATGTTTCAGGTATTTTGTGTTTCATAGATAAGAGTTGTCTATATGTGAACAAGTTTAAAGAATCAAACAGGTTTTTTAAAAGCAAAAAATATTGCTTAGCCATTCAACATTCTACATACGACAGAGTTATTATATGGTAGTCCAATTTGGTCAATTTGATTTAAATATGTCAAAAAAGAGAAAAGTGCTTTTCTGAGGGTTGACTTTTAACTGTTTCAAGTTTCTTTAAGATAGCTTTAAAACTGAGAAACTAGTTTGAATGCAGCAGACAGACGGTCATGGATGTATACTTTATAGGGTCTGCCATGCATGCTTTAACAAAGTTATGGTACTCTCCGCAAGGGTATAAAAAGCATAATTTGTCTACAGATCAAATGCTCTCAGATTTTCGAATGTGGAAGTAATAAACCAATCGTGTGACTCATTCTTAACTCATTCTTTCCATCACAGATAAGGGGGATCCCTCAGAGCATTTTTAAAGAGAACTTCCCGAGTATCTAATGAAAATACAGAGTTCACTTCGCTTTGCAAATCGATTGAATCGAAAACAAAAAATATTTAAATTAGCTTAAATTATGAAAATATTCTTTAAAGTATTTACAAAATAAATTAAATATTTATTTTAATTTGTATTGGAATTAGTTTTGAGGAAACTAGTTAATTTTAAAATGGAAACATTTTTAATTGAATTTACTGTTCTAAAAGCAAAAACTTAACTGAAAACTCTTTTACTATCCTCGCATAAGTATAGTTATTGTTATTGGAACTGATATTGGTATATCATATGAGTAAATGAACAAAAATTAGTTTTAAATTTATATGTTCTTGTTGTGCATAATGTGTATCTTTTAGTCGGAATCAATACTCAGTTCAATTGCTTATAATGAAATTCTTTAAAGAACTAGTTTAAATAAATACGTGCACACACACACACACAGAAACATAAACAGAGACACACACACACTCCTATTGATATGTAAGAGACTCTTGAACGTCATTTGTAAAATGTCGTTACGTTGTGTATTACGATTACGTTTAGGTTACATTACATACGTTACGTTATGTTTTAGTGGGCTTCCCCTCATTTGATGTCATATAAAATGTATCTGCAATTCTTTGTTCGTTTTTAGATAAGTCTGTAAACTATTTTCTGTTTGGTAGCTAAGTGATAGGAGGATGGGTTAGTTAATTGCCCATCCCGTACAATACAATACTTGGAACTTTAAGATACGATACGATAATTGTATAACCATACGATATATATATACATAATTATATATAATGATTGATATATATATATATACATATATGGCCAGCCGTAAATAATTATTACGAATTTATGCGCAAGTACGAGCAAAATATAATAGCAAATGCTGTTGCTAAAATTTACATGAAAGAATGTTTAATTGGGTCTTTGGGCAATTTTTCTAGGTTGTTATAAAATGGCACTATTTTCAAAAATAATCGCAGTAAAGTTGGGTAGAATAAGATTAGAAAATACAGAGCATCAGACTACTTACTTGTTATCATCTAGCACCGAGTTCAATGCCTCTATCCACTCGGGATCAATGCTGCCATCGCAGACAATCCATGAATGCACGTGACCTGGTTCCTGGTTAACGACAACAGCCGTGTGGGTCAAGACACCGTCTATCCATTGCCTGGTATCCGTATCCAAGCGGCCGAGCAGCTGCACGCGACTCATCGACTTGGGACTGATGGTGTGGACTCGTAGTTGTGTCCCCGATGTTGCGGTCAATGCCTGACGGAGCAGCGATAGTACTGTAGACTTGCCACAGCCGGGTGGACCAACAAGGACAACGCCCATGCGCTTTTGCAACTGCTCATGCAATTGCAATGCCTTCTCGATTTGCCTGTCATTGGGGCATAGGCCAAGTGGCCCAAAGGCGGCAGCCAGTGCTTGTTGCAGCGGTGTTGATGGCGCCACCGAGGCACCAATTTCCGGAAACACATTTAACAGCAACATCTCAAAACGCTCGACGTCCTGTTGCGCCAACTTGGACATGGTTGATGAGCGCAGACAGTGGACAACAATTCGCATTTCATCCTCAACGTTTGCCGGGGGCATTGATTGCTCATTAAGGGGCAACGTTGCCGCTAATTGCGAGCGTAGTCCCTCGCCACAAACGAGCAGCACGGTTTTCAATTCGCGGAGTCCCCAATCGTAATGCCGTTGGGCGGATAACATTTTGCCACAAAGATCAAAGAGCTCCACAATGCGTCCCGCAATATCTGTGGCAGCCGCAAAGCCTTCCACAAACAGCATGACACGGGCAATCTCTCCTGGCTCCGGCTGTTGCATGACAATTGGTCTAAAGAGAGCTTGAATGTTTCCCGGAAGTTTTTGTCTGCCCCCATATTCGGCTCCAGCTGGATTTAGTGTGACAAATATGCCACAATGCTGGTTAAGTTGCACCTATTCATCGATGGATAATAATTAATAATTTGTTTGTGAAGCTGCGATTGATCTGAATACGAGTACAGTGGACTCTCCTAAATTTGAAACACTTTAACTTATTGTTTAGATAAATATAACTTC
This sequence comes from Drosophila putrida, assembly GCA_037043535.1. Lineage (NCBI taxonomy): Eukaryota > Metazoa > Arthropoda > Insecta > Diptera > Drosophilidae > Drosophila > Drosophila putrida. The sequence continues at coordinate 882,512 of JBAMBI010000465.1, forward strand.
ACAAATTAAAGCTACACATATAATATTAGTTTCTATATAAGTTTACTACATAATCTGACTTATATTAAATTGAATGCACTGGTCAGATTGATGCTGTAATTGTTCTAGTCTGTAAGTCTCTACTGTATAATCAATCACTGGCCAATGGGTAATATCTCACCTTTCGTTCGCCAATTTGCACAGAATCCGCCTTGTCCTTGAGTGCACTTTGAATGGGCTGGATGAGCATTGATATGGATGATAGAGTAGCCTCCTGGAGCCTATTGAACTCATCAAAGCAACCCCAGGCCCCGCAACGCGCTAAACCCGTAAGGATTAGACTCATCGATTCGGTGTCCACGTTCTGCAAACAGAGAGTTCCTATGACACATAATGACAAATTGCTTATTGGAAGGAAGCACTCACCTCATCACAATTGAAAACCAACACGAGACGTCCAAGCATGCCGCCCAATGCCTTGACACACTCAGTTTTGCCGGTGCCCGCTGGGCCAAAGGGATTACCCCCAAGACCCATGTGCATGGCCTGTGTGAGTATGAGATAACACTTGTGTGTCAACTGTGTGTGGACCAGCTTGTTGGCGTGCCCCAGAAATTCGTAGGCGTATTCAAATTCAGCGTAAACCATTCGCACCCAAACCTGTCGACCATCCAAGTAATATCGCAGTTGACTCAGCCAATGCCAGTCTGTGGCATGCATCACATTGCATCCCTGCAACAGCTCCACAACGCTCGCAAAATGCACCAAATCCAAGAGCAAAGCACTAAGCTTAAGACATGTCAAGGTGCCGCCTTTTGTACGTTGTTTCATCCCCGACAGATGAGATATTTCCGCTTTAAGCTGTTGCTGCAACTTTCCCAACGACATGCTGCCAATCGCTTTTTCTGTCTGCCTCGTAAAATGCAGTGCTCGTGATGTGGCAAGAACTTGGCTAGCATAACGACCCAGCAACTCCTCATTTAAGTTATCACTTGATCCGTTTGTATTGTTGTAGCACTCATAAATCTGGCCACGCAGCGTCTCCTGAATAGCCAGCACTAGCTCATTAAGCCAACGCTGTTAAAGAGGAATCAATTCAGTTAAAGAAACAATTTATGGTCAATTTACTAAAGAGAAGTCAGCAAGAGGTTGATGTATAACTCAGAAAAATGCGTAGATATATCTTATACAAAGTATTCGTTTTTAACGGATGTGCAAATAAATTATATTAAATTAAATTATAATTTGTAATTTGTTAATTTTCTTTCAATATCGGAACTCTGAGATATTAAATCTTAAACAATGTATATGTAATATCAACGATCCTCTATTAACTGGAAAATATTTATGACTAGCTAAAGCCGGCAACCAATTCATATTTGAGCAGCCAGATTGGATAGTATTAAATTTCAATGTAAAGTCTTAATGAAACAGAATTGTGATCATTTGTTACCTCAATGTCCCCTGTCATGTCAACAGCTTGATTTAATTTTAGTTTATCGCCATCAGCGCTGTGCACGGCCAGAATTCTATAGTGAGCTCCATTCGACGCCTTTTCAATGGCCAGGCTGTGACAACCTGGAAAGAGTTTACGAATGTGACGCTTGATAATGTCCGCATCCTTGGCCGCCTGACCCAGTAGCTCCAGCAAATCATCATCGCCCAGAAAGTAAAAGCGTGGAAATGAATTTCGTTTGTCCTGCAATAAGTTGAATTATTAATAAATGTTTTCATCTCTTAGGATCTGCATATTTACTGTAATGTAGCTCATGAGATTCTGTTGACAACGGGCCAATTGAGTTTCCAGTGCATTGACAATGGTACTGATGTTATTGATCTTTAGCAGCGATGTCACCCGAGAATCCATTTGAATCTCACGCATGATAAACCGAAAGTCCTTGTCGATGCGCTTAAATAAAGCATGCTCCTGTTGAAGTGTGCCAGCTCCAAAGACAGGCTCCAAATAAACCCAACTAAAAGAGTTGAAAGGAGTTCATTGATTATATGATAGTAAAATGTATTATTAGAATAACACTTCATATTGTATTTTATATAAAATTATTAATTTAAAAGTGATCCTTATAATTATTTACTTCATGAGGGAATAATTTGGGACTCGTATGATACAGAATTTGATTTTTATTTTCATAAGATACTTATGAAACTAGAATCATAATTATAAACTCACCGTCTCTGGGAATGACTGAGGCTGGTAAGCAGCACATCGAGAGTGTTAAGACGGCTCTCCCAAAGTCCGGCCTGATCGGAGAAACTATCAAAAGCTGCAGAGTTTTTGGCCGATTGCAGCAACGATTGATTATCACCAATCTTGTTGAGAACCTCCTGGAAATCTTTGATCAGCGATACAGGCTGTCCGGTGGCATCAGTGCGATCAATCAGCTTCAGTTGAGCCGTAACTGACCATTGATCGAGTTCCACAAGAGCCTGTCTCACAATTTGCTCTGATCCTGCCTGCCTCACAATGTTGCCAATCTCTGTAGCAGCTGCTTGTAGTGCATCCATGTCCTCTAAGATGTCCTGCAGTTGTATGGCATGCAGAGGCTTAGATTGACTGCGATGTAAGAGTTGAAAAATGCGTGCCCAATGACGTTCACTGAGTGCATCTGACTGGAGTTGCTGGAGGATCGGCAACGCCGCCTGCAGACGTTCCACTTGCTGACGAATGCGCTTTGAAGGTAGATCAATCGAGGCATGAACAGAGCCCTCCCAGCGGGCAATGAACTCGTTCAGAACGTAAGGACGTCGCCTATAGATGGCCCATTCCTCCTGCAGAATAGGATGTAGTTCATCAAGGAATGAATCGTAGACCTGCCATTGCTGCGATTGCTTCTCCAACTGCGCGTCGATCTCGGCAAATGGTGCAAGTGCATCCTCAGGAAATTCCATATTGAATTTAGTACACTCATCCAGTAGCTGTTGCTTCTTGCCAAGCAATTGTTGCCAGTGAGAACGACGCTCCTTGAATAGCTCAAGGCTGGCATTCTCATTCGCCTCCAGTTCGGCAATTGTGGACTCCCAGCGTAGCAGAAACTTGTCTGCCTCGTTGCGTAAATTCTGAAGCTGAGTGTGAGCCTGCGTTTTAATCATGTCCACCTGACGCTGAAGGATGACTGCATGATTTTCCAGCAGTGGCTGCAGTTGCTCCCATTGCAACATGATGGCAGCCAAGGCTGTGACACGTTCCTTACACCAACCCGCCAGACAGGCATCTTTCTCTCTTACCAAATCTAAAGTGCCACTTATCTGTGGCAATTCACTCATAATCTTCTCATACTTCATGCCCGATTGACTGATACTGCCCTCATCCATGGGTACATTTTGGAGAAACTGCAAGGCATTCTGTAGAAAATCCTGAACTGCACCAATATCATTTAATATCGAGGTTCGCAGACTGTTGGCCAAAGCTTCCCAGTAGCGTCTACTTAGATACTCGATGTCCGTGCGCAACGGCATCACATCGATAACAATGCAATCGATGGATTCTTCGGATTGTTGTAGCTTTGCCAGCTGCTGACTGAACTGTTTGCAGGCACGAAAATTGCGATCCCAATCGTCAGCCTCATTCAGATGAATCCCACACAGCTGCTCGATGTCCACACAACCCAATGCAATCCATGGCAACCAAATGCTCTTGAAACTCTCCAGCTTATCAAACAATTCGGCAGCTCGTGCATACAACGGTCCAAAGTGATGACGATTCAATGGCACCATCGATTGAAACAAAGCTGAGCTGTGCTCGGAGAGTCCATGAAAATTGCACGGTCGCTCGATGAAGCGTCGCAGTTGGGAAAAGTAAATTTCCTTTATTTCCTCTTCCGGCGGATTAAAACAGAGTTCGCGCTGCCTTAAGACAAGCTTGATGTGTATATCTGGCAATTTGTTGTTCATGTCCAACAGACCGAGTATATATTGATACTCCAGCACCTTGTAGAGCTGATGATCCCAGTGCAGTTTGAAAGCATCAAGATTGGAATATCCTTGGCGTTCCAAAGTGGCCACCAGTTCACGCAAATGACGTAGCTCGTCTTTCCACACCTGGTTTTGGGTCAGGAGATCGGTGCCCATGAGCTTCATAACCTGAGAGACAAAAATATAACATTTAGTCGGAAAAAACTTAATATACTTTCAAAGGGTATAAAAATATATAACCCCATAATTAAGCATTTAAATTTTTATCATACATGGGTTTCTGATAATTACATAATAATTTTTCTTGTCATTTTGAATAACAATATATATTATACATTATCTAACTATCGGTCAGATTTGATAATTTGATAAACATGTGATCAACAAGTAATTACTGGAGTCAACATCAAAGTTGACGTGTCTCTCGATCAAATTTGCAAGGTATATAATGAACTAAACTGAATTTGATGCAGAGAAGTCACAAGATGTGGTTAAATCGGATTGTGAAAGTGGTGCTAGTGATTCTGGTCACATTTGTATGGATATCCAAAGCATATATGTATACAACTATTCTAGAGGATGACGAAATATTCAGCAAGTGTGAAAATCAACCATCCAATGTACTCGATATTAATGGGCTATTTGATATGTCCGAATTAAATCTGAAAATTGATTTTTACAAAATAACAGTGTCAGGAAATGCAACTTTAGCATGGGATATTCAGCTTAACGATCGAATCGAGGTGATACCCAACTTTATATTTCTTCTAAGTTTTATAAGCGATAAAACGTATTTTTTTTAGGCCGATGCCAAATTTTTTAAATTTGATCATGGCTTGTGGGAGCCAACTTTATATGGAATGAGATTAGCGAATTTTTGCCGTTACATGCACGAAAGGGACCAATATTGGTATAAATCATGGCTTAAATACGTAACTAATATTGAAGAAGTTAAGGATAAATGCCTTAATGTACCAGGGGTAAAGATCTAAATTTACTGTAAATATAATTTGATTTAATTCATTGTTTAATTTCAGACGAAATTTATGCATTCGCCATTTGATTTGGAATTTAAATTGAACTCTCATATAATGAATTTTGATGGTCATTACAAATTAATAATTCACTTCAAAGCATTTGATCAGAAGAACAAAATCCGTCCAACATCAATATGTTTTGTTATAAGGACGGAACTCTCAAGAATGTAACATTATATGGTAAAAATGGAACTTGAGAATTTATTGGAAAAGAAAAAATTTTATGGAAAAAAGATCAATAAGGTTGATTGAGAATTGTAATATATTTTAAAAGCGTGTACCATTTTTTAAAATTATATATTGGCTCTTAAACCTAATGCGGACAATTAGACGGACATGGTTTAATTTGGCTATTACTCAATTTTTCATAACGTTTTAAAATTTCCCTGGTACAGAATACGATCGATTGTAATACATATTGTGTTAAAGAAATTAAAGAAATACTTACCGTGCGCTTAGCCTGCTCATGATATCCCACCAGGAGTGTATTATCCGAAGAGAGTTTGGATACGGCTTCCTGAAGCGTGTTGACATAACGCTGCACTGAAGCCTCATCCTGCCAGGCAACCGTTTCGCTCTGCACCAAACGCTGCAACTCCAGCGCGTTCTTTAACATAATTGGTCTTTGACAGGGTATCATTCGATCTCCGATTGTATTGTGAAATGTGGCAATCTGTTGCAGACGCCGTGCATAACACATATACTTGGCTGCATGAGTAGCCGCCGAACGGAGTTCGAGCGGCACATTATAGCCAAGATTCTCAAATTCACGAACATCCTGGCAAAAGGTAACTAGCTTTGGATTGAATGTGACGCGCATCAGTTGACGACCTTCCTTTTCGAATTTAACCACGGCCTGATCATCGCGGAGCCTGTCAAAACTTTTAGTATTTAAAAAATGCCACAGATAATAAGATCGAACTCACCTTAGTTCTCCGCTTTTGACGGCCGTTGAGCATTGTCCCGACCAGATCTCGAAATTAGTGCGCAGCAGGGACTCTGTCTCTTCTTTGATTTCCTGCACGGCCTTGTTGATCTTATCAAATCCATCGCGTCCACTAATCAGATGGCTAACTTTCTCAATCTCCTGTATCTGATATTGGACCACCTTGAGCCAACGGCATTCGTTGCAAATAACCGATAGGTGACCTGTATCAGGCTCCATATTCGTATCCGTCATTGCCTTGCGCAAATCTTGCAGCAACAAATGCAACGATTGCAAAAACTGTTCCCTTTCAATTGTAAGTAGTTCCAGGACAGCGGGTCGTTGTATAAGCATTTCATACTTGGAGAATATATAAATAACCTGGCGAGGGTTGCTTAAGTGATGGTGCAATTGGGCCTTCAAGGCGGCGGCAATGCGTTCGTCAATTGGTTGCAAAACCTGCTCAAAATGCTGCAACGCCTTATGCCACTTCACCTGACCCGTTGGAGAGGTGTCAAATATATTGAAATCTAACAAACAGAATTAATTATTATAATTATAAGTACTATCTATGGAATGGATTATTCTCTACTCACCACTAAAAGCCGCATGCTCTTGGAACATCTCTTGTAATTCGGCATCATTGAGCAACGTGGCAATTTGCTTATAAAGTTGTTTAATATTGCGAATCTCGCCGAGACGCTCCTTGAACTGCTGACCACGTCGTGGCACATGCGGCTCTCCAACCCAAGGATGTTTGACGTAGTTGGGCCAAAAGAGCCGCGTCAATGAATCACATAATTGCATCCAGGCATCCACAGTGTCCATGCATTGACTCATTAAGTTATTAACATGATACGAGCCTAGGCTCCAAATGTCCTCAGATAGCAACTGTACCAAGCAAGCCTCCAGCAGTCGATTCCCCATAATGTCCAGAAGATCTGCCATCCTTTGCTGCGGATAATTGTAGGGCAGGCGCCACAGCTCATCCAGATTGTTGTGGGCGTGGTCGAGGAATTCCTCAATTCGATTTGTTGAATTGCCGCCATTGTCAATAGAGCTGCGTGTGTTGGTATAAATGAGTTAATAGACTTTAAATATATTAAATAAACGATCTGTTACCTGATTTTATGCTCAATCTTTTCCAGCACACCAATGAAAACTTGCGCCGTCTCTCGATCCAAACGTGAGCTTGATTTTTGACCCAATTTTTGTTTCCAATATTTGATTTCGTCTTTGATGCTAGTAATGCCTGCATTATAAATGGCGAAATTAGTATTCTTCACTTTAATTATATATTGTGAGTTGCAAATTGTAAATGTTTTATTTAATGTTTTTGCAATAACTACCGTTAAATTGTGAAAATAGCTAGTTTCTATAATCGCATTCAGTTTGTTATCGATGTGTGACGTTCTAAAGTCGTGCTCTACTATCGAACGATGTCGATATCTACATATATCGAACATAGCAAATCCGAATTATAATTTACAAATAGGAATGGAATTAGTAATAAATAAATAATAATTAAGTTTAATCAAATTAAACAAAAGTCAACAATCTAATTACTAGATTTTAATATGATTTAGTTCGATAGCTATCGCACTTATAAATCGAATATTTCATAACCGTTTTGTTTGTAGTCGAAGGCGCAACCGATTGTAGGCAGACTGCGCATTGATCGGTTTATAAGCTTTGTAGATTTACAAATTCTTAAATTTTACCCGTAATAGAAAATTAAGTGATCTATTGCCGATAATTAAAATGAACCAGTGCAAAATGTGCGTGTTTCCGGTGTGGTTAAAAGCGTGTGAATAAAAGACTACTGTATATATTTGGAAACATGGTGTTAAGAACTTGCCACTTTGTGGTAATCCCAATGTGGAGCCCAAAGAAACGTGCAAATTCTCCAGAAGACCGCTCAGTTCAGGGCTGTATTCGTTGCGCTGAAAGGAAAAGGAGACAAATGCACAGGTAAGTAAAAGAAGAAGAAGATAAAGAAGAAGAATGCATACAAAAATATTGAGAAACAAATTACATTCGTTGGAAAGCAAATATAATTGACAAAATGAAATTGCAAAAAGAATTGAATTATGTGCAAATGCGATTAAAATGCTGTTGGTAACTGACGCTGCCTCCTGAAGAGCAAACAGCAAAATAATTTAATCCTGGGCTGGAATTACCGAGAACTACAAGCTATGTATGTACATACATATGTATATGTATAGTATGTACGTATGATGTATGTATAAGTATATAGTATATGGATACGAATCTGAATCTGAATACAAACTATACACAAGCAACTTACACGGGCTGTGGCATGAGGGGAAAAGACACGTGAAACGGAATTGTAAATGGATTTAACCAGGCCACCCTCCAGTGTTAATATGCCCAACAGTGGTTCACCTCCTGCACCGCCTCCATTTGTCCCACCGCCTTGTCCCACCTGCGGCACCTTGTAGAAAAGCAAACAGACTTCCTCGTTGGGTATGCGATGCTGAAATTTGATTTTGCCATCGGATTTATTATGCACGGCCGAGATAACCGTGTGCTCCTCCTGCTCTAGAAACTCCAATATAGTCGCTGTTTGCTCATCCAATTCCGTGCCTGGAATGCGCGCTGCAAAATACTCAACTGAACGAGATAGAATGAGAACGGTATGAGAATGGGAATAACTATAGAAAAGTAGAATAATTCTATAGTTTGATGTGATATGTTATAAAACTAAACTTATAGCGTAATCGTCTATTGGTTGTGTGTCCCATTGGGCACCTTTCTTAAACTATACTTTACCGGATGTGTTTATTATGAATTTAGTGCGCTGACTCATATTAAAAGTATGGTTTTATTTGATTGTTTAGAAAACTTTTGATACTCCACTTGCTGCACTTTCAGTTTTAACTGAGGCTCTTTCACTTTTCCCTAAACTTCCTTTGGGCGAAACAAACCAATTTGTTGTCCTTTTCGGTTGCCCATGGCAACGGTAAAAGTCGTTGCTAAGGATTTTACAGTTGTGGGTTTCTATTTCCATACATGTTTTTCATGTTATTGTTTTCTTTTGCACCTGTTGTTTTTGCCTCGGGCAGGATGACACGTGTTTGTCCTCATACAGATAGTTGTCAGTTGTGGAGTAGGCAACTGTGAAATGTGTTTAGTGTTGTCCACTTTTCATGCATCTGGAAACATTACTTCAATCTTGTCACAGTGCCTGCTAATGAAACAGAGCATTGCCTCTTTTTCTCTCTCGTTCTCTATCTTTTATTCTCTCGCTTGTTCGGAGCACTAAAAATGCCTCAGCAAGTTTATATCGTTTGAATGCCCATTAATTAAATTGTACGGGCGTGCTCAGTCGTTGGAGAAGGTCTGAAACCAAGTCAGGATACGGACATCCAAGAACTTTATGGCTATGTCAGAGCTGTAAACAGCAACTACCCGTACAACAACACAATATTGACAGGCACTGTAAAAGCAAGCTAAAGAATCGGTAAGTCTGCTGCCACTCAGTGTACTATATATCGATTCTTGTTAACTGTCTTATAGCAAATGAGAGCTTATACAGATATTTGAAAACTCTCTCCTCATTTTGACTTCATGGTATACTTTTAAATCAATTTTATCATATATTTATTCCATTCTTATATTCATGTATCTTTTGTATCTTTTTCGTCGATTCAGTAGCAAATAAAATATAATTTTAGTGCCTGCACTATATTTTTGACTGTCATATAAACTTTTATTATTTTAGTTATAAAAACTTCTTAATTTTATGAGTATGTTACAAATGGAAATCTATTTTAAATTCTAATGTTCATTTCGGATCTTTCGATTTGTATTATTATGTATTGCGAGACTGAGGTATAGTTCCTGTTTGTAATCAATTTTAATCAAAAGTCCGTTCTGAAATTGACATCATAATTAAAAATGTTTTCTAAAAATAAAAATGTATAATATTAATTTACCAGGTTAGATTCAATATGCATACAGATACATAAGTATCTGCAGAACTTTCGCCTTGAATGCTTAATGCAGATATATGTGTGTACATATTTGACATTTATGAGCAAATGAATTGCATGCACTCCTTGCACAGTTGATTATAATCAAATTTTGGTTCTCATAGGGATTTGAGTTGGGCCTAAAAGTTACAATTGTGCGGTATGATAGTGTGTGTGCGTGTGTGTGCGTGTGCATGTGTGAACACGCGTGTGCAGATAAACTTAGTTAGGCCAACTATCTACTAACTCTGCCAAACTCTGTAGTATACTCAACGGCATCGCCGCAACGTTGAAACCCAAAGGCAGCTATCAGCAAACGTAAAAGCGAATTTAGTAGCGGATAAAGGAAAGTGGCACTACCATTGCAAAATACCCATACCCTACCATCCTAGCAACCATCCAACCTGCATCCTACGCTTATCCTGTCGGCACATCTGTTTGTTGCAAATACCGTCAAAATAGTTTGCTTTCTGCCTCCATTACAGTGCCCCACCGTATGTTGCAACGTTTTATTGACAGAAAAACAGATAGGCCTGGCTTGCTATAGCTCTTTTTTTTATTATTTCTTACTTTTTGTTTTTTTTGGCATTCTTTAGTGTTTGTACTAACACTTAACTAGCTGAGCCACAGTCGGCCATTTAATCAAATTAACTGGAATGCTGCGCATTTGATTTTTACCACAGAAGGACCTTGAATCACGAAAACCGAAATTGCATTATTTTTTATAGCACTTTGCCGACAAAAACGAAGTCTGCATTCATAAACAAAACGTCAGATAGTCAAAGCAATTTTTTGCAAGCCTTTTATTGACAAAAAGAGCTAAAATAAACGACAAACTGTATCTAAAAGCAAAGTTCTTAAATTTATTTTTAACTGTATTTCAAAGTAGATTGTTCAAATTTTTTTAAGAATTATGCGCTTATAGTTTTAATATTGAAAACTGATTTTAAAGCCCATAGCTTTTTAAGATATTTTTTATGGCGAAATACTGTAAAAACTAAAAGACAGAACATCATGCATATAGTTAAAAAAAACGGTTGAATGCCACTGAAGCTTTGGTAACAAAAAAATGCAGCAAACAAAAAATAATAAAAGTTGAATTTTTAGCATAGAAACTATGAAATTGACACATTTTGGTGGATGCTTTGTGGCCTTGTGACTATGTCGGCAGCAGACTTTTGTATGGCACTGTATGGCTTTGGATAATATGTGAGCCAAATTAAATACACATGCGAGTGGAAGCTTAGTAATTCATCGTTAGCGGCTCATTTAAGACTTGATTTAAATCAAGTCTGGTATTAAATACAGTAATTTGCCTCGTAATATTCATATGTGAAAGCGTATGCATGATAAACGCCTAAAACTAGGCACTAAATATTTTCTCTGTCTCATGTCATGGCTACTATTTCACTAATAGACCATTGCTATATACATGACGATTTATTTGTTTATGTTCTTTTTATGTACGACAGAGAGATGTCTGAATGCTGCTGCTGCTTCTGCTTCCAGGGATTTGTCAGATACTATACTACAACGAAACTGGCACAAGAATATGACGATTTCGATAATATTTTATGTGGTCTTCGACTGCTTGGCTCGTTTTTATTGCCAACGATTACGAGTCAGACTCAGTCAGTTGCAGGGGGCCGAAAAGACAAAAAATCCTCTGGCAAAAACAATGGTTAGAGCTTAGCTTAGGGAACCGTTAGGCTTCTTCTTCTTCTGCGTCTTGTTCTATCATCTAGGCACAATTTTAGTGTTTGGCTTTTTCCAAGAATTTATGGTTTATGGCATTTTGTTGGTTTTGTCAAATTACATGTGCTGCGTGTTGTTGTTGTTCTTGTTCTTGGTTTAGTTGTTGGGGCCAACCTTTTGTGTCTAAGTGTGTATTCAAGCGTATAAATTGTCAACACATATTACAAGCATCTGTATATGGATGTCCTTTTCTCTTTCTCTCTCTCTTTCGCTTTCTCTCTTTCCTTCTATCTGTGTATGTGTGTTGTATTCTATTGATGACATTTTACATTGAAATTGCTCTTTGATGGCTGCTCTTTGTTTATTTGTTTACTTTTTTGTACTCGTAAAAGCATATCAATGTGTAAATTTTTTATCCTGATGCTGCAACACCAGCAATAATAACAATCAAACCATAAAGTAGAAATTATATTGAAGATTATGATTGCTATTCCTTACCCAAAATCGAGGCAACAAAATACTCGTAAATATAAATAAATAAATATAAATTGAAAATAATATTGTACCCAAGTTGATAGCACTTTGTTACAAGAAATAGCTTTGGATTAGGCTAACAAATGTGTTGTCTTTTTAATAGTGAGAGTATCTCAAATTGGTTTTCTAAAGGCTCTGAATTTGTTGTTATTCGAATAACAAATATTATGCGTTTAAATAATAATAAATTATATGTGTAACTGTTAGTGTAAATAGTATTTAATTACGTTTGTTTAGTTAGTGTACTTTACCTAATTCAAATCAATTGAAATTCACAAAGGTATTTATTAACTTTTGATCTAAATCAAAAGAAAATTGCTTTGGAACTTTTAGGCTTCATTTTATATTCATTGGTGCAAGCAGATTATAGTTTAAAGTCGCCGAACAGGTGAGATATTCGCTTACCAGACACGTGCCATAAAATATGCATGCGAATATTAATGGGAGTTGCAACAATTCATCGTTAAGCCGAGGCCTTTAATCAACTACACATGCACGGCAAAGACACACACACGCACACACACACACACACAGACACTGACAGCAGACAGATACTTGTGCTCAGGTGGAAGGCGTCTGCTGTAGGGGTATTTTATGCAGGGATATGGTTACGTGCCACTTCCCCCCGTTGGGAAAGCGGCAACAACATAATCACATGCATTTCCGTTGCATACTTACAGGCGTTGCCTTGACGTATTGTTGATGCATTTGTGCGATTTGCAAGCAATAAATTGTGACTTTCAATGCAGTGTGCACGGAATTTGACATTTACTAATTGCAACCTTATATAACAGAGAGAGAGAGAGGGCGACAGAGATGGAGAAATATAAAGAGTGACAGAGAGATAGAGGGCCAGGAAATGCAGTTACTTAAAATAGATGCAAAGTTGAACTCTCGTACTATTCTAATCAATTTTGTGTACCCGGAGCAAAAGGTGATTGTCATCAGCTATAATTAATCAACGATATGCTCTTCCGACTTAAGAGCTGTCGTTGTATCTGGTATCTCTATCATTGCTATTGCTTTTCCTTCTATCGAGCGTATCACTTTCGTAAATGGAAGTTACTTTTTTTTATGCAGCATAAATTGTTGTTGATGTTGTTACTCTTGTTGTTGTTGTTGTCAGCCTAGTTGTTGTCATTGGGACTGGCGTGCTTCATGGAGAAAGTCATGCATATTCATTGTTTACTTAGGAAAATCAACAGAACACAACGAGCACAACAGCAACAACAACAACAACAGCAACAAAAATAAACACTGCAAGAATTTCACCTGATTTCTTTTCAAGCCGCATCTCTCTCTCCCCCTCTTGCACACAGACTCTTTTAGATTTTTTTCCTTCTCTTTCTTATGAACGAACATAGCTTGGAGTTTTGCTTATTGTAAATGCAAGAACAATTGTGGTATATATTTAGCTTTTGTAGTTGTGGACAAACGTACGTTTGCAGTTACGTAATTGGTTTCAATTAACCAACAGAATATACAGTCAGATATAACCCCAATCCGCCCCGTTGCCCACTGGAAAATTTGTCTGGCAAATTTTTCCATTTTGTTGAAATGAAGAGATTTGCATATTAAATCTTCTGTATGATGGCAGTAAAACGGTAAAAATGTTAACCCGTTACTAGCAAATTGAGCCTAAAAGCAATAACCATGTACTTCACAGATGCAATTGCACCCAGAATACGACTTATGGAAATCAGCACATGGGGAATAAATATTGTGGCAAGTTGCTCTTTGGTTTCTGCAAATTGCTGCATACAGAGAGGACAGAGAGAGAGAGGGAAAGATAGAGAGAGGAAAAGATAGAGAGAAAGACAGAGAGAGAGAGAAAGAGAGAGAGCATAGTTTACTTACAAAACTTTTGAACTTTATCAACTTGGTCAAAACATAAAATAAGTTGAATGCCTTTTTGCTTCCACCTATAGTTCACATCTCAAATCTCAGCTTAGCTCTTTAAGCAAACATAAACATTTTTGTTGCAAATTAGTTAGAACTTGTTTCTCATGTAGAAATAAACCTTAAACTGAATGCAAACAAATGCTTTAAGTAAAAGTGGTTTTGTTTCGATTTTTTTAGTTATTTATTTTTACAACACATTTTACATTTACATTAATTTTTACTATATTTTCTTAAGTATTTTTAAATAAATTCTTTCGATTATGCAGAAAATCTTCACCTGGGGCAAATAGCATTTACTAAATATACTAAATATCCAAGATTTTAGCAGGTCTTTAGCTCTATACGTAAACGTAGTTTGCCGCAAGCCCAAAAGGCAAAACTCATTCATTCGAATACCGCATGCAAATGACTAATTAAACATAATTAGCAACTATTAACGAGCACGCCCATCTGCCACACCCCCATTCCGTTGAGTGCTAAGTGTAACTACGACACACACTTGGTCAGTTTTGGCCAACACGCCAAAAGGGACGACAAAATCAAAGCAAATCAACAAGCATGGACAGCAAGAAGGACCCGCCACACAATGGTCCATACGGACCCTAATAAGTCAACTGCAATGCATAAATTTTGGGCCATTGTGTGAGGGGTCTATTAGTTGGGAGAGTTAGGAGTTAGGAGAGGGAGCTGGCTGGTTGAATAGGACGTGCTGGTCAAGTGTTTGCGCTTGTGACTTTGGCAAATAGTCGGAATGAGACCTGGTCAAAGCATTCCTTGATTGACAATGTGGTCGATGCTGCCTCCTGATGCTTTCTGTCAGCTGCCTACTTTGTCTCTTTTACCTCCTCTCATACCCCCTTTAACCCTCTGGGTCAAATTTGGCAATGCAACAAACACTTTAACCTTTGGCAGGCCGCACACATTTCAATTGTTGTACAAAATTTGTTGAACAGCCCACAACACTTAAATATGTATACGAGGGTGGGCTAATAAGTAAATGGTCTATCTAGGAAAACGTATATATTTGTTATAAAGGAAATTTAGTTTTCAACATAATATTCTTAGAAAAAAATCTATTTTATCTGGCGGTCCCTAAACTTTGTAATGCTTTCCATATTATAAGATAAGAAAGTCTTTGAAATAGGTCTTTCTGATAAATTTTTACAGTCTAAGTGATATCTTTTTTGACCGAAATGTTTTTTATTTCTTAGTATTCAAATAAATAAGGACATAAAAAATTATTTTCTTTACCCTGCACTTGTTAAATTTAAATTGTGACCTTACTTCATGAAACTTAACCAGCCACCAGTCAAAGAAGTAAATTAAAACTTTCTTTAAATGCTAAGTCCTAGCAAAGTCAAGAACTTATCAGTCCACCCTCGTTTGTTTAAGTGTCTGAATCTAAGTAGCCTGTGTGTCTGTGTGTCTGTGTATCAATGGAATCTTGGGTTAGGCCACATTAAAATTTATTGCCCCTTAAGCATTGTGGAATGGGGCATTGAGAGATGGGTGTCATATAATAAATTGAGGCTCCGGGTTTGAATGTCTTGCTCCATCTGCCTGGGCCATCATTTGCTGATGTTTTGATTTTCACACTTTGTCGTCATTATTTAGAGAAGAAATGGTCTAGTCTTCTGATTTTTCGACTGTCATTTTGTCTAACAGCAATTTCTATGCAAATTGTATTTGGGGTAGACGAAACTTCTTCGAGCTGGTAACATTTATACGCTTTAATGGCTCTCAATTAAAACAAATGATCAAACTGCTGTATTATTTATTTGTGGATTTACCCGAGATATAATAATTTCCTGTTTTTCTTAAGCGCTTATCAATTACGAGTAAGATTCTAATCTTATGCATTCAATGTAATCCTTTTAAATGGCACAAGCAAACGGATATTAATATCATCAACAATTTACACGTTAAACTGTGCACACACACATATACAAACATACACAAACACACTCACACACACATATACAGACGCTCAATATCACACACACATAATAAGTTATTCAGAATTCAATTTAAGATTGTCAAGCGAAAGGCAGCTCAGAACCAAATAAAATGCCAAACGATAAACTCATAAAATTTCAAACATATTTTAATATGCTTCTACCAAATGCAGGCTACAACAACAACCAAAAAAAAAACACGCATGTGTGAAAGGTGGAAATATGAGTTTATGGCATAAGGATATTAGGCAATAAATTTTATGAAATTTTATAGGCTACAATTTGGACAAATTCAGCAAAGCAGAAAAGTATTCAGCCAGTAATTCGATGCAGCATTTAAAACATTTTTAAGTGGACTTTGAAGTAAACAGAATAATATGACTTAAATGGTTTTTATTTTTATAGAATCTAACAAATGTTGCTCTAGAGTATTTAAAATTGGCATAGAGGGAATTTACCCATACCGAATACTCACTCGATTTTTGCTGAATATCAATAACAGTTAACTGAAATATGAACAAACAAGCAATATAAATTTTAATTGTTTCGTTCTTTCTCTCCTATTTGCTTAAACGTTACCAAATCGACATTGCACAGCGTTTATCTGAGGGTAAATACGGGCAGTAGTAAATGGCTCACACTCAATGCAAGTTGATGCTTTATTAACTGTCCTAATGAAAACCATGTTTTGTTTTTAATGCCGACGCCTTGGGATGCGCCAGGAGATGCAGAGAGCGTAAAAGAGGCAAATTGCCTGTTTTTAGGCGCTGGCACAACAATTAAGTTAGCATTTAAGCCGAATAAGGGACAAAAATAAAGCGTAGTAATGAAGAAGAGGGAGAGAGAGAGAGGGATGGAGTTGGTCGGGCAAGGGTTACCCTCAAAGAGTCTGTGCATAAATCAATGGCAACAACATTATTGTAAATGTTAAAAAAAAGGGAACATGAATGGACCGTGCAAAAAAGGTCAAACGCTTAATTTTCTTAGGGCCGAGCACTGCAATAATAAACAAGAAAGTGTGAAATAAAGCGAAATGGACATAAAAATTTGTATGAGCCAGCGACAGTGGGAGGATAAAAATGAAGAGAATAAAGAGAAAAAGTAAAAGAAATGCAGACACAGCAATAAAAACGGCAAATGCTTTTAATTTGAAATGCTGCGCCTTGGACAAGCACCAGATTTATACACAAGCAAATTCAGATACTGCTCCATGTCCATGTCCAGGTCCACTTTCTATGCACACTCTTTATTATTTTGTTTTTTTTTTTAAAGTGATTCTTTCTTGGGTTGGAGTGCCACTTATAACGCTTGTGTGGATTATAAATCCCACCGGCACAATAAAATGCTTTATTTGCAAAAGTTTTGTTTGCATGAAAAGGAACACAGAGTCAAGAGAACTCAACAAAAAATATACAACAAAAAAATAAAATAAAAATAAAAAACAAAATAATAGAATTCACGAAACAAAAAACGTATAATTGCATTTGTTAGCTTGTTGGGAATTATTATAACGAAGTTGTTATTCATATTTGAAACAAACATTAAGCTTAAAGCAACAATGTTGCAAAATAATAATGCAATTAAAATACATACATAATTATATAACGAGGTAACTGGACAAGTGAATAATTTTAGAACAAGGTATTCAATTTTTATTTTGATCGCAGAACTCGAAATTTATTTAACAAACTGTTTTTCACCATTAGATCCTTCTGTCGAGCTTTAACCGTGATTTGCAAACTCCAATTTTCTTTAATTTAGTTAATTTAGATTGATGGTGTCAAAAAATACATAGAGAAGATAAAATGAACTTTATTATTATATATGGTTCTTAAAAACTCCCACAATATAAACAGTATCCGCAGAAAAAAAGAAATAACCATCTGCAGTTCCCTATAGTCAATTGTATTATTCTCTTTAGCCATTTACTACTGTACTATAGATTCTAATGGCACTGCTCTACATTCGAAATGCTACTCCTAAATCTATGCAGGCCGTCAACACTAAGCCATTTGAGGAAGTTACTCACCCACACCCACTCATTGACTAACTGACTGAATGGTTGAATGACTGACTGAGCCTGCATAAAACCTGAAGCTCAACACCCGCCTGTGGCGGATAAAACATAAAAAAATATTATGTCAATAGATAAAAGTCAAAGTGAAAACGACAACGACAAGCAAATGTCGCGAGTTCAATTGTGCAGTCCCAGTTGGCATCCATAGCATCCTAAACATCCATTTATCCAACCATCCATCCATCCATTCATTGGTTCATTCTATGTATTTCACCAGCTAACCAGCAGCATTGACAGTGTTTATTTTATTGATATCCCCGGCTCTGCAACTGAAAGCTGCCACGACAAAGTCATCATTGCTACATGGTAAACTCAAGCCAAATGTGGCTTTGTTGTCCTCGTTGTTGTTGTTGTCTTTACGAGCTAGCGAAGCGGCTATAATTGTGCATTCACATTCACATTCTCATTCACATTCAGTGTGACAGAGAGTCGCAGTTACACTGCCATATTATGGGCACTCTGTCTCCTACATAGACGATGTTTGCTGTGGCCTGTGGCGTCTCCTTAGCAGCGTCATTTGCAAGTGATTTATGTAGCTTTATGGGAATAAGGCCTGGAATTGACGACATTTTCTATTTTCTGCACTTTTCGTATAGTTGATTAGCTGCCATGATTGAACGGTTATTGCAGAATTGAAAGTAATGTTCAATCGTCAATATATTGATGGCAGAGAAGTCGTTAAAATATCTTGCAATCATTTATATTTTGCATTTATTATAAAATTGCAAGTGTTCCAACCTGGGTGGCTAATAGCCTTTTAACTAGATATATTGTCAAGTTATAATTTATAAGCACTTGATAAATAATTTAATTCCATATCAAATAGTGTCAACACTTCAACAGTAAGTGGATTAATTTTCCTTGGATAATTCATAAATTGGGCGAATCAAGTCGAGTCTGCAATTTATTATAATCTAACTGCTGCTGCCATTTACAGACGTTGCTGTCACTCAGCCAACACTCCACAAACATCATTTGTGTAACCCCACAAAAGAACTACACTCACACACACTTATTCTAACCCACTCATACACACACAAGTGACAGCCACAAAAAATATTATGGATATAAATATTTTCAAAACTAACACATGCAATCCTCTGCAATTTTCACACTGCAGCGGGCAGTAAAAAAAGGGTCAAAACTAACCATAAACATAACCCAACAACAACATCAACATCAACCCAATCTACAGTCCCCTGTCCGGCTAACAGCCCCTCTCTCTTGTTTCCTAAAAACCAAAGCAGCTGTCAGCACAAACAGTTGCAGACAGACATAAAGATTATAGTACTACTAACGTGGGGGTTTTTCATTTTTGATGCCAAGCTAAATTGTAGTTACATATAAGTTGTATGTGCAAAAATACCAGAAATATGTTAGTGTCTTTATATAAATTATTCTCTTGTTTGTGTTTCAAATCTTGTGTTACTTTTTAAAGGACATAACTAATTTCTTGCAGAATATGTAACGTTAAGATTGACTTAATTGATTGATGGAGAATTTTGACTGAAGTGATCAGAATCATTGATTGTCTATTTCAAGTATTAAAAAAATGGTTTAAATTAAATTAGATCCGAGAATAGATTAACATAGATATAATCACACCACAAAATAATAAAATTAGAGCACTTATATAGAATAGATTTAAATCTCATGTTAGTAAGGGTATTGAAAATGCTTCCTTGCTTTGCTCCCTGGTTAATTTCGCTACTGCATTTTACAACGATAGTCGTTTGTTCTTTAGCAATGCTGATGATGTTTTACACAAGTTTCTTGTGGGTGTTTAGTCTTAAATTTATTGACCCAAAAGTGTCCTCCCCATTGAAAGCCATACATACTTTATCTTGTTCGTTTTTGCTATTGTTTGTTCAAATGTTATTGTTCTGACAATTGTAATTTGTATTTAAAAGCTATTTATTTTGAAATAAATCTACTTTTGTGTGTGATTGCAGGTCATATTACCCAGTTGATCTATTACATTTGTATCTTAAATGGCAAAGAACATATATTGAAAGAAGAAGCTTAGCTACTGTGAAGTGTTTTGGGTGATTCATTGTGATTTCAGGTGTTGATAAATTGCATTGAAGGTTTTGGCAAACGTATGTTGCTTAAATTCTATTTGCTGTCATCTTTAATGTTGCTCTTTAATTTAGAAATCCCAAAATGAAATTCAATATAAACACGTTGAAAGTCATTTAATCATAGCATAAATCTCAATGCTGTCGCTTCTGAGAAAGGTCTTAAGCTGCCAGAGAATTGTAGACAGCAGACAAACAAAAGCTTTGGCAAATATATTTTTGTTTACTGAATACTCTGCTTCTAGAATCTATCAGGTATATTTTCAAATGCAATTTACAAAATACTTTGTATTAAATAGTAAAAGCGTTGAATTTTCATTCGGAATGGATCCAAGATGTTTGACATATCGCATATTTCTGGTTAAGAGATATCAGATTGAATTGCACAAAGTGACAACGTGACAACACGTGTATTTTTCTAGGATATCTTATAGTCAAAATTATTGAACTCAGCATTTATGTGGATTTTTCTGTTCTCTCATTCGTTTGTTTTTTGTTGCTTGTGCCGCATTTTTATTTGCTTTTTCTCTAACTTGCCCTTTTAGGCCCCTCGCTAAACAGCTGGAAAATAGCAAATTTATGTTAATTTTTTCAACGTCGGCATTATTGTAAATGATGAGCACAAAGAGGAAATTAAATGCCATAAAAAGTGAAAGTTGACAAAAGAAATGTCGAGACTGTGTAAATGATATGCGAATGAAGTGTTTAAAGCTCACGAGAGTCGTGAATCCTTAAAATAGAACATTCCATTCATAGCATAATTGATCCAAAGTACTCGCACCTAAGTACATTTCTGCAATTTATAAATAAGTAATTCAATTTTGTGCTCACATCTTGGCCAAATCTCTGTCTTGGGGTCAGAAAAAGCCAAAAGCTGTTACTCAAATCTACTTAACGAAGTGACTTACAACTGACCCAAAACAGCTCAAATACCATAAAACATTTACCATACATCGTAATAAGATTTTTACTACTCTTTTTCCTCCGCTTTTTTACTGGACTCACATTTCATTTTTCATGCATTCTGAAAAAGATAGTAGTTGGTCAAATCTTGGACTTGGTTTTATCTTATTGTGGCCATTCTACTAACACATTTCGTTTTTTGACTCAAATAAAAAGAAATCAACACAAAATTTGATAGATGTTCTAGCTGTGGAAATGCGACGCATTTACATTTTTCGATTTTCTTTGGCAGCTTCTCTTTCCTTTCGTTTCGTTTTTTCCTCATTCTTTTTAAAGCATTTTTATTCGCTTCGGTTTTGGTATGTGTTTGTGTACATGGTGGAGGGTAAAAGTTTGTTTGTTTGACTGTCGGTTTGTTTATATTTATTTCACTATCTGCTTTCTGTCTGTCTATTTATTTATTTCAAATAAATGGTGGCAAACTCACTAGCTGTCTTCCCTGCATCTGGTTCTGCTTTTCAACTCTTCAAATTGAATTGAATTGAGCGAAGTTTCGCTTGCAGCAAACCGATAAGTGGGCCAAGTGGAGTGGTTGCACCACCACCAGGTTGCACCACTCACAAAAAAAGTAAATGCAGAAATAAATGTGAAAATATTTGAACAGCGACTCACATTTTATGCATAAAGCCAATCAACTGCCAGCACGCAGGCAATCAAATATTAATAAATGACTTGTTATACTATTGCGGTTTAAATGCCTGTAAACGCCAACTATTAATCTGATTACGGTTATCATTAACTCTTAAATCTCAGCTGACTTGTAGCCTTTTTAATACCAATCGATTGCACTTTTTTGTGGTTCATTAACCAATTGATCAATAACTGTTTGACAAATATTTTAAATACTTATTAAATTCGATCGAGTGAATTTGAAGCTATTAATTATCTTATGACCAGCTGTAAGTCTCAAATAAGTTTATCAATTTATTTTTGATTGATTCAATGTTCTTTAAATGTAAAGGAAATGTTTTGGAACTGTTTGCTTACTTTTAACTTGCACTGCTGGTCGCTTAATAAGTGCTCTGGTCACCCACAAACCTGATTTAACTCTGGGCACACTTATGCCAGGAATGTGTTTGCTCATTTCCGGTAACAGTTTTTACTCCCTTCAGTCTCTCTCCGATGACTTCCTGTTCCTCTTTGGTAAACACACAATTACCTGGGCGTGCCCGTGTCACGATTTGCATTGCACTTGAATTATTTCCGTTTTCGCTGTTTTCAGTTTTCAGTTACCACATTGCAACACTGGGAAAACGACAGAGAAAGCCACTGAAAGAGAGAGTGAGAGAGAATGTTAAAGGGAAAGGAAAAGTATAGGAAAAAAGGTAACTGCACACATGCATAATTTCATGCTCAGTGCTACGTGGCGCTTATTTTGTTTGCCTTAAATGCAGTTAGTTTTTCCGCTATTATGGCCATATCTTCTTTTAGCTGCAATACGTGCTTCAGTCCCACCCCCGCCTCCTACAAATATGCAATATTCCCAGTGCTGTGCTTTGTATGCAGATTACCTGCATTGAAACTCAGCTATCCTCTAATGAGGCTCGAAGCATCTCCGTTGGCATCCTGGGGATGTCCTCAAGGCACATCTGTGCCCTGTTCCACACACTCAACACCACATCATACACATATGTACGATTCAGTGCACATATTGAAGAAAGCTTGCCACGCACACAAAAGCGCATAAAAAATGGTTAAGAATGGGGCCTAAGGCATCATATCATGCGTATTGTATATGCTAAATTTATGCGCAATGAAGAGTGAAAAGCAATAAGCTCTGTTAAGTTGTGCATAAAAGGGAAATTGGCATTGACATGGGGTTGAGAGCCAGAAGAACTGCACAATATGAATTGAATATTGAATTGATGGCGGACATGATTTGGTAAAGATCCCAGTCTTATATTGTTTTAAGAGCGCCTAAAAGTTAATCAAGTAAAAGGCATGACTTTTCTAGTCTAAGGACCAATAGCTCATACAGTTTTATAATAACAGAAAATAACAGGAACTGTATAAATTGATTACTACTTTCTTTTAGAAAGTGCGAGAAAAATAGCATTCTTTTTTTTTAAAGAATAATGATTATCTTTATTGTAATGGTTAAAGAGTAATAAAAGTAATAATAGTCATTACAAAATGAAGGACTATTATAATAATTTTTGTTTCATAATATTTAAAATAAAACATAGAATAAGATAAGTTCTAAGTAGGAATGTAAATTACGTTTACTGTTGAATTTTTGGCATGTGCGTTTTACAAAACATCCATGATTAGGAAACGCGGCAACCGCATGCTAATTGTTGGCTACATTAAATAAACAGTTGCATTGACGAAACATGTTGCATACTTATGTGAATATTTGCTTTCTGTATGTAATCAACACTTCCCTTTCTCTCTCTTTGTTTTCTCGCACACTGTGGGGACGGGGATCAATGCTGGGGTTTTAATTAGTTTTTACTTGTTCCAGCCCGCAATCAGTTGAAATGTCTCAAACACCGTTTGCATTGCAATGAGCCGAGTAGCGGCAATTGCAACGCTGGGCAATTTGATTGCGGTCTTTTTGACATTTTAACCTGAGAGCAAATAGCGAGGCTACTCATTAGCGGCGGCTTCTATCAATGCAGTTTTCTAATTGATCCCTTTGGTCAGGCCTTAATTAAAAATCATTAATACAAATATGCAAAGTTTGGTTGGTTTTCGAGTAAGAATTTTAACGCTACGATAAAGTCCTTAATTATATTTTGAGCCACAAACTCAATTCGCTTTGGTGCGACAAAAGAGGCGGCCAAAACTATGCTGCACAATATTTGGTCCATGCATTGTCCTTACGGGCAAATATGCTCAGCAGGAAGCTCAAAGGAATGTCTGTGTGTGCTGGCTAACAATAAATAATAATGGCCGAATGCTTTGGCAGTTTGTAGAGCGCAGTGAAGCACGAAGCATACAATTTTTAATAAATATATTATTTCTCTCTTTGGAACCCTTTGCCATTTATTTGGCGAAGCTCTAATGCTCGCATATGAGTCCAAAAGAGGATGGATAGAAAGAGGGGCCTTGTTTGGCCTTGTTTCAAAGCATTTTACATAGTTTCATTTCGCTTTCTGGCCCAAGTCTCTGTTTCAGTTGCAGACAGACAATGCTCATGCTGCTCCCTTTGCTCTAGTTGCCTTTTAGTAACCTTGACCCAGAATAATGGCCGCAGACTCAGCCATGTGGCTAAATCCTGCATAGTCATAAATAGCAGTTGATTAGTGACTTTAATTGGCATACAAAGCTACATTAGTAGAGAAAAAAAAATAGGCATTATAAGCGGATTAAATGTTTTTTTTTTGGGTTAACAAAATGCAATTTCGTAAGCTGTAAAAACAAAGATTAATGCAGATATTTATCTGCAGTTCAGCTGAAATTAAACAATTTAATAAAGAAAGGAACTAGTTTCTTTTAAGCACTTCTTTAATATTTCGTTGGAACAGAAAAATGAAATCAGAGACTTTTGCGTGTTCTTGTTATCAATACGTGAGTCAGTAGAATATTCATTTTCACACGCATTGACCATCAGGCAAGGCGGGCAGACAGTCATTCAGTCAGTTACTCATTCCCTCAATTCAGTGTTCAGTTCACTGCAGTTAAAACAATCATCTTGTTGCAAAAGTCACAGCTGCGAGTGTGTGGGCATGTGTGTGTGTGAGTGTGCGTGGCAATTATAAGTTGTTCGTGTCTGTTAATTAAATGTGTCAAGTGAAGGCATTTAATAAGCTTCAGTTATTTACAAAAGAAGCGACATGACGCATACGCAGCGTGGTGCGTAAACTACGATTCAGGCATTTCAGTTAAAGCCATATAAATGCCACTTAATAGCCAGTTCTTCTTTTGATTTAAACGCATTGAGCTCATTGGTAAGTCGTCATTGCTGATCTTCTTGTAGTGTTCATTGAAACGCCTTCAGAAAATATTTCTCTTTGGTCGCGCTTCAAGTATTAATTAATTGGATCACATGCTTACATGGACATTGTATACACTCCACTTTTTCTGGCCCTTTTGTTTTTCATGAAAGTGCGATATTTCACGCCAATAAAAAATAAAGAGTGCAATGTCAACCAATGCTATTAAAGTGTACTGCAAACAATGTTAATTAGACACCAACTCAAAAGCGGATAAAGTGTGTGTGTGTGTGTTAATCAGCTTAAAATCGGGTGTGAAATCAAAGCGTTTAGTAGCTACCAGATACCTGCATGGATTCTGTATGAAAGTCGTTTGTGAGTCTGTGGGTTCATTTGACGCTTAAGCATGCGGCATTAATTTGTAAAGTTGTCTGTCTCTTTCCCTTTCCCTTTGCCTTTCCACCCCTTGCAAAACACCCGACACGCGGTTTTTGTGGCTTTCGTCAAGTGGCAAAGCAGCGAAGGGAGCAAAATATCTAAACAGTCTTTGCCTATTTAGTGTTGACTACTCTTTGCGAGGGTAGCCAGATAAGTATATCACAATATGTTAAGAAGAAGATCTGTAGCAGCATTTTAATGAAATGTCCAGAACATTTCTAAATTTTCTTTTCGTTTCTGTTATTTATACAAACTTGTTAACCAACTATAAATGTAAATATACTGGTATATGTAAATATAAAATAGAAAATTATATAGTTATCTTCACCAGTTTCTCCTTATTTTTGTCCTAACTTATTATAAATATTTCAATCAGCTCTCGCACTTATGCAGCTGTTGCATTCTAAATATTTGCATACATGTTGCAAAATTAGTTAAATAAGCGTTTACTGTTGTTTTAATGTAAGTGCTTACGCTGCTTATGTTGTAGTTCCTGCTACATTTCGTTTTGAATTACTTTTAATGTTCGCTCCCACGTGTCTGCAACTATTAACAATAAGGTAATTTTCCTGCAAATTGACATAGAAGACAACAAGGTAAAAGTTCTTTAGCTGCTTTGCTTTCGAGCCACATATACGTACCCGAATTTATGTAAATGGAAATTGCATTGCATAAGCCTCCGCCTCCATTTCCACCTCCATCTCCACCTCCGCCTCGCGTTCGTGTGACAACGTTACGTATACGCAATGTGAATATGCAGTGCATTAAACAGGAACAGCGGCGTCGGTGTTTGTTGAAAACCATTTTGCACGTAGTATTAGCGCGTTGCTTTCATTATTTGTGCCATCTTTTTGGGCAAACGCCATTAGAGCAGCTGGCAACCATATTGCCGCCTAGGCTCGACCCGTGTCTATAGGGTCCTTATTCGGTGGTTTTCTGTCGCTGTTGCTATTACTGGCACTTTGCCTTTAGTTTTCGGTATTTTCTTTATAGGTTTCCTGTGCTTTAGCGCCATTGCAAGTAGAATATTTTCAAGAAGCTTAACCCAGAATGGTCTCTCTACCTCCATTATGTTAGCACGTTAATTGGAAGGGTTTTGTCGCGTTAAAGTAATTACTAAGAGCACATGAGAATTCATAGGCACTTGGAACGCTAGTTATCTTTCAATATTACAAAATAAACAAAGAGAAATCCTTAAAGTGTCCGTAAATAATTAAATGATATACAAATGAAAATAAAAGTGTGAAATTGAGAAAAAGTGGATTTCTTTATACATCATGACAAATTGAAACAAATGTGGTTTTTATCAATTACAAATTAAGATTACAAAAAAAGAAATCAAGTAGCTCCCACTGTCAAGAGATGGTCAGTATTTTTCTCACAGTTGAGCTTACATTTCCAATCAATTACCTTTGAGCTGGCAAGCTAACAATTGAAAGTTGTAACGACAGAACTTACAATTAGCCAATAGTCACAACTTTCCCAAGTGCAATCAAAAATTAACTACTCTTTGGAGTTTAAGCAAAAAAGAAGCAATTAAGGAGGAAAGCAATTCGTAAAATTTGCCCAGAAATGCAGTGTTAATTATGGACTTCATGGCGAGGAGGCAAGAAGAGAGGAGTCACATAATAAGCTGTCATCTGACCAGTTGCAAGTTGCATGTTCCCATCTCTTATTTGAGTACGAATACGAATACGGGTATATGACAACTGTCGTCCCTGGCCGGCAGTATCAAATATACAAGTAAATTGCTTCATTTTCGAATTTCTGTCATAGTCGACGTGCTTTGTGTGTTTGTGTCTCCGCCTCTACGTCTGGCGGTCGATTTGTCTGTCTGTCTGTCTGACAGTCTTGATGTCTGTTTCCTCTCTCGCTCATATGTATGTTTGGAAATCTATTCGTGCCACGAATTTCATTTTCAACTTGGCAGCTGCAATGTTTGCTTTTGTTGCAACAACGACGTGCAACGGCTGCCAGGCAACTTATTAAAAATGTCTACAGCAGCAAGAAAAAAATTGTAAAAAAAAACAACTATATATAAAGAAGAAATGGCGAACGCTGCAAAGAAAATTATTTGCCGCAAAAGTTGCAGCGACCGAGTTGACAATGAGTTGACAACGAGCAGTTTATACTTTGGCAGCAGGAAGAGTGCAATGTCGTGCTTTTTGTAATTGTTGTAGAGTAAGAGGTAAAATTGCTTTGATTTCCGACATTAAATTTCGTTGCACACTTCTTTAATTGTCATGCAACATCTTCCACTTGCCACCTGCTTGTACAGAAGTGTGTGTGTATGTTTGTATACTCTGTAATTATTTGCAATGCCTTGGCATCTTTCTCAGGCTTGGCTTTGAGTGCACTTAAAGAAATTTCGATTGAATTGAGGCGAATGCCAGTAATCGAATGCGTCGACCAGCAAATTGAATCTGAGTCCATTTGGCTTTTTACTCATTTATAACAAATATAATAGTAGTATAACCTTCACATTTGCGATTCTTTAATGTCGACAAAAAGCAATCGATCAGTAACTGAAATTGCAAGTTGGAAAACTTGAAAATTAATATTTTAGCTGTCAGAAAATAATAACTTTAATGTCGTCATTAATCGATGTTTAACATAATACCTAGTTTTATTAGAACCTATTTTTGACATTTTTTCTTAAAATTAATATCGAGTAATCTTGTTTGTTTGTATTATTTTTCGACGTTAAAATAACAAAAATATAGTACGAGTATAAGTAAATGTAAAGAAACCGATACCCATCCAAACTTCACAGAATGTTGTAGGGGTTACTTTTTTGGTGTCCTTGGGGTTGATTGTCGAAAGGGCAATCAACATCTGAATGTGCGAGTCATCTTCATTTCTCCTGCCACGCCTTTGTACCCTTTTTTCGCCTTTCTTTTAGTCTCTGGCGATGACGTTGCATATTTCTTTATTACACTTAACTCGTTATGCATTGTTGCAGTCAATTGGCGTCCATGTCGAGAAGTCTGGTTGATGAGCCAGTGATAAAGCAGGCAGCCAAGTGCTCTGAATGAGTTGTGATGCCACTGAAAATGCTTGCAACGTGCCGCACTTACTTGCAGCAGCTAACAGCCGGTTTCAGTGTCAGGGTCTGCTTTGGGCGCTCAGGTGTTCTTGTTTTAATGAATGAAAATTATAAGCCTTTCATAGTTAGTTCTGGGGATTGTGTCACAGATTTACGCTTAATGACATTTGAACAGGTTATTTATTGACTTAACGAGTTGATCGTTGTTGTTGGTGTTGTTGCTGCCTCAACTGTGTGTTTGCTTTCGCAAGCAAACAAGTCTATAATTAAAGCATCAAATGCAGACAAAGCTGACTCCAACTAGTCAAACCTATCATGTGTCTATGCAAATAACAAACAAGTCACAAATGAATACACTGCCTTTAAAGATAGATGACAGACTTTAATGTGACTTCAATGAATCTGAGAAGGCAAAAGACATACAGATTTGATCAAACTTTCTGTTGACGAACCTGAGATGAACAGAAACTTTGACGAAACTCAAATGCCGTAAAACATACACTTATGGGTAGTGTATCTTAACAATGGGAAGAGCTGGCATGAAGATAGGACACATACGCGGCGTGTTAAACTTGAGTAACGTGTCCAGACCAAGGGAAAGATCTCTCAACAAGCCTCGAGACAGCGAGCAGGTGTTTCAACTTATTCATTAAAACAAAAGGAAACAGACAGACTTACAATAGGGACAGACATGAAAGAGTAGAGGCCATAAGGGAGCCCAAGACACTGCCAAGGCATTCAGTCAGAACTTTTCATACTGCTTCTGCTACCACTGGTTAAGATTGTGGTCGGCACGCAATTGCGGCAATTTCAACTTGAATGCGCTCTCTCCACACTTCAGCCAGCCAAGCCAAGCCAAGCGAAGAGCAACGAGTCCACTATGGGAAAAGTGTTAAATATTTAGGCATGAACTTAACCTTATGTTTAACAATATTTACAATTTTTTAGCGATTGTTAATTATTATTATCCATCCTCAACACTTTAGCAAGATATCAGTCAACTGATTTGGAGGTGCTTTGTAAACTAGGTAGTAATATTATTTATTAGTTTGCAATTTCCTATGTATTTGAGGCTAAACGACTAACAAATTTGGTCCTGTTCTATAGAGTAGTATTTGGTACTTTCTTAAGGTTTACTTAAACATTGTTTCTATAGATACTAACAAAACCTGTATGGTAAAGAAACTAGTTATATATTTGTTCAGTGTACAGAGATATTTTTCCATCTTTATCTTTAGATTTTTTGTCGAAATACTGAACTTTGTTCTTATAGTCGATCGAGGAAAAGGTGAAGGCTTTGTCCAAATTAAACACTCAGAAAATTGTTAATTTTCTTTGAGTTCATGCTTAATTTCAAATCTCTAGTTTTATAGGTCATCATAAAAATTTAACCTGTTGGTTTTTAAGGTGAAGTTAAAAATTTTATTTTAGTTTTAATTATGCTTATGCAATTTTTAAACTCTAGCTGTTTTTGGGAACAAATATGACGTTTTTTGCCATTGTGAGTCGTGGCAAGGCGCTTAGTTGCTCTGAAGCTGCCACAGCCACATCTATACAGTCACAGTCAGTCACAGACCAGGCTCTTGCCTTAGCTGACATCCGCCGCAGTCCATCCTGGCAAGAGTTAAGCGCGCCAAGTGCCAGCGCCAATTGAAACCGAATCCGGTTTTTGGGTGTGCGTTAACTTTCCATGCCCGGTAGCGCTGATTGCCAAGACAGTTAAGACCGACAGACGGACAGACAGACAGACAGACAGCCCAATTCATTCAACAGCAGCTGCCTTACCTCAATCCTATTCTCATTCTCAGCTTCAGCTTCAGTTTCAGGTTCCTGTTCTTCTTGCTAATACTTTGGGTGCTCCTCATTCCTCTTCTTGTTGTTGCCATATTTTGCATAACAGATTTAACTCGTCTCTAAAGGCGATTCCAGTTCGATTTATCATGCGCAAAGTTATGATCTCCTAAGTGCCTAGTATTAAGTGTTCTAGTTTAATGTCTGCTACAATTGCTTGTAATAAATTTTTCCCATGACAACTCTAATTATGGACAAGTTTGAATCGATGGGGATGTTTCCAGTTTTAGCTCGTAAAAATAGAATTGGTTTCTGAATTAAATAAGCTGTCATTAGAGTAAATTATACTTATTATTAAAGATAAGTCAATATTTTATGGGATTAAACTGTATTAAACATAAATAGCTCGTTTTTAATATTGTTTGTATTTTAAAATCATAACAATTCACATCAAAAATGTCAATAAACTTTCTGATAATATCTTTAGAGCTTGAAAATGTTATTCAAAGTTATTAATATGCTTTAAAAGTAATGTATCTGCTTTTATAATCACACTTTAGATTGTATATACACATAACGTGAGATACATAATTAATTAACTTGACATTTTTGGCAACACATAATTGGTGGCAAATTAAGATTATTTATATGAATATTGAATCATTGAATGCATTAAACTCAGTGCCAAAAAGCGCTTCTACTTAAACTATACTTAGAACATAAATATTAATGGTATAGCTTGGCTTTCTTCTTTGCTTGTTGTTCAAGTACTGTGAGGCAACCGAAATGTTTTGGTTTTGTATGCCACATGCATAGAACCTAAAATAAAACCACAAAATTATGAAGCCACAGCAAAACAAGACAGTTTCTAGTAACGTCGTGTATAGAACGGAAGTTGGCCAGTGCAGAGGGGAACCCACAGTAGATCCACAACTCTTCGAAACGTAGTTGGAGTTCAAAAAGAGGCCATAAATATTGTTCATTTGTAAATAAATGGCTAAAAAATGGAAAAGAAATAGAAAACAAAAATAGAAAACGCACAGTGTACAGCATATAAAACATTGTCCAGTTGGCTATGTTCATTCCCAGTAAAAGTACTCGAACTCATACTCTCCATACTCGAATGGTCGGCTCTGTTATTTCCTAGGCAAACATGGACAGCCCAATGAGGAGGTTGTTGTGTTTGTTTTATTATAGTATCATCTTCCGGTCACTTTGTCATTTCTCCACAACATATTTCAAACAGTTACGACGAGACAAGTGGCCGCTGCGCGTGTCCAGACCGAGGCTTATTGGGGGTCCAAACACCATGGACAGCTATCAGCTACAACACACTTACAAGAACTGGAATTATTAAAAAAAGAAGAGAAAGAAACTCGCTTTTCCAAGAGAGCAACTAACGGAAGTGCTATAGACAAAGTCGATTGGTTTCTCATTTACTTTTTTCAATGCTTTTTCTTTATAGGTTTTGGCGCGAGTCAATGAGTTGCTTTGCTGTTTGAAATTAAGTGTACTTAAAGAAATTAACTCTATTAATAGAATAGTAATAATAGATGAGTCATAAGTATAACTTGAATAAAAATTTGTTTATACCCTTGCAGAGAGTTATTTTAATGATATGGTTTGTTTTCTCAATTAAATTGCACACACAAACTATAAATGATTAGTTTAGTAAGATTTGTCTGAATATAAAATGCAATACATATTGGTCTCAAATATTTAGTGCAACTATTTTCAGCTTTAAATTTCTTTTAATGCCAGATACTTCCATTGTTTTGTGCTAAATTCTGCTCTTAAATTCGGTTGGAATACAAGAAAAGTGTTTGCTCTAAATAGAAAACAATTTATTATTCTTAACTTTTTCAAGATTAAATGTTGCTCTAAGATCTTATCATTTATATGAAACGCATTGAAGCTTCTTAAATATGTTTATAGTGGCATTAATATTTTAAACTAAAATTAGACTTTTTAAAAGGAGCATTCCTTTTAATATCAGCTATTCTCAGTTTGTTATAATTATATCTGCTCTAAATACATACGTAGAAATACAAATACAGACAAAAACAAACTTAAACTTATATAAACAGATAAAAACTATTTGTTTTTCTAAACAAAATTTCACGTACTACTGTTATTTTGAATGAAAAGCATTAAAATTAATTAAGTTTTCATAGACTCAAATTTGATAGTCAAATCCTAAGTGGATTGATTTTGGCTCTTAAATTACTTTCTGTCAAAATATAAACCATTTTATCTACATTTCTTTGGCTAAAAATTAGCTTTTACCAAATGAAAACAACATAATTCTTAAACAATTATTATTTTCCTTTCAAATTTTCAAGTTAACTACACAAACAAGTTTTAAATATTTCCCATACCTTTTGTGAACTGTAGTTTCTCTCAGTGCAATATTCGGACTTGTTTAGAGCACTTTAAACACAAAGCAGCATAGCGGGTCACAATTTCCACGCCAGCCGCAGTGAACGACAACACACACTCACACACACACACACATACATTCTATGCACTGGCATAGAATGAAGTAAACCGAGAACGCAACGTGCCACACAGCGAGGCACACGCTGCCCAGTGGCCGCCACTTAAATGCAGAAGCTCGTGGGTGGAAAAGAGGGGGAAAGAGAGGAGCGGAGAGGAGAGACGCCTACACTAACCATAGGAACCGCATCGCTCTGTGTCGCATCGCGCTTTGAATATGAATTACACAGAAAGCGCGCACGACTTTGACGCGTTGCATCAACAAAAGCAGCAGTGGCATGAAGAAGCAGCGCCATTCATGCGGCTTTTAGAGGAGTGGAGAGGCTGGAGAGGGGAAGGAGCTGGTCTAGTCAATATTTGATGGTAATAGCTAAGCCGATGCGTGGCTTTGGCATCGATGATGATGATGAAGATAATTCTTAGACTCAAAGCATTTTGAACTTTGAATTGATGACATTAGCGTGCAACAAGGTGCAAGTTGTTGTTGCAACTCTCGAGAAGACAGTTGGACAGTTTATTTCCGCACTGCATACTAGGGCATCATTATGATTGCAATCATTATGACTATGATTATCGTTGGCATTGTCAACTTTGGACGTTGATTGATTGATTAATTGACAAAGGAATTGCCGTTATTTTCCCAATTATGTTTCGAGTGAGGAATTTGCATATCTAATACTCATACTTAGAGTCATATTCATTCATTCAACCGACTATGTATGTAGTTCATTGTGTTAGTTATGCAAATGTTGCACTTCCGTTCAGACAACGGCCCAACATGCCCCAATGCAGCTTAATTATTCATTAATTTCTACTTAAATTTACTGCAAGTTGTTGTTGTTGTTCTGTTGTTGTTGTTGTTGTTGGTGGCCATTTTTTGAGCATTTATTGCTGACCAGAGATTCCCCCGACGAGGCGTGGCTTTACACATCTGTAGGCTTTTGTCACCATAAATGAAGTGTTGCCCGATTATGAAATAATTATGCGCATTGTGCAATGGGTTCCCGAGCTTATAATGCCATACTCATTGGGTCAATGTGTCTGCAGTTTAAACCATTTAAATGCTTCCTCAACTGAGTTTATTTGTTTACATTAAAGCAATCCATGACAGGCTCTGTGACAGGTTATGATTGGTAAAATCTACATATTTAGTTTGATATTATTTACATTCATTTATCTACATCTGGGCATACATAACACACCATAAAAATAGAATCAACCTGCTTTATAATCTCAACATAATTCCTTGACTTCTTAAAGCCAACAAGTTGTAAGAAATTTTCAAAATGCCTTGCCAGTTTAATCCTGGCTATATTGGACCCAATCCGCCTTGCTGTGATCCGGACTGTACTGATGAGAATAATTGCAACAATCCCGAGTGTGGACCATGTCCAGGTCTCCAAGCACCTTGTGGCGGCTGTTCACCGCCCATTGATGCGGGAAAGCATTGTGCTGTCACTGTCGCACCTGTAAGACAACCTAAAGGAGATCCAAAGGAAGAACCTAAAGATTGTGAAGCTTGTAGCAATAGAACCGAAGTCACAAACCCTTCAACTCTAACAAATCCACAAACACAATAGCAATAAAACTTTTAATATTAACGCCCCATAATTCATTCTACATGACACTTTTTATTGAGGGAAGTTTTTCGACCCCTTTTGAAAATATCTATATTAAGAAAGCCAATTTGAATATTTCTAAAAGAAAGTCAATCAAGTAATCGTTGCATTCTCATTCGGTGGAGGGCTTGGCATATGGAAATTGAATTTTTCTCCAATAATTGTAGTTAAACAGAGCAAACATTTATTTTCTTTGTCAATAAATGTAAGTATGACTTACATTTTGTGTATTGAAATTTTAGTATTAGTTTTCCCAGTCCAAAAATGCGGGCTTCTCGCTGTACGAAAAACAGTGTAAATCCATTCTATGTTGGGCCATATCCAGATAGATCCTGTGGCAGTTGTCCCTTTGGCATCTACTCCGGATTTTCGCCTTGCGGTTGGTCGTACAAATGTGAGGAGAATATGAATGGCAAAAGTAATGCTTCGAGTGAATGCGGATGTCAGGCTGTGAATACGACTGAAACCAAGAGTGAAAATAAAATGAACAGTAAATCTGACATTAAGACGCCAAGCAAAACTAAGCATCAATAAAGCTACAACGAATATTTACCACCTTCACTAAATGCAAATACAAAGAAACATAATCATAATCAAATGTATCCAGTTGCAATATCCTGAAATCATCACCACTATTAAAATTTTAAGTTGTCAATAAATTGTTCATAATTTTAACAAACTTAAATTATGTAGTTTTTTGTGTATTTTAAACTCCATGGATCTGCATTATAAAATGAATTAAATGAATATTTGGTACTCAATTATTTACATAATTTGTATCCCCAATAAATCAGATTGGCCTGGACTTATCTGTTGTATTTGATTTCAAAAACTTGTTATTTAACTAAAATATTGTCATAATTTTTAACTTTTACAGAAGAAAAGACTTTTAAGGAGTACACCTTATGCAAAATTTGAGTCCAATCGCAATGGATGCTGCACACCACACAATGGGAATTTTAGGTAAATTGGCATTAGTGCTCATTATGTCACACACAACTTCTAAGGTGGTGATCAAGGCCTCAACGCCAGTCTGCCAACTGGTCGAGAAAGCTACGAATGCTCTGGAAAAAGTAGCCCCAAGGAATTATCTGCAGTCAATGCTCGAAGGTGAGCGTATGCGTTATACCTGCTCCCTTGTTAAGAAAACGGGTCAAAGCATTTATAACTTTGTCGAAGTCTTTGCCAACTCAAATGTGAGAAGCTTGAAAATGCGAACTAACCGAAGCTTTAGTAACCCCCATAATAATTGGCTATAAATGAAAACCATAACTACTGGTTGGACTTGTACAATTTCGTTATGATAAAGGTCCAAAAAATGCATTAAATTGCTCAAACAATTATCATAGGCAAACTTTTCAAATATTTTAAAAGGTAACCTTAGTGTCGTAGTAGACTTTGAAAAAATTTAAGTGGCATAATTTCTAAGTTATTAGTCACAGCTCAATCCGTTCGAAAGTCTCAGTTTGTAAACATCACATGGAATAAAGTAACATCTGCTTAAACTCCGGCAGTGGAAAAGTATATTCACATGTAATATCAACCCAAGTATTACAAGTAAGACAAGTAAGATATCGATTAAAAGTTAAGATTTTATTTTATTGCTTACCATTGTATAATTGCTCACTTATCTGCAGCTGGAAGAGGCGTGAATCAAAGTTTTAAAAATGTATATAGTGTGCAAATTCAATCCATTCTATGTTGGTCCTTGCCCCCCTGGTTGTCTAGTTCCAGCTGGCCGTGGTTGCTGTGGTCCTTGTGGACCATGTGGTCCATGTGGTTCATGTGGACCATGCGGCGGCTGTTGTAGTAGCTGTCCATGCGGCTGGTGAAATTAACTGGTAAGCACTGTAAAGTGGCTTACAGAAGAGTACTAACTATTATTCCCTTTTTCATTATGCGGCTCCACTTTTATACATAGACTGGTGAAGTTGCTTTCCACCTCGCACTCTATGATTCAGTTTGCTCTTATGAAGTCTTCAAGTCATTTGTGGGGAAACAGGTTCAACTTGTTAGACGGACAAATTCTTTTATCTAAGATGGGTCACATTGTGTGATTTATACTTGGAAGCTGCCTCAAACTGTTCAAAATTCTCAATAAATATATATTGCATATAAACTTCTCTTTTACTTTGTGCTGCGAATTAATCATTTTGTGTGATTAGATTATTTTTATCTATTTTTTGATGGATCAGTAGCCGGTGCAAGTAAGCTTGTAATGTATTTTACCAATCTGTAAAAAATGAATAATTGTTAATCGTATTGTCAGTATTTGTAAATTTTCTCCTGAACTCAATAAAGTAATTAGATATCATGACTGGTTATCATTAAATGCATTCGTTTTCGCTAACCCATCTGTATGTCGGTTCTTCAATAGGTGATTCAGACTTGAAGAACAACGCATTTTTCATCTGATTTGATTTATGTATGTCATAAAATTCAACCGAATTTTGAAGACTTGGTAATGGACTTACTATCTAGACAATTGTGGCTTTTTTTTGTATGGTGGATTTATATTTTTAAAAATTGGAAACTAAATTACAAAAAATCAATCTAGTAGGCTTTGAAAAGAATCAAGTTAAGCAAGCTCTCGTAGCTTTGAATGGTGTTCATTCCTAAATTTCCCTTTGGACAGCAAACAACTCAAAAAATGAAACAATAGTTAAATTTTAAAACATTCACAGATTCTCATATATCTTCAGTCTCAAATATAAAAACCCAGTCAAGACGTAAGTAAAGTTAAATTTAAAATAATTATATTTCTAACAAAAATTTTACTACCACAGCTCAAATTCAAAGTTAATAAAGAGGACAACTCCGTTGCTGACCATTTAAAATTCCAATATGTATATAGTTTGCAAATTCGATCCATTCTACGTGGGACCCTGCCCACCTGGAGTCCTGGTTCCTGCAGGAAGATGCTGTGGACCATGTGGTCCCTGTCGTCCCTGCGGTGGT
Organism: Drosophila putrida; assembly: GCA_037043535.1. Lineage (NCBI taxonomy): Eukaryota > Metazoa > Arthropoda > Insecta > Diptera > Drosophilidae > Drosophila > Drosophila putrida. Next base: position 919,808 of record JBAMBI010000465.1, read on the forward strand.
TGTTGCGGCTGGTAACATTCTTGACCAAATGAAGTTTTTATTTTTGATTGCAAGATGATGGGTTTTACCAAACGACTCTTGCAGTTATTTAGTAGTAACGACTGAAGATATATGTGACTTATGACGAAATTATAAAAAATGTTTAGTCTTAACGCTCGTTTTTAAATGTTTTATAGGCTGAATAGGGCGAGGTAAATTAAATGTGGAATTTGGTTTGCTCATTGTTGGACCTATAAATTGATTCTACATTTACATTATATATCGAAATTTTAATGCAGGTATCTGAATACAATTTTTGGCTCGATAAAAGGTTGTCTTATGTTATCTTTATTTCTTATTTTGTTTATGTCCATGTTAGCTTAGATGCTGCAGTTCCTAGCGCTAGTTGCTTCGTATTTTATGTTGTCCTAGGTAAGGATATGGCCTAAACAGCTGTTAGGTTGTAACTCGCAATGCGCAGACGCGTTTCAAACCAAGATAAGTTTGGTAGATTGAAAAACATCGAATGTGGAGCATTGTGTCAGGTCAAAGGCTGTGAGTGTGTGTGTGTGTGTTGGTTTGTGGCATCCACCTGGCTGATGCCTGATGCATCATGCTCTTCTGGGACTTGGATAGCTATGTTTTGTTTTGGCTTAGCGGGATTTATGACGCTCACACTTTTGTTCTATGTGCGAGTGTGCGTGTGTCCTTTAAGGATAATGTCTGTGCGTGTGCTCGCGACATTTCCTTTGCGTTTATGTTACTGCGAGTGTGTGTCTGTAAGTGTCCTTGTCTGTGCAGGATATTTCACTCTCATTTTGGCATTCGCTCGCGGAATTTATTGTGGCAGGTCGGAATTTTCATTGCTTTTGCTTGCCTCCTTCAACTTCATTCCCACCCATAAATCCCATTGTTTGCAAAGCTTTTTGAGAAGTAGTTTTATATTTTTCTTAAACAGATTTTTTTATGGTTTTGCTTTCATCATACATGTGAAGCTATGCCTATATGATTCGTAAATTAAGTATGAAACTCCCCTTGAATTACTTTTGTTTTTATTAATTAATAACATAATATGATATAAACTTTGCTTTTAAAAACTTTTTACCCATGATTTAAGGCTAAAAATCAAAGGAAGTACAGCAAAATATTGAAATAAGTTTAATAGTAACCTAACAAAAAAATGTACTTAAATTTATAATTTACTTTAAAATAAAAAAAAACTTTGTTTTTTTTAATTCGCTGTTTGAATAGTGTCAAAAATTTGCTTTAAATCTACAACTGGAAGCCAAATAAGAATGCTTTTCTTAAACTATTATTTTCATTTCATTATTCAAATACAAATTTCCTTCACGCTGGAAATTTAAACAAGTCATAAAAAAAGAAATAATTTAACAAATGCGATTGTGTAAAATAATTAAATACTGCTTGTAATGGAAGCAATGATCATTTGCCAGTTGCCACCGACTGAAAACATAGAATTCACGAAGTAAACTTCGGCTCAAAGCTGTGTGCCAACATGTTGCACAACAAACGCAGAGCTTGCAACACGTTCGAGCTTGAACGTTGCTGTGTCGAGGACCATTCTTAACTTTAATTCATCCAATCCAATTCAGTATTCGTCTTTCACTTGCACTGTGCGGATGTCGTTCGTTTTTGTCGGTCGGTTCAGGTTTAGAGTTGCGTATTTGCTCAGTTAAGCGGGATTTTTAAAACCATCCTGAATACAGGAAGATAAAAAGGGAATCACAAGTGAATAAATTGAAAGAAGTGTGATTATTCGTGAATAGTTTGTGTTGTAGTTTGTTGGTGTTGTTGTGTTCTAGAGCGGCTCCTGAACCCTATTGAATAGGGAAGCCAACAACTCATTTGAATATTTGCACAAACCAACCAGATTAGATTCTCTGAGTGCGTGTGCGTGTGCGAGTGTGTTTGCCAGCCATGATTTACAGCCTGCCAAAGGAGGCTATAATGTAAACTGACATTTTTCGTAATTTTCGATTTACATGCTGTTGCACATAAGGTGAGTGTGTGAATAAATGAAAGAATTCTAATCCGAAATGTAGAATTTTTAATTGTTTTAATTAAATTTGCAATTGTTTAATACAGAACGCTTTAAGCTGAGAAATACATATGTAATTTCCCATTACCATCAACTCATCAACTTACAGTTGTAATCATTTTACACCTGCGTCAATGACTCAATTAACCGCAGAATCAATAAACCTATAAAACTTGCCAATATATCGCATGACAGAGTTTCCGCTTTTTAAAAGGCTTCCTTCGGTAAAAAAAACAATCGTCAATTACAATGTACTTAAGCCGCAAGTAATTGAAACCCTACTCAAAATGATCATTTCAATTTTTCAAGTGAATAGAAAATGCGTAAATCGATTTTTGTTAAGCACTCATAATTTCGTTGGCTTTGACAATAAATTAATGCCTAGAAATTGGGTACATTAAGCAAATTTTATTGGTTTTGGACTAGCGCTCTTAGTGAAATTTGTGGCCAATAAATTGTGGAAAGAATGTATAAATGAAGTACTTATGAATATTGGCTGAACAACAGGTTGGCTATAAAATAATACAAATTTGCCTTTCATGGGTTGGCGACGCAAATGTTTGACTCAATAAAACATTGAATTACTTGCATTATTATATGGTTCAACTTTTACTTAGCAGCTGTTGTTCAAAATTTGTATTAAAATTTGAAGGGTAAACTTGAGAAACTCATTCGTCATGCTCAGGTAAACGTAAACTGGGGTTAAGACGATGATGGAGCCCTTTAGTCTGGTCACTTGGCAAACAAAATTGTTGTAAAGGAATCCTTTCACCATCTGGACTTAGCCAGATGTAATTATAATATTTGTTTACTTTTTGTTTTGCACATATTTAAAATAACCATCCAAATTCACGTTATGATAATCCTTTTTGGCTCTGTTCCAATTGCTGTTATGCGACATCATTATCATCAGCACAAACATCAACGTTCTCATCATGATTCTCATTGCCTCCGCTTTTGCATAATTTTTAATATAAACTCTCATTTTCATGCGCATAATCCGCAGCCTTGATGATAACTAAATGGGTAGACAGAATAGAAAAAAAATAGAAACATGCCATAGAAAACAGAACTCAAAGTGAGAAAAGGTGTCGCACTCACACTCGCACACACACACACACTCGCAAACAGTCAAAAGTCTTGGGTGTGTATTAAATGTTTAAAAAATGAAGCGTTGAAAAGTTTGGCGCCTGTATTACGCATACGCCACGTTTGCCACCATGACGCTCGAGCAGGGATTATATCTTGGGCTCATATAGTTAATGACATGCAGCTGTTGTTTTACTTGCGGGCTTTAGACCTGCTGTCAACCCCCGTCCCTCCCTCACCTTCAAATTTGAGTGTAAATTTCACTTGACAAACTTATGAATTTTAAGGTGATTTTCATGTCGTCAGGGTTAAGTTGAAGTCCATGAAAATAAGAGTTTGACGCTGAACGTCTTGGGATGTAGCTTTGGGGTTTGGCAGACGAAGGGTTGTGAGTGTCTCATCATAAATCAAATCAGAGTTGACTGCACCATGACACACACTGTGGGCTTGTAATCAAAATCATTTTGTGGTTTTCAACATTTGCTCGCAACGGCCCTTTCAAAGTAATTAATCATTAAAAGTAATTGGTTTTATGTTTTGATTTGACAGTTGAAAAATTGCAGCTGTGACAATTTAATCCCATACCATTTTTATTTTCATTTCCAGCTTCCATTTTCATTTCCCCTTTCGATATTTTTTCTACACTTGAGGTCGGCAATATGAAAAATTAAATGGAAATTTTTTTGGCAGCCATAAAAAGTTGTGCATTTAAATTGAATATAAATAAAATGCATATAATCCCCTTGAAACAATATTGCATTGCAAATGAAAATCATTTGTAATTTTTAAGGATTTTTGGCTAATTCAACAATTGAACTTTTCTTTGTATTTTCATGCATACATAATTCAATTAATAATAGTTGTACATTATCTTTGACAATTAGTTACAATTGTAATATGAATTACAGCGCCAATTTTCATTCTATTTTTATACTCAACCTCTTTATATACACATTTTTCAATCAAAAGTTTATGAGACAGCAACATATTTCAATTTAAAATGTATGACTGCAACAAGAAGTCGTCGACTGTTTTTATTTAACTTTTTGAAGAACTTTGAGAGCATTCCAACTAAATGAACAAATTAAAGAGAATGTTTGAAAAGAGACAGAAAGACTGCGTGGAGTCGACAAAACTTCACAAAATGTTGACAATAAAAAATTATTAAAAAAGCGTTAAAGTCTTTTACAAGAATTATGCCACAGTGGCAGTCATAAACTTGACTTTGAGTTTATTTTGCTTACACAAACACGAAAATGGGCAATACGACAGAGAGAGAGAGAGAGAGATAAATGCTACCGATCTGAGACTCTGTCTCAGTGCCACTTCAAAGGGAATAAAACGAGGCTTACTTGAAAACAAAAATACAGAAAAAAGAAACAAACATACAAAAATAACAAACAAATCCGCATCGGGAACCGGGAGAATCGAGTGAAGTATTATTTTTTTTGTATCCCATGGAGTGTGCCACTTTGTTGGATTGCGCTTCGAGAGGCGCCTCCAACTCCCGTTAAACTCAATAATAAAATTGATGTTATATTTTTCGGGGCTAAACTTTTTATTTGTGAATGTGTACGAGTATTTTTTGGTTCAGATTGTTTTCGGTTTTTATTGAAGTATTTTGCTAGCTCATTAAATGCCATTTTGTCTGTCATGAACGCAATATTTATGTCCATTTTAATCAAACTCACAACCATACAGTCTTCTTTCTGGGTATGTCCTCCAACTCATTTTTGTTTATTTTAACATTAAATGAGCTTACATTTGATTAGCGGCGTGTGTTTATTTTCATATCAATGTGCTGAAAGCGCTTTTAGGCAGTCGTTTGCCTTAGCTGTTGCCGTTGCGGTGCCTTGTCCTTAATTTTGCTTTCAATGGCAAAAATAAATACAAATACAAATACATAAGGGATTGGAACAGCTAATACCCTGTCTTGGCAAGGAACATTTCTACAGTCTGGCTTAACTTCTGTGGATTATTCTCTGTTTATATTTGCATGTACTACTTTCATCTATTATTCAAAATCCTTTTTTTTCTTTGGCTTACAAGCTGGGTATATCCTTTAGATCATTCGTTTACAGGGTATAGAAATAATGCGTTTGGTTTGCATTTTATTTGCCATTCGGTGAGTGCGCTCATTACAGTTGTTGTTGTCTCTTGCTGTAACTGCTTTTTGCCTTTGATGTGGCCAGCAGAATTAAAATCTTTACATGTACATATCGTATCTTTGTGTTTAAATTACGAAATGCACATAATCTGGGATGGCGAAGTCCATTTGAAAAAATTAAAAAGGCGCGCAATTTTCTTTCAATTAAATATGTACGAGTATTTCACATAAATAAATTGATTCTCAATTAAAAGCATGTTGAAAGGTTTTCAGCCTACGTGATGACGGCAAATGAAGTGCATTAAATAACAATTAAATATTTACAAATAAAAATTAAATAAAAAGAGAATGATTATTTGGTTTTCCTTACTTACTTACGAGATTTTACTTTGTCTTTTTTCGTTTGTTTGTTTGTTTGAAGTCAATTGTCAATTGCATTAAAGTTTTACATTCACCCCAAAGTTCAATAGTTGACAATCTCCTGCAGGGCGTTAACTGAAAGCCACCTCCTGCTGACAACTGCCAACGGCCTCCGTTTGTTGCCAACTGTCAGCTCGTTGTCCAAATGACAAATGGGCACATTTGCCTTTTGTCAGACATTGCCATAGATATGGCAGAATCGCGCCAATCGACAGTAAAAATAAACTGTGCATGCCCCAAAAACAAAACAAAACGAAAACAAAATACAAAATACAAACCCCAACAAAAGCCGCTTTATGCCACACACGTTGCCGGGCTATAAGACAGTTTCCAGCACAAGGCAGCAGACAGAAGGAGACTGACTGAGTGAAAACTGGAGGGTATAACTTGGAATATTTATTTATTCCTGCACGCCGCCAAAAATTGTCAACGCGAATCAATACGAGTATCGACTTAAAGGGCAATAGACGGGTAACATTGACAATTCACATTGTCATCGTCATCATATCTCAACTCGTGATATAAACATGGATGTGATATAAACATAAAACGCAACGTATTCTAGCTTAAAGTATCATCTTTCTACCCATAACCGTAATATGTACAGTTGCTAGTGTTATTACTGTTATTGTTGTTGTTGTTGTTCTTGTTTTGGTTGTTGCCATTGAAAATCGTGTCAAAAAACACACAGCTTAAATCAAGCGCAACAAAATGCTATGTGTTTCCACTTCATTTGCTGCCTTTAAAGAGCTATCAAATTGTTAGGCTTTTTAACAGTAAATATTGGCAAAGCATAGCTAAACAATTACAAGCTTGATTAATCCATTTGTTTATACACAATGCAATGTGCGCTTAAATAACGAATATTTTAATTAAGAATGACGACAGAACAAAGTTAATTTTTACGAGTGATATCCATATTACTTTTATTTTTATTTCATATTATTATTGATTTCCTTCTTACATATATTCATAATATTTTTCCTATTATATTTTATGCATCGTAAATAAATCAAGATCTTGACACGTGTGTCAACAACAAATGCCCAAATATTGAGTGTTAAAGCAAAAACTGTTTATTTACTTATTCAAAAGCAATGACCTCTTTTGCTAATACCCTTTATCTAAAAGTACAAAAAGCAAATAAAACACTACTTTTAAATAATATAATAAATAAATATCGTGACTGATTCCGAAATCAATCTTGAATGAAAAACTCAATCTTGAATTGAATGAAATGTTAAGATTTTATGCAGGGTATTGTATAGTCTTAGTTTTGCATAAATTTTTTATGATTTATTCTAGCAACTGGAATTTTCCACAATGCGTGGATTTATGCTTTCAATGTAAAATGCAAAAACCATACCAAAAAAAAATTTGCATAGAAACTGAAAGTTCGCTGTGTTGCACAAAGTTAATAACGCAGGGTACAAAATATTGACCTGAAACGAAATTTCAGCTGGCTGATGATGTATGTAAAACATATGTTGTATACGCATTCTGATGGATATTGTAGAAAAGAAGCATAATAAGCATACGCAGCGTATGCCGGTAAAGTTTTTCGTCTGGTCAGTCGTGCTGCACTAATTGCAAGACAGACAACTTAAAATTTATAAAACTCAATTTGCTAATTGCTATCAAAATAATGAAGTCTGCCTGTGGGTTGGCTTGGGGTTTTTACTCTGATGGAGTCTGGGTCTGCTGATTGCAACCATCAAGTATCATTCGAGTAATTTAAAGTGCACTCGCCCTGGCTAGAGAGCGGTTCTTCTCCTTGTTTGAGTTCACAGCGAGCAGCGGATGGTGTTGCTACTCTTACTGCTGCTGTTGCTGCTGCTGCTGCTGCAGCTGAAGTTACTGCAGCAATAAAATCAAGCAACAACATGAGCAACAACAAATGAAATGAAAGCTGGCCAAACTTTGCTGCTGCTGCACACGGAGAACGAGTCATACAAATAAAAGTTCAGCTTGAGCTTCAGCTTATATAAACCAAAAGTTTACCCTTTGCATTGGGTTGAGGCATCCTGTACTTGAGGTGTTTGCCAAGAACTTTGCCCTATGTATGTATGTATGTGTGGTGCATACCCCTTTTTGAAGTTTTCAGTTATTTTTCTCTTGGTGCATTGTCCGTTTATGTCTTGTTAAGACTTTTATATGCTTTAGTCCATATTTAGTTTTACTCCACACAAGTTTCCTAAACTGCTTTGCTAACTAATCTTTATTTTGTTTTGCTCGGATGAGATGTGGGATTGTAGTAATCCTTTAAGCTTTTTGAGCAAACGCTTATCAACCCTGTGCTGCCTTATTAATTTCTTGCACACTTTTTGATAAGTGCTCAACTCTTTTGGTTTTTACATTTTTAATATCTGCCTGTGGCAGCTACAATGCAAAAAAGTTTAGACACTTTGACGTGTTAACCTTTAGAAGAATTGTTAATTGAATTTTCAGAATGAAATGCGTAGGTGAAATTCAATTTTTGTAAATTTAAATATAAAATTCAGGTTTATTTTACAGGTTTTTCTATAATTTCTAATAATATAAAACTCTTAACCTGTGTTACAGCTTTAATTCTCTGTATAACAGCTCGTTGTTCCACACGCCAATGCCATCTAAATTCACGCACTCATTAACTTAAAATATGCACAATGGCAATTTGATTAGGGTAATTTGACGTTGATCCTCAGCGACGCGTTACCAATGCCACAACAACAACAACAAATGACATTGATGTCAATGTCTCAACAAGCCAGGACATATAATCTTTAGGGTAATTTGTGAATGGATGTGCCTGCTGTCTGCGTTTATGCTAAATTAATATGCAATGTGGCAGCAGGCAGGGTAAGCAAATTACATCAATAAATTAGACGGTGACTGGAATAAAAACATTATATTTTGGTGGCAACACTGGCTAACAAAGTTAACAAAGTTGTCGTCTTCAAAATTATGAGCAATTTCCTAGCACAAAAAGTTCCACCAGAGACAGAAAGACTTTGCACTTTGAATAATTGCACGTACGTTGCGGGCCTATACTTAACTGACTAACTGTAACTGGGAAACACATCGAAGGGATCCTACCCCAACTCCCATCCTGTTTGCCCTTGGCATATTACGTGTTTTGGTAACTTAAAAGCCAAATCTGTTACGCCCACGTCGCTGTCTAGGCCACAATTACGATAAGCGTCGCTAATTTTCGGCAAGTGAATTTAATTCGTCGCTCGCCAAACGATTCAATTCCTGCTTTCAAATAAAAGCTGAGTCCTTTTTTTCGAAAACAGAGTGAGAGAGAGAGAGCACTTTTATCATTGTGGTGTGCACCTTTGTGGCCTGTTCGTCTGGGCGTGTCCTTAATTTGGTGCACAAATATTGCGCTTGTATGCACTTAAACAAAGCAGGGGCAAGTGTAGTAAGTGATAAACTAAGCGATACCCGGCTATTCAAATATTAATCCAACTTCTTCTTTACTTTAAAAATATAAAAGTAAACAAATAAGTTGTTAAAGTAAAACCAAAGAGACAAAGCTTTGAAAATTATAGAGAATTCTTTAGGTAAAAGCATTTGTAAAATTACAAAATTCCATCAGTTTTGATTTCAGTAACTTTAAAGTAGATTCCACTCTGATGATGTAGCTGGGAAAACTAATATACCCGTAGCTTTGGGATTAAAATTACCAGCTGTAAAAGCCGACAGAGATGGAAAAGAAAAGGGAAAGAGAGCGAGTACCGCAAAGCATAAAATGTGGCAGCCACTGTGGCAGTTGTGCAAGAGTGAAGCAGGTGAAGCAGCCTCGATGAGGCTGCCAAACCAAACGAAACACAGCTCAAAAACACAATACATTTCATACACAATAAGTACAAGTGTGTACACTGTACATGAGTGTGTGTGTGTGTGAGTGTGCGAGAGAAAATGGTTGTGTGTGTGTATGTGTGTTTGTTTGTGTGTCGCCTGGACTTGTGAATTGTGTTTGGTGCTCACAATGCGAACGAGACCGAGAACGAAATACAATTTCGGTAAAGTGTAGCGAAAATATTGCGATAAATACTTTAAATTTAATACGAGTGGCAGGAAAAGTGCTTTTAAGGATACTTGGACGTGTCCGTTGTTCGAAAAGTGTTTGGCCAATATTTTCATAATTAATGGCATGTGCGTTGAGTGCCTGAGTGAGTACGATGAGCTTTTACAAGAATATAATTGAAAACTCACTAGGTGAGTATACTTTAAATTTGTTGAATGAGAGAAATTATTATCATACACTTCACAACAATTATTTATAAGGCGATTCGGAACAGTATAAATGAGTTGAAATAAGAAAACAATTCCCTTCACTTTTAGACTCAATAACTTCAATTAAAATTGACAAAAACCTGGAAGAAAAACATAATAGCTGTTGAGGTATTATAGTTAATGTAAGAGCAGAATAGCATATTTTATTCGCTTATTTGAACTCTTAAACTATCCTATTTTTTATGACTTAAATAAGCTTCTAGCTTTTAATCATTGTTGATTATAATATGTAGAACTCAAATATATGTATTAAATTAAAGCCTTTGACTCAAAGCGTTTCTAATTTATCCCTTTAAATCTTCTATCTACTGTTTAAATTTGACATTTTATAAAGCTAACATTCTATTACGAAAATTCTCTGCTAAAGAGCAGCCGTAATAAACTTTGTGTATTATCCACTGTTAATTGAAAGCCAAGTTATAATCGGCATACTTATTTAATTCATTAAGCGTAAATTAAAGTAGCTTAATTATGTACACTCGTCAAGTTTCAATTAAGCGTAAAATGTGGTATTTATTATAAGTGATCGCCTGGACTTAACCGACTTTAACTTAAAGATGGCTTTAAAATAATTACACGAGAAAATTATTAAAATTTCATAATTGCCTTAAATGGCCAGAAGCATTCAAAACCACAAACCCAACAACAACATTTACCCAGCATCTACAATAAAAGCAACAAAAATGGCAGTAACCACAGCAACAACAACAACAACAGCATCAGTAGAAGTCAGAAGAACGAAGTCAAAGGACGAAGGATGAAGGACGCAGGACACGGCCATCGTTGTCGCTTATCTATGTGCATAAGTTATGAGTCAGAGACTCGGTCGGACGCTCTTCGTTAAAACGTGTTCAGTGTCACGCTGAGACACGCCCCCTATCAGTCCCGCCCCGACTCGCACCGCCCCTCCCACACTCGACTCTTGACTCACTGCCCAAGGCCAGCATTTGCTGTCAATTTGAAAGACCATTTCACGTGGTGTGTGCGTGTGTGTGTCCAACAGGATAACATTTTGCATATTTAAGCGTAACAACGTAGCGAAATAAAATGTTAACTTGCAAAAGGGAATACATTAACACATCTTTACAATTAAGGACATCAAGGAGAGCAGCAGCAACAGCAGCAGACACGGCAACGACATCAGCAAAGGCATACTACACTCGTCCATAAGCTGCAAAAGTCCCCAATGCACTTACGAGCTTCAAGACAGTCAAGTCAAGTCCTCTACGAATGCCACATCCCTACTAGCTGAACCTCCTTTCGGCCCAAGGCGCCAGGCCATATAAAATTTAACATACAAAGTAGATAAAGAAAGAGTAAAAGAGACAGAATCAGAGAGAGCGAGAGAGAGAGAGTGAGTGAGTAAGAGAGAGACTTGCATTATGCAGAGTCGATTCAAGTGACCACAAAACGAGCCAGCGGCACTTACGCAGAGAGATCCAATGAGATCCTAGACTCCTCTCCTCTGCCTGACCGCAAAGCAGAACTGCATACATTGATACACTGGAAACAAAATAATACGGGATTTCCGGGCTAAAATCAATCGAACCAAGTACGATATTATTGATTTAAGTACGGGTTTTCATTTCGGTCTCAGCGTATATTTTGATTATTGTGGTTGTCATCAAAATTGGCTTACTTATCATCGTCCTTTAATTCACATACGCGTATTTTTGTATCATAGAATTTAACGTACAAAGGTTTCTTAAAGTTATGCGCACTTAAAAAATAGAAACTAAAGTCATGGATTTAAAAGTTGAATATTCGATGCATTATTTTCTCCGTGTACTTACATACATAGTTGTATCTATGACTGTGTTTCGGTACTGCGATTTTTGTTGCAGCCAAAGAGGCGTTAAAAATGCAGCAAAGCATGTCAGGAACCCCGACTATTCATGCGTCCTTGCATCTCCTGCTGCTCCTTATAGAAAAATATCCATGCACAACAAGCTGCTTACCCATAGTCTTCTTGCAAGCATAGTTAATTTCTTTTATTTTATATCTATAGCAAACGTTATCCAAGAATTATGTACAAGTAGTTAAAGTACTTTATGCTTCACATACAACAACAACAAAAAGTTATAGGGCGCAACTGGCTTTAATTTGAGCTGTGCTTCTATAAAAATATAAACCAGATGCTAGGATAAAAGATGCTATTTATACTTAATAAGCAAAACTAACTGCCGTATAAAGCTCCTTAAGATAAGCTTAATAAAACATGAACTCTTCGCACTTTTTTTAAGTTATGTACTTGAGGTAAAATATTGAGTTGGTAAAGAAAAAGGACAACGTTGAGATCTTTTACTTCACATTGTGGATGCGCATCCTTGTCAAGTTTTGCTTTTGTTCCCTTCTGACTGCAATACTTATACATACGTGACTTAAGAAGTATTCAACATACTAAAGAAGTAATGTTGCGTAACTAAAAAAGCTGATCTTTCTCTTCTAAAATATGTTTTTTCCCTCTAAAGTTATTCTAATTCCGACTATTGTCATCATATCAAAATGTATAATAATTTTATTAAAAAAATGTTACAATTTGTCATTTTGAAAAATATTTTTAATATCATTTAAGACAGTCTTGAATACGTTTTAAATTGCTGTGCAAACACTTGGCAAGCCGAAAAGTCAGATTCTAATTTTTTAGAAATCTTTTGGCTGACGGTTGACTCTTGTTTTGGTGTTGACCACAACAGCCGCAAGTGCTAAATTGTGCAGGAAAAACTCCGTTTGGTTGCCAGCAAACAAATTCAATTAATGCACAAAAGAAAATAAAAATAGGAAAAAAAGGAAAACGGCAGCCAAATATATTCAGATAGTTCCTGACCAGTCAGGCATTAGGTCTTGCGGGTGGGTTATATAAAAATATCGAATGTGTCTAACATTTCACGCAAACTTGGCTGCCTGTCTGCTTGGCTGACCATTTTGGCTATCTCCGGTCAGAGCAAGCCTCTGGCTTGGTTACAGTTTGCAGCTTCTGAAACGGGTGCCAGCATATCGATTGGCATTTGCCAATGGCCACAAAAGTTTGTTTACCGTTGCTTGGACATTTTGCAATCAGTAAAAGCCAAAACTTTGCCACAATATTTATGTCCCATACACACTTAAACTCTCACTCACACACTCGCAGTTAGCACTTTCTAATGCATTTGTGACCTCAATATTCTCCAAAAATTTGGCTCGTTTTGTAGCAGTTTTTTTTTTTGGCATCAGTGTTGTCAGAATCTGCATAGAGTGACAATAATTTAAAGTGAATTTCATATTAAATAAACTGCATTCAGTTTACTTAAAGATCTGACCTTAATACTTGTAAGCTCCCCAACAATATCCCAATGCCATCCATTAAGAAACCCTTGCTGTCAGTCAAATTTGTAATAGCTAGAAATTTCCTACATTGACAGGCAAAACAGTGATGGATGGTTAAGGTAAAATCCCATCGTTTCCTCTGCAGACCCTTCCATTTCCCTTGCAGCTAACAGCTCTGTCAGAACTTTTCAATTAGTAATTTTAATCATGATACCGACTAGTAGCTTCCCTCTAAGCCCCCAAGCCTTTATCCTATCAACCTCCTTCTCAACTCGCAATGCATAATTTGTGCCACAAATGTGCCAAAATTTGCCAAAATGCACCAAATTTTATAGTTTCTTCTGTGTATGTGCGTAATAGAGAGAGAGAGAGAGAGAGCTTTATTTGTTTATTTGCGGAAATAGAGCGCTACATTGAACCGAAATAAGTTCGTTCGATTTGGGTCAGACAAACAAATGAAAATTTGTTTGAAATTTATTGCGCTTAAAGGCAGGAACTCGATTATCTAAAATATTATAAAGCGAACCACAATTTCAATTAGCTATATTGTATATATATTTTTTTTGTATTTGAAAAATATGTATTAATTTTGAAAAATCATAAAGTAAAATGAGATTTGAGTGTTGCATTTGAGGTATCACATTTTTGAGGTAAATATCGATTGTGAGATTATTTTATTTTGATTAGTAATTCTCAAAAATGTCAATAAATAAACGTAATTCTGGAGACAAGTTTTTGATATTCTTCATCAGTTTCAAAAAGCATCTATAAGTTGCTTTCCCTTTATGTATTTGATCAACTTTATCATCACTTCAGATGCCTCTGAGATGAAGTAAAACCCCATAATTAATTTCATATCCATCACCTTACGTGTGGCGTCATGTCGTGGCATATGCATTCAAGTTTTGGTTGCCATTGAACAAACTTTTCTTTACTTTATTTTACTTTTACTGATTGTGGGTCGCAAAATATTTGCACAAATACAAATTCCATTTCAATTTTGGGCCATTAGTGTCGCCGTTTAAAGTAGCAGAAAAAAAAGTTTTGTTTTCACGCTTCGGCATTAAAAGAAAACAGTCGAAGCAAAAAAATAGAAAAGAATGTTAGAAAAAAAGAAAAAAGAAAAGCAACAAAGTTTTTCAGTTTGTCTGCAATACCCCGCAGCCGATTCACTTCTACCCTCGTATTTCCCTCCACATCCACATCCCGTGACTTGTTTTTTTGCGTAGCCATTTTTTAACTTTAGCCATTTTGCAGCTTTTGTTTGTTTGCAGAGGAAAAAATTAAAGGAAAATAACAGCCGTAATGAAATTGAAATAACCCACACGTTTACTTACTAACCGAAATGAAATTTACTTTGCCATATGTAAAATTATTTTTTTCATTTTTTTATGACAATTTCGAAAGTTTGAATATTATTTATGTAGCCTAATTAAAACGCTTACGCTTACGTTTATAAGTATGCAAAACGTTTTGACTTTATCAAATAATTTAAAGCGATTATTGATCATTAAATATTATTATTTATATTAAAATATTAATTTATAACAATTTTTTATAAATGTATTAGATTAATTCCCAGAAGTATGCAAAGATAATTGATTTTATTATTTAAATACATCTCAAGTATGTGTGCTGTTCCATTTAACACATTATATTTGATTCATTTCTAAAGTTTGTTTTAAATATTGATTTTTATATGTTAATAATTACTTACAACTCAACAATGTCTATTCGAACATATTTCAATGTCTTTCTGAGCTATTTTAAAGTTTGCTTAATAGTTCTAAACTTTTGTTCGTCGAGCACTTGACTTTCACTGCAGAAGAGATCCCTGGGAGTAAACCACAAGTAGCACCACACAATGCTCTTTAATTTAATTAAAAATATAAAATTTTTTTTTCTTTTCTATTTTTTTTTTGTTTCTTGTTGTTTACCAAAAAACTTTGCCATGTAAAAAATATGACTAACGATGTGCAGAAATCTCTATTTCGTCCCGGCCCACTTTAAACATCCCCAAGCACACGCACACGCAACAGACACGCCTACAATAAGCTCACTAAGCCAACTAGCTAGCTAAAGCTGAAACTGCAGCTTCCATTATGTTGTTGTTGTTGTTGTTGCTGTTGGCTACAGTGGGTCATGTGGGTCAAGTGGGTGGGTCAAGTATTAGAACTGTGAGCTGGGCATGGGTCGGCTTACGGTCTCTGTTGTCCTGGCATGGGTTAAGTGGTTTTTAATGAAAGTTAGAAGCCGCTTTAATGCAACTTGTTGTTGCTAATTGTGTTATGAAGAGACCACGTAACCAGCTCCCCTATCCCTTACCTCTCTCTAACCTATCTCAAACATTTTTAAAGCTTTTGCTACAAAATTCCAGCATGACCCAACTAAAAGACAAAGTTAGTCCAACAAAAGTTGAAATATTAAAAGGATTAGAAGTACTTAAAGGTAGCATTGCTAATTGTTCAGCAAAAAAAAACGCTTTAAATAATAACTGATAACGAAAATTGACTTAACAAAGCACGAAATTATTTATTTATTATTGAGTTCGTTGTTAACTTTTAATTTACAATGTAAAGAGGAAAAGTGAGGCTTAAATTCGCAACGTATTTTGCCATTGTTTAATTTAATATTCGTTTGCTTTATTGGGTATTATGCTCTGCCACACAGTTGTAAATATATTTGTTTTTCTCTTCTTCTTTTTTGCCTCCACACTACTCACGCTCTCTGTCTGTCTCTCTCTATCTCTTTCTCTCTCTTGTTCAATCCCGCTTTGTTGTGGCTCTTTTATTTTGCATAGCGCGCTTTTTGCTGGCACTTTTTCAGTTGATTTCCTGACCCCTGGCTTCCTGATCGGAATTCTGTATTTCCGTTACGTCCATTACGCTTTTAAATTGTGAACTCTCGCTTTGTTCAACATTTCTTTATACAGTTCTTCCCCCTTGTTTATTATTGTGACCGCTGGCAAACTGAATAAGTTGTGCGGTGTAGAGTACAGTGTAGTCTAGAGTATTCAATGTTAGGGCGAGAGTTTCCAATTCGTTTTGACAACAAAAATATATTTTCCTTTTTTCCAAATCAAAATATATATTTAAATTAAATGGTTGTATTATACTTATGTCCGGAAAATACAATCCCTTTGATTGAATAACAAATTAGCGTAAATTCAATCCTTTCTCAACCCCAACAAAGTAACTAAATATCTGAGTACGTGTTGTCCTCTCATTCGGTGTCTCTGTTAACGCTCAACTGTACTGACAGTGTCATAATTTAGACCCAAAATTAATTTGTTTTACCATGCTGGCTGTACTGTGGTTCTGGTATACATTCATCTTCCTTTTCGCCTATTCTCCTCGTTTCTTATCTCGACTGTGGCTAGGTCTTTTCATTTCCCAACAGATTTGCTGCTCAACGCTCAGTGATTTTAATTAACATTTCTGATTTTGTGGCTTAGAGTGTGTGAGTGAGAGTGTGAGTGTGTGGGTTTTGCTTTTTATTAGCACACCTGGGCACAGGTGACACACAGTCTTATCCAATGTGCCATGGATTTAACTTTGTCTGCGGCTGGCCTTGTCCTTGTCCTTGTCCTTGCCCTCTCACACTAATTAATTGAATTGCTGCTTGTTTAATTAGCTGTGCAAGTTTTTATGATTAAGTTTTTCGTCAAGAGTTAATGCCTTTATGTAACTTAATTAATGTACATTTTGAATACGTAATCTTTTCATTTCAGAATTTACTTGTCGCTTGTGCTTCACTAAACTCAACAGAAATCGAGGTAAGTTCCAATTTCATATCACAGCCACTTAACGATGACGTCATGACTCTTCGTCTTATTTTATCAGCTTTCGTTTCGTTTTGCATCCTTGACTTGATCTATCTATCTTATTTCATGGCACTCAACTCTTCTGACAGTTGTCATTGCTTTGACAGCTTCATTCAATCATCAATCCCGCCATTTTCTATTTTCTTTATCGAAATTTTTGAAGCAATTTCTTCTCTATTTTTTATTTTATTGGTTTAAATATTTCTGACTGATTGTGTATGAAATATGCATTTGCTTTGTACGTTGCTTTTGTTATTGAACAAAAGCATTTGAGAGGTTTTTTGTTTAAGTATTTTTGTGAAATTTATGAATGCATTTCTTCGTTACTGCTATTGGCATTTGTATATTCGATTTAAAAGCCGAAAAATCTATATAGTAAATAATAATGCAGTTTCATTTTTTTGTAAAAATTCATGCCGAAAGTGACCAAAAATTTGACTTGTAAAATGCCTAGTGCCAAGGGTTAGCAGACTTTAAGCATGCATAACTTTGTCAAATCTTACCCGATTATAATGTGGAATGCCATTTTCATCATGATTTGATCTATAAATTGATTCTACAATTTAAGATAGTTAGTTTTCAAAAATCAAATTTTTCGATATTTTTGGAATTTTAGATAAGGGTACCCCCTTTACATTTTCTAAAAAAAAAAATTTCAAAATTTTATTTCTTGAGTTTTTACTTTTAATCAACTCCTGGTACCCAAATTAGTATTAGAGAATACTTTAAAGTTGATTTTGAGCAGTTTTATTTTTTTGTAAAAATTCATGCCGAAAGTGACCAAAAATTTGACTTGTAAAATGCCTAGTGCCAAGGGTTAGCAGACTTTAAGCATGCATAACTTTGTCAAATCTTACCCGATTTTAATGTGGAATGTCTTTTTCATCATGATTTGATCTATAAATTGATTCTACAATTTAAGATAGTTAGTTTTCAAAAATCAAATTTTTCGATATTTTTGAATTTTAGATAAGGGTACCCCCTTTACATTTTCTAAAAAAAAAATTTCAAAATTTTATTTCTTGAGTTTTTACTTTTAATCAACTCCTGGTACCCAAATTAGTATTAGAGAATACTTTAAAGTTGATTTTGAGCAGTTTCATTTTTTTGTAAAAATTCATGCCGAAAGTGACCAAAAATTTGACTTGTAAAATGCCTAGTGCCAAGGGTTAGCAGACTTTAAACATGCATAACTTTGTCAAATCTTACCCGATTTTAATGTGGAATGTCATTTTTATCATGATTTGATCTATAAATTGATTCTACAATTTAAGATAGTTAGTTTTCAAAAATCAAATTTTTCGATATTTTTGAATTTTAGATAAGGGTACCCCCTTTACATTTTCTAAAAAAAAAATTTCAAAATTTTATTTCTTGAGTTTTTACTTTTAATCAACTCCTGGTACCCAAATTAGTATTAGAGAATACTTTAAAGTTGATTTTGAGCAGTTTAATTTTTTTGTAAAAATTCATGCCGAAAGTGACCAAAAATTTGACTTGTAAAATGCCTAGTGCCAAGGGTTAGCAGACTTTAAACATGCATAACTTTGTCAAATCTTACCCGATTTTAATGTGGAATGTCATTTTCGTCATGATTTGATCTATTAATTGATTCTACAATTTAAGATAGTTAGTTTTCAAATATAATATACTTGTTATCCACGATTGATATGGGAACGAAACTTATCTCAAATTCCTGCTGCCTTTAGGCGAAAATTTGTAATTCCATGCTGATTAGGAGTATATAGCTTGTTATATTTCCAACTAAAGGGTGAAATGTGTTTGGGAAACATATAAGTCAAGAGAACATAATTCACCTTTAATGCCAAGAGCCTTGGTAGATTCTTGCTTCTTCGTCAGCAGTAAAAAGGTTACTTTTGCAACAATCTGCTGACCATAGCTCAAAGGCAGATTTTGGACAAGAGGAAACCAGAAAATGATACAAGAAAAATCAAAGTGAAATTCAATCCAACAAGGCAGAAAACAGCTGCAGGCTAAAACTTGAACAGAATGTGTCAATATATGCTTTGTATTTATGTGAGTATGTGTGTGTATATGTGTCGATATCCTTAATCAAACATGTGTATAAGGAATCAAATTATGAGAGGAGACACATGCACATAAGTATGCTATAGTATATTGCAACAGCAACAGCATCAGCAGTGGCAGTGGCAGTAGCAGGACTTTCTTTGCAAGGACTTGGCTGCCTTGCTGGTCTTCGTCTGCTTGCCTAACTGATGAAGTTGATAATGATAAAAGGGCCAGATAAAATGCGCCTGGGAAATGCCTTCAAAATGAATGCCAAAGACGCAACGAGCCAACGAACGAAGAAGATGAAGAGGACAGAAGCAAAATAAATTATGAAAAGAATGTTGAACACGCATGTGCATAAGGAAAGGGGCGAGAATACTTGTATGACTATATATGTATATGTATATATAAATTTGTGTGCGACTCGCGCTCTGTAATTAATTTGATTTCATTCATTCAAGTCAAGGAAATGTAAAGGACCCCAGCAAAAGGCAGTTAAATTAATTGAAAGGCAAAATTAAAGAAAGAAAAAAGAGAAGAAGATTGACGGAAATTCGCGATCGCAACACATTCATATTTTCCAACAAACTTAAGCTTAAAGCTTACTGAAAAGCAGACATTTCTATATGTCTCTGTCACTGTGTTTGGGTTAGTAAAACTCATTGAACTTGCTGCTTGGCAAAAACAAAAGCCAACTAACGCCCCACAAAACATTTCGACATTGGTAATAAAACGCTCACTTGCAGTTCATATATCCTGTTTCAGTTATCTCCTATTTCTGCTACTCCTACTGCTACTCCTCCTCAATATCCTTCGCATGTCAGGGTGGTATGTGGCAGTAGTGCGTAGTGAGTGCTCTGAACGAGGTTAAGAGCTTAATGAGAGCTGGCTGGCTGGCTGGCAGAGGCAGCCTGCAGTTGACACATGATATTTTTATGTGCCACCATGCGTTGCCACCGACAAGAGTTTGCTATTAACATGAATGCAAAACCGAGTCCTGCTACAAGGTAAATGCTAAGTCTTTAGCTTAATTAGTGCAAAGAGTCCTTCCCAAAATGTGACACAAATTTTCGGTCATTTAATTCTCATCTTGTAGTATTTTGGGACCGAATCTTTCTAATTGAGAAGCTATGTTAAAGCTATTTATCTAGGGAATTTTTGGTTTGTCAGCAAAGGAAACACACTCTTGGAGTTTATTAGAGACTACGTTAGTTTATTAGCAAGTTTCTAATTATTAAATTAAATTTCATAACTGACGTGGCAATTGGCAATTTGACTGATTTGATTTGTCCTTTGTCCTTATTTGATGTTTGCATATTCCCTTTTCATATTTGATACTGCTCGGCTCTTTGTCAATTAGTCAAAACACAAGCCAACAAGCTATGCAGTTGACATTGTTGACGTTGTTGTTGTTGCTGCTGCTGTTGCTGCTGTTGTTGCTATTGCTGCTGTTGTTGCTATTGCTGCTGTTGGCACGTCAAGCGGCAGGGAGCGTGACAAACAACATGTAAATACTGACAACAATTACACATAGCTACTCGCTTACTCCCAACTAACTAGGCTAGAGTTGAGCACATATTCGTGCAATTTATGTTTTACAAAAAATTACACATCACTATTTGAAATATATAGAAAAATAAAAGAACTTTTGCTTTAAATAAATAAATATATAAATACAATATTATTATATACAATATATACAATATTATCAAAATATATTTAAAATATTTTTTATTGCATAAATTAGGCATATTTATATAAGAAATATATCAAATATATTTTATAAATTATTAAATATCAAGCTAAGTTTTTTTTACGGAAGAAATAAATTGAAAAAAATAAAATAAAATGCTTTTGACTGTCATTCGATTTATTCTAACTTTTTTGTAAATACCTTTGCTAGAAATACTGTTGTTTTGACAACTTTGAAAAATAGTTAACTGTGGTGGAACGTGTTTTATTTGTCTTATAATCGGAATATTTGAAAATATTTTTTGTAAAAAATTTTGAAAGCAACTCCGCTTAACTTTTTGTGCGATTTTTGACTGACACGCTTTCATCACTTCTGAAATCGACAAATTTGCCGAAAACTGTCATCTGCACTTCTTTTACAAGACCCTGTACTAAAAAGTGAATGGAGCCTACAAAATTGATCAACAAAAAGTTTTTGTATACGCCAAATTAAAATGTGCTTTTAATCTCATTTTTAAGCTAGTGTAAAAATAATAAAAATAATAAACTTCTTGTTCATCTTATCTCAAAATACCATATTATATTTAATATAATATTTTGTTAGTTTTTTTAATGGATTCCTTAATATAAAAATACCAAGTAATTACATTATTTTGTAAATCACGCGTCCTGCTCTATTGATATACACACATAGTCGCCAACTTCCATATAGTATACACACCTCTATGGGCAGTGACAGGGCTGTGAGTGACCGTTTGAGCATTTAGCAAACTGCAACACTGTTTGGCATTGTTAACAGCTTCTGGCCATTGTTTAGCTTTCAGCCATATTTGCCGTGGTTGATGACATTAATTGTTGCATTTTGCTTTTAGTATTTGTTTTTTTTTTTCCTCTTTAGTTTGTCTATTGTGTAATGTTTACAGCACGTCAAGCATATCGGGTGAGTTTTCATTACCTTTTACTTTTACCGGCTGTCGTTTTTCCGGATTGAATTGCAACAACTAAAGCTGAGCCAGAAGGTTGTCGTCTGTTGTTCTAGCCTGGCATATCAATTTCGTTTAAACGCGCACTCTTGATTTATTAGTCGAGATGGCGGCAGCAATTTAGTGACTGGGGGATTTGCTTAGTTAGACACTTTTAATTAAATTTTATTTAATAATTCATTATGCAGTGACGACGTTGCCGCCGGGACTTCATGAGATGCCAAAAATTTATGACGAAAAGTGTGTTGCATATTTAACGGACAGATTTTTGACGCTTCGCGGCCGGAGGTCGGTTGAGCAAGAAAGTTCATTAAATGAAGCACACAAGCTTTCAAGCAACTGTTTAAGTTTAAACAGTTGCGACAAAGTTGATTTAATAAAGTTCAAAAATTTTCTTATGATTTCAAATATTTCGCTTTAAAGTTGAATGGAAAAATATGAGTAGAATGAATAAATAATTACCAAAGCAAACAGTAGCTCAATCAATTGGAAAATACAGATATCACAACTAGTGATTAAATAAATTAAGTTTAACAATTAAGAGAGCTCGTGCTCATGCTCGTGGCTAATTAAGTACCCAATATGCGAGTTCACAAGTCAATTGAATGCGCTCCACATTTTGTTGCACTTGAGCAAATAAGTTGACAGACAGTCAGACAACTAGTACTGCAACTGCAACAATGTGTGGCAACATAAAAAGAGCAAACACAAACGCAAACTTGCAACATCAACAAGTTCATTAAAAAAGTTAGTAAAAGAGCAAAAAGTGCTCGAATGCAACTGAAACGGAACGGAACCCGACAATTGCAACGCTTCACTTGAACTTTGCTGAATTTGTTTCATTTTTTTTCCCTTGAATGTTTTCAAGTATTATTATTTATATTTACAAGTAACATACATACATATAAAGGTATTGTTCCCGTTTTGCGCATGATTAAACTAAGTATGCACTTACAGGATCTGCAAAGATATAAAGGTATAAATGAGGCTCATTTTGGTGCAACCACCAAATGACAGTCAAAAGTTGCTTAATGAAGTTCGACTGTAAGATACTCTACTCTACATCATTTAACTATAGGTATTTAATAAAAAGAATAAGATAGAAGTAGTATATATTGTGTAGCTTCTAATTCAGTGAAAAATTAATATTTAGTTAAAAAAATGTTTATATAGACAGCATAGAAAATTAGCTTAAAGGTTTAAAAAATATCTTTCTTACTGCCTTTATATTTATAAAATTAGTAAAATGATGCAATCGTTTTATTTTCAAAATCTATTTTTCAATTGCGAGCTTTTCATTTAACAAACCCCAATATTTTATTTCTAAATAATTATTAAAATGGTCTACAATTTTTAAAAGTTGTAAGTAACCTAAAAGTTTACTTATTTATCTAAATTAAATTTGTTTTAAATGTTGTAAAAATAAACAGAAGGACTGTTGCTGTACATCAATTTAAAAGTAAAGTCTTCAAATCGGAACATGTAATTAATCAAAAGTAATTTAATTTAACTTATTTAATTACTGAAACTAAAAGATTTATTAACTCGTCTCACTTTGGTTCTACATCATTTGATTGAGGAAGCTACCCGCAGGGTTATTATGGGTTGGTTACTGTGTATAGGGGTGTGTGACGGAACCGGATGTGAAGTTGCAATTGAATTGTTCGCACGTTCTCTCAACAGGAGCAACATGCTCAAACATTTCCCTTTCTCCCTCTGCTCTGCTTATTTCCCTTAATTTTCACGTTTTGTTGCACTTTATGGGCAGCGAAGTGTGTCGATGGTAGCGAAAGTGAAACCGCCAAAAGTTCAGCCCTTTTGTGTAATGGCCATGCATTGTTAACAACCACCGGTAGTAGGAGCAGCATTTGTGGTGCCACCGGACCTCGCTCTTTGTGATGCCGGAAGTTTGTGGTGGGAAATTTCATTTATGCTGACACTTGACTTGGTTTGACTTGGCTTCGGACTTTGGACTTCGTTGCACCCTCTCAATCGAATCCCCTTTGCTTTGCCGCTCATGTCCACAGTTGTCCATTGGCGTGGCTTTAATTTGCAGCAAATAAATAATGGAAACAGACATTTGAGTCCTGAGCTCGATTTGTTAGCCATTTGGCCTTGACGGTCAACCAGCCAGCCAGCCAGCCAGCCAGTCAGCCATTCGGCCAGTTCTATTCAATTCGAATCCAACTACCAACGTATTATGTTCAAGTTGTGCACTTTTTCCATTTCCTTTTCGAAAGCTCGCCAGGGCACATTAGAGCGGAAACAGGTTGAGTGAAGAATGAGCCCCCAGATCGGGTACGAAGGGCAAAGAAACAAAAGACAGCCCGACAGCACTTCATTGATTTTGTTGGTCTTTTGTGGTTGTCTTTGCCATTGACTTGTCCTCTCCTCCCTATACTTTACTGTACTGTCCACTCCTGTCCTGTCCACTAACCAAGTTTGCTTTCTGCCGTTAAATGTGACAATTTAATTGTTTCGTAATTGTTGGCGCTTTGAAGTGAGCTCTGATTTATAGACAGAATTGAATAAGCACCTCTACAAAGTGGATAACTCTTACTGATTTTTTTTAAACAAATACAAGTACCGCTGACCTAGATTCATTCTCACTCTTGCATTTATATTCGCTTTGAGCTTAGAAAAATTGCAAATTCGTTTATTTTACTGTAAGCAGCCAACGGCGATTGAGCGTCAAATTGCAAACAAAATTGCAGAACGAGATGATAAGCTAACATATTTACTATGTTGCTTCCTCTAGCTAGATTCATTCATATACATTCCAGTTTAAAAATTGATCATTTATCAAAAGGGAAGAGAGTTTAAAAGTTCATCAATCCTATTGTAGCTGTTGATTTTAAGGTAGTTTGACACAAATTGTTTTTATGCAAAAATCTTGAGTTCCTGAGAGAATTGACTCCTTACAGATTTGTTCACTTTTTACATCGCAAAAATTAGGCTTTATTTTTTATATTTTTTAATGCTTTTTTACCATAATTTCAATATATGCTTTAAGCAACGCTTTAAGAAAATGTATTTTAAAAACAATTTAAATAATATAACATACGTATAACAATAATGCGCCAATTTTAATCCTAAACTAAGTCTTTATATTTGAATATTATTTATTTTCCCCTTTTCAAGGCAATTCATCTGACTTATCTTTGCAACTTTTAAGATCGCTTTAATAGAGCTTCCTCTAGACGCCATAAACACGCGTGTTAGTTTTAAAATGCGTTTGAAACTAAACATTTTGAAAGGGATTGCTGGGCATGAAATTGGCTGGCATGTACTTTAAGAAAATCCCACAGTGAAGACGTTTGCAGGATAAGACTAAGGACATGGTCTGCTTGAGCGGACGGGCACAAAAGTTAAGCCGGTTGTGCTTATGTTGGGGCTCAAATGAAGTTAGCAAAACTGATTAACCCTCGGCAGCTCAGCCAGATTTTGTGCTCCTTGGCGGTAGACAGAATCTTGGCGGGATGCAGATTGCAAGCTGAAGGCCGACGGCTCTTTGACTGCAGGCTTACAATCCTGTCTCTTGCTGGATAATTGAATTTTCCAAGCAACGCAATGCCTGGGTCTAATAAAAAAATTGTTATCCAACTGCTTCTTGGGAGCACGGCCTTAATGATAGTTTGTATAGAAGGAGAGAGAATGAGGGCATGGCATTCGGGTGTTTAATATAATTTTAATGAAATATTTGATGTATTTGCAGTTGCATTAAAATCCAATTACAAACTGTAGAGAAATGTTCGCACCAAACTTGAATTGCAAATAAATCTTGCAAATTGGCACACGCTTCTTAAAATATTTTATAAGTTGGCGGATTTTACTTTCCATCTGTTTGCTCTGCTTAGCCGCATCGGAGTCCTACTCTAACTTGTCCCCCTCAAGTCTGTTGTCACTCCATTTAGTCTGTAGTCTTGGTGCCCAGGCATTTGCTTAGCCACGCCCCCATGCAAATGGCACGCCCCAAAGCTCCAAGAGCTAACAGCAAACAGTCGGTGGCTGTGCTAATTCCGGCATTTCCCATGATAAATGGCAACCGCAAAACAAATTTATATACACGAGCTGAAATGAGAAAGAATCCGCAGGATTTTACAAAACATATTCTCTTCGCTCTATTTTTTTATTTTCGTTCTGCTTTTTTTTTGCTTTCTTTCTTCTGGCTTGTCACATCTGTCATTGAAATTTATGATTTATCATAAATTTCCAACTGACCCTTTGGCACTTTAAATATTTGCCATCCATTTACCCAAGCTTATTTTGCTGTGGATAGCTGCAGATTGGCCAGCAATTTACATTGCGTTACTTTGGCAGCTCCCCTTGGTGCATTGAATGCGACATTTGTGACATTGAAGCTGATGTTCAAGCCAAGGTAACAAGCCAGAGGGCAAAGGACACATGGTGGTGGTGGTAGTGGTCAGGGAGGGGTTCAGAGAGGTCGTCTGCTTGTTACACATATTCATAATACTTGATTTCGAAAAGTTTGCCAAGTGTCGCTCTTGGCTTTGGCATAAACAAACTGGCCATGAATTTGTGTGTTCGTCTTGTACTTGAGCTTGATTATGAAATGTGTACCGGTGTGTGTGTGGGTGAAGTGTGTATGTGTGTGGGTGTACTGTGTGGGATTATATAGCTTTAACTTTAGTTTAGCTCAAGTTTTTCTCGAAAAGTTGAATGAATATTAATTAACCTCCCTTGATTTCTTGCAGGATTTTGTAACCATAGCAAAGGTGAGTACAGTTTGCTTAATAATAACTAAATAAGTATATGAAATGGTTCATAATAATATAGGTTGGTACATTTATTGATAAATAATTGTCTGAATATTATGAAAGTTTTAATATGAATTAAATAATTATTAGAAAAGGTTCATAATATGATAAGATGGTTCACTTATTGATAAATAACAGTCTGAATTTTATGGAAGTTTGAAAGTTATTATCTTACAGAACCTAATGCTTATATTCCTTGTCGTTTCATACTTCGAAATTGCAGATAAGTAAATTAGACATTGTTGTTAAACTGATTTTAATGCTTCAGAACTACTTTATTATTGCATTTGTTCCTTACTAGGAAAACATTTTAAATTATTTCTACCGCAGAACTCTAGAACTTTATTGAAAAATGTTTAAAATATCTCATGGTTAAATGTGTTTAACAAATGGTTTCGCTTTGTGAATTGTTATATCTATTGACTGATCTTGCTTGGGGTTTTTTTTCTTTTTAATATATTTTCCCCACTGTCCTTTGATCAGAAGCCATGTACTTTGAGGCGATCGGCCTTGGCCAAACCGGTCTTAGTTAGCCACTGACAAATGTTTTCACGTTGATCTCCCTGGAGTTGTAGGACCTCGCCGTATTCGGGATGTTCAATGACCGTACCGTTGCAGGCGAATTCCTTTTTGCAGGAACGTACAATTTTCTTCAGATCGTATTCAGTCGATAGACCCTGGACTGTGGTTAAAGTTTTGCGACCGTTGCGCTGTTGGATGCGAATGTGAACGAGACCGTCTTGGATGTCATCATCTGGTCCTTTGATGGCATCCGCGAATGGATCGCGTGAATTGAGATTCTGAATGGACATGCGAAGCGCTGTGTAGTAATTAAAGGAAACTAAAGAGACTGCTGCCAAAATATGCACAAAGAATTGAGAATGAAAGTTTATTTTGATTACCGAACAGTTGAATTTTTTAAAATTTTATCCAATTTAATTTGATGGAATTGAATTTTATGACTATTTTTTTAGGACAACCGAAAATATTTACTGTAACTGCCACTGAACTATAGGTAACAATTCCAAAACCTACTTTGTTAAATACTTCTTCCTTCAGTGCGTAACCACTTTGAAATTTCCGGTTTACTTATTCCGACTCATTTCATTAGCGTTTGACTAATGAAAACTAATGAAGTCTAGCAAATTATCACAGCCCAGAGAATTTCAAGAATATGCCAACTTAACGGCAATTAGTGCCAATAAGCAGGACAGATTTTTCCCATTCCCTATTTTCCGTACAATTTCGCCCCATTCCTATCCCAATTGGCTGAGTTCTACTTTTGATGCAATTATTATCCAATTTATGAAATTGAGCAGACTTCTTTTATGACTTCATGAAATGCTACTTACATAAAATTCAATAAGCTTCTGGCCTGAGCCGCCTGCTTCCCGGTTTTTTTCCTTTTGTTTTGTTTGAAAATGTGAAAAGTACAAGGAAATGCATAAATTCAATTTAGAAAATATGCCAAGAGAGGTACTGTAAACATGGCCTGATTTTAGGCGCTGTTGCGTAAAAATTTGGTTTTTTGCTTGATTAATTTTTACGGTTGTAAAAACCAAAACATAACGCCAAAAAAAGAAAAATGAAAACAACTGAAGTATACGGATTCAAACAAGAATTGGATAGAGGATATAAAGGCTGGAAGTTTACCTGTCTATTAAAGGGTGTCATTAATTTATGAAGTTAGAATAGATCAAGTAAATATAATAATATTTACTAAGATAGCTTCTTATGACTTTTACATTTCTCTAAACAAGTTCAAGACACTTTCTGAACATTTTATAAATAAAAGAGGTCCAAACTCGACTCAAATTAAAAAAAAATTGCAAAACATTCTGCGTAGCTCTGACTTTTTTCTATGATAAAGCATTTCTACCTATAGGGTATCACTTGCCAAGTCAAACACACTCTTTTTGTTCAGCTTGTGGGTACAGGGTATAAAAAGGTAGCTACGTAAGCACAAAATCAAATTAGAAAATTTGCATTTAGTTAGCTCTCCCGTCTGCTGTGTGTGTGCTTGCTTATTTCTTTCACTGTGTGTGTGTGTGAGTGATTGTGCACAAAAGTAGGCAACAAAATGTTTTTGCCAAATCACATGCATACATTTGATACCACAGCAGGGTGTAGGATTCAACAACACAGCTGGCGGATGACGAAGATGCCGGTGTATTATTTTCTTTTGCAAACTAAATTAAAAAGTTTTGCTTTTGGGGACAACGATTCGACATCTGATTATAATGAGCTTGTCATCATGCCTGATAGATGATGAAATGAAAGCAGAAGTATCATCAGCTAGAAAATGCTAATAGTATACTCGAAGCTAATGCAGATGAAACATTGGAAACATTTGGCTATTTGTCAGCTATCAGAAGTCCACAAAATCCACTCAACCAAAAGCAAATTTGCACTGAATGGTTGCGTACAGTTTTAATTGCTTATAACATAACAGCAAGCATAAAACTCCATTCACATGATATAGTGTATGAACGAAGTCATATATTTGTGTTTACTTGCCCCTTTGGGCAAACTAAAGTTGCAACAGCAAAATATGATGAATGTAGCGCGGAAACAGCGCGATGAGCGTGTGGCAAATAATGAAAAATTACCAACAACACACACACACACACAGACACACTAAACAACTAAAAACTGTAACGCCCACAAACGAATATACAGAGAGATATATATATACATTCCACAGTGCTGGATACATTTGGGCGCTGTAAAATATAAAATTCTATGAATTTGTACGTACATCATTTGAAAATCGTAAAACTTGCAAGTGTTTGCTTGTTTAGTCCACACAAATACTCCCACACACTTACGATGAGTGTGTATGTGTGTGTAAGCTGTCATAAACAGGCACAAAAAAAGGTACATTTTTATTATTCCCTTTTCTTTTATTTTTGTGTAAAAAGCGCATACACTTCTTTATGTAATTATAATGCCTGCCCAAATGATGATGCCTCTGATGAGCATAATCATCATGATGCTAATGCTAATGCTAATTCTGATGATGATGATGATGATAATACAAATGCTGCAGAGTTGGAGAGTTGGAGAGTTGCTAAAGACGATTACACATTGCAGGGCTTTCAGTGTGTTATTTGCCCAAGTTTATGACTTGCGCAAATTGTACTAAATTTTATGTGCTGCTGAGCCATGTGTAAAATTAATAATAATTTTCACTCAGCAAATTAAATAAACTTCTTATATGCACGTATAAAACGAAGTATGCAAATTAAAATTAAGTCAGTCTCTTTTTTTTATATCTGCGCCTTGCTTTGAATTTATTAAAATTGTATTTTAATTGGAAAAGCTAAAATTCGAACTATATAAATAATTGAATATGGATTGTAGAGTATCGTTAAGTAAAACATAAATGTTTTAAAGAAAACTTGTACAAGAAATGAAAAGTAATAACTATATACAATGTATATGTATTACACATATAAGAATTGTTACATTTAATGTAAAGTTTAATTTACTCAGAATTCACAGAACAACAAGAAAACCCACATGTTTAAAGCCCTACCTAGTTTGCTTTGTTGTAAAAGGCGGCAACATTTTCTCGGAAATCTATTATTTCAAGTGCTTCAAATCTGCCAATGGGAAAATATTGGTGTTGTTTTATTTTTATACTTGTGTTTTTTGTGGACACCCACAGAATGCTAATAGAGCCACCGATAAGAGCGCCTTCAAGCCACACAATTGTGTCTGAGCTTGAACTTTGGGTCAAATTGAGCGAAACAATTTTGTAGGCACTTGAAAACTTGAAATATACTCGTGTATTCATTAGGCTTTCATTTTGTGTGAGCTTTGATGTGGGCATTCAATAAATTTCATCTTATAGGATTAAGTGCTTAATCGTAAATACCATTCATGCTTACACCTTCACAGAAATTTGCGTGCAAATGACACACATTTGGCAATAAGTAAAAATAGATGCTGTGGTTAACAGGGAGACGATAAATGGGGAAATACGGGGCGGATACATGACATAATCAATAAAGAGGTTAAACTGCACGTTGACATGTGATAAACGGCGTTTGTGATGTGAGCGCCTAATGAATGCCATGGACATCCGCAATCGTTGCTCCAAAAACTGACAGTCGTTTTGTCAACACGCCAGTTCCTCAGATTCTCAGTTTGTCAGTCAGTCAGTTGGAGAGTGGGTGAGTGAGTCAGTCATGCAAACAAATAAAACCGCTTTTATTGTAATCCGTAATGTCAAAACATTGCAGCGGATGTTTAGCAAAAAGGTTTCGACGGGGGGAAGGTCACAAAATTGGCACATCAGCCAACTCTATGGCATGTGCGAGGACAATTGAATATAGCTGAGAGTGTGTGGGTGTGTGAGTG
This sequence comes from Drosophila putrida, assembly GCA_037043535.1. Classification (NCBI taxonomy): domain Eukaryota; kingdom Metazoa; phylum Arthropoda; class Insecta; order Diptera; family Drosophilidae; genus Drosophila; species Drosophila putrida. The sequence goes on from JBAMBI010000465.1 coordinate 950,721, forward strand.
GGTGTGTGTGTGTGACCTACCTGTGCAGCTTTATCGCATGACACGCAGTTGTTCAGCAAAGGATTTTACTATACAAATTTCTCTTCTCTCTTTTTTTTGCTAAAGCATTTCCGTAGCTTCCTTCAAACGACACACTAAACCATAAAGTATTTTGTATGGTGGGAAAACGTGGCAGGCAACGTAAACGTTTGGGGTCTATTGATTTTCCATTGATAAATAGCTGACAGTTTGCCGTCGTCTGCGCTTTTTATGCGTGGCAAACACACACACACACACACCCACACATTCTGAGTGGTCCACAGAATCACCCAAAGGTTAAATAGTTTAAAAATGTCTGGCCCATTAAAAAACAATTTCCGTCAAATCACTTTGGCAAAGAAAAGTACGCGCGGAAAATGTAAAATGAGCTGCAGACACAAGAGTTTCTTTTGTGCCATTTGAATATCGGATGGAACAATGTCTTTAAAGCAACAGCACATAAATCTATTGACAAGTTGGGTAAAAATTTAAGGGATTTATGTTTAGGCCAAGTCAAACAACTGGCCGATTGCGAACGTAGAAAACATGTCACCGGCATAATACTAGAATGAGTGCGAACCCTGCGGCACTCACATAAAAAATCTCAAAGAAGTATTAATAAAAGATGAGCGACATTAGTGTTTTCTTCTATTTTTTCTGTCTCTTTTTTTAATATTTTTACTTGTCCAACCCAAAACCGTAAAAAAGTGGAGAGCAAAACACTTTTTACTACTTCCTTCGAAACTGAATGAACAACGCCCCATGCCATTTGAATTGGCTGCTAGCTATCCTCGAGCATTATGTTGACCTTTTTTTTAGGTTCTTATTTAGTGTGTTGTTGCTATTGGCTCTCTCTTTAAACAGACGGCAAATGCTAAAGGAAAATGCCGTAAATTTGTAACACTTTTTAGACTAGACGGCTAAGATGGTTGAGACGAGAGCAAAGACACTAGACAGAAACAGAGACGCTATGCTTGAACTGTCTTTGGGAGCGTTGTCCCTCTAAATATGAGAGAGAGAGAGAGAGAGATAGAGAGCAGGAGCACAGGGTGAACTATAGAAATAACAACAATAACAACATACATCAAAACTTGGCCCCTGGCACAATTTGTCACACATACATGACACATAAATAATAAATTTTATATATAGTACACAGAGCCCGAGTTTGGTTGCCATTTTGTGTGTGAGCAAAAACAGACATACATATATCTATGTATGTATGTATGTAGCATTTTGTTGGCCCTATTTTTGATTAATAAATTGTTTAGAGCGTCGCTGAGCAATGACCGAAACTTACTGACTTGTGGCTAATAAAATATGAATGTGGCAAAGTTTTCAGCCACAGCAGCAGCAGCAACAGCAGCATGAGCAGCATCAAAGGACCAGACTCGTACATTGACTTGGCCAAAAGCGTTGGCCAAATTAGTCATGCGCATATAAATATTTCTTGTAATTTATGTTTTTGCGTTGATGTATGTGTATGTATGTGCCTCAACTTTTAGGGGGCACGTTTAACCTCAGTTAACATTTGCATGCGTAAGCCTGGCCGCATATGTCTCTGACTTTGCTTTCTTTATGGTGCGGTCTACATTGCGTATGCGTAATTTGGGTTGCTTTTCTCTTTCTTTCACAGTTTCCGTTTGCCGTCATGCATGGCTATGATTTTTATGCGTTTACACATTTGTCGCTGCCGGGCGACGACGTCTTTTGTCCACTTTCGTTTCGTTTCTTTTTTACTTTTTCTGCTCTTTTGATTACATCTCAATCAATTGGTGGCAGTTTTATGTTTGCACATTTCAACATCTTTCGGCTTTTCAAATGTTTATTTTTTACGATAGCCTGAGGTCGTTTTGCTGATGTTTTCTTTGGGTCTTCTCTCATGCAAAATTTGTAAGAATTTTAAGTTGCTTCCTTTTTTTCTACAATTTTGTTGAGGGTTCTTGGCTATTTTTGTATATTTTTTTTCTTGCCCTAAACTTGTTTATATCAAATTACATTTTTATTGTATTGTTGAAATGCTTGCAAATTGCCAAAAGTATATTTTAAATTTGAATCGTAGTTTTAGAAAACCACTAAAAAGCAAACAAAAGTAAAACATAGTTTTTGTTTGAATTGATTTAAATTCACATGAAACTTTTTGCCACTCACAAAACAGTTAGACAAGCGAAAAGAAATAAAATCTAGAAATAAAGAGAAACATAAAAAGTCCATTAAACTATTGTTTAATATTTTGAATTTGTAATTTAAATAGTTTTCCTAGTGATTGATTTAAAGAAACGAGATTCTTAAGCCCTGATCTTCATATTGACAACTTAGTTGATATCTAAGGATATGAAATAACAGAAATCTAATAAATTTATATGCAGTGCTAAATATAAAATAAAATAGTGCCAAAAAAGCTTTTCATTAAATCTCTTCGCTGTTTGACAGGTTAGAAATGTGTGACATGACAAAATAAAATAGTTATCCAGAATCTCAATAGCCTTGAGCGAATGTTAATATATAATTTTACTTGTATTTAGGCTTTCCTACAGTCAGTGTGGATTTTTTTTAGGCTAAATTAAATTATACATCATTTTCCAATTAGCACAAAGTTAAATTTACTTGTCCTTGGCTCAACTGAGCCGTTAGCTGAATGCTAAAAATGAAATGAAAATGGGGAAGATATTCACTCTCAAATTCTTCGCTGTCATCATTTTGCCATTTTTGTTGCTGTAAGCAGTATTGCTTTATATACCTTTCTTCGGCTTTTACGTCAGTGGACAGGGCTTACTTTAGTGTCTAATCCACACACACTACGAGTAAAACACTTTCAACATGCTGACGACACTTCAACTCATTCATCAGTCATGCAACAAAAGCAACAACAAGTGAACGGAACTCACACTTTTGCATTCAACATGTCTTTGCAATTTACCGATTTAAGCGCTAACTGACTCCGACATCAGTTGTGTTCTCTCCATCTCCCCTCTCTCACCTACGACACTCTCACTCTTTTTCGCCTGTACTGTTCATCAGCGGGCAATTCAAGCGGAATTTCGCGAAATTTACTTTGACGTTTATGCAGTACGTATACGCCACGTGGCAAGCGTGCCTGATTCTGTTTATTTAAGCGACAGACAAGTATATGTTATTTGATTAGACATTAAAAGGCAGCTAGAAACGAGAGAAAAATAAATGAAATGCGTCTAAGCTGTTTGTACAGAGTTGAAAGCCATTACAGGCTGTCAGCGTGGCAAATAAGTAAACAGCAATCCGACATTTATATTTTGTATTTACTCGTAGTTTACGCACGAGCAGCATAATCCCAGTTATGTAATTGTAAGTTAATATTTCTCGAATACAGTGTTACATGGAAATATACATGGCGTATGAGTGATGTAATAGATATGCCTAAAAATAGACAAACGGTCTAAGGCAGCCGTCTTCCTAATACCTTTAATGTACTTTCGCCCCCAGAAACGAGCCTACACATATATCAGCGCAACAGTTTGGCAAAGGACACAGGACTACAGGATACGCCCACACACACACACACAGATACGCATAGGAGACGCAGTTGGAGTCGCTTTTTTATAGATTAACTGCGTCCATCATGACCATAACAAGGCGCACAATAAAGGGAATAGCCAAAGTTAGACTTGGGCAAAATCTCGGCATCAGCCTTTAAATGTTTCAAATTGTCGACAAGGGATTTAGCATGGTATTTACGCTCAGATAAGCGCCTGTAGTTGCTTTATCTTTAAGGATATTCGCATTTTTATGCCCCGGTGCCAGTTTCGTGTGCGCTTAGATTTATTGCAAGTCATTTTTTCTCTTCCTCACAGCCAGGATGAGCAATTAAAGTGCTTTACTTCCTTTTTGGGCTGAATAGTTGGAACATACTTTTAGCTGCATGGCGTAGGCAAAAATGTGGCCCAAAAGTATGCAAATTATTTCGACAATAATGTGGGTTAAAAGTTGTAAAGAGCTCTTCTTTTACTCAATGTCGTTGTCATTAAGTTTTCTACACATCAAAGCGAGACCATATTGTAATGAGACATTACTAAGAGCATATCACGAGCAAAGGAAAAGGAAAAGTAAAAGAGAAAGTGGTTTCCTCATATGCGATTAATGCGAAAAAACCCACAACAAAAACAGTAAAGTGCAAGAACAAACGTTGCCAAAGGCAGCGGAAAAAAGAAACTTTTACTCGGTTTAGTGAAGTGCGCGCCATGAGAGACATAATTATGCGATTTAACACTCTAAGTGGAACGACAACCGACAACTCAACGAGCAAACAACCCACAGTCCCTCCCCCATTCGCAAATCCTGCCACACTCCCTTTTCACAGTTCCCGTCGCATCAACGTCCTCGTGGCACTCCTCGTTGGTCTTGTTGTCGTCGAAGCGTTGAACAAAGGAAGCGTCTGGCAACAAGAAAAGGAAATTTTGTGCGCTATAAGTGCACTTCTACGTCAAAGTGAGATGAGCTTCATAACAAAAACAAAAGCATCAGGCTAAAAGACACCAGTGCTACAATTATAGCATACCCTGTACTTAAGAGCTCTCTATATATGCTAACCTTATAATGAAATACTATTAACCTATAATCCGTAAATATTAAGAGTAAAGTTAGACATGAGTATCGATATTTGAATCTTTTTAAAATAGTCCTTAAATTAAATTAAATATCTTATTATTTCTTATAAATTATTCAATAAATTTAAGAGTTTACCTGTTTCCAATTTTAGATGTTTTCATTTATTTTTGGTTGAATTTAAATAAACAAAAGTTGAAAGAAAGGATAAACTTTCGATACCCTAGGAGGAATAAGTTTTGAATATATAAGGGTGCTACTGTAGTTTAACTCGTGCTTAGCCTCGTTTGAAAAACTTACATGGATATAACTTATTTAAAAGTAATACTTTTGTTTTCTGACAAGTCTTGTATTAAAGCTTAAACTTTTTTAACATTCGTTCTAGTTTTCTTTAATTCACTACTCAAGGAGTTTCCCATATTCTGGATTCGACTTGTTTGCAATCAGACTCACACTTTGTGTTAATGATGCCTACAACAATAAACTGTCTAATATCAAACACAGGAAATTCGATAAAGGTGTTCTATTTGCCTCAAGCTACGCTTCTAGTCAAATGCAACGTTTGATTATGAACGCTTCATTTTCTTTTTCGTTTTCTATTTCTTTAGCAAACAAGTCAATGCAAATGATTGCACAAAATGCCTCATTTAGCAGCAAATCAAATCGCTTCATTTCTAAGTGGATAAACACATAAATAGCTATGAATGCAGGCTGTTTGACCTCCTGGCAAAAATAGGCTCACTGCCTAGGAACAAGACTAAAGCCAGCAAGAAAAACAACCTGACCAATGCAAAACGAATGAGCAAAATTGAATGAAAATTATGCTGCCATTCGCCTGGTTGCGTCGCCGGGTCTGACAGTCAAACAGAACGACAGACCAACGGACCTGCCTATGCGTTGTATTGCCGGATGAAATTTTATAAAATAACTTGGCCCTTTTTTTTCAGATCAGTGAACTTTTTAGCCGGTCCCAAAGACCAGTGAAAGCAACAAAATTCAGCAAAAAGAAAATTGTTGTTAAGCAAAATTGAATTGTATTTTGACTGACTGTCGCTCCCGTATCCGCCTCTGCCTCCGCCTTCAGCTTAGGCCCTTAGGGTTGTCGGCTTGCTTTCGAGTTCAGGCTACAAAATGACAGAGGCATTCAAGCGGCCTTTTCATAAGCACTCCTCGAAACTTATAATAAGTGAAAAGTTTAGCAAAAGTCAACCAAATGTTGAGGAAATATTTTAATTATTTTTATTTAAATTAAAGCTTAAAAAAATTGCTGTGCTAATAGAGTTATTGATCTGTTAAACGCTTACAGCAAAGCAGACCCTTTGAAGTATCATTTTTCCTGTGCAATAATTACACACAGAGAGCACATAAATAATGTAATTTCAAGCGCCAACAAAATTGAATTTTTAATCATTGTATTGTATGGTATGTGTATGCATTTGTGTGGGTCTCTGTGTGTGTGTGTGTGTGTGTGTAGGGGGGCTATAAAATGAAATTATACGCATTTAAGCTTAAGAAATGTTAACAGCAGCAGCGTCAAGAAAGAAGAAGGGTAAACTATGAATAGTACTCGTAGTTTTTAATTAAGACTTGTGAGGGGAGTGCCAGCTAATGGCCGAGCAGGCGAGCTGTTGAAAAGTGTTAACAGTTTCAGTTAACGCAGCTAACAAACTCATTTAGCTAGGGACGCCTGTGTGTGTGTGTCCTCTCCTCTACCTTCCTTTCCTTTGCCTTGTCTTTCGTTGGCATTCTGAGATTGCAGCGCGCAAAATGAACAATGTCAAGGATTTTCATTTAAGCTCATAGCTTTAAGTGAGCGCTTTATCACATACACACAATCACGTACGAACGCACACACACTCAAACACTCGCTTAAACCCAGACTTTACTGCAGACACCACATGGCGTATGCGCGATGCGTTTGCCTTAGCATTTGAACTTTTGCTCACGCTTATCTTAACCGCTGCACAACAGCTAATAAATGTGCGTAAATTAGTTATCAAAAGACCAAACCAAAAGCCTCTCTTAATCATAAACTCATCATAATTAATATGATATCTCTGCTATATTTTTGGTCTCATAAACTTAATACACACACACACATACATGAGCCTCATCGTCGACTTAGGTCTGATTAATTAGAGCTGCAATGCGCAACTCCCGAGATGTTGTTATTGTTGTTATTATCAGGGCTAAGCTAAGCAGTGGCTGCTATAAAAAAGTTTGAATTTTGTAGGCTAATTATGTTAAAGGATAAAGAAGGATAAAGAATATAAAGACGACATAAAAGCAGGAGACATTACAGAAAGCTTCGCTGAGATACCCTGTAAGACTGTCTTACTATATTTCACAGATTTTTTGTAAAAGATACCCTAAGTAAGTACCATGAGATTAGTCTTGGCAAAATAGAATTGATATTTTTTTTATTTATTTTTCCATTGTTATATATACAATAATCTCATCGACAGAAATAAGTTTGGTTTCCAATTATGATTTTATGCTTAGTTTATCAAGAATCTTTTAACTCTTTAAAGTCGAAGATACACTATCCTTTTCTACGTGCTAAACAATGTTGACCTTCAATATAGCTGTCAATAATTATATGCGCTTAAATCTTAATTAAGCAACTGATTAATTACACGTAAACTCCCGAACAATTTGCACTCGATTCAATTGAATATTGAATGCAAAAAATGCTTATTATTTCAATTAATTTCATTCATTTAGTTTGCCCCAAAAATGAACAGCACAACAAAGTAAAATACCGCCAAAGACCCCATTGAGAGCTATTCAAACTGACAAAGAGACAGACAGAATAAGGCAGAGAGAGAGAGTGAGAGTGAGAGACAGAGGGCGACAAACAGACAGACAGTCAGACAGAGAGACACTCAAATGTCAAAGGCGGGCAATTAATCATTTTTTATAATTTATGCACAGCAAGAAACTTTGCCGGGCATCAACAACAACTTTACACTGCCATCCATAAATGCCAATAAAATGTCATGATGCTTCCGTTTTTCCCCTCATCTTCTCAGTCCTCATTCACATTTTCCTTGTCCACTCTGCTCTTGTTTGTCTTTTTTTTTGGCTGTCAATAAAATGAATTTTTCAATTCAACTCAATTGAAATGTCAAAATGCTCATTAATTTATCAATTCGCTGAGAGGACAGACTATCATAAGGGAATGGGAGGTGATATAAAATTCTATATTATATATTCAACTATCGTTCCGATAATTTTTAATCAATCAACGCGAAGCGAAGGGCTTCGTTGTTATCCTGTGTTGTGAAAGCATCTTTTATGAGAATTGAAAACATTTGCAGTGTCGCATTCGACCCTCAAGAAGAGCTAATTTATCAATGCGGCGACATTGCAAATATTTTGTTTTGTAATGTTAAGTAATTTTGCTGTCCTTTTCAGCTTCGCTTCGCTTCTCATCTCCCTTGTGTCCTGTCCTGGCCCGTCCTGTCCTGTCCTGTCCTGTCCAGGGCCAACGGGTTGAAAGCGTGCCAAGGACTCAAGTTGGTTTTATGTGATTGAAAGCACATTGTGTCGCACTTTAATATTTATGACAAAATGCCAGTTGCCCTTTGGACTATATTTAACTCCCCAAACTGACAGCCTTGCTGAGACTTTTATTTTTAATTACGTTCTCAATTTGAAGGATACCTTCTCACATTTACTGGTCCAGCAACATTAGAGCTCAAAATTTTATACAGCAGCGCATGGCATTTTTTACGACCAACTTGCAGAGGCATTTTTCCATTAAATTTTGTTTTTCTATCTGTTTTTTCTTCTTTGCGTTCTCTCATTTTGTATTTGGATGCCCTTCTGGTACCCTTTGTATTGACTTTTGAGCACATCAACCGCATTATATGAACCGCAAATACCGCAGCAGAGCATTCTACTATAAAGCATGAGTATGAGTAGGAGTACTCAATCGTATGTAGAAAAACTCAATCAAACAGTTAATCGACTTGTGGTGTCCCAGATCCATGGTGAAAGGAACGTGCCTATCCTCAGTCTCTGTGTTACCCTTTTTGATTGTTTTTTCCTCATCAATTTCCAACCATAAAATGTCAATAATATGTTTGCTATTTGCGCTTTCACTGAGAGACATACATATATGTATACGATATTCTCGTTTGTTTGCACTGCGTTGTGCCGTCAACCTGCTTAATGTCAATAGGCCATAAAGGAAAAGGTTAAAGTGCAGAGCATTCCCATTGGATTGGGAGGAGAGATGACAAACAGATGGTGCTTAAAAATAAAATCAAATTCTAAGTGCGAATGAAAAGTTGTTTAATAATTAATTATCAAAAATAGGTCTGCATTTAATTATTTATTTAAAAGAATTGGCAAATTGACGAACAGATTTTGCCTAGAAATAAAAGCGAACTCTATATGCGATCACTTATTAAATATATACATAAATATAAAACTATGCTCTTTAATTTTAATAATGCGTTGTTAACTGTTAAAATATTGGTTTCTTATAATAATTATGGGTGGACTAATTGAATTTATAATTATAATATGCTATTTAATTTCTGTCCTAAATTTTCTTAGTAAACTAAATCTCTACAATTTGCAAATTAACAACAGTTAAATATATGTCTATTGAGTTGACAGCTGACTTGTCTTTGATTTCTGCTGTTGGTATAACTAACTCAATAATATTCTAATTTGAGTGTGCTTTAAGATGCTTCAGGGATGAGATTTAATTGAATGCTGTGGCATCACAAGTGCAGAAAATAAGTTAAATTAAACAAATCTAATGAAGTGTGTGTTTGTTCGCCTGATGCATGAGTCGAGTCCTTGGCGCCCAACTGAGGCTGCCATGCGGTGGCAAGATAGACGACTTAGTAGCATCAGAAGCAGACACCGCACGTGCCTCAGTTTTGTGGCCAGCACACACAGAAACGATGTTGTAATTTCTGGCTACCTTCTTTCAAAATGATATAAAGCTGCCTCATGCCACTCTGCCACCATGCCGTCAGGCAAAACAGGCAACAATGTGGTGACGGCAAAGCTAGTCTTGCTGTCTCTCTCTTTCTCTCTTTTCTCTGTGTGTGGTCTCTCTCTGCTCAGCTCGATTCCGGCTGTGAAAATACTTGTATGTAGAAGAGGAGCTCTGAAGCTCTTGGCAGCCTGGAGCCGGACGGGCAAAATGAACAAGCGGAAACAATTAGCGTTGTAGCATTATTTGTAACATGCTGTTTGCCAGCCCAGTAATTAAGTGTCTCATTAAAAAATGATAAATTTAAATGGAAAGATCTTTTACAATGCTGCCGCGTAGACAGTCTCAAGTACCCTTAAAGACACACCCGCGAATATATTCATTTGATACATTTTCCACGCAGATTTAAGACCCGGTCAAAAAGTTTTTGCGCAAAAAAAATTAAGAGATTTGAGGCGTGGAAAGTAAAGGAAAAAACCAGATACGACACTTTTTCTTTACTTATTGTAGTTGTAATCTACAAATTGGCGCCTTAAATCCTTTTGGGGAAGCTTCTCTTATTTCCCTTCTCCCCTTTCTATCTCTCTCTCTCTCTCTCTCTGTGTGAAACTTTTCAACGGTTTGTCGTTTCTTGTTTTACTTTGACTTTCAAACTTTAAATTGTTGAAATATAAAATAAAAAGAAATCTAAAAGAAAACAATTGTGTGTAACAAAGTTTTAAGTTTCTTGTTTTTTGTTTCTTTGATTGAATTTTCATTTGGAACATCAGAAACCGCTGTCGTCGTTAGCTAGAATTACTCTCACATGCATATAAATAAATATATAAAGATATATCTTTATGCAATCTGTAATTTTAGTAAGCATTCTTTATTAAATCATTATCAATGGTATTGCATATAAATCTGCATAATGCACAAACTTTTGTTTCATTTCCAAAATTTGCATAATTTAAAACTATAAATGCAAACATTTACTGCCAAAAGTTGAATGAGAACTTCCACAACAATTGCACTGCGAACTGCAATTGAATAAAAATAAATCCCCTGTAATGTGCGCTGTCAGCTCAAGTGGCATTAAAAGGCATTAAATATTGAAACTTCTCTCACACAGACACACATAAAGTGCATTAAAATATTACAGTAAATTCAGTCAACTTTTTTTTAAATGTAAGTCAAGGTAATTTATTTATTTAAATTTAAAGTAGACTTTAGCAAGTTAAATGAAAGTCGAGAGCAAACAAGTAATTGGAGAGATTTATTCAAAAACAATGAATGTAAATATACCAATATTAATTTTTACATTCAGCTAAATAGTAAAGGTAACTATTAATTAGCTAATTATAGCTAAATTGTTTCAATAAAAATCAATTTCATTCAGTATTTTATTTAAAATATTACAATTTTACCCAAGTTTTCTATTTGAGCTTATGCTTAACTATTCTATAACTTTTAAGTAAGTCCAACCTTAAACTAAGCCTGGCATTTCATAAGAAATTAAACATAAGTATTTAATAAAAATTATGTCTTTAAATAGTTATTAATTAAAATAAATAATTATAATTTTATCTTTTATAAAATAAATTAGTTGAAGTTAAAGACCATTATTTAAATTGGAATTAAAGTTGCAATAATTTTATTCAAATCATGAAAGTTTTACACAATTTATAAATAAGTTTTTAAAGCTTTGGCTTAACTGATTTATGGATTGTCAGTTAGTTAATGCTTAAACTATGCAACGATTTAACATGGAAGGCACTTAAATATTGAACAGTTGACAGCCATAAGCTATTTAGGATCCTCCCTCACATCATCTGTCCTCTGGACTAAATATTGCAATTTGAAATCCACACGTGTCCGCCTCGAAGAGAGCCAAATATTTTTATCAATTTGTGGGCGTGGCAGGAAGAGAGGGATATATACATATAACTTGGCCAAGCTACAGGCCAGGCTAACAGTAAGCTGGCCGGATTGAGCAAAAGTGGCAGCTACGCGTGATTATGCGACGCCAGCAGCGATTGTGGCAGCAACTAGATGATAGACAGAACATGCTGCATGGTCACGAAGCAGTTCCCCCTTCCCCCTTCTTTTCCCCTTAACACTGGCACCTTTTGGACCAGGCATAAAAGACTTGAGCGATTAGTTGCAGAACGTGCGGTGCATGCGATGCTGTGCCACCAAAGCTTGCCACGTGCTAGTTGCTTGCCACAACAGTCCAAGCTCAACTACAAGTAACCACAAAGCACAAGGGATTATGGACGGGCGGGGCGGGGCGGGGAGGTGAAGGGCAACACAAGCTCTAGAGCTTTAAGCCGAGTTGGCCATTGGGGAATCTTGTGGGATTTACAAGAAAACAAAATTGTCATTTCACATACATATGTAGGAATTAAACTATAGTTGCACTTCTCGTCGGTTGTCGCCAATTTCAATTCAATTGTTTTTGTTACAACAACAACAACAGCAGCTGTTGTAATTGCTGTAACATGTGTTTACAAAATCTGACACGCCCACTTGGCCAACCACTTTTAGTGGCTGTTGACACAAAATTTTATTTTATTTCATTTGATTTATTTGCGTTGGGGATTTTCATGTAATTGCCTCATGTCGACATAGGGAAATACTTATAAATAGTATATATAAAATATAGACTTGTAAATAGTCAGACTCTCTTTATGTATGTAAGTATATATCGTTATTTATGTGAGTATATATATGTGTGTGTGAGTGTGTATTTTGCGTGCAATCAGCTGCAGATTTTGCCGCTCATTTTTTGGGTCATTTGCTTGGTGCGATTAGCTTGTGTGGCTTTGAGCTTTGGCCACATTTGCTGATGTGACTCCCACTAACTGACCACGCCCACATAGTGGCCACAATATCTGTGAGTCTCTCTCTGTGGGTGCGTGTGTGTGTGTGCTGGAGTGCCTGCCCCAATGCGGAAGAGGAAGTGCACAGACGGACATTAAGCTGACACTGGCCAATTAAGCACGGCAAATGAGCAGCAATCTTTTGGCTCAATGATGCCTAAACCAGGTCTCTGCTACCTCGACCACTGGAATCTGCAACACAAAAGTTCATTTGAGGCATTAAGCCTGACTGAACTAAAGTAAATGAAGTCTCTTTCACTCTGTCTTTCCTCTATATGTGTGTGTGTGTGTGTGTGTGTTTTGCAAATAGTCTGGCAGGTCAGCATTTACTTTACCTTTAAACAGGATTTGGTTACCTTAAGGTGACAGTCCCTTCACTTGTTCCAAAATAAAAAAGAAGAAACAAAATAATAAAGACATGTTTGTATACAAGTGTTTCAGATTTCAAGCTGCTACATATAAGAACGTAAAACCCGTTGCAAGATATTAACTTTCAAGTGAACCGCCGCTTTTGACGTTCCTTCGTTGTCATTGATCGCGGTTTTCTTGTCTGTCTAACCCATCTCAGTGCCACTTGTCCAGTTGTCCAGCTCTTCTGGCTTACTTCCTTACTACCTACCTGGTCGTTTTGCCTCTGCTCTAGTCATGGTCACAATTCCTTTGTTGTCTTATGATTGCATTCGTAACGCTTCACGCCATCGCATCCACACACAAAAGCTCCCATTTTCTGGCCAGAACAGCATCGTCATCGCTTACTTTTTCCACTTTCTTTTGAGCTCAACTCTGCTCTTTCTTACTGCGTTTCGCTTTAGTTTAATTGAATTGCAAATGCCACAGCGCTTGCACCAAACTGCAACTTGACTAAGAGGTAAGACCAAAGTAAAGTCAATTGAAAATCGTCAGTAAACTGCTGCAGAGAAGTACATAAAAGTTAAAACTGAATGGCAGTCGAGCTAAAACACAGGTTCTATCTGTAGACAAGGCTTTTATGGAAATTAATACGTTGTTCTAAAATAAATTCACTTTTCATTTTAATGTTCGTTACAAAAATACAGTCTTCATTTTATTTATGGGTTGAATTACAATATTGAATTTTAATGATCAAATTTAAGAAACACATCGCATATTTTAGAAACTTTCTGATTACAATATAAATAAACCCAAATTTATTTTATAACAGTTACTTTTAGCTTAAACTAATGATGAACAATGAATATGTGAATGAATGATATTATAATTATTTTCACGATATAGAATTTTCTACTGTTTTCAAGAAACCCTTTTTGCAAGTTCTTATAACTAAGCTTTTTTATTTTTAGAAATAAATGGTATTTCATTTAATGTCTGCGTATAATTTAACAAAGATTCAACCGACAATTCACATTATTCACACGCCAAGCACGCAGTTAGATCATAAATAAATGTGCAGTTTGCAGAAATTTTCGACCCGCTTTAAAAACACTTGTTGGCCATTAAAGAATAGCTGGGCTTAAAAAAAAAACGAACAATAATAAAACACAAATCTACAGGCTGAAAATATATTATATTGTAATATAATTTTTGGAGCGTAAATCTAATTTATCAATTTGTGAATGTGCCTGTGTGTATGTGTGTGTGTGGTAAGGTCAAAGGAAGAAAAAAAGAAAGCGACGACGAGAAAAGCGCAAAATCGAATAAAGGGCAACCAGAAAAAAATAAATAAAAGCGTCCGCAACATTTTGTTAGTAACATTTGCTGCCAAATCAGAGAATTGGACAGAGAATTGCAAAAGGAGAGGGATAGCCAATGTATGTAAGTGTGTGTGTGTGTGTGTGTGTGTTGCCATGTTTTGTTCTCTCTATATAAAACGTGCCGCAGGCCCTGTGGTAATTGGCAATAAATGTGTTCATGAATTTTAATGTTGGCTTCTCGGCGGTCAGCGGACTGCCCCCTGATCCCCTGAACCTCTTGCCCCTACTCCTGACCTTGAGAGTCCCCTTCCATTGAGGCTACAAATCGAGGCATAACTCATAATATTATGCCAGCTGTTTCTTTTTTGGGGCCTGGATTAGCCTTTTAGTTGAAATTTAATATAATTTGATTTTAGCCCCGCCACACAAATATTGAGATTTATTTCATTTTGAATTGTGTGCAAAAAGCAAACATGTTTTAACATTAAACCTAATACAATTCATTTACTCAAATCAACAACAAATGAATACGATTGCGCGTAACTTAATAGGCCAATAAGAGGAAGAGAAAGTTGAGTAAGAACAAACCAGAAACGGAGGCTCAACCACATCCGACTTGGGGAGTAACTTTTCGGTTTGATTTATCATATTCAATTACAAAAGTAGCGCACGTATTAAATGGCTGCATCCCTGCCCTGACCCAAGCGGCGTATGAGTTATTTAGTACTAGAAAGCTTAACCCAGCCCACCCATCATGTTAAAGTGTGGTATCTTATTCTCCGACTGCTTCCGGCATTCTGTTTGCATTCGCATAGGCAAATGGCCCTTTGATTTCTCGAGTGTTTAAATAGCACGAAATGCGAATGGCAAAAATGAAATCAAGAAATATATATGTGTGCTGAAAGCTGATATCAACAACTACTTTACTTTTAGCCAAGTGCCCAATGCGATGTTCAGGGTCCACAAGCCACTGTCCACTTGTCCCACTTCCCACTTCGTCCATCTTCTCCAACATTTTAGGCCAATTCGCGTGCAATGCCAAGCGACGGCCCAGAACGCAAACAAACTTTGCCAAAGTCCAAATCGAGCGTGTAGAGCGTCAGCTGTCTATGCTTGTGAGTGTGAGTGTATATCTGTGTAAGGAGGCGTGGCAGGCGACTGCCAACAATTTAGGAGTTTCTTTAATGAATTGGACATCTGTTGACTTTTGGTTATCCACATTGATGTGGCTTTAACTGAAAGAAACTTTTAATTTTACTTAAAAGATTTCAATATAGTAAGTCTCTGATTAATAAGATTTGTGATAGATTATAGACTTATTATTGTCATATCAAACATTTTCTATTTATTTATTTATTTTTGGTATAAAAACAAGTATGTTATTAACTATCCTACAGGCCTACATTTACCATAAATATAGGATTTTTCTTTTGTCGCCTTGTCCTTTTTGAAATATCTAATATTTATTTAATCATGTGGCATCTTTTTGTCAGTGCCTTGAAATGTGCTTAAGTTGCTAGATTAAGTAAAAAAATATCGTTGAAACTTAATGGCATTTTAAGTGTTAAGCTATTAAGATGTGATTAAAGTTGTTGTCATATTTCAAATTTCTATCTTATTCTATTTTATGTCCAACTATTGCAGCACAGCGGTGGAAAAATACGCACTTAACATGCATAATTCAGTCAAGTTGCTTACTTTAAATGCGCTTTTGAAGTACTTTTATATATTTGTTGCATACTCTTTCCTTGTAACTGATGCCACAAGTTAAATTGAGTGTGTTTGTGCGGAAAGAATGGAGTTGAAATTGAGAATATGGTAGCAAGAAAAGAAAACATGGAATAAGAAAGGGAAGAAGTTTTCGGCAGCAGCAGACGTAACTCAAGGAAACTGTCCCCGTCTATTTTAGCGAGAAGGCGAGACGCTGCAGCGTTGCAATTTTTCACTTTTACCGCAACAACTTTTGCAGAAATATTACTCAACTGGCACCCAGCGGCAATATCCTGACAACAAATCCGACTCGCACAATGCATAAGGTGCCGACGATGAGCCGGAAACTTGACAGTTGCTGCCTGCCATCCGGCATAAAAATGAAAAATATGTTTCATATAAATCCTGCGGCTTTCATACTTTCCGGCAATGTTCGCGACAAAGCCAAAGGGACCGCAGAGCAAAAAAAGCGAAAAGAAAAACGATTGAAAAGAGGGAAATTCTTATGAAAATTACATATGCAACTCGCAATTTATGTTGTTGCAGTCGAAACGCTTACGCATATTTGGCTTTTAGGCAAATTAAGAGTTGTCCTGCGAGTTGCCGCTGCCGCATGTAATTTTTAGTTTCGAGTTCTTTATTTTTTGTTCTGTTCTGTTTTTCGAGTTCTTTAGTCTCTAACCGCATTGTGCTGTGGCTAATTTATGCAGAGCGCACAGAGTGCTGTGGCTGTAGCCACGAGACCACCGCAGTTTATCGCTGAGCGCACAAGTGTCCAGAGATGGCGATGGCGACCACAAATCACCGAGGTCAAACATGTCGTATACGTTACGTATACGTATAACAAACCAAACACTAACATGTGTATACGACTACTAAAAACAAAAACAAAAACACAAAAACAAATACTGAGGGCAACTATGTCAACATATGACACCACGTTGATTTCAATTTGAAAGGCTGTGTATGCGAGTGTGGTTTTTTTTTTAAATAGATTAGCAGCAATCCAAAATAGAAAAACTAAAATGGGGCTAAAAGTTGAATTAGTTTTCGGATGTTGACAAGTATTTAACTGTATCAAAATTCACCCTCACTAATTGCCACTCAACCGAGTGGAAAAAGTGAAATTTACTTTGATAATTATCCATAAACTCGTCTATCTTTTGCAGATGCTCCTAAAGTGGCTGCTGTTCAGCCTGTGCATAATGCCGGCCATGTTCAGCAATACGAGAAGGAAATGCCCCGTGGAATGCAGCTGTAGCATTGATGATTTCGATCGCTATCAGGCCGTTTGTACAAAAGGTAAGTGGCAAAAATAGTGAGAAAATCAAAAGGGGAAAAGTTTGTATATAAAACTAACTCTCAAACTATCGTAAGGATAACATCATTATTACTGTGCTTTGCTCGGATTGCATTTAGTTCGATTTGTGCCACACATATGGAATACCCCAAACGCTTTGTCTGTGTCTGTGTGTGTGGGATATTTCCGTTCACATTATTTTTAAAGCTAGCCAATTCGTTTTGCCCTTAAATGTCTGACAATTTCAATTTGTTCAACTGTCATTTGCCGTCGTCTCCTACTTACAAAGCATATAAGAGTACAAATATACTGCAAAAATCTATAATTTCAATTTAACGCTTGTTTGGTTAGCGCAAACACACACACACAACCACGCACACTCGCAGACCAACTCTTACGCAGACACATTGTAAGTCCTTTCGCATTTACTTTGAATGTGATGGTGTGATGCTTTTGTCGTTTTAATTTCATTCCCAAAATGTTGGGCACAATAACTGGCACGACTAAGCAATGCGAGCCGAGCGATCTGCCATTGGCAGTAAGACAACGCAATGAGTCTCTCAACTCGACTTGAAGCTTATTGAGTCTGAATTAGAGTTAATGTAAAAAGCAATTTGTTTCAATTGTTTCACATTATTTGGCTTATTTCGTAGCAGAATTTAGTTTAGATTTCAGGCGTGAAACTAGAAGCTAATAAATATAAACTATTACATCATTTAATTGAAATAATTGTTTTGAATTGCAAATCATTTTGAATCAAGTTTAAATATTAGAGATTAAATTAATTGAATTGATTGACAGTCAATGTAGTGTTATGTAAGATGCTGAATAAGATTCTGTTCAACATATAAATGAAAAAGTTGAAGGAATTTCTCAAATAATTGCGACTTTAAAACCTATTGCAAAGTTAAAATAAAATAGTTACTGTAATGGATAGTTTTGGATTTTTAATTCCGTCTTTGTAGCCAGCTAAATTCTGTACATTAGTTAAATTCAGACTGCATAATATTTAAGAGTAATTTCAATTGTGTTGCTAATGAGCATAACCAAATTCTGCAGCACAATTTCTATATAGTATACAATCCCCATTCTTTACCCTTGTTACTTCTCCACAGAAATGCAACAATACTCGTAAATGCCAACAAAATTGCAAGCGCGTTAAAATATGTTACAATCAGTGTTAATGCCTTGCATTTTTTATGAATGTTTCCCGCAGTGAAACCCAACTCTGGTGCCCCACAATACAATGTGAACATAATAATGCAAACGGCAACCACATCCACATCCACTGAGTGAGAATACAATAAAAGGCGACTAGGATTGTGGTTACAAAATTGTATAGCATACAATTGGGGGCCCCAGTAGTTAAGGGCAACTGAAAAGTGCGTGTAGCTGCTGCCCTTTTGTATATAGAAATGTAAATACATATAAATAGAAACTGCCCCGACAATTGTATGCTATACCATTGTTTGCATGCCAAAAAAAAAAAAAGAGAGAAGGGATGTGAGTTGTAAAGGAGGTTCTGCATTTAATGATCTTGTTTGGGGCATTGTTAACCTTTAGTTATATTGTTGGCAGCGTTGCATAAATAGCATAGTTTTCATAGCCATGTTACGCTGTGTGAAATTAGTTTAAGTGTCGCACTCTCAGTTTAACCTCGAATTTAATTGCTTTGTTTCGCAGGCGGCCTGAGCTCTTTATCCTCCAATCAGCTGGATATTGACGTCAAGGTAATCATTATACGTGGACCACGTAATACAATAACCATTGGACCGGCACTGCGTCAGTTTATGCAGCTGCAAGTGCTGCGCATTACGGACTCCAATCTGCCAGCGATTGGGGCCGAGTCCTTGTGGGGACTCAAATATCTGCGCATATTAGGTGAGTAATCAATTGTTTATGACAATGGCCGGGCTACTAAAAATTGCTGTTGCGTATACGCAACGTATAAAAGTCAGAGCGATTTCAATTTAAGCAGCTGCGCATAGTTAAAAACACCGCGCGACGCGTCGCTCTGATATGCAAATAATACAATCAAAGTGAGAGACGGGATCGACCGAAAAAAAAACAAAAAATATTACAAAACGCAGGCAACCGTTGCGGTTGTCCTGCTGCCTCGTAAAAGGGCAAACGCAAATAAAAGCGCGACTCGCAAAATGTTAAATGAGCGCAGCCCCGATGCGGTCGACAGACCAATATAATCCCCAAAGTTAAGGGTATTGTAACTTTAGCGTTAAGCTTGTAACTTGGAAGAGGGTTACAGCAAATGCATCTTATCTCTAACAAAGAGAAAGGATTACAATTTTGAATTCTGAGAAATTTCTGTTCGCCTACTTCTGCTCTTATTCAATATATCAAAGCGTATTTAATCATTCGTTGTGGAGCCAAAAATTGGTATTTCTGGCTTGTCAATAAAATTGAAATTGATGCGCCAAACAGCGAAAAGCGTCCCAGAAATAAAATAAGATTGTGAGAAATCAAAAGTGAAAGGCAACCAGGCAACCAGGCTACGCTTCGATATCGTTGCCGCTTTCAACTTGTTTATTTGCGTTTTATGTATATCTGTCTGTCTGTCTGTCTGTCTGTTTACGGAGCGATTGGGCCATGGGAATCGCTGCGAAGGCCGGGTTTGGGAACGGCCCTCCAATTATTTACATGCCCCAATCTTTGTTTTCGTTTCTTTTTTTTCTCTCTCTTCCTCCCCAGTTGCTTGCCAAAAGTCAAAAGTCGACATAAAACACACACACACACACACGCTTGAGCTTGCAGAAGAAATTGCAAAAAAAAAGTTTTTGCTGCAGTTCAAAATAGAACAAATGGCATTCGTTTCTTGTATTTAAATTAATTTTTGGCAAATGTTTTAAAATGTTTAAGTAGGCGTGGCATACAAAACAAAACACAAAAAAAAAACAAAAAAAACGAAGAGCAAACAACAGCTATTGTAAAGTAAAAGCTAAAGTCCCTCATTGCTTTTAGCTAAAAATGCTACTCATGTTGCCTAGACAAAGGGGCGTATGTGTAATGTATTTTGTGCTTTATCTGCGCCAACTTTTCAAATAGCACAACATATACGAGAGTCACAATACTTTTGCCTGTCGGTGTATGCTTTTCCTGCTGTTTGTTTTAAAGTTCGTTCCTTTTCTCTCTGCTCTCCCAGTTTTATTTGAGACCTGGAACCTTTCGGTATAAAGTTGCATTCGACAAGCGAATTGCATTGTCCTTTTATTATCTTTACGATTTTCACATTTGTTTACACGTAACAAAAATATTTACGCAATACGAATTGAGGTCAAAACAAACCCAATCCATTTGGTGGTTATTCAAAATTGCAGTCAAGCCACACAACAGCTTGTACAATGTACATACTGTAATATATCATGTAATAATATTTTTTTTCATCTTTTTTCCCCACAAACAAAATGCCATTAATATTCACAAAAAATGAAATAAAAAACCAATTCGATTGTCAATCCACAACTTGATGGCATTGGCGGCAGATTTGTCGAAAAATAATATAACAAACATCACGGAGAATAACTTTCGGGGCCAGGATAATCTACATGAATTGGATTTATCAAAGAATAAAATTTTACGTATGGCAAGCTCCACATTTCGACATTTGACGGTGAGTATTTTAAACTGAACAACGATCTAAAAACATATTGACAAATAGTTATTTGAAAAAGTAAGTGATTGAGAGTCTAAAAATCAAATCAAAGTTTTATCAAGCAATTTTCTTATAAGAAGTCAACAAGAGTAGCTCAATTTTGACGCATCGAAAAAATTTAATCTTTGAGTAAAGCCAAATTCTAAGCTTTATTGTAATACCTGTGAACGCTTTTTTTATTAAACTCTATTGCTGCAGTGTATTAACATTATAATCACATGCTTGCCTTTGTTAGTTGTCCTTTGGCAATTTCGATTTCACTTTAATATTCCACGTGCTTGGCTAAAAGTAAAACTATAGCAAATATTATTGCAGCTCTTTGGCAAATAGTTTTGCCTGTGCTTTAAAAGCAAAATGCGGGACAGGATAGAATAGTTTGTTATAAATATCATGGAATTTTTAATAGCCGTCGCAAATAGTGTTGCCTACATTTTGGGGCAAGCGAAAGTTTTACGTGCTTGAATTTAAGTTAAGTTTTGGAGCAGCTGACTTTGCTGTTGCCTTGGTATATGGCGGAAGTAGCAGTTCACAAAAGTTTGGAGCGTTGTCTTCAATTTGCTTTCGATTTTATTTTGCGCTGGGCTTTTCCTCCTCACTGTTGACTTCCTCTTGCCCAAAACTCGCAACTAGATCTCAGTGCTCCAACGTTGCGAGTTGCAGTATTTGAAAGTTTCTTTTTTTTTTGGCAGTTTCCGGTCGAGTTGCCGGAGAATGGATACTGTTTTGATTTATGAATTATTAGACATGCCTCACTCTTCATTTAACTCGCTTGGTCAAATTGAAACATTATTAATTTGGTGCGTGGCCATAATAAACTTTTGGAAATTGGCATAACTTCTTCGGCAGGATCTGCGACGTCTTAATTTGGCCGATAACTCAATCGTGGAGCTTGTACAGCGCAACTTCTTCATGCTGAGCAGACTGAAGTACCTGGACTTGAGCGGAAATCCGTTGCAGGATTTACAGCCGGATGTGTTTCGCGATGTTCCTGTGAGTGTATACACAACAACAACTTTACTACGCACTTTATACTTATACTTATACTTATCTATATGTATGTACTGTTTCTGCAGGAGATGAAAGTACTGAAATGCCGCAATTGTCAGCTGAAAAAAATCAATCCGCAATTGTACAATTTATTGCCGCTTTTAAGCGAATTGGATTTGGGACGCAACGAGGTTTGTCACCATCGCCTCCATTCATGACTCTCAGACGTTTTCCAATTATTTCTTCTGCTTTTCTTCCTCCGTTTTTTCGTCGTGGTCTTACTGTTTTTCTTGCAGTTCAAATTCCTTGACAAGGATGAATTTCACGATGTGAAGCGTCTCACAAAAGTTTTACTCGATGGCAATCAATTGTCTGTGGTCGTCGACCAACTCTTTCGCATGCAGAAAAGTCTTAATCACTTGGGTGAGCCAATTCTCCAAAATTATACTCAATTTAGCTTCATTTTTTTTGTTATTTTTTGCCAACAATAGACAACTTTTACCCGTTCACTCACTCAATTGCTTTTCGTTTTCGCCTCTTTAGATTTATCGTACAATCGGTTGGCCAAAGTACCAAATGATTCGTTTCTTCAGTTGACCAATCTAACATTTCTGGATCTATCCTACAACAAATTAGTGCGTCTCGAACCGCAATCGGTTCGTAGTTTAAGCAACTTGAGAGTCTTAAATATCAGTGGAAATGTCCTCATGGATTTAAGAGATATGCACGAAACATTCGAGGTGAGTTTTCTTGAGCTGTATAAATACTTTAAAATAAATATTATTTTTTAATTTACAGCTTATACCAGATCTAACGCACTTGGCTATTGCGGACATGGGTCAGTTGCCTGTGGGATTGTTAGCGCCCTTTAGACAATTGCGTTATTTAAATATTTCCGGTAACTCATTGAATAACATGGAGTTGCAAGTTATCGATTCATGTCGAGAATTGGAGGTAAGTTCGTTGGAGTTATAGCTGAAGACAGAAAATGTTATTGCCTCTTGTTGTTTACGTATTTATCTTTCTGCAGATAGCTTTTTGGCCAATGGCAAAATATTTCAACAGGCAACAATGCCACAACGATAATATGTCACTCTGACAAAATGACATTGCTGCCTTTTATTTGCACATTCAATGTTATTTTTTGGAAAAATTCTCACACACACACACACACACACAATTCACAATTTGAACGACAACATGGCCAAAAGTACCATCCAGCTTGGCTATATGTGTGTTTTTTTTGACTCTGCCTACAAGTTGGGTTGGACTCGTGTCCTTGTACGTGCTTCCTTTGGCCAATTTCTGTATTGTTTTCATAGTTGTTGTTGACTATGGTAAATTTATGGCGCAACAACAATCAGTTTATAGCCATTAAGTCTTTCATTTTAATTGAATTTAATTGTGTACACACTTCGGTCAACACTTCAAAATTTCGGATTGTTGCAACAATTACGCAAATATTTTGACCATCTGCAGCTAATTGCCATTTGATAAGCAGACACAAAAACACAAAAAACATTTGTAACAATTGCATTCACAAATTTCTCTTGTCAATTTACAGTTTTTGGACTTATCACGCAATCAATTATATGGCATCAATGCCGACACGGCCCTCCGAATACAGGGTATACGCAATGTGCGACTCGACAACAATCCGTTGATATGTGACGAGTGTCATATGGGAAAATTAATAAATGTTGTCCGACAAGTAAGTGAAATGCGTATACAACACGTTGTCCCGATGTAAATTTCAATTAGCTTTCAAAACCCATTCTGATTGATGATGCCCTACAATATAAAAGCAAAAATACCAAAAGAGTTAAAATGCATATATATATTTATTTCATTTCCCGATTTTTTTTGCAGCTTCAGTGGAAATGGGATACATATCCCATTTGTTTTTTACCCAAAAGTTTGCGTGGCGCTGAAATAATTAATTTGGACATTGGCGGGCTTCACACGTGCCTCGATTACATCAGCGACGAGGAACAAAATGCGGCGAGCACTTCATATAATTTTCTTGACCATGGTAAGTGCACGGAAAAATATTAAACAATTAAGAAACTAAACTTTATGTAATATATTGTTATTTAAAGGAAAATTAACTTTAGACATCACATGTTTTATTTTATTAGATAGAATATATTATACATTTAATTTGAAATTTGATGAACATTTATTTAATTCATTTACATATTTAATTTCCTTTACAGGTAGTCTTAATACCTTGGCCATTTTGGGCGGCATCATCTTTGTGCTAATTGCCGTTATCATATTGTCACTTGTTGCCTGTTTCTCGAAAAATCGAGCACGCTACTATACGAGAGAGGATCATCTGACTGGCAGTAAGTACAGTAGTTGCAATTAGCTTTAAGTATTTGCCTTCTAAGTGAAACTTAAGACATGCTCTAAGTTCGCTTAAGCTGATGAAATCTGTTTCTGGCAATATGCCAACTGAAAATGGAATCGGCCAAAAGACAAGGCGTTGAAATGAAAAACTGTCAGTTTGCATTAAAGCCAGGACAGCCAACTATTTATGTGTGCTTTTAAGTTATATTTAGCTATACCCTGTTGCCATAAAATTGTCAATAGAGTAGTTGTGACAGTGACATGTACTTTGGTATTTTAAGATGCGATTTCTATTTATATTTTATGAAAACTTTTATCTTCTCATGGAGTTGCTGACTAAATCAAACTATGTTCTATTTCTACTGCGTTATTAGTACTTTACTATTATTTGTAGGGTAACTCTTAGTTCTACTTCTTTACCATATTTTTGCCCGAATTTTTCTTCCGGGCACGTAAATTTTTTGGCGAAATTAAAAAGAAAGATGCAGCCGCACTTAATTAATTACAAGTACGTGCTTCATTATGTCAAGATGGAGGTTTTTTTTCTACTCATTCCTCTGCCTAATTGAGGAATAAATAAATTTCCAGCTGACCTGACTATGTACCCTCGAGGTCGATGTTAATGTTTGTGCACACACCTGCCTAACTTGGTTACCGTAGCACAAATTGGCCCTGGAGCCCACCGGTGTGGCCATGCCATTCACCAGAACGCACTCGAGGGAAACGTGGCAGTTCTCGCTCCCACGGAAAACAAAGAAAACTTCTGAATTTGCGCAATTGTAGCTTTTTTTCTTCTTTCCTTTTTTTTTTTTGCCAAACAATAAAATGGTCGCCAAGGCTGCTGGGGAAATAAAAAGAAATATGGTAAACTTTTACCAGAGCGAAAATTCGATTCCCACGATAAACGAACAGCGTACTGAGAGCAGGAAAAAAAACAGCTGTAGCTCAAGCTGTGGGCAAAAAAAGTTACACTCAAAAATTCAACCGCGTTGACTGCAAAATAAACAAAGCCAAGGAGAGCACGTGACTGTCGACCATTGACACTGAGCTTTCACCTATTTTCCGGCAGCTAAAATGCTTTTTTAACGGTTGTAAAAACTCTGAAGATAGAATATGGTTCACTGTCGATAATACTATTGTGGAAAAAATATCGCTAATCTACAAAGTAGATAGTAGTACTATTTGCTTTAAATTTGCTTTCGTTTAAGTTAATCATCTGCTGGATCGACCTGTTTTGCAAAATGATTTGAATTTGCTTCGAAGCTTTAAATTTTCAGATTCAGATTTATCGATTACTGGCTTTTTTGTGCTCATCTCTAACTGTTGTCGTTTTCTTCCTTAGGCGATAGCAAATGTTTGGAAAAGAATTTGGAAGCAACCACAGTGACAACTTTGGGCAATGGCGGTTCACCGACAACGACAACTACACTGACACTAGCCACATCGCCAGCAGCGAATGCATCAACGTTGAATGGCACTACGAACGGTCATGTCCAGAGTCCTGTCAATGGCAATACACCCTCCTCACAAGGATTGTACAAGTCTCAGGATGGTGGCAAGGAAATAAACTTTACGTTTCCGATTGACGATCGTGTTTGCACTATCGATGAGCTGGTACTGCCACCAGCACCACCACCACCAGCAGCAGCAGCCGTGGCTCAAGTGCATCATCATCCCAGCATGGGCAGTCTAATGTACAGCGTATCCCAGTCACCGAATGGTGGAGGAAGTATGGGAGGGACAGCCACAGTGTTGGCTGCTGCATCGGCAGCAGCAACTGTGCTCCCTGCTGGTGCACCATCACCGATGCCGATGCCGACGCCAGGACCCGCTGAGGCTGTGGTTGTGGTGTTGCCACCACCGCCACCACCGCTGACGCATCAACATCAACAACAGCAACAACAACAGCAACAGCTGGGCAGTTTGGCCAGCCTGCGAGAGGTGCAACAGCAGTTGGTGCATTTGAGCAGCACATTGGAGCCTTTGGTCAGCGTTAACTGACCCAGGGGCCTAGCAGCAACAGCAGCAACCATTGGCGAAGCCACGGCAACAACCACAGCATCAGCGGGTAAGTTTGCCAAGCAAACAGTGAGTACGACACTGACGTAAGCCACAGGAGAGGTTACAGCAGAGACAAGGGGGCGTATAATTAATGACAGTGCGGTCGGTGGTGGCATTGTTTTTTTGGGGTCAAATTGAAGTAAAGTAATTAGGATTTGAGTTTGCAATTAAGTTCATTTATCACAGCAACGAATGTGCTACGAAAAAAAAGAGCACTCCTTCTTTCTCTCTCTGAGTTTAATAGGCATAAATAACTTAAGAAATGCAGCCAGAACATCGATTACAGCTCGGGAAAGTGAAATTTTTCAACACACAATGGACTCGCATTCTTAATTCCTGAGCATCTAAACATACTGCCATTTTCCTGCGCATTGCGCATACGCAGCGTATTACCAGCGTTTCATTAATAATATTTGTAGTTTCGTTTGTAGCATTTTGTATAACTCAGCATCTGTGTGTGTGTATATACGATTTGTGGAAATAATTGCACACAATTAATTAAATTAATAATATAACAAATAAAGCAAGCGATTAAGGCATTCAAATTTGTAAGTGTAAAAACAGACGCACATTTTAAATGTGATAAAAATTTTGTAAATACAAAAATAAATGGAAAAAAGCTAAAAGGAATTCTACAAAGTCGTAGCAATGAAAATAGGCTATGAGATAAATAACATTAAACAAAATTGTATATTTGAAAAATTGCGAATTGGAAATTGAGCAGCCGCTGTTTTGTTTAGAAATTAAAATTAAATTAATAATTTAAGCGTAAATTGTACTACAAAAGAGTATAAATTAGCACCTAGTTAGTTGATTAGATTTTAAACACTAAACATTTAAAACGATTAAGTATAAACTTAAGATAATAAACCGAAAAAAAGCAACCAACTATGTTAAGATACAAAAAAAAATACAATCACAATTGAAACCCAACCAGAAAGCCCAAACGATATATTTTGTTTCACTGACTTTCACTCTCTGTATAAACATAAGAGCATCTAATTTAATTTTTATAACAAAAGAAAACAAATACCAATTGTATTTATTTACGAGTACTCGTACTCACATGCTCAACAAAAAAGAAAGCAGCTGAAGCTCTAAAATCAGTAATAAAGTGTGACAGTTTATGGAAATTACCAAGAAAATAAAAATAAAATGCAAAGTTGTACTTTAATTTATTGCAGCTTTAATGGAGACCACAAAATCGTTTAGAAGAATCAAATGAAAATAAAAATCAAAATAAAAATCAAGGAAGGGGAGCGGGGAATGAACGAAGAAGAGGACAATGCGAATCACCGCTGCAATTTATTAAATAAAAATGCGCATTTGCAGTGCGGCACTTGCAACGTTTGCGGTTACTTGGTCGACGCCCCACTCTGCGGCATTGTGTGGCAACTAAAATTATGCTTGTAACATGTCGTGAAGCATGTGGAGATGCTGCTCAGCTGGTGTTGCTCCCCTTCTCTGTCACTCTCTCTCTCTCTCTCTTTGTCACTGTGACCACAAACGGGCACCATTTTAACTCAACGCAAATGAAAATTGCTTCCGTTTCCGTTTCGGTTTGTGGCGCACTTCCGTGGCGAATGTGGATACGAATAAGGATACCGATTTGGGATTTGCCATTGTTGCTGATTGCGTTGTGAACAAGTTGCTGCCGTAGCAAGTACTTTATTTTGGCTTTGATTTAAGAAGCACTTTCTGACAGGCAAAAGCAAAAAAAACAAGAACAAAGTGTTTCTAACAACTCTCTCCGAAGTTAACTTCAAAAATCGTATTATGTTAGGTGAAAGGCAAAAGAAAAATGCAGCCATTTGTTTTGGTCAGCCATGAATCTTATACTAGACAACTTTGTTGGGCATCCTATAGACGATCCCTTTCTCTACTCGCAGTGCACTTGAGTGGCTGGAAAAACATTAGAATTTATGCATGAACATGGTGAGCAGGGCTATTGCATAGAAAATGCATTCGAAATTGGCGCAACAGCAGCTGCTCAAGTGTCTGACATGGACAGTCGAAAGTCCATGCAAATATAGAGCATGTGGCTCTTTTATACACTTGAGATTGCCCATCAATATTGGTACACTTGACATTTGACGAGCTGCAAAACGAATGCTCTGAGTGTTCAGGTTCGATCTGAGTGCAGCATTTGATTAACTTTGCTGTGGCAAAAACAAATTAAATGCTGAATACGAAGTAGGTACTACTGAAATTGCGCATACGCAGTGTGTGCTTGTTTTAAGTTCAATTTTATGTGGTTTCGAACAAATTTTTACAACAGCCACTTACAGGCAATTGATGGAAGATGCTACCAACTTATTTACCAGCTGCTGCAGCATCGATTGACTTGCAGCACGGATTTCCTGTTTGCCAACCAGATGCTGCTGTTGCAAACATACTCCTGAACTTATTGCAAGCCTGCCAAGGATTTAAGTATTAAACTTACATTACTTCGCTCTCTTGCTCTCTCTCTTCTTCTGGCTGCCACTTTTTATTAGTTTTTGGTGCAACAGTTGAGGCTCAATGTGTAAATTTAATCAGCCAGTTTACTCAAGGGTGCAGCCATCCTCTTGTTTTTATGGCTGCCATCAATTGAGCTGCACAAATTTAATTAAGTGCATTGGCTTTCAGCTCGATTGGGTTAGTATTGTTATCGTTTAGCTAAGCTTTTATTTAAGGAATTCTTTTTATGACTCATCGGCTTGTCAGTAGCGATTAATCAACATAATACTAAAGTCTGAGTTTATGATTTGGTTAAACTAATTAAGTTGACTCAGACACTTAGCCGATCAATCAGTCGGTCTGTCAGTCGGCTATTAACCCTAACATGACAAATCGCTTCTGACATGACAGGCAATATCTACACTTAAACTTGCAGATCCAGAGCACTAATTGCTTTTCAAAGCATTTGCCAAACTGAAATGAAGAAGGAAAGAAAACAAATCTTGTCAACAATTAGGATTTCTCTCGACAGCCAAAGAAAAAGCATAAGAAAATGTAACGAAAAATTTGAAAAAACCATTTCGAAATGGAAATACAGACAAAGAAAGATTTCGTTTTGGGCATCGACACATGTGGTACACTGCTTGTTGAGCCCATGTCTGAGCAGGATTTTATTTTGGGAGCAAACTTAGGGAGTTGCCACTGCAGTTGCAGCTTAAATTCCCAGCAAAAATGAAATCAAAAATTCTTTTTTTTTTGTGTATGAATTCCCAGCACAGACTTTTGCAAAGAGTAATGCGAAACTATGCCACAAATATTGTTGACAATCCCTCTGTGTACATTTTGGCAAAAGGCGTGTGGAAAAGTAAAAGTGAAAAAATGGTGAAAAACTGTCTCAATGGCAGCAGCTGCAACGAATGCTCTATGGGGCAAATTTAGGCTTGAATGTCTGAACACGACAATTGGCCAACGCTTAAATCTTCAAAGAAAAAAGGGATTACTTTGTGTTTACAAAGGCAACAAGAATTTCTGATTTAAATTGAAACCGTAGACTAAAAAGCAGACACTAGACTATATTTGGAATTTCATTCAGAATATATTTTAAAGATGCTTAAAGAGTTTACCAGTTGAAAGTTAAAGATTTTGCCAAAGCAGGAGGTGAATGCAAATTTCTAAGATCATATATATAAATTTCTGTCTACTTTGCAGCTAAATTGGCAGCAATATATTTTCAGCGATTGCCACCGTCATAACGTCGCCAAAATCTCTCGCTCTCACCTAAAGCGACCCCCTGGGTGTAGTCGAAAACTTTTCAAAATGCATAAATCCCATTCTTTTTTCTCATTTCAAGTTTCTGTTGCGGCTTTTGGTTTTGGTTTTTCGGGTTTTTTGGCAAACAATTTGCTGGCTGCTGAACGGAAAAGTTTCAATCATTTTCTGGCCATTGTCATTTATGTGATAAACTCGACACGTACATTATGGTTATTACTTAAGCGCCAGACTAATTTGATCGCAGCTGTTGAAACTTTCTGCAACTTTCCGCAATTCCAGCCATAATCACAGTGCTAAAGACAATACATAAATCTATACAGCAAAGGTAGGCATAAGGCATAAATATCTAATATGAGGCTATATATATTGCATAAAATTCTACACTTTCCCCCCCCCCCCCCCTTTACCATTCACCACCTTTCTATATATCCCGTGAATTTTCCTTTACGCTCTACCGCAGACAGTTGCTTTGGGGCATCATTTCCCGCTGGGCTGCCATCAGATTTATGACGAGACAAAGTCGCGCGCGTGTGTGACTCCATTAAATGTGTTAATAGGATAATGTTACGGCGCAAATAGCAACAAAAAAATAAATATATTTAAAAAGCAAATGCTTTGAGTTTGCTTTATATTTTTCTTTATTGTGTTCCAGCTACCCCGCTGATAAAATGTAAATTGTAAAGTATAGCGCACTTTAAAGTGAAAGTTAAACCTTCACTGAGAGAAAACAAGAACGAATCCACTTGAGATTTTAATATTTTGAGTATCAAATAATATATAGCTTATATAAAGTTATACTAAAAGTACTAATTTTAATACCCATTCTTCAATTAAAATTTGTTGACCATTCATTTTGTTTAATTTTTGCCTCTAAATTAAAAATTAATTAATTTTTTTATCCACTTTAAAAGTTCCTTTTAAATCTGATAAAAATAAAAAATTAAACTAGTTTAATTTTTATTTCTGTGTTCAATTCAAAGCCCTTGGATCCAACAAATTGTGTAATTTAATTTTTTTAAAATTACCTTAGCCTTCCAATTTATTAATAATTTTGTCTGTAAAGTGAAAAGTAAATCCTTTAAATTATTTAGTTTGTTATTACTAAATCAGATGACAAATTAATCGAGCTAAAACTAAGTATTTATTTAGTGTTGTCTATAAAGTAAAATTGTTTAATTACCTCACACACAAGTACTTAAAAATATTTTATTTTCAATTCTTAAAACTGCATTTGGGGAATTTATTTGCAAAGTTAAAGTCTTCAATTTTAATTAAAAAAAACAACAGCTTAACTTTCCTTTTAATATGAGTTTTTTCTATAAAACTTTATAAATTATTTCAACTGCTTTAAAATGTTTAAGCTTTTATTATTAAATGAGTTTCAGCTTTATTTATGATTTCAGTGTAGTAAATTCAAGTGTAAGTTCCTTGCATTAAATTAGTAACAAATGTCAGACAACGTTGCTCAAATACGGACGGAACAGCCGGCTCCAACAGCGACTGTGGCACAAACACAAATACATGGTATGGGGCAAGCAAAGGACAAACCTAAACACGTGCTGGTAACAAATAAAGTAAGGACTCCATGTTTCATACATATAACAAAACAGACGAACGAACTTAAGCACGCAGCTTTGTGTATTGAACATGTCATCGGCAAAAATTGTGTCAAAAACCCACCGCAAATACCAAAAGCGTATGACGAGGGATGGGGAATGGGAAAGGGGAAGGGGAAGGGTAGGGTAGACAGGTAGCACACCTTGCAGCTATTGTTGTGCATCAGCCATTTTCACAATATTTTCAGTTATGGCCCAGCAACGTGCAACATGGCTTGGCACTTTCGAATACTCAGCCACGCCCATGCAACCCTTCGCCCTTTCAGCCCTGCCAACGTGCTTGCCTCGGCTATACATCAATTTAACAAGCAAGCATGCACGAGGGAAATTAGCTGGCAATAACGGTATTTTTGGGGATGCAGCGACAAAACTGTGCTTGCAACACACACACACACACGCACACACATATCTGCAACTCACATACACACACACTCACACATATGGCAAATAGCATCAACAACTTTGCGGTGTTCTATCCACAAATTGTTGCACATAGTATCAGAAACAAGTCCTTTGGCTTTGTCAGCACAACATTTTTGCTGCTTCTGCTGCTTCTGCTGCTTCTTCATCTTCTTTGTCCTCTTTTAGCCAAATTTATGCAGTTTGCCCCAAAAATATTTATCAAGTGTGCCAAATAGGAGAATGCGTTAAAACATTGCTCTAAGTTCAGTCGTAAATATCGTAAGGACTCGACTTAGATATAGACAAATGGCTGATAACTTAATGGGAATGTGTGAACTGGGAGGAGTCTTAACAAAGTGTCAACAAGTTCAATTAAACGACAAACAACTACATGAATTTAACCATAATTTAAAGAGGCAGAGAGCCGAGATTGCTTGACTTTTGATACGATGTTACCTGAACACAAATATTTACAGTCATAGCCATACTTATCTAAGCACATAAAATCACGTATACGCAAGCGGCACGAATGACAACCTTTGAAAAGTCAAAATAGCCTATTAAAAGTACCAACAATCGATTTGATTTATTTCCGAGTATATAAGGATAATTATAGCAATCAAAATAAACAATTAAGATAATTTTGATAACTCTAACATATTTTCTAATTCACTTAGGGGTCGAAGTAGACATAGCGATGCGGTATAAAAAGAGTTAACAATTCACAGGATCAATTACTATATGCTTTCTTTACAGTTTTGAGTAGTAAATATATAGTTTTAAATTATTTAGTTGTTGAATGCCGCACTAAAGGTAGCTGTAATTGTGTAGTGTACTTGAATAAATACATTAATATATTTATTTTAAAAAGAGATCATTTTATTTTCTTGCAAACTTTTTTAATGTGTTTTACGAGAAATCGAATTATATCTCTGTTAAGATACTTGCAACTCCAATTTGCCGGGCTCGCAGTGGCGAGGTGATGCGACAGCAATTGCAATGTAATGTGATTTGAGTATTTGTAGCTGAACATCAACGTCATCAGAAATGGCCACAGCAACTTGCCACAACCGCAGAGTAGCAGCCGCTTTTGCCTTTGCCTCTTACGCATCAATGCAAATGTCAAAGCAATCAATGCATGACCATGACGTCGAGGGAAGGTGGAATGGGAATGAGAATGAAAATGAAAGCGAGGGTTGATGGAGTAGTTGCGTCAGACAGTATGTGAAATTGAATGGCGTCAACAGTCAACCCAAAGTAAAACCAAAGCCAAGTACATAGCTAAGCCCCATAACAGTACACCTTGAGGCACGCACAAGCTCTTAGGGCTGTGTGTGTGTGTGTGTATACATATTTGGATGTATATGTAGACATGTATATAGAGAGATTTGTTCACTCACGATTAGTTGACGCTGGCGTACACAGTTTCCGCGCCATTTGCTGTCACTTCGCCAGTTTGCACATCGTCAGGCACGAGGATGACGTCGACATCGACGGTTGCCTGCCAAGTTCGCTCATGCAGCACTCGAGCATGCTATTTTTTCTCCCTCCTCTCTCTCTCTCTCGCTCTCTCTCGCTCTCTCTGTCTGTCTCTGTAGTACACCCCCGCGGTGCGTCAACAGGATCTTAGTTCTTCCTTTTGCTAATGGTAACTGGAAATGGAAGCGACTGCGGCAACAACGTTGATTGCCGTTTGTTGCTCTTGGTTTGTGCCCAATCTTATTATTGTAGTTGTTGCCGTTGTTGTTGTTGCTGTTGCTGCTTTCCTTGCTGTTGACGTTTGCGTTGGCGCCAATGTTGCCAATTTTGTTTGCCCTTTTTTTACTGTATTTTGGTTGTCTCACTGCAATTTTACGTGCTGTTGGCCATGATAATCGTAATACTATTGACAATGTTGATGCTCAATATTGTGCCCAAACATGGCCTATAAATTATCAGCTACTTGGCTGCACACGTGTCAAGAGCAGCTGCCTTGGATTTCGACTTGCTTATCAATTTAAGCCAAGTCAATGGCCAATGGCTTAAATGCATCTACTTGAGTGCAATGTTTTTAGTCAAAAAAAGGCTTCATTGTTTGTTGTCCTTCGACTACTTTAACACTGTTGGGTGCCAACCAATTTAACCAACGACAATTGCACTTGAGCCTCAGACTGGGTTATAAACTGCCTTGGCCAGTAACTGGATCTGTGTCTGTGTCTGAGGCTGAGTCTGGGCCTGAACCGTAGCCAATCACACTGATTGTGAAATGCAATTTGGCTTTCGCTTTTGTCTTGCAACATGCAATTGAATTCCCCAAATTAGCAGCGCGCCATAAAGAGATGTGGCAGCATTCAATCCACTTCAATTCCATTGACTGCCCTCAGCCAATATTGTCTTTTTCTGATCCATTTCGACAGCTTTAAGTCTCCATCTAAGATTTCTTTATGTGCTGTAAACAGTGACTGCCATACTGGACTTTCGGAGAGTTCAGATTGCCATAACTTTGTTAGAACTGAGCCGGTTTTCAACCAAAAGTTCGTTGTGATTATGGTTTGCCCTTTGAATTCATCATAAATTTATTTCGAAATAACATTTCAATAATTTTGTAATAAAAAACCCGCTTTGCAAAATTTATCAAAAAAATGACATTCCTTAAAAAAAGAAAAGTATATACGTAAATTTGTAATAAAATGGTTTTTAAAGTAGAAATGTTTTAAGCCAATTAATAATTACTCATCATTTCATTATTGATATGAAGATTAACCCATGTAACAATTCGCTTTAACAATTAATTTTTTGTTCACTCTGATAAATGTATTTTATAAAGAAACATGACAAAAGAAACTAAATAAATATTGTTGCTATTCAAACAAAATGGATACATGTATCTAGTTCTTTTTATCACAAATCAGGGACGCTGCTGTATTAATCATGCCTTTTACACTGTACGTCACTGTAAACACTGACGGCAATTTCTTAAAGCTACATATTAAAGGAACGAAACTGCTCTTTTCTCCGGCTACACAATCATAATACCTTTTTTTTAGCATTCTCAGTAGTTACAGGGTATAATGCGCGGCATGAATTGCATTTATTGTGGACAAAGGGGGAACGGCAAAGTAAGCGAGGGGAAGTTAAGTCGCGGGTACTGAGAACTTGCACAATTGCGCGCAAATAATTGAAGTAGACTTTGTTGTTGCTGCTGTTGTCGTTGTTGTTCTTGGCGCTTTGCGGTTGTCGTCGACGGCATGTGGCTTTAGATTGTGGTATATGAGTGGAAATGTGTGTGTGCGTGCGTGTGTGTGTGTGTTGTGCAACAACAGCTCTAGTATACTAGTAGCCCAGTAGTTGGTCTGGCCAAAAGCACTCTTGGTTGGGACTTGTGTACATATATAGCTGCTGCGGTTCTTAAACTTGATTGATTTCAAGTGCGCTTTAAAGTCACGTTGTAGACGTCTTAACATACACCCACACACACACACATACATACACATACTGGCAGTAATTTCCAGTGCCTTTAATGGTACTTATAAATCAAGGAGCCGTAATTGTCCATTACTCGCCAGTAATTTCACATTTCTTAGCATATTGCATTAGCATTGAGACTGGACCTAGGCAACATGATAATATCTCCGCCTCACTTTCGTTCAATTATAACCCAACTAAGGCATTTAAAAGGAGGTGTGGACATAGACACGCCCATTACCAACACATACACACACCAACACACACATATAGTAAGTGCAAAAGTTTTGCTATTATTAAGAGCATCGCCTCATTGTCGGTTTTGTTGGACCCTGGCGACTGCTATTCCATTCCATTCACAACAAACTAATGCTATGTGTAGACACATTCACACACACACACACATAATAACAGACAAACACACACACCCACAGCCACACAAAATAAAACACAATATATGCTAGACAACTTTGTTCATATTTTTAGTGTCAGGAGTACAATAATTACGTTCATTGACTTTGCTAAGTAGCCAACTTTGTGTTAATGTCATTTAGCCATAAAAGCCCCAGAGAGTGTGACCAGACTCTGGGCATATTTTTGCATATTTACATAATTGAATCAACGCCCTTAATAAATGTATGACATTAAATTATAAAACTTAATAAAGTTTGTAGTTGTATAATTATTAAACTAGCTATCCATTTATGTTAGAAAAAGAATTGAAACGATTTAAAATAAGGTTCTATTTGCTGCTTCACTGAGTAACCAAACTTTAAGTTTGCTTAACTTTAACAAAAATAAATTGATCATGATTTGATCTATAGTTAATATATTTTAAATTAAAAAGGTATCATGATTTCATTGATAAACTTATGCTTGAAATACAAATTGATTATAAGTAGCTTTTATGGTTTTTAGGAATGTTAGCTTTCTAATTCCTAATTCAACAATTTGTAAAGTTAGCTTTGAAAAAAGCTGTTTAAATCTATAGCTCATATTTTCCTATTCTATTTTACACCCATCTTACTTGCTTCTTGACGTCACATTCATTCATCAAAGTAACACTAGTCTCTCACGTAATATATATTTTTAGTACTTGGCATTTGCAAACAATTTAATTAGCAAGAACTATAAAACAAGTAGCTCTAATTTTCTTTACCTGTCTTACTCATTGTCTACTTGTTCCTGTCTCGCTCGCTTGCTCATTCATTCATCAAATTAGAACAAAGTCTTTAAACTACTTATACTGACTATTGGCGTTTTCTAACAATTTAATTAGTAAGAATTATGAAACAAGTATTATCTCTCTTATTTTCTACCTCTCTCTCTCTCTATCTTTGCAGTAATATTTTTTCAGTGCGTCATTTAGCAAAAACAAGCACAAGCAAAAGGAAAAGGAAAACAAGAAACGAAATCCAGAGCCAACAAAAGTCAACAATTGCACGCACACTCTATTGATTTTGTTAGTTATTTTTGAATTGCTAATACGCCATGTAGTACGTTTATTTCATTATTTAATAGGAAAACATTGATTTTTTTTTGGCAGCAGCAATGTCAATATCAAAGGCAAAGCCAATGGGGAAGCCCTAGAAAAGCCATTGCCAGCAAATTGTTTAGGCTCTAAAATATATATGCAACACTAGACGTGTGTTCAGCTAATTGAATTTGCTGAGCTCCATGCAATGTCAGGTATAAATGACGGATTGTCGTTGGCCGCTAATTGAAAACGACGCGAACACCGCACCGCGGCGTACTATTAATTTTCTTAAAAAAACAAAAGCTACAAGGAAACAGCTCGCGAAACGATATTTTTTCGGAATATTTCTAAACGAATTTTTAAATAATTTAAAGCGATAACTCAATAGCAAAATGGTGGTCAATTTCAAGGTGTTTAAAAAATGTTCGCCGAACAACATGATCACGCTGTACATGAATCGGCGTGAATTTGTGGATTCGGTGACACAAGTGGAGCCCATTGGTAGGTCTTCAGGAATGCTACTTAAATGATATATTGTGGTTGGGACTTTAAAGTGAACAGTAAACATAAATAAAACTATTGCAGAGTCAAGTAAAGGCCATTTGAGCAATTTTAAAAAGTATTTTACATATCAATTGGTTAAATATTAAAATTTTTACTAGGCTTAAGTGTGTTATTAAGATGAAGAAAGATTAAGATGAGAATGAGAATAGTAAGGGGTCAAGGGCCTCCATAGCCGTTAGAAGTCAGTAAATAAATAAATAATTAGATCAATACTTGTCTGAATAATAATTTGAATTTAAGATTAGCCTGAGCTTTAAGATATATACTAATTACCCCGTGATTGATATGGCTCTATCAAATGTCTCAATATTTTAACTGAAATACACCTTGTCTCAGGAAATAATTATGTTCATTCCGAATAAATATATTTAAACTCATGGAATCCAAAACCGGAAGTCATAGCAACTGCTTATGATGTCGTCAAGCAGTAGATTAAGCAATAATGTTCCTCTAAGTTAATCGGTCTGATTGCAAGGCTCTAATGAAATTAGAGCTTAATTTATGCAGACCCAGAGAGAGTGAGAGACAATCTATGGGAACCAGTTATATAGGCCACAAAGCTGCTTATTAGTTACGTGTTAATTGGCCAAGCGTGGAATATGGCCAAGACACGTGTCTAGCCACTGGGCTGCGATTGAGATTGCAGCTCAGACTGTGACTATGACTGTGAATGTAGTGTTTGGTCCAATTAATTTTGCTGGCTATTTACAGATGGCATCATTGTGCTGGACGATGATTACGTGCGACAGAATCGCAAGATTTTTGTTCAACTCGTTTGCAACTTCCGTTATGGCCGCGAGGACGATGAAATGATCGGATTGCGTTTCCAGAAGGAGTTGACGCTCGTTTCGCAACAGGTTTGCCCGCAGCAAAAGCAGGACATACAGCTGACTAAGATGCAGGAGCGTTTGCTTAAGAAACTTGGCTCAAATGCCTTCCCCTTCGTTATGCAAATGCCAACAAGCTCCCCGGCTTCAGTGGTATTGCAGCAAAAGGCCAGCGATGAGAGTCAACCTTGTGGTGTGCAATACTTTGTGAAGATCTTCACAGGCGACAGTGATTGCGATCGTTCACATCGTCGCAGTACCATTAATTTGGGTATACGCAAAGTACAGTATGCACCCACTAAGCAAGGCTTGCAGCCCTGCACAGTGGTACGCAAGGACTTCCTGTTGTCGCCCGGTGAACTCGAATTGGAGGTGACCCTTGACAAGCAGCTGTATCATCATGGCGAAAAGATATCCGTCAACATTTGTGTGCGTAACAACTCCAACAAGGTGGTCAAGAAAATAAAGGCCATGGTGCAACAAGGTGTCGATGTGGTGCTCTTCCAAAATGGACAATTCCGCAATACGATTGCCTTTATGGAGACCAGCGAGGGTTGCCCATTGAATCCTGGCTCCAGTCTGCAGAAGGTCATGTATCTGGTGCCTACATTGGTGGCTAACTGTGATCGGGCTGGCATTGCAGTTGAGGGTGACATTAAGCGCAAGGATACTGCGCTGGCCTCCACCACACTGTAAGTTGACGAAAATAAGCAAATAAGCAGAAAATTTAACGATACAGAAAAAATATGGTATTTAAAACTAGTGCAGACCACATTCCCTATCCTGTATATACTATACATATAAATATTCATTTCAATTATTTATGTACTATTATTTTTAAATACTTAATTGTCTTGTAATATTAAAAAGAAGTATTATTATTAATGTGATTACTATTCCAATTTTTATTTAACATTTAATTTTAAATTTAATTTAATTGTAACTCATACAATTTTACAACTACTAACTTCCATTTCCAATCAATATTATCTGTTTTTTGTAATTGAATATTATAGGATTGCCAGTCAGGATGCTCGTGATGCCTTTGGCATTATTGTTTCCTATGCGGTCAAGGTGAAACTCTTTCTGGGTGCTTTGGGTGGCGAACTCTGCGCTGAGTTGCCTTTCATACTCATGCACCCAAAGGTGAGTCTATTTTTAAATTGCAAGCCATTTCTTTCACTCACTCCATCTTTCTCTCTCTCTCTCTCTCTCTCTCTCTGTCCCTTTCACTGTCTCTGCTTACAGCCCAGCCGCAAGGCTCAATTGGAAACTGAGTGCTCCGTGGAAGCTTAAACAGAATTTGTTACCTCAATACAGAGTGCATAATATATTTATACAAAATGTTTTAATCAAAGTGTTATGAAACAAAAATCCAAAGCTGATGTTGCTGAAATGTTCTGAACTGCAGTCGTCGTACTTTTCTTATAACAAATCTATTTTCAAACTATATCAAAATATGTGTGTATGTGTATTATAAACGCTAAACAATTTATGTAAAAGTAAATTGAAAATTATTAAAAAAAAAAAGTCATGGGAATTAAAAGCTATATTTCAATGTGTTTTAAGAGCAATTATTATCGTAGAAATTAAAACTATTTCTAGAATCTGGTGGCTAATAAATACAATGCACTAATTAATTTCAATTTCGACGCATGCTGCATTATGTACAATTTTACCACAGATACCACAGGATGTACAAGACCCCATCTGAGGCATAAGATTATGCATTTATTCAAGTGCGTTGGAGCAACCAAATGTTGCATGTTGGTTGGGTTTAATATGCCTACCACACTTTGGACTCCGAAGGGAAAATCAATATGTTGTGTGCTAATCGTACCGTTTACTTTTGTGGCTTACTAATTTCAATTAATTCTAGCCCCAAGGCATATTTACAGTGTCTGCTAGAATTAATATTCGTACATACTAAGTGCATAATGCATTCCGTATACGTAATGAACTAAACACATATTGCTTAAATGTGGCTGAATATTCCTGAATTGAATTTGATTACTCACATAGCGATTGCAAACATAATAAGTCGAAAGATCAAAGTAAGTATATTTAAATGTGGGAAACATCAGTCTAATATTTTGGTTAAGTGTAAATTTAATCTATAAGGTATTCCACATATTTGAATCTAACTAATTACATGCCACTACTACTTATTAATAAACAAGTGTAAAGTACTTACTTGAAGATTCCATAATTAGCCTCAACAATTTTGATATGACTATTAACAGCACTTGAATGCTATGTAATAGACTAAGTACATTTTCATTTATGGATCCGATAGAAGAATATTAATTTGTCAGATAAGATTAGGCTATCTTTCTCAGACGAGCTAACAAACTGCAATAGATTATCTTAGTGGAAACAGAAGTTAAGGCACAAGGAAAAAATAATTAGCCCCACTTATAGTGTAAACTCTAAAGCCAGACAAATGAAAATAAGAGATAACGTTGAATAGATTAATAGACACTAAACAGTAAATAAATTAACTATTAACAGTTGATTAGTATTAAATCATGCTGTGGGTAGTAGTCATTATAATGCAAAGAACGAATAATAGATACTATAGCTTTGCAATTAAATTCTTTAGCTGATAGCCCGCCACAAAGTTTTCCAGCTTTTAAATTAAATTTGCAAAGCTGTAAATACTTATTATGGATATTTAAACTAAATGATAAGCCAGAGTTCAATGTTCAAAGCGTAGCTCAGTTTTTTCATATAACCATTGTAATATATCTTTGTAAATTTACATCATTATTTTTTAATGTAT
Source organism: Drosophila putrida (assembly GCA_037043535.1). NCBI lineage: Eukaryota > Metazoa > Arthropoda > Insecta > Diptera > Drosophilidae > Drosophila > Drosophila putrida. The sequence continues at coordinate 991,708 of JBAMBI010000465.1, forward strand.
ATATATATTGGTGCTCTAAAAATTATTTCCCAATACTCACTTCCAAGACATAATCAAAGCTGAAAAATTGACTAAGCACTTTCGTTTATTAATTTTGGAAATGTTTGTTAAGTACATAGTGTATGTGAATTGTTACTAGGTAATTTCCAATAATTTTTATAATCACTTGATTGATAAGATGTAAAACCTTGGAACGCTATCAGTCTCTCAAACCGTATTAAGTGCATTGTGCATATTTGTAGGGAAACTACTTATACGAAGCCATAAGCTTTTGATAATAATGCTAAATTGATAACTAAGTAAGTATACGACCAGATGGCGTTCGTAATGATTGAGAAAAATAAACAAAGCAAAGTAAAGTAAAACAAAGAAAAGAAAACGAATTAAAACGATTATCGCATTGGAAACGAATAAAATCCATACCGATTAAATATAAATGGGTTAGTTAGCTACTGTGACAGTCTAGGGAACTGACGTTTCATAAAATGTGCTGCCGTTGCTGTGGTGTGACCCAACAAAAGGTATGGGTTTTTGGCATAGGAACACTCTGTGTGGTATCCGGTCTTTTGACTGTAATTTGCTGGCCCAGCTTTATAGATAAAATGATTTTCAAGGTGCGTAGAGATGTGATTATTAATGTAAATTTAGTTATTAAGAGGCTTCGACTCTACTTAGACTTTACCGCTGACTCCCTCCTCAAATACCTATGACAAATGGATAGAGTTGCCTATACCTGTGTATATGAGAATGTTTCTGTGGAACTGGACGAATCCTGAGGATGTGGTGCTACGTGGTGCGAAGCCAAACTTTAAACAACTTGGCCCCTATACATATCGGGAGGAACGCCTGAAAATGGACGTAGAATGGCATGAGAACAATACTGTAACTTTTAAGCCAAATCGTACTTGGTTCTGGGAGGAGGAACTTTCCGTTGGCAGTCAAGATGACTTAATTACAGTACCTCACTTGCCATCTTTAGTAAGTTTTCATAAGCAATATACGCTCAGGAATTAAGAAAAATACCCTTTCTATTAGGCAGCAGCGGCCAGCATGCGTCACAGTCCAAAGATTATCAAAATGTTTTTCAACACCGCACTCAATGAAAATGGTGGTGCTCTTTACGTAACGCACACGGCCAGAGAATGGCTTTTCGATGGCTTCTACGATGAGTTTTTGCATTATGCAATGAGCTTAAACAATCCATTTGCACCACCCATAGAGACGGATCAATTTGCTTGGTTCCTCAATCGCAATACTTCAAAGGATTTCGAAGGATCTTTCACGGTGCATACAGGTGTTGGGGATCTAAAGGAAATGGGTGAAATCAAATTCTGGAATGGAGTGAATCATACGGGTTGGTATGAAGGCGAGTGTGGACGTCTTAATGGAAGTACGACGGATTTGTTTGTGCCCAATGAGCCGTTAGAAAAAGCCTTGACCATCTACATTACCGACTGTCGTCGCATTATCAATTTGGAATTTTCGGGCCAGAGCTATGAGATTGAAGGCATAAAGGGCTGGAAATATGAAATTACACCAAATACCTTTGACAATGGACAACGCAATCCAGATATGAAGTGTTATTGTCCAGTTGAGAGGCAACAGAAGAATGATTGCCCCGCCTCCGGTGCCACAGATCTGGGACCCAGTGCCGATGGGGTCCCAATGTATTTGTCTGCCGACCATTTCATGTATGCCGATGAAAGTTATGCCAGTACAATCACTGGCTACGAGCCCAACTATGAACGTGACAATTTCTTTATTATCATGGAACGCAAACTAGGCGTACCACTTCAAGTCAATGCAGCCGTCATGGTCTCATTGTTCATCGAGGAGGACGAGGACATCGAGTAAGTCAGAGACTTGCTCAACAAACTTGACCATTACTAATATTACTTTAATATACAGCATACTGAAAGGCCTTCCCAGCTTTTATGCCCCACTCTTTACTTCTGCAAGTCAAGCCGTCATTAACAAGGAGCTGGCATCCGAGCTAAAGGTCTGTCTAATCCAAGTCCAAGTCTATTGCAATTTATTTATTACATATTTCTTATAGCTGGCACTAAATCTACCTGCAATTGGATTTTATACTGGAGTGGGTTTTCTCTGTATTGGTTGCATCCTCATCATTGTTGGCATTGTTCTCACAGTAAAACGCAAATGGCATGGACAGTCAGAGGCTGATAGAGCAGCTCTTATCGGCCAGGAGAACATCACTGACCCAAATAAACCAGAAGAGTAATGCATCCAGCAAATAAAAGCAGATACAAAGTGCTATAAAGTGATTATAGATTGTGATTCATTAATTCTTATAGATTAAACTATACTACAACTACATTTAAATGAAGATGATATGTATGAACAATTATTTTTACAACAAATGTATGTAGAAAGTAGAGTCTTTTTTTTTATCTAACTATAAACAATTTGAAGTTATTTATGTTTGTTTTTATTTGGCTTTCAATGTGGCTCTGATTGCTGGAATTTTAAAAGCTTAAATATATCTAACATTCTTTAATTTATTGCTTAGCAGCTATATAAAATAGCTTTTGAGAAAATTCTGTTACTTTCTGATTTTTTAGACATTTATACTATATGTATATGTATAAAATAGGCAAATAACAATATGCAATACATCTCAAGGTCACTTTTATTTGTTTTGTTAAAGTAATTTTCTTAATGAACTGCCATTCTTTAGAAAGATTATGCCTACTTATCTGTATATGCATTTAAAGAATATATAATATATTAATCGATAGCACTTTCTATTAACCGATATGAAAGAACTTGAAGCTCTTTTGGCAGCATTGAAATGATCCACATTTCCAGTTTAAGCTGTCACAACTACAATTTCAAGTTTACCTAAAACATTCCCATCAAAACTACAATCTAATCGATTCATAATTATAATTACGAATTAAACTATTTGCATATGACGAAATTTTCGTCAAAGTGAAAACGATTAGCCCAATCCAAAGAAAATCATACCCCCAGTTATAGAATCACAATCTAATCTGAGTATATGTTTCAAGATTTCACTCTCTATAAAACAATACCTACTGCTGAGTTTATTCATCAGTCGACATTGTGCTTGCAAAATGTGTTGTAATTGCTGTAGTGTTCGACAACAAAAGATCTGGGTATTTGGCCTGTCCGGCCTATTGTTGATTGTGGGCATTGTGTTGCTTTCGGCCTGGCCCAGTCTGTTCCGGCATTGGATGCGTAGTATTTTGCCATTGGCGCCGAATTCGTTTATTTACAATAAATGGGTGACCACACCGACTCCTATCTACACGTCCTTCTATTTGTTCAACTGGACTAATCCACATGATTTGAATAATCCAAATGTAAAGCCGAATTTTGAACAAATCGGACCGTATACCTTCAGTGATTATAAGACAAAGGAGGATCTGCTGTGGGAGCAACCGAAGGTAACCTATTACGGTCGCCGTGTCTTTCACTTTCTTCCAGAGCTGTCAGATGGTAGATTAGATGACGTCATCATTACACCGCCATTTCCCACCGTGGTGAGTATTAAATGAAAGTGAATTCCATTTCATAATTGCAAAGTGTTTTATAATTGAATTCAACCAAAGGCAGTTTCTTTAAATAAACAGTTGCAAAATTTAAATAAATAATGTTATTTTGAATTAAAAAATTACAAAAGAAAAAACATTATCTCAAAGTAAAAGGTTAAGTGAAAGATGAATTAATTTTATCTTGATCCTGTTAATCTTTTTCTATAGACGGCTGCAAGTTTTGTCCGCAAATATCGTCGTCCATTCCGCAAAATTATAAACTTTGTGCTTAACCGAGAAGGTGGTGGCACATATATGAAATACACTGCAGGAGAATGGATCTTTGATGGCTTCGAGGATAGACTTTTCGACTTTGTAGAGAAGCTACATTCACCTCTATTACCCATATACAGTGATCACTTTGGCTGGTTCTATCAAAGGAACAACTCAAAGACAGCCGAAGGAAGCTTTACAATCCACACAGGACGCGGAGATCTCAGTCAGATGGGTGAACTGCAAATGTGGAATGGTTCGGCACATACTGGATATTATCAGGGGGAATGTGGAAAGGTCAATGGCAGCACTGGCGAATTGTGGGCTTTGGATCGACAGTATGACGAGACAATTTCCATATTTTTAAAAGATGCGGCACGTTTCATCAATCTGTATACCGTGTCGAATGTGACGATGCATGGCATTGATGCCTGGAGGTATGAAACGACAGAACTAAGCTTTGATAACGGTCAACTGAATCCAGATACGAAATGTTTTTGTGTTGCCCATCGGCAATGTCCATTGAATGGTGTGGTCGATTATTCGCCAGCTGCATACAATGGACCCATTTATATGTCACATCCGCATTTCTATATGACAGATGCATCGTATAGGGAAAATACAACAGGCCTGCAGCCGGATGCCCTAAAGCATGGCATGCATATCATAATGGAGCCAACACTATCCGTACCCATCAGTCTTAAAGGACAAGTTATGATTAGTTTGTTGGTTAAACGCGAAGACGATATTGAGTAAGTAATTAGGGTATCTGAAAACCTTTACTTTTACTTATTAGTATGTATCTTTTCAGCTATCTCAAGGATATCGCTTTTGATCATTATGCGCCACTTTTTGTGATTCAAATAAAATCTGAGCTGGACGATCAGTTACTCAGTTTACTCAAGGTGAATTACAGACAACTTCCACTAACTACAGCCATTAACTTTTCTCAATTACAGCTCGCTTTGAATGCGGCACAAATAGGCCAATTTGTTGGTCTTGGCTTGCTTTTAATTGGCCTTGCAATGCTCATTGTGGGCGTGGTCGTGACCAAAAAACATAAATGGCACAATGAAACACAAATCATACTTCAAGATCGTACTACCTCAAGCAACAGATGATTATTGTTTGTAAATTTAAGGTGTTTTCGGTTGATAAGAAATTGTTATGTGTTGTGTTATTTTTGGTATGTATTTTCGGCATTTGATTATCTGAAGTACGCCGTAAAACCAAAATTCTTTGCCGTGACACATACAACCTATACAAATTGGCGTGCTGCTGGATTATCCAATTTGGCCTGCAGGTGTTGGATGTTCGGTGTTGTTGTTGTTGTTGGCCAGCTGAGCTCGTCTAGAATTACACAAAATTATGGCCTCTCAGATATGCTAAATTTATTAATATGTTAATAATTGTTATTGTTCATTTTTTCCCATTGCTCTTTTGTTGTGCCTGGTGCTGGTGGCAGCAACAACAAAAACCTTGAGCACGTAAGCTGCATACTTTACGGCGTACGAACTCTTTCACCTACATATAAACACACACACAAACACACACAAACACACACAAACACACACACGCACACACATCTAGCCAAATTGCTAACTGGAAATTTGAAAAATGCCAACAGAATATTATAAGCGACTAATTTATATGCGACTGGCACGCAAACTTACGTTTTGCACACACATTGTTGTCGAAGAATTGCAGAGCAGCAGGTCCTGCCGTCCTGCCGTCCTGCGGTCCTGCTCCAAAAGACGTTCAGGATGTGGGTGGGACCAAAAAGTTATACAATGTATGAAAATATGAAAATTATATGCCAGCAAGTATGTGTTGGCCATAACTTTAATAAATACACATAAGTTATGATTAAGAGCTGCCACCATTTTGCTCTTAAGATATTCCAAGTTATTTTTAAAAAGGATTTAAGTATCATAAATCCTACACTAGGTTAATATTTGCTTGTGCGAAATTGAAAGTGCAATCTATATTAAAACAAAAGCACTTTAACAAGCTTATTCATGACAACGTTTGTATTAAAATATAAAATAGAAGAAACGTTATAGAAACTTAAACATATTTTTTTTCAATTCCGTTTAGAATACAATATAACAACTAATATATAAATGTGTCCAGGACTTTTCAAATATTTAATTTTACTAAATATATATAGTATTTATTTCGACAATTTAGTTCTAGCTACGCATTTTCAATTATTCATTTTATGTACATTTATTTAGACACAAAACTATTTACTGACTCGAATGCTTATGCCTGCATATTTGGTAGTTCAATATATTTTAACATACAACAGAGCACATATTGTGGCAAATGGCTTGACAAATATGCATGGAATACAAAACTGATTTACATTCATTCATTTTGTACAAAATGCAACTTTGTTAGATTCAGTCGAGAGAAATTTAGAGCTGACTGTATCAAATAAATTTGGTTTATTTTGCGGGCTTCCCTTTTTTTATTTCGATTAAAATTTGTTTATTCTTTTTGATGAACGTTTTCAGACAGCATTTGATTTATTTGCGAAACAATGCATTTTTATTAAGTTTTATGAACTCCAAAATTTAAATGGTTTAAAACTCCTCTAGCATGTTTTTAGGATTACAATATTATTATTTCTTAATCCTATTCACTACGTACATGTTTTTCTAACACTCGCACCTGACACATTCTGTTTTATTTTCAACAGCTTTTTATATCTGCATATAAACTTGTTATGTTCAAGAATTTGATTCGTGTCCACTTTTCACCAAGGACGTGACCCGAAACGGGCAGCTGTCCGAGGAATTTTTAATGAAATATTTTTAAAATACCGCATAGTGTAAAAATGTGGAGGAAAAAAATAAATACAGGATGACTACCTCAGCTACAGCAGCTAGCATTGTACACAGGTTGACCAAGTCCTCAACTGACAAGAGACTGACGTATTCAAATATTTACGTAGGATGAAGTAAGGTATACCTAATATCTGTTGAAGTTTGCAACATCTGTAGGTGGAACTTTCTGATATTAAAATTCTAAAATTTTTTATAATGATTTTTACATACTTTTACTCAACTATAAACATATTTTCAAACATTTCAATTACCTTTCGAAAGTAAATAAGATTATTAAAGATTAAAGATTTTTGAATAAATATAATATTGAACTTAGCCGTTTTTTTTTTAACTTCCTATTACACAAAGTGTATTAAAGATTCGACTACATTATTTTCTCATTCATAACATTATTTTTAGCCTAGAATTTTTTCCTTTGTTTTTTTTTGTGGGTTCGTGCAACAGATCGAGCCACTGACCGACTTCATTATTTGACTTTATCCCCAGAGCCAACAAAAAAAAAAGGCACAAAAATATTTGTAAACTTGTATGTGTTTATGTGTTTGTAGTTATACTAGTAAATAGACTTGAAGAAGTGTGTGTGAGGCAATTTTCATACATAAGCCAAATAGCATTGTTGTTGCCTTTGTTGGTCCATTTGGACTGTTGTCCGTTTATGTCGCGAAAACTTTGGTGTCCTAATCTGCTGCCTGACTTGCATACTAATTTGTTTGCTTTTGGAGCACTTCTAGACCGCTGCCTCACCGCTCTGTCCTCAATAGTATCTCTAACTGGGACTGACTCTTTTTAGATGCTTTCTTTGCCGTCTTTATGGTCTCTCGCTCTCTCGTTTTGTTGACAACCCATAGATTATGTTGTTGGCTTTGGCTTTTGTGTGTCGTTGTCCAAAAGCCGAAAGCATGTTTCGGCTGAGTGTATATACTATGGGTGTGTGTGTGTGTGTGTTTTTCTGTGTGTGAAAGCTCTCAGTGTCATGTTCACTCGGCTTATGCACTGAGTTTGGTTTCGTCCTCTAGTATCCTGTACTGCCCCATCGTATCCAGTTCTGTCTGTCGACTCCATTGGTTGCTTTGTTTTGTTTGCTTTGGCTGGCAGCCTCCGTCTATAAAACCTTGTTTAGCTGCTTAATTTTTCCCTTTGTCATGTTGACAGCCCTTCGACAGTGTCTCCCTTTTTTTTTGGGGTTCTTTGCTTGTGCTGGATTCATTTGGCCTGCTTCATTTTGCGCACAATTTAATGTTATTTAATTGGCATTTAAGTTTATGAAAATGTTTGTGTTTTGGCTACAGGCCGACAGACTCCGACACAACCTCTCAAATAATAATAATGTCGAGGTCAGTTTTTATCTAACGGTCGCGCGTGTATTTTTTGTATGTTTTCTTTTTTCTTTTTGTCATGTTTGTCCTTGAACCTTAAATGGCTAAGGGTTTTTCTATGTGTGAATTGGTTGTTGAAATAAGAATTAGAGAATTCTTTTTTATCGTTAATTGAGTTTAAATATAAGAAAAAGACAATACGGATAATGATTTATTTGTTCATTTACTATCTTCTGTTTTATTTATATAAATCCTTAGTCCAACTCATTTTTAAACTGTTTCTCCACCAATTTGAAAAGTATGCAACACTTTTCAAAACTAAATTTAGCTGAACAAACTATTAAATAAATCGACCTGAAGTTAATTTGCAGTGACATTTTGACTACAATGTTAACCGCAATATGTTGCAATATTTTACAAGGACTAATCCTTTTTTTGCACATTTTTTTATATGCTGATGCTCACTCCTTTCGGATATTTATGGTGCAATTTTCTATGCGTTGTGCAGTCGCGATGCCTACAAATTTTATACGCGCCCAAATTGCATTGGCCTTTGGCGTCCAGCAGGCGTTACAAAGTTGACAGCACCACAGGATGTACAGTCAAAAATAGCAAAAAGAAAATATGCAAAAAAGTTAACATGGCCCACAACAACATAGGCTACAGTTCACTGAAAATATTCGCGGAATTTAAAAATTCAATTTGAAAATGCAACGCAAAATGTTTGGAGCACGTGTTTTTTATACCGTCCCGGAAAAAATGCTCCGAATAATATTTTTTTTTATGAATAAAATTGGAAATTACTGAACGGTCATACACATGGGACAGCCAAACAAAATTGTTCAGTTTCTATTTAGATTTTGATTTGGAAATAGTTGTTGGAAACTTAACAAATATCTGCTAGTACAAGTGCTCGTAAAAATGTTGTCAACTTTATAATAAATATTTTTTAATTATTTTCAAAGCGACGAACAAAAGCAAATGTTAATACAACAACTTTGTTGACGTGTCAAAATGATTATGTATTAATTTATGTCTGTTTGTGCGGCTGTTTTTGGTTGGGTTTTAGTTTGTCGAGAGAAGAGCAGAAGGAAATGCTAAAATGGTGTAATTAAAACTGCGCTCGGATAACAATCATTATTCAGCTGCTGCTGGCTGTAATGGGAGTTTTCATTTGGTCAGCAGAATATTACGCATACGTCATGTGAGCGACGAAGTGTGTTTTAATTGCCATTGCGTGCTTTTATGAAGTGCTCGTAAAATATCTGACATGAAGTTAGCTTCTGCTTTGCATCGTAAATTGCAAAATTGTTTTTCATGAAATCCAAAATATCTGTGCTAAAACTTGACAGCATCAACTTCGCTGGCAAACCCGAAATATACAATAATTAACCATGACTGAAACTTAAACTCGCTGTCTCTTTCTTGATGTCTGACTGTCACGTTGCCAAAAAGCTGCAATGAAATCGAAAGTCCAAAATTGCAGCACTCAAAACTACAACATTAACTGGGAAAATGCTTTTGCCGCAGTTGCTAGAAAAACAATTTGCCCAAGGATAGAAACATTAAAGGCATCCGAGAGGGCCGAAATGTATTCAAAAGGACAGTGTGTGTGTGTGCTATCGAGTAGCAAGAGAAGGACACTCGCAAGCTGCTGTTGCCCTTTGCTGACCATTATGCTCAAGAGTTGACTGCATAAATTGCTGGCAAGCTGTCGTTAGGCAAACGAGCTAAGGCTTAGCGCCTGAAAGTATTCAGCATATTGGACCTTGTTTGAGCATATGACTATGCATATTTGAATGGCAATTTCCTTGGCAGCAGCCAAGCCAACCCCCCGGTCATCGATGCAAACCCAATTTCATTGTGTTTACAGGCACTTTACAGTGTATCTAGAGTATCAGTCGCAGTATCAGAGCGCTTGTCTCTCGAGTATACGCATAATTGCATTTCGTATTCATTTCCAGGCCACCTGAACCTTGCCTTAGACATTATTTACATGCAAAAATATTGCAGATGTTAATGTACAGCTGTCGCCATTCGTTGAAATACCATACATTCTCTCATAACATTTCAATCAATTCAATCGCAAATTTCACTTCCGCATCCGTTTTCCGTAATTTATTGAACAACAACAACAACAGCGATGGATAGGCAAGAAATGCGTTTAACAATTTTCACGCTTAAACCACAGAATTTTGTTAAATTCACATTAAAAATACATGGGCAGCAAATTGGCAGCTGCAGCAGCATCAAAATGTCACTGCGAATTCCATGAATGCTTACGTATCCGCTTAACCAGTCATGTGGCACGGAAGTGCGACAAAAACGAGCTGCTGTTGATGAAGGACTAAAAGGCGAAGGAGAGGGATTTGCAGGGTGCAAAGTGCCAACATTGGCCAGGTGGATATTCATGTGATAACAGCGTTACACGACATTGCAATTATATATGTAAATATCCACATGCCACACGTTGTTGCAATACTCTGTTGCCCATGTTCTGTTGCAAACTGTTGCCGAAAAGGTAACAACATATCTATATCTCTCTCTGAATAACTGCGTATATATGCATTTATATGTGCTGACTGATCCAATGATTGATTAATAAATTTACTTTTGCCAAAAAAAGAAATCTTTAAAGTTTAAATAGGGGAATATCTGCAAATCTCTCTTAATTTTTACGTATATAAGTACATATGCTGACTGATCCAATGGTTGATTAACTAAGTATTCAAACCTATTTCATTTGAACGGCAAACTTTTATTCTAAACTAATCAATCATATTTCAGATATTTCTAATTAAAGCATATTTGAAGCCAAATCAACTTTGACATTATTGCAGTGACCTTATTACTTGACACACTTAAACAGCCTTCAAGTATTTTGCAGCCCACTTGAACGCCCCCTAAACAATTGTTGAAATGATTGGCTATTGAATATTGCAGATATGGTTGACATTGTGCCCAGTGTGTTCAATTAAGGCAACCGAGATGTCACAGTGGCTGCCAACTGACATTGTGTGCATAGTATAACATTTAATTATGCCAATTTCTAGTTTGGGTATTGCACATTGAATTACTTAATAATGCAGCTTGATTTTGGGCCTTTAATGTCCATTCATAGCTGTGATTGTGATTGACGGACTGTGTAGCTAATTTGAAAGCCCGTCTCGGATGCATTTGTCTGAGCATCGCTGGAGAAGTGAATGACAAAGGGCGGATATGCGATGAGTTTACTGCCAACCACCTGATTGCCACAATAATAAGTAGGCTGAAGTGCCGGATTGTTCGCCACATATGAGTTGGCAATTAGCAGATAGTCCATGGAACGTCCCAAGGTTTTCACTGTGCTATGGCAATCCTCATCGTATCCAGGACCAGACGCACTGCCGCTGGATTTAGATAACGAAAAGTGATCAAGGGTGTAGCTGTAAGAGGCAAATAAATTAAATGATTAATTAATTAGTAGTAAGACATTACAGTAGACACTTCAAAATTATAACCCTTTAAATTTAAGAAATTTCATAATTTGGGAGCAAAGCCCCTTTTTTTGTTGAAGCTGACATACTATACTTATAATATCGGGGAAAAATTTCTAAGAATTTAATAAAAATAGAATTCAAAATTTCTAATCTTAGATTCTCCAATATAACAATAGTAGTTACCTATCTATTAGGTAAAAGCTTAGATTTTAGCTGATTCGAGGTCTTATTATTTTTTCATTTAACACAAGATGCATTTTTCATTATTAGAAACTCAGTTTGTTGATTCCAAGTTTCTTACTATGAAACATTCGATAGTGTGTGAATTCAAGATTGTGAATCCTTTACAGTAACAACTTTTATCTCTTGTTAACTCACCTGATCTCCGTGTTGGCTGCACCTGCCACACAAATGGCATACCTCATATTGGGCATGTAAATGCCTCCAGCAAAGTTGAAGCTGGCAATGCCGCCAGTTGAGCTGCGATAGTATTGATCACAGCCAAGTGGCGCCAATAGTTCCAGATCAGCAGCAGATGGAGCAGTTAACGTCTGGATGAACTGGGCAGCTGGACCATTGCCAGAATTGCCACCGAATATTGTGCGTGGCAGAAGATTGCTGAGAAAGGGCAACAAAGTTCGCACTGTTGGCAACTGCGATGCGTTGGAGTCAGGTTTCTGTTTGGCCATGGCCAACGTATTCTGTGGACACTCCAGTTGGGTTAGCGTCAGCTGCCACGTCGACTGCGTCGAGTGGCTGCCAAGGCTGAAGTGCAACTTAAGTGTTTGACCCCGTTGCAGTTGCACGTACAAATGCTGTCCGTTGTTGCGGCCGCAGAGTTGAAAACGCTGCACTCGCAAAAAATCGACACACTCAAGCAGTTGGCTTGTGGCATTAAGGCGTGGCTGTGGCAGCTCCAAGCGTTCAATATCGATGCGTACTTGACAGACCTGTGAACTCCAAGCTGCCACCTCATACTGGCAGCTGTCCAACACGCTCAGCTCCCTTGCCACCGGACTGCGTATGACGATGCGCTTTTGCCTCAAACTGGATGCAGCATTACACTGCAGCTGACAGTCGACAGGAGCAAAGCTCAACATTAGCAACAGCAACGGTGGCAGCAACCAGAGCAGCTTCATTTTATTTTAGTTTTTTTTTTTTGCCAGGTAAGGAAAAAACCGTCGAAGCAGCTAAAGAGACAAGTTGATTTTATTTCAATATATAACCTTACATTGCTTTTTATGTGCTCTTCTATCGTCTATCAGTGAGATATCTTTTATTGATAACTGCCATTGACATTCCCCTGTTAGCAGAGATAACACATGTGTGATAATAAATTGTCTCTTACAGCATCTGGTACCATTTCTTTGGCATGTCAATGGCAACAGGTTGTCAAGTTGCGAAATGTGCTTAGACAACACATGACTCAGCAATGACTCATATGTTTTAAATCAACAGCAATAACAATCACAATAATAATAGTATCCAACTGACTATAGAAAAATAGTTTATGTGATTGTGTCAAGGATGAAATTTTGCTTCCCAACTCTCAATTCATTACCAATTTTCAAGATTTATAAAATTTAAACGATAAATTTGTATTGCACTTTTATTTATTTATTTATCAATGGTCATTTAGTTATTTCATTCTTTTATTCCTTATTTCTGGAGTCCGACAAAGTATAACTAAAGCAATAAATTTATTCTTTATTCCTTACATCCAAATCTCACTGATAACTTGTATTATTTTACTTTTAAACACAAGCTTATTTGATAAATTCTTGGCCTCATTGCAGACCTTGAAAATTGATTAAACAATGAAAATAATATTTAATGATATAGATTTTAATTACATATTATGTTAAAGAAATTTCCCAACTGAATAGAAAGGATTTGTTTGGTGCCTTGACAGTCGAACCTTTTTTCAACACTTTTCATAGTCCTTAAACATACAATTTTTCTTAATCTAAATTTTTTTCAAAAATATTTCAAGTTATATCCTGCAAAACGACAGAACTATTAGTTCCAATTCGTATAAATACCACTTTATTTAGACATGCTTTAAATAAAAATTCATGGGCCAAACGTTTTATCAATAAATGCCATAAGCAAGTTTTACGCACATTTTATGACACACGCAGACACGCACAAACACACACACACACACACACACCGACTCACACCCATATACATACATAGGGGCAAACCAATAAATGCTGCTGTGAGGCGTTTATGGCAGTCTTACACCTTTTATGGCTACTCACCTCACCTCTCACCTCTCACCACACGCCGCAACACGGCAAACAATAAAATGCCTGGCATTTATGTGCACATATTTCTGATTGTGTGTTAAGACTGTATGCGTGAAGCTGTGTGTATGCGATTGTATGTGTGTGTGTATGGGAGTCTACTCTTAATTCATTTGCTTTATATTTTGTGGCATAGCTCAAGGCCGAACTTCAAGTGTAATTAAAACTAAACAGGAGAGCTGCCTTCACTAAAAACTCTTAAACGAGACACATGCAGCAATTGTGACGTCAATTTAAAAATGAAAACAAACGACTCAACGATCGGGTAATAGGAAAATTGCATGTAAGGCGCGATTAACATATCAAAAATAATGTTTTACAGCAAAGTTTTTTAGCATTTCGAGCAGTTTTTTTCTTTGCATGCAAAGAGCTGCGAATAAAATGCACACCATGGAAAACATTTGCGTTTGCGTTTAAGTTTCACAAATTTATGGCCCAAGTCGAAGCGCAGCAAACAAAAAAAAAAACAAGCTTCAAAATAAAATAACAACAAAAAAGCGTGCAGCCGGCGAGTAAAAATAAAACTACTAATAAGTAAAAAAAAAAATGGAGAACAACAAAAATTGTAAAGTAAAATGGAAAAACGAAAAAATTGGAGCGAACTGATGTCGTTAGCAAAGGGAAAATAAGTGCAAACAAGGTGAAGGAAAATCCGATGAATATTTAATACCCTAGCTTAAGGCATATAATATAATTAAATTGGATACACCAAAATTAAATAAATTTATGGAGACATATATACAAATATTTAATTTAACTTAACAATATGTGAAATTTCAAAGATTGCTTGGTATATTAATGTAACTTCAACAAATAACTTTTTTAAGCTTGTTTCCAGATGAAATTAAAGATAATACTAATAAAGAAGTTATAATATTCGCTAATTATCACTATTTAATAAATACTTAGAAGAAATAGTCAAACTAAATACTCAACTATAAAGCTTATATTTTAATTCAAGTTGATTTTCTTTATTTTTAAATTCTCTTTAAGAATTTGAATTCAAAGCTTAGGCGGTTTAGAAAAAAGTCTTAGAAGCATGCTAGTTTAAAGTAGTTTACCCAAAAAAGTTAAAGTTTCTTTAGTTATGTCTCACTCTCTTTTGGCAGCTGGCAAACTTTATGCCAAAATGTTATCACCTTTTTTTTGGCCCGAGGGCATTCAGAAAAAGTTAAGCAACCGCAGCCGCAGCAGCTCTTTCTCTTATTTATGTCAATGTTTTGTTTTAGTTTTTTTTATGATTATTATTGCTGTTGTTGTTGTTCTTGTTGTTGTTGTTGTTGTTTCAATTGTTGTGTATTGTAGGAGGTAGTCGCCTACTAACTGCTTGCATGTCGTACCCACTTGTACTACCTTTGAACTTGCTTGCAATAAGAGGAGCGGCAAAAAAAAACTTACTCGAGTTTTGGATCCAGTTCTGGGTGTGGTCTCGGCCCTGTTTTATGTGATCAACAACATGTTTTGTTCTTACTCAAGTTCTTCTTACTATGCGAAAATTGCTTCAGCGAGAAATATAAGTGCAGGCACGTCAAAGCCACACACACACACACACACAAGCACAACAGCTAACAACACACACAAAACAATTGTGGGTAGTTTTGGAAAGAAAGCTAAAGTTTTTTGTGCTGTTTCTTGTTAGTTTTGAATAACCACCTCATAAAAGTAATACTGCTATGTCCTTGCCAATGCAAATTGCAATCGTTTGTTGTTGTCCTTGTTGATATTGTCATACAAAAAAAGTTTTTCAAAAAGTGGGTTAAAAGCGTTTCGCATAAAAATCAAATTAATTGACATTCGATTGGTTGCCAAACAGATTGCACATTATGACTATGCAAATATGTATATTTGTACATTGTATATATGTATATTTCTAGCCACGCCCCCTAATCATAGGCAACAACAAAAAGAACTACGAGAATAACAGCAACGATGACGGCGCCATCTAAAATGGAAATCTACCGGTAACAAGGACATGCATATTTTTTCCAGCTTGTGTTGATTTCCCTTGCCTACTTCTACCTTCGCACTCTCTACATACTATTTCCCATATTTGCTTATCAAGTGAAATGCATGCAACAACAGCAGCAACAACAGCAACAACAACAAGAACAATATGGATGGGCGACGTGTTGCTTGCGTTGACTACAGTTAAGAAAAACTAGCTGTTTCCGGTGCTCAAACACAGCGCCAAACTGATTGCGACACATGCAGAAAAAAGTCGACAACACTTTTGTTGATTTCGCTATAAATTTAAATGCAATAGCAAGAAAAGCGCAACAAATAAATAGACACAAATTGCAAGTGTTCCCATCAGCAATAACTATGCAAAAACCTTACAAAAAATGTGAAAGACTGAGAGAAGTAAAGCCAAGAAAACTGTCAACAAAACTTAAACTCAAACTGCTAAAACTCACTGTTAATTTTATTTGAAATAAAAACGTTTCTGCATTACAGAACACTGACAATAAATGTAGATGTTTTATTGTTTGCCGGAAATGTTGACAAGCGCCACGAAAACAAATCGAAAACTTCATGTAAATAACATGGGCACAAAGCGTGCTGGGAATCTGGGAACTTCAACAGAATCTGTTGCTTTTTGGCAATGAGAAAAATTGCGAAACTCTTTTTCTATTTACTTATATTTAATTTAATGCATTCTGATAAACTTTTTCTCTGTCAGTTGGCCATTGTTATTGCCTTTGCACACAACTGAACTTGGATTATGCGTATTATTTATAGTGAATTTATAGTTAATGCGCTTATAGACTTCAATATTGTTGGAATGTGTGTACAATAAATGGACATTCTGTTCATACAAATTCAAGGATTAGCATGCAAATCTTTAAAGGGCATCACATCAGTCAGCTGCCAGTGCCAAGAGTTAACTTACTGACATTTGTCAGGCCACATAGACTTATTTATGTGCGTCGACTGCAGCCATGCATTGAGTCTGCGACTGAGAGCATAGAACTGGGCGTGATGCCAGCTTAGAGTACAAGTATTCCCTTCATATTGTGACTCTCCAAGCAGACGATTGTCAACGACAGCAGGCGGTGCCGTTGTCTTAGTTTACCACATGATGCACTTGCACAGGCGTCGCACAATATGTCATTGATTTCCGTTTATGCTTAAAGCCAACCACAACTCAACAAGCTGCAACAAAACTCAGACACTCGTTTTGAAGGGCACTCATACTCATATTCACATTTGTGCACGTTGAGTGCGAAACTGTTTTATAAAAAAGCATTGAATTGACACTCAACACACAACTAAAAGAAATATTAAATATATAAGCTACACATTTTTAAGAAAAAAGGCAGATGCATTTTTGTTTTATTATTAAATTTAAAGTATCTTGAAGAGTAAAAAATCTGTATTATTTAAATATTCAGATGCTGATTGCCATTTAAATTGCCACAACAAAATTCCTAAACAAATCAAATAAATTACAAAAATATTTTTAGACTATATGAAAGTTAGTTCAATCAATTTTAATAAATCAACTTCATTTCTTCACAGAAAAGAATAAATGCCATTTGTTGATGTATCAAAAAATTGCCAACATTTTTTCAAGAATTGATCAATGTTTTTAATTCATTTTAATAAAAATATAAATGTATTTTCATAACCAATTCTGAAATAACCAAATACTTTAGATTATTTCTTTTTGATATACAACAAATATATTCACATAATGATAGATTTATAATATTGAGTTAATAGACAATTTTTGCATATTGCCTAATAAAATGTACTACAATATGCAACTGTACTTGTCACAAATTCAGCTCTTATCTAATCAGCATTTTGTTGACTTTTTCTGTGGTAAACTTTGGACATGGCCAATTTGTGTTGAAAGCATGCATGAAATATCTTGAAAACTGTATTTATCTATGCAAATGCCACTTAATTGATTTTGCAACAAATATTTGCCTGAAATTCATTGCGTTGCAATTGTAAATAGAAAAGATTATATTGAAATGTGAAAATTTTGTCATTTACGATTACGTTTAATACGATTCTGTCTGCACGTAGTGTAAATAAAGTTGCAATTGCGACAAGCCATGCGAATATAATATATATATTTGCAGCTGTAGCCGAGTAGGAGACGCTGTAAAGCCAACCTACAAGCTGGACAACACGCGACGTATACTTAATACACACGTATACGATGCGTGACTGCTGTTGCAGCAATACTCATTCACATTCACACACACACACAGACACACACACACTCACGTAGACCCTAGAGAATTGCAGAAGAAATCAACTTAAAATGTGTAAATTGTTTATATTTCAAGAAGGCAAAGAGAAACACTACGAGATACTCGGACTCGCAATCGTGTTTGAGCTCACACTCACATCACATAATGCAGGAGCAAAATGCTCGAGCTCATGTAAGTATGTGCCGGACATTGAATAAGATTAATGAAGGTTTTGTTTATGCTTCTTCTGCGGT
Organism: Drosophila putrida; assembly: GCA_037043535.1. NCBI lineage: Eukaryota > Metazoa > Arthropoda > Insecta > Diptera > Drosophilidae > Drosophila > Drosophila putrida. The sequence continues at coordinate 1,009,914 of JBAMBI010000465.1, forward strand.
CGTCCGGCCGCCTGCTGCGGTAACGTGGCCAACCCGCAGAATGCTCCCCCTGCGGCTGCTGTTGCTGCTGTTGACTGTTAACTGTTGTTGCAGGCCGACAGGCAGCTTTCGAGCCATGTTCGGTTTGCTCCGGCATACAAAAAACATATTTCAATGATGATTTTTCGGGTTGCACTCTGAGAAAAAAATGAACAACAAGCGGGCGGCAACAAATTGACCCACATACACACATTGACTCAGATACATACACATCCACAACATCAAGAGTGTTGAGAGTGTGTGAGATACCAAAAGAAGCCACAGACAACTGTCACATGCATGTTGCGAATTGTGACAATTTGGTTAATGTTCTTGTAGATTTTTATTGGTCTGTCAGTAAAACAATTTAAAATCTATTTGTTTTTAATGTGATTTCATTTTCATGTACAGTTCAGTTTGAAGAGAAAGAAAACAAGGATTTATCATTTTTGCCAGTAGCAGATAAATAGACAAGTTATTCCGATAGTTTTTGGAGTCCATGGACTTAATCTCCACTTAAAATGAGCTTCTGATCATATAAAACTACATGAAAGTAACTTGCAATAGGTTTGAATTTAATTCAAGAGCTAATTTTTTACCCTGTTTAAAAAGAAACATCTCTTAAGGCATTTATGTCAATCTTCCTTCTCATATTTAATATTAAAGCCCTTTAAAAGCCAACAGTTGTTAATTGTCAAGATTTAATTATATTTAAAAAAACTTAAAGAACTTTTTCCCCTTTTTTCTTAGTGTGCAGCAAAAAGTTTTTCTTGCACCGATTTCGTTCAGTTGAATGCTTGCACATGCTTTATAGAATTTTTGTTTTTTTTTGTTGCAGTCTTAGGTAAATTATTCTTAACGCTCGAGCAGAGTATAACTCATAATAAAAACCGCCAGTGAAGCCCCAGACACCTTTAATTAGAGTCGAAGCAAAAGTTGCCCAAAGAAACTAGAAAACAGAGTGGAAAATGGACTAGAGTAAATGGAAAACAGAAAACATAAAAGTAAACAGAATGGTAAGTAATCAACGTTAAGTATGCACTCCATTTCTTTAAATAATGTGGTTGAATTGCAATTTAATGAGCTCATTGACAGCCGTTCTAACTGCACACACACAAAAACAAGGAATGTAGAAAAAATGAATGTAGAAATGTAGAAAAAGAGTTAACGTGAAAATGATTTAGTCGCGGCTAAATGGCCTGTAACTCAGTCCAAGATAGAAGATTTACGTGCAAAGCGAAAATTAAATATTAATCATACTCGTAATGCATAACGCGCTTGGGAATTTAAAACCTAAAACATAAAAAAAAAACGGGAGAAAGGGGAAAAAAAAGAAATGAAGGAAATTTAACAGTCAACACATTTTCCCTAAAGCTCTGACGGGGCCAAAACGTTACCATTTTTTAATTAACCACCAGGGGGTCTCGGCGTGTCGCGTCGGGTCGCGTTGCCTGGTGTCCTGCTCCACCGGGACGGGACAACCGGCTGTCAGTTAAGCTGAATGTGAAGCATGTTGACATTTGTTACCTCCATGCAACACACACACACACACATATACTTGTACATATATTGTACTTGCCACGGCAAGTGTGACAGCAGCCACGTGAGCGCCACATGACAGCTGTTGCACAAATAGTTTTTTAAGTACTTGCTAATGAGTCTGTAGCTCTGGCAGCAATCACTTTTCGAACACCTTCCCGAATACCTATTCGCCTGAAATACTCCCAGCTTTAAGCTACTGCAGTTGTCTATCAATTTTAAATTCAATTTTTTACTTTATTAGTACTTTCTTTATACATTTTTGTACAAGCCCCAAATGTATGCAACATATTTAGAGTTTTGCAAATTAGGGTAGAAACACATATGCGCTTTTAAATTTAATATGAAATATATAGAAAAGAATTCTGTTGCTTTTAACCCTATTCTCGTGTTGCTTTGAACAAGACAAAATCACGAATGCCCAGCGGGCAGACGGGCTAAGAACAATGGTTAACAATGTAACGAATACGCCGCGTGTGCCAGCAGTGTTTCAAGTCGAGTTGAGTCATTCAAAAATAAAAGAAAAAAATGAAAAAGCTTGCAGAAAAATCTGTTGTGAGTGGCGAGGTTCGCTGGCACAATTATGTAACATTCGAGGGTGAAATATTTAAGACAGTGTTATATTAATTTTTGCTCGTTTTTGCCTTGCTCGTTTCGCTTTTGTTTTTGTCTCATGGCGTTAAATTTAAAAACGAATTGCTGCGAGTTTACTGCATAAATACGAGCGCGAAGCGATAGCAAGCAAAAAAAAAAGACAAGAAAAATTGTATTCACGGTATAAATTTGCACTAAACTGGGATTCGAAATGGATTTTCTAAGCTAAGAAAACAAAAGGGAGGCTCCCAGCATAATCGCCATGAATGAAAGCGCAGCATCATCGACTACAACAACGACAACGAAGATGACGATGACGATGACGACGGGTGATGGTGATGGGTGACAGCAACATGGCCCTGACAGGCGGAACAAACGAGCTTGGCGTATATGAACCAGATCTACAGCTGCTACAAAACAGGCTCAGACCGAGAGTCTCCATCTCGGTCTCGGTTTTGGAATGGGAATGGGAATGAGAGTGGGAGTGATTCTGGGGTTAGATGTAGTTTTCTCCTACATAGTAGTCGTAGTCACTCAGCTTAATATATTTGCATGCTGCTTTTAGTCGTGTGGGAGGCAAAGTGGGAGTGGCGTTATAAATCGCATTAAGTGGATCATACTTTGCATATGAAGTGCCCAACTGACGGTCCACAGCCTCAATGTCGACTGCCTTGTGATAAAAACCAAGCACTCTACCACGACAACAACAACAACAACAACAACAGCAGCAACAACAACACAATGAGTACCTCACGCCAACGCAATCAAAATTCAAAAGTTTCATTTCAGGTGGATTTTATCCAAGGATTTTAGTGGTACTATAGTACCTGAAATGGTACGATGGTGTGCGGTGGTGCGACAATCGCAACAACCTCTGCGTTTTATGCTGTCAATTGTTTGGCAGCCGATGATGAATGATGCCGATAACGTCATAGCATTCCAAAGAGCTCGTTGATAGCGCAAAATTTGTAGCCGCATTAAGTTTGCCACGTGCAACTTGTAATATTTTCTCGACATTTCTCAAATTCTAGTTGAACGGGAACCTTAATGGCAACTGCATAGCTCATTGCTGTAAATTATGCGCAAAAACTTTGACTGTTTACCAATGGTGAAGTGAAAACTTTTTACCTAGAATTAACAGACACTTTTCATTTAGCTAGAATCTCTTGATATTTATTCAGGTTGTGTGCAAAATTTTCTATTTAAGTTTCTCTTTAAACTAGCTGCGAACATTTAGATTCACCACTTTGGCATATCATTTTATCTGTCTAGACATCTCAAGAAGCATCCTTGGCCAAGAAGAAACTTCATATTCATGAGACACCATAAACTGTTTATCATAAATATGTATGGCTTTGCTATTGAACTGTCTCTTAACTCACGCCCCTAACTTGGGTTTTATTTTCTAAGGCAAACATGCAATTATCATAAATATGCCACTTAAAAAGCAAAGTAGCTCCATTAAACTTAGTCTCATTAAAGAAAAACTTGTGAATTTAAAAGAAAAATATAGAAAAGTGTGAGTAAGACGCATATTGTAAGTAGTTCTAGGTTAAGAGTTTAAATAAATCTATTGTTTGGCATTTTAAAGCAAATAAAATTACCAAGAAATGAAAAGCACAGATTCAGAGCAACGGAATAAATTACCAACTTTAACCATTTTTACTTTTACAGGGTAAACAAGTACAAATAACTCTAGGAAAATACAAAAGGATATGAACAAGTGAACAATAGGAAAACTGTATTACAATAACAATTGCAGCTTGTTAATGAATAATTAATAAAATGTAAAACAAGTTTTTGTGCACTTGTACATTTTAATTGAAATAAGTATTTAAATGGCAATAAATTAAAACGTGCTGCGAAGTTGAAAGGAAAGTCAGGACACGAAATGTTACAACTAGAACGACAACTACGTGGGTTTTGCCATTACAAGACAATACACTCGGTAACAACAAGGACAACGTCAAGTTCGTTTCTTGCCCTCCCTTTCTCTCTCTCTAATCTTTCCTATTTCTTTGGTCTCTCTCTCTCTCTCTCTACTCCAGTTACGCCCACAAATGCCATTAGAGCAGAAAGACGTCTTGAGCGACGTTGCTGTTTGGCGTTGTTTCCTATCGGCAATCGCATAAATCTCGTCCTTTGAGAGTTGTTACCGGTACACAATGAGGACTGGCGTTGCCACCTAGTTGCAAATTGTACGCAAGGGTTTCCTTTAAGCAATTACAACACGCAGTTTCCTTTTTATGCACTCAGAATTCAAGCTCGGACTTCCATTGGACATTCTGCTGACTTCACATTGTGGCAACGTGACTTTTATTGGACTTTCTTGGATAATTCTTTTTTCCCATCCACTTGTTTCTCTTTCTGTTTCTTTTGTTGCTGTTGCTGTTGCTGTTGTTGCTGTTCATTGCTAAAACTTTTCGTCTCTTGTTTATGGCATTTATCGTGCTATTTATTCAGCTTGTTATGCCTTTTGTTTCACAAAGCCATCCCATACCCCAAAAAAAAACCCAAGTTCAAGTATTTGCCTAGGCTCACGGCCCCGACTTCGACTCCGACACCGACTCCAACTCACGGTATACGCATATCCCGCAGCGTTTGCTTAACGCTCCTTGGCGCTTATCTAAACGATTGTCTGTGGAGTGATTATGAGTGTTGGAGCTTGTTAGCATAATTGACGCCCCGTGCCCATTTAGCAAATGTCCCTCCCTCCCCTTCTCATCGATGCCGAATGCTACACAAAAGACACCCCAAAAAAAAAAAACATTCTAAATGTAGATACTGAATAATAATCAAGTGCTATTTGGTTACAATTTCATGCCTAATAATAACTTTGATTATGCGCACCAAATGTGAGTGGCTCTAATGATGACTGTAAGTGTGGGAGTATCTTTCTCTATGTCTCTGTGTGTGTGTGTGTTTGTGTGTTTGGGCTGAGACACATATTTACAAATACACAAACAAGGTGATTGTAACTTCATGAGCTGTAATCTAAGAAATCTGTTTAAATTTGAAATTACATTTGATCCGAAAATTAGAGACTCATTTAATCAAAATGTATAATATTTTATATTTATAAATAGAAAATGTACTTAATTTTTTTCAAAAACCATTTGATTAAAGAACTGAAACTGGAAATATTTTGTTAAAACTATTAAATACCTAAATAATCGAGAGCAAATGTAGATCATGATTTAAAATAACATTTATATAGTACACTTTATAATACAAAAAAAAGACATACCTTTTTTAATGTATCAAGTCCAAAAAATAAAAATATGTTTTTATTTGCCATAAATTTTAGTATAAATCCAAAAAGCTTTTATATAATCGTAATTTACAAGGTATTTTTTCTTTAATTGTAGAAGATTTAAAGTAAATGAATTAAATTTAATGAAAATTCAAATTACCCTAAAATCAACATGAGCTAAATGTCGCTAAGCATGTAACTAGTCGGACATTTTTGTAAGTGAATTTATCTTCATTTTATTTCAATTTCGCTAGAATGTTTTTTGCACACTTAACTCTCGACAGCAGATGCAGCCGGAAATCAGGACAATTAACAAACGCCGTGTGCACAGACAGACACAACCATAGTCACACACACCGACACACACACACGCACACACACATAGACAAAGCAATCATGCTAAAACACCACAAAACACAGTACAAATTGCCGCACACCAATGTAAGTAAAGCCCATTAACACACACCCACACACACACAGTTACACTTACTTAGAGAGACAGTTTAGTGCTGAAGTGCAATGATGTTGAGCATTCAAAATACCTTGTGCTGGGAAAGTGACTGAATTTGTCAGAACATTTGAAAACTTTTCACGTAAATCAGTTGAAAAACTGTTTGGCTTTAACGAAAAGAAAACCCCAACCAAAACCAAAGAGTAATGTCGCGATGTTAATGCCAAGTGCAAACATGACAGAGACAAGTGACAACATGTAAAGATTTCACTTGATGTTTAAATTCTTCCATTAAGACTGAGCAGGAAAGCAAGAGGGGCTGAGAGAGGGACAGAGAGAGCAACAGAGAGAGAAACATGAGAAAGGGTCTGCGAGGGGATTGTGCTCCCATCAAGCTCTAATGCTGATTGCGCAATCAGTTTTCATGAAGCAAGTAAGCACGCAGTTATTGCGCATACGACCTGTTGACTGTGACATCAACGACTCCCTACACTTTTGACCCCAAAGACTGCAAAATGCTTTGCGTGTAATTATCTTAAGTGCTGGTCAGTACAACTACAAAAACTCACTGGGAACGTTCCTTAAATAAATTTCACATGCTAGTCGCAGTTTAAATTCTGTATTCCAAATTATACCAAAATTTGTCCTTAAATTTATGCAAAATTCCCATCAATGGGTTGCACGTTTTTAGCTGCCACCAAAACTGAATTCAATGTGTGCGTCAAGCGTAAAAAAATATATTTTGTGATATTTTCACTACAGGTGGGCGAAGCGTCAGCGCATTATTGCGCATTTACCAACTGATATTTGTATAGTAATTTAAGGTTGGTTTGCGAGAGGGTGTGAAACGGTGTTGAACTTGCCTGGCATCGGTGCTGCCAAAATGTGGCATGCCGCGAAATTTGCCGCTGATGGTTTTGTGACGTGCTTAGAATTTGAAATCAGCGAACGCAAATAAATATTTAAATGCCTCGGAAAATGAACGTCGTGTTCTGTTTTCTATTTATGTTTCAAATAACTTTGTTAATATCTGATTGTTATAAATGAATTGCAGAGTTTGAAAGCTAAATGTATATAAAGGAAATTGGTTAAATATTTATGAGAAATTTAAATAAACGACAGTAATGGAAAGCGATGTAAATATTTTTCAAACAGAGAAAAAATACTTAACTACAAAGCAGAGATTAAATATAAGTAAATTATATCAATAAAATAATTTAAAAAATTATTCATTAGAACTATTTTTTGTTCATAAATTTACTTGAATTTTCAATTATAAGTTGCTGTAAATAATTTAATCCGATATTTATTTGCTTACTTGTTTTGTGCAGAACTTAGAACTATATAAATGTAACCACATACCCAACAAAGCTCTCAATTACTTGGCTATTTGTCATCTGAGTGTGGAAAACTCTTTTGTAAGGATTTAGAAAACTAACGAAAATAAAAAACGCAGACTTGCAATTTCGATTTCCTTTTGCGCAAGCGAGAAAATCTTGTTTTGCATCAATAAACATTGACATTGGCGCTGTTAAGTGTATGTGCCTGCGTGTGTTTGGCTGTGGGTGCAACATAAATAAACTTTAGAGGCAAACAAAAATGCTGTAGATGGTGTGCACCAGAAATAATGAATGTACGATGCGTATATGTACATACGTATGTGCCAAAATAAAAGCAGTTAAAATGCAAGTCAACTAAAATACCATAAACATTTTCGAGGCTAATGCATGAGAAAAATGTTAACTGAAGTATCTGACCATCTAAACAACACAAACACACACACTTAAACATCATAAAATAACTTTTACGCAAAGGAAAAATGCATTCCCCAGAGTATTATTTTTAATGTTTTAGCAGCATTTTCATAAAAATTCTGATGATGCAGATGCAGCTGCTCAATTCCCAGGCTTTAAAGCTAAGCTGCTATTTTTTTGTATTTGAGTTATTAAGTTAAATAATTTGTGTAAATACCAAAAACTGTTTTGCATGCGGTGCGTATACTTAACGAATATATTTATAAAACTAAACATACGCTACGTATACATTATATTCTTTACTACACAGACACCAAGACATCTCAAGCACAATATTACCTTAGCATAATCCGAATATGTGGTTTAATTTCATAACCACACACAGGAAATTAATCTAAAATTGGGAGAAGCTTTCAAGCAACCTGCGATGAAGGAAAGAATAACAACAACGAAAAAACTGATAAAGAGCATATGCTTGAGCCATTATCCAGGCTTAGAGCAAGACAAAAATCATAAGCTTCTAATTTCGTAGAAGGAAGCAGTGTTTGTCTGAATGACTGTGTGATGTGGCACGCTGGCGTATGCGTAATATGCCTAATGCAAAACGCAAACTCAAATAAAAGTGATATACACGCCAGAGGAGAGAAAAGAACGTTACGCAAATGTATTTGTAAGCAGCCACTTAGCACACTTACGAGTGGAGTTTGAAATATGCTTGGCAGCTGACTGCTTTCAGCGCCAAAAACAGCATCAACTGTAGTATGACTACAGTCATAAGCGGGAGAGAAACAAAGCGGGCAGCCAACATGAAGAAAAGCTAAAATCCTCATGAGAATTTGACAACATATTCACACGGGGCCCGAGTTCTCAGTGCTCGGTGCTTGCTGCTCGGTGCTCGGCAATCTCAGCGCGTGCCGCACGCTTTGCGCATTTAACGCGTATTTTGCACTGTCTGCTGACAACAACAACAACAATAACCACTACAACAGTGACTTTGGTTTTGGGGCGTGTCTCGTGTGCGTGAGTGTGAGTGTGAGTCATGAAAGTGTCGGGCATATGCGAAAATGGTGCATAAATTGTTTTTAAAGTCACCTCAAAAAGTGAGTGAAATGTGAGCTGAGCTCAACACGACTTGCACCATCCAGAGGTTTATAGATGGATAACCTCTAAGGGACATTGGATTTGCACTTTGCTTTAACCAAACTTGACCTACTGCCATCCCCATGACTTGATAGACAGCCAAGATTCAAGTGCTTGGCAGCAGTCAAGTGACAGCAATGACTTCTCCTGTCATTAAAGCTTGACTTTAGTGTATCTAAGTAATTGTGACACACGCCAGAAATCTCTAAAAATAATTACATCAAATACTAGCTGAAAATCACAACAACAACAACTGCTGTCCAAAATAGATGGAAAGATTTTAAAATTACTTCATCATCGCAGATTTTCGATGACTTGGCAAGCTTCGCTTCAAGGATTACCGACTTAGTCAGCGTTTTTACACGTTTTCAACTTGGCCAATTTACGGCTACTTAGCCCGAAAGTCGTCGCTAGCTGTATTCCATTTTAATTTTTTTTTTGTTTCATTTTTTCATCTTGTTCTTGTTCTACTTATTTTGAACGTGCCAATGGCTTGGCATTAATTTTCAGTAAAATTTACAGATTTCACCTGAGCATAACACCTGGGGGATTTTGTTGTTGCCTGCGTCTAATTTACAATTTATGTAATGTGCGTGCTTGTAATTTGCTGATTTAATTAGTAGCTATAATTCATTTGTATTTCGGACAAAAGATAATAAATGGCATTTAATTGTTAGACATACTCGAAGTCGTACTCCTAATTACATCTATTCGCCATTGGCAATGTTTGGTTACAATAATGAAGGAGCTGGTCTTATCAATGATCTCGTAATGGACTGCATAATACGATGAAAATGTTGAGCAATGGTAATAAATTTTTAATATCGTTACAAAGTGTGGTGGGGAGATGTGGAGAAATGACCTGCAAAGGAGTTGTGATTATTCTTGACGAGAATTTTGTTATAAGTTTAATGAGGACATTTTCTTAAATTGAAAACTAAAGATTTTTTCTCCTGCTCTCGGGTCCTGGCCTTTAAAAAACTTTTCTCTCTTTCAATTAGATAGTTTTACTTCTTCGGATATTAATGCAACTTTTCTCGTCTGCAAATAAAATGATAAAAGGTATGGTTTTCTCTTTCTTCCTTTTCTAAGTCTGCTATTTATCTCCTCATTCCTCACTTAAGAACATTGTTTTAAAGACAGAAGGTTGTTATTTCCTTTCTGCTCCAAAATGTAAGATGTACTAATACAATTTTAATTACTACGATTCAGTTTAGTCATTACTTTAGTTAATTACCATATGGAAAATCACATCAAGGAAATCCTACTGGCAGAACGAACTGATAATTATAATCTGGCCAATTCAATGCCAAATTATATAACAGCTCAATCATAAATCAGTTACGTCCTGATGTGCGTTAAACATTTGTGTAATCGTTGGTCAAAATGAATCACCTGTGACACGTTGGTATAACTCGTATCTAATATGCGGTTAACCGTTTGCCAGACCAATCTATACACACAGATATTATAAACCCGTTGCAAGTAAGAGCTACAAAAGCAACTGCAGCAGCAGCAGCAGCAACGAAATGACAACCAGCATTCCACAATAATTAATAATCATTAGTAAGCCGCACATTATTAAGTGGTCGACTAAATATTGAAATTACAATGGTATTAATGCCATCATGAACAACATAAACAATGGTCTTATTATGGTAACGGCTGCCAGTCAGCCAGGCAACAACAACCACAACAACAACAACAACAACAGCAACAACAACAGCAACAGCAGTCGCAGCAGCAGCAATGACAACAATGTGCAAACTGCTTTAAACAAATGGCGAACGGAAGCTGTCGAGGGGACAACAACGCAACCAAAAGCAACATTGTCAAGTATGCATGGGTGTATTTGCCTGTGTGTATGTGGGTGAATCTATACGAATATGTGTGTTTGTGTGTGAGTGCATGGCAAATTATGAGCATGCGTGTGAATTACAAGCATGTGAATTGAAACAGTGACACACCCATCTCATGCTCAAAATGAAATTGTAAGCTCCATTTCACTGTTGCAATAATGACAAAATGAACGGTGTTCCATGAAACAATATCTACACGATTTATTAATTTTTTATGCATAAGAGTAATTGACTTTGTATTTAAATGCTTGCCACAAACATAACTTTATTTTTGAAATTGAAAATATTTTACATATCAACTTTGTAATAATAAGAAACAATAACTACCCAAACATTGACAATAACATTCAATGCGCAAGTAAATTTTGGCTTAAGCTTTCTCCAAAAATGCATTTCAATTAATATATCTGAATGAGGAAAATAAAAAATAATAACTTTCACGATTTCTTTTTCTTTTACATTTTTAAAATGATTTTATTTCTTCAGTTACATTTAAAGGCGAAATGCAGGCGATAGCATTTACAATACGCCCACTGCAATTTAACGCGACGCTGAGCGTGTATGTGGTGGGGAAATGATTGTGGTCCCGAAGTGTTGCCAGTGCAATTGCATTAATAATACTACAGAACAAGGACGACAGAACGACCACGGCGACAGGCTAAGAGGCACAACACCGACCGACCGACCGACCGACCGACCGACCGACAGTAACAAACAGCAAGAGGCGCAGACACAAACCATTGCATACTTTTCGACGCATGGAATTACATATTTGACAATAATTATGCCCATGGTTATGCAATGTGTGTTTGTGTGTGAATGTATATTAACCTTAGACGGGATGAGTGTGTGCGTGTATCTGTGTAGTAGCCATTATGTAACATAATTTATGCACGTATTTAATTAAATTCCATTACTTGCACTTATTTTTGCATCAATGTGTTGGCCTACTCCCAAAGCAATTTTGACCCAAATTTCCCAGCCTGATCATATTTAATTTTCGTTTTAATTTAATAAAACTTCATCCCTTTTTGCGTCTGCACACAAACAAAAAAAACCAAAACCACAGAAAATTAACTGTCAAAATACTTTTAAATTAATATTAAGCGCTCATGCAATTAGACAACATTTAATTTGCATATTAAATAAACGCATCGTCTGTAATTGACAAATGTTTCAAATTTAGAAATTGCCAACTCAATATTTATACATTTAAATGTTTAGCCTGCCTAAGCGGATTTTCTTTAATATTGACCAAAGTTAATTATCCATAATGGGCAAGCGATAAGTAGATTTGAAACATTTTAAATGAGAGATAACAGTGTGGAAATGTTTTTAAATACTGTTTAAAGCTGCATTTCGTTAAACAATTACGATTTTTTTATGTTAATTATTTATTTTAATTATTTGTGATGGCTCGTCATCATTGAAGATAACCGTCAATAATGATTTATTATGTTCATATTAATAGTTTATGTATCTAAATGGAATCTAAAATTGTCAAAGAAATTGTTCTAAATACCGAAAATAATTTAATTAATTCCCCAGTATATTTTTTATTTATTGTGATTTTTTTTAATCATAAACATATTTGGTTTTTAATATGTAGAAAATTATGTTAAAATCAATTGAATTTAATTGGTAGCTATTTTGAAAGTGTTGCTCTCAAACTGTGAGTAAACTTTGCATTTTCATTGCATTGTTGATTTATGCATTTATTATGCAGTTATACAATAAATTTTATTTAAACGACATTTTAATGAGTTTGTTTAGTGTTAGTTTAATTAATGTATGCAAATTACACAGTGGCTTTAAATAAAATATAATGTATAAAACTGTATAGCCTGGATAGCTTATATAAAGGGCAGCTTTTGTTTAAAATTTAACAAATTCAAACTAAATCACTGGAAATTCTGGCCAAATACTCAACAGTGTTGCCTGATTTAACTCGACTAGACTCTCGTAATTTGCCCTCGAATGTCGGAACTTAAACGTTAACCGGTTTAACAATTGAGCTGCAATCTAGGCCCCTAAATCAATTGGGCCAAGTGTCGACTGTAACATGGTCAACTAATGATGATAGATCAAATATGCTTACACTCAGTCACACACTCGCACACACTCACACACGCACCCACACACACTCTTGCATTAAACCAGGAGGATGACAGGACTCCGTCGTTGCCAAGTATCATTATGTGACACCGTAACTAATTTCATTCTCGGACAGTTACGTTGGTGGTCTCGCTGTGCAGCTGTAAAGGACATCAAGTTACTGCCAGAGACAACGGCAACAAGGATAACAACAAAGCTGCAACATGTCCAACGCACAGTTGCGAGTTGAAGAACTGTTTTTGCTCATTATTTATTAATTGGATTTAATGTTGATGGAAATAGTTTACGTGCAACTATGTTGCATATGCTCCATAGACGTTTCAATTAATTTTCAAATGTTGCAACAAATCGCAGAGACAACGAAAGAGTCATGCAACCACAACAACAATAAATAACTAACACAATAACAATTTATACATTTTTCTAGATACTTACATGCAATTACATCAACCATTAGTCATCGTAAACAACGATACTTAGCATAAATATTTCTAAATAAATTTAATTAACATTGCACAAAACTCATAATTGTTTTTGTGAGTATGTGGACTGTTTGGAATTTGTTGGTGGTAATTTATGTGGTTAGAGTTCAGCATTTTCATGCAAATATTTCACATTTTTGTGCTTAGATAGAATTGAGTTATTAACGCTATTAAAATATTTAGGTAAACAGGTGAAATAGCTGTAGTCTGCCTGACTTTGAAATACACAGAAGTCAATCGTACTCAACAGTATTAAATCTTAAAGGTTGTTCAAGAGAAAGTGTTCTTAAAATTATAATTTTTTTAAATTAAAAACAAATTTAATCTATGCTCTCTGTAATCTTCTTGCTTATATAGACATTACTCACGACAATATTTTCTTAGAGTTACAGACACTTCTATGTATCTATAACACCCTTTTTAGTTCGCTTACAGTAGCTGCAATAATTAAATATCTACAGACAGTTGGTGGTTTGAGTTCAAACATATTTGTTTGATTTCCTGCGGGCAAAATAACATATTTGTTTACTTATTTTTACACATACTTCAAAGGCTTTGCTTCAAGTTAAAATTTAAAGTGTGTTCTGTAAATGGGTAAAAAGATTAAAATAATATAAGTTAATTGAAAATATCTAGTAAGCTTAAGATTTGCTTGACACTCTAAGAAGCAATGTAAAAACTTGAAATTTGCCTTAATTATATCAACCCGCCCGACATTTTGTGATTTCAAGTTTCTTGCATGCGTAAAGAAATCAAAAGTGTTGCCCCAACTTTTGACTATTATTTTTTTGTGTTCATAAAAAATAGTCAGCTTTTAACTTCCACCTCCAAGAGAACATAAATAAAGTGAAGCTACCCCTTGGCGTAAGTCTCATTAATTTGGTTGCGTTGCAATTTTAAATTTAGTTCAGATTGGCGGTCCCCCAGTTAATTAACACCTGTGTGTATGTTGCAGAGCAACCCAGGAGTCTATAGAACCAACTGAAGCCGGAACGAACCACTTCAGTCACACTTTGTGCGGCAAACGCCGCTGCTGCTGCCGCTGCCGCTGCCGCTGCCGCCGTGTGCGCTGACGCAAAGCGGAAGTGGCACTTTGGAGAAGAAAAAGCTGATGCTGTTGTTGCTACTGTTGTTGTTGCTGCCACAGTGCCGAGGCTGCAGCTGCTGCCACCAGTAAGCGTATCGAAAACCGAAACTTTTGATGGAAAAAGTTTGCAACAACAAACGCATTCTGGCCAGCAGGAGCAGCAGCAGCAGCTCAGCTCCGCTCAGTCGCGTCCTTAAAATCGTCAAGTAACTTGCTATAATTCTCGCACATTGCCTCATGAATTTTGATTTTTTATACATTTCCGTATTTTTTTTTTGTACTTTTTGTCTTTCGTGTTTAAGGCGCGGGCTTAGATTTGAATAATGAGCTTGGGGTAAGGTGCACAAAGCTGGCCAAACAAAATTGCATGTTGGCGTACTTAAAGCCAAAGCTGCTAAACAAATTTATACCTAGATAAGGACCAGAACAGAACAGAACCTACAAACAATTGAAATGTGCGAGACGCAGAAAACTTTTTGGGGAACCGCGACCAAAGTGCTCGTGAATTGTGGCCCAAAAAGGCAGAGTCCATGCCACAATGTCAGGCGGCATGAAATACGGCCAAGTTGCAACCACCAGAATTCTGGTTAGTTGCTGTTAAGGCTAAAGGCTCTCTCCTCATAATTCATAAGCAGCAGCAAACTGACCAAGAACAGCAAACTGTGTGTGTTTGTGTGTCTATGTGTGTATGTTTGTTCAGTTTTGGCCATATTATACTTCAGACCAACAAGCAACATGAAAAGCCGCCGGCAACAAATTGAATTGACTGTCAGCAATTCACGAGATTTGCCTAATTGCTAAGCAACATCAAAGCCAACTACTTAAAGCAGACGTTGCTGCAACTCATATCTGTTCTCCCTTCCTCTGTCTTCCTCTCCACTCTCTCTTTCAATTCCCCTCGATCTCTTATGCAAATGCGCAGCAGCAACAAAAAGTTTGTCACAAAGGAGAGAAAAAAATAGAGTCTATGGAGGAAAAGAAACTGCAACAGGGGCAAGTTTTTACTCAGTGGTAGCCGCAGCTAGAATGCTGATGACTTTGGTAACAACTTAAATTGTTTGCCAGCACTGTGAAGATACTCTCACAGTGAGGGCAAAGTTGAAATGCGTTTAGGGACTGTCGATTTGTAAGAAAGCTCGTGCTTCTAATACTCTCTAAAGTCTGTATTAGCAACGTCAGCCGTTTAAGCCAATTATACTGTCAACTTTAACTTATGACTGCAATTTTCTTAACGCACACAAATTGTTGTCACACTTTTAAAAATTCCCTGAAAGTTGTCCAGAAAATTCACTCTTAAATGTCACTTCACAATTTATTTATTTGATAGTTGAGTTTTTATAATTTTTAAGTCACTGGCCGAAAAAACCGCATAAAAAATATGGACTCATAAAATCTAGTGCTAATATGTAAATGTATGTCTTAAAATAACAAAATTTAGTTTTCATCGGTTACCCAAGTTTTAGGATTAATTTGTCATTTTAAAGTGTACATACGTGGCCAACAATATAAGAACTATAAACAAATTGTACAAAATACACAACGTTATTCCCAAATTTGTCCAGTTTTGAGGTGGTTTTAAAGCTCTACAATAGGACAATAGTCTACCATGGTCGGACTTCTCCTCCATCGATTCCAACTGTGGCTGTTCTGCCTGCTGCTGTTGCTCCAGTTGATGGACATCAATCAAAATTTCTGGGCTCTCACCAGTCTCCTCCAGCAGTATTTCCCGGCTTTCACTTAAGAGACAACACATTTAGTGAACTACTAATCAAATTGATCAACTTCAATAAATTTACCGATTGGTCATGATATTTAGCGCAAAAACAGAAAATCCACGTTGTTGTTAGCTTAAACAGAATTCGCAAACTGATCCCATGGACTGCGATGACTCCAAGTGTTGCTCTTCAGCTTCGATTGCAAGTCTCAACATTATGCTAAAGTCAGCATAATTATTCTGAGAAGTCTTTTGCTCCTCTGTTGTGACTTTTATGGAATGCCGCCTTAATGAGTACATACAATGTAATTGAAAATACAGTTTTATTGTTTATTGTAAATAGAGCTCAAATTAATTAATAGATTATTAAACTATTTAAAAGTCTTTCGTTTCATAAAAGTATTTAGTCAGCTGATTAAGTTGAATTATGAACATAAATTGATTACCAGAGACAGTTTTTTAAAGAACAATATTTTCTGGGACCATTTGTTTTATTGTAAAATAAGAGAAAACAGTTTCCACTGATTCGGTTGCTTCGGTTTCCTTTCCCAATCTATAGTTTACATACGTTCCCAACAACATTAAAACAATAAAAAGGCTAAAAAAATTACACAACATTCCAAACATTGTCCAGTTTTGAGGTGGTTTTAATGGCTTACAATAGGACAATAGACCACGTTGCTCAGATCTCTCCTCCAATACTTCCAACAGTGGCTGTTCCTTCTGCTGTTGTTGCTCCAATTGACGGACATTGATGATAACTTCTGACCTCTTCTCAATCTCAATGGGAATCGGCAGAATTTCTGGCTCTTCACTTAAGAAACAATACATTTAGCGAACTGTTTATTATTTAGTTTACTTCAATTTACCAATTAGTCATGATATTTCGCGTATAAATAAAAATTATAAAATCCACGACACGATGTTTTTAGCTTAAAAGTCTTTCGCAAACTGATCCCATGACACCAAGTGTTGCTCTTCTGCTGCAATTGTAAGTCTCAATATTTTGCTAAGGTGAGCAAAATAATTTCAAGACGTCATTTGTGTTGTGCCTAAGCTGTAAATTTAACGCAATTATAAATAACGTTTCATATTCATTTACATTTTATTTATCAATTTGAAAAATATTTAAAAATTATATAAAAGTAGCTATGTATAGAACATATTTCACAAATTTCAGTAATTAGCCTAATCTGAATGATATTTATTTTACATTATGCATTTTAAATTAATTCCAAGCAACAGCATAATGCATTTATACCCTGTAAAGTTTCATCAGTAAGGAAGGTTATGCCAAGCTATTTTAAATTCTGTTCTTTCTATCAGCTTAATAACTTTTATTTATTTCTTACAGTTTTTTTTATTTTTATGAATATGTTATTAATAAAATTTAGTTGTAATTAGCTATATATTTACAATATTTATATTGAAATATTGGAGTTTTTCTTGTAACAAAACTATATATATTTGTCTTTGTACTTTTCAAGGGTATTCAGACTTCCTCACTACACAAAAAGCAAAATACATTTGAAATGAATATTTAACTGTAACAAACTAATTATAAATTGCAATGCAATATGCTTGGGGTCATTTGCCACTTTCGGAATGTGAGATTCCCCAAAAAAGACACCAGTTGCAGGCAGTTACATGTTTTATTATCTAACAATTACACAGTATTTGATTTCAGTTTAAATCAATACATAAATATATTTTACATATTTGCGTTGCTATAAATTGAACCATAAAAAAGGCGACAGTAAATATGAACAACAAATATTATTACAATGTAAACAGAAATTAACCGCATTTGTTAAACTACTGCAATTGCAATTGTTGTGTATGTAAAAGTGGCCTGTAAATATGAGACTGTGATCAGTTATAGTGCGCAAACTAAATATAAACTGGCGTCAGATGTCGGATATTGAACACCTCTTAAACTTAATTAATAATGTTATTGACAGTTTCAATAAAAATGTAAATAGATATAAGTTGAATAGAATATAAAGTAAATAAAACAGAAGCTAGTTAATTGATTACATATATTTTCCAGTAGATTAAAGTATAATTTTTTATAAGGCAATATTCAAAGAAAGCTGTTTTTATACCCTGAGGGGGTATATTAAGTTTGTTCAAAAAAAGTATGTAACAGGCAGAAGGAGGCGTGGCAGACCCCATAAAGTATATATATTCTTGATCAGGGCGACAAGCTGAGTCGATATAGCCATGTCCGTCTGTCCGTCTGTCCGTCGGTCCGTCTGTCCGTCTGTCCGTGTGAACAACGAGATCTCAGAGATGGTAAGACCTAGAAGCACCAAATTTGGTATGAAGACTCCTTGTACTTGCACGCAGATCAAGTTTATTTCAAATTTTGGATGCCACGCCCCCTTCGCCCATTTTGGTAATTATCAAGCTAGAGACATGCGCTTCGGCAGGAATAATACTTAAGTTCATAAGGATGCATTGTGAAAATTTGATCAAGATCGGATAATAAACACGGAAGATATCCGCAATTATTTTATTCTTTAATTTAATGTGTTGTTGCTGTTGTTCTTGTGAGTTTTCGCCCTCTCTCTTTCTCTCTTTCAAGTTATCAAGCGATAGAGATGCCACGTAGTCACACCGGGGACCTGGGTTCGAATTCTCTAATTTTTTTTTTAATTTTTGTTATACATTTAGAATTGTTTTTTTTATGTTTTTATTTAGTTATTTTGAAAATAACGTGCTCATTGTTGCTTAGACCTTTAAGTACAAAACAGACAGCACAAATACGAAACACAAATATAATTAATATAAAATTTGAGTGACGTTCTCTACTACCTCAGGGTATTCTACTGTCGGGATCTCCCGACTGAATGATATATTTTATAATTAATTTCATATTAAGCCCTACAAGTCGACATGCAACTTGAATATCTTCTTGAATATTACACTTCAATTCATTTCAAACTTTGTATTTCTTGAGTTAAATTGAAAACATATCCCGTACCCATTAAAATGTAACCGACTGTCTGTCAATGTCTGACTCATAAGAAAAAATCAATGGTATTTGCCTTTGAAATGCAATCTGTCAATATGCTGCGTCAGAAGAAGCAATGTCACAAAGACTTTGTGATGTTTACTTATTTTGTAGTTTTGTCAAAATAAATGCAAGCGCGGGAAACCAAAACGTATTTCATTCACGATGGCAGCAAACGATAGGAAAGATCAACAAATATCATAAAGTCAACAATTTTGTATACAAAATATAAAGTTGCCAGAGCGTAATTAGTATTGAAGACTCTTTTTTTGGTCAGAGAATATTGAAGTCATAATTGATAAGGTTGCAGTTTTGAAAGAGTCGAAACAAGAATTTGTTCGAAGTATTCTCGGCGTCTCACTTATCTTATCTGAGTCAGAAAAGCAAACACACTCAACACTCAATACAACTGTCAGAGAGTGTTGTTGTAGCTGAGTTCTCATTGTTGTTGTTGTTGTTGCCAATTAACACCTTTGGGCTGTGTGATAATGAGGCAGACAATAACTGCTCACTGACGACGACAAACTGGTTGACTGCTCGATTAGTTGAAAGACGCACGCGTTACAATACGGTATACGGCATGGATACGGATGAGAAGAAGGCGGGCACATCGTCGGGCCATGATGAGATTGATTTTACCAGCGGCTATGAGACACAATATCGCAAGGAATATAGTCCATTACGACCCGTATTTGTACCTCCACCGGATAAACGAAATGCCTGGTTCCGAAGTTGGTCAACGATTGTTATGATTGTCTTCCTATCCGGTGTATTTCTCCTTGGCACAGTTCTACTCGTGATCCAGGTCTTCACAGCCAGTGCTCTCCAGGTGTTCATGATTGTGGCTGCCTATGTGGCAATAGCAGCGATTATGATTTGGCTAGAAGTGCAGAGCATCAAGGTGCGGTGATCAAGAAAAATTAGTCATCTCTGACTCTCACTCAACTGTGACTAATGTGACGAAATATTTTTCGGGGTCTTAAGTGTTGTGTCAACTAATTAAAAATTATCATATATACATGAAAAGACTTTAATATAGTTAATACTGTTATCAAATAGATTTTAAATACGATTCACTAAACCCTTTATCGAAAACAAAAAGAAAGAAACTACTTGGATTTTATATTTATATATAATACGTTTAACTTTTGCCGATTTGATATGACAGTGTGTGCATGTGTCTTATATACAAACCTGCTAAGTGTAATCAAACCGCTTTTTACGACCAATAAATGAAGCAACCAATCCATAAAAAATTGTTCTCTATTCACTGCTCTGCAAGTGTTGTGCAAGATAAGAATATTAAATTGAGGTCTAAATCAATATTAGTTAGTTATTGCATTAACTGACAATGAAATACAATTGGCAATACAACCAAACAGTAAACAATGAAGGTTAACTCGGCTCAAAATAAATAGACAACCACATAAAAAATATATTTATTTACTTTAAAATACTTACATAACATTAATTTATTGAATTAAAATAAAAGCTTAAAATGAAATAGAGAAAGAAATCCTTGCAATAAATTTATACTTAAAAACAAAATAGCTTTTAAAAACAATTATATAAAAATTAAGTTAAAAACTTCTACAGCATTTATATTTCTTAAACTGATCTTCTATATTATTGTATGCATATTTTAGATACATTGTTTAAAGTTGTAGTATTCCTTTAACAATGGTTATCAATTGTGATACATTTTAAAATTTCTGTAGCTTTCATTTTCCGCTCACAAATCAGATTTCAATAAAAACGTACATTGACATTGAGTTCTTAATTTGTAAACACAACTTTCTACACTTTCAATTTGCTTTCACTTTTGTAAAAGGAAAACAATAGAAATGAAATCTCATCCTTTGGACTGAAAATAGTGCAAGCGTTGGGGCATTAAACTTTAATTTCCGCTGGCAAGAAGCGACAGGACAGGGCAACAGCTGACTTACCTTAATTACTCTCTCTTTCTATTGCCGAGCCAGAGAGCCAGAGAATGTAGAGCCATGCTAATTATTTGCAGTGTGCACTATATGCCATTCTCTCTTTCACTTTCTTTCTGTCTCCCTTTCTCTCTTTTTGTATTCACCTCTTGCTGTCTCTTTCTATGTGTGTATGTGAGTGTGGCTCGTGGCACAGACGACGACGCCGGCGTATTTAATTATAATGGCAGAGTGCGCTTAGCTTAAGCATTAATGCCATTTCCGTTTGTTGACGGTGATTGCGATGACGATGTCCAGCACGACGAACGAGGGACGAAGGACTAAGGACGACGGATATTCATTTTGTGCCAAGCAAAAGGCGTGGTCTTTTGTTTTTTCTCCATTTTTCTTTTGTATTTTTCTATTTTTGGCCACTGTCGGATAAGATTGGCTTTCTAATTAGAAGCCCGCCATGTCCTTTACACATAATTTTTCTTTGACTGTGTAAAAGATTACGCTGGAAATTATGGGTCATACCTTTTGATTTGCTTTCATTGGAAAAATAATTTTAGTCAAGAGCTTTCTGCGGTTAATTAAAATAATTACTTAATTTAAAAATAATGCTACAGTGATAATATTTTTGAAGTTATCCAAATTATAGAGTGATTAAGCCTTTTGATTTCGGATTAAAATGAGAGACAACAAAATATTAAATGGGATTATAGAAAAGGGTGAGTATGCGATGATTGGAAAAGTAGAGGAATATACTGTGATTTTATGCATTAAAATGGGGACAAAATGAAGTAAATTATATAAGTTGCAGTAGATAATAGATAATTCGTTATCTTTAAACAACTCTTTTATGCAGGACATTCTCAGCAAAATCAATAAATACCCAGAAATTATATCACCCAGTGATTGTTAATAACTTTTTATTGTATAGAGTATCTGACAGTCGATTATGTGAATTGCTGCAGGCAATCATTGATTTATTGTTGCCCAGCCACTTGACCAATATTGTCGATAAATGCTTTATTGAAACAAAGGCTGGCTGCATTTATTGTATTTCACAACAATTTTTTGTTTACGAGTATTTGTTGAAAATATTTAAAAATGTATGCAAAGCTTAAATAAAACACAATATTTATATTATAAAGTCAATTGCACAACAAAAGGTTGTTGTATGAGCAACAAGAGAAAAGCAACAACTATTGCAACTGCTGCTGCTGCTGCTGCTTCTACTATCTAGGGAAAAGTATTTAAGAGTTTGCTTAAGTAAATCCCAGTTGAGTGCTTTTCATTTAGTTTCTGAAGCGTAGGGAAAACCAAACGTCAGAGAAACTTATTAAAAAGCCCCATACAAGGCATGCTGCGAGGCAAACGACTCAAGTTTCCATTAAACGTATTTATAAATATAGTAACAACGGGTTTAGCCAGTTTCGAATGAAATTTGATTAACAAATGATAAGTATATTATTATTAAATAATTAAAGAGAGCTGCTCTCAATTAAAAATACTTAACGACGGGGTCATACACCTCAGTAACACATACCTCTCTTCATCATTTTTGCATTTCATATTAATTTAATTAATACTTTTTTATGATGCCCAAAAGGGCTTCAATTGATAAATTCCCTTTGTAAACAGACATTATAAAATGTTATTATAGGCAGATTGAATATATGTATATAAGCTTTCAGTTAAATATTTATTGTTTATAATGCATTTAAATTATGCACATACGCTTACATACATAGTTGACTCTTTTTATTAACCTTTTTTAATAAAATGATGTGCAAAAAGCAAAAGGCAACCGCAACTCTTTCAATTAGAGTAATTATTTTTAAATGATTCTCACTCAAATGCAGGTAAATATGTATTTTGTAATTGTCATCAAAATGCTTTAACAAATACTTTAAATTTCAGGAATTTTATAGCTGTTAGAAGTTTGCCAATGAAATTCGTTCAGATAATTTGAATACAAGCGGAATTGAATATTTAATTAGAGTAAACTCCCAATTCTCTTGATAAGCCGTTGATTTTGGCCTAAATAAAAATATCGTTTGCCAACAAAATAAGTACATTTCAACTCTCGCCTGTTTTCATTCACTTGCCTAGAAAATTGGCCAAACTTGAGTGCAAAGTATTCAAATTTCTACGATAGTCTTCAAACAACCCTGGTTACAAATTATATAATTGCCTGGAAAACAATATATATGTTAATATATTCTGAATAAAACTTATTGTTATATTTCAAAGTTTTCTTAGCAGAGTCTATTTGAAATCTTGTTAATCTTAGCATGCTTCTAAATTTTGAAACATAAATAGAAACACTCCCAGCTAAATTATTCTATAAAGTGTATATGTAACGAGTAACAAGCATGTCAAAGCATTTTGTGACATATTTTATTTATTCTATAAGCAGAAAATGACCGAAAAGTCAAGAGTACGCAAACAACATGCATAAATTACCACAAAGAGACACGTTGAGCATCAGGCATCGTCCTCGGCCATCATACTAACACTGCAATAGTTTTCTACTGCAATGCAAAAATGTGTTGAAATATTACAAAACCGAAACAAAAAAATGCATTAAGCTACGGTGGAGCAAGCTCGACAGTAGGAGACCCAGTACTTTTTGAGTGTAATGCGATTACTACAGATTATTTCAGTTTCAAAAAATTTCCATAGATGGCGCCACTTCAGAGATTGATTTTGCCCGTAACATTGTTAGTTGAATAACTTCCGCGTTTATCATCCGATTTGAACGAAATTTGCTGGATAGGTTGAAACTATAGTCTGTACTATACATACAAAAAATCAAGGCGCTAGCATTAAAGGTGCTCTTGTAATTCGACTTTGAAATTTTGTATTTTGATTTGCGGGGGCGGAGGGGGCGTGGCAAAAATCTAAAACAAACTCGTTCAATGCAAGATATAGATGTACCTACGTGCCAAATTTGGTGTCTCTAGCTCTTATAGTCTCTGAGATCTAGTTACTCAAAAAAGGGACAGACGGACAGACGGACAGACAGACAGACGGACAGACGGACAGAGACAGCTGAGCTATACGAGACTCAGCTGTTGATGCTGATCAAGAATACTATACTGCACTGTTACGCACCTTCCACATTTTTTTGCACAAACGTAATAGACCCATTTGTACTTTTTTAAAGTACTGGGTCTAAAAAGTCAAGAAATAAAGAGAGTGAGAGAGGGGGAGACCGCACTGAAAATTGTAGCAAAATGCAGATGAGCTGCATTCTTTCTATGGCAAAGTTTTTGGACACTTTTGTGAAAGCCTAACAGGCCACTTTAGTTTTAACCGCAAAGTTTGCTGTGTGCACCGACCTCGATGCACTTTTGTTGGGCATTGGCCTTTCATGTCATTTAAGTATTTTTCGTTTTCTATACTCTGTATTGAAAATGTGTTGAAAAACAGTGTTTAGATTTGATCAAGAGGATTAAAAGTCTGAGAGCTTAAGCTGAAATACTCTGTTTTTAATTCCCATATCATATTAATGATTCTGAAAAATAAAAAAGTAATTGTCCAAATACGATCTAACCACAATACCTAATACTGCAGGGTGTGGTATAGTCGAGCACTCCCAATCTTATTTTTCTCTGCAGCTCGTTCCCTCTTTCCTACGATTTTTATTTGGCAGCAAATCGTAAGGACAATTGTGTCCTGCACACTGTTGATTGCCAGGCCAGCACAATGGGAATCTATACAAATGCATGTGGGCCTGAAGTAGTCTGAGAGTCTGTGTCTGGACTATATTTATTTAGATTTAAGTCACCAGCGCAACGTATAAGCTGCTCTTAAGGCTTTAATCTACACGTTGAACACATTTATTTACATAGCTTTATATAAGTATTCCACCATCGTTCTTGGGACTTATTTATTCTTTTTTATTGCCTTATAGTATGTTCGATTGTTCAATGGTTGAGTGTATTTGTTTTCTTTTTGTTGTAGCTGCTGCATTTAATGGCATGAAAATTAATTTGACATTTAATAGTGTTCTACTTGCCACGTGGCATATTTGTTTATTATACCCTGTGCTCATTAAAGTCGTTCACGGAGTATAGAATTGTGACAGTAAACTATGATATCCAAGTAATTAATTTATAATAATTTACATACCCATATTATTTGGCAGCCAAATTGCAGGGTATGTTCCTACTGTAATTTACCTTGTTTATTTATTGTATTAATGTTTGCGAAATGCAAACAAATTGAGCTGGCATATTTTATGTTTGCCTTTATTGTCACGTGTCGCTTGCCAATAATGCCAGCATATTATATTTATGAATATTACAAATAAATCAGCCATCCAATGGCCTGTTAATGTGTTAATAATTTCATCCAGTTACCGTTTCGTTTGCGTACACTTGATTAATTTGTAATTGCACTTGCATTGTATTTCAAGATATTAAATTTGATATAAATAACAGTGAAAATGCTAAACATTGATTAATTGATTGACTGCATAAATAAAGTGTTCTTTTTGGGCTACAAATTAATTGATTTTACTATTTTCTACATTTTTGCCAATAACATTTTAAACAGCTTAAAAACTTATTTGATATTTATAAGTTTAATTTATTAATTTTATTATTCATACAATCTAGTTTATTTTATTATAAAATTTGTTTAAAATAATTTTGTTTCCCCATCTTTCCTTAACATATTTTAAACAGCTTAAAAATGTATTGAAATCCATCGAATTTACGCGGTGTGTAATTAAAAATACATATATGAAAATAAGGACTTAATTTATTTAATAGCCTTTAACTAAAAGTTTAAAACATTGTGTTTATTTATATATTTTAACTCGCTTCACTATTCATTTATTAGTTTTATGTGCATTTTTATTGAATCCAAATGAATTTTAAACTACAACGTTACGTATGGGTAATTTTTACTGCTGGCAACATCGCAGGTTTTAGTCTAGACTTAGGCCAACTTAAGCTTACATTTAGTTGTAGCAAAATATGCGTAAGCTGAGAGCTTTTAAAGCTAACTATATTGCATACTATAATAGCCATGTCTTAACTAAGCTTTAAGCTTTTGTTAAAATGCAAAAGATAAACAAATGTTGTATAAAAAATTCTAGGAAACTGCAATAAACAATTTAATTAATTCTTGTTTAGATGGAGTGTGTTTTATTTCTGCAGTAAAAGTTCTAAAAGTTTGAGGTGAGTTGACAACCCTAGACACGACGCTTTACCCAAGGAGCCCCAAAGCGCCGACGATGATGACAACGACGACTGCGTCTAGCAACGACGCAACCAATGTGAAAGCTTCTCAATTTGTCGTCAATTTTCCGGCACAACAGACGCAATCATTTTTTGGCGGAGTCGCGCGAGCTGTGTGTGTTGAGCGTAAAGTGAAAAACCCATGTAAAAATGCTGAACAATTTAGAAAGCCTTCGATTAAAACTCAAAAGAAAGACCTAATTAAATTAAGTGCGTTAGAAAACAAATTCGTAATAAACTTAGCTAAACATATATGGCCAAAATGCAAATGTTGTCTTGCTTGAAAAGCAAAAAGAGAGAAAGCGAGTGAGAGAATTAAAAAGAGGGAAAAAGAGAAATTGTGCAAGAAAAGCAAGTGCAATAAACTGTGAATTATCCAGAATTAGCGTTGGGGAACAGAAATGCAACTGCTTTTTGCTCCACGGGACGAACAATGATAATTCTATTGCTGAATGTCCAGCTTATTCTCGTATATATATTATGCAAATTAAATTCAATTGGTTTGCACTCTGGATACACAAACGCAGCAGCGACCGCTGCGGCTTCATTTTCCTCTAGATGTTGTTGTTGTTGCTGTTGCTGTTACTGTTGCTGTTGTTATTCTTGTTGCTTGTAGTAGCGGTAGTTGTTGTTGTACGAGTTGTAGTTGTTGTCGTAGTAGTCGTAGTAGTAGTAACCATAGTTGTGAATAGTTTCCACTCGGTTTCTCGTATACACAATTTGGATGCTCCTACCCGGTGATGTCAGTTGAGAATTTTCCCCATTTCCAGCTCGGAAAATGCTGCGAGTACTCACCTGGCTGTCCCCGGCCTCCCTTTACCATTTTAGCCATTATAACAAGTGTGTGTTTATGGGCAAGTGTGTGAGAGTGAGTGTGTGTGTGTGTGTAAGTGTACGTGCTTGCCTTGATTTACCGGCTTTTGCAGCGCAAACCCATGAAAATTGTTTCACAAGAATTTTTTAATCATACGTGCATCGCAAGTTGTGTTGAAAGAAAAACCTAAACCTAAGCGTAAAGTAATTTAAAAAAAAATTATAAAAACTAGAAGCTCATGCAAGGAGAAAGTGTTCTATAAAATTATCCAACATTTTGTTGCAACGTTGTGTGCGACAATTAATTACAAATGCAATCAGAAATACCAAACGGAAACAGAATTTTAATCGTTTTTTGCTAGTCTAGTTATGGAAAGGTTAAAGGCAGTAGTTACAAAAATATTTATTTGAACAAAGTTTTGAAAGCTTACTAGAGGACTTTAATTTTGTTTAAAAAAACTACTAATAATATTAGTTAATTCATTTGAGCGTTAATTCAATACAACATTATTCAAAGCGAAGAAATCAAGACAAATGCTCTGTTTTTATAAAGGTTCAAAATTTTGTATTATATATCTCACAATTGACATTACCGATGACACAGCCAACTTAATATAAGGTGGGCTGCCTTCAATTAAGTTTTGTCTATCATCGTGTGGATATAATATGTATTGAATTGATCATTCAACGTTCTGGAACTTACGTTCCCAAGTCTAAAATATAGTACTTATATTTATATATTATATTTTAAAGGGAAAATTTAGCAGTTTGTTAAAGCAATGATAAATAGATAAGAATAAATTACAACCAAATTAAATATAACAGATAAGACTGACAGAATCTTAAACAAACATCTATTTTTCTTGAGAATTTTTTAGTAAAACTTACATACTTTATCATGTTATTTTAAAGTTAAAGGGTATGATAAAAAATATGTAAAAATATTCATTAAAAACTGCAATTCACTTTTAATCAAAGATAATCATCAATGCTCAGTATGCATATGAATTCAAAGATAACTAAAAATAAAATATCCGCCTGACAATAATATCAATTACAATGGGGGAAGGTAGAAGTCGACCGGCAGCAGTTTCAGTTCCATGCCACAAATGGAAACGACAGAGGCAACACAATCAACAAAAAGCATTGCACGAGACTCTCATTAAAAAGCAGTCGAGTCGTTGGCATACAGAAAAGAAGCCGAAAATGTAAATTTGAAATAAAAACTACGAGTTCGAGTTTGAGTACGAGAATGAGTATGAGAATGAGTACCCATACTTTTGATACTGTTGCTGCCTCTGTTGCTTTTGTAATGCAGCCAGTGGACACCGGCTGAGTGACTCTCGCCCTCTCGTCACACAATCAGAGCAATTGTGGGGCAGACAGAGAGTCAGAGATTCTCAGATTCTACAATAGGGACAGACACAGAGACACTCATGTGAGTCGGGACAACGTCGCTACGTCAGTTGCACAATTTTGCACAAAAAACCAAAGCATAATCATGAATAATGAGCGCTTGTGATAAGTAATAAGTGCCCAGTAGGAAATGTGCAAGTACACTGAGAAATATCTGAGCTTACTACAAATTTATAGCAGCGTAATAAAGTAAATGATATACTATCTCTATATCAATTTAAAAGTTAGTGTGTATTTTAAAATTATACACTGGGAAGTGTGCAAGTTCATTAAGAAAAGTTTAATTTTACTTCAAATTTATTGTAGAGAAGAGTACAAATTAAACACAAAATTATGGAAGCTAAAATAAAGTAAAAAACAGATATTCTCCCACTTAAAACTTATTTGTACTAAGAAAATCTCTTTAATGAGCTGTTTTAAACCTTTTAATGACTCGGAAATGTGCTTAAAATGCCAAAACTCTCATTAAAAAAGTAGTTTATTGCACTTTACATGGCCTTAACTAAGTTCAGTGAAACTGGTTATCCAGTTGAGCAACCAATTTCCTACTGGGCACTTGCTAAGCCCGCTTCGGACTCCCGGTTGAGCGCTCAACGCTCCCAGACTTGCAGTATGAAACGGGAATTGGTTCGGAACGGTTCGCTAAATGGTCGCTAGAGGTGAAATTTCTGTCAAGAGTTTAAATTATATAGAAAAACTATGCAAAAAATGAATAAATAGAATCAAATTTCCATCTTGTGTGTATTTCAATTTGTAAATGTTTTCCAAGAAGGAAAAGCCTTAAATTTCCCATATATTTATCTCATATTGTATATTTTTGAGTGACTATATTCTTTTCAAATTTGATTAGTTGTGTTTGCCGCCCAAGTGCTTGTACTACAGTTTGGATTTATTTGATTTACGCCGTAGTATGCCGTTTAGTTTGTCAACTTCAATTGATATTAATTTACTTTCTTCACATTTAGCTTTTGGATGTGTCTGTATTCTGTTGATGTGTCTGTACATGTGCCGCTGACTGTCAGCCTTGTATGCGATCAGATTTAAGCACAAAGGTCAGCAAATAAACAAATTGTCGCATATAATATGGTTGTTTATCATTCGGAATAACAACAAGAAATGGCAAATTTTTCACACAAATTCGCAATGTCGCAAACTATCTTTAGATACAATTGTATCTCTTTTGAGGCCGAAAAACAAACTGTCAAGGAATGTCTTTTGGGGCACTTGAAATCTGTCATGAAAATCGTGTCACAGACAGGTTTTCTTTTGTCGGCTTTTCCCAGGCTGACAGCACACGTAATACAGCTAAAATCCAAATATGGCCAAAGTTGCAAATTAACTGTGCCATTTTGGTTGCAGCCACAAAGTATATACAAACATCTATACACTCTTATAAGATGATGCACATTCAATCGTGATCAGCTCGAAACTATTCTGGGCATAGACAATACTGTGATTTCATTTGCATACCAAACACTTGAGAGCTAACATTAAATTTCAGACTCAACGCCTGGCATTTTAATGAATTTAAAAAACAGACACTGAAAAAACAAACTTTTCTATCTTCGGTCTCTATTCCCACTTCTAACTTATCTTTTCAACAGCTTTTGGCAATTATGTAAAGTGTTTGCAGAAAATTTGCAAGTGAAAATGAATAAAATCGTGGTACCATAAGCATTACGAAACTACAAAACTCAACAACTAAAAACTAAACAGCAAACAAGGAAGCAAGAGCAAAAGTAAGAGAAAACTCTTGAAAAGTGCTAACAATTAAAAACAATTTTCGCACCCAAAAAAATAAAACTTCAAATAAAATAACAACATAGAGAAAACTCAAAACTTGAATGTCACACAAAATGTTGCAAGTGCCGGCAGCAACATTGTTGTTGCTCATGTCGCTGCTACAGTTTGCCAGTATTACCACTGTGGCAGCTGCAACAACTGGCAACAGCGACACAACAACGACCAGCATCTTGGAACGTCAAATTGATTCAAGTCTGAAGAATGCCAAACTGATTGAGAGCAAAGTGCT
Organism: Drosophila putrida; assembly: GCA_037043535.1. Taxonomy (NCBI): domain Eukaryota; kingdom Metazoa; phylum Arthropoda; class Insecta; order Diptera; family Drosophilidae; genus Drosophila; species Drosophila putrida. The sequence continues at coordinate 1,040,371 of JBAMBI010000465.1, forward strand.
GCCCGATTTGGGAGAACTGCAACGCAATCAGGATGATGACAAGTGGCAGCACATTTACCGGTTTATCGACGATGGATTTCCGGTTTTAGAGCTCTACGGCTACAAGACCAAGCCTGGTGAGTCTGAATAACATAAATACACACAAATTCATTTTAAAACGTAGTCAGTAGTATTGAATATTTTAATTCTTTTGAGTCAAGGGGCAAGATTTACTATACTTAATGTTTTTGAAAGTTAGTTCAACAATTATATTTGAATTAAGGAAGTATACAAAATACTTGTAAACAATTTAAAATATTTGCAGCATTATGGGACAAATACTTACTATTAGTTATTTTAGTTTACATAACATTTAAAATCCTTGTAATTTCTTAAACGTGAAAGTGTTGTTTATAAATTGTAATTACAATTTTTTTACAATATTTTAAAAATAATACTAAAATCATAGTCTTAACAATATTCAAACTGATAATTACAGTAAGACTATTTGGTGTATTACATTGAAGTAATTAATTAAATTTGAAGTAAAATTTGAATTTGAAATAATGTATTATATTATTTTGAATTATTAAATTTATAATATAACACACTTTCTTAGTCTAAGCAGAAATTTCTTATATGTATTTGAATTCTCCATCTAAATGTCTTCGATCCTTAAATTTAATTAATGTATTAATTTACTTATGTTTAACGTGTGATAAATTTAAATGTTTATACCAGGCATCTGGAGAGCTAACCAAAAGACTATTCGCAAACATGGCCAGAACCCAGCCAAAGTACAGGCATTCTAGAATATTACTGCGATTTAATAGGAATATATTCCAATGGCTGATTTTGCTAGATAAGACCAACTTATAAAGGCAGAACGCTTGGAGCTGGAATAGATATAGGTTTAGATATAGATATAGATATAGATATAGATATAGATATAGATATAGATATAGGTTTAGATAGAGATATAGATATAGATATATAGAATTAGATATAGATATAAATATAGATATAGATATATAGATATAGATATAGATAAAGATATAGATATAAATATAGATATAAATATAGATATAGATATAGGTTTATATTTAGATATACAAATAAATACCTGTAGTTGCTTTCCGCGATTTTTTCTGAATCTAATCAATTGATTGCCAAACTGTTTCTCAGCTAAATTGATTGAGTGGCTTTGGTACATGAAGCACAGTGGATAGATCAGAGCTGAGCCAGTGGAATAGAGCCAATTTGCTATTAGATGCTGATCATATAATTCAATATGGTAGCTAACCATGCAGCAGTTCATCTCTGATATGAAAGCCATCCAGACAAATGGACGCAGTAAAAGCTCAAATTTCTGCCTCAGTTTCATCAATGCCACATAATGAGCCAATAGCTGTTTGTAGTCAGCAGCTGTGAGGCATGGTTCTAGATGCATTTGCTGTTGATAGAAACTATGTAATAAAAGAAATCCTAGATGTGCTACCAATGAGAGTACAAATGGTTGAAGACTCACAAACAGCACAGCCGAAAAAGTTATGAATGAGTGGATTAGGGAATGGGAACCAACATAGGGAATATGAATGAAATTATACACATAAAGCGCTTGCACTGAAGGAACTAAGGAATCGATGGCATAAACAAAAAATATCCACCAATTAATTCGTGGTGCGCGTCCTTTAAGTCTTATAATTTCGCGATATATAATCCCAAATTCATTGAGAACATACTGTACTTGATCCTTATAGTATTTGTAGATGTAGACTATCACTACACATACGACGACATTCTGATATTTTATGATGAGTAAACTAAGAAAATAAACCAACAACAAGGCATAATTGTTGGATTTTTCATTGTTCGTTATCGCCTCGAGGAAACGTACGATAAACCAGCGCAAATGCAAATAGGTTCCCAAGAAAAGCCAGGGACGAAGCCAGAGATAGTGTATTAATGTAACTAAAAGTTGCACATATCGTCTTCTCGTGAATTTTCCATTTTCCGGCGTATACTTGTAGATGTTGCAACCCAGTAGAGTTGCCAGCATCGCCAACACTCGCAGTATTCTCGTTAAAGCAGACATGACACAACTGAATCAGGAATGGCACCACCACACACACCACTTGAGTGGGTGTGGGTGTGGGTGTGGGTGCTGTTGCCATGTGGTGACATTGATAAATTGACAATTTGCCGGTTTTGGCTAAATGACTGCATCATTTGTTTAATAGGCTTGCCATCGAAAAATATGACCACGGCTAAGAAGAGTCGACCAAAAAAATATGACAAATTGAAGCTTACGTTAGAAAAAACAACTGAAACTACTTAGTGGGAAGTGAGATAATAAAATATATATAATCTGTAAAGAACAAAAAATAGTCTATCAAACATTTCTTTATTGTAGATATGCCTTAATGTGACAAAAATCAATTTTCCAGCAACTTATGATAAATGAAGAAACGACAATTTTTAATTAAATATCTTAAAAACGAAAGAAGGCGCTGTCATCCTTGATTAATATTATCTCTATATTAAATAGTTCTTAAGATATTTAAAACACATTATTTCTATGTTATTTTAGTCCCCAAAATATAAAAAAGAATTTTTTAAATAATAATTATTATTTTTCAAACATTTTATATGAAAAAACATATTAATCGAACGCCGGAATTGAAAAATACTGAAAAATTGTTTGGACTTTGAAGCCTCTAAGTATTTAGTTTAGTTAATTATTAATATATTTATCTAATTTTGGGTGTTATAGTATATTAGATACAGTTATTATATAAAATTCATTACTAAAATCAAAAATGTTTCTGAAAAAAATCTGAATATTTCTTTTTTGTATTTCGAGCTTCATAAGAAGTTCAGGGAACTATCCTAAGTAACTTGATATACCATTGTTATACTCGTAATTGTACTCTGGTTGCATAATAATGAGCTCAGAAATTTGATAGACAACAGTCTCATAAAATCGCACGTGAAGTTATTTCAGATACATGATATAACCAAAACTTGGCTCAGTATGCAAACATTTGGCTATATTGGACATTTAATAAAATAGAAGGTTCATTGTCTTTTGCTTATCTAAGAGTAATTTGTTTTCTGATCTATTGAAGCTTATGGTAATATTTTCTTCAATTAATTTACTGCAGATATACTACGAATAATAATTATAGGGTATCTTATGTATCTCTTAGCAATAATTCATTCTGCTTATTGAGTTATCTATTGCAATCTTTAATAGTTAATTTAAAATGATTTCACGACTTGTCTTTATAGGTTTATTATTTATACCCAATTAGTATTACTTAATGGTTATTAAATTATTCATTTTAGATATACCATATACATTGATTATTCCCAAAATCGATGTGCGCAGCATTGAAAAGCCTCGATTGAAGGAGTTCATGTTGGAACATTTGGTGCCTGGTAAGATCTTTGATAGTTACAACACCGTATCGAGTGGCAAGGAAGAGGAGGAGTCGAATGGTAATGGAAATGGACATAAAATCGTTTTTCGTAAATTGGAAAAATCCCACAACAATGTTTGGCTACTCAATGGACAGCAAATACTCTACAAGCTGCGTATCAATGAACATTTGATGGCCATTGGAATTGATGGTTATTTGGGTGATAGAAAATCGCCCTACTCCAAGCGTAACATACAGGAAACGAATAAGTGAGTTACTCGAACCCCTCTCCTCCCCTGTGGACAGACTATGCAATCAGTTTACACTTGGAGAAATCGTTTTTTCATTTAAACGAATAATTACCAAGCAATTTTTACTTCAAGTAAATACTTCTTTTGTATGATATCTGTTTGAAAATAGAAATTTCTCCAAGTGTAAGTCTTAATGCTACTAGTTTGTTTGCGGTCAAATAGTGCACTCATGCGAAATTTATCAGCACACACAGTCCTGAAAAAGTTTTTTCGGACTAACTTTTGTGCACAATTCCGTTACTCCTCTTTTGGCTCAATTTGCAACCCCCGATGAACTCCTCATCTTCTCCTCTGCAGTCGCTACAATGACCCACAGCCGCTGGAGCAGCCGAACATTACAAATGCACACGCCAAAGTGGAGCCCATTATTAAGGAATCAAAGGCCAGTCCATTGATGTCGTTTTTGGCCAACATGAAGACGGGCACAAAAGTATTCCAACATTTTCTATCGAAAAGCAATCTGACACGCATTATGGATGATAATGCCTATACGGTCCTCATACCATCGGACAATGCCTTCCAACGTTGGCATCCCATCGATTGGGGCTTCTATCCGTTCAGTGTGCCCGAGTTTACCGAAAGTGTATTGCGTAATCATTTCCTTCCCATGCAGCGTCCATTGCGTATCTCCGATGTCAAGAATATGGATCAAATGGTCGTTCATACCATGGGTGGTGAGGATGTCGTCTTCCATGGACAACGTGAGTCAATGATTTCAATTTATTGCACAACATTTAACTAGAATTTATGATTTAAATCAATAGCCACGCCCACTGTGAACAATGTGAGCATTATGTCCGAATACACTCTCTCCAATGGAAATCAGGTGTTTATTATTTCCGAGGTTCTATTTGTCTCCGAGGCTGTGGTTTCCAAATTGCATCAGGTAAAACACACGCACACACACACATTTACTCTTGTGATATATGAGCTAACTTTGAATTTTATAACTGCAGATGCACAAGGATAAGGAGACGCCTCCATTGTTGGCATTCCCTTGGTTTGGTGCACAATTTCTATCGCATTCATTCCTAGCCTTGGAGCGAGATTCACGATTTACGCAAATTACAAGGTGCATTTTAATATTTATTACCAAGCTTTTAACCACAAACTGAAGTACATTATTATATAATATACTTTTCTTACTCCTTAATAACTTTTAAATAAATTTAAAGAGTACAATCGTGTAAAAACAGAAAGATATTATATAAGTTGAGTCCCAAGCCAGTTTAAAGCTAAGGTTTTTTACTTATATTGAAAAAGTTAAGGAAAAGAAAAGACTTTTGTTGTTATTGAATTCGGTACTACGAAAATCTGTTTTGCAAACTAATAAAATAAATAAATATATATATTTTTCCTTTATATACTCTCCAGATATCTGAACAATGCGGAGATCGCTCCACATATCTCAGGCGCCAACTATACATTCTTTGTGCCCGAGGACAAGGCCTTTGAAAAACTGGGCTTCGACAGACTTTCCGATGATGTTATGGCAAGTCACATTATAAACGATCTATATACGAATTTGATATTAATATTTACTTCTCTTGTAGGCCTCACAGCGTGGTATTAAGATGCTATTGAATCACTTTGTGCGTGGACGTCTTTACAATCGGGATCTGCGGGATAACGAGGTGTTTGAGACAATTGGTGGTGGTCATGTGAAGATAACCCGTAATCCGGGAAGCAACTATACAAGCGTGAACAATGCACAGATTACAGAGAGCGAGGTGTTTGTGTATAATCTGGGCACCATGTACTATATAGACGATATACTTTATTCGCATATGCTGCGCGATCATATCACCAAATCGACTAAAACGAGATCAGATCGAAATGGTGGAGAGGCTGGCGGAGGCTCACGTAGTACCGTCCGTCCCAGCGATGTGGAGATTGTTCCCAATGAATTTGAGAGCGAAAACAATGGCGGTGATTATGCCATTCATGGCGATGATGATGATTTCGAGGATGAGATTATAACGCCAAAAGCGTTGCCCGTCCAAATCTATGAGTTGCCCAAGTAAGAAATTCGATTGACGACATATAAAGATTAATGAATGGAATATTAGTTTCGTGGGAAATTTTTTTGGCCGAGCCGTGAGGGAAGTTTGATATTATTATGGGGAGATTTTAATGTGTATGTGGACGCACTTAAAGCGTTTTGTATAGTTCTGAGCTAATTTTTTAATGAATTTTTTAGTTAGTTTTTAGTTGTTTAAGTTTAGCATCGAAATGAGGCGGTGAAACGAAGTATACTACAACTACAACAACAACAACAAATATACATATACCTAATCCTAAAGTAAACAAAAAACGAACAGAAAACTTATCAGCAAATTCAAATGAAGCTTGTAGACATAGCGACAAATTGACAAACAATACAGAAAAACTGCAAAATTACTGCAAAATTAATAAAAACAAATCATATAAATATATAACATATACTTATATTATAGAACATATATGTAGGTGATCTACGAGTATATGCAATTAGGCGCTCTTCAGGTCTTTGCGCTTCTTTTGAGTCTAACCATATAAGAGAGGAAAAAACAGAGAGAGCATAGCGAAAACATATCGGCTATTAACTACAATTTAAACATTATCTGACAGAAACAAAAAAAAAAGAAACCAAGTAGAAAATGAAACTCAAACTTTGGAATTCATCGTAGCCAAGCGCAATAGTTGTGAACAAAGTAATATCTATAATGAATACGAGTATATTATTATGACAGAAGATATTATACAATATTTTTAGTTACTAATTATTATAATTATATGTATCTGTATTTGTGTATATGAACAAGAACAAGAAGGAAAAGCAATGAAAACGAAACATGCAATTTTATAATAGTTTGTTAAAATAAAATCTAAAACCATAAAAGACAACAAATACTGATTTTTTGCTTTCATTTTTATTATGAATTAGTTAAACGCAATACATGTAAGTATGCTTAAAACTATAAGTATGTATATATATAGTATGTGTATATTTGGGAGTATTGTATATGTTTCATTTTTGGGAGATTTTGTATAATTCTTGTATATATCTATATATGTATATAAGTATGTATGTCTGCATGTAAATAATACCTGTTATACTAATTGACTTAAACTAGAGTTGCTCGCTTCCTTTTCTACTCTCCCAAATTCACAAAAAACGTAAACAAAAGCCGAGTGCACATAACAAATGACAATATCAAGGAAACACTATCAACTAATCTACATATAATTATAATAATATTCAAATTTGGAAAAGGGGCAGTATAACAAAACATTGTAGTGTTCCAATGCATTGGAAACACTTTAAATCAAACATCAAATGCGTATTGCTTAAATTTCTATATGTATGTATTGTATGTTATTATGTTTTTCTTATATAATGTGCATGATATGGCGCATTTTTATTGCATGTTCCTTTCATTCATTCTCTTTATGGCCGTTACTACTTGAAGTTGAAGACATACAGTTAGATTTCTAGTAAATATATAAATATATATATATTCGAGCTTTGGTGGATCATCTCGAATCACAATGTATCAAATTCTACAATCATTACACATATTTATCTTAATATTACAATTTTTTGTTTGCCAATTTCATATATACTTTCTTGTGAGATCTAATTTTGATACCAAATAGTTAATGTGCTTAACTTAAATGATGCATTAAAATTAATTAAGTAAAATCAAATCGTTGAACTGATGAACGTTACAATTTAAACAAAATTGTTTTTAATCGTTTGTTTCATGAGCTTTTGCATTGTTGTTGCTCGCAGTTTGCTGGTTATTAGTTGCTGTAGTTGTTGTTGTTGCCGCAGTTGTCGTTGTATCAGTCTCGTTATCACTCAAATTCATCGGCTCTAACGGCTCCAAATCCAATTCGGCAACACTTTCTGCCGCTGCACCGCCTACAGCTCCCTCTAAATCGTCGGCCAACTCAACAGTTGGTTGCTTTGGCTTGAAACTATTGTTTTCCGCGTTGAGCTCATAGTTCTTGAAGGGATCGGATAGCTTTGAGTTGGATTTCGGTGTCACAGTTTGTGCCTGAGCTTGTGCCGCAGCGCGTTGCATGCGTCGCTGTTGATTGCTGAACGTTGGACTCTCCGATCTAGCGCGTTGCAACAACGGTCGCTGTTGCTGCTGCTGTTGATGATTATAGCTGGCATCAGATTCCTTCGAACGTCCGAATTCAAAGCCATTTTGCCACTGCACATGAACATTCTCATACGATGGATCCTCATATCGATAGCTGCCTGACATGGAGTTATTCTGTCGCTTCTCGGTGCCGCAACGCAATCTGCTCAAATTGTTGTGCAACGGACGAGTTGCAGCATTCACATCTCGTCGCACGGTGCCGGCACTTGCACAGCCTCCTTGGTAGCGCATCATGTCTTGCGGCAGGGGACCCAATCCCAAGCGTGGTGTGCCATATGGATTAGACATTTGAGACGCCACCGAAGCCGTGTCGCAGCTGACGCAATCGCGTGAGAACATAAAGTTGAAGTCAATCACCTGAAGATAGAACAAAAGTTGATAAGTTCAGTTAACATTATTATTGGTTATGAAAATCAACTGAGGTCCTACCTTGCATTCGGGTCCCTGGCCAATCCACAGGGGCAGCCACTTGTTGACCAGTAGCCACTGTAAACTGGATTTGGATATGCGATTCAATGTGCCATTGCCAGCATCACTTGAAGAATTCGATCGGGTTGTGCCTCCCGTGGTTTTCTTGGCCAATGGAGCGCTTTTTACAGTTGATCCTGCAGCGGTTTTCTCCCCTCCACTTGAAGTAGCAGTACCTGCAGCTGCTGTAGTGCTGCTAGACTCTTTTGCCACCTTGTTGGCTGACTTTACTTTGGGTATGGCACCAGTTGGACGTATGGATGCAGTCGAGCTGCAAACACTCTCCGCATTCAATTGCTGCTCCTCGGCGGCAGCAGCTGCTGCTACGGCTATGACTGCTGTGGCAGGTCCTGCGGATGCGGAACGTGTCGCACGTTCCATGGATACATTGGGTGTGAGGGGTGAAGTGTGATGAGCTGCAGCCACCGCTGCGGCAGTTGTCTTGTAGATATTTGTCATACTCTGCGAATTCTCGCCATGCAAGCAGCTAAAGAACGAGGAGGCGCTATTCTTGACCGGCACCTTGACATTCCCATAGTCCATACCCGCAGCCGTAGCAGCTGCAGCGGCGGCGGCAGCAGCAGCAGCAGAACTTGTACTTGCACCACCGACACCACCACCCATATAACCCTGACAATTGGGTACATTGCAGCTGCTGGCACCCACAGAACTTGTACTCGGTGCCGCTGCTCCACCATTCGCATTGAGGCGAATGTGACCCACCGTGCCGAACTGCGAGTGTCCCAGCACCGCATAATGTCCACCGAGATTATAATGATCAATGTTGCCACACGACGAACTCAAGTGCCTTTCGATGCGTCCAATGCCATGTCCCAAGACATCCAATCGTGTATAGAGCGGCACACGACTGGCCGCACCACCACCAGCTGTGGTGCGATAAAGCGGCTCATCTCGTATCTGCTCATAGATATTCTCATAGCGCATCGCATTGGCATAGGGATAATTATAACCATCTGTGGATTCCGTGTCATCAAAGCTGCGTTGTCGCTGGCAATTGTTTCGGTTGCTGGCATAAAGTGGTGCACACCTCAAACCACTGCCATAGCGATTGCCTGTGGAAGGTAGGAGAAAAATAGAAAGACTATTAGTTACAGTGGAAAATGGTCTTCCAATTAATAGAAACAGTTTTAATTTTAAAGCACAGGCTGCAATTTGAACAGTTTAAATTGCCGCTAATCGTGACTAACCATTTCAGTATTAATAGATACTGTATTTTAGCTATAAAACCATCTTACCATTCTGCATATCGATGCGAAAATTGCGTCTATATCCCAAACCGGAGCGCACTGCACGTGGCACATCGTAGGCAGCTGCTGTGGTTGCTGATCGATCGTATAAATCGTTGCGATAACTATTAATTGGCAATATGCGTGCTTGTTGCGGTGGTGCAGCTTGCTGTGCTTGTTGTTGTTGTTGTGGTGGTTGTGCTGATGGTGGTTGTTGTGCTTGTGGCTGATTGGATTCAGTTGCAACTGCTTGTTGTTGTTGCAGTTGCTGTTGCTGAGCATCCTCAACATTAGCAGGGGCATTGGCATTGACATTGGCAACAACTTGATTATTATTGTTATTGTTCATGTTCATGTTGTTGCTTGGCTGACCAATTGGCGCATAGATGTTCTCATAGTGCGGATGATTAGCTGGTTGCTGTGCGGGTGTTGGCGGTGTTGCTGCAACAGCAACGGCAACTCCAGCACCAGCAACAATATTGCCATAAACAGCACCACCGACAGCGCCCTCCATGGTGCCCTCAGCTTGGCTATTCTCATCATCCAAAAGCGCTATGGCCAGCGAGGCCGCTTGGCTGCAAAAATAAACAATACCATTTATAAATAGTATAATAGAAAGGTTATAAAAGATACAGTCGCTTGTGCTCGATTGTAAGGTACTCACTATGCTTATCTTTGCAACTGTTTGGAAAGAACTCAGGGCAATCAAATATATACTTAAATAAATATTAATATTCAGGAAACGATCTAGCGGATGTAAAGATGAAAGATCAGATACCCATAATATTCCAAATTCTATTAAAACCCGCATTTAAAGCAGCAGATAAAATACATTCTGATGGTTCCATCTACCTCTTAAAATCCTTTTATCTAGACTTTATAGACTGTCAAGCTATAAATATACTTCATAGGACTACAGACTGCTCTTACTGCCTGTCACAAACTTATCCACACAGCTGTAAGACGTTTCTCCCCTATAAATACTGAGCATATAAGTTTAATATTCAGTATTTCAATTGTTTGAGCTCTTCTTACCGTGCCAATGCGCCCTGCTCTTCCATTCACAAGGGCTTATCTATCATACAGACGCCCGCATAGCTGCGTCCGATGGTCATCAAAGCTGGCAAAATGCGCCAGCTATCCGAATCCGGGCAATAGACCTCAACAGAGGCCAAATTGGAGGTGCCATCATCACCGCCCACCACATACAAGAGTCCATCGTGGGCGACAACGCCAGCATTGCGACGACAATAGGACATGTCGGCGACAGAGCGCCAGGAGTTCGTCTCAAAATCATAAGCTTCCACAGATTTGCGTACCATGGGACCATCATGACCACCGACAGCATAAAGGATATTATGAAGGACGCCAACGCCTGCGCCACTGCGGCGAGAGGACATTTCGGCAACGACAGACCAGGTGTCCGTATCCGGATTATAGCGTTCCACGGAGGAGAGACATTGCCGGGAGAAGCCATCGTAGCCGCCAACAGCATAGAGAAGACCATTGACTACGCCAACTCCCACAGAACTGCGACGTGTGGACATCGAGGCAATGAAACGCCAAATTTCAGTCTTTGGATCGTACACCTCAGCACTGGACAGTCCAGTGGTGCCATCGAAGCCACCAACAGCATAGATGCAACCATTAACCACAGCGACGCCGAGTGTTGAGCGACGAGCCTCCATGTTGCTGCAATTGGCCCATTGATCCGTTGCCGGATCATAGACATCCACAGTCCGAACACGCAGTGATCCATTAAAGCCACCCACAGCATAGACCTTGTCCCCCAAGACGGACAAGCCGCTGCGGCAACGACGACTTGGCATCTCGGCCGCCTGATACCATTTCTCCTCCCTCAGATCGTACCATTCCACAGATCGTATAGCCTTCGGCGCCTGACCGCCAATTACCAGTAGAATCTTGGGCATTCCCACCGGTTTCCTAGGCACAGTCCGAGCCGACTTTGTTTCCGTGGGCAAGAGATGATAGGTCAATGCCTCAATGATTAGATTTTTGCACACAATGTTGCCCTCCAGTAAGAATTCCTTATCCACCCGTTGTGTAATGTACTCCTTGGAGAGGAATGGCAGACGCACATGCTCCATTAAAAGCGAAGTGTATGGCTCTCGAATGGGAACATCGTAGCGCAACCAGGCGATGACACATTCATAGACACGCTCCTCATTTGGCACTGAGATGCGATCATTGGATATCAAATTGATGACCTGCTCATGCGTCAGATTCAGAAACTCGTCAAATTGTATGACTTCGCTATAGAAACAAGAGAGAGAAAGTAAACAAATTAGAATTGTAAACATTTGTACAAATAACATTTAAATAACTGTTCAATTTGACCACTTAATAAAATGTACTAACTTATGATATTTGCTAGATGCAGTTAATTAACTGTTTGTTGTGATTGTTTAGCGAGTTGAATGATCTTTCAAGGCTATTTGAACGTATTACGCTTGAGGAAATGTGAGACAAGGAGAGGAAGGTTGAACAAAAAGGTAGAGTATGTTTCTAACAAGGTTCTTATTCTGTTCTATACCAAACCTATATGCCTCACCTAGAAAAAGGGTTTTTAAAACATTCTGAACTGAATAAAACTATGATCATATGGAAAAATATTCAAGAATTTACTTATTTACAATTCTTAATTTAATGTTCAAACATTTTTACGACTATCAAACTCAATATAAAATGTATCTAGCCTCTTACGGATTTTAGTTTCAATTTTAAAGCGCCTAATTTAAAATTAATGATTAAAAATAATAAATAAATAAAATAGGTGAGTCAGCATGATCATATAAATAATTAAATAAAAATAAATAAATAAAATGAATAAAAGCTATATAAAAGTGAGTTAGGTTCCCAAAACGTTTTTGAATTGCAATTCAAACTGGTAAAGAAAATTATAAACAATATTGCTTTACCAATATACAGATATTGTTGTTTATGGTTTGAGCCATTAGTCATGCATTTTAGAACTTTAGAACCGATTGTAATTAAACTTAATTGGTATGCTAATTTTATTTTGAAATATATTTATATAATTCTAACTAGGAATAATATTGACTCTTACTTAAAGCGCCTATTTTATATTCTATCTGTCAGTTGCGCAACAAACTTAAATGTTCATTAATTCAATATAGCCAAGTTACACTGTAGCTGTAAGCTTTGCTGTGTGTAAACTGCAGTCATTAAAACTAATGACATTTCTATGATATCTCATTTTCAATAAACGAACATCGCAAATAATACATACTATAAGTTACTTAAATGCACATTACTGGCAGTGATTAATGGGTTTATTGGATATAGATTTGATCGACTGGCGATTAGATACTCACTTGAAATGTTGTTCAATGTAGGTCTCCGCATAGTTGAGCAGCTCGACGCAACCATGAAGATCGGCAAATTCTCTTATGCCCAGACAATTGCTGGCATCCAATTGGGTTTGTAGAAAATCACAGCAGGCATCTCTCACATCGGTGAGCTGCAGCAAATTGGCAGCTGTCAGCAGGACCTGAACATTATCCTCATTAACCTCCACCGTCGAGGTGTACACATAATCGATGAGCAGCTCCAGAGCCCGGGCATCCACGCTCTGTAAGGTGATGCGTGACTTGCGGGATTCCTCAAAACTGGTGAACATCGCATAAAAGTATGGACTGCAGGAGGCCAAGACCATGCGATGGGCATGAATCTCAACATCGTCAGCAACCAGAATGACATCACAAAGTTGTTTTTGTCTATACAAACAAAAAAAAAAGAATGTGATACATGTATAAATTTGTTTCTTTTTTTATGGCTTATTGAGTAAGGTCAGGTCAGGTAAAAGCTTAACATACACTTTCTAAAAGGCCTCAATAAAAGAATGAGCTACGTGTACAGTGAAGCAGCGCTACAGTGAAAGCCTAATTAACGTACAGCTTATTAAGGTCGATTTTGATTTATTTAAATGTTAACTTATTTAACAAAAAAAAATACATTAAATGAAAAACTGTTTTTTGGCTCTAAAATTTGACTCATTTGTTTGGAATAAATTTAATCTTATGTCTAAAAATTTTGCTTTTTTTAAATATATAAAATAAATTTAAATTTATCTGTTTTTTAATGTCAATTTAAAGTCACACTGAAATATTTGAAGGACATTTTGACCTAAAAATGTATAGAAGTTAACGACAAATTCTAAAATCTCAAACAAATAAAATTAAATTAATTTTAATGCATTTTTTTTTGTATTCAAAACCAATTCAGAAACAAAAATTCGCGCCTTAATTATCTCAGATTATATTATAGTCATGATCGAAAATAAAAGGTTCCATTTAAATGAAGCTGATTTAACCACATTTTTAGCATATTTTACTAATAATATTATATTAAAAAGCTGATTGGGCTGTTTATTGTGTGTCAAATTTATGTGTAACATGTTTTTAACTGCCTTAAATAAACTTTCATGGTATTTTAATTAAACAAAAATCGATGCGGGTAAATTGGACTACGGTGCAACAGTTTTAGGGCATTGGCTTACAAAAACAACAACAAGAGCATGAAACCGGTTTACAGCCCAAAAAAGTTTCCACTAATGTAGTTTTCCACAGTTACACAGTTCCCCAAAACCAGATGACACAATACGGAAGAGGGAAGTGATCGAATATATAAATAAATAAATTAAACATAGAGGAAAGAAACACAACCGTCTCAAGTTCAAGGGCAATTAAAACTAATGTGAAAATAAAACGCTAATAATGAGCAAAAATTTAAAAAAAAGACGTCAAGAAATAAAATTTGAACAGAAATCTCATCATCATAATAGAAGCAAAAAATCACAAAGTCGAATGTTAATGCGAATGGCCTCTTGACAAAAGCAAATAAACCTAAAAACAAAATAAAAATAATAATAAAAAAATAGCAAATACGTGTGTGTATACACACACACACACACTGTTAAGGGGGCAAACAGACAAATAAAGCGTAATGCGCAAATATGAGAGGCTGTGGCGGACAGACAGACGGACGGACAGATTTGCAACTGCTGCTGACCATCGTCGAGCATCTCGGACATTTTTAGCAATTAATTTCATATTTTTGCCAAGACCAAAATAAACAAATTTGTTTTTGTTTTTTCCCTCTTACTTGCGCATCTCGTTCATTGCATCAAAGGAGCGTGACGTATGCTGTTCGTTATTGTATTGTCCCACTGTACCGCGCTCCTTGCCATTGGGTCGTTGTATATGCTTTTGGGAACTTTCATCCAGACTATTTTGACTTGCATAGCGTAATAAACAACTTCCTTCGGCGGCAGGATTTTGATGGTGTTGTTGTTGCTGCTGCTGATGATGTTGTTGTTGCTGTATCAGTAGACGCTGGCGTTGTACCACGCCCACAGCAATACCTAAGCCAGGTGCTGGCATTGCACCTGGTTCCATTATCATAGGCACCACCGCCGCAGCCGCCCCCGCGCCCGCTTCAACATTCTGCTGCTGTTGTTGTTGTTGCTGCTGCTGCTGCGGTTGTTGTTGATTCTGTTGCAAATTGCCATTGCTTAAATTGCTCATAATACCGATCGTGTATTTGGTTAATAATGCAGTCAGAGCTATCATTCACGTTCACAGCGTTCACACAGCACGCGCGATGGTGGAATGTAGCCAAATTTTCTAAGCAACTTTGCAACCACAACTCGGATCTTGAGTAAAAATTTAACTTAGAGCTGCAAGCCTATCGATTTTGTTTTGTTTTACACTATCGATGACAACTTTGCGCCATCGATTTTAGCTGCTCCACACATTACATACTTGCTCCACTCTTAACATACCTGCTTCACCTTAACATAGCTGCTCCACTCTTAACATACCTGCTTCATCTTAACATAGCTGCTCCAAGCATAGCAACACAACAAAATTAATGGAATTTTACTCTACCTTTTTACACATGTGTAATACTTGTTTAACAGCACTTAACAGCACTATTCCTCGTCAACAGCCCACACTTATCATAAAATACCAACTGCAGTCAAGTGGCAACGCTACGCATATCGATAGCTATGGCAGTGCTATCGAACTAAATCAGTCATTTAGTTTAAAAAAAAAATAATTCACCAATGCTTGTAATTAAATGTTGATTCTTTAATTTCAATTTGTGCACAATTTAATTGCAGTAATTGATGACAAAATACGTACAATTTGTTTGTGCTGTATATCACAGCACCGAAAAAAAATTAATTTATCCTTATTTCTTGCGAGCTCAAAGGTCTGCACCGGACGGCAACTAAATTGCTTGTGAACGGTCCACACAACGCAAGCGGCCAACTAGCCTCAGCAGCGGCGCAACAGTTGAGAGAGAGAAAGCGTCAAGTACAAGGAGACAGTTGGCAACAGCGAACATACACACGCACACTCTCAATCGTTCAACAGCGAACATACACACGCACACTCTCAATCGTTCAACAGCGAACATACACACGCACACACTCTCAGCCGTTCAACAGCGAACATACACACGCACACACTCTGAACCGTTTAACAGCGAACAAACACACGCACACTCTCAATCGTTCAACAGCGAACATACACACGCACACTCTCAATCGCTCAACGCAGCGCGCTCTGAGCAGCTGCCTCTCTCTCTCTCTCTGTGGATCACCGTCCACGGCTTAGAGAGCTGTTGGTGTGGTAGGCGCCGTACACTGGTATGCGTGCGTGCTACATTTATTTATGTACGCTTGCTATTGCAAGTTGAGGGCATTCAGAATACAGACGTCGGTGCGTACACATGCCAGGTAGTGACCGCCTCGGTGCGTTCTGCGCCCTTCATTATCGACAACTCCACACAATATATTATACATAATTAATTCTTGAATGGTATAGGTATATAAACATTCAATTTAAAGTTTAAACAACTCATATTTCAATTTGTGCATATTTTAAACTTGGTGAAAAATAACCGCAATAATCGAAACTAACGAAAATAATTCGTTGACAAACAATCGACCAACTAAGCAAAATATTCGATATAGTTAATAAAATACTGAATAAGTTCATTTGTTCATTTCGATGACCCGTTCATTTGAACTTATTCAGAACGAAACGACCCAACTCTAATCGATAGGCGCATCATACTTTTTAGGGCGGTGTTCGCATTTTGTTTTCGTTAATTATTTTTCTTGGCTAACAAAAATTCATTAATTAAATCTCTACTTTAAAATGAAAACAATGGAAAAATGCCTGTTGGCCGCCGTTGTGCTTTGCTGTGTGCTGCAAACAGGTAAGTCACATGCGCAGACCGCGTCTGCGTACGACAAACAAACACACACCCAAAACAAACTAACATTTTCTGTCCATGGTGTCTCACACACAGTATATGCGATTAAATGCTGGGATTGTCGTTCGGATAACGATCCAAAATGCGGAGATCCTTTTGACAACAGCACACTGGCTATAACAGATTGTCACCAGGCGCCCGAATTGGAGCATCTAAAGGGTGTACGTCCGACCATGTGCCGCAAGATACGACAAAAGGTGCACGGGGAGTGGCGTTACTTCCGGAGCTGTGCCTACATGGGTGAACCTGGTATCGAGGGTGATGAACGCTTCTGTTTGATGCGCACGGGCAGCTACAACATTTTCATGGAGTACTGTACCTGTAACAGCAAGGATGGCTGCAATGGAGCAGGACTTCAAAGGAGTAGCTTCCTTAGTGTTTGCCTGGGAACCCTTGCCGTTGGCCTCGTTGCGCATTTCCTTCGGCAATAGCCATAATATCGAATAGCTATAGCGAATACGTCCAAACGTCTATGTGTAATAATCTAAATGTGCCTTTAACTGGACTCGAATAGAAATCTTAATACGTTGGAACTTATGTCCGTCCTGCCTTCATATTAAAACAATTATGTGTACTCTTAAATACTTATAAACATATCTTCTTTTAGTTCACATTCCATTCAAAATTATGCTCAAAATGTATTCTTCCCATTTTTGAACAGTGCATTTTTTATGCAGATTTACAAATATGTAATTAGTTTAAGAGACGAAAAGTTTACAAATTTTTTTGTAATACAAAATAAACTTGACATTTTACACTGAATAAAAGATTGAAATATTTTAAATGTAA
Source organism: Drosophila putrida (assembly GCA_037043535.1). Classification (NCBI taxonomy): domain Eukaryota; kingdom Metazoa; phylum Arthropoda; class Insecta; order Diptera; family Drosophilidae; genus Drosophila; species Drosophila putrida. The sequence continues at coordinate 1,058,070 of JBAMBI010000465.1, forward strand.
CCAATTTTTATACAAATAATATTTAGTTGAACCGAAAAAAAATTTTTATACAATTAATATTTAGTTGAAGCGAAAAAATGAGTTAATTTTATTGCATGCATATAAATAATGCAAACAGTAAACTATTAAATTAATATAATTAACCTTTTGCAATGCAGATCAATTGATGACACTCCACTGAACAACGAACTGAAAATCATTGAGACATATAACTGATAATATTAAAAAAAAAAATAGAAAGTATTTGCCAGTAGCTTTCTAACAGAATAGTTCAAGTCAAACGTAAATAATTTTTTATATTATTGCCTGCAATAGAACGCTTCAGGTAACTGATATGTTTGCCGTTCCTTCTTAAATCCTTACCTTTGTATTAGTTTAAATATTGCATGATTTATTTAATGCTAACCATTAAGTCAAATTCATACCAATTTGTTTAGTTTTTGTTTTTAATTAAAATTAATCCATTTTCATAAGCTTCACCGGCTGATTGATTGCTCGTTAGCTATTGTTATCGGTCTTGATGGGAGTCCCATCATGGGATGCACTTCTTGGAGTTTTCTACTGTCATTGATGACATTCGTTAAGTTTCGCTAATTGATCGAAATGTGAAGTGCAACTTATCGAGCTTCTGCAATGTTCTTTCTATCCCGTGTCTCTTCCGTGTGTGCGTCGCCTCGTCAATTAATTAATGTTTTAAACGTTTTTAAACTGTTATTTAAACTCTGTTATATGGTGTAAAACATTGTTAAGTGCATCGGTTATTCTCTGTTTGTCAACAACAATCTGTGCGCGTACAATTTTAAAGCGTTTACTTGTGTTTTTATTTTTCTGCAAATTTCGTGCAAGCGGTACGACAAAAGTGCCGTTACTTGTAAAAACCAGACTGCCATCTTGGAATTTTTTTGACAATTTTTTTTCCGTGTTCTTATTTTTGTTATTTGATTGTGTACTTTGAATAAACTTATTATCAACATGGATGTAACAATGCTTGATGAATTGTTGATGGATTTGGAAATGTGCGACCATAAAAATAAGCAACAATGTATTTGTGACTACGTTATGAGGTTAGATGTGAAATATTATAATGAATTAAAAAAATAATTTTTTTTTCAGTTATTTATTAAAACCAAATAATATTTACGATTACATTTCACACAATTTGTACAAGATTTGATTTGTTTATAATAAGTAATAATGCTTCGGTTGCCTTAAAGCGCCATCTGCACGGCAAACATTGCCAAAAGTGCGGCCGCACTCAAGGCCATATAACGTGCAGCTCCGGAAGCATTACAAAGATCTCCCTTGCAGGTAAAGCAGCTCTCCACTTGGCGACTGTGTGTCACCGTGCACTCATTCTCCTTCTGTCCCAAGATCTCGAAGTGACAGTCACGGGACACAATTTTTCCAGCACGATCTGTAAAAACAGTGAATAATTTAGTTTCCATTTGATTTAACAAGTTTTTCCCGTTAATTCTGGGACTTTTCAGGTTTGTTGCTGCTCCTAAAGGTAAGTTTACTTTATGGATTTATTTTACAAACAAATCTGCCAGTATTCTTTTTTTCTTAAGATTAGAAACCTTATCGTTTTTGTCGGCGGTCTAAAAGAACCAAACTTTTTCTTCCCTCGTTCAGTCAAGTTGAACTAGATCTGGGAGCTTTTAAGCTTTGAAAGTGCATTTATATCGAAAACGCAAGTCTAAGTTTCTGTGAATTCTTTGTACTTCCAAGTAATTCAAAAGTACATTGATGCTACCAAGCAAATGCAAATTCCAAGTGCACTTTTGAAATGCTCAATAAATTTCAATAACATTGACTTACGAACGTCTTATTTTCACTATAGCTGACTGATTTTAAGCTTTTAAAGTGCATTGATATTGAAAGTTCAAGTCTACGTTCTTGTGAATTCTTTGTACTTCCACTTAGGTCAAAAGTACATTGATGCTTTGAAATCTCTAACGAATTTAAATTGTATAGACCTTCGAACTAGATTGAGATTCTCAAGCAAATCCGATTTAAATTACGTAGCCTGTCTCTAATTGCTGACTACGAGTGCTTTACGAGTGCATTGATAAGTTTGTAAAACCTTTACGATATTTGGTTACAGTCTCTTGATTATATTTACATATAATCTTCAATTTTGAACTGTTGTATTTCAGAAATTTCTACCAAATTCATTGCGATGATCTCAACTTTCTCAACTTTGTTATTTCAATCTGGTTTTTAATCAAATATATGTGCATTGGATTACTTTCCCTCTTCTGTTGTTATTTTAGGCATTCTAGATTTGTTGCTTACTCAATTTGTTTTGAATTGTTTTGGTTTATTTACGTTGAGGTTTGTGTATATTTTCATGGCATTAGTTGAAATCTGCGGCCAAATGTTAAACCCACACAAAAGCTTTATTTCTGTCAAATGATTTGCATTCGCAGCGCGTAAGCTAAAAAAATACTATGCGTAATTTTGGAATTTTTTGCTTATTTTCTGTATGCGTTATATCAAGACTTCCATATGCTAATTGACATTGGCCTCACATTTTGAGACTATAGACTACGACGTAACTACGCAATGACATCACTAATATTTATTTGTTTATCTTTATGCTCCACAATGAGAGCGAGAGAGAGAGAGAGAAACACAGTTCGCTTTCACTTACCACTTGTGACCACCTTGTTGCATCTGGTCACAGGCTGCACTTGCTCCTGGGTGCTTGGCCTTGCTGCAAAATCACAGTCTACTTCACGGATATTGTCACCGGCCATAATTTTATCCTTGCCACAATTGGGATCCGTCAAAGATTTGCATTGATAGCACTTAATGGCAGTTGCTATAGATGGGGAGATAGAAAGAGAATTGAGAGGAGTTCAATTAACGAGAGAATTAGACAAGGTTAAGATATATAGGTAGATATATTTATTAGAGACGATATTCTCTCATATTTGTTCAGTTACAACCAGTTTACCTGAGCCGCCTTCTGTCCGTTACGCTTCGTTCATTATGTAACGCCTTCAGTCAAACAACAATTTCAATTATAATAGTACTTAAAATGTGTCTATATTTGTTAATGCCATAAAGTCACCTCTGTACGTTTATATCTTGTCTAGAAGAAATACGTGCATCAAATGACATTTTGTATCGAAATTCCTCAGTATATTTTTACGTAGTAAATATGATGTCATCCAATGTAGAATTATTTTTGTAAACTAAAGAAATGTTTTAAAATTCATAAGCCGAATAATTCTTTTTGCTTATTTTACTTTGTTATTTTAATTATATAGTTGATTTATTCAAACAGATTATATCTAAAATATTTTAACTATTTCAGTTTTCACTTTTCAAAATTATTTGTATTCAAATTTATTTGAATACACTAATTTTTCTTTGAAAGCTTTTTGATTTCATTTTGCTGTAAATTTTTCTGTCTTTAATACTTTATTTTTTTTAGATGTTAGAAAACCTAAACCGGTTTTTCACTCTAAGCTTTTTCCATAATCTTTGACCCAATTGTGCAAAAATTGCATTTATTTATAAATATCTTTGATTTACAACTAAGAACTTACCACTGTGCATGAGGCACATGGCAATAACCAAACAGACAAACACTTGTTGCAGCATTTTTGTCAAAAAAAGTATAAATATTTATTGTGATTTATTTGAACTTTTGAAAAACACACAAATTGAAGACGCGAAAAACGCTTTTGATCACTTTCGTTGACGCCGAACAACTGAATGCGCATTTTGTTTGTTTCCCTCTATGCGATCTCATATTGTTTTGAGTGTAAAGCGCGTAAAGCTTTACTCATCTTTTTCATCCAAATAACTGTGAGTGGAACTCAAAACGAGCTTAACTCACAGCGACGAGATCAACGCAAAGAGGCAGCTAAATAGAAATTTAGATGTATCTACATATAAAAGTAGTAAGGGAGTAAAAAAAGCTCAAAGAACCTATTTTGTTTTTTTTTCTTTTCTATTTATTTGGTATACAATTTTTTTTTAATTTATTTCTATTTGTTTGCGTACAGTAAATTAACCTAAATTAACTTAAATGATACAAAAACATAACAATGCATAAAAAATTGATGAATGGAATTGAAAATATGTCCCAATGCTCTACATTCTACTTTTGATTAAATGATGCTAAAATTTTAAAAGATCCTATCTTTATTAATTTTTTCTCAGTTGGTCAATAAAATAAAATATTTTGGAATTTGTAGAGGTCTTAAAGCGCGATCTGCACTGGGAACATTTCAAGGCCATATGACTTGACGCTATATGCCAGAAGAGATATCCACCCAACTGTGAAATTATCATCCTTCTGTCGCAAGATTTTGAAGTGAAAAATATAGTTTAATTTCAATTTGATCTAATTAGTTTTTCTGCTTGTTACTTGACTATTTAGGCTTTCGAAACCAGTTTTATATTATTGAGTTATTTTAAGCAAGTATGATTTATATTTTAATATTATTTTTAGCCCTAAATTTTAACAAATAAGAAAGCATTTCCTTCCATATTCAGCAGAGTGGGACAGAAGAACAATAGCTCTTGTGACGGGGGCTACGGGCGAGAGATGCTTTATAGTAGATATATCAAATAGCTTTCATTGGAACAAATGTTTAAAAAACTACATTCAGTATAAAAATCGTTTTTGTGTCTTAAGATATCTTAAGCAAACTTACAGATTGTAAGTCGAGTATCATTTAATGAAACGTAAGGAAATTTGTTTAGAATCGGACTACTTTATCGCAGATCTATCATATATCCAAAGTTAAATGCAGGTCTCTCCAACGACATGTAATCTTGTGTCCTGTATTGTATAAGCGTTATCTAAGTAATGGTCTGGCAGCACACTGATTTTTCATTTGGAATCTAACAAAATTGTGCCATGAGTAAACCGGAAAACAAAGACTTATTTATTTAGCTTGTGAATACTTAAGCTGTGTAAATAGACCAAGGTGGGGAAGTTTAAAATAGGCCTATGAATTGGTATAAAAAGAACTCGAATTTGTCAAATGTTATCATTGGAGCAGTTCAACTGATATCAATATGAGAATCCAGACCGTTATCCTTGGTTGTGCCATCCTGGCTGTTTGCTTCATCAGGAGCAGTGATGCCGCCTGTGCTGCGGCTGTTTGTACACCCGCAGAGTGTGCAGATCCTGCCAATGCTGCGGAGCCATCCTGTCAGACAACGACCACCGAAGCCGTAACAACAACAGTAGCATCGTCGGTTACAACAGTTGCTAGTACCGCAACAACAACTGTAGGATCAGTCACCTCTACGGATACAACAACTAGTGCTGCTTACGCAGCTTTGATTCGATTGAGGCGCAGGATCCGCCGCGTGTTAAGGCAACGTAGAATTCTGGAGAGAAGGAGACGTTTGGCAGCACAGAGAAGGAGACGCCTGGCAGCTCAGAGAAGACGCAGAAACAGATTCTAATCTATTAAAAGCCTTTGGCCATATACGGAATTAATTACAAATATTAAAAAAATCATTCAACCCAAAAATAACCATAGACTTTATTCTTTTGTCAACTATTGATTGCCGCAAGCTGTGTAAATAAGCAAATATGAAAAGTTAAGCATTTTCCCAATGAAAATGGGTACAAAGAGAACAAGAGCTTGTCACATATTATCATTGTTTTATTATAAGAACTAACACCGGGTCTCTTGGCTGTGACGAGTTCAAGTTCAAGGTCAATTTTTTGGAATTTATTATTGATTAGCATTTATATACATTTATCAACACACTTTAAAAACACTTTAAAGATGTAGCTTTTCAGACAACAATCAGAATGTCAATTTGTTATTTAAATCTTATTGCGATTATCGATGCAGCTCTAAAGTTTATACAATTCAAATTTGGTTTTTTAGAAATTCAGTTGGAAATTCCATTTTTACCATCAATGTACTTTGAAATCCCGTAGAAGTACAAAGAAGTGATAGCAACGAGACTTCATTTACATTTTCAATTTTATTATAAATATTTTTATGCAACATCCAAAGTACTTTGAAAGCTAACAATTCCCAGCATCAATTAAACTCTGCTGAAAGTGGGAAGAGATGCTTTATTTCTAAAAATAAAATTGTCAGAGTCTGCTGGAAAAATGTTTACTCGTTTAGTTAATGCCAAGAGTTTTTAACTGTCGAAATGCAAACATTGCTTTTAAAGTGTGTTGATCAAATAGTATAAACAAATTGATGAATTTCAATCAAATAAATTCAAGAAAATTAAACTTGAACTTGAACTTGTCATAGCTAAGTAAACAGCTCTGAGTTCCTATTTTTAGTACCAGCTGAACTATTCCAATGATAGTTACTGACAAGGTGTTGTTATTTTTGTACCATTCATTGAGAAAATGTTCAACTTTTCAAATTTGTTTATTTGCACAGCTTGCGGCAATCAATAGGTGACAAAAGAATAAAGTCTATGGCTATTTTTGGGTTGAACGATTTTTTTTATTATTATATTTTTAGTTAATTCCGTTTATGGCCAAAGCCTTTTCATAGGTTTCCTTAAAAGAATCGGTTTCTGCGTCTTCTCTGAGCTGCCAGGCGTCTCCTTCTCTGTGCTGCCAAACGTCTCCTTCTCTCCAGAATTCTACGTTGCCTTAACACGCGGCGGATCCTGCGCCTCAATCGAATCAAAGCTGCGTAAGCAGCACTAGTTGTTGTATCCGTAGAGGTGACTGATCCTACAGTTGTTGTTGCGGTACTAGCAACTGTTGTAACCGACGATGCTACTGTTGTTGTTACGGCTTCGGTGGTCGTTGTCTGACAGGATGGCTCCGCAGCATTGGCAGGATCTGCACACTCTGCGGGTGTACAAACAGCCGCAGCACAGGCGGCATCACTGCTCCTGATGAAGCAAACAGCCAAAATGGCACAACCAAGGATAACGGTCTGGATTCTCATATTAATATCAGTTGAACTGCTTCAATGATAACTTTTGACAAATTCTAGTTCTTTTTATACCAATTCATAGGCCTACCTTTAACTTCCACACATTGTTCTATTTACACAGCTTGAGGTAATCACAAGCTAAATAAATAAGTCTGTCTTTTCCGGCTTACATATCACAGATTCTAGATGAAAAATTAACATTCAACAAGTTACTACAATTTCTTAGATATAGTTTCGTTTATACAATTGACAAAGATTAAATGTCCTTGCAGACCCCTGAACTCAACTTTCGGCATATGATAGATCTACGATATAGTAATCCGATTTTATTCAAATTTGGTCTGGTTTTATTAAATGATACCAGACTTACAATCTGTGAGTTTGGTTGAGATGTAGTTTTGAAAAAGAGGAAAAAAATGATTTTTAGTTTCCATTTTGTTTTGTTCTTTTCCTTTTAATGTTGTTTCTAATTTCTATTCTAAGAAACTTGAGGTATAATTTAAACTTTAGCCTTTAATTTATTCACTTATTCAATATTATCTTTTTCAAACTTATTGAAATTATATGAATTACAACTTAAGGAATTTAAATGAAGAACTCACAACAGACAAACATTTGTTGCAGCATTTTTTTGTAATATTTATTTAAACTTTTATAATCCACACAAATTAAACAATTTGAATATTTACTTTGTTGCCGCTAAACAATTTTTTCTTGCTTCTATGCAGTCTCAAATATTATTTTGAGTGTGTATTTAAAGCGAAAAAAGCTTACTGAGTGTTTTTTTTGTAATTGAGTGAAACTCAAAACGGGTTTAGCTCACAGCGTAAACGTAAAGCAATCAAAGCAAAGAGGCAGCCAAATAAAAAAATACATAATAATTGTAGTAAAAGACCTGAATAAAAAACTATTTTGTTTTGATCGTCAGTTTCGCTCGAGTTGAACTTTTGAATTGTTCAGTCTTTGGGTCATGTCTTTAGGTGTGTGAAGCTCTGTGTGATTCCTATATGACTGTTCAGGTTCTCTTTAATTTAATTAAATTGATTACGGATAAGTTCAATTGAAAGTTGGCACAGTTTCTTAAAGATGATCTTCCATATGACTCAATTAGTTTTTGATTTAATTCTAATACTCTTTCTTTGTAGTAGAATGTATAGAAATGAAAGTGCATTTAAAAGTTAGCTATCAGAAAATTTAATTAAAATTTTGATAAAATGTATAATTATATTCTATGTCAGTATTTGATGTAGAGAAAGCGGTTTGTCTTCTATGTTACTTATTAACTAGTTTAATCTTGAATTAAATGAAACTATTGAAATTGATAAGTCAAATCAATCGAGATTTTAAATTATAATTTATAAGAAGTTTTTGACAAAATTAGAAACAGTTTCAACGTTGTTTTATAAATAGATATTAATGCTGTGGTGTATTTTTGCTTGTGCTTTATTTCAATTGCTGTAGACTCTTCATTTATATTATATAATTTATTATTTTATCTCACAAAACTCACTTATCCTTAATTTGGCCCACTCTGACAGTTCGCAGAGCGTATTAAAGTGCACGTAAGCGGTTCATTAGCCCTCTTTCTGGCCAAGTATTTACTGGGAGTTGATGTCTGCGTTTTGACCGTATTATCTCCGAGCTGATTGCAATTTGTTGCATGATATTTGAGCTATCGACTTGTTGAAATCTTTTTTTTTGTCTGTTGTCTTGGTGATGGAAACGTACTTGAGGTGCAATTGGCCGCACTGAACACGGCTCAGACAGCATTGACTTTAAATCGTTGTAAATAAGGGACTGGTACAAGTAAATTATATCCCATTTTTTTGTTTTTTGCTAGACAACACAATGTCTAGCTTTAAACAGATTATCAATCAGCTGACTGTATTTAAGTACAGGTTAAAGACTCGTGACTGCTGCTGTAATCTTCACTCAATTAATATTGATTTGTAGACTGTCATCCCAAGTTCTTCTCTGACTCTCTTCTCTCTCCACCTGCTGATAATTTCAATTTGGTGCTTGAGTTTTTTTTCACCTCGAAACTCGTTACAATTGCGCAGTTACTCAAAAAAAGCTCAACTTGGGCTGTAATTTGATCTCTATGTCAAAGTACGAGAATATATATATATATAATTTAGCGTTCATTTGCATGTTCCCAGAGTGAGATTGTTGATGATTCACAAACTTTTGTTTTGTTGTTGAAATAAAATTGCCAATTTCATTTGGAACAATTGAAATTAACAGCATGGGGAATTGATTTACCTTTTAGTAAAGCAACAAATGTACAATTTTGACATTGTTCACTATAATTAACAAATAAGCTGTTGATAAATGCAGTGAATGACTAGCAAATACCGTGTAGCGAGTGCTCTAAATTATAATTTAGATTATGTTGAAAATAAATTTATATTGAATTCGAACGAAATTGAATATTGTATCATTTATGTTGGAAAATTCATATATGCCTCTCAATTTGTATACACAGGCTATTAGACTGGTGTTCAACAGTGCGTATGCGTGCTGAGCACACACAAATAAATAGTGCGGACAAACAAATTGCAATTTCCGGCCGCAGCATGTGTCATTTTCCAGTTAAATATTTCACACACTGTGCCAATGCTAATCATTTTCCTGGTTAATGGTCAATTTTCCATCTAATGAGACAGGCACAACGCTTTTACCACTTTTCTGTTGTGGCCAAGTGTCTCGTTTGATTTATTGCATATTGAATATCTTAAGCCGCTTTGCGTTGCTCATCATCACCATCATCATCACCATCAATATCATCATTATTATTTGGACAACAATAATAAATTCTGATTGAATTTTTCACTGATGAAAAGCGCACACAACTTTATTTTCCATCATATTTTGGTTGCTTGACTGATAGTTGTGGCAACACAGAGGGAGAGAAAGGGGTGTTGCAACTATTTCTGCTGTTGCTGCTACCGTTTGTGGTGGTTCTATTTGTGTCCGTCTTCTACAGCTTCTTATTACCCTGGAGATAGCGCGTCGGGTTAGAATTCAATTATATGGCAGCATAGAATTTGAAAGATAGAGATGCCACAACGACATGACCATTCAAAATGCAGGCAAGCTGGTTATACCCTGTAACTGAGAGGTGTATCGGTGCCTTTATATTATGCGGAATACAATGTTAATCAAATTCCAAATCAAATTGTAAATAATCTGATTTCTAAACTTGTTCAAAATAAAAGAAACCTAGAAAGACAGTTTTTGTAAAGTTAACCAAATATTTTACATTATAAACTTAATATTCGTATAGTTAATTGTTCGATCTACTTTTAAATTTTCTACCGTTTTAAATATGATTATCTACCGTTAGAAATGTTAGAGAATCACTTTATATATTTAATCAAAGAAATGTATTTGAAATTTTCTATTTGATTTGAAATGTTTACAATATTATTCAAGCAATACATTAAATGTTATTCTACTTTTCTTCCATTTTCTACCAATCTACAGGGCATTCATCTTTCGTTCATGCTACGCAGTTTACAAATATCCTATTTGTTTGGTTCTTGTTATCAGCATTATTATCAGGCAGCGACTGTGGTTAGGACTTGTGGAGGAGGGAGGACTCATGTCCGTCCCAACGTCCATCGTCCGGTGTCTGTTGGCCATTTTGCAATATGATATTTATAGTTATTTTCTACTTATATTATATTCAATCTGCACAATCTGCGCATTGCTGTTGTTGTCCGCTGCTTTGGCTCCATTGTTGCTCCAAAGATTTCCTGGCCACAGAATTTCACTTGGTCTGCACACACAATTTTAATAAGACAACTCTCTATGCTCTGATTTCGCATCTCTTTCCGTTCCGTTTGCACATCTATCTCTGTCTCGTCTTGTATCTGTAGGTGGGTTATGCACATTCAATTTGGCTTTCTAGACTTCATTCCAGGGACCATTGTCATTTCATTTGGAAAACTTGCTGTTGCAGAAACGAAGCAAATTTTCAATTTAAGCTCTGGACTTTTGCTCTGCATTTAATGGCGTGTTGAGAAGAAAGCAAAAAAAACTATACTAACGACTAGCTCATAAGTTATAAACGAAGAAAATGTGGATACGAAAAAGGAAAATACGAAATGGCAACAGAGAGAGAGAGAGAGAGAGAGAGAGCAACTCCAGTTTGGCCAACATAAACAAATTGTTTGGCACTGTGGGCCTGAATGAAACAAAACGCCCATATAATCTGTTCAATAACTTGGAAAATCATTGGCAATAAATCAAAATGACTTGCAGGAAACTGGCAGCTAACAGAACCCGAACCAGAACCAAGTCCAAGCCATACACCACATAACCAAGTAGTCTAACGCTATTGTAGTTGACTTGAATTGAGTTTGAATTTGCTCTTTAAGTCATGTCTAGCTGGTGGCATTTCAAATTCAACACATGGGCGGCATAAATTTACGCCAACATTTTCCGCAAAATCAGCACAAAATCAAGAAAACGAAATTTATTTCGAGTCGAAAATCAAAGCGTACTTTTGAATACTCTTTTGAAACGAGTGGTTAATTTTTTGAGGGATTGAATGAGTTTATAAATTAACTTTAATGGTTGTCTTAATTTTCTTATATGTTTATGAAATGATAAAAGATATTTTCAATTGAAAATTTTCTAGTAGAATTCTCAGAATCCATACTCTCGAGTGTATTATAATTTTCATAAGCGTAAGTTGTCTTAAGATAAAAATCGATATAAAATTGACTTTTACTATGAATAACCTTTATTTGTTTTTTGATATCTCAAGAGCGATCAGTAGAAAATCGAGTACAGAACTTGGCAAGGGTCAAAGATGCAATTTCTTCTTTTTTTTACACCAAGTAAACATCTTATTCAAATTATACTAACATAGAGCTTATGTTTTTAGAATTTAGGCTCATTTTTTAAATGTTTATATAAGTTCTCCAAAAAGTATCCTCATGGTAAACTGATATAAAATCCATAAAAAATATAAGGTCTCAAATAACTATCCTTATGATAATTGATATAAACTCCATTGAAAATAATGTCAAATGTCAAAGGTATGTATCAAATAAAGTTCTGTATAAGCTGTATAAGCTTTTATTGAATAAAATAGGCCTTAAAGTAATTTAAGATAAACTGATATAAATTATCCTAGATTTTTCCCTTTGCTTTGTCTTACATCTCAGAACTGCTTCCAACTACTTCTCATAGTTAAACAAACCAATTGTAGAGCATAATCAATGAGCTTGCGTGGGATTTTGAGTTTTTCTGTTCTAGGTTTTTAACACTGCCGTTAACACATCATTTTTCGGGAGGGTGGCAACGCTTCCATTATCTTTCACTTGCGATCAAATGAAGTGTGCAATGTGTTGTCTCTCTTTCACTGTCTCTGTCTCTGTCTGATTCTCATTCTCTGTGGGTTTGTAGTATTGTATCTGTTGGCACTCAGATGCTCCGGCACGAAATGAGCTGGTCGAGCAGTGCGCTCGGTTCTTGCTCGACCTTTTCGTGGTCGTCCTGGAGTCCGTGAGCTGTCCACGTTTAATGTCACTCGCAAAGTCGCAAATTGCTGTGCATGAGCTTTTTATGTTCATGCAAATGTCACCAGTGCACTTCTGATGGCTTCGCAACGTTGCCAGGACTACGAACTATGGACTAAGGAGTCCATAGCGAACTGGACATTGAAAGGGGTATCAAAATGGAGTGAAGATGAGGTAGAGAGGTATACGTAATGTGCCCCGTTTGTCCGGCCTTTTGTTTGGCTGCAACGAAAAATGCACTCAAAAGTTTACACAGAAAGGCCATAAGTGGCCCGGGACGGAGTGGACATCCTGTCCTGTCCTGTTCTGTTGTGACCCATGTCCTGGTCGTCCTGTTGTCCTATCCATTTGCCTGTTTGGTAATTTTGTGCTTAGTGCTTGCCAACGATGGCACCAAAAATCTCTCCATTGCTTTCTATCTCTTGTTTTCCGCTTAAAATCAGATGTCGAAATAATTTGCAACACGCCGTGGCACATGCAGAAAGGGGCATGGACAGGGCAAGACAGGGGAAGGGGGGGGAAGGTTCTATCACTAAAAGTGGCACGTGTTTATGGGCTTTGGACAAATGGCACATTTGTTGCTCAGCAGCAGCTTAGTACACAAAACAGCTCTCAAATAAACTGAGAAGAGGGGGATAAATTAAGTGGATTGTTTGAAATTCTAGGAGCTAAAAGAAAAAATGTCGATTTAGATGAGAAAGAGATAAAACAACGAAGTGTGGCATGTGAATTAAAGATCAAAAATTAAATGGAAAAGCAGATTTTAAGTTTTAATAAAAACAACTCTAGATAAATGTTCAAGATTTGCAGGAAATTGTTTTTGAGACAGAAAAGTGTTAAGAGAAAAATTTAGATTTATTTAGAACTGAGATAAAACGACAAGTGACATGTGATTTAAAGATCAGAGATTAAATGACAGGCATAAAAAAACAGATTTTAGTGCAGCACAAATATTTAACAAGCTGTGACATGAATTTAAATAGAAGAAGATACACAAGATTTGCAGGAAATTGTTGGTTAAACTAACAAGCAAATTGTTTATAAATAGTTCTAGTCAAATTAGTTTCTAAGAGACAAGAAGAAGAAAATACGTGTAATTATCTTTTGATAAGAAATTAATTTTCTAATAGCTTTTGGCTAATTGACCTAAATATTTAATGTGCTTTTGTTGTGCCACAGGTGCAACAGGTGGCAAATTAAGTATTTTCACAGCTTGTAGCATATAATTGACAAAAGCCTTTGAGTAAGTAAATTTTGCGCACGAATCGATAAAATAATAATAATAAAATCAAAAGCAACAATTTGACACAAATTTGCTGGGGAAATGTAATTAATGAATGCAAACTGTACATTGAATGTAAAGTTACACACACACACATTCAGATATTAAATGAAAGCTGACTGGCAACAACAACAACAAGCGACAATGCAAAATTCGACACAATGAAATGAAATGCATTAAAACAACAAAAATAAACACGAAACTGAATCAAATTGTGCTAAGTGGTGAGATATATCGAGACACACAGAATGAGAGTGTGTGAGAGAGAGAGACAAATCTGCTGGAGACAACAACAAAGTTAATTAAATTGTGCACTGGTAACAGCTCTGGAAATTAAATCTATCTGCCAGATGCTAGTGCGTATTTCCCAGTGCATGAGATTGGCATAGATAGTATCTAGTAGATACATGGGCCTAATGTGTTTACATAATACAAATAATGTGAAAATAACAATAAATTAAGCCAAGCAGCAAACAAGGCGAAAGCAAAGACAAATACACACACTCACACTCACACACACACTCAGACAAACACAAACCAAAATCGAAATCCTGGAGAATAATGCCGTATACAATATAGATAGATTCGAGAGTTGTTTAATGTGTATTTAGAACGGGAATTCACGCATTTTATGCTAATGTGTAACTAAGCTTAAGAATTGACTTTGTAAATAAAAAAAGTTAAGTACAGTAGATCATCTCTTGCTGTTTTTTAAAGCCTGTAGAAAACAGAGAACCATAGTTGAAGTATTTGAATTTGGTTAGGATTTTCAAAAGTCATTACTTTTTGAGAATAATAATGAAAAGTAATGATAATTAAGATACTCAGTATCTATAGAAAGTTTATTACAAATTACAAATTATTACTTATTTCTCACAACAGTTATGATCTCTTAACAAAAGTAACAAGTAAAGACTAACTTCATTCTAGTTAAGATAGCATCAAAGCAACCAATTGTTATGATAATATTAATAGAAAATGCTGCGATCACAAATCTCTTTTCTGTTTTTGCTTTATTTATTGCAAATTTTGCATAGTTAAAATTGACAAGTTTACAAATAACTCTCGCATTTGTAATGTGCAATTGGGAATATCAATGGCAATACAGCTGAGCTACCCAAAAGTGCAATAAATTAAAAGTTTTAGGCGAGAGAGAAATGAAATAAATTCGTTATTATTATCGTCTAACTGTCAAAGCGCATTAAAATCAAGTGGATGGATGGTTGAGGAAGGGAAGGAGGGTACATTGAGACTAGAAAGGAAAGCTCAGGACGATTTGGAACAGCTGTAACTGTAAACTGTTGCCTGTAACTGTAGCCTGTAACTGTAGCCTGTAAATGCCGCCGCAGCTGAGCAATCGTGGCAATAAACCACGAATCGAATTCTCTTCAAGCTGCTGTCTCTGCTCTCTGTCTGTGTGTGTGTGTGTGTGTGTGTATGTTGGCTACCCAGAAACACGGATATAAATTTCAATTTCCGACACTCTAAGTGGCGGGCCAAATGAAATAACATTTTCATTTAACCTGCATTCGATTTCAGGCACACACAGCACAGGACAACGTATGTGTCTGTGTGTGTGTGTGTGTGTGTATCTGTGTGTACGTGCATGTCCATTATCGACTGCCACTTCAACTTGTTCCCTTGTACAGCTTCAGCTCTCAAACTGCAGCTTGTGCTGCTCCTGTTGCAAGCTCAGCAAAGTGCGGAGC
Organism: Drosophila putrida; assembly: GCA_037043535.1. Classification (NCBI taxonomy): domain Eukaryota; kingdom Metazoa; phylum Arthropoda; class Insecta; order Diptera; family Drosophilidae; genus Drosophila; species Drosophila putrida. The sequence goes on from JBAMBI010000465.1 coordinate 1,073,491, forward strand.
TTGCCTTTTGCATTACAGATTGCATTCCTCTCGTTGCATGTTGGCCAAGCATCAAACACGCAATGCCAGGGACTCACAGAGGGAGACAGTTATCCCGACAGAGAAGGGAGGGAGGAGTGGAGGAGGCATAGAGGCCACAGTCCTGCACATGAGCATCGGCAGACACTCATGAAATTGGCCATAAATAACATTTTCTTTACATTTCATTTGGATAGCCGAGCATCCGAGTATTGCAGCTGCTGCTGCTGCTATTTCCCCCTCCCCCATCTCTTCTTCTTCTTTTAGTGATTCTTCTTCTTTTGCTTCTTAATACTGTTTGGTTGGCTTCGTGGCAAGGCGGCTTAACCAACTGGGCGTGGCTAAGTTGCAATTAGCCACAGCCCTAAGAGTAAAGTCCTTTTCCCAAACACACACACACACACACACGTTCACATTCTCTTGGCCGATTTAAAACTCTGTTTACTTTGTACACTTGAATTGGCTGTCGATTTGCAGCTTAGACGCTAATTAAAGTTGATTTTTTGGGCAGCTTCATCCTTAATGGAAACTCTTGAGTTTGACTCTCTAAGATGGAAAATTCCTGGCATTGGCCATAACTCAATGTTGGATTAATTTAAAATTTAGTTACCAATTAAATGTGGTTTGTTCTTAGGGAGGATTTAAAATTAGTTGTGACTTGTTCTTCGTAATGTAATTGAAATGTGTTTTGTAGTTGATTTACAATTTAAGAATTACAATTTCTTAATGTCAATAAATCTTGGCAAATTTACTAAAACTTGTAGGTGAAGAATGAATTAATAATTTAATAATAATAATTAAGCCATCTTTAACAATGAAATATTCTATTAAGTATAATGATTTGTGCCTAAAATTATCCAACGGTATGAACTGTCATTTTTTTAAACAAAGTGGATGGAAACTAGGGATATTAATTGGAAAAAAAGAAAGCCATAATAAAACTATAGTGTTACAATCATACTAAGACATTCATTCTTCTTTGTTACTAAATATATAATTATTGTTTAATTATTTCATTTATTATTACAATTTATTTTATTTATTACTACCTTTTGTTTAAATGTTTGCATAGAAAATTAAGAGAAATTAAGTTGTGAATTTACTTTTAAGTTTTTCCAGACAAATTTAGTAGTTGAATATTTTATTTTATGTTAACATTTATATTATCACCTTTATACACATATGTATTTTATATACATATATTTTATTTAAACTATATGCACGACACCAAGCGAATCAGTTAAATAAACTAACCGAAAGAAAAAGAAAAAAAAAGGGGCAAGTGAAATCATAAGAACCTAAAACGAGCAAAAAGTGAGGATAAGGAAAAACTTATTGCTGTTCGGACTGATTTCCATTGGGAAATCAGTTTAGCAGTTTGGCTAAGGAATCATAAAATCTTAAATAAAAAAAGAAGAAATCTAACAACAACAAGCAAATAAAATGTGTGTGTGTGTGTCGACGACAAAATCAAAGAACATGTACATACATGAGCTGCGTTACGCATACGCCGTGTATAACGTGCTTTTCATATGCTGTATTAGTTGTTGCTGCTGTTGCTGTTGTTGTTATTGTCGATTGGTCGGTTTGCTTTGCTTGTCGTCTGGCTCAACAATTTCTATAAAGTCTTTGCTGTAAATGCCTTTTAGACCTGCGGCAGCTGCTTGGGTGTGTTCTTAAGTGAGTAAGGAGTAAGGACACTGGCAGACAACTCTTGAGTTTATTTCATGCATTAAAAGCTTTCAGGCTTTTTACATGTTGTTGTTGTTGTTATGGTTGTTGTTCTGCATGTTGTTTCTCTTGTTGTTGTTATTTCTATTGGTTTTTGCGGCGTGGCAAAAGTTTTGCAGCATTTATAGACTTTTACTACAGCTTTTTCCCCAACGACGACGACGACCTCGAATGCGGTTTTTGTGCCTTCTACATTTACTATCAGTTGGCAAGAATCGTCTGGCATTATTTAAGTTTCTATAAGTTGTTGTTGTTGCTGCTGTTGTTGCTGTTGTTCTCGCAATTGTGCGTAAAATGCGCTTCCCTTTTATCGAAATCGTATCTAATTCAGCTAATTTGTCGGCTGTTTTCACGCTCAGTTTTTCCAAACCGCCTCCTTCGCTCAATTTCAATTATTTACCACATATCCCCTCTCCTCTGAGTGAGGGTAAATTTAAATTTATTGGCTATTTGGCGCGCGTACAAACATGGCTATAAATCTATGCAGTTAGCAGTTAATAGTTACCAGTTAAACAATTGATGTTTTGTTTGTTGTGTGTGTTATTGGCAGAGCTTCAACTGAAATAACAAAAGGGATCGCTGTAACTAATGAATGACCCCTCTCGCTCTCTCTTTCGCTCCCTCTCTGTTGTTAAATAGTTGCCCTAAAATAATAACGTAAATTTCAAATAGTCGGTGCACTTATCCTTCTTAGTTACACTTCAGCTTTTGGCTCTTGGCGCGTGTTGTTCTCGTTTCTGTTTGGGGCTATAACGTGCACTTATTGATACTTATAGCACCACACACACACACACAAATATATATATATCTATATATATACATGTGCATATGCTTGGGTTTCTCATAGCTCCCTTGGGTCGCTTGCAGCGCTGGCAAAATAAATTCAATTTTGTAAAACTGATTCCCCACACAATTTCCACACGATATCCTGCTCTCAATATCTCCTCCTTACTTTCTCTCTCTCTTTTGCATCACACTCTCCCCTCTTCCTGTCGCTGTATGCTGTCTAAGTGTGCGTGTTGCATATGTGCAAAATTTTAAGCGAAATGAATATGTATTGGCATTTAGCTGAAGTAGCTGTAGGTAGCACTCCACCAGCTGCCAGTAACAACAACAACAGCAACAACAACAACAACAGCATCAGTAACAACAACACTCTGTACACACTCTCTGTGAAGTAGATAACAATTTATTGCCATCAAGCGCGCCAAAATGCTATAGTAAAAGTTAATGAAAGCAATTTGTTTGACTAGCGAGTTCAAAGTCTGTGTAAAAGGATGAGGTTAACGCACGCATCGATGTGAGCACGCATTTGTATCTTCAAGATACAGAAAATATATATTTTGTAAATATATTCAAATGTCACTGATCTTAGAATTTATCGTGAAAGCAAAGACTAGTGATATGTACTTTAAAAATTGAGTTCGAATACAGCTTTAGAATTTTTTAAACGAGATTGGATTTCTTAAGTGAGATTAGGGTTACTGGAAACTCCACTTTGGAATATGAATCACATCTGACTAAGTTATATTAATTTTCTTTGATAAGCTATTATAGGGTATAACATTTTCACATATTTCGGGTTACTTTATCTGTATCTCTGATAAAATAAATTTAAAAATAATATAATTAAAGGAAAATACTACTGCAGAAAACAGACTGAAAAAAAAGAAAAATCTAATTTCCCCGAATTTTATTATCAACAAAAGTTTGTTCATAATAAAAGTCGTGAATATTTGATTTGTTGTTGATTCTTCAATTGTTTAATCAAATTTCCAATTTAAATTTTACGCGATTCATAATTTTGTAAGCAAACATAACGAACACCATCAACAGCATCTTTCTTCGCGTTATGTTCTAATAATAAACCAAATAAATAAGTATAATTGAATAATTTACAAGGTTTTGTGTATGTGAAAAGCGCTTGGTGTTGATTTGGATTTTTAATATGTTGCAATTTGGTGTCATAAAGTTTGATTGCCTCGAGAGGCACAACAGGGAATGGCATTCGGTTATTGCCTACGGACGAACAGACTGTGTAAATGCAATCAAAGCAACAGCTTCAAGTGCCAACTGATGACTCCACGGACTCTGACTCCAGAAACGACTCCAACGACTTTTCAATCAAACGCTGATGGGCCTTTTTATGATTGTTTTCTTATTCTTTTTATTTTTTGACTACACACACACACACAGCACACACAGAGAGAAAAGGTAACCCTTTCTGACCAACACGACTTCCCGCAGGACGACAAAGGCTCAGACAAACACACAGACATGTTCCAATTGGCAACCAAAATGTTGCCAATTCGACAACGGCACTCAAATGAATTGGCGGTTATTGTGTGTGAGAGGGGGAGGAGAAGGTGTATGTGTGTGGCATTGCGTTTGCTTTACGGTTCATTGGATCGGTTGTTGGTGGTGGTGGTGGTGGTGGTGCCAATCTTCTCTGGGCATTGCCAAAGTAATCACATTTAATATGAAACGCACTGCAGCAAACCCACAAGAGAGAGGTTATGGAATGTGTGTGTGCCCGTGTGTGTGTTTGTACGTGCCCGCATAAAAATAAATGCAGACATTTCTCATATTTTTTTGTTTTTTGTTCATGTGAAGAAGAGAAGCACTTCCTGTGACCACTAATTGAGGCAGCGGAAGTCTAGAAGCCGCACAACATAATTTAAATAAACAAACTGCCAGTAAATGAAGCTCGGACCGCAACAGGACGTCAACTAGACTAGCCTCAAACCCCCATTCCACCCAGCTAATAGCTGGCCAGAACTTGCACTTCCGCTTTTTGGTGGCTGCACTTACAAGTCGCCCAGCTTCTCCCCCTCTTACTTACTCCCACTCCCTCTCTCTCTTCGTTGTCACACACTAAACACATTTTTCAAAATGTTTCCGACCCGAATGGGAGTGTGTTGTCATGTCGAGCGGCAAGTGTATAGTGTCCAAGTTGTTAATACAATCACATAGCATTCATATTCATCATAAAACCACAAAAGACACTACAGCTCTGACTCCACTGTAGAATCCTAAAGTAAAGGGTCACATAGCTGCTATGTTGCACGTATATTTTGGCCTCTACATTTGCCTAAACTTGACTACTTTTCCACTACTCTCCACTTTCTCTCCTTCTGTGACTTTTATTCCTTTTCAAGTTTGTTGGTGTGTCGTGCGTGCTTTTAGAGCTCTAGAGCTTCTTTGAGGCCCAGTTGGTTCCGTTCTGATACACTTTTCTCTGGTATACTATATACTCTCCTAATTTGCATAAAGCTTAACACTGCACTACAGAGAAATGCACACACACCCACACACACACACACTCTCTCTTTCTCCCACACACATATTTTCATTTTATCTACATTTTCTTAAACAACTCCGCCCTCTCTTTTGAGGATGCATCTTCTACTCTATTGCAAACATTTATCAACACTTTACAAAAAATAATCTGTAAAACTTCTTCTCTCTCGTCTGTGTCATAAACTGAACACTTGATTTGTGAAAATTGTTGCCGCCTTTTTGTGGGGCTGACACTCCTGCTCCATTCCATGCCACTTTTTCTACACTATGCCCAGTGAAAATCGGTATTTAGAGGGAATATAGATGAGGTATATTAGTGAATTGATGTTAGCAAGAGAGTAAAAGCTAGAGACTTGTAGGTAGATTGTAGAAATCTGTATAATCAAATTTAAATTGTCATTTTTAATTCCTTTGTTTTCGAAAATCAACTGAAACTTATTTCAAGATCAATTGCCTTGAGCTATGGTATTGATTATATTTACTATATTTTGGATCTGCCAGATCCACTTTTTGATTCATATAAATAACAACATATCTTAACGTTTTTTATACGAAATGTTCAATAAGAACTATGAGAACTATTTACTATATATGCTATAGTCCTAAAATTATAATAAACACAGAAATTATATAAGAATATTTTTATATCATCTTAGCACTGAATTCATGACGTTTGTTAATAGAAATAAGTATTGTATAATAAGTAATTAATTATTTGAAAATTCATTAAACAATCCTAGGACTTAGGGTATCTCGTAGACGATCATTCGCAATTAAAAAACTCTTTCTTCTTTTTTTTAATCATAGCTCACCTGCTCTGTGCGCTTTGCTCTTTATTCAGCTAGAACTACAGAGCTACAGCTTCTGGTGCTGCAGTGCTCGGCATAATTGCAATGTTTACCTCGGCGTAGGGCTAAGTGAAGCGTTAAGGCGGTACCGGAGGCGGAGGCGGGCAGGCGGGCATGGCATACTCTTGATTAAAATTTCTGATTACTACACTGATAGCAGAAAAGCGAGAAATGCATATAAAAGAAACAAAAAAAAAAGGAACAACAACAAAAAAATCCATAGAGTAAAAGGTGCCACAAAATTGCAACGACGGCGCTTTGTGACAGCAGCCGACAGTTTCTTCCCTCTGCCACGCCCCCAATCCTTTACCTAATAACATATCCCAGTTGTCCCTACACATATATACATAGATGTGAATGTGTGTGTGTGTGATGTTTGGCTTTCATTAGACGAGCTTTGGCTATGTGATGTGATGTACTTGCAAGTTCTTTCGTTGTCATGATTGATGATTTCAATTTGAATTTCCATGTCGAGGCATCATAAATAAAAAATAAAACCGACTGCAAAATATAGCCAGCCAGACAACTGGCAACTTAATTTAACTTTTACCAACACTGTTGTGCACTGTTTTTGAGCTAAACGCGACTGTACTTCCGGCTGGTTTTTGGGGCGCAGATGAGAAACGTGAAACGCTAATTAATGATGCCCCATGACAGAAATTTATGTGCAATGCAAAAACTTTTGCAATATTTGTTCGCATTTAGTTTTGCCTCTGTCTACACTCCATGACCGTGTGTGTGTGTGTGTGTGTGTGTTTGTGTGATTGTGTTTGTATATGCATTTGTGTGCTCGTGTTTCAGCACTTCCGTTTCCTGTATTAGGCCGGATAGATGTAGTGCCCACATCACATTTGTTTACCTAAATGTGAGAGTATTCGGATTTTATCATTTAGTTTGTCACGAACATTTGAAAACCTAATTAAATGTTTAGATTTTCGCTTTTCCTTTTTATTAACTATTTTTGCTGTTTTTTATTTCCTCTTCAGTTTCATGAGTTTCGCCAATTAAGCTAAATAAAACTATACGCTTTAGAAGGTGTTTTAATATTAATTGAATACGATACCTCTTTAAATACCTATTAATAGTTGCTTAGTTCCTGGCCTTAACCTCTTATTTCCTGCTCCTTGATTTAATTAAGTTTATGAAGATCGAAACCTGTTAAGTAATCTGATCCAATGAGTGCTGTACTTCTTAGCTCTAATATCAAATCAGTACGATGATTAAAACTATTGAATTGTGTCTTATTAAAATCTCTTTTTTTAACAAGTCCTAAACTGAAGTTAACTGATTTTAACTCCCCTTGTAATATCTCTTAGTCAAATGTGTATTACTTGAAGCTTTAATTAGTTAGGGGCTTAAACAGTGTAGAGAGTATTTAGGGTATTTAGTTCCTTGACATGTTTATTAATACATAACTCGTTTTGCCATATTGTGAGTCCATGTATTCCAGTGTCCATATTCATGTCCTAGACGCATGCTTTAGGCGACTTTGTCTACTGCTAATGGTCATTGGCTGTTGTCTGGATTTCATTATGTATTGTTTCTGAGTCTCTCACTCTCTCTCCCTTTCTATCTTTGTCTGCCTCTTTCTCGCTTTATTATCTCCGTTTCATTCAGCTTAGTTCATTCATGATTGTACATATAACTTTGCTACTGCATCTGCTACCTCTGTAGCTGACTCTCTTTATGTCTGTCTGTCAGTCAGTTAGTCAGTCCGTGAGTCTGGCTGAGTGGCAGACTCTCGAGTGGTGGCTTTTCCTCTGCTTGAGGTGTGCTTTTCATTCAGTATCGACTTCACTGACCTAAGCGTGGGTAACCATGCTTGCAGTTGATGGTTTTTGGGGCTTACCTGCATTGAAGTTGTCTCACCTGGGGCTGTTTATGATATGCATTGATCGGCTTCATATTTCCAACGGCAAGCTTATCTTAAACTTAATGGCTTGCTTGAGCAGCTGGGACCAAGAACAAAGAGTCTCCGTAAGAGGAATTATTTGAAATTTATTTATTGCTAATTTACTCCAAAGTATATTTTAAAATAAAAGTAAATAAAAGCCATTAACACGACATATTTTATAAATTAGGAGTCCCACCTTAAACAATTTTTTTTTGGCAGAAGTTGTTTTAAATATTTAAAACTGACTTATTTTCTGTTAGTTATTACATTATCTTTGTATAATAATTAATCATGTAAATATAAATATATATTTTCTTAGGATTTAAATCATTCATCAATAAGAACACTTTTTTTTCCTGAAATCTAATATAAATGAACATCTATTAATTAGTCACATACAGTCTTAAAATTATGTCAAAAGTTTTATAAGGATCCATTTTTAAACTAAGAAATTTATGACTACTTGACTTGGCTGTGTGTTAATTTCTTGTACATCTTCATGCCCAACTTTTACTTATCGATCTAGAGCTGTCACTTTTCTAAAGTGTCTCAGATGTTATCGAAACCATTCCATGTTCTTCACACTTGCTAATCTGCCTGCCAATTTTACATCTTACACACCATTTGGCGCCATCAGCAAACTGTCGATGAAACTAATGCAACTATGCAGAAGTATCCATGACGAATATATAAAAAACAAAGACCAAATGGAGAATGAGAGGAATGGAAGAATGGCAGAGAGTGTGTGTGTCAGTTAAAAAACAAAAGAGGAAATGCACATTGACAACGACAATGACGACTTGTCAAATATTGACGTATCTCTTGAAAATTGTGCTCCAGAGCGCGGCTCATCCAATGTAAGCAGCAGCCAATGGCTGATACCCCCCGATTTCCCTTTCCCTTGCCACTTCGGTCCAAACTGTGGCAGCGTCAGCAACATCATCAACTGGTTGGCAACACATGACGCTGTTGCCAACTATACACAAAACCCATACAACTTTCACATCACACAAACTCCTGCTTCCTTTCGCTCTCACACGTCATTTGTGTTGTTGGCTTCGACATTTTTGTATTTGTTTCAAGTAGTCGGTATTTTTTTTCTGTTCTTCATTTAACTTTTTTTTGCCTTCGTTGCACTTTTGCTGCCCCAGGCGGAGGCCCAGAGACAGGCCCAGACCCGATCCTCCATCTACTCCGGCACTTCATTTGCTGCGCTCAAGTGGATCCACTTTCATTTGTTTGCGCACTGTACAAAAAAAGCTTAGTACACTGTGCAAAATGAGAGTAGAGACCAGGAAATACCCTGTAATCTTTTTCTTAAGTTAACTCTGTTTTGGATTACATTTTTTAATGTATACAAAAAATCAGAAAATTTGAAAGGTATCGGTAAAAATACGACTCTAAATTATTTCTCTAATAAATTCCAAGTGTCGTGGATTTATTAAAATAATAAGAATACCGTGAATATATATTCCAAACTCATTATCGGAAAGTGAGAGAAAACTGTAGAAATTATATGCTAAAATTGTTAAGTGTGAAAATATAATGTTTTAATGAAATTATTAATATTACTTTATTAACATGAACACTTTAAACCGACTACTACTATGATTGTTATCGGAAATGTTCTTTAGAATTTGTATATTATACTCCTTTATACTGTTATACTCCTTTTTCAAAGTAATCATTGCTACAGGGTATTAAAAGAAAGAACAGGAAGAACAGCGACAGCTCCAATGAGCTGCTTGGTTTCTTTGCGAGTATCCTTTTATTTTCATTTTTTTTTTGTCACCCTGCTTATTGTTGTAGTTTGCAGAGTAGCTGCTGCTGCTGCTTTTCCTTTTGCTGCTGCAGTAGTCGCCTCTCTGAAGCTGCTGCTGATTCAGCTTTGTTTGCCTTAAGCCTTTGTGCAAACATTTTGCGCCTGAGACCAGACCCAGACCCAGTCCCAGTCCCAATCCCAGCCCCTGGACATGGAAAGAGAACGTAACGCTGAACGAGCTGCATAATAAAACCAAAAATACACTAAACCCATGCTCAAAAAAAAAGAGAAGTAAAATAAAAAATGAGCAGCCATTACGTTGTCGACATTGACGTTGCTGCTCGTTGTCCTGTTGTCCGTTGTCCTCTTGTATGCTTTGTTGATGCCCCGAGAAATGCATCATCAATACGTCGTATAGGTTGAACGAATACACCTCTATATGGGAGGCCTTTATAATGCTTTTCCCTTGGACGTGAACGCACTCTCATATCACGCATGCTGCTTTTCCCTGCTCTGCCGATGTTTTCCCTCCTTTATTTCATGTTTTCTTTTTCATCCCTTTCATGAGAAGGAGTTGCCATTGGTGAAAGTTATAGGCTAATATTTTACTTTGATGTGAGGTTTTCTATCAATTAAGTAGAGTTAGTCGAGTTTTTTCTAATCTAAATCAATTTCACAAATCAGCTTATAGATTATCAGAGCCATCCAGCTAAATAATTAAAAGTTCAATATTAAAACTTTTTGGACCATTTTTTCAATATCTTTATTTAATACATATCTTTAACATTATTTTCAACTCGTTTTATGTCTTTTTATCATTAGGATAGTTATTTGAGACCTTTTAAGTATGAACTTTAAAAAATGGGCCTTAATTTAAATACATCTTCCAATACAAAGGACTTCATATTTTCCCATAATTTTAGCTGTCTCATTTTGTAGCTTTACGATTCTGAAGTGTCAAAAAAATTTTACTTGTTAAGCTGCCAGTCCAAAGTCCTAACACTCCCAATGTCATCATCTTATCTTATCAAATTACAAACAGCTCAGAGATTATTTTCTATACGCCCACAAAAAACACCTTCTTAATGTGAACTCTAAAAATTGCAACTGCGATTGACAACAACAACAACAACAACAAGCGGACATCAAGCAAAAACTTCAACAACAATAACAATAATAATGAGAAGGCAAACAAACAAGGCAAAAGCAAACTTTGCACTAAATCCTTACAAATGTTTATCTTTTCTTAATCCCGCACTTAACTGTTAGACCCGCATTGGCCTCCTGTGCCAAGTTCTTAGACTGGGCCTGAAACTGCTGATAGGCTAAAAGGCAGAAGAATGAAAGGGACACATTTTCCTCCCCCTCTTCACATCACTCCTTCTCCATTTTCTCTTCACTTGCGGGAAGTGCATGTAGCTGGCAAATTGCTTAACGCTTCAAAGCGTGCTTGCTGCGATTCAACCTGCCCCCCCCCACTTTTTTTTGTGCCTCTTCCTCTTGCAGTTGTTGCAGTTGTTGCAGTGTTGCCGTTGCTATTTTCTTAACACAGTTGTAAAAAGTTTTGCGCACAAATTTTGTGCTTTCAAAATCCGGCTAGAAGTGAGTTTGTAAAGAGAGAGACTCCGTCAACGTCTGCCGCCAGCTAACAATTTTTGCAACGACAACTTTTATAAGTAGCTGCCACACCCCCTACTCTCTACCCTGCCTCTACCACCCTCCCTCTCCCGTTAGAGACCCCTAAGTGCTGACCACTATCACGTCGTCCTTCATTTGCACATCGACCGCGAACGTGCAAAGTTCTCTGAGCGTTGACTTTAGCTAAACTTGAGTCTCTATCTCTTTCTTACTCCCATCGTAACTCCTCTCTCTTCCTTAAAGCTGCTTGTTTAATTGTTTTTCTTTTTGGGGTTAAAAACAAATAAAATATTTGCAATTGTTGCTTCGTTTTTGGGCGGAGTCAGAGTTGAAGTCGAAGGATGCGTCTTAATCTTTTGTTGATGCTTGTTTATTTTGCAATTACTTAGGCGTTTTGTTTGCGTCTGCACTGCGTCGTCGTTGGCCTTAACTTGGCCCAGACTCTTACCCTCCTCACCACTTCTTACTCCTTCTCTTGTTTTCAGCTACTCTCCTCCAAGTGCGTTTTAAGTGCTCCACTGCGTCGTTGTCCTCGTTGTGTGGATGCTACGTTTGTTTGTTTGCTTTTCCTTTGCCATTTCCTTGGCATGCGCTTTTTTCGACTTAGGCTTGCCTTTTCCATTTATTGTTGTCGCTTTTGTTTTGGGAGTTTCTCTGTGCAGCTGAAAGTTGTTTGCCTAATTTCATGCTTTGATTAGTGCTAAAGGTGCGTTGGGAATTGTGAAGCTCCGATTTTAAAGCTGAGATTTGAGTTCATTATGCAAATACTTTTATTAAATGAAGTAAGAATGCAGTCAGTAAAATTTGTGCTAATATAATAATCGTAGTCATTCGATCTATTCAGATTAGTGGAGTATATAATATTCATCAGAAAATATTTTATAAATCTAACTTTTCTGTTGCACAGATTTAGGTTAGTTTTTAATAAAATATCAATCAGAATATTTTAAATTCCTTACAATTAATTTGACCTGCATTGATTGAAGGAATTAAACAAAATTAGATTTCGAATTATGTATTTAATAATATTCTATTGTTTGGACTCAAGCATCGAAAAATAAATTCTGAATACATTTAATTGATGTGACTTTTATCATCCGCCTCATTAGCGCACAGTCAGAAACATGGCCAAAACATTTACAATAAATCAGCACTTCAATGTCAAAAAAGAGACTCATAAAGTGCACAATTAAACGTCCATTAATCAAGAGATGGGTCTGTGTAAAAGAGAGAGAGAGATTAGAGAGAGTGAGAGAGGGGGAAGTGGCATGCAACAACATTTGCTGGAAAAGCGCAAAAAATGTGGCTTACAACAATAGCTAAAATCACTTGAGCTGAAACTTTTGACTGCCACACACAGGGAAAGACCGAAAGAGATCTCTCTCTAAATAGTGCAAATGAGAGAATGAAAGAGACAGAGAGAGGTACACACATACACACACACACACATTGAAAACTATTTGCTGCTTTAATCGGAAACGGAAACAGGCTGACAGTCGGCAGTTAGGCAGGCAGTCAACCGGTTGACAGTCAATCGATAGATGAGGTTCGTATCGATACCACTGCCTGTCTGCTGCCTTCTGTTTGGGGCTAGAAGGGGGGTAGGAGGCGTGGCAGGGCCGCACTTAGTTTTGCCGCACAATCAAAGCGGAAGTCATTTTCGTACGTTAATTGACAACAAGTCAGGAGAAAGCAGTCGGGAACGAAGTCAGAACCAATAACGATGACGACCACCGACGACAACGGAGAGCGACGATTTCGATGTCGATGTCGATGAGAACGTGAATGAGAATGAGACTGAGAATGACGTTGATGGTGTCGCTGACGTCGTCTATCAATCTGTGATCCGACCCCCAGTCAATCCCTCTACTCCTCATCGTTTCTTCTCGTATTTGTTATATGGCAAAATAGTTGAATAGTTTTGCATTGTACGAGGAACATTTGATGAGGAAAGGGTTTTTGTTTTAAATGAAAGCTTAATGAAGCCCTCGTTGACGTTGCCTCGACTTAAGACTACGTGCCCGATTGGTTTCAAGCGGAACTACCTCCTGTTTCTCACTCCTGTCATTTTGGTGTAATAATTGAGACTGATTTGTGGCTCGAGTCGATTGAAGTTTGTGAAATTGAAAGCCCTGTGGTATTGTGGTATTTCACAACGGAGATTGTTCTATTCTGTGCTAAACTAGTCAGTTGGCCAGTTAAACTGATAGATTTATAATTTCAAGTGAAGGAAAATGTGTTTTGAAAAGTATTTTGAAAATATGAAAGATAGTTTAGTTCATGATGTAATTAGAGAGTTGAAATCATGACTCTGTCTAAGGCATAATAAAACAAACAGTTCAATTAGTTAATTTGGCTTTTCTTTTAGTTTTTGGCTTTAAAGATAATTAATGTAAATAAGAAATAAATTAAGTTGTCTAGAAAATATTGCACCATGATTTTACATCAGTATTCAAATTTATTTGTTAAATCCTCCTTCTAATCTTTGATGATTTCTGCATTATAATTGCATAACGATGACCAGTAAAACTGAAAAATGAATAATTTTGGGTAACAGGAACAAAGCTCGTAGCTTTATTTGGAAATATCACAGATAGTGAAACTGAAGAATTTCTCGGTTCATTATATTTTCAGGACTTTGATTATGCTTTTATGCCGTTTGCTGATTACAGTTTTTGCTCTTTAGCCTCTTTGGTTTTGTGTGCCGCTAGCGGATTGTGTTGCTCATTATCAATGCGCAGTCCAAAAAAAAGGAAAAATGGGAAAAATAAGAGAGTAAAGAAAAAATAAAATAGTATCCATGTCACGCGGCATTATCCCAATGCACAATGCACTGGAAACTCGCCATATAAAAACCCCAAAAGAAAAAGAAAAAAAAATACATATGACCTACTATATTGGCCCGCCATCAACTGCATTTTAAAATAAACGAATACGAATGTGAATGTGAATGTGAATACGAATGTGAGTACGTATGTGAATGCGAATGTTGTGAATATTGTGAAGTCATTGCGAATGGGGATGCCATTTTGTTTTAGTTCTTCTGCTTGACAGGCAGTAAGTCTGTCTGTCATTGAGTTCAGTTCATGTGTGTGTATGTTGTTGTTGTTCTTGTTGTTGTTGGTGTTGTTATCCGCTTTTGTGCCTCGCGCTCTCAACTCGCTCGCTGAATCAGCATTATTTTGTGTTGCATACGCTGAGGGGCTTGGCACGTGCATGTCAAACTGCAGCAGTAGCAAAAGAGTAGCCGCTGCTTTGGGTCATCGATGGGGACCACGACAACCATGATGATGATAATGATGATAATGATGATGACAGACGGACGCTTTACGGGCTTGGTTAGCTCAATTGTTATGATACTTGGCAACATGTGTGTACTATGAATTTGCAATGCATTTTGGGCACCCTTCAAAAAAGGCTTAGGATAAGGGATATATTATATATATACTTTATTAATAACTTATACAATAGTGGATATATTTTGATGAATTTCCATGTGTTATTTTGTTATATTTGTATGTTATTTCGTATATTAATATTTAAGCTAATTTTTATACACACATATTTTTAAATGTTTTAATTTTTAACTTAAATTTTAAACTTTTATGCCAAAGGAAAAATGTATACAAATAATTTCCTGCTATAATTTTATATATAAAAGTTTAAGGAGTAAGAAATTCGAGGGCTTATGATCAGTTCATAATTCGGCTAGACTTCGTTTATGTAGTGTATATAACATTCGGCATTTGATACAGTAATATGTTGAATTTACTTGCCAATCGTCCATCCCTTCGACTATGCTGTAGTTGCTCTTGTTGTTGTTGTTGGAATTTCTGCTGCTGTTGCTGCTGCTGTTGATGAGACTGACATAAAACAATGTGATATGCGCTTCTCCAATGTTGTACAAATGAATGCCACACAGCGAGTTGTACACAATTTTTATAATCAAACCGATAGCTGTCTCTCTCTCTATAACGCTGTCTCGCTTACACATTGCTGTGGTTGCACGTGGGGAGGGGGGTGTAAAACATCAAATTAAACTAATTTTACGAAAATTGTTGGTAGCAATGTGCGCACACAGTGCGCTATTGTTTTATTTGCTAACAAACTGCTTTTGTTTTCCAGTTTCAGCTACAGATATGATTGGGTGGAATTGGAAAGGATTTGGGATTGGGTTTGGGTTGAGATCTGGCTTTCGTTTAGTTTGGTTCTCTGTTGTTTCCATCATTTTTTGATTGCCCATTGTGATGCTCAGGATTCGCAATAGACTTTTGGCATTGTGGTTGTTGTTCCTGCCTTTTTGTTGAGTTGAGCGGAAATTGATTTGTGCATTTTATGTCACGCTTTTGTTATTGGCATTAACCTGCTATTAAAACGCGCCTCCTGCCACGCCTCCCATTGCTAATAGCTCTATTATTATTTGCTATTATTGTTTGTCAGCAGAGTGTACATACATATGTATGCCCTTCAATATGGTATTTCAAATATTTTTTGGACAGTTAATTAAATGCATGTTAGTTTTTAATACTTTCACATTTTAATAATGACATTCCAATGCCAATCGTTTGATTTCATAGCTGTTAACATTTCATTTATTTAGAGAAGTTATTATTTTCTTTGGTCAACTTTGTTGTTCCATGTAAATTTGATTTCAATTTGTTTGACTTAAAATTCATTGACAAAATATTCTTTTATAGTTAGTGAATGAAAATTTCATTTTTAAATATCTTTTGTTTTGAGGATGAGTCATTTTAAGTTACACATAAGTATTTGTGTATTGTTTTATTAAAAAATAAATATTGAGAAAGAAGTAATAGAGCAAAAATCTTACCAAAGAAGACACGAAATCTGACATTAAAAATAATAATTGCAAAAATTTGTCATGAAAATATTTTGATATCTATTTTATTTTGTAACTTATTCAAAATTTAAGTTTTAAAAAACTTTTCAAAGAGTCCTTGACTTAGCTAAGATACCTTTTATAACTGATTTGTAATGACAGCAGGGTATTAAAAAACAGTATTGAAATATGCGGGCAATTTTGGCATTTTATTGGCGCGTAAATTTGTATTAGTCTTTAATTTATATGTTAATTATATTCCATTATTTCGTTTCATTTGTCGATTGTCTGTCTGGCAATGGAGATGGCAAAAATGTGTGGGGTGTTAGGCAATTCATCCTGTCGAATATTGCTATCCTGCTGCTGTTGCTTTTGTCAGTTTTTGTTAATTATTTTTTGTGAAATATGCTTCGGTTCACATTCCAAACGTGTTTTGTGTTGCCAGCTGCCTTCTAATTATTCTTTATTAAATTTGTTGTGTATGTGCCGAATGTGAATGGGAGTGTGTGTGTGTGAGTGTGGAAAAAATAATTAAAACTCTGGCATAGACGTGGAGCATGTGTGTCCTTGGATTTTGTTTATTTATGATTATTGGCAGACAGCTAAATTAATTGAGAATTCTTGCCATTTGCCTTGGCCTTGCCACTTGCCCCACTTGCCTTGGCTTACCCAATATTTATGCTCATCATTGTTGACACTCGACGCCATTATCCAAGCGTAGCAGCCATATATTATGATTTTGTATCTCTATTCATTCACACACACACACAGACACACACAGATACACACACCCCAAGGCATACACATTACAAATTACATAACATTTATAACACTTTCGAAAGTTAATCGCACTTCAGTCAATGTTTGTTTAATAAAATGGGCGCCATTCGGTCATTGCTAGAAGCTGGTCACATTGGTTGGCCATTCGTTTGCTGTTATTATCCTCATTAGACTAAATGTTAGCTAATTTCTTTATAACACTCTAAAATGATCGGCTCATGGGCGTTGCAAATTACAGTTCATTACTTGCAACTCTGCACAGAACCACATTGCAAGTAGAAGATGAATGAATGAAGGGGACTCCCCTAAATAGATATATATCTCTCTGTGTTTATATGTGTGTGTGTATTTCAGTGTGGAAAGGTATGCTTGGCTATTAAGTTGCTTCGTCCATTATTTATTGGCATTGTGAGAATATCTGCAGCAGTTGCAGTAATTACAGTATTTAAACTATACCATATAATAGCTGTGGTTACCTGCTTGTGGTGCGTTTGAAGTAATGGAGTTGGCCATAATTGAAAATTAAAGTCAATAGAATAATGAGAAAGTCAGAAATATATGTATATGTCTCTATTTATCAATTACAGATATACAAGAAATGATTGATTCTGCATTTCATTTCCAAAAGTCATTTAATACATTTAAGCTTAATTTTCTTTTGTTAATAAATAATTAATAAATTCTAAACACTTTTAAGTAAACAGGTCTTACTTTTATAAGTTTGTCAAAACAATAAGAAAATTCTCGAGGCGTTTTATTTTTATTATGGTTTATCTCTAAATTGATTCTAAACATGTAAAACATGTTAAATTTTAAAAACTATAAGTTGCTTTAGACTTTAGACTTTATCTTTCCCTACATTTGTCTATTTTTCTGTACATTTGTTGTTATTCTGCATCAGAGACTTTAAAACCTTTCTCTAAGTGAAGAGTAAGAACTCGATAGAGTTTGATAAATAACAAAACTCCTACTAATATCTATACATAGTGATCAATGACAAGTTACATTTATCATAGATGTATTAGTTGTATTCAATTACCACAGATATTATGTCAAATCATTGTGCTTTAAGTCCGACAAAAGTTAAGCATTTATCATTGCATTTATGTCAAAGAGCGCAAACAAAGAAATAAACTACTTAAGCCCTCCCCAAGAAAAACACAACCCCAAATCGAAGCAAATCCTAATACCCAATTGCCACGTTTTCGGGCAAAAGTAAAAGTAAAAGTAATGCCATTTTTGTCATCCACAGGTATTAGCAACACGTGCGTCGCCGTTTCTCCGTGTGTCCGTTGTCCTATTGCCACTTGTCAACACTATTGATAGGAAAGGAAAAAATGAAATAAAATATATAACCGAAACCAAAATCAACACCCTCCCCTCCCTTCCCCTCCCTGTTTTTATCTTCTACTCAGGCTGTCATTCATGCGACTCATGTCGCAAACATTTTCCTCCCTGCTTCTTGTCGAAATGAAAATCTTTTGTTGTCGTTGGGTATTAATCCATTCGTAGCCCCAATGTGGTTCGTGACAAATTTCGATAAAATGCCTGGAACTAAGGCTGCGTTTTGAGTCGAGAAACTTGTTGGAGGTGTGTGTGTGTGAGTGTGTGTACCTAGGTCCTAGGATGATTGTCTTGAGTCCAGCCCCATTTAACACTTCGTTAAACTTTGGCAAAAATGAAAAGCTTCTGGTGACCAAGAGGGCAACGTACACTGCTGGTCATAAATATTTTAACACACACACCCACACACACACCCACATACACTGAAAATGTGCAATAAAATGCAACGAATTACATAGTTGAAAATGTAAACACACGCAAGCAAACTTAAGTTGCCCTCAAACGAAGAGAACACGACGAATGGAAACAGCAGCTATAAAAGTCAATAATACGTTAAGAGAAAAAGAGAGGAGGAGAGAGGAAGAGAGAGAGGCAAACTGCACTGGACATGAACATGCACATGTATAGACACAGAGGGGAAATCCCCTTTGGTTGTCCTTTACGTGAGCTAATACAGTTGCGTATTGTATCGGCCAGAGACTCTGGAATGACTGGGAATGGTCAATACGTGGAGTTTGTACTGACGGGACGGCGTCTGCTATTAAATTTCATAGCCTTGTTGTTGCGAATTTACGGCTCTTAAAGTTTTTAAGTAGCCCGTTGCCTGAACAACACATTTCATTCCTCCCACATAGACGTTTCATTGATCGATGTTAAGAACTTGAACATTATTCGATGCTGTAAATCGATTTTAACGAACACCAGATTAATTGTGATGCTCTATATCAGTCACATTTTATCTGTTCTAGGTCATTTATATTTTCTTAATCAACATTAACAGCAGCGTTCATCAATGAACTTGTAAGATTATTGGTAGACTTTTGGTCTTTAATTTAAATAAATAACTTGCTCAGTTTTTAAGATAAAGCATTGATCTTTAAATCCTTTATAGTTAAATTGTTTATTTATTTATAATAGTAAGAAATAATTTAAGTTAACAGTAAGCTTTTTCTAAAGGGCTGGCTGCAAAGGCTTTTGGATTGATAATTAAATTATTTCAGCACGATTGAAAAGACAGGAGGTAAATTAAATGACGAATATTTCCTAAGGAAATGCCAGACTTACCTACTGATTTAGATTTAGACTTACCTACCCATAAAGTATTTCTATTTGCATACAATATCTTTGGCTCATTTGGATATTTTAATGCTTAGTCATTATCATATCCCGAAGCCATAATTACAATATTCAAACTAAAATCATTCTAAAGATGAAATTCAGAATAAGTTTTATAATTTTCAGTGTAGAGAATGTTATATTTCACTCAACTCTCAGCACTTTCAAAAGTCACTGATAAGCGAACAAATGCCAACAAATGTAAGTCAGCTTCCCCTCACGGTATTTTGTGTTGTTGATATCGCTTAGATTTTCGAAAAAACGAATAACGATGCTCGATGCGCTCAATCAATCGATTTGTTCTTATCAATTTCGAAAATAGCTCTCGTTTTTTGTTTATCTCCCGCGCAGTAGACTCTCAATGATTTTGCCGCCTCTTAATTCAGGCGAAAGTCGCCGATCGACAAATCGACAATCGACGGTCAGCGATCATGAGTATTAAGCATTATCATTGAAAGCCAACACAATTGAGTGTCAGATGCTAGACTCTGAATTTAGTTTGTCAGAGTCTGTTGTCTTGATAACGTTAACGTTTTCCCACTTTGCACATCTCTATCTCGTATTTATTCTTTCTTTTTGTGTGTGTCTGCGTTTCGTTCGTTTTATGCGTCTACAAAATTTTTGGTCAAAAATTCTAAAGCAAAAAATTGCAAATAAAAAAAAACTAAATTCTTACAAGTGCCGTTTCGTTATTGCAAAGACAAAAAATAAAATTTAAAAATTTGATAAAAAAAAGAAATCTACGTAAACATCTACGCTTATGTCATTACGTCTCGTAACGTGTTAAACGTCAACGTCAAAGTCTTAACGTAGTGTAAAAAGTGCTTGTTTCGCTTTTTTGTGGGGCTCTTTCTATACCATATATACTTATAGATTGATATATAAAATAATACTAAATATAATATATACCTCCATTTTCTTGTTTGTGTCTATAGCAATTTATGTGAGTACTGAGAGCTAGTTTATAAGTCTGAATGTGTATTTGTTGTTGTTTTATTTGTTTTTTTTTTATATTCTTTCTGTTTCCTTTTTCTCATCTCTCGCTGTCTCTCTGCATTATCATCTTTCCCTATACCCGGCATAAACTTTTTTTACTGTTTTTATGTTAATTTATTTTAAGTTTATATTTGTAAATAGTTTCGCTGTAACTATCTAGTTGCTAATCCATGTTAATTCTCATTTTAATCAATAAGTAAATGATTATTTGTTATGGATTTATATATAAAGTGGTGTGTTTTTTATAGTTGTTTCAACTTGTGTTGTTGCCTTTGTGTTATCTGTTGCCCTTTGTTGCTGTCTACATATTATATATGTGAATCAAATGTGTTCACCTGCTGGCGCTTACAAAATGCGCTCGATGCAATTTTTTCACTATAAATCCATAAAAAAATATTAACTTTTTCTTGGAACATTTAGTTGGCAAAGTTGACTGACTTGGTAAAAGCAATAATATTTTTGCTATTGACGGGAAAATTTAAAAAGCAGTCATTGTTCTGGTTTTCTGTCAAATTTTCCGAATTGTATTCACTTGACATTTGGCTAAACAGGGATTTTGGCCTACTTAGGAAAATTGAAGAGTGAAATAAAATATTTATTAAATATTTGCATTATCTGATATATTTTAAATATTTTATTTAATTTATTAATATTATTTTGACAACACATCTTGATAGCGGTCAGACTCTAGCCTAAAAAGATTCGGTGGGAAAACTGAAGGAAACTTCTGGAGAGATTCAGTTATAACTTTCGCAAAATAAATATAAGTTATATTCGGTACAGGCCTGATAATTTTGACAATGTTTTCTTAAAACATATTACCCAGCACCAGTTCCGATTTCTATGCTCATCAAATACGTATTCAGATTATTATTTCTAACATTTCTACTCCCCTTTTTAATTGGCCATAATTAAAGGAACATACGACCATTTCCAGCCGTCTTTTATCTAACTTGTTGCACGAATAATGTCGCTAATAACGAGGACTTGTGGAAGGAAACGAGAGGAAAATGCTTAGATAAATACAAATAGAATGGGAATACTCATGGCATTGTTTACATTGACAAATGCCGGTTCCTAATGCCAATAAATGAACCATAATAATATAATTTATAGCCCTTAGCTGCTGTTGCTACCAACTTACATAAATTTTATACCCACACACACACACACACACAACACACATTCATACATTTATATATTTTCTAATAGGTCACAAAAGCGAACGGTGAGACTCTGTTGCCCTTTCTGTCCTGAGGCGGCGATTCCTAAGTCTCATATAAATTGCATTGATATGATAGAGTATAGAGTAGAGGAGGGTTGGTCGGACAGGGGAGGAGAGGAGGGGGGCATTACCAAAGCAGCTTCGCATTTTCTAGCATCTTTTTTGCTTGTTAGCAATGAGAAATATCACTGTTTGTCTCCCTTTGTTATCCGCTTTGCAGTTTGTTTACTTGCGTCTATTGTGAATTTTTATTGTTTATATTTTATATGTATTTTATGTTGTCTTGTGTTGCTTGTCTTTTTTTTCATATTGTCATGTTGACTCCAATAATATGTGTATTAAGTGCGTTTGCCGTTGTTTCTCTTTTTATACCCTGAGGGGGTATATTAAGTTTGTTCAAAAAAAAAAAGTATGTAACAGGCAGAAGGAGGCGTGGCAGACCCCATAAAGTATATATATTCTTGATCAGGGCGACAAGCTGAGTCGATATAGCCATGTCCGTCTGTCCGTCTGTCCGTCTGTCCGTCTGCTGCCGTCTGTCTGTCTGTCCGTGTGAACAACGAGATCTCAGAGATGGTAAGACCTAGAAGCACCAAATTTGGTATGAAGACTCCTTGTACTTGCACGCAGATCAAGTTTATTTCAAATTTTGGATGCCACGCCCCCTTC
Organism: Drosophila putrida; assembly: GCA_037043535.1. Lineage (NCBI taxonomy): Eukaryota > Metazoa > Arthropoda > Insecta > Diptera > Drosophilidae > Drosophila > Drosophila putrida. Next base: position 1,095,871 of record JBAMBI010000465.1, read on the forward strand.
GCCCACAAAGTGACAAAAAGCAGGATAGCACTGGCAATTAATAAGCTAGAGATTTGAGCTTCGGCAGGAACAATACTTGTACTGAAATGGATGCATCGTGAAAATTTGATTAAGATCGGATAATAAACACGGAAGATATCCGCAATTATTTAATTCTTTAATTTAATGTGTTGTTGTTGCTATGAGTTTACGTTCTCTCTTATCTGCTCATTCGTTGAAGCATTTACTTATACATATATACATATGCATGAAAGCGCGCGCTGTGTTAGAGTGAGTTTTCGTCCTCTCTCCCTCTCTCTTTCAATAGAGCTGATAGCTGAGCTGATAGAGCTGCCACCTTGATAGACGGGACATCATGGTTCGAGTCCCAGTTAAAACATGCTTAAATTCTTCAATTTTTTTTTTTAATTTTTGTTATACATTAAAAAAATAGTTTTTTAAGTTTTTATTTAGTTATTTTGAAAATAACGTGCTCATTGTTGCTAAGACTTTTAAATACAAAACAGACAGCACAAATACGAAACACAAATATAATTAATAGAAAATTTGAGTGGCGTTCTCTACTACCTCAGGGTATTCTACTGTCGGGATCTCTCGACTGAATGATATATTTTTTTTTTGATATTTTTTATACAAGTTCCTTTTTAGCCTTTGTGCATGTAATGCTGTTCATTTTCATGTTTCTCCCTTTTTTCTTATGTTCGTTTTTGTTTATAACATATGTTCATTTATGTTTTCTATGCTTGTTTACAAATGCAAAGACGACTCTCTGACAGCGTCACCAACAAAGTAAAGTGAAATTGATGACGATGATGTTGATGACCATCATGTCAAGTATACGACATGTATCGCAATAATGTAATACTTACCAAGTATTTAAGCTCAAGTTTTGACCCTTTTTGTTCTTTTTGCAAATATATAATGAAATTACAAATTATAAACTCACAAAAGCGCTTAAAACAAGTCGGTCATAAAAGTTGAGTTGGCAGGCAGGTGAGTAAACTTAGCTCTCAACTTTTTGGCTATCTTGGCAGCACACCACCCCCTCCCCTCATCATCCTTACTTTACCCTTAACTTTATAAACAAACTGTAAGAAATATTGTTGCAAAAGTTGCATAATTGCTTTAGAGCTTTGCTTGGCAACTTTTGATATGCCTTAATTAAGTTTTTGGTTCGCATTCAAATATTTATAGGCCGCAAATAGCCAATGGGGAAATCGGTTTGAAATGTTAATGGGTTACGGCCAGAAATAGTTGGTTTATAATTAGAAAGAATATATATTTGTGTGTGTGTCTCTCTGTGGATTTTCTAATTGTTCATTTCTCATTAAGATAATTCTGTAAAATCAAATGTCAGATATTATCTGACAATAGAAAAGCAATCAACTATCAACGTCAATTATTCCAATTTAAGTTGTTACCTGACTACTTTGTAACTGCCAGTTGAAATTCAATTTGACACACATGTGAACATCCAAAAAAGGGATGTGTGTGTATGTGTGTGTGTCATTCATCAACGAATTCATTAAAATTTAAATAGCCAAAACAAATTGAAATGCTGTGCCAAGCAAGGCATTTGCTAAAATTGGCAGTCAAAAAAAATAAGATAGGCGAAGAAACAATTGCAACACGCAAGCCAAATCACGGCAAAAGACTTTCAATCACCCTGTAAATTCAATTTCTTTGGTAAAATGCCAAAAGCAAAGAGACGGAGAGGGAGAGAGAGAGAGAAGAAATTGCAATCGTATTTCTCTAATCAATTAATGAAAGTGCTGCGAATCGCGAATTCTTTCATGGGCATCAATTGTCTTATAAATAATTAAATAGCTTTTACTTCTAAAGTGATTAAGTAGAGTTGGCCTCGTAGGATTTGTAGGCGTGGCAGCTGCCAGTTGCAGTTTTAATTATATCGTTGAGCCGGCGACAACACATGAGAAACTAAACGAAAGAAACCAAACAAAGTTGGAGACAGTTTAGCTAATCCTTTTTGCCAGCAACTTACGAGAGTTGTCTTCTGCTGCAACAATAAAATCAACTAAAAAGACAATAACAACTACAACAGCAGCTACAACTACAACTTCATCATTATCATAATCACAATAATCATGAATTGTGTTTGTCGCTGAGACTAAAACAATAAACAAAGCAAAGGCAGCAACTACCAACATTATCGCACATCATTATCATTGTCATTCAGAGTGCGCACAGCTTAAAAACAAGCAAGTAAATGACTTTTTAGCAAAGGGTAGACTAATAGATGCCCTGTAGAAAAAATTTGAGTTAGTGAAGTATTTGTTAGAGAAAGTGTCTCTACACCGCAGAATGGGACAAGTATATAAGTATATTAATTGAATTAAAACTGTTAATAATATAATGTTGACACTAATAAAAAGGTTAATAATATATTGAATTTACATATATAAGCATATGATGCAACATAAATTTTATTTATATAGTAAGGAATACAACATGAGTTTAAGAGATATGTATACAGTTAAATTCATAATTAAACATGCTTACAAGTTTTAATTGCTTTCAATCAATACTACCCCTCCAATTTGTATTTATACAGTGTTAATCTAGCTAACAGGCTTCACACTGTAACCACCATCTCAGGGATTGCTTTCTCTACAGCTTTCTTCGAGTACAACTGTATTTCACGTCGTGTCGTCTTTTGATATGCTGTTTGCTTTATTTTTCTGTTTAGTTAGTTTTTATGAGCGTCATTATTTTCGCTTGCCATGGCGTTAAGCATCTTAAGTGCCGCCATTTTTGGGAACACAGGCTGAAAACTCTTGAAGTTTTCCTCCCGCCGAGAGAGAGGGAGAGAGAGAGACAGACGGTGAGGGGGGTGAGACCCTGCAAGTCATCGTCAACATCCTCAGTCTGTTTGCATAGGCGACAGACATCATTTGACGATGTTGGCTTATAATTCAACTTTTGCCAGCTAGTTTTAAAAACAACTTAATAGAGATGGAAATGCGGGGCCTTCCGTCGTTTCTTAAGCTGAAGACTAAGTGGGTAGAAAACGTTAGAAAGAATGTGAATGTTTGTTGTTTGTTGTTTTGTCCTCCCGACCCTATTAGAGGCCTCTTTTGTGGCATTTCGGGTGCGGAGTAATTTGTTAACTTGTTTGCGATTAATTGCTTTAAATGAAATGATAAAAGAGATTGTATAAGATTTAAAAATTTTTGACATGAGATTTTAGATCGCAGCACTCTATGAATTATGTCTCAATTCAAGGGAAGATTTTGTTTTAATTTTCGTACTGTTTATAAAATCAGATTGTGTAACGTACATATAATTTTATAAAAGTTCAATTTCGGCATCTTAGTGGCAAAATTCTTAATGTGTTAACTTTTCGGCCGTACCGTGTCACGATAAAAAACAAAAACAAAAAAAGTAATAGATTGCAATAGGTATATAGTCGTATATATCTATAAATATATTTAGCTTATATAAACGTGTAAACGTGCCTACAAAATTCGCAATAATCCAAATCAAAAGTTTCTTTTTTTTAATTCTTCGTGTTCTCTTTTCGGCCAAGAAGCTAGCAAGTCAATAAAACATAAAAAAGGTGAGTGAAGAAGTTGGTGGTTGAGTGTGGTGCAAATATGAGGGGAAGGGAGGAAGTTGCATGACAGATTATCAACTGCCATCGTCGTCTGCTTGTCCAAAGCTTGTCCCTTTGAGTGTTCTTAACAGTTATTGAAATTGCTGCAATTGAGTTCAGTGTGCTCGAAGCTATTTAATTGCTGCTCCTGAGCTGCAGCATCAGGACGAGGATGTTGAGAACGATGACGACAACGGCAGCTCAACTTGCCTCGACTTTTACCCGCAGGTGTTGTAATCTAGCAACGTTCCATGCCACGTCGCATCCTGTTGTGTATATGTCTCTCTCTCCGTGTGTGTGTGTGTGTGTGGCGGTGTGTCTCGGTGTATCTATGTGCATCTCCTGCTGGACCAGGGCCAAAAGCAGCTCGAGTGCTAACTAATTTCATCGCTGTCGTCTTCTTCAGTGTTGTAGTTTCGTTTCGTTCGGTGTCAGCAACATTTCTTCAATTGGTTTCGTTTGCTTGCCAGCTCCACTTTCCCTTCACATTTCCTCGTCTACACTGAAAGAAAACGTCAGCTTTTAAAATAAAACAAATTAATCTAAAATATAAATCTAAACAAAACCATTTTTAGAGCAAGTTGCACAAAGAATTTTACTATAAAAGAAGATAGGAATACATACTTGAATTTTTGATAATATAATTTAATATGATAATATAATATAAATATAAATTAATGTTTCTTACATTTAACAGCCTAAACTAAGTTTTCTTAAGACATTAAGAAGTTTAATTCCGTTTGTAAAATTGTGTTTCTTGAATATATCAATTAACTGGTTACCACTTTTGTTATTTTGTAATCATTGTTTTCAATTCTCTGTGCTAGAACTACTTTTTCTATCAGTGTATGGCAACCTGGTAGTTCCTTTATCTGAGTATTTGTGTGAGTGCAATGCCGCAGTTGTTGACTCGTTGCTAAAAACTTTGGGCCAAGCCAATTCCTTTTGGCCAAGTCATCTAATCCATGTCCTGTTTCTGCGCTTTATGTACTCTCTCTCCCTCTCCAGACTCTAGATAAGTGTCTCTCTCTTTCTCTAATGCTCATATGATCTGCTTCTGCAACAGCATAGCATTTTTATGGCACTTGCTATTTACTTTTACCATCGTATGTGCCGATGCAGTTTCAGTTTCGGTTTGCTTGTTATTTTACCAAGCCTGTATCTTATTTTTCCTTCATTTTCTTCGAGTTTTTCTTGGCTCTCTTACCTCCATTTGTGTCTCATTTGGATCGTAACATTTAGCTTAATGTTTATTGCACTTTTGCTCGAAATTGAGTCGTGTGTCCGTGAGAAGCAGGTCTCTTCGGTTTTAGACAAGCTAATAAAAAATATATGGTAAAAAGTTGAGCTGAATTAGTTGAAATACTCAGCTTAAAGCTGGTTTTATTTTATTGCCCCTTCGAACACATGTCGTTGGCGATTTTTGCCTCATTAGCGGGCATTCAAATTACTATATAGGGTCTCTGACATTTTCTTTGACATGCGATGCCAAACGACATGGAAAATGGAAGCGCAGTGTGAGGAGAAAGCTGTCAACAGCTCCACGTAATTATTAAGTTGAAGGCAAAGTGAGGCCACCCCTACCTCCACACCCACCCACAACATAGAACATTCACATCTCACACATTTCATTTACTTTCTATAATTTCTCTAGAAATTCCAATTGCACATGTGGGACTTTATATTGGCAACGCTGGAAACCAATTAAAATGCTGCACTGCTGCTGATTATGCCAACAACGCTCTGAATGTGTCGATGTATATGTCCATGTGTGTGTGTGTGTGTGCGTGTGTGTGTGTTTGTGTGTGTGAATAGATTGGTATGTGTCAACTAAGTGCAGTTAATTAGTGCGAAAATCACTTCAGTTGGCTGGGGACTTCTCGCTCAGATTTCTTTAGCTGTTTGTGTTTTTCCGCTGAAGCAGCTTCTATTTCATTTTTTTTCATTTTCAGTTTCTTTCATTTTCGTTTTTCTTTTGAAATTTTCACATTAATTGCTCTGTGCCCTGACTCTCTCGCTTTCTCACTCTCTCTCCCTCTCTCTTTTTCTGTCTCTCTTGTAGTGACTTGAGCCTGCAATCAGCCGGAAGGCAGCCAGGAACTAAGCTACTTGGGGATTTACTCAATTTTGTTGTCGCTTCAATTGGTGCTACTTTTATTTGGGTTATCCTTGCTTTCCTTCTGTTTTGTGGCTGAAAATTAAAACACGGACATTTCTATTTGTTGTAAGAAATACATAAACAATTTCGGTATTTTTGCTAATGATTTTTGGCAATATGTCGATAGATTTTTTACATCTTTATATTGATTTTCATTAATATTTAGAATTTGCTTATACATATACTAAAATTCTTAATTTTTATATTGTGAACTAAAATTCTATAATCAAATTGATTAAACGTTTGGATATTTTGGCTAAAATTATATATATATTTAGGGCCCATGTTTTCAATGTCTTTTTGAAAAATATTTTTACTTTAAATGTATTGATATTAGTTAATGTCAGTCCGTTGAAATTATTTTAGACATCAAAGAAAATTTTCTTTAGAAATATTTATTAAATATTTATTAAGTACGTTTAAATTTGTTTATAATAATTTAAATTAATTACTTAGTAAAGTATTGCTTATTTTCAGTACGTCATAAAAAAGAAAATAATTAAAGCAATTAAATCTTTAGTTTTTATTTATCAAAGTCTGTTTCTATTAACAGTTACTTATATTATTTTTATTCTTTTTACTTCTCTATTAAATTTCTATGAAAATTAGTTTAAAAATCTCTGCTAATAGCTTGATAAATAGTTACATTAACTTATCTCACATAACAACAACATTATGTTCCAAGATTTATAGCCATTACAACACTTTGTACGTCCAACAACTTAATAAAAAAGCAACCAACTGCACACAAAACTGAGGAAAATATGACAGGAGTCGGGGGGATGGGAAGGGCAGGGATTCAGTCAGGACGTGTTATTTACTCTGTTGATTAAGTTAAAATACCGCGCAGAGATCAGCCAGGCAAGCAGAGTCAGTAAGTCTAGAGACTTGCTTTAGCTCAAGGACAAAGCTAAGCCGGCGTCGCAAAAAAAACCCCCACTTCCCTTGACCCCCTCAGCCAGCCAAGCGACAATCCAAAGCAACCAAAAACAACAAAAAAAATAACTAAACTGCTGTGAGGGGAGTGGAATAAAATAAAAAAAAGGAATGGTCAGCATACGCCATGCGGGGATTACATTAACGCAATTTCTGGGGCTAAGGGCGGCGACCCCAGCGAGAGTTGGCCAAATTAAACGCCCACTTAATCTCAGCTGGGTCAACTTGTGACACGAAACTCATTTGTGCCGACGAGGCGAGACGAGGCGAGGCGACTCTGATGGAATGGCCACTGAGCACTGAGGGACCAAGTTCAGGGACAAGTAACAAGTAACAGTCAAGATCAAGGCACACATACTCTACGACTACAACTGTCAAGGGGGGAAAGAGCTCTTCCTCTCCCACTGTCTCTCTCTTTCTCTCGTGTCGTCTGCATTTCTCTCAGGTCTAGTCATTTTCAATTAATTTGGCAACGTGGGCAGCCGAGACACAGAGACTCTCTCTGGCAAAGAAAAACAGTTTTCAGCACTTTTGTGTCAAAAGTTGTTTGTCGACGTTGTCGCGACATTTGCACTGAGTTCTCCACAGAGTTCTCCTTCCTGTTGAGCACCAGTCCAGCCCAGCCCAGCCCAGTGTCTGTTTTCGAGTGCAGGAAATGCGTACTTCCTGTTTGTTGTCTCAGTATATATGTGTGTGTGTGTGTATGTGCCTCCTCAGGGGGCAGCATCAGTCACTCGAGCATATTTGCGTGCATTCTCTTTTATTCTTTCCCCCAAAGACAATGCAGGCATAGGCACTTGTGTCTCTTCTCTTCTCTTCTCTCTTTGTACGTTGGGTCAACCATAAACTTTTGCTTGCAACTGCCGCATAATTTTACATTTTGTCTCGTCTCAATGTGGCATGAACTGAGCTGGGGGCCAAATGTCTATTCAATGCCCCCGTTCGTTGGATTTGTTATTTCTTTTCTTTTTTTTTTTTGTTGAGAACTTGCTACCATTTATCCGTTTTGTATGCACTCTCTGCTCACAGTCTTTGCTCATCTTGTTGCCTTTTTTTTTTCTGAGGCCGTCTTCTGCAGTGTTTCGGGCTCTCTTTGAGATGCAGCACTTTGGCATGCCAAATGTTTTAAGGATATGGGAGGGAAAAGAACTGTTGTCTAGCTTGAGTTCCCAAGCTGCATGAACTTCCTTTTGTCGCATTGTAAGTGAGTATATGTGTGTGTGTGTGTGGCACCTAGACTCTGTGGCAGTTGATTTAAGGAATGTTGCAAGCATTTAGCTCAGTTTTATCGTAATAGTATTAGGAATTGTTTTCGGGGATATTAAACTATTTCAATTGAGACATGCTTTAGCCACAACTTATAATTAGAAAACTTGCACAAAATATATTTTACAAAATGTAATCCATTTTTATGTAGAAACTCGTTTTGAGTCAAACCATGAGTTTGATCTATAAAATTATGTTCTATTAAGAAAAAGGAGCAACTTTGATGTTGTACTCTAAACTGCATTGTAAGCTGTTAAGTATTTTCCTCCGAGCTACAACTATTTACTCTCATGAACAATGATTTCCTATTGTTCCCAATGTCATTTAAATTTGTCAACTTAGTTTAGCCAAAACCTAGCACATTTCTGCTCTTGAAGACTGTCAGAAACAGCAGCTAGGTTTATTTGATCTCAATTACAAACACTTTCATTGTTCTCACCATTCATTGCAGTTAGAAGCAGTTCCACAATATCTTTGATTTTCATTTACATACATTTGTGTCCATCCTCTTAGATATCAAGCTGTTCCTTTCATGCCTGTAACATGCTCTTATTTAACCAATCTATACTCGAAGTTCTCATTCTGTCTATAATTGTGTCAATTGTTTGCCTCTCATTTTGCACACAACATTGACAACATATCATCATTAAATTTGCATAATGAAATACTGACTGATTGAGTGTGGTGATAGGAAGAGGAAGAGGAAGGCAGCAGACACCTGAAAACTAGTCAAATTTTGCATTTGGCTAAAGTTTTTGGTCGAATGCACGAAGGAGATGCCTCAAAGGCTAAATTGTTTGTGTGGGTGTGTTTGTGAGTGTGTGTATGTGTGTGCTGCCGGAGGTTTATATGAGGTATTCAGATAGATTGTCATCGTTGCCAAAGGCAACAACTACAACTGCAGCCATAAGCAATATCAGAGACATCAATAGACAGAACAACACAGTTGGACAAGCTCAAAGCAGCAGCAGCAACAACAACTACTATGAGAGCAACAACTATGAGAGTTGTTGTTGTGACCTCAGCAACCACAAAAGTAAAGTTCTTCGTGTTGTCGGTCGCGTAAACTTAATGGAGTTCGGCAAAAGGCCACAGGAAGTGAAGGAGAGCACTGTGGGAATAAAGTCCGATTTCCTTACCATAAACTCTAAATGTAAAGCTAGAGATTTAAAATGTAGTAAGAAAGTAAAAATAACATTTTTATTTTAATAGAAAGAAAGTTCTAATCATCAATTATTTTTGATTAAAAATGCAAATGCAAATGTGGCAATTATTATTTATTTAATAATAACAAAATTAAAGGATAGCTTATTACATGGCTATGGCGACAGAGGCCTTCAGCTTAATAGGCTCTAATTCAAGAAAGTTTTTCACTCTAACCTTTCATTATAATTATCAAGAAACCTTAAGAAATTGAAAAGTAAAACTCCACAGAACTTCAACAAATTTGTTGGAAAATACTTATAATAAAAATAACTTACATCAATTAATTCAACTACCTTGACAAACATTTTGTATATTAAATGTTTTTTTTGTCCCGCAATTTTTCAGTTCACAAAGCGGCTCTAAATAAGTCGACTCTGATCTGATATTTGGGGTAGTCAGTAAAAATTACAAATAAAGGTTATTTTTGATACTACCTTAAATATTAAGATAGGGATAATCATGAAATTTTCAAGGTATTAACAAAAATATATAGCATATACTATATGTCAAAATATCCAACTCTTTCCCATTGTGAAGAGTAGGGACTGAATGGTCGGAGAGGGGCGGAGTCTTAGTGGGGAGAAGAAGGCGTGTCAGAGGCTTTTTGGCCACGTTAAACTCCATGACGCTGCGGTGCGTTTTCGTCTCCTGGTCTTCTACTTGCCGTTGTTACAATTGAAGTTGTTGTTCTGTTGTTGTTGTTTCTGTTCTTGTTGTTGTTGTTGATGTTGTAACATGGATTTCCGTTCGCTGTGCTGGCATTGTACTACCCACTACTTTATGGCTTACCACATGTGCACTTTGTAATCTGTCGGCGTTATTGCATTGCGGGTCGGGTCGTTCACGGAGTACGACGAAGAAAGGTTGAGTGCATTTCGCTCTGACCGAGGCCTTTTCAACTTGTACTCGTATGTGTCCGTTAGTCTGTATGTGCGTATGTGTGTGTGCGTGTGTGTGTCTTTCTCGACTCGAGTGAGGTTTCAAGTACTTTACTTAGAAGCTTCCACGCGACTTTATAATCAATTTGAAGCACTGTTTATGATACAGCCAATTGATTTCCATTTTTTATTGTTTTCTCTCTCTTTACAGGTAAGTGTGCCTATAGTCAACTTTGTAACTCTTAAGCGTAAGTGAAAGAATGGGTTGAGAAGAAGTCAGGTCAAGTTGAGTTGCAGTTAGCTCAAATTCTATTGGGTGTATTAGTGTAAAGTGGAAGTGTCAGACTGAGTTATTGAAGGAAAGATATAAGCTTTGAAATTCGAATAAATTTACATAATGATATGAGCAGTAAAACAGACTTATTTTTGAAGATATAAGAAAACTATATACATATTGAACTTTATATGTGTTTTTTACCAAACTCATTTCAATTCAAACTAAATTATGCAGAGATTATAATTATGATTATTATTGGAAAATTTTGCTTAACACATGGGGATTGCTCGACAATTTTTTTTTATATTTGAAAGAATTTTGTGTAAACTTTGCTTTTGGCTGCAAGATATTTGTTAATTTATTGTCTTTCAATTTATTTTATTATGCCCTATAATTGTTCTTAAACAAATTATTCTACACATTGTTTTTAAGTAAGCTTTCACAACTCCTTCAATCTCTGGCCACAAACACCACAAATATTTATGCTCATCGTTGTCATGTGATCTATTTCAAGCGTCCTGTGAGTTTGCGCTGCGTCTATGGCTCAACTTAACAAGGCGCCTCATAATCGCATCAGGAATTTCCTGTTAAATGGCAACAAACCAAAAAAAAATGTACCAAAAATAAAAAGATGAGAAAAATAATCGCAACTTTTGGCGCGACGCAACGGCGAGAGAGAGGAGTCCTAGCTGGAGTCGAGTCGAGTCCTTGTGGACAATGCAAACACAGCAACAGCTGCTGTTGCTGTTGCCACCGCCCACCTGCCTGGTTTTGCCTACAACTTCTTCGCACAATACACAAACAAGCAAAAGTTTGTAAACAAAAATTGTTGACGGGGTCGACGTAGGGCAAAAGGAGACGTAGGACGAGGGACGCAGAGTGGTTAGCCGGTTGAAGGTGGGTTAAGGTTCTCGAATGCAAAAGTTTTTACATCATGATGCTGTTGATATGCCTGTTAGTAGTCGACGCTGTTGCTCTCGCTTCTCAGTTTCCAGTTCCAGTTCCCTGGTTTTTGTGGTTGTTGTTGTCGTTGATGTTGCTGCTGCTGCTGTTGTTGCTGCGTATTTATTGTCGCTGTTGCGGCGACCACAGCGGCACTGGCAACATTAACCCGCTGCTGGTTGCTGGTTGCTGGTTGTTGTTGTTTTTTTTGCTCTTTGCTGGCAGAACACTTCCCTTCATTTCCCTTTCCACTTGTTTCACGTGCTCTTTCGCTTTATTTCTTCTTCTATGTTTTTTTTTCGCGGTTAAAGTTGTTGGTATTTGTTAGATGGGAGTTTGTTCGCCACTTCCCTCCTCTCCACAGTTGCTGCCGAGAACGATGACATTGCACGTACATCAGTTGGGTACGGTTCGGCTTGGTTCTGTTTAGGTTTGGTTTAGTTGGTTTGCTTCGTTGGTTAGTTAGTTGGTATTTGTGGTTCCCTTAGGAGCTGTATTAACGTTTGCCAAAACATTAGACTGCAGCACAAACTAAAAGGCTTTAAGTTGCCTTATGATAGAGCAATAATAGAAATATTTAATTCATTTGAGCTAAAAAACTTATACTTATCTTGATTTTTAAACTATAACTTAACTTAACTTAACTTAGTAACATTATTTATCACCTTTCCTTGTCTACCTGTTTTCTATTGACTTGCAATTTGTTTACATTTTGCTAGGGAATTATTTTTTGTTTTGGGCTTTTTTAGCTCGCAATTTCCTAACCGTTTTCTCAGTAACAAAATTTCCTTTAACCGTTTCAAATGTCTGCACATGCGCGCTCTTTTGGGATATTTTAGGCTCTCTTTTAGTGATGGAAAATTCCCTTTGCGTAATATTTCCCTTAGGCATAAACAATAAATTTTATTGGCCGCAAATAATTAATTTAACACTTTATATTATTAAATATTAAGTATTTTCATAGCTACTAAGCTTTGTACCTTTCTGCAGTTGGTTAAATATTGACAAAAAATAACTTCTGTTTAATATGTATATTTATTATGTTTTGTTTGCTTTGTATATTTAAATGATTCTTAGCTGCAAATCTAATAGGAAATTTATTTGTTGGTAGATTTTAAGTCTCTTTTGATCTGCAGCTTTTCATTCATGTTTCAATGTGATTCATAAGTATGTCTAACAGGTTGCTGGCCGTGGCAACATGTGGACTCGTTGCCAATCATTGAACCGACTTAAAACGAAGCGAGCGTACGATAACGAATCCCTTGGTCTATACTCCAATGAGAGAGTTATGAGAAGGGAAATTTCGGTATGTTTTAGTACACTTTGCCGCCTGTAAACAGAGAGGAAGTACCACATCCTGTGGCAGTCAGGACTATAGCTACAGCTGCGGCACCAGAGACAAATTCAATTTAGCCATTTCGCATTTGACGACTTCGAGTTGCTCGAGGTTTAGTACAAATCGTGCATTCAAACAGTGCGGATGCGCGTTATCCTTGTCGTCGTTATCGTGTGAGTTTCGTCCTTTCGTTGAGCGTGTGTGAAAGTTACGACGTCTGTGTGCTTGTGTGTGTATGTGTCTGTACGTCCATTTGGTTCGCTTATAAGTAGGCAACACTTTTATGCCAAACGCACATTTTAACTGGTTGGCAATTAAAATTAAAGCACAGCAAATATAGCACGCGGCTGTCATTCGGCAAAGGATTCGACTACATCCTTCCGTCGTTGTCGACATCCTTTTTGAGTGCACAATTAAGCGCGCCAAACCAAATTCAATAAGCGCCAAAAAGAAAGGAGGCGGCATCAAAAAATATAAAAAAAGAGTCACACAATTCTGGCTTCTTTCCTCAATAAAAAGTGTATGCCAAAAGTGCTGCGGCACTTCAAAGTGCCCAGGAACCAAAAAAACACACACCCATACACACCCTGCGATCTACATACACCCAAGTGTAAAGATTCTGTACATAAAAGGCGACAAATGACAGCAAGGCAAGGCAACAACTGGTTGTCAGACTTTGTCCTTAAGGGCTGCCAGCGAGGCCCAAATTAAATTCCAACGCAACGCAATCTGCTTAATAAATAATTAAGCGTAATTAAAGTGTTAAAAAAGATATACAAAAAAGGTATTTTTATTGTTGTAAATTATGTGTGTGTGTGTGTGTTTGAGTGTGTATGTGTTTGAGAGTGGAACGTGTGCTTAAACTCAGTTTTGTCTTTTTGCAGTACAGTGAATATTGCTTAGGAAGTGTCGAGGGCAGAAATGTTAGCTTTAAGTTGATAGCAAGACCAATTATTTTAATTTCTGAAATCGATCAAGCTGTTTATAATTAAAGATAGTTATTAAATTTAAACGAGATGCAACCTTATAAAGAATATTTGTTTAAAAAATGCATACCTAAATAATTTTTATATATAAAAGAGAATAACTTTTGTAGAATGTTGATTATACGTGTTGTTTATCTGAAAGTTTTGCTTAAATAGCTCACTAGGTTTTTACTTAAAAAAGGTTTAAATGTTGTCACAGTAGAATCCTTTTGTACTTGCCTCTCTAACATTTTAATCAGAATTAATTTAATTTCACTTAATAATGTTATTTCAGTTTTGAAAATTTTTCTTAGGTTGTTAAGATTTTCAAAGCTTAAGCGTTTACTTAAATTAATTTAAATTGGTTTTAAATGTATAAAGGATGCTGTTTATTTTATATATATTTTATTTATTTTTCTCAAACATTTGTGTCGCTTTTATTGACTTTCTACTGTATTGCCTAGTTACTGTTTATTGTTGGTTCTGTGAAACGTGTTAAATGCAAATGAGTTTTTGTCTGTCCTCCCGTCTCCGCGCCTGTGCTTCGTTTGCCTTGACTGTTAAGCTTTATCAATGCCAACAACAATTACACATTTTTACGTCTTGAGCATGTGTCGTCTATGTGTTGCAATCGTTGTTGTTGTTGTTGGTGTTGCTGCTGCTGTTTGCATACCGGAAATGCAAAACTTCAAGCAGCAGCAGCATCATTGTCCTCCTGCTGTTTCCACTTCCTATGCACTCTACGAGCTATTTGTGTGTGTGTTTGGGGGTGTGTATTGTGTGTGTGTGTGTGTGATTGGTGTGTTGTGTGTCTGTTTTTCATTGCAATATCCATTTCCGTTGCTGCTTCTTATTCGACACAACAGCAACAACAGAGAGTACAACAGCAGCAGCTGAGCATAATAAATTTTTAATTTCATTTGCTTTTATTTATTGTTTTTTTGTGCCTCAATTACATTACAATTTCCCGCTCTTACTACACAATTTTTATTCATCTTCTCATAGTTATTGTTCTTTCTTCATTTCGCATAATTTCAATTGTGTTTTGTGTTGTGTTGTTGTGCATAACTTAAATGCCAATTTGACTCTTGTTTTTCTACTGCCATTTGGCAGTCATTTTGAGTGCTTGTCTCGCCGCTGCCACTTTGTGTAAATATTTAATTGATTTTTAATATGTGTAATGCATATTTGATAAGTATTTTGATTTCTTCTATTATTCCGAGAATGAGCCAGAAATCTGCACTCGACTTTCATTTTGAAGTGTCATTCATAATTCAAACAATTTTAACTATGTAAATGCTGCACAACAACAGTTTTGCTGTCGGGCAATTGAATAATTGAATAATTCAGCAAACAACTAAACAAAAATGATAACAATTTAAGATTTCAACTAGAAATTTAGTTTATATCCGATTAACTACGTGTAAAAAGACATGAAGCCAAAGTGCTAAAGTTGTATTGAATATTTTATTTATTTTAAAATTGCTTTTTCTAATAAAAACATAATGGCTGAAATGGATAAATATTAATTTAAATATTTAGCAGTAAGCCTCACTCTTGGACTTTTGTTGTATTTTCTTGTTTAATTATTTGATTTAAAAATGCAATTTATTGAGTTTATTTTCAACTTACATCCTGAACTCATTGCACAAGTGCGAACAGTGACTGAGGCCATTTATTTGATTCATTTAATCATTATAGTTTATGCCAAGTTTAAATTACTTTGATTTAATTCAATAGCATAAATAATTTATTTATTAAAACATTTCTTTTAGCCATAGAAAAATCAGCAGCGAAATAAATAAACAAAAGTATATTTGTATTAAATTTAGCAATTTGTGCAAATATTTAACCACAATTCAATTGGCAATTATCTGTACACTGTCCGTTCGACGTGCTTGCCACAAATGTTTGTTGCCGCCTGAACATTGAAAATTGGTAAGAAGAGCAACAAAATGTGCCAACCCAAAAATCGCACACAAATCACGTGCAGCAGCGGTTTGCGGTAATAAACGCGAGTGCGATTTTTCACGCGCTTTTCTGCTCTCTATCTCTGTTTTTTTTGGTGTGTATTTTTTGGTCTGCTGCTTGTTGACAGTTTCCGCTTTCGTGTAGACCAAACAAATCCAAAGACTCCGACGCTCGCAACGAGCTTTTAATTGAAAAACGTGATGCGGATGCGAATATCTTAAATTCAGTTTGTCTTTCTTGAACTTCTGCTTCTTCTTCGTGGTGGACAACATTTTATTCCTTTTTAATTAAATGCATTTGCATTTTGCTGTCCATTCGGACAGAGTTTAAATGTTTTGAAAATTATTTCCGTAGACTTGTCTGCATTTTGATTTATGGTTTTTAATTAAATGTGTCTCAACATTGTTGTAAATATATAGAACTGATACAATTTTGCAGCACATGTTTAAAAATTACTTACATCTTCTGGGGGAAAAAGTATTTATCTCTTTAACTCTTGGATCTCTTTGTTCAGGTTTCGTCTAACTGGGCAGCCATATAATTATGCAATTACCTAACCATTTAAATAGACATCACATGAATTTTACCAAAGTGAAATGGAATACTCAGACCGTGTACCCTCCTTCGACCATAGTGAGTGGTAAGCCTTTGACGTGACTGTGGAGTTGTCTGCGGTTGCACAAGTGCCCAGACAAACAGACTCCATTCTCCTCGTTTTCCTTATTTGTTGCTGTGGTTGTTCTGCTTTTTATACGCAGCGTTACTAATTTTGCATTAGTGTGAGTGTAACCAGAGGAAGACACAGTAAACAGACGATGAAAGGAAATGAAATGATTGGCATAATAACAAGACATAAGAATCATTTGATTGGCATTACATCTCTTTCGTTATAAGCTTTTCAAGCTAAAAAAGTCGCTGTATTGCGTTGAGTTAATTCTACTATTGCATATCATTAGTTACTCTATTTTATTTACAATTTTTTAGGCCTGTATTTATTAAAATAATTCTAAAGTAGTCAATTTAAAGGTCAGTGAAATCGTTTGAAGAACCGCTCACCTTAACTGTCTAC
This sequence comes from Drosophila putrida, assembly GCA_037043535.1. Taxonomy (NCBI): domain Eukaryota; kingdom Metazoa; phylum Arthropoda; class Insecta; order Diptera; family Drosophilidae; genus Drosophila; species Drosophila putrida. The sequence goes on from JBAMBI010000465.1 coordinate 1,112,488, forward strand.
TCTCGTATACATATCTATCCAAGTATCTATCATTCATTGATTCACTGAGCCATTAGCATTGCACTATGGGGAATTTGACCGGTTTTGGTGGCATTAATGTGTTTTTCACAAGTATACAAATTAACAATATTTTAATGCAAATGTGTTATAAAAACACTAAACTGTTATATTATATACCACATATATTTGTTTAACAGCCCTGTCTTTAAATATCAGCTGTTAAAGTCAGCTGTTGCAACGAAGCGCCACGCGCATTTTTAAAGCTTATTTTTGCACTGCATTTTAATATTTATTAATTTTCAACAAAACAACGTAAAAGTAAAAAGTTTGAAATGGATGTTAATTATTTAGGTTTTAACTATGTGTAACTACTAATATATTGCTTGTTTTGTGCGTGTATTATTAATAATTTGTAATTTTAGAAAGTCGTATCCAAGTGTTAATTTCGTAAGGAAAGTTCAACTTTGAATGGAGTTACAAAAAAATGTTTAGATTTGTTTAGTGAGTGGCTGTATACATGTTGTAGAGGGATCGATTCCTTATCCAGAACATCCAGTTTCAACTGCGAATATCTGCGATTTTTTGCAAAATTTCATTTTTAAAAAAACAACCTCGAATTTGCTAACATAGAATTGTTTGGCAAGTGGAATGAAGCGATAGGAAAAAACGCAAAAGAGCACTTTTTTATTATTAATTTTAATGTGTTTAATTATTAGATACGCAAATATTTTGAATTTTATTATGTAAACAGGTCAAGGAAGATTTCTTTTTCACACAATAACCTACCTCTCGATTAGTTGCTCCTATGGCAGCTATATGCTAATATGGTCCGATCTCAATAATTTTTGGTAAAAACATTAGGAGCATAATATTACATATAAATTGTGTTTTTGGTACGGATATCTTGATAAACAAAAAAGTTCTTCATATAAAAATTAGAATTTTAACCGATGGTTCCTATGGGAGCTATATGATATAGTTGTCCGATTTGAATCATTTCTTGGGCAAGTGTTAATTGGATGATGACAAATCAAACTTGTAAGTTTGGTCCGGATCGCTTGGAAAACACCGAATTTGCATACTCTAATAAAATGAAAAAAAGGCGGTGCCACGCCCATTTGGCTGGCACAGCTTCCTATTGATGTTAGAAGCCTTATGCAAAAAACTAGACCAAAATATCTTGCGTAGCTTGCGAGTTATTAGTTTATGCCACCAAAACCGGTCAAATTCCCCATAGTGCATTGGTGTGCAATTCTCCTGCCCTGTACAATTGGCCTGCCCTTGAGTATATCTGTTTAGTAGTGCGCTTAACTTAACTTCCGTTTCCGCTTTGCAGCTTCCGTTGAGCGTTATTATCTAAGTAACTAGTGGCACTCGTGCGCTAATATCCCCCACCCCATTATCCCGCCAGTCTATCTCTATCTTCCTGGTTGTATCTGAAGCTTTTTTTGCATCTCAGATATGAGTAGCTGCTGATGGCTACGACTACAGCAGCGAATACTGGCGCTCCTCCTGTCGTTGTCGTTGCCTAACGATGGGCGCTTCAGTTTTTGAAAAATTTAATTACAAACTCTCTGAGGCATTATTAGAGAGATAACAGGATAATAACGATGGCAAGGACGATACCAGGCTTAGCAGCAGCTGTAGCAGCTGTGCTCCAGTTCGAGTTGTTGCCTTTGCCTTTCCCTTTGCTTTTGCTTCTTTTTCCTTTATGCTTTAGCTACTCCTTTTTGCTGTGTGTGTAGGCTGCTGCTGGCTGTGGGCCATTTTCTGTCGTATGCAAATTTATTTTTACATTTCTTTTTCTCCTCTCCTTTTGTTGTTGTTGTTTCGGTTCAGACGTCGTTTCACTCGTCGTCTGTCTGCCTTTCAATTAGTTTTGCGAGACTAGACGCGGTGGCACGTGCCTGCCTTGTCATTGTCCATTTTATTGAACGCTCGAAACTAGGCTACAGTTGTTGTCACTTTAATTGAGCGCACCTACAATATGTACATGAATTAAAGTTTTTATATTACATTTTTTGTGTTTATTCATTGACATTAATTATGTTTGAAAAATGAAAATATGCGAACGGCCATCAAGTATGCATTTAATTACCAATCATATTTCAATTAATTGGTTATAAAAAACCGCTTAAAAATACATATATATTGTTATTATTATTTCACGCGTGCCATGTTGAACAATTTCACTTGAAAATTTATAGTTTTAATTACTATTAGCATGGCTGCAAAGCCAACGCAGTAGTAATACTATTTTTTTTATATATTGAACAACAATCCGACGACCCAAAACTGCCAGCGTTCGTTAAGGGATATTAAGTATACGCATATAAACCTTAATCCATTGGCAACAATTAAAAGCTTTATTTGGTTGGTTGGTTGAACTGACTAAAAGTATGCCAGTGCTGAATAATGCGACTGGTTTTGAATGGTTGAATACCCTGAGTTTCAGTTGCAGTTAAAGTTGTATCAGTAATTTGACTCAAGAGGTTCTCAAAGACTTTCTGAACTTTTTAAGAAATCTTTCTATCGTCTTGCTAGAATTGTCTTGCTTATGAAGTTTTATTTATTCTTTTTTAATCGGTTTTACTAAAATACTGCTTGCAGGGTATATTCCGGATGAATTTAGTTTAAAACTACACCGTTTTACTTATTTTTAATGTTGTTTAAAAACCGACCATTGTTTACTAATTGCCGCTTATATTTGTTGCTTTGCAAAAAGTTTTCTATAACAATTAATTCGCTTGTTTTAATTTTCATTTGTGTTTGCATAATAATTGAAGCATACTATTTGGCACAAATAAAAGTGAAAGGCCGAAGGGCGGAGATGTGAGAAGGTTGAGGCATAAAAAACGAAGAATAAAACAGCACTGGATTTCGTTTTGTAATGTGCATATTTATAGTTAATTAATAAATTGCAAATGGTTAAAATTCACAGTGCAGAAATTGAGAAAAAATTCCAAATGATTGTGTTACATAAGAGTGCTTCAAATAACAATGGATACAAATTTATGTTGAGCTGATTGTAATGGATGGATTATTTTTTCTTGTTAATCCAAGGGATTAATGCAGAGAGCTTCGTTATGATAACAATTGAATACTATTTGTATTATTCTTTAATTGTTAAACATATAATTATGTTACTTGTTTATATGTTTAAATTGTTTTCATATTTTATTTAAAGGCCGTACTTCTGTTCGAGTATTTTTCATGAATGTTTAAATTGTTTGTATAATTTGAAAGAATATTTTTTTTTTAAGTCAGCACTCTTGTGTCGCGTGTCTGCTAATTGAATGAAGCTGCTTACCAGCTCCCTGGGCAGCCAATTAGCGCACATCTTGACAAGAGTTTCGCATGTCTTTATTAAATGTTGCAATGTCTGCACAGCTGCTGCTCTTAAAAGGGAGAGAAAGAGAGGGAGGGAGAAAGAGAGAGAGAGTATATGTCCTGGCACTTGTTGTCCTTGTTGTCAATGCTGCGTGTGCCTGTAATTTAATAAATTTAATGAACATATGCCGTCGCCAGCTGCTGCTCTTTCAGCTTCGGCTTGAGGCGTGGAAAATAGACTTCAATGCGTTGAATGTCAAAGTATCAGCATTTAGATAGAGAAGGGGGCGAAAATTCCTATAGCCATCTATTTTTCAATGCTTTAAGGAGTCCCTTCCCCTCCCTCCAAAAAAAAACTAGACTGAAATATAAATGTTTCGAGAGTTTGACGATGGTGCCATGGGATCAAGGGAGACTGTTAGATTATGGAGCATGTGCTCTGACTTATGATTGATGCCTTTTGTTATTATTGTTGTTTTTTCTTTAGCTTCCTTTCCTCGCTCCTCTTAGGACATTTCTCTTATGGCTCACCGAGTTGTTTTACTTTATATATATATTTTGCCTGCTGCTTTATTAGATATAATATTTTAGTGGCCTTTGTTGCGTTTTCCTACAGCAGACATGTGTTTACTTTTGTTTCCCTCACATTTTTATATATGGTACGAGAATGTTTGTATTTATAACAAAAGCGCCACTCAAATGACTCTAAATGTCTCTCTTTTGGGTGTGAGTATGTGTGTGTGTGAGTGTGTAGCTCTAAATTATGACTCGCATGGGCAAAGGACTCTCTACTCGGCCTGTAGAGCAATAAATGTGCCAGGCATTTTTCTTAAACATTAAAGCGACAATATTTTCATGGAAATTGCACATTTTACGAGCCCTTTTTTTTGCAGCAGGCAAATTGTTTCTTTTTATTTATGTGGCAGGTTTAATTGACGCAAAAAAAGGGGGCCAACCGTAAACATAATGAAAACGGGATGTGTTTTATGGAAAATAATAATAATGAGATTTTATTAGTTTCAAGTTTAGAATTCTCGTTGCTTTAACTTTGCTTTGTGAGCCACAAACGATTTTTGAACTGTTTCAATTTGCATTCAATTGGCTGCCCAAAGATTCAGCCATGGCACATTTTCAAGAATGTAAACAATGAACAAAAAAAGAGGATTTAAAAAAAGGCGATGGCATTGTAGTCTGAGAGCAGACTTAAATTTTCACCTGACCAAGCTGATGGTCAACGCTTGTCGTTGATTCCCAGATCCCATTGTGGGAACTGTTGCCTTTGTTTTCTTTACTCTCTGAACTCGTACTCCGTTGCTGTTTTTGTTTTTGTTGGTTGAGTGGGTATTGTGTAGCTGTGGTCATCATCATACAACCACAAAGGCACACCAGTGAGGCAACGATGATGTCCCTCAACCGACCGACGCGTCGTGCAATGAAGCATGCTACACATTATTTTGCTGACCCACAGGTTATGCATTCATGTAGCATACTTTTCAGCGCACAATTCCCTCACAGGTTAAAGGCAACATCATCGCTACACAAAATTGCCGTTTAAACAGCGTTTATTGACACACGACTCTGCCTTAAATTGCAGCGTTTACATTTTTTTCCAGCAATGTGTTTTTGTTATTTCATTCTTTTTTCTTCTGTTATTTATTTTGCTCAGATGTTGCACAATTTGTTGACTTGGTTATGTTTTTGTTTTTGATATGATGTATGAGTATTTATGTAAGATGTGCTGGTCTTAATATTGCCATACAGCTTAATTGTTTACTTTAAAAACTATTAAGGATTGTTAAAAAAAAAAGTTGTTTTCTTATAATCTATTTTTTATAAGTTACAAAACTGTAAGTTCAATCGTAGTGGTTTTTTTCTTTATATCTCTCCCCCTTGTTATGTTAGAAGCAAGTACAGGGTATTTCGTGGTCTAGCATTCCCTAAGAGAACATTCTTACTTGTTTAACTCTTGTGCGGTTAAACTCATTCCTTTTTCTCTTTTTTTTAATGTCGAGCGTCAGCTGCCGTTGGCATATATTCAATATATTTTGTTTACAACGCCAGTTTCTCACGTTTTTTTCTCTCTTTCACTCTCTGTGTGTTGTGTGTGTGTGTGTGTTTGTGTGTTTGTTGTGCAAGTGAAACGAGCTAATTTGTTTACTGCAACAGACTGTTTTTCCGCTATTTATATGCCAGAGTTTGCCCTCTGGTAACTGCTGTTCGAGCAGGCTCTGACTTTATACATTCTATATTGCAAATGCGAACCGCAAGACTTTTGAAATCAATTCGAAGCACACTTAAGAAAATTAAAATTACTCGAGCTGAAAGTCGGGCTGCATAAATTAACATTTTTTAATTAAATTTTCAAGTCCCGAAAATAAATTTTTAATGCGCAATTCTTAAACAATTAAACGAGAGTTTAACTCTCGGCAAAGTTGCCTTTTTTGGCTCAATTTTAGCTGGTTTTTTTTTTAGGAAAAGTTGCTCAGCTGACCTTTTGCCTTAAACTGTAAATCCCAATTATGCTCTTGAAGGGAGAATACGTTTATTAATATTTAAGTTAAGGGAAAATCCTAAATATCTCACAATCTCACACGTTCTGCCGACATTTATTTAAACTGAATTGTTAGAGGCAAATCAAATTTGTATGCTTGTGCCGGAAAACTTTTGCCTAATTATATCAAAAGGCGAAACAACATCCGCAAATCGGCCAAAAATTCGGCAATATTTGTTATGTTCTGGTCTCCCCTCCCCTCCTCATCCTTGGCGTTTTATGGCCAAAACATGGTGAAACGTGCGCAGAGATCTGACTTCATCCAGTTGATGTCCTCGTTCTCGTTCTGATTTTCATTTTGTATGCCGTCTACCGGCCGTGTCATAAATCTCACGATTCCTGTATGAAACTCAGCTGCGCTTGGCTTTATTGCTGCCTCTTGTTGTTGTTGTTGTTGTTGTTGCTGTTGTGTGTTATGGGTGGTAGGTGGTGGTTGTCAGCTGTCTGTATCTGTTGTTTTTCCTACTTTTATACATATAAATTTCAACGTAAAATGTCTTAATAAAGTCTTCAGTCTCTTCCATGCTCTCTCATTCGCTATGCTAACATCTTTATGTCAAGGACATTTTTATGCCTGCCACAGCCGTTGTTATTGTTATTCTGGTTCGCGTTCTTTGTCCTGCAGGCAAGATTTTACTTAATGATCGAATGCGGAATGACGACATTTAATAAATATGAGAATAAGACAAAAAATTGTCAGGGAATATAAGCTTGTAATTCGTGTGAATAATATTGCCTACTTTTAAGGGATAGTCTTGTGTAAATTAAGAAGGGATATTGAAGTTGCATGATAAAATCAAGAAGAACGTTTGAAAATGTTTATAATTTCTTATAAAATTTAAATGTATTGAAAAGGGCAAGATTAAAAAAAAACGTTAATTCCTATAAGTTTGGTAGAGTTAAAGTTGTATATTTCAAAAAGTAGGCTTTTTTGCTTGCTTTTATAATTTATTTATGTAATTATTACTTGAGCAAATTCTACATTCTACATTATTTAAGATTTAAGATAGCGTCATTTATACCTAGATATTAATTATTTAAGCATTATCATAAGATTAATACCTGTATAATATTAGGTTGGGGAAAAAGTAATCGATTATTTTTTTGTGTGTCATGAATCCAAGAATCTTGGGAATGCATGAATTCATGCATGATTCTTGGAATGCATGAATTCATGCATGATTCTTGGAGTGCATGAATTCATGCATGATTCTTGAAATGCATGATTCTTGAAATGCATGAATTCATGCATGATTCTTGGATTCATGCATGCTTGAAATCATGCATCATGCATTCCCATGAATCATGTATTCCCATGTAAATGGATAGTTTTTAATTAGCGTACAAACATAAAGTAAATTGTACTTTTCTTTTTATGTTTACAATAGATTACAAATTAGAGCATACAAAAGCTGACACTCAAAAAAATAATGGATTACTTTTCCCCAACCTAATATATCACTAAAGAATTTGTGTAATTTATTATTAAATGTATGTTAAGCTTATTTTAATAATTTTCTAATCCAATTCATGTTAAAGTCCCTCATTTCTTTCTATTAAACAATGCTTTGTAGTTTATATATTTTGCTGCTTTTCTAAGCTAATTTTGCAATTGAAAAGCTCTTTTACATAACTTTGCATATCATTTTTAAAGTTTTCCTTTAAATCCATACACTACAGCGGGTTAAATGGCTTTTGTATAGATAGAAAATTATACACGTGGAGCTTCGAGTATATTCAAAAATCAATAACTACCAGCCCAGCCATACACACTTACACGGGCAACCAGCAGATCCTTCATGCATGCGCACAAAAGTATGCACCAAAAATTTATGCAAACCAAAAACCAAACAAACGTTCACCACTTCCGCCAAAAACTGTCAACGAACGAGACACACGCACGACACAAAAACAAAAACGAAAACAAAAAAAAGCCAACGAAAAATAGTAAATTGTGAAATCATTTTATACCATAAATTAAATTCGCTTACCAAAAATGCATTAAACATAAATCAATGAGCGACAGAGACAATCAGATTAACTAAAAATAGAGCAAGAGTGACCGAGACAGTGGAAGAGCTAAACAATGACCTGTCATTTGCACTCAGCGCTGGACGCAGCCAATTTTAAATTGTCACAAAATGTATACGAAATTAATAAAATATTGAAAATGCTTTAGTTTGCTGACAACAACAACAACTAGAGCAACAACAATGAACGCACACAAATTCCCAACAATTATAAGCATATTAAACTATTAGGTAACTGTACGAGTGTGACAAACACTTCATGCGTGTGTGTGCGTGTGTATGCGTGTGTGTGTTGTTGTCTCATAAATAAATGCGAAAAATCTGGCGCAACTTTATTATGTAGACAAACGCAAACAAATGCGAGAGGCGAAAATTTGCATATCAAAGCTGCTAATAGACAACAACAGAGAGAACGCAAACAAATAAACGGACACTGCATCAGTGTGTGTGTGTTACACTGTGTATTGTAATGTGCGCTGCGTGTGTCTGTGTCATAAATGTGTTATTTATGAGGCATATTAACAAGCGACAAACGACTCACACACGCACACTCGCACACACTTACACACAACTGCAAACAGCATCAACTCCAGCAACCAGAACAACTACAACAATGTCTCTTACACATAAAATCAGAACTACATTACTCATACGCACTGTAGCACATTTATTGCTTTAAATAATTGATGCTACTTTGGGATGGAAGACAAATCCAGTGTGCCTTTAATCAAATTTGGACAACATTTATACTTAAGCGCAATTAAATGTAAAGCAACAAATAGGAAATTCACAAATACCATAAGAAAAAGGGATCTTCATTAATGTAAAGTTTTAAGTATTCAATTAAACAAAATTAAAAGACGGGAGTCTGCAGCGATATCTTGAGATGAAGATAGTTGAAGTGATCCGCCTTAAATTATTTACATAGTATAATTCCTTTGCTATTTGACTGAGTTAACAGAACAGATTTCCTTTGCATTCTTTAAAAATACGTTTTTTTCAATTACCGTGTCTCTATCTCTATCAAATGCAATGTACAAAATACACATTCCAAGAAACAAAGAATTAAATCCTATTCGCATACTGACAAATCTCGACATTTTCACTGACTTAATTCAATTTAACAGTTTACAAAAAGACAGAAACCAAACAAAAAAGAAAAGGGTTAAACAAACAAAATGAAATGCCCGATAATATTTGTAGCACAAAGGTGAGACAAGAACAGAGAACGACAACGAGACACACACAAAAAAAAAGAAAGATAGATAGAAGAAAAAAGTATAGGACACTCACTGGGCAAAGTCAAGCACCTGCAGATGATAAAAACAAAAGAAACAAAGATACAAAAAACAGAAAGAAAAAATGGAAGCTGAAAATGAAAACCCTTTGAGAGAGTACGACCTCGTGATAAGCGTGTGCGACATGCTGTCACAAAATAAAGAAAATATATACATACATATTGAAAAAGGGGTGCAATTTACGCATTTTGCTCTTTGTTTTGATACTGCTTTTGACCTTAGCCCCTTTCCAGTAAGTTTTTGGCCACGTTTGTCTATTACACACGAATTAACATGAAGCCCAAAAATAAACAAGTTTATCTATCTGTCTGCATCTGTATCTCTAGTTGTCCCCTCAAAATATCTCTTACTCTCTTGTCAATTGCATTCCCCCAAACATTTCAACAGCTTTGTGCGTCATATTTGTTTGCCTTCCCTCATATCTTTTAACCACGTTTCTATTTTTGTCTTTATTTTGTTTTTGTGTATTTTATGCGGCTGCTGCATATTTATTTGCCCAAAAAGAAAAAAACCCTATGGCACTTTTATCAGCCAACACACGATGATGCACAGCGAGAAAACTCTGTGAACGATTTGAATGCAATGAAGCGCATGAACCACAGCTTGAAATTATTTACAAATCACATTTTTTGTTCGTTGTAAAACGTTTTGTATTTTATGGCAAACCTATGACGGGCTTATCGGTGTATTGCATATTGGTGCAGTTGGGGGACGTTTTTTGCATACCCTATATTTATAAAATGTTGAAAAAGGTTGCTTACAGAATAACAGATCACCTCTCTGACGAATTTCAACTTGTGCCTAATCGCTTAGAAAAAGTTAAGGTTTATTTAAAAAATAAATGAATAAGTTATAAGAATATTAAAAGGAACCACAGTCGGTTGTACAATTTAAGGGAAATTATTAAACAAATTTAAATAAATTCATAGATATTGTGAGGCATATTTCAACATTTTTGGAGTTGAAAATTGCCAGGATAATAATATTTACTTCAAGGGTATTTCCTATTCAAAGATTCATGTCTACTATATTCATTTTACTTATATTAATTACAAGCAGCATTTAAAGAATATTGTTAAATTACTTTTCCTATTTATTTACTATCTCGTTCAACATAAAAGCAGTTGATATTTATTTAACTTTTTTCGAAATTGCATTTAAAAATATATCTTAAAGTGAAATACTCCACGGTAGCTCTCGAGTTGAGTTGACACCTTCATTCGGCCTGGCTGTCAACTGGTTTTAATATATCAGAACGCAAAATAGCTAACGAACTGCATGACAATGTCAAATATCGAGGGCAACAAACGATAAATTTTCACAAAATTGACAACATCAAATTGATGGGCCAAAAGGGGGTGTGTGTGTCTGTGTGTGGTAAATATCGGGAACAGTAAAAAAAACAGGACAAACATCAGAGGAAGGACTCTCTTTGGCAGATAACATTAAAAAGCGAGCATCGAACGCATTGAGCGACATCGCGGGTCAATGAAGATTATGATAGGATATATAAATGCAACAACAACAACACGAAACAAAATTGGACATCGCACAATATGACTGACATGTCAACACAGCAAATAAAGAAGGAAAAAAGAAATGAAATAGTAAACTACTTTAAACTGAAAACGACACAGAAAAGTTACATACATATATGCATTTTTATCAGTTCCCTCTGTAAAAAAAATGTATACAAACTGAACAAGCGACTGAATGACAATTGACAATACATATTGTCAAAGTTTATTTCATTTATCAATAGTCGAGAATTGTTTACCAAAAGTAGGAAAGTTTCCGCATTATATCTGTCCATGTACTTGGCTTTTATAGTTGAATTCGATGCAGAGCAACCTTAAAAGTCTCTCTGTAATTAGCAACTTGATGACTCGACAGACGAGTGCAGACTGTAGACAAAAATAGAGAAAGAGAGACAGGGAGAGCACGAGTTATTCGAGCCAGACAAGTGCTGCAGTTGTTTGTGGTATTTGCAGACTGTACTTAGACTGTATATTGGCTTTTTGGCTCCATGCAAATCACAACGGGGCAATTAATGTGTCGCAACTTGTCTAGCCATGCGCAATTGTTGCCTTTACCTTTCCCAGTGCTGCCTCTTTGGCTAATTTGATATTTAAAGCTGCGTTCACTGACCAGCAAATGTCGACAAAGTTTTGCAGTTATCACATTTCATCATCAGATGAATTTAATGAATGCGAGAGGAAGCTAAGTTTAAAGAGACTGCACAGAAAAGACGGTAACTAGACTGTTTGACTGTCGATTAAGTATTTCTCTTCTACATATTAGTTTAAGGACTTCAGTTTCTCTGAAATTAAGCACAGGATGGAAGGACTACAAAATAAATAAGCAATGTTTTTCAATTAATAATAAAGAAACTATTATAGTTGGTGGCTGGAATTCCAATTTTGAAACTAAATTTAATGTTCAATAATCCTTTTTTCTTTAACAAGTGACTAAACCTTTTTTATTCGATTGAACTTTTAGCAACTCTATGACTATTCAATCATAAAGAATGCATTAAGCTACGGTGGAGCAAGCTCGACAGTAGGAGACCCAGTACTTTTTGAGTGTTATGGATTACTACAGATTATTTCAGTTTCAAAAAATTTCCATAGATGGCGCCACTTCAGAGATTGATTTTGCCCGTAACATTGTTAGTTGAATAACTTCCGCGTTTATCATCCGATTTGGACGAAACTTGCTGGATACGTTCGGACCATAGTCTGTATTATACGTATTTAAAATCAAGGTGCTAGCTTTAAAGGTGCTCTTGTAATTCGACTTGGAAATTTCGTACTTTAATTTGCGGGGGCGGAGGGGGGCGTGGCAAAAATCTAAAACAAACTCGTTCAATGCAAGATATAGATGTACATACATGCCAAATTAGGTGTCTCTAGCTCTTATAGTCTCTGAGATCTAGTTACTCAAAAAAGGGACAGACGGACAGACGGACAGACAGACAGACGGACATGGCTATATCGACTCGGCTTTTGATGCTGATTAAGAATATATATACTTTATGGGGTCTGCCACGCCTCCTTCTGCCTGTTACGCACATTTGCACAAACGTAATAGACCCATTTGTACTTTTTTAAAGTACTGGGTCTAAAAACTTAACTAAAGTTTAGAGCTTTGACCTCAATTGTAGGACATACATACATAAGTATTTCCTGGTTAAACTAACCTGCTTACGACGTGTCCAAAGCAATTAACACATTGTCCACTTTTTTAATATCCTCCCCAAACATTCCCATTCCCAACTAAATGTGAACTGCCAAAAACACTTAAACTATTTGGCCAAACAACTTTCGATAGCCAGAATGAGAGGACGGAAAGGGACGGAAGGGAAACTCGAACTCAAACTGAAACTGAAACTAAGACAGCAAGTTGCGTGTCAAACACTCGCAAAGCCAACTTTTTTAATACCAAGCTGACTTTACCTTTATTGCCTCCCCCTGATCAACCGTGCTCCTCCTCCTCCTCCTCCTCCTCCTGGTGCGGAATCACCATTGACCCAGTGGAATTGAGGGAGTACAATTTATGAGCCCCATACACGCAGCACGCGGCACATTTCTCATTTAACTGCCTTTGCCATTTGCTAATTAATACCAAATTCCATTTATTTCAACGCTAAAACAACTAAATTTTCTTCTTCCATTTTCCCCCCAAGCTCAAATCAATTTTGTTACTAGCTTTTACCATTTTTACTTCTCTTTCTCTGTCTTTTTTTTTCTTTTCTTTTTTTACTTTTTCTATGAGATTTGTGCGCTTTTACGACTTTTGTCATGTCCAAACTTGGTTTGCCATATTCTTCTCTATTGCGTGTTTTTGTTTGGTGGGGTTGTGGGGGGAGGTCATAGGTCAAGCAAGGGGAGGGGAGAGGAATTGCTGTGTCAGCATCGTTTAGCTGTGATCGCACGCAAAAATATTTGTACGAAATGAAATTAATGGCGTTCGTTGATGTTTTATTAATTTATACAACGTTCGTTTGTTGCGTTGTGTGCGCGCCTAGAAATAAAATATATTGCTCATACGACGCGTGGTTTGCATTATTGAGTAATTAAATACTAATTAAAGCGTAACATGAGCCAATTTTCTTATTATTTCCTTGATTTTTATTATGTCTTCAATGTCCATACGAGCCAAATAAAATTAGCAAATTTTTGTCCAAACTCAGCGTTAATGAGCTGTAGGAGGTTCCAGTTTAGAAAGGGACTTTAAGATGATTAGATTTAGATGTTAACTAATTGGATGGTTTAAGTTATTGTTGCCAACTGAGTGCGTGAGATTAACATGTCAATTTGGCTAATTATATTGTCCCTATGTTGTTGTTGTACATCTGAGTAGCTTTGAAGGCTATAAACTATAAACCGAGCATAAATTAGATAATGATAAGGACTTTATTATCAATTACTTTCAATTCTCAAATTTAGCTTTCGCTTTAAATTTCTGAAAGGGTTTTCTACGCAAATCAATAACTTATAATAAATACCAATGACAATTCAAGGGTTTATTTAAGTTTGTTACTTCATTTGGCAACTTGAATATGTGATTTAGTATTCGTTTCTCTTCCTTTTATTCTTTATGGCTTTGACCTACCTGAATTTCATTCTGTTTACTTTTGGTATTTCACTGGAAATTTTACGATGCATTTGAGATTTCTGCCTGATTGTTGGACACACATACGAAACATGAAAACAATTGTCAAGCTGCCAAAATGGAACTCCCATTCCTTTCCCTCTCCAATGAGTGACAACTCAGCGTTGCAGTTTTACGGGAGGGTTCAAAATAGATAACAGAAAATAAATTTAAATTATTGCACAGTTCTAACAGTTGCCCCTCACTACTCTTTCCTAGTTGGTTAGCATTTGTATTGATATTGTCCTTGGCTATTGTTTAAACAAAACAAATAAAAATTGTTGTAAATTGTGAAATATCATTTCTATGAATGCTATTGCTGCCACTTCCCTGTGCGGCTGTTTGGGGAATTTCATTTCACATATTTTCTACAGGAATGTATATCATGTTTTGTATTCCTGTTATTTTTTTCTGGTCCACACACCCCTGCATAAGGTTCTCCTGTAAATATTTTTTTGTATTCTGTGGATTGTTGTACTTTTTGTTTGATCCTTGGCAAGCAATAAATATTGGCATATGTAAATTGCATTCGAAATTTGAAGTGCCTCTCAACCAATTGCTAATTTTGTTGCTGAAATTGTTCTTGTCGCTCTTTGTTTTGCTAAGCAAAGCTGTAAAAGTATCAAATAGTTTTTGTAATATTGTTGGAGTTAACAATTAACTGTGGACTACCTCTGCACTTTTGCCAATTTTCATTAGGACTAACTGAAATTGAAACTGACACAATTGGTCAATATGAGAAATATTCCTATTTGCATTGGTTTGATATATATTTGAATAGGAATTCAGAATCAGAGTTTGTGTCTCAAGTAAATAAGGGAAGAAAGAAAAATGTAATTGGATTTTTAGAATAATTTTTATTAAGGAATATTTAGATACTCAAGGAAATATTTACTATAATACTTTCGATACTTTCGTTGTTAAATGTATTTATCTTATTTTCTTCTTCCAATTTTTTCCTTTCCTGAATATAAATGTACTGTTTTCCTTCCTTAAGAATCTTCTTTTACCTTTGGCCTTCATCAAAAATGCGGTGCTTAAAAAAACACAAACAAGCCCAGCAAAACAAAACAACAACTATGATAATAATGATAAGCAGTTGCAGAAAGTATGAAAAGTAAATAATGAAAAAAAAAAAGTGAAAAATGCAGCTGCAAAATTTGTTCAAAACAACAATTTTGCAGAAGAGAAAAAAACGATGGAAAAAGATGACAGATTAGCGCAGGAACTTTGAATGGTTGGTTAAGAGGAGGGTGTCCTTGAAGGGAGGAAGTTGCCAGTCGATTGCAGCAGTTGTTGCGACTCGGACACGTCATCAAAGTTGCAAACCCATACACTGGGATTTCCGGCAAATTGAGAAAGTGCCGAAGTAAACGAGAAAGATGTTGAATAAAAAAATGCGACAGGAACAACAACAAATCAAGTCTCTAGGGTGCAGCGAGGGGTGTTCGAGGAGGAGGAACAAAAGTTAAACGAAAAACTTTTCAATGTGCAAAAAAAAAAGAAAATATTTGCCATACGTACATTTTAAAAGATGTGGCCGCCAAGTAGGAGAAAGGTTAGCCGCCAAAGTCCTGCAAAACTTTTGCTAATGAGAGTAAGAGTTTCCTACTTCTTTTTTCTCTTCTATTTCCTTTTTGTCTGTAGTTGTTACTTGCCCACTTCAGTACACTTCACCGCAGCTGGTTGATTTTCTAGTTTATTTACTACGTTTTCTTATTAGTTTTTTTTTGGAATTTTAGCTGATGACATAAATAATTCATTTGAGAGTAGGAATGTCCCTTAACTTTTAATTAAATCAAAAATGACTTTAATTGAATACTTGCTGAACAAAAGAGCCGAAAGATGCCTGAAATAAGCTATTAAGCCATTAAAGTCTAATAAAATAAACAGTAAACACACTTAATGCCTTGATTACCAGCATCAGCCAAACAAGGAGAAGGACAACAAAGGAGTTGGGTGACTTTCCAGTTGCGCCTTCTTCTGGTGGGTGCCTCCTTAAATGTTCAAATGTTAAGCCAAGACTTTCAAGAGGGCATAGAAGCTAAAATTGACCTCAAAATTTGAGCCAGATGGTCTGCCAGACCGTGAAGGTGCCGGTCGAGTGCCGTTTGTTGAGCCAAACTTTTCCGCCTGCTCTCCAAAATTATAGCATAAGCCATTAAAAAGAATTTAAAAAAAGAAAATGCACCAAGTAAAGAAACTTGATTGATTTTTGGTCTGAAAACTAGTTGAAATTGCTGAGAAAGTGTTTGCAAGAACACAAGAATTTTGGATATTTTTGGTTGTAAGTTCGAGACTTGTGGCAGTTGCAAGTGGCAGCACGAAGTAAATTTATAGCAAATGATGTGGCGTCTGTCTTAAAGTAAAATATTGACAGTTGACTAAGGACGACGAGTAGAGCAAGTGTAGCATGAACTGCTTTCAGGACGACCAAAACTTGTTTTTCTTGTTGTTGTTCTCGTTGTTGTTGTTGTTGTTGTGTGTTGTTGTTTTGTTGTGTGTTCGTCTTCGACTTTTTTGGCTGCTTTCTCTGCTTCTTTGCCGAAGCAACAAGCAACAACCAAGAAGTAATTGCTTTCTGCTACTCATCCTGTTCGTCCTTGGCATCGTTTTATGTGCCAGTAGAGAACGAGAGGGGAGAATAGACAGAGAATACCATGACTATGCTTCTTGTGGTTTTTCCCTTTCCTATCCTACCTCCCACTACCCATCCTCCCTGCACTCATTTCAAGCCATATCCTGCTGGCTGCCATTAGGAGTAGCGAATGGTTCACAATGAAAATCGCATCGTTGGCTTTATTTAATTTTTGGGCATGTTGCTTGTTTAAACCAGAGCCGCCAAGAGGGACTCGCCAAGTTTTTTAGTGCTTTATAAATATTTCAGCCCACACACGTGGCGTATGCGCATTATATCTTATTCATTGACACTGGGAAAAATCAATGAGTGGTGGGGGGGATAACGTTGAGTGAGTTTTCATGTATCCATGATTACACACAATCTAAAACAATAAACCCCTGGACACAATAATAACCAAAAATCATAATAATAATTGCAAACACTTCAATCGTGCATAAACATGTTGCTCTTATATCCATCCTTCACCCAAAACATGCTTGAGGGCGTCTTTAGGACTTAATAATAATTAGTTGACTGACTGTCTTCCTGTCGTCCTGCCTCTTGTCGTGTCTGTTCATAAATTTTGTTGTGCTAGCCATCGTTTGCTAGCAGTTTGTGTCTCTGCACATTTGATCCTTGAATTAATCATAATTTTGGCTTGAGCTGGCATTATTTATTAAATTGTCAGCTGATAATTTATGTACAACATGCTCTCGGGGCACTTGTAACGACAATTTTGAAATAAACGCTTCGTTTACTTGCAAGAGAACTAAATGCAAATAGGATATTAATTGGCACTAATATCAAATAAGTATATGACATGTTTAAGCTGGCAAAGTTCTTATAAAATAGTAAATGACTTGGATTAAGTGTACTTAAATGTAGAATGACTAAACCACATGAAGATTTGTACATCTTAATAAAATTGTTGTTTATTATAATATATATATGATCGATTAATTTAACTTGTTGACATTAATCTTTATAACTTGTACCATATTGTTTGTAGACACATATTCGCTTTGCAACTTTGGAGGTAGGAGGTTTATAGACTTTTCTAAATAGTATTTAGCCTTCCTAGATATGTTTGCAGGGTATCTCACAGGCGCCTACTTTCGACTAGAACATGCTTACTTTTTTAAATCTGCAAATTAAACTGAAATTCCATTTTTTCGCTTACTATTTTTTTTTACAATTTCTAGCACCTCTTTCCCCGTTTTATTCGTTTCATTCTTGTGCTAGAAAATCTCATTATTTTTTTGTGGCTCGTCGGCTTCCTATATCAAGTCCCGTTCTCCCCAAGCTCTCGACCAAAAGCGCCATTCAATAGTCTCTTTCCTGAATTGCTGCAACTGGGTGTTAGAAAGCGTTCTCGTCGTAGTTGCCGCTTATCAACTTTTTCCACTTAGATTTCCTTCTCACTTGCATATAAAACGAGTCTATTTATGTGTGTGTGTCTGTGTGTTTGTGTGTAGTCTGGGAAATTCGCGTAGTTTCGCACAGAGCATATTCATTTCTCTTGCCATTTGCTTTATTTATTTTGCAAAGGATTTATGTTTTTGGGTTATGGCGCTTGTCTTTGACGCTGCAGTTGTCGTTCTATTTCTTCTCGTCTCTTCTCATCTTTTCTTTTCTCTTTATTCATTTTTCTAGCTTTGGCGCGCATTTTTTTCTTCTTTATTCTTTTATTTCTCTCACATTCGCCAGTTTGATAACATTGCACCAGCTAGTTATTAAAGCCTTTTCAAATTCTATTATGCGACAGCTTTGCTGACTAATGAAAAATATGGAAAAAAATAAAAGAATAGCGTTGAAAGATAATACAAAAGACAGAGAGGGAAAGAGTCTCAACGGAATATTTCTTAAATATAATTAGTTAGTACTGTTTTGGCTGCGACTTGGTTAATTAAGTGCCAAACTTGGCATAGTTTTCTTTTTTCCGTAGATAAAGAGGAAAATAAAATAAGAGGGCTTAGACAAAAATTTAGTAAATTGAATGTATTTAAGTAAATGATGAACTTTAAAGAGACATCAAATTTAGACCCAGTTTTTTTTTAATTTTGTCTGAAATTAAATTATAGTTTTAAATAAATAAATAGCAAATTTTGTATTCCACTACCAATTTAATAAGAACTATTGAACAATAATAGATTAAATGAGAGTATAAATAAATGAAGAGCCAAAAAATGAGCTGAATTTGAGAAAATTAAATATTTATCGAAATTCTATTTTATCCACATTGAAATTAAATGAAATACAAAATAACTATTCGGAGAATTATTAGAGCAGCAAATCTAGTTGCTCTTTTCAACAATGGATTAAATGGATACAAGTTCAAACAAATAAGATACTTTAAATTTTCAATAAATTGGAAAAAGAGTAAAAAATTCACATTGAAAATGAAATTCAGATTAGTTCTTGCTGCTATGAGCTTTTCAATTTAGTAAATAGATCAACAATATAGCTTGTTAAACAAAATACTTGAGTAACAAATTAAACACTCATTTAGTTAAATATACATAGCATACTTTGTGGCTAAAAAGGAGCCCGACTTGAATTGACTATCAATCATTTCTTGGCTTAAAATGCTTTTCAATGGCTTTACAATGAAATGCTCTCTTCCTCTCACTTTGTGGCCAGTTGGCATTCAAGTAGTTGCAACTTGACCACAACACAGCTCATGGCAAAAGCATCTTACAAACATTTTGGTTAAGTCTCATTCAGCCAGAGAAAGATATTGAGATAAAGGAGCAAAGGAGAGTGGTAGAAAAGAGGAAGAAAGCGAAGTATTCTCACAACACCTGCTACTAACAATTTCTTCAATAGCAGCCTGGCAGTTCACTAGCCCTGCACACAATTTGTTGCAAGTATCTAAACTAGAATGTTTGTTTAGTATCTTTTACACTGTGCTGCATTGTTGTTGTTGCAGCTGTTGCTGTTGTTGGCTGTTGGTTGTTGGTTGTAAGCTTTCTTTCATTGCAACGTACTTGGACTCGAACTCGGACACGACACGGCAGTCGGGGAACTGTTGTCTAGCCATTCGTTTGTGCTTGCTTTGCATGCTACTCGGCTAACACAAACACTATGCCACACACACACACTCTCTCTCTGCATATGTGTGAGTGGTGGTGGTGGGAGGAAGGGTACAGTGGTTTGCTGTTTGTTGTATGACATATAAAAGTCAACTTGAATGCACTGTGTAAATTTAGCCACCCAACATACACAGCCTGGCATTGCATTTTCCCAGCTCTCTAAGGACGTTTCGAGTGTGTGTGTCTGTGTGTGTGTGTGTGTGTGTGTGTGTGTTCACTATACACTGTTGCAACTTTAAGTAGTTGTGCGTATGTATCTGTGTGTGTGTGTGGACCAAGGAAATGGTTGCATTTGAAAGGAATTTGCCTTTACAAGATTTTACTCTTTGCAATTTACACGCGTCGCGTACATTTCCTTATATACAAAAAGACACATTTATATATGTACGCTATGGAAGTCTAAAAATATATATACATGCTATATCATTGTATACACATATATTTCTCTATGTGTGTGTGTGTCTGTACGTGCATTGTAAGCATTTGGCTTTTGTAAATGTTGCTTTCTTATTACATGGCATTATACCATGCTCTCCTGTAGTGTAGCTCTTCTACTTGTTTTTCCTGTTGTTGTTGTTGTTGTTGCTCCTGTTTCCCCGGATGTTGTTATGAATACAGGAAGTCATATCTTTGCAGCAGCAAAATAAAAACTGATTTAAATGATATACTTAGGTTTCTTCTTACGTTTAATTAGCAAAAATGCATACAATTAAAATTGAATCTGCGACTTGATTCTGATTCCGAGTTTTACAGCTTAACTTATAAATTGTTGAGAAGACTTGTGCATTATACTAATTAAATAATTGAGAAGAGATATTGTGTCATTTGCATGGAGATGACGATAGTCTTTGCCTTTAAGAGATATTCTCAAATTTATATTTTCTTTCAACTTTCCATTTGCAAGAAAAATGTCTGGGAAATTCATCGGAACTTTCTCTATCGCTTCGAGCTGCTTAAATTCGTTTCTGGCCAACAAATGGAACTGCACAGTTCTTGGAAGTACTTCTATATAAAAGGAAATCCATACAAGGTTTCTGTGTAATTATTGGTTATTCGATGGGAACTTTTGAAAACTGTTTCTTTGTAAGAAGCTTAACTGCTCTTTAACTTGAACTAGTTATTGACAGATAGCAAAGACCAAAAGTGCATTATGTGTTCTTTTCCTCATTGCTTGCTTGTTGCGATTTCACCTGCAGTTGCTCTTTTATCTTTGAAATTGCATCATTTTACATCATTTCGAATCAAAAAGCTGCTTTCTTCATCTAATTAAAGTGAGTTTATCATCCATCGCCTTCGCATGTGTGGCTTGGAAATCATTTCATTTGGTTGCTTCATTTGTTAGCCCAACGACAGCATCATTCAAAAATCCCTCAAATGTGCTGACCATAAAATTGAGCCCAGTCAGACCGAGGCACTGATAGAAGCTTGAAGAGAGTCTCAGTTGGGCCCCTAGGGATACACACACTTACACCCCTTTCACACACAGGGAGAAAGTCTAAGTCAGTGCTGCTAACTTTAGGGAAGGAAATAAATGGGCTAGAAAAAGTTCAACTTTTGCTTACAAAAACAAAAAACAAATGTTAAATAAGACAAATTCTTTCAATGTATTCTCGCTTTTGAATTGTAAAATGTAGTCAGATCTGACTGGAAAAACGCTAGCTGGGCAACACTGGTCAGAAAAGAGTCCACATGCTTTGCTCTCAAATGCCATTGCTGCTGCTGTTGGCATTCAGTGTTGCTTTCTATAGCTCAAGTGTTTGCATTTTACAACCACACGCTCACTATGACAAAGTGTGTATGTGTGTGTGTGTGTGTACGTTTTGTATTTGTGCGTTGGCATTTTGTAGCTCGAGTTCTCGAGCATCAGCTTAAGTGAAATGTAGCTGACCTAAGCTACAAAATAAACACAAATGCAATGCACACACGCACACATACACATACACACACCACACACTTATGAACCACACACACACACACATTCAGCTGAAAGAGGGGACTACACACGTAGACGAGTTTTAAGGACAATGATGAACGCAAATGTCAGTGCACATGACACATAAAAGAGAGAGAACACAAACAATGCATTAGACAGAAGGTGGAAAGAGATAGAGTGAGTGAATAGAAAAGTGAGGCAGGAAGGTTTTTTTTCTTTTTTATTTCATTTACAGAGTGTTTGCATGTGTGTGTGTGTGTGCGTGTATGTGTGATTGTCAAGGTCATCCATCTATACTAATAATTTCATGCTGTCGTCTATTCTCTGTACTAATCCAATTTGCAATCTGCCTCCCAACTTTTATCCCTCAGGCAAATAAGCAATAAATAAAGCAAAACAATAAATACCTTAACTAAGTGTGTGAGTAAAAGAGGGAGACAACAACAGCCATAAGAAGAAAGAGGACAACTCATCTGCAAACAATTAAAAGAAAGGCAAAACAATATCAAAGTGCAGTGTGGATCTTGAAAGAAGATAACCGATTGAAAGTCTGAAGCAGAGACAAATAGAGAGAAATTCCTGGCGAAATAGCGAGCGAGAGTGAGAGTGAGAGAAAGAGAGCGCCTGAGTCTGTTTTTTGTTTGACAAAACAATGCTCAGTTCTCTGGACGCGTTGGCCGGTAAAATCGCGAAAGCGACGCCGGGAACAGGCGCCGTTTCGGCCAGCGCCAATAAGCCAACAAATAATGCACACCATCCGGCCCATCAGCATCATGCAACACGGCATCATCAGTTGGATTATGATTATTCGGCCGTTGAAATTGAACCACCCGCCGAGCAATTGGCCAACTCGCCGAGGAATGAACGTGAGAGATTGCAACAGGCGCAACATGCGTATGAGCAACAGGCACAGGCTGAATTGGAATTTGGATTGGCGGATGTGGATACAAAAAGTTGTATAACCTTGTTGAGTCATCGACGGAATAGCAACAATATGCATACACTCAATCATTTGACGCAGACGACGGGTAAATCGAATACAACAACAACGCGACATCAACAGCATTATCATCATCCTTATCAGCGTCCATTGCGGCCAGTATCACCTCACCAACAACAACAACAGACTCAGTCTCAGTCACAGCAACAACAACAATCGCCATATCAACAGCAATTATCACATTTGGCATCACTGCAGGATCATCATCAGGATCTGCTGCAATCACAGCAGGAACTGTTCCACAAGCAGCTGATCAACATGCAACAACAACAGGAACAACGGGAACGCCAATCATCAGTTAATTTTAATGATAGCTGCAACAGTGACCACGACTCACAGCAAGAGTACAAAATTTGCCTGAGGGATAGGTGAGTGTGTGCCACGCCCACAGCCTTAACAAAACCACAAAAACAAAAACACAAACACAAGCAACAATTCAACTTTCGTTGTTTCATTTCCCTCCCAAACAACAACTTGACTAATTAGCACTTTTAACTTTAAGCTTAATCCCCCCATAATCAAGCATATTCTCACTAATTATTTTCCTTATTGCATTTTTTTTATACCGTTTTGTCTTTTATTTATCGCCAACGTTGCATGCTTGCATGCACTTTACCAACAACAACACCGTTGATATTTTTTGTTGTTTATAAACAAACTTAATTTATTAAGTAAAATCAGCCAGCAACCCATTCAAATAGAATAAAACCTCTCTGTTAATTGTCATACAGTGAAAATGCATTAAAATATATCATCAGGGAAGTTGCAAGTTGTTTTTGCATTGCCCATAACTGCAATCACTTTGACAAATATATCCCAGAAAATAATGTGAAGAAGTTGCACAAAGGTTTAGTAACCTTTGTTCATTTCTAATTAGCAGGTAAATCAATGATAATCGGCTTAATATTTTAGAAGAACTTTTAGAAGTTATAACACACTTAGGACCGCTCTTAAATCTTGTCGTCAAGCTTACAGTCAAGTCTTGCCACTCGTCCCCAATATCCTACTTTTGTTAGCTTGTTCCTTGTTTCAAATATCCGATAGATAATATTATCGTTCAATTAAAGTTAAACAATATAATGAATTCATTACTCACAGCTTTTATTTATTTTGAGCATAAAATATTGTCGTTTAATTGATCATCAATCAAAACACAATAAATCAACATATTTAAAAAAACTACGCTTTTTAAAAGGGTTTGCATATAAAAAAGTTTCAGGTTATCATCGACTTTAATTTGCATTTTATGGTTAATCATGCTCTTAATGGTGTTTTTCCATTTTAGAGGGTACAAAATATTTAGCAAATTAAATGTGCAACTTGTTGATTATATGTACAACTGGTTGATTGAATATCCTACTCAGAGCACATTCATTTCATCAGCAACTTCTACTGCTTGAGAAACCACACATCATTTTGTAACTCTGTCATGTTATGTCTACCAAAAAGTAAACACGTCAAGAAGAAACACAAAAGAGACGTAGAAGAAAACAAGGTAAAAACGCCCAAAAATGGCGCCTCAAAGCGTGCAACAAAATGCTGTATGTGACTTTGAACAGTGGAAAATTGTTGTTGCCTAAAGTAACAACTGAAAATGTCACAACAGCAGAAACAACAACAGCAGCAACAACAACAATGGCAACAACCACAATAGGGCCAAGCACTTTGACAACAATAAGAACAACAAACAGAAATTCATGTGACAAATTGCTGCTGGGCGATGTTGTAACAACGTCTTAAGCAATGGGAATGGAATGGGAGCTAGACAGAGAAATAAGGTAAAAGGAGAGAGAAAGAGAGGGAGAGACAGAGCGAGAGAGAGCTAGACACGCACACACAGTTGGCATTTAACTTTATTATACATGTGCATTTAAGTGCCAGAGTCTTAACTAATTTAATGTATAATATCATTTGACATATTGTTTTCATGTTTCACTTTGATTTGTTGCCCCGTAACAGAGCCCTCTGACTTTATGACTGCTTCTCAACTACTTCCACTCACTTACCTCTCCACCCATTCACTTTCCTTATGGCCATTCTCTTGCCTCTTTCCTCCTTGCCACCTCCTTAGCATGTGTGAATGCTAATATTAGGCACTTTGGCATAGGCGCCGCCTTGACAGCTGTTCTCCCTTAAGTAATTACACTGAAAGGAATAAAAGTATGAGAAATGTAGTGGGAAAATAAATATATACATAGAAAGAGCTTGAACAGATAAATGTTGCAAATTTATGTTCGTGAATGGCTTTTCGTCAGATAACTTAAGCTTTTAGTGAAAAGTTAAAATATTTCTGATCAAATTATGATCTTAACTCTGATCTTTACTCACTTCAGGATGTTCTCGAACGTAAGATTAATCACAATTTTCCGCTTGAATGATTTGTATTTTCATTTGACACAAAATTTAAAATTTCAGCAATTTTCTTATAATGTATACTACTATTCGATTCTAATATAAATAAAATGTTAGGTCAACAGTAATTTATAATTTTTGTTAACTTTTTAACATAAATTACTAATAACAGTCTTTTAAAACGTCTGAAATCTAAGCACACCTGGAAATTCTCCCATTGGGATACCTTAAAATATCTAAAATTTTAAAATACAAGACTCTGTAGGAGCGTCTAGACTAACCCTAATTTGAATTTAATTTAAATTCAACTTTCATTTCCATTTCTTCCAGTGAGCTGCACCTTTTGCCTGTGCTATTTTTAAGCACATTGTTGAAACGCAAAAGTTGACGTTTATTTTCATTATTGTATGATAAAAATTGCTCAAGTGTGCACACAACAAGCATATAGTATATGCATATGACATTTTATGTTTATTATTTTTGCAATTTGCTGTTGTTGTTTGTTGACATTTGCGTGTTTTGTGTCTATCCCTTTTGCCCGTACTCCAAGAAAAAAAGGACATTTGTAGCTAACCGTTCATTGACTTTAAAGCGCGTGTCGTAATGCAATTAGCCTTAAAAGTCGGTGGCCAAGTAATCGAAATCAGTGAGAAACGAGGGATTTGCATGTGCCGAGGCATCAGCCAATTAGTTATAGAAAGACAAAGAGTAAGAGAAAAAGCACAAATAGATAAGCCAGTTGCATTACATATAATTATAGGAAAAGGGAGAAATGAGGATATTCCTAATAATTACATAAATTTTGTATTTGCTCTAAGCGTTGCATGCCGAGCAAAACAAAACAAAATGCTGCCCATGGGGAATTTGTAGTGAAAGTGAAAACTGAGCGACAAAAGCGCCTTCAAATAAACAGAAAACAACAACAGCAAACACACATGTATAAATACGTGGAAGTAAACAAAAGTTGGATGGTTTTTCATTTATTAAAGTGGCTACGCAGAGAGAAAACAAGGGACAGACAGATAGACTGGCAGACAGGAGAAAGAGGTGGGAGAAAGTAGCGAGAGGCTCTCGGACACGTAAGCGAACAAACACAGAGAGAATAAAAGACTTGCATATGTATGAGACGAGTGTTGTCTAGTGAATGTGTGTGTGTGTGTGTATGGCAGGAAGTGAGTGCAGAAAGGTTATGTAGAGGCTAGTCTATGATTAGATACTCTAACCGACTCTGCTCTTAGATTGAATAATGGTGAGAAGAACAGAGAATTTATTAAGGATTCCCTTTTAAAATCTTTCTTAAACCAAGCTTATATGTAAAATTTAACTGAAAGAGGGCAATTAAGAATACAAGACAAATTTAATTTATTTGGTTTAATATTTAGAAATAATACTATAAGCAACCTTGACAATTTAATTGTGTTTGTACGCAGAAAAAGAATCCAGATATGCAGTGTTAAACCAATCAGAAGTTCTACTCTCTTTCTTTCACTTTTGATGCTCTCAGAGTTTTGTAATAATTTCTATACCATACGACCCACTTCTTTAATTCATTATACCCAGTTTTTCAAAGAGTAATGCATATGAAGATATTCGCGCCTTTCTCTATATAAAATTCTGCCTTTCGACCGCACGAAAGCCGTTGGCTTTGGCTTTGCATTGTGTATTATGCATGTGAAAGTAACAACAACAGTTAAGACAACAACATCAACAACAACAACAACTATGTTGCACCCACTCAAGTTGTTGTTTTTCAACTGGCAGCAGCTGCGTTTCTTTTGAATTGTTGCAACCTTCGCTTTAAGTTGTAGTTGTAGGGTTGACCCTTGATCCCTGGCTACCTAAATTAGCTGTACAGCAGCAGCAGCTCTGACACCTTGTAGAGCCTCGGGCAATGCCGTCCACATACAGTATATAGTAACTCTGGGATAACCTAGTAAGCGTACCGAATTTTCAGTCTTTTGTTTGTTAGTGAAATCAAAATATGCTCCATTTTTAGCTCCATCTTTCTATCTAAATTTTTAGCCTTGTCTTTTGCCTGACATTTGCATAACCACATATGAACCTCTCTCTGTCTGTGTTAGTTGAATTTATGTGTTGATGTGTGTGTGTGTGCATAAAGTCTTCACCTTTATTATTTTATGAAAATTTTATATGCATCAGCGTTGAATTTTTGGCATTTGTGTGTTTATGAGGGTTGGCAAAGGGGAGGGAGGGGAGGGGTAGTGGCATATCTATTTTGCATACAGTTTCATTGTTCATGCTATTTGGCAAAATTTGTTATTTAAATAAAAAGAAGTTGCATATAAATTATATGCATGCGGTACTGAATGCATGTTTTGACGTATACGTGATATTTGACTATGCGCGCTTTTAGACAACTCTCTCTCTTCTACTCTTCTCCCCTCAACTGTCAGTCAGCTTAGCAAATATTTGAGCATGTCTGATGGAAATCTAGTTTTAGTCGTTTTCAAAATACAAAAGTATTATTTGTCAGGCAAATGCAGATGAGATATATCATATGTTATTAGTTGTGTCAAAGCAGGAAACTAAATTGTTATTAAATACAGCCAGTTTTTTTTATTTTAAACTATACATATACATATAAATGTAATGGGATATCATTGAACATTAAAATTATAACCATCTTTTGTATAATCTTTGCAATTATTCTAAAATACTCTTTGACATTGCAAAAGTAACTTGAAAATAGCAGAGAAAAACAACAAGGAGAAGAAATAAAAATTGCATGATAAACAAAACAGACCCCAACATAAATAAAAGCAAAAACAAATAATGCTTACAAAGTGCCGAAAATCTGAGAAAGAAAAAAACCTGAAACAAAAAAGCCAAAAAGAAAACGGAAAATTTTCCAGCTAGAAACGATGGCGTTGACGACGCCACAAAAACCCCAAAAAACTAGCAAAGTTCATTTCCACACCAAAATCAATGAACCAAACGGCGGCAAGCACACACACATACACACACGCTCACACGCATGTAGACGCATACTGAGACACAGACAGGGCACAGATTGTTAGGGTGGGTCTAGGTTCATAGTCGGGCGGGAAAAGGAGGAGTTAGATAGGGATGATTTTGGTTTGAAAATGGGTAACAGCTTTGCAGCTTTTGTTTTTCCATTGTGGTGTACGTTGGGTTGGAATTGGTTCGTTTGGTTTGAATGTAGGGAGAAAAATCCCCCCTCTCTGCCATGAAATCAGCCAACTGTAGCCGAAGAGAAACCGCAACTCAGTTACAAAAAAAAGAAAAGAACACACACAGAGCAAACACCACCAAACACTTGCAAAAGGAGCCGAACAAAACTAACCGCAATTTTCGAGGCGCTTGCATGCAATAGAAAAAGAAATGGGGAAAAAAGAATCAAAAATACTAAGAACAGGGTAGTTAGGGCATAAAAGGAGGAAAGTTAAAAAACTATAGCATAGCAAACGGCGCTGGATCTGTGGCTGCCGCTGCTGCTGCTGCTGCTTATTTTATTAATGCTCTCTCTCTATTGCTGCTTTCACTTTTTACGCAAACATTTTTTTATTGCTGTGAATAAACATTTATATTTTAGTTTATTTTATTTACTTTATGTGGCCTAAGGGGCAACAAACATAGAAGCCAACTGTTGGGCGCCACATAGAAATACCCTAGCCTTAAAGTGAAGCCTGGAGCATGTGCTTAAAATGTTGAAACGAAATTCAATTTGAAGGTTTCATAGCGAAAAATTGTATTATGCTGTATGAAAAGTTTGGCAACTACAGTTTAGTTGAGCGTACATTTTTCTTATTTAAAAGGTATCTTTGACTGTTCCTATTGATTGTACAGGATATATCCTTATTCCAAGACAAAGTAGCATTGGGTAAAGACTTCTACTCAGCTTTTACAGCTCAATCATCTTTCTGATATTGTATTTTATTTAGTTTACAGTGAGAATCTGTCTAGCTTAATAGAGTCTATCTTTAAGGTTCGCTTTTGAGACTTTATTTCTTTTACTCTGTGAACCTATCATAAGTTCAATATCCAATCGGACAGGGTACTTCCTTAGCACATCATTACACTCAATCAACTGTCTTTATTATATACATACTGTATTTTATTTTATTTGATTTGCTAACCAAAAGCCGCAGCCAGCAACAACTCTTACCGACTGCTCTTTGGCTTTTCATTCACTAATTTTGGGTTGTAGTAGGGAAACAACTGGACACAGGACGGTTTAGTTATTGGTTTTCCTCGTTGTGCACACTCGAGGGCATATCGATAGGGGGAAAAAAGAAAACTTTGCAGACCGCTGCGAGGGCTTTTGTGTATATATGTGTATGTGATTAATACTTCTGGTCAAGCATTAAACCCAAACTCTCGGGCTGTGTTTTATTTGAAGAGGCGCCCCCGTTCGCAATTTTTGGTGCATGTGCTTTCATTTTATTTCTGTGAACCTTAAGGACACTTGAATAATGATGGAACAGACCGAGTGGCTTCCTTCCCCTTTCTCCTCTTCTCCTCGTTCCGACTGCCACAAATTTGCGGCGCATTCTCGGCCCTGTTTGAAGCTCCATTGCAAAAGTGCTGACATGTTATTTGTGCAGTTAACGAGCTGAGTTATTTTGCGGGCACAAACCGCACTTGAAAAACAGGCAAAAAAAGGAGAATTGAGGGAAAAAAGGAAATATATATGTATATAAAAAACAAGTGAACATAAAAGCTTTGGCTGCTTTTGGGGGAAAAACTCAGCTCTTCTCAACTCATGGCCATTGATTTTCACTTTTCTGCTTAACAAATTAAATGTGTTTTATTGAATGGCCTTTCGAACCCAACAACTTTCTATGCGAGTTTGTTGTTTGTTTGTCCGATTGCCGCTCATTAAAATCGAATTGCAATATATTCTCTCTCCCCCTATGTATATTACTTATATCCATTTTATAGATTTCAAATTAACATTTGCACACGTTTTTCGGTTTTGTTTATTTGTTGCGAGTGCATAATTTAGTATGTGGCTTTCAATTTCCTACTCAATTAGCTCTGCGTACATTTAATTTGCTTTACCTGCTTAAGAGATAAAATTTAAATATTTTTAAAGTATCTACTCAAATGGTTGTCAGTTCGACAAAAAAGGAACATATGCAAATATTCAACCATATTTTTTAGCCTTTGCCGTTTTAAACTGTATCAGACACCCACACTTTACTCTCGCTCCATGATAAAGCAATCTCTTGTCACCAGAACCTTTACCTTGTCAACATTTTCATAAATTAAATTGACGCTTGAACACAGTTTCAAAGTAGAAAGTGCTCGACTTCAAAATACTTTATAAGCCATCATTCCAAGTTGACTGATTTCAAATATAATAAGTATAATATCTTCTGATTATATCTTTTATTCATTCAAGCGATCAGTCTAAATTTTATAAATATCATATTTGTTTCATTGTAGATTAAGCAACTTCAGCTTACCTATTTCCGTGTTTACAGGGTATGGGATTACTCTTCTTTGGCAAAAACACACAACCATCAAAGAGTTGCAGGCATTTGTTTGTTTATTATTTTCCTTTTGCCAACAGACGATGACGAGCCCCAAAATGTATGCTATACAAAAAGCGCACAAAACAATAAAACATAAAGCGCAAAACAATTGCGGAGGTCGCTGCTGTTTTTGTTTTGTTGCTGCTTTTGTTATTACCTTGGAGATTAATTAATTGCAAGGCACAAAAATATGCTACAAGTTCAGAGACTTCTCTCTCCCCCCGCCTCTCATTCAGTCGCTCTGCCAGTCATTTCCGGTCTCTTCCCCTGTCTGTATTTATGGGTACAAAAAATAATAATAAAAACAAAAAAAGACTGAGAACAACAACAGCAACAAGATGATAATTTTCAGGCTCGTTTCGGTGTGCCCTCCCGCTTTTGTTTATGGCTTTTTCTTTTATAAAGTGGAAAATTGCAGACAGCATTGTTTGTTATTTATTGCCATTTTGATATGAAACCTTTTTTACGCCCATGGGCTATAAGGATATCAACCCCCGCCAACGAAATAAATGCCTTATTCCACTCAAACCTAGATAGCTTTATGGGAGTCTCATTCAATGAGTGTGCGTGTGTGTGTGTGTGTGTGTTTGCGTATACTATTTGGGCCTGTCATAAAAGGCACAACTAATGATTTGTTTTTGCCATGCTTCATCAATATCAAGTGGCTGACAATGACAGGCTTTAGCATGAACCTGTCTGAACTCTCGACTTTGACTAGACATTAGCATTAATGATTAACATAAAACTGGGATGCATTTACATTGATTGGTTTTTCTCCTCTCTAAATTTGTTATTGACCTTAATTTGTGGATGTGGAAATTATGTTTGCTTTTCTTATTTTGTTAAGACTATTAAAAATATTTGTACTATTTTTCGTTTTAATGTTTGACAGTTGTTTAGAAATTTCCAATAATTAAGACTAGTATTAAACTGAACTTTTATAAACTGAATAACATTTTCAATATGTAATTTCATAATGCTGAATTTCTATCATATCAAAATTTAATAAATCTAAAGCGCTCAAGAGTTTGGTATTTATTAAAAATGCTCTCGATAAAACTAAATTTATTTTTGTAGCAAAAGTGCAGAGTTATTTCTGGATACTATTGAAATAATCATTATTTATTCTAATAGAACATATTTTACAAGCGATCTATTTTCGTTTAGTTACCCCCATTTAATATGTTTTCCAATCCACATTATTAGTGTTATTTTTTTGTCGATTATCCACAACACATTTCCTATATTATTCGCGTCGTCCTTAAAAGCTAACTCAATCAGTGCTGTAAAACGTAAGTCGTCCCTCACATTTAGCCTGTCAACCCTTCTTAACATTGAAATCAATTTGACAAAAGCCACATAAATTTAAATAAATTGCGGCCACATAAATTTAGACATGAACTTAGAGCAAAAAAAGAAAAGAAGTAGGTTAGGGAACAGAGAGGGATTCAAGAGGAAGTTATATAAACCAAAACACAAATAAACTTACAGGCGACGTCTCAACTAACAAAACAAACAAAAACAACAACAGCAGAAAAAAAGGGTAAACGAGAAACTAAAATGGATCCTGTTTCGCTAGAGTCCTTGTAAGCTGCTCAGAGAGGACTGCGGTTGGTCGCAATGTAAACGAAAATCCAGTTTCTTAGAGAGAGAGGAGCTGAAAGGAGCTGCTTTCCCTTAACTCACACACTGACCGTTCAGATAACTAACGAAAATAGAAACAACAAATACAATTTAAGCTGAGAAAATCAAAATGAAGCATAAACAAACAGGAGAAGAATAAGCAAGGAAAAGTAAATGGAGCCAATAATAGAAAAAAAATATATACATACATACATATATATGTGTAAGAAGATTGCCACAGCAGGAGGTAGAGAGGAGAGGGTCAGAGGTTTGGCTGAAACAAGTTGCCAGGGTAAACAGGAAAGTGTATAAATGAAAAGAAATCGAAACCGATTGCTCTAATACTGTATGTGAGTGTGTGTGTGTGTGTGTGAGTTGTAGGCTACACGATAAGCAGGAAGAGGCAGAGAGAAAAAAACCTCTCCAACCCGAGGCCAGCATAAATGAATGCTAAGCAGGCGTCTGTTGAAACAGGAGGCAAAACAAACCCAAAACAAAGAGAGAAAGAAAAAAACACCCAGTTAGAACCCCAAGGGAATGAGACTGGCGAGCCGCGTACTAGCCGGCAAAAAAGGCTTTTCATAATATTTTTAGACATTTGACTTTTGATTGAGCGCATTACACGGTCGCTCCTGTTCCGTTTCGTTCCTGTTCCTCACTTATCCACCCAACTCATGGCTTACAATTTGACTGCTGGCAATTTATTTGAGCCTTCGTTTTCTCCTCTCTCTCTCGCCTTTTCATTCTATCCACATTTCAAATGGCAAACTGGCAAATGGCAAATCAGACTGGGGCTAAGCATCGGTCGCTATAAAATTAGATTGTCTTGGGCTTATGGCTAAGACTTGGTTAGGCTCTCGCTTTGGATTGCCACAGCATTTTTTTTATTGAAAATCTTAGCCAAATATCTAAACGGCGGTGTTTTATTACCTGTTTGTGTTGTGTTGTTCATGTTCGGAAAGCTTTCTCAGCTCTTCTTACTTAATGTGGTATATTTAGCGCGTGTTTTACATTACCAGACAACAACAGCTTAGGGATAAATGATTTTCGCTTTTGCGGTTTAACTAGATGTTGAAGGAAACAGTGTACAAAAATGGGCTTAATTTAAATAAATACTACATTCTTTAAGTTGAAAAGGGAAACACTAGTATTGGTTTTCATCAGTGATAAATGTAATTAATTAGATTTGAGTTAGTGCTTTTGTAAGGCAATTTTTCAATAGTTTAATACAATTACTTTTGGCTCAGAAAATAGTTATATTTAATTGACTTTAACTTGAACTTAAAGAGACAAGTATATTTAGTGCCACAGAAACATAAATTTATTAAGTTTATCCATGAGATCAAGTGTTTAGATCGATTTAAATAAAATTTTAAGTACTTTTACAAATTAAATGTTATATTATTCCAATCTGAAACGCTATTTGAATTCCTCAGCTGTTTCCATCTAGCATACGTTTTTTCTGCACTTCTCCCATCATGTTTAAACCAGCTTTTATTTAAATTTGATTTTTGCTCTTCACTTCAAGCATAATGTTAGCTTGAAGAAATTAAATCTTTTAATGCCTTTCTGCTCACAATTCCATCCCTTTTGTGGATCTCTGCTCTGCTCCCTTCCCCCAATCACCCATTCTCCGCTATGTCTATAAAACATCTGGCTGCTGTCTGAGCCAAAAGAGAAGCAAATCAAAATTCAACTTTTGGCAAGCTAAAAAGAAGCAGGAAAGTAAAAGTGACAGACGCTCGCTAATTTTCAACTTTGCTTTATAAAATTTTGTTGTTTGTGGTGGGTTGGAGGAGGAGAGGAGGGAAGAGGAGAGGGAAGGCGAATGAGAATGCGGTGGAAGACTTTAAAATGTGTTTGCCTGTTTTTATTTATTTTATATTACGACGTCGACTTTGACGTTCTGTCGCTGGCTGACTTCCTTCCGTTTAGCTCATTAAACACACAGCTGAAGAAGTGAAAAAAAAAACTGAAGAAAAAAGCGGCCCAACTTTTGCTTCATGAGCTTTCCGTCTGTCTGTCCGTCCGTTGCTCTGTCTGTATCAGACATAAGTCTTTGGCAGTGTCTTTGGCATTTGTTCCTGCCTTTCATTGCCCTTCAACGAAATGTGAAATGTGCTGCAAAATGGTCGCGTTGAAGGCACTCCAGGGAGTTTCTTTCCCTTACACACACACACACACCCTGTTCCGCTTCCCCTTTGCATATTTATTTGCCGTGTTTATGCCGTGGCTGCATAATTTTATTTGTTTGCTTAAAAAAGAATTAAAAGCGGTTTTCCTTATTTGGAGGGTGTTTTTTTTTCTTCCTTTTCTTCAATCCGCTAAATCGCTTTTATGTGCCTTTGCTCGGCAATTTACGCACATTGCGCATACGCAGCGTGTGCCGCTGCCATTTCGTGTAAGCTGCGAAATGTTTCCTTTTTTTATATTATTTTTTTTTTGGCAATTGTGGACATTAACATTTTGGTTTATGGACCTTGAATTGCTGTTAATGTGCGCATATAAAAAGCCAACTTGTGGTTTAATTTTTGCATTTGGGTTAAACATTTATTATACCTTTTGATATTTCCTGCTCAAGTTGGTATATTTTCTACCTTTTGAGCTTAGTTTGCTTTCAACTATTTTCAAAGTTTGCTTAGCTGATCAAAAGCAAACGCAACTGACAGTTGCACAAAGAACTCAACAGAATTTGCCCATTGGCTCTCTGCCCTTTACTTGTATCTCCACCTCTCACATCAAGTGTTGTGCTGTTTACCTGTCCATGCTCATTGGCCACTTAAAGACAAAGGCTGTAGATGTTGTTGCCAGTTGCCAGTTGCCAATCGACGGTGCAACGAAGCGGCAAATGCAACACCACGACACGACAGCAGTAGCAGCAGCAACAACAACAACAACAACAACAACAGCTGCTACAATAACACGACGTTCAGACTTTAACACAGTGGATATCATTTCCGGCCAAATGAGTTTTGCAAGATGATGGAGTGAGACAGACACTGACAGAGTGAGAGAGAGAGAGATAGAATGAAAAATGTACAGAGAAAGAGGCGGACATAAACTGGCTGCTACAGCTCCTCAGCTCTGCCTGCTGTCAGTCTCTGCTGCACGCACATAAGTATGCTACACTTTTTCAGCTGTTCACAGACTTGCAACTCAAACAGACATTTATAAAAAAAAATAACACCCATGGTAAAGATATTAAGGATACTAATATTTTTATTTAATTTGATTTTAAATTAATGACCTGTCAAAGAGCCGAAGCGGGAAGTTAGAAGAATTTTTTTATATCATGAGTTTTTAAAATGTAAAATTTAATAATATATAAAAAAGCATGTTATATTTTCTTGATTTTTTCTAGTTTATAAGCACCAAAGTAACAGATCTTATCAAAAATACCCAATATATTTTTAGCTTTGTTTTAATTAAAGCTTTAATAAAAAGTATTACACTCTTGTGTTCTTATTATCTTGACCATGTGTGTAACTCCAGACGTATAGCATTTAAAGCGAAATTGCATTCGAAATTCTATGCCTAGACGCTGACAGGCGTCGTCTGGGCCACTGACATGCAGACGCCACAGTCTGGGGCAAGAGTGGCAGCTAAAGTATCGTTAGCAACATTTGTGGCAGCCAAAGCAACATCGAATGTTGCAGCTAATAAACAGAAAAGTGAGAGAAAGTGGTTCTCAGTCCGTCAGTCAATCAAATGGCAAGCAATCAACGAGTCATTCTAACAGTTTGCCTGTCAAGTTCGTCTTTTTAAGGGCTTTTCGGGAATTAGCGGCTGCCTTCGTATTCGAGGGAAAAGAAGGAGGCGTGGCCAACTGAAGTGCAGCACGTCGACAAAAAGTCAGAAATTTCAACACCTTGCAGCCCAAAAAGCCAA
The DNA here is from genome assembly GCA_037043535.1 of Drosophila putrida. Lineage (NCBI taxonomy): Eukaryota > Metazoa > Arthropoda > Insecta > Diptera > Drosophilidae > Drosophila > Drosophila putrida. The sequence continues at coordinate 1,148,377 of JBAMBI010000465.1, forward strand.
TCAAAGTTTTTAGGCAGGTAGAACTCTACATACCCTAAACAAGTTGGGATTGAATGGGATTGTATTAAAAAGTAATAGATACCCCATACAAGTTTATTTATTTAATTTCAATTAATAGTTGTTGGAAACTACTCTAAAATTCATAAATACTCACTTTAATTTATTTTTATATATGCCCAACGTGTTGCCAAGTTTGCCTATAAAAATATTAGGCTTAAATAGGATAATTTGGCTCTTTTATTGGGTCAACAAATTAATTGGAATTTTAGCTAATCTCTAGTCCAAGATGCTGCCAACTTCCTGTGCTGCTTAACAAATTTCCTCACTTAGCTGCAAGTTGGGCTTCAGCCCCAAACAACAATCACTGAATGAATGGGCTGTGCCAGTGTTGTGTAGTGCTTCGTAGATAGGCACACGGCACATTGTTGTCCTGGTAATTGTTGTTGTAAGCAATTTCCGTTGCAGCATTTTAGGCGGGCATTTTCCATCCCCCGCCTCCCCCTTTTTACCACTGTGTCTGTCTGTCTGCTCTCTCAACCCGGCTCCAACCGAAAACTGGGCTAATTGGCTTGGAGTTTGTGCATTTTTAATTGAAAATCAATAAGGCTGAAGTGCCGTTGCAGCTGTGTGAGTGTATGTGTGTGTGTGTGTGAGCCAATGGATTTTGCTTGGCTAAGCGACGCTTTTGATATATGGGCCAAGCAGCAGGCACAGGGAAACTAGCAACTGCTTGTATGCTATGACCTGTGACCCTTTTCCACCTTCCTCCTGTTGTCAAAAATTGCAGTTAATAGTCGTGTACTAAATCTATTGCCTACTTTTTAGGGCTGCCCTTGAAAAACTGTTTAAAGCATTTAAGGTGCAAGTCTGGTGCAGACTTTTTAAACAGTTGTCCAAAATCAAAGTGAACTTTTAATAGTTTTGTTGCCCAAAAAACGCAAAAACGAAAAAAGAAAGGTAAAACGCTTGCAGTATTTTCAACACTTTTAGCCAAGCTCAAAGAATGTTTTAATTAAATCAAAAAAGTCAGAGCTCACTCCCTCTCCTCACTCGCTCGCTTTCACTGCTCATCCTACGTGGAAACTTTTCGCAAAAATTCATTATAAATTTAATTTTTGCTCAACAAGTTTAAAATATGCAGGTGAAAGCAAGTCAAGCAGCGAACGCCAGGTGATATACTGACTAAATGAAAGCACGCGACTCACTAAAGAATGCATTTTGCTAATAAGCACCTGCCTTTCTCTTAACTTTCTTCACCCTTTCTTTTTTGTTCTCATTTTTGCTTCATCTTTTCGGGTATATCAGCTTTGCTAAAAAGGTCTTCCCAATTCCATACGTGGCCACGTGTCGCCCTCCATAAACATTTTTCTGGCAAGAGCAAAAGTATTTTCTGAGGGATTTATTGCCATATATGGGGTTAAAGTTTGGACCAGTCTATGGCTTTATTTTTTTTTAATTTTTGTGTCAATGTATGCCGAGAGTTCGTCGGTTTCTATCACCTGGTTTCCTCCCTTCTCTGTCTTCCTCTGTGCTTGCTGAAGCAGTCACCCAGCGTTGGGACAAGCATCGCTGCACAGCAAAGTGTTGTGTTACCCTGTAATTAAGCTATTGAATGGGATGATTATTTTTGTACTCTTAGAGATTCACACTAACTGTATTAAATTAAAATCAATAAAGGAACAGAACATTTTGGAATATAAGTCAGTAAACAATTTGTGGCGTAGTAGTTTTTTTAATATCAATAACAACTACATACTAAAAATTTTTATAAAACTAGCCATAATTAGTAATAACTTGAATATTTAAATGACTTAAATTATTATTACTTTACAAATAAATTTGCCTTGGATTACCGTACTTATTTTTTTCAAATATGTATCCTTAATTATAAATAATTATTATCATTGTGAATACATAATATCTAATTAATTTATTAAATTATTAAAAATAAATTCAAATTTTATATTAAAAAGATTTTCAAATAAATTGGCGTATAATTAAATTTACAGCAGCTTTTTGTGTTTAGATTTACATAGCGACAAAAATGTTTGAACGAACTTCATTGAACTTCATTACACTATCCAACCAAATTAAAATTTGATATTATTTAATTATACTTAAATTGTTCGATCAAGTTAGCAACTTATTCAACTGATGAAAAACCTTTTATATTAATTAAATAATCATGTTGTAGATAAAATAAAAGATTTTAATTTGTACTTTTTAAAATCCCTGCTTAAGCCTGCTTTTCATCTAGGGTAGCTCATTATCGTTCAGCCGAAACAACAACAACATATCTACTACTTTATCGTGTTGTTGTTGTTGTTGCTGCTGCTGTTGTGCAGCGAGGCATGCACACGGTTTACATTAGTCTAAGTAGCACATACATACACCCTCTTGGAAAAAGACTCCCCTTAACAGACCCAGAGCAGAGCTAACCTCTCTAGCGCCTACCTAGGGAATATGGCAACTGGCAACTCGGAAAGTTGCTGTTGGTGGCAAGTGTGCGTATCTTTGTTTGTGTGTGTGTTTTAGCATAACGCGTTGATAAGCTAAAAGGTTAAGGGGTTGCCACACATGCATGAAACTCTAGCCAAATTGGAGGCGGGTAGCGGTTAGGGTGTCTACCTATACACACACATAAAAAAGCCAACGCAAATTTATAACAAAAAATGAGCAAAAAAAAAAGAAAAAGAAAAAATGAACTGTCTAAAAAGCCAAAACAACGCTGATAAGCGACCGCCTCAACTCTCGCTTGGCCCCTGCCCAAAAACAACGTTCACTTAACATATTTTGTTCGGGGTTGCGTTGTTACTAACCACCCCCACCCCCCTCACCAACCCTACCTACTTTCCACACACACACACATACACACAGCAGAAAAAAGGGGTGTTTGTCTATAAAAATTTATGTCTAACCGGGCAAATGCCGCAGCTCTTGGTTTAATGGTGTGAATTATATTAAGCGACGTTCAACGTGTGTGTGTCTGTGAGTGTGTGTGTGTGTCTACCGAGAGACAGCTGTGTTCAGGGGGCGTGGTTGCGGTTGGGAGCATCCGCTTTATATGTATGCGACACCCCACATATTGAATCGTTCCTCAATGTATATGTATATACATATATGTATGTACGTATGTCTGTCTGTGTGTGTTTGTGTGAGTGTACTGGTGTGTGTACGCCGCTGATTTGTTTTTATCGCAGCTCCCGAGAGGCATCAATTATGCTGTTCGCCCCGTTGTACTTGTTGTTGTCGAGCAGTAGCGTTTAATGGAAAATAACAACTCCACTTTGTTCCTTTCACGAGGGTCCTTAAAGTGCTGCCAGTGAGAGAGAGAGAGGATTTTAATAAAAGCGTGTGCAAAGTTACTGCTGTAACTGATATCCATAAGAAGCGACTTTACATTGTGTTGGCAAATAGCAAACCGAAGAAAGCTTGATAGAAAGAATTACGATATTGGCAGATTTTACTTATTTTCTGATCCTCGTTTTCTATCAAAACATTATGGTACTATGCAAATCGTACTAAAAATGATTGTCTATTAAACTAAGCTTAATTGTTGGAGATGATTCCACTTTAAAAAATTAAAATTAGGTTCTTGCGTTTGTAATATTGTTAAATGCTAAACTTCTTCTTAGTTGAGTTCCCTTAATATTTTAATAAGGCTTTTACTTACTAGAAGTATGGATTGTTTCACTTTTCTTGTGAGTTTCCTTCCTCATTCCACAAAAAGAAATCTTGAGTCTGTTTGTATTTCATATTAACCCAGTTTCCTTTTATTGAACATGCCTGAACACCTTGTACTTGAGTGGATTAGTCCAGTGCTCAGTGCTGAGTTTTACTTACTTTCAAGTTTGTTGCCTTTCTTTTGATCCCCTATGCAACACTATGCGGCACTCCCCAAAATATATATGTATATAAATACACACATAAAATATGTGTGTGTTTGTGGCATAAAAGCGAGTCAAGTGCGTGGCAAGTTTCCTAATTACGCGAGCGTGCGAGTTCTCTCTTGACATATTTTTTGTTGGTTTTTTACGCCACACAACACACATTCAAAGGGGAGATACAGAAAGAGAGAGAGAGAGCAAAGGGAAGGGGGGATATAGGTGCATATGCAGAGAGGATAGAAACACTTATAGCCACACTTTATGTAATCCAAACGAACCAACCGCAAGCCATGAAATTTGCACATATTGCAGCTGCTCTCTCTATTGAAATTACTTGGTACTTGGTACTTACCCATATTTGTAGTTTGTATGGCATCATTTTGCGGGGGGGGGAAGCCCCTGTGCAACTCGCTTTAATTACATTTCACACACACCCACACACACAAACGTTCACACACATTATATAAAGAGAATATGAAAATTATTTGAGGTTTTTTTTTGTTTGTTTTATTTTCGTATTGCATTTTACAGCACGACAAAAAAAAAACATCAGCTTCAAAAAAAGTAAAAACTTTGCTTTTAAAATATAAGCCATAATGAAAAAGAAGCCTTTTCAAATTCATTTAGGCATGGCAACCCTGTCAGTGTGTGTAAGTGTATGTGTGAGTAGTGAGTTAACCCAAATAGTCCGAATAAAGTGATAATTAAACAAGTCATTTTTATTTTTAAACCAAAGGAGAAAATGAGTTTTTAGGCAGCGTTAAATGAAGTTTCCAATTTGAGATTTAATAAATATTTAAAGATTATTTATTTGATTAGATATACACCAAAAATAGGAAGTTTAAATATGATTAAAAATAATTGTTAATCATTCATATAAAGCACCCACTTTGACATATTTTAAACATATAGTTGTACTCTGTACCATTTAAAATGTCAATATGGGAATTATAACTTTGAAGACAGGACCATAATTACGTTTACTTTAATCGTAGAGCTGAGTATAGGATAATTCCTAGTAACTGAAACTCTCTAAATGTTTCTCATTTCTTTAAAGACTGCAAAAAGGTCAAAAGTGATATTTAAAATGAAAATGCATACATAAAATGTTGTATTCAGTTTTGCACTCTGCAGTGCACATAATCAACAGGCTCAAGCAATAATAGCAACAACAAAAGCAGCAACAATAAAAAGAGGATAATTACAACTACACACACACACACAAATATAAGAAAAGAGCAGCCACAACAACAGCAGCAGCAGCAACAATTAAAACAACTGAGTTGCCATATTTGAAGTGAGCTGCCAAGAGTTGAAAGGACCATGACAAGGACTCTGACTCGGGACGAGAGAACAACAACGACAACGACTCATAATCATAATCATGTGCTTCCTCTAACAACAACTGCGTTTTGTTAATTGTTCTCTATGTGTGCGTACTACTGTATATATATGTGTGTGTGTGTGTGTGCACACTTATTTTGCCATTCATTGTGGCCAGCAAATAAAGAGAAGAAAAATGCCTGCAAAGGAGCAAAGCAAGGACATGCATTTAATTTGGCAAAAATGCACTTTCCACTTGTTTTGCTGTTGCCCCTTTTTGTGTAGTTGTTGTTGTTGCATGCTTCTTCATGCTGGCTTCATTTTATTGTTGCATTGCAACCACTGAAATTGCTTTTAATTGTTGCGCTCGTCATAATCATAATTTTTAATGACGATGCCAGGATTGTGGACTCTGGGACTCAGGACTCTGGTCTCTGGACCAGGTGGCCATCAATGAAACTAATTTGCAAGGCTCTTCTTTGCACCACACACAGATAGAGAAAGGGATAATGAGAGAGAGAGAGAGATAGAGGGATAGGAGAAGATGTTGCTGCCACACAAACATAGAACAGAATATTTTATCACAGCTGCAGCCTCTAAACACAGACGACAATTAAAATGACCATAAAAGTACGCAGCAAGGATTCCCAAAGCAGGCAACCGTACAACAAGTACAACTGATGAGAGAGAGAGAGAGAGAGGGAAAAGAAGAAAAGAGACAGAATAGGCAACTGGCATTTCCTTGAACTCATTCTTGTCCCTTTACCATAAATTGTCTCTCTGTTTTATTGTTGTGTAGCAGAAAATTAGGCGTCGGCTCTCTCTATCTCTTTCGCTCCTTTTTCCCTCTCCTTCGCATTCTCTCTCTCTCCTTCTGTGCTTTGGTCTCATGTGTTTTGCGGTGCAAGAATTGTGACAATTAAAATTTTTGGGTTCTCGTCTTTTGTGGCCTTTTTCTTGATGTTGTTTCTGTTATTGTTGTTGTTGTTGTTAGCAATTGTTACATTGTTGCCAGCTTTTAGTCTTTCTACGATTCAAATGAAGTCTTTGTCAACTTTAATTGGCTGAGTAAAAGTTACAAATTAAATACACTTTAAAAAGTTTTAAGTAAGCTATTTCAAAGAGTGCTTCAATTTGTCAGAGAATTTCCAAGGTATTAAAAGAAGCATATAAATAAAAACACATAACGATCAGTTTAAAAATTTGTTTTTCAGAATATGATTTGATGAAACTCACCAACTTAAATTAAGGGGAATGTCAAGCAAAGTTAAAATATAATTTATTTAGACTAAATATACTGTATGGAAGACTCTGGGAAACATATCAAAGTTATATATTCTTCTCAATTTATTTATCATATAAAATCTTTATTGATTCTAAATAGGAATCGCTGTAATGATTATTTAAAAAACGACAATAATAAAATAAAAATAATTAAAACTGTTAATTAAATTTAAGAAATATGTATTTTCATTTTAATTTATGTTAAAGCCTCTGTTTATATGTTTTGTTAATTACTATATTTATATTTGTTTCAAATTACTATTATCCTGGTTTCTTTAATTCTGTTTTGGTTTGATATTTAAAATCAATCAAATGAAGTATTTTATCAGCAACTTTTTGTGATAATTTAAAAACTCAACTAATATTTTTTTAAACAAGTGAAAATGCATATTAAATTCGTTGCCTGATGGCATATTTTTTATCACATGTCCTTGCGGCACATTAAGCTTGGCACGTGGCAGCCAAAAACGAAAAAACAATATCAGACTCTTGAGAAAAATAACAAAAGCAAAAACAAAATGAAAACTGCAAACAAAAAATAATGATGTGAGAAAAAAATGAATCAGTAACAAGTCGAGTTGAGGAGTCGAGGAGTTGAGGCAGCCAACAGGCGGCAGCCAGAAATCGCAACCAAATGACGGCCAAAATGCTGCCGGCTTAAAAGAGCTTCCACATTGAAGTTGTTGCTGTTGTTGTTGTTGTTGCTTTAACGGCCACTGGCAACTTCCGGGCGTTGTCAAAGAAAGTGGAAATTGTGCCAGATGAGGCATGGAGAGATTGTCGAGGGCTGGGAAACTGTTGGCAACTCAACAATCGCAGCCGAAGCAACTACATGCTACATCATTAACTAAACGACAGTTTAAGCGTTTGCCACTCAGAACAAAGCAAAGAAGGAAAAAACGGAAATAACGAAAGTGGAGGTGGAGGTGGAGGGAAATTTTCGTGCTCGTCAGTCAAAAATTAGGCAACGTCGTCGTCATTGGAAATGGAGGAAATGCGGCAGCCATAACATTAACTAACAACTCATATCCTTGAAAATGTTGGTCGAGCGCCTGTTGATAGGCAACACATTTTTGGCAGCGTCTTCGACGTCTAATGAAGCATCCACTTGATAGGGAAAGAGACGAGAAATGAAGGAAAACCGCAGGCCAAAGACAGGCAAACAATGCCAAAGACAGAAAATGCTTTAAAAAACACACACACAGAGCAACAAAAGAAAATTTACAGCAACAGGAGAACATTCAACAGGGAGGAAGAGAAAGTGAGAGCTTTTAATTTGCATATGAGCAAAATTTTGCGGTACCTTCATCAAGTTTTTGAGGCAACATGAAATGATGAGAGGAGGAAGAAAGAGAGAGAGAGAGAGAGAGAGATAGAGAGAGAGTGAACGTTGACGAATTTATGCCCAGCAAAATTAATGAGCACTTGATTGGGTTAGTTCGCAGCGAGAAGCTCTTTGAATATTCAATGAAATGGTGGCAGCCAAGAACTGGGACTTTTGCTCATCAAGTGGCAACCAAATGAACCGTCAAGTCGATGACGATGACTTTGAGTATGAGTACTTCAAATGTGTGCCCTAGTCTCAATCATTCAAAGTCATTAAAGAACTGTGAACGTATTGATTTAATGACCTTGAAATTCTCATTAATACTTTTGATAAAGTATAAATACGGTTTAATTATACACTAGATATTAAACGAATGCAAAAATATACTTAATAATATTTATAAATTAAATAAAAAGTAAATCAATTTTCCATTGACTTTAAGGAATTGCTGTACAGAAAACCGCATTCCTTTATAATTTTCCAACCCTAGAGTTTCCTGTTTGCATATTGTTTTGGCTACTTTATGATAACCTTAAGAATCGCATTCAAGCCATGCTTAAGGACTTCACACAAACACACACGCACACACACACACAGACTGGGGCAATTCAGCAATTATGCAGTTAAGTTCTCGCTCTTACTCTTTGTCTAGACAGCTAACATTGCCGGACTCTAGGACTCTCTGCTCTGTCCGGCAGTTAGAAAGGACCTTCTGCTGCTATCACCTGTCGCATAAATAGTGCCAGATGAATTTTTGAAGCCGACTGAACAAAAACAACTTTTGCAGACGATGGTCTGTCCCTCACTCCCCCCTTTCTCTTCTCTTTTTTCGTTAAAGCCACCGCAGTAACAATTTTTCTTCTACTAGTTTTTTTTGTGTGTTTTAAGATGCTTAAGAGCGCCGCCGTCTGGCTAGTTGTGGATCCTTGGATTCCTGAAACCTGACTCGACCAAGTCTGGGCCGCATAAAAAGTTTTCATTTCGCTCACTGCAAAGTAATAAAAAGCGTCGAGGCACCGTTATAATAAGCGGCAGCAACGACGGCGACGGCGTATGGCAAAAAGCGCAACGTTGTTGTTGTTGTTGTTGCTGCTGCTTTTCGGGGCACACATAAGTGGCACCTGTGACCAAAACCGCACACAGATACACACACTCATACACTTTAACAGAGTCTAGTGCTCATTTTGTAGCGCGCTTTTAGGAGAACGCATAAAAAATGTCTGCTACAAAAGTTTGCAAGGCGTGTGTCGACTGCGCGACATTTATGTATACCCTGCTGGGAGATATACTAAAGGGTATATGCGTATTGAACAGAATTTAAAGTAGATAAATAAATGTAATCCTCTATCAGAAATTATAATTGTGAGCTAAGAAACATTGAGCTTGTTACAAATTCAAATAATGTGAAGCAGAATTTATTACATTATTCGTTTATGTCATAGCTTTCTACCTCTGTCTACAGGGTATCTGACTGTTCTTGCCCAACTGTCAACTGAGAGCTTATTTCTCTCGTTTTTTCTTAAGGCTTATAAATATAATTCGACAGGCGACGGCGTTAAGGCAAATACTCGTGTATTCACAAAAAAAGCAGCAACGGTGAAAACAAATGTTGTTTAAACAAAGTCAAAACGAGGTGCTGCAAGCAACAACAACAGCAACAACAACATACGACAAACAAAAAATGGCTAAATGGGCAACATTCTGCGCTTAGGCAACAAAAGTTATGAAGTTGTTGCTGGCTTCAAGAGGCATTTAAAGGCGTCTACATGCAACACAAACACAGCAACAACAACGCCAACAATAAGCACATAATTTCAGTGTATTTTAGCTTTAGCCAACTCTGCTTTTGGCCTCTTCCTTTCCTCTTCCTTCTCTTCCTGTCTCATCCCTGTCGAGCAATTTGCCAGCCATTTTATTTGCGGTTGTCGTACATTTATGTGCCCCTTCGTACTTGTTGTTGTTGTTGCCGCAGTCCCAACTCTTTGTATTTAGTATAATCTGTTCTTGCTGTTGCTGCCTTTCCTCCTTTGGGTCCTTTGCTCCTCGTTGACCATTTAAGTGCAAGTCTAATTACACAGAAATTGTTCGAGTTATGCATTTTTAGTCTAAAACTGCAGCTGCCTCCATTTCCCTCATCCTGTGTCCTTTGAACCTTCTGCTTTTTGCCTTTTGTAATTCCAGTAAATCCAACTTGATTTTGTGTATTTTTTTCTGTATAATTCCCTTCATTCATTATTCACTGCGCATTTCTTTAACTCGTTTTTAATGTTAAGAAAATAACGTTTTAATTCTCATAAAACTTATACAAATTTTTTCAAACTTTCTTCTCTTTTCATATTTATGGCTGCAATTTGTAGGTGAGTAAAACAAAAGTTTTGAACTTAAGCTGAAGGCGTAATCTCTATTTGTGCGAGAAAGAAAGCTAAATACTGTTTGTTTACTTAAAATGAGATTAATTATCCTTTTTATAATTCCTAAGAGTTTGCTTTTGTTAACTATTATAAAGAATTATCTTTTATGAAGTAATCCCTTAAGAGACTTAAGTATTTTGCGCTGTTAATTTATCAGAAAGTAATGTCATATAGCTGAATATATTATTTAATATTCTGAAATTTCCGATACTTTTAAATATCTTCCAATATTGGATATTGTTGCTTTTATTAATGAAATGAAATAGGATAATTCTTTTACAATAAAGAAGAATACACGGTTTTCATTTCCAAAGAGTGTCAATTTCAATAATACACACGTTATAGTTAAGATAGTTAACTGTTTTCCCAACTTGTTTCTCCAAATAATTCAGATGACACATAAATGACACTAACAACAGCAACAACAACAACTGTTATCATCGATATCTAGAAGCTTTCTCCCGCTTCTCACTCTCTGCTCTTTTCTCTTTCTTTAGACATGACACAATTTCTGCTTTCACTTGCACATTTCCGAACCCGCACTAAAGGCAATCTTGACAATCCTGGCAGCCACTTGTGTTGTCCTATCTCCTTATTCCCGCCCGTCTCGTATAAAAAGAAAGTGCCATGTCGTCTGCCAATACAATAAATATTTAATGCACATGTTATTACATCAATAAGTGTGTCACTCTCTCACACACACACATACACAAACAAACACACACAAACAAACACACACATAGAAACACACACATCTGCACTCATATATGTGTAGAGCTACAGATATTGTGGGAAAGCTTTTATCGCTCACCTTGTTGCCAGTTTTGCCATTTTCATTGCCTGCGGCCCAACCGGCGTATACGTAATTCGGCCAAATACTGTAATAAAAAAAAAGAGAAAGGAAACAAAGAAGAAGAAAAAAGCAAAATTGTTACACGATTTGTATTGTGTTGCCCAATATATATTGATGCATAAATTTATGCACATTGAATTGTCAGCTAGAATTGTTGCCATATTAAATTTGATAAATCGCATGTAAAAGTGAGCACAAGTTTTATTTATGAAAAGGATAACAAGCAGAGTCGGTGCTGAAAATTCAAATACTCTCATCGATTGAGAGATACTTATGAAAATTGCAAAGTTATCACGATAATATTAGTTTTGTAATGTTAAATAGTTTCTTTCCACATCCTCTCCACGACCAATTTGTGAATTATTAGGATGCTATAAAGTTAATATACTATTCTTAGTTAATTAGCTATTAAATTATAAGGTTTGATTCGTATTCAGAAGTAGATAAAATTCTTTAAAAATTATTCCTACGTTCGAATATAACATATAACTTATATGTGTTTATTAGTTTTCAAATGATTAAATAACTATCGTAAGCAAAGTTTAAAATATTTCTTCTATTAAGTGCTTCTTAATTCGATTTTTACTTGATAACTCTGTATCCAGAAGTCATACTCGTATATATTGACTTTTAAAGCCTTATATATTTGATATTTTTGATCAGAAAACTAACTCGTCTTGCTGTAAGAGTATAACCTTGTTTGTCTGTGTCTGTTGGAGTGCAAACAAAAATATACTTTCATTTTATTATTCATGCAAAGAGGTTTTCACTTTGGCAAGCGCGGGTTAAGCAAACGTGAAATATAAATATGTATTTTTAATAGAAATATGGGTCAATTTTTTATGCATTAGCTGCAACAATAAAAAATCCTATCAACAAAAAAAACCAACAAAAGAAAGAGGTTTAATATCTCCGTATTGATTGGAAGTTTTACTTTTTTTGCGAGTATTCTTTTTATAAATTATTTGAAATCCGCGGCGTTTGATGTTGTCATGTCAATCGCATTTGAGCGACCATAATGCTATGGGACAGCTCACAACACACAGAGGACGCAGGATATGGGACTCCTGGCCGCTTGCGTGTTATAAAACGTTGCATATTTTAAGGCGTGCAATAACAACAATAAGCAAATGCAGTTTTTACTGTGAATTTTTCATAGCTCGCAACTGCGCTGTTTTTTCCACCATTTTATTTTTTTGTATCCGTTAAACTTAACAATAACAGAAAAAACGCACATCAACAATATTTTTTCGTAATTAAAAAAGGCGTGTAAATAGATTGAGGGGAATGACAGTTGGGGTAGAAAAAAAAGATGTCAAGCTATTTATTATTCAAAATTTAATATGCATTTGACATGTCAAAACAGTAAATTCCCAGCTGTGTGCAAAATCGGAAGCAGGAGGCTTTCAAAACTAAAAAAAAGTAAAAGAAGAAAATATTATGATGTGGATTGCAACATTGAAAGGGATATTTTTCGACACACTAAACTATTTTATACAATTCTTTAAACTTAATTGTTTATAATGAAATGCAAAAAATAAGCTTCTGATTAAACTTTAGGTATATACATTTTTAAATTTGCCGAAAAGAACTCTAAGACACACAAAAATGACTGACTGTACCAACTTTTATTTACCGAGCATTTAGTGAAAATTAATCCGAAAAATTTAATCAACTCGCTCATTTTTCTTTTTCGTTTTTTTCAACAAGGATTGTATATAATGAATTCAAATGTTTGTTTATTTGTTTGTTTGTCTGCTGTTCACTCAATTAATGAAATTTGATCAAGTCAGCAGAAAAGGATTCTCCCCTTTTCTCCCCCTCTCATTGCTTTAGTCTATTTACGCATGTTAATCAGGCGTGCGGCAACCCTGAAAAAGGCAAAGGACTCAGACAGAATTTGTTGTTGTGCTTGTTGATGTGTGTGCGGTGTCTCATATACTATATATAAGTGTGTATGTGTGTGTGTTTGTGCCTCTCGTGTGTAAGCCTAAAAGCTGCTTAAATTTTTAATGACTTTGCTTGTGTTTTTAATTGTGTGCGTGGCATTTTGCATGTCTGCCACTGTTTATGTGTGTTCTCTCTGTCTGTCTGTCAGTCTGTCTGTCTCCCTGTGTGTGTTTGCTTAAGTATGTGGGTAAGCGAGTGTGCAAGTGACGCTTATAACAAATAATTCTTTTATTTTACTTTCTACTTTTCTAGGCAAACTTTTGTTGGTACCAAGAAAAGTCTTTGAAATAATATGCATGCAATTAAGATAGGGTATACAAGTTTTGTTTATAGTATAAAATAAAAATAATTCTAAATTATATTAGATTAGTTTTTTAAAAGCTTTAACTAAGCTAAACAAAAACTAAAAAAAAATAGAAAAGTATGCAGCAAATTTAAGATAATTATTTTTATTTTATTTTTTTTAATACTGTCGTTAACAGTATGTATTGTAGTTTAGTATTTTCTATTTTGGTATTTAATATTTTTTTTACTAAAAATTTTTAGTTCATTTTTTTAATAAATATAGAATTAGCTTTCGTTCAAGCTTTATTAAAAATTCATTAATATTTTTTATTTTAAATACTAAGTTCGAACTTAATTAATTTCGTTTCTTTTTTCTATTCCTCACTATGTTATTACCACTAATCATTGAATTACATGTATGTGAAAAAATGATCTGTATTCAATGGTCAGTGTAATTACTTAACAATATTTTCAAATACCACGCAAAGAAAGCACTCCAATTAAGTAGTCGCTATCAGGCAGAGTCCCACACACTCTTGACAATATAGTTAAAAAGTAAAAAATAAATAAATAAATAAATATATATCACACAAGAGCTCTTTATTTAAGCCCCAGCAAAACTTGTCTCTTCACCTGCGGTGAAAAATCACGCACACATACAGCACAGTGCCTATCTATTGTCCTCTTCCCACTCACAGAACTAATAGCGACAATTTGTGGTCTCTCTCTCGCGCTTTGCCCCACACTTGTCTCACTTTCTCTCTCGCTCATAAAAATGACGCCCACGCATGTCACGTGTTTAATTATTTACGTGACTTGGCTGCGTTTTTCTCGCTTTCTTTCGTTTATTTTTTTCCTTCTCACTCTTTTTTTTGTCGCTTGTTGTGTTTGACATGCGAATTTTGTCTAAATATTTATTGCCAGTTTTGTTTGCATGTGTTGTGTGTGGGTGTGAGTGTAAGTATGGGTGTGAGTGTCTGTGTGTGACTTTTACGACTCTTTCGTTCTTTGCTCTCAAAAGTCAAACTAAACTCGTCGGCAAGGTTGCCATCTTGTCTCCAAATACAACTGTGAGCTGGGACACCCTATAAATGGATGTTTAAGACAATGTCTGTAACATGGTTTAAAAATAGAGTGTGTATGTGTGTATGTGTGTGTTTGTGTGTTTGTAGTTGGTTCACTTTTTAAATGACAACTTGATTGTCTTTTTGGCCTTGTTGCTATTTTTGTAGTCTACATTTGAGGGCAGCGCTTAAAGTGGTAGATTTTTAAATAAACAGATTGTTTGAATCGATTTGACTTTTATTTTTACTCCATCAGAAAAATTCCAAAAGCATTCTATTAAGTTATTATACTCACTCTTTTTTAATAAAATTTGTTGCATATTAAAATTAATATTGTCGAAGTTATTACAGCTTGTCAAACTCAATATATTTAAATTAAATACATTAAAAAATATTCTTTCATCAATTCACATGCCAAATTTCAGCATGATAGCTCGAATATTTGCCGAGTTATGACATTACACCACTTGATACCAAATAATTTGTTTATTTTTAGACACAATTTTTCCTGCCGGTGCTTTGTAGATTTTTTCAATAAGCCAAATTCCGAAGGATCTTCGCTTTGGGCTAAACAATGTGGATTGCTTTTCAATAAATTGATGGGTTTGGTCGCGAGTTATCATTAACTTGCCACAGGCGTTGCACCTGCCACACAGTGAGCCATTTTGCGAGGCAATTAGATACTGAGAACGGTCTTAACTGCCTTTTCTTTCCTCCTCCTCTCCTCTCTCCTCTCATTGAAGGCAACTTAAAGAAATGTCGCGACGTGAGCTTTTCTCTCTTGTCCCTGGGGCGTCGTTGGGAATGCCCATTATAATGATTATCGTTAGTCGTTTGTGGGTTGCCTTTGTTTTTGTTGCTTCTTGTTGTTGTTATCCTTTCACTTTCGCAGCTCGTTTCATTTTGCTGAGTTGACAAAATCATAAAAATGTAGTCGACACAACAAATTATACAAATGTCTCCCGGTTGCCGAACGTTGAATATAAACTGAATTTACAATGTTTTTCCCGGTGTTGGTGTTGTCACAATTTTTCGTAATGGTCCCAAAGCGACCAACATTCCCAAGTTCAAATGGGAGTTGGAGGTAAAATTCTCCTTTTGTTCTTCTTGTGGTTGTGGAACGTTGCTAATGTGCTAAGAAATTGTATTTAGAATGCCTCAAATGTGGGCTTAGTAATTGTGTCTAGACATGAGCCGACATGACGAAAGGAGACGCCGCTTGAGAAGTTGTGTCTGACGACAATTTTAGATTAAATTTTGAAGCAATATTCTAAATATTTATCTGACACATGGGCGTCGTTTAGGACGAAAATTAACTGTTAGAGTACCTCATTAAATAGCTTCCTTTGGTACTATAAGACTTTTCTATAAAGGGTAAAGGTTGGAGTAAAGTTTAGCTTAAAAATCTTCTTCCTTAAAAGAGCTATAATAAGAGAAAATATAAATGTGACTATAATAAAAATACTTAATAAAAATACTTATCCACTTACCAATTAAATACTTAAGTTTCAAATAATTTTAACACTTTAAATTGATAAATATGAAATACATTTAAAAACTTTCATTTACTTTTTATTTGCTGCATGGCGAAGGATAATTCAAGAGTGTATAAAATCTGCCAGTATTTGGTAGAGTTTCAATTGCAGTGGAAAATTGTAAAACATTTTCTATATATCGATTGTCGAAAGCCAAAAGGAGCAAGAGTAATTTTCAATTGCAATGGCAATTCATTAACATTTAAGTGCTTAAAAAATTTAAATGCATATGGAGCAAGTGATACAGATATACTTGCCACAACCAACTCTGGGGTATCCCAGTCTTGCAACCAGAAGGCAGACAACAAAATTTATGCGCCAGTTGCATCGAATGGGAAAAAGATTCTCTGATAGTGTGAAACTGAAACGGCTGAGGCTGAAACTGAAACTGGAACTGGAACTGAGCCTGCGGTGTAAGGCGAAGGGAAAGCAGGCATAAAAAGTGGGAAGAGAGAGGTGCGTAAATTGTTTCAATTTCGCCGGCAAACAACAACAATTTTGGCTCAAAAAGTGGCGACAATTCTGGCCGACTATCGCGACAAGGTTCCTCCGGCTCTACATGCATGCCCGACGCTCTGGAATTTTCATTTATTTTTCTTTCTTTTTTTTGTTGTGCTTGCCAGTTGCAAGACTTATGCTCCCAAAGTGTTCCCCGAAATGCTCACATTAAAAAATAATATATACACACATACTATATATACATGTATGAAAACCATTTGATTCAATTTTACCAACTCACACACTCTCGCGCTCTGGTTACCCGGACTTTCCCCGGGAGCCATGCAAATCATTTTCCTTTTGCCGGAGCTTACAGCTCACGGGCCACAGCTCTACAGCTCGACAGTCCGCGGTCCATGGTTCACAATCCAACGTCGTCATTGTCGTCCTCATCGCATCGGTTTTTTCAGTTTTATTTTTATTTCAAAATGAATCAATAAATTCTTTAGCCTGCAAAAGAAGTTTTAAGCAAATTTTTGTAATTTTGGCGGCCTTTTTCCCTTTTTTCTTCCCAATACTCTTTCGCGTAGGAGTTTTAAACATTTAATATAATGTTTGCCTAAATTATTAAATGCCTCAATTTCTCAGAATTTATGACAATTTCTTGTCATGCCTATTGCCTTACAGGGTAGTTAAACTTATCGATAATACTCGTTTACAAATATATATTCTTGATCTGCCTAAGAGAAATAATTATTGTTTTCCTACAGATTTTGGCCTCTTCAACACGAAAGTGCGTTTTAAAAAATGTTTCTCTTATTAGTTTTTAAAATGAAATTTTTTGGATTATTGGTTCGATTTTGTTTTTAAAAGACTTAACTTATTAGAGCATAAATCATAAGCTAAAGATAATGAAATCCCCTATTCAGTTGCATCTTTATAATGTTAGAGCCTTAATAAACACTGTAAAAAGTAAAGAAAAATTTATGAAAAGTATATACATATGTCACATAAATATGTCCAGTTTGGCAAATTAGGCACAGTACTAAAACAGAAAAACAATCCATTTTTTATAACAACACCTTACTTATCAATATATTTTAATTTATTCTAACCAAAAAGTTCATAATTAAAGGGTATTTTAAATTTTCCTCTGCTGCTTTAGAAAGTGTCGTTGATGTTTTTGTTTTTGGCGACCAGGTTCAGGACCCGGCGGCGTATTTGGCATTTTTGTGCCGCAATCGTCGTGTCATATATATATATGTGCGAAATGCCGTTACTTTTTCAGAGTTTCCAACTCTATCTGAGGGATGACCCGCCCCCCCCTCGCCTTTCTTGCTGAATTGCTCCCCATCACATGTGGCCATTTTAATGGGCAATGCTTTCGCTTTAAAGTTGATATGGGAGAGGAGAGGGAGTTAAGGGTTCCATGTCCTTTGTGCAAAAAAGAAAGAATGAATGAATGGGGAAAAAAACGAGAAAAAAATATATATTTCATTCATTTCATTGTGGTTTCGTCCGGTCGCTTTATGCTCTCATTTTACCGTCGTGTCGGACTTTGCGTATTTGGTTGAGTTTACATTACGCTTCACGATTTTATTTTATTATTATAAATTTCCTTTTCTTTTTTTGTGCTATCCTTTTAATATCCCTGTGTAAGTGTGTGTGTTTGTGTCATGCGAATATCATTGAGCGTCCCCTTTTTGCTACTGTACCTTATCTTTCTCATATACTTTCATGTCCTTCTTTTTGTATATTTGATATATTCCTTTTTTTCAAGTGACTGCAAGATTTACTTATTTAATTTGGTTCTTCATGCGGTCAACTTTATAGCTGTAAAGCTAACGTTAATACTTACTTTGGGAAAGGAAAAAGAAGTGATTTAAATTCAACTAGTGACTAATGAATTCATTATCGATTCATTACACTAAAGTTAGTGCCAACAGGGGTTTAGTAACCATTAGTCAACATATTATTAATTTAATTTAATTTTCTATTAAAAAACATAACTCTAAAGGCATAGAAATATTGATTAATTGATTATCGACTATCAAAACACATTTAGAATAGAGAAAGTAAAATATTACGTATACGTTTAGTTTACTAATTCCGTTTGTCAAAAGAAGTTCTTCATTTCGCATTTCTACATTCATCTTTACAAACTATATCCTGGATTTTGTAAAAATGAGAAATGGTAGATAAGTCACTTAAATTAATTATAGAAGTCACATTGCCAAAAATAGTTTTCTTTCTCAATGCCACACAAATGACTTACCAGTCATTCTACCAAAAAGTCCAACCGCACTGACCCCGAACCTTTTTACATATACAGATAATAATATGGACATCATCCCCATATTAGTCTTGGCAGATCCTTGAAGGACATTCAATTTGCAATGGAGCATGTCTAACAACCTCTAATTAGTCAACATAATCTCACTAAGAGACTTACAAAGAGAAAGGAGAGACTGAGACGGAGACAATCCAAACAAATGCCAACTTTGATCTATTTACAAGCAATTATTAACACAACAACAACTAAATGAAGACTACAAACGATTTTACATTTTTGCTTAATTACACACGAGTTTTCTCCTCTTTCATGGCTTCTGCTTCTTCTACTCCTGCCACTACCAGAGCAGTTACTAAAACCCAATTCGTATCCTCCACTGTCACTTTGACTTTGGCCTGGCCAAAAAATGAGCTGCTACTCGTTCCCCCCCTTCGCTGATCCCCTGGCTTCTCTATCTCCAACTCCTTTCTCAACTGAGTTCTCTCTGTCCATGTCAAATATTTGCACAAAAGTCCAAGCTCTGCTGTCTCTCGTCCCTTTGCAGTCAGCGTCAGCAATACTGAACAGTGTTGCCAGCTTTTAAAAAGCAAAAAAGAAGCTATTTTTTTATTAAGCTAAGTTTTCTATTAAAAACATGTGGATAAGAGCTGATCTGTTTTCCATGTTTATTAAACTTTTTGCATGTATTTTCAGTAATTTTTTAAATCATCACTGATTATGATGGAGGTGCTATATGTTATTAAGCATAAAATCCTAAGAAATATTTGTTAAATTTGATCCAAATCTTTTAAAGTTATTGATAACATGTGTTCAACTTGTTTAAATTATATCGAAAAAATCGGGAAAAGCCAAAGACTTTCATGGAATTCAAATTATAAAATATATATTGTTTTCTAAAATTAACTTTAAGTACGCCAGATTTGACTGTTTAATAGCTTTTTTGCCAACACTGGCTCTGGATGAGAGTGAGAAGGATTGAGGAGATGAGGATTGAGCAAGGGGTTGGGGGCGGATGATGATGAGCAGCGCCAGACGCAAGCTTATCATTGACAAAAAGCGCAACGCAAAGTCAGAGGCGGCGTCGACTACTTTTTGGGGTTCACTGACTGTCAACATTGCTGGCGCCCTTTTTCAGTCTCATCTATCCTCCTGTTCCGTTCCCGCTCTCTACCCATCCTCGCCTGCAAACTTGCACTTTTTGCTCGGTTATCCTTGGCAGCGTTGCCAGACAACGCACAGTCAGCGATTTTCCTTTTTCGCCGGGAAAAATAATATTTAAAAAAAACACACAAAAAGTCGCGTAGCTCAACAAAAAAGTTGTTGTTGCTTCGCAACCTTCCACATCCTCCATCCACCCCCTTCCAAAAAGAGGCAAAGAAATCATTTTAAATGCGGCTTAAAATTATCTTTGATAAGCGTGGCGAAATGTGTTTCTGCTGAGTAATTTATAGGCAGGGCATTTTTTTTTTTTTGAACTGAACTCCACGACGGCATTAAAAGGTCCTTGAGATCAAAGTCGTCGCTGTCTAAGTTGGTTAGGGCCAAAAGTTTAAGCAGCTTATGGAGAGCGGCTTTCAATGACAATGGAAGGGGAAGCGATGGGGTCATTGAATAAGCTTAGTCGGAGTGGAAGATAGCTGGAAAGGGTATCATTAGTGACAAAGGTAAATGACACAACTAATTGGGCATACTAAAAAGCTCAAAAGTGGGGTTAGAATGAGAGATGAGAGTTTTTTAATTTGGATAAGCGTTTCTTTTTCTTAAATTGTATGCCCTCTTCACTTCTTAAAAGCTATTATATTGTGTAGAATTTTGACACTTAAAGTAAATATTAATTTCGCTTAAGAAAGTATACTTCCTATAAGAGATCAACCTTACTGTTCTTAGAACTCTTGGGTATAACTAATCAAAAGATTAGGGTATTAAGCTTAGGACCCAACTTAAAATAAGCGGTTCAATTTAGTTCTAATTTAAAAAAAATGCAAAATAGAATATAAAAATAAAATATAAAAATTTGATTAATTTTTGAGTATCGATAGCTTTTTATTCAAGAGCTAATCTGCTGTATATTTCTTAGTTTCTCTTATAAAAGCTCAGTGCATTTCTTAAAATTGTAAAAGCTCGCTCTTCAATATTTTACATAGGGAAATTTTCAACAACTCCAGCCACTTTAAAGCTACCATTTCCTGCTTATCTCTGTCACTATCTAATAATCTCTTAAGTCAACCAAAGTAAGCTTTCAGCTCTTCCATGCAATATCGCTTAAGTACACATTGATTTGAAGTTCTACTCCCTCCTCCCACACGTTTTTATTATCTCCATCACTCTCAGCTAACTCTTCAGCCTGAAGTTGACTTACAAATTGACATTATGAAGCATGCGTAACAATAATAAAGTAAAGAGAAAACCGCACAACGCAAAACAAAGTAAAAATAACAAGAATCAAGTTCTGTTAAGCAACAATAACAACAACTATGTATAATACTTGACTGCACTTTTTTGTTGTAAAGTTTTGCACTTGATTTGTGGAGCAGACGCTTCAAATTTACCTTCTGTTTTAGTTACCGTTCGCTGTGTAGGAGCAGCAGAAAAACAACAGAAGGCAAAGCAAAGCACAAAAGTTGAAGAAAAAGTTCTCACTGCAAATTTTCTACTACCTAACCACAAGTGATATCTGCTGTTACTGCTCTTGCTGCTACTTTTTTTACTACCTTTTTAACTTTTGTAGTTGGTCTGTCAAAGTGACAAGCGATTTCACAATTCTCAATTCCTTCTTCAACTTGCTAACTTTTTCAATAGATTTCAAATTTCCGCCCACTCTTCTCCGGTTCTTTTTCTCTAGAGTAATCAAGCAAATTAGAGAAAGAGACCCAAATCCAAATTGTGCACCGTCTTTAAGTTGTTCCCCGGGTAATTTGGGCGGAAAATTGTTGACAGCTTTGGGGCAATAAATGAAGATAAATGTGAGTGCAAAAAGAAAATCGACAAGTGTTTAAAAAGTTTTTTTTACTTAAAAATATTATTTTAATTTAAAATGCTTTTGGTTATGGTTTTTGCTAAAACAATATTCAAGTTATTCCTACTACATTCTGATACACCCTTTGGCAACATGAACTTACAGAGAAGTCTTGTAACTGTAACTGCTATCGAAATAAATGCGATAGTCTTGTTAAGTCGATAGCCGAAGTAAACTTTTCAATGTGTTTCGCATACTTTGTTGTTGATCTCAATTTCGTTGCCTGATGAAGATGAATTGCACTTTGAACTTTGATAGAAATGCACAACAAGGTTGTTCTGTTTTCTTCCTTGCCTCCTCTCTTTCCATCTCTCTTTATATTTGTTGCATGTTGTGCGCAAAGTTGCTGAAAAGTTTTTAATAAAATTGTTGCAAGTGCATGTTTTTTTATTGGGACAAACGGCAAATGGACAAAGAGTACAAAGTGACAGAGGTAAAGTGAAATGCAATAATTGTGTCAAATGGTCGCGCTCTCTTAATGTGTGCCACAGTTTTGAAAGTCATTCAGGCAATTCAAAATAACTGTCAAACTGCGAAACGAAATTACGCAAAGTCAAAATACTAAGAGAGCGAGAGTTCAATTAGAGCAGGGAAGTGGTTGGGGGAGAAGAGTTTGAAAGTATAAAATGCAAAACAAAAGTAACAATTGAAACAAGAAAAGCAAACGGAAACTTCAAATTACAAAATGCAACAAAGAAAATGGCAAAAGAGAGATTTAGTCAAAGAATTTGCGACATAAAAGCGAAACTTGTAAGGAAGTTTAAACACAAAGAGAAAGATAGAGAGGGTAGCTAGTAATAATAATATAAGGTGTGTAGCACAGTGTTGCCATTATAGCTATTTGAAAGCTAGACTAAGGTATTTTTATAATTTTTGAGCATGAATTCAGGCAACACTGGTTTAGCAGCTTGTATGGGGGTAACATAATTGAAAGAATGGGAATGCATTTGTTATGTTTAATTACAAGTTTGATGTGATATGATACAGTTATGGGTCATTGACTTTGATTATGCTTATTTCAATAATTATAGATTCCCTAACCTTTTGAAATACTTAAGCTCGTGAACCTTGTATACCCTTAGTGATAGGGTTGAGTGAACTTTCTTTGTTTACTTGACGATTTTCAGCTTGAGCAAACCTCAAATACCATTTACCTGATGGCCATTTGCTAGTGTAAACAGTTGGATTGCAAATTGGGTCAACTAAAGCGTTTAAACATTAGACGAAGAAGAACTAGGATAGAGTACTGTAGCCAGAGAAATGGTTAACTAGGCGTGTGCATATAGCTAAGAGAAGTTCCGTTAAGGTAGCTATCGTAATTTGAATTGGGTTGACGTAGATAAATTGAAAACCCCAAAGTCATTTGCATTTTTAAATAGTTAAGTTAGGTAAGGGAAAAGTAACATTTGGCTAATGATTATAGTCCAAATTGAAATTGATAGTAAAAGTGATAATAAACATTAAAATTAAACGTATTTAAATAGAATAACAAACTTCTGAAACAACCCTTATATGCTGACATGATAATCAGTTAGCTTTGTAGTTTTTATTTTCAATGCGTTTGCAGCCCTCCCGCTTACTCTCCTACTCTTGCTTTCCACACAAAAGAGTTTACACCCACACATGCACAGGCTTCGAAAGTTTTCTCCCACATGCTCTCCCTGCCTTGTTAATCCCATAGGCTTACAACTACAACCCACGTTCAGTTGTTGTTGCCTTTGAACAGGCGCAGATTAGTGATCTCTTTCCCACTCTTTTGCCGCTGCTGCTGCACCTGCACTCAGTTGTCTCGCTCACTCCTTCAACTCATGCTTCCTTTTGAGCTTGTGATCGCCAATATCTTAGGATTCTGCTGCCAATCTCGTTCATTTGCTCTTCGACGGTTGCCAGTAAAGGAAGTGAAGAAAGAAGGCGCTGCGCGTGCGTGAAAATTTTGTGCCCAAATTTTAATTAGTGCATTTGTAGAGTCACCGTGTTGCAGTGTTACATGGAAAGATTTTAGATCGACTTCTGTTACTAAATCAATTTGCAAGTTTTAACAGTTTGACAAACTAATTGTCCGTGTGCGTTTGTTTTCTATAGTACACGATTATCTTTGTTGTAAATCGATTCGACAGTGTTGAAATAAAAGTATATATCAAAAAAAAACTAATCAATATGTTTAGCAGTCGCGCTTCGTTTATGGGCAATCGCCGCATGATTTTTGATTTCTCTGAGAAAAGTAGCGACATTTACATGGAGTGAGTATTGTGATGTAGCGAACTATGCGAGGATTACTGTAAATCGAAAGCTTTGAGTTTATTTCTTTGAACACTCTCTTAATTAAGTTTTAAACTTAAGGGGTAACTCCGTTACCACTCCCTTAATATTGTTTTGAATATTTACACTGATAAAAACGGGTCTAAAGAATAATTTAAATAAAAATCTTATAATTAATAAAATTAATAATATAATAAAGAAAACATTTTTATTAATTTGCATATAATTTTTCTATGTTAATGTTTTATTTTTTGTTTCTTTACATACTCTCTTAATGCAGTTCTTAATCGTGTGCTCTCTCCCTTTTTTTCTCTTTACAGTGCATTTGGTATGAGCGATAAGAGCAGCAGCGCAACCAACAGTCTGCCGAATAGTCCTATCCACAGCAACAACAATTCAACGCTGCTTAACAACAACAACAACTCCAGCTTAGTAGGCAGCAACAATTCGCTGAGTGTTTTACCTTTTGGCAACAACAATAGCAATATGTCAAACGGTTTGCTAACCAACAATAACAACAACAATACAAACAACAACAATAATCCATGTAGTGCCAATCGTAATGTTGTTAGTATGGATGATGATTCATGCTTTCGCCTTGACTCTGATACAACAGTTGTCACCTATGGAGATAAGGAACCCGATCCAGATAATATCAAGATGTTTGTGGGACAGGTGCCCAAGTCTATGGATGAGGCCCAACTCCGGGAAATGTTTGAGGAATACGGAGCCGTGCATTCAATCAACGTGTTGCGTGATAAGGCCACGGGCATCAGCAAAGGTGAGTGAAAAAAAACATAATTAAATAAATTTTTGTAAAAATAGTTTTCTTAACTTAAGCGTTAAGACAAATAAAACTTTCGTGCTTACATCATACAAAATTCCTCCTTTATTTCCTTTTTAATAAGAATGAATAAGATTTACAGTTTATAGAAAGTTCATTGCATTTTCTAGCTTTTACATTTACAAATTTGCTAAGTCTGGCAACGTTGATCATTTAAGCAACAGTAATAAAGCTCCCAATCTCCCCCCACTCCTTAATTAGTTATGAAGCTCTTTTATTGTCGTTATGTGCTAGCTTTATTTGCATTTCACTTTTCACATTTCACAATTTATCAGTAAATTGCTTTTTGACTCGCCATTTTCTTATTGTCTTTCAGTTTCTTTTATTGCTGTCATTTGAAAGCTGCTCTTTAATTCATGTGATTTAATAAAGTTTTTAAAAGCAGCACAAAAGCTTTATATTCTTGTGATATTGACTCTCTCTCTCTTGATTGTAGTTGCCTTTTGTATTGTGTCAAGCAATTTGAAAGCCTCTCAAATACAGAAACTGCTCATCTTCGTCTCCTCCTCATCCCACTCTCTTTGTTTGGCTATTCATAACGGCATTTCCACTTAGTCTATTGCTATTTCAATATGACAATCATGAATGCCCATTGTCAAAATCATATTTTTTGTGTAGAATATTTATTTTTGTTTAGAAATCTACTATTGTTATTCATTTTCTAACTTTTGTAACACAGATACAGCGCCCCCCTCTCCACTACGTTACACTTACTCTCTCTCTCTCCCTCTCGTAAGCTCTCTCCCACTATCTATATCAGTGCAGTTGACAGGCGGCGGCTGTTCTGCTTTGAAATGTGGGCGTGTGCATGGTCAGCTTGTCATCAATGGGCGTGGCAGTCGTAAGAGTGTGTACATGTGTGTGAGGGTACGTATGTGTGTGACAAAGTAAAAGCGCAAACAGTTTTAGGAAGCACTTAAGTGGCGCGTTGTGTTGATGATTTATGACAGCGCGAGTCAGAGAGACTCTGAATGAGAGTGGGTGGAAGGAGGGGACTGAGAATGAGAGAGAAAGAGAGCTTTGGCTAAGTGCCTGCCTACCAGTGTTGCCAACTGCTCGCGACAAAAACAAGGCAAAGCTATCAGAAAAATAAGAAACTGATAAAAGGATAGAAATTTATTGACGAAAGAAAATAGACGAAATGTTTGTTTATTAAAAATTTTCCCTGTAATAAATATTTATTTAAATAATAAATATAATAAAATGTTATTTTTAGTGGCAGCATTTTTCTGAGTATATTTATTTCTAATCCATTCGATAAAAGAAGGTCAAAATTTGAAAAAGGACAGATCTATCCGAAAAACGCGAGGTTGGCAACACTGCTACCTACACGTAGTACTTGAGCTTAAAAGCGCGACAAACACAAATCGACACAAATTGCATTTGAAAGTTATTATTTATGCCTGTCAAATACGTAAAAGAAATAAAAAATGGAGTATAAAAAGGCAGAGAGTAGGCGTGTCATAAGCAGCACTGACCCAAAATAAAAACTAAAGAACAGTTAACAAAGAGAGACAGAGAGAGATGGGGAAGAGTGTAAGTTTTTCTTCTTCTTGTTGCCTTCTGTCCCTGTCATTGGACAAGCAAAGCTTTGTTGTTTCCTTTCATGTGCAGTTTTATTTTGGCTGCAACTTCCTGGTTACAACATTTCCATTTAGCGTGGCCAGTAATTCAGTTTGGCCCAGTTTTCTTCTTTGCTGCGACAAAAAGTTAACATCCTTCTCCGTCCAGCAATTCCCGTATCCTTCTTCTTTTCCCTTGGAATTTTGGATTTTGCAGTTGCATTTTTATGGTAAAACGCTTAGCCAAAAGCCAGGACTTGACTTGTGGGAGAGTTAGTACTATATCCCTTTCACTCTTTCGCTTTCTCCTCTCTCTCTCTCTCTTTCTCCCTTTCTGTAGTTGTTGTTACCAAAAATGGGAAATGACACTTTTAAGCGCGACGATGACCTCTGAACCAGAAAGTCGTAAATAACCCTACAAAAATTTCCTTTTCGTTTCGGTTAGAAAGTTCCAGTTCCTTCACTCTCTTCTCTGCTCTTCTTCTTCTACTGCTACTGCTTTTTTTATTTTATATATCTGGGCTAATGCCTTTTGGCTAAAAACTTGTTTTTCTTTCACACTAAATTTTGTTAGCGGCCAGTTACTTTTTCGAGTGGATTTTCAATGTTGTTTGCGGGTGTTGTTATTGCGGTTTCACTGTGGCTCTGTGGCATTCAGATAGCTGAACGATAGACCAAATAAGAGGGAGAAAGAAAGAGGACGAGACAAAAAAGGTTAAGCTCTCTAGAGTCATAATTTATTAGCAGTTGCGGTAAAGGTTCCAACAGGTTGAGGAGGGGGTTGGAAAGGTTAGCAAAGGATTGCGGTTCTGTTGCAGATTGTTCAGGTGTAAAGCGCGTTGGGGCGCATTTTTAGAAGCGTTTAATTTGATGGTCCTAGGCAAATTGGGTATATACAAAGAGTATGCTATTTTCATGCAAATGTAACAGGTAGCAGGTAAGTGGCTAAAAGAAAGTAAACTAAATTACAGGTTATGTATAAGTCGAGCATTCTCATTTACTCTATTTTCTACTTTGTTTTTGTCATTTCCCCTGTGTGTTTTTATGAAAAGTTCTAAAATGTTTAGGCTTTTACGTAAGTTTCTCAAATAATGACTTGAAATGGGTCTGTGATAAATAAGACAGCGAGTGACAAACTATTTACAAATTGTGTGACTTCTGGGAATATGTTTTACTCAATTAGAGGCACCTTTTAAAGTAAAAACTATACCTAACTATCTTTAGAAAAATCATCATTTAAATCGTTTGCCGCAGCTTTAACTTGAGGCTATTAAGAGCTTTTCTTGTCACTTTTTCCAGTTGTGATTTATGAGAAATATGTATATAGAGAAAAAATGGAAATGTAAAGAATGAAAACGTAACGCGGCTGACCAAAATCAGAAAAAAAGGAATAATATAATTCACACTGTCAGGCAGCAGATTCTTTTCTTGCTCCATCTCCTTCCTGGGTGTCTTCTTCTTCTTCTTTACGCTATCTTTTCTCTTTTTCCTTGAGAACTTTATTTCGAAAAAAGCTCGCCTTCATGCTGTCCGCTGTCACCAAAAAAAAAAAGTAAAAAATTAAACGCACTTACTTATCTGCCGCCTTCATCTCTTGTCTCCCTCTAACCCTCTTTCTACTTCCTTCTCACTTTGTGTGTGGCTGACATTTTTATTTAGCCGCTTGCAGAGCGTGAAAAATGCATAAAATTTCACTTAATTTCCAAAAGCTTTTCAATTTCAAAGTCTTTTTTATTTTTTATTATTCGTTGAAGATTTTTTTTTTGGTTTTTAGTTTTTGTTCTTGACTTTTGGTGTCCACTGAACTATTGCTAAACGTTTGTCACTTTCGCTATCAGGTAGAGTTGGAGGAGAAAGAAGAAGAATTGCAGAATATCTGTGGCGACCATAAACTAAATTCGACTGCAATTGCTATTGTAGTTGTTGTATTGATTTTTTGTTGATCTGATTGTGTTACAGTTCTTTCTCTCTCTCTCTCTTTCTTTTTTATTGTCTTCTCTCCCTTTCTCCCTTTACTGTGACTCCACTCGTCCACTAAATCTCTGCAGCAAAGTTTAATGACATTGATTTATTTTACTTCGATTAATTCGTTTCGTTCTTTTTTGGACTCCCTCTATCTCTGTCTCTGTCTACGTGTGGCCTGACATATCCTTTTTCCACACCCACACACACACACACACACACACATCCTTTGGCTGGACTTTGGCACGTCTTGTCTGTTGGCTCTCGATTTCACATCTTATAGTTCCCTACACTGGCAAAAAAGCAAGTCTAACAAATAGGTTAGATTTTAAAATAAAATATTTTTGTTTTTCTTTAGAAATTTGTAGAGAAAAATTGAACAATACAGCAGTTTCTTAATTTCGTGGTAAACATCAATTTTATAATAAAGGAAGATTTTTCTTAAATAAAATTCTTTTATGGACCAAATCTTAAAGTAAAATACCACGTAATTTTCTTGTCCCAAACTCTTGTTATAAAGAAAATCAAAATTTTTAGATCGTTTTTCAATTTAAAGTTATTATTTTTCTATATATTTTTTCGAAAGTTGCTTTATATGGAAACAGAAATCTTTGTTTTTTGAATTTTGTTTTCCATCAGTGTACTTTTCCCCCTACGCAAAGAAACACAACTTGCCACGCCCCAAATACTACGCCCATCGTTTGGATTAAGTTTTTGTCCAAAAAACGTGACTGGATGTCGTTTTCAGCTTTTGCCACCGATTTAGTTGTTGTTTCTGTTACTTTATCGCATTGTTTCCTCAAGCAAAAGCAAAAGCTCACCCACACTCCACCTCTCTCTCTCACCCTCTCTCTACTTCCCTCTTTGTCCCTCTATCTATCTATGTCTAACTCCTTACATTCGTTCTATTCTTCATCCGTTCCTTGTTTTGGTGCTTTGATTCTAACTGCAGTTGACATGCACATAATGGGAATTGAGAGATTTCTCCACTGCTCTTGTTTGGTCGACTTCTCTCTCTCTCTCTCTAGCTGCTTCTCTTCTTTTCCCTCCCTCTTCAAGTTCTTCGTCTTTTAGTTGCTTATCGCGCGATTGGTTTTCGTCTTTGGTTTCCTTCTCACAGCTTGTTCTTTCACTTCTTGCACGATATTTTATTGCATTTAAAATCGTTTCGATTTTCTTTCATTTGTTACATTTAACGCTAGTTTAATTTTAAGTGATATTTAATCTACGATTGCAAAACGTTACGTTTGCTTTTCCCTCTCTTCCTTTGTCATCCTTTCTTCCTCTATCTGTTTTTAATACGCTTTTCGTTTCTTTGGGTTAAGTGAAATTCGATATATTTGTTCAACTTGAGCTGATGTTTAAGAGCTTAAAGTGCAATAATCAAAGTAAGGAAGATAGCTGCTTTCTGCATTTTGTTAAAGCTTGACAAAAAAGCTTTTGTTGTATAATCTCCCACTTATCCTTTTAATCAAAATAAATATATTATTCTGGTAGATCTTGACATTCTTTCTTAGCGTTTAAATATATTAATTAACTAAGCTTTTAATGAGCTTTAAAGTTGCCTTGTTCAATAGGCTTGTCGAGCTTTTCAGAGTCAATTTAGTCCCTGCACTTTTCGGAGCATTGTCTATTAAAGCTTTATGAATTTAAAAAAAAATAGGATGGAGTCCTCCTTTTCCCCTCTATAATTCCCAAGCATCCATTGGTATTTGCCTCGCTCTAAACCGGCGCCGGATATCAGAAAACCCAAAACGAGAAATGAAAATATTTGCAAATATGTGGAAAATGCGGAAAAATGCCGTGTGGCAGCGATGACGACGATGGCACAAAAACAGCGACAGATTGAATTACGCAAGTGTTGAGAAGGAAGGGTGTATGTGATGTGTGTGTGTGTGTAGTGTGTGTATGGGATATGAGCCATGCCCACCACAACGCATCACGCTTGGTTGCACGAAAGCCGTCGATATGGCCGGTAATTGCATTATGCAACTATTGCCATATTAAGTTTTGTACTCACAGTTAGCGAGGTTCAAACCCTTCCATACAACCTGCAACCCCCCCTTAAGGTAGGAAGGGAGAAACGGAAATGCACGGTACGAAGCGAGTCCACGTTAAATGGAAAATGCGCTCGAGCCGGAAATGGATTTCAACTCAATATATTTTTTGGTTTTCTTTTTTCTCATTTTGGTTTGAAGTCTCGGCCACAGATTTGGTGTTAAGTAAAAGGAGAAAATAATGTAAAAAACCGAATGCATTCATTTTGAAAAGCTAAAATGTATGAGAATCTTTTGATGCCAATTAAATTAAAATAATGTGTTGCAGGCGGTTTCAAAAGTATAAAACATCTGCAAAAACTAAAAATAACAATTTTGTTATTGCAAACTTCAAATCAAATAATGACATTCAATATATTTAAAAGTACTGTTATACTTAAAAAGATAATGCAAATGAGTTTCATATTAGGTTGGGGAAAAAGTAATCGATTATTTTTTGTGTGTCATGAATCCAAGAATCTTGGGAATGCATGAATTCATGCATGATTCTTGGGAATGCATGCACTTATTAAATCAGTTTAAATATTCTCTTCCTATTTACCCTCTCGAAAATCGCTATTATGTTGATATTGCATTACAAGTTATAAAATATTTTAGCCCAAAAACTGAATCCTTTAGTTTTATGTTTAAATTTAACATTTTTCTGTTACTTCTAGCAGAGACATTTTGGTTTTGCCTACTTAAATATGCTTGCCACCTGCCCCGAGCCACCATAAATTCCAACACCTAAAGCACTTATCCAACAACCCCAAAAATGCCCCAAACCAAGCAGCACTCCCCCTAGTGAAGAGCTTGCCTCCCTTGCAACGTGCCACACACACATTAACTCAACAAAACGCGACACATTTGTTGTATGCCAAATAAGGGGAGGAAGGTGGGTTTTAGGCCATAATGCTTAATTTAGTGCTGCCATGTTGCCACATTTGCCACCCGTTTCCGACGTGCCCCGCCCCCCATAACGCCTTCAGTTTTGCCATTTTGCCTGCCTGCTAATAATAATAATTTTCATAATTTCTTTTGGCCGTCGCGACGCTTGAAAATAAACTCCAATTTAACCCTTATGCTAATCTCAAATATTTCTTCTCACTCACACACTTACTCTCTCTCTCTTTCTCTCTCTCTGTTTTACAGGTTGCTGCTTTGTGACGTTTTATACGCGCCGTGCGGCACTAAAAGCTCAGGACGCTCTGCATAATGTGAAAACGCTGAATGGGGTAAGTTTCCTTTTTATATAATATCCTGAATTTTTATGAATATTTCCTTATTATATAATATCACATAATTTGTGACATTTATTGTCAACGATTAGTGACAGCAAAAATTGTGAAATAAGTAGATTTTTTTGCATTCTCAAGTGGGCATCATTTGTGCTTTTAATGGAAGTGCCATGTATACCCTGTAAAAAGTAGTTGAGATGGGGCTTATTTATAAATGGAGTAGACAAAAGTATTAATATGGCTCAAAGGACTCAATGGGTATCTCCTGCAACACTACTAAGAACTTTCAACGCAATCATTTCAACTTGTTTTTGCTGATTTTGCGAATTTCATATAATGGCGAAAACCAGCTGCCGCATCAACTTATCATAAACGCAATCATGCAACACTGCAACAACAACAACAATAGCAACAACTACAACAACGATGACAACAACAACATTCATTATGGCTAACTGACTGCGTGACTGACAGATTGACTGGCGCGTGGACTGACAGAGCCATGACACGGCACAAAAAAATGCATGAATATAGAAGTGAGAGGAAGATGCGACTACATCAATACCCTGTACTTGACGAGGGCACTTCAAATTGCATTCTATACAAATCTGTAGCATACCTTCTGGCGACATTTTCCAATAGGCTCTACTTCATTCCAACACATCCACCCTTACCGCTACATAGGGTATAACTGTGCAGTATTTTCGTTATTTTCCAATATAGTTTTTTGCAACACTCTAAGGTTGCTCCTTCCCCTCCCCTCATCCCTTTCCAATACCCCATAAAATGCAAGTAATTTCAAAGTTTAGCCCTCTGTTCTGACAGCTTAAAAGTATGCAATGCAAAAAGACAATGAAAAAAACAGCACCAACGAAAATGGAAGGAAAATAGCGAAAAAAAGAGAGAAGAATGGAAAAATTGTTAGCACAAGACACGCGCCAAAAGTTTTTTGCAAAAGGCAACAAAACCACAGGCACAAAAATGTCAATTTGCGCTTTGGAGCTACAACCAAAGTTGTCAGCAACGCGAGAGGTCCCAGTAGCAAAAGCAATAACAGTAGATTGAATGGATAGGGAGGGAAGAGAGGAGGGGAAACATTGCCACACATAGCATATGTGATGAAAAAGGGGGAAAACATAAAGACAACATCAGCGAAAATCCAACTGCATTTGCCAATGTTAAGGTTTTCTATGTTTTCCTTTCTTTTTTTTCTATTGCGCCATCAAATCAGCATGAATATTATTATTTGGAATGTCATGTGTCGGAAGGGGGATTGAGGAGGAAATAAAGCTTGTGGCATGCCACGTTATCAGCGCTCAGAATCTGGCATAATTTGCATGTCCTGTGACAGTGCCAAAAGAAATGTGCAGCTGTGCAACAATATTTATTTTACAAAATTGCCATTGAAAGGCACAACAATCAAGGCTCAAGAAGTAGTTGCAAATAGGGAGAGATAGGAGGAAAAAAAAGGGGCAACAATTGGTGGCAAGTCAAGGAGTCATGTGTGCGTGTTGCATTTGGCAATTGCTTGGAAAATGCACTCGATTTGCAGTTGTTGGCAATATTTAGTTGGCAATTCTAGTATTGGCAGGTTGACTAAACTAATAAAAAATTATATGACTGCATTTTTTTTAGCAATTGAAGGGAGGTTAACTTACCGGCTGCATCTGTGTATGTTATGTAATTCTGACTTTATCAGACTTCCACCTACCGATAACTCCTGTTCCAATTCAACTTTTCTTTACTATCTACACCTTTTTATATATTAGAAGATATCTCGTTCACTTTATGATAATAATTATGTCATAAATACCAAAAGCTGATAACATTTCTTGCAATTATCTAAATAAAAAACTCTTGTGCTTTCGTGATAATTGCCACTTCCTGTACATAAAAAATAAGTTTGTAATAAAAAAGGAGGTGAAAACAAAAATACGCCCATTTTTGTGCGCACATAAAAATAAAAGTCAAAATGGGCAGTGAGAACGCAGCTCGAGAAACAGGTAGACTTGAATTGCAATTTGTAGCAAGTCGCCTTGTTGCGTGTATTATTTACGAGCTAAAGCAGAGAGGGAGGGAGAGGAATAGAGGGTACAAGAAAGAAAGAGAGGAGGAGAGTGTTAGGTGTAGAAAGGGTAATGCGGACAAGGACGCCACTGATGTTGCCTCATAGCGACTGTCGTCGTTGCCAATAAATCATGGGCCATTAGCCCGTGCGACTTGGCGACGGAAGTCCTTGGACAGGGACACGGTAGGGCAGGGGAAGGAGACGGAGACGAAGAAAAGGAAGGGGCTACTAGGGAACTCCACTTGGCCTCGGGGTCTGACCTCGTGCTGCGGCACGTTTTGCGGCAGCTTTAAGCTTGTTTTAATTAGAAGACGCTGTGCGAAAAATTACATTTAAAACGCCGCTGCAACACTAAGCGTCCGGGAAAAAAGGGAAATGCGAACGCATATTTTAGGATTTTCACGCTTTTCCTTTCTCCTGCCCCGAAACGGTTGTTGTTGTTGTTGTGTGCGACCGCTGAATAAATGTGTTTGGCTTTAGTTGAGGATTTGGCGGCCAGTTTGGAGCAGCTTGTCAACTCTCTCTCTCACTCTCTCTCTCTCTATCTATTTCGTTCTCACTCTCTTCCTCTACTGCATTCATTCATTATGCAGCTTAAGCGACAAAAAAAACTAAAGGGACAACGACGCTGCATCAGCATATAAATGGACTCTCGACTAACTATATACATATACGTCCCTATATATATAGGGTAACTTGTACAATTTTGGTTGGTTGTTGCGGAGTTTGCATTGCGCCAAAAGCCTTGCAAATTAATCGCTGACTGCGTCGTCGTTTATAGCGTCACAATATATCAAATGTGATTAACACGGCAAATTAGGTAGCAGCAACGGAATTTAGGAAATTCAAGGAAGAGAAAGCCATCGAGTAGAAAATGCAGCAAGAGCGAAAGATTTAACAACATACATATTATTATTTATGATATTCTCTTTTGTAATTCGTTATCCTATTTCTGTTTTAATTGCAGATGTATCATCCGATTCAAATGAAACCCGCCGATAGCGAGAACCGAAATGGTAAGTACAAAATTGGCGATATTGTAGAGAAATTGATTTCAAAATGAACAAGAAACTAGTCACGACAGGCGGCACATCAATCAATAGTCAGTTCATTGAAAAGATTAACATCTGTGGTCTATTTGTGTATGTTCTTTTTTTATTGGTATTATCTCTGGCCAAAACTCTATTAACAGTTTGACAAAGCCTAAAAGCGTACAATTGCTTTCGACAGCTTTTATTGGCAACACCAATGAACCAGGCTCTGCATTTGACTCTGACGATGGACAGGACACGTTTAAAATATTTTAACACATTTTTTTCCTCCCCAATTGTGTATTCGGTTTTTATGCGCTTACATTTTCAGTAGGAATATGTTACCCTTTCAAAGAGTACCAGGAATTTGTCATTCAATTTGACAATATTTGTATATATAGTACACTATTTTACTCTTGAGTATATATTTATCCAGTTTATACTCTCAGTTTGGAATCTAAAGTTTAGATAGATTTCTTTCTTATCGAACTACTTGTATCGTGTTGAGTGTAGGATTTGTTAAAATAGAAGGACTTAAAGGCTTTGTTTGACTTTAAAAAGTTCCCCTTAGTTCCAATCTCTCAGTATTAAAATCGATTTATATATTCGAAAACTGGTTTATTTAAAGAAAGTGTATTCTGTATCTCCCAGAGTTGGTTTCTTTTTATTATTTTTCTGTTGTATTTTTCACTTTTTTTTCGGTCATTGTCAGTTGCGTGTCGGTCACTTGGCAGTTAATTAAAAACCATCAATTATGTGTCGGGAAAACTGCAGCAGGAAAACCAGCGACATCAAAAGGCCAAATTGTTTAACAGCGCCAGCGAAAAAGTTTTGCGAAAAATTTAATATATGTTAATTTTTTGTTGCCAACTATCGCGCCTTCTCTTTCTCCCCCTTTCTCTCCCCTCTTTCTCTCCTCTATCTCTACTTTCTGCATCAAACTATCCGGTCTTTGGTAGCCCACGCACGCGGCTGCTTCTTTTAATTATACCCATGAAATTAATCTGCTTAAGTGACCACAAAAATGTTGACTTTCGCACACACACACACACACACACACACACACACACTTGCCACACACACACAACACAAGCCAGGCGAAAGCGTGAGCTATAGCAATTTTTTAATTGGCGACCTCTAGCGGCGCTTATTGTTAACAAGTTGTAGCGTTGCAGCAAAAGTGCAAAAACCAAAAAAAAAAACGAAAAAAATAAGTTGCTGACATGCGGCTTCCCTCCACTTCCCCCACGTTGCATGCCACAAACTTTGTGCCGCCTGCTGCTGCCGCCTCTATACGTGTAATTACGCTTGTACAACATGCCGTATGCTTAATAGTTTTTTTTTATGTTTGCTACGCTTTAGGAACTTTTTTGGTTGCTAATTAAAATGATGGGGTAATAATGGACAAACTGATAATGAAATCAGCTAGAAAAGCATCTGTTCCAAGTTGATTATAATAACAACAAGTAGTGCATAAAGAGAAGCAGAAAAATGCATTAAGCTACGGTGGAGCAAGCTCGACAGTAGGAGACCCAGTACTTTTTGAGTGTAATGCGATTACTACAGATTATTTCAGTTTCAAAAAATTTCCATAGATGGCGCCACTTCAGAGATTGATTTTGCCCGTAACATTGTTAGTTGAATAACTTCCGCGTTTATCATCCGATTTGGACGATAGGTAGATAGGATAGGTTGGAACTATAGTCTGTATTATACATACCAAAAATCAAGGCGCTAGCATTAAAGGTGCTCTTGTAATTCGACTTGAAAATTTTGTATTTTGATTTGCGGGGGCGGAGGGGGGCGTGGCAAAAATATAAAACAAACTCGTTCAATGCAAGATATAGATGTACATACATGCCAAATTTGGTGTCTCTAGCTCTTATAGTCTCTGAGATCTAGTTACTCAAAAAAGGGACAGACGGACAGACGGACATGGCTATATCGACTCGGCTGTTGATGCTGCTCAAGAATATATATACTTTATGGGGTCTGCCACGCCTCCTTCCGCCTGTTACGCACATTTGCACAAACGTAATAGACCCATTTGTACTTTTTTAAAGTACTGGGTCTAAAAAAATTCTCAAAATTTAAAATCTTGATTTTGTACTTTTAATCAACTCCTGGTGCCAAAATTAGTATAAAAGAACACTTTAAAGTTGATTCTGAGGAGTTTCATTTTTTTGTAAAAAATCATGCCAAAAGTGACAAAAAATTTGACTTGTAAAGTTTCCAGTTCCCAGGGTCCCCAAATTTCAAACTCGCGTTACTTTGGCAAATCTTACACGATTTTTATGCGGAATGTCATTTTAGTCATGATTTGATCTATAAATTTTTTCTACATTTAAAGATAGATATTTTTCAGAAATCGATTTTTTCGATTTTGTTGGAATTTTAGGTAAGGGTACCCCCTTTACTTTTTCAGAAAAAAAAATTTTCAAAATTTTAAATCTTGATTTTGTACTTTTAATCAACTCCTGGTGCCAAAATTAGTATAAAAGAACACTTTAAAGTTGATTCTGAGGAGTTTCATTTTTTTTGTAAAAAATCATGCCAAAAGTGACAAAAAATTTGACTTGTAAAGTTTCCAGTCCCCAGGGTCCCCAAATTTCAAACTCGCGTTACTTTGGCAAATCTTACACGATTTTTATGCGGAATGTCATTTTAGTCATGATTTGATCTATAAATTTTTTCTACATTTAAAGATAGTTATTTTTCAGAAATCGATTTTTTCGATTTTGTTGGAATTTTAGGTAAGGGTACCCCCTTTACTTTTTCAGAAAAAAAAATTTTCAAAATTTTAAATCTTGATTTTGTACTTTTAATCAACTCCTGGTGCCAAAATTAGTATAAAAGAACACTTTAAAGTTGATTCTGAGGAGTTTCATTTTTTTTGTAAAAAATCATGCCAAAAGTGACAAAAAATTTGACTTGTAAAGTTTCCAGTCCCCAGGGTCCCCAAATTTCAAACTCGCGTTACTTTGGCAAATCTTACACGATTTTTATGCGGAATGTCATTTTAGTCATGATTTGATCCATAAATTTTTTCTACATTTAAAGATAGTTATTTTTCAGAAATCGATTTTTTCGATTTTGTTGGAATTTTAGGTAAGGGTACCCCCCTTTACTTTTTCAGAAAAAAAAATTTTCAAAATTTTAAATCTTGATTTTGTACTTTTAATCAACTCCTGGTGCCAAAATTAGTATAAAAGAACACTTTAAAGTTGATTCTGAGGAGTTTCATTTTTTTGTAAAAAATCATGCCAAAAGTGACAAAAAATTTGACTTGTAAAGTTTCCAGTCCCCAGGGTCCCCAAATTTCAAACTCGCGTTACTTTGGCAAATCTTACACGATTTTTATGCGGAATGTCATTTTAGTCATGATTTGATCTATAAATTTTTTCTACATTTAAAGATAGATATTTTTCAGAAATCGATTTTTCGATTTTGTTGGAATTTTAGGTAAGGGTACCCCCTTTACTTTTTCAGAAAAAAAAATTTTCAAAATTTTAAATCTTGATTTTGTACTTTTAATCAACTCCTGGTGCCAAAATTAGTATAAAAGAACACTTTAAAGTTGATTCTGAGGAGTTTCATTTTTTTTGTAAAAAATCATGCCAAAAGTGACAAAAAATTTGACTTGTAAAGTTTCCAGTCCCCAGGGTCCCCAAATTTCAAACTCGCGTTACTTTGGCAAATCTTACACGATTTTTATGCGGAATGTCATTTTAGTCATGATTTGATCTATAAATTTTTTCTACATTTAAAGATAGTTATTTTTCAGAAATCGATTTTTTCGATTTTGTTGGAATTTTAGGTAAGGGTACCCCCTTTACTTTTTCAGAAAAAAAAATTTTTCAAAATTTTAAATCTTGATTTTGTACTTTTAATCAACTCCTGGTGCCAAAATTAGTATAAAAGAACACTTTAAAGTTGATTCTGAGGAGTTTCATTTTTTTTGTAAAAAATCATGCCAAAAGTGACAAAAAATTTGACTTGTAAAGTTTCCAGTCCCCAGGGTCCCCAAATTTCAAACTCGCGTTACTTTGGCAAATCTTACACGATTTTTATGCGGAATGTCATTTTAGTCATGATTTGATCTATAAATTTTTTCTACATTTAAAGATAGTTATTTTTCAGAAATCGATTTTTTCGATTTTGTTGGAATTTTAGGTAAGGGTACCCCCTTTACTTTTTCAGAAAAAAAAATTTTCAAAATTTTAAATCTTGATTTTGTACTTTTAATCAACTCCTGGTGCCAAAATTAGTATAAAAGAACACTTTAAAGTTGATTCTGAGGAGTTTCATTTTTTTTGTAAAAAATCATGCCAAAAGTGACAAAAAATTTGACTTGTAAAGTTTCCAGTCCCCAGGGTCCCCAAATTTCAAACTCGCGTTACTTTGGCAAATCTTACCCGATTTTTATGCGGAATGTCATTTTAGTCATGATTTGATCTATAAATTTATTCTACATTTAAAGATAGTTATTTTTCAGAAATCGATTTTTCGATTTTGCTGGAATTTTAGGTAAGGGTACCCCTTTACATTTTCAGAAAAAAAATTTGACTTGCAAAGTTGCCAGTCCCCAGGGTCAACTGGGTCTAAAAAAAGAACGAGACAGTGCGGAGAAAGAATGATATAAATAATAATATAAATAATAACAGCAAGAATGGGAATCTGGCAAGTATAGTTACATATTCAATATGCATTATTTTA
Source organism: Drosophila putrida (assembly GCA_037043535.1). NCBI lineage: Eukaryota > Metazoa > Arthropoda > Insecta > Diptera > Drosophilidae > Drosophila > Drosophila putrida. The sequence continues at coordinate 1,187,759 of JBAMBI010000465.1, forward strand.
AAATAATAACAATTTATAATAATAATTGTTTGCTGTTCGGCAAATTAATTAATTAATAATTATTAGAAAATAAAGTATAATTTCTTACACTATTTTATTTATTTTAGAATGATTCGTTTTGAATATGCTTCGTTGCAAGGTTTGATATTCGAGATTTTGGCGCTTAATTATGCTTTCGTCACTAGACTTTTACCTCGGGTAAATGTTTTTTTATGATACTGACATTTTACATGCTTATCGGTTAATAAATGGTTTAGTAAAAGCTTATATTAGAAATGCCATCAATCGTTAATATTGGGTTATCGCTTTGTCCAACGATAACCGATTACAGACGTGACACTATCTATTAAGTTATTTAGTGTTTTAATATCTTGCAATCTCTGGGTGAGCAAATGCTATGATTAGTTCAGCTGAGAGCGGCTTTGAAAGTAATTTTTGTGAATAAATACGTTCCGTGTGTTCATGTTTCGATTTCAATTTCAATTTTAGATAAGCTTAAAAGCGAACGCCCGCAATGCGCCTAAAGCGATGGCAATGGAAATGTAAATGCATTTTGGACTAACTCCAACCGTTTGCCGCATTATAGACATATTATACAGACACACACACACACACACTGACTAATGTATTTATCATTCCATTTATATACATATATAAATGTATTTGTAGAAAACATATAGTATAGAATACTAACTCGCATTTGCCGCAATCGCATTTCGATATTGCCACAAAGCCAAACACTAGACAAATGCTCTTCTTGTTATTTTGTTTTTTCAACTTGTCTTGTAGTTTGTATTTTATACTCGTGCTTTGGCACTTTAACCTCAAAAAATAACAAAGATAGCAAAGAAGTATAAAAAATACTCGCAATAAGCATAAAAAAATAGGAAAAGTTTTACTTTTGGCTTGTGCACAGAATTTATGCCAAACAGCGGAAACGATATAATAGAAAAAGATGGCAGAAATATATATATAAAGTTGGTTTGTATTGAATAAGAGAAGGGGAGGGGGGATAAATCCGTCTGTCTCTGTATTTTTGGTGTATGCCTAGGAATTGAAAATAAAAAGACATTTGTAGAAAGAGAGCGAAAGAGAGAGAACGAGAGAGCGGCAAAAACGTAACAACAAACGGAAGGTGGCAATTTAATAAAATGCTTGAGTGAGTCGCCGAGTTTTGTTTCCTGCTTTCTCTCAGCTCCTTTCCCCCTTCCCTTCCTGTCCTGCTGGAAGTGTAGCATACTTTTTGGCAGACAGCAGGCAACCTTTGATTGGTTTTTGGTTTTTGGTTTGTGCAAGTGTTGTTGCTGTTTAGCTGAAGGGCTTTGCAAGAATTGAGAGAGATAGTTGCTAGAAATGTGCTCAAGTCGAGTACTTATACGGCTCAGTGTGAGTCATCAAAATTGTGAATAGATCTGGGAGTAAGTTGTGGAATTTGGAAAACAATTTTCTTTTTGCGATGTTTTCGATACTGAAACAAGACTTTAAACTTGCATAACTTATTTTAAAACTAAACCGATTATGCGAAATATCATTTTAACATTGATTTGATTAATCGATCTACTTAAGAAAATGGTTTATTGAAATTGCTCAGCTATTGTCCTACATTTATGATCTTCAAGTTTAGCAAGAGTTAAGTACAATCGAAAGCTTCCTTTCCCCTCTTAAGTCCTTCGATAACAAATACGACATTACAAATTTCTTGTAACCCTATAAACACAACAAATGGCGCCTCATTTCCACTTGAATTGCAGCAAATGCAGTTAAATTTAATGGTGTTGACCCTGGGTGGGAATAACGGGGGTACATAAATACGTCAAGTTTTAAAAAGGGGTTGCAAAAGAAAGAGGGGGTGACAGCCAAACAATAGACACAAGCGATGGGCAAGCAAAAAAGTGCTGGCAATAAAGACGATTTGCATTAGGTAAAGTAAGTAGAAAACATGGAGAAATGACGAGCAAAGTGCCAGCAGCAGAAGCAGACAAAATGCGACCAAATCAAATGAGTAAGCAAAGAGCAAAAGTAAGCAAAAAAGTGAATACAAAGAGAAGAAAGTGAGCAGGGGAGGAAAATGGATAGAAAAATGAAAGAAAAGTGCAACGTGGTAATCAGTGCAATTTACATGCAAGCAAACTTCAAATAGACAACGAAAGCGCCCAGAGTCGAAAAAACAGAGACGATGTCAAGTTTGCTGGCGTCAGTTGCCTTCTCTTCTTTCATTTCGACTTCCTTCTCTCCTCTCCCACACTCGGGGGTGTTATTAAATTTGCAAATTCGTAATGTCAAATGTTTTTTGGCGCTGCATACTTGAGGGCGCGCCAGAAATGTGCAGTAAGCAACCGAAAAAGCAGACATGTAAACATTTTCATGGTTATTCCACACAATTTGCGAGCGCGCAAGAAGAAATATTCAAAATGGATTGTATTTGCATTCCCTATAGAGAGAGTGGAAAGAAGAGGGGAGATGGGGAAAAAACAACACTCTACTCTACTATATGCCGCATATGAAATCGATATGCAAATGTTGTGCGAGGTTTTTCCAACGAAGACTCAGTCGAGTCTTGTAAGCAGGAAAAGGGGAAACATCCTTGGAGTTTTGACTTCCTCCGTGCGATGATGATGATGCACGTATTGTTTGCTTGTAAACATGATAAAAATTCAAATTAGCCATTATGGCAGATGTGAGTGTGTGTGTGTATGTGTGTGTTTGTGTTTGTGGTGTCGCGTTGAAATGTAAAATGTGGCTAGAAATTACCGGAAGGCAATTGAGAAAGAACCTTGAGATGGCAGCCAAGTACATACACAAAAATTGTATTTGCATTTTTCATTTTTCATTGATGATTGTATTTTGTTTTCCGTTTCCTTTTCTGAACATCTATGGAAATGGATGAATAATAAGCTAGGAATATCTTAAGATTAAGCCACTCAATAAGAAGTTTAGCTTTTTAGAATATTGTTATTATTTAAAGTATCCCGTATTTTCAATTTAATCTTCTTAGCATAAACTCTTTGGAGTTGCTTTGTTTGTTTATATTTTCACTCCATTTAATCTACAATTAAATTAAAAATCGACTTTAGTTATTTCCAGCAAGTAAATGAATATCGTTTCCCGATTTCACAATCTTTAAATGCGACATTTGACTTGTTCTCTCTCTCTTCTCCCTAGCTCAGACTCTCACTATCTTTCTCTTTCGCTTAAAATATAACATTTTTGGTTCATTTAGATCTTTCTTATTGTGTGTTCGCATTTTGATTCTAATCATAATTAACGCACACGCAATAGTTTACACGAAGTTCACCTTAAAAACTCTCAAGCAAAATGTGTTAATTAACTCATTAGCAACAGCAACAAAATGCAATATAAGAGCAACAATAACAATGCTATGAAATTGATGCAAATGACTAAAGAATACAAAACAAGAAACTAACATTAAAACTCATTTAAGAAGAGCGCAACAATTTCATAACACAACAAGTTGTAAATCAAGTTTTTCCAGTTATGTCCGCCCAGAACCTTTTGACAACTGTTGATGAGTTGAGATCGTGATGAGATGAGTTGAGTTGAGTTTAGATGAGTTGGGTTAAAAGATTGCACTGAGATTTAGATGAGAGATGAGCTCTATGTTGTGATGAGATTGAGTGCTTTTTTTGTGGTGTGTGTGTGTGTTTTGTAGCTTGCTACGTTTAGTTGCAACTAAAACGTCAATCAGTCGAAATCGTCAGCCCAATCGGTCGTTGATTTACGAGCTACGAGAGAAATTTTTCCAATTTTTACCCATTTTTCCGGCGCAAAAATCCTCGTGATATTTAAATACCAAAAAAATTCGCTTTTGTTCTTTCTGTATGTGTTTGTGTGTGTGCCTCAGTGCGTGTGTGTGTTTCTCTGTGTATTTGTGTTGCATGTGACGTTGCTTAATTAGTTGCAGTGTATAGTATCTGCTCTGCCACAAAACATACGCTGCCCCTTCTCGTTTGCTGATTGATGTCAATTTATTTTTAGTGATTTGATTTTTGCCAATACGCGTTTTTTATACCGTGGCATGCGAACTGTGTGTGTGCTTCATTGTAGTTGTTGTTGTTGTGCTGCGGAAAAGTGAAAAATAAGTAAAATATACCTATATATATAGTATATACTTTTATATATATCGATTTAGTCTGAAATGCATTTTTAATCGATGTGAAACGAGGCGTAAAAGTGTCGCTAAATCAGATATAAACAGGGTGACTCCTTAATTAACTTACACTAAGGAATTAAAAGGCCTAATTAATGAGCTATGTAAGTTAATTATTTTATTTGCAACTATTCACTTAAATATTTAAGGTTTTTTTAAAATTGAACTGCTGTTAAGTTTAAAAGTATCACCCTTTATAGGGAAACCATTAAGAACGTTGCTAATCAAGAGTGTTTCACTATGGGAGTAATCTTTGTACAACAAACATGAAAATAGTTTCATAAGTATTTGATGTTTTCTATTAAGCCTGATGAAATTTTCAGGATAGATAGAGATGTGTGTATATCAAAGCTTAAATCTTTATTGGATTCGCAACTTGTTTTTACTTTGTTCATAATAATTCGTTTTTTATTATCACATTCTCTACTCATACCCACTTGAATCCATTTGCAATGACTACAGGGTATTAAAAAGTCTACATTGAGTATTCTCTGCACTTTTTTTTTGCAATACAATTAAATGCCGAATGCCTTTCAGAGATCAGCCACTCACAATCAGTGCTATCTTCCCAAAAGAATAACAATTCCTTTACTTTGTCTCGCATCTTATAATTAGCACCAATAGCGAATCGAACTATTCATTTAGTGCGCTCTGTAGACAATTTTATACCATCTATAAAAGCACCTCATGACAAATTCATTGTCTGCAATCGAAAGGAAAACTCGATTCGATGCCAGCAGCGCTGCTTGATTCGAAAGTCAAGAAAGAAAAGAATATACGATAAAGAAAAAAGTGCGCTAAAAAACCGCGAATGAACATAAATAAAAACTAAATGTTAATTGTTGTAGAAACACAAAAAAAAGGGAGGAAAATTATAAAAAATCCCGCTAAAAACAAAAATTCGTTTAATTGTTTTGATTTTAATTGTTTCACGTTAAATATTGAATAAAAAACGTGTCAAATAAATGCAACTTTGTATTGTGCGTGGCTAAAAAGAAGGGAGAAAATAATACATAATAAATATTACAATAAATGATCAAAAATTGGGAATAAATAATCAAAACTCTATCAGAAACGAAGAAGAACAAAGTGTTAACCTGACGCTAATTGTTTAAAAGTCAACGTTGTGTGTGAATGTCGTGCTTAATATTTATAATATTTGCTTATTGAATTTTCCACTTACTCAGCTCTTAATTTGTCAGAGAAGATACATACATATATTCTCTTTTATTCTCGCTGTCATTCTCCTGGCGGCATTTCGAATCTTTGCAAAAAATACTTTTCGTGTTTTTTAAACGCTCGCTTATTGCTGTCTCTGTCTTACTCTCTCTCTCTCTCTTTGTGTGTGTGTGTGTGCTCACGCTTTGTGTGTATGTGTGTGTGTGTATGTAAATAAGTGTAAAGTATTTTCAAGAATTTTCTCTTCTTCGTCACCATCAACGTCGCCATCTGACATGATAAATAATTCAACTGCAATTGGTTTCGTAAATAGCCAAGGCGGCAATATTGCAGCAGCCGCAGCAGCAGCAGCCGTAGAGAATGGCAACATCATCAGTAGCGGCAGCATCAACAGCAGCAGCAGCAACAACTCTGCCAGCAGCAGTCAATTATCGTCAGTAATTGAGAATTTATCCAATAATAGCGACATCGCGGCATTGTCCTCAGCTTGCACATCATTGTCACCGTCAACATCATCATCGTTGTTGTCGTTGCCGTCGTTGCCGTCGTCGTCATCGTTGCTGGCATCGCTGTCGCATGCCACGCATAAATCCTATCCGCCAATAAATTCAGCATATTGGCTGCCATCGTCGCATCCATCACCGTATACAGTGCCAGGTATGCAACAGTCTCTCAACCAGCTGCTTTCCATCCCTCCTTGCATTTATCCCCAAAGCCTTGGCCAGCTCAGATGTCCATCTTCATTCAACTCTTCTGTTGTCTGTTGTCTTTCTCATCCTATACTCCAGTTCCTTCTTATGGATGGTCTGTTGATGTTGAGTGTTATCTACCTTGTTTCAGTGCCCTCAGCATCATCAGCTTTTCGCCCTTCCAAATTGCTCTGGCGCCAACTTACATGCACATTACAATTCCTCCCTCTACTACCCTCGTCTCCTACTCTCTCTCTCTCAACTTGATCCTTGTCCATCTGCTGTCCTTTAAAATTGGGTAATTAAAGCAATTTATTGGCCACCAAATTGCCAAGCAGTGTTCGTCATTAAGTAAATTGCCGAAACAGCGCGAGTTTTGTTGCCAAATATAAAGTTCAACTCGGGTGCGAATTTGGCTTCAATCAGCGTAACAAAATGAGAGTCGATTGTTTGTTTCCGCTTAACGTGACTTAAATGGATGTTGACATCACTTTTAGGATGGGTTATAGATAGTTTTAGATAACTTTAGTGAGTTAATACTCTTCTGTAAGGCTCGTAAAGTGAATAACAAGAATTCCTTTTATCTAATAATACAGGAGATACTTTATCTCTGCTCCAAATAATTTTTAAAAATTAATTGGAAAAAAACATTTATTTGTTAAAACACAAAAGCTCTTCGAATTATAAAAAAACATATCAAATATTTATTTTTAAACATGTATCAAATCAGTTCTTCAATAAAATCTTGAATGCTTCTTTGATATTAATATATCAACTCATTCAGGGTTAGTTCTTTATTACAATATGGTGTTTATTAATGCTTGTTTATTAAATATTAAATTAGATCTTTAGAATATATGTATATCATAATTTATACTTTACCAAATAATACTCTTTTTTTCATTTATTTTTATAGTTAAGGTTCTCTCATTCACATAATTCACTTGGTTTTAATAACTGCCTGTTACTACACATATTTCCTTATTGGCCATCATCGGCAATTGCGACACATGGCAACTTTTATAAGTGTTGTCGCTTAACAGTAAATTTCACAGAAAATTAAGCGTAAAATATAAATGGTCACCTGTACTATAAAATCGACAACAACAATAATGGGGAAAACTGAAATGAAATTTCATTCCGATGTCTGGACTTAAGCCAGAGTTGCCACTTCATTGTGAGCCTGATTCCTTCACTGATCCTGAGTATTTCAAACAGCCAAAGTGTCGTGCCATCAGCACGCACATGTCAAAGTACACACACACACACACACACACACACACACACACACACACACACATACACTCAATGATAGTGAGATACTCGTACATATCTACTCTTAGTTGGCCATACGTCCTGGCCAGATTTTCTTTTTTTTTTGTTAACATTAACCATCAACGACAACAAAAAGAATAAAAAAAAATTGTTGAACTGCACCACAAGTTGAATGTGTGTTAATGATGTTAAAGTCAAGTGTATATTGTGGCAAAGAGAGAAGGGGCGTGGCATTCTGGGTGGCAGCTGCAAGAGACAATGGCATTGACATGGTTTTTAATATGTTTGGCATGTGTTTCTTTTGTTTTTTTTGTCTCTTCTTTTTTTAATGCGGAAGCAGGAAAATTGTGAATGATGTATGCAGTCTGATGGGCAAGTGTGAACCGGGTGATGGGAAAAAGTATGTCGCCATGATGAGAGTTCATAAAAAGGTCCTGGATGATTAACATAAAAAATTTAAGTTGTAATGTGAAAATATGTAGGAACAATGTCACACTCGGGGAAATTAAAGTTTATTAAATTATCATATAGTAAATGTAAATGCTTAAAAGAGAATCTTCAGCTGTTAGTAATAATCCTTTACATAACTATATACATAGTCTTCTTGTAAGGTCTCTTTTATAAAATGAACAATTCTTTCCTCTTTTCAACTCAAAGTTCTTATATACTTAGAACTGTTCGTTCAGTTCGGAATAGTTTTCTGTAATCATATTTATCAACCACAGAATTATGCGATATTATCATCATTTTCGGGAGGCCCAAAGGGGCTGCCTGTCTGCCACATTGCATTTAGTTCATAAATCTGGCAAGCAAATTGGCATGCAAATTTTAACTGGACTTTAATTTTCTGCTAAATTAAACACCAAATGAACTGGCCACGTAGCCAGCACGTGACTCTGCCCCCTTAAAACTGCCCCGTCACACCCCTTTGGCCCCTATTTCCCATATTCCCGTTTTGGAGCTACTGTGATGTCCGTTATTTAAACGAGAACTCCGTTTTGTGTGTGAGTTCATACTCTATATAGTATATGTATAAAGAAAAAATGTAATTTTTCGCACACAAATTTATAACCTTTAATTGCTTTGACCCAAAAAACACAGCAGGCGGGCGACAACTCACCCAGGACATGGTTTTTGGTCCGAGGCTTTAGGTTCCCTGGGTTCCATATGAAGGCCTGGCCACAAAAGCCACATTGCCTATGGCCTGCATAAAGTTTTACACCCCGACTTCCCTTGCTCCCTTGACAATCTCTCTGTCTCTCTTTCTCTCCGTCTCTGTGTGTATGCCTAATGCACTTTCACATTCACATTTAGCGAACGCGTGTGCCATTTACCCACATTGTAGAGTACACACACACGCACGCACACACACACATCCAACTCTGGGATGTTTTGGGGTCCATGACATGGCCCATTTTCTAATCTGAGCGTTGTGGACTATGCTCCTGATTCCGGCTGCATTTCCAGTTGCCATTTTATGCAAATGAATTGGTTTTTAGTGAAATGCTTCGCACTTTGTTTGCCCGAGTCCGAGTTATCGCGCTTCACGCCGTCAGATTCATCGCGTCTTGTCTACTCTCTTAGAGCTCAACTCAGTCCCCATTTCTAACTCTTGTCCTGCTCTTGGCCAGGCCAAGTGTCTGTCAGACGTTACGCTGGAATAGGCCACAGAGATATCTGCAACTGGCAGCTGCTTTGGAATGCAAGTCTAAGTAAATGATGGCAGGAGTCACTGACTGACTGGCTCACTGACTGACTGACTGACTAACTGACTGACTGACTGACTGACTGACTGAATGACTCAGTGACTGAGTGAGAGCCCAACTAACTGACATTTGAATGCTACATTGTTATGCCTCTGAAATGCGTTCAGATAACCATCTTTCCACATTGTTGCTTGCATGTCTCCTTTGTCACATTGTAGACAGTGCAACAATTTGTGAATGTTTAATTAATGTTTCTTATTGCTAACATTTATAGTCAATATATTTTAACATTATTTAACATTGTTGGTATTTAAATAAATGCATTCAAATAAGTTAACGTTTCTTTTATTCATCTCCCATTTTAAATAACTTAGTATTCGATATAACTTCTTTAATATTAACGAAATATAAAAAACCAACATTAAAGTTAATAAATTTTTAATATAATGTCGTAATTCTTTTCGATTTATGAAACATTCCATCAGGCCCAGAAACGAATACTATTTGCATAAATGTCACATGTTTTGCATTGAATTTACGCATAATTCAATTTCTTGTACAATAAAATGAAAAATTTAACGACCTTATCGTGGTCGTTGTAGATGATGCTGAACAACATTCAATGTCATAATCATAACCCTCTGAAAGAGTAGAGGCAGCAACAACAACATGTACATGATGATGATGTCCACATCCTAATATCCTTAAACGAAGTCCGAAAATAAAAACCCCAAACCGAACGAACCCATAAAATGCAATAAAGGAAGTTGAAAGTTCCGACACAGAAACCCATTATCACAGTTACACACACACACACACACACACACACAGGCACACACACCGTCTCACGCATTCATACGCATTCTCCGATCATTGGGTAAAAGTTTTAACCCCACACATAATGGACATCATGAAGGACATTCATTTTTTTGTATGTCCTTTGGCTGACCCTCAAAATGTGTAAAAATGCAAATAATTTTTGGACTCGCCTCGTTATTGTTATGCTCTTGATTATGTTGTTGTTGGGGCTGTTGTTGTTGTGTTTGTCTGTTTACTACTGGCATGGACTATGGAAAGTATGAAAACATGTCCTTTTTATTGCCTTTACATGAAAATTTATGTTTGTAGTTGTATATTTGTTGCCCTTCTTTCCTTTATCCCCACCTCCACCTCAAATGGATTTCCTTTTTTTCCTGCATAGCTTAGAATAGGAAAAGAATGGCTTATTTTATTGGCTTGTTGTTGGCATTAGTTGTTGTAGTTATTGTAGTTGTTGTATTTGTTGTTGAAGGACATACACTCTCTCATATGCTGACTGGGCTCAAAATGTCATATCGATTTATTAACCTGTGTGAACTATTGTCTCTTCTTGTATATCGTAAGAGTTTGCTTTTGCCTTTTGGCCAAGTGATAAATGTGAGCAAGTTTCTTCAAATTGCTCGTTTCGTCGGGGCTAGTGTTTGAATTTATTTCCTCTTTTGCCATTTTACCAGAGTTTTCCTCATTCTATTCTACTATTTTTTTCTTATTTTGATTGTTAGTATTTTGGTTCAAAGCCCCCAAAGTGTTGGCAGTTATGGCATAATAGAAATTTATGCGAAAACTTGCTGCCCTTGCAATTATCTTTGATATATACAGTTCTATAAAAATGTATATATATCTTTTATAAGTAAGATAGATAGAAAGGGAAACGGAACCATATCCACTTGATATTCAATATTTTGGAAATAGATTAAATGTTGAAAGAGCGTCATGACAAAACAAATTTCAATGCAATTAAAATGTAAATTCGTTGCCAAAGAAGTTTATGCAATCGAAGGAAAGTGAGAGAGAGGGAGGGGACAGAGAGGAAGCAGCGCCCAAAGCATGGCCGAAGGATAAAGGATGTGCTTTCTACTGTGTCTCTCTCTCCTTCTGTCTGTATAGTCAAATCGACTACCAAGTGAAAGCCAAATGCTTAAAAAAATAAAAATTTATACAAAAGATGGCATTGAGCTGAAGAGCAGCTGGAAACAGGGTTGTATTAGATGGGAGAAAGGATGTTATTGTGGGTAACTCGCGCGAATAGAAACACATACATATATACATACAAATTCATATTGAAGTGTGTACAGTTTTCTTATTTCTAATATTTTTTCATGGCTTTTAGATTGAAATTTCGATTCCTCTTTGGCTTCCAAACAAAATTTTGATTAGTTAAAGTTGAAAGAGAAACTAACTATATAATTTATATTATAATGATAACTTGAAAAGATTAAGAATGAATTAAAAATAAAAGTTGCCTCAACTAGGGAATTAATATATCTCAAAAAAACGCTTTTTAAAATATTTGATCCAAAAGCAAATATAGTTTCATTTTAGTTCCATTGCAGAATTTTATTCTATTTTGAATAATGTTTTCTCTTCACATTTTTTACCTCTAGTTTTTTTATGGAGGCCACCTAAAAAGCAAAAGTGCTTAAAGAAGCTCTCTCAGCGCAGTTTCTTGTGCCTGCCACTTCAGCCTCTTGCCTTCTTTCTACCTCTTGTTAGAGTCCCGTTTCCACACAAACACTCGACCTGGAGTCCAAGTGGAAGCACACCTCTCTCTCTCAGCATACGGAGGAGCACTTCACAGTCTCGCCCAGAATTTTTCGTGCACATTTCAAGCCAAATCCAATGAACATTTTCAGCTTGCGATTAAAATTTAAATTTTATATGCATGAAACGAACACAAAAGAAGCAAACGAAACGAAACGAAATGTAACGAAATGAAATGAAATGAAGAATATTTGCCATAATTTCTTCGACGCGCTCTTCTCGCTCGACCTAAATTAAATTTAATAATGCACAGGCAGAGAGATGGCGATGAAATTTCATTAGGTGGCAAGGTGATATATTTTTTCGGTTGCCCCACACATGCAAATGCGATTATTGAGAGAGCTGAAAGGGAAGGCGAATATAGGGTGGTGTGATATGTGGTGTGTTGCGTGTGTGTGTGTGTGTGTGTGGCTTATTGATAAGTTTGCTGGTGTCCTGGCCGCAGCGCTTGATTAGATTTTAGCCAACAGCAGTTGCCTCCCGCTCTCTCTTTTTCTCTTCCTCAAATGCTGCAACAACTGCTGCTACTCCATGTGAGAGAAATGAAAACCGCAGCCACAATAACAACAAGATGAAGAGATGGAGAGAAGGGAAGGGAAGGGGGGAAATATGTAGTGTTTGGGGTAGCCATTGGGCGTTACATTATTTTTGCGAAAATTTGTTAAATATGCCAAACACGCAGCGATGCATGCAAAGTGGCAAGCCAACCAGGCAACCAACCAACCAGGCATCCAGCCAACCGACCGACCAGGCAACCCAATTCAGACCCAGTTCCAACTCTACCCAGAATCATCCAAGCGGGCAAAACCAGCCAAGCCAAGCTAACCAGCCGTGGCATTGCGTATACGACACGACGCGCACTTCTCATATTTGTGACATAAATAAGCTAAGCCCCAGGTCCAGGTACTACACATACTAGTGGAGGTTCCAATTTTCAGGACATTACAGGACAGGAGTGCAGCCTGCAAATATGACCCGCTTACATACGGAATCAGCAAGTGTGTTGTATTACGTGAACAGAGAGAGAGAAAGAAATAGAGAGAGTGAGTGAAAAGAGAAAAGATAGAAAGGGAGAAATGTTGCACAGTGAAAACATGTTAATTTGTTCAACTAACTATATTATGATTTGGGAAACTTTTAGATTGAGACTAAATAAATCGATATTTGGAACAGAAATTTTAAGAGATAAAAAGGGAACTATAGTATATATAAATTTAATATAGATTGTTTAAGGAATGAACTTTAAGGATTTATAACCGTATGAGAAAAGAACAATACAATAAATGAATTAGTTTACAAGACAAAAAGCTCAAATAAAAATATTTATTAGCTACGAGTAATTATACCTAAGATTATACTATTTTAGTGACAGTTGATATAGAACAGCATACGGTATTATTGCTTAAAACTAAGCCTTCATCCTCGTCATCAACTGAACTAATGTTATATGATGCGTATTACATTTGGTTACCCTGCACTTCGGTTTGGTTGAGTTTGCTCTGAGTGGTCGCTCTGTTAGTTGAGTTGCATGCAAAATGTCAAAAAAAAAAACTGTGAAATGACTATGTGTATGTGTATGAATGTGTGTGTGTGTTTGCTTGTAGTTGCACAAGTGGCCGCACTTAGTCGCTGCTTTGGCTCTTGCTGAATTCACCTGGATTTGCAGCAGGCAGCAGAAGCAGCAGCATGCTTTATGTTTTCAAATTAAAGTCGAAAGCGTGGCAACACTTAATGTGCGCCACTAGAAGCAGATTAGTTGCATTAAGGTTAGAGGGAAGGAAGGGAAAAGACAGGAGCGGACCCGGACTAATATTAATATTTTAAAGAGCCGAGAGTTGAGACAGCATAAAACGACAGAAGGCTTAAAGTTGAATATTAAAATTTAAATTAAATTGCACTTGAAGGTTTAGCTTAAGCTGAGGAAATAACTTGGCAGATACAAGTCTGCCATTGAGTGGAATATAAAATTGCTAGAGAGTGTACAGGAAAATGGTAAAACATCAATTTTTAAAAAGAACCATTTAATATTGAAATGTAAGATTTGCTTGCAAAAATGTCCAAAGAATTAATACATTATATTGAATTCGTAATACTATAATGTCTACTTTTTTATTGATTTATTACACCAATCCAGACAGTAATGGAATGTTAGACAATACTTCAAAAAATCCTATAATTCATTTAAAATGTATACTTAAACTTAACTTAAAATATGACCTGACTATGTATATACATACTATTGTTGTATACGATTGTACTCACATTTTAGATATGTTGCTTCCAATAAATATAAGTATGTATCAGTACCTCTGTAGATAATTCTAATACTCATAGGGACAGTTCAATTGGATATACATACACACTGTCACAAAAAGTGATATTACTTTTTTGTGTCTGGCAAAGTTGCACACTCATATTTCTGACATAACATTGACTGCAACTGCAACTGCAACCGCAAAAGTGCTTGCCAAAGCAAATTCTCCTTGCAATTGCAACCAAACAGAGCTTCAAACTGGCAATGGGGGCAACTGAGGAGACAGCAGGATCAAACTGTTGGCAGTCAGCCACCAGCAACACCACCACCACCAACATCACCAACATCAACATCAACACAGCATCGACACGCATCAAATTCAATGAATTTTAAATTTTTTTTATTCAATGTGGGTGTATAGCAACTGTTGTTGTTGTTGTTGTGGTTGTTGTTGCAGTTGCAATGGATGCTACTGGGATTATGATAATATAGCTCAAGTGCAGTTAGCTTTTGCTGTTGCTGTTGCTGCTGCAATAATCATAATAATAATGCAAGTGCTGCTGTGGCTGGCGCCAACGGAGTCGGCGGTTTGCATTTGATAACGATGATGATGCAGCAACAGCAGCAGCTCTCCTCTTGGAATGGTAATGGTAATTCGACTCTTGAATGTGGCAAAGGCATTGCTGCATTGCAGCACGTAGTATACCCCTTAAAGTGTAGCAACTAGAGCATTTTCAACCTATCTATTCACATTATAATTCTGCCATTAAGTTGCGCTAAAAATGCATTTTACAATTGCATAACTGCTGGCACTTCAATAATAATAAGTAAGTAATACTGATGATATGCTTAAATAAAGCGGCTTTATTCCCTTTTTCTTCTTGCCACATTTACAAGTGCTTTGTTTTAGACAGATACACAGGCTAATAATCGATATTTTCCATAATGGCTTCAATATAATTTTAATTGATTTCACAACAACAATAAGTACTATAATTTCTAGCTATGGCAATTATAAACAATTAAATTAGATTTTCGCCTAGGCCAAACACAATTTTAATTCAATGAAGCGTTAACAAATAACTTTTCGAAAATTTGCTAGCAAAGCAATTGCCCAAAATGCATTTTAATCTAATTATATAATTGAACAAAAACAGACAACAGAAAAAGAGATACTAAATTTCCAGTATATAGAGAAATAATATTTGACTAACTTAAATGCTGGCTTCCCTCAGTTTACACTCAGAAATGCAAATAACAAACAAGCCCGAATAAAAATGGCATTTTAATGAACCGCATTTAGGTGCATTAATTATTTAGTTGACTGTACTTACAAAAAACAGGGCCTACACACTTCCGGCCAAATCTACCGACCAATTGCATATTTGATAACAATTAATTTGGCCAACGGCGCATTTTGCGTGTTTGTGCAAATAAATTAGCTGTGCGTGTGTGTTTTTCTGCGTGCCACGCCCACGCGCCCACATGTGTCCCTTGTGCAAACAGTTGGCGATATGTTAAATGTGCGCCAATTAGTTTCCCAACCAACCAGACAGACATAGACATAGAACTTCCCTCTCAAAAAATAACGGGGAATATGCTAAAATTTAATTTATGCAAAATTAATTGAGCAATGTTAAATGGCGAAATTAACGAGAAGCGACCCCCAAATGGATCTATCCACTAGTCACCTCTGGTCACTGATCTCTGACCCTGCCCTCAACCCACTTGCAAACTTGCCTAACTTGATACCTGTCTGACAAAGAGTAGGTAAGGGGAACCCCCTTGAAGCAATTGCAATGTCAGCAGTCGCCGACAAACCTTGTCATGCGATATTATTGAGGTCTTTTGGACTGTGAGTTGAATTGGCGGTTTTCAATTACACCTTGTGTGAATGCGTGTGACTGAAGTGTGTGTTTGACTTGTGCGAGAGTGTGTGTATGTGGGTGTGTGAAGGCTGCTGTGGTTGAGGCTTTCCGCATTGCATTTTCTTCACGCAGCGATTAATTTACCAAGGCCAAAGCAAAGCTTAATTAGCAATATTTTATTATATGTATTTTATTAAAATTGAACTTGAAGTTTACTATGCAGAAGATGACAGTAGCGAGTAGAATGCAGCATCCATATCAGTAAAGTTACAGGCTATAGTCTCTTTTAATTAGAAATGTTTATAGATCAAAGAAAGAGAAGATTACACCATCTATACTAAAAGTTGCATATTACTCTGATAATAAAACAATTAAAAGTGTGCCACATATCTCTATAAATTTTACTGAGCATTGCCTTTGAGCCTGACCTAATTTATTTCCAATTATATAATATAATATAAAAAGTAAATAAAATTATAATAAATTTTAGAAATTTTGTATTTAACTTAAAAAGGATTTTGGCAGCATTAAATCTTGATTTAAAATGCCTATAATAGAACAAACTTAATAATACACTAATTAAACGAGGTATATTTAGTGAGTGTACATAATTTCATAAATTAAGCAGGAATTTAAATAAAGACTTTCTAATAAAATGTAGATTGTAAGAGTTTCTGAGTAAAACCTTTTAGTTAAAAACATTTACTATTAACTTTTCTAATATCTCAAACTTGATCTCATTGCAGAACGTAAGCTGTTTGTGGGCATGCTAAATAAGAAACTGAACGAGAACGACGTGCGTAAACTATTTGAAGTCCACGGTGCCATTGAGGAGTGCACTGTGTTGCGTGATCAGAACGGTCAGAGCAAAGGTTGTGCCTTTGTGACATTCGCCACCAAACACGCTGCCATTTCGGCCATTAAAGTTGTAAGTATTACTTAAACTATTTAATTGTATTTAATTTTCCAACTATAAATAAATTTTAAAATTCCACTTTTAGACTTTGAGTCAGAATAAAATCATGGAAGGTTGCACATCGCCGTTGGTTGTCAAGTTTGCCGATACGCAAAAGGAGAAGGAACAGAAGAAGATACAACAAATTCAGGCAAACTTGTGGAATCTAGCAACCAATATCAATATACCATTGGGACAGACGGCGACCAGTGTGTCCACACCAATACTGCCAAACCCACCGCAACAACCGTCACCAGTGTTGGGAGCCGATGCACTGACACCTGCCAGCATTCAGTTGTTGCAACAGCTGCAGACAGTCGGATTGCATCAACAGCTGCTGCAAGGTAAGTAGAAATCTAAATACATCAAAGAACACCAACTAATGGATACTCTTTTGCAATTTGTAGCGCTTACAGGTTTGAGTGCAGCACAGCAAAATAGTTCGACGCAGGACACGGCAAACGCTGCAGCAGCTGCTGGTCTCCTAAATCCATTATCCGTTCAGAATTTGGCTGCCATTGCTGCCATGACGCAACCGAGTCTATCAAATGCAGCCAATTCACCAGGCAGTGCTCAATTGACCAATACAGCGGCACTTTTATGTAAGTGCAGAAAAAACTTATTACTACATGATCTTTAATTTGATGAAAACAGCTTTATTCGCGCTAAATGATAACTAGTTCCCTCCATTACATATGTCAGCTTTGACAGCTGTCAATGATTTAATGGTCCATTTTCCATTACCACTTTTCATCCGCCATTTCTCTCGGCCTGTTTATCGATTCCTAATTATGTTGTCGACACTGAAATGTGTCCTTATTGCTACGTTGTGGTTGTCCTATGTTTAATGCCTTTAATGGCTGAGCAAATCACTTGTGGCTTTTGTGTTTAGTTAGTTAGTTTGCTTTTATTTTGTTATAGTTGGTCGCATAGTCAACTTGCCACATGCACAATATTGTGGCATGCCACGATGTTAAGTTGCGTTATCTCTGGGATAATTGGGTTAAGTAAATTGATGTTAGAACTGCTAAGTTTCAAACTGTCAGTTTGTATATTTAATGCTCCCTAAAGCGCCTTCATTATTCGAGCAGAGAAGATTCCTTCTTTTCTTTAAAATAGATATTTGTTGAGTTTCTTTAGAAATTGGAAATTTATTTGTCAATAGTTGAATCGAGCCCGTCTTCACTTCCACCTTACTGGAGTTCAATTGAAATTATAAATAAATAAATATAAATCAGCCCGTTATTGTAGAGGACCTCTCCTTTTTGTACCGTATTAAAACATTTCTAGAAACCAGCTACTTGAAAATATCTGAGTATTTTTCCTAAAATTTCTCTTTATTATAAAATATTTTCCCTACTTTTGAGTTTGTCATTACTAAACTCACATCCTCTCACATCAAAGACGATTTTTAATTCAACTCATTTTCAATTTGTAAAAGATCGTTTATTAAGCAATCGGCAGAAAAATTAATATTATTTCTTCTTAAAGATATTACTGAGTTTGTTAAAGTGGTTTAGATAAGTAAACTTTCTATAGAAATTGTAATTGCTCATGATAAATAATATATAAGGAATACAACCCTTTCTTTTAAACTCATTTGTTTCCACTCATTTGCTCTGATGGCATAAGTTTAATCCAAAAAACAATTATTTGCACCGCGTAGCAGATAATGAGATCAATTAGTTTAATTCATTAGAAAACTCTTTGAGTTGAGAGTATTCTTTCAAGTTAAATATAGACCAGGAATCTGAATGGAATGTTGCTGCCTTGTCTGTCAATCTTTTGCTGTCTAAAATGAAAAACTTCTTCAGTTAATTGAAATTGGTTTGTAATTTCTTCAAGTGACTGGGTTTTGTTTTACTTTTGGGGTTGTGTGTAATCAAAAGTAATAATAAACTTACTTAAATCTAACATGCATATTTTCTTTCTCTCTCCCTTTTAAATGCTCACAAACTTTGTGGATATATTTTGTTATTTTTCCCTTCTTATAAACAGGTCTCTTAAGAAAAAAGGCAGCAGCTGCCAAGTCATCGTCATCAGGTGAGCAGAAGATGTTGTAAAATTTTTGATTTGGATTTCGATTTGAATTCTCAGTTTTGCCTGATTTTGACATATAATTTTCGTTTACATTTGCGCTTTGAATTTTCGTTTTATTTTGTCTTCTTTATGGTTTCGTTGATGATTATAAAATGTAATAATAATGATTATTAAGCGGACATTTAAAGCAAACGAAGCGATGCTTACGCTATGTAACGCTCACGTGGCTGCTGTTTTACGTCGTCGTTTACGTCACGCGCCAAAGTTGATGGCCGTAAAGCAGCAGCAGCAGCAGCAGCAGCAACAACAACAAAAGTAACTATGAGAACAAGTACAACAAGAGAAAAAGTCAAGTGAAGCCGTAGCAAGCGAACAGCGCACAAAATTACAAGTTACACTCTCTTGTGAAATTAACAACACGGAACTTATTGCAACAGAGTAGCAGCAACAGAGGCAACAGCAGCAGCAGTCAAAAAGGAGCAAAAAAGCGCAAAAAGGGAGCGAGAGAATAAAGGAGAAAAACGGCAGTAGAAGTAGAGGATGCTGAAGTAGGTACTGTGGCCTCATTGACTTTTTCGCTTTGCGTTTCGCTTTGGGGCAAATTGCAATGCTACCAACTTGCAACTGTACTTGCAGTTATCGCAGCAGCCCACCCTTGGCGCAGTTGTCCTTGCAACGTGACGATAAAAACGAATGTAGCTGCAACATAAGTTGCCCAAGAATTATTGCCTGTCGCCTGATGCCAATAGATCCAAAGAAATAGACATAGAAAACAGGTCTAAGGGAAGAGTTGAAAAGGGCAAGAAAAAAGTGGCTTTGAGTATTAAGTATACGTAACTCAGCTAACTGGGAAAGGTTTGACCAGTTAAAATAAATTGTATAATAATTTATAAAATAATGAATAGATAGATAGGTAAATAATAAATGAAGCCAAAAGATGTACTAGAGCTTAAGGAAGGAAGTAAGAAGGAGATGGAATATTCCCTTTACATGATTTGAAAATGAAAACATGTGATATGAGTTGATATTGGGTAATATTTGTTATTTATTAAATTATTATTCTTAAGAAAGTAATCAGATAGTAATCAGATAAAAAACTTCCAAAATTAGAATCTTCGAAATCTTCTTTCGCATACTACATTTATATAAATAATGGTTCAGTTTATTTTTAGCACATTTGATTTCTACTCTTAATACAATTCATACTCCTTTCTGCTTTTCGCGTTTCGCTGCCTTACGCAGCTTTTGTTGAATTTTAACAACGAAAGCCCAAAGGAAGTCAACTGCTGTTATCCTTGACCCTCGCCCCCAGAGCTTCCCCCTTCCCCTAAAAACCAACAAAATATTCTGGCTTAGCTGCGCATTACCAAGTTAATTTCATGAACATCTACGAACCGTAAAAAAAAGTGCCTGACTTAACCAGAGAAATGCCAAGAACAACAGCAAGTGAGGAGGGGGAAAAAAAAAGAAAACGCCAAGATATTTAAGCGGATTTTTCGTGTCTGCCTAAACTACAAAAAATACAGCAACCAAGTTGAGTTGAGTCCTCGCCCATGCCACGCCTTTGTCCAGGCTTGTGGCTGCAACATCCTCGTTCTCACTGCCCCTTGTGCACTTGTGCGTGCTCATCATGTGCCACTTGAACGATTTCCGGGGCACTTAATTTAATGAAATATTAAAAATTCCTCTAAGAAAAAAAAAACGCCCTCCGAGCAAAAAAAAGAGGGGCCAAAATTGTGGAGAAATTGTGAAAACTACTCAACCAAAAGTCTTGAGTTCATAGTCCTGTTGTCAGATATTGCAGCTGACAGGGGGTCAGCAATGAAAATAAGAAAAACGCACACACAACAAATACTACACTTACACACACCCAACCATAACGCGCCTATTTCCCTTGAGGGAAAAAGATTGAAAATTACAGAGTTTCTGCTTTCTATTTTTCTCATGCCTTTTTTGACCAACTGTAATATAAAGTAAACTACAAAATCACTTTTGAAGTTCACAATGTTTTGTTTATTTTCATATTTTTAGACCCAGTACTTTAAAAAAGTACAAATGGGTCTATTACGTTTGTGCAAAAAAAAATGTGCGTAACAGGCAGAAGGAGGCGTGGCAGACCCCATAAAGTATATATATTCTTGTTTAATGTTTGTTGTTGTCATAAAATGTGCCAACAAATTGTGCTCTTTGTTGTTTGTTTTTGCTGCATATTGTTTATAAGAAAAAAAAAATGCGTGAAGAGATGGAATGTTAATTGTGAATTTCTATTTCTCTCCCTTCTCTTCGGCAAATAAGTCTCGAGAACTATTATTTTAATCGAATTTACAGAGTATCTATACTTAAAACATTTCTATTTCAATTTGTTTGCGTTCACTGCTCTCCGAATTGTGTTCTTAAGGAGAATCTTAAGCCGTTGTTTAAGCCGTTTCTTATTAACATTATCCAAAAAAAGAGAGTGTGGCAACAAAGAATCAACCAAATTCTGCAACAATCTCAAGCGCATCCAATTCAAAACTTTACCAACAAATATAATCAAAAGGAAAAAAACCAAAAATGGAAAAAATAAACTTAAAAAAAAAACAAAAAAAAAACAAAGAAACAAAAGCAGGCGAAGCTGCAAAAGCAACAAACGGCAAAATCTTAATCAAAGTTTTGTAAAGTGCAGTAAACTATGTAGTTTATACCCTCTTCTCTTCCCCTTCCCATTCCCATTCTACACCGCCTCTTCATTCACAATATCCGAGAGCTGATTTTTAGGGTTCTTCATTGTCGGAACACGTTTTCAACTCTGTTTTCAACATGGCTCTCCATTACGTTTGTTTATACACTTTTTCGCTCTTTGCACTTCAAAATCAACAGCAGCTGCAGCAGCAGCAACAACAACAACAACAACCGTCACAACAACAACTGCCAAAAGTCTTCAAGTGCCTGCAAGTGGCAAAGTCTTGGCCAGAAGGAAGAAGCTGGGAAAAAAGAATAAACTTGCCTTGAAATTGCAAAAATTTGCTAGTCAAAAAGTCAATGCCAACGGGCATCAGACGAACCTAAAGCTTTAAATAATTTCAACTAAAAGTCAAGTGGAAAGGGTCATTCAAATTGAAAATCTGAGAACTAATACTTATAGATACCCTGTAGTCAGTAGCAGTATTAATATAGCAAGTCTGTGTCTATTGTGAGCTATAAGGATTCACTTAAACACTTCCTTAAGAATAAGCATTAATACTTGCAATTATAATGCTCGCCTTCAACTGTTGTCTGTAAGTCTTACAGGGTATTTACTTTATAGTTATACGAAATATCCAATAGTTTCTGAACAAATCGGAAAATGTTTTTTTATTAAATTTTAGTCTGGTTTGTTTATATTTATTTTATTTCCAGGTAGCTTCTCTAAAAGTCAATTCAATTTTAAAATACGGAGTGCTATTGCCAACCTATAAATCCGACTTTTATTACTGCTTACAGGGTATAGACTCAAATAGTTACAGGCTATTCACAGCTCATTCAAGAATTCATCTATGCATATGTGTATCAGGCTGAGTGTGTAAAGTTATTGTTCCTCTGTTGATTGTTTTCATTGGCCAGGTGAAAGGTTCAGTTAGACTTTGGCAAACAACACATGACATGTTGCATGTATTTTGTTTACTATTGCTTTGATTTTGTCTAAAAGAGAGACTCCCCTCCCCTTCTCCTTCCCCCTATCTCTTTGTCAAACCCCCATCAACAACAATTAAAACAATTTCTTCAATTTCTTGGCAAATATGCAAAACTTGTTTGAAAAGTTGGCTTTTGCTGTTACCTTTAGCTGTATTTTTTTTGTTGCTGCTGTTGTTGTATGTGTTGCCACAAGTTGGAAAGACTTGGCTGGCGTTTCAGCTTGGCAAGCTGCTAAATTAAAAATGTTGCCCCAAAAAATTGATTGCAACACCTTAGGTGGCAGTGGGGGCAGAAACAGAGGAGCAGGTTGCACATGGGGTAAAACTTTTGAAATTAAATCTGTAAAATCTCGCAAAAGTTTGCAATGTGTGTGTGTGTGTGTGTGGGCTGTGTGTGTGTATGTGTGTATTTCGTTTCTTTGAAAAACTTTTCGTATAATTTTGTATGGAATGGAATTAATTTAAAACTTGAATAAAATACAAACTTGCCTCAAAAGTAGATGCAGTTGCAATCGCTGTGTTGCGTGTGATGCACTGACATCATAACTTGTTATTAGCCAAATTAGTTATCAAATGCACTGGACGCTCATTGTCAACGTCACACACACATGTAGTTGGGAAACTCATTAATAACGACTGTGGCAGGATAAAAGAGCGCAGAGGCAGGGGGCATGTGGCAGTTGGACAACTGCAAACCACAAAATTGCATTGCATGACGGGCACGCAAAACAACTAAATAACAAACAACAGGCGTCAAATTACACACAAAACACAATTCAGAGACCTGTTCACACACAGAGACAGAGAAAGAGAGACAGAGAAAGAGAGAGAGAGAGGGAAAGAGGGAAGCTAAAGCGAGCTCGTCAGTTGTGTGCCACATGGCGTATGAACAACAAATTAATTTTAGATTTATATAATGTATTACTTTGCTATACAATTGTGTACATTTGTTGCTGTTGGAAAATAATCAAATATTGCTCACGTCGCGACGTGTGGCATGTAAAATTCGATGATTAATTACGTCTGACAGAGGTCAAACGGAAGGTCAACTAAATGTACATAATTACATATAACCATCATTATGTTGGCTTCGAGACTGCATTGAAATTTGCATAAATTAAATTCACAATTTGGTAAATCCATATATTCCACATTTTATTGAAAGTTTCTAAATTTTTCAAGCTGTTGTAAGGACGTGACAGGACACTCTGTATTTTACTAATGGGTATTGGACAACAGCGTATTCTACTGAAGAGTCTTCTATTAAAAATATTTAATATAACATACTATATTTCATCAGAAAATGCACAATAATGTAAAATGACTTTCGTATCGTTTTTTTTATTAAAATATAGTTAATATAGTTAATGTAATTAGTAAATTTTAAATTATATCATAAGTTACTTATATAAATTAGTTTCCAAATGATCAAATATAATTTCCATTTAAAATTGAATATATTATTTATAATTACTTAGCTAATATTGTTATTTTTATATTATTCCTATCTATCTCAACTAACTAAAATAAACCGCAATAATTAACCTCTTGTTATTTTAATTTTAAATTTAATTTTGATTTTTTTGTTTTTCTCTCCCATCTCTATTTTTGTACAGGGTCTGATCCGAATCCATTGGCATCGGCGTATATGTCAACAGCCGCTGGTTTACCGCAATTTGGAAGCACCACGGCCCTGTCCAGCTCCCCCTTGGCCAGCGTTGCGTTGAGCACCGCTGCTGCCGCTGCTGCAGGAAAACAGATTGAAGGTGAGTGGAAACAATGAGGGGGATGAAGGGAATATAAATGAAGAATGGGAAGGACAGAGTGGGGGAGGCTTGGGTGTAATTCGATGATGAGGAGATGGCATGGATAGAAATAGAAATGTCTAAACGCTCGACATTTTGATAAATTCTGCAAAATGGCTGACTGCGGTTCTGTCAGTCAGTCAATCCATCCATCTGTCTGTCTGTCTGTCTGTCCGTCTGTCAGTTGCTCCGTTAGCCATTATATAAAGCTGAATGTTGGCGTTTTTACTGCAGTTGCAACAAGCAAGTTGCAACATCAAATGCATTAACCCGCTCATTGCTGTCAGCGTCATTCGCATTCGCATCCATTTTGCGATTTTTCTTTCGCATCTGCTGCCTTTTGCTGCTGTCATGGGCGTTGTTTTGCTGTCAATCTATGTACTTAGTTATTTGCTAGATTGTTCTAGCATCAGTTTGAGGTGGCTTTGCTTGCAACTTGCAACTAATGTATTTATGAAGAAATGTTGCATATACATAACTGGTAAACTATCTTTCATTTATAAATTTAACTTCAAAAGAAACGGACAAAAATAGATGATAAACCTAACAACGAAAGTCACAAAAGTGAGAAATATAAATACGAAATAAAATTCAATCCCTTTATGGACAGTTCAACCTTTTTGGATTATTTAAAAACGAATTTCAATTGAAACAATCGAAAGAAAGCCCCCAATAAAAGTGATTCACAATTTGAAAAAGTCTACAGATTTAAGACAGCTTATTTTTGAGCAGCTTTCTTTGAGAAACACACACTTAGTCTGTAATTCACGTTCTCGGATTCGATATCGATTCGATTTCGATTTAAAGCTGATTGGCAGTACAAATCCAAATCCAAGCAAGTCTTTTCCCCTTATCAATTCTAAAGTAAAAACGAAAGATAAGAAAAATCAATAGGATCAATCATCTTATGCACTTGCCACACACACTAAGACAGATAGAAGCAGCGAGAGAGTGGGAGTCTCACTCTAATGCGAATATATTGAATGTATATATGAACGGTATTTTGCTGCAGCTTAAATTTTTATCAGCTTTTGACACAGTGTAAATATAACACACTTGACACACAATTCCATTAGTCAGACATTGAACGTCGATATCAGAAAATATTGCAACGTCTTTCCGTTCGCTGCTTGCTGCCTGCCACTGATGCTGCCGCTTGCTGTGTGGCACACATAACATTAAAGTTGCAACGCCACATGGCAGATAAAGAGTGATAGAGTGGAGAAGACACAGAGAGAGAGATAGAGAGAGGGAAGAACATTGGGGAGTACTGAGCAGATACTAGACGATGACGACGACGCTGACGCTGGGGCAAAATGCAAGCGGAAAATGTTTTGGCGTTGCACTTTTTGCCATATTTCCGGTTACATAAGCAACAGTCCTCCATCGAGCTGGGAAGGGGAGGGGGAGGGAAACTATAGTTACGAGTGTGTCTAGTGAGAGACATTCAGCGAGCCAGTCAGACCAAATACACATATGTACATATAAATACATACACATATAGCTGTGTTGTGAGATATATTTTTGCAGTTGAGTGACTTTTGTGTAGCATACATTTCGGGATGCTTTGTCTGTGACTTGTTTGGTTTGCTGACTCATGACGTCGCTTCGCCGCCCACACACCCAATCTCCAAATAAAAATTCCCTCGTGACCAACAAAACACACAACAAGAAATAGTCATGACTGCTGCTCTTCCTTTTATACATACATGTGTGTGTGTGTGTATGTGTGTGCACATTCAAACAAATTGCGCATGTTATGCGACATGTGAGCTGCCATGTTTCCTCTTACTTCACATGCTTCACTGCATTAGTTGGGGAGATAGAAGAAGAACGAATAGAGGAAGAGGAATCCAACTACTTCATAGTTTACCAAAAATCATAAAGTGGCAAAAAAGTTAATGGTTGAACCATAATTAGTCTTGCATTAGTATCCATGTAGTTTGGGATTTCTATGAACTTGTTGGAAATAGAATCAATTGTGATAACTTTGATATGGTCATGGATATAATAAGAAAACTTAATAACAAGAAACAAGATGTGAATTTTTAGATGTGAATTTTTCTTCAATTTAAAATATAATTTCATTTAATAGATGCAAATATTAAAAATAAATATGTGAACTTATTTAACTTAATCAATTTAGCTTTCATTTTAGTATCATCACTTTCTTACCCCGCACAACTTGACAGTGTTTATTAACTGTCGCATTTATTGCAGCGTCTCGACACTGTCTTGTAAATTCAGTTAACTCGGCATCATTATGGCTACACACATCCCCCTCCCTGAGAAAACCCCTTCATTTCCCCATTTTGGCAGCCACAACCTCAAAAAATAAAGAGAAATAAAAGAATATAAAATTTATGTGTAACAAAGTTTACCACACGATTTTTATTCCTATTCGTGACTTTTTTTAAATCTTCCTTTAGACACACAAATAGACTTCCTGTTTTGCCTCATTCCCTTTTTTCTTTTCTTTTTTGTAGTTTTTATGTGTGTGCGAAAAACGATTTCCTATATTGCATTTTCCTCTTCCGTTGAGCAAAGATGCCGCATCCGTTAGTGTTCTTGTCCTTCGTTCTACGTCCTTGTGGTGCTTCCAATTGCACATACGTATTGTATATGTATTCTCCCTTCAATATATCCTGTCTCCTCTTCTATGTTCTTAACCCTAAACTTCTCTCTCTCTGTGTCATTTCTCTTGTCGCGCTTTTACTCAAGGGCAAGTGGATATTATATGGCAGCATTACATCTGGTTGCATACATCTTTATTGATTTTATGCCACACAAAGTCTGTTGCATATGTCGCCGATCTCATAATCACTCACTTGCAAGTCCAAAGCGGACTTTGCTGCAGTTTGAAGTCAAGTTCAAAGCATGTCCAGTTAAAGTCGCAAATCTTTTTGACTTCCTGTCCCTCACAGTCTTGTTCTCTTTCTCCCACTCTTCGTAACTGTGTCCCGCCTGAACTTGCTTATTTTATATTCCAACTTCCGGCTTATGCACATGACTTTAATCCGGTTGCATCCGGTTCTCTTCCTTCTCTCTTCTTCCCAGCCCATCGTTTGTCACTGTCATATTTGGCTGTCTTTGCCTGCGCCTCACTCTTAAAGCATAATATTTATTTACTACACACACACATATGTAGATGTTATGTACATACATTCCACTCTTCATCTTTTGCCTGAGGATTGCATGGTCTTTATATATTTTTTTCATACTTTTCTATGTTTTCTTTTTTATTTTTTGCTCGCTTCCTGCTTAATTTTACGCCTGTCGTCTGCGCCTGTCTACATGCTTATAACTTGTTTCCTGTTGTTGTTACTATTTTTTTCTGCTCCTACTGCTGCTGCTGCTGCTTTTGCTTCCTTTTCTTGCTTCTATGCCTGTCTCACTCTCTTGTTATTATTGTTGTTTATGCTCATGTCGTCATTTGATAAATTTCACATGCTGAGAATTTATCTGCAAGAGACACTGTTGCCGTCTGTTCCTGCTCCTGATGTCTCTGCTTTTACTTCTCCACAGATTACACAAATCTGCTGCATTTTTATGCAACAACTTCGATTTCAGATTTCTGTTTCTTAAAGAGAAGGAAAGAAAAGTCCTTACTTTGTTACCTATCAGCTGCTTAGCAAATTTAAAAGAATTTAAGATCAATGACCTGTGGCATTAAGAAATAATTATTTCGACCATTAATGAAGAGAAGAAACTTTGGTAAAATTAAAAGAGACAAATGCTTAAAATCTCAAAAAAAATAATAGAAAATACTCCTAATATTTACAATCTACAAGTTTTTTATCAAGGATGATATATTTAAAAGGTAATTTTTTATTCACTTAATATGACAAAGTTAAAAGTAACTTTAAAAAATATTTAAGTATATATAACATACAAAGTGTAAGGGCAAACTTTGATAAAATTTAAGCACTGTATTACATCTATAACTTTAGCTTTCTATGCCTACTCAATTGCATATATGTTTATTTAAGGGAATTTTTTCCCATTCTTTAATTTCTGCAGATCTACTGTCCTGGCAACAACAAATTGATTTCTTAATAATTATGTGTCGTTCGCTGATTGAGTTTCTTCATGCACACGTGTTGCTCGTTAGGCGGTTATATCAATTGCCTAGCAACAGCATTTTTTTAATTAGCCCCCACGAGTCTCTAATTATTGAAATTACACTCTTTTTCCACATCACCCTGTACTCTTGTACTCAGTAATTTTAAGGCCTTCGCGATACCAAAGACAGTCGCTGTTAATGAGAATAAAAAGATACAAGAAGAAGCACTGGAGAGAGGCGTAAAATGTAGGAAGAAAAAAAGGGGAAAAATTTGAGGAGGCGCCTCTCAATTTGCTTTCATTTTATAATCGCATCAGTCACTCAGAGTTTGTCAGTGAAGCCTTTGATTTGTGCCTTTGTTGTTGCCACCATCGTTGCCAGTAAATTCAATCAAACTAAACGGGGCAGCTCTGGAGGCGTGGCATGTGTGGCAATACTGTTAGTGCCGTTGCACACTCCGAGGCAAATGCCTAGCGACAAAGATGTATCAATGTTATTAATAGCGCTTCTGGCAAACGATGATGGAGTTGACATCTATGTTACAACGAATATGATAAACAACAACATGAGAGAGAGATGAAGATAAAGCTGGCGTAGGAACAAAGTTATTTGATTACAAAGCCCTGCATTATGGGCTTATAGGCGTGGTTATGTGTGTGTATGATGTGTGTGTGTGTGTGTACATATGGGCAAGGCATTTGTGGCATGTACATTATACATAAATGGCTATTGTTGTTATTGCCATTGCTTTGGCATTGCATTAATGATAGCGTTGATGTGCAGGCACTGCAGATTAATTGCGTATGCGTCATGTTGGCCGTGGCATAAAGCAGAGAATGGGGCTTGTCAACAGATTGATAAAATCAGAACTAAAGAATTGACAATTCAATTTACAAACGGCTTTCAGTTTCAAAAAGTTGAATAATTCTGTAGTCAACTTTTTTATACAAAGAAGAGCTCTAATTAATTTATTTCATTATGCATTGGGAGTTGAATTCAGGTTAATAACTGTTTATTTAACTGCAAAGGTTGTAAATAAATCGCTTTGATATTTTAAAGTTAATGAAAATATGAAATTTAATATTTTAATCGGTAAATAAATTTGCTTGTCTGTTCAGTTTTGTGTGAAAAATACATAAAAAAAGGACATTAAGTAAAAAATTATAAGTTAATATAATATGTAATGTTTACAAATAAATATTGTCAAGAATCACATGTATGTAGCTTACTTTCTAAAGGTAGATAAAATTGCTGCAAATTTTAATTTATTTGAAAAATTTGTAAATTAGATCAGCACATAGTAAGCCTTTGAATTTGATCCCAGTTTGACGGACGTTTTGTTCAAAGTTTTTGCTTATTAGCCCAGTTGTGTTTGCAGCTGCTGCTGCTGCTGGCAAATTGAAACCGCAAAATGTCAATTCCCACTTAAAGCGTCATTAAAAAGCAGCGCGAAAGTGAAAACCTAATTGAAGGGGCAGCTCTCAGACTCTCATGACTGCTGATGTTGCAACTACATACAGATGTTGCAATTGCTACTGCTACTGCCACTGTCACTGCCA
The DNA here is from genome assembly GCA_037043535.1 of Drosophila putrida. Taxonomy (NCBI): domain Eukaryota; kingdom Metazoa; phylum Arthropoda; class Insecta; order Diptera; family Drosophilidae; genus Drosophila; species Drosophila putrida. The sequence goes on from JBAMBI010000465.1 coordinate 1,217,553, forward strand.
CTGACGTTGACAGTAATTTTGTACGAAAAGTGCAAACCGCAGCAGGACGCGAGTGACGCCGTTGACGCAGCTGTTAATATGCGACTCCAGCGTCAGGCGACGGCACGTGCTGCTAAACAAAATGTCAGACGCCCACACACACATATAAACTCACACATACACACACAGAGAATAAGAGACAGCACTTGGGCGCATCATTTCCGCATCCGTTTTGGTAATCAGCTCCTCACTCTCTCTCTGGAAACCAACTGATGCTGTATATAATTTTAGGGTTTGCTCAACTTTCAGCTCATTCGAGCAACTGTCATTATCTGTGTGGAATTGGTTTGGGAAAAGGAGTGTAAGTGTGTTTGTGTGTTTCAGTTTGTGTGTGTGTGTAAGACCTACACGTGTGCGAAGTAAATTAATTGCTCATTTCAAAGATGAGACCCTGATATGAGCTACGATAATGACTAAAGATTGACAGCTGAAGCAACCTTTGTTTTAGCAAGTAATCTCTATACTTTAATAATGGTTACTATAAGTCTATGGTCACTTTAAGCTAATCATATTATACTGCTAAAATACTGCAAGTATAATTTATCTACAATACTTAAGTGTTGAAATAAGTAAACACTTCAATATTATTAAGTCGCTGAAAAGCAATGTAAAATGTTTTAAAGAAAATATTATATTTATCAGAGGTGGTTTTCAGAGTCACTTTATTATTACCTAAATTAAAAAATATATTCTTCTTAACGGGTATCTCAGTTTATTGCTAATACTTTTTAAAAAACCGCCTCTATCTGTTCTTTGTTCTCCTAGGTCATTTTAACTGGGTTCTACTTTATTTAATTAATACTTTCCAATTAACTGTTAGACCTTTATCCATTATGCTACAATCTTTTTAATCAACTATATTTATTTCATTATTTTCAGGTCCTGAAGGCTGCAATCTCTTCATTTATCATCTGCCTCAGGAGTTTACTGATACCGATTTGGCCTCCACCTTTTTGCCATTTGGCAATGTCATTTCGGCCAAGGTGTTCATTGATAAACAGACTTGTCTATCCAAATGCTTTGGATTCGTTTCCTTTGATAATCCGGAATCGGCACAGATGGCTATAAAGGCCATGAATGGCTTTCAGGTGGGCACGAAACGTTTAAAGGTGCAGCTGAAGAAACCAAAGGATGCGTCCAAGCCCTACTAGGAAACTCTAGGAGATCTAGGAAAGAAAGAAGAGAAAGAGTTATATTAACAAAGCTACAACAACAACAACAACAACCACAATAAGATGATGAAGAAATCCAACAGCAACAACAATAGCTAAAAGAGCAACAAGAAATTTGTTTTTTTTTTTTATTTAATTTAATTTACAACAAAAATTTGTCAAATGGAGCAGTCCAATGAATGAATCAAGTCAACCGTGTGGAGCGCGCGCGTTAAAAGTAAAACCAAAAAAGTCATGAAACCTACGTTGTACGTATCCCTTTCTCTCACCCCAAATACACACCCCAAAACAAAACAAAAAAAAGAAAAAGAATTACACTTTTGAAAAGTCGTGAATTTGTGCCAAAAACAAAAAAATATAAAAAAATAAAAGAAACGCGACAGCAAATATGATTTAGCACGTTAAATGTTGAAGTTAAACAAAATCATAAACAAAACAAACCAAGAAAAATAAAACATTAATCAATACCTTAATTTTAGTAAATAGTTTAGCGTTTAATTTTGCGCCTGTCTCGCAGTTTGTCAAACACTTTTTGTTTGTTACGCCTTGAAGTTTCCTTTGCACTGAACGACACACTGTTTTTCTTTCATTTTTTATAAGCTCTTGTCGTACAGTATATATTAATATATATATATCTTTTACATATATTTTTAACAAATATTTTTGTACACTTCTCTTTCGAAGATATATGACATCTGTTTAAAGTGTTAGCTCTTAAGTTTGATATAAAACATAACCAAAAGGAAAAACGAAAAACAAAAAAAAACCGCACAAAAAACGAAAAACGAAAAAAGAAAAGAAAAACACCCATTTTTAAATGATCCACACTTGTCTCATTTGTTTCATTTGTTCATCTCATGTTGCAAGTCACAAGTTTAGAGCGTTGAATATCTGAAGTTCTCTATTCTATACTTAAATATCTTAATATCTAATCGTTTTGTTAAATGGATTTTCATATTTTATATGCTGATGCGTATATTAACTACTATATATATATATAAATATTTAGTTGTAGTGCCTTATTTGATTTGTTAAAAGCCAAAATTTTTATTTGTACTGAATGAATCAACAATAATGTTTTTGTTTATACTTATTATTATTATATATTTCGTTTAGTTTTTAATTATTTAACTATAAACACACACACACAAACCAATGAAATCGAAATCAAACAAACAAAATGAATATTTGTTTATTATTATTTTTTATCAACTGAAGTTATTGGATACTTTCTTTTATTTTTATTTTCCTTCAATCTATTTTATGCTTTAATTTCTGGTATTATAACTGTAAACTGCTTTTTGCCAAAATTTGATTGTAAACTTTTTGTTCCATTGAAAAATGTCGAAATCATTTAACATTTTGTGTTGAACTATGTAGTATCAGCTATTTAGCATAATTTTGTTTATGTAAACTACACACACACACACACTACACTACATCCATACACAAAAGCATTAGCACACACACATATAAACACACACATGCATATCTATATCTATATCTCTAAATAAAGTTTTGTTTTCTGTTTCAAAATGCACATTCGCAATGATTTGTTGTCTTACTTTTATTGTCACTTATGTAAATATATATCTATACTGAACTGAACAACATTTATTAATAAAAATAAAAATTATTTTCTTTTCAAATTAGATTCCAAGTTGACGTTTTCGAGTTGCCCTTTATAAATGCCCCGATTTCTCCCTTTTTTGGAAGCTATTAACTAGTTGAAAGGTAAGTCAAGAATCATGTGAAGAATCGTTTAATTAAATATAATTTTATCTCTTTCGTTACAGTGCCGTCATTATGTATCGCACATTGTACATAATCTTATGCTGCCCATCATATTGCTGTCACATACAAATTGGAAACAAGTGTAAATTTTAAACCTGTACACATAATATATTTGTAAAAAACACAAATCACCTTTGTAGGTCGATATAATAATAATATTTGTAAGATAGCAGCATAAAGCCCATTTTTAATAAAGCTTGCAAAGCAAAAAAATTTTAAATAAATTAAAAAAATAAAAACAAGCATTTGCATATATATACATAAATATATATATGTCAGTAATAGTATATAAATTAATAAATTAGTGCGTGTTTATTATTTCACCTTTAGCTTTATTTGTAGTCATACCAAAAACAAAGCATTGACAAATCAGAGTTTGAGAAATTGTTTTTAATATTAATGGCTTGCCAGACAGGTTTTCTTCTGCAGACAATGTGGCAACTCTGTAAGAATTGAAAATAGGATTCAGCTGGCAACCTTTGATACAAACAGGAAAAGCTTCTTTTTAGCTAGTTTTATGAGTTTCAAAATGAATTATATAAATATTGGTGCAATATTTGTTTAGTATTAATTAATTTGTCCAATAATCGTAGAACTTAGCTAATTACGATGTATGTATATCTATATATCTGTGCATTTTGTATAACTATCTGGATGTGGCTTTAAATTCAATACAAAAACACACACTTAATCCCACACACACACACACACACATATACACAGTTTTCACAGCTTTTGTTTAAATGGCAAATGGCAAAAATTGTAACTAAAGTTAAGCGTTTTTGTCGTTGTTGTGTAATTAAATGTAATTAACTCTAGTCGGCTAAGTGTAATTTTTTAGAGAAACAAAGCAAGGCTGTGTGTTCTAATTAGAAATTTAAGTAAATTACCATTTGATATGTGCGCAAATTCCAACATCATTATGTAATAAAAATAAATAAATAATTTATAATAATTATTAATAAAGAAAAAAACCATTTGCTGATATCGAACTGTAAACCAGAGGCAGTAAATAGCGAGAACGTAAAAATCTAGTGATAAAAGCAGTTAGTTAAGTGAATGAATTATATATAAATATATATGAACTTAAATAAATATAGATATATATATGTATATGTATATTGTATATTGGTATACAACACACAAACACACTCTCATACACACACACTTACACCCACACACAGCTAAACGAAAAAAAAGAAAACTAAATCAATAAAAGGTGTCATGATTTTTATATTAAAACTAAAAAAGAAAAATGAGTATAATCTTATTATATAGACTTGTATATTTTTGGCTGGCAGATAAACTTACATCTTGGTTGCTTTTGGCGCAATTTATCAAAAATTCTTGAGGCAAAAGTTTTTTCTCTTATTTTCGGGGGGAGAAAAATGTGAAAATCATGAAAAATGTTGACGCGCAGCAACGGATGCCGAGAGCAACTAAAGAAAACTTCAACAATAAACGAAATATTTTGCTAAACTTGCGATTTGCATATGAAAAAGTTTATGCCAATTGTAGATGTGTGAGCGGGAAATGGGAAAATGGGGAAAATGGTGGCCGGATGTGTTTGGGGGTGTTGCAGCAGCATCGTAAACTAAAACGACGACGACGGCAACATGTAAACAAATTTAGCAACTACGTGACGCAGCAGTGCCTCAAGAAGCTCTCCCCCTTTTTCTCATTCCTTCTTTATCAAATTGTAGTAGTGCTACCTTTTGGTCTGCCAGACGTTGCCGCCATGTTGCATAATCCAAATCCAACTCGGAGTCGAGTCGAGTCGAGCCTTAACGCAAGATTTATTCCCATTTAAATCATGCGTGGAAAAGTTTTGCTGCTGTCGACAGCAAAAGGCAAAACGAATGCGAGTTTCATCTGACCGAGAGAGGGGGAAAATCCACAGAATCACAGACAACACACGGCTTTTCATTTTGTCTTGGCATATTCAAATATTTTGCCTTTTGATTACGATAAAAGTTTTTGGCATTTTTGCAAAAATGCAAAAGTACCAACAACAATGTGAAGGATAACAAATAAATTGATTTCTGGCATTTCTGATAAGCGTTAAATACACAGGAAGAAGAAAAAGCATACGAAGTTGATAAGTAAAAGTAAAAGGATAAGCTCTGAATCAAATGAATTGTATACATATGAAAAGAAATTGGTTTGTATTTGCTTTAAATGTTTTTCGTAGAAACAATTAAAAATTGAAAATCTATTCTAAAGTTAAGTTCAGCTTTGGCATGTCATATATTTTTTGGAAATTGAGCTCAATTATTCATAGAACTGGTTTATTGCGTTTTGGAAAACCAGTTGACTCTATAAACATGGTGTTAATCCTTTTTTTTTTTGTAAGTGATACCCTTGTGGAGATGTCAATAAGCATTTACTAGAAATAAATTTAATATAACGCATACGTAACGTATGCTTACAATACTTTATTCTTTTATTCTTGCAGTTGAAAATTCAGCAAAAGTTTTCTCGTTTCCTACTGTTTTAATGATAAACATTTACCAGAAATACCTTAAAAAATAACTTATACGTAACGTATACGTACTATACTTTTATTTTACTTGAATTCCAGCTTGTTCTTCAGACAAAATTTTTGCGTTTCCTAGTGACCACTGCATTATTTATAAGTATGTAGCTAACCAGCTAATAACCATAATTTCCAGACGTGTTTTTCCTGCCAATTTCAAGACGAAACGCTCGCTCTTAATGTGCAGTGGGGCGAAGCATGTTCAGTTACTAAATGTTCGGCTCTATCAACTACGAAATTGCTAAATGGGCATCCTGTTAGCAATCATTGCCAGGAATGTTCATCTTTAGCTCCCCTCTCTCCTCTCGACATCCCATCACTCCTTTCCCCTATTGTATGTGTGTGTGTGTGTGGTAGTGTGTGTGTTTCAACCTAAGCAGATTAGCAAAGTTTGTAATTACGTTGGTAATTGATTAGGTTCGAACAACAAACTGCTAATAAGATTATTGCAGTCGAGAACAAACCGAGCTGAAAAAACAACTCAAACCGGAGGCAGCAGCAGCAGCAACAACAACAGCAACACCAACAACAATGAAGGCTCAAAACCCGAACACGCAACGAAATTGAAGCGATTTGTGGCGCAAGTTTTGCATGGAGCATCATCATTCTCTCTCTCTCCCTCTCTCTTTTTCTTTGTCTCCCTTTGTATCTGTCGCTCTATCTCTCTCTTATTCCCATGCTTGTTTGCACAATTTGCGGCTGTGTGGAGTGTGGGCGTGGTTGTGGGGGCGGAGGATGCCATAGTAAGCTCACGCAAGCCGGAAGAACAACAATCGACCGCCGAAATAACAATGGCTTTGGCGCGTTTGCCAGTTTGGCATTGGGCGTATTGTTAATGGCATTGCACGCACACAGATACACAAATACACACACACACATGCACACACTCTCACACTCCCAGTGAGGCATACAAGATAAACAATTTAGTGGCAATGCAACGTGGGCAAACAATCAGGGTTCGAACTGATGACGATGAGAGTCGGCCAGTAGAGGTTAAAGATGTTTGTTGGGACAAACCGAACCCAAGGCGGAAACGGAAGTGCAAGTGCATGGTCAGCTGCAGCTCTGCAGTGATTGTTTGTGTGTGAGATAAATGCCTAGGCTTGTGCCTGTGTCTGGTCCTGGGATATCACTCGATGTCACTGTCTCCGATCGGCTTTCACTTGCTGATTAAAATCCCATGCTCCGGTGCAGGCATCGTCCTGCCAGCAGCCATCGATCACACTCAAAATGATGCTCAAATAACGCTCAGAGAGACACACAAACAAAAGGTGAAAGCGAAAAACAAAAAATGGACTAACCAAGAACGTAAAATTTTCTTTTGGAAAATTTTGTACTCTGTAAACCAATGTAGATATTAAATAAAAAAAATTATGCAAACTTCCCTAAAATAAAAAGTTAATTTAATACACCTTGAATATAAGAAAAGATATTTATTCATAGAAAGAATGACTAAAATTCCAATAGAAACTATAATATATTGTGGTAATTCCATCTGCCTCGTTCCGCTTCAAGAAAAAATTGTAACTTACATAGAAGGGTATATTTTAGGTCTTCGTATTATGTAAATCTTCTTTACATTTAATTCTGGAAGTCGAGCTGAATTTGTAACAGATGAACAGAAAGTCATTTCTAACTATATCCACTCTGTTAGACATTTTGTGAACATATTTCAATACCCTTTGCTAGGGTATTTCAAGGAATAAAGAAACTCGCTTCACAAACCTTTTGGGAATAGCCGCAATTTTGCACGTGAACACGCTTGTCCTGCCTCCATCTCCTGCACATCCTGCTATCCTGCTGTCGCTCTCTCATATCACTTCCAGTTCACTTGACAGATATGGCGGTGGGCGTATTGTTCACGGAGGAGGCGTGGCATGGCATTGGCTTGCATATTGCACACCATTCGCTTGGTTGGCTTTTGGCTCAGTTTCAGTTTTGTGAGGTTTTTACTTGTTTCCCTTCCCTCTTGCTTTGTTTTTTTTTTTTTTTGCTCAATTTCAAATGCATTGCCAATCCCAATGATGGACCAGTTGTTACTGTTGTTATTGTTTGCACTGATGCTATTTCTATTTGGTGTGGGAAAATCTAGACAGCTAACCCAGTTTTCTGCTTTTGACTTGTGTGTGCTTGGAGATATAAAACTTGTTGTTCAATTAAACTCTCTTCTAACAGACTGACAAGCTGGAAATCTATTACTACGTGAATAATGCAAATATTGCATATTGTTTTGAGTAAAGCACTTGGTTAAATAGGAAATGAGAGTGTGAAAGGGGGAAGGAAATGTGGTTTTAATACACTTGTAAATAATTTTTAATATAAAGGAACATCTTACCTCCACTTTCTCAACTTTTAAGTATTTTTATTGCCTCTTGTGCTTCTTTAATCAAGTCAAAATTATGTGCAGACCACAGTCCTTAAATCGGATACACACCTTTATTCTTTCGTACCTCTCTTATATATTTCCTGCTTCTCTTTTGCGTCTTCAATTTTTTACATGCCTCTTACCTTTTCCCTTTCAATACAGCCTACTTCTTATCTTTAACTGACTTCTCTTTTGATTCTCTTCTGCCTGCCTTTTAACGTCTCTCTCCTGCCTTTCTTCCGTTTCTCTTCTAACTCTCTCCGGTCTTTTTTCCCTTGTTTTAAGCATGCTCGCTTTTTTATCACCACTGCCTGTTACCATTTCCTGTTGTTCGCCAGCTTCCAGTGCAGATTTCCATTTACAAATGTTATTTATTTATTTTTGCAGTAAAACTTATTTTGTTATTCTTCCTCCCACTCTTCCTCCTCCTCCATCGACGCTGATTACGCACAAAAAAATAAAACGGAAAAGCCGCGAGTAAAGTAAAAAACAAAAACAAACACATTACAAGCACCCGTTGCTGTACATTACATTGAGAAGAATTCTTATTCTGCAGATGAGGGAAAATTTTGCCGTAAATTCGAGTACGAATATATGTATCTTATAAATTGTATCTTGTATCTGTTACTGCAAAACGCAACAAATAGTCAGTTTTTCCATATGAAAATTCTTGTCATGGTCGAATCTGTTGCCTGTCATTGGGTTCAGAGTCAAACCGACGTTTGACCATTAAATTGGACCACAAAAATTCTCATTTCATTCACAATTCATTTGCTTACAATGTTGCCAAATTGTCTGCATAACACAAAGTAATGTAAAATGCATAAAATGGGGAAAATCTGACTGAGTGAATGAACTGAAATCAAATTCAAATGTGACAAATAACTAAAAATTGTATTTTATTACGCTTCTACGAATGCCGTCACAAAATTTCTAAACTGATGCACACAGAAAAACTCAATTAAAATGGACTTATGTTAGTCGTATTTTTCTGTGTGACAGGCGACCCCTTTCCGCCCACTCTGGCCACGCCTATTACAAAAACTCGAGCAGAGCCACAAAATTTAAGTAAAATATAAATATAAATGCTTGTGTTGTGATTTAGTTAATTGATATAACGAAGTGTAGATACGCTGCAGAAATAGCCAACAAAAATCAGAAGAAAGAAAACTAAAATGAAGGAATCAAATAGATATTAATTTATTATTTGTTTACCAATAATGTTTAGTTATAATTTGTACAACTTGTGTGTATATCTGCCGATTTTTGTCTCTAAAAATATGTTAGCTCGACATTTTAGAAAAAAGACATTTTGCTGTGCTATTTTTAGTATTATGTATTTGTGGATCACATTTGACTGAGTATAAACTGAAATTTCGAACAAAAAATGTTGCCTGCCTTATTGAAAAATATTGCAACTCTTATTGAAAGTTTCCAAGAACTTGTCGCTGTCTGTAATATTCATTTGAAATGCATTCATCTTTTCATAGCCACGTCAAGAGTGTGTGAATGTGTTTTGGGTTCAAGCCAAATGCGCCACAAAATAGAGACAACAAGTAGACAACTTACTGACAACACACACACTCCTACACAAAAAGACTTTTGGGCTTAAAACTGTGGTCCTGTATCCCCGACTCAAATCTGCAGTCTCCATTCCGATTTCGAGTCTCAGTTTTTGGCTTAAACTTTAGTATATATCCAGCGCCTGAATGTGTTTGCATGACGTTCTGACATTTTTGTGGTCTATGTGGTCTCCTTTCTAGGAGTTGTTAAGAAATCAACTTTTTGGCATTTGCGGTTGGCTGCACATTTACCCGTAAGTTCTGAGAATTGTGAGAGCTTAAAAACTACATTTTCCTTTTAATTGGCGCACTTTTGTTTGGCACATTACGTACACACCCATACCCACACACACACATACAATCACAGAGGGACCTAAATACATACATATGTGTGTGTCTTTCAAATTTCTAACAAGCTTAGCAATTAGCATGGCAGCTGTCATTCAAATTTGCTAAACAAGAGACAAGTGCAGATACAAATTTTATCGTCTCTCAGTCATAAGTTGTTCATTGAGTCACAAAAAAGAAATACAGACCAACTTTTTAACTAGCAAAAATGTATGCAAAATGCTTTTCAAAACTATTTTTCTTACATAACTCGACAATTACATATCTTAATACATAAACAAAAAACTTTCTTTGTATAATTACCTCAACTTTATTAAAATATTTAGGTAAATTTGTTAAAATTACCAGCAGATTTTTATATAAATTACGCAAATTCTCAGTTGAGAATTATTTTGAAAAATTTGTGTTATTTCTTTTCTACAAATTTATAAAGCTAAAAAAAATAAAATTTTTTAAAGAAATATGAATTTCTATAAAATGTGAGGTATTCACTTCCGCATTTTTTTTACTTTTAATTAAGGGCATATTTTTTGGCCAGCTGCTGCCCGAATCTGGCTGCCATATAAATATGATATAACCAAACCCTTTTTTGGCCAACTGCACATGGCCAAAATCAAGTGGCCTTTTGCCCTGGGTCTGAGCTATTAAATTTATGACGCAAGTAAATTGAATTTTAAATTTGAGTATGACAAATGCGCCACGTATCCACCCACGCCCACTTACGTGCTAAAGGTGGGCGTGCAAGTAGCAGGGAGGGAGGGGGAGTGGCGGAATAAGGTTGTGGCGGGGTGGGGGGCATGAAAATTGCCTATGCGCGCACAAAAGTCATAAGTCGGCAATGGGTCGGGAAATGGCAAAGCAAAAAATTGCCAACAATAAACGTGACTCCAACAACATATGTATATAGAAATGTGTATGTGTGTGTGTGTGTGTGTGTGTTAGCAAAGTGTTGACGCAATGACTAACTGAAACTGCCAGCCTGCCAGCCGGCCGGCCAGACGGACTGACGCACTGACTGATTGAGTGAATTTGAGATTGAATGACAGGCAGACGCCCATGGGGTAGAGAATTCAAGAGTGAGAGGGGCAGGAGAATAGACGTGTAGCTGGCAGTTCGGGCAGCAAATCAAAATCAGCACAAACTGTAATGGAAACGACAAATACGTGCACAGTTTCTCAACAACAAGAACAACAGCAACACCAACAACAACAACACCAACAGCAACAACAATTGCCGAGCAACAAAATTTGTGACAGTAAATTTAACGGAAAGTGCCTCATCAACACGACGCCATATTGCAAGCGATTGCAAAGAGGGTGGCCAGAGGGGGCGTGGCAAACACTACCTATACAGCAAAAGCAACAACAACAACAACTGACGTAACAAATTGCTGAGCTCTTGCCGTGCGGCCTGCTCAATTATTGTAAAAATCAAATCGGCAAAAATTTTCTATTAGAGAGCAAACAATATGCAAAACAAATACAAAAAAAATACAAATGCTGGCAATGAAGGAAGAGAAAGTGAGGAGAGAGGAGAGAAGCAGAATTTCAAAATGCTGCACACGTTTTTTTTTGCCTTTTGTTTTCACCAATGGCGTCAAATGTAGCGTTAACTTGAACACCGGCATCTCTGACAAATCTCACCGCGCTGTGAAAATCAAATTACCCCAAAAAAAAAACACACACACACATTCACCTGACAAATATCGTAAGAAGAAGGTGGAAGAGAGAGAAGGTGAAATTGAAGTATATGTTCGACAAAAAAATCACGTGTCATGATGCACTTGAGACTGGGCGCACTTGTTTCCGTCACAACTCGACTGGGACTCGAATCCTGTCATTGTTTTCGACAGCAAATTTCATGTTATAACAGGCAGAATGGGAATGGGGAGTAGAAATTGGAAAGGGAGTTGGAGGACACATTGACATTGTCTGTGGGGCGACTTTCAGTTCAGTTCAGTTCTCAAATCAAAAACGTATCAAATAAAAGATTGCGCCAAAAGCATAGCATACTTTTGTGCGCAACACTCAACACGTACCTCCGACCATCTCCTAAGTTTGTTGTCCTGTTCTGTTTGTCCTGTTGCCATAATGTGAATGTGACGAGTATTCTTTTTGGAGCTGTCTGCAGGAAAGGGAACCACTTGGGAGTTTTGTGAGGCGACGATGACACAAAGAGCACCAAAGTGACACTTGCAACAATAGCAAGCAACATCATCGGAAAATCAGAAAATCACGAAATAAAAATAACTTTTAAAGCACTTCAACCAAAAATTCTATTTACAACAGTAAATACTTTAGGAATATTTTAAGATCTTCTTTTGATAGAGATTGAATTTAGCTAAGGTAACATTTATGATAAAAGCAAATAGAAGAATTGAAATTGAACACATAACACATTAATAAAATATAGAAGGTAAATTTTAAATCCAATCCAATGAATATTGAATTGCATTCTCCACCACACATAATAAATAATTCGTATAATTTTCACAAATTTTCCGCAACGTTTTCTAATTTTATAATGATTAAAGCCACTGCTAAAATTAAATTTATATATTTGCTCTAATAATTATCGAGCTGAATTTCATGTTAATTTTGTGGTTGAATCTCCATTTGTAGTGTGCATTTAGCACGTGTTTCCGCGGGCAGCTAATTAAATAAACAAATTTATGAGCGCCCCGTTGGTGTTGCCAATGCATGTTATTAACCCAAATTCAAAGTTTCTTTCTCCCCTTTCATTTTCATGCATGACAACAACTAACTATAAGTTATAACTGGCAGCTCGAACAGTTTAGAGTAGCTCGACAATCCATTGCCCCTCGGCTCGTGTTGAATGTGTGAAAGTGGGCTTGCATAATTTCATTAAAATAACTGTCAAAAATTTCACGTATGTCAGAGACACACCCACACACACACACACAATTACACACGCAAAGCCTCTGGCTCTAACCCTCAAAAACACTCGCACACTCGCACACACACACACACAAAAAGGAAAACCAACAAAATGTTAAACGCTTCGAGTTCAAAGGCAAAAATTTGGTGGCTCTGTTGCCGAGGCGCAGCTGTCAATAGGAATTCTGCAGGTGTCAAAAATATTTCAGGCATGACTATGAATGTCTCTCAGTATTAGTGTATATGTGTGTGCGTGTGTGTGTGTGTATAAATTGGCATAAATTGCTTTAGGGCCCGTCTGTGTAGCACACGCGAGCTCAGCAATCGCAATCGCAATCGCACTTGTATCTGTATTTGAAATTAATTTTCATTATTGGATTGTGCGACTTAGACATCATTATCATGTTCTTATCAGCATTATCACACACACACAAGCCACAAATTTTTGCTCTTGACGTAGCACCTAATCGTTTAGAAAACTTTGGAAAATTCCCATAAAGCCCACGAATGACAATCGATTTTCGTTTTAAACTCATTTGACAAAGTCAGCCGTAAGCTGCTGGAAATTGTCAAACATTGAAGGAAAGCGGAGCTATATATAATTTATTTATATTAAGCGAAAGTTACTTTTAAATAAAATATTTGCATATATTTAAAAAAAAAATTAATATTATATTAATAAGTTAAAGAAAACCACGTTTAAATTTCATATGTGTAATTTAAAATATATCATTCAGTCGAGAGATCCCGACAGTAGAATACCCTGAGGCAGTAGAGAACGCCACTCAAATTTTATATTAATTATATTTGTGTTTCGTATTTGTTTTAAATTTTTAAATGTATAACAAAAATTAAAAAAAAAATCTAAGAATTTAAGCATGTTTTTACTGGGACTCGAACCATGATGTTCCGTCTATCAAGGTGGCCGCTCTATCACTTTACTTGAAAGAGAGAGGGAGAGAGGACGAAAACTCACTCTAACACAGCGCGCGCTTTCATGCATATGTATATATGTATATGTAAATGCTTCAACGAATGAGCAGATAAAAGAGAGCGTAAACTCACAGCAACAACAACACATTAAATTAAAGAATTAAATAATTGCGGATATCTTCCGTGTTTATTATCCGATCTTAATCAAAATTTTCACAATGCATCCTTTCTCTATCAAGTATTGTTCGTGCCAAAGCTCAAGTCTCTAGCTTGATAATTACCAGAGTTAGGTATTGTGGGCGAAGGGGGCGTGGCATCCAAAATTTGAAATAAACTTGATCTGCGTGCAAATGTAAGAAGTCTTCACACCAAATTTGGTGCTTCTAGGTCTTACCATCTCTGAGATCTCGTTGTTCACACGGACAGACGGACAGACGGACAGACAGTCGGACAGACGGACATGGCTATATCGACTCAGCTTGTCGCCCTGATCAAGAATATATATACTTTATGGGGTCTGCCACGCCTCCTTCTGCCTGTTACATACTTTTTTTTTTGAACAAACTTAATATACCTCTCAGGGTATAAAAATATACGTATTTTTACAAACTTTGATGAAGTATTTCCAAGACCACTAATGTCTTAATTTAAGGCAAATGTAATCTACAACTTACTTTTGTATACGTCTAAATAAATGATAAGTAGAAAATGGATAATAGATATTCAAAATGGCGGCTGCCAAGCAGAACAACAGAAAGCAGCAGAAATTGTTTTGTTCTCTTTGTTAAAGCCATATTGCTATGGTCATTTAGGCTCAGATTTCAATTATAGTTCAATACTTTGCCAAAAAGGAAACTGAATACCAATATCAAGGCATTGAGGCAGACTCATAGACAGAGAGATGTAGAGAGAGATAGAGTGAGAGAGTGAGAGAGTGATAGGAAAAGGGGAATCATATATGGTAACCCAACGCTTCAAGACATAATGAAGAGGAAGCCCCGAGATTCAGTCTCTCGAAACTCGGGCCACAGTCATTTGCTCTGCCAAACAATTTTGTGGAAGCCACAAAACTAACCAAGCAAATAATTTTGGAAAATTGAATTGAATTGAATTGAATCTCTATGAATATGAATAAAGCAAGTGGGACATTCATTTAACTACCTTGTGACTATGGAAAGTGACTCTCTGTGGATGGATGGGAAGACAAATTGCAAAATTACGAATAATTTGGCAAATTTAATTTGATTTCAAGAGAGAGTAAACTCACGTCAAAGTTCTCAATGGACTGTTTGGAGGAGGAAGCTGTTTGCGCTTCATTGCCAGCTTAATTGTAAAGTTGTATATCAAAGTCTTTGGCAGCGTGGCCAAGTAACCAAAACGAATCCAAATCGAATCACGTCGTTGCTGCCTGCTGGCCGCCACAACCACTTCAACCAAAAATGTCAAGTGAAAAGCATTCAAATCTTTGCCCCTCCCCTCCATCCACAACCAAACACAGCCCCAAACACAGACAAAGAGAACTTTTTCAAAATCAACGCCATGCACCTTTCTCAAAAGGTAGCAAAACGTGAGCTGATTTTGTAATGACTGAAAAAGCAGAACCATAGCGAAATCGAAAGCAGGAACTCGGTCAGAAGAACTTAGTAAACTCCACTCCTCCCAAATGAGACCAATAAAAGCCTGTGGGCCCAGGACCAGGTCACAGACTCCTCAGTCCTTTAGTCAGGTTTTCGGCTGGCGAAATCAAAAGTTTTTGCAAATTGCATTTGTAATGGCAGCGACGCTTAAATCTTTTATGAGCTCTCCATACTTAAGTATATTACGGGCCTGACGCACAACGGAACCAAAAAACACGGAACTGAACCGAACCCAACTGAACTGAACGGAAATGAAATTGAAAGCGTACGCACGTGTTTAAGACGTTAAAACCCTTCTTCTTCCTCTAATTGTCCACATGGGACAGTTTTCGACAAAACTGTAAACTTGGTCCTCGATTGTCTAATAAAATACGATTCGTTTAAGCTTTAATGGGATTTTCATCAGAATTATGCATTGGAAGCTGTTGACAATCATCTGTGACTTAAATCAATTAATGTTTAGTAGGTATCACAAATATAGTTACCTACTATATAATTAATTATCAAACAA
The DNA here is from genome assembly GCA_037043535.1 of Drosophila putrida. Taxonomy (NCBI): domain Eukaryota; kingdom Metazoa; phylum Arthropoda; class Insecta; order Diptera; family Drosophilidae; genus Drosophila; species Drosophila putrida. Next base: position 1,233,347 of record JBAMBI010000465.1, read on the forward strand.
TTGTCAGCATTATTTAATAAGAGTTTAACACTAAAGGAAACCTCATTAATTATTATAATTACATTCAATTTAAATTATAAAAATATTAATTTATAATTGACATACGGAATTCTAATTGATATCATAATAATCAATATGTAGAATTAATACAAGAATTAAATCCAATCATAATGAGTGTAATTGCACAAGTTGATTCATTTTAGTAAGACTTATCATCGTTTAAATTTATAACTTATAAATATTAGTGCTTTATTAATAAGTTATAAATTAAAACGATGATAAGTGTAACTTATTACCAAAAGATAGATTTAAATAATTTTAACTAAAGACACTTATGTTCGTTTAAATGAAGCTTAACTCTACTCACACAGTATGTGAAGACTAATAATTATTATAAAGGGTATATAAAATCATAACAAGTAGGCTATTACTTTGTTGGCAGGTAAATTTAATTAATTGATTACTCTTCATTACGAGCTGTGAGGTAAGTGTAAGAGTCTCTCTTTCAATCTATTTTTTAAATACTATTGTAATTAATTGATTTATTTTTTTATTAGCTAACTTAGAGCCATGTCCCATACCATATTGTTGATACACCCAAAGCCGTGTCCTACAACTCGCACCTACACCACATACAAGAGTGTTAAGCAATGTTTGGAGGCCATTTACCAGATCTATGAGGAACATTTGAAGCGTCTAAGTTCCGATAAACCAACGATAACTTATGCTATATCGCAGCTGTTTGATTTCATCGATAGCTTTGTGGATGTGAGCTGTTTAGTTTTTCAAAAGAGCACCAATAGTTATGCACCCTTTGGCAAGGAATGGATTAAGGATAGGATCTATGAACACTTTCATGAAGCTACAATGAAAATATGAACTGGAAATGCTGTGAAATCGCTTTACTTTAATACCAATTACATTTACTCAATTAAAGAGTTATACCAATTTTAATTTCGACATTTGTTGCTTGTTTCTGAGTGATGTAGTATCTGAGTATCTGAAAAGGAAAATGAAAATTAATTGCGTTGCAAATGTCTCTCAGAAAATCAGACACAAGAAGCGTCAGGAATAACAATTAATTAATCATCAGCTACAAGAACATTAAACGCAATCGTTTTGCTGAACGGGGAAAAAGGGGAAAAGGAGAAAACTCCCTAGAGTAAAAAGTAATCCACTTAAACTCAAATTTGTCAAAAACATAAAATTACAGAAGCAACAGCGGAAATGAAGAGAAGTAAAAAATCGACAACAAGAAAGTAGCAAATAAAACTGGTAAACTGGTAAAGGGGGCAAAACAAATGATCGCTCATAAAAAGTGACACTTTTTGGCGCATCGAGTAAAGGTAGCCAAAGAGTAGTAGGAGCAGGGAAATAGTTGCAAAAGTAAGAAAAAGAAAAATGGAAACAACGTCGCTTTTCGTCGCATCCGTCATGCTGTTCGTCGGTTCGGTTATATTGGAAATTTGTTTCAATCAAAGGTTTAGCAGACAATCGAGAGGGAGGTGGAGAATGAGGAGGAGACAAACAGTTATGTGCCATATCAAATCACTCAAAGTGTTGTTACAAAGACAACGCCAGACAGTGCCAGACAATGCCAGACAGCTGCCCAGTTAGTCGACAATGACGATGCTGTGTGTGTTGTGTGTGCTGTGTGTTGTAGTCGACTTTATTGCCAAATGGTTATCATATTGCTTATAGATTTTGCAACAAGAGCCAACTGACGTTGATTGATCAATATGAGAGCCACAGTTACCTAACCATCAGTTACTCTCACCTTTATCTATACATACATATGCACATACATATATATTTTTTACTTTTGTCAACTCGTGTTCAAGCGACAGAGTTTTGTTATTGTTGGATTGCTACAGCTGCGTTTCAAGTGATTTTCTCTTTATGATTAATCATTCGCTTGCCGCATGGGGCAACAGTTGGCAGTAGAAGAACTTTTTTTATTTTTTAGTCAAGTGTAACTTGAGCTTTAACGCGCACAGTTGCCAACAACAACACCAACAACAACGACAGCAACAACAAAACAAATTAAAAAACATTTAGGCAGCTGTGGCAAAGTCGAGACGAGGCGAGCACTCTAAATTTACGCAGTGCAAACTTATATTTCATGATTTTGATTTGCGTTTTGCGAGTGCCCCAAAAAGTAGGCAACGAAATTCGTAAAAACGTTACCAACTTTTGTCTGACTGTGTGGGTGTGTGTGTGTGTAAGGGAGGAGCATTTGGGAGCATTCTCAACATCTATTTCCAGTTCAATTCGCCAGATTGTTAAGGTGCTACTCAGAATTAAAATTAAATTTAAAAAGCACAGTTTGTAAAATTCATGTTTTTAATTTTAATTTCTACATTTCTTTTTTTTTGTGAAATAATTGACAATGTTCTTTAAATCTCTTCCTAATTTACAAATATACTTGTGAGATAGAAGATAATAGTTTTTACTGTAAATTTAATCGTAGATTTAAATAGTCAACGACTGCAATTCAGCAATTCGATATACAGAAGATTTATATCATAAATTCTATCTTAGCAAGATATTGGTGATTTATTTGCGAAATTGTTTTCAGTTCATTTGTATTTCCCACAGTTACAAAATCTATTGCATTTTAATAACACAAATCGTCACAAGTATTCACAACACAGATACACACACACTTCCCCACACAGAGCCAAGCACACATTTCAATTTAACTTCAATATACAAATACACATTTGCCGCATCTGTTGCGAATATCTTTCAATATTTTTGTGTTTCCTTGTATTATTTATGCCACATTTATTTGGCCCTTATGTATGTGTGGCACATAATTTAAAAGCCAAATTGTTTTTCGATTTCGCAAAACTGGCAAAGCAATTACATATACTTTAAGGCAACAGGCATTGAGTAAATGTTATTTTTTTTCTTGCAAGACAAAATATTTTGTGATTTTCTACACATTTTATGCGATTGCTTTTGTTGCTGTTCAATGTTGTTGTTACTCTCTGAATGTTGTTGCTGTCATTGTTGCTGCTCTCGTTTCGTTTCGTTTTGTACTGTGAGTTGAATGAAAGGACGACCCAAACAATTTGGTGTAATTTAATTAAATGAACACAGCAGTGGACCAAAAGCAGCGGGCAGTCATCTCACCACTTTTCCCCCTCCTTTGGGGAACGTACAGGCCGTCTAGACAAAACGACAGCCAGATCCTGGGCTAGGTCCTGCCAATTCACATTGCATTGTTCACTGACTGAGGGGTGCTCAAAATGACAAAAGTTAATGCCTAACAACGTTGAACGAGCACATGGACAAAGCTGACAAAGGCCAACAACAACAGCAACAACAACACACAGCAACAACAACAACAACTATTAATAGGCAGCCAGCCAAACCCGAATGAAAATAATAAAAAGGCAATGACGACGATGACGTCCTCGTTGATAGGCAACCTGCAAAAGAAAAAAATGAGGAGAAAAGCAGCAAAGAAGTGGCAAAAGGAAAGCAATGAAATAATGAAAGAGGAAGAGAAAGTCCTGTAGGACACCTGCTGATTAAGATCACAAATTGAAAATCATGCTGGTCGCTGACAGGACACGCTTTTCACTCGGAAAACGGCAGCACCAACAAACAAGAAAAAAAGTGTAAAGAGAGGAGAATAAAAAACAACTGAAAAAGAAAAAACTAAACATTTGTGTTATTTTCATTAGTGTCCAGCCAAAGAAAGGACTTGACTTGAAGTTCAATCACGACTTTGCAATGTTGTAAAGTTCGGAATTTTTGAATTAAGCTAATCGAAAGCACATTCACATACTTCTATCATCATATCAGTTAATACTCCAACTGATAAGACCAGACCAGGCCAACAGGCTGTAGACCAACATCAAAAGTATTTTAGGCATTTGTCTGAAAACTTCGGATTTGCTAAGTAAACGAATGATGAGGAGAAAAGAGTAACAATTTATTAACGAATTTGAAATGCTCTTAAATGTAATACAATACTCAAAGAAACAGAGTACACAACTTAATGGGAAGATTGTCTCTGAACAGTTGTGAGAAAGAAACCCAAATAGAAATAATTAATAAATTTGGACAATTTAGTTACCTTTGAGCAGATGACTTTAACTTCGTTGACATGAATGCATCTTTAAAGAATACATGTTAATTAATTATAAAATTTAAATAGTACACACACCTGAAAAAAGTGCTTCTTTTATAAGTTTCAACAATGTTAAAGTATCTGTAAATCAAAATAAGCTCAGAGTCGGAAAGAGAGCTGGTTTGTTGTTGTTGTCATTATATGTTGCAGTGGCAGTGTCCAGAGGTCATAGGTCAGACAAAAGGCAGCAGCTGACAAGTTAACAGACAGACAGACAGACAGTTAATCCCGAGCTACTGAGAGAGAGGAAGCCAAGAAGGGAAATGGTGAGCAGACACAGAAGTCAAAGCGTTAATGAAATTGAAATCAATAACACACACACACACACACTCACACACACATACACACACACAACACTCATGAAACTAAAGCTCAAAGGAGCTGCTCATCATGTTGAAGCCTTACCGTGCCCATAGCAGTCAGACTTTGTCTGACGTTAAACTTGCCACTTCCTAGACTTCCACTAGGCAAACTGGACAAATTAGAAATTTAGTTTGAAATTTTTGAAAAATTTTACTTCGTTTGCTGCTCAACCACAAATTGAATTTACCAGTAAATTGAGTTTTGAGCAGAGGCTGAAAATCTTTTGAATCGAATGTTTAGCGCCAAAGTTGTATGTCACTGCCACAAAAGTGTTGCAATATGTTGACTTTGAACAGAGGGAGAAAGAGATGGAAAGAGAGAGACAGAGAGAGAGAGCGACGGGCCTTGCCACATGTGTCGACAAGTTTATGTGGTCTAAAAACTTGCAACTTGGGCAACTTTCTTAATTGTCTGATTGAATTGATGATTTAATAACTTCAATTTAATTTTGAGCATATGCGTGTGTGTAAAGTTTGCTAGCTTAAAACTTTGTTTTACTGCGTGGTTTGTGTTAAGTTTCCTAACTGTTAGTGCCAAAAGTCAAAGATTTGTCAATGCAATTATTGAAGTTACTAGAGATCTACACAAGCTCAAAGGACTCTCTGTCTTTGCTCTCCTCTGATGCAATCAAAAAGCAAAATCAATCTTTTTTTTTTCCAGTTTTTTTGTTTTTTGTTGCTTCATCATTTGGTTTGCCTGCAACATGCGGCCGACCATTAATCCAGGCAGATGGTAACAAAAATAAGAGGCGACAACATTGATGTGGACAATGCCACAATGCGATTGCGGTCAGTATTCGACTACGTTTCCGGCTCACAGCGAAACTAAAACACAAAAGCTACCTACCAACTATAGCTCTTACATCGTGTGTGCAGGTCCTTGTTGTCCTGCACTTAACAGCACAAAAAGCCCGACTCACAAAATCCGAAAGAAAAACAGTAAATACACGCAAAGTTCTTTGGCCGGTTGAGTTTTTCTATCGGGATTGCAGCTGGTATTGAGGTCCTGCAGCTGTTGGCTCTTTGCCTGTAAGTTGATCAGATTGTGGCTAGAAACTTGAAAAGCAAAACTTTTGGCAGCTAATTAATTAACTTCTTTTTTCGGCCATATATTTTACAAAAAAATGGGATATACTAGGGATGTAGGGCAAGTGCAACGTATACTCGGAAGTTAAGGAAATTGCATTATTGTTTCGTGGCGCGACTTATTAACACGGCCATAGCCAATGTCAACAAATTGCATTATTCGAGCAATAAAAGCGAGACACACACAGTGTCACAAACACACTCACACACACACTCACACCGCACACACCTGAGAGCACAGCCAACACCCAGAGTGTGTTTAAATGTTATTGAAAGTCCTGCGTTAACTGCAGACATTGTAAATATACATATACATGAGTGAGGCGGACGATGTCCTCGTGGACATCAGGAGAACTTCCAACTCCAACTCCTTCTCCTTCCCCAACTCCAATTGCAACTTCAATGTTGATGTCGATGTCACTTGGCTTCGCACGCTTCAGGTGTTAATGATTTAATTTCGTTTCATGTACAGGTAAATTTCATTACTGTTGACAATGGCACAACAAAGTCACCGAGTGTGTGTGTGTGTGGACTGAGGTGTGCGTGTGTGTATGCGAGTGCATCTGTGTTTAAATGATAAGGTTTAATCGTGTCCAAGCTTCAAGCATAAAAAATTATCGAACTGAAGCAGCAGTTAAATATATTTAAAAAAAAAAACGAAAATCACTGAAAATTGCACTTAATAAAAACTGTTTAAATTAAATATTTATAAACATATCAACAGCGACTTAATTATCATATAAATAAACGACATTGCCATGTTCATCATATTTTGTATTTTATTTATATTAGCTTTCAATTTATTAATAAGTAAACTATTAAGTTTTCATATTCTGTGCCAAAAAAAAAATATTAAATTATTTTATAGGAGAGAGAACAAAAGTCAGTATAGTATCAATTAAAAAAGAATCCATTATATTTAAAAAAATTATTCATTATGAGAAAATATTATTTTTCTTGCAAGTTCGTATTCAAATTACAGCCGTAAATGAAAAATCAAGAGTATCTAGAGTCTTTGGTCCTGTAGGAATTTAATAATACAATTTCAATTGCTGTTTCTGTTTAAATTACACCATTTTCAGGTTTGTTCAAAATTTCGGCTACCTTTTCTACCAAAAACATTTAATATTTTGAGCACATTCTCCTCATATATATTTAATTTAATTTTCAGTATGATTTGACATTAATTACATTAGTTATTTATGAAACTAAATTGAAATAAATAGCATAATTACTATATTAAATTTAAAAATGTAGATTAATCTAAATATACTTTAATTTATAATATTAATTATACAATTAAGGAAGTATTGATAAAATGAACAATTAAACCATTTTACTTCGTAAAGTTTTCTTAAATATATTTATTAAAATCTCAGTTTATTTAAGCACACAAAATTTCTTATTTATTTGAGTAATAGAGTCAAATGTTTCTCAGTCTTTTCTTGGGGCTTTTTCCCGCTGCTCAATTAAATTTGTTTATGGAAATGTGATAAATATCGCGACTGCGGTACAAACAAAGAGTATGCTAAATATGTTACTTAACCAAGGGAATCGTCAACAGCAACAGCAGCAGCAGCAGCAGCAACAACAACAACAACTTCTGATACTGCTGATAAATATTAATGCCGAGCAAAGTGCGCACTGAGCCGCTGCGGGCAAAGGACTTTCCCAAAACTGGGCGAGACCTGTGGGAGTTGAGGCTGAGAAATGGAGATTGGAGAATGGAGAATGGAGAATGTGGAAGGGCAGGGAAGGGAAATGGGAATGGTTCTTCGTTGGCTGCACAATTCAGGCGGCATTAATATTCATTTCCATGGATACAATCACACAGAGCACGCTGGCCACAGGAGGTGATTGCCATAAAGGCAGCATCAGAAGTAGGTGAAGAAACAAGAGCGGGATAAGGGGAAGTTGAACTGACAGTAGCCACACTCATTGTCAGTTGCTTCACAGCAGCAGCAACTCATATTTGTTGTGCCTGTCTGTGTGTGTGTGGGTGTGTGCGTGTCAAAGGAATTGTTGAGCCAGGACGAGCCATTGTGAGTGCTCTTTGACATTCATTTAATTGAGTCGCTCTGTCGTCCAGTTGCCAGTTGCCATTGCCGTTGCCGTTGCCGTTTTTGATTTGCATTTCAAATGAAGCGTACATTCAATTCTTGTTTTGCAAAATTAATTACATTTTATATCAAGCATTTGCCGAATATGGTACTTCGAATTATGCAACAGGCTAGCCAAAAATTTCTACCACAATTGAAATTTGCAGCTCAAAATTTAATAAGCAATGTGATAGGCTGCCAAGAATAGGACTGTGTCCTTCGTTGAATGAGGCCCCTCCAGCAAGGACCTGGCCTTTTAAAGCATTTGATTTTATTATTATTATCGCTTTGGCATAATTCCCAAGAAGCGGCAAGAAGCCAAAAGCTGGCCAAAACGAGCCAAAAGCGGCTGCCAAAACAATTGAGAGACTGCCCTTCAGCTACAGCTTCACACTTTGAGCTGCAGTTTTGGAAGAGAAGAGGGTCAAGAGCGAGGTGTAGAGTTGGCGCCTTGGGTTGCCAACTTACGGCAGTTGAGACAACGGTGTGAAAAATGAAATTATAAGCAAGGCGACACAGTCAGGCTGACAACGGGCCATGGCCAAAAGCACAAAGCCAAGTTAGCCCACATCATCATCATCATCAGCATCATCAGCATCATCATCTTTGTCTTCAGTCGAACGCATGACAGATGACAATACATCTTAGGCGCATTTTAATTTCATGCTTTGCTTAGCTTCAGTTACTGTCTCTTCTCTTTCAGTCTCCTTTCCCCTTTTCTCCTTTCTCCTGTCTTCCTTTGATTGTTGCTGCGTAATGACATTTAATGTCCAAGGCCCATAATTGACTGAGGCGCAGATTCTCAGATGTTTCATGCGCGAATGCACAGCAGTTAAATTTTGGCCCCCAAAATGTCTTTGCTTTGTATCTGTATATCTTCCATGGTGTATCTGTATCTATATATCTGTATCTGTATCTCTTGTTGCCCGGCCATTTATTTTGGCACATAATTCATGACCAAGTGCAACACACAGCTGTGTGGCAAGTTTAATTGTGCGACCACATTATGAGCACGTGGCAAATACACTCGCACACACACAATCACACACACAAAAAGCTGATTTACCTTATGCCAAATGGCACCTTTAATTGCTGTCCTTGAACAGGAAAAGATTTTATGTTGCGTGACTCTTTGCTATATGCATGGTTTTAGCCTCTTTTTATTTTCAGTTAACAGCACTCAGCAGGCGTCATTATTATGGCCTGTGATTGTGTAATACACAAAGTGTATAAATGACAGAAGAGAATCGTATTTCAGTTAACATCAAGAATATTCTATGACGAGGTGAATAAATAATGACGTATGGAATTTTTTTATGTATAAAATAAAATAATACAAGAAAAATAGCACTGAAAGTCCTTGAATGTCATTCGATATTATATTAGGAGTATAAAAACAAATGTCCCTCAGAAGTCCTGACTAAAAAGCACTCTGTTATACTTGTTTTATTATTATTATTATTTTATAGAACATGGACTTCAGTTCAATTAAATAAAATCAATATTTGCTCTAAAATTACAACTAAGTATTACAAATAAATGTAGTTTATAAAAAAACTTAAAATTAATCCAAATGACTCCAGAAAAACCAGTTAAAGAAAACTCATTTAAACTAAAAATAAAAGTCGAGATATTTTTCGATCAATAAATTTAAATTTATCATAGCTAATATCTTTGCATTATCGACAATTAGATCAGATTAGATTAACAGTTTATTTGGTAACTTAAATTATATTTCTCTTTTTCTTTAACGATTGCAAATATTAACTCCAATATCAATAGTAGTGAACATTTCAAGCTTAACAACTTACTGTTTTGATAAATGTAAATTGTTTTCTGATCAAATTGAAATCTGGCCATATCTGTGAATGTTTAATTATGATAACAAGCATACGCAGCGTGTGCAGAGCGCAAACAAAAGCCTTTTGTGTTGTTTCAAAAACATGTGTGCAGTTTATGTATGGTATATCGAATAACAGCATGATTGACTGACTTAACTGACTGGCCTGACTGGCATATGATAGAAGGGAAAATTTGTTGAATTTATTAACTGTCTGAATAGCAAATAAACCACATAAGTGAAAATCGCTTTGAATAAACCAGAATTAATCCAGTTGAAAGCAGCCAGTTACCTGACAGCACTCAAAAGCATCAAGAGCATCAGAAGAAGAGAAGGCAGCCAACTAACGAGTTGGCCAACGAGGCAAGGCACTTTAAAACGCCAAATGCCACGTGATTCCAAGCTGATGCCACGAACATGCGTATCCAACGTGTTGCAGCTAAACAATGAGACGCCACAGGGTAACAGCAACAGCAACAGCAACAGTAACAGCAACAGCAACAATAATGGTGAACCTTTAGGTTGCTGCTAAGCAACACGGTTAAACAAGGAGCAGTAGACCATGCCAAGGATAGAATGATGCATTTGATCTAAAAGCCTGGCAAATGGCAGTGCAAGTTTTGTGAGCCAAGGGAATTGCCAAGGAAATTAATTACAAGTACTGCTACGTGGCAAGCAGACAATGCAACTTCCCTTTTTCCATCTGCATCTTCATCATCATCATCAACATCAACATCAGCAGTAGTTTCCTCTGGATATTGTTGGTTTTGCTATTGTTTGTTTCTTTTTTAAGCGTAAATATTAATTTTCACACCTTTTGACGAACAAACAATTGTTGATGTGCTCTCTCCTGAACATCACCTGCTTTTGTAATCAAATCATGCTGCATTTAAATGCATTTTGAGCTTTAGCAGAAACCACCTGCCTTCTACCAAGAAACCTGTTTGAATTTGGGGTTGTCTGTTGCTTTCACTACGTGTTCATTGCAAAATGATCGCAAACATACAATATTCCTTCTCCTCCTTCTCCTTCGCCGCGGAGAAACAAAGCATGTCCTGGGCAAGGACTGTGTCTCGAACTCGGACTTGGCATAATCTCGCACGTAATTTGTGTGTATGCGACTGAAATGTCCGTTGCACCTGGCGTTGTCCTTTGGCTGGGCTCCCTAACCAGGACCCTAACCTGTCGGTCTGCCTGTCTGTCTGTCTGTCTGTCTGTTGCAAAACTATTGTCTGGCCAAGTTGTTGACAGGCACGTTGACGTCATTGTTTCGTAATTTGTATCCTTAGTTGCGCATTAGAGCTTAGTTATACACTGCCAGGGATTTTTACCCAGCTCTCTTTACATCATATGTGCTCCTCCCTCTCCCTCTCTCTCACTCTCTTTCTCTTCTAGTTTTTCCTCCTTTTCTGTGCCGAGCTGTTAAAGCGTATGTAATGCGATTTTGAATGCAATTTTATAGCTTGAAATGTGGCAACATGACGTATGCGTAATGTGATAATTTAGTGTTGGCTGTAGTAGGCGCATTAATTGTATTTAATTGAGAATCTCTGCTTAACTTAAGCTACTTAGGCTGCCTTTTAATTAAATTTCCGTAACACATTAAGCCTAATTCATTCAGTTTCCTGCCGCGAAAGGACTTTCAACCTTTTTCCACCTAATATGCTAAGCAAACAAATCTGAGCACTTCATTTGGCCAAAATTTCAAACAGCTTACAGCGCATTTGTTGACCCAACAACAACAACAACAACAACAAGTATAAACAAGTACCACAGCAACAACAACAAGAACAACAACAACGAAGTAAGCAAAACAAAAACAAATTTGAAGGACGAAAAACTTAATCGACAACTTTCTTGGCTGATAAAAATTTCGAGTGTCTTCTTTGGCGGGGAAGATTGCCAAATAGAGCCATAAAAGGGACAGCAAAAAAGTGAGATAGAGAGAGAGAAAAAGAGATAGAGAGAGAGAGAGGAAGCTCTTTGGGCTTTGTCATTCAAGATGTCGCTGCAATAAAATTAATGCACAAAGTTTATTTTCTCTGACGACAACAACAAAGTGTTGACGCATTTTTCTCTTTGGCCACGGTAAGAAAACGCAACAACAAGCTTTTAGAATTCATAATGAGCGTCAAGAGTTTTTCTTCTTTTTTTCTTTTTTGAAAAGTCGAAAAAGTATTTGATTTTGAGATGAGGGTTGAATGAGGCGCAAACTTTTCAAATAAAAATTAAAAATTGTCAAGGCGTTAAATTAGGGTCAACATCCACAGGTAATGAAAGTGACAGAACAAAATTGAACTGAAAGTAGAAGCCTCCACTCTGTCTGACTCTAGGCAAATTGAAATTGAATGGTTTGACAGAAGCCAAAAACAACCAAAATGTGTATAATATAAAAAAAGGGTCAACTGTTCGGTGGGCTGCTGCAATTGACAGCTCGAGTTCCAGTTAAGTTTTGTCAATATTTCCGAGATTACCGAGCGTACTTCAACTTGAGCGTAAACAATGTGGGTTTAAAGTTGTGCTCACAGCTGGGAACAAGCTGCAAAACAAGTTGAAAGCAACACAAAGCCGCACAGAGGACATGAAAACTTTCAGTTAACCAAAGAACCGACTTTTCTTTCCCCTTTGCTTTCCTTTCGTTTCGTTCCCCACAGCATATTCACCACATGATTCATAATCTCTACACTAATCTTTTAATCCAGTCGAGTGAATTTTGTACTCGATTGTGAAACAAAGTTACCAAAGGCTCCCGCTTGAGGTGGAGGCAAAAGAGTTAACTCGGCGAATGTTGAAAATAAACATGTATGTGAGATTCCAATATGCCTTTCCCTTCCACCCTCCACCCCTTTGCACCACCCTCCTTTACCATTACATTAAGCGCACAACTTTGATGTCATCTTTGTGCCTAGACCCTCTCTAGACAAAGTTTCCTTTTGGCACTGCAGCTTTTGGTCCCCAGCTGAAACTTTTTTAATAGTAATGGACTTTGCCGAAAAAAACATTTTTTTATTCTCGATTTTTTTTGCATTTTCAATGCTGTTGTTTTTGTTATTTGGTTTGCTGTGTAACTGCCCCCAAATGTTTTACAGTTTAAGCGCATTGGACTCTACTTCGAGCTGTTGCGGCCAGGTGAATCAGCCTGTGTGTGGCAACATCAGCCTTCTCTACATCAAAAAGTTATTTCCGCTACAAATGAACCCACACATGACATCGTTTTTGTTTTTGTTTTTTTTTTGGCATTTTTTTGTATTTTCCCATCGTCGCGTCGGCTTTAGGATCTCAGTCCCTCTATCAATATATGGACTGCATCTGGCACTTAGTTGTGATGGACTGTACAGTGTACACACATACAGTTGGACCAAATAACAGACTGATAGACTGATACACAGATGGACAGATAGACAGACGGAATGCCTGAATGGCTCCCGAGTATAAGCCGCTTAGCTTTTGAGTAACTTTGAGTATGTGAATGACAGACAGACAGACAAACGGACGGAGACAGACACAGTCTGACCACATTTACTTCTTTTTGCATGCTATTTTATTAAATTTGATTTGCTAGTGATTGACTTAACATTATTTATGGCATAATTACTCAATTTAGTGAAGACATACAGTATTTATATTGGAAACTGAATTTTTGATAAGTTGACACTCCTTCGAATTTATAATGAATATAGTGTATTTTGAAATGATTTTACAACATTTTATAGAAAATTTAAATATTAAAATAAGTAATGTAAATGCTTAATATTTTAAAGAAATGTTGATTACAATTTAAATTTTATTCTATATTTTAATATTATTATTCGAGGTCCAAAAGTACATTTTAATTATTTTTTTAAGCAAAGGAATATGTTTAGATCTATCAACCCCTTCATATTCAACAACAATACACTATAAAGATTATAAGATATAAAGACAATAAGATTCATATAAACATTCAAGTTCAAAATCAACATATATTATATTATTATATTATATTAACAATTTGACATCCGAAAAGTTCAACAATAAAATTCGCAATATTAGAATTACCGAGGAGAGTAAAATTAGATATGAAGAACTAGAAATATGTAAAAGCAAATTGATTGATTGATTGATTGACTTAAAATCTAACTGATCGATCGGTGAATTAACTTGTTGACCGACTTACTTAAATATTGACTGACTTTATCGAAGAACTAAATAGACTTTCTGTTTCACCACATTTAATACTTTTCTTTTAATTTCAATTTTTGGGTGGCAAAATATTCCAATATAAAGAAGCAAATTTATTTCTATTCCATCTATATTTTTTGTATATTTCTGCTTTCAATTCGAATTATAAGCTAGGAATTTCGGGCCTAAGAGCAGTTTGCAAACATCTCACTTAAGAGAGTGAGTACCTGTTGTATGGTATTGGCCATCTATGGTGACCATTTCAGGTGGCTCTTAAGCTCACGCGCTTGTGACAGGAGCACTCAAAAGCCAAATGCATTGGAGAGCAGGCTTAACACTCAACAGCAGTAGACAGAGCTCTCGATATAGCTCACACACTAGCTGAATAGGCCTAGACTAGAGTGTGTATGTATGTGTGTGTATGTGTGTGTTGATGTGAGAATCTGTATGTCACTTTTGTGTGTTGAGGATTAGCTGAGAAAATAAATTTGAAGCTGGCATAAGTTGAGTTTTGTCACGCGCACAAAAATCGCATCAAATCGATTTGATTCCCCGAAATTCACAAATGTATTCGAATATTCGCTTTTGACAAATCCGTAGAAATCGAAAAGCTGTCACAGCAGTTTTCAGGAACAGCCTAACGAAAGCGAAATGCGTTTGTTAAACGTATTATGTTTCAATAAAGGTATAAAAAACTTATTTCCTGACATGCAAATCTTTGCCTAGCAATTTTAACACTTGAGCGAATTTGATCCTTTCACAAAAAATAAAATAGAGAGACACAAGATGAAGAACAAGAAAATGAATCCCTTACCCCTTGAAGCAAACATGAAATATGCCGCAATGTTTTGGCCACAAGAATGCTGGTAAATGCCTTTCATGAGATGGCCCGCAACAATTTCCCTTTTCAATTCAATTCCTCAAGTCCTTGGTCCCTAGGTCTCTCACTTCTCAGTCACTTCTCAGTCTCTCAGCATTTCGCAGCATACCTTGAGGCGCCATAAAAGTGTGGACCCAGCCCCAAGGCAAATAAATAAGAAAAACCATTCGCTACATTTCAGCAAATAATCTCATAAAGCATTTTATGCTGTCCAGCTGCTGAATCGCATATGATGTGTGGTCATGCGGGAGACGGACGGACGGACGGACGAACAGACGGACAGACGGACGGCGAAGGGGATTTCTATTGTTTGCTAAGCGATTTGCTTTACTTTGAGCAACCGAGAACTTAACCTCAAACCTTAAACCCAAACTGTAGCCGATGCTAAAGCTGATGCTGATGCTGAAGAAAAGCTGGCAATGGCAGGTCGGTCTCGTTTTTTTCGTTGAAGGCATTAAGTGCGGTTTCGGAACCTTTTGAAGTGGGACACGTGCTGTCATAAATTTTCACAGTCCTATGAGCCGAAAAGTACTGCTTAGCGATGGCTGCCGCATGCCGATAGTTATCGATATGAAAGTGATAAAGAGGAAAATATATTTAATATTTAATAATTATAAAAACAGAATTATGATTAGAATTAAGCAATAGATATCGATGTATAACAGCCAAGCGCGAACTAAAGGGGAAAATGAAGTTAAACTTTAAGTTAATCAAAAAAGGCTAAGGACAAGTTAGTTAGCAGCGCTATAAGCCAAAATAATCTTTTTAAAGTTGGTAAAAGTCTACCTTCTACCGATAGTTATTTACATTTGAGAGCCAACGTGTTGATAATATGCAAAATTAAATATAGTTTTGAAATAATTTGAAGCGGAACCTAGAAAAATCTAGAATTGACAGAGAGGACGGTTTAGAGATGGTACAAGTGAGCCAGAAACCATCCAAAATTCATAGTTTGGATATATGGGGTTAATAGGTACAATACAGTAATAGTCAAGTTAAATTTAAATTTCAAGTGACATATTTAACTAAAGTTAACTTGAAAGGAAATAAAATTAGTCCTGTTTATTGACAATTATCGAAATGCCAAAAGATATAAATATATAAATCTTATCCTTACCTGTAGAATAATGTTAGATTCACATTGCACCAAAGAGCTTGACACAGAGTCTCAGGAATGCGTCGCTCCTTAATCTTAAACATAGTTTAATATGTGTTACTTAAGTACATGCATGTCAATAACCATTATAATTTTAATAATATTTTGGTTGGCCCATTCCACTATTTTTGGGGCAAATTTCAATAGTAACCTAAACTAAAATATCTCTATTCTCAAACCAAATAAATACAAGCAAATTTTTAAAGGTTTAATTGTTGACAACTAGGCTTAAAATCACATTCAAATTTGATGCAGACATTTATGCCTTTAGTACAATGCATTTCTGACTTATCCTTTAGGCCATTGTTAAATTGCCATTATTTATTTAGACTGCAATAGCTGACTATCACCATATGTAATAGGCGCTCAGTCTTAGCCGGGCTAATAAGTTGCTTGACCTTTCCATCGATGTGAGTGAAATACAAAATCAACACGTAAAATTCCAATTAATTTCGCTTAGCTAAATAAATCGTTTCAACGCAAAACACAAACTGATCATAAAACTTAATAACCAAATACACAAACATGCACACAGATACAGATACATATACATATACAGATACAGATACGATAATTGGCCATGTATGCGTGTGTGTAAACAGCTTTTGTGGGGTCTATTTGCTTATCGGTAAATTGCAATTTGTGCTTCCTGCGAGTGCCACAACTTTGTGCTGATTAATAAGAAAGCACCCACAACAACAACAACTATTAGAGACATGATGATTATGATGATGATGACGAAGGGAAGGTATGGGCCCTCTCTATGGAGACATTAGCCAACTGGGTTCAGGCAGCTCACATAGCAAACGCATAAATCCAATTGAAAGTGCTTAGCTTTGATTTTTGTCTAGAGTCTAACTCTGAAATGGAATCTGTTGTGCCTCTAGACTGGCTCGAGTCTCAGTCTCTCTCTCTCTTTTCCACTACTACTATTATATTATATTACTTCCTATTCGTACGGTGCGTACGTGTTAGTTTTTGCGCCGCTTTTTCAACACTTGGACACTTGGCGTCTGGGCAAACTACGTGCCTCAATTCGAGGCAAGTGACGTTATCAGAGCTCTGTCCATATTGATAAATGCTGCTCCCAGCTCTCCTCCTTTGCATTCCTGCTCCTTTTTTCCAGCAACTAGAAACAAATATTTAGTTGTGAAAATCCAAATTAAGTCACGTCGCACCAATCGCGAAGCAGCAGCAGCAGCAGCGGCAGCAGTTGAAAACTCTGGACATGCCTCTTTTGGTGGCAGGGGCAACAATCTTAACCCTATCGAAATGCCATTTCAATGCAAATGCAAAATGGCAAAATTAATGATGTTCATTTCCTGTAGAACTTCGTTTCGCTCCCCCGTCCATCATTTGATACGCCCCAGCTTACAAGAGAATTATGATGCTGAAACAATAGACTTTTATGCCCCCATGCCCCATGCCCCATGTGCCTCTGAATCTACACCACTTGCCTGCCAGCCATTTGCAGCACACGCCGCTTGCAACAAGATTTTCACATTAAGTTACCAGTATCCCCGATCCCCAAACCCCAAACTGATTCCCAATCCCATTTCACTCGCACTCGCATTTTCCACACCCACCTTCCCCTCCCCCTTCGTTAGCCAAACAATTCGCATTGAAAGGCCATTACCATTTTGGTTAGCACCGAGACTAGCTGCAGTTTTTGGTTGGGTTTTTGGGGCTGCCGGCTGCAGCTGCCGGCGTCGTTTCTTTTGTTTGCTACTTGGCAATTTTGTATGCACTTTTAGCCAACTTCCCCCATTTCAACCCCCCCCGCAATTCTCTTCACCACTCCCCCTTATTTCCGCTGTGTTGTTTACATTGTCACAGTTGCCGCTTTCTTTGCATTGCAAGTTGCATTCGCAGTTGGCTTTTATGTTTGCATTTTATGCATCTGACTCCCATTCGGTCTCCTCCCTCGACTCTTCGCTGACAATCAACTACAGTCTTATTCTCTGCCTCAGTCACGGTGTCAGTTCCTTTGCCAATCCCACCTCGATGGCTGCCTGTCTACAAAAACCCATTGGCTGCATGTGCTTAATTGTTTGAGCCGCATTTGAGAACTTTTCGCCAGGCATCTTAAAGTTATCGTTAACGTAACGAAAACATGGATTGCAACGGGTAACTTTGTATAAAAAGTATTGTAATCCCAAGATTACCTTAATACTTTAACTTAATTTTTAAATGAGCACACGTTCACCTGAGAAGTCAGTACCTAAAGATATCTAAAATTATCCAAAAGAAACTAAAATTACTGGTGTGTATTCAATTTAAGTTTATAATAAAAAAAATTTCTGACATAACAAATTAAAAACATTAATCTAAGAGCAAGAGATATCATATTAACTTTAAGGTAAAATTTACTAAATTTTACACCAACTATTTTCTTGCTTTCTAACAAATTAAAATTAGAGTGGGAACACTCTTTTCAAGTATACCAAATGTAAAAAATAATTTATAGTGTATGGAATTTTTAAATTGAAAATTAAATTCCTTTAGGGCCTGCTCTCAAATTAAAAATGAATCTGAAGTGTGTTTATTTTAGAAATCATTTTGAAAAACTTTAAACAAATAAATTTAATTAAAGTTTGCCTTGACAAAGCAAAGGGAGTAGACAATTAATGAGTATGGCCATTAGTGTTGTAGTTGGCAAGTTGCTTGCCCCAATCTGTGTGGCAAGATTGCCGCTAAGATCCCACTCAGTTGGACATCTGATCCGACTGTGGAGTAAAAAGTCAAACAATTTGCTGACAATGTCTTTGGGTGAATTTAAAGAAATTACACTTGACACTTTTCAATTAGTGCGGCAAACTTTATTTTAATTGTGACAGTAACACGCTGGCTGGCGTTGCCACCCAGTGCCAAAAAACCAACAAGTTTTGGCCAAAGTTTTGTGCGGGACACGACGACAACTTGATATATATGTATATATACATATATATGCAACAAAAGCCATGGCCAGATGGAGAGAGAGAGAAGTGAGAAAGTCAAGTCAAAGAGGAAACCCAGTTGTGGGACTTTCAGCCACAAAATGTCAAAAGAAAACTTTGCAAGATTAATTACAATTGAAAACAAATGAATGCAAAAACGATAAGCAGCCAAAAGGATTTTCCCAAAAACCGAGTTGCCAACAAAACCTCGAGCTTTCGACTCCAAAATCCAGAGCCAACTTTGCCAATCAAGATGAAAAGAGTGGCCGAAGGGAATGCTATGGAAATTGCTGGAGAATGGAGTGAGTACTCTGGAGTGTACTAATCAAAAAAAGGGGGTGTTGAAACAAATGTTCACACCTACAAAGCAACAAGGATAACAAGAACAACAGCTGTTTTGTCCAAATTTTCGGGGGGGAACTTGAACTTTTGGCAAAACTAAACTCAAAGTTTACCGAGGTTAGAAAGTCCCGAATGTGGCATAGTCCGAGGCTATTTTATTGCCCAGCGACGTGACTTGTTTAGTTTTTCTTTCCACTGAACGGGGCAGATATTCAGACCAGGGGGTTCAGTTTGGGGCATTAACAATATTCAAGAGCTTGACCAGACGAACCCGAGAACTGCACAAACTGCCTCAAAAGTTGCGGCGCATAAATCATGAAATTAATTAATTTTGACATACATTTTACGCCAAAGTAGGGCCATAAACAATTTTAGTATTTCTTCGCCCGAGATAGTATATACTTTCAGTATTTTTACCCCCTGTCAGAAATTAAAAGTAAAATCCAAAAGAAACTTGTGTGTGTTGTCGACGCTGCTGGCAAACTTTTCAAGTCGAAAATACCCAAAAAAAAAGAAGAAAAATGAAGAAAGAAACGAAGAGGAAAAAAAGTATAAAGTTAAGTTTGAAATATGTGCAAAATTCATTCAGTATTTGAAATATGCGCAAGTTGCATAAGTTGTTCCCGTAGCTGGCAAACGAAAAACTTTAGCCGTGAGTTTAATTTTATTCATGTTGCTAAGTGAGCGACGACGTCAACGAAACTTTTCCCAAAATGCACTCTTTAATTGCATAATTTGAGAGTGAAAAGAGATTTGACTAGTTACACCTGAAAGCTGCACGATATGACTAAAGTTTGTCCCCACTCAAAAGCAATTACACCCGGAAAAGTATAATAGATAAACGATTCTCCTTCTTCTGAGCAGAAGGAGGAAATGTACTTCTGTTAATCAAAGAAATTTATATACTGTTTATTCAGGCATAAGAATGCTTTTACCCATCAAAGAGTTTAACTCTTTTTTCTTTACTTAAATATTTTATGCAATTTTGTTAATTGAAAACTGCCACATCAAAGCGCATCGAACCAAAGATCATAAAGGGGTAACTTTCTTGTATTTTTACATTGATAGCCTAGCAGATACGCTCTATCTGAAATCTGAGATATTTTAAATAACATTACTTTAGCAAAACATTGGAAAGTAATTAACTTAAGATAAATAGAATTATTAACTATACAAATAACTATTAACACTTTTTTACTGCACTTTAACACACCTCATCTCTACGCAAAACCTACAATGGGTATCAAAAAGTATTGAATTGACCACAGAAATATTTGCCAGCATTGCATTGCAACTGTGCAAAAATTTGCAATTGCAATGTAAAATAATTTCTCTAGGAATTTTCGCGTCGTGCCTAAAAGTATGCACTTACAGCACAGTGAGTGTGAGAACTATGCGGCCCAACGATAACAGAAATCTATGGCAAATGGCAAATACTTTTCTTCGAACGATTGCCAAACTACTTAAGCGGATGAGAGAAGGGGCTTCTCTTCTCTTCTGTTGGCCCAAAGGTTTTAACTTGGGTTTATGTCTGGGCTGCTGCTTAAACTTCGACTCCCCTCTCTCTCTCACTCTCTTTGTGTGTGTGTATATGTGTGTGTTTGCCGTGGGGCACTGTGAAAACTTAATCCTTTCAGTGCACAACGGGCCAAGCCCAAAGTCAAACAAACAAACGAAGCGACTGCTGAGAGGAGAAAGAGAACTTGAAACTGGCAACTCCCATCTTAAGCTGCCATAGAACATTTGGTTTGGAGAAAGGAAGGAAGAGACAAGGAGATGGAGGAAGGGACAGGGACTGGCCAAGTATTTAAGCCATTTGCGCTAATGAATGCGGTCGCGCATTTTTAAGCATACTCCACTCTCAACTCTCTCTCTCTCACTCTCTCTCCCTCGCTCTCTTTCTCTGTCTATTGGGGAAAACTTTTTGGCCAGAAAGTTGCCGGTTTTCAACTTATTCGAAACACGTGCAAAATTATGCTTGCAGTTTTGTGGCTTTCGGTTTGTTTTTGTGTTTAGCCGCTGATAATTTTTAGCCAGAATCGTGGAAAATGGTTTGAAAATCACCGCCAGCAGATTTCCCTTTTTGCTGACGTCCCTTAACTCTTCGAGCTGTTTACACATTTTCTCCCTCCCCCAATTTTTGTTTTTGTCTATTTATGTACTTATATTTGATGCAGTGCATATTTAATGGCATTTTCTCAAAACAGATTTTACGCTTAAATCTTTTGTTGCCTCGCAGCTCTGTAAATCACAATGTTCGCCGCAATTAATACGATTAAGGTTCCCTTTCTCCTCCCCACATACATTCTCCTTCTATAGTCATTGACATTCGGCTGTCGAGTGCCAAAAATTCCCTTGAATAATTGCCGAATGGTGTTAATAATAGCCTCGTGGTTCCCACACACACACACACACACAATGTGGTTGAAGTGCTTTTGTTTTATATTCTGAATTATGGTTATGTGCCTGCAATTATCGTGACACTGTTTCTCGAGTTGATGGATCAACGACAGAAGTACAGCGCACAGTGGTTCAAGACATCAATTAGCACATTTTAATGTAGACAAAAGATTTTATAATAATTATGAACTGTATTATAAATTGTATTATAATTCTTATAAATTTTAAAGTTGACTGATCAATGACAAAAGTAGTAAGGTAGGTAAAAATCTATTTAAAGTTTAATAAAATTGTAAAATATACTATCGAGGCATTACTTATTATTATTATTATAACTATGCATAATTAGATTTAATCACATTTAAAATTGTCTGACTTACGACAGGTGGACACAAAATAAATTACTTAAAAGAAATATATAATAAGAATGTGTTTAATTCTGATTTTTTATATATTTTATTAAATTAAAAAAAATGTTTTCTAATTTTTACGATAATTTTCAATCAATTTTATCTTCATCACGAAAATCAAAAAGTCCTCGAGGAATTTTAAATAATACATTTACACCCAACGCGTAAATCAAATATTTATCATTTAAATAAGCACGCAAAAGTAAACAATGTGGTCTGAATGTACTATATGCATCTATATGCATCATAAAAGCAAAGTGCCCCTTAAGAAAGTGTATACAAAACTACTGTACTTAATATTTAAATCAAAAGTTCATTTATCTTTCTAATAAAGCAGGCAAAGGTAAACAATGTGATCTGAATGCGATCAAATATCAAAATATGTATGAGAAATAATCTAAAATATAGATTCTATATTCATCCAGGGGTCACGCCCACATCAACATCCACCCACTCGGGCTGTCAAGCTAATGAGCGTTTAATCCAAATGACAAAATGTCAAGGGAATACTTAAAGAACTCACCTTTCTCGCTACACAAAAAAAGAACACTCAACTTTTGGGGAAATTCAACATCAAAAATATAAGCTAAACATCTGTTTATTTGTTAGAGGGACAGCTGCACCTCGAGAGAGCGGGAGAATGGGTGGGTGGGTGGTAAAAAATCAGAGCGAGAGTGAGAAAGAATATTACTAATTGTGAGAGAAGCAATCTCTGACATCAATTATATAGATACACATGCATACTTTTTTATTTCTCGATAGAAATACGCATTTATCTGTTACTCTCGTGGTTCGTATCTCTCTCATTCTCTTTCTCATTCTCTCCCTTTCTTTCTATCGACTGCATTTGAAGCTGAAAACGTTGACACTTTTTCTGTAGAAAATTGATAACGACAAACGAGGCAAATGCTCAAAATGCAACTACAAAATTATTTGCTAAATTTGTTGCTAATTTCGGGTTTGATTTAAATTATGATAAACATGCAAAGTGTTGTCGTCTTGCCAGACTGAATAGCCCCTACCAATCCTCTACCCCACCGCCCGCCCCAATCCCCCTTCCTGCCACACCTTCATGGAAATGCTGAAGAGCCGAAATAAATTAATTTCTAAATAAATGCGCCAAGACGCCGAACAGCAGCAACAGCAACAACAGCAACATGCAATATTTTTTAATATTATTTATTTATTTATATGCGAGCATTTAATTTATATTTCGGAAAAATGATTTTTCGCAGCGTTTAGGCGTTGGCGTCGACGTCGTCGTCATCATCATCATCATCGTTGCTGTTGTTGTTGATGCTGTTGTTGATGTTGTTGCTCTTGCTGTTGTCGTTGTTGTGATCTGCTCAGTGGCAATGCTTGGGCTCCATGGACAGACGGCTGTCAAGTCGATTGCCTCGGCAGTTCTCACTTGTACGTTGTCAGCGCAGCTCCTGCCGCGTTGAAGAAAAATCTCCGTGCATTTTATTTTGCCGGTTAGCGTCAGTCGCCCACATTCTGCATATATGTACATATATTAAAATCTCTTATATACTATACTCATTTACATATACATATATAAAGTATAAAGTTCTATGTGTGGCCCAGTGCGTTTTTTTGGAAATCATGTCACTTGAAATGCATCGCCAAGCACGCGAAAATCTCAGCTAAAAATCTATTTTGCCCACAACGTGCAACGTGCAACAACAACAGCAACAACTACAACAAGTGTGCTCCATGTATGTGTGTATATTTAGCGGCAACGCAAATTATGGAAAATGATCATAAAAATACACAAAAGTCTGTGCAAGTGCCAAAAAATAAAACAACAAAATCAAATAAAGAAAAGCTGGTGAAAAATTTTAAGTAATGTTCATTTCACAAAGTGACTGCAGTCCAGTGTTTATTTTTATTATTGTTTGTTAATGTCGCGTGTGTGTGCGTGTGTGTGTTTAGTGTGTGTATGTGTTTGTGTGTATATCTGTGTGCGATTGCTTTGTGTCAACTGAAAGATTTGACCTCGCACTTCACCCATCAAGTGAATTAACATAGCAGCTGGCTCAGTAAAAGAGAAAAGGGAGAGCGAGGGAGAGAGAGAGATATAAGTGATCGTCATCGTTAGTGTCGTATATTCCTCCTTTCCACCACCCCCTGCCAAAACACCCCCCTTCGAAGGCAATTTGTCATACAAAAGAAATCATTCAACTTTTGTTGTGCGTGTCGCGAGTCTTGCGGAAGTTTTTCCCCATAATTCTCACATTTTCAATTGCATTGAAGTGAGGCCACTTACTACAACTGAAGCTCATTTGAAGTGCGAATAAAATAATATTTAAACAAACTACAATTGAAGTAATATTTGAGATATGAATGAAGAGTAAAGCAAACACAATTAACAGTTTGGAATAATTCTTGAAGGTAATGCAAATTTAAATATAGATATCAAAACTTAAGAATCTAGTTATTTGAAAACTATTTAATGAATTCCTACAAATATTTTATTAGTTTATTTAAATTAAAAATAAAATTATTCAGATCTTAAACTAATTATTAAATAGTATGTAAAGAATTAACAATTTTTTTGTTAATTTATAGATAATTCTTTGAACTTTATTGTAAAATACTGCTTCCTGCAGCAATAAGAGATTTCCAGTTATATTTATCAAGAATAGTATATATAAATATATATTTATCCAGAAAAGTTATGGTCATTATTCATGTTTTTAGATAGCGGCAACATCTGCGTCGAATTGTTGGTCCAAAATAGTCGACATTGAATTTGAAATTAGCACATGCGGCATTTTTAGAGAAGAGTGTTCCAAAAATAAACCGATGGACATGTTATTAATTAGATTTTGGATATGTTACGCGTGTGCTACAACTGAAAGAAATATGCATGGAAAGAAATCTACAAGAAGAATGAACCGAAATCTACACAAATCTATAGACAGCTACTAGTAGCTAAATGGTCTGCTGATAATGTTTGCCAAGGGGATCATATATAATAGGAAAGAGCTGCCAACATTTAGCTGACAAATCATACAACACAAAAATCAAGAAATCATAAATATAAAACATGCAATACAGGTATAAATAGTATATAGTATACATATACCATTCACATATGTAGTTTGTGTATCTATTAAGCAAACTCTTTGAGTCTTATGTGATGATTATTTGGTTTATGTTCGGCATGATTTAAATTTCATGTTTCGCATTTGATTTTTATGGCGTTAATTTTGTTGACAAGAATTTGGTATACAATTTATGGGGACGATGTTCATAAAAAAAGACTTCCTAGTGCTTTTCCAGGCATCAGCCTTGGACCATAACTCAAATACAAATCAATTAAATTGTTTTTAATGCTGTTTTGTTTCAGTCAGCAAAATCCAATTAAAATGAAAGGAGTACAATACACACAAAAACACACAGAGATAGAGACAGAGACAGAGACGGAGAAAGAGAGAAAGTCAAGAGTCAGGAAACTAAAGCAATTTGTTTGGGTTGAAGCCATGGTTTTTGGTTTTGTCATTACGGTCAATAATTACCGCAAGCATGTCAACCGAAATTATTGCCCAGATAGATTTTCTACTAAGGTAACTATACATATAAATATATATGTGTATATATATCCCCACCTCAGAATCGGACTTGGTTCGTTTGCCACTTTCGGTTTAAGTGTCCGGCCATGTGTTGCAGTAGAAACCGCAGAGCTTCAACTTGAACTCGGACTCGAACACGGGATAGGAATTGGGATTGGGATTGGGAACTCACTCTGCCGGAAATAATTACTCAGCTTGGCTTTCTGTGGGGTCTGTAAGCTTGCCTCCAATAACACTCACAACACCCACAACCACTCACACTCACTCACACACGCACACACACATTTAATTTATATTATTTGTGCTAGCTTTTGTCTGGCATTTGCTTTGCTCTCTTCTCATTCTCAGTCTACTTTTAGTTTGCTGCTCATTTTGTTTACCTGTCCGCCAGTCTGCTTTATTAGTTAGTTGTTGTTGTCTTTTATTCGACTTGTTGTGCGAGTGTGTGTGGTGTGTGTGTCTTGTCTCATTTGTTCATGCGGTTGTTGCTGCCATTCAACCACTAAACTCTGTGTTTTGGCTTTTGTTATATTACAACCACATTTTCGTGGTTTCCACATCTTCGATTTTATATTTAGTTTGATTTCTTATAATATTGATGCAGATGTGTAAGTTGCCTGTTTCCTTTGAGCCAGTTTAAAGTTTCTAGCCTAAACCCTTGAGCTTTACTTTGTAAGGAAACAACAACAAACTTCTTATTGAGAAGAGTTAAGCTAAGCAAACACACAATTCAATATCTCACAAACAGATACAAATTTGTCTATAAAATGTATCTTGAGTCGATTTGTTGTCCTTTTGGCCACTCAAAATGCCAGCTCCAATTCACCTTCTGCCTTCAGCGTATAAATTATTAAATTTTTCGCTTAACTAACACGCTTACCAGACACAACAGACCGTCGGACAAAGCGACAGATAGTGAGTTGGTGAGACAGGTGTATGTATCTCGACTGACCCAACAACTCGCTCACAAACACACAAACACACACACACACACACAGGTAACAATTGCTCAAATCCAATTTAATATTGATCGTTGGCCAGCAAATGAAAAGGACATGAAAAATCGAAACGTAGTCCAACTGGGAATAAATACTACACACTATGCATTCAAAGGGTTACAACTTGCGACGAGTGCAATGAATGGACAACAAACAGATACAGATACAGTTACAAATACACTCGCAGATACAGATACATATGCATTACAATGTCTGCAGAGTGAATGTATTTCTATATCGATACAATTCTTCTATTAGTGCTAATTGCCTTTTATGTATTGTAAGTTTGGTGGATATTGCTATTAAGTTCACAGATTAGATACGCCGATAACAGGTTAGATAAACTGATAACAGGCTCGAGAGTAGTACACTTTGAGATAATCTTATCTTGTATTATCTGTACATGAAAGAGTGTTTCCTAAAAGAGTTGTTATATGAAAAAATAAACTGTTATACAAAAACAATTCGGCAAAAAGATTTATTACATTTTTCTTTACTTTGTTACTTTAAATCACATGAGCTTAGTTTTAAGTTTATTCCCAACCCATGTGATACAACTGCATTACAAATAAATATACCATATTAGTAATAGGTATATTTGTATATTATTTTAAGCAAAGCACAAACTAAACAAATTATAAACAGTAAATGGTAAAACGTTCATATATAATTAGGTGTTCAATTTTCCTTTTTGGTTTTTTTTAATTCACTTTGCCTTTCAATATAATTATCCAATTTCGCGGTGCGTCTAAAAGAGATGGATGGACATTGGCCCCCGGGAGCGATACGTGGATATGTACAAATGTCTGTAAAGTGACACACATTTACCACTAAATAGTCGGACATTATAATTTGATGGCACAATGACAAACAAACGCATTTGCTGAAGCCCCGAAGGCAAAGCAATACTACGATATATGTATATGAAAGTTTATCTATGTATGGTTTATATACTTACATGGCCGGATATATTTAGGTATTAGAGTATTGGTATTTAGAACTTGCTCTAACCCTTGTCTGTTGTGGCCACATTGAACGGCTGTCCGGTCACACGACTCCCCCCGCTTTAATTCCCTCTACCCACTTCCTTTGAGCACTTCAAACTCATCGATACTTTGGGCTACGTGGCATGCTCATTGGTCTCTTTTCCAGACTGCCCCCATATAGACAGCAAGTAGCCTTCGGTCAAACACACACACACACATACACATACATAGAGTGTGTATATAGACTGGAACAATACTGGCCACACACATATTGTGAGCCTTGCATGAGTTTAGTTTATATTTATGAGCATTATAGTGCGGATATATCGAGCGCGATTTACGAGTTACGATTTTTCTACACCAATTGCAGCGGGATTTCAATTTTATTTCTGCTTGTTATTGATAACACAAAAAAATGTTGGCTATAAAAACAATTTGGACACCAAAGTGTGTGAATGTTTACAACAGATTGTCATATAGTTTAAGCTTAACTGGAAATCATTGATTGTCATGTAAGTGTAGTTTCAGTTATTTTATGATTTTTCTCTGAGTCAGCGATTGATAAGCTTACAAGACAGGTTCCAAGTTAACCCATCCGAAGTCAGTTGTCACCAAGATAAAGGCCAAAGAAAACAAAACAATTTTTGACTGGGAACAGGTATTTCCTCAGGCAACAGTAGCTGCTCTGATACTCTCACATTCTCCCGCCTTTCCCGAATTCTCTCTGTGTCTCACAGGAAGATATCGACTCTGATATGAACCTAGGGAAAATATTTACTCAACAACGAGAGAGTGAGAGAGTGTGAGAGAGAGAGAGAGTCAGTATCGTAGTCTACCTGACATTACTGACAACAATCAGCGAGCAATTATGCGATAAGCGCGTCCTTATCAGCAAATAGATAACACACTTTTACACACACACACACACACACACAGTTGCATAGTCAGAGAGTCAGAGTCAAGTCGGCTATCGCTACTACGTAAGTGTACGTAAGTGAGTGGAAATTTGGTTCAGTCAGTGTGTGAAAAATTATGAAATTAATGGGTCGTTCTTATTTATTATTTTTTCGGCTCTGTTAGTTGCCTTTTGCTTAGCTTGACGTGCGGTCGGTTTTCTACCTACGATAAAATACTGAAGTATCCAAAACTCGCGATTGTGTTTTGTATGATTGATGAAATTACCGATTTTGTATCTTTATCTACGTGTCGTATCTGTGTAATGTGTGTATCTATATGATATTGGTATTGATATCGCGTGTGCAAATGACCATATGTTAACTGAAATTCAAAGTTCACTTGACAATTGCGCGGATTAACTGAAAAAACTAAATTGTCTGAGATACATTTGTATCTAGAAGATACTTGTGTGAATTGCGTGAACTCCAGACTAAATGTAAGTACAGATATGTGGAATTTAGGAATAAATAATACAATTTAGAAAGTATATTGTAATAGGACATACAAACTGTTATACTGGAATGAATAAAAATATGATATATTTTCCATATAAATGTACATTATTAGTAAACATAGAAACCTCTTATTATAGATAGTCTTAAAATTTAGAAACTGTTATACAAACTATTATACAAACTATTATAAAAACAGATACTCAAACTGTTATACACATGTCTATATTTTCATTGGTAATGCATATATGTACTTCAAATTAGCGAAAATAATAAGACAACTTAAAATTGCCACCTTGTCTTTCAGCCAAAGAGATAACAGCTGATTAACTGGCTAAACTTACAGTTGCAGGTAGAGTGTCTATTTGCCAATGGATATACGTATATTTATAGGAAGTTACCAAAAAATACAGAAAAAAGTAACTAAACCGCCAACTGAGTTGAAAACAACCTCAATAAAGCAACTATGCAAACGTATAAAGCACTCTCGATAAGATAAGAAAGGGAAACTCGCTCAACAAGTGAATGAAGCACTGACACATGTATGTAGACGACACACTATATATATACGCTATATCGTATATATATTTCTACATACATAGAGAGTTTGGTTTTATATGAAAGTAGTTTAGCGTCATTGAGTGCAATGCACCCCCAATGGTGCATGGGACTGGTGACATGTGATTCTTATTTGGAGTGCAAGTTGTGAGATGTCAACGCCATTGTCACTGTCATACATCAGAGAAAGGAACAGGGAAAGGGAGACTCACGGAAAGAGAGAGAAAGTCAGAGAAATATAGAAAGAGAGAGAGAAATTTGGGTCAGGCTGTAAGCCTAACACTTGCCACACTTGCCTATATTTACATACACACAGTTTGATTATCTCAGTGAATGTTGCAAGGGCAGTTGGCCAAAGAATAAACAGAGAAAAAGAGACAGGGATGTAGTTGGAGAGTGTGAGAAAGAGACGGGTGAGGAGGGTGAGTAAGGCCAAGCATTAGACAAAGGCAACTGTGCAAAATATTGTCACTAAAGTTAATTAAAAAACAGCCAGAGGCACAAAATATTTACACACACACACACAGACACACACATCCTCCTTTCTCTCTCTATCTCTTTCTCTCTTTTGTCCCCTTTGGATCTAACATATCTGCTTTAATAAAAATGCCAGGCAAAAGCTGCTAAACGAGAGAGAGCAAAGGGGAAGGATGGGGAGTCGTCTGCCTGTCAGCGCACGCTGCGTGTGCAAACAAAGGCAAATAAATAGAAAAGAGATACTCAATAATCAATAGATAAATAAAATTACAAGGTGACAGTAGCAGCAGCAGCAGCAACAACAATAATAGCACAGCTGCCTCCTCCGTGGGTGGGCATGGCCTGTTAAAGCTGCAGGAGCAAAGCAACAACAACAAAAACCAGGCGACGTTAACTGCTCATAATGCAGCAACAATAACCCACAACAGTTCAAAACCGAAGCTAAAATACTCTTATCACCTATATTATCCATCAATTTCGTAACACAGATCGAAACCTTTCCAATTAGTGCAATTAATAAATGCCAAAGATAAGATTAAAGTAATAATGGTTGATCATAAATAAATCCATTAAAGCTTAAAACAATTGCGATAAATTATAACACTACACACTATTGTTTGTATGTAACCATGCTGACTATAATATTGTAGTATAATCGTCAAATAAATAAAAGTGTATTTAATAAAAATTAGGTAGAATAAAAATTATAAATTTACAAAAGAACAAATAAAGTATCCGTTTTAAAAGGTATATTTTTATTGCACTAAATATTTTAATTCCCTATAAATAATTTCTACAAATGTTACAAGCCACATGAGTTAGTTGGAGTACCTATTTCATTCCCTATAACCCGCCAACGACAACAAGAATAACAAAAGTGAATGGCGTCGATGTTGTCGTCGACATCATTTGATGGCGCTGGATAAGCGCGTGGCAACGTGGCAGGAGCATGCCGCTGGCAAACCGAAGCTGGCAGGCCAACAGCAACAACAACAACAACAACACCAAAAGCAACAACAGCAACAACAGCAACAATAACGACATCGAGAGAATCTTTTATTGGTGGGGTGCAACAAGCGTTGCTCGACACGTCGCCAGTTGCCAGCGTCTGGCCAAGTGAAGCAGACGCCAAAAATACCAAAAACAAAATAAAAATAATACAGAAAAAGTGTAAAATGAAAATAGAAAAGCGCGAAAAATATGCAAGCATTGCAATTTATTAAAAAATAATAGAAAAGCAAGAGAATTTCCCAGCGGTAATCCAAGTAAAGCGAGTGCTTTAAGTTTAAAGTGAAGGTAAATGTGAATGCGAATGTGAACGTTGCGCATACGACATGTGAGACAAGTCAAAACATAACATCATAAGGGTAATCGCAAACACTCTAAGCAGTCGGACAAATGTCTGTATGTGCAGTGTGTATCTGTGTGTATGTATCCATGTGGGTGTATGAGTAAAGCGCGTTAATTAAGGCGCCCATGCCTGTGGCCAGTCAAGTGCGACAACAAATAATTTGATTTCAATTTAACTAATTAGCTAGGGCCTTCAACATTTTGCGACCAGCTGAGTACGCTCAGTAACTCTGTTTGGCGCTAGCTTCAAGCATGTAAACTCATCATACAAACACACACCCATACTATATAGACAGACAGACAGATGGACAGACATATGCTTGTGTGTTAACGCTTTATCAAAGTCGAGCACTTGAATGCAGACAGTCAAGTGGGCCTGTACTGTGGTCAGTCTGTCAATATGCGTCCATTCAAAATGCGCTTAGCTATTCAGTTAGATACCCTTCTGTGTCGGTGTGTAGAGGGGTAACATTTCAATGGGGGATTTCGGGGACTGGTAGCCATTTTGGTTGTGGTTTGTGCCACAAAATTAAAATACCACTCTTCAGTAATCATTTTGTTTAGCTTTCTACTGTGGTTGGCAAAGTTTTTATGTTTAAATTTGAATTATTTAATTAAGTACTTATATAGATTTAATTAATATAATATGTTGCGCACTTGATAACATTACTTTTTTTGCGCTAATAGAAAGTGTCTTTGATTGGCTAACAATTCAATTTTAATTAAATGCTTTCGAGCTATAAACTTGAACAAAATACAACCAAAAAAATATTTAAATCAGCATTAATTCAATTTAAAATAATTATATTATATTCAAATAATATAACTGAAATTAATTAGTAAATTAAGTAATTCAATGAACAACTTAATCAGATATCAAAATATTTAGTAGTTTTTTTTCACAACTAAATTTAATGCCGATTTTAACACTTGTTTCAATTCGTTTAATTTATAAAGAATTGTTTTTCTTATGATTATTTAATTACAGCTGCAACTGAAGCTAAACATCCCGCGCTCAGTGTAAGTGCAAAGTGCCGCTGAAATCGCTAAAAAAAAAAGAAGGGAAAACAAACTAATAGTGAAAGATAAAACTGTGATAAGCAAACGAGCTAAAGCAAACGCGTAGAACAGCAATTAAAAGCACAGATAATATACAATTTTAATAAAAGTAAAGTCTGTAGCAAATTAAAAAGCAAGCGTCACCAAATGCAACAGCAACAGCAACGGCAACAGGAACGACAACAGCAGCAACAGTTTCAGTAGCCGCAGCAGCACTAAAAGTAATTAGCGACAGCAATAACAAGGAACAGAAAGAGAGAGAGCGATAGAGAAAGGGAGCGAGTGCAATAATAATAAAAGGGGAAATAAAATAAATGATGTTGCAATCTTTGAAACTGCGCACGGATAAACTAAGCGACATTCCAGCAACAACAACAACAACAGCAACAACAGTAACAACAGTCACAGAAGCAGCAACCGAGGAAACTGACAAAGCACCAACAACATTAACAACAACAGCAGAAGCAACAGCAACACTAATAGATACAACATCAACAATAACAACAGCAGCAACAACAACAATGCTAACAACAGCACCTGTTGCCCATGTCGCTAATGGTATGGCCAATGGCAGCAGCAGTCTTTATAACGGCAGCGGCAGCAGCACTAACAATTTAAATAACAATAACAACTTGCAACAACAACAGCAGCAACAGCAGCAGCAACTACAGCTACAACAACAGCAAACAGGAAACTATTTAGAAAATCTAACGCCCGCAACGGGCGCCATTGCAACGACAACAACTTTTACAGGTGCTGCTAAAAGTTTTCATCCGTATTTGCGGCCCAACAACAACAACATATCTGCCGTGGCAACAGTACCAACACCCGTCGCAGCGGCAATGACCAAAACTGCTGGCGGCGGCGGCGTTGGCGTCGGCGTCGGCGTCGGCATGTCGACAACATTGTTTGAAACACTTTTGCTAAACCAAATAAATTCCAATGCAACTACAGCTGCCTCGGTTGTGCCTGTTGTTGCCGCTATGCCAACACCAACAACAGCAATAGCAACAGCATCAGCAGCAGCAGCACCAGCAACAACAGCAGCAGAGCCAGAACCAACAACAGCAACAACAACAGAAATTGCAACTGCAACAGCAGCGGCAGCAGCAGCAACCACAGCAGCTGCGACGACGTTGACGCTGTTAAATTCCAGCATTAATTCCAGAACTTCATTAGCCGACCAAAGTGTTGCTGGCACCCCAAATTGGTGAGTATTATAGCCATGCCCTTCTCACTCAACACTGTGGTTTGCATTTTTATTTGTGTTTGTGTTGTTAGCATCAGCTAATGACTGAAAATTGCATTCCAACGATTTGTTATTATGGAAAATGAGCAGGAAAACTTAATAAGCCCTCAAAAGTAGGCAAGGAAATAAACCAATAAAATACCATTCGCTTCCTATTATTCCTATTATTATGAAATATATTCTGTCTTGGAGTCTGAGGAAATTTATTTTATCTGTTTTCATTCTTGATTTTTTGAAACAAAAAAAATAATATTAATTTGTTTAATCTAGAGAAGAGTAAGCTCTTAATCAACTCTTAATCAATCTTCGAAAATGATTCTGCGTAATTCGATTTATTTATTAATTCTGTGTATATAAAAAGCTGATTTTAATTAGTTTTTGGCATTTTGGTGATATATTTGAAAAAGAAATCTTTTTTTTAATAAAGAACACTTTTTTTAAGTCATTTTTCTTTCTATTATATGTCAAATTTCCCACCGTAATGAATAATTCATTTACATTCCATTTATACATTTCAATTTCCTTTATAGAAATCAATTTTCTAGCTATATTTCATATTATTCCCCATAGCCTTCACTTTACATTTGTCAAGTTCCTCTGCCCGGAAATTATAAAAAAAAAAACGTGAACAATAAAAACATGACTAAAAGAGAAAATTTTTAACAAATAAATGTCCGTTTAGTTGCTAGAGGCAAGTGTCCGAGCCAATCGATTCAATTAAAATAAGTGACAATGTGCTGAAGTGAAGACTGTGTTTGCGGCAAGCTAACTAATGATAATTGGCATTGCATTAAGGTCATTAATTGGCCATGGCTTGAGAGAGATGGTTGAAAGATGGTTGATGGGCACTTTAACAATTTCAAAGTTATTAAAAATATATAATGCTAATGATCATTGACAGCCATTGTTAATTATCACATTAAACTATCTTCTGTTAATGATGACATCAACAAATATTGAACTAAAGCAACGTTATCCATAACTTAAGTGAGTGCTCTATCTCTGTCTTACTCCCAATCTGTCTGTCCTTTGTCCTTTCTTAATTTCCCCTCCACTCTTGTCGCAATTCCCCGCCGAGTGTTGTGCTGCCATTAAATAATAAAGCAAGAATATTAAATTTATGTTGGGTCATTTTTATGCGCCTCGACACAGGCCACACAGCCTGCCACTCTATGCTCCCTTGCTCTCTCTCCTCTTCTCTTTCATTCTCACTGCCAATCTCACTGTGCTTCTCTGTCAGTGGCGTCCTCTATCTTTTGCTGGACTGTTTGTTTTTGTTGTGACAGGCGCGACATAACAAACTGCCATCATAAATTAAGTGCCACGTCACGGCTTTGTCGACATTGCTGACTGGTTGACTGGCCTGCTAGGCGTAGAGGCAGACGAGTGGGCGTGGCTGTCGCTGATGCCTGTAGCCTGTATCCTGTAGCCTGCTGCCTGCTGCCTGTGTTGAGTTGTCCATTGAGTGCGAGTCTGTTACTCAGTCGGAGCCTGAGTTAAATATCATCGCATGTTCAATGCTCGCAGCATAAAACACTTTAGTAGAAACCTTCAAATCGGTTGCCAACAATCCAACACCTGCCGACAACAACAACAACAGCGAGTGGGAAAAGCCAGGGAAAATCCCACTGGGCGACCCACCGCAGGCAATTTTCTCATTAAGCTCAGGCGCATTTAAATGAAACTGAATTAGTAATGCGAATAAAGCCAACAGGAGGCGACGGCACCTCAGCAACTGTTGCCGTTACAAGTAGTTGCCGCTGCTGCCGTGCAGCCGTGCTGCTTTCCCGAAGGGCATCCTTCGTCTTCATCTCTTGATGGATTCCCCAGAGTCACTCAGTGACTTTGAAAGCGAAATAATTGCCTGCGGGAGCGATGGCAACACAACACACCTGTCGCACACCTCGCTAACAATTTTATATTTGTATTTAAAGCGTGCGCACCAAAAATGTGGGCAACATCCAAGTGAAAGTCGCAATGTTGATTTATGCCTGCCAGGCTGATTTGATTCCCTCGCTAAAATGGGCCTATTGGCCTCAGACCTACTTTACATTTGACTTCTAGGCAATATTTATCATCCAGACACTAGATTTCTTTAGCGCAATGTCTCTAATAGATTAAGTTCGTTTTGTCATTTGCCACAGTTCCCTGCGGGATGACACTGCTGTCATTTTATATTAGCTTGAAAAAAGAAGCGGATATATATAGATAAAGCCAGGATAGTGGAAAGTAACAGAGACAGAGAGAGGGAGGAAGAGCGTGTCATTTAAATTCGCTGCCAGCTCATAAATGCTGTCTCTTTGCGCAGGATGTGAGAGTGAAAAATTAAACAAGATAGCATCAAGACAAGGTAATTTCCGGCGTAGCTTAATTTAAATGCTTCATGTTGTAGAACGATAATCAGATACTCTACGCAGGCAATAAATTAAGCTAATCATATGCTTTAAACATCTGCCAAATGCCTAAACTGCCAGCAACTTTAACTGTATAAAAATGCAACGTTTACGAGTAGCTTTTAAAAGAATTAAATACAGCTAAAATTGACTAAATTGCCTAGAGCTTAAAAAGCTGTAAATTATGTATGTATTCAATTGTTTTAAGTCTTTTAAAAATAATAGAAAAAAGGTAAACCAAAGTAGCTTAACATTAAAAGCGTTTCCTTATCTACTTACTACTTATAACTTTATCATCATTTTAAAAAGTATCTTAATTTCATTGCCTTAAAGTTGAGTATATTCTATACAACTGTAAACGTAAAGCATCATAAAACCAATTTTAATTTATAATTATCTCAATATGATTCACATTTCTATCAAGTGCTTTACAAATTTGCTAATGGGAGTTGTTACCATGTTAAAATACTCCAACGCATTTGACGAGTTCCAGAGAAGGAAAGAATAAACCAAAACTGGAACCAATTAGATTTCCAAATTTATTGCCACAACTGCTTGACAACTTCAACTTATTGAAAATCAGCTTGAGTTTTGTTGTGGCAATTTCAAGTCCCATTGTAATTGTTGTTGTTGTTGTTCTGGTTGGCAAGCAATTTGACATCAACCAAAAGTCAATTTCGTATGCCATCAACAACACCCAATAAACCCCAAATATACACACACTCAATGGGAGGGAGAGAAACACAACAAACTTTCTGTGAAGTGAAGTATCAAAGTGACCCCAAAATAGACCATTGAATGCATTGCCAGTTACTATTGGCACCTCCTCCTTGTCCTTCTTTCTCTTTCTTCCTACCACACTCACACAAACACAAACACACACACCAACTCACTCTCTGGTCAGCCACAGAACAAAGTAAAAACGTTTACAACTTTTTAGATTAGATTAGTTTGCTAATAACAATTAGTATTTGTATTTTATGCAGTGCTCAACTTGTGTTTACTCCCTTTCCCTCTGTTCATCTCTCTCTCTCTCTCTCATCCCATCCACACATTTTGTTGTCCTTGTTGTTTTTTATTGTCATTAGCAAATGAAGTTGCGCACAATCTCTGGATAACAATACGTTGACCATAAAAGTTCAATGGAATTGCCGAAAAAGTTTCTTGTTGCTAACAACGACTTTTCGATAGATTCATCCATCTATTTTTCTATCTAATTTGTAATGACTTTATTTTATTTTGCAGCGATTCAAGTGTTGCTGGTGAACAGATGTTGGCCAGTGAGACCAACAAATGCGAGACAGAGCCAACAAATGCCATGGATACGTCCGAGTCGGAGTTGGCCAAGGATCAACCCGATGCGGACAATATTAAAATGTTTGTTGGACAAATACCCAAGACATGGGATGAGGCAAAGTTACGACGGTTGTTCGAACAGTTTGGACGTGTTCATACATTGAATGTGCTGCGCGATAAGGTCACATCGATTAGCCGAGGTGAGTGCCGTGCATACAAATGTTGGGATTAATCAGTTCAGGTCAGGTCAGGTCAGGTCGGGTCAGAGGGCGAGTCTCAATGAATTTTTACAATACTCATCAATTTGAGGCAACACCCTTTTTAGCCCCAAGTCCTAATGCTCTGTTGTGAACATCAACATCAAGTAATATGATTATGGCCAACACATCAGCATTAAACCTTGCTCCCAGGTGTTGACTTCAGCTTAACTTCTTCTCTTTTCTTCACTTTTTTTTGTGCTCAACTCACCAGGTAATTGGCCATAATTGCCACACACACCTACACACACACACATAGAAACTTATGTGTGTGATGGAAGTGGTTAATTCTGTACTATATTAGAATAATATACGCATTTGCTTGCAAACTTTTATGAAAGGTTGAAATTGTGCAAGTATTATGCATATTTATGGTCATGCGTGATGTTGAGGCTGCCAATGATCGGATATACATACCACTTACATACACATATGATTATGAAACTTATGAGCAGATTAGGCTTATAACACAACAACAGAGGTGTGGCATATGGGCAGTCAGAGTCATATTAACGTATGAGTTACTGCACCTAAAAGGATTACCCTTAATGTCGAGGGCTGAAGGGAGTGGAGCTAAAATAGACTCATAAATATGTGGGTTGGAGTTAATAAAGAAAATACATAGAAGAATTTATCAAATACAATAAATTCAAAATAAATGTTGTTCACTTAGGCATATAAAATATGATATGTTAACGACTTTTATCGATAGGTTTCAAATTAATATAGATATGTATGCATTTAGATCGATATTTCGATATAACATCAACAATCTTTATTTTTTATTCGATACTGAATAGGAATAGGAAAGAGTCTCTTTCGCCACTCAAGATTCATTTAGGTAAATCGATTAACGTAAATTATCGATAGGTTCAAATAGCAATCGAAATGTAACCCGATAGTGCTCCTACGATCTTCACCAAATGTTTCGTCCGATCAATCATATTCTAGCACATAAATGCCTTTTATCTAACTAAGTATATTTATCCACCCCATTATGTCCTT
Source organism: Drosophila putrida (assembly GCA_037043535.1). Classification (NCBI taxonomy): domain Eukaryota; kingdom Metazoa; phylum Arthropoda; class Insecta; order Diptera; family Drosophilidae; genus Drosophila; species Drosophila putrida. The sequence goes on from JBAMBI010000465.1 coordinate 1,271,778, forward strand.
TATCATAGTCTTTTGCATGGCTTGCCTGACGCCCTCGTCTCTTGTCCAAATACATTTACAAGCAACCCAACAAAAAAAAAGCCTATTGCATGCCAAACTTAACTCGTATTTAGATCAACTTGTCCCCCCAATGCATGATAAGAAACAGTTATTGAAATGCATAACTTGTAATGGTCCCAAAATCAATTGTTTTAAGATAAGTGCTTGTCGATGCGAATTATCGATAAATCGTAAATAAACGTCCTTGTACCATACGTTTGTGCATTTGTCTATCGATCGTAAATTGTTAAGACTTTTACCTCTCTTAGCTATATACATTTTGTATCGATTTTTGAATCGATTGTTTCGTTCTGTTTCGTTAACAGGGTGCTGTTTTGTCACCTACTATACGCGCAAGGCGGCTCTGAGGGCCCAGGATGCGCTGCACAACATTAAAACCTTGGATGGGGTAAGTAGTATTCTTCCATATCTATTTAATTTATCGATATGTATATGTATCTCTATAGATATGTATCTGTATGTAGCATTTGATGTAGCGGTTTGAGTTGCTCGTTCTATTTGTTCTGTATGTATGTATGTTTATGTATGTGTAACGTATTTGTATGTATGTATGTATGTATGTGTGCGTTATTTCCTCTTCTCTTTTTGTAGTTCACCTCCATGACAATTTTCTCTGCTTTTTTAATAATGCAACTTGAGAAAGCCAACCGCTTGCGCCTTCAATCGATCGATCCCAATGACATAGTTTTCATACCTTCAATTTCTAGCAATATATGTACACACATACACATATGGTGTGTGTAATGTGATGGGGTCGGGGGCGTGGCTAGGGCTATTGCTTTGTTGTTGTATGGCCAACACAAATGTAATCATCAGTCAATTAGTGGATTCAATTATTGAGGACAATCTCATTGTTAACGTATTAAATGAAGCGTTCAACGCACAAGCAAACACTGTAAAAGGGACTCCATATCAACTTGCTCCTTTCCCCATCCCCTCTCTCTCTCTCTTTTGGTCATACACCCCCTGCTTCATTTACATATTCAAATTGTTAATGGAAAATCCATATAGAGCTAGGCACATTGGCTAACACTAAAGCATAGACTGAAACTGAATTTTCGGGGTAACAGGCAAATGACGCCACGTGTGTAATTGTCAAAATAATGACCAATGTTCGCTTCTATATACGATATATATATGTGAATGTATGTGCAATACACAAGCAGCTTTGTTTGTATAAGTAAGTGCCTCAGCTAGTGTGTGGGCATGTCTGATCCTTTAATGCATTTGGCAGCCAACCTGAACAGCCATCAAACCCACATACTCGACCTAGTAGACTTCGACCTCGTCGTTGTCCTCTGTGCAAGAGCTACTTAATTTACCTGAAATAATCGATAGGTAAACAGACGTTAAAACGTCGACATTTTCACACACACACACACACACACACATGTACACTTGTACAGGGGTGTATGTATGTGAACAACTTGTCAACGGCTACAATAAATATTTTGTTTTGAAGTGACCATTTCCCTATATATAGATAACAGCCATTACGTATACGTAAGCTACTCTGTGTGCCCGTGTGTGTGTATGTGTGTGTGTGTGTGTGTGTGGGTTAAGTGGCCTGACAGCTTTTTGGTCAGCTCTATAGTAGTATTTTTTTATGCCATGTAATGTGGCACGTGTGAAACGAAGCAGTTGTGACGCACACAAAATGTGACTACACTGAGAAATGTGTTCAAATATTTAAAGATTTTCCGACAGTGCCTAAAAGTATGCAACACTTATCGAGCTGACTGAATAAATGTTTAATGGGAGAGAAAAGAAAAGAGAGCGGAAATAAAATGATTGAATTCAGTAAAGCAAAACTTAAAAATAAATATTAAAAATACTATTTTTCATTCTTTGAATTTTTCTTTCTTTGAATTTTTTATTTGTTTTAATTAAATTTGTAGAATATATTATATTATTTTATTTTATTTTTCAATTTAAAACAATTTCTATTATCTATCTATTTATCTATTTTAATGGCATTATATTAGAGATCCGTAATTTTTATATTTTTTCTTTCCAAACTTTTTTTAAAATTTCAAAATTCTGCCAGTGCTTTTACTACGACAATTATCAAATTTAAAGCGCACTTTCTAAAATAAGCAACAATATTTTCTTAGCCAATTGACGATTGTTCCGCAACAAATATATGTAAATGTGAAATGGGCGAGGAGATTTCGACAATAAATTGTGAAAATAATGGAAAAAAGAAGAAGCCTAAAAACAATTTGAATGACAATCGTATTATAGTCCAAATGCCATTTGAGTGAAAAGGGTAACAATTTGAGGCTAGATGGGGGCTACATTTTGATAGAAGACAGCTGAAAGGATACAGGAAAAAGTACAACAACATGAAGGAGAGTGGGAGCATATTGGACAGGCCACTTAACTCATTCAACTGTCAATTTTGAATAATAGAGCAGCAAAATGACGCAACAATGACGGGTGAGTGGGTGAGTGAGTGACTGAGAGTGGCTTTCGACTAAGGCATTGACATTTTCTCGTAATTTGTGCAAAACCTTTTTGACCAATGGGACTCAACTCAGGTCTGGAGATAGGCCGGAAAGGTCTGGAGTCCGATTTACGAGTCCTTGTCAGGTTGCTGAGCATTTTCATTTCATTTGGAATTTCAGCACATCAGTCAGTCAGCGAGGCAACCACTCATTCATTCATTCATTCATTTATTCATTCAGTCATTCACTTAGTGCACTTTTCTATCGTCCCAACCATTTTTTTTTTCTAAAGCGTTCTCTTTTCAAGAGTCCTTGCCAAACTCCCAGCAATTGCTGCATTTCTAATATCTTTGTAAGTATTATTATTATCATTTCCTATGCTCTGATGTCCCAGGAGAGGGAGGCACTCTTAACTGAATGAAAAGTTAATTGAAATCAAAGTAATGGCAACCTGTTGGCAAGTTCTGTCAGCAGGCAGCAGGCAGCAGACAGAGTCATTCCACTTGCTGTCAGGACAGCATCAGCAACAGCCTTATCAGTTTGCTCAATGAATGTGAAATAAATTAAAATTGTTAAAAGCAGCGCCTTCAATTGCAAGTGCTAATGGCCACGTTAATGAAATGGCCGCTTGATTTTCCCCACTGCCTCTGTTTCCGATTGCTGACCGTCCCATCAGACCCCGAAGCCATTTCATTAGTTTTATGAACATTTGTTAGCCTTTGCCTTTTGTAACTGTATTCTGGGCGGCACTCGAACTTGTTGCATTAGTCGAAATCAAACTAATGAAATCTCCAAAAGGGAAAAAAGTCCTACAAAAGAATTCCTAGGAGGCAAAGGAGAAAACTAGACACACACACATGCATGTCCTTTGGCTGAATCTGAGCCTCAATTGCAATTCAACAGCTGCCGTCTGCCTTGGCAACTATTAAAAACAGACAGGACATAGTTCTAGCTACTACTCTTTGCTCTTGTCCCTACTCGAACACAATCTGATTCACTTTTTTATCTTTTTTACCTTTTGCAGATGCATCATCCCATTCAAATGAAGCCGGCAGATAGTGAGAACAGAAATGGTAAGTTGAACTACCAAAAAAGTAAAAAGTAACGACATTATTGCCTCCGTTTATACTCGGCACCCAAGGTGTACAGGAGAAATATAATTTTGTGGCAATGTATGCAACAATCAGAAGAAATTGTATTTATTTTTTTATTTTTCTGTTAAATTCACTTTTTTTTATTATTTATTTTTACCCAATCAATCAAACAACTAAACATACGGATATTAAGTATGTCTCTGTCGAGCTCGTTATTCTATAGCTTTTTTGCTTCTATACCCTTCCAAAAGGTATTATAACTTTGTCAAGAAATGTGTAACGAATTATACTATTAAAAATTTAAAAACATTTTTGTATTTTCTAATGAGTTAATGAGTTTAATGTTGAATACAGATTTCAGAAAGAGTATGGAATCTTTGGTGTGCCAACCTTTAGGTATTTTTATTTTTTGCTATTTTTCTTGTCTGGCTGATTGCTAAGACTTTTTCTAGTTTTTCAGTTTTTCTAGTTTTTTCAATTTTTCTACTTTTCTGCTTTTACCTTGTGGGCTTAATCACAACGTGTATCGGAGACATGAATGAATAATGCTCCATTGGGAAGGCACAATATGGCAAAGGGGGCGGAATGATTGAAGGGAGGGGAGACAGGAGGCGTGTCATTTGTAGTTGGTATTAGTTGGATTTTGCGGAGGCCCACTAAATCGATTAGACTTGTCTCTGTCTCTCTTGCGTTTGCAGCCTAAAGCCCTTTTTGATACGCTCTGGATAAATGCAATTTCAATAAAAGCAAAAGTCTATCTAGCTCTCGCTCACACACTTACTATCTATCTCTCTTTGGCAACACACATGCGGGCAAATAAAACTGCAATAAATTGTAGAGTAACCATCCTCCAACTCCTCTCTCTCTCCCTCTATCCTTCGTTGTATCGCGCTGTCAACAGTAACTAAAAAGGCAAACACTGAAATAGCAAAGCCAAAGCCACTGAACAACGACAACAACTGGCAAATAGGTGGCAACTCTGGTTATCCAAGCCAACAAGCTTTGCGTTCTACGAACTGCGAACTGCGCACGGAATTCCAAAATGAAAATCGTTATTGAGCCTTTTTACCATTTTGGCCATGGCCCTCAACACACAGATGCAACTGCGACGCCACGCTTCCGTTTCCGCTACATACATATGCACATATGTATGAGCATACGTATGAGTTTGTGTCTGCCTTTTGGTTATGAGTTTGGTATTTCCTCTGATATTTTTTCAGCACTTCTTCTACGAAACGGAAATGTTAGAGGAATCGTTATCGTGTCCTTGTTATCGTTCTTTCTACTCCTTTTTAGTCCTTCTGTATATTGTGTTTATAATTGCTTTCCTGTGAGTCGATAATTCTGCATATGTTATCGGTTCAATTGTATCTTTTGTCAATATCTTTTGTTGAAGTTTGATTTAACTCAAAGTCAACTGATTGCATATTTCCCTCTTTGCTTTTTAGACCGCTTTCCTCATTCCCATCACACTTTATACATATATTTGTCGGTATCTTTAGCGAAAATTTTAAAAAAAGCACTCAAATAATTTGTGCGTCAAAATAAACACGTGACAAAAATAAATCACAATTATAACAAGTCCGAAATAGCTGATAAAAGAATATTCAACTTGAAAATACCCTGGGGAAATCAAGCTATTTCTATCTGCTCTTCAGCATTATGTATTTGAGATCCGTCATTTGCAATTTCAACCAACCCTTCTTGTACACTTTATGTCTACAGGGTATTCGTATACGTAACGAAAAATTTTATACTTAATTAAAAAAATAATAGATATTGTCTCGGAGCATCTATTGTTGCCTCATTTATTTTGATGCATTTGTTGTGGGCGCCTTAAACAAATAATATTTATAAATAAATATTTAAAAATACGATAATATAAATGTTCATTGTTAAATTAAGCAACGTGCTATGAATGACTTTTGCAGCACAATTCATTGTCGAATGCTCGGAAAAGGATATAAATTATGTTCGGGGTGCCAAATGATTAATTATAACAAGGCATAGAGAGAAAAGAGTCATTAAACAATAAGATAAATAAAGTGTGTATAGTAATAAATAAGTTTTGTGAATAATGTGAGTATTTAATATCACAACCAAAAAAATAATTGTTCTAGTTATCTATATAATATTGTCTTGAAATATCTCAATTTAAAATTGCAAGAAAATTGACTTATTCAAATATTATTGAATTGGGATGTCTAGATATTAAAATGGATTATTTAACTATTATTTTACTGAAAATTTCTTGAAGAAGAATGATTGGAGAGAAATTTTAAAGAAGTTCAAGTGTAAAAAACAATATATTTTGTACTTAATTAACTAGAAATGGGTAATACCACTATTATTTAGCGCATATTTCGTCGTTTTCAAATGCCACACAAAATGTCGTATATGCAACAAGTGCAAATGTTGCCTCAATGTTTTAGCTTTTCCTTCAGTCCCTCCTCATCTATCCCTTCCCGCCCCTGGCCAAGCCCCTTTTCATTTTGCCTGTGCGTGTTTGGCAAAATGTTTTGGCGACACTTGACAAAATGCCAGAAATTCTAAACACTTTTAGCTGTGTTGTCGTTGTTCGCCTTTCGGCTGCCCTTTTTCATGTGTCTCCTCCTACTTTAAATTTTTCCTCAAATATGCTTCCCTCTCTCTTTCTATCTTCCTTCCCTCTCACAATCTATCTCTGTCTAGATAGCTGCAGAAATCATGGCAAATTAATTATTTGATGCAGCAGCCACAAGAGCAGCGTGTAAATTTACGCACATTTATTTATGCCGTTTGAGTTTGTAATTAATGAGTTTATTAATTCGCAAATTGTCAGGCGCTGACAGAGGCAAAGTAATTCCATGACGTTGCAACGTCATTGGGGCACGTCTGTCTTCTAAGTGCAACACTCACTGCAGATTGCGGTATCTTTAGATCTCTGCGCTGAGTCGAAAGCGTTTTCATGTTTGCAATTTGCCAACTTGTATCTGTATCTCATAGATTCTTCATGTGGATGCTACTGCTGGTAGCATTAACACACTTTTCAATTCAATTACTGAACTCTACGGGTCACTCTTAGCTGGAAAACAATGCGCTTTTCTATCCTCCTCACAACTACAAAAGTCTTTCTTGGTTTGCGCCTCAATTGATTTTCGCACATTTGTTTCTCGTTTACCGCCTGACGTGATCCCTTGTTTAGATAAGTAATACTATGGGTACACCGAAAAAAAATATTATTCTCACATTGAAGTTTATTATGTTTGATTTTAGCACAATTTTTTTAAATGTATTGAAATAACTGCTAACTATATTTAAAATTCTTGAAGGAAGCCCCGAAAATCAAAACATTTTCTAAGAGAAATCTAACTAAAATGAATTATTTCGTATCTGTTTTAAGAAAATGCAAAAATGGATTGGTTTTAATCCAAAGATCACCTATATTTTTTTGTGTATATATCTGTTAATAGATCAATGCAGATAGAAAATATCTACGGGTAAACTTGTTGTAGTCAAGTTGTTAATTGGATGGGTTGCTCAGTCCGTTGGTGCTTAACTTGCCGTTAAATGTGTTAACCACTGAAAAATATGATATTTGTTTGTATAAGAGCTTACTTCAAGAGAGTAACAAAAAGTGAGATATAGTGAGGTTAGGTGCAAGATTAAAGTGTAATCAATAGTTTAATAAAACTAATTTAAGATATATTTATTTTTTAATTTAACATAAAATAATATTACGTAAATATAGACTTTTAAATGAGAATTAAACTAAATAATAGAAGACTTACTTACTTTAAATTTAAAGGTATTAAATTAAGTGTGTTGCAGCTTTTCTTTAATCTAAACATATGAGCGAGAGAGCGCGAGCGAGATAGAAAGCCGGAAGTCAATCGCCATTTTTGTTTATTTTCACAACAGTTCACTTGAAATTAAACAAGCTGCAAAGAAAGAAAACGAAAGAGAGGATCATATGAAAAGCTTAAATATTATGAAATTTTTAACCATGCAGCACTAAATTAACTCCAACTACAACAGAAAGAGAAGTTGGGAGAGTCAGAAAAAGTGAGCCTAAGTTTTCTATGAGAGTCAACTGCATATTTATGCATGCAAATTGATAACTCTGAATCACTTACCACCACTTTTTAATCAACACGTTGCAACTAGACTGCAGCTTAGAGGCAATTACGAGAGTGCGCGAGAGAGGGAGAGGAAAAGCGGCTGATGCCATTCAATCATCAGCCTGAAAGCAAGTAAAGTAACAACAACAACAATGCTGAGTCAGCCCGGCAAAAACAAACTCTCAAACTAAACAAAAATAAACAAAAACAACAATGCAGCCAAAGAGCGTAACTAATTGACTTTGACTCAGCCACAAGTGTCAAAGAGCGCGCGCACAAAGCAAGAGAGCGCCAAAAACAGCTGTGCAAAGTCAAACCCCACAAGAGACAGCGATCGATCGAGAGCGAGAGAGAGCATTGGAGCAGCCGGCATAAGCAAACTGTTGTTGTGTTTAGGCATTGCCAACGGCAAATACAAATGAAATTCAAAGTGCAGCGCAATTGACGATCGGTGAGCGCCAAACAACCAACAACACATGTTGAAGGGGGAAACGCGGCAGCGACGCGACGCAAGTTTTCTGTGCTCAGTCGCGTCGTCGATAGTCGGCGCTCGCATTTGTCAAACGTATTCAATAGAATTTCTAGTTGTCAGTGTTGTACAGTGAGTACGAGTACCCACTGTATTCAGTTCCCAGTTTAGTTGCCAGTCTATCATCGGCATTCATTCAAGACACGATCGCCGCGCACCGGAAAGTCATCGTCGTCGTCGTCGTTGTGGTTTGGTTTGTCCAGACGCAAAGTAAACAAATGAAAAATTCTTTTAAATTAAATAACTGTCGTTCGGTTGGCAATTGATTGAAAAACGTTTCTATTTAATTAACAATTATTCGGTAATTGTCAATTGAAAAAACTAACGAAATTCAATTTTAATTTGAAAAAAATAAAAGCAAAAATGTAAAAATGTGTTTACAGCCCAAAAATAAATAAAACCTAGTTTTATGGGTTGTAAAGAAAACAAAATTTACTATTTGAAATTCGAATATATATTTGAGTTGGGTATGCGTGAAAAAAAATTAAAATAAAAATCTTACTCAGACATTCATTTAGTCATTCGAGTATACTCAGTTATTCAGTTTGGCAATTGCCAAAAAGTAAACAACGACAATATGCAAATCAGCTTGCCTTCGTTATTGACAAAATACTTAATAATAAACAATTAAATGCAAAAATAAGGAAAAGACAGAGACGTAGAGAGCAAGAGGGAGTGTTAAAGAGTGAGAGAAATGTGAATAAATGTGCGTTAATGCAGCTTGACTCATTCAGCCGGCAATTCTCAATATCTCAGTTTCTCTCGCTGTTTAATTACCGTAAACTGGGTGCTCCCCTCTTTCTCCCCTCGTACTCGCCACCTTTGTTTTTATCCAGCGTTCAACCAGTTTCCATTTCAATTTCCATCAATTTCGCGAAGACACAGAAATGGCAAAATTGTGCTGATATTAAGTCAGCTGTTTTCTGTTTTTGTTTTGCTTTTTGCTTTTGCTTTCAACTGCACTCAGTTATTTTATCTTGTATCTTTGTATCTGTATCTCAGATATTCTAGTTGAGCTCTGTTGGCAAAGCTCAAGCATTTGTGGAATGCCACCCAATGTTGCGCCCAAATGCAATGGAGAAATTTCTTTGCGTGTTGCAAGTGCATGCAACATGCGTACGCCACTTTTTTTGTAGTTATTGCAATTTTCTGTTGCAGTTGCAGCTGCAGTTTATCATGTTTGTGCCACAAGACAGTTTGTACGCTTCACGTGCGGTAATTGAAATATGTGCATTAATTGCAATGCCATATCAAAAGTGAATGAATTATTACATCGATTCCAAGAGATTTAAAATTACCTACGAACTCAATGCAATGTCTCTGTATTGAAAGAGATCTATTTCAGATACTTCTAATGAGATCTCAGCTCAATAATGAGCTCAATCAAAGAAAATTGAATTATCAATTTTCATGTGATTGAATTTTAGATACCCTACTTACAACAAGCTTATATAACATAAAAATATGACTAATGGAATAAAATGAACAAGAATGTTTAGCAAACTCTAAAAATCCACGCTTTCTACACCACAAACCAATTAAACATACATTTAAATATAAATCTTTTTTCAGAGATGGTTATTATCTAAATTTTTTAATAAATTTAACAGATACAAAATTCAAGTATTTTCCTAATGCGTTTTCTATACACTCAAGGATTTCTTAGCTGTTGCAAATTGTGAACATTTTGCAACAATCAAAATGCTTTAACTTTGGCTAATTAGTCAGTTGTCTGTCTCGTTTTGAATACAACAATAGTCCATAGTTTATGCAGATTACACAAGACGACAGCAAACTCATTTCCTAACCATAATTACCGACAATTCTATAGCATTCTATTAGTTGAAGCATTGTCATCGCTTGAGAATTATGCTAGAACTAAAAGTATTGTCAAAAGAGTCTTAGAATTGTCAAGACAGACAATGCTGTGAGCTGCCCCCAAGTGTACTTAACATACATCATTTTTCTTATGGTCGAGGAGGAGGTCGAGAGTTGGCTTGAGTCGCCTCGAATGGAGTCGCCTCGAATGGATTGTGCAATGCAATTCATAAAGTTCTTATAATGCAGCAAGTGCTGCTTCCAACGAGACGGCAATTAATTGAAGAAATCACGCACTTAGAATCCCAAACTCAGAAAACAGACATAAATTCTAAAGAGTGAGAGAGAGAGGGGAGGGAAACGACAATTTCTATGGCCACAAATACGGCTAACGGGCTCTATGATCCCAAACGAGAAACAAAAGCAACAACAACAAAAAATGAAAAGAGAATTCAATGGCAGGCGACAAGTTTTGCATATTAAAAAGCGAAAGATACTATAAAAAAAAGAGATTGAATAACAACAAATTGTATGGCAAATTATAATGTGCATGCTCTATGTTGTTATTGTTATTATTGTTGCTTTTTTTATAGCTTCTTTCACTCCAATTGTGGACGTCAGTCAAGAGGGGCAGGGAAAGGGGGACAGGGACTCTCTGTGCCTCAATCAGAGAATTTTAATTATTATTTTCAATTATCGAAAATGCTTTTACATTTGTTGTCCTTGTCTCTTGTTCTCTTTTTTTTATTTTCCCTTGGCTTTTCAAGTGTTTTTGGGTTGTCTGCGTTTTACATTATTCCCCCTCAGCAATGTTTTTGTATCTGTATCTGTATCTGGTAATTAGGGGGCGTTTCAATTGCGGCATATGGTTTTGCTTTAATTAAATTTCTTGTCCGAGATAAGAACATGCTGAGGCTAAAAGGGGCGTTATGGGTTTGAATTTGAATTGGGGTTTCATCATCATCATTCTCTTTTCTCTTTCAATGCATTTACAAGGCCAAGTTTGGTTTGGTTTTTAAGCCATGCAAAAGGTCAGCTGACAAATAAGTATCTCGAGTATATGAGTGTAGATACAAAACATTTTCAAGAGACCTGCGTGAAATACGATCGTGTAGAACTGACGCTTTTAGCGGGTTACTGCAAAAGCCACAAGCTGTTAACTGATAAATTAAACAACTGTCGCCGGCTGCTGAAACGCGAACTCAGAAAAAAGCAAAAATAAATAAATATATGAAAAGGAAAAAAAATAGTAAACAAAAACAACAAACATAATGCCCACAAAGCTGGCGTTGGCAACGCCAACATATTAACTCAGGTAGTCCAAGTCTCAGTTTCAGTTTCAGTCAAAGTTTGTGCCAATCTCTTAGATATATAAGGTACTTGCTTATGTCTGTAGCTATCTTTGTACCTATATATATATGATATTTATCAGTTTAGTTGATGCAAATGCAATTGCCAAAAGTGCTCACAAAATCAAATACACAATACAACCAGTAACTAACATTAGTCTAAATGCCTGCGTGTATCTGTGAGATACTCGTGATCAGGTGCTGTTGTTGCTGGTGCTGCTAATGATCAAACGCTGACTAGCACGCGTCACTTGATGAGACCAGCAATTTATTGCTTAGATACACTTGACTACAGTCAGGTTAGTTGGCTTGAGCTTGAACTTATGACTCAAAACACTTGTATTTCTGCCTGTGAACATTTGTTAAGCCTTGAAGATCTAACACTCTGAATTTGCTCTTAAGTGATTTAATTTTAGAGATCGGCAGAAACTTCTTTGAAGGTAGTTAAATAATTACTTAAATTTTTGAATAAAAACATTACAATTATTTGTAGAATATATTTAGTTTTCAATGTTTAATAGAGGAGAAGAATTATTGACTTAGAGTACATCAAGATATATCTCATCAGATTTTCTTATCGATATTTGACTTCTTTCTTGATTTTAACTGTCAATTCTCTAACAATTGATTGTGAATGCTTTGCTCGCTTCTCATTTTCACAAGCTTTTTGACTTAACATCTTTAGATTGATCTCAGGAGGATTAAGGTACATACGTATACACAATAGATTAAAGGAATTATTGGATTTCATTTCTACAGATCAGTTAATTATTTCAGAAATCATTTGACACTTGTTTTAACTTTTCCTAGTGTATTTGATTATCACATTGCATTCTTTTCACATTGATATCTCCGAATTTTGTCGCAAATGCCATTTAACCAAACTGAAAAATGCCAAAACTAAAGGCAACAATAATAATGATAATTTTGTATTCGAACGTCGACGTTGACGCTGACGTTGACTTTGACGTTAACGTTGACGCTGACTTCGACGTTGACGTCGCCATGCGGTTGGGCTTTGGGACAGGCACATCGTGAACTGAGTACACAATGGCTAAAGTACATACGTACACAGGCGAAAAGCAACAACAACAACTACAGTAATAGCAACAACAGCAACAACTACAGCAACTACTACAACAACAACAGCGACAAATACAAAAAGCTAAACAGCTGAAAAAAAAGGCGAAAAGAAACAGAATAAAAATCAAGTAAAATAAACCGCACGACAGAGCGAAACGGCAGCGAAATAAGCGAAGCTAGCAGTTTGTCACTCAATCGCCCAGCAATCAGTCGCGTTTTCGTTTTAGGTATTGTATCTTACAGATACAAAGATACACTCAAACGGCGAGACGTGCGCGTTGCCGTTGCCGTTGCTATTGCCATTGCCGTTCTGTAATCAGTCTAAAGTCGCTTTATTTTCAAATTACATCAAACTGCGCACGCGCATCGTAAAGTCAAAAGTGCAAAACTATCTGAGATACAAATGTATCGGCGAGATACAGTGAAATCGTAATGCACAAACGAAACGATCCATGCATAATTTCGGGTGTTGTTGTTGTGGAAATTTACATAATTACCGAACGATAAGAACGAAATTTTATAATACAGTAAAGCCTTGATAAGGCACAAATTGCTGGTAGACTTAGAGCAAAGGCAATATGCTTATTTAGTGCCCACTGTAGTTGTTGATAAAGCTCTATTTACCTGAACAAATGTGCATTAGCAAACGTGTCGAATGTATTTACATAAATTTTTAGAGTACACAATGTACATCAGCTGATATAATTCACAGAACAATAGCTGTAGACAGTATATATATAAATTTAGTTGTACATATATATGACAAGTTAAACCGATTTCCGATACAGTTCTCGTTACGCTTCAGTGCCCCAATGCTGGATTATTTGAGGGAGTGGCAGAGAACCAACAGAGAGAGAGAAAGAGAGATCTTCATAAAAGGCTTTCGAACATCTTTGTCGATCCCACGGACTCAACATAATATACCTGAACAATAAGATACTATCTCAAGGTCGGACTGCGCCCTATTCACATTCACATTGGGGAAAAACTTATTGACTTGCTGTTGTTGTTGTTCTCATTATTTTCACTAGCAACATTTGTGCAAATATTGAAAGATGCCACAGGCAAACAACTAGAACAAGTGTCATTAAATTGAATAACATAAGTCTATAAGACTGTATCTGTATCTTTCGCTGTGTATTTCATTTTTGTTGAAAATCCAATAACAAATACATATAATATATGCCAGCATATTCACGTAATGGCTTTCTTGGCGTCAGAGCAACTGAAAATGAAAATGAATCACTTTGGCCCCAAAGTAAATTCCAATTGAAAATAATCAGTCAGGTTTTGTTTTTGGCCTAGCGGCAAGGCAAGGTGGATAGATAAAGTCGTCCATATGCTTTTCCCGGCCGGCAAACAAACGGAAATTGTCAGTTGTCAATTTTTGTGAATACGAAACGAAACGCAATGCGACAATAACAACAACAAAAGGTGTGCGGCATATTAAATACAAAATGTCAACAGCTCGTCAACGCAAAAGTGAACCCAAAAATACTTGTATGAGTACTCGTTTATTCCAATATAAATAACCAAAAACTACAGAGAGAAAAAATGCACACAGAAAAGTAAAGAAATAACAACTTGCCTCAAACCGTTGCTAAAAGCGTAGCAAAAGTAGATTTATACCCTGTATTTGCATGTAAAGTGGGTACCAGAGGCTAAAAAGCGTAGCAAAAGTAGATTTATACCCTGTACTTGCATGTAAAGTGGGTACCAGAGGCTAAAAAAAATAAGAGAGCCATCAGAACAGCTTAATAAGTATTTAAAGTCAAGTTAAGCTTATGTATTTAAAGTATGCTACCTAAATTTCTCAGGCGTTGCATTTTATTTCTATCTCAAAGTAACATTTATACTTATACATGTACTCATATTTAACGTGCTTCTATCTATGACCTAAAGTATCTTTTAGTAATTCTTTTGTCAAATAAATAACATTTACTTATTTCAAACCATTTGAGAGATTTTAACAGTAGAGTAACATTAGTAAAAATTAAAATAAATTAACATTTTCATAGTTTAAAACTAAGCAAAATGTATCTGTATCTTTAAAGTATCTTGAGCTACTTTAATATGAAAACTAGCCAAATTTCCACTTAGCATTTCTCCATTTGAATGATATTGTAATATTTATGTAACTCTCTATAACTCTCTAATTTAACATGCATCAAATGTTTTAGTATGTTTTAGTTTATAATGAAAATGCTACGCTCTAAAAATTTTTTGATATAAGAGACACGTATCCATGTGGTTTTTGGTCTTCCAACCGGGTTCAGAGTGTAAATGTGTAGTTAATGGAGTTTATGCGATAATTGTTATAGTCAAGAGGTGAGCTGAGGCATAGGAAATGCCAAAGATAATGTGCGAAGTGCACGTGAAGCGTCAAAGGTCAAAGATGGGCGATAATGAACATGGAATGAGTTTTGAAAAAACCCGTCGAAAGTTCTTAACTCAAGTTTGTTATGTGGTCTATTGCAGTTGGAAATGGAACTGCCTCTTATCCAACCTTGTGCTAATTTCAATACAACCGAGCCCAAGTTGTTGTTGAATTGTTGGCTGAGTTGACAAATTGGTTAGTTTGAGTGATCAGCGAAGCGTTGAAAAAATGATTACAAAAAAAGGCAATTGCATACATGTATGTATGTAAGTAAATGTATATGTATGTATTTATCTACATATGTACATGTAATATTGCCACATGCTTCATTATAGTATTTTACGATTGCGGCAACAGCAGTGGCAAATCAATTTACGTATAGTTAGCATGTGTCGCATGTTGCAACTTGTACTCAGCACACCTGCAACAAGACTCTACTACAATTTTGAAATCTCTTTCAATATTTGCACTTTCTTCTAAGAGCTCTACGTACTCAATACTTACATACGTACATATACATAAGCTAGCCGATGAGTTGTCGTTTATTTACACATATTTATGTCTATATGTTGACCATGTACACACAACAACCACAACAACATAAAGAAAGGGGAAAAATGGGGGGAGGAGGAGGAAGAGCAGACAGAGTCTGTCAATAGACTGGCAAACGTCAATTTAGTTGAGCCACAAGAAATTGAAAATAGACAGCCTCATGATAAGTTGAGGAAAGTATGGAAAAGAAATACCAAAAAAAAAAAATACAAAAAAAAAATAGGAATAACAAGAAAATAGAAAATAGTTGACATGAAAAATACTTTATTTGGATTTAGTAAATATAAATAGAGATCTATTCAGTAAAGACATCAGCATAGGATTTTACTGTATCGAATATCCATAAAAGGATGAGAGAACATGACCAGATTAAAAAGAACCAGCGTATAAATTGATTTGATATATCAATTGTGTCCATATTATGATAATTATATGTATACAAAAACTAGATAAAAATTCTATACTATATGTATTTAGTTATGAACATAACAGTTTTATCCAAAGTTCTAGAATATGCACAGAGAAAACTTAAATAAAAACTCCAAATAAACACAAACTTCAGACTTCGATATAGAATGATAGTCATTCCAAGTGTTACAGCTAAATTTATAAATAAATTAAAAGAATTTATAAATAATAAATAAAATATTTTATTACTGTTTCTGTACTTCAGGGCATCATATCATATCATAACATAGCTTCAGCTTTCTTTCTATTTGATATTTGTTAGGAGAGCACAGAATTTCACATAGAAATAAACCAACTGAAACGACAACTGTTGTTGTTGTTGTTGTTGTTGTTGCTGTTGTTGTTAATAAATAAGCTTAAAATTTCACAATTCACTTTGTTAAATGTAGACAGTTGTCGTCAGTTGTTTAGTTTCGGTTTCAATTTCGTGCCATACCCCAATATTCCCTCTCCGCACACTCTCCTCTAGAAATTCCATTGTTGTATGGTATATAGCACATAAGCTTGGGTTATATATTGTTATTGTATAAATACAGACGTTCGTTTTAGTTTTCAACTCTGTATTTTTCAAGCTGATTAGAGCTCGTTACAGGATAGATCGTTTGTTTAGACTCTACACTTTAGAGAGTTGTTGGGGGTAAATAAGAGTATATCGAATATGGCTATAAAGCAAAACTCGCAAAATTTCTTTTGACTTTGAAACTGAAGTGTTTCTTAAATTATGATATTTTTAAAGCAAAAACTGCTCCCATAAATTATTTAGAAAATGTCTTATAAGATTCTCTTGGCTTTGAAAATAAAGTTTTGAACTTTTGCTTAGACATTTCTTATCCATTCGAACTGCACATAAAAATTTTTGTAGCGAAAGCTTAAAGCGTTAAATAAGGCAACGAATATCATTTCATGAGCTGGCTCATAAATGACATTAAATGCAAAATCAAATAACTGTGCTATGTGATTGTCATAATAAGCCTAATAACATTTGCAAATATCGTATATCGAATAATGTACAACGTGTAACGTAAAGAGTCCAATCGAATGACATGCTCGGCACATTAACGCTTGATATGATGCGATGTGATATGCAACAAATTGAAAGTAAATAAAAAAACAATAATAATTTTAACAAAACTCTGCAAGTAGGAAAGAAAGAGAGAGGAAGAAAAAGAGCGTTCGAGTAAGAGAGAGAGAACATAGTCAAATGCGCTTATTACAAAAGCAAATTCCGTACAGTTCGACAATATGGCAAATTAATTAGTTATACAAAAATGGTAGACCATAAAAAATTGTGAAAATCAACAACAACAACAACTACAACTACAACAGCGACCACAGAAAAATAATAACAATACTGCACGCGTTTCGTATTAAAAATAATTACAAAAAAATAATAATGCATATTGAAATTTTTTTGCTTAGTTATTTTTTGCAAATAAAATTCAAATTATGCTCAAGTGAATAATTGTGGCCATATTTAATGGCAGCCAACTAAATAAATATACATAAATATATCTATATCGATATCTCTATCTACTATAAATAATCTAGATAGCAACAAAACAAAAAAAAGTATTGCTGGTATTTTAATATAGCCCAAGTGGCTCATAAAAACAAAGTTGCCCTTTTTGCTGTGTTACGTGTGTGTGCGAGTGTGAGTGTGTGTGTGGCGCCATCTAGCGGCCCATAAATAAAGCACGCTATGAAAAATCCAAATATCATGGAATGCAGCAGTGGCTTAAACAACAACAACAACAGTAACAACAACAACAACAACAACAATAGTGACAGTGTCACAGCGTCCAATATCAACGGAAACGGAAATGGCAATGCTACCGAGCTACAGCTACAGCGCCCTCTGTCGCTGACTAAAACAGCGCTAACAACATGTGCAACATCAGCAGCAGCAGCAACAGTGCAACACAACAACAACAACAAATTGTGCGGCTCCGGCATGTCGCCCCATTCTCCGCCTACATCCCCACAGCAGCCCACAAACATGGCCACAAATGGCCATCAGTCGTATCCGGCGATAACGGCAACGTATTGGCTGCCGCCACCAAATCCGGCGCCATATTTAGTTCCAGGTAATTAGTGTTACTAGCCGTACCCCTTCCTTTTGCCCCAGTCCCTAACCTTTCACCCTTTACCATTCCGAATTCCATGCCAATTCCAGTCTCGGCCGGTGTCTAAGTCCTGCCTCCCGACTCCCATCTTTACATGTCCTGCCCCACCCACGCCATTGTGGCACACGGAAACGCGTTGCCTGCTGCCTGCCTCGAAATGTTGCAAATTATATTTTCGTGTTTATTGTAAAGCTCGCGAGGATTACAAAAAAACGAAACAGAGAAAACATGATGTGGGGGCCAAAAAAGGAAAAGGCCAACAACGTTGTTCATGTCGTGTTCACTGAGTGTGTGTGCGTGTGGTGAGTGTATGTATGTGTGTGTGTGTGTGTTGTCGTGTATTTTATTTCCGTTGTTGTTGTTGTCGTTTTTCTCTCAACATTTTTTTTTGTTTTGTTTTTGGCTTTCTGCTTAGCCCCGACTTGCTGCCAAGTGGCAAAATGTTAAGCCACTGCACTATGGGGAATTTGACCAGTCTAGGTGGCATTAATGTGTTTTTCACAAGTATGCAAATTAACTATATTTTAATGCAAATGTGTTATAAACAGACTAAACTGTTATATTGTATACCACATATAATTGTTTAACAGACCTGTCTTTAAATAACAGCTGTTAAAGTCAGCTGTTGCAACAAAGCGACACGCGCATTTTTAAAGCTGAACTTTGCAGTGCATATTAATAATTATTTAATTTTAACAAAACAACGTTAAAGTGTAAAATTTGAAATGGACGTTAATAATTCAGGTTTGTAGTATGTGTGGCTACTAATATGTTGTTTGTTTTGTGCGTGTATTATTAATAATTTGTAAATTAAGAAAGTGGTATCCAAGTGTTAATTTCGTAAGGAAAGTTCAACTTTGAATGGAGTTACAAAAAAATGTTTAGATTTGTTTAGTGAGTGTCTATATACATGTTGTAGAGGGATCAATTCCTAATCCAGAACATCCAGTTTCAACTGCGAATATCTGCGATTTTTTGCAAAATTTCATTTTTTAGGAAACAACCTCAAATTTGCTAACTTAGAATTGTTTGGCAAGTGGAATGAAGCGATAGGAAAAAACGCAAAAAATCACTTTTTTATTCTTAATTTTAATGCGTTTAATCATTAGATACGAAAATATTTTGAATTTTATTATGTAAACAGGTCAAGGAAGATTTCTTTTTCACACAATAACCTACCTCTCGATCAGTTGCTCCTATGGCAGCTATATGCTAATATGATCCGATCTCAATAATTTTTGGTGAAAACATTAGGAGCATAATATTACGTATAACTTGTGTGTTTGGTATGGATATCTTGAAAAACAAAAAAGTTCTTCATATAAAAATTGGAATTTTAACCGATGGTTCCTATAGGAGCTATATGATATAGTTGTCCGATTTGAATCATTTCTTGGGCAAGTGTTAATTGGATGATGACAAATCAAACTTGTAAGTTTGGTCCGGATCGCTTGGAAAACACCGAATTTGCATACTCTAATAAAATGAAAAAAGGCGGTGCCACGCCCATTTGGCTGGCACAGCTTCCTATTGATGTAAGAAGCCTTATGCAAAAAACTAGACCAAATTATCTTGCGTAGCTTGCGAGTTATTAGTTTATGCCACCAAAACCGGTCAAATTCCCCATAGTGCACTGTGTGAAGCCGGGGCTGCAAAAGCTATAGCATGTGTTTATGTGTGTTTGTGTATCTGTATGTGTGTTTATGTGAGTCGATGTTTCGGGAATCGGTTGCATGCAACGCAGCGGCGCCTCGTTTTTGTGTGTAATTTCATTTGCAAACGCCACTTGCTGGCTGCTAATTAAATTTTAGCTTTGTCAGGGGATTTGCACTTTGCATTGGGATCGAAAAAGTGTGGAGAAGAGAACAGAGGGCATGTATTGTTTGTTTTGTATTTGCCCCATCCCAATTTGTTGTTGTGGCTGTTGTTGTTGTTGTTCAACTGTTGCTTACGAGCAAGTGAACAATTTGTGGGCTATCAGCGGATTTTCTCCTTTTTTTCTCTTCACAAACGATAATCATAAACGTGAAAGCAACTGAATTTGAAATTGAAATCAAAGAAACAATCGAAAATAGATATTTGAAAATAATTCCAAAAATACAAGAGATAAAATAAAGCAATGTTTAATTTGTACACCTTTAAAATATATGGTAGATAATTAGAGATATATGAAATTATGATTTTTATTGTCAATTCTGTCTGAGCTATTTTATATAGACGATAATTCAATCAACTTTTTCTGATAGAAGATTTATTTCCTTTAAGTTCAGTAAGATTATAAAAGATAAATTTTAAAAGTAACTTTTTTTGTAAAAGAAAACTTATTTTGAAGTTCCTAAGATTAGAAATGTACAAACTTAAAACCTTATAAACCGGATGTGGAGGAAAAAGCTACAGAGGAAACCCAATACTTCTGTGTCGCTTCTCAGAAAGCAAACAAAATTTCTCGGACAACCATATTTTCAAAAACAGCTTTGTCTGAGCAACCTGAAACTCAAAAGGAATCCAATGACGCCAGACAAAGGGTTTCTCTCATTTTTTTTGACTCTTTCTCTTTACTCTCATCAGATATTACGGGATTATTGTACATATATTTTACAGAGATGATTAATTTATTCAAGTCCATAATACCACATATTGAATATTATTATCAGATAAATATGCAAATGCAATGCATCTGGAATTGAATAGAGTTTCCTTCGTAATGCAAAAGTCTATTCAAAATTGTTAAATTGTTTGTTGCCGAACCCTTTTTCGCAACGTGAACAACAATAACAGAATGTGTCGTGTCTGTTCCATGCAAATCAATAAGTTAACGATCAAATCCATTTCCGTTGTTGCGACTTGCATACAGATTACTCCAAATATGTCTAATAAAATCGTAAGTCCCCCATTCCTTAAGATATGAAACAGAGTGACAGAGACAGAGTGAGAGACAGAGACAAAACTCATTTGGGAATCAAAGTTGAGGTTGCATTTTTGGAAGGAAACCGACAACAAATGGGGCAGAGTTTTGACGTCTTCTACGTCGATGTTGACGTTATTTGTTGTTGTTGTTGCTGTTGTTGTTGTCGTCTAACTAAGCGCATGACTTGCATATTTATGCGCTATATGCGAAATGAATTGTTTGTAGTCGTTTTAATACTCAGCACGTAAGGGGAACCGGGAGTGTAATAGATTTGTGGCACTGTATGTTACGGATAGAACCTTCAATTAAAAAAAAATAATTTTTATGATGCAGCATAGTTCAAAAGTTAATATTTTAGGGATAAAAAATAGATATTCAAATTTAACCTTAACTTAAATTAAATAAGAATGGTGTAAGGTTATAAAGTAAGACAAAGGTTGGAATCACAAAAAGCTTTTATTTTTCTATAAATTCTTTTCTCTTCAAAGTCAAGGTTCTTTTTTTACGTATTTAAATTTGTTTGTTTGGTATACACAATATTTAATATCTTTACTTTACATTAAAAAACTATTTCAAAGTCGAGCATTCTCGATTGCAGCTTTTTTTGTTACATGCTATTTCTGTTGAGACATAGTTAAAGACGACAAAGAAGAAGCGGCAGGCAGCAAATAACGATAATAATAAGAAAGCAGCAGCTCAGCTCAGTAGCAGCAGCAGCGTCAAAAGGCAAAAAGGTTATAAATAAATAAAGAAATATTTGAATGAATGAATGAATAACCCTGTGCAAAGCAACAACAACAGCAACAACAACAACGACAAGTGCATACGCTGTTATTTTTAAAGCAATTCAATGCAAGCAGACACGTTCTCTGACTGACAGCAGCAAAACTAATAATTTTATGAGCAGATCAAATGACGAACCGAGAATGAGAGACAGGGACGTGGTTACAGAGGGGGGTTTTAAGGGGGGGGCAGAACTCTGCTCAACACTCAAAGTCAAAATGGCTGTCAGTCAAAGTGAAGCGTAGCAGACTGTGTGTGTGAGTGTGTGTTTGTATCTGTGTGTGTATGTGTGTGTTACATAAGGTTGTCTGTTTTAGAATTTTGTGGCATGGCATTATGTGTACGAGGTGGGAGTATCTGCAAGTGCCATTATCGCTATCTCGCTCACACGCAACGTGCACAAATGTGTTAACATAAATGTAACACGTTTCGCTGTGGCAACAACGAACCACAATCGCAACAATAACAACAAGAATAGCAACAACAACAACAACAATCTATGCACGTTGCCATGTCACGTAGCTGCTTTTGCATGTCAACGACAGTGGGAGTCAAAAGTTGAGAGACAAGCCGGGATGGGGTGGGAGGGGGAATCCCCGAAAGATTCTGCCCAGGAAACGAAACTGTCACATTGGCGAGTGTCAAGGAAATTGCCAGCTGACTTCTTACTTCCATGCTTCAGCTCTTCCAAATGAATCTTACAAAAATTGTTTATTCCCTCAACACACAAAATTTGTTAAAAAATATTACTGATTTCTCTGCTGCTGCTAATGATGATGATGATCTGGCAGATAGTATAAGGTTTTAGCAGCTTAGTGCTAATTAAAATAACACGAGAATACAAAGTGTGTGCAATCGTAAAATGAACTTGACTTGTAAATTTTCGACAAAACAAAACGAGGCTAAAGTTAAGAGAAGGAAGTGTTAGAGGGTCAAAAGAGAGATAATTTCGTAATTATTTATTACACTATATAGTTAAAAGTTAAGTTAATTTTAGTTTAGACCCGTTTTCTCATCTTGCCGACAGCCTTACAGTCTAGATGAACTTGCCGATAAGAGTATAAATTTTTAAATTTATCTAGACTGAAAGGCGTTTGTTAATGTGAAACTGGCTTATATGTATAATTATTTATTACTTTAAATAGATTACAATTTTTAATCCTACACATATTCTTATAAATAAGTCTAACAATTTTAATCTCAGCCAAAATATAGTATGTTTTATTTATATATAAGAATTACTTAATTCGATATATTCATCAGTTTCTTTGGCACTTAAATTGTTATTTTTTATTTGAACTAAATCACCAACATTTTTCTAACAATAAGTTGTATTAAATCATTTTAACTACAGCTAATAGAAAAGTGTGTTGAACTGTTTTGTTTTTGAAAAAATATAGTATTTTTTATTTATATAAAGTCTCTGGTAGATCTTTATATATTTTTCCGACAATCTCTGTAATCACTAAATCAAATATTTTGTCAATTTAATTGTTTTCACTTGAAGCGAGTTTTTCGAGTCAATTTGCTTGCTGCTAATTTCCCAAACTATTGAGTATTGCACTACTATAATATATATCTGAATACGCCCCCTTTAACCTGCACACATATTCATACACTTGTAAAGCAAACATCAAATGGCAGACAAGTGACCAGAGAACACAAATACGAAAATTCTGTGAAAACCCCTTTGAATAAAAACAACAAAAGGCTGTTTTCGTTGTTGTTCTCGTTGCTGTTGTTATCGTTGTTGTTGTTGTTGTTGTTGAGTGTGAGCAACAACAACTTTGAATGCGTTACAGTTCAATACAGACAGACAAACAGAAAGACAGCTAGAGGTAGAGTGTTTTTAGAGAGGGGATGAGGGAGAAGTGATAGGCGGGAATTGGTTGCTCGATCGAATGTGCGTCCCATAAGAACGAAATTAAATTCTGTCGCGACAATACAACATGCGGAATACGTAATCAATTGCCGACATCGAAATAAATACAAATACACAGCATGTAGATACATTGTAGATACATATAAAGAGACACATACATATGTATTACATACTTATATCACTCGCTTTAGATGAACATGTATTTGCAACTGTAGCTCCGACTGTAAATGTATCTAAAGCAGTTGGCTGTCGCTGTATCTGTAGCTTTATTGTTAGCTGCATCTGTTCTAGTGTTGAGATCGTGTCGTGACACGATTTGTATCTTAAACTTAAATGAAAACTAAGTAAGACAAATGTATTTTTTTCAACTGGGAATAAGTAGAAACAAATGAAATATTATAAAATAGCAGTTACTTTTTGAATCCATTATAACTCACGATTTATTGATACTAGATATGAATATTAAAATAATGTAAAATTTATTTTTCTTGTCAAATTTAGAGAAATTATATTCGTATCGTGTTCAATTTGTCTCCAAATTAATCATGCAGCCATTTCTATGGTATCTATTTGTCGTGCATATATTTACATTGTCATTGTACATGGAATCGCAAAACCCGTAGAACAAAGAAAAGTACAAAACACTTTTTGAACTTTCACATGGAAGACACAAACGAAAACAGTTCATGCACATTTATTGCCTATTTATCTGAGACTTTTGATGTGTATTTTGTTATATGTATAGTATGTACATTGAACATATGGGTGTGTGTTTGCGTAACTGTCTCCATTGTTGGACTACAACAACTGGGGGCAATCTGAAAGCATTTTGAATTTTGCATATATTCGTATGCAATAATCCAATAGTCAAAGTCTACACTGCATTTATCGGGCAGTGAGAGCTACGCTTGAGGGACTAATATTTAACACAGATTCCTGAACAGTAAGGAGGTATGTGAATGTGTAATAATATGCAAAATCTAATAGATACTTGGGAATGCATGAGATGGAGAGTGATGTGATTGCTAATTGAGTCAATCAATAAATGAATCCTTAATTTGTTAGACCAATATTAAATCTGATATGAACTACAAGTAGAAAATGGGATTGCAGGAACAGATCCACAATACTTTAAAGAATATATCAGATTAATATTCAATTGAATTAAATTTAAATATTTTCCAAGAGGAACTTTTGTTTTCATCAGCGTTTCATCTTTCATCCTTTCATCTATTGATTATGAAGACAATTAAACCAATACAAATATGGTCACAATTCAGGTTATTGCTTAGAATATTCACCCCTAAAATAAATATATACTATATACTAGTATCAATGAGTTCGAAGTTCGAACTCACTTAAACCTCCCAGTAACTCTTGAAGATTTTACAATGAATTTATCTTGTTATATAGGAAGTAATTTTCAGGTCTCCAACTTTATTTCTCAACCATATCAAATTGAAAGCATAATCCAAATAGGAAATTATCATTCGTTAGCCAAGACAAACTTGGTATGGATTAATTTAGGCACTTTCAATTGGAAATATTTCCCGTTGCCGCAAAATACAATTAGCCTTAATAAAAGCTAATGACAAACGCGTTGCCAACCGCTGCGACAAATGTGCAAAAATCATTAAAATCAGCTGTCAGTGTTGGAAAGAGTGTCAACCTTCAACCTGACCAGACTTATCCTGCTACTCTGTGTGTGTGTGGCATGCCAAAAAGAAATACAAGTAAAAATAAAAGAAGGAGGCAACTACACCAATGTATCTGACCGGACGGCGACAGTCAAAAGCAATTGAAGGAAGAGGAGGAGAAGGAGTAGAAGGAGGGGAAAGATGAGATGGAGAACGAAGAGGATTGCCAGCCAGCACGTTTCGATTACGTTGGCAACACTTCCGGGCCGCGAGCACCACAATTTCCGCAGCTCTCGTTGTTGTTGTTGCTGCTGTTGCTGCTGCTGTTGTTGCTGTTGCAATAGGCAAACTGCCAACAGTCCAACATTGAATTGGGGGCAGGATCTGATGCTGCTCATTTTAGCATTCGCTTGAAGGGTTCATTTGTGTTATGTGAACGATATATGTACTTATATACATACTTAGATATACATATGTAGATATACTTTTGTATAGCGTTGACCAGACTGCTTTGACTTTGGCTCATTCAATTACCGCTGCCCGTCAGCTATTCCTATTCTAATGTCCCCTCCATTTCAATTTCTCAAGTGCTCATCTGGCACATTGCCCTGAGCTCAAGATGAGATACGCGTACTCGACTTCGTATTTGTATCTGTATCTGAAATGCATATGCTGAAACACAGCGACTCTTCAATGCAAGTCTTTTATTATAATTTAGCTACAGACAATTTTCATTTTACTTTTTATAGTTCAACAAACACTTGAAATCCGTTGAAATATATTGGATTTTTCTTTTGTATTTCTCAAGTGCTTTAGATTGAAACGTTCCATTCAGAAACTACTTAATAACTCAACTAAATTTCATATTTATTCTCAAATTTATATTTATACATTTGCTTTGTTTTAAAATCCATTAATGCTTGGCTTAATTAATAAATGTATTCAAATACAAATTAATTCATAAAATCCCATTCAAATTCAAACATTTTGCACACTAATTATTTTGCTCACTTGGCTGCATCTGATATCGGCCAGAAATTGTGCATTTGATTATTGGAATGTATTTTGACAGTCGGCAAACTTAAAGTTACTTTCAGAGCTCAAAGTGGCAATCAATTGTGTAAGCTTTTGAGGTTGTTCCGAATTCCACATACACAAAATTCACACGGTTTCAATTTAAGCTCTCATTATAGGTGTTGTGTCAAGTTTCAGCAAATCAATTCCGTGTATTTTTCAGTTAATGTTCAGTATTTTATACAAATTAATTATGTATTGTGTAACAATTTAATTTCAAATGGTTTAACTGTTCAATCAAATAATTTTACTCTTGAAATTCCGAAATCAACACAAATGAATTTCAAACATTTTTTTTATAACGATTCCCAATTATAGTGAGCAACTTCAAATGAAAGTTTTGTGGTTTTTCAATCGAATTCTACTTGAATCAATACCGCACAATATTTACATCAATTTTCTAGTATCTAAAAAATTTAATTCAGAATATAAATTCACTATATTTTGCTTAAGAAAACAATTCCAAATATTTTTGCAACTGACCAAATTATTAAACTTATTTATTATATTAAGAAAATTTTATTTATAATAAATATTTCGTTGTACAAATAAATATTTTAATAATCAAATTGGACAATATATCTTTTTAATATGGAACTTAGACTGCAGATATACAGATAGAAACATTCTTTAATGACAATTCTCGTCTTAAGTTGTCATCTGATTATTTGACTCTTGCATTGTTGACATTGTTGTTTACTGAGTTGCTCGAGTTGGCTCGACTTTAGATTAGGTTTTTGGAGTCGGATTGTGTTCTACCTGAAACAGGTTTTGTGACGCACGTGCTGCGTATTTCTGCTGACTGAGATGGGAAACAATAAACGTTGCTCTTGACTACGGACTGCGTATCCATAAGATACATTTGCTTGTTACTTGACGTCGCAAAGTATCTCATGTCATTTCATACGATGCGATGCGATGCGATGCGATGAGACTCAACGCCACACCGTGCTGCACATTTAATCTTGAGGTGTTCTGCATACTATTTGCGGCTTTTGGTGGCAGCGTCACGTCAAAAACACTTTGATTGTCAGTCAACCAGTCAGGAAGCTTAGCAAGTCAGTCAGTCAGTCAGTCAGTTAGTCAGTCAGCGGGAGAGTCTCACCAAATGCGTTCAAATTTTCAACCTTGTCGCTGACAGTTGTAAAATATTTTCAATTTTTCTCTTGCTCTCTCTCTCTCTCTCTCTCTCTCTTCTGTCACTCTCACGCTTTTCCTGTGTATGTTGTAAATTTTGCTTCATACTTTTTGGTGCGATGCTTTTTGATTTGCCTCAAAATTATTCACCACGCGCTTTGCATAACAATCAGCAGGGATCCTCATATAGTCACTAAGCAAAAGCAAAAGATGAAATGAAGGGCAGAAAGAGAGAGAGCGAGAGAGAGAGAGAGTGAGAGAGAGAGCGAGAAAGTAGGAGTAAGAAATTTTGTGAAAAAATTGAGATACGCCAGGTGATTACCTTGTTGCACAGTGGATTGCACCGCAGAGACACCAAAAATTTAATATGCGACTTGCTTTGGAATTATAGTTATAGAGATTCAAAAATGCTGTCAATGCAGTTAACTTATAATAACATTAATTATATGCGTATTGTATTTTGAAAATACAAAACTATACATACAGTTATAGAGCTAAAAAAGTTCTATGTATTTATTTTAGTACAGTATAGTTCGCTTAACTGCTCGTATACTTAATATAAGTACTAACCAGCAAACATTGTTGACCAAACGTAAGACGATTTAACAAAAATTCTAGTTTTATTATACAATAAATTAAATTCGTATAGCCCAAGTATAATTGCAATTTTAAAATTGATATTTAATTTCTGTATCTTTATGTACAAAATAAACTTTAATTGCATAACTGATAGTTAGATTTACAAGAAAATTGAAGATTATTTTAAATGACTATCAAATTATTATTTAATTGTTTAACAAAGCCTTTGAAAATTTGTTTATGTGTAAAAGTTGCATTTATTTTTTGCTTTTTTCACTCAACAAAATACAAGTTTGTTAGTAGAGATTTAGTTACCACATGCCACATGCAACATGCGGCATGTTAAGTTTCAATTAAAACGTTGCATTAAACATTGAGTCGCTTAACTGAAGAATGCAATTTGCATGATACGTTCTGAGTCAAAATATTTGCCGTTTACCGTTTTCAATTATAACATACACACTTGCCACAACACAACACAACACTCTCAAAATTAGCACAGTCTTGCAACACATTGTTGTTGTTGTTGCTTCAGCTAAGCGGAGGTTAGTGTTGTTGTTTTTGGTAGTGTTGTTTGTTGTTCAGATTAAGCGAGTGCGGCAGACTTAATAAATGAAAATGCAAAGCACATGTGAAGCCGCCATTTTGAAGTGCCACATGTGTGCGTGTGTGTGTGTTTGTTGTGTGTGAATTCGGCACAGGAGCAACTTTTCACATATTTGTATCTGTTTGTGTTGTTAAGTAGTTGCTGCTGCAGCTGCATAAATATTTATTGCATATTTTGCAAATGAGTTGCCAAAAGTGTTGAACAACGTTGCACGTTGAACGCAGCGTAATTTGCGAATGTTTTTACATTCATTTGAATCACTTAAGGACCTTAATTGTTGCCAGTTTTGCATTTAATAGCTGCATTCGCATATATTTTCCAATATTGAACATTGATCAAGTATACTTAATGCAGAGATTGCAATTTAGAATGAAATCAATATCGAAAATTATCAAAAACAAGTCCGTTTATATCATCGACAGAACATTAACTGATTGGGACATCAACTTAACAGAAAAGAGAGGCAATTATTATTTGTTCAGCACATTTTCATCTCAAAGTGAAATGCATTTTTAATAGAGTTTAAATTCATAACTCGGCAGACATTGCTGTAACCTATCAAAATGCAGTAAAAAGTCATCATAACACATACACAGACACACACACACTCTACACTCACATTCATTTTCAGTGCTCATTTCTTATCTCTGGAGACGACACCAAACTCAGTTCCCTGGCTGGCGAAAGTTTATAGCCTACCCCAAGGGCCCGTTATACGCACAGCCAAACTTATTGCGGTGCAAAAATTTTATGTTTTAATTCAATTAGGAACCCCCAGCCACGCCCATTTTTCTCTTTATTTTTTCGGGAGCACATTTAATGCGCACATTTTCGACATTTTTCAGGATGTATTTTTTATACTTTTTGTCAGACTTTCGCCGACAACATATTTGCATAATTTTGCAATAATTGACAAGCGGAAAATGTTGATGCGGAAGCGGAAATTAAATCGGAATTTCAACTAATTTTCCATGGGCAGAAAAAAATTGAAAAAAAAAATACTTTCATTCATTAAAATGTGCAAGTAAATGAAGTACGGAAAATAACAGAAAAAGAAATGTATGAAATTGTAATAAATATTATGTTGTGGAAATTGCAATACATTTTAGTTAGTTTATTATTTAGGGAAATAATTACAATGCAATTTAATTAAATAGCCAAATAATAAATTTAGAAATTTAAAAATTAAATGCTTGGAGTGCCAAATAATAGATCAAGCATACGCCCAGTTTGCCCACAAACAACAAAAAAGTTATTTAAATGACCAAATAATATATCAAGTATACGCTGCCAATTGGAAATAAATGTCCAAAATATGAATCTATTTTGGGTCGAACAAAAGCCGCATTTATGTGGCATTTATTAGTGATGGGAAATCATACAATCAAAATCTAAAACGCAGAGAAAGCCATTAGCTGCTTGTTCACATCTGTTTTTACACATGTATTGCTTTACAGTTTTGCTGAAACGCCTGTGGCAATGCTTTGAATAATGTTGCAAGCTGTTACTGCCACACTCCTCCCATCCAAAAATCAGTTGCAATTGGCCTGAGAGTAAGTGTGTGCGAGTGTGTGTTATTCTGGTGTGTTTAACAACTCTCTAAGATTCGCATATAAGTTTACATATTTATCTCAATCTTTCGTTGTCTTCCGTCTGTAGCATAACAATACATTTGATTGCAGCACGCATTAGGAACTATTTTACAGTTATCCATATAAGTGTGTGCAAGTGTTTACATGTGTGTGTAAGACATAAATTTACACATGCATATACAAAATTTATGCAAATCTGAGCTCTTGCGGCGTATTTTGTACTACTTACAAGTTTTTGCGCCTTGGCTCGAAACCATGAATGCAATTGTCCTGGTTAATGAATTGACTTTTGTTATGCTTATACACTCACTACGGATGTCTAAGCTGTTGAGTAAAAAAGTTCTCATGGAAACATTTAAAAGAAAGTCTCATTTCTTAAGAATATTAAGACACTGATTAAATGCAGTCCAACCTAAAACATTAAAAGTTTCTTTACTTTCATATAGAATAATTTTTTACAGAGTAACAAAACTACTAATTACTATATTTTGAGCACTCACCTTGGATAGTGTATTCAGTATTCAATAGAAATTTCAGCAATTTTCACCTGCTGCTGTTGAATGCTTACAATTTCCATAGCATACTTAAGTGCGTATCTTTGTGTGCTGCATTTAGAGTAAATGCCTTGCATTTGCTGCTTAGCCTGTAAATATTTGCAGAGGGCTTAATTTGTTTATGCATGACAAACAAATTGTTGAAATAATTAAAATTCCATTTGCCGCAACCTTGGTAAAATCTTAAAGACATTTGATGCCGTCAAAAAGTGAATTCAAATTTAATTGTCATGTAAATTGAATCCTTGGCTGAGTTCACTTTTAGAGATAGCCCAAGTGCCAACTGCAATGGGAAATAAGATAAAAGATTGAGGAGATATAAAAATGGTGCATATGACAGACAAACTTTTTGCCTCGAGGCACATAAGTTGATGTCTCAAGTGTGAAGCAAAAAACGAGGAGCGGATGGAGAGGAAGGCAACACATAAGTACAGTTTTCCGCCTTTGACTGTGGCACATAAATCTTAAGACAGTTAACGACATCATATGCCAAGTCTGTGGACTGAACTTACATTTTGGCTTCTTACCCCCAAAAATTATATGCCGCGTGAAGCCTGTGAACTTTATGCGCATTTCATTCTCTGCATAATTGTAGTGAGAAAGAGGAAGGGCGGGGAAAAAAGGGACAAGTGTAAGATGCAACTACGAGGACGAACTGTGTGCCACCAGTTGAGGAAACCAATTTGTGGTAATTGTCGTGAAATTGCAATTTCTGCAACTGTAATGGGCGGCAGCAAAAGGAGAAAGAGATGCAATGAGATATGGTCGAGTGAGAAAGCAAGATCGTGACTTGGTTAAATGAGGTTGCTCCGGTTAAGAAACTGTGACTATTGTGGGACTTTTGTGATGTGATGTGTGCTGCGTACTGTGGGTTGTCTCTGATATGATAAAGTGGACGTAAAAGTAAATGAATGTTGAGTCATTGGTGCATTAATGATGCACATGAGAATGAGAAGTGTCAAGTGTCATTGTGCGTGAAATATCTGTACAGAAATTGCAGTTACATTTTTGACGATGAACTTTATTCAAGTAGTAGTTGAGAGCACGGGTTATAAACTATTCCAATGACCAAACACCTATTCCATATTTCTTTGTTGCGAGCACAATTTACGACACGTCAGATACATAGATACCAGATACTAGATACGAGTTCCAGTTCAGATACTTGAGCATTACTTAGCTTCACTGCAAAATCACGTGCGCATAAAACTTTCCAATCAGCGACGTTCTGCCAGCTACAAAAGTGGTGCTTAACAAGCTCTCAGCATCAGTTGAAGTTGCAACTGAAGCAGCAGCAGCATCGTTGCACCTCTCTACCCCTCTCTCTCTCTCTCTCTCTCTCTGTATCTCTCTCTCTTTCTGAGTCAGTTGCAATAAGTTTTTTGTCATACTTTCGTTGTCATCGCTATTTTTTATTTTTTTGCTTTGCACAACTTGAAATGGCAAATCCATACAATAAATATATAAAATGTTACTTTCTGTGTCACACCTGAACTAACCTCAAATAAATTTCCACACATGTGTCAGGCAGGTGCAACAGCAAACAAAAGAATTGAACGCACCACTCTCCACACTCTGAAACCTCTATACACATATCTATTTGTATCTACATACATATACGTATACATATACATATGTATTTAGCAAAGGAGTGTGGAAAAACTTTGAGCTCGATAAGGCCACCGGGCAGGTTGAAGCTGAAGCAAAAGCTGTAACTGTAACTGAAGCTGAGTTCTCTCCTTATCTCACTCTCCTTTTTTCTCTTTGCCCCAAACTCAAACTCACACTATCACTGGAGAGACAAAAACCTTGCAAAATGCAACAATTTCCAATCACTTCCGTTGCAGCGACACAATTTTCTATATTTATACTTTACGACAGCAACTGAAGTAGGGTACAAAAAGGAAAACCATTTTATAAGTGTGAAAACTTGCATGCTCTTTGTAATGCCAAAAAATAACAATAAATAAATCAAATTATATTTTCTTGGCATCATAAATTCCAAGGATTATGCAGGATATTTGTCTTACTCCATATAAATTGTGATTATTAAAATATAGTGCAAAAGCAACTGGAAATCATATTTAATTAAATTTATTATGTTGAAAATAAATAAATACATTAATATACACAATTGCAACTTGATCGAGGTCAAGAACTATTATAATAACAAACAGCAGATTTTACTAATTAAAGATGTTACTAACACAAGAAAATTAGAATTTAATTTTACTTGAAAATTATAAAATTAAAGTGCTTTTTTTTCTAATAGTTACAAAAACTCTAGAAGGTGACACAACTTCTTAAGAATATAAATTTAAACTTAACCTCGCTTGCACCTAAATTAGGATCTTCTGGGAAGTGCTAAAGAAATAATAACATTAAATTAAACAATAGAATTTCTTATATTTTGTGCAAATTGAAAACAGAAATATATAAATATATTATCAAGTATAACTAAGTAAAGTAAATTGAAAATTTGGAAACCATATTATTCACAAAATACAAGTCTTAAATACAAAATCAATTATAATTAAGTTTGAAAGTCGAATTAGTTAATAACTTATCCCTTATACTTTCAAGATATTTTTTTTTATAAAAAAAACAGCTCTACATAGATACAAAGTATCTACTAGATACTTTACTAGATATAGGGTATTGAAGAATGGTTTGAATGCACGCTTAGTTTGTTTTTTGAAAGAATTGGGAAACGGCATCCCTTTTTCCCATTTTCACAGCGACACCACGTTGCTTTTATGTGTATGTGTGTGTGTGTGTGTGTGTATTTTGTCTATGCAACGGAAACTTTGGGGGCTTCTCTAAAGTGTTGCAAAATGAAAAGTTTTCATGCGCTTTGTTGTTGCAATGATTCGATTTGTTGCGATTGCGTTTTTAGTCTTTTGCATGTGCGCTCAAAGTTTTCCAGCAACAACTTCAAGAAGAATGAGGCAATGGCAAAAAGGGTTAAGGAAACTGCGTATGCGTTTTGTTTCGGGGCCAAGATAAAGCATTGCAATTGCCATGCAAAAAGTTTCCTCACAAATACTCTATTGGGGCTTTTGGGCAGCACATGTGAGCTTTTGTAACTTGGATTTATTGTTGCAGTTTAAAGTTATTTCCGTCAGTTTCAAGCTACGATTTACAGTTGCCACTTCCCACTTGCCAGTTGGCAGTATCAGCTGTTTGTCAATTGGCCAGAAAATGACTTTCAAACTGCTAACAAAGTTGACTTTTGATTAATTATGGTTGATAAATTACACAGATATCACTCATACGCCCCCAAGTTAAATCAGTTAGACTAAAGACCTTAGGGTACTATAAAAATGGCTGCTTCTATTACGAAAACACAAACAACACACTTACACTCTCTTACAAACACATATTAAGGGCTCCATAAAAGTCAACAAGATGTTCATAAAAATTTACAGTACATTTTTAACACATGTTGTTAGGAGCTATAACAGCTGCTAGGATATTTCCTAATAAGGTTGCTAATAACTTTAAGCTGATCTCTATAACTTAACACAGTTCTTAATTAAAAATAGTTCTTATTCGTTTGTCAATTAAATAATACAAAAATTTAAGCTCATCAAAATAAAGGCGGAAGAAATAGTCGTAAGAATAAAATATTTTATAGAAATATGTTCTTCAAATTTCTTCACAAACTCATGAAATCATTCGAAATCCGTATGGCTTAACAGTTTCAATAAAATTGTCTTCTGTGAATTAATATAAAAATTCTAAATAATATAAAAATAATAAATATTCATTATTAATATATGATTAACAAATTAAATGAAGGGACCAAAGGAAATTATCTCTGAAATGGTAATAAATAATAAAATAAAACTATTTTTTGTAATAACTAATTTATCAATGGGAATATTTCTAGCAAGAAATTCATGCCAAAATCTGGTCATATCTTTTAAACTGTACTACCTTATTTAGTTTCCTAACCAATACTTTTTCACACACACATACAAACCCGCAAACTGTTGTTTGTTTCTCCAGTTTTTAATGCCACTTTTATGTTGCTCATTTCGCTCGTTCTGAGGTCGTCAAGCTGCCAATGCGGCAGTCAGTCAGTCAATCAGTCAACCAAGCAACGTTTTTGCAGTCATGAATGCCGCTAGTTGTAGCTAAAGTCAAGTACCTCACCCCCTCACACACACACACACACACACACACACACACACACACACACACAGATTATTATGAGTAGAGTTGTAACTGTAGTGCCAGCTCATTAAGTTGTTCTGGCAAAAATAAAAAAGAAATATAAAAATATGAGAAAAAAACAATAAAAATTGTCGCCATGTTGTTTGCTTGTTAAATTCTCCAACATTTTTTCCATACTTGCCATGTTCTTGTTGTTGTTTCTACTTGAGCTTTTCATTTATATAATTTGTAAATAATTTTCCAACAATTTCATAAAAACAAAACTTGTTCTTTTCAGAGCGTAAACTTTTCGTTGGCATGTTGAATAAAAAATACACGGAAGCCGATGTAAGGCAACTATTCACGGGCCACGGCACCATCGAGGAATGCACCGTGCTCCGGGATCAGGTTGGCCAAAGCAAGGGCTGTGCATTCGTAACATTCGCAACCAAACAGAATGCCATTGGAGCGATCAAGGTGAGTGTAAAAAGCACCATTTAAATTGATAACTCCTCGATCCTAGCAATTTAATGTTAAAGCTTTAACGGTGTCATTGTTACGCTTAAAGTAAGTAAGTGTGTGTACGTGTGTGTGTAAGTGAATTGGATGTGTTTGTGTAAGTATCTGTGTTGGTCGCATCGCAAAACTGTCGCAATGATTAATTGCTGTGGTGGCAAGAGTCGCGCATATAAAACACGACACTCGCCCATAGGGAGTGCATAATGCTTCATTATAAGATACCCTATATAATCTGTAAGGCTCCTTAGAAAGGCAAGTTTACAGATTATATAAGAAGCATTAGTCATTTTATTAGTTATAATTGTTAGTATCATTAAAAAGTTCATCAAATTTAACAATAGCATTAGCATTAGAATTTGCATTAGCAAGAGCATTGGTAGTATGATAAAGCTTCGCATTAGTCTTAGTATCAGCAGAAGCAATTGCATTAG
The DNA here is from genome assembly GCA_037043535.1 of Drosophila putrida. Lineage (NCBI taxonomy): Eukaryota > Metazoa > Arthropoda > Insecta > Diptera > Drosophilidae > Drosophila > Drosophila putrida. The sequence goes on from JBAMBI010000465.1 coordinate 1,307,639, forward strand.
CATTAGCATTGTATTAGCATTATTATTGACTATAGTGTTAGCATTCACATTATTATTGGTGTTAGCATTAAGAAACGCAATTATCTTAATAGTTTTGGTATAAGCATTAGCATTCGTATTAGCATCAGCAACAGCATTAGTATTAGCATTCTAAATATCTCTGTCATTAGGAATGTCAATAATAATAGCATAAGAATTGACAGTAGAATTAGTATTATCCATAATGATGTAATAGCTTTCACAGTTACATAAGCATTATAATTGACATAAATTATGATCATAAGTGTGAGGAAAATCTATAACAGACCTACTATTTTTATGATAAAATTCTTTATGTAACGATACTCAAATATTACTTCATTAGAATTATTCCCAATTGAATAACTTTAATTCACATGGTCTTTCCTATTTCCAACTGAATAAGAATACTGCATATAAAGCCTAAATCACTGGGTATAAACCGCATGCAGCTGTACAACAACAATAACAACAACAATAACAACATTAACAACAATAGCAACAGGAAGTAGAAATGCAAGCAAGACGCCGCCGCTGGCAGCGGAAGAAGTCAACGGCAATGCTTTTCAGTAGCAGAGACCAGACCAGACCAGACCAGAACAGATTCCATAGTAAAACCCATTTCCAAACCTGCTACGGTCACACACACACACTCATATACATACACACACACACATTCGCACAAACGCACATACGAACACTAATGCAAGTTTTGTGCCGGAAACAGGCAAAATTACAAACTTCCGACAGGCAAACACAAACACATGTAAAGCACACACCATAAGCAAGTGAGGAACGAGCAGGAGAAAGAGTTGGTTGGGGAAAAGGAGGCTGAGAGAGAAAGAGAGAGAGAGACAGAGAGAGAGAGAGAGGGATGTGGGCGACTCCAACATGTTGTCTCTGTGTCTGTACATTGCACATAATTTGTCGCCTTTTGCAAGATGAATGTGTTGCGGGCGAGCTGCATTATATACATACATACAAACATACAAGCAGAACACACCCACAGACATATACATATAAATAAATACAGAGAGTGTGGTAAAGTGTGTGTGTGTGTGTGTGATGTGCAATTTTAATGCATTTGAAGTCAAATTACTGAATGCCAAGCACGCACCAAGCAAACGCAATGAGTTGGCCTGACTCGGCCAAATGATTTGGCAAGTAACTGAGCTTTGTTTGATGGCAGCAGAGGAAGGTAGGGGAAGGTAAGGGAAAAGGAAAGGGAAGTTGACTGCCAGAGAAGCTGCAAGTCATTGCAGTCCATTGACGCCTGAAAGTATGCAATTCCAAAGCAAAAAGAACGAAACGCATTTAATATTAATGTACCATGTTTATAACCCGAGCCATTTATTTTACCAGGAAACGCCCACAGTGCATCCAGAATAAAACTGTTTGTTTAACTGTTGTCTGTTGTTTTGCTGCACAACTTTACGTTTTCTATTTTGTCGTTTTTCATTTGCATCTTACGCTGAATGGTAAATGTGAAGAGCAAAAGAGATCGTATTTTTCATCACATGCAGATTTCCTTAGAGCTTCTCGCTAATTTGTCAAGAGTTTTTTGTTAAGGTTTAAGCATTTGGTTTAAGTTGATGGCCAGCTCATTTAACTGGGTTTCAGCTGGTCAAACAGAAAAAAGAGTTTGCAGGCTGTTGATAGAGATGTGAACTTTTAAAGCAAGAAATATAAACAATTATTAAGCTGAATTATAATTACTGAAAGTTTTTTAAATTATTATGAACAATATTTTAATTCCTATTATTTGTTAAAATCTACTTTACTTTAGAGGTTTTTGTAGGCTTTAACTAGAAAAACTAAGTTAAAGTTTACATTTTGCTTCACAGTATATAATTTTTTAAATTATTTTGAGATATAATACTCAACTTTTAAACGAAAACAATTTATTTGTTAAATTTTGAGCTCAATAACAAAAATAAAGCTTATAATGTTAATAATTAATTAATATCTGGAACTCCCTTATCATGTCCTGAGAATAACATCTTCTCCCATTTGTATTTCTTTTCCCATCTTATGTTCTAATCTCATAATTCGAATCTTTTCTAAAGAGAATTTTCTCTTAACCCTTATTTAAATAACTTGAAAGTACAGTGTCTTATTATAAATTAGAATCTTCTTTACTTTCTATCGTTATTCGAATCCTTTCTTAGAGTTAAACCTCCTGTATATTTGTAATTCTCAACGAGTTACAACTATGAGTTTTCTTTATGGCGGCAGCAACTTTGGTGACCTGTTTAAAAACTCGGAAATTTGCCTAATTACTTTGTTGCCAGCAGCAGGAAAAGCAGCAGCAGCAGCAACAACAACACCAACAATAGCAGCCACAGCAACAGCAGCCGGTCATAAAAGTCGCGCCACAGCCACAAGAATTATAGTCAATGTAATTAAAGAGCACTTCTGTTCTGGCTGCCAGGACGAACCACACTACACCACACCCAATTCTCATTTCTCCATTTTCCCATTCCCCCATCTTCTCCCTCTCTCTCACTCTCTCTCTCTCTATCTATTTGCTCAGTCGGCCCAGTTGCAGCAGCAGCAAACTGTTGGCCACAATTCAGTGGAAGTTGCCGGGTCTCGTCGCCTGGTCTCAATGATAAAGTCTACATAAACCGGGAAATGACTAAAGTGGCTTGGGCCCATTCCGGCAATACTCGTAGTATGGCTCGGAAACTGCATCTAATGCCCCGCTAAATGTCTGTGCGCGTTTTTGGGCTGGTTTATGTTTTACTTTCGTCGCGCCATCCAACGCCATTTGTTTGTTTTGTTTTGTTTGGTTTTTTGGGCTTAGCAAAAAGGTGTAAATTAAGTCGCTTAGGCAAAAATCGAGAGCGAGAGGCGACTTGTGGTTTGTCTAACTATTATAGGAGTAATTGTAGGAGCAACTGTCGGAGCAACTGTTGAAACTGCCATCGGAAGCTTTAGACAACCATTGGCATTGTTGTTGTTGCTTTTCGCTTGAGGTCTCAGCTTAAGTGCGCGTCATTATTTTGATGTTGTAAGCCGCCGCCGAGGCTATAAAACTTATCAAAACAACTAAAGTTGCCCTCGTAATGCTCCTTTAGTCGGGCTGCTCTTAACTTGCCACAACAGCCAGAACTAATAGCTCAGCTCGGTCAGCGCAACCATGCAGTTTGAATGGATTGTAGATATGGTAATTGGACCACAACAGCTCAATAAAGTTTGATTGAAGCTTGTCTTAAATTGAGACTTGACGCCAAAGTGGCTATTTAGTTTGTAAAAGATAAAGGGGGCCGTAGGATGAAAGGATGTTATTAGAATTCTAGGGCAGATTAAAAGAGTATATGAAGAGCAAAGTATAGATAGAAGTAAACGGTAGTTAAAAACCAACTCTTGCAATCAATCTAAGATAACTTAGACTGAATGTCACAACTACAGTGAGATGTTAAATAGTAAAAGTAATTATAAAGTAAGGAACTACTTTCTTAAAGTATTAAAAGCTAATTTAAGAATCCAACAAACAAAGGAAGCTTTAAGATAGATCTGAGTTGATCTATAAATTCATTAAAATATATATGATTTAAACAATATTTATAAAATACTGTATATTTCTTTGATATCCTTATCTCCTTTCCTATATAAACCTTATTTCTGTTTTATTTCTTGCAGGCCCTGCATCAAAGTCAAACGATGGAAGGCTGCTCGGCGCCGTTGGTCGTTAAATTCGCAGACACACAAAAGGAAAAGGACCAAAAGAAGATGCAGCAGTTGCATGCCATATGTGGCATCAATGCGCTGACTCAGACACCCAGTGGGGCTGCTGCAGCCGCTGCCACGCCCACAGCGAATGCAGCAACGGCATTAATTGCCGCCACACCAACAGCAACACGTCAGAATCCTTCAATGGCCGCTGCCTTGGCTGGTGTCCAGCCAGTGCAGACTGGCGGGGGTGGAGCACAGACGGCAACCCTGGTAACAGTGCCAACATCGGCCGCACTAAGTGCAACATTGGCACCCACACTTCTTGGCAGCAATCCCCATCATCCACAGTCGCCAGGAGCAGCAGCTGCCGCTGCAGCAGCAGCATATTTAAGTGCAGATCCTACGGGAGGATTGGGACCAGCGTCGGCGGCTCATTTGCAACTCTATCAACATATGCAGGCCTACGGACTACATCCGGCTCATTATCTGCAAGGTAAGTGCTGCCCTAGGCAAATCCAACTTAAGTGATAAGCTAAGTACTTCCTCTCCGAAACCAACCTACAGCTCAGTTAGTCATATCCCCCCGTCCCCTCAACAAAAACCAATATATGTATCTCAAAAAAGACCACAGTATTTCTTTTCCATTCTCTGTGTATCTCTATGTTATTTTCTCTTTTTCGCTCTTTCTCTCTATTCTATTTTCTTTCTGTTTATCACTAGAAGATACGTAATTTTCCTCGTGTAATTTTCGTGTTAATTGCGCGCACTTTGTGTATTCCAAACTTGATTTGTGTCGTTATCTTTTTTTTTTTTTTTGTTATTGCAACCCCAAAAATTGTTGTTTAATTTAAATGCGTGTTTAGTTTTATCTTTTCGTTGTTTCTATTATTTTTATATATATTTATCTATCAATTTATTTGTTTTGTGCGATTTGTCGTTCCACTGGAATTTACAGTTAATTAAAGATTAGTTTACTTTGTGTGTGTTGTTTTACGGTTTTTCTGTGTGAACCCGAAATTGGCGAATCGAGAAATGAAAATGGAAAATGTTGTTGAAGAAAACAAATGGCAACCAATAAGAAAAATACTTTGAATGAGCTACGAAAGATAACAAAGAAGTTAGCCATGTGTGGTTGGAGTTGATATCGTTTGACTCAGACAGTACTATTTAATTAGGTAATGAAAGTTAATATTGAGTTTTGAAAAACATTCTTAGCTCCTTTAATTGAATATCTAAGTTAAGTAGTTGACTGTCATAGTTTAGATAAAGCCAGTTCTAACCTAGAGATACTTTGAAATATATTTCTATTTCAGTTTATATTTAATGCAGCAAATAATTTAAAAAATAAAATATTATATATCAAATCAAATATATTCTAGAAATTAATCTCAGCGAGAGAAAAACAAAAGCTTACAGTTCGGCTTAGTTACAAAATGGTGTCTTAGTTTAGTCCCCAGAAGATAAATGACTTTAAATATGTAACATAACTAAGCACCTGAACACAGCAGTCCTTTGTTGAGCATTTAAAAAAAGTAAACAAGAATTAATGTAAAAGGTTTTTTTGTTCTTCCTTTACCTAAACTTGTCCTCGCTTCATTTATAACAAGCGACGACCTCGGTGACACAAAGTCAGCTATAGTGACAAGGACGAGGGAGATGAGAGACTAACAAAGACATGAATAAGAGGAACAGGAACAGTAACAGTGCCTGCTGTCAGTATCTTCCCTTCAGTCATTTGCAAAGCGACAACTGTCAAATAATTAATTTCAATTTAAGCAACCAAAATTTGCATAAATGTAGAACAGAAAACAGAAAGCAAAAGAAAATGAAATAAAACAATGTAGCTAAAAGGGGAGAATGTCGAGTGGATATATTTTTTTTTTGTATTCTTTGGACTGAGGAGCATGATGAATAAAACAAAAATTGTAATAGGATTAAAAGGTGGACAGGCCGAGGCGATGGCCAAGGCAAACACGACAAATGCAAAAACCAAAGGCATTGCACAGATTTTGGACTAACACACAGATAAAGAAAAATACACACAGATACACAGACTTACAGATACAATTGCAATTACACTTACAGTCATAGCTAGAGTTACATTTACAGATGGCAGCATACACTCATACAATGACACGTACACGTGGCGTCAATGTGAACGTGTTGCATATGCAACGGCGCTTCATTAGAATGACCAACATGACACGCCCCCCACCACGCCCTGCTCCTTCCCCATCCACTCCACCCACTCCACTCCACTTCACTCCTCAACCCCATCCTCTGGGACATTCGAATCTCACTCAGCCCCATAGTGTCTGGGCCAGTCTCGACGACGTGAACATTTTGCGCATAACAAATCAAGCACAAGAGTTTGCAGAAAAAATCACAGACAACCAAATGTTGAGCGACGCGTGATGTAATCGTACAAAAAATAGTTGAAAGAGGATATTTTCTATAAATGGTAGTTAGACTTGAATGCTCTACATAGAAAGGAAGAGATTTTTGGGGCTAAAATAAATGTTAAATATGAAATACAAGAAGATAGAAGGAACTTAATGTAAATAATTTTCAATTTCCAGAACTTTAAAGATTTTAGTGAAAACCAAACGCTCTAGAAGATTAATTTGAAGCCACAAAAAATATATAATATATATATATAAAATATATACATACATATAAATTTTTGCAAATAAAGATTTGTGATAATTTAGGCATTGCAAACAATATAAATTTTACAAAATAGACTGACTTTCTAAAAAACAACTGCATAATTATGTAATAAACTGTTTTTAATCTTGGAAGCTTTTAAAATTTAATAAAAAACAAGTCATTCATTAATTAGAAAAATAATAAAAAAGAAAACACAGAAAATTTAAAGCAGGTTTAAGGTTTTAAGGTTATTAAAACTGTAATAAATATTTAACGGAAACAATTTTAGTCTTTAAGACTTAAAACTGAAACGAAACATTTTAAATTATTTCGATTTTATCTAAAATATAGATTATAGACAGATTTGTTAGACATTTAAAAAGGTTAACTTATATTCAGATAAACAGCCTTTAAAAGATTTTTAAAAAATTCGCCATCAATATCATCGAGATATATCTCTACAGTAGCTTTCCAAACTGAGTGTAATAGTCGATATACTCGACTCATAGATAATGTAGATTGATGGAGGTCGTGGAAGGGAAAACCAGGAACAGTAAACGACGGTAAGCGGTGACAGAAAAGGGCAGATGGGCAGTTAGAGGCAACTTAGAGCGACGTATGCCACTTGAATAACAAATGACGTTTTTAAATGTCAGCAACGGAGTCCGAATGAGTTTCTGAGAACCGTAGTCACCGTTGACTTGGACACCCCTCTCTGATGATGGTCAGCAAATGTATGGGACGTGCCTTTTATGGTGAGCGCACTAAAAACCGTTAAGTGTGCGACCTGTAAACGTCGTTGATTTAACCAATTTGCGTTAAAGCTTCAAAAAAAAGGGATTCTGTTTTTTTTTCTTCTTTTTTGTAAGCTTTCACAAAGATGTTGCAAGTTGCTAATTATTTAATAGTTGAAGTCGCTTGCGGTCTGCAGCATGCAGCATGCAAAGCATTTTGCCAGAACCTCTTTGTGTGCGCTTGTTGCATGCAACTTCCATAAACATGTGTGCCACACAAGTCTGGCATTTTTTAGCCTGCAATTTTTATAAGCCATGCCAAGGCCCTGAGGCTGTACACCATCAAAGTGAACCATAAGAAACGAAGAATACGAAAAATTGCTAGAGAGGGTCGGTCCTTCTAATACCCAATAGCCCCAGGACTATGGCAAGGGCGCTGGCATGTAAGCAAAATGCAAGCAAGCACCAAGACCAAGCAAGACAAAAATAGAAAAGAATGGTGGAGAAAATATGAGAGGTGAATCTACCTGGCGGCAGGTGAGCGTACTTAAAGTTTTATTATGCCGACAAAGCCCTAGGGAAGAGGGAAGAGGGAGGAGGATGGAAAGTGTCTCCAATATAAACCTCATTTGATATATTCAGTTGAAATAATGGCTTTTCTTGCAGTTAGCTTGCAGCTCATTCAAAGTGAAAATTGTAAAAACAAAAACAATAGTAGAGAAGGAAACTTAATGTTGTATGTTATGCCAATGTCTGTGCTCATTTATTTGTGGGCATGCCACACACACACACACCCACACTCACACACACACACATAAATATTTATACACAATGCCTGACAGTTTAAGTGTCGCTCTTTTCTATGCTCCACTGTACTCTCAATCAACTCTATTTGTTTATGTTTAGGAGTGTCTTCTCGTTTTGTGTAGCTGCTTGCAAATTAATTTAGTTAACAATTCATATTCATAATCCAAAAGCAGCAATAGCCCCTAATTAATTGAATGCCAGCCACGCCTCCTCATTTCGAGCTGCCTTTTTAGCGCATTTTATTTAATTGAATTGAATTTAATTCTACTTATTTTTATATATATGTCTAACTGCATTTGATATTGAATTTATATGTCTACGCATTTCAAGGTTTAAAATTATTATTTTTATTTCTTTTTATATTTTTAATTTTTTCAAGTTCTTGCAAAATTTCCAAATTCTTTAACTTTATTATTTCTATTTTAATTTATTTTTTATTTCTTACAATTTGGCATTTTATTTTCTTAATTTGATATTATTTTCATTTTTTTGTTTGCTCTTTTATGTTTATTTTTATGTTATGATTTGTATGTTATAAATATTTACATGAATTTACATGAAACAAAAAAATCAAACAAAATTAATTTTTAATTTCTTGTAAATGTAAATAATCCAATTGGGTGTGTGTTTTCTTCTATGTTTTTTATATATAAATATTCGTTGAACATTTTTTGGTATGTCTATGATTGACTCTGTGGTCATGTACAAAACAAATCAATCAATCAATCAATCAAATCAATCAACCAACTCAACCAAAACCTTACAACCATAAACCAAAACTCAAAACTGTACAAAAAAAAAAACAAAATACAATACAAAACAAAAAACAAAACAAAAAAAAATATGGAAAATGAAATCAGGACTTAATTTCCACCCACCGGATAACAGTGCCCACCACAGCCAACACGGCGCATCATCCGGCGCTGTCGGCAGCACAGCAGCAACTTTATCGGTTGCCAACGCTGCAACCGCCGCCGCCGCAGCAGCAGCAGCAGCAGCCGCTGTCACCGGGACAGCATCAGCACCACCACCACCACCATCTCTCCCACTTGGCGTCGCCCCATCATCCGCAACCACATCCGTCTACAGCGGCGGGCTCACTGCCCCCGGGCATGCTCCTGGCACTGGACTGCTCGCCAGTGCACCCATGTCTATGCAGAATTTGGTAACACTGCTCAGCAATCCTCAGCACAACAGCAGCCTAAGTCACAGCCAACGCCAGCAGCAGCATCATCACCAACAGCAACAGCACCATAGCCTCAGCCTCAGTCACAGCCACAGCCACAGCAGCAGCAACATCAACAACAACAATAGCATCAGCATCAGCAACAACAACACAGCCAATAACAACGCCAACAACAATAGCCAACAACGTCAGCTTACAGCCAACTATGCAACAAATGCTGGACAACTTGTTACGCATGCGCATCATACGTTGAATTTGGCTCAGCTAATGGGCGTGGCACCGCCACCGCCTCCAACAGCAGCAGCAGCAGCCAGTCAGCAACTCACACTGAGCGCTCTTTGTAAGTAGTTGTTTGTATGTCTGTTTGTATGTGTGTGTGTCTAATTTTAGCGGGTATGAATGTGTGTACTTTTGTGTTTTCTGTTAGTACTAATTGTTTTTACATTTTTTTGTATACTAAAAGTTAATATTACAGCTGCACTCACACACACACCCATTTACTCATAGAAAATGCCGCCTGCATGCGCCTTGCCCAGCCCCAAAGAAAAAATACTACTAAATACTAAAAACTAAACGCCGAGTCTACACAAAATATAACCCAAAATAAACCATTTGAAATGGAAATTCTTTTTTAAAAATATAGTCCCATATGTAAAACATATGTAAAACATAGGCCTTATCAATGTACTACTTAAAAATATGTGAGAATAAAATATTCTGAATGCTTACCACCACAAAATTACTAAACATTTACCATAAAATACTTATTTTTTTTAAAGAAAAGTACCATAAAATACTAAAAACCAATTCGAGTGCTTTAATTTGTATCCTTCTTTAACTTTTGCTCAAATTTAACCAATTTTACCACAGATAAAATTGAAAAATTTAAATTATTCCAATTTATTTTTATGCCAAAGCACATTCCCTCTAATGCAGTTACTTTGATAGTCCCTTCCCCTTTCCCCGCAACATCCCCTTGCCCATAGACCAGGGTTGCAGCCTATTGTTAATTAAAAACACATGTAGTCATATCTTGTTGGTGTTGCCCTCTGGCAATATTTTCATAGTTTTATTTACCCCACACACTGTCAATAAAAGTTTTCATTTTACAAAAACAACAACAATGAAAAGCGTGCAACAATTTTTATATTGTTGCCACAACAAAATGCAAATGAAAATAAAAACAAAGAGCAAAAAATCAAATCAATGCCAGTTGAAAACAAAACAAATACTATATGAAACTTTGTTGATTGTGTTTCGCAAAAAAAAAGAAATAATAGTAATAACAAAAAATGAGAACAGTAGAAAGAGTATTTTATGGGGTGCTAAAGGTATGATGCCCTAATAAATAAGGTAGTTAATTAAATAATAATCGAAAATAATCCATACAACAATTTAAAGTAAGGTCGTTGTTAATTCATGAATGTAGTGAAAAAAAGTATTAGATTTCAATATATGATTGCCATGAAATTTGAATAAAGTTTTTTAAAATAATTAGAAGAGATAATCTTTAAGGTCTGGAATATCTAATTATGATATGCAGAGCTTAATAAAAAGTAGGCGTAAGTTACATATAATAAAAACTTTAATTTATTAAAGTTATTCATTACAGAAAGAAAATCATCATACCCTCTCAGAGCGTATAGAATTGACACAATACATACAATATGCAATGTCGCAACTTCAATGAAAGTCCTTTCAATATGAAATCTAAATTCAGTCTGAATCGTACGAAACATCAATACAGAAATGAATATAAAGCCGTTGGCCTCGAGGGTTTCACAATGGGAATTAGAATGCTTTTGTATAAATCTTTTAGAAATTGATATTGAAATATTGGCAAGCCATTCATATCTAACCGACTTAAGGTATATAAAAATATATATATAAATATATTTTAAAACTTTTAAAGTATCAAGTTCAAAAGCTAAACGAAACGTTTTTGTAACACTTCGGGAGATTTTGGATAAGATTCGGCTTCAATTTTCATTGATGCCGCGAGGCTTATAAAAATTAATTTCGCTAAATTGTGCATCAAACTCAATATCATAAATGGTTGCCATAAAAAATTTACTCACATCTCGTCTTTTTGTTGATGTTGCTGCTGATGATGATGATGATGGTGATTTTTTACTCATATGTCGAGTGCACATAAAATTGCATGAAATACAAAACTTTCATGGCAAAACATTGTTAGTAACACGTATGTAAATAACAAAGAAAACATGAGAAAACGTAATAAATTTTTAGTAGATTACAAAAATTCGTGTGTTGCACAAAGCAAACGTCAGAGGGCGCCACAGAGCGTACACCAAAAGCCGAGGCTCAATTAAAAAAAAAAAAAACAGCAGGCGTCGCGACGTGCGGAGAGTGTGCCTTATATAACAAAGGCTAACAAATTTTTTATGATGCACAAAAGGATATAAAATTTAATAATGTAAGGCCAGCAGGCGAATAAAGAAAACAAAAGCAAAGCGAAAAAATAAAACAAAGGAAGAGGGTAAAAAAAATATATAAAGCATTTTTCTCATATGCGTTAACTCAACTCAGCGACGTGGCTCGTTTATTGTTCCCAACCATCTGTGTGTGTGTGTGTGGGGCAGTGTGTGTGAGTGTGGGTGTGTGACTGTGTGTGTCTGTGTGTGTTGCTGTCTCTCTCTCTGTCTCTGTGTGATTTGTTTATTTGAAGAACAACAACAATTATAAACTAAAGAAAAAAGAACAAAAATAATTCGAATTTTTAAAATTGTTTCTTAATATCAAAAAATCTAACTTTTAGGGCCCCCAAGTGCCGCAGATCCCTATGGAACGTCCGCACTGAGTGGATTGACCAATGGAGCAGCTGCCGCTTATGGAGCCGCCCAACCGTTGACCGCCACCGCGTTGCAGGCAGCCGCCGCAGGTGTGGCAGGCAAACAGATCGAGGGTAAGTCAGGTGAAAAATATTCATTGCATACTCTTAGGCTCACTATTTTAATACTCTGTGCTTGGTTTACAGGTCCCGATGGCAGCAATCTGTTTATCTATCATCTACCTCAGGAATTCATTGACACCGATCTCGCATCGACATTTTTGCCCTTTGGCAATGTGCTATCGGCCAAAGTGTTTATCGATAAGCAAACCAATTTATCGAAATGCTTTGGCTTTGTCTCCTACGATAATCCGCATTCGGCAAATGCCGCCATACAGGCGATGCATGGATTTCAAATAGGCACAAAACGCTTGAAGGTGCAATTAAAACGTTCCAAGGACGCGGCTAAGCCGTACTAAACAAGGCAAAGATGGGCGTGGCTCACACCGACACAAACAAACAAACCAACAAACCAACAAACAGACAGATAGAAATAGAAAATATTTAAACATTGTGCCTTTTAGCAAAAGTTTTGAAACCAAAGGACCAATTACAAAATGTAACTAATTTTAAGCACACACCAAATATGCTAGGAACGGGGGGCAAAGGGATTTGTTCTATTCGTGCACAAAAATATCAACAACAAAAAAACCACAAATAAAAGTAATGCAAATAAACAAAAAAAAACCAACCAAAGAAGTAGCTTAAAAGTTGCATCCTTGTTGTAATCACTTTTGCTGAACAATTTCTAGTGCATTGTTAACATTCATTCATGTGGTTGGCAAACAAAATTGAATAAATTAAAATAAAAAATATAAAAAATGTTATACAAACAATAAACATAAAATTTAAACTGAAGCTGCGTTGTGGCGCCAAAGTATTTTCAAAGCCAAATAGTTAAGCAAACACAAAAAAACATCAATGGAAAGAGAAATCAAATAACACAAAAAAAAACAATTTAGCTAATTAAATTATAGCTCTTAGTGCTAATATTAAATAAAGAGTAAACTATATTATATTATTCATTTAGTTTATGGCACAAAACATTCGAAATTCCGTTCGTAGCGAGCAAATTGTGAAAATCCTTGGAAGAGTAGACTAAACTACCAGAATTTTCATCGGAAAATCAAAGAACTAGCAGCTTTAGTTATTTCCCCAGAAAGATTTCGTTAGTATTGATTTTAATTTGATTTCTTAAGGCGGCATAAAATAATTAAATATGAATAGTTTTAAACTATTTTGTTATGATGCAAATCGTTTCAAGAAGTGTACTTAAATTGCAAAAAAAAATGAAAAAATTCCCAATTGAAAGCAAACTAGAAATTTAACTTAAAAAAATTAAATAAAAACTTTAAATATTTAACTATAAAAATAAAAATGATCTATCGTTTTCAGAGCTTTTTAGTGAGTATTTTAAATATGTACTTTATAAGCATTTTAAAAATAAATGCAAAGAATTAATATTTTCAAATATTTAAATAAATATTACAATAATTATGAAAAATGGTTTTTAATAAGCAAAAATTACCCAGCCGAAGTATTTTTCAGATCATTTGTATCATTGCATTCAAGTAAGTTCTTAAGAGTATGTGCTAAATGTCAATCAATCAGTCAGTCATTCAATCATGATAAACAATACTGCATACAATTGAAAGGAAGAAAAATAATATTTATGTGAAAATATTCGAAAGCGTTTCGAAATTTGCATGGAAATCTTATTTAGCAACGCTTTGGAAAATAGGAGGAGGAAACAAATCAAAAGAGGTTCGCCTTAAGCCTCTGACACCCATTGTAAGCAGTTTGTTGAGGGTCTTATCACATTTATGCTATTGTATATGCATTTTTTATGCATCCTGACAACTCAACTGGCGCTGATAGCCAAAAGAAACCGGTTGAGCTGGCCAACTCGAGGACCATAAATCAAAAACTGCCTGCAGTTTCAGCTCCTTCCTCTCCTCTGACGCTGATGCAATTCAAATGTTGGCGTTAACGCATGAAATATGCATATGTATGACCCAGGATGCATGAGAAGTGTACAGATGGTGTGCAGATGTGTGGATGCCATTTTTATACTCACTTCTTCCCAAAGGGTACAGGACTATAATAACTTTATAGCTATGTTTGAATCAGAAGGAGACATCTTCAATCCTAAAAGAGATGTATTCAATGTTCTTCATCAATGCTATAATTTCCGTTCTCCAGAGTTAGAGCAACAAGAAGTTAAGATGTTTCGTTAAGAAAGTTCGTTGATGAAATGAGAACATGGTATCTCACAGTCAGGTACTCTCGATTAAAATGTTTTTACAGGACTATTTATAGACAAGATCAAAGTAAGCATTGTTCAAGCATTGCCTGAAGCCAACAATGTCAGAAAAGCTTCAGTCTAGTTGAGTTTGTGAAACGAAAAACATTTCATAATCGTTATAAAAAAAATAGAACATAAAAATAAGTGAATAAATTAAAGAAATTCAAATGTCGGATGATGAAAAACCATCTCCTTCGCCTAGGCGAAATAAACCTGGACGTCCACCGCCACCGAAACGTCCCGGATCTACTTCCAGTCGAGCAGTACCACCAATACAGCCACGCTCAATACATTTCCAGATTCCGGGTGGTGTTCAACCCACAGATGTTTTACGCATGGCAGCCCCCAAGGGAACTGAAGAGTCACAAACTGATGATCCACCGCCGACGAGCTCACGATCTCCGAAACGCAATAAAGATCAACGTGAAGCACGTTTTGAACCGAAAGAGAAAAATTCCCTAGTGGAAATCGATTCCTCAGCGATTATTCATACCGCACAAGAAAAGCCGAAAAAACCAGAAAAACTTAAGGATAAATCCCTTAGATTTTTTAAGAGAAAGAAATCGCCAACAGTCGATGAGCCCGATGAGACACATCAGCAGACCCATATGCGTCGATCCACATTAGACCGTAACAATCCAAATCTGATGAAAAAAACCCGTATCCTCTACACAACCGATGAAGAGGTACGCGATGCTCTTATGGAATTCGGTGTCTTTATCGTATTCCTCGTACTAACCTCGTTGGGTGAGTATAGATGTAGGGGTCAATAGGATCTTAAATTCGATTGATTTAGTTTAGAATTTATATCAAGATGATTAGTGTGGGTACAGATGTTTCTACAGGGTTTGATTATTTTAGCATAACTTGTTTAAAAACTTTTATATATAGCATTCCATTCGCTCTTAGAAAGAGGAACTGTTGTTAAGGTAAATGTTGTATTACAAAGGCTAAATATTTAAGGGGAAATTAAATTAAAAATCATTTTTATCATATTCCTAATATTAAAACAAAATATACTTCGATCCACAGTAACTCTCTCCGTACGCCATTCATATATGTTTTATTTTAACGATACGATGAAAAATCTATTTACCATACGTGAAATGGTCATAGCACCATCAGTTACCATATCCTTTGAGAAGCTAATCACAGTGCCGGATTGGTGGGACTATTTAATCTATAATTTTCTGGTTACCCTGCATGGTGACATGTCGGTGATCAGTTCGGATGGATCACAAATAAATGCCAAAGATGTAACGACAAAAGCTCCAGATGATGAAAGAACGGAACGTAGGAAGCGCCAAATGGCCGATGATGATGATGATGATGACGATATTAAAATAATGCCCCGAAAAGTTTACGATGCGACAAATAAAACACATCTTGAGGGTCGCGTCTTTTTGCATGAGAATCTATTGCTTGGACCGCCTCGTCTTCGCCAGATTCGTGTTAGGAGAGATACTTGCTTTGTAAACGATGCCTTCATTCGATATTTTAACACTTGCTATGACTCCTATTCCGCTGGAGCAGAAGAAATCAAAGAAGAACATGGCGGCGCTCCATTTCGAACCAAAACTGAATTGGATGCCACACCAATTTGGACAGTACTTACGAATTATGACACCGGTGGATATACTGTCGATTTGACCTACGACAAAGATACAAATCTGGAAATAGTCAAAAATCTACAAAAGAATCATTGGTTGGATCGTGGCTCACGTTTATGCCTCGTCGAATTTAATCTGTACAATGAAAATACGGACATTTTTCAGAGCGCCAAGTAAGTACAAATTTTATCTAAATATATCTACTAAATATTTACTAATATATAATTTTAGACTAATTGCAGAAATTCCACCTACTGGCGGAGTTTTACCACAGGCTCATCTACAGACAGTTAAGCATTTCTCATTTCTAACTGATAAAAGTCTTACTATGAATGTTGTCTATATCTTTTGGTATATTATGGTTGTGTATTATAACATCAGTGAGGTCATGGAAATACGAAAATCGGGCATTAAGAGATATTTTACGGGTATATTGAACATAGTCGACTCGGTCATTTTACTGGTAAGTCTCTGAAAATATAAGACATAGTTAAATAATTCTTATGAATTTCAACAGTTCTGTTATCTGGCATTGGGCTATAACATATGGCATACGTTCAAGGTAAAATCGCTGATTAGTGATGCGAAAATAAGAGTAAGCTATCAAAGTTTGGATGTGCTCTGTTTGGTGAATACCATCTATGTGGATATGATGGCAATTTTAGCATTTCTTGTCTACATCAAGATATTTAAGTTCATCAGCTTCAATAAGACGCTCGTACAGTTTACAACAACTTTGAAACGCGTAAGTTTCTTATATTCTAAAGAAGCTCTTCTTCTTTTCATTTCTGCTTTTGTTATAGTGTTCAAAGGACTTGGCTGGTTTCAGTCTTATGTTTGCCATTGTGTTCTTGGCCTATGCCCAATTGGGTCTTTTGCTATTTGGCACAAAGCATCCAGATTTTCGTAACTTTATTACCTCTGTTTTGACCATGATACGCATGATTCTTGGCGATTTTCAATACAATCTCATTGAGCAGGCAAATCGTGTGCTAGGACCCATTTACTTCTTAACCTACATTCTATTGGTCTTCTTTATTCTATTGGTAAAAACTGAATAATTTATGAAATGTTGCACAGCCTTAACGCGTTTCATTCCACTAGAATATGTTCTTGGCCATCATTATGGAGACGTACAACACGGTTAAAAGTGAAATAACCCAAGGTCGAAGCCAACTTGGTACTTATGTCTATAAGAAGTTAGCTGCTTTAATCTATTTTATTATTCACTGTGGACGCAAACGTCGAAATCGCGATACCGTTGCTGCCGACCAAGAGAATCAAGAATTTACTGATGATCCAACGGCTTCCAGTCGCTTTGATCAGTCCCAAGTTCATTTGCGTCGTAATATGACTGAGGCTGAGTAAATATTATTAACAAAAAATGTATTTATAATTAATTACAATAGCCAACATTTTATCTAGGGGTCAATACTTTGAGGATGTTCCAACTGATGTCAATAACAAGGATATGTATCGGTAGGTTGAAAAGTCTTGGGGATAATAGGGATTTTAATATGAATTTTTCCGTTTTCAGTTTAAACAATCGCGTCACTTTGCTGGAAGAAATTTTGGAACAACTCGTTACTAACATGGATGCGATACTACAACGCGTAGATAAAGAAATAAAGAAGCACAAATAGAGCTAAACTAATTTTCCATTGTTCCATTTGTTGAAATAAATAATATTAAGCAGCATGGTTTTTACCAACCAAAACAATCATATAAACGAAATTTAATTAAGTTGAACTCGCACAACACCCGAAAAAACAAAGCAACCACAAGAATCTGGCGCTAATCTCTGCCAAATCCGGGAATCCCCTTTTCTTTCCCCCTTTCACTTGCTGTGAGTCTTGTTCACAGGAGCGTAACCAAAGCAGAGGTTGCCGGCAACAAAGCGTTGCCAACGAATTAAACTATGTATTTAGTTATACATTTAGTTATCATGGTGTCCTGTTGCCAAAGGACTTGTGTGTCTGTGTGCTCAGGCACATCATTAAGTATCTACGAGAGGAACCTGGACTAGAGAACCGCTGTGTTGCGGTTGTGGCACGTGTGTGGCATGCAGTAGCATCTGCGTTGAAAGCAAACAGCAACAACAATACGAAATTTTGCAAATTACATTTATGAAATGTATAAAAGAAGCGACCCAAAAAGTTAGCTGACAACATCCTTAGTAAAAAGATAATGACTAGATAATAAAGCATTCATTTTAAAGTGTAAATTCATATTGAAATTGTAAATATAAATTGAAAAGTTGCATTAAAAATCAACAACAAAAGCAAGCTTTGTAAATATAAAGAGCAAGTCGAGTGCTGTAGCAGACAGGTGCAGACGCAGAGCAACGGAGTAGTCCGAGGCCGCCAATGGCCACTTGAAAAGGCGCCAATTGCTACAGGATAACGAGATGAACATAAGAGAAGAGTGGTACATCATAATTACTTACTTTTATACAAAATAGAGCATTCAACCAGATACCCTTACTTAGCATAGGCAATTAAGTAAAAAATGATGAAAAATTATTATCATTATATTATTTTAGTTTAATAATATAATATAATTTTACCAAAGTATTCATATTTTAAACATAAATAAAATTGGATTTTTATTTTGTATTAAATTTAGGATAATCAAAAAATGTATATAAAGTAAAACATTTGTAATTGGACTTTGCTTTAAAACCAAAACCAAATTCTAGCAATAATAGTTTTATTTGTGTGCACTCATTTACTTATTTATTCATCATATATTAAGTTTAATAACCTCTTTATCTATAAATGTTGTTCACTTGCGGTTAAACAAAATGCGGTTATACTAATTACAAAAAAATTTAATTAAAAAAAGTACTATTTTAAATAAATGTGATACAATTTACAAACGAATAAGAAAAGATATGGTACAAATGTACCTAATTTGACAACTGGCTTTGAGAAGCAAAGGGAAATAAAGTAAGAAAAGGAAAACATATGTAGGCAGGGAGTTAAATGAACGACAACCGGATAAACATAAAGCTTAAGGCAGATCCATGATCTATTGATATCGCCTTTTTCTGTAGGGTATAAAAAATGCTGAACTGCTCCTGAGCGAGGATGCCTGGCAACTGGCCAATTGTAGGGATTGCCTGCTGCAATTCCAAGCTATAATGTATGTACACTGCCCCTTTTCAGTATCCACTCTCATTCCGGAGAGCAATAACAAACAACAGCAAAAATTCGTTAAGTGTCTGCACACAAGCGAAAGCAAAATGAAATTGAAGCGTAAATATTAAACAGGTAAATATGAAATGAAATGGCAAATATAACAACTGCTTTACCGTTATTTGCACAACATAAATCAACACTTGTTTAAAGATATCCATATATCGAGCTCGTACTACAATTAAATAAATAACAACAAGTCGAAGTAATTCACAAAAACTGCAACTGCATCAATGTTAAAGCTCTGCAGACTCTACATAACAGATGTCTGTTAAGCCGCAACATAAAAAAAAGACTTTCATTCTGTAAGCGGCTTAGTTTGAACTGTTATTGAACGAACATAAAAGGATGAAAGGATAAAGGGTAATTAAACTGGCCATAAGTTAACCATTAATTAAACGAACTATATGTAAAAAAAAAAAAATAAACTAACAAATGGGAAATAAATTAAAAATGCTAGAAAAATACACACAAGAGTCAGTGAATTGCAGTTGTAAAACCCTGTAATACCCTCAAAGCAACAAAGGCTAAAGTAAATGTATATATTTGGTATTCATATATATTTTAAAGAAATAAATTATTTGCTTAATATGTAAATTTAATACTCGTACTTTTTTTTCAAAACATTGTTAATAATTTAATGAATGCTGCGCTCTCTGAAATGTTCTCCTCTTTAAAAAGGTTTCTTTTCATTTTGAGCAATGATAATGAATGCAGTTCTTCTTAATAACTAAAACACTTAAAATGAATGCCTAAAACTATGCCTATGGCTCACTTCTGTTGAGGGCTTGGGGGCATTAGGGATAACTTCTCAAACTTTGGCATCACTTGGACAGGTGCAGGCACTTCAATCACCTCCGCATCGGGATTATATGGAAAGTCGGGATTTGCGGCTGCAATATCGTTAACCGCAATATCATTGGACAGATCCACGGGAACAAACTTGTCATAGATGTCAATGTGATTATTCAAATCATTGCCGGGATCCACAATTTCGCCATCCAAAGTTGCCCACTCATCGTTAAAGGTTTCGCTCATTTCAATTGGCGCTGCAACGTCCTCCTCGTCATCTGAAGATTCAAGCTCTTCACGTTCTCTGTGCAACTGCATCTGCTCGAACTCGGACTGTGGTGGGTCAACTAACTCCGAGTTCGTCTCGTCGCCAAAGTTTTCAATGGCCTCCGACTCTGGCGCCGCATTATGACTGTCGCTGTCAGGCAGCGGCATTTCCGTTTCCTCATTATGCGCCATTGTGCCGCCATCTTGAGCTGCGACCAGCTGCTCCTCCTGTTGCTGCTGCTGCTGCTGTTGCACCTCCTCCTTCTCCACTCGTTGCACATCTTCCATCATGTCGGCCATTATAGTATGTCTGTTGTCAGTGCTGTCTGCAATGGAATCCTCGACAAGTATGCTTCTGACTGTAGTTGTTGTTGTGGTTGTTGTCTGTATATAAGTTCAGTTGTATATGTGCATCGGTATATGTGTGCGTGCATAGTATGTGTGTGTGTATGTAAATAAATTGAATAAAAGTTTGTATTATTTTAAAGTTGCCAATTTAAGGTGAATTTTTGTTTAGTACAAGCCGTCGCAGCATGCAAATTTATGTTAAAAATGCTTTATATTAAATATTTGAATTGAACTTACAGCCAAGAGATCTGTTAACGCAGCGCTCAATGTTACAACTAAGTCGCTGTTAAACAAAGCTTTGACTTTTATATGCTTGAATGCTAACGACAGTGACTCATTATGAGGAAGCTGTTAAGCTAAAAAAAAGCTACGCTGTTATGTTTACATCAACTAGTTTTTCTAAGCTCTTCTTGTATTTAACAGTGTTCTAACTCTCCCACCGCTGTTAAGCTGCTTATACACTCTCTCTCCCATAAACACACTCTCTCTCTCTCTTTCTCTCTCTCTCTGACCCTCTTATTTGTTTTGCATTTTGCTTCTTATTATGCGCTACCTCACGCATGATTCACCTTCGCTTAAAAGTATTTATACAAAACAAAATCAGCATGCAAAGAGCAAAATGCCCCTCGGCTCTTGTCATTCAATTTGTCATTTCGCTTTTGTTGGTCACTCGGTCGATCGCTGTAACCGTGACGTCACAAGTTCATTTGTTAGTCTCACTTCTGACAGCTGCTATTTCTATTTATTTGGCCGTCTCTGTAGCGAATTCAACAAAGTTCGCAGAAATTCATATTAATAATACAAAATGCGCGTTTGCTATTTTTATCTCCAACGCTCACTTAAGTGAATTTGCATACTTAAAGATGATTTAATTATTTAACTTGCTGATGAACAACCTGAAATACAGAACCTGTGCTGCTATGACAAGAGTCACACATACTACAGTTAATAAACAAAATCTGATTGAGTCACAACTTAATGACCCTTTCCGGAGAATTTCCTGAAAATTGACTTGTATAACCCAAGAGTGCGTATACAACACATAAGTGACAAATTTGTCATATAATGAAATCTACTTTGTCGCTTGATTTGTTGACAGTGAGCTCTCGCTAATTGAAACTGTTAATTTTGTAACAATCCTAATTTCTTGCAGATCCTCTTCATGCACAAAAGAGGAGAGTTAATTTTAAATGATTGGTTTTAATTTGTTCCTTAAATAGAAATTAATTGAATAGACTTTACAGTCATTAAATGCAACCTTTTTAAAGTATGAATAAAATATTTTCTGTGGAATATATAATGGCAATTTAGCTGTTAAATAGTAGCCCAAGTCTACTGAACATATTTTAAAATTTAAAAATTTACTCTAATCGCAGTCTAATCGTCAAGTTTTCGAGAGGCTACTGTAAGGGATATCTAACTTGTAAGCACAATTTTGAATGTAAATGTTGCTTAAAGAAATTTATGAGCGATACTTGTCGATTTTAGTACACGTATCACTCGTACCCTCCTCCTTTCCAGAACCCCCTTCCCAACCTCATATAAGTGAACATTTTCGCAGTTTAACGCTCTATTTTACGCTGCATATTTTATGTGTGTAGAGGGTGTGTACATGTGTGTATTTGTTGCAAGCCAATTCATGCTGCTTTTTGCTCATTTCATGCACACTTTGTAGCACGCACATTGCTTCAGGCAATCTCTGACCCCAGTTCAGTCCCATCCCAGTCCCAGTCTCACCCCATCCCATCCTATCGACCCCTGGCCTACGTACGCCTTATGCCATGTTTAACCAGCGCATAAAAAATCCCCGGCACATAACAAATTGAAATGCAAGTGCACGAAGTAATTTTTACAAAGTTATGAAACGCTTTACAGTCGACAGACGAGAACTCTATGTTATATGCAATAAATGCAATTTATATGACTATATACTATTTGTTAAGATTTTTTTAATAGCAAAATATTAATAAAAATATATTATATTTATTTGTATGTATTTACAGACGAATATTTGACTGTTTGTGCCAAACGTCAGCCAAATTGTTTAACAGCCTTCAACAATTTCACAATATTCCTACAGGCCATATATTTGCCTCTCAATATTAATATTTATAACCATGAATTTTCAATTCAAATAAGTTTATTCAGAGTAGTTTGGGGTGCCAAAACCGCAGCTTTCAATATCCGCACGCGATGAAAAACTGGGAAAAATAATAACTCTATGTATTCATACAATGCAAAAATTGAATAAATTTCTGTGACTTTTGCAATAGTTTTTCCGCATACCCATTGGGATTTTGATGAACAAGGCGAGGTACCAGTTTAGTTTAATGGCTCTAGCTTTAAAATTAAGTTATTAATTGGAAATAGCAGTAGAAGATGTAGAGAAAACTAATTTAATATACATAATTGTAAGGACATGTTTAACTACTTTTTCTATATTTTCTTTAAGATCATTTCACCCTCTAGAGCTGATTGTTAGCTGCAGCTTAACAAAGCTGCTTACAGGGTATCGCTTAGCTCTTACTTCCCACTTATTTCCCTCTTAATAGGTGCAGACTAATCGGAATTGTAAAATTGTTTAAATTTATTTAAAAACTTGTGCATCGTTTGTGCAACATTGACATGACACTTGCACTTTAAAGTTGTTCATAATGTCGCTTCACGCCGCATTGCATACTTTTTATGGTCATTTATTAATTTCACGTTGATTTATGCCATAGCAAAAAAAGAAATTAACAAAAATTAAAACGTAAAATTGCAACATGCAAAATGCTCGAAAGTCGCGTGCTCGTCGATTTCGATACAATAAATTCTCATAAATATTGCACGGTCACATCGCACATAGCACATAGGACGACGCCACGCCACGCCCACCGGCCGAAGCAACACGCCCAAGACAAGGATTTATGCGCATGCCGCACATGACTTTTAATATAAATTAATTTTTATTATGGCTAAAAGTAATTAATGGACTTGAAAAACCGCATATATGATGCATGTACCGTTAAATTGTTGCAACAACTGTGTGCCACTGTGTGGGGCAAAAGCACATTTATAACGCAACTGTTAGCGTACGTCTGGCAACTCTGGTCGGACTGGCAGTTACAAATTGCCACATCTAATATAACAAATTAACTTTGAACCGAGTAAAAAATAATGCATGGAAAATAGAGTTCAGTGCCTAACCTATGAATACCAATAATAATAATTAAATTATAATCAAACTGATTAAAGCTTCGACTATAACAGAAAGCTTTGATCGTTACCTAGTTAAAATTATAGCCCAGCAAAATAAATCAAATTCTAATTTAACTGATTTTCCCACATTAAATCATGTTTTCCAGGCCAAAAACTCCATTAATTGGTAGCTTGTGAAATTGTTCAACTAGAAAGCTGAACTGTCAGAAATGCTTTCAATTATGCAATTATCTATGTATCTATGTTTATTTTATATGACTCAGTAATTGGAATAGTTAGAAGCTGCCTTATCAACCAATTTCATTTGATTTTTAGTTTGTAGCTATAATGGGAAAATAATTTGTTTTTATTTTTTCCATTGACACGTTACAAAAAAAGTATAATTTGTTTACATTATTAATTTGGACGCAATCGAGTCAATCCAGAAACAACCAGAAATACATTAAAAAACATTGCAATTCACACTAATATATTAAACAAATATGCAGATTACAATGTTGTACAGCAAAAACAATAACAAGTGATATGAAAAGAAATCTAATTGTGGAAACAAAAATGTTGTCGTGTTAATAAAATATTTATGATTGCGGTAGCTGACGGTTTATTGGTCTGGCCAGACAAATAAACAAAACTTAATTATGGCAGAAAACGAAAAAAAATAAAACAATTGAAAATTAACAAGTGTGAAAGCTGTTCGACTGGCAAATATCCTGCAGATAGCTTTAAAACAATGTCCCTATCCTTTACTAAACTATGTCAATTATATGCTTGATAATAATAATAATTTAAGCATTAAATTTGGGTTTCTGCATATATTTTATTAAATAATAAACATACCCGCTGTAAGAGCGTAATAAATAATTTAAATTCATCAACATTCAACTCGAACGTTGAAGTAGTAAATAAAAAAATTAATAAATCATAGAAAAATACAGCAAAAACCTTAGATAACTAAACCATAGCTAAATCCATACCAATCACCATCCACACCAGTTGCCTTATTTATTAATTAATTAAATCATAATTATAATTAGTTGAAAATTAAAAAAAGCAGGCAAAAAGTATATACAAGTAAGTTTTTTACTTTAGTTTTAATGCAAAACTTTATTTGAAAAAGAAAAATATTAGAAATTTTCATATATTACAAGTTGACATGTATGTATGTAAATATTCATAGGCGGCTCAATATACAGATTGTTCAGCTATATATATGTGTATATATATGTTTTAAGACGGTTAGTAGAGCTCTACAAGAAATTCGTATATTTTTATTGGCAAGGCATTTTGTAAACATTTCCTGGTTAAATTTTCGTTTTAGTTGTTTTGGAAATGCTGGTAAAAGCGGTGAAAGTTTTGTTTTGTTTTTTTTTCTGTGGCTTTTATACCTGAGGTCCATCGATGTCACGGACTTCGTTGTCCCTGGGCTGTTTCTCCAGTGGCTCACGTCGATCCTCATCGGATTCATCCAGTTCGCTGTGTTTCGGTGGCGCCGAAGTGGACGGAGAACTTGACGTTCTGAATTGCACATTATCTCCACCATTATTGTTGATCACACCCTCAACAGGCTCTTCACCACTCTCCAAGGGTCGCACATTAACCACACGCACCTTAAACACATTGTTGGCATCCCCATAGACCGTCTCATTGATCTCGACTTTGTGACCATCCACAACCTAAACGAATTTGCATCTTTTGAGTTTGTCTCTGAATGCCTGACTTTGATGTTTGGGGCCTTACCTTAACCGTGGATGTGGTATTACCATTCTTGGTATCCAAGGGGGTCAGAGTTCTTAAGCCGAAGCCAAGTGGAAAGCCAGTTTCAGACGACGAGTCCCCGGATCCAGCCTCAGATTCATCTGTACCGGCTGTCAGGGGCCAAAGACGAGTGCGCAGACGACGGAAAATGTCTGAAAAGGGAGGAGAAAATAAAAATGCATAAAAATTTGTTGTCTGTGGGATAATTTCACGCCAAAACAAACTAGAATGATAATAGAAGGGCCACAAATTGAAAATACGATGGGTGCGAAGGGGGTGAAGGGGGAGTGTGGCATCTACAAAAGCACGAGGTTCACTGGGAATTGGCGCAGGTGTTGCAAAGTGGCAAGTCTGTCTGTCTGTCTGTCTGACGATGCCGGATGTCGTTGTTGTCATCTCTATCTAACTCTCACACTCCCATCTCTTTCTCGTCTCTTTGATGACGCCAGTCTCTAGACGCCTTTTGCCTTGCTAATGCGTTTTTCTGTTTAAAATCCTTAATCCGTGAACGCACTAAAAAGCGTTTTCTGTGTCGCCAACGTCTGCTTGCAACGTAATCCGCTTGCCCCTCTTGTGTGTGCCTCTAACCCTTTCCCCACTTACAATACATTTGTTGCACTCGTTTTGGTCTTGTTCTCATTGGTCTCATTGGTTATTTAGTTACTTTTTTTTGCCATTTCATTCTTTTTCTCAGTCAACCTTGTCATAAATACTTGACCGCATTGTATTTCATCCCCGTTTTGGCTTTAGCATGTTGCAATTCATTTGCTTGTTGCATTCTAATGAGTTTACGAGTACCACAAATACTTGACATCATTGTTGCCACACTGCGTTGCCCTTTGAACTTTCCTCAAGGTACCTTTAAGTTCTTTTACTTCAAGCTGTTTTTCTTCGCACTTCTTTGGAACAACTTTAATACATCATTTGGAATGCCAATTTGGCACAGAACAGCAAGTCAACAACTTTCTCAAATACCCTATAATTCCAATCAGTAGATAGATAAATTGAATAAATTGGATTGCCAATACGATTCATAAAATTTATATTTATTAAATTTAATAGTTCTATATTTTGAGCTATAAATCTTAATAAAGAAAATACTTGTCATCATTAACAATATTTTAATTTAGTGAATCTATAAATCAATAATCTTTAAACAAAGAAACATATTTAAACCCAAATTCGAAAGTACTATATATCTTAAAGGATACACTGATATATAGAAAAAAATGTTATTATAGCTTTTAACATTTTTCGAAATCTCTTTATTTTTATTATAATTTTTTTCACCCCCTTTTTGTAACGATCATTTTTCTCTTCATTTAAATTAAATTAAATTAATTTTATGACTTTTATAGAGCATTCAAATTGAATCATACTTTCTTTAAACAATTTATGGAATCAGCAAAACATAATGAAAGTTTTTCCCTGTTGTTGCCGTGGTCGTTGTTGCTGTTGCTATTGTTGCTATTGTTGTTGTTGTTGTTTTTGAGTTGTTATCTTTGTGAAGAAGCTAAAGCTAAATAAAAGTTTTCATGCATATAAAACGAGGCATTGGCTTAAGAACTTTTACAGCGTATTAGTTAGCAAAAGATTTATGAAGTTTGAGGGGCACATCTTCATCGTCATCTCTATCTTCATCTTCATCTTAGTTAAGAAGCATTTTAGAAATGTTTTTTGTAGAGCTAACCAAGGCTCAAACTTTTCACTTTTAATGTTCATCCGAGTTTGACCGTACTTACTTACACATGCATATACTTACAAGAATATATCAATATAAATCTAGAATAAAAGCCAGAAAAAAGAAAAACTTTGTCTGGCCACACAACATTTTTGACATAATATTTTGATAAATTGTTTAAATTTTTGCACCCAGGGTTTGGCGAACTCTTAACTTTATCTCTCGCTCTGCTTTCATCTCTGGCAAAAGTTGTTAAAAACTCAAACAATGGACATGTTCTGAATGCACACACACACACACATACAAACGTATTTCGTATGCTCTATAAAGTATGTTGACTAATTGGCTTGGCATCTGAAGGCGTATGTCATGTAATAACCATAATGAATGAAATGTGCATTAAATGCATTCGTAGCTTGTAACATTCTACATTGTAATTACTCGTAATGCAAACAATACAATTGTAATTAAATACAGTTGCACATGCATCACGTGGCAGCCACATTATGGCATGGTATGGTATGGTTTACTCACCATCGAATGAGTCGAAGAAGCCGAGATTAAAGACTGACGGATTCGGTTGCAGGAAAGGATATCCAGAGCCCGTATCGATGACGCCCTTAAAATTATTGAAATCCTCATCACTCGATTCGCTTACGGGTCGACGTTGTGGCACGGATACAACCTCGGCATCATCCTGGGGGCTATTACGTGCTGCAAGCAGAAAATGAAAATCCAGAAATGAATATAAATATTACTCATAATTATAATTAAAAGCACTGTTAAAACGAATCCAACCGAAGCATTCCCATAAATTAGCTGCGAAAAGTGCGTGAAATAAGCCAAATCAGCAAACTGAAAGCTGTAAACTGAAAACGCAAAACTGTAAACTGAAAACAGAAAACTGAAACGTGAAACCACAAACTGCTGACACCTTCTTTGCCCTGCTCTTGGCCACCCTTTTGTTACCCCCAATTGGCCCTTTTTGCTTTTGCCTTTGGCCATCATTTCTGCTAATCATTTGGGTGCCTCATTAGCGCTTATTACAATTTTCATTTTGCATAATTTTTGGCGTTGGATCTATCAACGTATATGGGGAGGAATGTCTTGTCCTTTCTGACTGACCTTCAGAGCTGGGTCTTAAGAAAATGCTGATGGGGAAACTCCTGGTATTCTATTACCTAAGTTACATTAGGCTAAAGTTTAATTACATTTATTTATGTCATAATTAATAATTAAATTAATTAAGCTTGCTATCAAAGCAATGTGAAATTAATTCATTACATTTGATAATAGCTTTGAATAATCAGGAAAAACATTATATATAAATGAATAAATAAAACACAAGCTATACTAATTAATAATAAATTGAATATAGTATTTTCTCTCTAAACTTCTTAAATTTCTTATATTCTTAATCTAAATAAAAGGGGTTTTAAAACAATAAATAAATTTCAAATGTTATTATCATAAATCATAATATATTTATTTCTTTCACAATATTATTATGAAATTGTATTTTATTTTATTAGACCCAGTACTTTAAAAAAGTACAAATGGGTCTATTACGTTTGTGCAAATGTGCGTAACAGGCAGAAAGAGGCGTGGCAGACCCCATAAAGTATATATATTCTTGATCAGCATCAACAGCCGAGTCGATATAGCCATGTCCGTCTGTCTGTCTGTCCGTCTGTCCGTCTGTCCGTCTGTCTGTCTGTCTGTCCCTTTTTGTGTCACCTAGATCTCAGAGACTATAAGAGCTAGAGACACCAAATTTGCCATGTAGGTTCATCTATAGCTCAAGTTGAACGAGTTTGTTTTAGATTTTTGCCACGCCCCCCTCCGCCCCCGCAAATCCAAATACAAAATTTTCAAGTCGAATTACAAGAGCACCTTTAATGCTAGCGCTTTGATTTTTGGTATGTATAATACAGACTATAGTCCCAACCTATCCAGAAAATTTCGTCCAAATCGGATGATAAACGCGGAAGTTATTCAACTAACAATGTTACGGGCAAAATCAATCTCTGAAGTGGCGCCATCTATGGAAATTTGTTGAAACTGAAATAATCTGTAGTAATCGCATTACACTCAAAAAGTACTGGGTCTCCTACTGTCGAGCTTGCTCCACCGTAGCTTAATGCATTTTTTAAAATATTAATATTATTAAATTTCACCCAATGTTCCCATTGTATCTTATTTGTATCTTATCTTAAGTATATCATAACAATCCTACCTTAAAATAGACTTTCACCCAACGGCATCTTGTCTCAATTACTGGCATGCATTTAATCATTAAGAAATGTAATTGTAGTAGCTGGAATATCGCAGATTGAAAACCGCTTCAACCTGAAAACTGGGCCAAGGATGTAGTAAAAAAAAGCCATTTCATCAAGCAACTTCATTGCACAAATAAACAAACACAACTTGCAACTCAGAGAGGGGGCAGACTAAAGGCTGGTTGCCCCGAGATGGATGAATGTGTCCCCCTTGGCCAAGTTGCAGTTCATAAATCTCAGCAGCTGAGACTGACAGCGTACAACAAGTGGCAGGACAGCAAATAAAAAAGAGGCAAGCTCAACTAACGATGTTAAAAATAAGTCAAGCCAAGTCGAGACTTGACTTGGAGTGAAATGTGGAATGGAAAATGGTAACTGGGAAATGGGAAATGTGAAAAGTGTGAGAGTTTTTCATGTTGCGTAAAATGCGTACGTGAAAATGCAAAATGTAACGTGACACCTGGGTTGTATGTACATATTACCCCCCCCCCAACAACACCTTAAACGTTCCTCTCATCATATGTCAGCCCCCCCTGGCCCCCTTGAACATTTGCTTTTTTAAGCCGATTTATGAGAAATACACACGGCACTCGCAATATGTTTGGTTTAAAAAGTCTCCTCTATATATCGTACATATTCTATAAGTATGAATGTATATATATGTCTGAGGTCGCCTGCAACGATCAAACATGAAGTGGAGCAGTGGAAAAGCAACAGCAACAGCAACAAAAAAAACAGAAGCATCAACTGAATTGAGACAGCAACAAAGTGGACGGGGTCGCATATGAATGTCATTTACAAGTGCAAATATTTACCTTTTGTGGCACATACGAAAGTGGTAAGTGGAAAGTGGAAAGTGGGCTACAAGCTGGCAAATATGCAGCGTTGATATTTATATATGCATACGAGCTGCAAATATATATGTATATGTGATAAATCTGTGGGAGTTTACGACTGACATATGAGCTACAATTCATTTTCCACCCAAATTCGAAATTATAACATTCTGAATGAAGTCAGTTTGAATGTTTGTATGACCAAAAATATATATCTTTCAGTTTAGAACTATAATTTGAAGCATAGCTATTAGAACCACATTTATAACTAAAGTCACTTAGTTGTTAGCTAACGAAATTCGAACATAATCAAGATGCTGATTTAATCATTTGCTCAGCTAAAAAGCAGTATAACATACCTTAAGAACATATTTTTAAACTTAAACCTCACATACGATTTTGACGAAAATAATAAGATATAGACTCCTTTTTTCAATGTCTATATAAGGTCTCAAATAACTATCCGAATGATTAACTGTCGTAAAGTGTGTAGAAGCTTATATCAAATGTCAAAGATTTGTATCAAATAAAGCGTATACCGATTTTATGACTAACAACATGTGTCTCAAAAACTATAGCCACAACTTTTAAGACATTTATAACTTAAGTAACTCAGCTGACAACCACTTAAATTTTTAAATTTTCTAAATTCTTGCTCAAAAAATTCCCATTTTTATTTGAGCATATGCTTTGCTAAACTAATATGCCAAAATTTCGGGACAAAAGCTGATTAAAAAGTCAGTTAGACTGTTGCATATAATATTTCATGATCCTATGTTGCATACCTTGTGGGGCGAATCGTTCATGTTGCTCTCGTTGTTAGTGTCGTGGCAAGCATTTGAAATTGAAACGTGTTTAAGGGCGCCAAGAATTTTATGAAAATGAATATATGTGCAACTATGGAAAATCACAACACACCTATGTTACAAAACCAAATGCTAGAGGGTTGAAACCCCTAACAGCAAACCCCTTCTAACAACCCTATTCTAGAAAAAAACGATGGCATTATTAATCATGCGAATACTATGGAAACCAGCAGCAGCAGCCCGTAATGAAAACATCTACATGGCATATTCATTAATTTTCCAATAATTAAGCCCTGTCCAGAAAGGGGATCGGGGATAGGGGATCGGGGATTGGGATAGGCAGTTGGTTCATTGTTCCCCTGGCTGAATTATGAAATTAATAAAAGCAGTTGGCAGTTTGGCTTTGGGTAACACAATTTTCCGCAACGCGCTGCGCTTTTGTTCTAAACACAACGAATTTGTTGCTAATTATGTAAGGTTAACTGTATGTTGGGGCGTTTTTTGGGGCAACCAGGCAAAAGAGGGCGTGGCTTCTGGCTGTTCTGGCCTGTTGCTGGCTTCCTCCATTTCTCTTTCTATTTTTTTTTGTGCTGAAACGCCACAAAACAAAAATCACTTGGCCTGCGTTTTATGGTGCTAATTGCCAACAGGCAAAGGGACGACTGACTGGTTAAGATTGGAGCCCAGTTCTGGGAGGGCACAGACTGCGTCAAT
Source organism: Drosophila putrida (assembly GCA_037043535.1). NCBI lineage: Eukaryota > Metazoa > Arthropoda > Insecta > Diptera > Drosophilidae > Drosophila > Drosophila putrida. The sequence goes on from JBAMBI010000465.1 coordinate 1,339,353, forward strand.
TAATTAACATAATTGTACAGTTTTGCATAATTTAGTATGATGCGATTGTTTTCCTTTTTTCTTCCTGCCTTAACTTCTGATTGCCATTTTACGTTGCTGTAATTATAATTGTAAGCAAGGCTGGGTTGTACTTTAAATTGAAATTTATTTAAACATTAAATATGTGTAGATTTTTTATAAATATTTTTATATTTTGTAGAGCTTTCTTAATAAAATAAATCATTTCAGTAGGTCGTTAGATAAAGTTAGGGTTATATAGTCCCAAAGTAAAAATAAACGTAGTATGTAGATGTTGAGCTTATGTGAAAGATTATTATATAATATATTAATAGATCTATAGTCTTATTCCATTTAGAATGTTAATTCCGTAAACCTCTTATAATTTTCAATAAATTTTCTTTGAATTGCAGCTGAATTCCGACATCTTCTTCAAGAATATGTATATAATATCCTCAGGCTATAAAATCAACTTCCCTTTACATTCAGCTAAAGTTTCTTTTTATCCATTGTTAGGCAAATATTGAAACTTCTTCTACATTTAAAAAATCCAGATTATTAAGAGAATTTCGCTGAAACACTTAGTAACTTGTAGCTAAACAGAGATTACAAAGATTTACATTTGCCACTAACTTGCTAGCTGCAGTTGCAGCTACAGCTCTTCACTAAACTGCAATCATAATTACGTGGCAACTTGTGGCAGCCTTAGTCCCTTCAAGGGGCGGGGAAGAAGTCCCTGCCTCGTGCTACCGTTTGCAACTATTGTGGCAACTTTTTACATTAACCAAAGTGCCGGCTATTAAAAATTCATTAATCGCACGCAACTGAAAAGTAAAACACCTCATAAAAACACAATCAATATTGCCCTCGACTAGGATATACCCTGTTCTTCTCAATCCACTTTGTATAAGTTCGTATTTACAAAACAACCGACGAAGTTTAAAGTTTACAAGTTATTAAAAAAAGTCTGCAAAAAAGACAATTAAAAATTTTAGCTCAACTTTAAATGATCATAAACATTTGCCTGTTACATTTAGTTTTACAAAATCATTATACCTTCTTATTTAAATTTCCAATAGCTACAGGGTATAAAAACCAAACTGAAAAAAACTCGCAGAAAAAGTTTAATTGATTTGAGCGGAAAATGGCAAAAATAATTGATAGATAGAAGCGCAAAGCATTTAATGAGAGTTTTGCCCGCAGACAAAGTTGCCAATATTTACAATTTGAAATACTTTTGGCTAAAAAATTGTATATTTTATAGTTATTAATTAGAAAAGTTTTCACAGCCAACTGAAATTCGAGATGAAGCTCTGACGTTGTTGCTGAAACTGTGAAAATTGCACATAAAATCAAAATTGATTTTCATTTTGATGAAATTCAAAATTAAAATTGTGTGTTGCGGATTGAATTGCATTTTGGCAGTTGCCAGTTGCCAAAATCCAGTAAAAAGAGAAATGTGTATAACTTTGTGAAGACTTTTGATGAGTTATTACAGCGCATGTATTACACATGTTCCATCAAATTTTATAGCAATTGCTACAAAGTAATTGAAAAACACTAGCTGCATCGATTGATTGAAACTGACTTTGGTTATTCGAGATGGAAGCTTTTTTTAGCACAACACGACACGGCACGAGTTTATCTAATATAAAAAGGAACTATTAGATTTCCTTTCACTGGAAAGTAATTACACATTTTTTGAGCAGAAAGATTTTTTTCTATAGTATTTTCATTTACATGTAATATGGATAATATTTTATAAATATAATATTATTATTATTTATTATTATTATTTTAGTAGAAAAATTTAGTTTGATAATATTTTTAAAAGGTTCAATTGCAATTTAATTTAATCAACTGTTTGCCAATTGTATGATCTTTTTGAAGAAGATTTTTTATTTAATCTTTAAAGACCTGTCTCAGGTAGTTGGTAGTCATTAAACGCAACTGCAAGTTTATTTTTATAATAAAAAACTGTCCCTTACCTCGTGAGTCGTGTCAGGAATAGAAAGCACATCACAAATTCGTTTCTATTTTTGAATTGCCAAGCATATTGAATTCGTTGGCCAGGCGTGGACATTGATAATTTTAGACAGTTGGCCAAAAACATAAATTCAAATGGATCTCGGCTCGAAGAGTCACCGAGGCGAGCAACCGACACTTTTGGCCAACATTTTAATTACCATTTTGGTCTGACATTGGTAAGGGTCTGAAAAACGTATTTCAAATTTGGCAGCAATTTACCAAACAAAACGGCACGAGATTGAGCGCACAAAGCAGACTCGTCAGACAGACAGACAGACAGTCAGATAGATGGACAGACAGAAAAACACACACACATATCGAATATGACGAATTATGGGTATGACGTGTAACCATAGCAGTTTGTAATTATCGGGACGCATATTTATTTGGCCAACGTCTATGGTCCAAACAAATACCAAATTATTTGCACCACACGCACACACACACACATGGTACTCTATATTTATATGCGTGTGTAGTATAGCTTTCAGTGTGTGCGTGTATCCTCGTATTATGTTTCTGTAGAATTTTGTTGATGCCATTTGAGTAATTTGTGGTCGAGTATTGAGAAAAGCTGACAACCTGTGTAGAATGTTGCTATTGTAGTTTATTCAACTAGTAGATACCCTAGGGAAACTTTAGATAGAATAGTTTGAATAAATTAAATTGAAACGTTAACTTTGTAAATGTGGCTACAATTGGGCTTTAATTAATAATATGCAGATTTAAAGAAAACAAACAACTTAGATACATTTATAAATAACAGAGTTAAAACTGTAACCAATGTGAGAAGAATTAATTACATTAATTGTTGTAACACTTAATTTATAAGATATTTCATTTAGTGTTCAAGTGTAATTTATAAAAATTAAAATAATTGCTACTTTCTATTGTTCTATTCCCAAATGACCACTCAGTATGTCCAGATGCACCAATCCACATATTTAGAGGGTATATTCGTATTGAATTCATCTATGTTTTCAATGCGGTTTTACAGCTTTCAAAAAACACATTATCATTTACCGGCATTGCAAATAATAACAAATTAGACTTTAATTAATGATTTCTTGCAAGTGAATTAACAAATGAAATATGAACATTTTAAACTAGATAAAAATCAAATATACAAAATTTAATTATAATTGCATTAAATTCAGTAAAGAAGAATTAAATAACTGCAGATTTCGATCTGCAGCATCTTATATCAGAAAATTTATATTAAAATTGTAATCAACTGATATACTAATGGTAGTATTATCTACTCCATCTTGAATTTCTTAGTCATAAGTAATGCGTGTTCTCAATTAAAATCGTCATCATCTCATGCTTCATTAGTCCCTATCGAATTGTTGTGAGTCTCCGTCTATCAACAACGATTCTGTTTCATATTTATCACACACACAGTGTCATGGTCTCTTTCACGCCGTTGCCAATCAGTCGCCAGTCAACTGACTAAGGCCCCCCCCCCTCTTTCTATGCCACATGCCATCAATAGCCGCAATGGGGGTGATTCCCCCAGTTTCATAGAGTCGCGTAGATAACTAGAACTACGCCGCAACCTCTAATAGGCAACGCATCCGCCACAGAAACCCGGACACTGACCAGACCCAGATGTTGTTGTTATGGCCTCCTCTCTACTGCTGCGCGTGACATTAATCAAGCCTAGACCAAAGACCCACATGCCATTGCCACCTGCAACATCATCATCCCGATGCCTCATCCTCATCCACATCATCATCATCATCTCACACGATGCTCTACCCGAAGGGTGGCCGAAAAATCATTGTAGACATTTGTAATTAGAATTGATAGCAAAGCAGTCAATGTGTGTGTGTGTGTGAAAGGGGAGAGTACAGGGTATGAGTCAATCAAGTAACCCCACACACACCCACACACACACACATGACAATGCATTTGCTAAGGGCTCCACTGTGGCTGCTGTCGTTAAACAAATTTCGTTCTCGTTTTCTGGGAGTTGGTATAACATGGATATGTATTCTCAAAGCCAAAGCTGGAGCACGTCCATCATTTGTTAAAAGTTCGATTTTTTTCTCCCTTCCCCTACAAATAGAGCGAGGCAGTTAAGGCAATGGAGAGGAAGAAAATAAGGGGTGGGGGGGTGGAAAGCAAATGCGAACTAACAAAATATCAGCACACGTCAATTGAATGGCATTTCACTTGGAGAATGACAGCTAACTGTGAGCTCTGGGCACTTTCACTAGTTGACATCCAAAAGAGGTGGGATTTTAGCCAGAATTGTGAGACAGGAGAGGGGGGTTTGAAGAGGGGGTTTGAATTTCACTTTCGACTCACAAATGCTGTTGACATTTGCCAGGGTCCAACAACACATGCCCGAGGCAACTTGTGGGGCATCAAACTAATTTTGCCCCTGTTTAGAGTTCTTGAACGTGACACAAGTGTCTCCTCACTTCCTGGCCATCCAACTGAACTCAAGTCAACTTAACTGAACTGCCATCTCTTTCTGACATTCCATTCCTCATCCCTTGTGTCATTTGTCCTTCTTCTCTCATCATCAGTTGCTGCGTGTCTCATCCACAGGCTCAACTCATTGCTTTTCAACTGATTTGAAATCATTTTAACCCAAATTGCATACAATTGAGTTTGTCAGCCTGTCAGTTGGTCACCATCTCAACGAGGCGGCTCAAAGAGACTCTCTATCATTCTCTCTCTCCTCTCTCTCTCTCTCTTTTGGCCAACAAATATATGTACGTAATTGAAATGTTAGCGTTGGATGGAGAGAATAAATTTTTAAGAAGTTGTGATATATAATTGGGAGTTTTAAGTAAGTATTTCAAGAATAAATGGAGGAAGAAAATTAATGTAGATATTAATATTAGGTTGGGGAAAGTAATCGATTATTTTTTTGTGTCCAAGAATCTTGGGAATGCATGAATCTTGGGAATGCATGAATTCATGCATTCATTCCCAAGAATCATGCATGAATTCATGCATGAATTTAAAAAGCCCAAAGTTGACACTCAAAAAAATTATGGATTACTTTTTCCCCAACCTAACCTATATAAATAAAGCTACAGATTTAAAAGAAAATTTATATTTAAAATTAAATTTAGTTGCCATATAAATGACAGCGATTAAGTTTAAAATTGGGGGAAGAAAATTGATATAAATATTGATATATAAATAAAGCTGCAGATTTAGAAAAAAATATATATATTTAATATTAAATTTAGTTGCAAGTAGCGATTAAGTTTAAAATTTTCCCATATGTCGAGTAATTAATTGGTCGAGCAGTTGACAAACGCAAACTCAATTAAGCGTAATTCATAAGCCAGCTTTATTAACCACATAATTATTAACCACCTGATTTTCGACCCACAAATAAGGACAGCTTTGCTACGTGCCTGGCAATAAGGAAATTGTGGCCAACAATTTACCGCTAAACCAAAAAAAAAGGAAAATTCTGTTATCCGCAAATAACAAAAATGTAATTCAATTAATTTTTTGGGTCGCTGGGTCAGGTGGAGCTCTTACTCTTAGCATTTGATATAGAGACACTCCTCAGTTAAGTCAGGTGTTGCCTTCATTTTTCACTTGCACATCACTCAGTCATTCATTCATTTATTCATTCATTCATTCATTCATTCATTCATTCGCCCAGCCACTTCATTTGCATTTTGGCAAAAAACAACGCGAAATCAACAAAACAAAACAAAACAAAATAAAATGCCTAAATAAAAACCTTGCCCCGTTGTAACCCCCATTTAGGAATGCGTTGTTGTTGTTGTTGTTATACTTATTGTTGTTGTTGGTGTTGCCAAATGTGACAATCGTGTCACGTACGCAATGTTCTGGAAGATTGAACGTTACGTTTGTCGCGTTTAAAATGAGTTTTTTTCCTCTGAATTTGATTTTGATTGTTTGGTCCCGGACATGGGTCCCGATTCTCGCTCTCCTTGAGCTTCCCCTTTATCCTGCATTCCTTCCCCCCCCCCCCATTCCCTTCTCAAATTGCTGCTGCTGTGATTTGTCGTCATCGTCAATCGCCACATGCACCGAAATTATTTGGCATCAGCAAAAAGTACAATTTTTTAATTTTAGGCTGGATGTTCACAGGAATTTACCAGCCATTATTCCCCCACCCCCCCCCCCCACCCTAACTCCGGCTTTCATTACGTCCCCCTAAGTTTCTTCTACTTCTTTCCTTTTTCACTGTCGGTGCGTGCGGAAACTTTTAAAATCATTTCTGTTCTGTATGTGTTTGGTGATTTCTGTTGCTTGCCACAGGTGCAACTTTGTAATGTATCGAATCACAGCTTTCACTTGACATTTTTTTTTGTTGGAAAACGAACTGTAACTGTATTTATTGTAAGCAGATTCTTAAGCCCAAAATATTGTAATTATATATTTTTTAGAAAGTATATATAAATATTTCATATTTATAAATAATAATAAATATAAATATATAGCATACAAATATAAAATATTAAAATATATAATATATAAATAATAATAATAATTAAAAATAATAAATAATATTTATTTATAAATATTTAAGATTTAAATCAATTATTTTTATGCTGTTTTAATAATTTTGTAGGCCACAAATTATGATTTATTAAAACTATATTTATTAAAATGTATTCTTTTTTTAATTTTTCTTTTAATATTTTTCTTTTAATATTTTTAAACCTTAAACAGGCCACAAAAAATAAAATTAAGCGTAACATAACCAAAATGAAATACTTAAATATTTTGTATTTATTTTCGGATGAGAAATAATTAAGTTAAAAAATGTATTTTTGTTTTAAATAACTCAATTTTCTTTTAATATTTTTAAAACTTAAACAGGCGACAAAAATTAAAAATGAAGCTTGACATTTGAAAAATAGAATACTTTTAAATTTTGTTATTAATGTCCGATGTTAGACAATAAAGTTTATATTGGTTTATATTAAAATCTATTCGATGCATAAATGGTGCCATTTAAATGTTATAAAATTGATTTGTTTTCTTTCTCCCATATAACAATATGCTCTATATTGTTATATACAACTATAACAAATTATTTGCTGTTCAAATTTTTAAAACTGTCTTTTGCTGAATTGTTAAACTTAAATATGAGATTAGTACTATTGTCAGCCAAAATGCTCTACAAGAATATTCAATTAGTTGAGACAGACTATCCTTAAATGCGGCAAGTTGCAGACGTAGGATTCTGAGTTGAAACAGACACACACATCACAAGGAGGTCCTTAGGAATTGCTAACATTGCAAAATTTCATACTAGTATAAATGCCAGGCAGAGATTCCAGGAGGGGTTTTCGAGGTCGTTTTTGGGACATGATTTATGATTACTAAACTGAGTGCTTAAAGTTAATCAATGTGAGTGTGTGGAAGGGATGTCAGAATATCAAATAAGAAGATGTGAAATTGGATGACGATTGCATGATAATTGCAGGCACACGTTTTGTAAAATGCAAATGTATTATGACAAGTGCAGATATATACAGATATAGTAGACAGAGATATTCGAGGGAGCTGTGCATTTCAATATATGTATGTATATACATACTTTTGGTTGGCAGCAAAAACCGCAAATTGCCATTAACGAAAATCTAATCATAACCGGAAATTAATTTGACAGGAATCTCATTAAATTTACAGCCTCGTAATGCAGGTGCCGAATGGGGGGAGAGGGTAGAAAGGTAGGCGTGGCAGCTGCCTCTCTTTAGGATTGTTCCCTGTTTTCCCCTTTTGTTTAACCCTTGGCAATCGTTTAAATCTGCACGCGTTGACAATGCCACTGACTATTTGAGTAATACTCGGGATTTTCATTATAATACACAATTATTCCCATATATTTATATGTACATATGTATATGCGAGAATTTATGTATATGCACAGTGTGTGCTGACTATGAGGAACTGCAGCTGCAACTCTGCAGTCTTCTCGTAATTTATATGTGATTTTAGGTTTGCTCGCCATGCGTGGCTGAACATTAGGCGCTTGCACATTTTGCCAGCACATAAATTAACATAAACAGCAGGTCAGTGAGTGGGTGGAGGGAGAGAAAGGTGAGGAAGAGAGAAGACTAAAGAGAGAAATGTTGGGGAACACTCTCTCAGGGGATGCCATGCAGCGATTACGTGACATTGAAACGGACTAAGTGGCTCTGCAGCTTTCAATCACAGACAATGGGAGGAAGAGAGAAAGAGGAGGTGGGGTAGAGTAACTGTTAAAGAGCTGGAAGTGCGGTAGTCTGACAGAGAGAGCGAGAGAGATATAGATCAGAGAGCCAGACAGCTTTGTAATTTACAATAAGTCAGCTTTAAAGCTTGCACCCTTACACATGACTCATCAATTCCAGAGGGTGGGGGAGAAAGTGGTGTTAAAGCTTTTCGTGACAGCTGACAATTGTCAGATGTATGTGTGTGTGTAATGCATTTTAATAGCCGGAAATTGCAGCTGATAAGGCAATCAGCTAACGAAATTGTTTATTAATTTAACATAGCGTTCGGAAAATGGCATCCAAAATTTTAACAGAGCAAACAAATTGTTCCAATCAACAAAACAATTTTTGAAAAATTTAAAAAATTTAAGCGAAAGAGAATAAAGTAAAAAACAATTACATTTTTAATAGATTACTTTAAGCAGATAATATTTTTAGCAACAAAGATTACCACTTAATTTAATACTAAATAAAAATAAAACTTTGAAGATATTTGAATTCGTTTTGGAAAATATAACCTGACATTAACTGTAGAAAAAATTAACATATATTTAATGATACCTAAACGTCTTAGGTACATAAAAACTATTAAAAGTATTGATATCTTTTTTATACTTTAATCTATAAATATTCATCTTTATATCTATCTTTATATCTTTAACTATTAAAAGTATTGATGTCTTTTTTATACCTTTATCTATAAATATTTACATATAAAGCATTTAATTTCTATTGTCGTTAAAGAATAATCTCTTAATTATAGGAACGATAACTAGAAACGTCTGTGTGCATGTCACGATATCTAAACAACTTATTTTTCATCTATTATTATTTAGCTTTTCAAGCATAAAATCAACACTCAACAGCTCACGACACACATTTGTACAGATGTATTGACTGTGTGTATGATTAATCACTCGAATGCCGGTTCAAAACAGTTGTAGCAATAATAAATAACAACAACGTAATTCTTTAAGAATTCTCCTATATTTGAATTATTCAATTGAATTATTTTTAAGAGTGTCAAACAATTGCAATAAAAATGCTATAAAAAAGGCAAAATTTTAAATTTATAGGGGCAAAGTTATCTTCCCTTAAATAATCAGCAGAGATTCTGTTAAGTTGCTCAATTACCATAAGCCAGTAATGAGAATAGTATACATATTTATAACTTAATAAGACAAGTCTTCAGTAGATTCATTATCACTTTACTTTCGACAGTTTCCTTAAGCATTCTCTTTAGCCAGCTTGTACTGTAACTCAATCAAGCGACAACCAGCGCCACGTCAGCCCAGACAATACAAACAATCAATGTTAATTGTAAAAAAAAAGTAAAAGAAAATTAAAGTGACTATATAAAATAGTTGTAATAATTATTAACACAAGTGCACACGTAACAGAAAACATTTACATTTCCACTGCATTGTTGATAAACTTTGTCAGTAATTTGTGAATTCCTTTTTGACTTTGATTTGTCTCTTTCATACATTGTTACTGTGCCTATTTAATTAGCCGTCAGTGTAAGCTACTGATTCTATTAAATCACTCGAAATGACTGAAGATAATTCCAGCTGAGTTTACATTCAAAATGTAAACCTTTAAACAATTATCTCCAGCTGAAAGTTAAGAGCTCTACAGATATTTAAATTTGTCTTTCGAGCTTGTAAATTAAATGATATTTAAATGCAAACTGTAAGTTATTTATTAAAATGACTATGGGAAAGTCGTGTTTTTAAGCTAGTTATTATAAATCAAACAGTGAAAGTACTACCTCATATTAATATCATAGTAATTGACAAAGTGCTTTATTATATATTTTAGAAACATTAACCTAATTACATAAATTCTCTTACTTAAAATGATGCAATTACTTTTAATAGCTAAAATCTACAACAATGCACTATAAATTGTAAAACAAATTATTATAAAACCTATACATATATATATATATATATATATATATCTATTCAAACTAAGCCCCAAGCTAATTAGTTGCAATTCAGAAAAACCTTTTCGGTCATGGCAATTGGCATAAATAAATATGACGAGAACTAAACAAATTGCGTCACATTTAAATAAACAAAATGTAAAGTTTATGTAAACAATAATGTGAATACTGTTTTCATAATATAATTATAAACCGATTTATTATTAGTTTTTCCAAGCGGCAGTCAACTTATTAGTTTAAAAAAGTAAAATGATTTATATGAATTTCACTGCAACAATTTGCCCAACATGCAATTGCAATTTGTACGTGTCCCCTTTCCCTTCCCCCTCTTAGTCCCCTCTTCTATATTAGTACTTATTCCATGGAAAGGCCTTAAACACGAATTATGGCCACAATTAACCCAATTGCATTGGCCCTGGACTGGCAATGGAGATGTTGCTCATAAAATGAAATGCCATAAATGTTGTCAAAAACAGGGAAGAAGAACAAAAAAGGAATTGCTTAAGAAAGAATTTCTCTGGCACTCGAGAACAATTGCAGTCGACAAATTGCAACAACACCAAACAGAACCAGGCCAAAAAAAAGCATACACAAAAAAATGAAAAGAAATTGCATTTCACCAGAAATGAGTTCATTAAACTGACGAATGTTTTTTGGACAAACAAGAAAAAATTAATCAAGATTATCTTTAATCAAGTTGATCTTAATCCTCAGCTTAAGCCGCTTGAGTTTTATTGCTTTTACAAGTAATTTTTACTAATTAACACGATCTTCGAAACAAAAACTATATCATATTATTTATAATTAATACTTATTAGTTTTTCTTTTAAATTATATTTTCATTTTATATATTTGTTTATTTTCAGGTGTTGACTCAAATTCGAGTAGCTGAAATATTAATAAGAGACAAAAAATTGCAACAGCAAAAAGAATAAAAATTATAAACATTTGCATCATCATAAGAAAAGATGATTAAAATAACTGTATACAAATCTGTCAACAAATTAATAAATATGTTTATAAAATAATTGTATAAATATTTCCCTTAACCCATTTAAAATACAGATCAGCTAAAGTTATTTATTATTATATATTAATAATTACACTTATGTCTGAGCTATCATAAGCAAAGCTTAATCCTCAAATCCTTTAATCCTATTAACCCAAAAAATAATTTTCTGTACATTTTCCTTTAAACCATTTCCCATACAAATCAAATCAACCTTTGTCTCAACCATCCTAAGGGAATCTTAACCCTAGAATTAATTTTTTCGCAGCCACTGCTCAGTAGAAAATATAAATATATTGTACACCTATTATTTATTACTTTCTAGAGTCACAAAAGAGTCAACAAGTTATCAACAAATTCCCTGGTTATTCCCCATGAAAACTATATAAACAAATTAATTTTGCCATATAGTATTTCTTGTTATTGTCTGTCATTACTGAGAATTTTGTCGATCTGCCGTCAGCTCTATCAATTTAGCTGACCCAACTTGAAATGTTAAAGCAACGTTTAAACAACAAACTACAGTAAAATATATATATAAAAAATAAAAAATAAAAAAAAATAAAAAAGGAAAAAAAAACTCGTTTGTCCAACGGAATTATGCATAAAATTTGCATATTTCTCTGGTAAATGATTTGACTGCTGCAAATTTGACAACTTCAAGTGGCAGTGGCAGCTGCTGTGACCCCTCTGATGCAACCTCCCTCCCTTCCTCTCTCCCCGCTCCATCCCCTTAGTTATCTACCCTCGCTATCTGTTGACTACACCCAATTCAGCGTCTTCAACTTCAGCTGCTGCAATTTATGCATTCAAGTGGCAGCCAAAGGCAGACGATGATGAGGCAACTGCGTCTGTCTGTCGTTGTTGTATCTTGTATCTTGTATCTGGCATCTTGTATCTGCAGGATGCATTTTGCCGTTTGCTGATTGTCAAGTGCGTGGCTATGTAGAATTCTGTCCTTCTGTCCTCCTGTCCTGTTGTTATCAAAAGCGGGCATCATTATGCCGCACAAATTACACACAAACACAATGTGAATATATTTCTAGAAATGGCGCTTTATCAATTTGCATTGTTGATGCGCGAGCTCAAAAGGTGAGCGACAAAACGACAAAACGACATTATCAATTTGAAATTCCAATGATCTTTCAACACAAGGAAATCATCTTACACTTTTATTTCATTCGAATTCTGATTAAACTACTTGAAATGTGTTTCTATTTACTCTACACCTATATATTGAGAAAGCCTTCACTATATAGTGATTAATTCTATTTAATTAATCAGAGCTAACAGTAGTTTGACTATATATTTATATATGTATTTCAGAGAACATTAAGTTATTTCCTAGACATTTCATTTCAGATCCATCATTTAATCTACAACTTACCAGGCAAAGTCCAAACGCCGCTTGAAGCCAACGCGATCAGAAGAACAGCAAATAGCAGCTTCATCTTCGTATTTCACACACTTTTTGTATTCTTCTTTATTTAAGTTTAACAAATGTTTAACAAAGTTTTATTTAAAATACACACACTTGCGGCAATTCGTTTGATATTATATAGAGGGGCTTTTCTGTTCTGGACACCGGTTTCCGATTCTGTTCTGTTTCGAAAGACAAACAATAGTCAAATGCGCTTAAATGCGTTGAGGAAGCGGCAAATAAACAGCGAACGATGTAGGTAAAAAAACAAAGCAAAAACAGCAAAATCACTGAGTAAAATGAGCAACAGATTGAGCGATAATATTGTAGTTTAAACGGTGAATGGGGGAGACTCACTCTCAACGCTCTCAATTAGTTGAGCCCTGAGTGAGATTGCTGTAAATAAATGACAGAAACAAGCTGAAATCAGATTTGAATTGAACAGGGGAGATTGGAATCCAAAATAATGTGGTTGCTGTTAAAAAAAACATTTCAATATTAGTTTAAAAATGAGCTTAGAGAGTTGCACTTTAAAATTACAATATTTATTTATATTAGAATTTTTAGAATTTAAAATATAGAGAAATCATTTAATTTAGTTTAATTTGTTGGCATTGTTAATTCCATCATTTAATTCTTCATGGAAAATGATATACCCTATAAACACTTGAGTACTCTTTCTATAAATAAAGACATAAATACTCAGCAATTGCTGTGGGAATTGGGATAGACACGTTTTTATTGCCACCACTGTAAGGCAATGAACGACGGCATATGCGGCGAATGCGCAATTTTTTTTTTTGCTAGTATTTTTTGTTAGTGTTGTGCCCCTTTTTGCCTCGCTCATTTTGCGGGTTAATCAATTGTCATTTATGCTTCGTTAGCTGCACGTTTTATTCGCTGTTTTGTTTTGTTTTTGCTTCTTCTTCTTTTTGTTGTATTTTGTTTGCGCTTTGGTTTTGAGTGTTAGCCTCAATTGTCTCAGCAAGGAATTATGTCAATTTGTTGATGGCTAAATAATCACTTGCTGGTGTTATTGTTGCTTGAGTGACTTGTGAGTTCAAGGTCAATGTTTTGTTATTTATTTTTAGAATTTGTAAACAAACTGATTTGTTTATGAAACTTGTTTGCAACATTTCATTTGGCCGAATCTTACAGAAAGCGATTCAAATTTTCAAAGTGAAATGAAAGCAACTTTAAGTAAACATTCGCGATTCTATATATTATATTTTCTTTAATAAATTGCAAACTTGAACTTTAGCGATTTCCAAGTAAGTTGACTCTGTACTCTCTACATTTTATATAAGCGCTTTTATTAACTTTCATAAACTGCAAGTGCATGTAAAGCTTACATATTAAGGCCTATTAATTATAATTAATTAGTTGTTCCTAGTATAATTCCTGCTATCTTTGCAATGAAAATGATTTATCTAAAGTATATATAATTAATTTTGCATATGATTAACTGCTTTCAAGTCATTTGCCAGGTCACGTTTGATTAAGCATTTAAATCTGACTAAGGGTTTAGTTGCAGAAAATTAGCTAATAGAATGGGAATTGTTTTAAGATCAAAATCTATTATTCTTAAGAAAAGATGCCTTTGTTCACTTTTTGCCAACATAAAGATGATATTTAATCACTTGTTTATATTTATTGCCACACACGCGCGATCGCCTATTATTTTAAACATTATTTGTATTTATTTTAAGTTTTCACTTTCACGAAAAAACACTGAAGAAATTCATTGCAGTAATCAATTTCTGTATAGATTTAACAAATGTTTAATTATTGTTTATACAAGATCCAGCGGAAATGGCATAAACATAAACATAAACACAATATTTGCGAACACTTTTTTTACGGTTATTTTCGCAGCAGTTGTTGTCGTTGTTGTTTTTGTTGTTGTTGTTGCTACGCGCGATCTTCTCGTTTGTGGATCTCGCGTCGTCTGTCGGCTTTTGTGTTAAATTTCGGACTAACCGTTGCGTACAAAATTTGGCGTAATTTATACCAAGGCACGCACACACACAAACACACACAAAGAATGTACGACAAGCGACAGCAACAAGTGAGTGAGCGCGAGCGAGAGAGAGTGAGGCGAAGAGAGAGTTGAAGAATGCTTAAAGAATGGCCGCGAATGCATCAGCACGACAACTACTGAAGAGCGGAAAGGGGGGAAATGGGTTTAAAAAGTGAATGTCGCTTTAACACAGTGGACACTTCAGACAGAACTATCCCTTGACCAAGGCTATCAAACCGTATTCATTGAAAATTCAAAGCAGAACACCGCAAAACTCGCGCCAAGCAACGTTCTCTGTGTACCAAATGAAGCAACAACAACAATAGCGTTAAGAATTTAGCTCAACATTCCAGTTATGTAGGTGTCTTGACTGGAAGATACCCTAGGCAGAAGAAACCCACACTCCTCGCCCATCTCTGTCTTTCATTGTTCTCTTCACACTTTACATTCAGCTCTTGTCTACCACACACACATATGACACACATACATACTATACGATATATTGCCGCCAACCGGATTCTTGTTTAACTGCACTTTGCTGTGCTTTATTTTCTTATTGGCTGGTTGTATTTTGTACCGGTTCAGCTGTTTATAGCCTTAAAAGTGTGAAAAACATTTTAAATTGTAAAACGAATTAACCATTTCTGGGCAAGTCTCAATTTTTTTGGCGGGGAATTCGACAACATTCTTGTGGTTGCAGCTACAGCAGATGATAAAAATTCCAAAGAAACTGGCTGCTCAAGGTCAAACACAAATGTTATTGAATCAGATCAATTGGACACTGAATCAGTTCGATGTAATAACATTTCTCCCTCTCTTTCTATATCCCATTCTCTTAATGATTCAATTTCTCGCAACGTCTGTCATGTATCTTATGGATAAATATAGCTGAAATCTCATTAGCTGATTCCACCGCCCACTCACACAACAACAAGAACAAAAAGTGCTCTTGACCCTGACACTGTTCAGCTTGGAAAAACACTTACCAGAAAAATTTATATCAATATATCTCATGTCAACGTTTTTAATGTCTCACTTTATTTCACGCGCCAAAATATAGAGCGCCATCTGGTAGAATAAAAGAGCGTTAAATTGAAGCGCCCTCTGCTGCGTAATACTTGTGTTAATATTAAGGTGTTATCGCTTAATGATTTGGATATCGATTGATATCGATAGGCCAATTCGCCTTGGTTTCCGGTGATTCATTTTAAAAGACGCGCAAATTTTATACCTTTTTAATTTTAAAAAAATGTGCAGTGCCTGCTGGAATTAATGGTATTGCAGTCATACTACTGGTACTTCATTTCAGCTTAACGATAAAAAACTAGCTTTAATCAACCCTGCGTTGTCCCTAGCAACAGTTTTGTTTTGATTGTTGTGTTTAGACTTTGTTTATAAAAAGTCAAAGAGAATTTGGAAATTTGTAAGAACAAATATGTTTCGACGTGGTAAATTGTCCTTTTTGAACACCAAAGATGATCGCATTAAAATTATTAATGAACGCATTAATCTTACCGAACGACATTTAATGGAAATGTGCTCTGCATTTTCCTTGCTGACAAGGAAAATGGCCAAGTAAGTGGAAAATTCGTGTGGTAACAAATTATTTACTTTCAAGTCTTTAATAGATATCGCGATGCACACGATGAGCTGGCCAAGAATATCAAGAACTATGCAGATGACGAGGAAATTAATGAGAGTTTATGCAACGGACTCAAGAGTTTTACAAATGCCGTTACCATAACGGGAGATTACATGGACATTAATGTCCACAGAATGGAACTAAAGGTGAGAGACTATAAATAATATATAGTCATATACATATATTTATTACATTTCCCTGCAGATTGTCAATGAGCTCGCACACTTTGAGCAGCTTTGCAAATCAACCCGGGACAATCTTCGCCTAGCAGTTATCGCTAGGGACAAGGAGGTGCTCAGTCAGCGTCAAATGCTGGAGCTAAAGTCCAAGTTTGCAGCCAATAATGTAAAGAATAAGTAGAAAGAAGTACTATCTTCGGCTGGCCGAAGATTTAATACTCTTGCAGTAACGTATCCTTAAGTTAACCATAGTCACTTTATTTAACCAACATGTTCTTAAACACATACACAGTTTGTAAGTTTGGTTAAGATATCTTAATCGTTCCAATTGCAACTATATGATATAGTAATTCGATCCGACCGCTTCCGACACAGTTACTTTCTGCAGTGTAAAACTTTAAATCAAGAGAGCTTTAAGACTAACAAACTCTCTTCAAGGGTAAATTAATTATATACTCCTTCATCTACTCTAAATTCTCACTAATCCTCTAGAGCGCCGCGGACTCGGAGCTGTTCAAGGCCAAGATGGAGGTCCAACGCACCAACAAGGAGATCGATGAGATCATTAGCAACTTTGAGCAACGCAAACTACGCGATGTTAAACAAGTTCTTAGCGATTTCATCTTGATCTCGATGAAGCAACATACAAAGGCACTGGAGGTGCTCAGTGCCAGTTATTACGATGTCTGCAGCATTGATGAACGTGATGATTTCCTAGAGTTTCAAAAAATAATGAAAAGCAAGGAGGAACCTTCAGCACGCAAGACTTCGCTAAAGAAAGGACTGCGCTCCCAATCCATGGACAGCCTGGACCGTGAGCATTTGAAGAGTCCGTTGAAGCGACATCAGAAATTGTCTAGGAGCACCAAGAATCTGACGGGTGGTGGCATAGGACACTCCAACAAGGCTGAACAGAGTGAGGAGGATGAAACCGAGGGCGATGAGGAAGAAGAGGAGGAGGAGGCAGTAAGTAGAAGCTCTTAGAGGAAGTGGTTAGATTATTTAATTTTGTGTTTATTTTTGTATGAAGAAAAGTCCTAAGCTAAGTTTTAAATTTAAATGAATATTTGTTTAAACAAACTTAATATACCCATTGGGTATAAAAAGAATATAGTCTATTTATATAAATTTAGTGAAAATTGTTCAATATGTAAAATGTTTAAAGTCTGTATAAATCCTTACATATAATAATTTGTATATTTTTTAATGGTCCCTGCAGTAAAATCTAATCTACATTCCCTGTCTCAATCTTTAGGAAACCGAACAAAGCGTCGAGGAGGAGGAAGATGAGGCAACTGGCAGCGCCTCTGAAGATGAAGCTGAACAGGAGACGCCAAGGACACCACGTGAGAATGTGTTTGGGGCCAAGTTGCGCGGCAAGGAGACGACCAGTGCATCCTCAACTGGATCAAATCTGAAACCCGTGAGGCAGAGTGTCAAGCACCCGTTTAAGGCCGTTGCTGCCACACATGTAAGATTGCAAAAGCAATTTCATGTGCCACAAAACTAAGAATCGAATGGTAGATACTCGTAACTCGTAGATTTGCATAATCCGCCCGCTTGGTTACACACGCCTTCATTATTTATCCAAAATAAACAATAAATATTGATATATGCATAAACTAATCAGGTGGAAAACCGCTTAAACCCATTCCCCTCTTACTCTTCCTCTTTGACCCAACAACCGCCGTTGCAGAGGGAGGCACTCAGGAAGCAAGGCGTGGCACGTGGCAAGGGGGCGGCAGCTGGAGGTGGTCGTGGCATGGTAACCGTTGTTGAATCGAAGCGAATATAAACAACAAAAATGAATTCAATTACAGTTTGACAAGCACTGTTTGTGGTGTGTACAATTTCTCAACTCTTGTTTAATTATAATAAAAACCTTAAAGGCAAAAATTTTAAATTTCTTGCCTTGCACAATCTAAAAAACAAAACAATGTTTTTAAAAAATGCACTTAAATTAATTTTGTTTTTGTTTCTGTTTCGATAAACTTAAAACTATGCAAAAAATGAGCAAAATGTGGGCTGTGTTTACAGTTTGAGAGCAATTGCCTGTGGTGCTTTGTGGAATATATGAACGTGATTGTTGAACTTGAAATTGTCTAATGAATGAGCGTGAGTGTGGGTGTGTGTGAGGGGGTTCGATGTATATGCGTTATGTGGGATGCATCCTGCCATCAGCGTTATGGGCGTGGCATTTGCACTGATATCTGATGCTCGCGCTTTCCTTTGGCATTATCCCGATTAAGAGACAAATATGAGATTGATTCTCATTTCTCGGGACCCGGTCCCTCGACGCCCGCCTGATTCATCAGATCTGCAATACTTTTCTCCAAATCGTCGATACGATTTCCCATATCATCAATACGTGTAATAATTTGATCCGACATCGTTTGGAACTTGTCTTGAACGTTCTGCAAAAGATTTTGTACCTGATAACACACAGAAGAGAGGTGGAGGAGGAGTAGGAGGATGTGGCAAGGGAGGGGGCGTTGTTGTATTCAGTTCTATACGTGTTTTTCTTTAGAGTACTCACGTAAACTGTCAACTCCTGCATATTCTTTGGATCCGCATTGCTGTTCAGTGAATAATTCTGATCCAAGTCGCTGTCCATTTCGTTGCGCAAATCAGTCATCTTTCCGGTGTTTCTGTTTTTGTGGCGTGTTATAAAAATACAAAAAGGTCTCTCTGTCTCTCTTTTGTTTGCCCTTTTTATTCTTCTTTTGCGTCTGTTTGCGTCGGCGGCTGCAGCTGGACTTGTTCTTTCCGATTAGGATTGTTGGAAATATATAGTTATATCGATAGTTATTTTTCCGCGATGATATATTTTAGACAATAGTATCGCTATCGATGTTATGGGCGATACTTTCGCGATACCGAAATACATCGAGAAAGATAGTCTTCAAATTTAACCGCACCTTTTTAATTGAAAACTTTAAAATGACTGCATCTACCGATAGATAAGAAATGAACCTCCCGTCAAAACAAAACATGTATTAAAAGAATCCGCTTAGTTATCTCAATTTGTAATTAATCTGAGAACAAATCATTTCGTTGGTTAAAAAAATTATCTTAGTTAACATTTACGGCTGCGTTGCCGCTAGATATATCGCTATCGACTCCACCCTTTAAGTGAGGAGCAACTATGTTGAAGAGTCGATTGTCGATTGGCTTGTCGTGTGCATCGACTTACATATCGGCAGTTTCAGTAACTGCCACAGAAAAAAACGTAAACGTAAGCGCCATTCATAACGTGATTTCAAAACCTTTTGTTAAAGTGTTCCCATTGTGACAAATTTGGGATCAGATTTATTTTTAAACGGGTCTTTGCATTTTAATAAACATTAAACAGCTGATATTGTTTTGATTTGATGTAAAGTCAATCAACTACCCTCTCTTTAGATGTTGCAACTGGTCAAACTCGTTTTACGTGCTTTGTTGTAAATTATTGCTAGTGGGACTGGGACAAAGGAGGATGTAACAATGAGCGTATCACATGCACTGAACTGAGAGCCAGAAAAAAATGTGCGTCGTTAAATTACATATGTACAAAACAAAATGCAGTTACATACAAAGTATATGTATTTGATAACACCCCCTGCAGCGGTAAAGGGACCTACAATTCATAAAAACCACAGCGGCGGCGAGAGTTAACAACTGAGAGGGGTTGAGACAGCTGATAAGCAAAATGAGCGCGCCACTGCCAAGCAAGAGCGCACGAGAGAACAGGAGAGAATGAGAGAGAGCGCTCGAATAAGATAATGGGGCAACAAGCAGAATATAATTTTCAGTTTTTCATATTTGGAGAACAGTCTGTGCCATGCAATCGGTCGGTGAGGATCGCTGTTAATCGCCTTCGCTTTCGAAACTTAATACAAAGGCGATTTATTAGGCACAGTGTCTATAAAAAAAACTATTGAAAATCGAGTAATAACACATCATAATTATTCAACTGCAATATTAATTTGTGTCATGTGCGTGTGTGTATTTGTGGTGTCATATCAGCAACAAGAGCATTACAATAGCAATATGCTGCGATGCTAATCAGTAACTTTTGACCAATTAATCGAAAACATTATTTGTGGCTTACATTGACTCTCCTAGTGCAATACTTTTAAAAATCGTGATAAGCCGCAAAGAACAAAGCTCAAAATTATTAACAAACATACAAGTTCTTATAAGAACTAGTAAACTAGTTTGCATGTGCGAGTGTGTGTGAGTTCGAATAGGAATATGATACACCAACAACAAAAAGATAGTCACACTTCTACATACAAAAAGTGGTCATATGTGTACATTAATCAGCTGGCAAAAGAATGAGAACGAAAGTACGTGCAAAGCGTAGCCAAATAATAAATTAACAAAAATTAAAAGTGCGACAAACAGTGTATAAAATACAAGAGCAAGAGAAGAAGTGAATAAAAAGTATACGTAATTATTGTGTTTCCAGCTCCAAGTATGTGAAAACTGATAGGCAAATGACGAGCAAAAATTTGAAAACAATATGTAAATTGTAATAAAAATTAATATATGCAGATCTTGTCTCAAGCAAGCAAAGCTTTAAGCCTGTTTGTTTACAAAGAGCAAGAGAGCGAGAGCGACAGCAAAAGAGCAAGACAAACAGACTTTGGAACGTGCTGCGCAAAGTCAAGTTGACAGGATCATAAAATAAGTTTTAAGAGAGCGCACAAAAAGAGAGGATGCTTTGTTTTTGTTTGGAGAGCGCACGTGTAATGACAATGTCAGACAAAGACAAAGACAGCTGACATCACAACGTAATCGAAAAGTTCTTTTAATAACAACACATTATGCTCTCTTTTGTGCTATTTTCTGCCTCTACATGTTTGGGGCAAGTTCTGATTAGCAACAGCACCGCCCTAAACAACTTGCCTCTTTAAACTTCTCCTCCCGCCTTTTGACTGCCTATATCTATCAGCAAAAAAAAAGCTAATGAACTCTCAACACAACCCACACACACACACACATACACACATTAATATATTGAGGCAATCGGCTTATAAAAGAGAACGCGCTCATTTCGTTTTCTTTAAATGCGAAAACACAAAAAAAAGCACATGAGAAATAGAATAACAAAAACAAATAGGCAGAACTCATTTACTCGGATGGCGAGCATTTCGTCTTCATCATTTTTGCTTTCAACAATTATTTATTCAAATTTTTTTCATTTCATTTTGCCGCGCCTATTTAGACAAGCGACACCTGTGCGAAAGAGAGAGAGAGCGCGAGCTCTGCGAGTGCAAAGGGATTAGAATAATTTAAATAAATTTAACTCGCATTTGAAAACGAACTAAAAGTGCTGTAAAAATAAGTATTTAAAATAACAAGTAATTATAGTTTGATGGACCATTTGAAAACGAACAAACAAAACAAAACTATAAAATTGTGCCAGAATGTCTAGTTGGAGTTTGGCGAGTGCCGTTTCGCCCAATGTAACGGGCGTGGCCGATGACGTCATTAGGCTAAGCAATTTCAAAGCCTCAACTGACACTGAAATTGCCTCAAGTGAAAATGCAACATCAAAATGGACAGCAACAACAACATTAACATCTGGCCGTCCAACAACTCCAGTTCCTAACAAGAAGTTGACCTCGAAGCGTCCACCACATTTGACATTGAACATCCAACAATCATCAACACCATCTGACCGTGGAGCACCAATCGCTGTCGAGGAAAACTTTGCCTCGCCGTCCATCTATGGCACACCGCTCGGTTCGCCAGAGAGTCGTGCCACACACAGTGGCAACAACACCAGCTCGAGCAGAAATAGCGACAGCACTTCGGGATCTATATTTCCACACGAGCAGTACAAAACGATCAAAAAGATTGACATTCAATTCGACAATATTCGTTATAGCAAGAAATTTGGTTTCTTTAAAAGAGGTAAATTTGAAGAAGAGAACTTATATTTCTATGTATTGGCCTAATTTTTATTGTAGGCTTAAATTGTAGTACATAAATATAACCTCTAAAATTATAATAATTAATTTCCTTTAGGAACATTTTTAGTGCCTATTTTATAGCTTGAATGACAAAGTGAAGTTAACTTAAAGCTATTATGATTAGAGTTTATCTTGTTATCTACTGTCTAGACAACAAAGTATTTGGGTATAGAGAACTTCCATAAATAATTATTGACGCGTATTACATATTATCATATTACATCACCGCTCTAAAGTACATGAAATAAGTTAAAGTCCAAAACCTAGGCGCAAATTATGGCATTAAATTAAATAGAAATATATTAACTTTATTTAATTAAACAACTTTTTTTATACAACGTTTTCTACTTCTTCATAATTATTTTGTTTTTGAATTTTCAATAGAATTTAATATAAAAATTAAGTAAGTTTAATATAAAATTAAGTAGAAATATATTATATTAATTTAAACAACTATTTTTATACAACGTTTTCTTCTTCTTTATAATTATTTTGTTTTTGAATTTTCAATAGAATTTAATATAAAAATTAAGTAAGTTTAATATAAAATTAAGTAGAAATATATTATATTAATTTAAACAACTATTTTTATACAACGTTTTCTAATTCATCATAATTATTTTGTTTTTGAATTTTCTATAGAATTTAATATAAATTCGCTCAAGTTTGAAATAAGTTAAAGTCCAAAACCTAGGCGCAAATTATGGCTTTAAATTAAGTAGAAATATATTAGATTAATTTAAACAACTTTTTTTAGACAATGTTTTCTAATACTTCATTATTATTTTGTTTTTGAATTTTCAATAGAATTTAATATTAATTCGCTATCAAGTTTGTTATTTTGAAGCTCAACTGTATTATAATACAGCCTATAATTATGTATTCATACCTGATATTGTGGGTGTTCTTGTGCAAAGTCACGCTTCGATGCGTGTTTCGACAAGTTTCGGTTTAAAAAACACAACAATATGACTAGAAAACCTTTGAACTGAGTTAAAAAAATTATATATATGTTTGTTAACAATATGTATATCTAGATAATTATGCACATTAATTGTGGCACGAATTAGTTCGGCTTGAGGTAAACCGATAAATACGAATAAATTGGTTTTGAAAAGTAAGCAAATAAATGAATGAGAGTGTTTGTTTATTAAATGATTTATAATTATGATGGAAAGTCTAAAGAACACATTGTGATCTATTAGATAATTCCTTTCAAAAGTTCAAAGGTGATTTTTTAATCTCTATAAAAAAATGCTACATGTCAATCATTTATTTTAAAAATCAGCATCTATATAATGTGTACTATAATATGAAGTGTAAAACAAGCTAATTCATTATCGTTTACTGGGAAACATATCAACAATTTAGTTCGTCTCAAGTATTTGGTTCCACAATCTCTTTATGGCTTATCTAAGTTTCAAATAAAACCCAGTAGTAACAAATGCTGATAATGATGAGTAACGAGTAGTCTACGATTAAAATTTTACCAAAAAAAAACAAAAAAACAAAAGAAATAAAACAAGGAATTAAATTTATTGAGAAATCATTGATTGATCGAAACCAGAAGTGTTTCCAGGTGCAAGGGTCAATTTAAAAAAACTCATTGCTTTACTTTTATCACCAATTTAATTCGATCTTTTTACAAAAAAAGAACTATATTATTTTTGATTGTCTACAAGTGTTACATGAACAGTTCATTGGGGTCGTGAGTTCCTCTATTGATTGAGTTCTACGTGTTGATTTTGTTGCAGTTTTGATTGAATGGTCGTGGGATAGTGTCATATTTACCTTTGTCAATACCAATAGGTATACAATGTATACTATACATATTACAATAAATGAAAAACCGATAAGAACTGTGGATTACAACAACCGAGAACAATAAACAGATATCTGAATACACATTACCAACATATGTACAATGTACATACATACATACAGTTTTATGTGTTGGGTGTAATATAATTTTATTTTTTATCAAGAGACCTTCAGAAGTAATTCAAACTTGTACAATCAGTAATAAATTGACAGATTTACATAAATAATTAATAGCACAATATTTTTGTCAGTTTAAAATATGCCTAATATATTGTAGATTGCATAATTGTTTGGAATAGAAATAGAAAGTAGAATTATAGGCAACTTCTTCTTCGTCTTTAGCCTCGTCTAATGGCAACTTGTTAAATTGGAAAATTGGAAAACAAGTTGTTTTCGTACCTCTTTTGCTCTCTTCTTGCTCATCCTTAAACAGCCATAGACATCAATTGCATTACCTCCGACCTTATCCACATTCCTTCACAATCCTTCCACATCCCTCTACAATCCCTCCACATCCTTATACTTAGCCTTAGTCATATATGTATTGTATGTATGTTCATTCAACAATCTCTATCCATCTTCTATCCTATAAATGTCTGTCTATTTGTTCCGAGTTAAGGGCAACCCCAATGGTTGAATTAGTCACTCCGAGACACCTGCAACCATAAATATGTATGATCCTAATTGCAATTGTAACTCGATTCTGACAATTTTATAACTGCATAATTGCAAATGACTCATATATACGAATTTATTATAATGTTATGATAATGTTGACACAAGGTGCGTGGGGAATTTGAGTTTTTAGATTACAAAAGAATCCTATCTATTTCGCTTATCGGAAATACGTAATATGGTGGCGTGTAAATAAATAAATACTATTAAATAATCAACTATTGTCGAAATAATGCGTAATACAAAGCCAAAGTGTATAACAAAGTAACATTAATTAAGGAAAAAGGTATAAAAACATTCCAGGTAGAGGTCTATTCTTCCAAAAGATAGCTTTATGAGGTCAGACTCACATCTAAAAAAAATAAATAAATAATAATAATAATAGTAATAATAATAATAATTATAATAATAATAATAATAATAATAATAATAATTATAATAATAATAATAATAATAATAAAAATAATAATAATAATATATAGGACATACCAATTTAGCAATAATAATTGATAGCAAAGGGTTATAGTTAGAACAGGAATTTTAATTGTATATGAATAAATAATTTAAGGAAGTTAAAGTTAAGCAACAAACGACAGAAAACATTAATAAAATGATGTGAGGGAAGCAATAGATAAATCAATTATTATTTATTCATAGAGCTGCATAAATACTTATTCATATAACTGTTTTGAATTAATTGCAGATATATGCATATATAGTATCTGTATAAGCAAGTAGCATCACACTACTACTAATAGTTGACCTGACAACAAATCTTAAGCAATATAAAGTTCGCCAACGTTTTAATTAATATCACTTAAGATCCATTAAATATTATGCATGTTCCTTCTGTCATTTGAGGTCTCTTTGTTGTTGTTGTTGTTGTTGTTATTATTATTACTGTTGTTGTCGCATCATCGCCGTTTAACTTGAATGAGCTTTCCTGTTGCTTTATTTTTTGTATATTTTTATTATTATTTTGTTTTGTTCTTCCTACTGCCGATTTATTCACACTTATAAACAGGGCTTTAAAATGATTCACGCAACGTATTTCCTAATTTGTTTTAAAACTAGCGTGTTTTGCGTTTCATTTTCGGTTCTTGATTGGCGGATATTTCTGTCAGCCTATGCGTGTCTTAAGATCAAAGAGATTCCAGGAATATTCTCGTCAAGTTAAAAAGTCTAGAGAGAGCTCTTGAAAAATCAAACATGATAGGATTTTTTATTCGATAGTAAACTCATAAAAGTCTAAATATCTTCAATACAGTTTTGACTTAATTTCTTTCTATTTAAAATTATTTTAGAAAATAAGTTTCGATAGGTTTTAGAAAAGCTTTAATAAAATTTTTTTAGTTTGATTCTATTTCAAATTATTCTTATTGAAATTACAAATGAACTTGGACCTTATCACAAATATATTTATATGTTTCATTGGGTCGGAAAATCCGGGTGTAATACACTGTCTAGGAAGGAAGAGATAAGCTAGCTTAAAGAGAGATTGGGAGAGGGATACTATACTTTTAAGCGGTTTACTAATCGTTATTGCTCGCATTAGGCTTTTGTATTAGATTAAACAAAGTATATGTATTTATGGACTGCACTTCTATGAAAGTAATAATAGCTAGTTCCATTTCTGTTGTTGTTTTCAGTGCAGTATGCAATGTCAAGCACAAGGCCATGTCATACATACAGTCTAATTATATAGTATACATTGTAGATGGCTTCCTCATAACCGATTAGGCATTATAAGTGCCATAAACCCAGATAACCAAAACCCCTTTTCATACCATAGCCAATTGATTGGTAAAACATCTGGCAAATGGAATTGGAATCGCCGTCATGCACCTGTTTGAAATATGCTCGTAAAAGGGATGCGATAAGATTTTGAACGCGAGTCGAAATATTGAAAGAACTGATAAGTGTTGACGAGACGCGGGCTTAAGAAGTTAGTTAACGATTAGCAATTGGTCAAATACTTAGCCAAGATAATCGACAGATTAGCGCCCGGAATGCTTTCGACTACATTGTATCGTACTGGCCATAACATAACATACATATATGTATGTTATTACCAATAAACGTGGCCATGGAACAAGTTTCACAGCCATATCACATGCAGGTGCCTAATGGGACACAAGTTTCTTTACGACATTATCATTTGAACACTAATGGCAAAAAGGGGAAACAGGGTCTCTTATCAGCTCCCAGTTAAATAATTACTTATGTATAACACAATTATGTGACGTCTATGGAACTAAGAGTATAGCAACAGGCATTAAACTACATATTCTTCCCTTATACCCTGAATACTTTAGCCTGTTATCTTTAAAATCCGTAGATTGTCAACTACGGAAAACATAAGGAATTTATTGCTCTGATTCACCCAAGCAAAGTTGTTTAATTTTATTGACAGATAATTATTTCATCTATAAGTTAATTTAGAATATTATAATGTTAATATGACTATAGGATTTCCGTTATATATTTCAAAAAATTTTCATTATATGAAATGTAATTTTTTAAATTTGCTTCTTTGTAGAGAATAAAGACATACTTGTGGGTCTATCAGGCCACTTTCGATCCGGCGAGCTAAACGCGATTGCAGGACCCTCTGGTGCAGGCAAGAGCACTCTGTTAAATATACTCTCCGGATATATGTAATGGAACCCGTTTACATTCACTTAAATCTAAATTTACTTATGTTTTTACTTTATGTTACAGTTCTTATGGCTATTCGGGTGATTTTCGCATCAATGGCAAACCGCGGGATTTGAAGGCCTTTAAGCCAAATGTGGCGTTTCTCACACAGGATACGACTTTGCAAGCATTTCTTACTGTCAAGGAGGCGATGCATTTTGCGGCCAATCTGAAAATTGGACCACACATGTCGTCAGCAGCGAAACGGGAACGTGTGAATTGCATTCTCGTAGCGATTGGCATGTTTGAGAATCGCAACACGAGGACGGGTCAACTGAGTGGAGGTCAACGCAAGCGTTTGGCCATTGCCCTCGAGTTGGTCAACAATCCTCCCGTTCTAGTTCTAGACGAACCCACCAGGTATGTTCCCATTAAGATTAAGTAAGTCATAGTTGAGTAAAGTTTAAATATATATTTATCTTTCAGTGGTCTGGATAGTTCTACCTGCAATCAACTGATAACACTACTCAAGAAGTTGGCTATGGAAGGTCGCAATGTCATTTGTACCATACACCAGCCGAGCGCATTAACCTTCTCCATGTTCGATCATCTGTATGCCATAGCCGAGGGAAAATGCATTTATGCTGGCGGTGCACACAATTTGGTGCCATTTTTGGGTGCACTCAATCTTCACTGTCCCGAGTCCTACAATCCCGCTGATTATCGTAAGACCACCTACAAAGCAGCTGGAAATAGTGATGATAATTTTATTTCATTAAATTACTCTGCATAGTTGAACAGCAAAACAAAGAATATGTAGCTGAACTATTTAACATGTTAACTTAACTATTTTTAAATCAATTGAAGTTTAGTTCTTCCACTAAAATGTTATTGGTAGTGGCACGGATTTCACTTTACTTTACTCAGTCTTGATCAAAAGGTGTTGTCACTATTCCCAGCTCTAATCTCCAGTTTAAGTAATCAATTATTGAATTCAATTGTGCATTTCAGTGATGGAAATAGCTACACATGACTACGATACGGAGGAGGAGCGGCAGGTGGATAAACTGATTGCTCTAATCGACAATGGACGCAATGATGACTATCGACAGAGTAAATCGGCACGTGTCGCCCAATTGGCAGCCATGAAGAAAGTTGGTAAGTGGCCAAAACTATCAGGATTGCCAATCGAAGGTCCTTTGGTTTTAATTCGTCTTTCATATTTCTAGAACAAATGATGTCGGCTGGTTTGATGACGCCAGTGACAGCGCCTATTATGTCATCTGGTCCATTGCCGGCCAGGAACTTCAATTTCAAACCATTGACTCCCATCAATGAGCTTTCCTCACGCATTTGGGATAGTCAAGTGGGTGGCATGACCAGCGATTCGGATGGCAATTGTTGCAAGCCAAAGAAAAAGAAGAAGCCGAGACCAACGATGCCCACTCTCGATCTGGATCCAGCTAATCTATGCAAGCGTGAGAATATCTATGCCACACCCTTCTATCGTCAGCTTAGTATCTTGCTCTTGCGAACATTTCTGCTCATTTGGCGCGACAGTTCGTTGACAACGATGCGATTTGCCATCCATTTGGGAATTGGTTGCCTTATCGGATTCCTGTACTATGGCATTGGTAATGATGCCAGCAATTCCATGAATAATTTCCGCTATGTCTTTTATACTATTATGTTTATCATGTACTGCGCTTTCTCTGGCATACTGGTCAAGTGTAAGTCTAAAGTGTCTTTCACTATAACTTCAATTCGATTTGTAATTTGATTTTATCTATTGCAGTTCCTTTGGAATTCCCGATCGTTTCACGGGAGCATTTTAATCGCTGGTATTCGTTGCGTGCTTATTATGTGGCTATAACTCTGGCGGATCTGCCAATACAGATTATCTGCAGTTCCTTGTTTATGGTGCCCACATATCTGATGACCAAGCAGCCGATGGAACCCTTTCGATTTGGCATGTTCTTTCTAATGGTGTTCATGACAGCGATGGTGGCCCAGAGCATCGGCTTGGCTGTGGGTGCGGCATTGAGCCTTCAGCTGGGAGCGATATTGGGTCCATTTTTCATCTGCCCATTTCTGCAATTCAGTGGATTCTTTCTGCAGGAAAAGGATGCACCCTTCTATTTGCGATGGATGTTTGATATATCGTTTCTAAAATATAGTCTTGACGGTTCCATGTTGGCCATCTTTGGCTATGATCGACCACGTTTGGAATGCAACGAGATATATTGCCATCTATCGCGACCGAAGTACATACTTAAGGATTTGGACATGGAGCGTGCCAACTATCAGTTGGCCTTCTTCTTTCTGTTAGGCCTGCTGATAATGCTACGCATTCTTGCCTTCTACATTATGTCATTTCGATTGAGATTATTCAGATGAGATCACATCAAACTGAACGGCTATCCTCTTCCACATTCCGTTCACAGTTGATAGAGTTTGAGCTTGTTTTACGAGTACGAGTACATATAATATGTATATATATTTATGATTTCTGTTAGCATTTAATGATAATGAGAGAACCATGTGCCAAAGAAATACTATGAACAGCGTTTTACATAACATAAGGAAATCGTGATATACACACATGCAAGTAATCCCCCCGACACCCTAGCAACTGTACAATTTATTTGTATACATACTAAAATATCCTTTCAAACATCCCTTAGCATAGAATTGTATTTTTCTACAATCGTATTAACGACCCAATCATCTATTGCTTTATTTTAAGCGTGTGTAAATATTTAATTAAGCTTCAAATGTTTGGGTAAACTTTATTTTAAATAAATATTATGAACTATTTTCAATTAAGTTGTTGTAAGGTTATTTCGGGAAAAATTCGATTTAAATGGGCTCCTTCAATTCGACAAAAATACAGAGGTTCAGAAAAACCATATTACTTGAATATTTTCTGGGACTCTGAAATGTAACGTCTCGAATTCGGATTTCATTGAATTAACGATACATCGAATGTGAGTTTGATAACTTAACTCGATTGTTGCGATTAAAAGTGATCGATTTCCGTCTCAAGCTTAAATAAAACTCCAACTCACACCACTATTAAGTCAATTCTTATTCAAAATGACTAATCGCGTGTCGCTGATAGACGAAAACAATTTGGCCAACAAGGAATCATTTGAGTTGCATTTTAGTCAGCTGAGCTACAAGCGCCAAGATATTTTCAATAATATTCAAACAATACTGATCAATTCATGCGGAACCTTTCGATCCGGTCGTCTAACAGGCATTATTGGTTCAACTGGAGCTGGCAAATCAACACTGATAAGTATTTTAGCTGGCTATAAGTAAGTCTACAGAACTGGTTCAATTTGAATCGGCTACCGATATTGATTAAGAATGTATTAATTTCTTAGGTTCGGAGAAAGCAATGTCTGGTTTAAATGGGTAGAACCTTTTTATTGCTATAATATGAACAGAGACGCTTCTGGTCAGGTTCTGATTAAAGGACAATCACATGATCTGATTTCCTTTCTTAAGATGTCTTCGTACATAGCTCATAACTCGGTGATGCCTTATCTGCAGACTGTACAGGAAACCCTGCAATTCTCCGCCGACTTAAAACTACCTAAGTCCACTTCTAAGCAGCAGAAGCAACAAATTGTAAGTATCACAACAGTCCAAACTATCAACTATTCATAATTCTTTATAATTCTCAGATAAATGAGATTATTGAATTGCTAGATCTACATTCCTGCCGTGAGAAGTTGGTTCGCGATATTTCAGGAGGCGAACACAAGCGTCTGTCCATTGGCATTGAGTTGATCACCAATCCTCAAATTATTTTCTTCGATGAACCCACCAGCGGACTGGATAACTTCTCCGGCAAACAAGTTATGGGCTATTTACAGCGATTGGCCCATCAGGGAAAAATTGTGGTGTGTGTGATAAATCAGCCGTCCTCGCATCTGATGCATTTCTTCGATGACATCCTGGTGCTGTCACAGAGCGAAGTGCTCTACTCAGGACCGCAGAGCGATATGTTAGAAAGCTTCGAGAAAGCAGGTTTCCCTTGCTCTCAGTATGACAATGCAGGAGATTTTTGTGAGCAGTGGGAAGAAAGCGAATCTTCTAAACAGTGCTGCGAGAAACTTGTCACACAAAATAAAGAAAGATACGACTGTTTTCAGGCTCCTGATGATAAGAGTGAGTTGGAAAATTCATAGTTTTTTCAGTGCATTTTCATTACCTTCTTTACTATTATCTAATGACTTTAATTATTTTTTATTCAGCATCAGAGATTGATTTGTTTGCAAAGTTTGCTCGTAGGCCAATCCCGGAGCAGAGGAGCTTTTGGTTTCAGGTGTACGTGCTGGTTATACGCCATCTGAGTTGCACTTGTCGGAATCTGGTAAGAAATAAGTGACAAAATTTATATTTCCAGTTAATTGAATTAACAAATTTCTTGTAGATTCCTGTGCTGAAGCGAATTCTCTTGTATTTTGGAGTTGGGATACTTGTGGGCTTTTTCTACTGTCTCTTTGGCAACGGTATCGAAAAATCATTCTTAATTTGTTTAGAATATTGGATATTTGGAAACACTATACGTTCCATACTGTTAATCGCGAGGGATTGTCCGTTAGTCAAAAGGGAGTACTGCAATGCCTTCTATTCACTTGAAGCGTGTTTAACATCCAAATTAATAGCTGATTTTCCATCGCAATTGTTTTGGACAACACTTCTTTTTACCAGCTATTATTTCGGGTCCAATTCGACTGTTTCAAATTTAATTATATTCTTTATTGGGGATTACGCATTGACAATTTTTGCGATGCATTTTGCTATGTTTTCGAGTACTTCCACAGATTTTCTCTTTATCTACACACTCTATATTAGGGACTTTCCTTTTCTAACAAATCTACAATATATACGCAAGTACTTAAAGCGCCCCGTCTACTACTATGGACATGTTAAAATGCTATTCAACACAGAACTGTTGTATATGAAACGATTTGGAATTTTTTTTAAAAACTTTAAAAATACTAATGATGATCTTAACTGGGAAATAATGACAATATTTATAGCCCTGTTAGTTGTGCTTATTTCGAATTCGTAAATGATACTATGTGTGTGATATCCAAGCATAGAAATGTAACTTATTGATAACTTATTACCAAAGTCTAAAGCCAAGTTAAGACTACCTTATTCTAGTTTATGCCAAAGATATGGGTAATGGGCCTAATGTAATTGACCTATCTAACATTGAACAATGTATTTAAGATCATGATCATAACACCTATATTGTAACGGCCCCAATTTAGCGACAGTTGATTTCAAAATTATTTGATTCGTGCATACAATGGTTGCGTTCACCAGAATAAATCGGTCTTCTATCATTACAATTGAAAATTCCTTAGATTTTTTGCCATCGATTTGTTCTGAGGAACGCGACTAATAATTTAACTTTGCTTCGATAGACAGCGATCGATATTCATTGTGAGGGATCGATATATGAATCTATTATCAAAAACAGCTGTTTAGTTCCGACTCCCATCACTAGATGACGCGCTATTGTGTTTTACTATGATATTTTTTTGACCGGTGTGAACTTAAAAAAATGACTAATAAAGTCAAGTTGAAAGAAACGAGCAATTTGACCAACGAAGAATCTTTGGAGTTGCATTTTAGACAACTGAGCTACAACTACCAGAATATTTTCGATAAAATTGAGCCAATATTAATCAATACAAGTGGTAAATTTCGATCTGGTCGCCTAACTGGCATTATTGGTCCACCTGGAGCAGGAAAGTCAACTCTGCTGAGTATTCTAGCAGGTTTCAAGTAAGTCAACTGAACACGTCCAACTCGACTGCTATGCTGATATTGATTAAAAATATTTATACACTCTAAAGGCTCTCGCTTACAGTTGTGGAGAATTTTTATATTAATTTTGTACCCCGCGCACTGTGGCCAAGTGTGGTCTTTAAAAACGAGATTTCTGGCCATATTCTGATCAATGGACGACCTCGAGACCTGCATTCCTTTCGTAAGATTTCTTCATATATCGATAAAATCTCGGCGACTCTTTGTCTATTGACTGTGCAGGAAACCCTGCAATTCTCCGCCGACTTGAAGCTGCCCAAGTCCACGTCCAAAAAACAGAAGGAACAAATTGTAGGTATAACATCAGTTCAAATTATCAACTATCAATAATCCTTTGTTATTCTTAGGTAAATGAGATTATTGAATTGCTAGATCTACATTCCTGCCGTGAGAAGTTGGTTCGCGATATTTCAGGAAGCGAACACAAGCGTCTGTCCATTGGCATTGAGTTGATCACCAATCCTCAAATTATTTTCTTCGATGAACCCACCAGCGGACTGGATAACTTCTCCGGCAAACAAGTTATGGGCTATTTACAGCGATTGGCTCACAAGGGAAAAATTGTGGTGTGTGTGATAAATCAGCCCTCTTCGCACCTGATGCAGTTCTTCGATGACATCCTGGTGCTATCACAGGGCGAAGTGCTCTACTCAGGACCGCAGAGCGATATGTTGGACAATTTTAAGACAGCAGGCTTCGATAGCCCGAAGTTTGACAATGCAGGAGATTTTTGTGAGCAGTGGGAAGAAAGCGAATCTTCGAAACCGCACTGTGAGAAACTTATCACACAAAATAAAGAAAGATACGACTGTCTTCCGGCTCCTTCTGATAAGCAGCGTAAGTTGGAATTGCAATTACTTTCAACAACTTTCTCTGCTGTATTCTTTGCTTTTTTTATTTCGTTAGGACTCCAAATTCATTCAATGGTGAAGATTGATACCAGGCTGAACCAGGAGCAGGTCGCCTTTTGGTACACGTTATCTGTGCTCGTGAAGCGTCAATTGCGTTGCACGTCCAGAAATATGGTGAGTACAACATGGTTAAACCTCCATATATTTTTCACTGTTATTAAATAATTTCCTTGTAGATCTCTGAGCTAAAGCGGATTGTCTTTCGTTTTATAGTTGGAATACTTTTGACCATTGTCTACTACCTGTTTAGCCTCGACCATCGCCGACCACGTGTGATTTGTCAGTTTTATTTGCTCTTTGGAAACTTTATACGTTCTATAATGTTTCTCGTGAAGGATTATCCTCTGGTCAATAGGGAGTACTGCAATGGTTGTTATTCTCGGACAGCGTACTATATATCTAAAGGAATAGCAGATTTCCCCTTACAATTGATTTGGTCAACTCTTTTTGTTATTATGCGATGGTCTATGTCTGATCGCTCTCTGGGTACGTTCCTCTCTGACATTTCCCAGCTTGGCCTGTTGACAACTTTGATTGGACTCATTATAGGTGTAGTCGGATGGTTATTGATTTCTATGTCATTGGCTATAAATGTTTCAAGGATGATTCCTCCCTCTTCCTCACCTTTTTTATTTATTTACACTCTCTTCCTTAGGGGATTTCCTTTTCTTCCAGATCCCCAATATATAATCGACTCTTTTAAACGCCCCGCCTATTACTATGGGCGTGTCAAAATGCTATTTGCAACCGAATTGTTGTACATGAAATTTTTTGGACACTTTGTTAAAGTTTTTGAAAAAACTAATGATGACTTGAACTGGGAAATTATGACAATAGCACTAACTGTGATCTTTGGACATATTTCCATAAAATTAGCCTAAAAAAATTGTGATGTTGGAATTATAAAACTCTTTATATCATGAATGAAATACTGTGATTAGTGTTTTAATTTGTAAGCTTTAACTTGTAAGAAGAAATGTTATTTTGGAGACACTTATCACTAATTAATAATAAAAATAATTCATAAAAATAACAACATTTAAATTAGTAATAATACAACAATAAATATTAAGTTAATTTATAAGACCTTAATTTGTAAGATTATAAAAATCTTACAGTACGAACATTGCCTTTTAAAGTGTAAGCAATGCTAACATAAATAATAAAAGTTAAGAGTAAAAAAATTTGGAAGCCAAAGGGTTAAAAGTACAACTCAAACATGTATGTTTGTAAATTGCTTATAACATGTGCAAGTTGCAAGGCAAGCTCCAAGTTGCATTGCAAGTGCAACACAAACATGTTGGACCTAATATTATAGTACATTTTATCATTTATAGTAGTTGCCGGCAACAGTTGATAGCAATTGAATTCAGTTTTGTTTTGTATTTCAGTGGAAAGTGATCGCACATTTAAGCTGAGAGCAGAGAATCAATTTCCATGTTTTTTTTGTGTGTATGTGAGACTCGTCATTGCGAACGCGACTTGAAAACTTAAACAAATGTGATGAAAAATATATGAATTTTCTAATCAAAAGATTAAAATAGTATTCAAATAATACTAAAGAGCGACAGTTTTATGTAACAGTTGCCTGGTTCTAGTTCTATGTAAGAAATAAAAACCAGTTTGTGAGCGAATTGTAATACAGCTGCAACTATTTAGCAATTTGCAATATATACTACATATAATTGAATAGTAGTTGATAAGCAGCTGTCAATGTTATAATTTGAAACATTGATAAAGAGAATAGCATTGTTCCCTTCCTAAAATATGTAAAATTTCACTTTTTTTAATGAGTAAACATACCATTGATTAAGACAAGCCAATTAATTTCAATTTCTTAGAATAACAAGCTAATCATAAACAAAGAGATGCATACGCATTACGAGTACATACTTTTGGGCGTATTTGTGTTCTGTGTATGTAACAGATACAAACATATATCGAACTATAATATACATAATATATACATACATATGTGTTAAATTTTAAACAGAATTAATAACTGAGTCGACTTAGCTATAACATTCTGCATAACTGCGTCGATCTTAGAGACTAGAAACAATTACTAGCAACTCCAACTGTAGTTTGCTGTCTATATATTTTAAAATTTAAATGCTAGCCCACTTTATCTACAAATGAATTAAAAAAATTAGTAGAAGTGTAATTAGAGGGGTTTGGAAAAATGCTTCACGATCGGATAATAAAAGATTACAAACATTTTGAAGTTATTTAAGGAACAACTTGACTGCAACCTGACAGCAGTCGATTAGACCGTTATGTCTGTTCAAAATAGTTGAATAAATGAATTTAATTTGAAAATAATGAAATTTCTTTTACTTACTAGTTACGGTTATTAAGATAATGGTTGTACTATATAATTCATTATGGAATAAATTAAATATGATTGATAGTTGATAGCCATTATCTTTGACTGACCACAGTCACGTTGAACTATTACGTTTTAGAAACTGCACTTGTTTTATTTTCATTTTGAATTTTATTGATAGCGAAAGGGAATGTTTTTACAACTGCAACAACTGAGTAACGATAAGATTGTAATCCAAATTCGGATTAGACTTTTATTGATAATAACTGCACTTGAAGTCTACATTATTTGGTTATACTGATAAAAGCTTCGTCAGTCGATCATCAATCCCCACAAAGGCAAGTTCATATTAATTAATGCTGAATCAAATTCTTTATCCCTACATATATAAATAAAGTCATAATGACCGATAACGTGGCACAAAGCCAGCCAAATGGTAACGTCGTCAAACAACCATCATTGGAGCTGCATTTCAGTCAACTCAGTTACACTCTCAAGACTCCAGTTTACAAGAGTGTTAACCAAATACTGATTGACACATGTGGAACCTTTCGATCAAGTCGTCTTACGGCCATTCTTGGTTCATCTGGAGCAGGCAAATCCACACTACTCAATATTTTAGCGGGTTTCAAGTGAGTTTCATTGTATTAACTTTTATACTTTAATATATAAAACTATATATCTTTTAGAGTTAAAGATGTTTCTGGCCAGATTCTGCTTAATGGGCAACCCCGAGAGTTGCGATCCTTTCGCATGATGTCTTCCTATATAGCTCAGAACTTTCTGACACATTTTCTACTGACTGTGCAGGAAACGTTGCAAGTTTCCGCCGACTTGAAGCTACCCACATCCACAACCAAACAGCAAAAGCAGCAAATTGTAAGTAAACAAATAAGAAAGTTTATCTTCGGCAAGCGGAATATCATTCTAAATAAATACACAAACGTTGAGATTAGTAAAGATATCTCCAAGAAGAATCAAGTTTTTCGTAATAATTTTGATTTTCAACCGTTGCTTTTCCTGCAGCAAAAGACGGAACTGTATTTAACCGAAATCTCTTCGAAATGGAGAGGTATCTAAACCAGTTTTCAATACCTTCCGCAAGAGTATAAAACGTAATGTACATCAACTAACAATGATACTCTATAATTCGCAGCTGGATGAGATTATTCAAGTGCTGAACCTGCACTCCTGTCGTCAGACTTTGGTGCGTGACATTTCAGGAGGCGAACTTAAGCGTCTTTCCATTGCCATCGAGTTGATCACTAATCCTCCCATAATGTTCTTTGATGAACCCACCAGTGGATTGGACAGCGTTGCTAGTTATCAAGTCATGTGCTATCTGCAGCAACAGGCCCACCAGGGCAGGATTGTAGTGTGTGTTGTGCATCAGCCCAGCTCCAAATTAATGCAACTTTTCGATGATGTCCTGGTGCTCTCTAATGGTGAAGTGCTCTATTCTGGGCCCCAAAACGAGATGTTGGACAGTTTCAAGACGGCAGGATTTAGTTGTCCACAGTATTACAATCCCGGTGACTTTGGTGAGGAATGGAAATTGACTTTTTGAAATGTGTTAACTAATCTCTTGTCGTATATTTAGTGCTGGAAGTTGGTAGTGAATCATCAAATCAACGATGCGAGGCACTCATTTCACAGAACAAGGCCAAATACGAAAGTCTGCAGAGTTTCATGAAGGCAACTGCCGATGAGCAGAGTAAGTTTGCTATTTGTGTGGTAATTCTGGTGTGTCTGTTTGCTGATCATTGTCAAATGCTTTTGTTTCTGTTTCTGTTTTTGCTGTTTGTCCTTGTCCAAATGCTACTCCAATGCTATTGCTCTATCTGTGCCGCCTGTCTGCCTAAATTATATTTCAGCAGCGCTCATTAATACAACGGAATCAACGACTACCGACTTGGACGTAATCAGACCCAAGGAGCAAGTGGATTTCTGGTTCCAGTTGCGTGTACTCCTCAAACGTCATTTATCGATCATGGCGAGGGATAGGGTTAGTAAATGACTAACTTTTCTCTAATCAATTAATTGAATTTGATCTTTTTTTCAGCTGGCCGTTCAGTTGCGGGTTATAATGCATATTGTGGTGGCGTTGTTGCTGGGCGTGGTTTATTGGCAGATTGGCAATGATGCCAACAAAGTGATTAGCAATGTGTCTTGCTTGTTATTTATTATATTATTTGTATTTTGTGGTAATGCTATGCCGTCTATACTGTTATGCCTGCAGGATTCTCCAGTATTCATTCGGGAATATTACAATGGCTGCTATTCTCTGAGGGCCTACTTCATATCGAAGATCCTTGCCGACTTACCATTGCAACTGACATGTCCAACACTTTTCATTGGCATCAGTTATTTTATGACGGGTCAGCCGCCGGAATTGAATCGCTTTATCATGGTCTGGAGTATCTGTGTGTTGACTGCTTTTATTGGACACTTTCTTGGCGTCATTTGTGGCACAATGTTTGAGCTTGCGGTGGCTACGTTTATAGTGCCAGCAATAACTATACCATTTCTGCTCTTCTCCGGCTTTTTTATCCGAATGAGCGAATTATCCTGGTTACTACGACCGATTTGTGATGTTTCATTCTTTCGTTACATCTTCGAGGGCCTCATGCGAGCCATTTACGGCTATGATCGTGGCCAACTGCCATGTAGCACAGACTTTTGTCTTTTCAATTCATCAGAAAAGTTTCTCAAAAGCTTCGACATGGCTGGCGATCAATGGGCTTGGGATGTAACAGTTTTGGCATTAATGTTGCTTGTCTTGTTAATTGGCTTCAACCTTACGTTGCACATATCCTTAAGACGTGCTCTATGATTGGTAACAGTCTAGGTTAAGGGCTAAGGGAAATAGGACAGTTAGTTTGTTTATAAAATTAAAATCTTTATGCTATATAAAACCTATATTTTAATGGAGGATGACGATGAATTGCTTCAGTAACAGATTTAAAATCTCAAGCTTAATTCATTAATTCATTTTCAATATAATTCACAAAATAACAAAATGAGTCATGTTTACAATTTGCATTCTTTAAATATTTACTCATTTACCTAGTCGATGGATACACTAGATATTTCCATGGAGCTACCATCGTTGTTTGCCTGTTGCTCGGAGGTTGTTGGCGTTATTTCCGCCTCTGACGTTGTTGTTTCATCCAATGTTGTTGCTGCTGCAGCAGCAGCAGCTGCTGCTGATGTGCTGCTTGTTGCGGGCGTCTCCACATTGATTGTTGTTGCAGCTGCTGATGCTGCCGTCGTTGTTGTTGTTGCCGTGCTATTTGCCGCTGGAGCCGTATGACTTCTTTGCCCTGATTGCGTTCGACGCACTGCCTCAGCAACTGAACGGGGTAATCGTGTATTTGTTGAACCAGATGCTGTGCCTGCTGATGATGACGATGAGCTTGTTGTTGCCGTCGAGGTGGCGGTGGTTGTGGTAGTTGTTGTTGTTGTCGTCTTGCCACCTTCACCTATTGAAGTAAACGGCACACGTACACGCACATCCAGTTGTTCCCATTCCATTTCATCCTCGGAACTGGTCTCTGCATTTGCCACCGTCGTTGCAGTCTTGGCTTTCTTTTGCCACTCGGAGCTGCGCCTCCATTCGATCGTCTTTAGCAATGCCTTAGCTTCGTTTTTGCGCTAAAATAAAGGGTAAACAAGATTAGCAGTCTGAGATTACAGGTACTAGCAGCACAATCAATGATTGCAACCTTTTACAACTCTGTAGATTACAATTACTTACATCATCAGAGTCTAGGCACTTGTAGGCATAACAGGCGGCACGTTCATAGTCGCCCTTCTTCTCATAGTAGTTGGCCAGCGTCATGAATCCTTGATAAAGACTTTGCTTATCGGTTGCAGCGCGTTCGTCCTCACAGTACAACATGTAACAATGGACAGCCGTCTCATGGTCACCCAGTTTCTCATGTAGGCTGGCCAACTTGTACATGGCAATGCCTTCAATATCGCCAACATCGCAAGCCTTCCAATAACATTTTACAGCATTCTCGCACTTCTCCAGCTTCTCGTACGTCTCGCCCAACGCCACCAACATGCGGGAATCATACGGACGCAGTTGATGGGCAATTTTAAAATAATACAAACTATAATAGTGCATTTTGATAATCTCATAAGCCTGTCCCAGGCCATACCAGGCGCGATAGTCTCGTTTGTTGACCTCCACCGCTTTGCGATAGCTTTGTATTGCTGCATTTGTGTTTTTCAGCTCCATAAACTCATGACCCATCAGCGTCCATGCTGCCAAATATTTGGGATTGAGTTTCAGTGCACGCTGGAAATATGAAATTGCCACCTGATGATCACAACGTATGCTATAATAGTTTCCAATGACACAACAGGTCTCCGGTCGATACTTGTTAATGCTAACAGCCTTGTGCGCCAATTGGGCCATTTCTGTTTTCATTTCCTTGACAAACAGCAAATTGGAGTAGGTATCCACATTGTCCAGGCGATACGGATCACTCTCAAGTAGCGCCTGAAACAGCTCAATAGCTTTTTCCACATCTGAAAGAATTACAACATCATAAGTTAAACAAAGTTGATCAGTTTCTTAAAGAATGTACTTCACCTCGTTTATTGTGATAAACCAAAGCCATTTGTGCTGTTATATAGATGCTCTTGTTGAAGCCCGCCGCCTGCAGATCCTCGAGTATCTTTAGACCATCATCGTTCAGGTATAACTCTAGATAAGTGTGTGCCATAAAGAAGTGACGCATCCAGTGTTTACCCAGTTGAAGACTCAGCAACTTCTTCTTTTCCATTATAAGCGGTGACAGCTCCAGATATGCACTCCACAGCATAGGCACTAGACTGATGGCATTTAAAAGCATTTGCTCGGCTGCTTGATTAAGATTCAAGGCTTTCAGAACCACACCATAGAGATAGATGCCATAACCATCTAAGCGACTGCGTCCATATTCTGCCCGTAGTGTAGCCAATAAGTCCGCCAAGTCACGCATCTGATTTGGCTCATTAAGATTCGCTTGATCTGTAGTGGAGTCCAATCGACGCTTCTCCCGTGCCATGTAGGTGGAATAAAGATGCAGAAAACGTGGCACATCCGATTCACAGTTTCTCACAGCATATGCAGCTCGGTCATATTCACGCACATCGTAATAGCTCTTGGCCAGAAAGTAATCACTATATTCAGCGGGCGCAATACCCTCCAGTTGACTCTCGCTAAACGAATGATCATCATCTGGAGCCGTATTGTCTATATGGACATCGCTTAGACCATGATGCATCTCCGCAAGCCATTTGGTGCTGTGCAATAAACCGCGTTTGGAGCACTCGATAATACCACGACGCAGCTCCTTTTTAACATCCGACAGCTGCACAGTGAAAAGCTCCTGCATTGTGATTTTTATTCGTAGTACTTACTTATTTTCATAAGCAATATCGCCTTTGAAACGCGCTAAACAAATGCATTTGCCGGTCGTGTTAAATTTGCAACATATCGATAAATTAAAAGTATCGATGACCAACAGTATGACCATAATCTGAGATAAACATTATTTGAATATTTCACAGCACTGAAAAGCAGCTGCGCAAAAAAACGTAACAATAACAAAGTGTGAAACTTGATAACAAATGAAATCTGCGAAAACAGTTCTTTGTTTATAAAAGCGCAAAACAACAACAACAAACAGAGGACTGTCAAGATCGCGCCATATTCAGTTGCGGAAAACAACCGCTATTGCAAGCAAATGCAATTACAGTTACTCTTACAGATTTAAAGGTCAATTAAGTTTTGGAGCTGGTGTTCATATATAATCCATATTTAAGAACCAATTGTTATTGTTGTGAGGGTGATTCATTTGTTTGTGACAACAGTAAACGTTAATAACATAATTACCTTTATCTGTGGCGGGACTTCAATTGAGCCTCGGTATAAATTCAGGAACAGTCATTCTGTCATTGGACGCACAAGAACAATAATGAAAGCACACTATAATATTGTCATATTCTTTGGCGTGTTGCTCTTCATTACATTGTTTAGTGAGGGCAA
Source organism: Drosophila putrida (assembly GCA_037043535.1). Taxonomy (NCBI): domain Eukaryota; kingdom Metazoa; phylum Arthropoda; class Insecta; order Diptera; family Drosophilidae; genus Drosophila; species Drosophila putrida. The sequence continues at coordinate 1,382,037 of JBAMBI010000465.1, forward strand.
CTGCTTTTGGCCATTCAGTAAAAAAGGCAAAGTGCCCCCGCCTCCGCCTCCGCCGCCGAAAGAACCACAGTTGTCGCCTGTTATATTCGGTAGGTATTGATTATTGATGGTATAAAAAACAAGGTCAAGGTTGTATATATAAGTATGAAAATTTCAGTACCAGGTGATGGCGGATCTCAAGTCGAAGCACGTTTAAGCAAATCAGACTCACCATATTTTATATGCGAGAAACAACATGACTGGTATAATCTATGGCTAGATCTGGAACAGTTAGTGATACCAATGGTTTACTGTTGGATAGACAATGTCAAGCTTTATTATGATAAGGTAACACGTACAACGCACAATACTCCCGGCGTGGAGACACGGATACCTGGCTGGGGTGATCCTGAGGTTGTGGAATGGATAGATCCGACCCGAAATAAGGCTGGTGCATATTTTAAGGACATTGCCAATGTATTGGTGGAGCTGGGATACGAACGACGTCATAATATCTTAGGAGCTCCTTATGATTTTCGACGTGCGCCAAGTAAGATGTATTTTTATTAATGGCCCTACAATTTAATAAAACAAAATTCTTTCAGATGAGAACCAACAATTCTTCATCGATCTAAAGCAGCTCGTGGAGGACGCTTATGAGGCAAATAATCAAACTGCAGTGACATTTATTACCCATAGCATGGGCAGTCCAATGACACTGGTCTTCCTGCAAGAACAAACACTGGAGTGGAAAACTCAATATGTGCGGCGTCATATTAGCCTGGCTGGCGCTTGGGCTGGCAGTATTAAGGCGGTTAAGGTGTTCGCAATGGGTGATGATCTGGATTCCTTTGCGTTAAGCGCTAAAATTTTGCGAGCTGAACAGATCTCTCATCCATCCACGGCCTGGTTGTTGCCATCCCCGCTGTTCTGGAAACCTTCTGAGGTGCTTGCGTCGACTCCATCGCGCAATTATACTATGGCACAGTTGGAGGAATTCTTCAATGACATCGACTACAGGACTGGTTGGGAAATGCGCAAAGATACGATGCGCTACACCCAAAACTTTAGTCCTCCAGATGTTGAAGTGCACTGCCTGTACGGAGATGGTGTCAGCACAGTGGAGAGGTAAGACATAAAGTAATTTCATATATTTTGAAGCTATGTTAAGGTAACTTTGTAAAGATTGCTTACTAATTTTATTTAATTCATAATTTTTGACAGATTGCAGTACAAAAAGGACAGCATATCCGGCGAAACTCCTAAGCTTGTTATGGGCATTGGCGATGGGACAGTTAATCAACGTTCACTGCGCGCCTGTCAACACTGGGCAGGATACACAAGCTCTCCCGTATCTTCGCTAGCCCTACAGGGTGTCGATCACATGGGCATTCTGGTTAACCAAGATGTGCTTCAATATGTGCGCACGGTCATGCAGCAACCATAAGCTACTTCTAAAAAAACTCCACACAGCGCCAAAGAGTTTGGCACAGAGCCTCAGGTGTGCAGCTGGGCCTCAAAATCGACTATTCAAATTTCGGAAGCTCAGGTGCCCAAATGTACCTTTGATACCCTGCGCCAAACTCTTTGAAGCGATGTGAATCTATCATAATGTAGTTCAAACTTTCCGTATATAATGTTATGCAAAATGTAAATTTGACTTTGAGTTAATTTATTCAATTTGCTTCAATGTTAGTTAAGAAAAAAAGTCGACGCAATTAATAAATTTATTCTTACGCAAAAAGTAATACATATTTTATACTATTTTCAATTTAATTTTTGCCTTGCGCATTTATTTGAATATTGCGATATTTGATAACAAGTGTGAGTATGCAATGCAAAACTATCGCCATGTGCCCAGCTATCGATAAGCTGTAACAATCGATAAATATGCACAATATCTTTCAACAATTACTTGCATTAAATTCTTGTCACACTGTATTTTGTTTGGTTTCAAGTTGATAACTTTAAATATGCCACACGGTCACTCCCACGATCATGGACATGGCTGTAGCCACGAGGCATCCGATGTCGACCACGCACTGGAGATGGGCATCGAATATAGTTTGTATACAAAAATTGACCTCGAAAATACAGAATGTTTGAATGAGGAAAGTGACGGCAGCGGCAAAACAGTATTTAAGCCATATGAAAAGCGTCAGGATACGAGCAAGGTAAGTTTAGAGTTTATTATATCAAATGACATATTAACTGCTTCCATTTGTAGTTTGTACAAAGCGATGCAGATGAGGAGCTTCTGTTCAATATACCATTCACCGGCAACATTAAGCTAAAGGGTATTATTATTTGCGGAGCCAATGATGATTCCCATCCGAACAGGGTCAAAATGTGCGTATATACACAGGGACTTTAGTATTATTTATGATTTGTATCTGTTGACAGTTTTAAGAATCGCCCAAAGATGACATTCGATGATGCACACGGGAAAGCAGATCAGGAGTTTGAACTGACGCGAGATCCTCGTGGAGATATCGAATATTCACCCAAGTATGTAAATATAGTTATAATAACCTCTATCCACTCTCTAAACTGAAATCTTTTACAGAGTTGTTACTTTCTCTTCGGTGCATCATTTGTCGCTCTATTTTCCTAGTAATTTTGGAGATGACAACACGCGCATCTACTATATTGGTAAGTCCCCTTGATGCCCAAAATTTTAACTATATACTAACTACTTTTATTTCTAGGACTTCGAGGGGAGTTTAGTGAGGCACATTATCATGGTGTCACCATTTGCAACTATGAGGCACGCGCCAATGCTGCCGATCACAAGGATAAGGTATTTGATGGCGTTGGACGTGCTATTCAATAAATGTGATCGTTTAGAACTGAATATTTTGTATTGAAATTTGTAATACTTACTTATCGATGCAATTACAATGAAATTGTACAAAATTATAAAAGAGAGGTTTCTTTAATTTATATTTTATTGTTATCTTATTGATTTATGCTTATAAGATGAGATATCGAATCACGTGTGTCAATGTCAATGCATAACGCTTTTTATTACTCAATAGTGTTTCATTTTTTTTTTGTTTTTTATTGTTTTTCATTTTTTCCTTTTTGTATTTTAATAAATGGTTTATATGTATTTTACAAAGCGTTTACTTAAATGTATTTAATTTTACATTTATACCGAATAATTTGTTATTTATTGCACTAGTGTTTTCATTATCTTTTTTAATATTCTTTTCTCCACTTGCTCATTTATTGTAGTTGACCTTCATCTTCATTTAAAGTATGCTTCTTTGATATCTAATACATAGATGATAGATATGCACCATGTGTTCTATATAATTCAGGGATTAAAACATTCGGAATCCCGTTCATTTTGTTGTTTTGTTTATCGAGACACATTGTGCATATGCAAATGCAATTAGCAGAAAACTAAAGTTATTAAATGAATGCTTGAAATCGATTTTTTAGGTAAAATTATTAAATACATATATATATTTACAAATTCGCGTTTATAGGCTGAAAATATGTGATATATTTAACTAGAAATTGTTGCTTCTTGTAGTTACGTGTTGTGGGCATGGTTGTGGGAGTTGTATTTTAAGGGGGCGTTCCATAAAGCATACTTCCGTGACCAATTTGTGCGATTCTTTAGCTAGATACATACATACATGTTTCATATATATTTAGTTGAGGATTTAATATATATATATATATATTTGATTTAGTGTATGTATTTGTATGTATGTGTGTGTGTGTGTGTGTTGTAGTTGTTGTGAAAAGTGTAATTAAAAATGATTTCTCTTTTAGTTATTGAATCCTGGTATTTTGTGTGTATGTTGTGTGTGTGTGTCTGTTTTTTGTTCAACAAAATTTGTGCTCTCGTTCCATAGTTGCAGTTAGGGTTCATATATATGTTTATATATATATATAATGTGTATATATATAATATTTATACATACGCATGTATAGTATACATATATGACTATAAGTACGATTTTTGCATCAAATCAATATCAATCCGTTTTAAAAAATACGTTACACTCGAAATGGCGTGTACTCGATTTTTGCTGATACCCCAAAAAATCTTTCATTTTGGTTTTTTATTTCTTTTGTTTTGTTTCGTTTTGTTTTGTTTCATTTCAAAGAGTTTACGTTTAGTATAAAAAATCATTATATCGAAAGTATAAAAATCGTATTTAGCCTTTCATTTATTTATTTATGTTTTTTTTTGTTTTAATAATGTATTTATTAAATTTTTTCGTTTTCTTTTAGTTTTCGTTTTTTCTTTAGCAAAAGCGGGTGTATCTTCTTCATCAAGCAGGTATTCGAATGTTACTTGGCAGGATTATTATTATTTTTTTGTTTTTTTTTCTTTCTTTCTTTTAAATATATATTTAAATAGATTTATAAAAGCTTTGTGTTTTTCAGTTGTTTTTCTTGTTGTTGTTGTTGTTGTGGATGTTGTGTGTCAAGTATTATGTGGTTTTTGCAGGCCTGTTTCAGTTTTTGCGTTTAATACATTTTTTTGTTTTGGTTTTTGTTTTTTCTTTTGTTATATGAAAAGTAGTTGCGATTTCTTTTAGGTATTATGTGTGTGTAGGTGTTTTGTGTGTATTATTATTATTATTTATATATTTGTTTTATTTATGCTTATAGAACTCACATTAGGCGACATTGACTTAGCTGGCTAGTTAATTATTTAATTAATTAATTTCTTCAATACAAGTATGTATCTACAATGGAATTTATCAATGATAATGATATCAAAATTATTATTGTTAATATGTATTTATAATGTATTTGTAATTAAATTATTTAAAGCTTTTTCGTGTGTGTTGAGTGTATCTGGGTGTGTGTATATGTGTGTGTGTGTGTTAATTTGTTATTCAACATTTTCTTGTATTTGAGAGACCAAATGATAATCAATCTAATATTGCAATAGTTGAAATAATCATCATTAACAATCGTTAGTTCTGGTCGAAACAGAAAAACCCAACGCGTACATTAAAAATCTATTTACAATTGAATATTTCGCTACTTATGCACATAGATTTACTATTCAATTTGATAATAATTATTATATATAATATATATATATTTATATATAGTTTTTAACTACACTTTCCTACAAAATGCTCGCTAAATTATTAGCTTACACTTTCAGATTTATCAATGTCGTTAATACAATTGAATTGCCATGAATATTGCTAGATTAAGCCCCTCCCCAAATCCTCCCAATGCGTCACCAAAAACTTAAAAATAAGAAGTAGAAAAAGAAAACACTTTAGATTAATTACAGAACAATCATAAAAAATACAAATACAAATCAAAAGATCTGTTAAATATCCCAATCCGGAACAGGAGGAAGGGGCCAGACATGTGCTTCGGCTTGCCGAGACTACACTTATTGTATAACAAGTTTTTACTCCGGTTCCTTAATACACTTTAGCTAGCATACTCTCATAATTTCTTTTGTATGTTTTTTCTTTTTTTTTTATTTATGCACTAAATTTGCGTTGCGCTACGTTATTTTATTATAATTTTCATTTTGTTTGTATTAGTTTAAATATCTATGGCTAAGTTATGCAATTATTTATATAATTTCATAATTATTTTTTTGTGGTTTTAATTTATTCAAATCATCATCACATATCAAAAAGTTTACAAAAATTTTACCATTAGCTACATTTTTTCATTGCATGTAATTTGTATTTGTTTGTATTTTATATAAATTAGTTTATTTATTATATGTATATCGTGCGCATCAGAATAAAACATACAACAATAGATATTATTTTTGCTAACTTTTAGCCACAATTAACAATTGTTGTCAACAAGTTATGCCACATCGCCTTGCCATTCATTCGTTTAACAATCAACATATTGTTAATAATATTGCACATTAATGTTTTTGTAATTTAACTGAACATTTTCCAATCGACATTATGCTCGATTAACAGTTTTCATTACTTTTAGCTTAGTTTTATGTTCTCATTTTATATTTTATCTCATTTTGTCCATTGTTTATATTCTCGTTTTTCCATTAGTGTACGTGTGGGCATGTTAAAGGCATTTGTTTGGTTTCTTTTTTTTGTGTGTATTTTTGTTTTTTTGTTGTATTTATTAAGTATTTATGATTCATTTAGGTTTCATTTGTATTTTGGAAGAACTGAGCTGAAAAACCTGAAATTACTTTCACTATTCGTTAGCTTTCCAATAATGTGAAAGCATAAAGTGATATGCCCAATTAAAACTTAAGGCTTTGCTTCGTTTTCTTTAACTCAATAAAACTCATTAATTAATTAAATTCAGTTTTTATTGTGATCAAATCGGTTTAACTAAAGCGCGTGTTGTCGTCTTCTTTTTTTTAAGCTTAGTGATATTATGTATATGTTTATAATTATTTATAATAATTCATGGAATAGTTAACTTGCATTACGAACGAAAATTGACAAATTCATCATCATTTAGAGAATTTAAAAACTAATATTGCTTCTTGGGTTTACAAAACTATTGAAATTAGGAAATTAAAAATTAAATCTAACAATTCCATATTCTGTGTGAGTAACAAATCAAATAATATTATTATGCTATAGTGTTAATTGGTGTAACAATTGCATGTTTATTTTTACTGAAATCCACAATAAAACTCATAATGAAATCTAGAAGAATTCGCTATCGAAATTTCTTTAAATATTGACAATTATCTTACAGACGAAACGGACGAAAAATTAAAATTGACATTATATAAAATTGGATTTGGCGTGTATGCATCTTCTGTTCAGTTAACAAAGTTTGTTATTTATATAATTGTTAGTATTATTATTATTATTTTTTAAACATACAAGCTCTCACTGTCTCACGTTTTTGTTTTTTTCTTTTGTTTATTTTGCATACTCGCTGCTGCTGACTACAATTTGGTTTCGTTTTGTTTTGCGCTTTTTTAACAATATTTTTGCATTAATTTTTTATATTTTATGTTATTTGTATTTGAGTTTATTGAAACAATTCAATTACAGTTTAATTATTATTACATATTGTTTTAAATTTAGCATTTCATTTCATTATTATTTATAGTACAACATTTCAAATGATTTGCGATTTTAGTCTATCAAAATGTTTATTGTTTTTGTTTTCTCTATTCTGCCTATTTGTCTATACTTCTTTGTGTATTGCAAAAATGTGCGAATTTGTTTGTGTTTGTGTATTTGGGTGTGTGTGTGTGTGTGTGTGTGTGGATGTGTTTATGCCAAATTCTGATCTAAATTTTGAATTGTTTATAAAAAATTGTACATGTTTGGTTTGGAAATGATTATTAGGCGGCGTTGTGTTGTAAGTAAATATATATTTAAACGACTGTCTTCGAAATGGAATCTCTTGTTGATATCGCAAATGAAACAGCGCAGTTTGACAGTTTGTCATCATGTCATTATTATTATTATTTACTGTCAGACAGCATGTCCATTCTTCTCTGGGCCAGCACGCTTGGCGGCAGCTGCCGCACCCAGTCGCCTTGCACGCCATCGATCGATGGGCGTGTAGCAGCATATGAAGAAGGGCGGCACACGTGGCATGCTGCATCCTGAACTGGAGCTGGAGCTATTGCTGAGCTGCGCCAAAGAGTCGACCGTCAGTTCGGTCTGCACACCGCTGCTGGTCATGCGCACCTCCGCCTGATAGGGTGGCGGCGATGCCAGCATGGTTGGAGCTGCCTTGCATATGACACTTGGCGGCTCCAGTTCGTGCAGCTCAAAGCAATCGGAACGTGAGCTCGTTGGCGTTGTGGTCGAGGGGCGAAACTCGTGCGAGCTGCTCTCGACCATGGCAGTGCGATAGGTAGCGGCAAAGTAGTTTGTCTCCAGATAATGGCAGGATTCAAATAAATAATCATCAAACTGCAAACGTGTTGAGCTGCCGGCAACAGCATCGTTAGCATCACCGCCACCATCGCTATAGCCCCGAAAGTTGCCCTTGTGCGATTGTGTCGATGGTGAGCCTGGTATTGGCATCATCGACGACGACATGGGCATTAGCTCCAAGGAGCTGGCTGCAGCTGGTGCTGGTGCTGGAGTCACAGCAGCTTTCGTTGTGCGTTGCTGTTGTTGCTGTTGCTGCCGTGGCACATGGTGCTGTTGCTGCTGCTGTCGCTGCTGTCTTTGCTTCATATCAACAATTTCTATTTCTTCTATATCACTAAAACTATTTAACTGTTTCAACAAATAATGCACATCATTTCGTTTCGTTTGATCAGCGGCGTCGTGTTGCAGCTGTTGCTGCTGTTGTTGCAGTTCCATTGCCGCCGTCTTAATTTTTATTGTGTCTAGTGCTTGCAATGTTAATGGAGTGCTAACGACGGCAATGCCACGACTTGTGCTACGTGGGAGGTTGTCAATTTGTCGCATATCGAACTGTTGCTGTTGTTGTTGCTGCAGCTGCTGTTGTTGCTGTTGCTGCTGCTGCATTTCTGGATAGGCCAACGCTAGACGTTGCTGCAGCGTTGCGCTACTAAACGCTGCTGAGGCTCGATGTGTTTCCAGATTTGCAGAGTCGATAATGCGATTGAATTTAGCTAATGCGCTTGATGCTGCTGATGAGCTGGTTGTTGTTGTTGTTGTTGCTGCGGTGATCTTATGTCTTAGTTGTTGTTTGGTTTGAGGCACTGTTGTGACGGTTTGTAAATTATCACCAACACGGCGACGCCCACTGCCCTGAGCATCGACGACATCTGTAACGTTGTTGCTGCTGCTGTTGTTGTTAACAATTCGATCATGAACTGAAATTGAAACTCCATCATCATGATCCACATTGTCATCACCATCATCATCATCATCATCATCGAATTCGTCACAGACATCCTCATCAACATCATCAATATCAACGCCATCCTGCAACGTCTCGGTAACATCCAAATTGAGATTCAAATGGAGACGTTGTCGCAACAGCAAACGATTCGTTTTGCTATCAACGCTTGTTGCAACAGCAACAGCAGCACCTGGTGGTGGTGGTGCTGGTGGTGGTGCTGCTGCAACGGATGCTGTTGCGTGTCCAATTAAGCCACGTCCAGCGGCAATAACGGCCGCTGCTCGCTGCTGTGCGGTTGCCCTAGCTAAATTCTTTTGTAAAATCAACTTCCTCGACGAAATGATGTCATTATTGTCGCTCCCCCGCGATTACCGGCTGTCGCGGGTGGAGCGAGGCCGCCCCTAACTGGAGGTGCTGGCAATGGGTGAGACAGGTGACAACGGACTACGCACTGCTTGCTCCCGAGGACAACCGGTAAGCGTTATGACCAGCTTACGGCTGCCGGCCTGATCCCGATGCTCGCACAGCCAAACGCCCTGCCATGTGCCCAGCGAGAGTTTGCCATCGGTAATGGGGATTGTCAGTGAGCTGCCCAAAAAGCAGGCTTTCACGTGCGCGGGCTGCAATTTTCGAAATATCAAATCAATAACTGTCCATTTTTTGTTGTAATAATAATACAAATATTATTTACCATATCGTCGGGTCCTTCGCACGAATGCCTGTAGGGCAAACCTTCGGGAACTATTTTATTCAACATCATTTCCATGTCGTCTCTACAGAAATAATTATCGAATTAATATGCATATTAATTAAAAGATTTATCTTTTGATCTTACCTGACGTCTGGATCCCAGCTCTCGTTTAACGCTAAACTCGCCGAGGTGTGAAGAACTGAAATGAAGAAAATGAGACGTCAATTAATTAGTTTTTGGCTAACTTTTAAATCTCTACTAAATCTTAGTTATTAGACCATCACGAGGGCGTTAACTGAATTTTGTTATTAAACTGATAGCCACAATGCATTTTCAATTGAGTTGTAACGCTAATTAAGCAAACATTTAACACGAATGTTAATTAGAAATGTATCTTGTACTTTGGTGAGAGTTGAAAAACAAAGCAATTGGTTTCATTTCACGCTGTGAAAGTATTTCAATCATAATAGCTCAAATTATTTCAGTAATTATTCGTATGACACGACAAGTTACGGCAAATAAATTTTAAGAGATGGTTAACAAAATGCTGGCAAATTGTTGCTAATTATTTTATAAATTGACTTTCATTTCGTTTATACAAACTTCACTTTTTTAATGTGGAGGCGTTATGACCATTTAAATGCATTTGCGAGTCTCGTAACGATCAAATATTATGCTCAAAAGATTTTAAGATTATTATTACGGAGTGCTGTTAATATAAGTTCATGTTAACTCTAGCTATAGTTTAACAGAAAGGTTTTCATTGACTTTATCAATGTGTTCCATACTAGGGCAAAGTTGCCATCTTTTACATATTTAAATCGCACTGTCCACTCATTGATACAGTGCTGCCCACTTGTTGACTTGTGTTGCACATTTGAAAATGACTATAGACCTGACAACTTTAGAAAATATTTAAAATTTCACTGCCAACTTATTAATAAAGTGCTGTCCACTTATCGACATGACATTAACCCAACATAAATTTGATTTCACACACCAAAGATCACAAACTTTGTGAAAATTCCCCAAAACTTGCAACTTGATACTCAATGGGTGTCATAAGTGGCCGCCGCTTTGTGTAGTTCTAGGGTATATAAAAGTGAACTGTAAATTGTTTCAAGCTCCACTTTCCAGTTAAGTGAATTTATACAAAATTCTTTGACCTTTTTCTTTTTGTTGCTGAAACATGACCAATTCATGTCTTGTTTGACTTTGAGGCATTTCGACAAAAATTCCACAGTCTACTTTTTTGGGGTCGAAGGAAGGCAACCAGAAGAGTGGAGCTGAGAGGAGGGTCAAATGTTATTTAGGTGCTGCTCCTAATTTGGCGTCACGCCAAAAACAATAACACAAAAAGGCCAACAAACATTGAAATTGAATAGTTGTACTTAAAATCATTTAGTGTTAATAATAAATAGAGCAATAGTCGAGTCGAGAGTCACACACTTAAATTTGCACACTAATTGCATATTCATGAATAAAATAGAAGACACTGAACTGAAACGAGAGCGAGAGGAACGCAGCGCAAATTAGTTTATTATCAAATCCCAGAGATGTCATTTACGGCCCCAAAACGCTATCTTTCTGTGTGTGTGAGAGAGTGTGTGTGTGTGTGTTTATCAATGTTTATGTTCAAGTTTTGGGGCTTTCTAAATAATTTCAAAAAACGATTATGTCATGTTGGACATGTGTAAATGGCATCAGGAATTTAAATGTTACACACAGCCACAAGTAAACAAAACAAACAAATAAACAAACAAACAAATAGAGAGACAGAAGGACAAACGAACCAAAGAAAGGATAGGGGGTAAGGGTAAGCGAAAGGACATAAACCCAGCGGCAATCTCAAATGGACAGCCGGACAATGCAAATGAAAGTGAACTTCAAATGACAGCCGAAGGGACAGCCGCTGTACAAATTTGCAAATTGATTGTTAGCCAAAGGGCAGAGGTTGGATCTTCACTTGTGTTAAATTAAGGAGCCAAATTTAAAGACAAGTTGAACTATTACTATCTTTATTTAATTGAATAGATTGAAATTGAAAGATAATAATTTTTAAAATTAAAATAAAAGAATGTTCTAAAAACAGATTTAAATTAAGGAACCAAATTTAAAGACAAGTTCAACTAATACTATCTGGAATTAATTGAATAAATGGAAATTAAACGATAATAATTTTTAGAATTAAAAAGATTTGTAGATTGGTAATTCTTAAATAATATTTTCAAAATAAAATTTAATATAAATTTATAATAACAAACTTAAAATTAGAATGTTATTCTGTTCTACGATACTTTTCCTAAAAGTAGTATATCTATGATATTTCCATTCATCTAAGTAAATTAATTTATAAATCTTGATTTTCGGAAGCTCAAGTCTTATTTTCGATCCACGTATAGTAATAATATTTATGCCTTTTATATGTTTATCTAAGCCATCGTTGTCATAATTTGTCTGTCATAAATAAGTTATAAATAAGCTAATACGTTAACATAATTGTGCGTGTCTACGAGGTAAATTCAAGGGAATACCCCTCTCCTCTGTCTCTGCTTTCGACTGTCTTCTTCATCATCCCCTCTCACACTCTTATATCCATATGGAATACACTCAACTGACACTATTTTCATGCTGCATGCGGCATAACAAACGACGTGGCCAGTACCATAAAGGAAACAGCAGCAGCAGCAAGAAGCGGCTTTAATATGATTTAGACATGGACACCAGCTAGGGGTATGGCCAAAAGGGGGGTGTTGAAGAAACGAGGGGAGGTTGCGATGTGTGTGTCGCCATGTTTGCCAATAGGCAGATGTGCTAAAGGGCTCAAAGGAAACATATGCATGCTCGTATCAGAGGCAAAACGCTTAAAGCTCTAACGCTTTAGTACACTGCGAGAAAAGATTGAATTGCTTTCTGAATAATATTAACAACTTATTGAGTATAGGTTATGTTTGACCTTAGGATTATAATAATTTAAGATTAAAATGTACAAGTTATTTTTAATATTCAATTAAGAGTTACTTGAATTAAACGTAAATTAAGTAAATGTAATTTAAGTAACCACAAATTTAATAAAAATACAATCTTAAAAAAGTTAATTCGTTAGTGTAAAATTTTTGGGTATTTAAAAAATTAATATAAAGTTAAGGTTTATTATAGCAGACATAGCTGTAATTAGCATTAAATAATGATATATTTCTGCAATATTTATACGATAACTACAAGGAAAACATTCAATAAACGTGGGAAAGAGCAAGAGTCTCAAAACTTAAGTAATATATTAAGTAAAGTAGCTCTCTCTGCGTTCGATACAATAGTTTTTTGTTAGTTTATTGATAATTCAAAGTTGCTAGCTAAAAAAAATGTATGTCAATAAATGTGAGAAGTTCTGGGAATCGAATTTTTTGACAGTGTATTACGCATACGACGAGTGGCGTTGTGGCAGGTGGCCAACAGGAAGCGTAGATGGGGCTTATGTATGCACACATATAGTATGTATTTATTTATGTATGTGAGTGAGTGAGTCTGAGGAGGAGTTGGATGAGAGAATTTTGAGTGGCTGCTGTTGGTCGCCCGCCGCTTCTCACATTTACCGGGGCGTTTAGGCACTACAAAAGTTGCTAATGTTTTTAAAGAGGCCTTTTTTATTATACAAAGTCAAACAACATGCCAACAAGCAGCAGAAGAAGAAGACAGACACACACACATACACACTCACTCACACCAGCAGATTTACACATATAAAGAGAAGCGTCTGCGGCTGATGCAAAAATGTTTAACAATGGAAAATGCGGCTTGCTCATGTTTCATTCATGCACACACATACGCATACATACATAAGTAGCATGTGAGAGCGTGTATTAGTGTGTGTGTGTGTGCATATTATATGATATAACGCAGTACGAAAACGCTTAAATTCATCAACCTTATTACAAACACTGGCTCCGTTTGTTGGTTAGCTTTTGTGGTCAAGAGCCAGAGAGAACAAAAAAATGTTGTAGCATATTTCTAGGCACAGCATATACACAGTGGAGAAGGAGATGGCATATGCCAGGTGCGAGTGCACCTGCTAGTCACACACACACACACACACACAGCTATAATCAAAATGGAACTAGTTCAAGTTTTCATGGCAAACAAACGTAAATGTTTGTCGTCCCCGTGTCCCGTGTGTCGCTTGTCGTTGTTTTGTTTTTGTTTTTCCTTTTTGGTTTTTGTTTTGTTGTTCTTTTTGCTGCCATTTTGCATAAATAATATTGATTTATTGGGTAGCGCAGCATTTGCGGCTCATAAGCGAACAATATTTAATGCTAAAGCGACTGGCAAAACGACGATAGCGACACAAGGCGCCAACCAAACAACCAACCAACCAAAGGCAACAGCAAAATCAAAAGCAAAACCAAAGGAAAAGCAAAAGAAAGGCAGGCAGGCCAAAAAGTAGCCCCCATTTTCCGACTGCCGACTGTCGAGTATCGCCTGCCTGGCATTGGAGACTATGGAAACCAAAGTATGACACACACATGGCTCATTTTTATGCCATCGTTTTAGGTTCCCTTCGATTCGAATCGCTTCAGTTCCATGTCCTTGATAAGCTGATGGTTATGGTTGGGGCATATGAAGTTATTCATGGGCTTTGTAAGAACAGCAAAATATGCTCTTTGAAACATGTGAATATTTTTTAAATTTCTAATAAAGTAATACTAATTTTAAATACTTTTGTAAGGCAAAAGTAAAGGGGGTACCCTTACCTAAAATTCCAACAAAATCGAAAAAATCGATTTCTGAAAAATAACTATCTTTAAATGTAGAACAAATTTATAGATCAAATCATGACTAAAATGACATTCCGCATAAAAATCGGGTAAGATTTGCCAAAGTTACGCGAGTTTGAAATCTGGTGACCCTGGGGACTGGAAACTTTACAAGTCAAATTTTTTGTCACTTTTGGCATGATTTTTTACAAAAAAATAAAACTCCTCAGAATCAACTTTAAAGTGTTCTTTTATACTAATTTTGGCACCAGGAGTTGATTAAAAGTACAAAATCAAGATTTAAAATTTTGAAAATTTTTTTTTCTGAAAAAGTAAAGGGGGTACCCTTATCTAAAATTCCAACAAAACCGAAAAATTTGATTTTTGAAAAGTAACTATCTTTAAATGTAGAATAAATTTATAGATCAAATCATTACTAAAATGACATTCCGCATAAAAATCGTGTAAGATTTGCCAAAGTTACGCGAGTTTGAAATCTGGTGACCCTGGGGACTGGAAACTTTACAAGATTATCCCCTTTCTATAAGATCCGTGTGCAATTTCCTCAGTTATTCTGTGTATAATTTAATTGGTTTAATTTTTCAGTTGGTCGGAAGTGTACTGTTAACAAATAGCAATTTTTTAGTTAAGTAAAAAAGTTAAGAAAGTACTATTTAATGATATTTAAAATTTGACGCAACCAATCAAGTATAGTATTCAGTTGCGTATTAAAATATGTGATCATATGATACTAAGAAAGTCGTTTTATATACCCTAGCAGAGGGTATTATAATTCAGTTTAGCGCTACTTTACTAATGAACTATTCAATAAACAAATTTAAGGATTTTATTTGCATTTTAATTTGTTTTTGTCTTCGTCGCAAGCTCTATTAATGATTATTTAGGAAACAAAAAGTGATTTGATTAACCAAAAGGCGAATGAGACATTATATATCCCTAAACTATATTTAAGTAGGTCCTTTATAATCACATTGAAAATTTGATGCGACCAATCATAAAAGGAAGAGAAGAAACAAAACGATTTACTTTTCTGTTCTTAGTCTTCTATTGTTTTTCGCTACGTTTTACTGTCACGAAACGAATAAAAAGGACACACAAGCCATGCCACACAGGACATACACTCACACACCGACACTGACACACACACACATACACCCACATTATCCCTATATGCAGAGAAAAATGTTAAAGCGTCGCAATGTTACTTCATTTCTTCAACTCCACCCACATTGCTTTCGGTTTCAGTTGATTTATTTGGTGTTTTACTTATTTTTCTCTTCTTCTTCGACTACACACACAGGACATTGGGGAGTCCTTCCTTGTTCTCCATTTTTTCCTTTCTTTTTTTTTGAGAAATATGCTCGGGTTATAAATTGAAGTTGAGCCATTTATATGATCTTGCGATTATGCAGCAAATTGCTACGAGTAAGAGGATTTCCCTTCCAGGCAAGGACCACAAAAAAAACACACACATGAGAATCAACTTTCCATGTCGAGCAACTGAAAAATGTTTGTGCAATTTTCATTAACTGCTAAACGGAAGAACTCGTATCCTAAGTTGAGCTATAAATCATTTAAAGACATAGCAAACTCTATTCCAGGTCAAAATATTAGGTTGGGGAAAAAGTAATCGACTATTTTTTTGTGTGTCATGAATCCAAGAATCTTGGGAATGCATGAATTCATGCATGATTCTTGGGAATGCATTAATTCATGCATGATTCCTGGGAATGCATGAATTCATTCATGATTCTTGGGCTTTTTAGAATCATGCATGAATTCATGCATTCCCAAGAATCATGCATGAATTCATGCAAGATTCTTGGAATGCATGATTCTAAAAAGCCCAAGTTTCAATCAATGTGACCAATAGTTTACAAATTAGAGCATACAAAATTTGACACTCAAAAAAATAATGGATTACTTTCTCCCCAACCTAATATTAAGCTAGTTTTTACTATGCAGAGGAAAGATATTATAAACTGCAAAATAAAAGGAAACCCATAGCGAATTCTATTCGAAGGACACATTAGTTATATCCTTGCTTATTATTATTTTTTTTCCACTCTTTGAATTGCTTTTTATTTAACTAGTTACCGTTACCGTTACCTATACATTAAACATTACTCCCTACCTTCTTTTGCTTTTACTTCTACTTCTTTCAGTTCCCCATAGAAACAATGACAGGGTATTGAGGTCAATAGTAAAAGACAACAACATATGGCAAGGTTGCTTTGAAATAATTTTTTTGAAATTAACTTTGTTGCCTCATTTTTTCCTATTTTTCTGTGTGAAAAGGTTAAAGGGGAGAAATCGGGGGAAAAGGGTGCAAAATAAGGGGCTGCCATTTGATTTGTGATGGCGCTGCACATTTTGCATAGTTGTGACACGAGAAGAGGGTAGATAGGGCTTAACTAACTAGGAGGACTGAGGACTGCACACATGTACGATATGTACATACATTCATATGTATTAAGTAAAGTGAGTCTAATTAGGAAGTCCTTTTAAGAAAATCAATAAACATGTCTTGACCTCAATTAGATTCCGCTTACTACAGTTCACAATACACACGTACTAAAAACGGATCCCCAGACAACAAGAACACACAGAGATTCATTTTTGGGTTGCCGGAGACGGAGACGGTTGAGGGGTGACGGGGTGTGGGGAGGTAAACACACGTGCTTTTCATTTGGCCCAGAGAGCAGAACAAAAAAAATAAAGACTAGAAAGAGTAAGAAATAATATAGACTCGACTGGGCTAAGACGATTTGTGTGCCGTGGCAGCAGTGCAAGAAGGAAGGCAAGGACATGGATGAGGACGAGGACGAGGCAGGAAGAAGTTTGCCTCGAGCATTCACACGCCATAGCCACAGACCCATGACATAAAGACATGAGAGAGACGACAACGACAACAACGATTGCTTTTCACTTTGAAGCTTCTACTAAGCGGGGAAGCCCCTCTTTCCCCTTTTCCCCCCTATCCCACTGCCACTTCACCTCCTGCCGTTATCCTGGCGCTGACTGCTCGACTGGCGTTTTATGATACGATTTTATTTATTTGCTCATGTCTGAATGCTCCTGAGCCTCGGCAGTGAGAACGCGTCCTGCCATTGTAATGCAAACTGTCAACAAGACCGCAAATGCTTCAAGGAATATGTTGTTGTGGTTGGTACTTTTTGTTGTTGCTCTTGTTGTTGTAATTGTTGTTGTTGTTGCATTTGGAGGCTGTCAGTTGTCGTTGAGCCAAGGATTTTGAACGGGAATTAGTGCAGCGCGTTGAGCTAGTTTGCAATTGCAATTGCAATCCTATATAGTAGCAGTTGATATACAATGTTTATGACGATTGCGCTTACACTGCAAGAAATATTTCAGTCATTACCTTTTACTTGAATAAAATAGCATATTTAAATCGAGCTATCTTTTCTCTACTTTTATTAAAGGTACGGCGCTAAGTTCTTTACTTTAAATATGTTATTTATTATAAATCTGTGTGAAGAGTATTTCTAATTCGAGCAGATTTATTTCTTGATTTCACATTGAAAATCACATTAATTAAATTTAATATATCATTAGTCTATCTTCATTTAAAATAAACCTTACTCTCCTTAAAGAGTACACTCCTTTCTAACTATCTGTGTAACAGGTATCATCCAGTCGAGCAGACTCAACTTCTACTTGTTGGTCTTCAATTGCACTTTTGCATTATTTATGAAAGTTTTTCGCTTTGACTTCTACTACTCCAGATTTGCTTGGCATTTGAAATAGACTAATGCTTTAAAATTTATAAAACCCTGTTCCGAATTCCGAATTCTCACAACAATTTCAAACGAATAACTACCACATGCAATATTGATATTTCAATTTACCAAATTTTAATTTAAATTGATTGTGATGCATTTGTGATTGAGGATAATGTGATCAAAAGGCAATGATGGAAAATGCATTCGTTTTACTTCACATTGAATGCCAACTATACGAGTATTTGGGCCACATTTAATCGATGTCAACGTAGTTTTTTTTCGGATGAAAAGCAACAAAACAACAAAGCGAATGACCAACAGGAAGTAGGCAGCAAAAGTGGAAGTGGCAGGCATCCTAGGCCAAATAGATCAAATAAATGTCGGCATGCATGTGCAATTTAACCCAGTTAGTTGTGCTTCCTAATTCCAAATGAAAGGCAGCACAAAAAACTTTACAACTTTTGACAAAATGAGAGAAAAACTTATATTTTGTTGTTGAATTTTTTTCCAAGTCTCTTCTTTGACTAGTTATTTTTACAATTGAACTTTCAGATGTAGCTTTTGGAAAATACCATACTTAACATACAACAGAATTAATATCCTTAAAGAATGATTCATTTCGTAAGCCATTTGTGAATTTTAAGTGCGCTTAAGGCACAAATTGAGGTAAGAGAGAGATTAAAGACGAGTCAGGATATAAAGTCGGACCAATATAATGAAAAATAAACCTAAATAGACTTCCGGAAACTCTTAAGCGGATTGGAGCAGCGATTAGAATTCTTTACTCACTTTGCATATGACATAATCCCACAGAGAATTGCGTCAGTTCCGGCATCTGTCTAAGTATCTCCTCGGTGACCAAATGTACGCCGCGATGCTGCGGCCTTAGATTGATTTTGCGCTGAAACCAGGCGGATCCAAATTGCAAACCGGCTGCATTGGCATCGGCAGCGCCAGCGCCAGTGACGCCGCCTCGTCCGCCTCGATGATTTGCTGATGCCATGGTGCTATTGGAGGAGCTGCTGCGTATGTTGCTGTTGCGGCTAACGCTTTGCTTAATGTTGGCCGTACCGCCAACTGCACCGCCACCGCCGCCACCACCACCGCCACCAGCGACGCCGGCGCAGCCAGCTCCACCGCTGCCGCTGGTAGCTTTCGTGTTGCCGGCGTTTGGATTACTGCTGCTACTGCGACGCCGTTGGCCGCTTCGTCGGCCGCTGCGTGTTGTTGTTGCTGCTCCTGCTGTAGCTGTTGCTCCCGCTCCTGGCGGCGGACTCTGTGTCGATGTCTGGCGTTGAGTTTTGACCTTAGATTGGGAGGCAGTTGCAGCTGTGGATGAGGATGAGGCGATGGCGGCGGCAGCAGCAGCGGCTGATGTCGTTGGTTTTGCGGACGACGTTGTGACGTTTCTATGGTCAACAGGACCAAGACTCACACTCACACACACTTTCACTGACACATACGCACACACACCTCACACACAGATGGGGAGGTTTTTATTATATTATTTTTATTTACTTTTGAGCACTTTTCTGTTGCACTTGCTTAAACTTTTTTTCTTTTACTTTGTTGGCAAACTTTTTACTTTCAATTTCTTTTTCTATTTTCCTTTTTTTCGCCCGTTGGCCACTTGATTTCCTTAGCAGAAACTGCAAAAATAGAAAGAAAAGAATAGAAAATTGTATTATTATTGTTATTGGATAAAATTATATTCCACTAATATTGTAAATAAAATATATCTGACGCTTATGAGCATCCGTTGAAGATGTTGCCGTTGCTATCCAATGGAAAGTATGAGCTCTACTAAAAATTATTATTGAAGTTAACGCTAACGTTGTACTAAGCCAAACCATAATTGGTTGTTACATGTTTGGATAGCCATTTTTTAATAATTATGGTAAACTATAAACAGAGCAATAACAAATAAATCAAATAATTAACTGGGCGTCTGTCTCTCTGCTGTATGTTTTTGATTTCGTTCTCACTCTGAGGGTCGCCCACAATCAACAAGTTTTAATTACTGCCAACAAACAACAACAAGGAGAACATCAACAACAACAACAACGATAACCTCAACCACATCGACTGTTTATGGTTATGGTTATCAGCCTGCTGCTGCTGCTGGAGGTGACCTTGCCAATCGATTGCAGTGAAGTGACAAACAATTATGGAATATGGTTTAAAAGGGCATACTAATTGGCAAATAACTATCACTATTTGACATGACAAATGTTATGGCTAATTAAGTGTTATTATTTAGTCGTTTATTGCTGATATGTCAACATATCGAAACAAGACTCAAAATGGCTGACTTTGTTCTTAGGTCTGGTCACCCTAAGCCAAAGGGAGTTCAAAGCAACACACACACACACGCACACGTGCAGGTCACAAAAGCTTCTACAGACAATTGTACATGAAAACAAAAAAACAAAAAACGAAGGAAAAGTCAAAAGTAGAGTAAATTTGTTGAGGCACAATGGGCACGTGTCGCAAGGCAAGTGGAGCTGAAAGGAGGCGACAGAGTGTGGTTAGCAAATCAGCAATGGAGTGTGAGTAAAAAAGGGGAGCAGTGTTCACAACTAAAGGTGGCAATGACACACACACACAAATATACATACACATACATATATGCATGCAAAGAGAAGAAGGAAATCCACGAAAATGGTGTTTAAGAATCCGTAGGTATAGTTCACAAGTTGAGTGCACTCACGAACACATAGAGAGTACATGGCGAATGCGAAAATTGTATGAAACGAAGCGATCGAAATGCATTTGAATTGAGCAGCGAGTAGAAAGCTGCTGATTGCTGCTTGTATATTTATTTGTGTGTTTGTGTGTGTGCGTAAGCAATGGCTGATTGTGTGGGTGAATGTAAGTGCTCTGTAATGCATAAAAGGTTGTAAAAAAAAGGGCACAACCGAAAAAAATATTTGTATGTGTATATATGTGGGAATACATGTACATATATAAAAAAGGGCAGAGCACTTGCCACACAAAACGATTTACACGACACTAAAGCTAAAAACAGGCGCACGCCACACGCTCAGTGTTGCCAACTCAGCTTTTTTCCTGTCAAATCTAACGTTCTTCGAATGCCGAATAAGGGGACATTTCTTAACTTTTATAAAAACTCCAGCCATAACCATGAAGCCGTTAAAGAATTGGTTATCGTTTGATCCAAAAATTTTATTAAAAATATTGAAAGCTGAACTTTTAAGCAATATATGGTTCAATCTAATCGACTGTTCATCAACAATAGTTATAGGGTTGGCGTTTCCTCTTGAGGCCTGTTGCATACATTTGCATAAGGACATTATACACATACTTTATTTAGCTGTAGCTTTTTATATGGTTATTTTATTTTTAAATTTTCTGATCTAGCTTTTTCAGCCAATGAAGAGTTGACAACACTGTACACGCTGCCTGCTGTTGGCACTATAAAAAAAACAGAACCAAACTAAGGTGAGAGAACGACGTCATGACTGAGAGCAGCAGCAGCAACAACAACAATAACAAGAAGCGCGTTAAGGCCGCGGTAGGTACTTTTTTACGGGGCTACTGTTCAAATTTGCATATGCTTTAAATATTTAATGTAATTCAAAAAAGAGGAGACAAGTAAGTATCTTGCCAAGGCAGCCGCAACAACAACAAGAAGAACGCACAATGTGCCAATTGGGCAAGCGGCGGCGCGCAGATGTATAATCCAATTGGACTTTTCTAAACAGCCTGATGTGGTCAGAAGAAAAAAACGCAAGGCATATATAAATATTCACCAAAAATGTTCGCGCATTTGGCAAAAAATCAATTTTCCGTGTGATTGCCAAATGCAATTGCTGCCTGTGACCAAAAACAACAACACAGGCCGCAAGAATGGGGCGCAACACTCACACACACACACATGCATACACAGATACAAACACATGGGGACACACATGTCAAAAAAAATGGAAGAAATCTTATTGGTGGCCCTGGACAGTGACGAGTCTACTGCAGCCCCATTCAACTTGGACTTACAGCTGGCAGGCAAGCTTGCCTTACGCAGGGTTTTGTTGCCTTTTGTCTGCTTTTTCGTAAGTTTAACTGTTAATTATTGACATAACAAATGTGGCCCCTCCAACAAGAAATGATGACGGCAACAAACACCAGCCCCAATCAGAACAAACACACACACTCGCGAAGAAAAGAAAAGAGAGAGAAAAAGGCACACGCGAAATTGCTTACATTAACTTGTCCAACAAGAAAGTAAAGAAAATGAAACTAGCTTATAATTTTCAACGTTGTCGTCCTTTTTGTTTACGAGAGACTGACGAGAAAGCAAAACGAAACGAAATGAATGAAATTTGTGAGCCTACCGCACGCTCTTCTCAGAGCTTAGAGGAGTCTTTGCACACACACTTACACACACACACGCAAGTAAGCACAAATCACGTAAGCATCAAATTTAAATGCACTTAATTACATTTAATTCGTGTTTGCTTTGTTTTAATTTTTATGGGGCGCCCAAGCAAAAGTGCCGCTGTAACAAACCGTACGGTACGTGCGCGTCCGTCTGACAGTCCAATTGGATGCGCTCTCTCACTCACTGCTGCTTCTTCTTGTTTTTTAGTTATGCGTGTGCGCCGCTAAGTTTTTCGTGTCAATAGTTTTGCACGTGCAGCGATAGTATCGATAGCCAGCAAGCTGATGTGATTGTCGTTCATCGACTTGCAGAAAATCAAATATATTTTAAATCAAACTATTAAAGCAGGGACCAGACAGTTATGAGTAACAAGTAGTACAAATAGTAACTATTTTTATTATTTATTATATTTATCAAAAATATTAATTAAAATGGATTCTTATTATAACAAAGACTTTAAAGACTTTTTATTTGGGAGTGACAAAAGTCTCCAGACTTTTATTTGTTGATATAAATACATTTTGATAAAAAAAACAGTTATTATTTGAAAGCTAATTATTAAAGTCTGCAATTTTGATCAATAGCAATTAAAGCTTTTTTGTATTTCCAAGCCAAGTTTGAAGCCTTTATGAATTTTTCGGGCAATTCTTTGATCGACTGACACAGTCAAGTATCGATAATTTAGTGAAAATGGCGCTGTGCAATCGGTAGTGATGTGTAAGCTCAACGGTCAAAACAAAAAGGATATAAAATGCATCTTAAAATGTTCGCAATTGCTGGTGTTTTCAAGTAAAATAAAAGAAAAAAACTTAAGCGGTGCTTACTTTGCTGTTGTTTTGTTTGTTTTTTATGCTGGTGTTATAGTAATTAGTTAATTCACTGCGTAGGTGGACGAGTTGTATGCTGATAAAAGTGCTGTTGTTGCTGACGGCGCATTGGCAGTGCGCACTTGCTGTGATTTATATTAATACCGATATCGAGATCTGTGTGCATTTTGTTAGTTGTACAATTGCTATTCTCCGTAACATGCATATGAGTTTGCAACAACAACAACAGCAGCAAATAAATAGGCTACATTTGTGCGTAGTGTGCGTTGTTGGTGTTAGTAGGTCGTATAATGACTCGGCGGCGGCTAAATATAACGGTTGTCGTCGTTGTCGTTACGTTAGTTGTTGTTTTTGGTTACACTCGTTACTCGTTTTCTCTTTCTCTTTTTTTTTATGTGGCCAATTCACAAAATGTACATTTTTTACACCTTTCACACACACCCACGCATTTTACACTCACACACTGAAGGCGCGCGCGCGTTGCCTACGTTTCGTCCTTTTTTTTGCTTATTCTCTTTTTTTTGCACACACACTTTCCCACACCTATTCGGGCGTTGTTGTTGTTGGATCTATGTATATTTTTTTAAATTTATATATGTATGTATGTGCAGATGTAAAACATACATATGCAGATGTGTGGATCTATGTAGGTTAGAATTTCAAAGGCTTTATTTACACAATTTAATAAATAATTTTCTTTGATTTCTGCTCTAGCTTGGGCCGCAGCCACATGGCCACAGTATTTGCATGAAACTTTTTTTCACTCCGTGTGGCCTCTGAGATTTCTTCGTATATATTGGCAGGCAGGCGATAGCGTTTTTCGTTTTTCAATAAAACTCCATGGCCCTATTATGTACTCAGCACACACATGCTAACTCACACACACAAACACACACTCGCATACACGCAAACACAGGCACACACACGCCCGTTACGGATACGTACAACGGTTTTAAGGACTACGACGGTTGCTGCTGCTGTTGTGTGTGTTTTTATTCTTCTTTCTTTTTTGATTTTAATTTTTTTTTCAGTGTTAGCACAGCTTTTCTTCTTTGCTTCTGATTTCTGTTTTCTGTTACTTTTTTTTTACTATTTCTTGCCCTGCGACGAGCCCCAGCGTGTGTGCCGAACGAGAGCCTCAACTGAAACTGAGCAGCAGGCGCCGTAGCAAGGATATAAGGAATATATTTTTGTTGAATGAGTGGGTGAATGAAAGTTCGTGTGTGTGTGTGCGCGATGCAACTCGTTCGTTTTAGCTAGCATATATCGATAGATATTTTTATTTGACGATAATACCGTTAGCTAGGTAGCAATGGCGCTTCAGAAGAAATTCTGTCACAAGAAACAAATTTCAAAACATACTACATAAATGAAAATAATAGAAGCGATAAATATTAGATTCTGCATTTTCAGCTTGGCCCCCTTAATTTTATTTATAAAATTAAGCAATTGTTTTTATTTACAAAGCATTCCTTAACAGAGCAGTTAAGTAACGGCGACTTAACAGCCCTCTTCGACGTAATAGTAGCGACGCAGTCAGCCGAATACAAACAAACCACAGGTGGCGATAAATGTTTGGCCAACAGACAACAGAGGACGCCACTAATTTCAAAACTTGATTATGAAAAATCTGTTAAATTTGAAAAAAACGACTAATATAAGAAAGTATACTCAATTTAAAAGCTTAAAATGGATAATATGCCAGAATTTTCGTAAGAATGCGTATTTTATTTTGTTTTTAACTGAAATTACTTAACTAATCTTTTATTTATTTATTTTTTTTCATATTTTTATGTACTGAATTGGCAACCGGGCTTTAGCTCTTGTTCTATATTTTTTGTAGGTCATTGGGAAATGGTACAGTGGTCTCTAAGTAGGCAAAAATTAAGCAAATTAAAAAAGCCTTGCACACTATTTAATATTGTTAAATTTGTAAAACGAGACTGTAATTTTAAAATTGTCCTTTACGAAATTAATAAGTGGTCGTTTGACTACTTATAAGACCATAAAACTTTGACCTACTTTAATGTGCATTAAATAACTACAATGAATTTTAATTTTTAGAATAAATATACAGTTTCCCCTTCCCTTCGAAATATTTTTTTTGGAAATTAATAATTGCAATCACACAATGCTTAACGCCCGCAACAAGCACGCCAGGCTGTAAATGCCACAGTCATTAGGCAAAACACCCGACTAGGCTCACAACAGTGCCTACCAATCCCAAGCAGCCTGGCAAAAGTCAACAAATTAAATGTCCAACAAATGAATGGGTGTTTCGATGGGTACTCCTTTTAGCTCTTTAACTGGGTGTGCCCAGCATGTGGCCCTGTCTACATAACTAACCATATGCATGTTGTCTCCGGTTGGGGCTACCACCTCCATTGTTCTCTTTCATAGTTATGGCCCAGTCGTCTGTTAGTATGCAAAATTACTTTGGCGTCCTGTGGCACGCAGATAACTGTATACAGTAGTATACCACACCCAGTTCTGGAAGGCGTCTACTGTCATTTTCACTATCACACAACATAGCTAAACAAAATATCTAGCATTACATCGAAGCATTCAGGACACTACTTTATTGGGTCACTAGGGGCTTTTGGACAGCATTTGCAACAGTTGCTTTTATGATTTTAGAGTAAATCTGCTTCTTAAAGATAAATATATATTAAAAAAAAACCCCAAACAACAAAAAGTTTCACCGATTTTTTAGATTTAGGGTTGCGATTGAATTTTTTATCACTACTTATTATTTTATACAAATATTTTATACTTTTTAATATATAAAACGCTTTTAACTGATTAACCTTTTTACTTTTAATTTATTCTCATGTTGAGTCTGACTAAATTGTATTTATGTAGGGTACTCTATAAATTTATACTTCTTTTCATCGCTTGTTATTTCAGATGCTTTCCACTTTCCTTTCACTTTCATACAGGGTGGGTGAGTTTTTTAGCACCCAGTTTAGCCAAATCGTATTGAGTATGGCTAACATTCTTGGCCGAATGAACAGTCTGAATTGGCTAGGCAAAGCAGCCAGACGTTTAAGTGCGCTGGAAGAGTTTTGTATCGGTTGAAACGAGACTCAACTAAACTAGAGTATTACCTGCGTGAAAATGGACGATGATACGGATATCTTTGCTATAGATCCCAAGGAAGCTTGGTTGGAGAAGATAACAATCGGTGGGTTTCGTCGCTGGCATATTATAGCCTCCGTTCTGGGTATATTGACGAGTATTAGTGAGTGTTAAAAAGTATATAGAGTTGGCTTTCGCTCAAGTAATGTTGCTTTTTTTCAGTGATTATGGTCTGTTGTTGTATACGTTTTCGCATACCTCGCACAAAACAGGAAATCGAAGCGGATTATCAACGGAAACAGATTACCAAAAAGTTTCGCGAAAAATTGCAACAGATTAAGAACTCTGAGATGGATGATATGGATCTGCAGAAAGGTAAATAGTACTATAACAAATATATGAAAATTGTGTGAAATTTGTGTAAGCAAAAAATTGTGTATTACTCGGTCGCGCGCCCAACTGTCCCAGTTTGTTGTCCTGTCACCCAAATGAGAGCCAAGCCCATTTTTTTTAAGTTTGTTTTGTTGTATCGTCGCACATACACATACATATATTAACTCACGCATGTGTATATACAAAATGATAAACGATTCCTTAAGCCTTGTCTGCTCCCAACGTAATGCACGCTACTCCAGAGCAATAAATATATTTACCCGTAGTCTTCTCGAATATTTACTGTATATATTACTCACTTCTGTCACTCTTTCTATCACAGCACTTGCTTATATCAAATTGGAACAATATGATGATCCCTAAGGCTCTGTAAATTTTCACCAAAAAGCACATAAACTTATCGGAACCCCCTTTCTATATACGCATACTTCTTCTAAGCTAAACTATTCAAATGACACTGCCAATGTAAGTAGCTATACTACAAATCTATATAATATACACAAAACAATAATTATAGACTAAATACATCTATATAAATTGTATCTGTCGATTTCTTGCAGTCTGTGTGCGCATTCAAAGCGATTATCTGAACCTGCAGGCGAGCGTGGATAGCGTGATGGAGAAACAGAATGTTAAATTTAAAATCTAATGTGTTATACAACAAAAGTGTTATACTATTCGTACAATAAAAATGACTCGGAGAACACTGTATAAGTTTAATTGGTTTTTATTGCATTGTTTGCTTTTATTTAAATCAGTTTTTGTTTTTATTGATGTATCAAAGATTTAAATTTTAGTTTATTTGTTTTTTTCGATTTTCTTATTGTTTTGTTATTGGTTTCTTTTTTGCATTTTTTTTTTTTGTTGTTTATAATTCTCTACACATACAGGCTAGTAAAGGATCTCCGGTATTGGGCAGCATTACGACAATTGCGACATTAACAGGTTGGTATGTTTATGACATTACTTTTTCACTTAGATTTAGATATTTGTTTAAAATGTTTTCTTGACAATTTATTAGTTTTGATATACATAATATGTATGCTGATGTTGACTCGGCACTGACTGTAACAATTTTTCTGTGGCTGACTTGCTGATTCTGATTTTTTTCGGTTTCTTTTCTTGTTTTCTAACTCTGACTCGATAAACGTACACAATTTTATTAAATATTTTAACGCATAACTATTATTTCTTTGTTCATTAACTTGCTCAGCTTATTTGTAGCTTAACGTTCTCTTTTGGAATACTTGTAGTTGGAAATAATTTCACTTTTATTGTGTTACTGCTTGCGGTTTACTTTTCATCATTTTTACTATTTTGTTTTGAAAACCTTTGCCAAAACTCTGCGGTTTATCTCATGTTTTAATACACAATTTTATTTTTATATTTATATAAAAACAACTAAACATACTGCGTGCATCATTCCTTACGTATGAATGTTCTCCCCCTAAAATTAGAAAACATTAAAATATAATTTTTATCAAATTGTTCAACAAACAACTTACGTTATAGTCTTCTTTTCCGTATTCTTAGGCTCGGGCCTTGCTCGGTTTAGCACCTTAAGGAAGTCTGAGGTTTTTGCACGCATGCGCGAATGAATATACGCCTTTGAACACTGTTTAAAATAAAACAAATTATTTAACAAAGGTTAGATTTTTAAAAGCCAGCTTCTCTACTATTCACCTTAATGTGATAATGCAAGTAATCTCGGAACATGTGTATTAAATTGATAGTATTGTCCCGCGTTTCCTTATTGGTATGACGAGGGAATAGCACTGCAAATAAAAGATATATATAATTGTATTAGATATTGCTAAAATAAGAAATTTATCTTATAATCGAATATTTATTGATTGATTACTGTCACTTTGACTAAGGAACTATTGTACACGAACACAAGTCATCTGTTTTAATATTAGGAATTAAACAGGATGCCGTTCGTCTATTAGTTGATTTGGGAGCATTTGAGACACAGGTCGGAATAGAACTCTAAAGTATGCCACTTTGACTCCACGTATTATAACAGATTTAGGAACTACTGTACACGAACACAAGTCATCTGTTTTAACATGAGAAATTAAACAGGATGCCGTTCGTCTATTAGTTGATTTGGGAGCATTTGAGACACAGATCGGAAAAGAACTCTAAAGTATGCCACTTTGACTCCACGGAGTGTAACAGATTTGGGTAGCTGTACACGAACACAAGTCATCTGCTTTAATATGAGAAATTAAACAGGATGCCGTTCGTCTATTAGTTGATTTGGGAGCATTTGAGACACAGATTGGAATAGAACTCTAAAGTATGCCACTTTGACTCCACGGATTATAACAGATTAAGGAACTACTGTACACGAACACAAGTCATCTGTTTTAATATGAGAAATTAAACAGGATGCCGTTCGTCTTTTAATTGATTTGGGAGTATTTGAGACACAGATCGGAATAGAACTCTGAAGTATGCCACTTTGACTCCACGGATTATAACAGATTAGGAAGCTATTGTAGACGAACACAAGTCATCTGTTTTAATATGAGAAATTAAACAGGATGCCGTTCGTCTATTAGTTGATTTGGGAGCATTTGAGACACAGATTGAAAAAGAACTCTAAAGTATGCCACTTTGACTCCACGGAGTGTAACAGATTTGGGTAACTGTACACGAACACAAGTCATCTGCTTTAATATGAGAAATTAAACAGGATGCCGTTCGTCTATTAGTTGATTTGGGAGCAATTGAGACACAGATCGGAATAGAACTCTAAAGTATGCCACTTTGACTCCACGGATTATAACAGATTATGGAACTATTGTACACGAACACAAGTCATCTGTTTTAATATGAGAAATTAAACAGGATGCCGTTCGTCTATTAGTTGATTTGGGAGCATTTGAGACACAGATCGGTATAGTATTCCAGAACATGCCACTTTGACTCCCAGTGTTATGTACAGATATTTGTATGTTTATGAGGGAAATACCTACCAAAAGTCACATATCCAATATTGTCGCCCACCCTGGCATCGGAGTTAGCCAGTTCCAAGGGAGGCTCCCGGTGCGAGAAGAGCACTTGTGGCGCTGTGTGCGATGCACGTCGACCTTCTCTCAATTCCTGCATGAATACCTTACCAATGATGACATCGTCCTCGTCCCTGAAGATAGTGCTGAAGACAACGGTGACGCGATCAGGCTTTGCCTCCACATAGCTGTTGATTAAGTTGGGTATAAGTACTACTTCCAATAACAGAAGTCAAATTTAGACTTACAGCGTCTCATCGTTGCGATAGTTGATGACTGCTCGTTTTTGGCCCTCTTCGCCCTGTTCTTGATAGTCGAAATACTTTTCAAAAACGGACGCAAAACAATTGCGCTTCAGCAGTCCAATTCTCTTTGCAACCTGCTCCCAATCTGCGGGTATTTCCTCCAGATTAATAAGTACAGAAACATTATAACCTATAAGTAATTAAACATAATTTAATATCAATTGACCAGATGTAGATGCTGACAGTGTACAAACCTTCCTCCGTATCAGTCAATAAACTTCCATATTCACGTTTTAGCAGTTCATCCGCTCCATGTTCCTGTAGCTGTTTGTAGAACTTCAGAGAAATGCTGATCTATTTAAATAATAAATACGTATTTACTTTTATTGTCAGGTCAACTAAATTTGCAATTGAATAGAATACATACCCGCACTTTTGTTTTATCGCCATTCACATTGGAAATATGATATAGTACACCATCAAAATCTGCTATTCGTATATCAATCGATTCTTGTTTAAGTCTGCAAAACAAAACGTAAAAAAAAATCATCAACAAACAATCCAGCTACGAACACCATTCAATATCTTATCGCTCGCATACCAATTGAGATTATAGTATAAGTAAATACTATATAATGGAAGTATATATAACTATTTGTATATGAAACAATTTCTAAACCTTTTCTGTTTATGTGTGCAAACTATTAATCATCCTCTATAATATTAACTATTTAAGAAGATTGCGTTCGCATAATAAGACTTTATAGGAGCACTTTCACACATAAGTTAGAAGGCAGTTCCAAAGTATGCCACGTTTATTGAACTCCCTTATAATATATTCGTTACAATTTTCTAATTAACAAGTTTAATTATTCTTAAAAACAGCAGCAAATTTACTGTAGACGAACACAAGTCATCTGTTTTAATATGAGGAATTAAACAGGATGCCGTTCGTCTTTTAATTGATTTGGGAGTATTTGAGACACAGATAGGAGAGATTCTTCAAAATATGCCACTTTGACTCCACGGAGTATAACAGATTTAAAAACTATTGTACACGAACAGAAGTCATCTGTTTTAATATGAGGAATTAAACAGGATGCCGTTCGTCTTTTATTTGATTTGGGAGCATTTGAGACACAGATCGAAGGAATATTTCAAAATATGCCACTTTGACTCCACGGAGTATAACAGATTAAGAAACTATTGTACACGAACACAAGTCATCTGTTTTAATATGAGGAATTAAACAGGATGCCGTTCGTCTTTTAATTGATTTGGGAGCATTTGAGACACAGATCGAAGGAATATTTTAAAATATGCCACTTTGACTCCACGGAGTATAACAGATTAAGAAACTATTGTACACGAACACAAGTCATCTGTTTTAATATGAGGAATTAATCAGGATGCCGTTCGTCTTTTAATTGATTTGGGAGCATTTGAGACACAGATCGGAGAGATATTTCAAAATATGTCACTTTGACTCCACAGAGTATAACAGATTAGGGTAACTGTACACGAACACAAGTCATCTGTTTTAATATGAGGAATTAAACAGGATGCCGTTCGTCTATAAGTTGATTTGGGAGCATTTGAGACACAGATCGAAGGAATATTTCAAAATATGCCACTTTGACTCCACGGAGTATAACAGATTGTCGGTAGAACAGCTTTGCTTTGGTAGACGGCGGATTAAGAAGCATTTTCGATATTCGGGCGATGACTCAAGTGCATTTAAGCTTTGTGTGAAAGAGAGGTGCAGAGAGTATACAATTTATGAAGCTGCGGATTATGCATATATGATGCGATAAATGAGCTAAAATGAATTAACAAATGCTGTGCGGGTTGATGAGAGGAGAAAGGAGGGAAACGCATGCAAGCACAAATACTCATTCACTTACTCATTCACACACACAGGCGTGTGTGATTAGAGTGCATGAGTGTGTTTTCGAAGTTCGAACTACACCCGAATTTTTTTAAAGTTCGCCACTGTGCATATGTGTGAGTACATGGGCATGTTTGTGTGTGTATGTGTGCTTAATATGCTGATAATGCTAACAAGAACTGATAACGAAAGAAAATAGATAAAAATTAAAATAAAAATGGGTGATTGTTACAGTTAAAAGAAGATGAGACAGAAAGAATAGAGGAGAACTTACCCTGCTTGAGCATTGCGGTATTTGACCAGGAGGGTTTCCTCAATTATGCGATTATTGATTTCCAGCAATATCATCTTGAAATAATCTGTATGTAGTCTTTGTTTGTGGGTGTTTTAAATAGATTTCAATAAAATGTTGCTTATTTTCGAAAATATCCAAAGCGATGACAAATTTATGACGTTGCCTTTGCCGCTCCGGCTGCGACTGTGGCGCTCTTTCGTGCGGTAACTGTTTCTTTGCTGTTTTCGCTGCTTCTTCTGCTTCAGTTGCGCTTGTGTTGGTGTGAGAGATTGCTACTTATGGGGAGCTTGCTGGACTGGCTGCTCCAACTCACAATCACAGGCATTTGTACATGCATACACATACACATACAAGAAAAAACACACGCGTTGATTGTGTGTTGCCTCGTCGCCTTGATGTGTATGTGTGTAAATATGTGTGCAGCGTAGTTAATGAATCAACAACAAAAAATGGGCGCAACGTTTTCAGTTTCTGTTTTTGCCCCGTCCGTTGGATGTCGGCTTTTTTGGTCGTTCGCCGTGCACACACACACACTTGCAAATTCCAACGCACACACACTCACGACCGCCGCTCTATTAATTTTGACATTTGCAATTTTCACTTTTCAGCAAGCGTAAGTGCAAAAAGAAACCAATTATTAATTAATACTTTTGTCTATCCTACAGAGTATTTTGTCTTTTTTTTGTTCTTTTTTCTTACACTTTTTGGCATTTATTTAAAAAATATAAAAATGCAATATTCACGAAATCCATGTGGCCAGTTTTGAGAAGATTGCCATACTTAAATAAAAATGTAGTTCTAAAAGTAAACAACATTATTGGAACCGGCGTTAAAAAACAATAGATGTCGCCACACTATTTTAAAATGTGGCAGTCTTGGTTTTTAGCAACAACGCCTGACAACACTGGTTGCCACAGTCACACAGCTGTTTTCTTAACACCAACGAAATAATACTGTTTTTGTAAAACATTTTTTGTTGATGCTCATCCAATATATATTAAATGGACGACATTGAGTTGATTAAATTGATAGAAAACTATCCAATACTTTACGACAAGGACATTGCGCGCAGTGCTAGAAATGCTGCTAATAAAGACGCAGCATGGAAAACCATTTCACAGAAAGTCGGCGCTAGCGAGAGAGC
The DNA here is from genome assembly GCA_037043535.1 of Drosophila putrida. Taxonomy (NCBI): domain Eukaryota; kingdom Metazoa; phylum Arthropoda; class Insecta; order Diptera; family Drosophilidae; genus Drosophila; species Drosophila putrida. The sequence continues at coordinate 1,415,286 of JBAMBI010000465.1, forward strand.
TTGTATTACGCGCTGGAAAAGCATACGCGATCGATTTGGAAAGGAGTTTCGTCGATTCCAGGAGAATCCAGAAAGTCCCACATATTGGGACATGTTTCCACGTCTGCTCTTTCTCAAGGATCACTACAAACATGGTCAGGTCAAGCATGAATCTCTCGATCATATGAAATTCGAGCCAAGGCATCGAAAACCACGTCGACCGCGTTTGGAGGATATTGACAAGAAGCAATCCGAAGAGAAATTGGAGCTAGATCCGTTAGATATTGAACTGTGTCAGCAGCTTATAGAGTTGGTAAAATTACATCCAGTGCTCTATGATAGGCATAAAATACGCAACTCCAAGAACCTCTCTGCCAAAAATGACGCCTGGCGCGCCATCTCTGAGAGTTTGAACGTGTCGGGTGAGCCAGAAAGGCGAATGATTTTCATTTTCCTTTGTCTAAAAGATTTTCTTCTTTTGCAGAGGAATTGTGCTACAATCGCTGGAAGAAGTTACGCGATCGTTTTGCGCGCGAATATCGCAATCATCAGATTAATCAATCCACACCCATTAAATGGAGATATTTCAATGATCTTTTGTTTCTTGGACGACATTTCCGCAAGGGAGTTCCACTGATTCTAGAGAATATCAAGAAACGCGGACGTCCTCCTAAATCCAGTCAATGTCATACAAGAACCGCCGTCAATACCGTCACGGGACTTAGTATTGAAGCTGGCGAGCATATTTGGGGTGCAGATTATCCTTACAGCACGGATAATGACAACGATGAGTTAGAGGATGAGATGCATTACGATGACCCGGATGTTGATCCGGATGATATCGAAGTGGTATCTGAAGCGGAGCAGGAGGAAGTGTTTGATTTTGTTCAAATGGATATGTCAATGGAGGAACAACAACTGCCACAACAATTTATAGAACCTGCTGAAACTCTAGAGCCACAACAGGTGCTTGTAACCACATCGATGCCAGTCACAAATGTAGAAAACATTGCCATAAATCGGGAAGAACTTACAGTGGATTCATCGGCGTTCATTGAAAGTGTTGAGGAGGAATGTAATTCAGATGTAATACCCAATGCAGAAAAACTAATGGGTGCTGTTATCAGCAATATGCAGACGGTGTTGCAACAGTCCAAGGATTGTCTACAAATCATACAACAAGCTGCCACAACATCCACGCAGACAAACAAAAGTCTATTGAACAAAGTGCAAATGCTGCTCGATGGCCTCAGTGCGGATCAGCGACGTCAAGCGGAACGGAAAATTGTACATTTTCTCTGCGAGTGCCAAATCAAAACGCTTGACGGCCAGGAAATTGAGGATGTGGCGCCTTGTCACATATTTAACTGACTATCTTCTAAGAGAGGCGAGGAATCCATTAATTAAAGTGTTCCCAAGTGTACTTGTATTTAAAATAACTATAGCGTTTAAGCATTTAACTGGCAAAAGTTGTTGAAACTGCGATATAAATATAAACTAAAATTTAACAAAATAAATTCTATTGGAGAATAGTTTAAAATTTAAATAAGACAATGGCGCCAATTGCAATTCAGCATAAAAAGTAATATAATCGATAAGTTATTTATCGTTACCCTTTGCTCACATATTAGCCGCCAGATGGCGCACGTGAGATTTTTTAAATTTAAATAGGCAGATTACGAACTGGAAATTTAAATACAATAACAGCTGAAACATAATTACGCCCACGCTCGGCACCATTTATTGCAATTAATAACACACGCACGCACGCACACTGACGTGCTGAAAAACAATTATAAACAAATACCTGGGGAATGGTATGCATTTGATTTGAAACTTGTATTTACTGACTAAATACAGTTGCCGTGTTCGAAACACACGGTGCAGTGGTTGTTGTTGCGTTGCTCGATGTTGTTGTTGTTACTATTGCTGTGCCCTCTTATTGTGCGTCAAAGAGCCGCCAAACATAAAGAATTATTAAAATAATAAACTTACGAGCACAAAGCACTTTTTAAGTGTCTATCTAAAAGGCGCACACGCCTAACTAAACTCTTAGTTCCCGTATGAGTGTGTATGTTGTGGTTGTGTGCCTTTTGTTTCAGCGCGTCATAAACTAATTTTCTACAAATAAACAGCGACGACTAACAGTGGGCGAAACAATTGATTTAGCGAAGATTTTATCATAATTTAAGAAATAATAAAATCAAGTTACGCTGAATGCCTTGATAAATTTAAGTTAGATTACAAGTTGGAATTGAAACCCGGAAGCCCTAAAGAGACGCAGAAAATTACTGACTTAAATATATGGTTTCTTACTGGCGACTTGAACCATATGGACAACAATTTTTTTTAACAATCCATTTAGTTTATGACGTAAGAGAATTGTTTGACGGTTAGGGATTCTCAAACTTGACCTATTTTCCAGTGAATACGATTTATAACAACATTAGAAAACTTTTCATATTTAAAACCTGATTATAAAATTTAGCATTGGCTCACAATATTTGAAACACTCTTTTGGCACATCACCCTGTATAATACAGAAGATTTAATCAAAAGTTTTTATATTTTCAAAATATTTTAATTAGTTAAAAGATATTATTATTGCAAAGCAATATGAGAAAATCCCCCACTGTGCGACGTCGGCATCCTTTGAAGTTATGCGGATTTGTATAGCGGGATTTGTTATGGAATGTGCACAACAGTGATTCCTTCTGCATATACAAATGTGTGTACATCAGTGCTTGTGTGTTGTTGTTGTGACACCTGCAAGCTTCAGAGTTGTGTATGTGGTAATGTGTCATAGTGTGTGTTTGAGAGGTAAGCATTTTCGCGTTGCCATTAGCGTTGTCTACGTATGCGTAATGCAGCCGCCATGATTGCTGCTGTCTCTTTCACTCGCTTATAGATGCACTTTGGTATGGTAAGCATTATCACCGTTATTTATATGCGAACATTTGTATGGCGCTTTAAAGCTTTGCACTTAAAGTTTACACAACCTTTGACACCCGATTTATGGATATACATTGCTGCTCAACTGAATAGACTTAACTGCAAATTGGCCATAGCTTGTGCAACAACTGCCCGATTTTAATAAAACAAAATGCGTTTGCTTTAAATTATATATTGTTAATAAAACACGAGCGTCAGCTGTTTTTAATACGAGTTTTTATCTTGATTCTATTCAGTTCAGCGACATTGTATGTGTATTTGGCAGTTACATACTTTGTCTGCGGATGAATCATTTGTTGTCTGTCAGTGCCAGATCATTGGAGGCCAGCAGCTCATCAATCAGCGTCCAAATGGTTTGCTCTTTAGCTCTTTTAGCCCATGGCAACATTTGTGTCAACCCTAACCTACTACACTCACTGCTAAAAGTCTATTTACGTCTGCCACTTGCAATTGTCTATGCACGAAATTTGTATAATTGCCAATTGCCACGGATTTACTCAATTGCCGCAATGGCGACAGCCTAAAAAAAATGCAAAAAAAGAAACCTAAACAGAAGAAAATACAGTGTGCCAAATTAATTGTAATACTTGCATATATGTATGTATAGTATGTATTGGTATGTGTGAGTAAATGTAGCTAATGCTGTCAGCAATGCTCGAGGGGTGTTTTGCATATACATACATATTTATATTTTATATTTGTATACAACAATAAATCCAAGCTGAACAAAACACTCACGACGTCTGCATTGTTGCGACTTGTCTGTAAATTTGCCATGTCGCTGCCACACACTCTGTATATACATATTTATGTATGTATATCTCTGTATTGTTTTTGGTTTATGCATGCCATGCATTTCAATAATGTACACTGCTAAAAATCGTGTTCTTAACCCTTTTTTCTTTCAAAATCCTATTTTAAGTAATTTAAAAATCTACAGTTTTAAAATTATAGAAAAGTTTTGCTTACTTTCCTAAAAGTTCTGCTATTCATTTATTTTTTCTTTTAATCTTCTTTAATTTTGAGAATTGTTTCAATATTTTATCAGTGTAGCCATGTGCTGCGAGGGATTTTGGAATTTTGAATGAGCAACTGATGTGCTTGAAATATAAATAATTACTTAGATAACTTTAAACAAAAGGGTAAACAGATAGGCTGATAAATGATGATAAAAGAGGTTAAAGCAGTTCTTAGTTTAAAGTTCGTTAAACTTTAAAAGCTTTTGTCAAACTTCACTTACAACTTTCGCACACGTCACGTATACGTCACGTATGCCACGTCGTCTTTTCCTTCCTACAATACCAAATGCCTCTTACGTGGTGGTGCGTGTCCTGTCTGTCCGTCCATCTATTGTAGGCTATCTGCCGGGCTGCACTGCAGCAACATTTTGTTTTATAGCCAATAAATGTTACTGCCATTGTTGTGGTTGTTGCTGTTGAGGCAGCAATACTTGTGGACATGCTCTGCATATTGCATAGTCAAAATATAAAGAAAGAATAACGAAAAGTGGTTGCAAACAATTTGCAATAAAATTGCAACACCAGCCAAATTCCATCAACAACAAATAACTGAAACTGGCCGATGGCAAACCGAGTCGCATCTTGATTCTTGAATCTCGTATCATGTCCAGCCACTGAGTGGCTGCTACTCGTGGCTTGAACCCCGTTGAGCTTTGAACTTTGGCGCCATTTTGCTGACCGTCCAGTGAAGCGCATAAATTTTGGCTTTGTTCCCTTTTCAAAAGTGTGTGTGGCTCGTGAAAGAAGAAATGGTTGCTGGGGGGCAAAAGTTCAGATCAAACTTCTCTTTTTAGATGCGGCCATGGCAGCAATGACCTACAAAACATTTCAAATTTACGACTTGTGCAGCTCAATGAATGAAGACAAACTGCAGCGAAGACAAGATGCAGAGTGAAACAAGAGTGAAAGGGACATGTTCTTAAGTCCTTTGTGCAGTGTCCTGTCAGCCTGCTGGCGTCAGTTGTGTTGCCAGCTGCATGCCAAGCTGTTTAATTGCAATTGTATGCAATTACATTTAAGTAACTTGAAGTGCACTTGCCGTCAATTAGACGATTAATTCGCACACAATGACGACGAGCAAAAGAGCAAGAGGGAAAGAGTGTGAAAAAAAGTAAGAGACAGGGTGAGCGGAAGGGCAACTGTGCGTATGCGTAATGTGTCAGGCAGCGACTTTGCTAATCATCGCCAGCATCATCAGCAACTTGGCGCGTCAACGTCAAACAAGGGGCAAGACATTCACATGGCTTCTACACACACAGCACACACACACATACGAACACACATAATGAGAGAGGAAGCGCTATAAATATACATATATAAAAGTAAAGATATCAATATGCGAGGGCTGTTTTTAAAATACAAATTCCAAGTAAATTTAATTAGTATGTATGTAAACTAATTTAGTAGATTTCTTTAATTTTAATGATATATTTATAATTCTTACCATATATTTAAGTTCAGCTTTCTATTGAATTTAATAAACAGTCGATACAAAAATTCGATTTTTAATTTCGTAAATATAAACTAATAAAAATTTTAATAATGCTCAAATTTGAAATTCAGTTAAATTAACTAAAATAATCAATAATTAATTTTGAATATAAAGTATTAAATACTTAACTGTTTTCTTACAGTATACAAATTTTAAACTGTGTTTCTTTGTGTGTTTTAAAGTCTAAAATTAGAGTTAAACTCTAAAATGACTGAAGTGAAATTGCAATACTATTAAATTTAAAATATTATATATAAATAACTATCCTAATGATAATTTGAGGTAAATTGTGTAGAAAATAATGTCAAATTCAAAGATATCCTACAATAAAATGTTACTGGAAATTGATAAAATGGCCTACAACTACAACTACTACAACAAATGTATGAATGAATTTGATGTTTGCTAATTTTTATAAACTTGCTTCTTCTACTTACTGAACAGTTCAATCGACACTCGCAAATACACATGGTACTCGCCTGTTCTATCAAGTATATGCCTGCACGGGTTTAACGATTCGCAATTACTTTGCTATTTTGGCAATGTTCTCTCTTCTTTTTCTCTTTTTCTCTTTATATTTTTTATTTTTTTGTCGTCGTCGCGGCGTCTGCTTTTGCGTTTGCTTTTGCGTTTGCTTTTGCGTCTGGCCGAGCCGTACCCACAGCGTCCCCTCTCCGCTTTTTGACGCTAAATCAGCTGCCATTGAAAAAAACACACGAGACGAGATGAGATGGAGGAAAGCGAGAGACGCGAGATGTTTATGGAGCATTATTCTTTGGTAGCAAACGGGTAGCAAGAAAAGTGGCAACCTGCCTGCTCCATTTTTATTGGTTTTGTCAGCCGGCATAGATCATTACTTATTGCTCGATTGCTCATTACTCATACGCAACGTGGCACTTAAGAAGGCGTGAAAGAAACAGATACAAAATAAGCGCTAGATTTGTATTTAAGGCAAATTTAATTGAATTTCTTTCGATGTGATGTGAGGTGATGCGGGGCGAGGGGTCAAGGACGGGGTCTGCTTGAAGTTAAGCCAGCCGTACGACGTACAAATAAAAATTATAAATCTAAAAAATTCCATTTATTTGCCGCTAAAGAAATCTGATTAATAATTATGAATAATTTATTGCTGTCCATTTTTGATCTGGAGGCACTTGAAATTCTTTTGAATTTAACTTGAATACTTATGTTCTAAATCGATGAATATATTTTGTATACCCTGTAACTACTGAAATTGAGTTCAATTAAATTATGTATACCCTATGTGTTTTTTATATAAGCTTAGGTATTCCATTGACACTTGTAGGGTGTCTGCTAGTCGATCTGGTGATAAGTGCTGCCAAAATGGACAGTTGGCCATTAAATGAAGCGTGTCTCTACTTGTCTACAGCTTTTGTTGTTGTTGTTGTATTCTCTTTGCCGAATTTGAGAACCGTAAATGCGCGTCGTGTTTCAGTTTTTAGCTTGATTTACATTTTCATTTCATTTCATTTCATTTGTGTTAATTTTTCGACATGTTGCCCATTTGCTTGATCGAAAACATTTGGTTTCAATTTGCGCATAATTAACTTTTGCACTCGTATATCCAACAATCAATTCATTTAATCTATTACTTATTTATCCTCTGTCAGTGTTCTGTTATTGCATTGATTTCAATTTTGCAGAATTTTAGATAAATTGATATTTTACATTTACCGGGATTTAAATGAAAGCCGCTTGTAAACGGATTTTGTGGTCATTTTCTTGGAATATTAATGACAGAATAAAGTTCATTTAAGCGCATTAAACATGGTTCAATCAACTAGCAAAACATAAACCAAATGACAATGAAAGTTGAACGTACAGAGAGACAAATCAAATAGCATATCAAAATGGTTTTATTCCTCCATATAAATACAAAGCTCAAAGGGGTCAGACAGACAATAATAAATTTGGAGTTCAAGCTGTCAAAAGATATTATACGAGTATAGTTATAAATGTCAATAAACTTATCACTTGGTAAATGCTAATGAAAATTTAAGAAAATATAATTTTGTGAATCTGAAAGCTTTAAGATTTTATTATTTATAATTTAATTTATTTCATATATTATTTAAGTTAAGGAAAACAAAAGAATATGAGGAAGAGAAGCAGACGTTAGTTTGCCTTTTATTTGAATCCTTGTTCTATCGAAAAACATAAAAAATAATTGGCTAAATTTGAATATGTAATATTTTGTGTGCGACAAATGTTGCAAAGCAAGGCGACAGCAGCAAATTAGTACGCCACAAATACACACAGAAAAACACACATTCACAAACACTTACACAAGTACAAGAACACACACTTGTACATACTTACATACAAACAAACAGTTAAAGCATTGCTTTTTTCCCCACAAAAGTTGGCAACAAATTTGCGCGCCGTATCTCAAGTGCTGTTTTCCCTTCTCTAGCTATCTCTCTTTTTCTTTTCCCCTGTCCTTTCTTCACTCCTCTCTCTGTCTCTTTCTCTTTTCCCAATTCTCAAGTGCGGCTCGCACTCGACAATTCGCATTTTTATTTTTGTTATTTGGCGCTGGGCGTTTATTGAAAATCTTTGCGCCATAATTTTCAGCTGAGTTTGTAATTTTTGGCTCACTTTTGGCTACAATCTTTGAGTGTGTCTGTGTGTGTGAGTATCTGGCAAAATAAAGTATGCAATAATAGGTCCTTGCCTTGACCACACATACAGCATATAGTATATAGCATATGCCAAGTGGCACAGCACATTTTTAAGGTCGATTTCTGTTGGAATTTATAAGACATTAAATTGGCTTCAATATCAACTTGGGGATTGTTGAAGTAGATAAAGTTAGATTTAAATATGGACTGAATTATTTATTATTGATAAGCAAGCTACTTCCTCATTTCCTTATTGACACTATACAAATCATTTGCATTTCATTTTGTTTATACACAAAAATTGTTTTGATATTCTATATATAATAAACATGCTAATAATGATATTCATAATGATGATCGCTAGGCAGATGTGGTCCAAGAAGATATTTATGATAGCCATTAGCATAATAATGAGTAATTTTCTGTTTTCGTTTAATCTCATGATTTGTAGTGCTAATTTTGTGCGTCAAGTAATAGATTTATTTTTGTTGTGATGGGATGGATAACGCGCCGTATACGCAATATTGTGCTATTAATTTGCAAGTAATTAAAATGCCTTTAAATAACTGCAAAATAATGAGGGGAGCAACTACATATATAATTTGTTTGCTGCACATTTAGTTTGCAATTTGCTTGCCAACAATTTAAACAAAAATCTCAGCACAAGGCAACAACAATAACAAAAAGACAAAAATTGAAAATGAGCAAAAAATAAAATTGAGAGAAAAAAGCAAGAAAAATCAAAGCGTTTCTCGCTGTGTCAATTGCGTCATGCTGCAATTTGGCTGGGAAACTGTGCCAAGTTTTCAAACATAAATAAAAGTTATATAAAAAGCAACAGTCTACATATGTACATACATCACCAATACACACTTATGTACAAGTGTGTGTACATAGCTGCATAGTCGTTCATCAACGACAACAATTAATGCAATAGCCAAAATGTAATTTTACAAATCGCGTTTAAAAATAATCATTGAATTAAAATTCGAGGCAAGAATTGCATTCAATGTTAAATGTTAAATGAAAAGTGAAATGGTCTGGGGCATGCCACAGGAGGGGATGCCTCTGCTACAACAACAACAACAACTACTGGGGGCGGCTACTTAATGTCGAGTGTGCTCTCAAGCATTTGGCAGTAATTGCTCAAGAGAAAAATGTCATAATTAGCACACTGCCAAAATAAAGTAAAACCAAACCAAACCAAACGAACAACAATGAAATGAAAAAAACAACAAAAGACTAAAGAAAAAAAAATAGCAAAATAAGATAAGAAAATTCATGTTCAGGCAACGCAGCTTTCATACACTTTTGCCAAAGGAGGAAAAGTTTTGTAAAAAGTTCAAAACACAAAGATACCAGAAAAGTTGAAGAAAATTAAAAAATTGAAAATTGTAGCGGGAAACTGCTTAAGTGAAACTTTATATTACATTTTAGATTTTATTTGTGCGATTGAATTATTTTATGGGGTGTTTTAAATTAAACGTAACGAGACAAGAAATCATAAGGTGTATCTAGTTGAAATTTTATTATAGGACCATTTATATATACATACATACATATTGTAAAGTATACACTAGTTGAAATTACATTTTTAGGCATTGTTCCAATCGCAATATTTTCAAAAATAAAAACAATCAAAATATATTTTAAATACTGCTCATTTAATAAATATAAAATATATAAGGAATTCTTATAACTCCAATAAATAATGAGACAATAGTTCATCTGCTGTTTTAAGTAAATCGTCTTGATTTATCAATTTCAGATACAAAATTATCAAGATCAATATACAAATTTTAAATTATTCTGTGTAACCTCTTAAGTTGTATTAATGATATACCTATTTCAAATGAAATTCTATTTGAATCTTGTGCTGTAAACTTAGTCTCTTTCATATAACAAAAGTCAAATTATTTATTCAAGACCATTAACATAGCATTTCCTTTTTTGGTTTCTGTCAAATGCCATTCATTAAAAACTTCTAGATGTTCTTTTATCCTGATCATTCGCAAGTAAATCAATAACAACTCCCTAATTGCAGAATAGAAACTTTGTCTAAAAACTCAGTTCAGAGCATATTTGTTACTTTTTAAGTTGCTAATAAACCTTTTGGAGTACCCAAGATATACCACTTTGTATAGTGTATTAAGCACTTGGGGGCAAAGTTTTCAATTGTTCGCACTCCACGTTATCCCAAATGGCCACTTTGGTTGACTGACATTTGCTCAGTTTCTGAAATGGCCGAAATGAGTATCAAGCATTGTCCAAGACCCCTTGCTGTTTGTTAATTACCTACGCCTGTCATTGCAACCAGCGGAAGTGCATCAGCGAGGACAACGACAACATCAGCAACAGCAGCAGCAACAGCAACAGCAACAGCAGCAGCAGCAACAACACTAACAAATGCAACAACATTTCATAGCACGTTATTTTTATTATTAATAATTATTTCGCATGCAGAGACAGAAAACACAAACAGCAGGGGGCATGAGGGGTTGAGGCAGACACAGAGACAGACACAGAGACATAAACTGGTGTGCATCACTTTTACATGACTGCCCAGTGTGCTCATCCCCTTCCTCCTTCTACACTTATTGCCCCTCTTTTGGCTCGACTGCGGTTCACATACATGTCCGGGCAACGACAACAACAACAGCAACAACAACAACAGCAACAACTACAACGTTGACAACGACAACAACCGAACAACCGAGCGATGTTGACGTAAATCGAATATGCCAACTGCTCGCCCAGTTTGTTGCTCCTCGAGACTTGTGGTATCATCATTTCATTTCATTTCATTTCATTTCATTTAATTTCAGATTGTTGTTGCTGCTGTTGTTGTTATTGTTATTTCACATAGCTTGACATATTTAGATTTTCATTTGCGACAAAAAAAAAACCGAAAGAAAACTCGTTGATTTTAATAAGCCTTCAGGTGCAGCTGCAAATGAGCCATGCATTATTTGTGTGTCCCCTTAGATAATTGCGGGTTTCTTCTGCAGACCAAATCACCAGTTTACCAAAATAGCATCTCAAATATATTCAATACTTGTATTCGCTGGTTTGTCCTTCTACACGTTTCGGTTATGTAAATCTGTTGCCCTTGAAATGAATTATTTTTACATCAAAATCTGTTTCAAATTTCAATACGAAATGCGCTTAAATTAGTTTAAGGAAGTGACTACAATTATTTAAATTTATTATTAATTATAATTTCTTACAACTTTATAAATTTTTCAACTTTTTTGATGTTGCACCTTTAGCTATAAATTTGTACAAATTATTAAACTTTCCTCAACGCAAGTATCTTCTTAAAAATTCTGACATAAGAGAAAGTTTGCCAGCTTGAAGTTGCATATTTTATGTACTGCTTAGAAGTATATTTTATCTTGGCTCTAAGAAACTAAAGCTTAGTTAACGAGAAAATAAAGTTATGATAAGTTTTGTCATTTGTTTCGCATTCGATGTTGGCTTTTGATATGCAAATAATACCATTAAATATAATATGACAAAAGTGCATAATCAACTCTCATTCTGCCAGTTAAAATCCCAGTTATCATCAGCTTGAAAAGAAGTTCCTTGTATTAAAAGATTTTCTTGAAATTTACTTTTGATTCAACTGTCAATCTTAAGTTATTTAAATTTTAAACGAAAACATTTTTCATGGTCACCTTATCTTAAATACCACAGCCATCCTCTTTAGCAATAAGGCATTTTATAAAGAAAATCTGTTGATTTCCTGCTTTTTATTTTGGTCTGACTGTCAATCAATTTTGCACTTTGTCAGTGTGCGACTTTATTATGCATTAAACTTAAGAGTAGCATTTACATTTAAAATCAAATATTGTGTATCAGCAACTGCTGTAGCTGTAGCTATATCCTTTCAGCTATATCCTTGCTGTGTCACTCCTCACTCGGCTGTCTACTTTGCATGCCCCACATCAAAGCTGCCCCGTGCCGCCTTCTTTCCTTTTCCTTTTCAAAAGGGGCATAAATCTTGAAAAATAATTCAAAAATTCGAGGCAAGCTTAAAGTCTAAGTCGAAGGCTCAACTTTAACCCACTGTACGACTGCCAGCCAACCAATAACTAAAGAAAAAACAATGAAAAATGTTGTAAAGAAAACTTGATAAATTTACAGATACCCTGTTGTGATACACAGTTTATCAAAATGTGAAAATTAGTATAGAAAATATCATTATAGATACTCTAAGTTTACTCATTTTTTGTTAGCTGTCTAGTTTGGTATACCCTTTTAAAGCGTTTATAGGGTGTGTAAAATTGAGCAAACTCAAACCTGGCATTATCCTTAATACCTCGCTTACTCGTTTGCCTGTCAAGCTGCTTGCTTTCTCCTGTCTGTCCCCATCGTCCTTCTGTCCAAACAGAGGACTTCGGTCTCAATGTTTTGATTTGGACAACCTTATCGACCAACAGTTTGTGCGTCCTGGTTTTCTTTTTTTTGTTTGCCATTTGTTACCATTTCTTTGCCTCGACATTTTCCCTTGGATGTTTTCGTTTGTTGTAGAGCAAGAGAGAGGGATGTATTGGGGAGAGGAGGGAAAGGGGGGCTAAGTAGCGGGTTGACTGTAACACAAAAAACCACACACAAATGCCGCTTGCCTGGTCTTTGGGTTTGTGAGGTTTTGAACAATGTGACAAGCTAAACCAATACAAATACACAGTTACACACACACACACTTACACACTTTATAGCATAGTTCTAGTTCCTTTTTAGTCTGTTTTTTTTACATTTTTTGTTTGCTGTAAAATGTAACGAATATTTGGCAATCATATATTTTCCTTTATTTTGCTCTGCTGCGCGTCGAATAAGAAGAATATAAATATAAAATAAAAATACGCACATGAAAGCACAAACAATCATATGCATGTGTTGTGTATTAATATAAATAAATACAAAAGTAAAAGACGCGACAATAACAACAACATCATCAACAACAACAATAACAACAACTACAGTGGCAGCAACAAAGTAGCGTCAAACACAAAACTTTATCCATATTATTATGCTTTTCTCCCTATCAAGTAAATTTCCCCCGTCTCCCCCTTCTTCTCCTCAATTCCTTCTACGCCTGTTTGTCTGCTGTTTCCGCTGTCGCTGTCGCTGCCTCAGCCTCTGCCTCGGTCTCTGCTTCGGCTTCTTCTTTATTTTACTTTTGGCGTTTTATTGTTTTTCGCGCTCATTGCCCAATGCTCTAGACGCCCACAAGCGTTCACCTTTTTTTTTATGAATGAAAATTTTGCCAAAGGCAATAACAACAATCAACAACAACAATAAGCAAGGCAAGCATTTAGTACGCGTGAAATGTGCAAATGGAAAATCATTTAAAGGCAACACCACAAAGCAAAACAACAACAATTACATTACTGAATTGTGGCCAACACCAAATTATAGCCAACGAAAAAAAACGTCAATTTCTAGCCACAGCACTCAATGCCACCTTTGTTCCTGTCCCTCTCTCTCTCTCTCACACTCTTTCTCTTTGTCTACAAATGTATTGATGCACTTTCAACTGCAGTAACAACAACCACAACCAGTTGAGGTCAAGCTACAGTGTGTAACACAGAGAAAGAGAGACAGAGATAGATGGAGAGGGAAAAGGAAAGAAAGTAACTGCACTATTTTATGAATTACTGCAGCAATTCAAACAATTGTTTCAGTTCGAGAATTTATGGGAATTTAAAAGCCAGAAAATACATAAGTAGTATTTGAAGTATTCTAAGTATACGGAACTACAAGAAGCCCTAATATGGCTTATATTTGAAACTTATAACTAAGCCTATTGAAGAAATTATTGAAGTTCACTTTACGAGTTTATAAACTAAATATGAGTAGTCTGTAAATTTTTAAAATTTCAATTAATTAATGTATTGAATCATTATAGAATTAGAGAAATTAACAGTTGAAAGTGAAGAAAAATCACTTACTATTAATTTATGTGTGTACATTTAATTGAGCATTTAAAAGTGATCAATTCAACCTTTAACTTTATGGATAACCTAAATTTGTCATTAAATTGTATTACTTATAAATAAAATATGATATTGTTTGGTAATTTTTGGACATTATCTGGTGGATTCATTTCGTACAGTGTATTATTAAAAGACCGAATTATAATGTTGTTATGTAAACGACTTACTTGGAAAAACAATTCAAAATCTGCAAATGCACTAATTTAAATAATTTAATCAAACTGGAGACAGTATGTTTATGGAAAAGAAAAGCTGCAAGTAAATTGGTTTTGACCTAGAACATTTTATTTCCTCGAATTTTAAGTAACTTCCTCTTAAGTAGCTTAATTATTTTGTTGCCTAATTTCCTTCAAGGAATTGTATAATTAGAAATCATACTTTTCGTTTACAATCCACAAGCTTAAAAGGGAATTTCTGTACTTTTCAAATTGGCTGGAATCTGTCGAAATGAACCACAGCCAAAAATGTGACTTGCTTCCTCCCTACCTCCCTCCCTCTCCCTGTCTTTTACCCTATTTCTGTGCTGAGAACTCTATTGTAATTGTTGTTGTTGTTGTGGATGTTGGTGTTGTGCTTGTTCCTTTTGTGGTCTCATTTAATTTTCGTTATGCCACAACAGCAACACAGCAGCCTTAGATGCCGCAGCAGCCGGGCTTTTGTCTTAATTTCTAGTGATAAGCCCAAGCGGCCTCAACTGTGGGAAAAATCGTGTTCACCCACGCTCGCAACATGTCTGACGGCGCCTTGCAACATGTTGGCTCTAAGCATGTTGCAAGCGTTTCGTGCTGGCGCCTTCAACGTTTCGGTTTCAGTTTGTTGTCGTCGCTCATACGCAACGTTGGCCGCGGCTAAAAAAGAACGATAGAGAAACGAAAACACTTTTCAATTGTTTTTCTGTTACAATTTTTCAGTTAGCTGTTGTCGGTGGCCGCGTGCGCCTCGCCTCGTCTTTGTGTGCGTGCGTGCGTGTGTGTGCGACAGTGCGTGTGTGTGTGTTGGCGTTTTCAAAAAAAAAAACAAACACAAAAAATTATAATAATTTATCAACTTGTAAATTTTTTCAAAAATGCACTTGAAAACGAGCAAATTGCCACTTGGGTGTATTTTTAAACACTTTTTCTAAATGCAAAATGAAATTAAATCAAAATCATATGAAGAGAAACAGCCTAAAAGAAAATATATATCAAAAAGATTGTGCTAATAATTGCATAGATTAAATACTCATAAATAGGCTGAGGCCAACAACAACAATTTAATCAAAACAACAACTACAAAACATATCGCTGATTTTTTGCAGAAGAAATTTCTTTTTGTTGAGTTCAATTGCCTCGAAAAAAAATGGGAAAAATTAATGAAATGGTAAGCAAATTTCGAGCAAAAATGTGTAAACATTTCTCTCTCGTTGTTGTTGTGGCAGCTGCTCATCAAGTTGTAAGTTTATGAGGCAATAAATGCAATGGATTTGCAGCGTTTTTTTATTTTTATCTGTACATTATAAATAGACGTTAGTTTCTACCCTGTAAATTGCAAACTATGCCATGACCATAGATAAAATTGTTACTATCTTTTAGAAGAGTCCATTGCGCTTCGATATCAGTTTATTTTTTAATTCTTTAGACTTTGGAAATAGGTAAATTTTTTAATGCCATGCATGCAGCCGCAAGGGCCAATAGACCAAGTTGGCCAACAGTGAGTGGTAACCTTTGTTGCCACTTTCCCTTTTTATTGGTTTATCTGAAATGTCACATTGTTGTAGGTAGTACAAAAGGTCAACATCGCTGCGTTGTCAGAAATAAACTTAAAATGTAACAGTTTCAAATTGTAATTCAAAGTTTACTGCCTTTCTCTGACTCTCAAGTTGTCAAAAGAGGTGCCAAGAGTTCTTGCAAAGTTTCTGCTGCATAATGCAAATTTTGACCTTATTTTTAGTTGATATGCTAGAGTCCATATGCTATTAAAATAGTGGGCGAATCTAAAGAAATATTTCTATTATAGTTGATTAAAATTGGTAAATATTGCCAGCTCAGAGAGTCTATTTGTTGACTATGATAAATAATACTGATAAATGGCAATAACAGTTCATTGAGTCAAAACAAATTGTTTGTTATTGCCTCAAGTTATGATTCTCTCCTTTCTCAAATATCTATATGCAATTTAGCACACTTCACGCCCACAACACTCATTAATTTGCCAAATTAATTTGCTTCAATTTTGGCCAGACGAATTTCTCAAATAACACACTCACATGGTATTGAATTCGTTAAGATTATAGAGCAATATTTCATTGAATTGGATTGAAATATGATTGAGGGGGAAGCTCAATGCAGAGGCGTCTGTTTTGTTTTGATGCAGAGCAGAGTTTCTTAATAATCTCTAATTCGATTATTATCCATTTGTATACATTGCTCTAAGTAAGACTGGACTAACTTCCTCTGAACCTAAGAAAGCACACTAATTTAATATGAATTTTGATCTTAAAAGAAAAACTTCTTAACAATCTTCAGAAACTTTGTTAAGCTGAATAGTAGTACTTTAAAAAGAAGCTCCAACTTGATTAAATTTCTTAAATTATATAAACAAGGCAATTTTTGAAATAAATCTTTAAATTTCACATTAGTATCTTACCTTTGTGACCTTAAATAGACATTGAAAATATGGGCCGTAATGAACTAATAAAATATTGAATTTTAGATTGCTTTGTTAATTTTTATTGCATTTATAACAATGCTATTATTTCTTAATTTTCTTTTAATGCATATTCGCTGGAAATTCGAAAAGCATTTTGTTGCCAAATTGCAACTGAATTAATTGCATTTTAATTCACGCTCAACGAACTGCAGATATTCACAAATTGTTTTGTTAACCGTTTTTCTTGTTGTTGCATTTCGACAACTGTTTATTTATTTATTTGTATTTCGCAAAACTAAAGTTTAGCTAGCGTTTAATTTATTTTACTGCAGCGCACTTTATGGCCAAATTAAAGTCAACTGTCGCAGTAATTTATTTTCTTTCTCGGCTTTTTTTTTCGGGGACATTTTGGGATTTCCTCTGACAGCGCCAACCATAAAAACGAGACACACATAGACATAAATTATCTATTCACTTTGAAAGTCTTGAAAACGAGATGAATTTGAATGGAAATTTGTTTTTCTCTTTTGAATTTGCCGCCGATAATGAAAAGTCATTGACGATTTATGAGCTATTTATTGATGAGCCATGGAAATGTGGCCGAGTGTGGGATAATGAGCCTTGATTATGCATAATCAAGTGGGCTATAGAAAGAGAGAGAGAGAGAGACAGGAAAAGAAAGAGAGGGAGCGACGGTCGATTCACATGTGAAACAATTGGCAATGCACGTGTTTATCTCATTTATCTTTTATCTCTGTTTTTGATCCACTCTGATTCGCAGCCTGTGCAAATAAATGGCACTAATGTCACACTGATGAGTATTAATTGAGTACAGCTTGCACACTCACATATACTCACACCAATACACTCAAACTTATAGCTTGGGAGGCTATAAATCTACCAAACACCCTACACATTGAATTGTGGATGCCAAAACTCACTCACACACACATACACACACACCCGGTGAGCATTGAGGAAATGCTGAAGTTTTGCTGATTTTGCCTACACTTTAGGGAAAATGTAGGAAACTTAAGAACAAAAGGCATTGCTCGACCAAGAGATGCGCTGTAATTGGTTGCTTAACAACTCAAGAAGATGAAAGGAAAAATAGACAGAGGGGAATATTTCCATGTCTGGACTATTAGAAACTCTTTAATTTGTCTGCAAATAATTATTAATATTTCTATTATGATGATTATAATATTTATTTTATAGTTTTGTACCCTGTTATATATAGTTCAATTCCCTGCTGCTCCAGCTACAGTTACCCCTTAAAGTATGCATTCCAATTGACTAAATGTTTCCCCATTCGAATCTTTCATAGAGGAAAACAAACATTTTAATGTTCAATATAACTAACAGTGTTCAATACAAATAACTTTTAATTTAAATTGCTTAAAGTTATTTATTTGTTCCATTATCCGGTCTCACTTTTGTTCTGACAAATTTCGAAACATTTTTGCTAGATTTATAGGAATTTTTGCCTAAACTATGGCTATTACTATAACTATAAACTATAACTATTAAACATTCCCCATATCAATTTCCCCTTTGTGCTGAGTGTATAACGAGGCCTGTGTGTGGCTTGTGTGGTTGTTCGTGTTTTTGGTTTTCTGACTTATGTTGACCATATGTGTGTGCAAGGCATGCAAGTGTGTGAAAGTGTGTGTGTGTTTGTGTAGGTGTGCCTTTGTGTGTGTTGGTGTGTTGGTGTGCTTGTGGTATGTCCTGGCTATTGTACTTTGTTGCCTTAATTAAGCTCGAGGCGTTTGTAAAAGTACTCTGTTCTTTCTCTCTGTTCCTCTATTCCTCGCTCTCTCTCACTCTGTTTCTCTTATTCTCTCTCTCTGTCTGTCTCCCTCTCATACTCGCTGTCTTTCTCTCTTGCTTGATGGCTCAGCATTTTGTAGGCGGCCATGTCGCAAACAATTAGTGCAAGCGATACAATTACAACAGCAAATCACACTCAAACACACACACTCATGCGTGTGTTATCGCACTGCGTGTGTGTGCGTGTGTGTGGGTGTGTTTAAACAGTTGGCGTCAAAATTATAATTAAAACGTGCATCAAAGTCATAACGGCATCGCAGCATGTCACAATTTTGTGTCAAGCTAGTACTCGTATTGTTGTTGCTGCCTACGGCATCAGTTTTTGTTTTATATACATACGATTTTTTTTTTTGATTTATCGAGCCCTGCCACTTGACATTGTGTCCTTGTAACTTAATTGAATTTTTATTGCCAAGTTTGCATAATGGGCGGCGCGAAGCTGTCGTGCAATGTCTGCGGATGCACTGGCGTATACGTAATGCAGTCAATTGCCAACGTATATTATGTATACGACGCGTCAGCTAAAAAAGAGAACACACAGAAATGCAGTCGACCATAATGATGAGATAAGCACTAAAAAGCAAAAAATTATGATGATAATAGGTATTCGCAATAATAGTGTGGGCAGCAGAGACATTTACTAATCACCTATTTAGTTGTTCTCCTTAAATAGTAGACTGAAATTGGGTATATGCAGTTGAAAGTAGGAAAGAATGAAGTTTATTTAATGTGAGATAGTAAAGCTAGCTATAGAAATTAATTGTTGAAGTCAATAACCAACTGAACAGCTTTTACAGAATAATCATACAAGAGTTTATAAATTAACTTAAATATTAGTTATTTTAAAAGTAAAGTACATTAAGATTCATATTTGAATCTCAGGTTAATTACATATATTTTTTTAAAAATATACTTCTTTTCGAGCTTATACCAAGTAAACAATTGTAAATAAATAATAAAATAAGCAGTCACAAACTCTCACAGACTAAACTAAAATAAATTAACTTCTAAATGGTGACTTTGAATTGGAATTGTTAGTTAAAAATTGCAATTATATTTTCAATGTGCATTGTTCTGTGAATTGCATTTAGTTTGACAGTAAATAAAACATAAATGCAATATACATTTATTATATTTTGTTGAGAAATGTATTATCCTTTTGATACAAGAATGCAGAGTCATTCCATTATTGTTTTGCAGCGTAGCGTACAATTCAATATTTTTCATTTGTTGTGCGATGTATTTTTATTTTTATTTTTTTTGGTAGTTGCTGCGATTTTGTGATAAGCGTACATGAGTTTTGCCAGCTGAACTTTGTTGTTGTTTTTGGCCAGCTTGTCAGTCAAACTGTTAGACTGACAGACAAGTCCAACAGTCTGTGCAGCAGTCAGTTAGTCAGTTAGTCAGTTAGTCAACTGCCCGCCGAGGACATTTTCAAAATTGCATGCGCCAAGCTGATTTTTCATTCATTGCAGCTTTGGTTTTTACTTGACTACATTTGTTGTTGTTGTTGCTGTTGCTGTTGTTGTTGTTGGCGCTGTTGTTGGCGCTCTTGTTGTTGATGTTACACATGCACATGCACTTTTCACATTTTCCATGCTTAGCTCTCGACCTGTGACAGAGACACGCGAACTATTTTCCCTCTCCTTACACCGCCCACAACGCCCTGCACACGTGTCAAAGTTCATTAGAGAAATAAATGTTGCCATTGTTGTTGCTGTTGTTGTTGCTTTGCTTTTATTCTCTCGCTTTTGGATTAAATGCCCACTGAGTCGCATTTACTAAATGGTTTTTTTCATATATGTACATTTCCCCTCCGTTCACTGAAGCTTTCATATTGTTGTTATTGTTGTAGGGATAGTTGTAATAACTGAAATTGAATTGCAGAAAAAAGACAACAATTTTTATTAAAATATGGCAAATTGTTCAAATGGATCAGAAAGCTCAATGCATCAGCAAATTGTGATCTGTTTTAAAAAATAAATCTGTATTGAATTACAATATGAAGTGGGCTGTGAAAAAACAACCATGAGAAATTCAAAGTAGAGGAGTTTTAATATACGTATATGAGTTTTAATTTTGCTAATAGTTTTAATATAACAAGGTTAATAGATCGTTACTCTGATATAATTATATTAGATTAGTAGGCTTAATGACAAGTTGAAATTTAATGAGAATATTAATGTATTTTATTAAAGTTAATTAATACATGAGTATTTTGATTTATGTAGAGTAAATTTTATTAAAAAATACTCATAATTGTTTATGCACACATAATATTTATACATATAATACGATTACTTTTAAAACAATCGTGTCTTTATATAGAATAATTAATTTTGGGAACTTTCAAGCTGTTGTGCTCTTATTTTAAATACTTTAGTTTTTTTTAGAAAAATGATACTATAGTTCAAAGAGTTCAAAGGGGCTAGTTTATTTCCAACATAATTTAATTTATTGCTATATTTATTGCCAGCATGTTAAAACTTGGTATTCAATTTGAAATTCTGTCAGCTACATTTCCTACATACAAACTGTTAATGTTTGACTCACATTTATCAAAGTTATCCTGTTACTTTAAGTATAGATTAAACACAAATCTAGCTGAATCCATTAATTTTCTTAGTAGATTTAACTTGTGAAAATGTTGCTTGGATGTGAAAGATATGACAGAACTTTGACAAGTCACAACTCGCTTAAGTTTAACGATTCTGTTACAATTCAAATAAACTGTCAGGAACTACTCAATTTAGCGCAGTTATCACAGGTTTTCCTAGGAGGAGGGAAAGGGAAAGTATTAGCAATATACTCGCATTTGTACGTCATTGGTAGATTTGTCGAGCTTGTGTCCGAGTCATTCACAGTTTATAGAAATGCGAGGGACGGCACTTGAAATCTGTGCAAACTGTAGCAAAATATACGAATGTGAGTGCGAGTGTGAGTACTCGTAGTGATAAGCTCGTTGCCATGCACTCATTTACACACACACACACTCAAACACACTCATACACACTCAAGCGCACTCGTTCACTCGCACTCCGTCAAGCCATCAATCATGTAGAGCAAATTTGTCGTCAACTGGCCGTAAACCAGTTTCTGGTTCTGTTTATTGCAAAAGGTAACTGTTTATGACCGGCCAAAGGTCAATTGAGAGCAGTCCAATGTGAATGATGTTTACTTAGGCAGTTGACCCAATCTGATGTATCCCTGACTGCCCCGTATAACTGGTCTAGCATATCCCTAACTTTGCTGTGTTTTGTGCGTGCGAGCGCCGAAGCGTGCCAGCCTTTCCAGCTGAGTGATGAAAGCATTTAAGCAGCATCCCCAGCATCTCGACTACCCCTCTGCTATACCCTTAGCTACCCTTACCCAACAACAATTCTACATACTCTACCATGCCATGCCTTTGGTCTGCGCCAGAGGAGCACTTACGTGGCACGCAGCAGCAGGAGCTCTCAAAGTAGGGGTAGAGGGTACAGGGTAGAGGTAGAGACTGTGGCAAATGTAGAGGTATATTCATACAGCTTTTACCATAAATATGTGAGCACACTGCGAGAAAAGCTGCGGTGCTTTTGTACGAAATTACATGTGGTTAAGTTTGGCTTAGATATGTTGTGTTTATCTTTTGGGTTAGCATAAATATTTGAAAAGCCAGTGAAACGTTTGAGAATGATGCTTATAATTAAATTCCAAGAATACAAATGCTACGAAGAGAGTTAGAGAAAGCATTAGATTAATTAGATACATTTATGAACTATTAATGAATTATTAATGATTTTGGGTATATCGTTTAGAGAGAATTGATATAGGAAATGTTGATAATAAGCATTTATCAGACCTGTTTCGCTATTCACATATATTTGACCTATTTTCCCTTTAATTTACTTCACTTTTCTCACTGAATCTACTTTCGATCAGAGCAAATAAGGTTTTCAATTTGAAAGTATGTATATAAAAAATTAAAGAATGTTCTTTAAGTTTTCTATGGCAGTCAGATGTTATTAAAACATTGTCTGCATATGTTTTTTAAGTATTCAGAAATATTTTTTTGATGACTTGTCAGCGGCAATACAGTTTTTGTTTACATAAACAAAATGCTTTGTTTGCCATTAAATAAACACAGTTTTGTCCAAACTTAGGTTTTTAAGCATTTCTCTTCAAAATGTTTTGAGATACTTAAACACACATAAACTGTTGTTTAAAATAATGTGCAATAAAGAATTAATCATCTTTTCACATACCACATTCCCTACTTAATTTCTGATTCATTTCATAATTACTTTGGGATGTTGGAATACAAAAAATTTAAGAATGATATGAAAAGAAAATAATAAAAATATAGTGTCCTTTAGAGATGCTAAACTTACTCATAGACAAGCTTAAATGCTTATGTTTAAACTTTAAAGAGGAAAAAAAAGGGAATTTAATATTTGTAAAAGTACAGCATTTAAATATATCGATTAAAAACCAAATTCCCAAAATAAAAAGCTTTTCAGAGACTAACAGTATGTTGAATGAATCTTCACTTAAATATGATATTGTGGCTTTTAGAAAATTGATGGCTGCTTGAAGTTAAAAGCTTTTAGAAATATATGTATGTATATTTTAATACTATTTGCCAATCAATTTTGTCAGTGTGCTTAAAAGCCAATGTTGTCAGTGGAAACTGGAAACCTTTTTTAAGCAGTGCCAGACGACAACATCGAGACACGAAGCTTCTGTCAGTTGCCAGTTGATGTTGTAGATGTTGTTGCTGTTAATACTCAAGTTGTTGTTGCTGCTGTTGTTGATGATGCTGCTGGCAACTGCACCTCAGGCAATGGTCACACACCCATGTACGCCCACAGTGGCACACCCACAAACGGTGTGACTATTTATAGACTGACATAGTGTCCATGTAGCAAGTTTCCAGAAACAGTTCCCTCCGCTCCCTGCAGTTGCCATTGCCATTGCCGTTGCCTGTCAAAGGACAACGTTGTCAGCAACATTGCCTCCTGGCAGCTGAAACTGATTCTGAAGCGAAGTGTATCCATGGAGACGTTGTCATTGCTGAACAAACAACAAGAACACATACGCATACAGATACACATACACACACATATAAACTACAGATGAGTTTATCAGTGTGTGTGTGTGTGTGTGTGTGTTTATTGCGCAAACAATTTGCCTGTTTATTTATTTATGTGTCTATTTATTTGTTTGCAGAAACGAAACATTTATGCAGACTTTTTTGATGGGGATTTTCTTTAACTACAAATTATTTTTATTTATTATTTATTTATTAAACTAATTGCAGTGAGAGGTACACGCAATTGCAACTAATTGGCTTAAATGTGGCAACAGCACGTGGCACTTGCCACCCAAATTGGATTATCGTTTCAAATAATTGCCGAATTCTCCTTTCGCTCGACTGTCGTCTTATTTGATTTCATTTTTGTTGTCTTACTTCTTTTATATTTGTTCGCTCTTTTTCTTATGTTAATGTTGGTGCTAACGATTTTATGTCCTTCTGTATCCTAGCTGGACTCTGTGCTCCGTCAGGCAAAAACTGAAGATGTTATTTTTAAATTATGGCGCCTGACAACAAACAAATTTTTGACTACGATGATTAAGAACGCGAGAATGACTTTCAGAAATGCCTCAAGCATGACCTCGACTCACTGTCCCCAGGGATCATTTTACATGTACATTCTTATACCCTGTATATGTATATATGTACATATATACTCTATATAGTATGTTTATTATGTCATGGAATCGTTGCCTCCCATAGGTCAAGTCGTTTGCTGGTTACATTTTTTGGCACAGCGGGATTTAAGCTTTTATTTTACTTAGAAGGTTACCACATAAGTAATGACGCCCCCTGCCACGCCTACCGTGCCGCATGCTTAACAGCTTGGCTTGCCAACTTGGCGACTTTAAGCTATTTGCACAAAAATGTTTTTACATATTTGACTTTTGCATTTTTACGCATACAAAATAAAGCAAACAGACAGTAGTCGCATTGCAGATACCCTGGAAAAGGAACAGAACAATTTGTAAATAAATAAATAAATTCAATTCAAAACAAATTAGCTTAAAACAAATCACTTATGTATTGAATTTATTGATATCGATATATAAGTATTAATTTAAATAGCATTTATGAGGTATAATTTTTCTCTACCTAGATTTATACGCTGTGTACTCCCAAAGCTTAAAGGGTATACAACTCATTAATAATGCACAGTCCTCCAGCATTTTCATAAATTCTACAAAAGTATACAAAGCATTTTGAAAGCTTTCGCTGTAGGGTATTAAAAAAGCAGTGTCATAAAATGAACGAATAATAAGACAAAACTCCTTGACTCTCTTCCTTTCACGCATATTTTTTGACAGGCATAATATGTAAATTACTTTTAAGCGCTACGTGTCTTATATTATGTCCTAAAAGCGCAGTCAAGAAATACAAAATTAAAATGCAAAGGAGATTACAAAGTGTAGAAGATTAGCTTCAATGTCAAGTTGGCTCACAATAAATCAATAACAAAATACTTTCACTCTTTTGTGGAATAAGTATGTGAAGAGCGTAAAGTAGATAAAGCGCCAACTCATCGCATAGTTGGAGCATATCCTCTTCAAAAACCGAAAAACAAATGCAGAGCTCCTTGAACTTTTGTTGAATGTCATCGAAAGGTTCGCTCACCTCACCATGTGCCACAAATCTAGCACACGTGCCAACTGCAGAGACTTCCTCTTACTCTCCACACTTGTATCAAACAATACCCCAACGTCTAATTGCTTTACGAGTATCTTGGCCAAGTTTGAATGACAGGCAATAAAAGTGCCTGAATGACACTTGGCCAGCCACTTCCGGCTGACCACAGACCACCAACCACCGGCCACCGACCACCGACCAGAGTTCTTTCTCGCCTGTCGGCTATGTAAATAATTTAATTAATATTTTATTATTGGGGCAGACAGAGCTTGAGCTTAAGGCAATTGCCACGCCCAAATGATTCCGAATGCATTCATCAAGTGGGCGCAAATAAAAATTGGAATTTTTTATTATTTACATTTTTGCCACATGCTTGAACTCTCGCCCCCCAAGGGATATGCATGCCTGATTTTATTCAATTGATTAAAACAGATGCGATCATGCATCTGACTATCTCTATATGGTTGCACATCTATATTATATTTTGAAATAAATGCGTTGGCGTCAATTTTGTTGCCCGGCAGATGCGAAACAGTTCAGTTCCAATCAACTTACGACTGTAAATCTGCGTAAATGTTTAGTAAACAGTAAACAAATCGCCAGAGAAACAAACACAGATAGCCAGACAGCCAGATATGTTAGATATACATATATGTATCTATAGATACGGTTAGTTGGCCATAAATCGATGGGCATTATGTGCGCTAATAAAAGTTTAAGACGCTTCAATAATGCCAGACATTCATTTTTTGAAGATTACGCATACGCCGCGTTGCCTGATAATGTTCTGTCTTATACGATATGCCATAACATTAAATATGCTCTATTAACTACTCGTTCTACAGTTAAGTCGTCTACTTGGCAAACTGTTTTCACGCACCTGTCGTCATTAACAGCTTTCGAATTTATGTACAACATAAACAATCTGAATGTTTATTCGACAATGTCAAGTCAAATGAATAACAATTATGAATTGGTTAAGTGTGCTTAAAATACTCGTATGCTGCTGTCATAGTTAACAACTGTTTAAATAACTTGTGCTAGATTTTAATATGTTTAGCAGACAGTTTAGCTTAAAAACAGTCAGTTTGACAAGTTGATGTCAAAGTGAATTTAATTTGATCAATAACTATATATGTCAATGATATTTTGATGTCAAATGTATAAAAATCATTGTCAAACTTAAAGATTAAAATTATTTGGGCTATGGAAAAACGTCTTTTAGATTTATTTTGGTGGTTTTCAAGACTGACAGATAAATTTATAATTTAGTTGAAAATTGACTACGTATTAAATTTAATCTGACAGATATTTGTGCATATGACAGTAATTTCTATACACTTTACGTCAACAGATTATTTGGGACCTAATATATATACATTGAAAAAATTGGCTTATCGACCTAGCAATAATTGATTTTTGTAAATATTAACAATGTTTGTAAACAATCAGTCAGGAAGGTCTGCCAACATTTACATGTGTCATTTACATTTGGTAAACATTTGTTTTACAGCTAATGAAGACAAGCCTTTTAAATTAATCTGTATGAAAGCAACACTTTGATAAAACAGCTAATAAATCTGTACTTATTTTGCTTACTGCAAAAGGGTATTTAAAACTCGACTTGTTTAACATTCTCCTTCTATTCAGCTGGTTCTCATTAAGTTGGCTTTTATTATCTACTTAGCGCCGTTTTCATAACCCTTTATAACCAGATTTTTAGACCTTATCTGCAGCACAGCATATCAAATTGGGGTGTGAGTGTGTGTGTGTGTGTGCTTGTGTGTTTTGTCGCTCATTACTTCAAGGTTAGCTACCCAAAAAAAAAAACATGGAGGAAATAAGAAAAAAAGCTGAGCAAATTTTCATGACAGTGAGAGTAATAAATAATGAATTGTACAAGCTTATGCGAGCAATGAGCAAAGCACGCAGCATATGTACATAACATGTTATGTACATACATACATAGATATGTTACATATGTATGTGTGTGTTTGTATGTGTGTAAGCCATATAAGTTTGCGTGCTGCGACGTCGTTGACACGGAAGAGCAGCAGGATTTGGAATGGGAATCTTTACCCAGTTTCTACTTTGCTTTCGCTTTTACGCACGTCACATACCCGCTGAATTTGAGTCACAACCAAGTTTTATTTTTGTGGCAGAAGGAGAACGAGATGGTAGGAATATATGTGTGTGTGTGTGTGGCAATCGACGAACCTTTTTGCTTTTGTTCTTTGGTCTCAAGTTTTAGGAAACTGACGTCGTCATCGTCATCACAGTTGCCACAATGTGCGAGCAACTTTCCCAAGTGATTGAATTGAATGCTCTGAATTTGCTTGAAAATAAAACTTTAAATTACAATCAATAGCATAACCACGCCTCCCCTACCCTCCACTACTCTTCTTTCGTACCACCGTCAATCAAGCCCTCGAGCTGCGCATTGTACTTGCAAATTCACTTAATGTATGCTTTTAGGCAGCTTCAACTGGCCAGCAGGTGTTGGCCTGGTTGTTTTACCTTGGCTCACAAGTTTATCCCGGGCATTTTCAGTTTTATTGTATAATTTAACTCGCAAGCAAGCGGCATTTAAAGTTTTAGCCAACGTTTCAACTTTAAAACTAACTCTTAGACAAACTCGCCTCGCAAATCCTTTTAGTAAATTTGCTCAAGTTCGTGTCCAAATAAACTTTACCGCCGAACTGCTCAATATTCATGTTTTTAATATGCAAATCAACATTTTGAATGGGCATTAAGCAAGTTCAAGTTTGTTCTACTACAAACACAATCGAAAACTTCAGCTAGGGATTTTCCCAGAACTCTCTCTTTCACTCACTCTCGAGTGGCTTTTGAGTGCTCCAGAAACTTATTAATGTTTGATCAAGTGCGCCGACTATTGTGTGATTTGTTACTGAATGCCATTTCTGGTACTACAATTGGCATATTATTAAAACAGTTGCGAGATTTATTGGATACTTCATTCAATAGTTTACAGACTTTGCCACTTTTCTCAGCTACTTTCTGAAAGAGGTCTTAAGGAATGTAAACTTTTTTATGTGTTAAAAATTTTAACTTTTTTATTAATTTTCTCATGTGACTGACAATCTTATCAACATTGTGTATGCTTAATTTAATATATTATTAAATTTATATAATATTATATATTAATATATTATGTATTAATTTTATATTATTATTATTTTATTTCATCAGAGTATGGTATATATTATATATATTAGCTCGTTCGCTCTTCTCTGATAAATTAATGCCCTAATAAAATTGCGTATACTTAATATGAAAAGTATCCTTACAACATAAACTTTGTGAATAAAGTATTCCGAGTTTTATTAACATAATTGAAAATTTGTAGCTGTTGAACAACTTTACCTACATCATATTAGATTTCAGCAACTTCAGTCCAAATTATTATCAAATTGTTTCCCTACACATTGTACGAGTAGAACAGTTTTAAGCTCTTCAGACTTCGCGGCTTAAGATAAGCTAAATTTAAAATACTTAGCATAGATAAACAGTGAGTTTCGCCTGTCTTTCTCGCACTAACTATACTATACAGTTAATTTCCTGTTGTTGCTCACTTGGCGTCGGCAACGGTGCGTATGCTTAACAAGTTTAAAATCAACTTATTCATTAAGCCATTTGCTTTTATCACATTTTGATAAACAAAATTGTTTATCCATCAGCGTGAATTGTTTATCTTAACTTGACTCTTATTTACTTAAAGCGAACTTCAAAACAAGTTGCAAGTTTCATTTCAAACTGCGCTAATCAACTTAATGTTATCCTGCAGCCTTAAGGCCAAATCCATTAAATGCTGCAATTGCCGTTGGCGTTTAAACGGAATTATGATGAATGTTGCCCCGACAGCATTCACATTTCAGTTCACTTATACACACACAGTCACACGCACACACACACACACACATTTGTTCCTCGTTCAACAACCGCTTTGAGTGAATGCTCGGGATAATAACAACAACATTCTTTACGTTTCTCACACACGCATTGATTCGTCAGCATTTTAATTACACTCACTGTGATTACATACATTCTCATTGGGTCGGGCAGGTGTCGATGGTCAGACAAACCACCCACATGGCGGGCCAACCACCCAACTACCCACCCACCTACCCTTTAATCAGAATTGAACGCCTTCTTATCGCCAACATGCTCCATATGCCGTTGTTATTGTTGTTGTTCCACAGAAAAGTCCCCGATGCCTCAATCATCCCCTCGATTTTCTTCCCCTCTCTTTCCCTCCTGTCTCTCAGACATTTTTTCCACGTCAGCACAATTAAAATTTGTTATGAGCTGTAAAATTTCTTAATTTTGATGAATTTATATGGCCAACAACAAGTTCAGTCTAAAGTTAAAAATGTGCAACAACAACAGCAATAAATATAACAAAAGGCCCAACAAGCCGGAACATATGCAAATGTAATGCACATACGCTTACACATACACATAAGCACATACATAAACATTTTACATTTTTAAATATACACAAAATTTTCACTGCTTCTTGGCATTTTTAAAATGTAATTAACGAGTCAATTTTTGATTACGTTTTCTGTCGCACATACTTTCACTAAGAGTATTAATTAATACTCGAGCATTTTGTAACGTGATAATGAAAAGGATTCTTTTTGATTTTTGTGATAAACTTACATATTTATATTGAAAAATTCCACTGCATGCAAACCTTTACAAAATGTAAGGAAGACACAATTATGGAATGCAGGCAGTTAGATTTGTTATTTTATCTTTGACAAATTTGTGAAACAATAGATTATAAATATGTTAAAAGCACTTCAACTAAAACTTTAAAAATTATCTATTGAAAAAAATTCAATAAGGTATTTGCTTATTTTACAGTTACAAAAGCAGATGAGCAAATAAATTTAAAAATATTAGGTCTTATAATTACTAAATAACTAATTGTGTTATTTTTTATATTATAATGCTCAATTTGATAACATTGTTTTGTATATGTAAAGACAAATCTTAAATAAATAAATCATTTTGATTTTCATTTCTAAATTTGCTTCACCAAGAGCATATAGACTTCGGTGTGTGTTCAATAGCTTTGATTTTCAAATTTATTTATTTATTTTTCGTATATCTATGGCAAAAGAGATTAGCTCAAAGATTTGTTGCTGCTCTTTGCACTTTATGGACGCACAATTTGCATTTCTAAAGCCATTAAAAATTTATAATTGCTAAATAATGGGGCAGCAACGTCTGCATCCATGGAAAATGTAACTAAAATTTGAGGCACGAACGAAAAAGTTGCCGTCGGTTAATTTGAAAACTTGATGCCACTCAAAAATGAGAGAAGAAAAAGTTGCGTCAGCTGAAAGCAGCTTACACAAATTTATATACTTAATTTGGCTCATTGACTGATATATTTCTCTTTCTTGGCTTTTCCATTTGCCATTTTCCATTGCAGCAGAGCATGAAGTGAAGCAACAGCAGCTGGGAGAAAATTGTAAAAAGAAAATTAATAATAACAAAACCTGAACCTGAGAACAATGTCAGCAACCTTAGTACAAAAGAAATTATATAAGAAAACGAAACTGAATAGTAAATTGGAGGAGGAATCGAAGGAGGTGGAGCCAAAGCAGGCGAAAAAGGGGCTAACAAGGACATCTGTGGGCGGGACAAGTCCAACACATATTGCGACCATATCTTTGATGCTGCAATACGATTTCGATAACACATTGAATGCGCTCAAGGAGCAAACGCATTCAAAGACACGGCAACGGAATGCACTAATGGATCTAACAACAAGCAACCAGAACAACAGCCACAGCAACAACAATTGCAACAACTATAACAAAGACCAGGATAACAATCTGAAGGAGGAGGTGATGCCATCACAAACGCCCACATCTTCGGCGAGTCCCAGCTTGGAGGAGGAACTGGAGGTGGAGGATATTGTTGCAGGGAAGACATGTATTGGCGTCTCAAATGGCTTTATGCCGCCCACGCCACCAGCCACGCCCAATTTACAGAATACAGCCCAAAAACGTTGGCGAATCCTGGCCAAAGTATTGCGCAAGGATTCCGAGGAGACCGTTAGTTCGTCTAGCGATGAATTCAGCGAGGAACAAACTGCATCTGTGCGACGTTTCAAGAGTTTCGATCTGTTGCGTCAGGATAGCTTCGAGGATCATGTGAGTCTCAAGTGTCTGGGGAAGACAGAGAACTGGTACAAATATCGCATGCAATTGCAAAATGATATCGAATATTCGGTGAATATACATCATATGGAGAGACAGTTGACGGCCAACGATCTCATGGGATTCAACAACACGGGCAACATTTGTGTATGGCCCTCGGAGGAGGCACTTACCGCTTTGGTGCTCTCCGATCTTGCCGCGTATCGTGGCAAATGGATATTGGAACTTGGTGGTGGCTTCACCTCATTGGCTGGCCTGATGTTGGCCAAATATGCCAAGCCCTATGCTGTCCATCTCACCGATGGCAATGAGGTGAGCGTCGAGAATGTTCGTAAGACTGTTTGCCTCAATGAGTTGAGTTGCTACACGAAATGCTCCGTGTTGAAGTGGCAAGAGGCATCGGCACGTGCCCAGGCCGAGCAGTCCAAGTTTGAGTTTATTCTGTGCGCAGATTGTCTATTCTTCGATGAGGCCAGATCAGCGCTGGTCGATACCATCTGGTATTATTTGGCACCCCAAGGAGTTGCCCTCATCATGGCACCCCGTCGTGGTCGCACATTGAATGTGTTCCGGGATGAGTGTGTGGCACGTGGCTTCCGAGTGGAGTTGGCCACACGCTACAATGAGACCATCTGGCAGCGTCATCTTCAGCTCAAGACAGACTCGGCCCTTTACGATGAGGATCTACATTATCCGCTCCTGTTGCGTCTCTGCAAGTCGCACAGCTAGAGCAAAGAGGGGGACAAGAGGGGATTCACTTGGGGTACAATTACGGCCAGCCGGCTAAATAGGTTCAATTAACGTTTAGTCAATGTTTTAGTTGATAGCAAGCAAATTCCAGTTTACACCTAAAATACAAAAAAAAAGAAGAAAAAACTATAAAAAAAAAACCAAAACAAAACTAAAAGAGGCCCCCTTAATGGAATTATAATTATAAGTTCAGGCCCGAATAAAGAATTCCTCCCACATTGCACGAAAAAAGCAACAAAAAATGTAGTAAAAATTTTATAAATCTGGTTGGTTCTTAAAACTAAGTTTTTGATTTTTTAAATATTTTTTTATTTGATATTTACTTTAATAGTTGCTGTATTTTTAGTTAACATTTCCTTTCGAAACTTATCTAAAAGTAAGTATTATAAAGAAGCGTCTGGTTTTTCTTAAGTTCCATTTTAAATTTAATTTTTAAAGCAAAACATATTAAAATTGGGACTAATTTTAGTTTGAGTCCTTTAAATCTCTTTGATTTTAAGAGCCAACCTATTGTCAACCTTATTTTAATACACTTTTAAGTTGTATAACAAAATTCCTTTGATATGTAAATTTGATTTGCGTTGATTCCAAAATCTATTACATATACATATAAACGATATATGCAAAATACTCCACTATATAATTATCATATGTGTTACCTATAATGTCACCACACACACAAACGTAAACAACACACACACAAGTATTATTTAAATTTAATTTTACGCTGTATAGCATAATTGTAGGATGCTTTTGTTAGACAAATCCAAAGAGAAATAAGCAAATTTTCCTTAAACTAAAAGATATTCAAATAGAAATAGAGAAAAAAAATAATAACGTTGCCAGCGCTCGACCAATTAATTAATAGTTAACTAAACTTAGTTTATGTAATTATAGAGCATGTGTTAATGGTTATACTACGATGATTATGATGATGGTTAGATGATGATAATGATGATGAGATAAACACACAAATACAGTATCAAATGCCACCCATGTCTATGCAATTGTCATAACCATTAATGATCACACAGTGGGAGTGTAAGTATGCCACCCTCAACCCCTTTGACCTGGACACAAAGTGATGTCAATGATAATTATCAGACCACACACAGTGCAATTGGCGAGTCGTTTATTAAAGAGCATTAGCGATTTTTCTATCGCCAGCGGCGAGTTAATTACTTTAATTGTCCCTGGAACTGGAAACAGGCCGCAGAAAATGTGGACCACAGGACGATGACGTCCTGTTCGTGCAAGCATTTCATAGCGTTTTCATTTTATTTGGTTTTGTGGGGCTGATGGGGTAAGTATTCTTCTTATATTTGGTTTTAAAGCGTGTTTAAATTGCAATTATAAATTAAACATTTGAATTGAGAATTTAAAAAGCTTAACTTTTGTCTTGGAACATCAATAAAATCGATTATTAGGCAGGATTGCAGGACATGTTGACCTAGACGAGGAGATTTTAATATAAATGACAGTGTAACATATGCCTACAGTCGTTTATTTGTCTTAACAAGAGTTTAGTTAAATAACAATATTTCTATTTTGAAAATGTGATTAAAAATAAATTGCAAAAAAAATATTTAAAATTAGAATTTTAATTTGACAGTGAAAAGTAAAATATACATACAGTAAAATATATATAAAATATAAATATATATATATAAATACTGCTCACAATAATAACAGGATATTTCATTAGTCGTCACATCTCAAGTGCCTAAGCTTGTTTGCTTTGTGTTTCGGAAACCAGCTGGAAAATCAAAAATAAAAATAAATCTGATAAGCGCAAATTACAAAGCAAATTGAACAACACGCACACACACGCACCTTATAGTATATTTCCTTCTATTTTACTATGTGTGTGTATTTTCATATGTACTTTAAGCTATTTGTGTGCGTCATTAACGAGGTCATTGGTAAGTAAGCTTGTTTGATGTGCTCGAGACATGTAATCCAGGCTGGGGACCCAAGACAAACAATCGACAGCTAAAAAGGATAGGAGGTGGGACAACGTTGCGTATACGCGTATACGCCGCGTGTGCTGGCCAAGCGAAGCCATGTCAATGTTCGTCCAGATGGGAAGGGAGAAAGGTTGACTGCTAATGACATGCGACTGCTGGTTGCCATGTCTTTCTATGCAAATCAGGATACTTGGCGACGACCACTCAATTATGCGCCACACACCACACATTGTGCCCGCACACACACACACACACACACAGGCAAACTTACTCTCACACACACAAGCTTACAATCTGGCTTCGACTACAAAAATTTGGTTGCCTACTTTCAGTCACATAGTAAAAACACAATTTGGTTGTCTTTAGCGCAAAAGTTTGGTTTTCAACCTTTCAACGTGCACATTGTCTTGGGTGAACGGTGGGCGTTGGGTGGGGTGAGGTGGGGTGAGGTGGGGTGGGCGTGGCAAGTGATTTGGCAAACACATTTCAATTTGCGCTTTGTTTGCCTTTCTGCTTAGTCCGTGTCCTTTGTGGGCCTGTTTGCGAGGCAATCCTTAAAACCTCATGGGAAGCTTGCCAAAGAGTTTCACGGAGCCAACAGGTGTTCCAATTGTGAAAGACCTCGCTTTGACTCGTTGCCGTTCCGTTTTGGTTCCGTGTTATTTTTAGTTGAAAGCCTCATTAAATTTTTAATTAATGAAATTAGAGGAATGTGTTTTTCGAGTGCACGATACGTTCAAGTTGTTTGCCAAGGGATTTGTCGAAACCGAGTTGAAATATTTATGAGGCCGGGCGTAGGTTCTATGTAACGGTCACTGTCCTTTAATTTAGCTCTAAGGATTTGGTAACGTCATACACCCATTACATAATGACCAACTAATCCATAGCTGACCTTGACATCCCAACAAAATTGGGTTTGTCAGACAAATTCACGCATTTTCTTTTACATATATATTTTATTTTATATCTAAAAGTAAGTATACGTTAAGGCTGTCTTATTATCATATGAATTGTGGACTTAATTCATTATTAAATAGGAAATTACATTGCGTGTTAGTGAATTAATAACTTCTAACCTGAAAATAGGCCACCACAATGTGGAAACTATTTAATAAGGGGGAGAACACCCAAAAATAAGGTCCTTAACTAGATCGAGATATAGCGTACAGTTAATGCAGCTAAGTGCCCAAATTAAATGGGAAATTATGGAATGTGTGGTGTACAAATGGGTGAGGTTTAGGAAAGTATTAAAAATAACACGAAATTTTCTTGGTGATTCAGCTTTTTATGTCCATTAGGCGAAGCCAATCAAACAATGGGAATTTAATATGACTAATGATTAATAATTTGCATCTTTAAGCTTAAAAAATACCCCATTACTTATCATAAATTACATTGTTAAAATGAAGCATAAAAAATGCCTTAGGTTTTCACTCCCGTTTCAAATAAACTTTAATTATCTGATTATTTAACTGTTAATAAAGTGGTCTTAAATAGACTTATAAATATTTATAAGCTGCTTAAAAAAACACAAAAATAACTCATCAAAAATGCACAAACCAATACGTTGAACTTGATTATGCAACAACAAATATTTGTAATGTTGTTGAGTGTTTAAAGTACATGTAACATGTAGAGCAAATTGTAAAGCAAAAGCATTAGTTGTTTATTTGTATAATTAAAGAGAAACTGTTTATTCGCCGATTTTAATTGATTTCAAGTTGTGGTTGGCCACAAAGGCGGTGAATATGTGTATTAATTGAAAATCTTTGTAATGTCTTATGAATAATGCCAATGCAAAAGCGTTGGCTAAAATTATTTTCTATAGAAATCTAATAACAATAATATTGCTGATTAAGCATTAATCAAAGCGGCAACAACAATAACGTTGGGGAAAAAAACAATAGACTGCTAACCAAAAAGGGAAAGTGATTCTCTGCGTTTGGTTTTCAATAACAATCACAACTTTTATAAGCAGCTTGTTGGAGTTTGTCGCCTGCTTTAATTATATAAAAAGGTTTTCGCTTTAGTCCAAACTGAATACGAGTATAGATTTTTAATTTAGCGCGTGTAGCATTTGAGAGAAAAACTAAACGAAAAAAAACACACAACAAAATTTTCCAAAAAGCGATAAGCGGGTGCTGATAAGAGCGACGACGTTCCTGCTTAACATTTCTGTTGTTGGGTCTGCGTATAATAACAACAATAATAATGTGAGCACCAACAACAGCAGCAGCAATAACAGCAGCAACAACAACAGTAACATCAACAACAACAGCAGCAGACGCAGACTAAAACCGAAAGCATATGATAAACGAAAGCTCTCTCACGAAAGCTTTCTGCTTTCTATCACATTCTTTCTCTCTCTCTCTCTGACTTGCTCTCGCGGCCTTGGCATTCGGAACAGCTGTTGTTAGGCGAGCTTCGTTCGCAGCTCTGTCGCAGCGCTGCTTTCAGTTGTGGGACGCCATCGAAGGCGTGCGGTTGTTGCTTGTAAACGTTGCGCTTGTTTGTCGTTCAATTCTTTTATCGAATCAAACAAATAATACGCGTAAGATAGAATCTGTCTTTTTGTTATTATTATTAATTTCACAGTATGCTTAGCTGTGCAAGTGTGTGTATGTGTGTTTAACAAATTGAATTAAAGTGAAACTTTGTGCACAACAATAGACGAATATAATAATTGTCATCATTTAAAACAAAAATAAATAACAATAACAATTGGTACCGCCCAATTGATACACATTTGGATGCAACAAATTTCATAAAATAAGCCACAACCAAAATAAACAAAGCAAAATAAAATAATGTCAAACAAATCAATGGCTGGCTGCAGCAGCAGCAGCAGCTGCATGTTGCTGCCGTGGATTCTGCTGCTGTTGCTGCTGCCGGCAATGTTGGATGCTGCCGCGGCAAAGACAACAGCAGCACGACGCGCCCGAATATCAGCAACCAGCAGCAGTAGCAACAACAATGAGCCGTTGACAGAGCCCAAAGAGGCGGCAGAGACAACGTCAAAGACAGCAGGAAAATTGAAAACATTTGCAGACAGCAAATATGGTGAGTCCTAAGTTACAAACAAAAAAAGGAATGAAACTTCTCCTTGCTGGGCTGTGCAAGCTTGTCTGGCATTCTGTTCTCTTGTTGCAAGCTGCCTAATTGCATTTGGTCACGATTTGTGATCTTGCAACGTGTGCATTTTTTTGTGGCCCAACTGCCTGGTCTGTCTGCCCCAGAGGAGACCTTGTTTGCAACAGCAGCAGCAGAAGTTAGAGAAATCAACAAGAGCAACAGCAACAAAAAAGGGTTGCCCTTGGCAGCGAAATTGTTTCACGCTTTGCGAGTGCATATACATGTATAAGAAGAAAAACAAAAGACTTAGGCAACGAACTTGCCGCTAGCACTAATTTTAGCTATTTTATGCCAATCAAGCGCTGCATGGCCGCGGGAAATGTACAGAGGTTTCCTGTCCAATCCAACAACAACAACAACAACAACAAAACAACAATAACCGCAAAAGAGGCCGCGGCCCCGCCCCAGAACCGCAAAACGTGGCGGAAATTGCGGCAGCTTTTAATGGTCAGTTGCTGAGAGCAAAAGTGTCATTAGGCCATGTAAAATGCCAGTGCTTAGCCACGGTAGTAAGCTCTGCTTTAAGACAATTAGCTGGCTATTAAACCGAAGCCATCTATATTGCATAACATGCCACACTTAAGTGCAACGTCATGTTGCAGTCACAACCGAAAAATCTCTCCTTCTCTCTGATACTCCGAGTGAAATAAATCATTAATCAAGCGATTTATTTGCTGATGCTGCAACTTCCATGGTCAGTTTGTCATCCTCCGCTGACGGTTTCCAATCAGTTTTTGCCGCTGTCATTGCCTGAACAAGAAGAAGAAGAGAGGAGTTGGATGAGGAAGATAAAGTTGTCGTTTAATAAAATTGCCACGACGCCGCCAGAGACGTCGCCACCTTGATGTGGCTGTTCTAATGGCATCTCAGAGCTCAGAATTTGTGCCAACTGTTTGCCAGGCTTGCATTTTCACTTTTCCATGTATATTTCTATATTTCTTTTTTTTTTTTTGTTTGTTGTATTTGTTGTATGTTGTACACTTCTGTGTGAAATTCGCCTAAATGCCGAATGCAACACGGAGGCGGCCTGGCGAATTCAAAATTGGTGTCAATGATTTCAACATGGGAAAAAAGCACAAGCACTGGCAACATAGCAACTTCAACAACTACTTACAGCAACAACAGCAGTAACAACAACAACAGTAACAGGAACGTTGAACAAACAAGATACGAGCAAACATCCAAACAACATTTCAGCTGCTTAGCACAGAAAATGGCATTTCTAATTGCACATTATGCAAGGTTCTGCTAAGTAGAAATGGAGAAAATGCACTTTAAATACACAAGAGAAATGAAGAGGGAAACGAAAACAAAAAAGAGGAAGAAGAAGTTGTTGTGGAAGATATGCCTCAAATGTGGCATTGATTTGTGCTACAGCAAATTAGAAATTTCGGTGCAATTACTTGACTTGATTTGCCAGTTATTTAGCTCATCGCTGGCATAGAAAACTAGACAAAAATTAATCTTAGTCTAGAAAAAAACAAAATTGTCTCAAAAGTCCATTTTTAGCTTCGATGTTTAGCAGTATTTTACTTTCTGCTAGTCTTTTCTTTAAGTTACAAATTTTATAAATTTGTTTATACTTTATTTTAATCTCAAACTTACAAAGAATTGTTGACAACATTTTGCTATATTTTATCAAATTTGAACTTTTTAACTTTCCCTTACTTTAAACATTTACTTAATAGTTTAGTGTCTTTCTACTGACTCGCACATTTGTTGCATTTAAATTTTGTAGAGGCTGAACTTTATTTAATTGTACTTCATTTATTATAAAGGTAAAATATTTTGTTGATTTGTTCCTAGCTCTGACCTAACTATATTCTTATTTATATTCATAATATTTTTCTATAAATATACAACGTGTAAATCTTTAGAGTAAAACTTTTTCATTACTTATATTTTTGATTTTTTTTACATTTATATTAAACTTATTTAAGATAAACAAGTCAACAGTATTAAATTTTCTTTTTGAGAGCTCTTGAGAATTCTTATAAATAATGTGATAGAATTTTTTAATACTTAACTTAAGGTTAAGATTAGATCAGAAAGGTATTTATTTTACCCTATTAAAATTAATTGATCATGATAAATCATTCACGCATAAGATGAAGATTTACATTTAGTTAAAGCATTTTATGAATTCGTGTCTATTAACAGAAAACAGTTGGTTATAAACTCAAAATGACTTTGAGTTACCAATTTGCTGCCTTCCATCTGCTAAGTCAATCTATTTGGCTCTTCCTTGGCGTCGCTTGGCATTAAATGTGATTTCATATAATTCACAGCTGGTTGCGTCTTCAATCTGTTGGCTGGACATGCTAATTCTCGGCACACTTCTAGTCAAATTTACCATCACCTGTGGTGCAACAAAACAACCAAAACAACAACTAAAGATCTTGGCCCAGCAAGTAGCAATGGCTTTACTTGAAAAAGAAAAGAAAATAAAACCTAATGTAAAAGCGAGACTCGATGGTAGACTACTTTTTTTGTGAAACAAGTTCTTAGGCTTCCTTTTTTTTTCTTGTTCCCTGCTCTTCAGCTTTTGTCTTTTACCTTTTGCTGTTAACTGATTTGCATGCAGGCAGCAACATCGACTTGGGCCTTCAATGAACCAACAACAACAGCAGCAGTGGCAACAATTGCAGATGCAGTGGCAATGGCAATGGCAGTGGCAGTTGCAGTTGCATCTGCAGTTGACTAACCCCATTTTACCTATATAGTATACAAATGTATGTATGTGTGAGTAACCCCCATTTGGGAATACCATTTGGGCCTTTTGCAGAGATACGCGGCGTTGCTGGTGAACCAAATTACAAATCGGTGAATCTGACCTGGGAAGTTGAGTTCGTGACGTCGGCCCATGACACAGATACCAACAATAATAAGAATGCCAATGGGCCAATGGATGTGGACGACGTGGATGTGGACGCGGACGTGACAAATATGAGCAACGATGTGGAACCACCCAAAACCTTTCAGATCTTCTACTGTGAAATGCAGAACTATGGACCACAGCGTTGTCGCGTCAAATTGGTGAACGGCACCGCCGCCAAGTTGCCCAAGATGGATGCTGAGTAAGTTGATCCATCCAAGATCGTAACATTATTTCTATTCTTTTTCCTCTCTTATTCCTCTAGCACTCAAGTGCAACATTTTGCGGCAGCTGTCGACAATCTGCGAATGGCCACCAGATACAGCTTCCACATACGCCCCATGCAACAGCATCGCCTTCGCAGCAGCAGCGCCCGTGCCGATTTCCATGATGAGAATGAGATTGAAAGTGCGGGAAGCAAGACTGGAGAACACTTGCCTGGCCAGAGCATCATTATACCCACCAAGGGCTGTAAGTAGATACGGAGATACATTAAAGCACAAACTCAGTCTCAACTCATTGCTTGCCACATTTCAGTCTCGGCCCATGCCACACAGTGTCTGGCGCATGCCTCAGAGATTGAAGTGGAAACGGGTCCATATTTCGGTGGTCGCATTGTCGTCGATGGCGGCGATTGTGGCATCAAGGGAAATGCCAATGATCCAGCGGATAAGTACACAATGCGCATTGATCACAAGCTATGTGGCAGCATGGTAAAGCCGGAGACAAACACCGTGGAGACTTTTATCACGGTCCAGGAGAATCTGGGCATCTTTACGCACAGCACCAGGCGGTAAGTGGGGGGAAATGAGAAGATATTCGAAACAGTATTTCTATGAGGACGAGTAAATTAAAGTTATTATTTTGTATTTATTTAAAAAGTTCATGCTCAATGAGACGAAAATTTTAATCAATATTTTTGGATTCATCTTTCCAGCTTTGTGGTTGTCTGCAGCTATCAATCGGGTATACAAACAGTGCGTGCTAGCTTTACAGTGCCAGGCAAAAATGGTGTGGCAGCAGCCGTGGAGCAAAATGATCCCTTCCAGCCGGATGATGAGCGTTTGGGCCGAGAACTGCGTCAAATGCGATATGTGAACAAAAGCGAATTGGTGCTCAAAGAATCAGAGTCGGAGTCGGCGGAGCAAGCAATAGTCACAGAGACAAAGGCACCAGAGGTAAAGGAGGAGAAGGAGCAACTGGAGGAGGTAGAAGATGAGCAGCAGGAGCAGCAGCCGGAGCAACAAAAGATTCTTACTCCTAATCGCCAGCAGGGACGCGCTTTGAGCCTCTCCAGCCTTAATGAGGTGAATAACTTGGCCGAGTCGGATGTGGAGGTGCCGGCGCAGGGACGCCTGTTGGAGCAGCTGAGCACAAAGTATGCCAAACTGGTTGTGGATCAGGGGCCAGGGCAGGGTTACATTGGAGCTACCTGGACGTCCGCTCGGGCCAAGGCGGATGCAAATGATGATGAGTGTAAGTAGATGCATAAATGGTAAACTGACAAACGTGATTGTTTCAACTTCTTTCCCTCCTCTCTCTCTCTCTTTTTACACCATCTACTTCTTCACCTTTCTTCTCTAACCTGCAGTCTATGCCGCCTCGCTGCGTTACATAAGCGCCAATCTGGGCAGCGTGCTGGTAACTGTTTCCATATCTGTGATAATCATCAGCATTTGCATCGTTCTGTTGCAACGTCAGCGATTGCGCCCCAACAGCAACAAGAGGCAATCGCATTTGGCATCATCGCATGTCTGCCCCACCGCTCATCTGCCCCACAAGACGCTGCCCCGTGCACTGCAGCATCAGCAATATCAGTGCACCTTGTAGACACCAACAGTAACAGCAACAGTAATAGCAATAGCAACAGCAACTTCAACCTTCAACCAACTCCGACTACGACTACGACTCGTGCTCGTGCAACAGTGGTGTAGCATGCAGCTAACTATGCCCACTTGTCTTGCTGAATGCAACAACAACAGCGATGCCCCCCAAGGCATCGCTGGCTAACCCATTTAGCTGAAGACGACTGGGCATAGCTGGGCCAGAGCCCATACCACCTTCACCTTCACCCTCAGCAACTCTTCTCCATTGTGCTCTTCAGCATTCTCCACTTTGGAGATTCAACCAACGGTACTCACGGGATCGACTGCAGTTTCAACCCACACGAAGCTTGGCTCGTACTGTCGTTTAGTAAATACCGTAATTTATGCAAATTTACAACAACAACGAACAAAAAACAACACTTAATTTTAGACTATTTTCTTAGCTGTGCAAATTTGATATGATTCTAGGATTTAGCATCTCTTGATAAAAATAACTACAGCGAGATTAGCTATTAGTATTTTAGTTTTTAAGACTTTGTATAAACTATTTAATGACAAATAAATTAACTTATATTTCTATTTTTTACAACTTAAAAATGAAGTGGATTTTATTGCGGAAATTAGTTGGTATTAAGAGCACAATTTTAAATATAGATACTATAAAAAGGCTTCAAAGTACTTATTTAGAAATGCTTTTTAGCTGTGCTAAAAGTTGTATAATTATCTATAATACTTACTAAAGTAAGAGAAGCCTCAAACGATGCTTTCAGTTTACAAGTAAGCGTATTTATTTACTTAACGATAAATTCTACAATTTTAATTCTTAATAACATAACTCAAAAATGCTTAAAGGGCATCTTCAAGTCAAGTAATGCCAGTCAAAAAGTTAGGAAGATCATAATTAATAGTATTCTCCACGTTTTAAAATTCCAATGAACTGCCCCAAAGGCACGAATGTTTCGTCATTAATCCCATCATCACCATCATCATCATTATCAATAACAACTTCAATAACAGTCGTAACGTTTTAACTATGGAGTTAAGCATTGGTGAAAAGCTCTTGTTTAATAATACCATCAAGAATATAAATGTCGTTGCGTTTCACGACTGCAACAACACCAAGAACAACAACAACATGTTACGAAATTATGTTAAGTGCAGCAACAATAACAACAAGAACAACAACGGATAATGGACAATGGAAGAAACGGGCAAGAAGTAAC
This sequence comes from Drosophila putrida, assembly GCA_037043535.1. NCBI lineage: Eukaryota > Metazoa > Arthropoda > Insecta > Diptera > Drosophilidae > Drosophila > Drosophila putrida. Next base: position 1,458,497 of record JBAMBI010000465.1, read on the forward strand.
AGTCAACGGACAATTTGCATGAAAGTGGCACAAAATGTTGTCAACAAAGTTTTCAGTTTTGTTTTCTGGGTTCTTGAACGGAAGCCGGCAGATAAACCAACCACATGAACAACAAGAACAACAAGAGAGATAATAATAATAATGACAACAAAACAAAGCGACAAACATAAACTTTAACTTCCAAAGTCAACATTAACTTCACTTTGCCCAATATGGAGAAATGTTCATCCAAAAACTTTCTGATTGAAGTGTCTAGGAAGGGGAAGTGCTTAAATGGATTTTGCATATAAAAGCCATTAGGCATTTTTAATCATCATCAGCAGCAGAAGCAGCAGCAGCGGACAACATAATAATCATCATGTTTATTATAAGAAAGGCCCATTGTTGTTTGTGTATTATTATTAGAACACAAAAACCAAGTGAGCGTTAAGATCGCCAACTGGGGAAAAACTTTCTCAACAGATGCGACTGAGACTGAGACTGAGATAGAGACTGAAACTGTCTTGGACTCATGGACTTCACCTTCACCCATTTCAATGCAAAAAAAAACTCCTCAAATTTCACCCACAATATGCGTTCTACGTTGATTAGCATGTGGCATAGATAAATCTTAAGTGTCTTTTGGCTTCCGTTTCCCTTTGTCGAAAGATTGCGACTGCTTTCAATGTTTAGGCGAGCATAACGTTGATGCACTTATTAAATGATGACTTGGAGTTAGTTGCCCAAAGACCAGACTAGAAGGCGTAATGGGGCCAACGATCTTGGCCAGAAGCAGCCAAACAACTTAATGAGACACCAACTTAGACCACAGCCCCATAGACACCATAGCCACCATAGCCTCCATGACTTCAGCTGACTCTTTTGTTGTCTCCCTGGCATTAGAATGCGAGCGACTCTTGACGAAAGTAAAAATTGTGAAAGTTTTTCTTCTTTTTCTATTAGTTTTTTCTTTTGTGTAAGCGTAGCTTAGCTTTTAAATTGCTTTGCCAAAAAAAAAATAAAAATAATAATAATAACCCTACGCATCTTAAATCTGCCAGTACAGAAGATCATTACTCATGTTCGCTTGGGCAGCACTGTGCAACATCATTTCGAGTTGAATTAAAACAAAAAGGTCTGATGAACCATGAATAAACCATTCTAGACATGGCTGCAGGGTTTTTACAAGTTTAAAGACAGTTGTCAATTAACTTGTCTTATTGTTATTTGAAAGTGGTTTTAAAAACGATCGGATTTAATTTAAAATGTCATTTCCCAGCCGGGAGGCTGAATTTCCTAAAACATTTCAAATATGTATTAATTAACCAGTTACTTATGCGTTATACATAAATTGGATCATTTTGTTATAGATTTCTAATTATGAATTTAAAGAGGATGGAACCAAATTTAAAATTGTCATCCTAATATACCAAACTGAATCTTGTTATAGTTAAAAATAATCAGTAATAAATAGGTCTACATAAAATCAATAACCATTGAATACATTCACGGTTAGTGATCAAATGTTTAAATTTTAAAGCAAATCCGATAAGAAGCAAGTGTTGAAATACTTTTATATAAATTTTTTTATTTAATGAATGATTCTTTGCAAAATCGTTATTTCTTATTTAATTGCATTTCACTAAAAAGCTTTAAACTTTGTTGTGTAGTGTAATCAATGTACAGTACTTTATTTTTCATTGAAAGTTATAAATCAAGCTCTCGCAATTCGCAGCGTGAACAAACTTTCATGGGCGATTAATTATAAATTGCGAGTACACCTAAATATTAAAAGATCTAAGTACCTAGAACTGGCATCGTTAGGGCGTAATTATTGCAATTTGTATATCAGATTGAGGGATTTGTGTCAGCTGTGAGCTGCGAGTTCTTGTCGGTGGCAAGAAGTGGGTTATCTGTGGGTAAAAATGATCTAACCGAATAGATAACCACTGTTATTACAAAAGAACCACAAGAATAGAACACCAAAAATTAGGCAACGTGAGCCGGGACAGAGGACAGATTCTGGGCTAATGGCAGCGGCACTTTTAATGATTATGATTATGAATTTTGTGGTTTTCTTAATGGACAGAGATCGGTGTCAACTTTTGGGAAAAAGAGAACCCGCAACTGTATTGTGACATGGTAAAATGTGTCAGGGAGCTTACAACTAAGCTGTGCCATAAAAATATCTATGTATAAAATTCAGTAAAAGAAAATTGTTGGGAAAGTTAAGGTCTACACAAAGTGAGTCTGACTCAAGCGTTGGAAAATTCAAAAAGGGAGAGCCAATAACTTGCAAGAAATGTTATAGACAATCTGAAGAGCTGACAGTTGAAATGGCAAACAATTTAATGACAATTTGCACACTATAAAGTTCATTAAATTCGGTTAATAAAAGTTGTGGTCATTGAGCACATTTTCACTTGTAATTATTAACTTTTTCCCATTTACATTTTCACTTGAAACTTTGAGGAAGTTTAACAAAAATGCTTTGTCATTTCAAGTGCTGAGATTTCCGCTTTAATCTTACATTACTTTGAGATTTGCTTAGAAACTTTAATAATTGCCTAGCTTTCAATTTCTAATCTAAGTTAGCAAAGAACTCATTAGTCAAGCACTTAAGATTGCATATCAGCTTATTTATATTTAATCTTTGAATTTCTCTTGACTTCACTTTGGATTAGTTGAGGCTTTCGTTGAACCCTTTTGAGTGATCTCCACGGTTGAGTAATTTCGTGATTATCTCTGCGTGCTCTCGATACAAGTTTGTATCGAATTCATTGAAGGCATGACTAATCTCCTAGCAGCAGGCGAATATTTAATGGGTTCATCCAAGGAGGCACACTTTCGCCCCGAAAACAAAGAGCATTTGCCATTATTTTGGGTTACAAAAAACGAAGAAAACCAATAGAAATTAGTAAGTGCGAGACGTAGATAGAAATAAGCACAAATAAGCAGCGCAATTGTGTGGGAATTTGGAGCAGATTCAATGAGAAAATTACTTAATGTGCCAGCTGGAACTGGTGCCAGTTGGAGTTGGAGTAGCGTTACGAATAAAAATTGGAACACAATAGTTTTTTGTGGTTGTACTCTCTGAAATCTCCCACAATTTGCACAGCCCGCAGCTGACAACAAGATCCACAGATCCAGATCTAGAGAGCCAGCCCAGAACCAAGAAGTTGATGGCAATAATAAGACGAAACCTAACGGCGTCGCATAAAAATTTGAATTAACTTTGAGTTAAAGTATCTCAGCTGAAGCGGAAGCTGGAGTTGAAGCTGAAGTTCAGCCTGAACGTTGGCTTCTTACTAGCCAAAAAAAAAACGAAATAGAATTTTTTTTGCGCAATGCCCAACGGTAAATTGAAATACGCAGTTGATTAGCTAGACAGGGGGGCGTGGCAGTGGGGTAGGCCAACAACGTTTGTAAAGCCAGTGAATGTCTCTCTCTCTCTAGGCGTTTATTGTTGTTGTTGCTATTGTTGCTATTGTTGTTGTCATTCAGTTGAGGCAGCGCCACCAAACATGGCCCAAAACGCACATGGCATAGCCACTAATTTTAAAGGCAAGCGCGTCAAGAACAGTTATGAGCTGGGAGCGTTGGGACTGAGACTGCGACTGAGACTGCGACTGGAATTGGGATGCGCCACATGCCACAAGAAGCATACTTTAAAATACACTTAAAAATGTGCGACGAAAACCAAAAAAAAAATAAATATATATAAAGGGGAAAAAGCAAGAGAAATGAGTGAAAGAACAAAATAAGAAAAATAAAACGCTAGCATGGAATACTTAAGTGAATATGTGTAATGATGCGCTTTTAAATACCCTGTATTTAACTTACTTAAAATATATATTATAATTATAATAACTAACATTTTTATGAAAATATGTACATTTAAGTGAATTTTAATAACTACTAATATATATTTACGGCATAACAGAATATTAAAATTATAATATTTTATTATTATTATTATTATTATTATTATTATTATTATTATTATTATTATTATTATTATATCTATAAAAAGATAAGGTTATTTATTTAATTCTTTGAACTTAAAGTTGAAATGTTTTTAGTTTTAAATTAATTGTTTATTAAGTAATCTACAAGTTAAAGCGCCGAGTATCAAGTTAGTTAAGTTATAAAAGTTAAAACAGAGATTCGAGAAATACATAATTTTAAAATAAATAAAATAGGAAAATAATAGAGCAAAAGTTATGAATGCCAATTGTTTAATATTTTGTAAAGACAAAATATAAAAGTATTTTTAACCAATATATGTTATAGTTATTGGTGTCTTAAAAAAAGAGCTGCAGCTTGTAGCACAAGGAATTTATTGATTAAGTAAATAAATTTAAACTGAAACGGGCAAATCTATTTTTATTATCTTAATCAACTTAAGAATCTTCACTTTTGCAAGTTTTTTTTACAAAAATTACTTGTACCTAAGCTATAGTCAAACTACCCACTCTATTCTACTGCGCTACAGGGTATATGTACAGAAAGTACAAAACGAGGCGTTTGCTGGTTAAGTTACGCAGCGCATTGCGACACCGACACGCGGATTGGCCAACCATTGGCTACGGCAACAGTTGGTTATATGTAAGTATTTGTTGTAATAAGTATGTTGTTGCTGTTATGTTTAAGCCATTTCCCCTTTCCCCGTCATTCTACCTAGAAAGAACCATAGAAATACAAAGTTGATAGAGACATAGCTTGGATGCACTGATGCAGGAAACCAAAGAGGCAGCAAGGCAGCTCAGCAGGTGCATTGCAACAGCAATAATACGAGTCTATGTGGCACAGGTTTAGAGGCATGTACTTTGCCTCCTCTCCCTCAAATGCGATGCGTGCAACAACAGCAACAACAATAGCAACAATAGCAACAACTAGCAGGTTTTTATTTACGCTAAATTATGTTCTAAGCAAAGTTGCAAGTGCAGCAAGTTCATCCAGTTATTCAAATACAAATATTTATATATATTACGAGTATATTTCTTATTTATTACCCAGACAATTTCTACTTACGTCTGATTCGTAAAGCTTGACAGGCAGTGACAACTTATAGAGAACGCAGTCAGACGATAATGTCAATGACCATTTCATTTTCTTGCAAAGTATAATGACTGTATTTGCATACTAAATAACTAGTTAGGGTTAGAATGATTTTCTTTTCACATTAAAGATAATATTGATTGACCGAAGAACGTATTTTATTTGAATTAAAAGTCTCCACTATAATCAATTATAATTATGGGTGAATATAGAATTAAATTCATATACAATTTTTCATTGGAAACTTCATTGTATTTGTATTTAATTTGGAAACTAAACTGTATATAAATTTAGAATTTTGATTGACAATGTCATATATAGAAAATTTTAATGAAAATTGTAACTAAACATAGTTAAATAAATCATCAAAAAATAAATAATATACAATTTCTGTAACTGAGCAAATTTATAAGGTATCAAGTTGTATCAAGTTAAATTTAATCAAAAGTAGACATCTTAATGTTAAGGAAATGAAAGCAGATAACAAAAATTAAAAGCACAACATCTATTTAAATCGGAAGGTGGTAGTAAACTTCAACTAGCTAATGGTTTTTAAAAGCACTTCAGTAATGGAAATGCTAAGAAATCCGAGACCGTTAAGTGCATTTCCTTTTAAATGCACAAAACCCTCAGCCATTAACTATTTAAAGAATTCCAACAAATTTATGTCTCGATTCACATGCTCGTTAATTCCCACCTACAGTTGGCTTAAGTTCTTTCTGGCCAAGTCCTAAGCGTGATTTGAGTTGCAGAAGCAGAAGGCAAATGCAATTCACTATCAAATTTGACAAGCGTATCGGTCTGTCCAGAAATTCCATTCAAGGTTCCCAAGGTTCCCAAGACTTTAAATAGACTTGGAAAAAAAAGTACATAAAATAAAGCTAATACAAATACACACATATATGCACTGGGAGCATAGACCATAACTCTGAAAACAATGCAAACGTTTTACTAACTTAATTCTACGTCTGGTCTAATCAACGCATACACACACACAGATACACACACTCACACACACGCACGCTCTTAATTACCAGATTAATAAGCTCCATTGTGAGTGAGCGTGAAAATGAAAGTGCTTTCGAGCGAGCAGAGGAGAAACCAAAGAGGGGATTGGGGGGTAGGGAGGGAACAGTTCAGTGGTCTCTGCGCATGCGCGTGGCAAGTTGCCGTTGCCGTTGCCTTTGTTGCACTACAAATTTGACTTGCAGCCCCGCAATCTTTTGCCCCGTTAGAGTGTGTGTGTGGCTATAACACATTGTAGCCACATAGCAAAGTCTCTTGCCTGATTTTTTCATTGTTTGCTTTTAATTTTTGACGTGCTCGCTGCGCAACGCAATTAGACCTCGGGCTAAATTAGTTCGTGATCAGTCAGACTGACTGGTTCATGCTCTGACTATGCAGATACGGTAATAAATACATATCTTCTATATACCAATTAAGTTTATGCCAAATTTCAAGGCGGGTCCAAGAATACTATTTAATTAAATTTATTTATTATTATAATTAGAAAGTATTTATGATTGATTAAATAAATTAGTGAAACTGACTACCAAATTGAAAGTTTGTGGGTATGAATTTAAACCTTTCTATAAAATTCATTGTATATTCGAAAATAAACCGTAAAAGTAGATGAAATGAGCAACAAAATGAATTTTATAAAAGCACCCAAAATATTTAAAAAATAGTAACTCCAATAAATTAATAAATTAACAAAAAGTTTTATTACATTGGAACTATAAGTACACAAGTCAAGAAAGAGTTTATTGCTCAAATTCTGGAACATGGGAATTAGAGCTGGCGCCATCTAGCGTCAATGGCTTTCAAGCTTTTAATGTATTCTAAATCTCATTTCTTTTTTACTTCCATTGTAAAGCAGACTCGACTAAAGTATTCTTAATTGACTATATTTTGATATTATGGCTTTAAATAAATTTTCAACATTTTTATATTTGTCCCTTAAATAAATCTCTTATCTATAATTTCCAGAATCTACTTTAAGAACTTTGATCATAATATAATCTCTAAAGGAATGTTAATAATTTCTATTTAAACTATGTTTTAAGAGATGATCAACTGAAAGTTGGGTGTCAACTGCACTTCCACTGCCGTTAATACTCAATTTCGGACCATAATTCAAAAGCCTGTCATCGGTAGCTGAAGAGTGAGCTTGAGACGTCTCCCCTGCATATACATATAGCAACTGTAATTAGGGTCACTTGGCTGTGAGCCTGAAGCTGGACCACGCAGCAGCCACTGTTACCCTAATGGGCTAAAACTAGAGGGGGGAACATTCACTGTAAGTGAAGCTACGTGGTTCCATCAAATGACAAGCTGTCAGTTGTGGACTGTGGTAAATCTTAAGCAATAGGTAAAGCCAGTAACATATGCCCTATATGTTGGCAAAATAGTAATTGCAACTGCAACATGGGGCATGAGGCATGGAGCATAGAGCATGGAGCATCCATCAAGTGTCGCAGCGAGTTTGCATGCCTCATGAATTGGGTTAGAAGCATCGCATTTCACAGAGTCAGACAATCTGCCAATCAGCGGAATTAACTTATTGCAATACCAATCCGATAGCATAAAAATGAGTTAATGCAAAAGAGAGTTTCCCGACCAGGTAGCCATCGATACCTGTAGATGTTTTGCCAGACTGTCGACGCTTTGCTCAATGCCGCCGTCTACATATAATGATGGTATTCATGATGAGCCGATGATGTGGATGCTCATTCCCGTTTCCCAATCCCCCGATTCCTCTTTTGGCTTATTCTCGACTTTGTTTATGCCAATCTGGGTCACTCACTCGAGTATCGATTTGTGTGGAAAAAGTGTTACTAGGCTCTTTCTGCTTAAAGTCATTAGAAGTCATTAGTATAAAACAAATGATACAAATATAATACTTGCTCTGTATCCAAAATGAACTATTTGATGGGCAGTGAAAAATACAAAAGCAATCTAAATTGCACATATACGTATATATGTAGGGTTTTCTTCCTCCAACTAATGTATAAATGTTTAAACTTTATCAGTGCCAAAGTGAAGATTTAGTCTTGTTTTTTTCTCAACTTATTTCCGGACGTAAACTTTTTATTGTTCGACTTTAAACTTCCCATTTCTCAATGTCCGGTAAAAGTTTACTCAAGCGGCAATCAATTTATTTTGTGTGGGTTTTATTTTCTACTGCTGAAATCATAAATTAACTAAAATGAGCAACTAAAAGCTATGTCTATTAATTGGTTCATTAGTGGCAACAATTTCATAGAAAATTAGAGAAAATCAACAATATTTAAAGATTTTCCTAAAAAATAAATAATTCCACTTAAGATTGTATATTTTGTAGTATATTTAAATAAAACCTAATGAGTTCAAAGTAAGTAATCTGATATTTAAAGCAACTAATAATTTTATTATATGATTAATAAATTATACATTTAGTAAGGTCGAAGGTTTTTCAATGCCTTCAAGACTTAGAATGATCAAAAGAACAACTTCTTTTCAAAACAAACAGTCCTCTTCAAAAAGTTGTCTTTAAATATTTTGAAAGTACGAAAAATCAAAACTTTGTTCTGTTCCCTGCACATACATATCTTGAAAGATACATTATAATATATATTTTCTAATAGTTCCCATCATAAATTACTGTGTAATATTATATCTAAAATACCTTGCACAAGTCTAGACCGATAATTCTGACTATAAAATAACTACAAATGTAATGTTTCTGTTTGCTTTTTTTCTTAAATTACAAGTTTTCATTTGTAATTTGAGAAAAAAAGCCAGCAGAAACATAGCCAATAAATGTAATTGAATGCATATTAATTGCAAGTGCTCGTATGGAGAGATTTATAGCCATTTGTTGGCTAATAACAATAGTTAAACCAAATTGGACAAACACAGAGAGTAAACTGTGGCTTTGTGGTACAAACCACAAGACGAGTGACATTAGAAACTATAATTTCATTTTCTAAATACAAAACCGGCCAAAACACGAGACAACGAAGACCAAAAAGCAACCACATAAAATTGAGTTGCAACCAAATGGCGTTGGCTTGACAGCCATGTGGCAGGCGGAAAGAAGAGACTTGAAGAATAAACTTGAGGATGAGGATGGGGAGCTAAAGTAGTTGCAGCAGCTGTATAAATGGGTTAACTACACATGCGACTGAAGTGGATCGAGTCTGTAAGGCAAGAACACTAAAATCAGTTTGACTCTTGGGCTTTGATTTTTCCATTTAGCAACTATTATTTTTGGATAAAGTTGCAGATGCAACAACAGCAACAGCAGCAGCAGAAGCAGAAGCAGCAGCAGCCTTTGGGGTTCATAAATGTTGGTTAATCATCAAAGAGTCGACTGACGGTCTGGGCTTGTGATAAATTGCAATGCAGAAGATAATTGCTAATAATTAATAATTAACTATGTACTAGTAAGAGTTGTGGAAAATATAAAAGACTGGCGAGCCAGAGGCGCGCTAATGATTGTCATTAGACTTTTTAAACTTTAGTCACAGCTTAGTCAAGAGTCGCAAATGGTCGACAATTTAGTTAAGCAGTTGTAGAAAATTATGGCTAACAAGCAAAGGGCGTGTTGGGGAAAATGCATAACGGAGGAAAGAGTTTATTGCAGTTTTGCCAACGAAAACTTCCGTCATTGTCATCCGGCGACTAAAACATAACAACTGTACATATGTATCTCTGAGATAAAACTTTGTGTCCATGTGTCAAGCAAGGAAGTGGAAGTGACACATACTCCACATGCCTCACACTCCAGCTGAAAGACAGACTTGACATTGTTCTCAACTCCTTACTGACATACTGAAATTGTTTCGCAACCACCAGACAGACTGAGTGCCAGATTCAAAGCCACAGCACAGCGCTTGTCGCTCATTTGTCGCCAGCTAGTTGATTGTAATCTCATTATGTTCGCCATGTCACCGCAAACTGACGAATGTATCTTTTGGATACAGCTACAGCTTCGTAGCTGTGTGAAGCAGAGCAGAAAACGAAAAGCTAAAAGCATTCCAAAAACTATGCGGCTAAATTGTCAAACTGACAATTTGCAGTTAGATTCCAACATTGTTTAGCATTGTTTCACACTATATAAACAGTTTTACCCGTATTTAATTTGTTAACTTAATCCCAAGACATAAATAGTTAACTTTTTAACTGCACAATTACATTTTTTTGGCAGAACTTACTTGCATACAAATATTTGTCTTAAATATAAGAACCATCTTTAAACTTTTTCACTTTACACGTATTTAATTTGCGCCTAAAAGCAGCAGTCAAATTTTACTTTATTGAAGGCCAACTAAAGTATGCTATAAAAATATTTGAAAGTTTTTTTCTAAATATGAATTGAATTTTTAAAATTTGTTTTTGTTGTTGCTGAAGCCTTAACTAATTTTTAAGTCGCCTTTTCCGCTTAATCTCGGCCATTAGGATGCGACCTCAGGCCTGCTCCCATATTTTTCGACATGAATTAGAATCACATCCCTAACCTTGAGGACTCCTATATCTCTTTGTATGTCCCTAGTGTGCATGAGAAAATTTTTCTGAGTATCTTTCTTTGTTTTACATGAAACTTATTCAAATGTGTTTTGGCGGTGATCTTATACTTTGGATTCCACACTGTCAGATTGCTTGGTAAATGGTTACCTTACTATTTAGAGACAGTTTGTCCCTAGGAGACAGTAGGCAGTCTATTCATGCAGCTTTCGACAGGATGTTTATTGTCATTATTGCTGCAATGCCAATAGATTGATTCCTGTTTATATAAAAGTTTATATGTCTTTATCAATTATATTTGTAGTCCCTTGAAACAAAGTATGTTACTTGTATATAATTAATTCATACATAATTAGCATATATTTATTTATTAATTATTAATGTTCTTTTTTTTGTATACAATTGAATTAATTTTACTACATAATAAATACAACTTGTTTTGAGCGTTGTTTTGGGTTTTGTTTTAGTTTAAAATTACTAAAAGATTGGCACAGATTTTCAGAGTTATTTTACTTAGGCTATAAAAATTTCAATACTTTACAAAACTGCCGACAGCGAAATGAGCCACACTTTGTAACTTACACAAATACAAAAAATTATAATTAATTTATTAGCTACAAAATTGTTGAATGCAAAGTGCCAACGGATTGCCTAGCTCAAAGATAAGTTTATAATAAATATATAAGTAATTGCATTGTCTAAACTGATAACAAGCAATTCTCTTAACTAACTGAATATATTTATAGAAGTAATAGATAGATGGCTAGACAGAAGCAGCTGCTCAACAAATTGTACATGCAGTTTGGCGTATTGTCCACAATGTCACTCACAAAATTCAAGTTATACAATTAAGAAATTCCTAAAGTCCATTTAAGTTACATTAATTAATTTGTTTTTGGTTTACGATCTCTTTCTCTTCAGCTGCCATACAAAAAAAAAAAGATATCAAGTTGAATAGATTTAAAGCTAAAAAGCAGCGGCGGCGGGTTTTTAAATTGTGGTTTAGTTCAGTGGGAATCCGTCGTGGTTCATTTACATAGTCAACACTTGGGCGTATTTGCACCACTGCTGACGCTGCTCGTCTCCAGATGTTGCATCAACAGCTGTTGCAAGTCGGCACGCAGCGCTCGCTCCTCGTTGATCTGCAGCTTAATCTGTGACATATCCAGCTGCATTTGCTTGATGGCGGTCCAAAGTTGCCTCAATGTCGGTGTCATGTCCTCGTTCTCAAGTCCTGCCATTTGAATCGATACGGATACGGAATGCGATATACGGTGGATAACGGTGCATATACGGTGGTAGTATATATGTATTATAAGAAAAGAAAACGGGATAAACGGGAATACGATGTTAGTGTTGTTGTGTGTAACTAGCACAAAAAGCGAATTCAAATGAATGAATTATGAGCTATGAGTATGTTTATGAGTAGTATCAATGATGGGAATGAGTGTATATATGTAGGCTGCATATTACTTTTATAATTTATAAAAATGTGTTCTACTCTTAAATCAAATAAACAAATTAATATCAATTACATATTGACTATCAATTAACAATTAAATTTCTAATCTTAGTTCTTGAAGTGCAACAAAATAATTTTATCTACAAGGGTTTTAATAAATTATTCGACTAGAATATTAATAAATTATAAACTACAATCGATTGCTGTAAATTATGTTGTTGTTATGTTCATGTTATGTGAGTAGTATATTTTGTGTTTTTTATTTATTTTTAAACAAATACCACACAGACACAAATACAAATACAAATACAAATAGAGATACGAATACAAAATACAACAAATTCTTTAATATAAATGATTTTATTTGAATTTTTTGTTTTGACTTTGTTGAAATATTCTCAGAAATTAATTGAATACTCAATACAATACAAACGTATAAACGCATTTAATCATTATATTAATCATAGTTAGTTGGTAATTGTATTTGGTTAGACAACGTTTCACAAAACACTTACAGATAACGTTTATTTCTTTAGATTTTCATTTCATTTAACATAATATTGCACAACAATAATGTACTTTTATTTTTTCGTTTTTCATTTAGTTTAGTTTCTAGTTATTGCCCAGTGCTTGACTAACATTTAAAGCGTTTTAACTTGGTTTTTTATCTTTTGATTACACATTGCACATTCTTTTGATTCAATATCCTTTCTCATTTTGTCTTTTGCTAGGCAGGTAACAAAGGAACCTTCACTGGAACCTCCAAACTATCATTTGGTTTCGTTTAGCACAAAGAAACATTGCCTCTATAAAAGTAGGTAGTATTTTTTGTAAGCTATGGCAAATCATGTATATAAAGTTATAAATATATATAGTATATTATTTATTTAGTAAATGGTTTATAGCAAACTTGTTGATCCGTAAAAGCCTTGGACGGAAAATGTAAAAGCCACGCTAAATTGTCAGCTAGTTGTAAGGTTGATTTAGCATGAGGAACCAGCTGCAGTTGCACTTCAAGTACGACTAACTAAGTTTTAAGTGGGGGCAAGTAATCGGCGGCATGCTACTTTAAGTACTTAGTACATACAAGTATATCCTACAAGTATCCGAAATAATCAATCAATTTTCATAGCTAAGTAGTCTTTTTTTGGCTGAGTCTTTCTTCTTTTTTGTATCTAGATTACAGATCACTCAACTTACAATTAGTATATGTATTAAAAAAAAAGTATAGTTTAAAAAAATAACACAACTCACACACAAATGGACAGATCTGTAAAGCAGGACAAGTGAAAAATTTTTAAAATAAACGAAAGTTTTTTATATGAAAAGAATGAAAAGAATTCTAAAACAATCTCAATTATTTACATGAATTTTGTATAATATTGAATTAATTTAAAAGATAATTCTTGCCAATAACATCAATTGTTCCTCTTTACTTGACAGATCTGCTGTAGTTATAATAATTACTAGGCACACAGAAACTAGAGCTAATTCGCCAGTTTTGATTTCAATATTTTTAATATTGTTTTAAGAACTGTTGGCATTTGTTTTATGTTGTTGTTTTTTGTTGTTGTTTTTCTGTTTCTTTTGTTGTTTGAAGCATTTTGAGCAACAGCAAATGAAGCTAAAAATAATTAGTTCTGTTTGTATATAGCAGCTATAACTGTAGAGCGGGCGCATTCAAAGCAAAGCGAGCGTTGTGGCAGCAACTGCAGGCGGCAGCAATGAATGCGATGCATAGAACAACGGATATGAAGCTGATACATGAGGACATGCCACAGTCACAGCCACAGATACAGCCACAGCCACAACCACAGTCACAGTCACAACCACACCCACAGACTGACTCAAAGATGGTTGATTTTGCGCCATTGCTTCATGACAAAATTACCGCAACACCAGCTGCCCGATTGCCTTTTAGTTCCATCCGGATTCATTTCCATTGTGCCACCATTTCCGTCATTATGCATTCGATTGGTGGCGCCACCATTGCGCAATAGGGCGGTGCAACCGTGCTCGCCACGTTCCACGTCGCTGTCATCGGATCTCTCGCCACCCGCAAGTTGAGGAGTACTGCGTTGCAAGGTGCTCGTCCTTAAGGCGCCGCCACAATTCATCAGATATCCTGCCCCAAAGCCAGCATAACGATGCGATGTGGATGTCTCAAATGAACGATTGAGACGTCTGTCATAGAGACCAGGATGTGCACCCCCAGCACCTCCAGGATTGGGTTTAATGATTGTGGTAGTCATGCTGCTATTGTTGCCACCCACTCGCTGATAGCTTTGTTGAGCCAACAACTTGGGTGAGGGTTTGTTTTTACGTGGCAACAACGGTGAGGTACAGACATTATCATAGCCAGAGCCAAAGCCACTCTTCAGGCGATTCAATGATTTGCGTGTGGCACGCTCCTCCGACAATGCCCGTTGATAATCCTTAATGCTGGGCGTGCCACCACCCGGTCCTGTTAGGGAATAACGTTGAGCAGGTGCAGCATTTAGCGAGGATCCCACTGAGCTGGAGTATAAATTGAAACTGTTGGGACTCGCTTCACGCCAAATAAAGGATGAGTTTAAACTTCCAGCTGAATGTTGCCTTGATTGTTGCAATTGTTGCTGGTGTTGTTGCTGTTGCTGTTGATGTTGCTGCTGCTGATGAAGTTGATGTTGCTGCTGATGAGTAAACTGCGTTGCATTGGCTAGAAAAGGCAGCTGCGGATTGGAGGTCGAGAAGGTTTTGCTCGTTTTCAGTTTGCCACCACGTATGGGCAAACAGGGTGTCCAAGGCTGCAACGCTACACAGTTTTAAAGTTGAAGTTGAAGTTGAGGTCGAGGTCGAGGTTGTTGTTGTTGTTGTTGGGTTGTTTAGAGTACACGTTGCAGAGGCGTGAAAGACAAAGAGAGAAAATGAAGATATTTGAAGAACGAAAAACGAAATACCAACAACGACAACAAGAGGAAACCAAAAACAAATTAGAAAACCAATTAAACTGGACACCAAAAGACAACAACAACACGGTAAAGCAAAAGGTACAATGGAAGCATATACAATGTACACATGTGTGTGTGTGTGTGTGTGTATTGTGTGTGTATGAAACCAAACCAGCAAAATGATTACTTTTAAGCAGGAAAACAATATTGTTGACAAGGTGAAAGCAAATCAAAGGATGAAACGAAACCACAACCAAAGTAAGGGAAATACGAGCTAGTCCAAAACAAAACTGAACAT
This sequence comes from Drosophila putrida, assembly GCA_037043535.1. Lineage (NCBI taxonomy): Eukaryota > Metazoa > Arthropoda > Insecta > Diptera > Drosophilidae > Drosophila > Drosophila putrida. The sequence continues at coordinate 1,473,735 of JBAMBI010000465.1, forward strand.
GGAGATGGATAAGGATATGGCTATGGAGGACAAAAGAAAACCTAACAATCAATCAATATGTATGCCTTAAAACTATGATTATGATATCGATTATGATTATGATTATGATAATGATTATGATATGGAATAATGATAGCAATAACTAAATAAATTCAACTGAGGTTTACATATTTCGTTTTTTTTTTTTAATGGGAATTTTTACCAATTATTGTATATTTATTATTATTATTATTAAGATTAATATTATTATGCATAAGAGACCAAAACATATTAGCATTTCAATTACAATTACAATTTAATAATTGTTCATTTGATGAGCGCATTTCTTCCAATTGCTTAACAATTACAATCATAATTAATAATGAAAATTAACAAAAACAAACATAAAATTTAATGAATTCCTAAGAAATACGAGAAATACTTCTTGCTTCTTTTTTTACTTTTAGTTTTAGTTGTTGAGCCACCAATTACAGAATTTGTATCCAATTGTTAAAATTATAAATTAAACAAGTTATTTTGTATGTAGTTTAATTAGAGCGCTTAACAATGTTTTATGCTTATCAACTAATACAATTTTGGAGAAAACAATTCTTTTATTTATTCAAGTTTTGTTGTGAAATGTTTAACGAATTTGTTAAGAATGAAACCAAACCAAACAAATAAAAATTTAAATTCATTTTTCTTCCGTTTATCTTGTTTTTCTTTTTTTTTAGCTGCTTTTACACATTTAAGTGGGCGTGTCTGTCTGTGTATGTGTGTGTGGGAGTGTGTGTATGTGTATGTGTGTGAGGTAAAGCAATTTAGCTACACAAATTTGTATTCGATGATCATTGAATAAACAACTTGAAAATGAAAACTTGTGTGTTTTCCATAAAATAAAATAAAACAGCAAATAAAGAAGTAAACACAGATAAATGTTGATTTAAGTAGCATTGCTCTCTCTCTCTCTTACTCTCTTTCTCTGTCTCTCTTTAGACGTAGCACAGGGGGGATCGTCGGAACTTACCCGAGTGTATGGTGTTCCGGGCACTGTTCTGATAGGCAGCACAATATCCCTCAAAGACTCGCAGCACAAGGGCATCCTCCTCGAATGTGGGTTGATTTTTCCGACCACTGCAATAGCTGGCCAGGGCATTGTTGGAGCTGCCACCGCCACCGGCACTGGATCCGGAACCGGAACCAGAGCCACTGGTTGCATTTAATAAACTGGGACGCAATGGCGGCGTGGGACGCAAACAGCTGATGGTCCAATTAGCTGCAAGTATTTAGAGAGACATTAATTTCTAAATAGTAATATGAAAGTTGTAGTAAACTCAAGACATACCCTTTGTGCTTCCTTTCCTTGCGTTTGGCCCCCCCGTTGCCACTGTTGTTGCCACTGGCGCTTCCGTGGTTGCCACTGCTGCTGCTGTCTTGTTGTTTTGTGTCGGGACTAAACTTGATTTGTGGCTTAGTGCCCCCAGATGACTTGGTAGACTTGGTGGTTGTTGTGGATGCAGATGATGTTGTGGAGGCTGAGTGTGCGTGTATTGGTTGTAACTGAGGTGATGATTGAACGACAGGCTCCGTTTGTGTTGTGACATCGCAGTAGCTGCATTCGCAATCGTTCCCATTCCTTGTTGCTGCTGACTGTTGCTGATGCTGCTTATGTTGCTGATGTTGCTGATGTTGCTGCTGCTGGGAGGTGGCACTGGTGGCGTCTGATTGCGGCTGCCGGGCGGCAACAACAGGCTGTGGCTCGATGGCGGAGACATCTGTAAAACAACAAATCAAACAAAAAGTCAAAGAATTATATGATACAAAGAGAGCACCAAAAGGAAAAAAAGAACAGGCAATTAGTTTCAGTTCATTTAACATTTACGATCAATGAGGCATTCGTTAGTTTTTGATGAAAGTTCTTGGCAGCTGTCAACAGCAGCAGCAGCAGCAACATCAGCAGCAGCAGCGGCAACAATAATTACAACAACAACAACAGTCCATCGGGCAGCAAAGCGCAGCAAGCAAATCAATTTTGAATGAGGTTTCGATTTTCTTTTCTTTGCATTTCTTTTCTTTAGTTTTTTGTCTTTTGTGTTTGTGTTGCTGGAGCGTTAGATAAATGTTTTGTAATTCGTTTAGCTTAATTTTTTTGTTTTTGCTGTTGTTGTCTTTGGAAGTAAAACTCAAACGTTGTTTTTCTTTTGGTTAGTGCGCGCAACAGTTGCATATGTGTGTGGAGAAGGTTGAAGAATGTGGAGAGCTGTTCAATCAAGTTCAGGTTAACCCTTCATAAATAGAATTGATCTAACAATAAGTGCAACTGGTATTTAAAGGGAAGTTAAAGGTAGTTCCATACTTATTGACTTGATTACACTTTTCAATAAATCCCTAGAACCACTTGGAATAACTTCATGTTGCAGCTTTTTAATTTAAAGTCATTTAAACTTTCATACGAATAGAGTACAAAGTTTAAAGTGTATTTATAGAAGCTAAAGAAAATTTTCCTAATTAAATTGAAAACTAATTCATAAAGACATTACAATAAGGTTCAACTATGTATCTAAACATAATTGGTTCATAATTTGCCTAAATTTATTAAATATTTATGCTTTTAGCTGAACCACAATTTGAATTTGAGTTTGCCTATTGAATTAAATATTTAGTTTTGAAACTCAACCACAATTCAGAAGCACTTTATCAAATGCTGACTTTTAAATTATATTTACAACTAACATTCGTGAACTAATGCAATTTGAGTTACATTATTATGAACAAATTTCAATTGAAGTAAGTTTAAAAAAAGGTAAACATGTTAGTCAATTGCATGTTGAATTGATTGAATTGAATTGAATATGATTGAATGCTTGCAATGACTTCTTCAAATGAACTGAATGATTGAACAAATTTTGGTGGCGTGCTGCACAATTTTCTGCCAAATTGTCGAGAATGATAATGTGGAAGTGGATGTGGAAGTGGAAGTATGGATGGAAGAGTGAGCAAAACGAATTTACAAAACAATCAAACGGAACGGAAACACGTGCAACAAAAGCGCCGCGCCTCGCACATGCCGCCTGGATTGGATTGGATTGAATTTGTAGCTTGCAACACGCAGCTGAGGTGGGAAGGGGGAGGGACTCTGGGAGATCTTTCGGGGGGTAGTGCAACATATCCAAGCGACGTGTGGCACGGCGTCTCACTTCGGTTTGCTTGCCTTCTTCGGTTGCTAAAGCTACACGTGCCGCACAAATCGGACAATCGAGCGACGAGGAATACGATGTTTGTGCCGCAAATGCATCACGTGCCGCCGAGAGTCTCAACGCTGCAACTGCAGCCGTGGCACCAACTGATGGTCCAGCTCTCAAGCTATCCAGCTCCTCATTGCAAACAGGACAATTTGAGCAGGTGGATGCCGTTGTGGTGGTTGTATTTGTGGTGCTTGTCTCGATGGATTCTCCACAATTGTGGCAAATGGAACAGTAAATGGCACCCTCACTGAATCCACTGGCACCCAGCGAACAATAGCAGCTAGAACATAGCGATCCTAGCGAGCAATTGGAATCCTTGCTGCCACTCGCTTGTGCCGCAGGTAAACGCTTATTATAGGCACTGGCAATGCCGCGTAGCACCTCTGGAGGTAGACGCTCCTTTTTCCACCAATGTGCATACATGCCAGACCGGAACATGGCACGTGGCTGATTGGAATCCTCATTCAATTGATCTGCCGAGCAACTGCCACTGAATAGCAACTCATTGGTGGCATGAATGGGTGTGGCACGTGTGGTTTCATCCATTGAACTGGAGCTGGAGGGCAGAAAAATACTTTTTGTATTGATTTGGAATTGTGTTGGGTTTGTAGGCGTGGCTGGAGATGGTTCCTTTGGCTCCACAACTGGAGAAGGTTGGTTTGGTTGCTCTTCCTCCACCACCTCCTCTTGTGTTGCCTCTGGTGTAAGAAACTTTTCACGAAACAAGCCACAGACATCGAAACGTCGCTCGGGCTCCACATGATCCAAGACATCGTGTCCCGCACACTCCACATTGGGTGGATCTGGAGAGGCTATGGTACAGCTACCAGCCATGCCACTATCACTGGAACGTGGACTAGGACACTGTGAGCTCTCACAACAACGACACTTGCAATCACTATGAAGTTGATCCCGTCGACCTGTAGTTGGAGGCGGAGTTGGTGTTGGGCCAGAGCGTTGAGGAGCTGGCGGACGATTGTTCATCTGTAGATACTGATAGCTTATGCAGCGCCTAATGGAATCCCTTTGATTGTCCACAGTCTGTCTTTTTCCACCTTTTGTCTCGATGCACAGTTCGTTGTTGGAGCTGCTGCGTATTGCGGGTTCATTACGTGCATTTCCTGTCGAGGGACTGTCACTTTTATGGGACACTCGCTGTACAGTTTCCTTCCCCGTATCCTTGACTGTGTCCTCGTAGTTGTAGAGCAACTCGGCCTGCAATTGATCGGGAGCTGTGCGACAAGCAGCTGGCAAATCCATTGAACTGGAGTGCACACAATCATCGTGTTGCTCTTTTAAATTCATTGCGTCGACACTTTGATTCTGGGCTTCATGGCGTTCCCGCCAATTTGGAACATAAACCTCTGTATCCACGCAGCGATTGAAGCGATTTCCCACAAATATACTCGGCATGCTGTGCCTCTCGGTGGGTGAACCCGACAGTTGTTGTGTGTGGTTAGTGTTGTTTGGTTTTGGTGGTCGGACTGGCTTTGTCTGACTGAGATCATCCTGTTGCATGTTGGCCAGATTCTCACAGGCCATAAAAGCACCGCCTAAACGTGCACCATACATGGAACTGGCATCGGAGCTTTGTTGTTGCAATGTGGCTGGTTGCGAGACCATCGGTGATGGCGGCTCATCCTCCAGTTCACCGAGGATCTCGTCCTCCTCCACAAAGTTGGTAATACTCGAGCCACCCAGATTAATGGTAGCTGTTGAAGTGTGCACACTTGAATTCCTTTCCGTGGATTTTCTTGCCAACGCCCGTAATGCTTTCGAACCAATGATAAGAGATTCCTTTTTGAGCTCATGCTGTACAAGCAACTCATCCGCGTCTAGGGAATCCAGCTTGATTAGATTTATAGATGAAGAATGACGTTGCCTTGTGCCATGATCCACAAAAGTGCCAGTTGAATTGCAAGTGGATTCCACAGGCCGGTTCTGATAAAACTTGACATATTCAAATGGATCCGAGTTGCAACTGTGCAGATATTCATCATAGTCATCTTCAAAGCTCTCCGAATCCGTGGGCAACTCAAACGCATCCTGACGCTCCAATTCCGACTGCGATGACATGGCCAACGATGCCTCCTCCATGTTGGCATTGATGTCCTTGAGCAACTTGGCAGTTGCCTTGTGGCAGCGCTTCTTTCGCAAAGCAATACGCTTGAGATCGATGCTCTGACGTGCCTGTGGATACAACAGCATCTTCACAATCGCACTTCGCAGACGACCCGATTTAACTAATCGAGCAAAGTGTGCACTGAGATTCGCATATGGTGCTGTGGGCGGATAATTACTTGGCGGCAATGTGATGCGAAATGGTCGCAGACCCAACTGATGATGTTGCTGCTGCTGCTGCTGTTGTGGATGCTGTGGATGCTGTGGATGTTGTGGATGCTGTGGATTCTGATTGTAGTAGGCGCACAGCGAGAACCGTGTGCAATAACCACGCGAGTCCAGATGCTGACTGAGCTGCCAAGTTCATCAATATACATATGCACATAAATACAGTTAGTCAAGTAATTGTGTTGCCAAAAGCGAAATTCACATATTTCGTTTTCCACTCAAAAAATAAATAAAATGTGTCTTGGTTTGGAACATTTTTGTCTGAACTATTTCATTATAGTTGCTGCTGATTCTTAAGTTAAGAAAAAATAGGGAAATAATAAGATCCAAAGATTTGAAGTCTTATTTAAATAATAAACAAAAATATGTGAATTTTTTACTAACCAAAACAACTGTTAAAAATTTCAAAAACAAATATAAGAAACTATATGACTTTATTATACCCTGAGGGGGTATATTAAGTTTGTTAAAAAAATAAAAGTATGTAACAGGCAGAAGGAGGCGTGGCAGACCCCATAAAGTATATATATTCTTGATCAGGGCGAGAAGCTGAGTCGATATAGTCATGTCCGTCTGTCCGTCTGTCCGTCTGTCCTTCTGTCCTTCTGTCCGTCTGTCCGTGTAAGTAACAAGATCTCAGAGATGGTAAGACCTAGGAACACCAAATTTGGTATGAAGACTTCTTATACTTGCACGCAGATCAAGTTTATTTTAAATTTTGGATGCCACGCCCCCTTCGCCCACAAAGTGAAAAAAACAGGATAGCACTGGCAATTAATAAGCTAGAGATTTGAGCTTCGGCAGGAACAATACTTGTACTGAAATGGATGCATCGTGAAAATTTGATCAAGATCGGATAATAAACATGGAAGATATCTGCAATTATTTAATTCTTTAATTTAATGTGTTGTTCTTGTTGTTGTTGTTGTGAGTATTCGCCCTCTCTTTCTCTCTTTCAAGTTATCAAGTGATAGAGTTGCCGGCATGTAGTTAAACCGGGGACCTCGGTTCGAATCCCAGTAAAATCATGCTTAAATTCTTAAATTTTTTTTTTAATTTTTGTTATACATTTAAAAATTGTTTTTTAAGTTTTCATTTAGTTATTTTGAAAATAACGTGCTCATTGTTGCTAAGACTTTTAAATACAAAACAGACAGCACAAATACAAAACACAAATATAATTATTAGAAAATTTGAGTGACGCTCTCTGCTACCTCAGGGTATTCTACTGTCGGGCTCTCCCGACTGAATGATATATTTTTTTAAATAATTTTTTAATGTAATGCACAAATAACTCTTGTAAAAATCTGCCGAAATTTTTGATAATTAGAAACCTTTAGTTCTTCCGCTGTTAAATCCTTTACTAAACAATTACTTGACTAACTGCAGATATATTTAGATTTATATTCTTTTTAAATGTTAAACAATAATAAAAGCTTTGTTATGAATACATTTCAAACTTACATGCGCTGCATTCAATTGACCACCGATCGAGGAGTTGCTCAAGTTGCTCAGTTGTCTCTTGATGCCCATGGGCAAGCTGGGATTATTGGCATTGAGCAGCTCCACCCATTTGTTGGCCTCATTTGGACCCTGACAGACGGCAACAATGCGCTCAATTAGCGGACTGCTAATCTCAAAGGCATTCTTAATGTCATGTGTATCCTCCAGGCGATTCACAATGATGCCTGTCAGTGGTAATTTACCCTGCAAGCAAATCAAGTTAATAAATAAACTCTACAAAAGTATAAAACTATAGATAGCGATTAAAAAATGTACAACAAAGAGTTTGGCAGACAGAAAAACGAGCTCAACATTTAGATATTTTTTGTTTTGTTCTTTAGAATTCTCAACCAGTTTTAGCATATATTTCTGGATAAGTCAGCACTGTTGCTGTTGACAAATCTGATCTCGAGTCTGCTAAACTCTTGATTCTTAATATACAATCTTTTAAGCAATGGATCTGCTTCCATCTTTACCTCATAGATAAAGGCACTCATGCGTTGGCTAACGCTTAGTATAAGCAGCGTTTGGGGAAACAGCACAAAGTAGCGATCCCGATGATCAGCTCCAACGGCCACGCTGCCCATGTGTATAATATCGCCCAGTGTGCTCAGCTCCTGACCTTGCCAATTACGCACTGGACCTGTCAGCACCTGCAGTTCTAGTTCCTTTTGTCGTCTGGTGGCCGAGCATGTGGCAGCAATGTCCTTGTAAACGGCCACACTGCGTTGAGTGTCACCACGATCGGGATGGCAGCTCTCCATGTGCCGCTCCAGTTCCTGCAACATGGCCGAGTACTTGTCGAGACGACGAAATGGCTTCGAGAGTCCCGTTGTAAGTACCAGCAATCCCGGCGTGGCAGCACCCTGACGCTCCATATACTTTTCCAGCTCATCCCTGAAAGCAAAAAGTGACAATTAGCAGGGAATTTGTGGACTCTTTTAAGGGAAGCTCACTTATATTTGTCCAGTATGACTATGGCCTTGGGATGAGCGGCACAGTAGGCTTGATGAACCTTTTTCATCAGCGGTGCACTGCCTAATAGGAGCTTGCCCACACGATCATTGCACTCCTCAATCTGTGTAAGAAGATCCTCATGGGTGCGCACCACTTCCACAAAGTTGCACATGAGCTGCGCATACTCATCCTGGCTGAGTCTACAAAGAGATTAAAGAGTTTAGTCAAGGCGATTTGATAAATTAACTATACTCACATTTGCGTCTGCTGCATAGGCTCCAGAAAATTCTCGAGCAATCCTTGCAATTCGGCAACATGGGCACGCTCCGAGTCGAGCAGATCCTTGAGCACTAGCGAACGATTCTCTTGAATCTCCTCTGGCGGACGTATGGTCTCTGTGAGTGGCAGTTGGGCCTTATACTCGTTCACATAGTTGCTGGGAAACCAGCCAGTCTTATCATTCAATGTACCCTCCCACCAGCCGCCATCCTCGCGTTGTGTCACGGTTATCAGGTCACCTTTCTGGAAGCACAACTCATCGTTGTTGCTACCCATAAACGAGTACTCGGCCCTAACAATCAACGGTTGATCCATGTTGATTGTGGCTCCAGCTTCTTCCGACTCCTTTCAAACTCTGCTCTGTTTTGCTTCAACTGAAATGAAAATGAAATTAATTAATGTTGAAAAGAACATTTATAAACATTTAAAGAAAGAATTGAATGGAATAAAAATTAATTAAAAAATTATCCAAATATTTAATAGAATTTAACGGAAAAATCAATTAAAATTGTCGGAAAATTTAATAAACTTGGCTGCAATTTTTAAAAAATTTAACTGACAAAGTTCGTTTAAGTTAAAGTGGTTATTGAACTCCAAATATCAACAAACTCTGCTCAGATTTGATTCAACTGCAAACTGTTTAAATAAATAAATTGAAAGCCAAGTTTATTTATTATTTATTATTTATATCAAAGTTCTGCTCAACTACAAATTATTTAATTAGATTAAAATTGAATTGAAATTGAACGGAATGTTTGTTGAACTTGAAATTTCAACGCGTGCAAATCCGAAAATGTTCAATGAAATAACTATATAGATATGATAAATCTAATATATATGTGAAAATATTCCCACACGATTCTAATCGAAGTGGATCGTCGTCGTCATTCGCTCTTCATTTAGCGTGTTGAAAATTCCATTCGCTTTTAGTGCTCACAAAAACATTATTATAGCCAAAACATTTAGAAAAACATCTGTTTGCTTTTTCTTTGCTTTTTTTATTGCCAAAAAATCTGAATTCTCGCGTGCTCTGAAGACATTTTCCTTGACATTTTTTCCTGAAACAACATATATCATCATTGGGGGCAAGTGTCTGGAAAACGCATGCAATCATTTTCAGTGATTTTCAGATCATAACAATCGATGGCCAAGGCCAAAACACATACATGAAACATTAGGAAACTTTCTGCCGATTACGAAATGCAAAAGGCAATAAAGAAAACTGAATGAAATATTGTATTTTTAAAAGTGGTATATAAATCATAAACAACACGCCTTGTCAAGAGTTTCACAAATTTACGATCACAAGCTTTTACGATATGTTCGAAAATTATCTCAAAAGCTATACAAACGATCTTAAAACTGAACCGATTTGCTGAATACAAAAAAAAAACGAATTTCTTGCAGATCTTATATCTGAATTTTAATTACAGTTTTGTGTATTCAAAATCAGAAACCAAATTGGATTTTATCAGTTGAAATAGTCAGTAGAGTAAATCATATTATCTACATTTCTTAAGATGTTTCTTGGATAATACTTTGAGGTGTGAACAAGCTCTGATTAGTTTAAAAAAGTGTAAATTAGGTTAACAATATTTTCAGCTGATAAATGTGATGCTTTTTATCTTTGTAGAGTTCGTCAATCTTTGAAACTTTTGTCTATAGATATGAAAGAGAAAAAATGTATAAAATTCTTCAAGATTTTTCTAGAGTTTTCAAAAATGTCTCAAAAATATACCTTAATGTACATAAATTCTTATATACACAGATATACATTCCTTAAGATTGTAAAAAAGCGAATATAAAACAACAAATTGGATTAATTGCTACTTTTTTTCTCAACATTTTCTATCCAGATGCTAATGTAAAGTTTATTGTGCCAAATTGTTGCTTGGAATGTTTGCAAAAATTTTCTAAATAATCTGGGAATATGAATGTTTGCAGATGAATCGAAATAATTTTGAATTTCGGTTGTTTGCTTGAATGAATAACCGCAAAAATATGAAATAAAAACATGTTTTTTATTTTGACCAAAATCCGTTGGCAGCCCAAAAATACAAAAATAACAAGCGACGAAAATATAAATCTTGACGTGCCGACTTCCCATATGCCAATGGAAATCAGGCGATATCTAGTATATACATACTAGATATATATGTATGTATATAGAAAATGTGTAGACACTTGCCAAAATACCTTAAGATTGCGGCCATTACAGGAGGAGAGTTCGCCAGACTCGTTGTCGTTTAGTTTAGTTGGAGAAGTATTTGTCAGACAAGGTCACGTTTTGAGAGAATGACTAAAGTTGTTGATATATCACACATAGGCACATATATTTAATATATATATATATATATTTGTATAGCTATTGTTTAATGTATAGACTGTTTGTTCAACCATCAATTGTTGCACGAATTTTTCGCCGTTTTTCGCCTTTGACTGCACCGCACACGTTCATTGCTTCCACGAAACTGCGACACGGCATTGGCGACACTCGCAGCCCACAAATTTTCACGGCTTTCCCCATTTGTTCTCACTCTCTCTCACTCTTTCTCTCTTTGTCAGTGTCTCTCTCCTAATGATCGCGATACTTAACAAAACATACAAACTTATATATAGATTCTATATATGACCGGATACAGCGCATATTTTTGTGAAAAACACATATGACAAACGAGGGAATCAGCATCAGAATTTCGTTTCGGGAATGACTTTGCTTCGGTTTCGTTTTTAAATCAGACAAGTGCATGGCGCTGGTCAAAAAGTTAGCGGGGAGATTTTTCTTTTCATTGAGAAATATTCTCATGTTTTTTTCTAGCTAACATATTATTGTTCTTGTTGTTGTTGCTCTCTATAACTATGATGTTCTTTTGTTTTGAAAAAATCCATAAAAATATGCGCACAACATATAGAAATCAAATTGAGAAAAAAACAATATACATTTGACATCATTAAAACTTGGAAAATGCGACATTTTTATAGAGGTTTAGTAATCGTTAAAGAACTTTTACACATTATAGAAAATGTAGCAAAAATTCAACTGTTTCAATCAGTTTGGTTATATCTGTGAATAGTATGAATATATTGGTTTATTTTTAGAGACAACTGAGAAAGTGTGCAACAGGTTTGAGTCAAATTAAAAGGGACTTTGAAGAGCTTACAAGAATATTATCATAATTTCATTTACATAAACGTTCTATTATAACTTGATAGGATAGATAGATGAAGATAGATAGATAGAGAGATAGATAGATAGATAGATAGATAGATAGATAGATAGATAGATAGATAGATAGATACGATAGATAGATAGATAGATAGATAGATAGATAGATAGATAGATAGATAGATAGATAGATAGATAGATAGAAAGATAGATAGAAAGATAGATAGATAGATAGATAGATAGATAGATAGATAGATAGATAGATAGATAGATAGATAGATAGATAGATAGATAGATAGATAGATAGATGAGATAGATAGATAGATAGATAGATAGATACATAGATAGATAGATAGATAGATAGATAGATAGATAGATAGATAGATAGATAGATAGATAGATAGATAGAAAGATAGATAGAAAGATAGATAGATAGATAGATAGATAGATAGATAGATAGATAGATAGATAGATAGATAGATAGATAGATAGATAGATAGATAGATAGATAGATAGATAGATAGATAGATAGATAGATAGATAGATAGATAGATAGATAGATAGATAGATAGATCAGATAGATAGATTGAAGATAGATATTTTCCACAATTCTCTAAATATTTGAACTCATTAATATGTTGAATAATTTTGAAACATTCCTAAGCATATAAAACTATATTATGTTGTAAACTATTTACAAATGGTTTAATAAGTAGGTTTGTTGCTAAGTGCAAATCGCACGACTAACCCTGAAAATGCATACATATCGTAACATCCATGGCCGGAATAGAGGGGGACAGAAAAAACAATCAAAAATTTCCGTAGATAGCCCACATATGTTTGCATTTCACATCGTAACTCATCATTGTGCATGGTCGCAACGACAGCGACAAAATTGATGCAAGCTGAGGTCATGCCACAAAGCACACAAAGAAGGGGATGGGTAAAGCGGGGAGGGGAGGATAGACAAAGCCAATGTCTCTGTTGCCGCAATGCCAAAACAAAATTTTAATTAATTCATTAAACTTGCACATGGCGCCGACAGCAGCAGCAGCAACAGTTGGAGAAGGCGTCGTTCAGTGCCACAAGAACTGCATCCACATTCATACAACACACATAGATTTTCCCCTGTATAGAAATGAAAATCTGGTCATACTTAATTGTGATTTGATGTGGAATAATTATAATGATGTTGCTGCATCAACAGCTTCCGGAAGTGCGCAATTTGACGAGGAAAAATCTCTCATTTTCCCTCTGTCTTTTTATTTATATTTTCTTTCACGCGACAGAGACAAGAAAGAGATAAAAAAAAACCCAACAAAATGTAAACAAAATAAAACGATAGAGAAACTGTCGAATGAACAGCAATTGGAAAGGTGTAAAGGAAATTGCAATTGAGATTGGAACGTTAAAGTAAATGTAAAATTGTATACAATAAAAATAAAAACAATTTCGGTTCTCGGTTCTCGACTCTCAGACATCGTCACGGCACATAGAAAAACAGAAAAGTACAAGGAAAATCAAGCAAAGTCAGAGAAGAAAAGAAGATTTAATACCCTTTAAATTTCATTCGATAGTGACAATTGTTATGATTTTTAAATTACTTTCGATGAATCAAGTTTAATTAGTTGAATAATTCATTGAACCCTAGAGGTGTTTTTTTTTTTTTGGAAAAGTGTAAAACAAATCAAATTTTTCAAATTTTGAGCCAATAAAATCTTGTCAGATTGTTTTAAGTGTAAAATTCATTCCATTCTATAAGTGATGAAGATTTAATGTCCTTTAGAATGCGCGCCTATGGTTATAATTATTGCCCTTTTTAAATTACGCTCGATAAATAAATGTAAATTAGTTGAATAATCCTAGAAGTGTGTAGTTGGACAATGTAAATGTAATTTAATGTAAAAACAATCAAGTTTTTCAAACATAGTTTTTAGTCTTTCAAATTACTTTTTTTAGCAATACATAAAGTGCTCCGAATAGGATGAAATCTTGTCAGATTGTTTCTGAAAGTTTTTATTTAGATATCTACAGAAAATAGAAAATGATTCTTATCAAAAAAAATCATTCTTCAGTATCGCATATCGGACCTACTTTAATAACTCATGTAAATCAAAATGTCTCATTTTGCGTGAAATAACCAATATACCCTTTACAAGTGTATGGCATATAAACAAACCAAATTTATGCAGTTCGGCAGCCAGTAAAATCTTGTCATGGCTGGTTTTTCGAATCCAATGTCGATGCTGAGATTTAAGATCGGGCCACTTGAGATGCATTTTGTTTGTATGTCTCGAAGATATATGACTATAATATAATTTGATTGCATCTCATCTCTATTTATACACACAGACATGTGCCCACTTCTCTAACAATAAGTGGAAGTTCATCTTGTCTTCTACTCTTTTAATGTTCTCCTCTCCTCTTGTTGTTATTGTTGTTTTTGTTGTTGTTGTTGCAGTGGGAAAACAGAAGCGTGGGCAGTTCATAATTTGTAAAAAGAACTGAGAATATCGAATTGCTAACTCAATGTGGCATATTTCGTATCGCATCGACAAAAATGAGGTCAACAGCAAATAGCGGAAAACAAATATTTTCAGTTTGCTTTGCATTCGGCCACAAAACTCAAAAATCAAAAGCACAAATATACCCTGTAAAAATTAATGAATAAATAATTAATTGAATAATATCAAGAGGTAGTTTATTTTAAAATATAAATTTTGGGGATTAATGAAAAAGAAATTCTTTTCTCTTGAAGTTTTAAAAGAATTTATCTTATTTTTGATTTACAAGACCAATGTTTTATCAAACTATTAAAACTAATGATTATAAGATGCTCTAAAAGAGCATTATAAGATGTGTGAAAAGCGGAAAATGCATTATGTTTTTTTAAATAACCTTCCTCCTTAAAATATGTACAAAAACAAACTTTAACATATTCTAAAACTTTGTATACTCGTATTAAAAAAAAGTTATTTATATTGTCTTCAAATTTGTTTAAAATTGAGAAAAGAAGCTTTCCAAAAAACTTACAGGGTATCTCTCAGTTCAACACACTTCACATTTGTATTGTTTTGTTATTGTTTGGGATAGCCACAATTTCTTAATGAAACGCCTTCATGAAAGCGCAAAAAAACAAAATTCCTTCAAATCAGAATAGTGCAAAGAATTCTGTATGTAGTATTTCTGGAAGAACAACAAACACTTTGAAATCTCCTGATGAGACAGAAATAAAGAAAATGAGAAAAAGAAAAGTCAATGACATATTATTTTTTGCGCTACGAAAAAAACTCATCAAATTTTCCTATACTTAGTTCATTATTTACGTCAAGCGCAATGTAAGAAATATTATATAGGTAAGTACATATATTTTCTTTAGGATTCCATTTAGCGTATTTACTTTTCTCGCTTAAGAAAATATCCATTAAAATATTTTTTTAAATTCGAACATTGATTGATAAAAGTCAAGAGTTATATATTTAGATATTATAAGTAAATAATTTTCAACAAATTCTAAATATTATCTTTAGAGAATTTTAGCTGAGCTACTTTTAATTTGTAAGATTTGTAAGCAGCTCATTTTCAGTAGCTTTAATTTCTACTTAAAATTCAGTAATTTTAACGCTTTTCAGGGAAAATCTGCACTCTAGCGCTTTTGGCCCAAAGGATATGCATAATTAAACGCATTTCTTTTGGCAACTTTTATGTTTTGCAATATGGGCAACCACAAGGACAGAGGCAGAGAACTGACTGCACTTTATAGATATGCCTTTGGCCTATGCCACAATCCTCCAGTCTGTCTCAGTCCCAAGGTGATTTTATTCGTTTCCGTTTTGGCAACAGTTCAAATTTTTGGTGGTTGCCGCTCTTTTGAGGTTTGGGTTTGGGTTTGAGTTGAAAACGTGCCGTGACTCCTTTTGAGTCCTTTTAAGTCCTTTTTTCACTTGCAAACAAGGTTGAACCCGACACAGCTACCTGACTGCTATTGACCCTATGGATTATGTGCAACATAAGTGGCAGACACTTCAACCTTTAGCAAAGTGCAACAACTTCAGCTTGGCAATAAATAACATTTGCTGCAGCAGCAAGTATAAGAAAACTGTGTGCAAGAAATGTGTTGAAATTGCTTTCTGCGCCACACAATTGAAACGGGGGAGAGCAAGCAGGGGCAGCAGCAAGCAGTGGGGGCAAGCAGGGGAAGCAAGCAGAGGCAGACAGTGCAGCGCCAATTGCTCTGTATTTGTCAAAGAGATTTGTGTGCGAATGTGAGTGTGAGTGTGCATGTGTGTGTGTGTGTGTTGTGGAGCTTGGAGTGACGCATCAATTGAGGGGGACTGAGGGAATGAATGGGCGATGCCAGTGAACTCTGCCTATGCAATAGTTGCATGATGTTCAACTATGACTCATCTCGTATTTGTACAACTCCCAGTTCACTTCTCACCTTCAACTTTGTTCCGTTTTAACAAACATTTGTTGCTTTTCGTTGTTTGTAATCGTTGTTGTTGCTGTTGCTGTCGTTGTTGTTGTTGTCGTTTTGCACGCACTAAATAGACGGATGAGTAATGAGGCGCTCCTCTCTTGCTTCTCACCTCCTCCCACACACACACACTTAATATTAATATATTTTGAATATTTCACTTTTATCTAGCGGAGCTGCTGTCACCGCCAGAGCGCATTTGGCTGGGCACGCGCATAAATACGACTAAAAACACGCGCTTTCACTTAATATACATATGTAAATACAACATATATGTATATATATGCATATATATAAAATACACAAAGTGCCGTTTCGGTTTGGCAAG
This sequence comes from Drosophila putrida, assembly GCA_037043535.1. Lineage (NCBI taxonomy): Eukaryota > Metazoa > Arthropoda > Insecta > Diptera > Drosophilidae > Drosophila > Drosophila putrida. The sequence goes on from JBAMBI010000465.1 coordinate 1,490,018, forward strand.
AGAATTTCTATTTCTGGGTCTCAACAGCGCCGCACACATTAGAAACATACACAAAGGCAGACAAACACCATGCCGTACGTGGCCACCGTTGAGACAGACTATTATGAGTTATTCTATTCGTTTACCGATTATTTTTGATTTATTGTTGTAGTTTCGTATTAAATTAAACACCACTTTTGATTTGTTAAAACTAAATAGACAATAACAAATATGATAACGGACGCGAGTTGCCAGCTAGTTTGGTAAAATTTCCCTCTGACATTGCGTCCACAAATTGCAGTGTGGCTGCCTGCCGCAAACACAAAAGCACTACTACTGCATTAAAAATACCAACGCATTATTGGGCTATCGAAATATATAAATATTCGGTGAACGTCATTTTTATAATAGCTGTAGCAGCATTACTTTTATTTATTTTTTTAGGGACTATTTTTTTATATAAATTTAAATTTTTTAATTTAGAGAGTTGTATATATTTTTAAATAACCATGTAATATTCAAATATTTAATGAATTCTATTGCACGTTATAATTTTTGAATATTTGGTCACCCTAATCGTAAACAGTGCTGTTAAGTCTTTTTCACATGTTTCCAGTGTTAGTTTGAAGCGCAGCCAACTTTGCTCACTTCTTTCTTTCCAAAACTCTGAAGATGGTGAGTGGACGTTGCTATGAGTTGTGCAGTTCAATTTTTGTTTAAACAAATGTGAATTATGCATAAAGAAATAAAAATGCACAATAGTTGAACAGCAACAATGCTGCACACAATACAATAAATTGCAGCATGATTAAGCAATGTGAAAGTGAGCAAAACGACAAAAATGCGACGACGGCGTGCAAACATAACCTCCACATGTGTTATTGAAAGCCATCGTTGTCAAAATTGCCGCTGACAATGCACGTGCCATATAAGTTTGCTTCTCTAATTTTGGATACCTTTTTGTAATCTCCACAGTCGAATATCAAGAGGAAGAAGACCAGGAAGCTGCGTGGTCACGTCAGTCACGGTCATGGCCGTATCGGCAAGCACCGTAAGCATCCTGGAGGTCGCGGTAACGCTGGTGGCATGCACCATCACCGCATCAACTTCGACAAATACCATCCTGGTTACTTCGGCAAGGTTGGCATGAGGAACTTCCATCTGCGTCGCCAGCACAAGTTCAGGCCCGAAATTAACCTGGACAAATTGTGGTCCCTGGTCGGAGCTGAGAAGTTCGCTGAACTGGAGAAGGAGAAGAGCACGAAGGCGCCAGTCATCGATCTGGTTCAATTCGTAAGTTTTCAATCAATTTGACCAAATATGTTTGTTATTATTGTTATTTTGATATGAAGAGACACCCAAGGCGATGGGCGGACTGAATGCGACCGTACAATTGCTCTCACCATGTAGCGAAAGCCTTTCAGATCAAAAACAATAAGCAAATGCATTTGAATTGATATCGTTATCTACTTCTACATCATATTAACATTTGTTTTCTTATCGTTTAGGGCTACTACAAGCTGTTGGGACGCGGTCACTTGCCCGCTCGCCCCATCATTGTCAGGGCCAAGTACTTCTCCAAGAAGGCTGAGGACAAGATCAAGAAGGCCGGTGGTGTCTGCTTGCTGAGCGCCTAAGTATAAGGTGCGTCTATTTCATATTCTATTATTGTTGTATTTTTATAACATTGGTTTTCTCATTACAGATATTCCTCTTCTTAATGCAACTGAACGTAATACATTCGACCATCTAAAATGTATTTGTTTTTTAATAAATTTAAAAGAAAAACAATCTACCGCAATTTTTGTATATTCTTCTGTATGGTTTAGTTACTGACGTCAGGGGTGTAATTGTATTTACAGCCACACGTGCAGACGGTTGGAGGTTTGTGTGTGCGTGTGTAGCCATCAATATAATTAACTTGTCCAGATACTTCGTAATTATGGTGAAATAAACCGTCGGATGTGCCTAAGGAAAGTCTCGACTATAGTAGATCCTATTAAATGTGTAGATAATTGAATTCAAAGATTCACATAACTATAATTACTTAAATTTATACAGGCAAATGATGTGATTTAAAATACCACAATGAACTTCATAAATCACTGAATAGGTGTATACCCGTTCTAACGGTGTTTTGTGTACAGGGTAGAAGATGGAAAATTTCTAACTTGGCGCTTTCCGCAAAGTCTGGCAACTTTGCCAGCCCCCATCACTAAAATGAACACTCGATTTGTGCATTTTGGGGCAGTTTTTCGCAAAACGTTTGACTAAACGGTTGTGTGAGACGCAGCCGCAGTGAAAAAGAGGAAGCACAGCGTGTAGGTCAAGGTTGTTGCATTATCTGTAATATTTCCTGAAGAAGTGGGCTGTCCTTGAGACAAGGACAGCGAACCGAAAACTTATTGTAAATAAAATAAAAGAAATGAAATCAAAATGGTGCCTTGGCGGCCGGCAAAAGCTTCCAAGAGTGGTGTCTGACATTGAAACAAGCTAAAAGCTCAAACAGTTTCCGTTGTAAACAAATAGCATTAATGCATATATATATATAAATACATGTATTTACAGTTTACTTACAACTTATTACAAAGTTACATAACCGAAAAAAGAGAATGGCGCAGAAAGTATTGAGAAATGTGACGCACTGCATCTTCGATATGGACGGCCTGTTGCTAGGTAAGTGGGGTTGTGGGAGGTTTGGTGAAGGGTGGGAGGCGGGTGCACTAACTTATCGTCGTGTTTATGTTTATTATTTATTTGTTTAACGTAAAATAAGTGCACTTGGCAAAAAGTGGGATAAAATAGAATTAGGACATAGGCTTTAATATTAATTAAAATAGATAATATAATATTGTTTTAAATTAACTTTTTAATTGTATTTGTCCGTTAACCGTTTAAAACAGTCGGCAGTAAATTATTTATCATAAGGGCTAAAAACAAAAATAAAGTTTTTAAATTTAATATTATAAAATTTTAAATTAAAACTAAACAAATGAAAAATGTATCATTAATTTATTTTTGTGCCTTAAAAATGTTTGTTTTTCTTAGCTTCAATTAAAAACCGCCGACAAAAATTATTTAGCATTAAACATTAAATAATTTAAAAGAACTTCTTAAATTAGCAAAAAAAAATATTTTAATATTTTTAAATTAACGAAAAAAATGAACAGTACCCAAACATTTAAAAAAAAACCCGACGAAATAACATATTTAAACCAAGTATTTAATTTTAATACATATTTTAAGAGAAAAACTAACCAAGTCAGATCTCTGATCTGATTTTCTATCAGTACGGCAAGGATGCCCTTAACAACATCCCTCCGTAAAGAGAGAGAAGTTTCAAGAAGAAAAGTTGAAGAAAGTGGAGAATGGTTACTTCTCAATGATAATGTTTATTGTAATTTACAACCAGACACCGAGACCCTATACACGAAGGCTGCCCAAATGGTGCTTGATCCGTTTAAACTGGAATACACATTTGAAGTGAAGGAAAAGATTATGGGACTGCAGACTCGTCCTGTGGCAGAGTTCATGGTTCATTACTATGATCTTCCACTCACATGGGAAGAGTACGCCAAACAGCAATTGGATAATACACGAACTCTGATGGGAGATGCAAAATTAATGCCAGGTACTAATTTCCCTACAATATTCGCCTTATTTTTCCAGACACTGAGAGGATATATGAGGAAATCACAAGGCAAATAGCCGGCAGTTTTGGTCGTCCCTATCCGGAGGCGGTGCGGTTTAGGGTGATGGGGACAACAGAACAGCGGTCTGCCGAAATAGCCATAGATGAATGCCGTTTGCCCCTGACCGTTAACGAGTTTCTTAATCGGTATCACAAAATGTGCCGCGAGCGGATGGGAAGTGTTCCGCTTCTAGAAGGTTAGCTTCTTCAACGGTTGTTAGAGATTCCTTATCCCTTCGTATGGCTGTCGGAGAAAATGTCATACGAAGGGTTATACCCAATCCCTGCTAGTTGTTTGTGATTTCAAGCTACATCTTAAGTGCTAAAAAATGTCCAATAATATGAGTATCACATTTTTGTTGATTCTTACAGGTGCCGAACGCCTTTTGCGTCATCTGCACTCCAACAAAGTGCCTTTCTGTTTGGCTACCAGCTCGGGAGCTGAGATGGTCGAGCTGAAAACTAGAAATCATCGGGAACTCTTTGATCTGTTCAATCATCGGGTCTGCGGTTCCTCAGACAAGGAAGTCAAGAATGGAAAACCAGCTCCTGATATCTTTTTAATAGCCGCCTCTCGCTTTAGCGATAAACCCTCTCCCGCAAACTGTTTGGTATTTGAGGATTCGCCCAATGGTGTTACGGCTGGTGAACGTGCTGGCATGCAGGTCGTCATGGTGCCAGATCCAAGACTGTCCAAAGAACGTTGCGCCCACGCAACACAAGTATTGGGATCTTTAGAGGATTTCAAGCCCGAACAGTTTGGCCTGCCAGCATTTAAGAATTAATTGATGTTGAACATTTGTAATCATGTACCTATTGTCTAAATATCCTTACTAAATGTATAAATACATTAAATGTGCTTACGAGGAGTATACAATGTTCCACTAAAAATTAAAAAAAAATTACACAAACATTGTATTCATTATTGTTTTATTGCTTCCTAAGTAAATATGCCTAGGCCTCTTTATATAGTCTTTATTTGCCAACTATCTCTAATTGCTTCTGTATATCTGGAGCTGCATGATTCGACAGCGAAATGGATAGTTCCTTGCCATTTTCTGAAATCCACAATTATTTAAAAAAAAAATACATATCTTGATTGTTTCCAAATCTGAGCTTACCATAGCGTGCCCAGAGTTTTGGCTTAACTCCAGAGCATTCTCTTACCAGTATGGGTAGATTTGGATTGTTCTTTTTTAGACTTGGATAAAATCTTTCAATATATTCTCTGAAAAAAAGGTTTTGTAACTTTTCTATATAATTTCCGATTGCAAACTGCATAATAGTGTACCTGACCCCTTTTGAAGATCTACCGGACGGGTCCAAAATAATACGAATTTCCTTCAATTTTGCCGTAAAAGCGGCCAAACGTGTCAAAGTTACGCGCATTTTTCTAATATGATTATTTTGAATTTGACGAGCACGCACAATATCAAATATGATAACGGAAACAAGTTGCCAGCTAGTTTTTAATAACTGTTTACGTTTTGCGTTATCTGGCAGCATTATTTGATTTGACAGCTAACAAAACTTATCGATAAAATAAATCGTGTGCACCTCTGTTGACTATCAAACAGAGCTGAGATTTTCCGTTCAATTTGCTGAATAAGTTCAATCGATAATTTTTGAGTCGTGAACTAAATCAGTCATTTAGTTCAGTTTTCTAACTCGAAATAAAAGAAATCCGCTCTAAATTATTAAATTTTATAATTAATTTGGTTTGCTTTAATTTAATCTTCTGCTTTTAATAAAACAATTTTATTTATTTGATTTGAAGAAGTTTAAATGAGAATCTATCGATATCGATGTATCAATATAGCTTTAACACCTTTTTGTAATAGGTGGCGCTTTATTTTAAAAATTGAGCACCCGTTAAGCTTAAAAATATTGACTTGATTGTTCACTTTAAATTTTTGCTATGCCGTTTATTTTGGGTGGGTGCATGTGTGTATGTGTTGTGCGTTTGAACTTGTAAATTATTTGTTGCTTGGAATAATTCCAGATAATGAAGACAAATTATGAAAAAAAAAAATAATTCACCAATGCTTGTTATTAAATTTTGATTCTTTGATTTAAATTTGTGCACAATTTAATTGCAATAATTGTTGAGAAAATACGTACAATTTGTTTGTGTTTTATATCACAGCACCGAAAAAAAATTAATTTATCCTTATTCCTTGCGAGCTCAAAGGTCTGCACCGGACGGCAACTAAATTGCTTGTGAACGGTCCACACAACACAAGCGGCCAACTAGCCTCAGCAGCGGCGCAACAGTTGAGAGAGAGAGAAAGCGTCAAGTACAAGGAGACAGTTGGCAACAGCGAACAAACACACGCACACTCGCAATCGTTCAACAGCGAGACACACGCACACACTCTGAATCGTTTAACAGCGAACATACACACGCACACACTCTCAATCGTTCAACAGCGAACAAACACACGCACACTTTCAATCGCTCAACAGCGAACATACACACGCACACAATTTCGCTCAACAGCGAACATACACACGCACACACTCTTAATCGTTTACCAGCGAACAGCAGCGCGCTCTGAGCAGCCGTCCACTGCTTAGAGAGCTGTTGGTGTGGTAGGCGCCGTACACTGGTATGCGTGCGTGCTACATTTATTTATGTACGCTTGCTACTGCAAATTGAGGGCATTCAGAATACAGACGCCGGTGCGTACACATTCCAGGTAGTGACCGCCTCGGTGCGTACTGCGCCCTTCATTATCGACAACTCCACACAATATATATACATAATTAATTCTTGAATGGTATAGGTATATAAACATTCAATTTAAAGTTTAAACAACTCATATTTCAATTTGTGCATATTTTAAACTTGGTGAAAAATAACCGCAATAATCGAAACTAACGAAAATAATTCGTTGACGAACAATCGACCTACTAAGCAAAATATTCGATATAGTTAATAAAATACTGAATAAGTTCATTTGTTCATTTCGATGACCCGTTCATTTGAACTTATTCAGAACGAAACGATCCAACACTTCTATCAAATAAAATCGTAGTTTGTTTACGCGTGTTGTTATTTGAAATCATATTAATTTTAAGAAAGCGCAAAATATTTAATTTCATTTAGCAAAATGACATCCGTACATTGTCAGCTTTGGATGGGCAGTGTAAGTGAGATGTAGTCTTCTTTACAACGTCTTAAATCTAACCCTTAATATAACTTGCAGCTGGATACGTACATGACGGAGAATTTCATAATTGCCGCATTCCGAAAAATGGGTGAAGATCCAACAACAGTGCGTCTTATGCGTAATAAATATACTGGCGAGCCTGCCGGTTATTGTTTCGTCAATTTCATATCCGATGATCATGCCCTAGATGCTATGCACAAGCTAAATGGAAAACCAATTCCAGGAACAAATCCCATCGTCCGGTTCCGCCTTAATTCGGCGAGTAATTCATACAAATTACCGGGAAACGAGAGAGAGTTTAGTGTCTGGGTTGGTGATCTCAGCTCAGATGTGGATGATTATTCGCTTTACAAGGTCTTCTCCAGCAAATATACATCCATTAAAACAGCCAAGGTGATTTTGGATAGTCTGGGCTTCTCTAAAGGCTATGGATTTGTGCGTTTTGGTATTGAGGAGGAGCAAAAGTCTGCACTATACGACATGAATGGATACATTGGCCTGGGCACTAAGCCTATTAAAATCTGTAATGCTGTGCCCAAGCCCAAGGCGGAACTCCATGCTGCCCTAGGTAACACTAATGCCAATTATGGATATGGCGGCTCCAGTACAACTTCTGCGTCTTCAACAAGTACGGGCACAGATTATTCCCAGTACTATGATCCGACTAGCACCTATTGGCAGGGCTATAATGCCTGGCAGGGTTACTATGAGCAGGGCGCAGCTCCATCAATTACTGATGCTGCCGCCTACTACCAACAGGCCATGTCCCAATCCCACTCGAATCCGCAGACACTTGCTCAACAAGCGGAGGCTTGGAGCGCCCAGCGCAGTGCACAATATGAGCAACAACAGCAACAGAACGCAACTGTCAACACTGCTGCGGCAGCTGAGGATGACTATGGTCTGGAAGATCACAAGTTTGTGCTTGACGTTGAGAAGCTAAACCGTGAAACTATCGATTCAGATCGACATTTGTACGATGCTTTGGAGAGCTCCAAGTGGCTGCCCATTGAACAACTAGAGGTCTTTTAAGATTAGGTTTATTGATTTTGCTGTATAAATAAATATATAATACGTATCATAAAAAACTAGATTTTTTGTAAAAAAAAAAGGTTTTAATCATCAACATTTAGATTCCTATTGAAGCTCTAACAAATATTTGGCCAGAAAATTGGCTTTAGTTGGTTCGGTTAGTTTAAAGTACATTGCCAGGGCGAAATTAAACATCATCCTTTGAAAATAATTGGTCCTCCTTTGTGATAGTGGACTAATGACAGTCGACGTGGCATTGAGGATACCAACTTTTCCAGCATTGATAAAGCCAATTTGGCCCATTCCGAAACAATCGCTTCTTTAAGCTGGTTTAAATTATCAAATTGCTTCGATGATCCAAAAACTCTTGCAGAAAGAATCCCCCATAAATCCTCAATTGGATTAAGATCCGAACTAATAGCTGGCCAGTCTAGCAATGATATTTTGTGGGCTTTAAAAAACGCTTTCGTCGACTTTGCCACATGTATCCGCGTATTGTCCTGTTGAAAAATCCAGTTTTCACCATGAATCTCTTTAGCGAATGACACAAGCTTGCTTTCTAGCAGCTCTATATATTTTTCCGTATTCATTCGAGTGGGTATAAAACATATCTCAGATTTTCCCTTAGCACTGAAAGCTGCCCATACCATCAGAGATCGGCGTCCATGGTTGCGTTTGGAGCAAGTCTTCCGCGGATCGTGGGCATTGCTCCAATAATTGTGATGATGACCGTCAGGGCCGTCCAAGTTAAACTTTTTTACATCACTAAAAATTACAGAATTGAATTCCTCTTTCCAGAATTTGTATTTATTATAGAAATCGATGCGGGCATTTTTTTGCTTTTGGGTTAGATGCACTTTAGGCACTTTACTTTTTACATATTTTAAGTGCAAATCTTTTCGTAAAATTTGTGAAACCCTTTGCCGAGTGACTGACAGTCCCATTTTAGCTTTAATTTGTGCGCAATTCATTAAATCCTCGGTAGCAAGTTGCTTAATACGCGTCTTAGCAAGATCATCAATTGAAGGCACACGACCAGCTCGATTACAAATACTATAACTTTCGGGATTTTTCAAGAAATTTGTTATTGTATTACGATGGCGGTTTAATTTGACAGCAATCTGACCAACTTTGATGCCAGATTCATGCATTGTTGTGATATTAACCTGCTCTACCTTCGACAGTTCAGTTCCACGGGGCATTTCAAGGTTTTTAATATGTTTCTTGGAAAATGTCACTTGATTTAAACACGATAATTATGTTTACAAGTTTGTTAGCACTGCATGTTAACAATTTAGCAGAATCTACGTTTAACTTTCGTTTTTGTAAGATAGGTATTGCTCAATATCTGTTTTAATTAATTCCGCCGATTTAATTTAGAGGTAGTATGGACTGTGCTAGAGGGAATATCGATTGTTCGTGAAGGTTAGCTCGTATCGATTAGAGGATATAATTTAAAGGTAGTGCGGATTATGCTAGTTTCAAGGAATATCGATTGTTCGCTGAAAGAGGCCTCGTATCGATTAGAGATGCGAGCCATCGATTCAAGCATCGATGTTTGATATCGATTTTAGCCCACCTCTATCACGCTGCTTGTCGGATTTTTGCAGCATTTTTGTGGAAAGAAATCACAAAAATATTGTAATAAATGGCGCCATTTAAGCGCGTTCGCCAGCCGAAAATCACAACACAAGCGCTGCTAGACTTTGATTTGGGTGAAAGTTCATCGGACAGTGATTTTTTACCGGACATTGACAACTGCTCGGATGGCTCAAAAGATGAAAGTGATGGGGAGGGTGACAGCAGCGATGGGAGCAGCAGCAGCGATAGCGATTCAAATGCCGATTCCGCCGATGACAGCGATGATTCGACACAGCAGCTACGACAGTTGCTTGCCGAGAACAATGCAAATCAGGAGGAGGCGGCAATAGCTACAGTTCTTGCTCCACCACGTATAAATGGCTTCAATATTGAGGCACTGTCGTCGGCGCCACCGAAGCGCATGTGTTGTGTCTGCCTTGGCGAGCGTAGCGATGACGTTAACGAGATCGTTGAATGCGATTCCTGTGGAGTTTCCGTGCACGAGGGTTGCTACGGTGTCAGTGACAATGTCAGCATCTCCAGCACCAACTCAACGTGCTCCACCGAACCCTGGTTCTGTGAGGCATGTCGAGCGGGCGTCTCCGAACCTGACTGCGAACTCTGCCCAAATAAAGGTGGAATTTACAAGGAAACAGACGTCGGCAAATGGGTGCATTTAATTTGTGCTCTCTATGTGCCAGGCGTAGCTTTTGGCGAGGTGGAACAGCTCAGCTCGGTGACGCTCTTTGAGATGCAATATAGCAAATGGGGCGCTAAACTCTGTTCCCTCTGCGATAATCCCCTCTTTGCAAGAACTGGTGTTTGTATTGGTTGTGATGCGGGCATGTGTAAAACGTATTTTCATGTCACCTGCGCCCAGGTGGCTGGATATCTAATTGAAGCACATCATGAGGATGATGCAGCTGATCCATTTTATGCTCACTGCAAGGTGCACTCTGAGAAGGAGATGATCAAAAAGAGACGACGCAACTATCATACACTGCGGCTTAACATGCTGCATCAGGCGAAACAACGGGCTATTGTCCAGCAGCAATTAGTTGAGGCTAATCCCGATCCTGCCCAGGCACGTATACAGCGTAAACTGCTGAAGATACAGCAGAAATACGCACAGCACAAGCAGATGAAGCCCACGCCTTGGGTGCCCACTCAAAAGATGTCACGACTGTTGACCAGCTCGGCCTCTGCATGTCGTCGTCTGCTGGACAAGGCTGAGTTTATGGCCGTGGATGTGCAGCATTTGGAGCAGCGTGAAGCGCACATCCAGGCGTTGCAAGATATTCGCAAGAAGTGGCACATTGCACCTGCATTCAGTGTGGAATTCACTGCTTACTACATGGATCGAATTGTCCGAATGTCCGAGTTTAAGCAACAGCAACAACAACTCATCCAACACAATGCCCAACTCAGTCAGGAGCAGGATGAGCTGAGAGCCAAGTATGACAGTGCCCTAGAGGAACGCAAACAGGTGAAGGCTACAAGAGATGCTTTGGCAGCATCACTAAAGTCGCTTCACAGCAGCTTATTACAGCTTTGTCCGGGTCTCAATCTGTCCAGTGTGGAAGTCATAGCACGTCCACAGCCGGAGCAGCCACCCAAAGTGGCGACACCTCCTCAAAGACCCATTTCAGTGCCAACAGCAGCGGCATTAAAAATGGGTGTGGGATTTCCCCTATCCCATTTGTCCACACCAGGCTGTAAGCTGGACAACACACGACTGTTGAGCACACAACAATCCCAATTGAACTCCACTAAAGCCTCGTCCATTGCCCCGGCCGTAAACTGTGGAATCTGCAAGCGAAACAACGATCAACATTTGTTGGTCAAGTGTGATACGTGCAAACTACACTATCATTTAGGCTGCCTAAATCCACCTCTAACACGTCCTCCCAAGAAATCAAAGCAATATGGTTGGCAATGCTCCGAATGTTGTGACAAATCCGATGTATCCGATGCGGTTACGGAAATATCACCAGGACCACGAAAGTCACGCACCCGCTTCAACAAAGATGGACATTTGGTTTATGTGGATCGTTACTCATTGGACGAAGTGCCCAAGGAGACAATGCAGCAGATGAAACGTACTCTAAACAAATCTCTACCTATTCCTATCGATGCCATCGAGGATTTGACCAAGTCACCAAAGCGAGCCAAGATGCAGTCGCCACGCAAGACGCCAGTAAACGGTACGTGGCTTAAAAATTATAATAAATAGATTTTTTTTGATTATTCTTTATATAATTTTGTAAAAACTACAAAAGAAAATACAAAAAAAACACCAAAAATAAAGTTTAAGAAAACCAAAATAAGCAAGACAATAATATTCGGTTACAATTTATTTACAAATAGTAATTTACATTTTGTAGTTATTGTGCAAATTCTTTTGAATAGAAAACATTTTCAATTATTTTTAAAATTAGGAAATATATAGTTCTTTAATATTAAGTAAAAAGTGGTTATGATTTTTCTGACCTCGGTTAAATTTTCTTTTAAAATAGTAATTATTAGAAATTTTTAAAACTACATATTTCCAAATTTAGATAATTAATAATAGTAATTTTGAAAGATTTTCCAAATTACATATTTCCTAATTTAAATAATTAGAATTGGAATATAGCAAGTTTGCTTTTGTAAGAAATTTGCTTTCCAAAATTCTTATAGAAAATCTATTATTCTCTTGCAGTTCAAGCAATCACTCTTGGCCCAGATCTCTTGGCCATACCGACAGCTGTTCCAGCGCGTAGCAATTCGAATCTGTCGGGCTGTGAGGATTCTATAGATGACTCCATTGGCAAACAGTCGCGCAAAGGCAAGCGTAAGGATAAACATAAAAACAAGCACAACTTATCATCGGATACGGAAAAGTCCTTTAGCAAGGAGCACAAACGTAAGCGCAAAAAGCGTACTCATTGCGAGGACTCTACGCCGGATACTGCGAATTCCGGCAGCACCATTAAAATTATATTCAAAACATTGCGTTTGCCTGGCGAGGATGCGCCCGAATCACGTAGTTTCTATGTGCCCGCCAATGCTGTGCGTTCCGTGGACGAAGCATCTCGACCCACCTCTGTGGAGACTGTTGAGGATATCATTCAGCCTGAGCAGCCGACTGTGCCCGTTGTTGTGGCACGTACAATCATAACACCACAGCCTGTGACTCCGCCTGTGACGCCGCAAAAAGTCAAGGAGCCAAAGGCACCGATAGAAACTCCATCACCACAGCGTAAGATAAGTCCCCGCAAGTCAAGTCCTCGCAAGGCGCGTGTGGGACGACCGCGTGTTTCCAATTCTAAAGTAAATGTCGAAATCAGTTGCTGCGTCTGCACACAAAGTGGCAAGACCAATCAGGTTGTAACTTGTGATGAATGCCACAAGCATTATCATTTTGCGTGCCTCGATCCGCCGCTAAAGAAGTCGCCAAAGATACGCGGCTATTCCTGGCACTGTGCCGATTGTGATCCCACGGATGAGGAGGCACTGCCCAAAAAGTAAAAGTTTACATTTACTTTCTTAATTAATTGTATACTATACTTATATCTGATCAACAATTGTAATTATTTTTTAGTTAGGTTTTCTTTTTACACTTTTGACAAGCAAACTAAAATATTTCCAATTTTGAAATATCTTAAATGTTTAAGTCTTCATAAGATCGAAAAATGGAACAAATATTTAAATAGTCTTGCTGTATTATTTTTTCGACTGCCAAAAGTGTCGATATCTCTATTGATTATATCATATTAAACGCATTTTTCGTACAACTAATCCCATATGTCTGATTTATTTCAATTTTAAAGTGGAATAAACAATAATTCAAAATCACATTCTGAATATTTTTTTTCAGTGTCCAAAGTTATAAAAAGTATTGAAAACTTTTTATTGATATATTCTAAATTTATTTCACACTCAAAAGTAAAACTAACAAAGAGTTTGAAATTTTAAATTTGTAATTTAATTATTTATTTAAAAACATATTTCGTGTTTTCTAACAATTAATTAAATTGCACATAAGTGTTAAGTGCATTAAATCATCTTGGACATGTAGGGACCGTCCAGCTTGTAGCCTAGTTTGCGATAATAGTTACGTGTTCCCACACCGGAGATGACAGCCAATTTGTTGCTACCGTGCTCCTCGCGAGATATGCGTTCCGCCTCCTCCATAAGAAGCATTCCAAAGCCTTGGTGTTGGAATTTAGTTGGATCTCGGGAGCTGACAGGCACCACAGATCCGTAGACGTGCAGCTCTCGCACAATGGAGCAGTTGCCCTGCAACTCTGGCCGGAAAGTGTCCGGTGAGCATTTGCGCAAGCGAAGCAAACCGACAAGAATATCCTGCTCTGGATCCTCGTAGGATAGGAAAGTTTCCCAGCCACCGTTGGCCACGTAATCACGACGTATGAATTCGATTTCGTGGGGACGCACTTTGTTGTGAATCTCCTGAATTCCAACTTCACGAGTTCGCACATCCCGACACACAGTACCCAAATCCTTCATGCGTGCCAGCGCCAATTCACGCAGATTTCCGTGCTCAACGCCAGAGCTGCAAGAAGAAGAGACAAATATTAAATATAAAGAACTGTTTCATAGACTATTTACACTTACCTAACTAGAGGCATGGGGATGTCTCGCTGTACTCGATAGACACGCGTCCATGGTGGCACCAGTGCCAGTATTTTGGCCACTAAATCGACCAGCATTGATGGGGGATACGACTTGTAACGACCCGTTTTCCACAGTTCATAGAGTCCAGTGCCGCGTATGACGAGGGTGGGATAAATTTTCAAGCCATCCGAACGAAAAGCGGGATTCTCAAAGTACTCAATGAACTGCTCGATGTCACGCTCAAAGTCCACATTGGGTAGGTCAGGCATCATGTGTGTAACGATCTTGTAGCCGGCATCTTTTCCCATGTTAAAGGTTTCACAAACAGCTTTCACCGTGTGTCCTCGATTCGTATCCCTAGCGACATCCTCGTAAACAGACTGTACACCAATTTCCAATCGTGTGCAACCATAACTTAACATATCCGAGATGTGACGTTTCAAGCAGTAATCCGGACGCGTTTCAATTGTGATGCCAATGCACTTTGTGCGAGATTTCTCCGAATATCGTACAGCTTCGGCAACATTCGCACTACTATGACCAGAAAGTGCATCATGTAGATTGCGTATAAAGTAATCACGATATTCCTCCGACAACGCCATAAATGTGCCGCCCATTACAATGAACTCCACCTTGTCGACGGAGTGACCCAACTGTTTTAGCTGCTCCACGCGATGACGGGTCTGCAGAAAGGGATCATAACGTGCACGAATCGCCCGCATTGAAGTCGGCTCATAGCCGGTGTATGACTGTGTGGAATACTCAAAATCGCTGTCCGGTCCGCCAGGACAATACACGCAAATGTTACCGGTAAAGTTAATGTGTGGACAACGATGTGGCTTGCACATCACAGCTACAACGGCAATCTAAGGTATTAAATTAATCATAAATATTAATCAGATTCTCAGTAATATTTGTGCAACTTACGCCACTTGCGGTTCTTATAGGTTTGGCCCGCAGTTTGGGCAGTAATATTTTCTTAGCATCCTGCGGCACAGCTGCTATAATGTCCACAAGTCGCGGAGAGCTATCCAGACCATACTTGGATGATATCAGCGATTTCATTCGATTTAAATTCACATCCTTTTTGGCTTCGTGGGCCTTCAGTAGCTCCTGAATGATTTCACCGATAACAAGCACCTGCCGCTCCTCGCGGCTTAAGCCCACAGCTGTAACAATACGCAAATGATTAGCGGGAAATGAAATATAAACATTATGAACACTTGTAACGTACCCAGCTTCTTTTTCTGCTTCATATTTGTTTCTGACGAAATGCAATAAATACCGCACGTGTGGCGTTGTTATTGCCAGATTCATGAGTAACCAAAATAAGGTTGCCCTATTCGCTGTCGCTACTTGCATTGCATACGTAATAAACATTAATGCAGAAATTTTAGATGGGGTTATAGCAATAACTAAGTAAATTGACGGCAATTAATAAAAAATAAATCAACATGTGTCCAAAAGTTTAATTAATAAGGCAGCATCATAAAGAAATCCCATAATCCTTCGCAGTCTCTGTTATCACTTTTAAAAGGTAACCTTTTTAGTTTTGATTCATGACGATATTTTTGTATTCAGCTAATCGGCTATCGTATAGTACAATATCGATATTTCTCTTTGCCGCTTATCGACTGTCATACCGTTGCTGAACGAGAAGTGCATCGTTTTACTTTTATTTACTGTAATAATTTTCAGTGCAACGAAAGAAAATGACTAGCTGCGTGCAGCAGCAAAAGGATCAGGAGCAGTTACTGGAGCAGCTCAATGCTAGCGATGAAGAAATGGACGACTTGGATGAGGAAGACAAAGACAAACAACTGCTAACTGAGCCTACATTCAGTTTTTCGGTGTGTATACAAAAAAGAAAAATACTTCAGTGAGTAATAATAATACGAGTGAATTTATGCAACTGCAGAACAGTAATGCATGCTGGGTGTGCAACGGCTATTACGGACCCAATTTCGGAGAACCTCTCTGCGGAGCTTGTCATGCTTTTTTATACAACGCACAACGCGCCGAGGAACTGTTGACGGAATTATCCGATGACGAGGATTCGGGCAATGATGAGCCTCCATTTAAGGACAAGCAGGAAGATGATGAAACTGAAAACGATGCCGACATTATGGGCTTTGAGGATCTAGAAGATGCAGAACCAGTTGGACAACCGCCGGCAAACAATGAACCGGACCACGAACAGGAACAGCCGCCGGAACAACAGCAGCCACAGCAGCAGCCTGAGCAACAGATGGAACCTCAATTGTTGCCACCTCCAAGGCGTGGCACACCTGAGCGTGATTTTGAGCATGAACGTGCGGTAAATCCATTTTTGTTGCCCATTAAACGACCACGGCCCGCTGCACCACCTGCCTTGCCACACTACATGCAAGAGTTGGCCGATGGACGAGCACGCGCACATGAATATAATGCTGGAAACATAAACAATGCCGAGAGCATTACTAGCCTCATACCCGTTGAGGTGATGCTAAAGATATTCGCTTATTTGGATGACATGTCGCTGTGGATGGCCAGTGAAGTGTGCAAGCAATGGAATGAAATCATTGCCAAGAATACAGCACAAAGCATGTGGAAATCGTATATCAAACAGCGCTGGCCGCTGTTCGAGAGTTTATCGGACCACCCCGACTGGTACAAGCTATATGGCGCATTAATGTCGTCGTGCTTTTGTCGCACTTGTCTCGTCGAACTGGGCAGCCAATCCCCACCAGCTGGTGAGCAAGGTAATGCGATACGCAATAACTTTTTGCGCGGTGAAGCGAATCTATTAAATAGCTACGAATCGGAAGGCATATCAGCTATTCCATTGGATCGTCTGAACAATTATTGGCAGGCAACGATACTTGGGCCGCCTGGAAGTCCTTACGAGGGCGGCAAGTTCTTTCTATTTATATATTTCCCTGAACGTTATCCCATGGCACCGCCTACGGTGCGTTTCTTAACCAAAATTTTGCATCCAAATGTGTCGAGACACGGCGATGTTGGCATTGATATCTTTCAACAACAGAACTGGTCTTTGGCTTTGAACGTGGCCAAGGTATTGTTATCGGTACAGAGTCTGCTTACAGATCCCTACACTGAGGTGTGCATGGAACCAGAACTCGGTTATATATACGAGCACGAGCGATCTCGCTTTGAGCAGCTGGTGCGAGCCTGGACATGGAAGTACGCCATGCTCGAGCTGATGACGCCACGTTAAGAGAAATTCCATTTTTCAAATTATTAAGAAGCCTTCAAATCGCATGTGTGCTTATCGGACTGAAAGTTGGAAAACATATAAGACACCCCTCTATTAAGTTGTTTTGTATATGAATATAACTACATATTACCATAAATGTATTTAGTTTAATGGTGCCATTTGAACGTTCAGTTTATTTTGGCCTCTCTTTTCCCCACAATATAGTCAAAATTATGCTTAATATATTATGATTCTAAAAGTTTAAACGCATTTTGTCAATAATTTTACAACTAATCTATGATTACAATCGACATTTGAACTTTATTTCGTCCAGGACACCTTTGGTATATCAAAGTGCTCGGTTAGTGAGTCCAAGTGCTCATTGAATTTCTCCACGCGCTGCTTGTGGGTAGTCTGTGCCTTATCCATAATGCGCTTGTTCCTCATCTTCTCCTGCTGCTTCTTGCTGGCCAGCTCCGCTTTGGTTAGCTTCCTCTCGTAGCCACTGGTCGATGTTGTTGCTGCTGCAGACTCGTTGAGTTGTTGTTCCGCGTATATTTTTTGCAGCGCCTCCTTTTCCTTGTCCTTGCTCTTGTGTTTCTTCTTCTTTTTCTTAAGCTCTGAATCACTTTTAAGCTTTAGTTTGCCTTTGGCAGCACATGCGTATGCGTCAGACATTTTTTTGCTGTAAATATAAACAATTACTTTGTTTTTCTTCGCGATCGAGGGCTGACAAGTAATGTTTCATTAACCAGGGCTAAGCGATTTGACAAGTTTTGAAACGCCTATCGATAACTATTCACTATCGATATTTATTTAACATATTTTTTGACAGTAAAACAAACAGCTGCATAAAGAGCAGAACAGCTAAGCAAGCCGACAAAAAGTAAACAAAACGGAGCATGACTGTCTCAAACACGGTCGACCAATATACGATCATGTCCGGAGATCGTTCAAAGATAAAGGATTTGCTGTGTAATCGTCTGACAGAATGTGGCTGGCGGGACGAAGTGCGATTACTTTGCCGGAACATATTGCTAGAGAAAAGTGGCAATAACAGCATCACCGTGGAGCAACTGATATCTGAAGTGACACCCAAGGCGCGTACGCTGGTTCCCGATGCGGTTAAAAAGGAGCTGCTAATGAAGATTCGCACTATACTGACCGAAAGCGAGGCAGACAACTCGAATTAAGTTTAATTATATAGCTAACAATAAGTTGACATTTCTATAAAATCGGTTCAGCATATTTAATCATAGTCATAATTGCCAATAAACTCTAATTTACTGATAACCGCAAGAGGTGTATCCTTATATCAATAATGACAAAACAGTTAGTTATTTTTGGAAAACCAGCTACGAGACAGTTTTTTTTCTAACATTTAAATTTAACATTTAAATTTAATAGTTTTTAAATGGAAAACACCCATTGAAATGGGCAACTATTTTACATTAATAGTATTATATTAATTGTTTTGTGTTTCTATTTTATTGCATTACATCGTAGACTGTTTCTCTGTTTTGAGCTTTCTCTCTTTGGTCCACCCACGCGTCCGTGGTCTGTGCGAAAAGCTCACACGGTTACTGCAGATGTAGTTGTGCGTGGTTAGGCCGTCGTGTACTTGTTAGCATTCAGTTGAATCCCAACGAGCGACGGAACAACATCTCGTGTGTTGTGCACAAGCTCGAGGCGCGTTTGTAAATATTTAAAAAATTATTCATAAATAAAACTAAAACTCAACAATTAACCAAGGCATTTGTATTAAAAAATTAAACATAGTTTTAATCAGTGCTGGTTGTTAGTGTTCGAGTGCAAAAAGATGTCAAGATTTAATAAAATTAATAACACAAAATTTTAATTCAAAAATTAAAAAAAAATATTCAATTGGTACAAAAGCAAATAAAAAAAAAGAAAAGAAAAACACAAAAGTGCGAAGGTGAAAATTCAGCCCACTCTCTTTCCAACTGTCTCTCAAAACTAACGGTTTAGACATTAGGAGGAAAAAGCTCGCTCACCTCGCACATGCGTGTGTATGTGTGTGTGATTATATTTATGTGTGTGTGAGTGCGAGTGCGAGTGTGTTTGGCTTGAATGCTGTGCCAGTGAGTGAGTGTCAGTGTATGTGTGTTGGGTTTTTAGCATCCTGTAGCAAGTTCTTCATTCAAGGATAACAGTCGTAAAAGTACAACAATGTAATGAAAATATCAGAAAATATTATCATCATCATCGTCAAGCGAAAGTATTACATTTTTATGTGCATGTTCCGAGCATCGCATATACATTTGTAAGTGCGTGTATGTCCCTCAATGGATCTGTTTTTCAGTTTTTCTGTATTTCTCGTTTCCTTTTTTATTTATTTCTGTTAGCCTCTAAAGTTGCCAGCTCACAAACTTTGATGTCCTTCTTGCTCATCGTTGTTTTTATTTTTGTTTTATGCGACAGTTACCCTCGCATTTGCATGTGCTCAATTTATGACTTCCATTTTTTATTTTTAGTCAGTATTTCCGTTAGCCAACTGTAAGGTCTAGCAAACTATAAGCTTAACACTTCTCATGGCATGTAACAGGTAACAGGTACGAAAGTTCTCTCTTGTTCTCTGTCGCTCTCCGTCTTCTCTCTCTTTCTCTCTACACCTATGCTTGTGTGTCAAGAACATCAACAGCGATTTCAATGTCATAAAAATAATGTTAAGTTCGTATTAAAAAACAAAAAGCAGTTGTTGTTCAGATTTCTCTCTTAAAAGGGGGCTTCAAAAACACATAACAAAGTATTCTGTGTATTTTATTAGCTGACATTTTTTTTGAAGAGGATAAAGTTAACCCAAAGCAGTCAAAAAGCTATTATACAGACCTGTTCCGAGACCGCTTTCAAAGTCATTTTCAACAAATATATTACACATATTTTCTGCACAATTTAAAAAGTTAAATTAAATTAGAAGTCTTGGTATTCTAAAGTTAAACTCGACTCAGCTCTTTTTATTAATAACCCTATTTAAAAGGAAAATTTCCTGTTAGAATGCTAACGATTGTAGCTATAACTAACAACCTTGACTTAATGTCTGGTTTTGTATTTATACCCAAGAGGCCAAAGTAAACAGTTGTGCTGCATGCAAATAACAAAACCACTTACCTTATGAGTTGCCGCTGGCAACCTGAGAATCCCTTTCTTCCTTTTTTGTAGAAAAAGTGTTGAAATCCTTTTGATGATTTTTGTCAAAAGTTAGTGGCAAAGTGGACGCAAACTTTTTCATTACCAGCTCGCATAACAAGTCGACCTTAAAATTCAGTTAGTATGCAAAATCGATTTATTCATTTCGGTTTACCAGTCCCAGTCCCAGTAGCTGTCGCTGTCCCAGTCGGAGTGCCAGTCAGAGGATGTGTCAGCTGAATTTTGAATTATTCAAAGGATGCTGTTAAATATTTTATTCAACGCTCGCACACACAAGAGCATTTGGAATTCCAAAATTGTTTTAAAAGGTCTGCGGTTGTAATGGCAACTTAATGCGTTATTGAAATGCCATTACCGCATTTGTCTGACAGTGGCGTAGTGCACACACTACGTATGCGCAATCTGCTTTACGATTACGATAGACTGAATTTCCTGCAGATTTCTGTTATTGTTTAAGCACAAATATAAAGCTTAATGTGTGCACTGTATAACAAATATTTGCGCGTGCAACAGACCATGCCACACTTAACCAAACACACTCACACTCACACACACAAACACACACACACTTATAGCCCGAAAAATAACAATGAAAAGTAATCACAACCATTGTAAATAATTGCAGTGCGATTGAAGTGAAAGTTCAGTTCGGTTCGGTACGGTTCTCTTCGGTTTGGCTTAATTGAAAAGTGTAAAAGAATAAAAAAAAACGAAAAAAGGAAAAAAATAAGTAAGGAAAAGCAAAGCTAATGTACCTGTTTCAATAACAAGGGGCATGCTAATCAACATTTGCAACAGCTTCTTGGCCAGCTTAATTGAAAACAACAATAGCCTTACAAATCACATCCCATCTGTAAATCATTTGGCGCAGCAGTATCTAGTTGGTGGTTCTCTATGAAGGTGAGTAATTTTTTGTCGTTTTTTATTTGATTACCAGGATTGATTTCCGATTCTTTAAAACTCATAAAAAAATCAAAAAGCAAATAAAACCGCATAAATAAATTACAGGCATAATTAAGAAATGAAGTGAATTCAACCGCAACCAATAAATGTCCGTTTTATTATTATTATCATTATTATTTTCTTTGCCCTCGTTAAGTGCTTTTTATAGCAAACTCTCAAACTCTGTATATTTACTTGCTTATCCATTTGTTACCATGCCACATTTTCCACAAAAAGTTGAAGCAACATTTTGTGAATGAAAACAAATTTAGTTAGTTTGAAAAAAAAACCAACATAATGAGATCATAATTAGCTTCAAATTTTACCAAATTTCAGCTTGTTAGAAAAATCTAGCATATATTTGGCTTTCATGTTAAAGGGTATGTCGACTTCTACTACATTCCTTTACAGTATTTCTATATTCGTGCATAATTTGTATATTTTTGTTTCCACTCAATCGTTTTGAATATTCATTGTGCTGCTGCGTGCTATTTATTATGAATCAATCTTCTACATTGAACGTTCAATTAGAATGTATTGTATTTATAATTAGACTTTTCACTATACAGCCGAAATTTTTAAGGAATTTGTAGCATGTGTTTTTATTATTTCACATATAAAATCGCGTAGTCAATAAACTTGTTGTTATGTGGTAAGTGGAGGTTAGAACACAGCTCACGCAGCAAAAGCCCAAGCTAAATTGTGATTAGTGATTAGTCAGCAGTGGGCGTTGAATGGGGCGTGGCACATGATAGCCATTTTATGGCATTGGATTGGCTATAATTAGCACAACAATCAAATAACACACTATTAGAGTAAACTGGATATTGCCTAATGGCACTCACTGTTGCCTACTTTCGTGCGCGGCAGTTGACAATTGATATCGATGTTGGCAAATAGTAATTATTTATTAATAGCCAAAAGCTCTGAGTGCTATGTGTGTGGGAAATAAACGATTTTACATGGCTTAAAATTTAACAACAAAAAAAAACGACCCGTTCATTGTTAAACTCAAAGCAAAAAGCTGACAGCACCAAGCTCTGGTAATTTAGTTTACATATTACAAAAAAACAAACTCACACACACACACACACGTACAAAGAATGACACAAAAACACGCACACACACACAATCACACACACAGTAAAGTCATTTGGACACATAAGGAAAACAGGAAAAACTCAATTTATAAGACTGTTGCCACTACTTTTGTGTATGCCGAGCAGGACCTCAAACCAAAGGCAAGAAAGGCAGAGAGAGGAGAAAAAAGGAGAGCAAAGTGAAAAGTGTAAGATATGTCAGATATGAGCAACTGATAAAATATAACAAATACATCATTTATAAAGTGTGGAAGAAATTGAGGAATTTTTTTATAACAATTTAATAGTTGGAAATTGGACTTGATTTTCGATAAATGTTTTTGTATTTGATGAAATGAGACACTGAATTAATGCTGTAACAATTCGAAAATATTGTGCAATCTATTTCAGATATATCTTAAAAAAAAGCACAAAAAATATGCAAAAATAACTGTTCTTATCCATAAAGTTATTTTATATTATAGGTGTTAGTGTATTAAACAAATGTAAGACTTCTCCATATTCCAGTGTGAAATGTAACTTTTGCAATGAGCTAATCCCTGAATTATAAAGGGAGCTGCTTTCAGGCATTTAAAGCATTCTGTGAAAGTTATCGATATTATATTTTAGTTTGTTCTTATTAAATAATATCATAGATGTGAAATGTTTTCGATAACTTAGTGTTATCGGATCCTGGGACTACCCCAAATGCCAACTTGCTTGTTTTGAAGGTAAGTTTTGTAACGAGCTCATCTCTGAGTTAAAAAAAAAATGAGAACTGCTCTCAGGCATGAAATGAAGCATCTCGTGGGTGCGACTGCTAAAGAAAAGTGCTGCAAGGATTTCAATTTACGTGTGTGTGTGTGTGTGGGTTTTGTGCGTGTGTGTGTGTATTTGTATGTGTATCTGTATGAATTGCGGCAGAGTGTGGCGAGCATTTTATTCTTTTCTTTTCAGTTTCCTTTATTTTTGGCACTGCTGGGCACAGACAACGCGTGAAAAATAATGAATAAGTTATGTTTTTGTGTGTATTTGTAGCACATTTAAAGGTTTTATTTCACAGCGTATATACACTATTTTGTTTGTTGCTTATTTTAAGGCGATTTCATTGCACCTTTTCCATATTATATATGTTTGTAAGTGTGTAACTCTGTCTCTGTTTGTATGTGGCGGGTAAATCTGAATCTCAATTCGAGTTCAGTTTTCCTTTTTTTTATTTTTTCTGTCTTTCGGCTCAGTTTTTTTGTTCTGTTTTTTGGCTTATATTATTATTTTCAGCGCGTGCCTTGGCAAAGTTTCATTTCAGTTTATGTACCAACTCGTGCTCGAATTTGTAGCCTGACCAACAACCAACATTACCTTCACCTTTTGCACGCACACACCCATACAATTCAGACACACACACACACACGCTGACTGGCACTAGAGGTCACCAGAAAGCAGTTGCCTTCCTGCCAATTTATAAATGTTGTATGTGTGTGTCTGTATACACACACACACACATACTGAGAGGCTTAAACTTTGCGGCGTACTAAAATTGTAATATTCACTTTTTATGCTGAGGCTGCCATTTTCTTTCACATGCGACTAAAAAGTTGCTGCGGTCTTTTACATTTTCTTTTTGTATACAACTAGTACTTTTGCTATTTTTGGTAACTTTGCAGTTACTTTTCATGGTTGAGGCTCGACAAAGTGACCAAAAAGTGTTCTAACAACATTAATATATCCTGTTATACACAGGACACAGACATCTCTTTCAACCAAGTGTCAACTTAAAAGCCCAAAAACCAAATCCTTTGAGGTAAAATATCCGAAAAAATTTAATCATTACTTTTAATGTGACATTGAGAGTCTCAAATTGGATATACTATACTTTTTTTAAGTACAGGGTCTAAAAATGCTATCATTATTGCCAATACTGTAATAAAACTGATGCAAACACATTTAATAATATTTATATATTATATGAAGAACAAATTGTAAACAATTTCAATGTTTGCACCCATCTTATTAAAGTTGTATTTATATAAAAATTTGTGTTGAACAAAAACAGGTTTGGGAAGTTCATTTATAAGCCATAATTTAATGACTTAAGTGATAAGCAGCAAATCAAGACAAGTTTGATGACGACACTTTGTGAATAGCTACGAGTACTCGGTTCGGGTATAAAATGCTTGTGATACTTAGATTAGCAACCAAACCTATTCGAACTGTCAAGATGAGGACTACTGTTCCTGTGATTTGCCTTCTGGCTATTGTGCTTAGTGCTAGTGAGGTCTATGGAGCCCTTTCCATTGGAATATTTAAAAGTGATGGTGCGTAGTTTGGAATCATCAGGAATATCTTATTACTCTGTGTAATCATTTTTATGGCTTAAAGCTCATCCGGGCAAATGTGTGCTGGATGCCAAGACAATCTTAAATGAGGGACAAACAATAACTCGTGGCTCATGCGAGCGTGTTTCCTGTGGCTCTGAAGGACAAGTAGAATTTGCAACGTTAGTAAATCTATATATTTATTGTTGTCAATATTAATATCGATTTATATATAAATCTGATTTTAGCTGTGGTGTTAAGGCTGTTGGAGAGCCCTGCAAGCTCGGCGCAATTAAGTATCCCAAAGCTGATTATCCCAAATGTTGCATCAATGTAATGCATTGTCCCGATGGAGACAGTGAAGCCTAATTCAAATGAAACTAAAATGCAAATATAAAAATGATTCGAGTCTAAACAAATCGATTGGCTTATCTATTCAATTAACAATACACTTCATTTTCTGAGAATAGAAATTTATTTGTTTTTATTATTTTACATGTGTATTTTACGTCATGTAGTAAACCTCAAACTAGGCGTATACGTAACATATGCGTTTATATTTTACAACTCAAATTTGTGGTTGCCCTCAACAAGGTCAAATATTTAAATAATCTCTCAAAATGACTTTTGTATATGCTTGGAATATTTGAGTTTTTTATAAACCAAGACAAATACTGTAAATCAAGACAGTCCCAACTGTTTGAACGAACTATTCACATCTAATTAAACGTGTGGTTTCTATTTACCAGTTCATTAAAGCCAGCAACTGTTGGCTTTGGATAATGTATGTACACAAGTATGTCGTTAAAGCAGTACTTAATAAATTTACTGTGGTTGTTTATGCACAAATAGACATACACACAAAGACACAGAGAGAGAGAGATATAGCTACACATTCATATAAGTATCTCATAAATAGAACGACCCAGGTTCAATTATATTCAGTTAAATGCACTCAACACGGTCGCCAAATCAATTTGAATTTGCGGCTTAAGTAACAACTGTGTGTGTGTGAGTGTGTGTGTGTATAAGTTATGACTGTGTTAGAGGTGTGTAGAAGTTTCAATAGTTACAACTCAACTTGAATGAGTTGAAGCTCGACTGCTTGCAGTAATAATATTCGATTTTTAAGCACAAAGTTGTATAACTTTGAAGATTATTGTCAAATTAAGTTACTAATTGGAAAAACTTCTTTCATCTCTTGCTTTGTTATTGTTTATTTTGTAGGAAATGCTAAACTAAATTTTAAATATATATTATTTCTCAAAGTTGTGCTAGATTTTTAGTAATGTTATACTGACTGCTGACTTTTAATCTACAAATAACTATGCTAATTTATTACCGCAATTTAGTTAATCTCTAGCAAATACCTTTGATAACTTCTATAACTTAGAACCTTTCTAAATCACGTAAAAATATCTTAGCTCATAATACTATCGATATCTTTGTCCATCTCTATAAAATGCAATAAGCTTTCTCCAATTCTGTACAGTGGCGTCGCTGTGGGGGCTATGTAATTAATTGGGGTAAATCCCTCAGAGAAAAATACTGATTTTGGCATTGATTTGGATTGACCTCTGATCAAATTTGATAGAGCTTTACTGTAATAAATGCAAATGTCAGATAGTAGTAAACGCAATAAGGTCAAATTGCAGTGGAAATAAAATGGCCTTAAAATGCGTTTGCGAGGTCGAAACGTTTAACGCAGTCTAAGCTTTATTTAGCCAACCAACCACTACACTCACACACACACACATACTCACTCTCTCTCACACACACAGAGTAGGGCAATTAGTACTGTTAGTGTGGGTGTGGTTTCAGTTTCAGTTTCAGCATGGCTGCCCTTTATCTTTCCGTCTCTGCGTTGTTGCGGTTGTTGTTGTCACAGTTTTACGCTTATTGTTGTTGATGGCTATTTGGGTCCCTAACGGGGCAAAAGGAGGGGGGCGGGGTCGGGATCCTGGCCTACTGGACAGAAAAATCGGTAGTCATAACGCTATTTAGGCAAGCGTCCCCAAACAAAGCGCTCAATAAATTTAATGCCCAAAGTATGTTATGAAAATAGCCGAACAAACGAAAATCGGGTCAACGGGCAAAAGCCAAAGGCAAAAAAAAACTCGTAAAATATAATAAACAAACGTAAGTTGACCACACACCAAGTCCACCAAAAAAAATTAATATAGTAGAGTCGCCAGACTAGAGCTCATAAACAAAATAGCCCATAATACTTACGACTGGTAATAAGTATTTATATGCTGAAGTATATTTTCGTTTCGAGTTCATAAAATAGCCATAAGTAACATATTCTAGACTCTATAAATATGCAAGCGGACGCTAATAAAATTGTTAATAAAGAGTAAAGATTTATTTGATTAGGTATGTTATGCAATAGTAACTTATAAGTTAATCAGCAGTAAGGAGTTTAAAGGCATTCCTTTGTCACATTTCTAACTAACTAACTAATAATTGTATATTTCAATTCGTATGTTATTAAATTACTTAATTTAAAATCAGCAGAATTATAAAAGTACCACAATAATTGATAATTAATATAACATACAATCAATAATATATGCTTATGATTAGTGCTGATAAGCTTACTTTACTTTTTAGGTTAAATGCAGGAAATTATTCGATAACTTGTTTCCTCCAGGGTCCCCTTATTTTTAGTTCCTTAAATATCTAGATTGTCTACAAATACTGTTGTTTGCTCCCGTATTGCTCCACAAATATGCTTACGTGGACAGCAAATAGGATAATCGGCATTGGGGAATTTGGGTTCACCCAATTTGCAATAACGAAATGGCATCTCCAATCCACAGCTGGATAAAGAAATAAAGAAATTGAAATAAATAGTACATGATTCTGCTAGAATTTCAATTGTTTGCTTCCGTGTGTATCTCAGCAAAACTGTTCTCTCCACATAAGATACGAGCACATTGCATATCTGGATGTTTAGTAGTCTCACCAGGATTAAGTATAAGATTCGGTTTAATTGCGCATTTGCCTGGATGTGCGGAATCCTTGTAGATACATTTAAAGATAGTTATTTTTCAGAAATCGATTTTTTCGATTTTGTTGGAATTTTAGATAAGGGTACCCCCTTTACTTTTTCAGGAAAAAAAAATTTTCAAAATTTTAAATCTTGATTTTGTACTTTTAATCAACTCCTGGTGCCTAAATTAGTATAAGAGAATACTTTAAAGTTGATTCTGAGGAGTTTTATTTTTTGTAAAAAATCATGCCAAAAGTGACAAAAAATTTGACTTGTAAAGTTTCCAGTCCCCAGGGTCACCAGATTTCAAACTCTCGTAACTTTGGCAAATCTTACCCGATTTTTATGCGGAATGTCATTTTAGTCATGATTTGATCTATAAATTTGTTCTACATTTAAAGATAGTTATTTTTCAGAAATCGATTTTTTCGATTTTGTTGGAATTTTAGGTAAGGGTACCCCCTTTACTTTTTCACAAAAAAAAATTTTCAAAATTTTAAATCTTGATTTTGTACTTTTAATCAACTCCTGGTGCCAAAATTAGTATAAAAGAACACTTTAAAGTTGATTCTGAGGAGTTTCATTTTTTTTGTAAAAAATCATGCGAAAAGTGACAAAAAATTTGACTTGTAAAGTTTCCAGTCCCCAGGGTCACCAGATTTCAAACTCTCGTAACTTTGGCAAATCTTACCCGATTTTTATGCGGAATGTCATTTTAGTCATGATTTGATCTATAAATTTGTTCTACATTTAAAGATAGTTATTTTTCAGAAATCGATTTTTTCGATTTTGTTGGAATTTTAGGTAAGGGTACCCCCTTTACTTTTTCACAAAAAAAAAATTTTCAAAATTTTAAATCTTGATTTTGTACTTTTAATCAACTCCTGGTGCCAAAATTAGTATAAAAGAACACTTTAAAGTTGATTCTGAGGAGTTTCATTTTTTTTGTAAAAAATCATGCCAAAAGTGACAAAAAATTTGACTTGTAAAGTTTCCAGTCCCCAGGGCCACCAGATTTCAAACTCTCGTAACTTTGGCAAATCTTACCCGATTTTTATGCGGAATGTCATTTTAGTCATGATTTGATCTATAAATTTATTCTACATTTAAAGATAGTTACTTTTTAAAAATCAAATTTTTCGATTTTGTTGGAATTTTAGGTAAGGGTACCCCCTTAACATTTTCAGAAAAAAAATTTTCAAAATTTAAAATCTTGATTTTTTACTTTTAATCAACTCCTGGTGCCTAAATTAGTATAAGAGAACACTTTAAAGTTGGTTCTGAGGAGTTTTATTTTTTCGTAAAAAATCATGCCAAAAGTGACAAAATATTTGACTTGTAAAGTTTCCAGTCCCCAGGGCCACCAGATTTCAAACTCTCGTAACTTTGGCAAATCTTACCCGATTTTTATGCGGAATGTCATTTTAGTCATGATTTGATCTATAAATTTATTCTACATTTAAAGATAGTTACTTTTTAAAAATCAAATTTTTCGATTTTGTTGGAATTTTAGGTAAGGGTACCCCCTTAACATTTTCAGAAAAAAAAAATTTTCAAAATTTAAAATCTTGATTTTTTACTTTTAATCAACTCCTGGTGCCTAAATTAGTATAAGAGAACACTTTAAAGTTGGTTCTGAGGAGTTTTATTTTTTCGTAAAAAATCATGCCAAAAGTGACAAAATATTTGACTTGTAAAGTTTCCAGTCCCCAGGGCCACCAGATTTCAAACTCTCGTAACTTTGGCAAATCTTACCCGATTTTTATGCGGAATGTCATTTTAGTCATGATTTGATCTATAAATTTATTCTACATTTAAAGATAGTTACTTTTTAAAAATCAAATTTTTCGATTTTGTTGGAATTTTAGGTAAGGGTACCCCCTTAACATTTTCAGAAAAAAAAATTTTCAAAATTTAAAATCTTGATTTTTTACTTTTAATCAACTCCTGGTGCCTAAATTAGTATAAGAGAACACTTTAAAGTTGGTTCTGAGGAGTTTTATTTTTTCGTAAAAAATCATGCCAAAAGTGACCAAAAATTTGACTTGTAAAGTTGCCAGTCCCCAGGGTCCCCAAATTTTAAACTCGCGTAACTTTGGCAAATCTTACACGATTTTTATGCGGAATGTCATTTTAGTCATGATTTGATCTATAAATTTATTCTACATTTAAAGATAGTTACTTTTTCAGAAATCGATTTTTTCGATTTTGTTGGAATTTTAGGTAAGGGTACCCCCTTTACTTTTTCAGAAAAAAAAATTTTCAAAATTTTAAATCTTGATTTTGTACTTTTAATCAACTCCTGGTGCCAAAATTAGTATAAGAGAACACTTTAAAGTTGATTCTAATGAGTTTTATTTTTTTGTAAAAAATCATGCCAAAAGTGACCAAAAATTTGACTTGTAAAGTTGCCAGTCCCCAGGGTCAACAGATTTCAAACCCGCGTAACTTTGTCAAATCTTACCCGATTTTTATGCGGAATGTCATTTTAGTCATGATTTGATACATCAAATATGTTGGCTGATAGGGAGTAATCTGAGTTTACACTTTAAAAAGCACATACTTACTATATATGCGAGATTTAAAATTCATTCATTTGTTATTTTGGCAAACAAAATTTTTTCATTTAGAGATTATCTATGCTGAATTTGGTTGTTCTATACCCTTTACTCTTTAGTTAAGTTGTTGATATTGTTGTTATTGAATAGTTGGCTTAGGCATGCTTCTTTCGACCCACTGTGCAGCCAGGTGGTGCAGTCTAAAAAGCACAGCTGTCAATTCTAAAACCACAATGAGTATATAAACAAATGCCATACCCTATAGTTTACTCACGTGTTTATTAGGTCTTGACTGTTCTTATCGCATATGATACGAGTTACTTAATATTCGAAATGCAATCTCAGTTTATAGGTCAAATTTATTAGCTGATAGAGATTAATCTGAAATGATGTTACGTATCGCAAAATTTCCGTATTTCTTTGTAATTTTGAATAACCATTTATTATTTACATTTCAACACTTCACATTTTAGCAGAATTCTGGCGACTAAATAAATAACGCTTACAACATTATAAGATATTCGGCATCGGGCTTTATCGGTGAACTCAATTAACAAAGCATCAATAAAATTTCGTTCTTCAAAAGATTAATCTTTATACATTAAAAAACAAGACAATTTTAATTAATTTAATTTAATTTAGATCATAAGATCTGAGTTTTTATTAGTCTGTACTAAGAATTTCCAAAGAATATGTGTCAAATTTGATAGCTGATAAAGAGTAGTCGGAATTTAAATTATTAATGAACAAAATGAACTGATTAAATTTGTCTATTCTGTGTGATTTTGAATACTTATAAAAGGTACAATAATTTCCATTTCAGTTTTGCATAGAAAAATCCTTTCTGTTCTCAGTTGTTCTATTTATGTACCCTGTACTCATTAACTGAGCAGAGAGTGTGACCAGTTTGTGTGCCTTCATTTAGTCACTTATTGCAAACTATATCACGTTCACAGCATTTTGGATAGTCGGCATTGGGGAATTTCGGAGGACCCATTCTACAACTAGGTGGTGCAGCCTGAACACCACAGCTGTTAAACAGAACCACAATTAGAATATGGTTAATTATACCCTATAATTAACATACGTGTGTATCTGAGCATGACTGTTCTGTTCACACATGATGCGAGCACATTCCATGTCTGGATATCTGGCTTTTTCTCCTGGATTCAAAATCAGATTCGGTTTGACCACACATTTACCTGGATGTGCCGGATCTCGGAAGATACCGCGTGCTATCGCTGCCTCAGAATGTGGCAAGAGCAATGCCGCAAGCAGCAGCACAATGCCGTTCAAGAATAGATTCATCTTTATGCGTTGAGCTCACAAAATAGACTATTTGAGATTTTTAGATCATTCGATTTTCGAACATAAGGTATTCTGAGAGTATAGGTCAAATGTGTTAGCTGATAGAGATTAATCTAACTTTCAGTTACCAAGAGCTGAAAAAGATCTAAACAATTTGGAACTTCCACATGATTAAAAATGTTCATTTATTCTCATTTCCACTTTTCATTTACCAAAAATATCTGATTTTGATTGTGATTTTTAAGTACGCTAAATTGATTAACTGAGCAGAGATGTTAGAGAGTAATCTGATATAAAGGTATCAAGATGAACTAGACACATTTGTAAATTCTATGTGATTTTCAATATACATATATATTTTTTTAAATATATTTTCCAATTATTTTCACTTTACATTTGGTCATTCAATTTATATACTCATTTATCAATGGGGTGACTTGTTTTATGGATTTTATTGCAATCACTAGCTACAAACTGAATCCTGTTCACAGCATTTTGGATAATCGGCATTGGGGTACTTCGGAGTCAGTTTACAATTAGGTGGTACACCGTAGACACCACAGCTGTTAAATGAAACCACAATGAAAATATGCTCCACATCAACTTCTATATCCTATAGTTTACTCACGTGCTTATCGTGGCTTCACTGTTTTGTCCGCATCTGATACCAGCACATTCCATGTCTGGATAGCTGGCTTCTTGTCCTGGATTCAATATGAGATTCGGTTTGACAACACATTTACCCGGATGCGCCTGGATCCTTGAAGACGCCATGCAACAGTCCCGCATCAGATTGTGGCAAGAGCGATGCCGCAAGCAGCAGTACAATTCCGTTCAAGTATAGATTCATCTTATCGCTTGGCTTTCAATATTCAGACTGATTCCAACTATTTCAAACAGATGTCTAAATATGCTCTCAGGCAGGTTAGATCAAAGGTTAAAACTGGTTTGCGATAAAGCCTGTTTAATGTTTAGCACGAGGAAGATTTTAAAAATGTGTTAATAGCTAGTAAAATGTGTGTCATAACTGATTAATTTTAATAAAAAGCATAAACGTTTTCTTGGAAATACTTTTCAAGTTCGAGATAAGCAAATATTAAATTATTCAAAATATTGTTTAATTTAATTAGAATTTAAACATGCTGTGAATAACCTGTAATCAGCAGTGTGTTT
Organism: Drosophila putrida; assembly: GCA_037043535.1. NCBI lineage: Eukaryota > Metazoa > Arthropoda > Insecta > Diptera > Drosophilidae > Drosophila > Drosophila putrida. The sequence continues at coordinate 1,522,825 of JBAMBI010000465.1, forward strand.
TAATCAGTGGATTTTAATATTAATGTTACAGTACTGACAAACATCTTCTAAGATTCCGATTCTTATATATTTTTTCCATTAAATGTAACTAATTTAATTAGTTCAGGCTATAGAAGTAGTAATAAGCAAATTAGTCACATACTCGCAAATGTTTTAAGTCAAACGCAATTTGAATATTGTAAAATAGTGATTGCAAATATTTTCTATTTGGTTTTAAATGAAATAATAAATAAGCAAATTAAGCATTTTTTATTATTTAATTGAGTTTTTCTTAAAAACTTACAATTATTTAATACATTTAATAATTTTAATTGCTAAACTTTGGTATTTCAAAATACCATCAATTTGAATGTTAAGGTCAATCACATATAATACGACGATTGCAGCACTTTGGGTATTCGGCATCCCAGTCGAAACTGGAGTAACGACAATCGTCTGGCGGTGGATCATGACTGCAACTAATGAAGATAATACACCGATTAACAGAGTTAAAGACTTTAGTTGAACGATTTTTAGAAACTTACGTTTGAAGTAGGCCCCAACCATCACCTATGCAAAGTATCGAGGTGCATGGTAAATCGTCTAGCTTAACAGATTCCTTGTACTTGAGCAATACTAACGAGGAGCCCATATCAATTACGCAGCGTTGAGGATAGGCTACGAAATTAGATAAATAACTATTTTTAGATCAAGTACATAATCGTCATACTCACAGTTATCTCCATAGCTATTAAGCGAATTTATTTGTTGAGCTCGGCAAATTGCCAAGAAAATTGACCAAATGAAGAGCACTTTTAAAGCAAACATTTTGTGTGAATTGGGAATAGTTTTCAATTATTTATAAGCGTTGTATCGACTTCTCTAAGTCGCCTGCTTTTCTTCAATAGGAATTGCATAGTTATCGGTACAGACGACAGTCCTTTCACAGCAGTGTGGATAGGGTAACTTCACATTGACATAGTCCCCAAAACGACAATTCAATGGCAAACCACTGACAACTCCACAGCTAAAGTAGCACCACTTAGCTAAAGTAACTTAATTGATGACTAACTAACTATTTTAATTACCTTTGAAATACCGCGCTACCATTAAAACCGCACACAATTTGACGACATTCGTGGTTGGGATCTTTAATGCTCACCCCTTCATTAAGTATTAGCTGGGGTGTAATAGCACATTTTCCCGGAAATCCTTAACAAGCATTTGATAGAAAATTATCTCATTTAGTACTTATATCCTTATTCCTTTCTAATTACTTACTCTCATGACGATATAGACCCATCCATTCGGCTGCCTGAAATCCGAGCGTAAAATATGCCAAAATAATCAATAAAATTTGTAAATTCATTTTATAAACTTAAAATTTCTTTAGTACAATTTTTAAATACTGTAACTTTTAATTTGACAATTTATAAAAAACATACTTAGACTTGTAAATTGAAATTAAATCAGACAATTTGACATTCAAGAGATTGTTAAATTCGGTAATAATAATTTCATTTAATACTTTGATTTGAAAGGTTTTTTTACTAATGAAACGAAAGACTCGAAATTAAAACTAATTTATTTTCCATATCATTACCAGTTAATATCTTATTTTATTTTTGCTTAGCACTCATTGTTTATTTTGAATTACAACCTGTAATTTGAAGCAAATGCACAAAATACTTTAACTTTATACTATGTCATTGCATTCCCAGTCACGTTCACAGCACTCGGGAAAGGCGGCATTGATGTTAATATAATCAGCAAGCGTGCAGCCATCGGAAATTGAAGGAGCTTTGCAACTATAGGATAGCATAAATAAACTTTCTTATAATAAAGATTTTCTTTAATAAAAAGTTGTAGTTAAGATCTTACGTGAAGATCAATGCCCAACTATTACGTCCACAATAGATGTTTTCGCATTTGGCAGGATGTCGCACAAGTTGATCCGTGTCGATAATCAAAGGACCCTTGTCTGTTTCCAAATAACATTTATCTGGATGACCTGCAAATATAATGTTAGTTGAACTCTTTGCCTAATCAAACAAAACAAACTTGAACGAACTCTTGTTCCTCAATATGGCATGATTGACATCGGCGTCAACTTGAGTGGCCAGCAAGGAAATGGCAACAAGGAGCAGGAGGCAAACATTTAAATGCAGCATTATCGTTGTGTGTGCTTCAGGAAATTTTACTAAGAGATTCAATTTAATTCAACTTATACGTGTAGTTGAAAGGCCTGCTGCGATATATATACATATAGTATACTATATAGACTGCTGTCGATTTCATATGCACATTTTAATTAAAGCAGCGCCGGACACAGCTACCAATACAAATGCAGATACAGATAGAGTCACAGCTACAGATACAGATACAACTAGCAGATACATTTGTCTGATGTATAAATTCATCGAATATGTTAATCCCGTTATGTGCAACTGTGTGTGCGTGTGTGTGTGTGTGTGTCTCTGTGCATATGCCCATCTGTCGATGTCGTTGTCGTTGCATAATTCGATTAAACAACGTTGTCGCCCCTCTTGAACGCCACGCCCCCTTTAGGGCAATGTAAATATTTGTGTGTTTGTCTGTCGGATTTTGATTGCTGCTGTGTTTGGCACTCAGAACAAGCAGCAACATGTCCCCCTCACCTTCATCTTTCCCCCCTTGAGCTGTCTGCAATTATTTAGCTACCCAACAAGTCAAATGTAGACAAATTAGTGGCCATATAATTGATGCATTTCCCTTGCTTCCTATCTCTTTCCCCCGCCACTCTCTCTCTCTCTCTCTCTCTATCTGAGTATCTGTCTGTGTATTTTCTTTGTTTGTATTCTTGTTATTGAGTGTTTAGTTGTGCTATGCCGTAGTAACTGTAAATCTATAGCCAATATTTTTGCTTTAGCTGCCAATGTTGATAGGTTCATCGTCTCTTTCTCCCTTTCTGTCTCTCCCTCTCTCTCTCTTTTTCTGCCTCCCCCTCTGGTCAGCTGCTCTCAGCTGACTTGATTACATTTGGCCATGCGGCCAATTAGGGAACGGCCTTCATTGTTTGCTAGCTGAAATTAATTGAATTGAGTGGCCTCAGCTGAGATTGAAATATATGCAATTCCCGCCAACGAGACTAAGAAAATGGAAAAGAAGCAGAAGGAACACATGTACGTTTTCCTCTCGGCACTAGCCAAAATTTCCTGCTGCCAGTAAACAAATGAAAAATAGTTTAACCATTGCCAAACCAAAGTAATGTAAAATAGAAATAAATGTAGACTAAGAAATATTTTTTGTTCTCTCTTCTATTCTATTCTATCAGCTTAAACAATTTGCTTAGACTTCTATTTTGCTTGAGAAAATTTAGCTAAAGAAAGATTATTATTTATCACAAACATAACAACAGATTTCTCTTTAATAAATCCTCAAACAAAAGGAATATAGTTTAACCACTGCAAAAGCCAATGCAATGCAATGAAGATAAAAATAATATGATAATATTATAATAAGATGAGACAAAGAGATGCTTTCCAAAGGGGAACTGTAAGTTGATTAACAATCTCTGATTTAGTTAGACGGTAATGAGAATTTACACAACCAGCTAAATGTCTAATTTATAAGAGTTTGTCTCTAAATCAAGAAAAATAATTGTAAGCAGATTAATTTATTTTTATCATGTCAAAAGTTCTCTCTCCAAGGCGTTCAATTCTAGAATCTATCCATTTAATAGAACCAAAAGATTCTCATTAATTTAATAGTTTCCACTAAGACATAAACTGGTTCTTAACTAGTTTTGGCCAAATTCAATTCATGAATATATTTATTTAAATGCAAGGCTTTCATACATATGAATTCATTTATGCTAAATTTAATTAAGACTAATATGAAATATATATTCCGAAATTAATTGCAAACAATAATCATAAATAATTTTTTCGATACTAACGGTACCTCTAAAAGCAATGAATGTTAATAATTTATTAAGATATTTAATATCAGATAGATTGAATTTGACTTTAATATATTCGAAATAAATTTCAGTTTCAATCAATTGTTGAATATGATAATCGATTAAATGAAATGCAAATTTATTGGCATTAAAATTAGTAATACGTACACAAAGTTGGCCAGAAGTGGATAACAGCAAACTAGCCATAAGTTAGAGGCGCCCAACAGAGAAGCATAAATTTTAGCTGGATCGATACAAGTACGGATACAGATACGGCTACAAACTCGGATACATAGATATATAAAGGGAATAATATTGTAGTAGATTTGCATATATAAGCAATCAACACGTAAACATAGCATAAATAACAAATTGGCAACCAAATAGTATGGTATGTGTGAGGGGAATGAAGGTAAAGGGGGCTGGCAACGGTCAATGGCAGCTCTTGCTTTTTTCCAAATGAAAATGAAAATGTTCGGGGCGTTTCACTTGCCCCAAAGGAACCCAAAAAGATACGTGTACATATACACATACATATACATATGTGAGAACTCACCTGGGCAGGCGTTTTGACCTGCTCGGGGCCTCTGTCTGGGCCCGGTGCGTTGTCTGCTTTCCTTTTTTATGGTCGCACATAAAACACACATAATTATAATTTCAATGATATTAGAGTTCATATCAAAAAGAATGAGATACAAGCGAAATGCTTTATTTTTTATTGCCATTTGTGTTGTGTTCACTGACCTCAGCCTGGGGGTCGAACGCCTTTGGACCCATTACTTCTTTCTCTTCCTTATTTTTTCAATATCTTTTTTTTATATATTTAACATTATATATTCTGCGCCTTTAATTTTTGTATGACGCCTAAGCTGAAGCCTTAGGCAACTAAAGGCCAAGTTTATGCGTGTGTGTGATTATATTTATGTATATGTTTAGTAGGCGTGACACGAGGCAAACTTATGCTTTTTTTAACAACAATTTTTTTGATTGAAAATTTATGAAAAATACTTTGAAAATATTTGAGTACATGAGCCAAAAACCATTTGTTATATTTAAAAAATATATTAAAATATCTAATATCATTTATGTTGTTATTTGGTTATTAATTATTACATTTTATTTGGAAAAATACACCCACAACAGATTTACAATTTGTGTCACATTGCGTATACGCAACATTGCAAAAGTACTTCCATTTGCATGCCATTATTTGTTTCTCTGTCTTATAATACATTATTGTGTTGTTTGTATATAGTATAAATTATTCAACAACATTTCGCTTCTCTAAATATTTGATAGACCGAAAAATAAGCGAAGCCAAACAACAACAACAACAACAACGACAACACAATAAAGTGCAGTAAACAAAATTCTCACTGTGATTTTTATGCTGAGGCGAGGCAGGAAAATGCAGGCAAATAAAAAAAAAGAAAGGGAAAATCCAATAAGAGAGCTACCCAACAACAATCTGTGTAGCTCTCTATCTCTATCTCTTTCGCTATCGCTATCTCACTCTTTTGGCATTGTTTGCGCGCTTCTTCCGCTGTTTTCTAGTGCACTCAAAAGTAACAGTAATAGCAACAACAACAATTACAACAACAACAACAACGTTGAGCTACTTTGACCTTCAAATGCACAAATTGACTCAACTATTGTTGTTGCTGTGGTTGCCCTTGTTATTGTAATTGTTGTTGTTGTTGCTGTTGCTGTTGTTGTTGTTGGTCTGGCTTATGACAGCGCCTCGCTGAGTTATTAAAATTTGTTTTTGGCAATGCATTTTGTCGAAAATTGTGTGTAATCAACTCGTATTCTTTCGTTCTTACCATTTCTTTTCTTTTCCGTTTCTTTTGTTGCTCTTTTTGTGCACAATAAACATTTCTGTTTTGTGTCCGCGATTCAACAGCAAAATAATGATTTAGAAACAATTACAATTGCAAGTACAAACAAGTAAATTATTCCCATGGCAAGAAGAGTTCATTGCTTGCAAGTGTTTCAATTGTTGCAGAGAAACAATGCCGAAGCTTAATTAAAAAATAATAATTTTAATAAGCGTAGGATATATATAGAAATAATTATAAATTTAAGACTGAAGAGCTATATTACTGACGCCAATTTGTAGCTGTAGTAGTGTATTTTATTAAGTTTGCTATTCCATAAAAAAGATTTGCATAAAAAATAAAGGCAACTGTGTCTTACTAAAAACTGAAACATTTCGGTTTATTTCCTGATTCTTGGTATTATTTAGCTATACAAAATTAATTGTTTAAATGTATTATATGTTAAAATTTCTTAAGTTGGACCCTGTTTTGGCAATGCATTGTAATTCGTATATAACTGTTTTCTTAAATTCTACCTTAAATGTTTATAAGTAATTCTAAATATTTGTTTAATTAACATCTTTTCAGGTAAGACTGCAGCTAATAGTACCATAAATATACCATAAATTCTCTTCACTTAATTTATACCTAAGTAAGTAATTAATGAATATCTAAATACATTTTTAAAATACGTTTGTGTATGGGTTTTTTTTAGAAAGAATTAAAGTCACCATCTTATTTCAGGCAATTTATTATGTGTATCTAATAGGCTTAACTTTACTCGTGCCTACCGTATTGTAAATTACATTTTATATTTGGTTAATTTTAAATGCTGTAAGCATAAGCTTATTGTTGTTAGGTAATAAACCTAAAAGAAATCTGTATTAACCATTTTTCCAAGCGCGTTATCCTTGGCATTTAAAGGTGTGCACTGCAGATGAGCTGCTGGCTCTTCTTCATCTTTTTGTTGCTGGTTGTTGTTGTTGTTTTTCCTGTTTTTGTTGGTTGCCACAAGACCGCGCTTGTTGAATTATTTAGAAGACAAGTGCGCAACCCACAAGACTCCCCAACCGCCTTGTCATCCCAGCCCAGCCCAGGCACACAACAAACAACAAACAACGTGCAAGGATAAAGGCAGGTTGAGATAAAAGTGTAGCATACTTTAAGGCGTCGACGGCAGAGCGACCACGGCAGCTTGATTATGTCTCAAGTCACTCCACGTAGCCCAGCCACAAAAAAGAAATTAATTAATTTTTAAGCGTAATTAAATGCAAAGCAGCACTTGGGCTCAAGCCCAGCCCAGCCAGTCAGACGAGGCCCAAGCAAGGACCTCTTTTGCAGTTCGCTTTGTTTGTTTGCGTCCGTGAAAAGCAAGGCTATGACCCAAGGACGTGGATGCGCCAAGGCGTACAAGAAACCCCAACCGAAAATTCAGAGGAACAAAAAATAAGTATAAAAAACTCACACTGGCCACCGAATAACTTTTGGTCCAAGTTTTGTGAATCCTTTCAAATGAATCTCTTTCGCATTTTTTTTTCTTTTTTGTTGCTGGCAATTACAAGTCTGGAGTTGTGTTCTTAAATAAAAGATTGAAAAAAGTAAAGAATATATATAAAATTGTTATCCACTCGAGCGCTGTTAATGGGCTTCAATTTCGTCTTGAACTTTTGTTTTGTTTGCTTTTCGGTTTGGGTTCCAGCTTGAGTTGGGACTGCAAATGATTGGCAAAGGTTGAAATGCCCAAAAGGCGACAGCCGAAGTCAAAATCGAGTTGACAGTTGCCCTAAACCAGTCTGTGTATCTGTGTGTGTGTGAGTGTGTGTGTTTGTGTGAGTGTTTGTGTTTGTTTGTTTGTGTGTGTACATCTGGTATTGACTTTTGAGTTCGGCATTGGCAATCAACACCCCAAAAGCAAAACGAACCCAATTTCAATTCTTATACCAATACCAATCGCATTCCCATTTCCATTCTCATTCCAGTTCTCAAACTCATTTTCATGCTCATTCTCATTGCCAATTCCCACTCCCAGAGAATCAGTCAAGGCAACAACAACAAATAATGCTTCCTAAAATTCACATTCAATTTTTATGGCTCGTTTCGTTTGGCTGTCCGTTTGCTTTTCTGGTCAATTTCACTTTTATGCTTGCAGTCATCAGCTAAATGCTTTTACTTCTCTCTACATATAGAATACACCAACTATACATACATATATACATATACATATATATACTCCATACACATACTTTATATTTGTATGTGAGTGTGTGTGTGTGTATGTGTATGTTTGTATATCTGGACAACATTTACGTGTTGGTTATTTTTAGGCGCGTGTACACAAAACAATTACGTCGACAGCGACGTTGGCGGCACAACAACAACAACAACAACGACAACAACTACAACAACCACGACGACGACGGCGACGTCAACGACGCGTCTCTTTAATTGCGCGCCAGCTCATGAATATTCAGTGGAATATTCAGTTCCATTTGGACGTGAAAACCTAATGATTGGCTAAGAACACACAATAATAAGCCGTAGCAGATGAAAATTCAAACAAATTGAAACAGATGCCAGATACACAATTGTATCTTAAAGATAGTTTGTATACGACACTATGGTCTGGGTTTAATGAACGTTACTTTTATCTTATCAATTATCAAAATAAAGAATTATTAAATTAATGTTAAAGTTTAAGTTATCCACAAGGATAAGGACTTATCAGTCAAACTGTTATGTATTATCTATTAATTTATAATTCCTTAACACAAATTTATTATTTAAAGAAAATTTTAAATTGACTGTATTTTCCTTTTTGGTTATTAATCTAATGTATACTTTTATAATCTTTAATTTATAACATTTATTATTTTTGGACTTACTTTGTGAATCAACAGCATGTTTCAAAGTTAATTAAAATATATTTTTTACCACGCTTTTAATTAACTGATCATTAAAGGATCAAACACAACACATAATCGATTACTTACCAACATTTATCAATTGTCTTCATCGATTAACCATATTGGTTTTAGCCAATTTGTGTGTGTACATAGATGTTTATTAATGGATATATGCAATGGCAAACACGCCGCACAATTCAATTAAATTTACGCCAATGTCATTCACTATATAAGTGTATATATTCACTATGTGTGTGTGTGTGTGTTTGTTTGTATATGTGACAGTTGCTGTTTTAAGTTAATTAATCAAAGCCGAGGCAATTTTTGCAAACGTTGCGGTCGCTTTGCAGTTTTCCCTCAGCCGCCGTTGGTCATTTGAATTTCGGTGGCAAACTGAAGCCAGGTTTTTGAGTGTGTGTGGAGTGCGGTGTGGTGTGTGTGTGTGTGGCTATGAGGTGTGTGCGTGTTGGCTTGTGGTGATCCAAAAATTGCTGTTTGACACGTCTCAAAGCTGTGAAATATTTTCGGGCAAGTAAAAAAAGAAAAACCAAAGCCTGAAAATGTCTGGCAGGTGAATCGTCAGATTTTAGTAAAAATCATTTTACACAATTATTTTGTACAGTTTTTTCTATCGATACGGAAAATCGGGAAATTGGAAAAATGTGTAATTTAAACACAATTAGTTTCAACCGATTTGTAAACAATTTGGCATTGTTTTCCTTTTGCGTTTGACTTTAAACATTTATTCCATTGGCCGCACATTTTTGGCTACAATTTGTTGATATTTCTCCGCGTTGTCGTTGTTGGTGTTGTTGTTGCTCTGGTTGCTGTTGTATGTTGTTCAATTCGCTTTTGTGTGTGCTCAAGGTGAAATGACGCCGCATTTTCTCAATTGGCATTAGCAAGTTAATTTTCCAGCCTCACACAAGCGAGGTGCGGCTTGCGGCAAGGGGCAACGTTTGTCGGCTGATTGGCTGCGATGATTTTTTTGATGTTGCACCCAGCTAATTGCCACTTGAATAAGGCCCGGGGATACGAAATCATTGTGCTGCTGATTTTCTAGGGTCAAGTTGCAAGTAAGAAAACTTAAATCCAATTCAGTCAGAGTGAAACAGCAGCAACAGCAGCTGGCGAAAAAGTAGAATAACAGGCAGCAAAGGTCTGCAAAAATGTTGACATAGACACCGAGGCATGCCACACAAGTGTGTGAGCAATTTACACGCCGACTTCAGGCAACAGTAACAATGCCACACAATTGTCCTTGCAAGGACACCTAGCTGCCACGTCAACGTCTTGGCTGCTGTTGTTGCTGCTGCGAAATATTGATCCATTTTTTAAAACGTTCAACTTGTCCAGGTGCGAGGCTGCTGTCCTCACCTCTCTTCTTCTCTCCTTCCTCCTCCCCTCCTCCTAATGTCGGAATGTTCTTTGCTTGAATTTATGAATTGTGCTTGTGTGTTTATTTGTGTGTTGCCTGCGGCTGCGTCTTTGCAGCCAATCGCACATTGCGTATACGCGATGTTTATTGATTGGGCCCGAATTGTGCAGTGCCTGCCAAGCATTTTTAATACAGCCTTCAAGGTACCGTATAAGAAAATGTATATAAAAATTAGCTAGTCAACATATTCCATTTTTATCACAAAGAAATCTTCATAAATTACCAAAAATATTTGCTAGAAACTTGGTAACGTTTCTTGCCAAAATTAGACTTCATTATGTTGCGGCATGGCCAAATCTCAGGAAGAAATTTAGTTTCCTTAAGTTGGCATGCGACACGTGCCAATAATAATAATGTTTAATTTGCTTGCGACAAGCAGCAGTGGCAAACGTGGCGTATGCGCAATGTGCGCTCTGTGGTTTATGCTTCGCACAAACAACAGTTATAAATGTTTAATGTACCCTCATTCTTTGTCACGCAGAGCTTCATCAACTTTTCTAGTGTTTTACTCAGAAAAGAGGGAAATTCTTTTATTAACGTTTGTCTGTTTTTTGAGCTGAGACAAAACTGCAGAAAATGGGAGCAACAGCTTCCGGCGTTTCCATGTCATCGACAGCGACACAATTATGCTAAATTTCCGTGCGGAAATGTAGCGCACCTTACTGACAATTTTTGGAAAAACTTTCCGCACCTCCACCCCTCCGCAATGTCTCCCTTCCTCGTGTTTAGCCAGTTACATTCAGCTGGCTGGCAAAAGTTCAATTTCGCATTCAAATTGCCATTTCCACAATGTTGCATGCACACAAAATTGCCGCAATCTCTCCCCTCCAAAAAAAAAAAACATGTATTCAAACAATTTGAATGTAGTACGGATACAAGTGCGAGTACGAGTGCGAGTATGAGTGTCAGTATGGGTACTCGTACCCATATAAATGTTACAGTGAGTCGTGTATGTTTGCGCTTTTATCGCAAACGACTTTGACTTTGCCGCTGACGACGCTCGCGGCCAATGCATATAGTATGTGTGTGTGCGATTTGTGTGTGTGCACACACGAGTGTGGCAGTTATATAGACAGTTAAACGATAACACACACACACAATAACACAACCCACATACACACACACACACACATACAGTCACGCTTCGGCTGCAGCGACAAATGTGCGATGGCAATGGCAACGTGTCGAGCATAAGTAATGTTTATTTTTTCCCTTTTTTGTTGTTAGGCTAACATACATGTAAAACATGGCTAAAAATGAGACACTCTTCCCATCCTCCCATTCCAAAAAATACTCACAGCAGTCACCAAAAAAAAAAACAGTCAGCTGCACAGTGGTTAATTTGGAGGCAAGTGAAATAAGTTGATCAAAAACATTAAGGAAAATGTTTTCAATGTCGTTATAAGGTCTCAGAAAACTATATGAATGATAAACTGTATTACATATAATAATATATGGCTCAATTGTTTACTTTATCTTCTAAAATTTGTAATTAATAATGGTAATGAGCTCAATTCATCATCAACTTTATAACTTGTTTATGTTCTGATCGCTTTCAACAGACTGATTTAGTTATCCTGTTTAAAAGCATATGATTATGTTCTTAACTAATTAAACTCTTATTGATATTAATTATCTTAGTAAATGTCAAGATAAATATATCAAGTCAAGATAGTTTTAAGTATTTCACATCTTTCACTTCAGTTTCTGCGACTTGCAACCACTGTGCAATTGAATACGTTGCCAATGTCAAAGCTCAAAAATAGCTTCGAGCTGCTGCCCTTTATTTTTTGTTGTTATTCTTTTTGTTGTTCCTCTTGTTGTTGTCATATTATTGACACGCATTCAATTTTGTAAAATTTTCACAAGCTGCCGCCGTCTGCAACAGAAACTCAATAAAAAACGAACAGAGGAGGCAAATTGTGATGTTGCCGGTGGCAGTTGTTGAATACCTGATACAAAAGTTGCTCAGTAATTACGTTTCATTTTGTTGTTGCCTCTCTTGTGGCGAATTTCATTTCATTTCATTTTTTTGCATTGTTGCTGATTTCAAGGCGAAACAAGACAAACTGCAGTCTCTCAAATTATCTGTGGCATATACAATGACCGGATGTCTGCATTCCACATGCAACTGCTGAACAAAGCTGAAATCGAACATGAAAATGTTTTTCAAAAAGTGTTACACATTCCAGGAATCGGTTTAAAAAGCGACATTTAAATAATTAATATCTGAATTTAATTGACATCTGTTCGAACAGCTTAAAGTAGCTGATTTTCAATATGCATATTTAATAAACAAAATGAATATACGAATAACAACATAAGCAAGGTACACACAGACATCACGCATACGCCCCGTGCTGCAGATGCCCTAGACGATTTGTGCCTGTCTGGCGAAAAGAAGTGCTTCGGTCTGACAACCTGACGTATTTTTAATTAAAATATGTTAATGTAGATGCGAATACACTTATGTGCTTGTGCATTTGGCACACACACACACACACATACACATACAGTTACGCATTTATTTTGCCCAAAGCTACTTAAAACTCGATGCGTGATGAAAAAGTTTTCCATTTTAAAGGTCGTGCCAGAGCAACTGAAGTACGAATGTATACTCGTATATGTAGTATATATCAACATGATGGCCATATGACAGCAACAACAATAACAACAATTTGGGCCACAGCAACGGAAATGGCATGAAATTCCATTTTTAAGTAACTGCTCAAGTAGCGTAAATATGGATAAAATGCTTTAAAACTAAAGTGTTATAAATCATATCAATTTCACACGAATTAAATGTATCAAATCAAAGGTTTACCTTTTCAAAAATGTAAATTTAATAAAATACATTATGTAAATTAAATATAAACATGCAACAGATTCAGAGATGAATTAAATTCAGTTGGTATGATATTAAGTACTCCAAATATATTAATTGCACTAAAGGAAATATTTTGCCAGTAATTTTAGTATAATATCACTGCCAATTAAAGCTTTATTATTATCTCTCCTAAATAAACTATTTCGGTTTTGAATTTGAAAGTTCTCAATATAAAATAAAATGAAGTATATAAAATGAAAACTAACAAGCAATAAGTCTAGAGTTGAATTTAACGTTATCAAAAACTTTGAATAAATTTAAATTGATGGTTAATTACAATATAACTTAGCTTGTTATTTCAAGGCCAATTACCAATAACTATAGACTTGTATAATTACAAGCTTATCAATTACAAATTGTATTCATAGTTCTTTGAATAAACTGTGAATATATATCAGTCTCAGTTCTAAGTAGTGAAAGTTGTAACTGAGATCATATGACCAGCATCTTGTTTTAATTGCCACTTATGTACACATTGCTACTTAAACTACGCAACATGCAACAAACATAACTTGATGCAGCAGATAATCGAGTGCAAACATTACCAGCAGAAATTGCGAGCCTGAGATAAAGACTACCCAGAGACTTGGCTGCGACTCAACTTCGCACCAGTTGCCAGTTTACGAGTAGATACACATTTGCCAGGTCACGCTCCATTTAAGGTCAGGTTTTGGCAAATCGCGCACATACGTAGCGTAGGAGGCACAATGCTAGGCAGCTCCCAAAAGCATACAATGAAAAATTGCATGCTGAAAATTGTTACAGAAGGAAACCAACGACAAGACTACGAAGTCAAAGCAAATCGAGCGTTAAAGCCACAGAATGTGTGTGTGCGTGTGTGTGGGAGAGTGCACGCCTGTGTGCCTGCAACAAATCAAATTAAGTTATCTGATAGCTGTGTAAACGAAGGTAGATTTACGAAAGTAACACAACTAGAGAAAGCAGCAGTCAGGACTTTAGCTTATAGCTTTTACCTAGATATTTTTCAGTCCCACACACGCACACACAAACACACACATACATCCAGCAATTCAGGCAAAGAAAAATCATACATCAATGAATGGCAACATAGAGAAAAATTGCATCAATATCGAGCGCACTAAAAATAAGTTGAAAGAGAAATATGGGAATATAGCTGTGTATGTGTATGAGTATAGTATGTATGTGTGTATTTGAGTATATGCTTAGAACTGTGTTAAGCTGAGTTTTTGTCTGTGTGTTTTTATTGCCAGCAAACAATAAAGGATAAAGGTTTTATATTTCAGAGTCTTTGAAATTCTTTATTCGAACAATTTGACACATTTTCGTATTGAATTGTAAAATAATATTTAATAAACTCAATTGCATGCAGTTGGTAATAGTTAGTTGGATATTTTAAGAATATAATTGTTGAGAAATTTAGAATCAACTGTTCTATGTCTACTTGAAGGCTAAATACCTTTGATTAGTCAGTGATTTAATGATATAAAATCCTCTATAAATTCGGCTGTATATTATACACATCTACATATTTCGTAGCAGCGTGAATTTTAATCTATTAGAAAATGCAAAATTCAGTTATATGCATTAATCGCTTTCAGCCTATAATATACATACAAATATAGGCATGAGCGAGTGTTTATGTGAGTGTCGAACATATGCAACAATTACACTCATGGCCACAGCCATGTACTCAAATACATATTCAGAGATTTTTTATTCGCTGGGTCCTTCTCTCGATTGCCAAAGTGTCAAAGGTTGTTTTGGCCTATCGAAGGACGCGACTGGCAAATGCGTTTATCCGAAACGGGAAATGGGAAAAGAAAAGCAAAAAAAAGTGAAATGAAATCATGAAATCAAAAGAACAGTAAAATGCTGTCAAGGTTAGTTAAATGCCAATGTCGTTGCTGGCATTTGCAAAAAGCGCCTTAAAGTGCGCAAAGCGAAACAGGACAAAAGACAGGACAGCAGCTACTTAATGTCAGTTCCATGCTCTCTTCAGTTAATGATACTTATCATTATCGGCACGCGGTTGCTTGCTGTCTTATCAGGCGACATTGAGCATCTTTAGCGGTACATTCATTAAAGCACGCACACACCAGCCACCCACATACAGTCATACACCCACACACACACAATGTTACAGTAAGAGCTGAGATTACGTATACGCCCTGGGCTGCTTTTAAGTGTTTGTGTCGCTGCGTGTCTAACTTAATGTGGCAAAGTCTTTGGCGCTCACCCTCCCCCCCCCCCCCCCCCGACATTAAGTGATAAAAATATCGCAACAAGAGCTTGTCAGCCTTCACAACAGCCACGCCCCTCCCTTACAGCAACAACAGTTACGCCCACGTACACAGTGGGTGGGCTTGCACTTAAATCTGTTCTTGTTTCAAGTATGCATGGCGTACATTTTAGTAACGGCTTCGGCTTTAGCTTTGGCTCGTTTTAAGTGACTGTTACTTGGCACGACATCGACATCGACATCTCCGACATCTTCGACATCATCAGTGCAGTTCCCCCTCTGACCCGATTCCTTTGGCATGTCCATGCTTTTGCCTAACTTGTTGCTCTGTTTAACTTTGCTCTCAATGAATTTTAGAGTTTCGGTTTCGCCTGACAACGTTCCTTGCTTACCTTAAGTACAAAATTATCTCAGTCTGTTTTCCTGTCCGCCTGCTGCCAGTTCTCCAAGCCCCCTCCCTCTCTCACAATGCCTTGGCTCTGACTCTGAGTTGTGTGCATTTTGGAGGAGATAAGTTTGCTTTTAATATTTAATAAGTGCAATTATTGAGATGACTATCCAAGTAAGTTTGTATTAATTTATGAAACGACTAATAAATATTATGCAGAATTCTCTATCTTCTCCCACTTCTACTTTAAGAATTTCTGCTTTAGCTCAAAGTGGATTTTAATAACAGCCTTAGTTAAATGGCAAATGTTTGCCTTGTGCTTCAAACTTTTTCTTCAAATTTCATTCTTCGTTGTCAACTAAGTTTGTTTACTTCGAGAGCAGCAAAATTTTAATTGCAAAACTTAAAAACTTGTTAAGAAAAATCTCAAAGATATTTGCATATCGATTAGTTAACAAAGTTTCAGCTACAAACAAGATTTAAAATATTTTAGGTATAAATATAATTATTTATGTATGTGAATATTTCCTGACTAACTATTGAAAATGGTAAAGAATTTCTCAGTTCAAAGATAATTTACGAGCAGCTGTGCAAAAAATAAACAAACACTCTAAGGGGAAACAACGAGTCGTATACTTTATGCACACACACTCGATCAGGCATGGTCTGATTAATAGATACACACACGAAAAACACACAATTTGTAAATTATGTATACACTGCTATTAGTCAAATTTTCACACCTTTCAATATATACTCCAAATTTTCAAGTATATGTAGAGAAAATTAGTATAATATATTAAGTATTTGATTTGAATGGGCTGGCATTAATTTGAAGCGATTTTGTAGGTGCTGCTGTTGGTAAATTGAACCTAATTTGCGAGAGCGTTTTTCAAATTGCTCATACCCCTCGCAATGTTGACCTCTTGGCCAGCTGTTGTCGTTGGCCAACATCAATTTTGCCTTACGCTGTCAATCTGAAACAGAATCGTTTCCCATGTCCAATGTCCTGGGTCCCATGTCCAGTTAGCGCCCATGAAATCGCGCGTAACCTCAAACAAACACTACAAAACGTACTATTTGTTGGTGTGAGATGGTAGAAGGTAGCAGGTAGAAGGGGACTCCCCCTGTTGGCCAATTTTGAACTGAAAAAGCCGCGTTGTCAACGGGCCACGTTGAGATTTGGCTGTTGGCATTGGAGCTTGGTTTTGGTTTTGGTTCAGGGTTTTTGTAATGCTGCTGTTGTTGTTGTTGCTGTCGTTATTGCTGCCAATTAATCATATTAATTTGTTGCAGCACTATCGATTTTTGGTGCTTTTTGCCGCATTTTGGACCATGAGCCATAATTTATGCAAATTTATGCTGGCAACAACTGAGTCTCAACACGCACCCGCAGCCCATAAAACATAACTGCACTTCATCTGTTTTTCTGCCCAACTTGCCCCAAAATTTATATATATGTTTATCGGCACATTGGCCTCGTGGCAACTGGCAACTGGCAACTGGGAACAGGCAACACCAACTACAACTACCACAATAACAAACATTGGCAACGCTTTAAAAAATCTAATTATCTGCTTCAATGACGAAATTTAATTAAATAAGTTTATACAACTGTCGTCGTCATTTTTGTTGTTATGTTGTTATTGCTGTTGCCGATGCCGTAAAGTTAATTAAAAAGGAAACGTTAACACACACAGTCACACACGTGCAACGTGCACACTCACACTTTGATGATTTTTTGCCAATTTTCCTTTGCAGTTTCTTATAAGTATGCATGTGTGTGTGTGTGTATGTGCAAACCGATCAACTTCGAGAAAAACTTCCTTAGCCAAAACTTGCCAAAAGTTGTGGTTCTTGGTTTTTCAAGGGAATATCTTACAGATTTCCAGGGTACATATTTACTGTAAAGATTTGTATATAATAAGTTTATCCATCTTACTGGATCTCAGTTGGAAATTTATTACTTTAGTTGGTGAATTTTGGGTAATAATGAAGGTTGTTAATTAATAAAAAATTTGTGGGATACATAAATTGCACTCATCAATTAAATGTAATATTTATATTTTTAGTTTTAAAAAATGAAAGGATCCAAAAACATTTAAAAATGTATAAACCAGATTTGAAATAGTTTTAATTATTATTTTATTATCAATAAATGATCCAAATATGATGATTATTATGAATAAATGTTTATAATAAATTTATGTTTTTTCTATTTATTTCTGCTAGGCTGCTTAAGTTTGCATTACATACTAATTGTGCTTTGAATTCTATTTAAAATCTAAATTATTATAGATATTTACGATTCTAATTTGATACATTTCAATGTTTTTTCTGTGAAACGAATATTAAAGAAACAGTTTTAGCCAGCTATAGTTGTCATTGTTCATATAAATTTTCTCTACAAGTATTTCTAACATCGCAGCATTAAACTAGCTTTCAGGATACCTCGTATATCTTATCTCATCCATTATGTTCTCAGCTTTAAAAATAATTTTTAGCGCATCTTAAACTTTTGAGAAATGTGGAAAGTTTCGCTTGGAATAAAACATGAATACGTTTAAAGTTTTCCCACGCATTTTTGCATTCGCTTTTATCTATCTCTCAATGATTTCACTCGGTGAGCAAAGCTGCTTGCATTTTTTTTTTCTAAACGAATTAAGTGGAGCTTATAAAGTGACTTTCCCTCGTCCCCTTTTCCAAGAACCTCTGCTAAAAATAAAAAGAACATGAAGGCAAGACTGCAAAACAGAACTACTTATAGTAACTACTTGCTGGGGGTAAAGTGTAAAAGTTTTTTTCAGTTGGCTGCTGCCACGAGAGGGGAAATGTAAGTGAGGAGATAGGAAATGCTCAAGGAGGGGACATCCATTAACTTTCAGAGATATCATGTGAGCTTTGTGGGTATCCCTTGGACAATTTCAGTTTCAGTTTCGGATTCACATGCAAGTCTGTGTGCGCACGTGTGATTGTGTGTGAGTGTGTACTGTTTAAGTATTAATAAGCCACACACAGAGATACACACGCACACACAGGACACTCAAAACACACACATACACACACTCAAATTTGGCTGCGTCTACGCAGTCTCTTGTCTATCTATGAATTCTGAGCGCCTGGCTGGCAATTTCATAAAAAGCACACAGACATAAATACACGCACACAGTATATAAACACTGACACACACTCTTCAGACAGTTGTGTGTATGAGTGAGTGTGTGGTACACAGCAAAATGTTGTTTGTTGAGACTGAATTGAAAAAATAGCGTAAAATGGAATACAAAATCCCTTGTCTCTACCTTTTTCTCTCTTCAACTCACTTTTCCCAGCCTTTTTTTATTATTTCCACTTTCTCTCCGATTCTTTTAATATTTAGTTTCACATACCCTTTTTTCCAACATTTTTTACTCAAATTTCCAAATGTGCAACTGTTGAGTATTTATTGCTATGCTCTCTGTGTGTCTGTGGCAAGTGGCAAGCCATTCCGTGTGGCACCCAGAGGGATTGAAGCTTGGATGCAACTAAAGAAATGTATATACATATCAAGTGTATTCAAGTGAGCTTGTTGGTTGGGACAAAAAACTAATCAGATATCTATAAATAGAAGTTGCTAGCTGATGATGAGCTACTTAAATTAGTAAGATGCAAAGATACATTTGAGTATTGCATTCTGATTCTTCTAAACCAGACAGTAATAGAGCTACTTTTAAGTGGAAATATTATTTACAAATATACATATTTTTTTAAAGAAACATATAAATATATCTCTTAAAAGCTTTTATTTAAATTTTTACCTTTATGACGTATTCTCTATACTATAGAGTCTATAGTATTTATTTAATTTTTGAATGTCTTATTTATTCTTTATATGAGGTGAGATGCGATTATGTGTTACATAGTATTCGATACCCTTTAAATCGTATAGGCTAATGATATAAAAACACTATTATAATTAACTATAGTTTCACCTACTTACTTACTATTAGTCTTTATTTGCATTGGTTAGTCTCCATAAATTGCACTCAGTTCAATTGTCACATTATCATTGTTAGTTCATCGTCAATGACGCCCGAGTTTTATCTAATCTATAAAAAACACGCATTAATCAGGTACCTGTGCATGTTTTAAAAGCCTGCACACTAAATTAAGCCATGGCCCAACAACAATAACAACAAGTAAAACGATAAATACAGTTACAACTATAACAATCAACAATGAACAATCAGCAAATACAACTTATTCAAACAGCAAATTTAAACAAAAAGCGTGAGCAGACTGTGAAAATAAACAGAACAAAGTTGTGGGGCATTATTTAGTGGCATTATTTTTAGGCACGCGAATAAACACAATAACAACAATACCACAACAACATTTATTTTATTATTTTTTCATGGCGAAAAGCTCGAAGAATATAATTCTATGAATGAAATTAATTCTACGGAAATTTGTTATGTTTTTGGAATTGGAGAACATACAAATATTTTAATCTACATATGGAAATCCATAGTTTATATAACAATATAAAATTAGAACAAATAACTTATTTATTAAAAACATTCGGTTTGATTGAAAGTAGTCAAAATAAATAAATTCACATTCAATGGAAATCTGTTTGTTAAAGTTTATTAAAGTGAAAGAACAACATGAAACGTTCACATTAAATGATTTTCATTTTATCATTTTTAGTACTTGTTAAAAAAAAGAGATAAATAGAAAACGCTTTTAAGAACGAACACACAATATGTTCATGAACGAATGAATTTTCGTTTCTAGAAAAAAGCGTTGTAAATCTCAACGTACTTAGTCGCAGTTTTGTCAATTAACTAGCAAAAAGTCTAAGTGAAAATCACTTAAAATATTCAATTACAAAGTCTAAAACGAAGAGGAGAGAAAAAAAGAAGAAGAAGAGCAACATAGACAAAAGGCAAAGATACGGATAGGATAGGAAAACAAAGCGACTAGCAAAGCGAAATAAAATCAAATTGCGAAACAAAATGAAAGTCTGCGCCAGCTGTCAACGGTGGGTGGAAGATAGCGAAAATGGAGAATGGAATGATGATAGAGGCGAAGGAAATAGCGTGTAAAAAGTGCAGTTACGTCGCAACGAATACGATAGCAACAACAACAGGTGGCAGCGACAGCGCACAGTGATTCATTGATTGTGTTTGCGAATTCTATAAAATAGATAAAACAAAACTTGTTCGCAAATGAAACAAAATAAATTTAAATAAAAGTAATAGTAAAACTTAAAATAGTGCAGATATTCTACAAAATATTTTTAATATTATCTCATAATAATATTATCAAATATGTATGAGTTGTAAAGTTTATTAGACATAAGTAAATTAAGTCAAACCTAGCGCCGTGACATGAGTTGTTGTGTGTTCATTATAAATACAACATGAGTCAGCTAATATTCTTTATATACCATTTTAAATCGAAATTATTTCTGTTTTATTTTTTAAATATATCGCTGCACATTTTATTGGTATTCTCATTGATATTTATATATTTGTACCATTAATATTGCTTTAACGTTAGCTATTGTTAACTGTATTATATCCATTTCTCAAATGTCTGGCTAAGGTCGCATTTAACAAACGGGGCCCTTTGTTAACGTAAAGGGCTTGAAAAGTCATCTAAAAGATATCTAAATTAAACTTAAACTGAACTGTAATAAAACGAGCTTAATCCTATTATTTCTTACTTAAAATAAATAACTTAGTAGATAATGCATATTTATTGCTTGGCCTTGAACCACTGTGCCTAGCTCACCCCACCTCCCTCCACACATTACTGCCTTTGATAGCAACTGTCGTTAGATGGCGCTTGCTGACATTTTGCCGCTTCAATTTATTCCATCAAGCTTTGCTTTGTTTTTGCATATTTCAGTCTGTTTGTGTGTGTGTTTAATCTGTGCATGTGTCAGTCTGTATCTGTGAGCGTGTGTGTGTGTGTGTGTGTATTAGTGTGTTTGTCTCTGCCGTTGGCTTTAGAATAAATATTAAGTATGCTCACTCAGTGTACGTATTTATGCAAATAATTGTTTTTGGCCGAGTCAGTTGGTGGGGTGTTGCAAACATTCGAGGTTGGGTTGGTAAAGTGAAAGCTATTGCTGCAGTTTTAATCTTGCACCAGCAGCAGTTGCTGCAGCTGGGGCCAAGGCAACAACAACAACAAGGATGGCAGAGAGAAGAAGAGACCGGAAACCAGCAGTTGTTAACTCTGATTTAATGGCAATGGCGCTGGATAGCTGAAGCTCAACCTGAGGCTGTCTCTCTCTCCTCTCCCCTCTCTCCCTCTCCCTGCTGTTTTCCGACAGGCTTCCACTTCTGATGTTGTTGCATTTTCATCTGCTGCTCCTTCTTGTTGAAGCTGCCAACCTGTCCGTGGGCCATGCTCAACGGAAGTGGCTACGTGCTGTGTGTTCATTGCGTTTGCCGCAACAACTTCACGGCGGACCGGTTACGGCTACGTGCTGCGGACGTTGTTGAGGGGATTTAATAGGTTAATGGCAGCAGCTACCAGCTGCTGACTGCAGCATGCAACACGATCTCATTCAGTCTTCTCTATAGCTACTTCTCCCTCTCGGCATTATGATAAACACACATTTGGGGCCTCAGGATGGTCGACACGTTCAGGCGAATGGACTTTTTAAATAACTTGGCCTGCTGAAAGTTGAAGATACTTCTGCAACCTCTGATACATATAAGAGGAGGCAGGGTCACTTCTGGCATCATTGCTGCTTGCTGCCCTCTTGGCCAGTGAATCAAAACACTTTTCTGCCAGCAATTTGCTCAATTGAGGCAAAGTTTTCTAAAGTAGTTTGCATAAAATGGTCCTAAGTTTGTCATTGGAAAAGCTTGCCTATCCCTTCCCCATCATCACCACATCCTAACGTAAAGTTAAGTATACGCTTGACTAATAAATACCCTGCAATTCACAATTGGTGTAGGTTTCTGTTGTTTAAATTTCATATTAATACCTTTTTAATAAGAATAACAATAAATAACAGCCTGGGGATTAATAAGATACTCTGTAGATATTTTTAAACTATAATAATCGTTTGTAAGCTTTGATATTGATATTGATTATAAAACTATATATATATCGATTAAGGGAATTGCGAGCTTCAGACATTAAAACGCAATAAAGAAATCATTTGTTTTACTTTTACTACTATGCTTATTTTAAATATATTTTTTATTAACTGCATTTCGCAAATTTCAATTTTCCTGCATATGAGACTCTTAGATACTCTTCTTAAGTCGTTTATGAGTATGGGTCAAAAAACCACATATAAAATATGTGGCAAGCTTGTGGACAATGTGCAATCTGTGCCAGGCACATGTCAACCACACACACACACACATGCAGAGAGACAGAGACAAAGGCGACATGTCAGCAACAGTGGGAGCAACTACAATAACAACAGCAACAATAGCAACGGCAGCAGCAGCAACAATGACAACGACAGCAGCTGTGGCAAAAAAGGCAAAAGAAGCACAAGAATGGAGAAAAAAACTATAATGACAGCCTCTAGACAAAGCTATGGGTGAGCTAGTGGGCGTTGAGGCAAGGGGTGTGTGTCATGTGCTTTGCAACAACAGCAGCAACAGTAGCAGCAACAGTAGCAACAACAGCAGCAACAACAGCAGCAAAACTTTAATGGTGTCAGTAATTGTTAACTCAAGCGACGTTTATTTCCTGCCTGCCAGCCTGCCAGTTTGTCTCTGGGTGTCTCTTTATATGTGCATGTGCGTATGTGTGTGTGTGCATTGCAGAAAAGCATTGCATACTTTGTGGGGCTTTTATTATACAATACTGTACATCTTTACTTGGCACTTTTACGCCGCTGTTAAGGATATAAAAACAAAAGTCAAGTGTCGTCAGGCAGCTGACACACACCCACACACACACACTCACATACAAAGAACGGGCACACTGTAAGTGCGAGTTACTTGGCAGCAAATGCAAGTAAATTAAGTATACGCCATGTGGTTGCCATTCTTTTTAGTGAAAATAAACGTGCGCAAATTAACTGGCACTGGCATAACATTTAATTAACACTCGACACTGAGGACACTGACACTCACACACTCACACACACACACACGCAGCAACAAAGGAGCCTGTAACAATTTTACAACATTGGCCACATTTGTCAATTTCATGTCAAAATGTGAACGTCCAAAAATAAAAAAGGAATGCATGGAATGCCACAGCCACAGCCGCAGCATCGGCTTCAGCTTCTGTCACAGCAACAAGGATAACAAAGTTGTTATAAATTTGTCTAGACGCCTTTGTCTAGCAACATGACAGACAGCACTGACGGACATTTTGGCTGGCAGGCTGGCCGCCGGACCAGCTTGAGTGACATTATTGTCCATTCAATTCAATTCGGGGACACTTTTCTTGTCCATTCGCCAGGCACATTTCGGTTGTGTAGTGTGTGTTTGCTTGTGTGTTGACACCAATTTGTCTGGCTGCCACATAAAAATGACTTTAAATTAGTTGTTAATTTGACTTTTCGCCTGCTCTTCCGCAAGTTTATCCTCTATGTAATTTGTGTTCTTCGCTTCAGCGAAATTGCTGTTTACTTTATAAGTCATTTCTTTAATATATTTGCTGAATAATTTATTAACCATTTGGTTTCTTTTATGGGCAACATGAACTTAACTAGATGGTATAAAGTTTATTTACTTGAGACCTCAGAATAGTCAGTAACCTTAGCTAATTAAACATGAAGTTAAGAAGATTTTAAAAGAAGGTCCTAATGTAAGGAATTAAATATCCAATTCATTTTATATATCAAGACATTACACATTAATATTTAATTGTCCTGCATCACATATTCTTCTCAAGACACTCTTTTAAATTGTATTTGACTTATTCTTAGCTAAAGTTTCCATATTGATTTTTTGTGGAATTTAATTTGGACTTGTTCTGCATGAATACTGATGCTCTTTCTGAAGATTTCTCAGCTTGATGTTAGGCGGAAATTACCTTATAAATAATGCAACCCACGACGTTGTATTAGACACGTTCCAAGACTTATTTAGAAGACTTTAAAAAATTTTAAATTCCTTTTCGAATATCTGGTGAAATGCCTAAGAAATGGTTGTAAAAAACGTGATAAAAAAGCATTTCACGAAATTTCTGTCGAGAATTATTCTTTATTTTTGCGGCATATGCAAATATTTGTTACGTCTGCCAGTTGATCTAATTACGGGAAATATTCATTCATCATAACAAATTGACCTCATTAGGCAAACAAATATATAAATATACATACTTGTAATATAGATTTGATATTTGATTTATAGACTCGGCAGAAACATCGACAATAACTGAACTTTATCTGTGGTCTTCCAAGTGATTAAGCAATAAATCCATATACAAGTTGACAGTGAATTATTAACTGAACGCAAAAGGCAGGCGAAAATGCGAAAATGTGAAAATGGCAAAGTGGGAAAATGTGAAAAGTAAGCCAAAGTAAAGCTATTTGCCACATGCCTTGTGACAAGCAGATTGGGAAGTGGATGCCAAAGTCATTTTCAGTATAGGCAAATGGACTTTGACTGGTGACATGGAGCTCATAAAGGAAGTAATATCTCGTATCCTTTGCTATTCATTGACAAAACAGAGCACGTTCTACTGTTAAATATTTGAACAAAATATTAAAAGTAGCAAAGTAGCAAAATGCAAGACGTGACACATTTTGTGAAGACTCAAATCGAATTTCCAAGCTGACTTTAAGAGCATAATTTGTGCCTTACCGAACACAACGACAACAAATGCAATTTAAAAGATATTACAGTATATTTTGAAGGAACATTTCGAATGACATAAATGTTATAGGAGCAAACCAAAAGGAGGCAGCACTCCCCTCTGTCTCATAAACGTAAAACGCTTAGCATTAAAGACAAAATAAAAAGAAAAAAGAACAAGAACAAAACCGGCACAAGGAGGAAGGGGCACTGGGGGGAGGGGGAAGGCAGGGCGTTAACAATGCCGCCAAATGAAACAACAAAAAACATGGCCATAACAATAAAAGCACAACAATAAGCAGTAACAACGAGCACGACGTTTGCAAGGATGAGCACCGGCAAGGACGTTGACGGAGGAAAGGAGGAGACGCAGTCAAGAGAGCTAAAGCCATAGGCATAGTTAGAGATAGAGAAAGCGAGTGAGAGAGAAAGTGAGGTAGAGACAAAGTCAGTTCTGCTCATGGCCGTGTGGCTGCCAAGTGTAGCAGATTAACGGAATGTTTGTTAAATGGTGCACGGCAGTTGGCAACAGGGGTAGGAAAAGGGGGAATGCCTCATAATTTGACGGGAAACTGGGAAGATGCCTGTGGGCGCAATGTCCCACCAGGGCATAGACAAAATACACGCTAATAAGCCACTGAAAAAGACAAACCAAGAGAGAGAGAAAGAGTAAGAGGAAGAGTAAGTGCTAGTGTTGAAAGTGCTGCTTTAAATTCACACAATTCAACAATCTTATGTCTTTAATTTCTGTAATTTCTCACAGCTTAGCAGACATTTTAATTAATTGAAAAAAAAAATATAAAAAGACGAAGAAGAAGAAAGATTGGTTAGAATATCGAAGTAAAAGCTGCCTAAATTATGCGGCAAGAAGATTATTTTCATTTTCATTTCATTTTCCTAATGCTTTTTAAAAGCGGCTTATACGAAAACGTAGGCATGTCCGTGGTTATGTGGTTGAATTTTGAAGTACAACGCTGTTCATTTAAGTAGGGACAGAAAAACTTTTCCAAAAATTAAAATTTTGTTATAATTATATGAATTTGTTGCTTAAATATTATTATTTACTATAAGTAAATCTTAATTTAAAAGAATTCTTTAATATGGTAAATTTTTATAATTATATTCAATATTATTTAGTTGATATTAGATTGCATAGATGTTTAAAAAATATCTGACAAGTTTACTTAAATTACTTACTTAGTTTTGCTAACATAAAATCCAGCCTATTTAAACTAAAAACTTTGCTTAATTGTGCGTCTTTTCTTATGAATATGACCAGCGGTGTGTATAAAAATTTTTACGTTATGCCTCAATACACATGAATGATTTCTTTGTCGAAGCAAAACTCAAAGCACAACTCAATTTAATGTGGCAAATATGCAATACACACACATAAATACACCAACAGCAAATATATTGTTAGCTGTGATATACATATACACACACACATACATATACATTATTATATATATAATTTCAATTGATTTGCCGTCAATTTCATTCAAAGCGTTAAAAGGCAAAAATGGCCTGTGGCAAGAACTGCACGAAACCCACACACACACACACAAACACACGCACACAGACAGAGATAGAGATACGAGTATACATAAGAAACATGACGCTAACATTGATGAATTATTATTTGGCCAGGGCTCTACACGTATATATAACAAATAAATACATTACGCATACGCAACGTGGAGGCGAGTCGAGTTGAGTTGAGGCCGCCTGCCTGTCAGCAATGTTTGCCGTTGGCTTCGTCCCGTTTGCCTAACCGCAGTCATTCATCATGCTGCACAGCAACAACAATAACAACAACAACAATAGGAATACAACAATAACATGTTGCTCTGTTGTGGTTTAGTCCCGTTGACCATTTTCCGCTCATTTTGCCCCTCATCGCCTTGATATCGATATGGTGTTGATATACACTTTAAATGCGTCGACTTTGTTAATGTTATTGTATGTATTCTCCATGTATCTACCTTTCTGTACCTCTTATTCTCTCTCTTCTTCTCTCTCTCTTTGTTAAAGTTTAGCTTAGGGCGAGCTAAACGCAATTATCAGTTTTGTGTAACCAATGAATCCCAAATCCCACGTGCTTTGGTAATCCATCAATGTGGTCAAACAGATAGCTTCAGCACTTTGTCTTGAACCATGAGGATATGTGTGTATCCCCATCAGGGATTTATAGAGCAAACTTTGAAGGGAAGCAGAAACTTGTTCAAAATACACTAAAGTCAATTTAAACTATTCGAAAAATATTAACAAAAGTTCTAGCACCTTGCCTTTTTATATATCTTATGGGGCAATTTGTTTGCAAACAAATTATCCAATCAAGTTAAGCAGTAAGCTGTTAGGGCAGCAAGCAGAAAGCAAGCGGAAAAATAGAAAAACTTGTTTAAAAAAAAAAGTCATTAAAAATCACTTGAAAGTGCCTCGACTGCAATTTGAGTTAACAATTTCGCCTCATTACTCTCTCTCTCTCTGTACGGAAAGAGGAGCACGGAACACAAATTATGGCCAATGCCATAATGGCCATTAAAACTTTTTTGTCTGCCCAAGCAATGTTACAAATGGAAAATCTGAAACAAGCTGAGAAAAGAGAAAAGCGAACAAAAAAAGAAGCAGAATCAGAAGAATGGAAATGGAAATGAAAGTATGCAGAGTCAAGGTAGGAGAAACACATTAGACCAAAACTTTTACAATAATCATTTGGAAACGACTGATGGTCAGTTCGTCGCTGTCGCTGTCGTTGTCCTTGGTCAGGACAAAAAGAAGAAAGAGATGAGTACATGCATAAAACAAAAAAAAAAACAACAACTAAACGTAACGAAAAAGAGAAAATTGAAGGAGGAAAAAAAAAGACAACTCAGATAGAAAATTCAGTAGAGCGCAGCTCCGCAACTGCGCGGCTGTCAATACAAAAACGAACAATTAGATGGTTGGGAATCAAAGGGAGGAACAGAAGGATAACGGTGGGGACGGGGAACTGCCAATGACAATGAGCCAACGGACGGACAACAACGGGCAACAGGCGAATCGTCCTTCTGAATTATTGAGCGTGCAACTTGTTGAAAATCCAAGGATGTAATGGAGCTTGCTTGCTACACACACAAACACACACACACACACACTCCAGCACCCACCGACACACGCACACACAATCGTACATAAATATATGAGTGTAACTTTAATTTACTCATTTCAACAAAACGTTAAAAATTTACCAAGTTATTTTCCCAAGGGAATGACTGCATAGCGTGAGAAAAGTCCTTCCCGAAAGAAATTTGAAATGAAAGCGCTAAAAACAATTAAAAACTTTGCGGCGCACTTAAAGAATGTTCGCCAAGGAAGCAACGTGGCTTAGTTTATGGCTTTTTAATTGCTTGCCATGAACATTGGAGTGGATGGGCGCTTGCCACGACTGAAGGTGCGAAATTGGAAATAGAACTCACAGTTTTCGCTTTATTTATCTAAACGCGTTAAAGCGTTTCCCTTTCAGAATGGGAAAGTCCCATTGAAATTTCGAGTTGGGTGAGATGTCAACAGCAAATATGAAAATAATAGTCTGTTTATTTTACGTCAATAATAACACACAATCAATAATTGTATGTAAATTTGATATGCTAATTTAATTAAAACGTATTTATGCATACAATAACTCATTTATAATATGTTTATCACAGCTCAAATAATAAAGTCATAAATATTGGTTTAAAATTATTAAATATGTATGGACAACAGGAAAGCTATTAAACTTAATTAATTAATAATTCCATAATCGCTTGCTCATCAAAAGATGTCTAATGAAATAAAGCCATAAATTAGTTTATATATTTTTGAAAACTTAAAATTCTCACAAAATACTTGGAAAATGTTAGGGACCTTTAGATTTTAGGTAAAATGATTTTTAACGCTACAAGTTTGATCGCTTGTTTATAAATATGGTAATTTAAAAAGTATGCTTTTTTTTAGTATTTTTATACATTTTTGTGAAATTTATTAATGGCATATTTAAGTCACATTTTAAACAAAAATCTTGCTAAAAATTATGAATCATATTTATAAGGGCATTAGTGAAAGTTTATACATTTTTGAAATAATGAAAACATTAAATAGTCTCCTTTTAATTTTTTCGATATTAGGAAATAATCTTAAATTATATTATCATTTCCTTGTAAATTTAAGTAGTATATTTGTATAAGTTACATATCAAGCTTTCTTTTATTGCTATTACTTAAAGGTTTTATTGTTTTCTTGAATTGCAGACAATGTTTCAATAGAGATGGCCAAACTTTCACGACGTGCTCCGTCGTCTGCAACGCCGTCAACAGCAACAGCAACAACAACAACAACAGACAGAACTGCAACTGGATCGACAACCACAACAACTACAACAACAACAACAGCTTCAACTGATAGTCATGTTTCCGACGCAAATCAACAACAACAACCACAACCACAACACCTGCAACGCATTCCTCGTGCATCCAACACCAACAACCATAAAAATCCTCAATTGGCCAACTTTGTTGATCCCGAGGCAAGTATTGCCCAAGAGTTGCATGCATCGTCGGGGTCTGCATCAGCAGCTGCATCACCGGCACCACCGGCACCGCCGGCGTACTCCAATTATGACAAAAATCAAAACACTGCCTCACCTGCAATCTCACATGTTCCCATCTCGGCCACGCCCTATATGCCCCTGTTGCCACCTGGGGAACGTAATCTGACCGATGCGGAAAATGCTGCGGAAAGAGCTCGTGTTCGCGAAGAATTCTTTGCGACATATGACGTGATGACTGGAGTCCGGATTGCGGCCACATTGGGTGGATTCTTTGGCCTGATGGTTTTTCTAATCGTTTGGAAAAGTCGCAGTAGCAGTAACGAAACACTCAAGGTTCTCAAAGATCCCAAGATGGCAGCTGTGGCCGCCGTTTGCATGCAGGAGGAGGAGGAGCGGGAATTGCAAGAGGCAATTGTCGCTACGGGTATGTCCATCTATCCCGATGAGTATGATGCACTCGTCTATCGTCGCCAGCGGATGCTCTCCCTGGGCAATGTGAGTGCTCCGCCGCTGCTCAATCGTGGCTATCGCTGTGCTTCCGTGGGTAAGTCATGTCGAATCAATCTCTCTTTACTGAGAAATAAATATTTTAATAAATAAAATAAATAAATCTAATTTTCAATTTATATTTGAAAGTAACTCTCCTTTTGAATACTCTCCTTAAAAATGTTTTAGCTGTATTAAATAAATTTTATAAGATACTTGAAGCATTTTAAAATTAAGATATTTATTCAAAATTGCTTAGAGAACTTCAAATAATTTATATTTATTACTTGAAATTAAACTTAAAATATTTTAAAGGGTATGAAATCCTTGTCATATTAAAGATGTGTTTATTTTCTGGTCTCTAATGAACTCTTTTGATTTTGCAGGTGGCGTTGGTGTGCCTGGCCCAGTTGGTTATAGCTATCTGTTGGAACCGCCGCGTCGCTTTTCCTATTCGGCCATGTCGGCGGGCGGTGGAGCTCCCGGAGCGCCAGGACGACGTAAGAGCGGCTCGGAATCCTCACGTATCTTTAGCAATTATCCAATGGGCGGTAGCTTTGGCACGGACGATTACTTTATGGAGACAGAGGATGAACTGGAGCATGAGGAGTACATGCAACGGGATGCGCATGACGATCAGGAGCAAATGCATCATCGCACAGATTCCACACGCAGTAAACAGGGATTTTTGTCCGTGCCAATGGCGGTGAGTGAGCGTCGAATTGGACCCCAGATTAACTAGACGTACAATAGGTTAGCTAGATGAACAGTATCCGAAGGGCAGGGACAGGGACAAGTTAATCCGAGAGTTAGCTGAAGACTTGCCTGCACAGTGTGAAATAAAATAGATCACCGAACTTTTAATGTAATCTACTAGATAAAGACAAAAGATTACCTGGTACTTTTTTCAATGCATGTTTTTCACAAATATTAATGTTTTTTTCTGTCTCATAACATATCCTTGGTGTAGGGTAATTTGGATATATAAACTATTAAAGAATTTGTAATAATCAAAACACTTAACTATTTGTCGACTATTCTTCCTATTCGTTTAATCTATAATAACTACTGACTATTTTCTGTAACTAAAATCGAAAACTACAAAGAAAGAAGAAATGACATTCCAGCCAAGAGTCATACATCCCCAAATATCGAGGGTATCAAGTCTATGTAGAAATTGGTAAATCATTCTAAAAGTGGATACTATTTTGAATAAATATTAGCCTTGAAACATAATGCTATCCTTGTTTTATTCTGCAACTACAAAGTTCGGTTCCTTTTTAGATCACACTGTGTACACGAAAAGCTCAATTTTAAAACAAATTTTCGTTTATTATATATTTTTTGTGTCAAAACAGGGACACGACTCAAGGCGGAGCAGCGCCATGACATGTTGCAGCACGGACAGCTCGTATCTGGAGCGTCGCACTTCCGCCTACACACTGGGTATGAGCAATCTTCCTCCGACGTTGCAACGGAAATTGTCGACGGCATCGCGCACCTCAAGCATCGATAACTGGGATTATTATTATCCGGATATCCAGGTGATACAGCCAACGCCCAAAGCCTCGCCATGTCCCTCGGAACGTAGTATCCATGAGCCGACTCCAACGAAGAACACCTCTTTGGGGTTGAATGCGCCCAGCATTAAGAGAAAGCACAGCATAGTCTCTTACGATCCGGAGAGTGCTCAGGCTGGACGTAAGCAACAGATTCACTCCATTAGCGCGGACACTGTGGATGTTTATCCTTACAATCAAACGACGCTTTCGGAAAATGTGGACCTAGGCTTACCACTTGGAAAACCTGTGCAATCGGCTCCGCCCACAAGTCATCACCAGCAGGCCTTTCATTTCTGTGACTCGCCGTCGGAGGAACTGCGTCTGGGCGTGCGACGGAAACTGACGCTTGTCGAGCTGCAACGAAATGTGGAGAGCAACAACAACAGTTTTCCGTACACGGCAAATGTCAGTGCTGCAGTGCCGGGCACGGCGACCGCAGCAGCAACCGCAACTGCAACCGCCAACTCTAGCAGTATTAGTGTGGACAGCACACCCGTGAGTCTGGACAGGCTGAATGGGAGCATCAGTCTGGGCACCATGTCCGCCAAGGCACCACACAATGTCCAGGCGACTGATGGCAAACGTGCTCCACTTGCCTCGCTAAGTTCCTTTAAGATATCCTCACTGGAGTGCCAGGACTCGGAGTTGCGCTCCCTGGACGAGGATTCGGTGTTTGGGCTGGAGGAGAGTGCTGCCGATACAGATGATGATATGCAGCAACTGAGCAGTGACAGCGAGGAGCACAATCTTGCACTGGCAGCGGCTCAAGCGGCGCAACCTGTGCCACAATCCTTTGCCAAGCCCGTCACCATGCCCGTCAAACGGATGAGTCTAAGTGGTGTGCCCATGACGGGTGCACGGCCACGACGTCCGCTGTTGCAGCGTCATCGCACCATCAGTACTTCCTCCGGCGATCCATCGATGTTGCCACAACCGGTGCCGCCTCCGCTGGAGACGCATTTTGGCCCCGTGATCTGTAATCCGCCGCAGCGTCGGGCCCAATTGATGCAACAACACAGCGATCCACAGACGACAACGACAACAACAACGACAACTACCACAACCACAGAGGAGGACACGTGCTCCACGCTCAACACGGAGCTGGGATTGTTGGACGCCGTGGCCGCAAGTGGAGCAAGTCCCTCCGGATGCGGAGGTGAATCAACGACACATACGCAATACAGCAGCCTCAATACGGTCATCAGTGTGGGTCACTCCAGTCCAAGTCCACAGACGGACAATAATTTTGTGTGTTCCAGTGGCCCGGCCACAAATGTCGCCACCTGTCAAGGATTGGCCGGAATGGGAGTGGAATCGATTGCTTCAAATCCAGCACAACTGCCATCCAACAGTAGACTGGGCCACGATCCGTGTGCCTCCTCCATATCGGACTCGGTGATATCAACACGACAGCAAACAATTTGCATGCCCTCTTCCCTCAAGGATCTCATCCTACGCGGCGGTGGCGCCAGCAAAAGTGCCCACAATCTGAGCCTGCACCACAATGAGACTACAGCGACGCCCGCTGTGATGCTCGAGCTGCCATTGATAAGGCTGCCCACAGATGATGATGATGATGACGATGATGATGATGATGACGAAGATGGTAATGAGAATGGCAATGAGAACAGCTTGGAGGATCGTGATCCCAGTTTGCCCGGCACTTCCAGAAAGTGGTCAAAAGAGACGCTATTCTAGCCCAGTTTGTTGCCGCTGCTGCAGAGCGTGCAGTTCCATTCAAGAGCTTAACAACTGACTTTTAGGGTAGTCACCATACAGCTGGCAGGGTTGCAACTCGCAACTACCACTGCTACTGCTACGGAAAATAACGAGTATTGTTGGGTCTATAAATATGTAGCTAAAAATATATACAGATAATTCAATTGAAATGCAGGAAAATTTGCAAGAAGATAAAAGGAATCGGAAACGGAAGCAGCAGAACAACAACGTATTCGTACTTAGAGACTGTTGTCTATTATTGTTAATAGAACTCTAAAAGTTAAGTAGTGATACTCGGATTTATTTTTCACACTATCTATTAAAAGAAATACATATGCGAAATGTATATTTATATACCTATATATAGACAGATATATAAATATATATACATATATATATATATTTCTATATAGTACTCGTAGTATGCCAGCAGCCAGCAGCAAAAGCAGATATCAGTCTCCCTCACATATTTTTTTTCTATAAATGAAAACATTCTTCTAGTGTCTTAAACAGCAGCCAAAACAAAACAAATACTTCAAGTATTGTAAATTAGAATTTTTATAGATTGCACACAAGAACTTTAAAAAAAAAAACCAAACTTAAAAACTGATGTACACTGACAGAAACAAGCCTAAAGTATGAATTACACAATTATAAGCCATAAAATATACATACAAATAGATGAGAACTTAAAGACCTCGATAAGCATTAGTCGAACTCTATTCTATAACTCTTTCCTACTACTTTCTAATTTTGATAACTTCATACTTTTCCCATGGCATCTATTTACCCAATCATGAATTTTCTGAAAATACTTCGATAAACCCATTTTGGAAATGAGACAAAATAAAGGCCATTCGAACGCAATTTGTTAAAGCAAAAAAAAAAAGAAAAAAACAAAAATTACATACTATAATATATAATTAGTTGTTGTCGAAAAAAAGTATATTATAGCGTTACTTAAACAAGTGTTAAAATAGTATGAACAATTTCCTAACTCATCCCACCTACGCATCTCTATTTTTCTATGAAAATGCATTTGCTCCACAAGTGAGAAAAAGTTATAGCATATATAAAGAATTATTAAATAATATGTAATAATAACTTGTATTTTTCAATAACGACAAAACCAAGTGAAATCAAAAATCAAATATATAAAAGGAAACTAAAATTAAAATCTATTATAACATAACATAAACATGAAACTAGAGCTGCATTTTGTCGTTTTGTGGGGGATTCAACGAAACCTATTAGAGACTTTCTCACATGCCTGAGCCTAATTTGTACCTATCCTATTGCATAAGTGTAAATCAAGCCCTATTTAAATATTTTTGAATACTAGTAAGTATTTTATACGATGAAAATCAACTCAAATGGCGCCTAGGAAATGGTATATCAAAAGAGTAAGCAAAACTAAAACCTAGTAAAACTTAAAAGTATTAAATTATAAATACTTAATTGTTGGTTATATGCTGAAGTCAATGAAAAATTCAAAACGATTGTAGAGTTAAATTTGTTTCAAAATAAACGACAAAACAAAAAATATTAACTAATAATATTGCTAAATATATATACATACATATATATTAAAAACAAGAGAATAAATATAATAAAACAAATAATGAGAGCATGGTAAGTTGTATAAGTCGAAAAGTAGCAGAACCAATTGTTAAACCTAAGCTTATTACAAATGTAAGACCCAAAAAAATCGAGCTGTTGTATTAAATGAACAATAATATAAATGTATTAAAAATGGTTCAACATACATACTTAAATGAGAAAAGTGTAAAATATGCGAGAGCGCTTTTCAAATGTTTTTTAATTTGAACAATCTTTAAAAGGATATATAATATGAGAACTCTTTCGTTGTGCCGTTTTCTTTTATACTTTTGTACTAATACTATTTTCTATAGGTATTTCACACAATCCAATCTTCTAATTTCCATAATCATGTATGTACCTTTAGCTAAATTTTAATCACAATTGGTAATACTGACAAGGAGCATGAAAAACGAAAGCAATTGAAAAATATACTATTAAATACAGTTAAAAAGCCAAAGAGCTATTAAAAAAAACTTAGTTAAATGTTATACATATATAAAGAAAAAGAATATAAAAAAACAAATTGATGTAAATGTTAGCGATATTATTGAGAAATGTGACAAAAAATGAACAAATAAACCAAATGAAAAAATATACACAAAAGTTGTAGAGAATAACACTTTTTATTCTGGGATACGAGTCGAACCGCATTTAATTTAGTCTAAATTATATACACTGCACAAAAGTAAGTCTTAGTATCTATATTTGGTAGAGTAATCCTTGGGAGAAACCACTAAACCGCGACCTTTGCGGGCACCTCGATACACCGTCTCCACTATGTCAATCATTTCCTGCTTGTCCTCTAGTGGCCAATTGATTTTGTTGTTGTTACCCGTGCCCAAATCAATCATGATGTGTTTGTTGCGGAAGAAGAACATCACGGTGCAGGGATCGTACAATTCGTACATTTTGTTGAAGTCCGGCACCTCGGTAATGTCCACCAAATAGATGACGGCAAAGTTTTTAACCTTCTCGGCAATGCTGTACATCACCTCATCCATTTTCATACACGCTGGATCCCAATCGTGTCCAAAACGTATGACCTAAAGAGGTGGATAGGTTTAATGGACTTTCTTGAGATTCGCTAGCATGTTTGTGATTCCGCATCATAGTTTTACTTACAACAACACGGTCTTCTTCCGAAAGTATGGCCTGGTCTACTTGCCAGCCATTGTGTAAGTGCGGTAACATGTACGACATCTTGGCGAATTCTTTTTTATTATTATTTTCGGCAAAATATTAAACGTAAACAAATCTCAAGCAAAATGTGTCTTACTTATTGTTAGTTACAAAACTAGACGGATATGTTTACTGGCGGCGCTTGCAACTGAAATTCATCAAATCCCTTTAGTTCTAAAAGAAGACAACGTATGGTTTACTGGGGGCGCTAAAACAAAGAGCAGCTGCGAAAATTTGTCCGCATTTTTGAGTACTTTCCAGAAACGAAAGCGGAACAAAGCCTGAGATTAAGCAAGGATTTTAAGGATAATATTTTCTAAATATTCAGAATTTGCCTGCGCTTTAGTGTGACCACATGCAGATGCAGGCTGTCGTTCGAAGCGCAGCCAACTTCAATTACGCGCCAAAAACAACAGTTTCAAAACAAAACGTATTTTTAAATTATGTATTTTATTAGCCGTAATTTGTGTATAGCGTCGTTATCAGTTCAAATACTTTTGCTTAAAGTTATCTATATGCTCCAGCACCTTAACCGTCATATCATTAATATATTCATTCCTACTCTGCTCCGAATAATCGGGTAAACTACGTCGAGTGACATAGTGATTTGGCAAGTTAACCTTGTGACGTCCAATGGATTTGATAATTAACCACAGAATATAGAAACTGAACCAAACTGTAAAGTACAGCGGGATGTACCAGAGTTTGCGGCCAATGTAGAAGTAACTGTACTTTTTGACACGTGGCTCTGGTGGTGGTGGTGGCGGAGGAGGAGGCGGTGTGGTTGGTGGTGGTGGTGGTGGTGGAGGAGGAGGCGGGGGCGGTGGATGATGATGATGATGATGTGGATGATGGTCATCGTAAATAAGTTCTGGGTATGACACATCTGGAAACGAAGGATAACCGAAATCGTGATGGTCAGGATAATGTTCGTGGTGATCGTGGTGGTGATCATGATAGTGCGGTGGAGACTCAGCATAATCGTGGTCATGTCCGTGATCGTGATCATGGTCATGATCGTGATCTGCTGGCTTAGGAGCCGCTGATTCTGGATGCGATTCCAGCCATCCTGGAGGCGGCGTTGCATACTCCATATTGGGATCGTATTTATTTTCATCGCTGGGATGTGTTTGTCCATTAGTTTGCAAAGGAGGAAGAGGGCCGTCATCACCGCCACCAGCGTTACCACCACCATCTGTGTCTCCATCATCCCCACCTGCTCCAGAATCTCCAGCATCTGCAGGGCCTGCATTTCCGGCATCTCCAGCATCCTT
The DNA here is from genome assembly GCA_037043535.1 of Drosophila putrida. Classification (NCBI taxonomy): domain Eukaryota; kingdom Metazoa; phylum Arthropoda; class Insecta; order Diptera; family Drosophilidae; genus Drosophila; species Drosophila putrida. The sequence goes on from JBAMBI010000465.1 coordinate 1,560,563, forward strand.
AGGAGCCTGATCCTTGGGAAGCGGTGCATTATCCTGCGCACTAGCTGGCAGCACACCAATTACATCGTCATTCTCTGGATCATCATCTGCTGGTGCTGCTGGTACGGAGCTTGCTGTGCTGGCAGCAGCTTCCTTATCACCATTGCCAGCAGGAACTGGACCAGGATAACTGTAACCCGAGGAAGGACCAGGATAAACATAGCCAGCACTACTCAAAGCATTGCCCGAAGCTGGTGGCAAATAACTTGAAATTGTATCCGAGGGCAGCGCTGCCTTGGGATCCTGTGATGGCGAAGGGTATTTTGTGTTGAGGGAGGAAAGGAATAAGTATCCTTTGGTGGCACATATGATTGTACCACATTCGAGCCAGCCGCCAGTTTGCCATCATAGCTGTGATCATGCGGATCATGATGATGGTGATGATGATCGTGATCCTTAAAAAGACTTGAAGCCACAGCTTGTCCGGGCGCAAATCGATCTGAGATTTGACCTAAAAGTAATCCAAAGACTTAAAACCTGTAAATATTTTATGAATTACTGATTACTTACCATGATTGTAGCCTCGCTGTGGGCTCTGATAGCGATTGCCCTTTGAATTGTAATTCTTGTAATTCTGTGAGGGACGCTGTGGTCGCGCTGTTTTAATCAGAGGCGTTATAAGCTGACCAAAAGGATACGAGGTGCGATAGTCCACGGCACGTCCAGTGGAGGCAGCTTCAATCAAGCCCTGTGGAGGCTCCTCGCTGGCATTTTCCTTAACTTCAGCTGGAGCTACGCTCAAGGGCGTGACAAACACAGTGGGTTCCGATTCCTCAACTGGTTCCGGTTCCGGCTGATGATTATAGGGTATGGGCAAAAGTAAAGGACTACTCGTCGTTCCTGATGTTGTGGAGACCACATTCTCGCTCGAGTTGAAGCTATTTTGGGCATGGGAAACTGTTTAGAATACTCGTTCCACTTGACTCGATTAACTCACATTTTAGGGAATATTAAATCCGTATTTAGCGCCTTGAAAATGCGTGGTCCCTGATTTGATTCAGCGCCGTTTCCGCTTAATAGAACCTGAGAATAGGCCTCAATCTGCATTGGAAGCAACAACGAGCCTAATGCGAGGCTTACGCCCAAAAGTAGCGCACACTTTGCGCCAACTCCTGGCATTATATATATTTGAAATTAATATTTTTCACAGGACACTATATATTTTATTTTATTTTAGATTATTCGGTTTCTTTTTCCCTTTAATCCGGGTAAGTTTTACACACTCTTCATATCCGCCCGAGCTGCGTAGCTCGTCTGCACCGCACCGCGCGAAATTCTCGAATCCACTGAAAAACTGTAACACGATTGGTTTTATTCATCATCGAGCAGCGAGCATGTATTTGATTTCGTTTTTTCATGACCCAGAAAAAGGTGCTACTAGAAGTGATCTATATAGACTAATATATAGTATGGTCAGCTCCATTGGACAGCACTTTCATTTCGTTGTCGTCGCTCAGGTGCTAATTAATTGTTACTCCACATATTTGATCGTACCTCATCTTATCTGCCGTTATGTTCTTTAGCATCCATCTAGCTACTCTTGGCTTGGTATCGTGTCCAAAATTCCACAATCCGTTAAAGTACAGACTGGGCGTGTGTCTGTAATTTTGCAACCAATTAGAAAGCTACAATAATTCATTAACGTTAATATACATATGTACAAGTTTTAAGACAATGCCTAAAGATGTCCAACAAGTTCTACGATAAACAAGAACTTATTTTTAAATTATTTATATACTAAAGATTTACTATAGATTATAGAACTTCTTAAGAAGAATACGTTTAAACTTAATCAATTTTCAAACATTAATGTTACTCTATACTTTAGAGTCTATAGTAAAAATCTATTCCAGAAAAGTTTATATTTCAGATGTTCATATAAATAATATAAAAATTTAATTTATTTAAAACCTTCAATGAAATCGTAAATTCCGATCTTTGAATCGAATTTCTTACAGATAAAGAAGTTGCTACTTAATTTAAACGCCATGCTGCCCAGGCAAGGTTTAGCTGTAAACCAAATTATTTGACAAAAACAATTCTACATCTAAATAGAGCCATAAGACAACTGTCAATTAAATTGTTATCGAGATGGGAATACTGAAAATCCATGGATGTGGGTCAATGGATGACAACAGCGTGCCAGCTCTGATTAACACTTAGAGAGGCGGCCTATAACTTGTTGACGCTGCTCATTGGCAGCTTAAATGGAGTACATAGAAAGAATAACGGAAACAAAACAGAAACCAGTTCTGTGTATTTTTTTAACTTTTACTTATTTCAATTGTTCTTTTTATTTTATTTACCAGAAATATTTATATTTCATGTAATAATTGCAAGTCTTTTAAATGTTAGTACACAAGGTTCTGTCATTGAAACAAGGAACACAGAAGCGAACGTTTTACAATCTAACAAAACATTTGGATTCTCTCTTCTTCATAATGATGTTACAAATTAGTGAAATTGTTGAAAATGTAAATTAATATTAAGATTAAATAAAAATTAATAAAACACAAAAACAATAAAAAATACTTGTATTATTATTATCTTTCTGCCTTTTCCGAGCGTTTGTAAGTGTAATAAAAAAGCGTGACATTGTTACGGATATCTATATATGGGAATATATACAGCCTTGGCACATAACGCTGGCGTCTTTCATTTGGTAACCGCGACAGTAGCTGGATGCCTTTAGAAAGGCGAGTTCATGCCCAGCTTTGTGCCAAAATCAAGACGCGCTCGACGCTGATAACGCGCATTGACTCTGCAAAGATTCAGATTAAAAATAATTAAAGTGTATATTTAATTATATGAGGTGTTGAACTTACTTGTTCTCCTGAAACTTGGCCAGTTCGCTGACAAAAAAGCTTAAGAAACTGCTAGCAAATATCACTAAAATGGGCAGCCAGAGCTGTGGTAGGAACTCCTGCACGGACTCATCCAACAGCAATTGGAGGCCACAGATGAAGCAATGGAGTAACAACAGACCAAGACAGGTGAATGCCCAAATATGATTTCTAAACGGATTGCGATGCCAGAGCGCATGATCGCGATGCACAAAGGTAATGGAGACAAGCGCTGAAAAAGCGAAATGTTAACAAATAAATGGAGATAATCTAATCTCTATTAAGATAGTTACCAAAATGCAACAGCACCGCAAACAATGCACAACAGCGCGCTATGTGCAGACACTGATAGAAATTCAGATAATTTGCAATCTCGAGATCCGTAATGTCAGTAGATTCTGTATTGGTAATTGGTTGCGTCATAAACATCCAGTAGGCAATGAGCTGTATACAATAAAGAAATAAGTTAAAGTTGGAATACAAAGATATAAGTATAAATTGACTTACCAAGGCAATTACGGGTACGAGAAACTTGCAGCCATAACACCACATGACAAACGCAAAGGCACGCGAATCATATTCGGTTTGCTTCTTGCTGGTGGCACGACTCATAATCTTTGGATCGAGATCGATGTGAGCCAGCGAGATGCCAATTAACGGCACGGGTATACACATCAAATAGATCGCCAGCAGGGGGGTAATCAGAGGCGGCAGTGAGAGGCACGCGCACAGCACGTTCAATATGGATATGGAGCCCGCACAGCAGGCCCAGAACTGTATACAATTCCAGAGGCCCAGCGAGAAGCGACGTGACAGCTCAATTATGGCCACCAGCGAAAGTGGGTCGTCGCGACAGATGGCTATGGAGCAGGGCAACGAATTGAGTAGCCGGCTCAAATAAATTGGTGAGACTGTGTGCGCGGGAGATTGCATAGCACGAGCACCACTTCCATTTGCACCACACTCGAGCAACTGTTCGCTGACAAACGATTCGTCTGGCGTAGACTTGCCTTTAGCTTTAGCTTGTCGCTGCCAGTTCAGTTTGTTGTGAATAATGTTGGCCTCCGTGTAGGCATCGACATCCTGACAGACCTGCGGATAGAGAGGCTCCACAGCAATACTGCAGTCAGCCTGCAAAAAGATGTTCGCATTGTCATTGCTCGCCGAGCTGCCCAAGCAGACGACAATCTCTCCATATGACTGCATAATGTCCAGCATTTGACGCGTTGCTTCCGCCGAGCAATCTGTGAATAGGGACACCTGCAATGGCACATTGTCCACCTGTTCCAGATGCGGACGAATATTTTCAATGCCACGCGGTAACTTGGCGCGATTGGACATGTCAAAGTTGATGGGAGCACTTTGATCTGTGCTCTCGGTGAGTGTGCTAAGGGAACGACAATTCTCATCCATTGCCGAGTCAAGAGAATGTCGCTGCTTATGCCGCTCTGGATCCGGTTCTGATTCAAGATTTAATGCCTCATTCTCATCGCTGTCCTTCATGTTATCCAATTCATCATCTTCATTGGAGTCTTCGTTTGTGGTGGGGCTCATGGGATTGCATTCATCGGGATTAGAAATTGCACCAGGTGCTGAACAACTCAACGTTTTCGAGGACTCCAAATTGTTGGGCGGACTAAGGAGGTAGCTCAATTTAGGGCCATCTTCTGGATCACCTACAAGATCAGTGGTTTTATCAATGGACGTGGATGTTGTGGCAGCATCAGCTGCATCGTCGGGCTGAATGTACATGACTTGGGCACTTGATGGATGAATGGCAACAGTATCTGTGATGGTGCTGGTGGTAATTGTGGTTGTGGTTGTATTGTTCTCATTTAGTTTACCCGAATTTTTAATCGACTTGGCCGTCACATTATCCGCCTCCTTAACCTTGCTGCTGGAGACCTTCTCGCGTTCACGTTCCTTTTCTGGCTCTGGTTCGCTAAGCAACGAAATGTGACAATTCCAGCCAGACTCGAGTCCCATCTTTTCAGAGAAGACACGTGAACGCAGCTCGTTTTCCTTGCTGAAGTGCACAAAACGAATGCAGGCACGTTCCAAACGCTCCACGAGATGCACAATGTCATTCTGTGCCTGATACTGCATCGTCACCATGCCAATAAAGACCTGATGACATTGCATCTCGAAGCAGCCCTCCACATCGTTGCAGTCCTCGTCCTTATTCTCCGAGAACAGCAGCGAGTCCGTGCTGATGCTGTGACTCAGCTTCACATGATGTCCTCCCTCAAAGTCACAGTGTGACTTATCCACATGTTGCATGCGCAACTTTGACTCTGGCGGCAGCTCCAAATAAGCAATCTGTCCATTGCTATGTAGGGGTCCACTTAATGCTCCATGGATGCCATGACGCAACGGACGATATGCAAATGCTGTGCAGTAAGAAGTCAAAGCACTGCGCTGATAAAAATCCAATGCACGCTTGCGATCCTGCGGCGACAATGGACGCAAATCCTTGCCATCCCAGAAGTCATCACAACAGTCCAGTATAATGTCCGCAGTACCCTGTGTGAACAGCGACAAGTATCCACCGGGATTCTCACGCATCACCACCGACAACGAGTGCGGAAACGGAACCTTCACCTTGGTCGACAGCTGCAACTGACGCGCAAAGCGGATGTCCCGACGGACCACATCCGGTTGCTGTGAATTAAACACAGAAATTGGCATGAGTAGGAATCACAGTGAGAATAAATTACAGTCTATAAAATGTTAAATTGTTTTATTGTTACTCATATATTAATGTTGTGTTAAGAACTAGTTTTTATGATTTTAATAAGCCTGTTACTATAATAAATGATATTTTAGCTTTAAGAATTAAAATATAATTTTAAATCGTATTGGGGAGCTTCTATGGAAATTAACCTTTAGTATGGAAAAGAGATTGTAAACAAACAAACTATAAAAGAATCATTCTATGTTATTATAAAAAAATAAATTTAAAGAAAATAGTGTATTTTTTACGAGTGAATTTAAGTTGATAGTTTATCAATTTGGTTCAGTGTATTTGTCTTGAAGGTCACTTACCAGATGCCTATAGCTGGCCAGCTGTCCCTCCAACGCAAAGCGATCGGTGGCATGGTTGGTGAAGCCAATCTGTTTGGCTAACTCGCACAGACAGCGTCTGGGGTAACAAATCGAACAGAAAGAAACCGATTAGAACTGGTACTAACCGTGCTGGATGTGCGAAGATGGTGGGTGCGTATGATCATGCATGCAGTCAAGCGTAAGCGTAAGCGTAATGGGGCACATGGGTGGACGAATAGTTGGATGAATAGATATATAGATGGGGGCCGACTATATTTAAGCATTCTTGGCACAACATAATAATTTCTTGTTACTTAAAATAGCATGCCAATTAAGTATAGACGCATGTGCTTGGCATGAGGGCGTTTTGGTGGAAAGTGGGTTCCATATACATGCTATATACATACATAGATATAAAAACAAAAATATATAAGTATGAATTAAATGGAATGTGTACAAAATTAAATTTGCAAACTGCAACTAAAATTGCAACAAAACAATATATATTGAGATTAGTGTAACGAATTATATGAATAAATACTATGTGTTTGTTAATTTGCTGACTTTTAAGATGGATGGAGACAGGAGGAAGGAATAATTTGTTCACAATTAAAAATATTTAATACGAATCAAATTAAATTGAATGAGTTTTAAATTTGTTGACAAATTATTAGGTTTGATTATGTTTCTTTTGGGTTCGTTTTTACTGAAAATTAAGAAGTACTTTTATGATCGAAAAAGTAATTTTTATAACTTTACCAATTGCATGTTTGTTTTCATATGGGAGATATATATATATATATCGGTTTATCGGTCCAATTCAAGTGTCGAATGTGTTTTGAATTCAAACAAAAATCAAAAACTGCCCAATTGGAGCATCATACTTTTCGCATACACAACGAGGATGCGTATATGCTTTAATAAATCATTAGGCTATATATTTAATCGATTGTCTTATATAAGTATTGTATATTGGTTAAGCAACAATGCTAACGATGAGTAATGAAAATGAACTACGTACCCATGCAATAGGCTTTTCATACTGGATTCAAACATCGCATACCGATTTGTCACGGGCACCAGATCTTTGTCGAGCATTGCCACAGCGCTGACATGCCCACAAAACTGGGCGTAATGCTCATGTGTAAGCGGCGAACAGGTATTTAGTAAAATGGCCAGACCTGGAAGGAGTCAACATTTATAATAGATCCTTCTTCGATTATGAGAGCTAACAAACCCAATGGTTTTAAAGATTTAATGTGTGCTTTCCACTCATGATCATCGAATTCCAGACGAAATGGGCAATGTTGGTCATGTGTAAGATCTAAGACCTCCGCTACAATTCCACGCTCCTTTTCCTCCTCATCCTCTTCGTTGCTTTCCGTTGACATTGACATCTGGCTGCCATCATCCTGCGGTTCCTCCTCGGCATTATGTAAGAAGAATACCTTCTCTGCGGTTGGATTGGGCCACGACAGAATCCCCTTTTTGTCTACACAACAGAGCGCCGATATGGAGCCCAGAACTTGTACAAGATTCGCTGAGCGTGGCAAAAGTTCGCTATCACCCTTCCAAAGTTGTGTCCAAATGCGCAGCACATTGGAGCGTAGCAGGGAAATGCTATCATAGTCATAGGCGGGTGTATCCAGATCCACGTCCTCAAATGATTTGCTTGTTGTCTTTTCAAGTATAGCCTGCGGAGTCTTCAGGAAACACTGAAGCCTAGCCACACCCCACAGATTCATGGATATCCATAGGAGTGGGAACACAAGTGGCAGCAATGGGATAACTGCTGCTGCTGGCGAGGCAATCAACACATGCCGCCAATTGTGCTTCTCATCCGAAGCTAGTCCATAACCATGCAGTCGCAGTAGACCCGCAAACAATGTGATAAGCAAGGCAGTAATAAATCCCCATTGTTGTATGTACTTTGTCACCAGCTGTAGGGAAGATAGAAGACTATAGACATTTGCAGATTTTGGAGTCAAAAGTAAATCTTACCAAATAACGCTGTTGATTGTAAATAGTTGGCGGGCGATTCAACGAATTTCGCAGGCACAATCGCAAGTTATCCAGATACGGTGTGCTTTCCAGGCAACAAACGAGGTCAGGTAATGGAGCACGAGCCGTTGGCTTGACTGGAGGATCGCCAAGTTGTGCAGCGGAGGCGCCATAAATTTCGCCAGTACTAAAGTGTCGCTTAGACTGCAGCTCATGGCAAGTACCAGGTGATATGTGACCCGGTCGCAGTACAATGCAATCTCCTCGAACAAGCAGTGCCCAAGGTAGGTTAACAATATGGCCATCGCGATAAGTCCACTGCAAGGAGACGCACGGGGACATGGGATTGCTTAAATGCGGATAGTTCGATACATGCCAGTTCTCGCTGAGATGCTGCTCTGCAAGACGAATCTCACTCAAGGCATGTCTTGTCTTTCTGTATATTTCTGTACGCCTTAGATTACTTTCCCTTGTAACCACGCACAGATCGAGCAGGAGAATGGCCAGTAAACAAATGGCAGGCCAGCACATGCCTGTGATCAACAATGCTCCACTGGTCACCAGGGTCGTTCCAATTGAGAGCCAACCCAATGGACTGTCATATTGATTATAGAACGCAGCACGCAACTTGTAATAGCACCTAATAAGAGGGTAAGTGAATGTTTATTAATTGAAAAGGTCGTTAAGTGTTTCGTCTCACCTCTCAGCGTTATGTTGCCTCTCCTGCTCCAGCAGCACCTTTTCAATCTCATCGTGCAGACGCGATAGAGCCACCTTCGTACTTAGACCGTGTTGCATATTCTCCTTTGGCGCGGCGGACGGGGACCGTGAGTGTGAATGTAAGTACTTTGCTGTCTGTGGCAAGGTTGCAGAAGACGCGGCCGCAGTCTCTTTGTCACTGCTACATTTTGTTGTTGTTTCAGCTTCTGCTTCGCTCAACTTATGCATTTTTCCTTAACAATCCACAAATTAGTTAGTTTTTTAACTAAGCTCGCCCGCTTAACACATAGTTTTTTTTATATTTGTTGCTGTTCGCTTTGGTTGTGCGAAATACTGTCAACAGATAAACATTCAAAATAGAGATGAGAAATTTCAATTAAATCGATAATGTCATCTAGCGTGGAGGAAAACGATACCTCGATTGTTTTCATACTGTCCATCCTTTGTTATTGTTGAGGCATTCATTTATTTGTTTATAATTAATATGTACTAATATACACTTTATTAAAAGGCGTTTACTGAAAAAATTCAAGCTATGGACAAATGTATTGAGCATGCATGACCAGCTCAGTGAAATTAGTGAATATATCTGTCGATCAGAGATAGCCTATTCTAAAACAAGGTAAATTCACTGAAAAGGTGTCTCAATCCTTACAGCTGAACTCCGTTTCAGTATTTATTTTAAAAGTATGAAAGAAATCGTTTTAGAAACAGGTTGTGTAGCGCAATAAAGGAATAACTTAAACGGTACAGTGTAGCCTACGGTTATACTACCTTTTAGTACTCATATTTGAAACTACTAACAAGGTGATGTATTCATTAGTAAGACCCTCAGCCTTGAGTCTTTATTTTCTTCAGAATGCCAATGACTTAAAAACGCGATAGAGTGAATACGTTATCTGCTTTTGTTATTTACCTACTTCAGCGCACGGAATACGTCACCTTATAAGTTATAAGTTATTCTCGTTTTAATTGGAGACAAGTAGCAATTGCTTAAGAGTTTAGCTAATTATTCAATTATTGTAACTGTCAATCTGTTATGCACATTTACTATTCAATTTCTATGTCATTTCTTAATAGATAAACTACAAATATTAAAATGTCAAAGCAATATTGCACTTTATGCCGCTCATCAACGCTGAATAGTGTTGTTTCTGTACCAAAGGATCCACAAAAAGAAAGCGATGGTCACAAAGCGCGGGTGTTGAATTAAGTGCGCTACACAGAATTTGTGACAAGCATTTTAAGTCAACGGATTTTTATTTTGTTTGCGAAAATACAACAAAACGTAGACGACTGATTTCTAATGCTCTTCCACAAAGAAGGGAGCCCGAGGAGGATTATACAGTACACAACGCATCAGCCTATGGTGTTAATCAATATGATTTTAATTCCCAAACCGAGTATGTAGATATCTTGTTTATTTGTCTTTTATTAATTCATTTACCTTACAGACAAGATGTGATTAATTCTGGAATTGCGCTTGAAAATATGAGCTTGCAAAGAAAAGTTGCGGAGCTGAAAAAAGAAAACGACAAACTTCATAAAAAGGTTCTTGAAACACAGATGCTAAGGGATTCCTTAAAAACAATGTTTACTGAATCGCAAATTCGAAAATTAGAGAACGGCCGGAAACGAGTCAAATGGACTCAAGAAGACATTTCGAATGCAATTAGTCTTCACACTGCTGGTCCACGGGCGTATGACTATTTAATTAAAAAAGGATTTCCGCTTCCCGGCATATCCACGTTAGATAAATGGTTGCAAACAGTGGATATGAAACCCGGCTTATTGGATTTCGCAATCGACTCAATATTTAAAACTGTAGACATGGACGATAATGATAAAATATGTATTTTGACTTTCGACGAAATGAAATTAACGTCAAGTGAATGCTCTCAGGATTACGTCTTGGTCGTAATGGCTCAGGGGTTGAGAACGTCGTGGAAGCAGCCAATCTATTTTGACTTTGGCAAGGCAATGAGTGTGCCTACGTTACATATGCTTATCCAAAAGCTATACACGATAGGATATGATGTTGTCGGCATAGTATCCGATATGGGTCCTGGGAACCAAAAATTGTGGTCAAATCTGGAAGTCTCGCTAGGTAAGAAATGTAATATGTAATTGAAATACAAGTTTAATTATGTTTTTGTTTTAGAACTACCCTGGTTTGAGCACCCATCGGACTCTGAGATGAAAGTTTTTGTTTTTGCTGATGCCGCCAATCTGTTAAAGCTAATAAGAAATCACTTTCTTGATTCGGGACTTGTTGTTGATGGCAAGACCATAACTCAGAAACCGTAAGACAGGCGATGAATCCGCTTCCTTATCCGACTTTTCCACTTCGTGGAAGGTAACTGAAGAACACCTGAGCGTTCGATTTTCACTCAAGCATGAAACCAATCTGGCAACTGAATTACTCTCAAATAGCACCGCCAGTGGAATTAGACTTTGCGCTCAGTTGGGCTCAGATATAGACAACGCATCTGAAACGGCCGACTTTATTCAGTTAGCAAATGATTGGTTTGACATTTTTAATGCAAAGTCTACAACTTCTAATAGAGTGCCGACTAAGTCACCATTTGGCCAGAGCCTTGATATACAGCAGTCAATATTAAGGAGAATGACTGAAATAATGTCAAAGCTAGTAATAGCAAATGGTAAAAGGTGTTACCCATTCCAAAGAGGCATAATTGTTAGCAACTCTTCGCTAAATCAAATGTACCAATATGTTGTGGATCGATATAACATGGATAATGTAATCACAAGCCGGCTATCGCTGGATCAATTGCAGCAATTCTTCGTCCTAATACGGGGCAAAGGCGGAAGGCACGATCATCCAACACATTCTGAGTTCAAATTCCGGTTACGGAAATACCTTTTAGGTAACAATGATTTAAAACTGGAAGAAACAGAAGATGTAGACCTCACTTGCGTGAAGGTGGAGATGGAGGAATTAGCAAACATTGAAGATAATTCAAGTGAAGAATGGCATCCAATAAATAGTAACAGGACCACAGATGAGCTGACGACAGGCATTGTACTGTCCGAATTGCAAACAGAAGAAAACTGGGAACAGGCGGAGGGAAGTATAGATCTGGGATGCGTAAAGATTGAGAATCATGATGAAAATGAAGACATTGAACCAATTTCGACAACAATGCAGATTTCTGTGCCACAGAACACCAACAAGGAATGCATTAATGACCACCAGGAGATTTATGAACACAAGCAAGACATACCCATCAAATTAGAGACTAAGTCTGTTGCTAAGAAAAATCAATTCCAATGTTCACGCTGCTCAAAACACTTTAGCTCAAGCTCACTTCTCATTACACATATCCTTACTCATACTGCTGAGCAGCCAGTGTCCAGTCTATCACAGTGTCTTAATGCTATTACTCAGAAAAAAGGACTTACAATTGTACGGAGTGTTTCAAAACAGCCTAAAGCCAAACTGCCAGTGGATAAGGACTGACGACAAACTCAAATATGGATATTGAAATGTAATAGACGAATATTTAAAAGGACACTTTTTGTAATGTAAATACAAGAATAAATATGTACATATTTACAACATGTATAAAGTACTTTATGATAAAACTTTGGGCATGAGTCCATTAAAATAGGCAAAGAAGAATATAATTTGTAAACTTGAAGAAAATTCAATATTTGAAGTTGGCGGAGTTTTGATAACTTTACCTATCGAGGAGCAATTTAGTTAGTCGATATTTCGATAACTTTCATTTGGCCAATGGCCATCCCTTGTTATTGTTGTGGGAATAATTTATTATTTATTTTAACCATAAATTGAAAGACGATTTCTAAAACATTATTAGTTATGGAGCAAGTTTGCCGGACTTGCATGACCCGCTCAGTTGCACTAGTGGATATATTCACTGATCAGAAAGAACCCAGCCTGGTGGACATGCTCAACGAGTGCGTCAAATGTGAGATAAAACTAGACGATCAGCTTCCTAAGAAAATCTGTCTAGCGTGCATTTGTGATGTTCAAACTGCATTTGGATTTAAACGCAAGTGCGAGAAAAGTCACCAAGTCCTAACCGCATATCTAATCAAAACAAAGGTTGAAGTAGAATGTGATCCAGTAAAGGAAGATGTTGACCTCAGTTGCGTTAAAATGGAACAGGAGGAATTCATGAACATAGAGGACAATCAAAAGGAATATAAATCTAACCAAGAATCTTCTTTAGATGATCCTAAGGATTGCCTGCCAAGTAGTAGTATAAGTACGGTTCCAGATAAGTTTACCACAGGCATTGTCAAACCAAATCTGAAAAGAGCTGAAGCGAATATTCAGTCTGAATTGCTTAAAACAGAAAATTGGGAACTGGCGGAAGGAAATATAGAACTAGGCTGTGTCAAGATTGAGAAGGATAAAGTTCTGTCTACTAAAAATGAGCAATATGAACCGATGTTGTCAGTGGAGAACGAAAAATGCAATGAGGAACGCCAGGAAGCTTTAAAACTAAATGATAATTCAGAGACTGTGTCTGTTTCTAAAAAAAATCAATTCCAATGTCCACACTGCTCAAAAGACTTTAGCCAAAGCTCGCATCTCAAAGCCCATATCCGTACTCATACAGGTGAACGGCCATATGGGTGTCCACATTGTCCCAGAGCCTTTAGTCAGGCTTCGAATCTTCGGAAACATCTGTGCATTCATTCTGGCGAACGTCCATTTAAATGTCCTCACTGCCCAAAAGATTTTTCACGACACACGGATCTGCAGTACCACGTCTCGACCCACCCAGGCAAACAGATTCACAAGTGTCCACACTGCACAAGATACTTTATAGAGAGCGCCGAGCTTGAGGAGCATTTACGCTATCACACTGGAGAAAGAACTTACAATTGTCTGGAGTGTTCCAAGAAGTTTACCTTTGCTTGGCAACTTCAGAGACACATTCGATCGCACACCGGAAATCATCCGTTCAAGTGTCCGCACTGCCTAAAGGCCTGTGTAGACAAAGGAGATCTAGGAAGACATATCCGATCCCACACTGGTGAACGTCCACACAAATGCCCACACTGCCCCAAAGCTTTTACCCGCGCTGCTTATCTTAAAACGCACATCAACAGTCATAGCAAAGAAAGTCCATAGTTTAAAACTCATCCTGACTAACATAAGTATGATTACAAGAAATTAAAATATAAACAGAAAAGTGCAATAGATGTAAATCTAAATACCACAACCATAGCTTAATATCCATGAGTACAGTATTAAACAGATATCTGATACTTTTGTAAAAAATTTATATTATAAATTTTGAAAGAAAAATAAATGTTTATATTCTGAATTATTCAGTCTGAATATCAGCTATTTTATTTAAATTAAAATTTAGCAAAATCTAATAACATAAATCGTGGTTTTATTATTAAAATGGTTCTATTTTTATAAATAAATGTATAAAAAAATTCCAAATGTTAACGACTCGATTGCATTCATTGCTGAGTCAAAGTATCGATGTTAAACGATAGTTAAAATCGATTGTAGTACTGCGATAACATATGACGAAGAAGAGTTGGTGATTGAATTGCATTTAGGAATTGTATTATTATTACGACTGCTTAAAGTCTAAATAAGCTGCTTCTCAATGGATGCCAAGTTAGATGTAAGTATTGAAAGCAAGGAGCTCGTATGTATTGATAACAAGCTTACATCGCTTATTTGCAATGATTCATAGATGTTTGAGGACGTCAACACATCACCCTCGCTGGAGGGTGATATGTCTATACCGGGCAAACGCACCACAACGACAACAGCTCAGAGTGGTGTACCCGACTACAATACCCTGGACGAACCAATCCGGGAGACAGTATTAAGGGATATACGCGCCGTTGGCATCAAGTTCTATCATGTGCTCTATCCCAAAGAGAAGTCGAGTCTACTGCGCGATTGTACGTCATCAGGTGTAATTCTTTGTATGCGTAAGCAATTTTATACAGGTGGTTTTTGTATTACAGGGGATCTGTGGGGTCCTCTGGTGCTGTGCACCTTTATGGCCACCATACTGCAAGGCTCCTCAACCGCCGACAACATGTCCGACAATGGTCCGGAATTTGCTCAGGTCTTTGTTATTGTTTGGATAGGTGCTGCTATTGTGACATTCAACTCCAAGCTGTTAGGTGGCAATATGTATGTATCTAATTTTATAGTAGTTTTATAGGTCACGTATCTTGAAATGTATCTATATTTGTTCGTTCCAGCTCATTCTTCCAATCGGTTTGTGTACTTGGCTATTGCCTGACTCCAATTGCTCTCTCTTTGATCATTTGTCGCGTCATCTTGTTGTCCGCGCAGTCACGGTTTCTTTTCTTTTTGCGCTTTGTCACCACAACATTAGGGTTCGCCTGGGCAACGTATGGTAAGTTACACTATCATGACCTGCCTTATCACATTATGCCCTTAAAGAGAGTACTATTTTTGTCATGAACTAATGCGTGGCAGATATATCGCTCATTTACTAGAAGACTGTCATATCATGAAAAATATGACTCTGAAGTCTGTGATTCAGAACTATTTTATTTGTTAACTAATTTCTACTTGACTTTCCGCAGCCTCCTTTATCTTTCTGGGACAAAGTCAACCGCCACATCGTAAGCCGCTTGCTGTGTATCCAATTTTCCTGTTTTTCTTCATTATATCGTGGCTGGTTCTATCGCATAATTAGTTACATACATATCTATGTTTAGTTGATAAAATGTTCGTACTTTCCATAGCATAACCAAATCAATTGTAAATTTATATATAATTTAAAAACTGTGACCGCGCCTTCTTTAAGGTAGAAATATGGTTGTTTTTGGATTATTTTATTCTTAAAATCTTACAAATTACATATGTATGTACGTGTGTATGGCTGACTGATTGTTTTACACGTCGAGACTATTGGCCGATGAGGCTACTTCGAGGGACATTTGCATTTGGACGCCGTCACCTTTAGTAGGACGATAAGTCAGGGAATTGGCCCGCGCCTTGCGTCCCATGAAATGTCGTTCCACCCACTTGAGCAGCGTATAGACAGAGTCAGTCGAGGGCAAACGATGATCGGCAGCGGTCTTTACAATATCCGAGGATGTAACACGGAATGTACGCGCCATACCCTTGAGAGCCTGTTGGATAGTAAACAGATTCAATCAGAGATGATCTTCAATATCTTCTTCTTCGATTACTTACCACCATGGCATCCTCATCTGTGAGATCGTCACCCACGTAAATGATCTTGATGCGTTCATTCCAGTCTACACCGAAAGATGTGCGCAATATGTAAATGGAAGCACGACCCTTGTTCCACTGTACTGGAGGACGTGCCTCGAGGGCGCAATGCGCCTCTGTGGCTCTGAAGCCGTATTTCTCAATCAGACTACGCGCCTTGTCAACCATATCGGGTCGCAGCTGTACAGGCGTCTCACGATAATGGAACGTGAGCAAGGATCCCTTGTTCTCCACCCAGGCGCCGTCACGACAAACTGAATCCTGCAGTGCCTTCAGCAGATGACTGACCTTATCCTCGTATTCAATGGGCATGGGATGGACAAACTTGCTGCCGTCGGGATGCAGAATCTCCAGACCATGATTACCAGCATAGGTGATGCCCTCAATGCCGACCATTTTCTTAACATTGTCCACGTTGCGTCCAGAGATGACAGCCACATAGACATCCGAGTGATTGGAAAGCTTGAAGAGCACATTCTTAATCTCTGGTGAGAGCGTGGCCAGATCCGGATGTGGGGCAATAGGCGCCAAGGTACCATCATAGTCTAGCAACAAGGCTAGCTTGTGATTATAGCCGATGTATCTGAAAGTTAAGTGATGGAATTTAAATAAATATAACCACTTGGCAGGAACTCAGCAGACTTACTTGAGTAAGTAGTCATCGAAATCGTCCACTGAAACAGGCTGCATGATGGTGGTGCCGACATCATCCATCTCCAAAGCTCCCACAGCCTTAAGGAAACAGCGCATCCAGTGGCTGACATCGCATTCCGCTTCACGACGACGCAGACGCGCCATACGGAGTACACGCTCATCCTCAGGCATGGTCAGGGCGCGATGAATGACCTCGGCGGCCTCGTTCACCTCGTAGGGATTGCAGAGCAGCGCCTCGTGCATCATTTCTCCTGCTCCGGCGAAAGGAGAGATAACCAACACACCGGGCACCTCGTTGATCTGGCAGGCAACAAACTCCTTGGCCACTAGATTCATGCCGTCTCGCAGAGGTGTCACCAGACACACTGCAGCATCTCTGTAGAGAGCCGCCAACTCATCCTGACTTACATAGTCGTAAATATAGCGAATAGGTGCCCAGTTGGCAGTGGTAAAACGTCCATTGATGCGTCCCACCAGTTGATCCACTTCCTCCTTAAGTTCACGATATTCCTTGACATCTGTACGTGATGGCACCGAGATCTGCAGCAGGCTGACCTTTTCCTTGTGTTGTGGATACTTGAGCAGCAGTGCCTCGAACGCCATGAGACGATGCACCAATCCCTTGGTGTAATCCAATCGATCCACGCCCAGAATTATCTGTTGCTTCGATGTCTTCAACACTTTGGGTGCATTCTGGGCCAGGTTGACGAAACGTTCGTAAGGAATACCAATGGGCAGTGGACGGATACGGACTGTGCGTCCTCCGTGCTCCACCAACAAGTTGTTACGATCAACACGACAGCCGAGATTCCGTTGACAGCAGTCCACAAAGTTCAGGCAATAGTCCTGTATGTGGAAACCAACGAGATCACAGCCAAGCATACCCTGTAGTATTTCATCGGACCAGGGCAACAGGCGGAAGATGTCCCACGGCGGGAAGGGAATGTGCAAGAAGAAAGCCAGACGACAGGGTAGATTCTTCTCCTCGGCATGTTCTCTCACCCAATTGGCGGCCAACATCAGATGATAATCATGGATCCAAACAATCGGAGGATTCTTTTCGCTACCATGTTTCTTAGCCAAACACTTTTCCAATGCCTCAATGGTGCGCACGGCAAAGTGCTTATTGACCGTCACATAATCTTTCCAATGCTCTCCTCCAAAATTAGCACGTCCGGGCATCGAGTGAAAGAGTGGCCAGAAGATCTTGTTGCAGCATCCATTGTAATAGCTATCAAAGATCTTTGCATCAATGTTCACGGAGACAACCTGGTCAGATTTGAGACCGGCTGTGGGTGTCTGATCGTAAGGATTCGATTCGGGTATCGCTTCATTGGGATCCTCCAGATGTATGCCAGACCAGCCCACCCAAAGACCGTTGCCCTTGATCACAACCGGACAGACGGCCGTAACAAGACCGCCAGCACTGCAATCACATAAAACAGACGTAAGCGTGAGGTGAGGAGGGTTTATAACATATATACATATGCATGTATATATGGATCTATATGTAGGAATACGAGTATATGCCTGACTGCATTCAGATTCAGTCCCAGCCCATTTTATGCCGGGTGCATCACAATGACACTGACACTAACGACGTTGATAAGGAATACCATAAAAAACAGCAATGATACCGGAGTAAGTGTAAACAACCTCGACTCATTGGCTCAGAGGCCAATACCAAAAAAAATTCCCCAACTCAAAACCAGACCTATTCTAACCCAACACAACTTGGACCTTATGGGTATACAAGTGTAACAAGGTCAGACCTAATAATCCCCCGACATACAGAGCACGTGATGTTGCTTTTCAGTGTCAGGTTCGCAGCTTCGCGTTATGAAAGCCTTGAAATAACGCCTCGTCTATGTTGTACATATTATGAACCCCTTTAAGACATCATTCTCGACATCGTCGTCGTTAGTTGGCTAGGGTCAAAAACGCGTAATGGACCCTGCTGATAAGGACTGTCATTATTATTGAATTTGTTTTCTAATTTCTTATATATGTTCGCCAGACTTTGCATTCAGTTTGCTCATCTTCTCCCCCTCTCGCTCTAACATTATCTTTTCGTCTCTCTCTCCATCTCTGGCTATCCCTCTCTGTCGTTCCCTCTTTCTCTGTGTATTTTGCGCTGATAAGAAGCTGTCTTATAAACACTAATCACTTGAGCGTGTGGAAACAATATGATCATGAGGCATACATAGGTAGTTTAGTTCCCTATCGGGGATTTGTGGTCCGGTACTAGGCGGCTTATCTTTGAATGCAAATTGTATGCCCGTAATTCCAATTGGGTTAGAATTCAAAATTGATTTTTATTTTCTTTTTTCCATGTTGTAAGTTTACTTTTGACTAACGCAAAGCTTGTTCTAATGTCACGAGACCTTCTTGATAAGAGGATCCGTGGAAAAATTAATATAATAATATAAACTTTATTATTATACAAATATATATATGTATACTATGTACATATTCTTTTTGAGGATTATTGCTTTGTTTTCGGGCAAGCGAATTAATGTAGACGGTCTCGTTCAATGAACTTTCGCTATAGCTTGATTTTTCTAAATTTCTTAGAAAACTAAATACATAAAGTTTCAAAAATAACATTCAAATGATAACCGTTGCTTTTTTTTCAATTGCTAGTATGAAATTATATTTGAAAACGTAGGTTGAAAACATCACAAAAGATTTATATATATAATTAATTTTTAGAGCTCACAAATAATTATTCTTTGTAACATTTCTATTTAAAATTTTAAAAGATACATCCATGAGGCAATTTTAATATTTTTCATATAGCTTAAAAAACAATCCAAACTTTAATAAGCGTTTCACAACCGTTTTAGAATTAATTTAATTTGTTTAACAATACTTTCACAAAACTAGTTTTTTCCACACAAAATATTTTTCAATATGTATTTTTTTTACTCACCTTGCTCTACGTTCAAGGTCCTTGGTTTTGGAGTTGCGTACCAGGACGAATGGCAAACGATTTGAGACTACGATGAGACTCGCCTTTGTCGAAGGCTCCCCGGCATTGGTCACAATAATCTCCGTATCAGGCATATTGAAATGTTCGTTTCAGATATATGTAGATGAACGAGTTCTAGATGATTTTAAGAAGAAAAGTATTCACACTGATTATTAAATGTCACTAGTCTGTTTTGGCCAGAACGCGAGTCTAGAACTGAACAGGATATTGAGAATGGATGACACCTAACGTTTTGACCCGGGACTTGTTAACGCTGCGCTGTGTGGCACACAACTAATTGCACACGAAATGCAATGTGTCTGGGTCTTGTAGGAAGATGCAACGATCTTGACGTCTATCAACTGCCCTTATCAATCGCCTATATATACGCCGGACAAAGCGAGCGCTTACCGTGCATCAGCCGTAGATCAAGTGGGTGGTGTCGGTGCAGAGAGAGGTGGGAGAAAGACCCGACGCGATCCCAAAAGCAGTAGTCAATATTCTTCGTACTCGGAACTTATCTTTCCAAAATGGAATTCGCGTGTGACAATATTATTATAATAATCTTTTTATAGTTTCTCTTTGGCTGGCTTTGAGATGTCGATGCCGATTTCTCGTGGGAGCCAGCAGCTCCGTACCCAGTCAAAAATAGACGAGTACTAATGCCAATCTCACTCAACTCGCACTTTTCTTTAAAAATAATGGATGGGCCGTCTCAGGTTCCACAGTCCACATAGAGCCCGCCTTATCAGAAAATCATTCAATACAATTTTATATTTAGTCGTTGTATTTAATCAGTCCTCTCAGCTTATTATGTATGTAAATGCGAAAGCGTGCCTCAAATATTGCTTCAGGCAGCATCGACAAGATTCCAGAAAAGCTGTACTTAAAACTGCAGTACTTTTGGTCTTGTTTTATTCAGGGTTTTGAAATCAAGGAGTTCGAAATCTAAAGAAAATCCCAAGACGAGCTTAGTTTTCTAGCATTTACTGGCTTTGTCCGGTTTTATCAGCCTAAACACATCTCGGGCGTTTGTCTATAGAAGCGATAAGTCAACATGTTGTTATTTACGTAGTTGTCGATTTATGGAAAAGAAGAAGCACCATCCACATAGAAGTGTTCTATTTTTAAACTTTAGCTGCAGGTTGCAATTCTGGATTGATTCTCGGATTTGTAATCAGTCACAGCTTGACCCTATCCTAACCTTGTAATGACGTTATTTGACAATTGACTGCGAATAGTTTTGGTTAGGATTGTTCATAGTAAACGTTTAGATTATGCTGATAAGAGATTCGCACACTGTGCAATCTGTGGCACATTGTTTATGCAATGCATTGAAGATTTACATTTCGTTAATTACTAAGGTAGGAGTAGTGAAGGGATTAGGTATATTCTCTTTCTCTGTGTATGTATTGGTATGTACGTCTATTTCTGAACGTGAACACTTGATCATGTCTGGCATTCATGGCTTATCATGACGACAGTCTTATGGTTTACGTGATGCCTGGAATTCGAAGTTAGCATCATCAATAATCAAAACTATAATCTACCCAGTCTATGCAGTGATGTACAATGCTGCCCCTGATAACCTGTTTACAGGTGGGATCAATATATATTTTTAATTGCTACAAACGTCGCAATTTAACGCACGTTATATATTTGGCTTACAATTAGCAATTTAAATACGCAAGTAACGGATATTGGCGGCAGTTCAATTACCATAGCAAGTAGCTTTGGTCCGTAGTCCAACGATCGAATTTATCGGCGGGCTTAATGCTATATCGATTAATTTCTTTTCGCATTGTTTATTTTCTGCACACAAATTTGTTATGGATCCATCCACAATTGAATTTATTGGCGAAAAGTGCATGATAAGCATAATACCGAACTTCTCGAATGAGCCACTGCATTTAATTTATGGCTCTGTGGGTCCATTCCGTGCCGGCTTTCCTGTTTTTGTACCCTTATGGCTGGCGGCCCATCTGCGAAAGCAACAGAAATGCCGCATTGTGCCGCCAGAATGGATGGAGCTAGAGACACTGGAGGAAATCAAGGAGGAAGAAAAGCGTTCCAAGTGAGTTTCCATTTGGGTGCATGCTATGATCCCCTTCTTAAGAGTTTACCTTGTGCAGATTCTTTACAAAGATGCCCAGCGAGCATTACATGGTTGTGGCACAATTGGTCATGAGCACAGCTCCTGATGATGTTCCGCGTTGCGAGGAGCTGCGTACTGTCATTAAGGATATATTCGACATACGTGAATCAAAGCTACGCACCTCCATAGACGCATTCATTAAAGGGGAAGGCACCTATGCCAAGTTGGACAATTTAACCCTGCTGGAGATCCATAGTGTTCGTCCAATTCTGCCTTATTCCCTTGATCACATAGCACGCTATCAAAGAATTGCCACAGCATCTCAGAGAGATACTTCTATGTTGGGCATGAACACTACGGCTAGCGGCACGGGAACTGGCTCCATGAGCAACTCCTTTTTCACCCAGTAATTTATTCTTAAGTGATAATTAGATGCTAGTTGATCCATTGTATATACAAATAAGAATTGTTTCTCAGTTATAACATTGAAATTTCAATATACATAATAATCATTTTTATTTTTATAGTCCGTGTCCATCGTACAAGGTATTTAAAAAGTTCAGTGAAATATCATTCAATATATCTAAATAAGAATTGCTTTTTAGATTTAACAGTAAAACATTTAAAGTAAGCTTATTTTCATAATCTGTGTCCATGTTACAAGAATATTCAAAATCTGCAGTAATTTTCATACGCTTCTTTTGGGAACAAACTTTCTTCTGAATAATAAATAAATCTTATAGTCTAATATCTATGGGTAAAATTACAAGCTCACCAGACGAAAGACTCAGGATGAATCCGTTTCACATGTCTTCGCAGATTATCCCAACGAGGAGAAGAAAATCCACAACCAGCGATCACGCAAACATGAAGTAATAGTTCTGTTGTGGATCTATGTTTGGCAACATGTCGTTTAATGTTGTAGCCTCGATTGGTGCGGTAATTGCATGTTATACATTCATAGTATTTGGTCTTGCCACTTTTGTACGTTTTTCTGTAAGTAATTTAATATTAGACATGAATAAAACGAGAAGTCATTTGTGCCCTTACCTTGGTTTAACCACTTTCTTCTCATTTTGTTTGACTAACTTGTTTACAATTGGTACTTTAGTGGGGATTGTTTCAGGAGGTTCTTCAGGCTGTAATTCTTCTATGATTTCATCAGTTAGATATGACGCTTCCTCCTCATCACTTGCAATTAATGATGACTCTTCATCCATTGCCGCTGTTTCAATTTCATCGCACATAATTGTTTCTGGTTCCTCAACTATTGGCTCTGTTACTTGATGTAGTCTTTGGATGTGCCGGTTTAAATTATCCCAACGCAATGTTGAAAATGAGCAGCCAGGATGTGTGCATATATGTTGCAGTTCCCTCGGAGGTTTCTCTAAATGTTTAACAAGGTGCCTTTGGACGTTATAAGCGCGATTTGTTTTGTAACTGCACTGTGAGCAACTATATACTTTGCTCGACTTCGGCTTTTTCTTAGCAACAGGTTTTTCTGGATCAGCCATATTGTAAGTAGATGTATATTAACGAAAAGACTAAAAGAGAAAAGGTTTTTAATACGAATTGGAAATTAATGAACAATGTGTCAACACACCTGTAGTTGCGGCAGCCAATAACGCAAAGTTTGAACTGGAGATTAGGTGGGAGCTTATTGCTTGTATACGAATACAGAGTATGAATATTGAATCTAAATTTATTGATATATTTCTAAAATACGAATGAAGTTTGAAATTATTTGGAATAAAAAAGTTATTCAGAACAAAACAGCTGTTCTTCTGATGACAGCTGTTTACGATATATTGATAGATATTTTTGAACACTATATGTTTGTCTGAGGATTATATCCTTATCGATATTTTTCCCGATATTTGTGCAATATTACCCAGAAAATATACAAGCTTAATATTTTTAATTAATTAAAACTATATCATTTAAAATATTTCCTTTATTGACTCGAACAAAATAGCTGTTTTAAATACTACAATAGTATCGATACTATCCCGATTCTTTGCCCGTATTACTTTCATCAGCTGTGCTGCTGCGCTTCGTTGTGATTGGCAATTGTGACGCGGAATGCGAAAATTGTGGACAAAACTTGAGAAAATTTACTAAAGCTCGATAATAACAAAAGAATTCATCATGAGTGAGTCTGTGGTGGCAACAGAGACAGATGTCACTGCCGGTCAGATTATAGGTAACAACAAGATCCAGTTTTCCAAGGAAGTGAAGCAGGTTATAGATAAGGTATATGAACAGGAAAATCCACATATGCCACGACCTTTTAACTGAAATTGAATTTTTAGGTACTGAAAACTGATGAACAGGATCCAATGGATGCACCGGACTTTAACACAGTGGATTACATCAACCAGCTCTTTCCTAATGAACAATCATTAGCTACCATTGACGAAACTATACAGCGGATGCAGTGTGAAGTGTCGCTTATTGATGACAATATACGTTCTGTGGTGCGTGGACAGACAAACACTGGACAGGATGGGCAACTGGCGCTGTGTGAAGCTCAAAAGGTGATCAGCTCCCTGTTCAGTCACATCATCGATGTTAAGACTCGTGCTGAACGCACTGAGGAAATGGTAAAGGAAATAACCCGCGATATAAAACAGTTGGATTGCGCCAAACGTAATCTAACATCGGCTATAACTACTTTGAATCATCTGCATATGCTTGTGGGTGGTATTGAGAGTTTGAACGAGTTAATCCAACGGCGATCCTACGGAGAGATTCTAAATCCACTGCAAGCCATCACCGAAGTCAACCAACATTTCCAGCAGTACTCGGACATTGAGGAAATTAAGGTCAGTGTTAAACTTATTATAAAGTGAACTGTTATTAAAATCCTATGCAACAGAATCTCTCCCAAAGCGTGGATAAAATTCAAGTGACTCTGGCACAGCAAATAACAGAGGATTTTAAGGATGCTTTCGCCAGCAAGCCATCAAGTCAACACAGATTGGGATTGAATCAGTTGGGAGATGCGTGCAAGGTTCTGTCTGTGTTGGATGCCAAGGTGAAAAAGGAGCTGCTGAAATGGTTTATAGCTCAACAGTTGGAGGAATACATGCATCTGTTTCACGAGAACCAAGACATTGCTTGGTTGGACAAAATTGATAAGAGATATGCCTGGCTCAAGCGTCATCTGCTGGACTTTGAGGACAAGTACGGTGCGGTATTTCCATTAGACTGGGAGGTTTCGGAGCGTATTACTGTAGAATTTTGTCGTCTGACCCGACAGCAGATGTCACAGATCATGGCTAAAAGAACTAATGAGATAGATGTGCGTCTGCTGCTCTTTGCCATCAACAAGACGCAGGCCTTTGAACAGCTGCTCTCCAAGCGCTTTACGGGAGTCACTTTAGGCGCTACCCAGGCTGAACAAACGCGTGTTCTTACATTGCCAGCGAACGCAGACACACCGCTCACCATTACCGTATTTCATGATCAAATCGGACAGTGCTTTAAGCCCCATCTCGATATTTATATACGCAGTATTGATCGCAATCTTTCTGAACTGCTGGAGAAATTTATTGAGATGTCCAAAGAGCCTTATAAGTTTGCAGAGTCAAAAACGACTGTCTATCCCAGCTCAGGCGATCTCTTTGTTTTCTACAAGAAGTGCATGGTCCAGTGCAATCAACTGAGTAATGAACAACCTATGTACGATTTGGCCATGGTCTTTAAAAAATATCTTCGTGAATATGCCTCGAAGGTGCTCGAGGGAAGCACCCCAAAGTTGGTTCCCAATAGTACCAGTAGTTCCATTGGCAAAAGTGTCTCAATGTTAACGAGGGATATGCAGAATCTCTCCACAGCTGCTGGACAAGTGTTCCACAATTTTCTTAAAGAAGGCGACACTCAGCGTTTCGGACGCGATGATCTGGTGCGGATTTGTTGTGTGCTTACCACCGGCGAGTATTGTCTGGAGACGGTGCAGCAACTGGAGGATAAACTTAAGGAAAAAGTGACTCCTGCCTATGTCAGCAAGATTGACATGAGCGAGGAAAAGGATGTATTCCATCGGTGAGTTAATTAATGGAGAATCTTCTTTATTACAATTTATGTTATAAATCTCGCCAATTCATCATCTAGCATCATTTCCAATTGCATACAACTGCTTGTGCAAGATCTGGAGGCTGGATGTGAGGCTTCCTTGCAGGTCATGGCCAAAGTGCAGTGGCAGCAGATCAGTAACGTGGGCGATCAGAGCGCCTTCATCAGCAGCATTTGCAGCAACTTTAAACAAACGGTGCCCACAATTCGAGACACGCTCGCCAGCTCACGCAAATATTTCACACAGTTCTGCCATCGCTTTGTGGCCGCCTTTATTCCGAAGTTCATCAATGTGCTGTACAGATGCAAATTGACGCTATCCGATGGTTCCAATAACGTGCTGGGCTGTGAGCAGCTGCTACTGGATACGCACTCGCTGAAATCTGCATTATTAGAGTTGCCATCGGTGGGTTCGAGTGTCAATCGTAAGGCACCCACTAGCTACACAAAAGTGGTTGTTAAAGATATGACACGAGCTGAAATGATTATTAAAGTGGTCATGACACCGGTTCAGCCACCAGCTCATTTTACTCAACAAGTGCTTAAGCTGCTGCCGGACATAACGATAGCCGAGTATCAGAAAATACTGGACATGAAGGCGGTAAAGCGAGTGGATCAATTGCAGTTAATAGATCTATTCAAGCATACAGCCTCAGCGGCAGCTGTTAGCGGTCTAATGGAAACGCCACATAGCGAAGAAGAAGTGCCAAATACGAGCGAAGCACCTGCCAATGGCACAGAGGACAATGAGACTACAGTTGCCTCATCTACGGATTCCACAACGACAACCGCAACCACATCAACTTCCACGCCCAAGCGTGCCTTCATCTTCAGCGTAGGCAGTTTTACGGGCAGCGCGGATAAAAATGCCGATGGCAGTTCTCAAACTGGTATACGAAAGCTGGAGAGTCTACTTAAGAAGCGGTTTCCCTAGTCAAGCCTACTTACTAGTAAATAATTATACAAACATTCCATTAATTTAGTTAAATTCGGTTAAAATTCATAAAAAGAAATGTTCCACATTTGCACAACATCAAGTTGATTTGAAAGAATATGAAAAGTTCTCGAACACTTTAATTAAAACTAAAGATTAATTTAATAACTGAAGAGACCAAAAAATGTTTTCCAAATTCACAATCCTTGTATTGCAAAAATTTAAAAGCACTTTGTTTTATCGATGATATAAATGATTTTATTTTAGACTTGACTTAGCTTTAAAACATAAACTTATA
The DNA here is from genome assembly GCA_037043535.1 of Drosophila putrida. NCBI lineage: Eukaryota > Metazoa > Arthropoda > Insecta > Diptera > Drosophilidae > Drosophila > Drosophila putrida. The sequence continues at coordinate 1,587,480 of JBAMBI010000465.1, forward strand.
TGACTATATTGAAAGTTGATTTCTCATGCACGTGTTAATGTTCATGGTAATAATGACTAATCCGTTGGAATCCTAAACTAACAATGCGTTTATGCTATATACATGCAATTTTACGAACTAACAGAGTGTGTTCATTCAATATTCCATTAACGTATGATCTAATTTGAAGATCTTTTGAAAGTTTCGACAGTCGCAAATGAGCGCACAAAAAAATACAAATCTCTATAACAAAAGACTTAAGACACGAACTTGCTTACATACATATGAGCTAAAACTTTTGTTATCTAATTTATATTATTCGATATTGTAATTAATATTACGTATTATTATTATTATTACTATGTGAATATTTGTATGGTTACGTCTGTGGGGTGTGTACTGTATGTGTGTGTATACGAGATATGCTTTGGTTTAATTCCAGCACTGCAAATGACCCTTAACTGAAACACTGATGCTATAGATAGTAAATATGCTATATGACTATTACGCAGTAGGCGTGGCAGTCGGCATTCAAAGGCCAGTTAGAACCATATGGCTAACAACGCCCGAAGCCGACGCTACTTATTATCGTATATACAGGCTAGTCTAGTCTAGGCTAGGGTGGGATTTACTCGAACATTTAAATACACAGTATTTATGGAAGTCGAGTAAATGTTTAAATTAAGTAAGACCTTTAGACGGCCACAATCTTGCTGGGATCGACCTTGACGCGCAGAAAGACCGTGTCGCTTTTGATGAATGGCCTACTGTGGAGCAGCTCGTGGGAGATGAATCGTGGAAAGCCAAAGCCAAGTTGATCGGGCTCATTCGATGGCCTTTGGAAATTCTCCCAGGTGGGATCGGGTACAAACGACTCAGCAACGCCACCTTGTCCACTTTGAGCACCCTGCTCGAACAGCGTAAAGGTGATGGAGTGCGAGAATGGCCACTTGAGGAGCGCATCATATTCACCCGGCAGCACTTTGATATAGACAGATACATGTGTATTCTCGCCGGGTCCGTTGCCATTGAGGAACATCGATGCTTGCAACTTGTAACCATACTGTGAGGTGTAGAAAGGCGGCGAGACCAGCTCGAGTCCATCTTTGCCGCGTGCCTCAGACATCTTAGCTGACCAATCGGTGATCTTCCAGAGCAATGTACCAGTATAGTTGATGGACAACTTGGATACCGCCGACTTGAGCATTTGGATTTGTTGTCCCTGTCGGCTGCTCAGAGCCACCATCATTGATAAATGCGCTGCAGCACTGTTCTCCAGATGTGCGTCCAGCAGCTGTCGTGGTCCCTTGAAACGACAGCCGGCTTCCTTGAAGCTACAGGACACCGCTAGTGATTGGCACTCATCCCGCAAATGCGCCTCCAGCTCACCTCGGGCTATGGGACCCGCATCGCAACGCTGTGGGCAAGCCAGTGGTGTCCTTGGGCATTGTGCCGCATGCAACTGCAATGTGTCTGCCGAGAATTCCCTCTGACAGTGGGCACAACGACGCAAACGTTTCACACAATCCTTGGACTTGTGTAGTGTCATGCGACCACGGAGTACACGCTGTCCACACTTGGCCTCACAATAAACTGGCTCCTGGCCACAACTGCCATTGTGCTCCTCCAGTCCGGCACCAGAGAATTCACTTTGACAGAACTCACATCGGGTGCGTCGCATGGTGCAAGTGTATTGCAAGTGATCGGTCATCATGATGCGTGGTATCTGTGCACCACATTTATTGGGACACTGTGTGGCATCGTGTTTGCATGCATTTAAATGTGCCTTCAACTTCCTCAGCTCATCCGACCACTTGCAGCCCTGCTTGTGGTGTATACAAAAGACCAGGGAACCCATGATGGCCTGCTTTGGATCCGGACCGGGATAGATCTGCAATGGAAAAGGAGAAAATATGCAGTTAGTAACTGTGAGTAATTTAGAAAAGTATTTGGCTTAATTTAAGTAATCTTTGTGGTTCTGTTTTCACTAATTGTAAGAAGAGCGGGGCTTCTCTTTCATTAATGCAAAGAAGAAATTATGGAAAATATTTTAATAGGAATATTTTTTCAATAAGTTAAAAATATGTTATTAAAGATAGTTTTATTATCAGAAATTATAAACTTCCTTAAAAGCAATATTTTCTTTTGTTTAAGTTCATTTAAGGTAATGTCTCATTGTCTCAATTAGAAGTAATTGAAGATACTATAATATTTTTATAAGAAGAATTTAAATCACGAGCTGCGATTTAATTTTTGCAAATACTTTCAAACCTTTTATCTATTAGAAACTTACAATTAATTTGCTTCTAACTTTGCCAAAACCTTGCCAAAAACCCATAACAACTTGACAACTGCAGTTACTGATTTTGACTGCTTAAATGTCTAAGCTGGCCTCGCACTTTTATAGGTGACTGTAAGTGACACTTGTTGGACTAATAGAGTCTGCTGCTGATAAGCCACTTTTAAGGATAAACATTCCTTATCTGTTTAAGTAATCCAACCTGTTGTTTGTCTATCTCATCAATGCTATCGGGTATTTCTGGCTACCTAAGTACTTTGCTACCTGCCTCACACCTTTTACCAATCGAAGCCCTTAACTATTTACACATGACTGCGCATGTTCTAAGACATAAACACACACACAGATACACACGCACACTCGCACTCACACACACCCAGTTCTTAAGGCATGCACTTCCTGTCTTCCATTTTGGGCCAACAGTTCGCTTGAGTGCATTTTGTGAATGCGCCAGGAAAAACTGGAAACTGGAAAACTTCTCCCCAGTTCGAGTCTTAATTACAAATGGGAAATGGGGGTGTGGCTGAAGGCGGGTTACGAAGTGCAGCCAGATTAATAATATAAATTGTGCGAAAATATTTACGACTTGCCATAAATCTAATTACAAGCCAACTTACTATAGAACTCATCGCCCTCATGTCTTGACAATTTCTAGTGTGTGTTGGAAAATTTATTTGAAAAACTATTAAAATATGGCATGGATAATTTGATAGAGACAGAACTCGAAAGTGATCAGTCTTTTATGTACCATACATGTAGACACACACATATGTGCACCCCCTACTCCCAACTCCCGACATATGAGCTCCTAACCGAGCGTCGCGACATTTCCGGTTGACTCTTTTAATTGACCTTATCTGCAGTTTGGTTTGCAACTGTCGACGGCGCCCGGGAAGAGCGTGGCTTGACTTTTGATAAATGAACATGTCGCCCCGCTGGCTTGGCTTGGCTTGGCTTAGGGTAGACAGAGCTATAATTCCAGCTACCAGCCACCATCTCCATCTCCAGCTCCCAGAGACAACAGAGCATTGTAGAAATGACATCAAAAAACGAAAGATATAATAAGCAATTAACACATGAGCCGAGTCTGTTGGAATGGGCGTAAAGCATGAAACAGAAACAGAAAACTGAATACAAAAATGAAAAGAGAATAAAACATAAATACATACTCATATATGTTATGTACATACATATTTCTATGGAATTGCCTTTTGCTGGTAATTTAATTTAACGTGAAAACAAGTTTGCTGCTGTTTTATGTCAACTTCAAATGACAAAAGAGCATTAAAAATAAAACTATATTACGTTGAACTGTAGTCATCCAATTCTGAACTCTATTCGTAGAGGCATCAGGTCATGGACCAATTTGCAGTTATGAAATGGGTGTCACTTTATAAAGAGGGGGAAACTTCTACTTGTATTCATAAGGAAGTTGCAAGTACATGCTGTATCCTGACTGCCACTCAATCTGCTTGCAACATAAACAAATCCAAATGTTTACACTAAAAGGCAAATGATGAACAGCAGCAGGAAATTTGGAAAAGAGGCTTCAACTCCAACTACAAGAGTCTCAAAAGATCAAAAGCCGCCTGCCAACTGTTTGTCAACGTTGTTTACAAGGAAATCAAACAGTTTTTGTGGGCGGCATAAAGAGGAGGGAACTCGAGATCATTGACTCTTTATATTCACAATAATTTAAAAACATTTCGAGGTTCATTTGGACCACACAGTGTGGGTCGTTATCAAGTTATTATAGTATAATTATCCAAGTTTAGCTACTAAAACTCAATTCGGAAAATGAAGAAATCTCTCAAGTCTGTCAATCTGTCAATTTGTCAATGTGAGCTGCCTTGAATCGAGATTCAAGCGACTGTTTGGGCGTTGTTTAACTACTTTGAACTCCAAACTGAAAGCAAAAGTTTGCCAAAAATAAGTTACGCAAAACGGGAGGAAATAAATAAAATCAAATAAAATATTCAATGAAGTGCATTGAAAGACGTGTGACTTTAATGCTTTTGTTATATAAAAGTCAACTTATTTCAAATTCAATTTGTTCGTGCGAGGCATGAAAATGAAAGCGTAGCCAAAGCACATCAAAAAACCAAATTAAAAACTGATATAATTAAAAATAAAACCCAACTAAATCGATGGCTATGGGGCATAGGCATAGGCATAAGGGAGCGGCAGAGAGTTGTGGCAAGTGTGGCAACAGTTGCTGCATTTGTATTATGTATTTGTATTTTTATGCCCCTGGAAAAAGGCCACTTGGTTGCACTTGGTACATCATAAAATTCATTTGGAAAACATTTTTAAAAATGCACTTCCAACATGGCTCTTCTGCTCTTGGCATGGGTCTAACAAGTCCATTCACATATCCGAAAGTATTTCTATAAAGTTCAAGGCGCTCATAGATATTGTAAAGTATGGGTATTTGAGATTCGTGGATTGGAAGATGTTGCTGACATGTCTGTTTTATTTTTGTTGTTGGCTTTTTATGGCTTCTCCTACAGTCGGAGGGAGGTTTTGGCCCCAATCAGGCAGCAATTAAATCTTCCATATTCTTCCCATGCCAACGCATTGTTTATGCTTTTGTTGAAAGTTTTTGTTCTTCTTCCGAAGCAGCAAATAACATTTTTGGGCATGTTGTGTTATTTTGTTTTATTAATAGACAAATGAATCGTGGGCTTGTTGCAAGTTGTCCTCTTTGGGGAAGGGAGCAAGTGCTACTTCTGCATTTTAGGGGGCAATCTGTTTGGTTTTTATAGAGACAGCTAGAGAACTTTAGTATCGATTTGCTAGTGTAAGAACTTATATTAAGTATGCTTCTAAATACCTTCTTAATTATTAGTTTTCTTTCATAATCAAGCAATTATTAGATTGTAAGATTGACAATTCATTTGAATATTTATTTCCCATATCGTAGTTCATTTTAAAGTTATAATTTACAATAATAATAATACATTTAAGATTGTTATTAGCTGAGCACGATCTGTCAACATGCTAACTAAAAAATCAACGCATACAGTTTCAGGTCTGCTAACAATTGTGTGCCATTGATGGGGTAGCTTAGCACCTTGGCACTTACCATATTATAACTGCACCACGGGCCACTTCCGTTTGGTCTGTTAACAACATTTCTTTGTTCAAGTTTGTTTAACCAAAATAGTTTTTTGGATTCATTTGTGGTGCATACAATGGGCACAGGGACAGGGACAGTGACACCACATGGCTTCAATGCACCACGCACCTAAAGTTTCCACCAACTCCAATATGAAATGGGAGACAAACAAAACTTGGCATGGGTCTCGGATCGCGGGTCTCTGACTCTGACTCTGTGACTCTGGCATGCTTTTAATAGTACGTGAGCGTTGGAATTAGCTTCTTTCTTTTTTTCGTATGTATATTTTTCTTATATTTCTTCTATTTTGTTTTATTGTTCTCATTTTATTTTGTGTTTGCTTTAAACATTTTTAGCGTTCATATGACGACTGTCATTATGAGCTCTCAATGGAAACTGTGCTAAATGTTTTCATATCAAATTAGAGCGCTTTTGCGTATTTGTTCAGACCAAAAACTTCCCACGTATTCTGCTTTCGTACTCTTCCTCTTTCTATGCCGAAACAGCTGTGCGACAGGTTTTCTTGTTCTTGTTCTTATTGTTGATTATGATGAAATATAACGCCCAAATGGGCGTAAGACTCGCTTCAGCTGACCCAATAAAATGCATGGGGCAGGTTCCTCAACTACCCAAGTGCCCAGCTAAAAGTGCAACGTTGGCAAATTTCAAATGTAAAAAACAGCTGATGCGCAGTTTAATGGATTTTACAAAGAGTTGCAAATGCTACTACAACAAAAACAGTATTTTTGTAACGATGGTATAGATGATAATACATGTGTATATATGTCTCCCAGACAGCTGCAAAAATGAAAACAAAACATGGTCAAAGCCAGAAACGAGTTTCCGAGCGATTCACAGCGAAAGACACCGCAAAAGAGACACACTGAACGAGAGAGAGGGAGAGCGAGAATGAGAGAGACAGATGGAGACATAGCAGCTGATCTGCAAACAGGTAAATCGCTCTGCACCTGCACGCATACAACAATAAAACGTACACACACATTATTAAAGTTGTTGTTTTCGATGGATTTGCATTCATTTTTGGCTTGAAAATAGCTAAATTAGATGTATAACAAATGTTCTAAATTTTGTGCACAGCATTGCCAAACTTCAGTGCGATTGCTCTGTTGCTCAACTTCAGATTGCAGCATCTCGTCTTGTTGCGTCGGCGCCGTGTTGCAATTTTATGTGTGTGTTTTTGTTGTTGTTGCAGGTGAACTTTGTGCTGCGTTAGCTTGTTTTTCGTTTATTTTTTTTTTGGGAGCAGCTGCCGTTTTGTAACATTAAAAAATGCCTTGGGAATGCGGAGCTGGACAGGAAGCGAACCAACTGCTGACACTTCGCTCTTGGTTAACTTAAGTAACGAAATTTTTGGAGTTTTGCTGTTTGCGAAAATTTTATGCTGTTCGCGGCAATATTTGTGCCACGCTCTTGACCAAGTCCAAGAGAAAACAATTGAGTCAGCTTATACACACATACACACTCGCACACACACACACATACACAATTTGTGTCATTAACAGCAAGGTGTGAAATGCTAATCAAAGTCAATTTCTAAAGCACGTTTCAAGTCCGATCCTCATCCAGACTGTGGGAAAAACAGGAAAACTTTTTCAATTGGAGCAAGTTTATTTTTCTAATTTGTGGGAAATTGTTGGAAAAGCTGGCGGAAATGCTTCAAACGCATCCGCTGCTCAGGTATTCCAGGCAGGCTAATAAACAGTTAGGAGAAATGCCTGGCATGCAGCATGTGGCAAGTGGTTTTTTTTTGGTAGCAGACGCCTACGCGAACCGGTTAACTGGTTTACCTTTGGCCAAGGATGTTAGTGGCAACTGGAAAAGCCGCTTGAAAACAACTTTTCCAGAAAAATCAAAACAACAAAACTCGTTTTCGTTTCGCTGGCAAATGGCAAACAAGCAGGCGAATTTTGCCTTAGGTCTCTTGGCCAATTTGTTGTTGTCGTTGTCGCTGTTGTTGTTGTTGACTTATATAAGCGCATTTTTCTAACGGTTTTGCAGACTGTCCGCTCCATTGGGCAGACGACGCCTTTCAACTTTGGCATTTTTCGCCAGTTGCTGATGGAATGGATGAGAGATGAGGGGCAAGTTGCGGATGTTGTCGTCGTCGTTGTGGATGCAACAACAGTAGCGGCGCCAAAGTTGTTAGTCACGATTTTCCATAAGCAACGATTGAAAAGTGTGGCATGTTGTTGTGGCACGTATTGCGCTAGTTGCCAACATGTCGTGGTCTGTGGGTGTGGCACTACATGCTTATGAATATTGGTAACTATGCGAACTACTAAAGCTTGGACAATGTACTAGAAGGAATGCAAGACTCTGCAATAGGAAAGAGCTGTGACCTTTCAACAAATTGCAGTTAATTTGCTTGCATTACAATATGGTTGTGTTATAATATTTTACTAATTGTATTGAATAGGTGATAGTATGAAATGATATGGAACGAATAGCATAAATAATTCAGAATTAACACTCTAATTCGTTAGGCTTATTCTTTGTGTTAATTTGTAACTAAAAAGTATTTGAAAGTGTCGCAGAAATCTGTTGGAAATCGACAATACAAATTGTGTTTCTATTAAAATGTAGAAAAACTTAATTTCTACTGTTTTTCTTATCATATTTTGAAGAAATTCTTTAATCAAATTTTCGATAAATTGAAGATTGTTTTATATATTTACACCTCTAAGTTTTTATTCTGATTGAGTATAAAAGTATTCTTGAAATTTCCGCAATTCCATTGTACTTTTAACAACCATCTTTTAATTTGTAAGAAAAATATAAGATCTTAGAATTGATTATAAAGTTTATGACCTTTTATATGCATATAAAGAGTTTATCCTTTTTGCCTAGTTAAACACACTATATCTATAGTTTGTTTATGACTTTTTCCAGTAATTTTCCCAGGCTTGCATCTAACACTTTGAGAGTTTCCCTATACGACAATTGTCAGCCACGTTGTGCACATGTGTCGCCTTCAACTGGGCGCCCTTCGTGATGTCCCATTCTTATTCCCATTCCCATTCCCATTTCGATTCTCATTCCCATTCCCAATCTCAAACATGTACATATATATAAATATTCCCAGTGCAGTTCAAGCGTGGCGACATCCTGTTTGTTTTTCAGATTTTTATGTCTATTTTCCCGCACATGTGTGTCTCTTTTCCCTCTATATACAAACATATGTGTGTGTTTGTAGCTTAGGAGGTCTGGCAATTTGAATGAAGTAGCATTTAGTCAAACGAGCATTTTGCCAAATTGCTCTTAACTTGGCCATCAACTGGTGGTAATAATAATTGCAAAGGCAGCAGCAATGACTCGAATGGAGGTCGCTGTGATGTCGATATCGATTATATCGAGTTGATATAAAAATTCGATAGTTGTTTTTCTAGGCTGTCAACATGGGAAAACAAAACTCGCTTATCTAGCCTATAAATCGATGTGTTTGGTTATCAATTATCGCTGTTGTTTTACTTTCCCAGCGAAATGGAGTACAAACAGTAAAGTTACGCTATAGCAAACTGGAAATGTGTGAAAAGATTAGAGCTATAAAATAATCGAACATTTTGAATTATACATATAAGTAAATTTGACTGTACTTTGTAGAATCAGACTGAGATAATATAAATTTAATCTGTCGTTATTCTTTACAAAAGATTTTACTTAGAAGCTGTTCATTATAGTATAGTTTCACTATATTTGCTACCAGTTCTGTGGGTCTATTTGTATATTTGATATATTTGGTCTATTTGCTTTAGGAAACTGATTGATTACTGATGATAAGTGGAACTTAACGTAATGCTAACTGTGCTCTCTTTTATTTTTTTAATTCCAATTGCAAATGGGTCAATGAGCCTTATCTTTATCAGGGCCAACTGTTTGCACAGCTGTCAAAGCCAAGCAGGAAGTTGGTTACGGAAATTTCTCCCCTCTCCCTGAACACTTACGATCTGTTCCAGTTCCGTTATGGGCATATTGTTGTTGTTGTTGTTGTTACTTCCCGGCGTTGGGGAATTGTTTGAAGCAGCCGATGAATGGGATGAGGACACTGTCGATGAGGAGGAGCGTGATGTGGCGCAATTATTATGACCTTTGGTTTTGTTCCTTGGTGGTGTTGGGGGTGGCACTGGACTGGCCAATGTGGAGCAATCCTTGGAATTGCGATTGGGGGACAGACGTGAGGGGAAACTCAACGTTTTGGTCCACTGAGCCAAACTGCGTACCATTTTGTTGCTGTTTTTTTTATTTGTTGTTTCTCTATTGAAACTAATCCCAAAGTGTTTCAATTTAATTATTGTATTTAATTGACTTTTTCAACACTGTTTATTGTTTTGAGTTTGCAGTATTTAAGCACTCATCATCATCAGTTTAGTTTTAGTATTTCACAACTTGGTTTAAGTATTTCAAAACTTCACTCAACTCGCAACACGCACGCGCGACTCACAATCAGTTGATTATTTTGGTTTAAACACTTTTGCTGTTTATTTGAATTTTTGCAGAGCGCACGAAATACGAACCGTTTGTGTCGCTTGCTCGAAAGCAACTGAAATGACGCAGTCACTGTGCATGAAACCTACCCAAAAGAGACCCGGTCTCAGCAGCACTCACACAAGCAAAGCGATAGACACGCACACTGAGGGACGACGACAGCGACAGCGAAACTCACTCACACATGCGCAACGAAGTGAGTTGTGCAAAGGAGATAGCAAGAGAGCACTCGCTCTGCCATTGCACTTTAGAGCGAGACGGAAGCAACAACAAAGGCAACAACAGCAGCAGAGTTTCCCATATGGAGTCGTCAGTTATTCAGTCTCTCAATTCTTTGGATAAACTGATGAAATTGGCACTACTGATCTCAAACAATGTAAACTATTGAGAACAGTTGCTAAATCATTGCGTAGTCCACGAACCGTATTTAAGATGATTGTAAGTATTAAAAGACCTTTGAAATTCAATTCTGAGAGCTCTGACTCAAAGTGGAATGGATAGAAATAACCATAGAAATAATATTTAAAATATTATGACAGTTATTAGTAACTATATAATGATTGACTATAGACTTAGGTGTATTTGCTATTTTATTCTATTCATCAGGGATCGAAAGCAAGAGTTATGAGTTGAAAATAATTAAACCTAAAGATAAAGTAAGATACAAAGATAAAGTAAAGAATTTATTTCATATTATTTTAGAGCTGTATTGCATTAAAATATTTGAGAAATATTACAATTTGAACATAATATAATTTAAATAATAATATATAACTATTAATATATTTTAAAATTTTTAAATGTCAAAAGCAGCAAAAGTTAAACTATCAATTATGATATATATTAACTAGTCTTATTTGTTGAATATTTCAAATGTAAAATTAAGGTAAATCTAAAATTGTATTTTCTTCTTTTAAAATTTAAAGTACTGTAAATTGTAGAGCGAATGACTTTTATAGCAGCTGGCTTAAATATCTGTTTTAATGGGCAGATTTAAGGCACAGATCTGGACTGCAAATATTAATAGCCCTATACCCTGTAATTTATTAGAACCCACCCTTAACACTTTCCGCACAATTTGGCAACAGGACACTCCAGATATACAGTAATTACTATGTACATGCAATATACGAACACTGTTATGTTTAGCCAATAGCCTCAACACCAAACGTGGTCTAATGATGGCAACAAGCCATTTGCGCCTGCAATTACGCAAACGGATCCGGGTTGAAAGGAAAGAGCAGCAGCTGTTGGTTGTTGGTTTGGAAGGGGGCAAAAGGGGATGCCAATTATAATGAACGCACTTCCGTTGGCCACATACCAAAGGCCCACGCAGACAACAATCCAAACACACACAAACACACACACACAGAAAGAGAAAGATAGCACGCATGAAAAAAACCGGCAACAACGGCCTTGCCAAGGTTGACTGAACATGTTGAGTTGGCCCGTTGCTGTTGCCGAAAAAAAGAGTCATAAAATAAAAGCGGCAACAAGAAAAGTTGCTGCTTCTGCCAAGACTAAGAAAATAGAGAGAACGAGCTACAGCGGGAGAGATCGGACCAGAGAGTAAGAGAGATCGGTTGTCTGGGACAGGCCAAGACAGCAGATAATAATCTTACCACTCTCTTTCTCCTCCGTTTCTCTCTCTTCGCAGTCTCTCTTTCTGTCTGACTGTCTTGTGGTTAATAGCACAAAAGCAGCTTAGAAGCTCAGCATCGACAGCGATTTCATCTGGTTAGGAAATGGGCATCAGCCTCATCTTTCGTTGGGCTCTAAAAGTTTTCGTTACGATTCGCTTGGCCAGCCTGCTAATTAGTTGGCATTCTTTTTATTTTTGTTATTATTGTTGTTTTCCCTATTTTTGCCGCCAAATTCCAGACCATCTTGTCGTCATATGTCGGCCATGACAGTTGCAGATGCAGATGCTGTTCTTACCAATCAGTTGGTTCTGCCATTGTCCTGCGAAATAGGAACAGAAAAAGGACATTGTGTGGTCGTCCTGCCCAGAGAATGTGTGTGTGTGTGTGAGTGTGTGTTGCCTGGCAGCTGTTTTATTTGATCGAACAATGCCCTGCTTATTGACAGTTTTTCCAAAGGTGTCATTTGGGGTGACACAAAGGATCTGCAAAGGATCGTGTTTGAAAATATGCCAGATTGTGTGCATATTTCCGGACTGCACTTTCATTTCTCTGCAGAAAATATTAGAAATCTTTTGAAATTCGATTTCTTATAATATTTAAAGGAATTTCCGATTATCATCTCATGGTTTCTCCCTTTATTAGAATTACTCACTTAACTTGTAATTTTAAATTAGAATGATGATGTCAACTTAGATTACAATTATAATAGTCAGCTACAGGAAGATCTTTGAGTTCTTGCAAAAACTCATTAAAATAACTTGCAAACTTTGCATAATAATTTATATTATTACAATTTATGATTAATTACTAAAAAATGAATTATTACAATAGAATGTTAATTGGTTTCTCAATGGAGTTAACCATAACAAATATTGTAATATTTTCCCCACACAGTTTTTCCTCTCTATTAAATTTCAATAAATTATCAATAGTTATAAGTCCAAGCCAAGGTCAACAAATGTGGACTCAATAAACTTATAGATTAACTATTTTCACTTTTGTGATAGTTAAGCATATCCGCTGCCAATAAAATGCTTCCTCTGGCAGCTCCAATCAAAAGCTGATTTGCCTAATTAACAGTTCAACATAGAGAAGAAGAAAAAAGACTCCACGATGTGGTAATTTTATATGAATTTTAGTTTTGTGAGATTTCTTATTTTCCCCTCCTGCCTCTCTAGACAAATTGGAGGGCGTGCGCCTAACCATTAATCTCATGCATAAACATTTAACATTTAAACAAGAAATCATAACAATATGATGAAGGAGGAGGAGGAGGAAGCTGAGGAAAAAGATCAAATATTTGTGGGCATTGCTGATAAGCTGTTGTTAGGCTGTTGTTGGGTTTGTTTCTCTTATCAAACGGCAGTCGAAGCCCGCAATCAGACTGTCAGTCATTCCGTCAGTCAGACATTGGACCCACATCAGTTTGGGGCAGCTCCTAAATGAGATTTGTTCTGAATGTTTCCATCGATTTGCATGTTTTTTTCTGTCTTTTATCTTGGCTACTTTTTGCTTCTTCTTCTTCTTTAACTTATTTTCTTTCTTTTTGAAACTGAAAATATTCTGCGGCTTATCTAAATTCCCGAAAAATGCAGTTGTTGTTTATTGTTGTGCTGTGTGCGGCATAACAAGCGCTTTTGTTTACAAGCAAACAGTTTTTTTTCTCTCTTTTTGTTTTCCAAATCAACACCTCGGGTATCAATTACCTCAGAGCGAGACAGACAAAGAGAGAGGTAGAGTGATAGAGTGAGTCAGAGAGAAATTGGACTCTGACTCTGCACTGTGTACGTTTCTCAGATCTGCTCAGACTCGCTTTATCTACACTAATTAAAGTGTGACCGACCGACTGTCTGTCTGTCCATCCGACTGAGACTGAGACTGTGACTGCATTCCTTCAATGCTATTTATTTATGATCTTTTATTATTTAACTGATGACAAGGAAGCACTGTGCAAACAGCATTCTGTAAAAGTGCCTGGCCAACCGCACACGCCGAATCCCGAGATCCCAAGATCCCAAGGCCAAGCCTAAAGATCTTGCCCATGTTCTGAGCACATTGAAGTCTCGTCTGGCATTAGTTTCGGATGCTTAGCGTTGCTAAAGATGCCCCCGACAGCAAGGAGGTGAGCACTTTATTTCTGGGAATGCAAATAGCCAGAGGCTATGCTGATAAAGTAGCTCACTGTGGGAATGCAGCCAAAGGTTATTATAAGATTATAATACAAGTATATTTGGTAGGTTCATTTTGAGTATGACGTCCGAAGGATTATTTAAAATATCGATTTCCACAATTATTTGAGATTTACAATCTCAGTCAAAATGGCAAAATTGGGCTCTGTGACAAAGAAATACCTTTGCTCTTATTATTATAATTTTTCTCAAGATTTCCCTAAATAATTAAGCTAGTTATTTAAAAATATATTACAATCGATTTATACTTTTCAATATAGTAACGATCTGTAGTAATGTCTATTGTATTAAATTTAAAAATAAGAGAACCCTTAACATTTCCTTTATCAGAAGATGATCTAATGTCTTCTCCTCATTACTCAAGTTACAATTAAGGATGATAATCTTTGATCTAGTTTCAAAAACTACCCTAAGACATTCTTTTTTCCTAACGTTTCTCATTAGCTGCTGAGTTATGCATCATATGTCCAAATAATTGGATGGTAACTGGGTTCATTTGCTGCACATATTTGGGTATATATGATCCGAAACTGACATGCACCTGCCACGTTCCCTGACGAACTTGCAACTTCATTAGAATTAGCGCCTCAGTTTACACAGAGCTGCATGTAAATATTGTAGATGGGCTCAAAGAACAAGCTATCTGTCTTTTGGGTTGTCTGACTGTCTGTCTATCTGTAGCTATTCAAGCGCCTTTTGGTGGCAACGGAAACAGGTGCGTAGGGGCATGTGGCAGCCACATCGATACAAGTGACACCAAAGTAAATAACGCGTAAATTGTTGGAAGGAGCGCGGGAAATTTTACGTGCAGCTTAGATAATTTTGTGTTTTTGTGACTCAAAAAATTCTTGTGCAACACGCAGCTGACTGACTAATCACCCATGACTCAGAGTGTGGCAATTAGAGAATGTTACACATTTATTATTGCCGCCTTGGCTATTAAAGTGGAGCACTGCATGGATATCAAATGGTTGCGGCACGTCCATGTTGCAGTGTGGGAAATAATGCCACAACAAGTTGAAACTCCCCGCTCTCCTCCCCTCCACTCCCCTCGCATAATGCATCTTGCACTCTAAATTCAGCGCATTGCGCGAAGAAAAACAATTTTCTCCTGAGGTGATTTTCCATCAGTCGACTTTAATACTATTACTCTTGTGCTGTTGTTGTTGTTGTTGCGTCTGCTTTTGTTTTTGCAACACTTTCACCTGCAGATTTGGCACGTAAATGGGCAGATAAGCTAAACAGAGTGAAGCCAACACACCAACAACAACAACAATAGTGACAACAACAATACAACACCATTAGCTGGCGGTAAGTTAAGTATCTAATAGATTTTTTCTTGTTGTTGCTTTTACCTTTGCAGATTGGGAAATCATTCAAAGCTTTTGCTTAGTCTTCAAGTTGTCGAGTCTTTTGTTTTTGCCTCTTGGGTTCTGCCCACTGACAGCAGTTGTCAACTTTTGCTTTTGGCCTTTTCCTTGCGCATTTCGACCATGTTCGTTGACCTCATTTCTTATAGTATGTTTTGTTTTTGTTCAGATTTTCGACTGCCAGTTAATTCACTTTCATTACTATCTTATTTTGGTTTTTTCTCTCTTTTTTTAGATTTTTTTTTAGATGGCACGGCTCAGTTTTGATTAAGTTGTGTCATGCAACGTTGATTTAATTATCATCATCAGCTTATTTCCATTGTGAACAGCCCCAAAACTAATGAGGAAGTCTCTGTGAATCTCTGTCGAGTGAAAAGCTACCATGTAATATGACAATAATAGAAAGCTGAACACATCTTCAACAGTTTGTAATCATACACCGTCAAATGGGTGAATAGGTTGAGCATAGATTTTTTGACAGATTGCAGATGCTATCGACATTTATAACAACAATAAGTAAAAGTGCAGATAAATATATTTTGGCTTGGAATTTATTCTGAAAAGTGCATTTATCCAATGGGAGAATGAGAAAAATATAAATAATTTCAAGACAATTAGTGGGAAAGAAGATTTTAACTTAAAAATTTTATATTTATAAAGAAGAATTCTTCTCTATAGAAATTATTTTAAATTTTATGTAGTATATGTATATGTCAATGTATTATTATTTATTTCAATAGAACTTTATCCACAAGTTGTAATACATAAAGCTGTCATTGATTCGGCAGATTTTGCAATCTAACTCTAAAAATATTTTACAACTTAAAAATCATAAATTTGTCATTATGCATACTCAAAATACTTAATAATAAAATAATGAAATTTTTCATAGATTTTCATTAATAAAATTAAAATAAATTAAATTCCATATGAAATTTTAAAAGTTGAAAGTCTTGTAATTTTACGAAGATTGCCATGCAGAATTTCAAGAACATAAAGCTGTCATTTTTCTGATACGACAAAAAATCATATATAAGTCTATTTAGATACAGTAAGGACCCCATGCGATGCACAGCACATGCCACAGGAGTAACCCAAAATGTGTGTACAGAACATGTGATTGGCACTGAGAGATCTCAGCAAGGATATTTGCCAGGACTTTCCCTAATCACACGCTGTTTGGCGATAAAGTCAAGTGCGGTCCACAAACTAATTCCGGCTAAAAAGCTGCTAATGGCCAACAAAAATTTCGCACACTGAGACTGAGAGAAAAACCCAAAGATTGGATTACAGTTGGGTTCATTCAACAGAGTTCAGGTAGAGATTTCATTAGGTAGCGAGTCGAGTCTCTAACGAATTTTGTTGGGTCGTCTTACTCTTTTTCTTTTCATTCTTTTTTATTCGTATATGTTTTTTTTCTTGAATGATTTCCGCTGTTTGTGATTATGATAAACAGTGAGCAGTGGGGCAAGAAGACAGCTGATAAACGTGGCCCAAAGAAATGCGCAAAAGTTCACGCGAACAAAAGTTGATTTTCTGTTGTCGTTTTGTTATAATGAATGAAGTTGATACGAGTAAGAGTATGAGTATGAGTGTGTGTTTGAGTGTGTGTTTGAGTATCTCATTTCGAATGCAGTTTTCGCATATAAATTTTACAATAACATTTTGAACAAATAATCAACCTGACTCCGTTGTGTTTTGTGTGGGCTGGCATCGAAAAATTATTTAAATGCCGCAGATTTCCTTTTGTGCGTCTCTCTCCCAAAAGCGTGGGATCTTTTAAATCCAAGCTTCTCCTCGAACGGCCTCTTTTAATTGTCTCGAAAACCAGTCTCAAGATTGTTGTAAATGTCTTTCAAAAAAAAGTGCTCGGTGCGTGCTGCTAGTCAGCAATTTTATTGACAATTTTTGTGTGTAAAGTCCTCAGTGAGAAGAGTTGAAAATAAAATTGTAAGAAATTATCAGCTTCTCGTGCTCGGCATGCTAATGAGAGAGCGCGTATAGAGAGAGGTCTATAAAACATAAAAACGCATAAAGCAAAGCAAACAATTCACAGAGACCTCCCTCCCTCTTCTCCTTCTCCAATTTGAACCCGATCTGCCCCTGATTCCAGATTCCCCACTTCAATTCGTGGGGGCCACTGTCACGTTGTTTGTGTTGTGAATTCGCAGTCGCTGCCCCAAAAAAAAAATAAGATACATGTATAAAAACAACAAAGCCGCTTATTATTATTGTTGAAATATGTTTGACTATCGGAGCTCACGTTTTAATTTTTTTATAATGTCACTAATTTATTGTACGTGCTGCACTACAAAGCACACAGCTCGAAGACGAACCCCAAGCCACAAAAACCCCGAACCCAAACCAAAACCCGAGCCCGACTTCTGTTGCGACCCATTTAGGTGTTTTTAATAATAACATGAAAAGAGGAGGATCTCAATGGAGAGGGAAGCTTGTGGGGATTGGAGTTGAAAGATTGGGGCGTATCGCAACTGTTTGCATTTCAATGAGAGTTTCTTTAGATACTTCTCACATGGCTGCTTGCAGGTTGACATATTTTCGGGTACTTTGTCACTATTGAAAATTAGACAGTTGTTGACTTGAAGCTGACATTTATTTGGTCTATTGAAATGGGACAGTTTTATGGCCCAACAATCGGTAAAAATAATAATATTATTTAAATATTCAGCTTATTTTTCACACGCTAATTGAAAGTATATTTTTGGAAAGTTCTTTGACATGCTATATGGTATTCAAAAGGAATTGATAATGCTTAGAAGTATGTCTTTAACTATTGTTTACCTTTTGCTGGGCAATTTATAGTGAGCGATTAGCAACTATTAAACATTTTTTACTCTCCATGAACTGTAATTAATTATATTATAAAACTACTATCTTTATTATTAGGTTATATTCAAATGAAATATCTCATAAATTATTCAGCAGTTAAAAGTTTTACCTTAGGTTGCATAATAATATAGATTTAATTTATTTACATTTAATATATAATAACATTTTTTAATATATTAATTGTAAGTCAATTAAAAAGGTCTTCCAAGACCAAACTTAAAATTTTATTAATTTAATTTCCAACTACAGGTTATCATAAAGTGAAGTCTAACTTCTCCTTGTCACTATCTTTGCCAGGCGTAAATCAAATAATAAAACTCAAATTCAAATTATGCGATCGTTTGGTTAGTTTCGTTTTGAAATTTATGAGCCTTCACTCCTCGGGTGGGACAGTCGTCAAACAAGTGCGCTGATTAGTGTCTTATCATTTGGCCACTGTTTGGGACCATGTCAGCTGGTTCTCAATCTTGTCAAATATTTGTGTGCAGCTGAATTTATATTAGAATTCGTTGCAATCGGTTGAAGTTGCAGGCGAATGAACCTAAACGGCAGTCGGAGCCATAAAACCCAAGAAGCGTATAAAAATATTTGATTTGTGATTAGGTTGTGGCAATAAAATGTGGACAGAGAGAATGAGAGAGAGAAAGAGAGAGTGAAAAGGCGGGTTAGACAAATGTTTGACTTGAAGTGCACTCACTTGCACTTTCCACATTAGATTAGCGTGATCATGGGCTGAAAATGAGTGTGGATAAGGAGGAGGGGCAGGGTCTGCACTTGGGTTCAGTAACTTCTCGTATCTCTCACTTGCCACAGCTAATTGCAACATGAGATGCACTGTCAATGCTGCAGCCCATTAGAGATCGTCTGCTTGCCACACGCTTAACTCAGCTCATCTCATCTTAGCTTAGCCCACATAAGATCTTTTTCAGCTTCAAACGTTGCGGTTGCCGCAAATGAAATCGAATCAAAGCTTGAGCTGCAGTTGATGCCACCTCGCACTCATGTGGCACGCATTCAAGCGTGGTAATTTGCAATTTTATGCGTTTTACACGCGCTTACTGCATCTGTATCTCTATCTGTATCTGTCAGTGTATCTGTGTATCTGTATCTATGACAAGCGTATCTGTAAGTTACATTTCGCAGTGCGGGCAATGCACGCTGTGGCAGCTGTGGCAGCATCAGCCCTGCCACATGGCAAGACAACATATTTTCTGCCTTTGTGGTCAGTCTCAGTCTCAAATGACGTCTGCCTTGAATATCTCTCTAATCGAGCACTGTTTTGCCATAGACTAGAAGAACGATCTTAACTGCTGGGATAATGATCGGATCAGGGAGGAGGGAATAGTTCAAAATGTCTTTAACTACAGCAAATATAATTTAGGAAAATTGCATAGGATATTGGCATATTAATTTTTAAATTGAAACGAGATGGTTACTAATATGTTCATGGTTCTTTCCTGACAAAGTTTTCTTAAGGAAAGTTTACTAATTTCAAAGACAACAATAAATATAATATAGGAAGTTTCCAAAATGTAATAGAGCATGTTGAAGTATAGCTTTATGATCCCTTGTTTGAAAATGTTTCTTAAAGAAAGTCATGGATTTTTAAAAGTATTCAACTAGTTATTAACTGTACTTGTTTTGGTCCGGAAACTGCGTAGTTGTAGACCCGTAATAAACCTTACAATATGCCAACAATGAGATGGGTACCAGCTTATCACCTTGCAGGCATCGCGTTCAACAAAAATTACATTCAATTAATGCAGAGCCATCAAAAGGACACAGCCAGAGGCAGATGTTTTGAACCTAGGTACAGACAGAAAGAGAGATGAGGACAAATGTGGCGAGAGACAAAGGGAGATAGGTTAAGAAACCTGTGTCGGCTCCAACAAGAGCCAAGGAACAGAAGTGAATGTAGCGACGACGCCTGTAATAATATAGAAAAGGACCTGAAGACGCGCCAATATCCTTAAAGATGCGCCCTGTATCTTTAGCAGGGCGACAGATGTTTTTTTCCATAGACATTCCAAAGCAGGTCAATGCCTGCTGGCAAATGCTGGTTTTGGTTTGTAAGGATGCGCTACGTTGGTCCTTGCCGTAGAGGCAGTAGAGAAATGTATCTTAAAGATGCTCTCGTACGCCAGGCAGCTGCCATACTTGAAGATCAGCCTGTTTACAAATCGAATGCCATCTTTCTCTCTTTGTCTATCTGGGTGCGTCTTTTGCTGAAAGTGGTTGCCACTGGCTCGGATTACAAGCAGCGTACTTTTAGCTACAGATACACACATATCCACACACACACACACACAGTAGTCAGAGACACACCAGTGAAGACATGTAGATATGTTCCTGTTTTGTTTATAAATAGTTGGCCGTGAATTGTTTTCCTTTGATGTGATGGATGCAATGGGTTTGCTAAAAGATTTTTATGATCGTCGCACGACTTGGAAAAATGTGAAAACTACAACTTCAAATCAACAACAACAATCGCTTTGGTAATTTGAGTAGTTTTTCAGTTTTCCTCGATCCCAACGGAAATTTCCCCCTTTCTTGATTGGGTTTTTTTTGGCCGGACAGGGAGAGAAATGAATTTCAAATGCCATTTTATTTGATTAATTAGTTGAATTTTGATGGACCTCTTATAAAAGACCGATTGAATAAAATTTTTGGAGCGCAGGTAGCATTGATCTACATATCTACATTTAACAGCAGGGTTGTTTTCGTTTTTTTTTTCTTTTAAATTTCTTAAGATCTTTTTGAGGATCGCATGCAGTTCTTAGAATACCGCAATGCTTCATTTACAATTTAAATATCGAAATGTTAATAATTACTTTACATTTAGGCTTAGCTGAATACATCATTAGCTCACCTCCTCATAGGTATTCTCCCGAGAACTCGATTGAGTGCTGCTCGCAATTGAACGTCGGAACATTTCGCTATTTTGAAAAGGAAGAAAAGATGAGAGATTAGATAAAATTGAAAATTTGTCAAAGATTAAACTATTCATAATGATATTACTAAGGGAAGAAAACAATATTGAATAGAGTGGTCTAAAATAATTATAGAAATTAAATTCAAGGCATTCAAAAGAGATTAAATTTATGTAACTTAATTTATATAAATTATAAAATATTTATAATTAGAATTTCCCATTTCATCTTCACACCCAAAAGTAAAAATATTTCATCGAAACTTTTATTTATAAACCTTTTAATAACTATTTTTATATGTCAATTGTGGCCCGTCTCTTCCCCTTCACGTCTTAATCTCGCTCTGCACGACAAATGGGCTTTGAACCGTTCTAATGCGACACGTTTAATTCCCATAAATATCAATTAGTCGGTCGTTGTTTTAAGAATCCAAGTGTCCATGTCAAATGTAATGGCAAAAGCGACCCACACACAAAACGCACGCGGACAATTAGCATAATTTATTAATATGGCCAACACAGAACGCCCAATTTTAAGCCACAAAAGAAAACAAAAACAGCAAATATAATAAACAGTAAGAAATAAACTTGTTTGATATGAAGAAATTAAACAAATACAAGAAATCAGAGCTGTTAAATTGCTTACCTTAAACGTTGGCAGGCTGTGGGCGTGTTGACAGTGAGATTGGTCCTTGAATCGCTTAGATGGGCGATCGAGTTGCATAAGCTATTGTTCATGTTGTTGTTGTTGTTAAGCATTATGTTGTTGTTATTATTGTTGCTGTTGCTGTTGTTGTTTTTATTGTTGTTGCTATTAAGATTGTTGCCGTTGTTGAGCTTGTTGGTCGTGTGACCGGAGGCAGCTGGCAACACCGTGGCGGGCATCTTGCGTGCTTCAATCTGACCAAATATGGCGCCTCTCATTAACCCGTCTTTTTTTTTCGGGGTTGGGTTAACGCTTAGTGTTGGTTTATTTGTTAGTTTGTTAGACCGTCCCACACACTCACACACACACACACACACTCAGAAATTACGACGGCACACGAACGTCTTGCCCGATTTGGTAACACTAGCAAGTTTTCAGTTTTTAGTTTTTTAAATTTTTTTGTTATTTATGTGCATTAACTAAAATGTTGCTAATTTTTCGTTTGTCTGTGCACCTTTTATGGCTAAAAGAATGAGGCTGATAAATCAAAAAAAAGTTCCCAAAGCACACGTCGTCTAATTAACTCGTTTATATCTCCTTCCACCGAATTCGAATTGAATCGAGAAACCCGAAAACAATTCTCGATACAATGCTGCCTTTTAAGGTGTCAACTCACACTCGTTTTCAATTATGACGCAATTTAAAAGATACCAGATATCACGACACAGGTGCTGAACAGAACAGCATGTGGCAAGTTTTGACAACGATTGCTTGACTTCTTGCTGCGCCGATTACTAAAACAAAACTGATTTATGTCTGTCACAAGGCGCAAGTGCAGTGCAGGCAATTGACTTGGATCGCTGCTGCTTTTGCTACTCCTCAGCTGCTGCTTCTTTTACTGCTCCCCATGCCGAACACTGGACGACAATTAGTTCTACATGTCGTCACACGTCGTAAGCCACAGGAAGCCACAACCAGCAACAGTAACAGCAACAGCAACAACAGCAGCAACTACAACAGCAACTCCAAACAACACTGTTCAGCTTTTTTTAGTGGGGGGACCCAAGCAACGCTTTGTCTGCACTTTCATCTCCTCTCTCTGCTTTGCTTTGGTTTTTCTTTTCTACTATGAGTACTCATACTCATACTCATACTGATACCTATGCCCATACTCATACTGATACTCATACTCATGTTTATATCTCTCCCAATGCCTTCGCCTTTGCCTTTCCCTTAAACTTGTCCATACCTCTTGCGGTTGTGTAATGCAACAACAGAAAGCGATCAGATGTCCTTCTACGGATGTTCGCTCTGCTCTTTCTTAATGATCTTTAGTTCAGCCCAGAGCAAAAAAAAGGAAAAGAAAAGCAAAAGAAAACAACAACAAAACCAAAGCTGCAACAGCCCCAATGATTGAACTCTAAGCACTGATAGCCAGGTAGATACCCTATATGTTTTAGGGAAAGTCTTTTTTTTTAAATGTTTAACAAAAATTATGGACAAATAAATAATGAAGTAATATATTAAATATAATTAAGTAAATATTACTTAATTTGTTAGAGATCATAAGGATCAACAGATTAGAAGAAATAGAATAAGGTAGAGCTCTAGTCGTACCTAGTTCATCTGAGATTTACTTGAAATGTCATATTTGAAATTTGTAGTTATCAATATAAAGAACTATTAATTTCTATTTAAAGTAAGTTTCATAATATTTCAAATAACTTAGGTCTTTTAGTAGCCAGCTATTTTCGAACATAGTAAACTAAGAGATCCTCTTTGTGTGATCTATTTCGATTTACAAGTTATCATTAAAAACATCCAGCTAAATAGCAGTTCTCCATTTGGCATCTCTATTGCCTCAACTGGAACTGTAACCACTGTGTGCGGTGTGGTAACTAATCAACAATCTCTACTCATTGCCAATTGCTGCTGTTCGTCATAACTTGGACTGAGTACTTTTCCTAGTTGTAGTTGTAGTCATTTCTCGTACTCGTATCTTCCTTGAGCGTTGATGATAAACTACATTAATGCCCCTTAAGTATGACCATGTTTGTTGGCTACCAAATACGTGACAAGGGCTACCTGATTCCACTCCATCTCACTCCTCCTGTTGCTCCTGCTCCCACTGTTGCAAGTAGCAGCTGCTGCTGTTGCTGTTGCTGTTGGCATGTAATTGCAGTTGCTCACACTGCCATTTACCATTCAAAGCTGCCTTTTTGCAAACTAAATGATCAACAGAAGCTGCAATAGCAACTCAGAAAAACTGGCACTGCAAGTTGTAGTTGCAGTTGTAGTTGTTGCAGTTTATGTTACTGTTGTTGTTGTTGTTGAGGGAGCGCACTGCTTTGGTTTCTGTGCCAACAGATTCTAAAGGTCATTGCTAATAGCTGAGGGCTGTCTACCTGTCTGTCTGTAATATTATGTCTGGACACGGCGACACTTCCGTTTCCACTTTGCGGTAGGCTACAGATTCTGACAATCTGTCCTAAAAGTTGCTGCTGCTGCTGTTGAAACTCGATAGGCTGCCGTTCACAACAGCAACAGGATGAGTTTCTTGATGTGACATGCCTCGACGGAAGTCAAACACTTTGTGCATTTTTTCATAATTATATACACTTGATGGTATCATAAAAATAATTCCAAAATATTAAACTTTATACCCGTGAGTCGAAACGATTGCTATGGTAACAACAAGCTGCCTACACATTGAGGTGTGGCCAAAAAGATTGTTGCCAAATAAAATTGGCTAAAAGCGACAGGTTGTTGTCCATAGATTGTGGTCACACCTAACTTTAAGCACATTGATGTTGCAACTCTCTGTTGCACCTATTGCCCTGACATTTGTACAGACTCCTTACTTATTAAAATTAGTAGCTCAAGCATTTCTTTATAGTCTAGGTTCTAGCTGTGGTCAGGGATACGCTTGGTTGCATCTTGGGTTGATGAGAAGGAGGGAAGGGAGCAAGAAAGAGAGAAAACCTAGCCAAGTGCGTCCGCTGCCAAAGATATGGAAATCAGCTTCGTCGGCCTGTGACACGTGTTGTTGCCACACACGGGTTCAACTGAGTTCAGTCTATTAATCGATATACTACTTAGTTATGCCGACTAGCAGACTAGTACCTTAGACGAGCCCTTGTTGACGCCCAGTTAAATGCAACATAATTTTTTATTTTCAACTCTTTTCTTTTTGCAAGAGGCGACTTCAGTTGCGACTGCGCACGAACAACGCATTTTTGTGCTTGTCATGCCGGTAATGACTACAACAACAACAACTAGAACAACAACAACTGCAAAACAAAACATGCTACAACATTGGAGCTAGCCTAACTGCCCCAACTGAGCCATGAAACTCAACCGTGCGCGTCCATTTATATCCAAGTTCTACTTGGACTGACGCTGACTATGTCAGAGACGCCGACTGCGACTGCAACTGCGACGTCGACTTCAGCGTCGCTGCGGCTGCTTGCTTTGTTTTTCTTTTTGTTATATTTTTCAAATTCTTTCGTAGCATTAAATGTAATGAAAAGCGGGCTAAAAAATGCTTGATAAGTAAAAAATATGCACGTGATAATTATAATGACTACAAGACACGGAAGCAAGAGTGTGTGTGTGTGTGTGTGATTGCAGTGGTAGTTGGTGTTTATCTCTAAATTAGATATTTGTTAATTTTACATTAATATAAAATTACTACCTTAATAATAATAAAGGGTAAACGAAAGGAAATTATAAATAAGTAAGATTTCCGTTGCAAACAAATTTAGCTGGAATTCTTTGTAGATTTAAAAAAGATAAGATAATAGATTTATTCTTTTTAATTACTTAATTAAATTTAGTAGCTAATTTAATTTCCATGAATATATTGTCAATTTTGCAACCACTCCCAAAAAGGAACATGCAACTTAAAGAGTTTGCAATTATTTTCATACAGCTGTCAAACTTAATGATTCAAATTAACACCCATATCATGTTATAATAAGCAGTAATTATAATTCGTTATATCATTTGTTGAACATTTGCATTTCTAATTGACATGTCTTCTGGCTGATTCTCTTCATTTATCAATTATCATTTGATTGATTTGCAATGGTGTTTGCTTTAAATCAGCTTAAAAATTACAACAGCTCATTGTATTTAATAGGTAAGAGAGACAACATTTACAATGGGGGTTACATAACTCCACTGGGAGATGTTCCCACGCTGCTCTTAGAATTTATCTCCTCTGTTTTTTTTTTTGGAGGAGGCTTTGCTGGGCAGAACTATAGATAATTGAAAGCGGCTACTGGTATTTTGATGTATAAACAAATATTTTACCTAAGCTTCTCCCAACTCAAAGGGCAGGTCTAAGAAATACAAATCATCTATGTGTCTATAGGGTTGGATTCTCTGTTTTTTGTAATAGGTAACCAAATGAGTTGTGTTTTTCTGCCGTTTCATCGTAATTATCAACTTGAAAAGGTAGAAAAACTGAGAGGAACAAGTTGCCAACTGATCATGAAAGTGAAGAAAGAAAGAGTTTTGTTAATAAACAAGTTTCTGTCTGAGCTCAGCTAGTTGAGCAGTACAAACAATTTGTGAGCATGGTCAGTGTTAGGAATATATATTATCAGTTATTGTAATAATATTTATTTCCTGAAATTCACTTAGAGCCCACATCAAATATTACTCTTTTGCTTTTGTTTATCCCTTGCACACGCCCCGATAATAATAATATATTTACATAGCATTGCTCTCAGGCTCGTAAATTTAATGTCGAACCCTGTTAAAGCCATCAAAGCACTTGTCTCCGATAAATCAAATCCAATTAAATTTTTGGCAACATTTCAACCCTCTGCAGACAATTTGATAATCCCAAAAGCAACACTTTAAAAACTCTACAAGAGAGAAAATCAATTGAAACCCGCAGACTTTCACACAGCTCAACATAAATCAATTGAACTTAAGCTCATCGAGCTCATTGAAATGGAAATTGTCAAAGTCGCTCCCACGCTCGTTCTTTCGGGTTTCGGGGCAGGAAGCACAAGGCCAAGCTAACGGTGCTCCCAAGGGGACAGGAAGCGACGGTCAGTTAAAAAAAGCAATGACACACGCGCAGTGCCATGTCTATTAAATAAAGGATATAAATATGGGTAGTTGCATGTCACGTGTGCTTTTAATTGATTTCCTCCTTTACAGCTGGCGATTTGCAACTCCTGTTGAAGTTTTCCAGGGAAAAGGCTTGCCACATTGCCCGTTAATTAACTAACGCGCCCAACAAATATTGTGTTAATATCCATAAATTCAGATCAAACCTGGGTAAACTTTAACCCTTTTGTCGCCTGTCAGTCACTCTGTCTCGCTGTCCAGCACTTTATCTAAGTCTGTATGCAATTTGCATAGAATGTTTCTCAAAAAAAGAAAGAAAGAAAAAAGCAAACCCGCCCCATTGTCTGCGACATTCCTTGAACGCACTCGAGCGTAACCCAACCCAGGTCCGAGACCAGCTCTCAATGTAAATAAAAATGTATTTATTTTTAGTTTTATTTTTATTTGTATTCGTATTTGTATTTGTAATTTTATTTAGCTGCACGCGTTAATTTATGCCACAGAACATCAGCGTCTTTCTGACATTCTGCCGTAAAACCACATCCGAAAATTATACAATAAAATGTAAAATAAACTCGTTGCTGTTAATGTTGTTGTTGTTGTTGTTGTCGTTGCTCTTGGCAGCAATTCGAATTTGTTATTGTTGCTATTTGCTGGAAATTTATACAAACAGCTGCGCTGCTACTGAGCTAACCACAAACTGACTGCAGCGCCAATCGAGGCCTCAATTCAGTCTTCAGGCTTAAGTCTTCAGTCTCCTTCTCCCTGCTGTCTTCAGTCTTCTGTCTGTATGTTTGTCAGTTACCCATCAACCATCCACCATCGTGGAACCTTGTCAAACTGCCAGCCAATATCTGTGCTGTCCATACCCTCAAGTAGTCAATCCAACTGACAATCAGACACTCCATCCAACACTCGCCCAAAAACGGAAGCAGTTAAGCTTTGAATAATTTATGAAAATCGCTTTTGTTCCTTGCATAGTGCCAAAGTTGCATATCAATTTTTTGATGGCTTCTTCTGAAATTTTAAATTGTCAGGGAACTTCATTTTCACACTCTTTATCTTTATTCTTTATTTTAATTTTGAATATAGATTCTGCCGTTGGTCATTTACGATTATTGCGAGCTATTAATGAGCTATTATAGAAGTCAATTTATTTTATCAAATTATATTTTAAATATCAGATATGATAATTTAAGTCAATTTTGTACTTACAGTTAGGAGAGATCCTTATCCTTGAGACTCCTCAACGAGGCGAATGATGACTTCAGCTTAGGTTTGATCTCGGCCAATTGTAAACAGATGCTATCCTCCGGCAGGAACCTTTCAAAGTAGCCGCAAAAAATTTATAATAGATTATTATTAGACATGTTAAGTTTTATTCTTTGTTTAAAAAATAAATTATAATAATTCCAGACGAGATCTTAATTTTAAACTTTTTCAATAAATATTTATCAATATATATTTATTTTACAGGTTTTGGAGTCTACGACCACGCTTGGAAAATTGTTGAAAACAAGTCATAAGTCATTTTTAGACCTTTACATAAAAAAAGTACAAAAGTAAAATTTTTATAATATACAATTTTTTGAAAATTATATTTGACATCTTTTGAATGTCATAAAAAAATTTAATTTTTCAAACTTTGTTGGATATGCTATAAAAAAATTCTTTAAATTTAGAGAATTACACAATAATAGCTTGGATTGAGATTACCCACATTCGGAAGCTAAGTTCAGTAATAGAGCTATCTTTAATAGTTTATTCATTTCGTGGCACAAATTTGTGGCACAATCGAACCGAAACCCATAAATATGAATCGTAGATTCAATACTTCCCATCATTCACTTAATATGCCAATGACAACGTTTTATGCTTCTAACCGCACAAATATCCACTTGACGTTGAAGCACTCGTTTGTTAGCCAAATATGGGCAGACAGTCAGGCGGTCAGCCAGTTGGACTTGTGGTCAGTTGGGATCTGTTGAGGTTTGATGGGGGTTTTTTGTGGTGTGGCCACTTCCTAATTTGGTTCCGCTTTTTATTGTCGCATACTTTTTATTTATTATTTAATTTACTATCGCTTGTGTTGAATGCCAAATGCAAAGAACATTTCATGTTTTGTATGCCAAATGCAAATACCGGTGGAAGTTGGCACCACACCTCGCCCCCGCCTTCTTCACACTTGGCTAAATAATGTTATCAACATTAAATAAATATTGATAAAAGAAACTGAAATTGACATGGATAACCATAACGGAAGTTCTGTCTATAGCTACTGTGGCATGCAACAGCCTGCCACATTTGGTAGCACACTCACTGGGAACGGCTTTCTTATGGCCATTGTCCGTTTGGTTGACCTTCAAGCCAAATATTTGGTATTTTTTGGCCAAAGCTGCTTTCTATTTCTAATCTTTTCCCAGGTCTCAGTTCTTCTCCCCCCGCTCTCATTAGGAACAGGAACAACAACATTGTTTATGCAAAGTTAAGCGCTAAATTAGTGCGCTTTAGTTACTATAAATTCCCAGTGGAAACCGGCAATAGAATGGCTTGCTCGCATACCAGAGACGCTCAACTTCCGGGCCGAAAGGCTTTGGGAAAGAATGTGACCGTCATAGAATTTATCTCAGCTTTTGCTACGCATAGCTCAGCCTGTGAGAATGGGTCATGGCTTTAAGATTATTGTTGTAACTCTTTGTTGTTATATTTGTCTGCATACCAAGGAATTAGTTGCAAGTACAAGTACAGTCTGAAGTGGGTTAGTTGTGGGTGCACCACAGTGGATTCCCAGTGAGGTACCATATCTAAAAACTCTAGCCTAGATTTATGAAATTGTAAAATAAATGTGAAAATATTTGCATGTATCTATTTTTTAAGTTTTACAAATAAAGATAAATAAATTTATTACCCGTACATTTATTATTTTGAAAGCCTAAAGATATGTTGAATTAGAATAAAGTACTTTTATTGAAAATAACTATAGTATTTTTCTTGTTAAATATCAGTTCAATAAATTTTGATGCTCTTCCTTTTTGGAATAGGCAACAAAAATGTATAAAATTTATTCATCATTATCATGTTTAAATGTTAAACAATAATATACATACATTTGAAGTTCACACAGTAAACAATTCCTTTTAAGATTATATTTTATATTTTAATTTAGTAATAATTTATAACAAGATTTTATCTCCACTTAAATACTCCTGAAATAAAAATGACTATGATTCTAAAATATCTTTGAATTTTCCGCAACACTTCAATTAACATTTAAATGCAGTTACATTTTGTACATACAACAGCCTACTAACATTTTTACATGTTTCTATACATATTTACATCCCATATTGAACTTACTTTATTGATCATTAAATGCAACTATATAAAAATATCTATAAATGTCACAAGTAATGACTATGTCTATGTGTGCGTGTGTGTGCAGGCAATGAACTCTACGATTGTATTTGAAATGGCAGACACAAAACAAAAGACTTAGGCAACGAACTTGGCGCTCTAAGCGCATGCCAAAAAACTGGTTTTTAGCCCAAAGCCTAACGCATTTTCGCTTGGATTCACACACACACACACACATACAGTCAGTGCAACGGTTGTTTATATTCCCAATACTCGAACTGCGCCACTGTCTACTCCTCCCACTAACAACAATGCTCCCTTTGGGCCCACAAATGAGTCGAGTGTTTTTTATAGGCGCATTGCCTTTAAGGTGAACAGAAGTTTGTAGACGTTATCTGAGACTGTCTTCCTTTTGCTTTTGCCTTTTGCTAGCTACGCATTTGCTCCCTTTTTCCCATGACTGGACAAGCACAAACTTGTTCGGAATATGAGTCATGTGTTGAACCGGTGCCATTTGGTGCCTGGCACTGAGAAGGAGAAGGAATCGGAAACTAAAAAGAATCTGTTGAGGCTGCTAGTTCAATCGATGAACAGGTACGGACAAGTATTTCACAAGTTTGTGCATGTCTTGACTGAAAGATCTTCTGTCTGCCTTTTTGGGCCTTTGCCCTGCCCTTTTGTTTCTCTGTCTCTGTTAATTTGTAGTTGCGTGGGAATGTTTTAGCTATAGCTTTAGCTATAGCTATAGCTATAGACATAGACAGATCTGTGTTCTTATCCTACACACAGATTAGTTGAAAATATTTCACAACATTTCAAGTGCAAATTGTGCTGGTATTTTAGCCAGCTTGTCACACGTCGCGACGCTTGTTTAATGTAAATTGAGAACGCAGCTCCATTTATGGACGGAACTTGGACCGGACCCAAGAGACACATACTTACAACAAAAAAACTGGTTCACAATTAAAAAAATATGCTTTTTTCTTTTTAGATTTTCAGTTGATTTTATTAAAAAGAATGAGGCTGAAATTAATTATTTATGTGCTCAAGATAACAACAATAAAAGCAGACAATGGGCGGCTTGGCAAAGTAAAGGCTTCTACTAGTTAAGTACTTAACTCTACCAAGAATCCAAGCTATAATAATCAAGCTTTAGACGCAGCAACAAAAGACTCAGGCAACAAACTTGGCATAGCTCACTCTGAGAAAAAAGCGTTTACACTTCAGTTGGCACCCCCCGCGTCAGTAGGGAGAGATCTATATGAGTCCACAACGCGTGCCAGCGTCACCTACAAGGGGTTGCCTATGGGCAGCTGGACAGCTGCAGGCGCTGCCAGATCGTCATACACGAGTTAACAGGCAATGCCAGTGCTCCCCACCCTTCTCAGTAGCCCGCATAAATTATGCAAGCAAAAGCAATAAGGCACATTTAGAACTTAAAAAAATACACTGAAAAAATGTAGGTGTATAGATCTGCATAACATTTTTAAATACTCACCTAAATTTAATCATAATCTGCTTAGAATAATCAATTCAATTTATTAAATACTGTTAATATATTTACTCAAACAGACTGATAAGTAGAGATTGGTAGGTTTCGTGCAAAGGATATTGTTTATTATGTTTTAAAATATTTTCAAAAATTTCTTTATGTGTGCTCCTCAAATCATTCAGTACTAAAATTCAAAATATTCTGATCATTTTATACGAACTCAAATTTATTTCCTTCACTTTTCATATTGCCTGCCATCCATTTTTTACAGTGTACCGCATGCAAGTGGCCCTGAACAAGTCCGCTGCACTTTTGGGCTTGTTATTATTAGCGGCGCATGTCGACCATGACATTTGTTTAAAATGAAAATAAATGCCAGACCCAGAAGCAGACCCATGTCCATGTCCAAACTATCCATACATATAGTCAATGCCCCTACTCGATCCGACCGGTGCTTAGTTCGAATTTGATGCCTTTTAGACCCAAACGCAGTGTAGCTTGAAATGGTCTTTACTTGCAACATGCACAACAAATTTTCCAATAACCCCAAAATAAATATAAATACGAATTGCAAAAGTTAATCAAGCAATGGTCAAGTCATCTGTATAGTAAAGCCAAATGGAGGGTGTAGCGGCAATTCCACATCACATTCCTCATCATCTACCAGGCCATTTTCATCCAGGTTACCATTCAGGTTTAAAACTCCACAGCTCTTGGCCTGTTTGAGAAAAGTATTTATAATACAATTTAGTTAAGTAATCATTAGGCTTACGCCATTAGAGAACTTTCGCCATTCGTAACTCCCAGCATGATGATTATAGCGGGACTTATATTTCTCTTGTATATCATAGATACTATCCTCATCACAGACATTCATAAATTGCACCTTGGCTGTCAATGTGTTGATAATTCGAATACGACGTGGACGTCTTGTGATGCGTCCAACATGATAGAAGGGATCCTGACTCCACATGGCATGCTTGGTGCGACAGAACTCACTGATGGCCACTTCTAGAATGGGTGGAAAGAGCACACGGGGACATCCTGAACTAGGAGAGATCTCAGTGCGCGGTTCGCCATTCTCATGAAACAAATGGCTGAGATCCTTGCCAGCATGTGCCACCAAATAATCCATGTTCTATGGAAAATATAATGACTGAAAAGAGTAATTGAAAAGATCTGTGAACCTACGCGATTCCAGTGATCCAAGCGATCCCTGATCATTGGCGTCAAATCAAGGACATTTTTGTGTATGACAACCCAACAATCATCCTTACGATTGTGTGTCACAATCTCATCCATAAGGTAATAGCGCAATTGTCTAAGCGGCTGCATTATCTTCTTCTTTAACAAAATATAATCTAAATTTAAATTTGTTTGATATGTGTTTAAATTGATTGACAAAACGTTGCCTACTGCAAATATCCGGCCTGATCTGGAGACCAATTAATCTCGATGCATTCCAGAAGTCAGCTGCAACGAAACAATTTCAAATTCTAATTTCATTAGCCAAGGCATTTGGTTTTTCAACTGCATAATTAGCTGCCAATTGTCAAGTCATCAGCGCCTCTCGGAGCCATCAATCCCTAGTTATAAATAGAGGAAAATAGATTAATGATTGCTTTCATTTTTGGGTCTAACCGCACTGAGGTTAAAGACTTCACAAAGACAGTTTTATTGATGAGCCTCTAGGCTGTTTAGAGTGGAACCAGAGTCTATTTTTTCTCGTGACACGACACGGTCAGCTTAAGCATTTAAAAATAGCACGGAAAACCCTCCTTAATATACAATTTCAAAGATTAAGTCGTGCTTTCATCGTGTCAAGAGTTGCACATCTCTAACTTATGATAATTGTAAATTTTCCAGGAATTTCGTAGACTTTGTTGCTTGAAGTTTATGTTTCAAAAAGCTTCTGGAACGTGTCGAAAACGTGGGAAAATATATGGCGTACTTCATTTGCCTTTGGGCGAGAAGAAGCTTAAGCGATGACAGATGGTATCAAGGAAATGCTAATGTTAAGTAAGCATCTATAATTCTCTTTAACCTCTGCCACATATGTTGGCAAATTTTGTAGTTGATTTTCGCGCTTATGCAGATAAATTATGATGACATTTGTAGAGGATCTGCAACCCTCAAATGTAGTAGAAAAACCGCCCTCTAATTGTAGGTGTAGATTAACAACAGTTGGCCATGATATCGCATCTTGTATCTGGATAGATCTGACATGAGCTGCTCTTCTCATGAATTATACCACACTCTTTTAATTGTTTATGTAATATTTTTGATGATCTAAACGTGTTTGTTGCACCCTCCACATGCCGCAAGGGCGTCATGTGCAACATGCTGGGTTATGAGTGACGATGAAGTGGTTCTATTTCTCTTTTACCTTTTGGTTTTCTTCTCTTTGCCATGGGACCACGTCAGCTGTCGAAAGTGATCACAGTCTGTGGGCAGCCACCCTGTGGTTACATCTAATTGTTTGATTTACTGCCATACTCGAGGGTGTCGCATAAAAGCTAGATAAACAATTATGATATGGGGTTACCTTGAAAGCCTTTTAGAGAGACAATGAGAGAGGTACTCCCTGGAGTTAATGGTTTATTAAAATGGCCTGCAAATCATCTATATGTTGATATAAGTTTAACTAGATATATTTTTTTATATACTCAAATCCTGTTAGTCGAGTTTGGTATTATCAAAAATTGGCAAATAGCAGCTACAATAATAATAAATATATTTAATTTAAGTTGTACTGTTATATACTGTTCTTTAATATTTATCCAACTTTTTAAAATATCTTGTGCAAAATTTAACATAGAAGAAACAAAGTTATATATGTACATAATTGTGACTATGTCTAATCATAGTAATGACTAGAGCATACTTAGTTTATAACTACTTTTTTGTTCAAGAACTAAAAATAAAACTGGCGCCACACTTGTCAATGTGTCAAGGCAAATGTAAACTAGAGACAAGAACTCGAATCGCGAGTCTCTCAAATGCCTCTCAAGTTGGACTCGTTTGGCCTACGCGCAATTTTCTATGGCAATTGCAATGCAATTTTAATTATTGCAGAAATGTAAAAAACAACAGCAACTAGAATTAAATATATAGTAAATAATAAATGAAAAAATGCAGCTGCTGATTTTGATGCAGTTTTTGTTGAATTTTTTCCTTGCTGTTTCTGCATCGAATCAAATTGTAGAAAATGTTTATTTTGCAACTTAATTTTTATTTGGTTTTTGTTAATTTGTAAGCAGCAATTATTGCTGTTCTTTGTTGTAGTTGTTATTGCTGATGCTGGGCACTCAAGTGCACACTTCCTGCCACTTACAACATAGTGTGTATTCGCTGCTAGTTTTTCATTATTTATGCTCATAACGGGCTTAATGGGTTTCTGAAAAGTGCTGCTATTGTTCGATTTGTAACGGGGGAGCCCAATGCCCAATGCCCGGATCCCATTCCCACTCCCATTCCCAATTCCATACTCAATCCCTATGCCTCGATCCAGTCCCGTTTCATGCTTGTTGCAAGTGGCTGCGTCTGCGCGTGACGCACGTGGTGCTGCCTGCCCCTGCCACAAACAGTCTGCTGGCGTAGGGGTTGCATTTGGAGTAGGGGTAAGTTTCTCTTTTTTTGGGGTTGCTTATGCAGCCAAGTGACCCGCAGCATTTTTTTTCCATTTATGTTTTGTGTGTTCCAAGTGAGTTCAGTTTTGTGCCTGCATTGTTCTTGAGTTGCCGCTTGTGCCTGCCACACGCAGTCAACGCCTTGACCCCGCAGCAACATCATCAGTGGCAGTGGCAGTGACTGTGGCAGTGGCAGCTGCAAGCAACTCCTTGGCCAAAGATCAATACAACTTGGCGTGTCAAATGGCCAACCAGCTGTTGCCAACTATGGCACATAAATCAAAACACGCCGACGAGCAAACAAATTGAAAAACCTCGGCCATTGGAAAACTCAATTCATTGTTTTTTCTCGAACAGTTTTCCGACAACGACTCAAACATATGCGCAACTTCACAGTTGAACTGTCTAACAATTAGCAGACTCACACCCTCACTTTTAAGGGCAGTAGAGGAAGGAGAAAGTAGTAATAGGATGGAGGGGAGTAGAAAGAGAAGGAGGAGGATATCCCACAAGTGGTTACATTTTAACTAACAACAAAATGCAAATGAGGGGAGACAGAAAACTTACGGCATGTCACACTGCAGTTGTAACCAATCCGATTGCAGCTGCCATTATTAAATGAATATTTTATTAAGGGTTGACAATTGGTATAACCAGCATTAGGCGACTATAAAAAGGGGTACAACCAAAGCTTATTTCAAAGCCATAAGGAGTTTAACTTAAGCTAAAATAGTTTAATTTTTGACTCGATTTGAAAATTAATCAGCCACTATAGTTTTGTTTTGCCAATTTGCCAATTTTGAACATTAAATGTTCAAAATAGTTTTTTTTTACTTTTTAAAAACGATTTATCTTAACTATTTTGTAAATCTTTCTGTTATTATTAAATTTATTTTATTATTTATTTTATTTTATACGTGAACAGGTATCTAATAGTCGAGCATCTCTATTTTGGTCTCTATCCAAGCATTACAATTGAATTTGTTTTAATTTATTTTAGTTTATTTTGGCCTTTGTTTTTGTACCTTTCTTAGATTTTGCCTTGCAGTAATAATACAATCCGAAAATGGGCACAAACATCAAGATCAGAACAATGACAATGATGTCAAGCAGATAGAACTGATACCAGGGCAATTTCAGCCCAGCAGATACCATATGAGGTGCTCCACGATGCTCTATGACATAATCGATCCAGAACATGGCCGTATCCATGGCATCCAAGGGTCGACTGCGGAAGATTTTTGAGAATCGTTTCATGTTGTCCCTATACTTGGTATTCTCCAGAAGTTCTTTGAGGGCATATCTTAGTTCCTCTTTTGTAACTGTTCGGTAATCCACACCCAGAGCAATTCCAGCTGCCTTTAGTTTGTTTATATTTAAGTGCTGATCTCCGTACACGGGCATTCCGAGTACAGGAACTCCGTGATGCACTCCCTCTTGGGTGCCAAAGATACCACCGTGGGATATGAAGACCTTGACATTCGGATGGGCCAAGATATCGCTCTGGGGCATCCACTTTTGGACCATCACATTTGCAGGAAGATTGGGCAATTTCTCATCCTCAAACTTCCACAATATCTTCTGCTTGAGGTTGCTAAAACATCGAGGAAAATCTTTAGCTTTTCCGGCGGCAGATCCGCACTGCGAACTTGGGAACCTACAAGTAGTTAAGATGTTAACACTTATAGCTCCTGAGGGTAATCTAAAAACTGACCTAAACTGAAGTAGATGGCACCGTGTTCGGCATCGTCCAAAAACTTTTGCAATTCTTTGGGCAAAGTCTTTGGTTTTTGAATGTGAAGTCCACCAACTGGAATCATGTTAAATGAGATGGGTCTCGGAGTTTCCAGCGGCATATAAGTATTCAAAAGTATTGCAGAGATATTTCGTTCCAGATCCTTGATGCTTGGTAAAGCTCCAAACTTGGAGGCAAAGTGTTTCTTCAAGATCGCATCATGGGCGGGATAATACCAGAAGGTACGTAAAATCTCTTCACTAAGGGAGACATAGACATTGTCAATACGTTCCATGAGTGTCATGCGATCTCTGTAGGGTTTCCATCCATGAGGCACATACGACCAGGGAGTCACAATGCCCACCAATGGACTCAAGTAGTTTGCAAAACTAAAGGTCGTCATGGTTATAGTGGGAATTTGATAAAGATGACCCAAAATTAAAGCTCCTCATTGTACCATTGCTCTGCCAAAAGAAGGTCATATTTTCCAATCTTATCCTTGTCATTGACAAGTTTCAACAGTTCCGGCTGCTCAAACACAAAGTCTGTGTTCTCCAAACCCATAACAGCAC
The DNA here is from genome assembly GCA_037043535.1 of Drosophila putrida. Taxonomy (NCBI): domain Eukaryota; kingdom Metazoa; phylum Arthropoda; class Insecta; order Diptera; family Drosophilidae; genus Drosophila; species Drosophila putrida. Next base: position 1,624,873 of record JBAMBI010000465.1, read on the forward strand.
ACATTTTGATGAAATTCAAAGTTGGTACATCTCTCATATCCAGAACTGTCTTGGCATCCGTCATGCCCAGAACTGAAATAGTTTTAAGTTAATAAAAGTTTTATTTGTCTTGGATTTACCGACTCACTTGTGGGCCAAAAGTTGTATTGAGGTATTAGAATTTCCGTGTAATTTGAGCCCAAGTTTTCCTTGGCCAATGAGAATGGTGTGATAAAAGTTACCTCGTGTCCCCGATTCACCAACTCCTTGATAATGGCATTGGTCATCATGAAGTGACTCTTTCCGGGAAAAAAGAAGGCGGCCAAGATACGAGAGCTGGATGCGATCTCCAAATGCTGTAGGGCCACTAGGCCCAGAAGCAAGACTTTCCAGCCACTTCGCAGTTGCTATAGGTCAGGGTAATGAAAAATAAATAATATATATGGAGATGTTTGATAAGACTGTCTCCCTAGGTGAGCCCATTTACGTACGCTAATCTTAACTACGATGTTAATTCAGAACATCTTCGTTTTGAATGTTCCCTTTTATCTTATCATATCTTTTAGACATTCTCACAGATATTTTAATCCTAGGTTTTCTACTATTCTATTAGGAAAGGGCGAATAGGCTTAAATTGTAAATCATCAGTGATAAGATTAAAAAAGACGTAAAGTGTATATATGTATTCTTGATCTATATTACTAGCCGGGTCGATATAGCCATGTCCGTCTATCCTTCCGTTCATTGAGTGCTAGTTCCTTGAGTTTTGGTACGTGTGATACACACTACAGTGTAATAATCTGTACCGAAAATAACATCTTGATCGGAAAATAAACTCGGAAAATATTCAACGCACGGTGTATTCGCTTTTCACCCCTATAAATACAGGGTCTCCCACTGTCGAGCTTGCTCCACTTTAGCTTTATGGATTTGATTTTTTATTTAGCATAAGGAATTCTATATTTTATTTAGCTACGCTTTGGTGGGTGTCTTATATTTGAACTTAATTAATTTTATTTATCACATATCACTCAAAAATTACTCTAGGATCTCACGCACCATTTTGACCGTTCAATTGCGAGATTTCCACTCGACTGAAACTAGTCGCACTTATTTCTTAATAATTCAAACTTATCAGCGTGTTAACTGTCACAAAAGAATTATAACCTATTTAGTCAGTGGACTAACGAGAGCAATGACTTTAGAAAGTTCCAGACAAAAATATTAGATAATGATCTCTTCTTCTTTGTGATATCTGATAAGCAACATATGTACAATGAGCATATCTCATAAACGTTTTAAGGACGTGCGATATAAAACTACCTAATCTCATAAAAAGTCATCAAGCGTTTAAGCCAAGGAAAACAAAACCTTAACAATACCTCATTTAATGTAGAAGCATAGCAATAAAACAAATCTGATATCATTTGGCCTATAAAATTGGGAGCCCAAACTTTAATATCATCAGCTACATAATTGCAATATGATAATTGTTTAATTATCTAGGCACGAGCCAGTCCTCACTTTCATGAAGACATTTTGGAAGTGAATTTGCTAATACCTGATCTATTTGTAAGTTAATCTTTGACTTTGACTATATTCAAACTAAAAGGAGATTATTTTCAACAAAGATACTTTATTAAAGCTCTTAAAAATGCACAGTGAAAAACAAAACAGTCCTGATTTAATAATTTTACCAAGCTTAAAACAAATCGTTTGCCTTATATAAACAATTCCAAGCTAAAAGCTTCTGTTGCTCAGGCAGATCGATTATCTCAACTTCTTTGCCAATGTTGAGTACGCGTTGTGTTTTTTCCTTCTTTGAGGCTTCCCAGTTTAAATGTCCAATTTCCGCACAGTTAGGATTCGAATGTGTTGCAAAAGCCGTCCACATTCCCACCATGCGTTGAAGGGTTAGATACTCGTCTGAAGATTTGTCCAGCTTCCAGGATTGGTCGTTTCTGAACAAATAGCTTAAGTCATCGGCATGGGCAACGCCAACTTTGATATCATTTTCACAGAACTTTTTGCGATAGAAGTTAAAGTCAGGTGAATCAAAATCAAAGCGGTAGAAATAAGTTGGAGCCGTAGAATAGTTCAGGCGAGCAGTCAAAGAGCGATAGATGCCATGCCAGAACACTTTGTATGAATTGAACTTTAAGTAAAATAAAAATTAAAATATATTTTTAAATAGTTCATTATTAACGACCACTTACGTCTAGGAATGTCATCAGCAGCTCTGAACTGGGAGTTGCATTGCCAAAGTGTAATTTAATCAGCTTTTTGCTCAGCTCAAGATTTTCCTTTTCCGTATTAACGGCACGTACATCAGGTGGAAGCATTCGGACCGGATCTTCTGTTAAGCTATCCATAAAACCTGGATCGGCCTTTAAATCCAAATAGGTGCAAAGTCCCTCAAAGGATGTGCCACCCAGCATTATAGGCAATTGATTGGACCAAGAATCACGCACCATTTCCAAAAGTGACTTGGGGACAACACAATGTGGAGTCTGATAAGGTTCCACAATGGGTCCAAATGGTTGATAACATCCATTTTCCGTCTGTTCTTCGTGTGAAACCAAGTTATGATTAACCAGCTTATAAGGCTCAACTTCACGCAAGTAATCCAACACATTTCGATCAATATTCTCGCCCTCATAGCCATGGAACTTGGCCAGTCGATAGGCAAAGTCCTTGGGCTGTGTTTCGGCCCAATAATGAAGCAATGTGCCAGACATTGGAATCGCCTTATGGAATAGACCACGTGTCTGCTCCGTACACATCATATAATACGTTGCACAACTGCCTGAGCTATTTCCAAAGAGTGTAATGTTGTCGGCATCTCCATTGAAATATGAAATGTATTTCTTAACCCATTTGAGAGCCAACACCATATCCTTAAGGCCCGCATTACCAGGCACATCCAAACTGGGATCTTTTAGGCTTAAGAAACCTAAATATACAGAGAAAATATGATCAACAAACAACAATATAAAAAAGCTTCCAAAGATAAGTTAACAGATTTGTACACAACCATCTTAAGTTATCAACAGATAAGAGCATATTTATGTAAACAATATTTCCACATCTTACCAAAACAATCTCCGCGATAATTTAGTGTGACTAAGATCACATCCTTTGCCATTAAATAGTCTGGTCCTAATTCCTTCCGATTGGCCTCTCCTATGGTAAAAGCGCCTCCATAGAGATAAACCATGACCGGAAGTGGCTTTTCACTTTTTAGCTGCAAGAACGATTGGATTAAGTATATTCTTAAAGAATTTAATTTCCATTTTGATTGTCACCTGCTTGGTATAGACATTAAGATAGAGACAATCCTCACTGCCACTAATGACATCAGCGAGCATTAGTTTTTGCACCGGCTTCTCTCCACAATGGGTACAATCCAAAAGTCCAGTCCATGGCTCAACTGGTTGCGGGGCTTTGAAACGTAAATCTCCCAGAGGTGGTTTACCATAAGGAACACCCTCGAAGCTGAAGTACTCATCCTCATAAAGGGTCCGACGCTTGACGCCCTTTATGTCACCCAAAGGTAGCGAAATTTCACATGTTTCCAAACTAAAGTATTTAAATTTATCATATTTTGTATTATATGATAAGATTATAATCACCTCTCCGTCATTGTGATAATTAGTCGTCTGCTCCGAGCAAGTGCCGTTTGTAAACTGAAATCTGGATCCCCATAAAAGCTCAACAATGTTTTTCTTGGGAGCTCACATCACTGTTGTAACACTTATCATTTTTGTGGCAAAACTTCTGCTTTTGCTGAGATGTTTTATTTGTATTTATTGTAAAATAATTCGTTTTCAAGAACTAATCTGTTTTTAAAATTTTTGAAAGTGAAGCTAAGAGTCCATCCATTACATCTGGAGCTTTACTTTTGAAAGATTCCTGGTGCCGCAACTCTGAGTAGTTTTATAAATTTAAAATGATGCAAAATTTGACTTGAAAAGTTGGCAGTCCCAAGAGTCAACCGACTTCAAACTAGCATAACTTCTTCAAAAGCAGTCCAATTTCATCATTTACATCATGGGTTGATCTACAAATTAGTTTTACATTTAAAAATAATTCCTTTAAAAAAAGTAATTTTTTCGATATATTTTTGAAATTTAAGTTTTTAATTTCAAAATCTTTTTTTAGTTTCCCTAGGGTATCACAAAGGCGATCAAACTCTACACATATTACTCTTGCCCTTCGAAAATGTGGTTTGCGTGATTAATTGTCGGTTGAGTCTTGGCCTTTTGGTAGATATTTTCATCCTGATGTTGTCGTTGTGGCTTTGCGGTGAATGTAACAGTTGTTGTGCTTTTTGGCAAGGATATTCGCAAGGAGAGTCGCCGCATAATTGCCGGCCAAGGCCTGCTGATTGTTGAGTATCAAAACAGCTGCTCCAATCACACGACGGCGTCGGAAGTTAAACAACACTCGAAAATATGGTATTAAAATCAACTTAGAGAGCGACGCGTGTCGTTGTCAGCAGACAAAAGCAATTAAAGTAAACATTAAGTGTGTGTAAATCCTTTTAGGGCGGCATCCTGTCTGTTTATCGAGTATATAGACACAGGCTGGCAACATGATCACCCTCAACCGGACACATTATCCTTTCTACGCCTTCACCCTGGCACTGCCACTGTCTCTATCTTTGCCCCTGCCTCTGTCATTGCCCCTGACTCTGTTCCTGCCTCTGTCTCTGTTATTTGTTGTGCTCTTGTGTTGCCATGGAAATCTGAAATCCATCAGCCTCGTTGTCCGCGCATGCGCAACGCCAGCTGCCACTCAAAAGGTGCCGAAATTGACCTCAAGACCCTAACTCTATGACCCTAGCTCTTGCTAGGGCGCTGACTTTGTAATCCTGCGGAAGTTGTTTTTATCACGCGTATCCATTAGTTACATTTTGTAGCCTTTTTCTCTGACAATTTCCATTTGGCGGCCATAACACAACGAAAAGGCTCAAAGTGTCCCCAGCGTGAGGTTAAAGTTCTGCATAAATTTCAAAACTGAGCTGAGCTCTACCTAAGGAAAGGAAGCCTAAGATATATTCTCAAATTAATAATTTAAATAGAATATAGAATATAGAATATATAATTTAAGTATAAATAGAATAAACTGTAAATTTGTTTAAATATATAACAATTATGTAATTTATTGTATATTAAACGTAACTATACAACTGTTATTAAACTTATATTTTGAGTATTATTTTTATAACATTTTAAATTAAAAATGTATTTAAAAATTCAATATTTAAATTTTTATTCTATAGTTCATTTCCTCTAATAAGTATCTCTACATTTTCTCAGCTCTCATCTACGTCTCTAATCTGACACTTCTTGCTTTATGGCACAGTCAATTAAGTTGGCCAACACCTTGCCACAAATGGCAGCAAATTGGACGCTCAATGCAAATGTCAGTTAGTTATGTTCTAAAAGCGGCACCAAATTGCATTATTATTAGCAATAATTTAATGACCCTGCATCAGCAGTCAGTGTTGTTGCTGCCCCAGCGTGGCATGCAACATGCAGTTATATTAGTTTATTCACATTTTTGCTTTAGCGTGTTGGAATGCACTTGGGGGCGGCCGAGACTCAACTCAACTTAACAGTTACTTGCAGTCCCAGACAAATGGCGGCAAATTTTAACAAGCAGCCGTCGTCAACAGCAGCAGCAACTTGAATGATAACAACAACAACAACATCATCATTATCTGCAACAACATCATTATTAGCTGTGGCATTGTGACATTGCAAGGTCGCTTTTCGTGCAGCTCCCCAAACTTCCTGCCTGCCATTCATTGCAGTTAATTGCTGGCATTATTGTTGCTGTTGTTGTTGCTGTTGTGGTTATCATTGTTGTTGCTGTCATTAAGCAAATTCCTTTTTGGCATCTTTTTTCACATTGTCGTCAGCTAAATTCGCATATTTTAATATTATTTAAGCGCATCCGTTGTCTTGTCAGTCTCCCTTATATTTAGTCTCCGTCTCCGTCTCCGTTGCAGCAACAACATCAACAACAACAACACCAGCAACTTGTCTCGTCTGCACTTTTTTTGGGCAATTTAATTAAATTTCGCGCTCTCTTAGTTAATATGATTACCGTTACGAGTTGTTCCCAGTTGTCGCTTTGTTTTTATTACCAGACAATTTGCTTATTGGCCCCGCTTTAGCTTTAGCTTTAATTTCAGCTTTAAACAAATAAAAATTCAACTTCAAGTGGAATCTCGCCTCGCCTCGTCGGCTTTTGTGGCTTTTGATGATGAAGTTGCCTCCAATTGCCAGCTTAAATATTTTTATTGTTATTTATTGAATTGTCTTCGACTTAATACAAGTGTCGTTGAGCTTGACGTTTATTTACTTTACTTAAACCGAACTGAGAACTGTTTACAGTTGTATATTTCTTGTTGTCATTATTCCTTCTTCTCCTTTGAATTCCTCTGAGCTGTTTTTCTGTGTGAAAAGAATGAAAGGAATGCTTAAGGAATATTCTGACTGGAAATTGCGGCACTTGATTAAACATATGTTAAACTCTACTTGAGATATTTGCAATTAGCTACTATACTTTAAAGCATTTAATGTATGTTTATACTGTAGTACTTTATTATATTACTGACAAATATGATAAGTAAAATAATCTTATCTCAGTTAAGTAATTACTTTAATGTCAGCATTTAAAATGGTCCAGTGAAGAAACTATTGTCAAAGTTGATAGAATAAATTTAAAAAATAAAAACTTAACTATTAATGTTAAAAAACTACTAAATAAAATTTTACTAAATTACATTTCTACATATGTAGGCATACTTGTATTAATTCTTTTACTATTGAGATATTACAATTATTATTTTTAAAGAAAACTTTGGTCGGAGCTAATATAAATAGTTGATACGCTTGAAATAAATAAAAGTCTACAGATAAGATATGGGACACTACTTAAGATTGTTTTCTTGTTTTTAGTTTAAACGAACTTTTAAAAATATCCTCAAGTAACTGTAAGTATTTATTTAAAAATACATCGCTAAATGTATATAACAAATATTGAATAAATGTTATATTTAATATCAAATCTGTTTTTTATTTTTGATATCTTTAAAATTATTGTTGGATATGTTTGACAAACTTATTTGTCTACCAATAATTGTCTTTTAAGCCCTTTATCTTCCACTTTCTTATTGTTTTAATTTACTTGATTCTAAATATATACATATGTTTAGTCACTTTAGAGTCACGTTTTCGCACTCCCAATCCAAAGTAAACTCTACCCTAAACAGCCTCTTGGTAGACGAAGCGACGCCTTCTTTCTGTTTGTGAGAGGCATTGGCTGAATTTAAAAATAACTCGAAATTTAATGTGATTTTTGCATCTTTCAATATGTGTTGCACAAACAAAACGTTGCAACATTTATTTAAAATGCCAATATGGCAACACACACTCCCCCCCTTGTCGCAGTCTCTGTCCCAACAGACTAAACAATGCAAAGATATTGGCCAATTTTGATTGTGTTGTGTTGGGGCACGTGCCACGTTGAGAGTCAGAGAGAAAGAGGAAGAGACGGAGAGGGGCATAGTCTGTATCCCAAACCATATAATGACCATGTTGCCCCTGCCCTTATGGACTGGACCAGCTGCTGTTGCTGTTGCTGTTGCTGTTGATGTTGCTACAGACGTGCCCAAAATACAACTCTTTGATTTACGCGGAGCTGACACTGACATAAATGCCACACAACTGTGGCAGCTGTAGTCGTAGGTTGTTGTTGGTTGTTGTTGTTGAGGGCTAGACACGTGCTAAACTTAATAGACAGTTCATATATTGATTCTCTAACTCCCCCTTCTCTTCTCCACACTTCTCTCTTGATCAACATTATTTATGCCTTTTGGTGTCTCTCATACAAAATTTTAAATTGTGAATTGGTTTATGTTTATTTCGCAATACCATTTGTGTTAACCATTTAAATGACTTTTTTTATGCGCTACCAAAATTGGCAGCAACGAGGCTTAGCAGCTCATAAAAACTAAGCATTTTTTATTGTTATGTTGAATGTTATATGTTTTATGGCAATCAAATGGAATGCTTAAAATATATTGTCAAGTTTCAGATGTCAAGTGGGTTTTTCCTCGTCTGGCATCGTCACATCGGTGACATCACCGAGGAAAACGTGAGGGAAATTCGCCAAATAAATACGAATACGCTCGCCAAATGGATCGACGTCAGCATTGACGTCGCAGCATCTCATCAATAGCTCAACAGTTTGAGTATGTGTGTCAGTGTGTGTGTGTGCACACATGAAAAGCGAATTTTCTCCCCAAGCGAAAAAAAATACATATATTCGGAAAATTCATTGGCGTGTTGAGGTCGAGTCTGATACGTGGATGTGAGTGTGAATGTGTGTGTGTGAGTGTGTTCATGTGTGTATTTTGTGGCTTTTCTTGGTCAACTTTGCCAGCTGGCGCTTGCTGTGCGCCTGCTACAAATATCGGAAAATTCCTTTGAGGATTTTGGCACAAAGGCGAGAAACCGCTGCGGCAACCTTTGATGATTTTCCACGCACGCTCTCGCCTCGCCAGCTATCTCCCTCACACTCTACCACTCTTTCCCCATCTCCCTCTTTCCCAAGTGTCACTGAACATTAATTTTCCAGATAGTGGCATCGAGACATTTGCAACCCCCTCGTCGTGCTGGCCCACAACCCTCTGACTCTGAGGCGATGGCGAAGGCGAAGGCAGCGTTGAAAAATGTTTTATGGCCAACAACATCCAGCAGCTGCCCCTCATCGCTACGAATTTATCTGCTGCCTCAAGTGTTGCTTGCTGCCTGCTGTTGCTGCTCTTCATATGCTTCTGCTTCTGCTTCTGCTTCTTCTTCTTGTTCCATCTACTTATTACTTTTGACTTTTTGGAGGAAAAGCATTTTCCGGCAATGCCATCGGGTGAATGTGTGTTCTCGATATGAGTATGTGTGAGTTGCTCCTAAACGGTTCTCAACTTCTGCGGCGGCTGCTTTGCTTTGCTTTGCTGGTGTGATGTGATGTGGTTGGTTGCTGTTGGCATCAATTGCTGTTCGCCTGTTACATAATTCGCGTAATTTATTCAATTTTCAGAATTAATTTTTTACTATCCGCGACTTTTGCGCCTTGCATATGAATTATTTGTTATTCTCGCCCTGTCATCATTTTGAAAAATCACATTTTTTAAATATTTCATAAGATTTACCTTCCGATTTATATATGTGCATATCATTATTCTCAGCTGTAATAGAAAATTTCGTAATCACACAAAATTTTTAGTTCTCTTTGATTTGCTTAATTTATTGACGTTGCTTTAAATTGAATTTATTTATAATTTCTTTGTTGCTGTGACAAATTTAGAATTCAAATGATTTGTTATTTATACCGCTTTGTTGTTGGGTGCTAGAATCAGATATTCATCTTAAAATTCCATGGCGCCGGCACAAGCTTAACGAATTTATGGCATTAGCTGAGACACAAACCTTTTTATAGCACGGCGTTCCAATTTCAAATAAACTCCATTTTAATGTACTATACTAATTTTCTCAAACAAACTAATGAAATTATAAATTAGATAAATTCAAGGTATTGGTGTACCTTTCGTCTTTGTAGCCCTTCTGGGGAGCAAATTCGAAAATAAAATCCATGCAAAATTGTAAATATAATTTTAGACTCATTCCAACCATTTTGGCGCCATCTATTGTTTGCTAGCGCCGCCTTTTAAGAACTACATACGTTGTTGTAAGCGAAGTTAACAACCCATTCGGTTGCGGTACAAGAAAAAGGAAGCTAGCGTTGGTGAAATGGGTGTGGCATCGCCTTTTTTACAGTGGACTGAATATGACGAAATCTTGTGTAAAAAAGATATAAAAGCTAAAGATTTTAAACATTTTCAAATAAAATTAATTAAGTATTTCCTTTATTTTAAATAAGGTATGTGAATGTATCTAAGATAGTTAAATATAGAGAAGCTAGCTAATTAATTTAAATGAGAATTATTTTAAATCTATTATATACATGCTATATAATTGAGCTTTAAAAAGTTTAGAAATTACATTTGCCTTGACGCATGTATCTTTACAAATAGTTGGATTGCATAAAAACTTACCAAAACCCTATTAGGACTTCATTCCTTGGCGAATAAAGAGCAGAAATAAACGTTTTGTTCTATTTATAAGACGCTGATATAATTTAAAATAAAATCAAGACTAAATGGTTTAAGCTAAGTAAATCAAAAAACCGCAATCAAGAGCTGAAAGTTGGCAAGTGTTTTATGTGTTTGATATTGTTGTTTGCTGTTTGTTGTTGTTGTTGTTGTTGGGAATCTACCTAAGAGTCTGCTGCTCCTGTTCCTGTTCCTCATGCTCCTGTTACGGACGGCAACGCCCCAGCTGCACTTTGAAGAAAAACAACAAAGAGCTTGCCGCACTCAGCAACGATTGGGAACTTGGCTGTTGTGGTACTTGAGGACAAGGGGAACCTGGCACTGGGTCTGAGGTCGGTTCGGTTCGGAGGTCTGGGGACTGTTGTTGTCTGCTGTCTGGGAGTGAGAAGACTCTATAATCTCGTTCAGTTAAGCGTCACGCATGCCACTCCCCTAAATTGATATGCCCGCCATGGCAAAACTCAAACGCAAACACCAACAAACATCATCATCATCATCATCAGGCTAAAGCGGTCATCAAAATGTTCCTTGTCGCTGCTGTCGTTTGCTGTGGCTGTTGTTGTTGCTGCTGCATCGCCTGTGGTTGTTGGCCGTTGGTTGGTGGTGGTGATGGTGATGGTGGTGGTGGTGGTGGTGGCAACGTCGGCATGCGGAAAATCATCAAAGCGTTTGCACGGCGGCTTTTTGCCTTTCATTTCGGCATTTCAAAGAAATGTTCCGACATTTGTATCAGGCGAACAGAAACCGGGCGAAAGCTGAAATTGTGCCAAAAACCGAACGAAATCGAAAACTCGAAAACATACACACAGTTCCACCACACACATACACACACACACACACACCACGACAGCTGCGCTAGCATATAAAAATTGGCTCTGACCCGATTTTATACTAGGTTTATTGTTCTCATTTTTATTTTATTTTATTTCACTTTTTTTTCTTTCCGGCGCGCTATTTTTCGCTTTTGTTGTTTGTTGTTTGTGGGTTTCGGGTTGGGTGGCAATAGCAAAAATGATGCACACGTTGCTAAAAGCCGTTGCCAAATAACACAAGTAGAAGAAGAGCGAAAAGGGGGTGCGACAGACTGAGAGTGAGAAAAGAGAGGGCACTACGACTGACAATGAGTGTGTGCCATGTTAGGGCGTGTTTTTGGGTGGGGTGTGTACGTGTGTGTGTGTGATAACTGACAATGAAATGTGTAATAAGAACACATTGTGTCAGGTCAGGAAGTGCTAATGATGCCAGGTGATGCCCTCAACCAATGCCGATTTACTGTACTTGTATTTTGTATTTATTTGTATCTGTATCTGTATCTGAAGCAGACATTCGTGTGATAATTGTGGGACTATGTTAATTGATCGCCGATTTGCTGAGCCAAATAAAACTGTTTGCCAAATGTTTTCCTCTGTTTCCAAAGGGAATTTTCTTATTAACTTTTGTCATTTTTTTGTGTTATTTTTTTCAATGCTTGTTTTACACACATGGATTAAATATGTAGATAGACATACGAATAATTCGAATATTTGCATACTGTGTTTAAATTAAATTGGTATACTAATACTAATATACCAGCTCAAGTATTTGTTTCACTTGTTGCGGGGCTGCTCTACGCTTTCTCATTGCCAGCCAATTCAGAGACTCTCAGGAAAAAACAAAATAGCCCTGGACCAATTTTGGTTTCCCTACACTGAGTGCACGTTATTTTGATGCAGAGGAAAAGTTAAAAAAAAAAAAAATTAATAAAGCCGCGTGCACTTAATATTACAAATTGATTAGCTTTATAGTAGTACGAGTATATATATATACGAATGATATCTATGTTGGATATTAATTATATATGTAATTACGAGCACTACATCAAATAATTCCATTAACAAAGAGAACACACAACAACAAATTAATGCCTTTAACGTGGCGCTACATTTGGCGCTTCACTTCACGATTTTCGATTTTCGATTTTCATTGGAAGCTTTAATTGATTTTTCTTAAAGTGCAATTAGACAAATTTGCATTTTGCATTTGGTTTTGTTCCTCAGTATACATATACCCTGGCCAAAATATTTAAGCCATATATGTAGGTCTGTTTGTCTGTGTGTGTTTTTCTTTTTTGCTGTGTTCAAAAGATACGAATATTTCATGTTGTTGCCAATTGGGAGAATAAAATGTCTAGTTGATTGTTGATTGAGTGAAATAATTGAACGTAAGTTTATCCAAAGTTGCTGCCAATTTTGAAGCTGAAAAGTAAATTTGAACATCTATCAATTTGGAATATAGATATATGTATAAATATATAAATCAGATAGAAAGTAAAGTGTATTGTGATTCGTGCTTAGGAAATTAATTAAAAGAATTATCTAAGTGCAAACAGTGATTGTGTCTGTTAATGTTAATGTTACTGTTACTGTGATTGTGATTGTTATTGTTATTGTGAGTGTTGTTGAGACTTTTACTAGTATATGTATATTATATAATATAATATGTAAGACATGTACAATTAAAATTAATCTACAGAGCATTTCGAGCAATTACCTTTTATGCCATATTTGATTTCTTGTGGGAAATGGTATGTGGTGTTATGTTTACAGTTTGTTCGATATCGAAATTTAATTCGATATGCGATTAATAAATTCTGATTTTCTTTTCTTTTTTTTTCAATTATACTATGTAAGTAGAGCTCGCAGCTTTTCAGTTTGATAAAGTGCTGTACACTGAGATTCGATTCATTTGACTTGATTTCTGTGCAAGAGGTCCTTGTGGTAGTGAAATTTTGATATCCTGTTTGTTTTAAGGGTTTCTCTTTATTATTTTTTTTGGTTGTTCTGTTCGTATTATAATAATCGTAATTATTACCGGTTCTACATAATTGAGTTGACATTGTCATCATTATCATTATCTTTATCGTTATCTTTATCTTTATCATTAGCACTAGACTTTATCTTTATCGTAATTTCATTTTGTCTTCCGTCTTCGTTTCCTTGCTCTGCTATTATCCTGAATTGTTCGCATTAGATTTGGATCATTTTCATATTATATGTATATATCGATTTATATTTATATAATATACACATCCAGTTATACATATTGATTAAACGGTATGTATATAGTATGCTAACACATACACATATGTAGCGCATATTACACAATGGCGCGATACATTCAGATATAGCATCTATATATATTTATGTGAATATAAATATATCTTTGTATATTTATATATCTTTCTATATATGTGACCTCTGATAGCGATAATTATATCAATTCAATCAATTTCTGTTTAATTTTGGTTTGCTGAATAATAATATTTATATTTAAATATGTATATATATTTGTCGTAAATAATTGAAGTATACATTTATTTATGTTTTTGTTTTGCAAATATTTAAATTGCATAGCGAATTTAAATATTTTGTTTTCATATTTTATTTTCTTGCACAAAAAACCTTTAATAGGTATGACCATAAACATGTTGTTCTGTCTATGTTTATGTTTATGTTTATCTTTATCTTTGTGTATGTCTTTGTCTGTTTTTAGTGTAGTTTGTTTTGCTTCGTTTTGTTGTTAATAAATTGTAAGTACATTTAAATTATTAAGTGGCCTCAGCCAGCATAATTTTTTCTGCTGGTTTTTACAATTTTTTTGTGGTTATTATTCAATTCATTTTTTTCCATTTGTTTAATTGTTTTAAACACAAATTGTCGCCAAGTGGCAAAACAGTTATATTTAATTATTTCATAAATATATATATATACGATTATACGATTATATGGTATATCATATCATAAACACATCGATATTGTTAAATGTTTCCACTTAGCTTAATATTATCTCATTGTTTATTTGTGTTTTTGTTTTTTGTTTTTCCAAAAATGTATGAAAGCCTGCGCTTAGTATTTGATTTTGCTTAATTAGGTTATAATATTTGGTATACATGTTTATGCATAATTATTTATCTGGGTTTATTTTGTTCCGTTATCATAAGTACAACACACATATAGAATATGGTTACTGTACGATACTTTTCAATCTCGTCTCTAAATACATACATTTATCTTGCATTGTATTTATTTGTATTTGTATATCATTTGATTTAAACAAACTCAAACATTTATTTATATGTAATTATATATTAATTTTAATGAAGATCTTTGCTTCGTAGTTAGTACAGTTTGTAGTACTTTCATATATTATGCATATGTCATGTTGAACGTCATATGTATGCTGATTTCACATTAAATCTATTAACAATTTTACACCAAGGCCAGGACTTCAATCAGATCGAGGAGCATTTTACAGGAGGAAACGGCAACTGCTTTAAAGTCATATAACTATGGTATGTCTGTCTGTCTGGTGTCCAACGTTAGTTAGTCTTGGGTCAGGTTTATCTTTAGTAGCTGTTAGTCCAAAAGTTTAGATGTGCGTATTTACAGCCTGTCCAGTTATTAGTCAGCTTGCGTTTATCTAGGAACTCAAACCATATTGTATTCGGTTCATCACTCGGTCAGTCTGTCAATAAGTAGGTCCTTTCAGCTCCGTCCTCCGCTTCCGTTTCCGCTTCCGTTCCCTCTAACTACGAGTCGTCCTGTTTGTGCTCCTCCATCAGGATCAAGTGCCAGCCTGGGCATTTAGTTTGCTTTTACACTTAATACACACAGCGCTCTCTTTATATAGGAAGTGTCTGTGTGCCCTTTCATATTATATGGGTTAGGAGCTCTGCTCTTCAGACTTCCCCCCTCTTGTCTAGAAGGGGACGATGGAAGAGCAAAAGCCCCGGGGTCATATTGTTCCGTGTCCGACGTTTTTCATTATTTTTGTTGTACGTTCGGATAATATTTAGCATTTATTTCACTTGTTTGTTTTTATTTTTCTTTTTGTATATCTATATTACACCATCAATGAAAATAGCTTTTGGGAAATGATAAACTGTGCTTATATTATGCACACATATAGTACATATAATATGTGTATATATATATATATATGTAAGTTTTGATAATATGTTATATTGAATATATATGTAAGTATGTAAGTATAATAATAGTATGCCTTTCATAATATTATTTCTTTTATTATGTGTAAGTTCCGTTCAATTATCTACGCATGGTTGTTGTTTTCTTTAATTAATATTATTGTTATTCTTGTATATATTCTTTGTCAAATGTACATCAATAATTAGACTTTTTACTACAATACATTTATAGATTTTGCCTTCTCTTCCTCATTATTTATCTCCTCCTGTTTTTTGGTATTTTTGTTTTTTTTTTTGTTTTTTTAGTACACTTATTTAATTTGTTTGTCGAAGAACAATTGGAAATATTTGTTTAGTAATTAATTAATTAACACTGGAAAAAACGCTGTTTGAAATATTCGTTAAATTAATGAAAAACTCACTACTAAATATTTTCATTATTTCTTTTCTTTTCGTTTCGTTTAAAACTGTTTAATTTTTAACTTTCTACCACGTTAATAAATATAATTTGTTTTAAGTTTTTTGGGATTTTTTGCAAGCCCAAAGTTGTTGTAGGGCTCGCCACAGTTATTGTAATATTGTTTTTCATTTGCTTTAGTGTTCTTGTGTTTTTTTCATAAAATTGTTCATAACGAAGGAAATGCTAACAAATAAATATTGCGTCTAGTTAATTTGTTTAATGTTTTGTTTTTTGTTTCTCATCGTATTTGCTTAACATTATTATTTGTTCGAAAAGTTTCAACCTACATGTAACTCATTTTGCAATATGTTTCATTAACACCAACTGCTACATAAAACTGTTAATTACTTGTATTTATTATAAATTATTGAATATTTTTTTATTGAATTTTTGTTGCTAACTTGCAGCATTTGCATCTCCACCGCTTTCCCTTAGCTTTCATCCTCAACTTTCCACTTGTCTGATTTTGTATTTTTTTTTTTTTTGATATTTTTATTATTGAATAATTTGCACTTAAATATCTAGAGTTGTAGTTTTTTTTCGGTCTGTATCTTTAGTCATTATTTGTATCTTTCAAAGTCATTTGTATCTTTGTGGCTGCTCCTAGTGCTGTTTTGAGTGTCCTGTGTGATGTTTTGTGTTGTGTTGCGGTCCAGTCTTGAAGACTGCATCCACATTTTTACCGAGTGCTATCTGGTTATTAAATCTGATTAACATTTGCTATTTGTCCTTCTGAATCATTCATAGGGTCATGCCTGAGTGGGGAATTATTTGTAGTGTTCATTGTTCTTTGGTTTGTGTTCTGTTCTGTTTTGTGTGTGTGTTTTTTGTGTATTTCTTCTGTTCTTTATCTAGCCGGCAATAATTAACAATTTTTGCATTTGCTTTTGCTCAAAGACTCCTTCGGAAGCCTTAAGCATTTATATATGTGTGTGGCACATCCTCCAATTCAACTTGTTCCTTCGACAGCTACCTTCTTCTTCTTGATCTTCATCATTCTACCCCCCTCCCGAGCAATCTGCAGTCGCAGCTTTTAGCTGCCTCAATTTGGAGATGAGAGAGATATATCATGGTGATATTGTGTTTGTTTTTTTTTAAAACTGTGCTACAAATTGATCGAGAGTGCTGTCTACATTCTTGGTATAAGTATTGTTCTATATACTTATGGGTATTTTTCGTAAATTATATATGGATCATTTATGCGTGATATAGAAGAATAACTGAATAAATTCGCACACATATGGTTTGGTAAAACAATATTCGAAATATTTTCGAAAATACTTGTACACACAGATATACTATATAGTTAAAGTCATCGAACTTTTCTCGATATATATATGTAAGTAGTACATACATATATATAATTTACAATATTGTATATGAATAATGTATATATATATAGATATATTTATTAATTTGTATTACATATATATATGTGTATATGTAGTAAACTTGTATAATTAATTGTCATACACATCAATAGCGTCTTTTATTGTTGTATCTGCTTGTAAATAGAAATTTTTCTCATTTTCCTCAATTCTTTTCGTTAGGTACAAATTTTCATGCATCCTTTTGCGGTTTATATGTATATAGTTAGTATGTTCAATATGTCTCATTTGTATATATGTTTATGTGTGTGTTTGTGTGTGTGATTGTATAAGTGTGTGTGTTGAGTGTAGTTGTGTATGCTGTTGTTGTGTTGGGCTTGTTGTTGTTGTTGTTATTTTTTGTACGGCATATGTATACCATTTAGCTCGATTGTTTCTTCATCTTTTTTGTCTGGTTATTTCAAGCACATCAATCAATTAAGTTTAGTTTCAAGTTTAATTGTTGGGTATTCATATGGATATTATGTATTAATGTTTTCTTTTGGTTTTTTGGTTTTGCCAACATTGATAAACGCGTAAGTAAAATGCATTTCATAATTGAATTAAATGCTTAACAGCTACACATGTATATAATGTTTTTTTTATAAATATATGTTGTATATATGTTTTATACCATTTAAGTAACACTCAAATATGATTTGTTAGGTATTACGAGTAGAAATACAAGTACATATTGTTAAGTGCATTTTTCATTGTGCTGGACACCGATACGTGCAACATGCAACGCCGCCGGCAACACTTGCAACACCATGCCGGAGACGCGCTCCAAATGCCACGGGCTGGTGTGTGCACCTGAAGCTGCGTGCCGACCGTTGGCCAATGTTGCCACAGCGTTGCACGCTCTATAGATCGTCATATACATATATATTTCGTGATCTTTTAGTTTCTTTTCATTTTTTTATTTTTTTGGTTTAAGGTGCATTCTCTTATTTTGTTTTTGTTTTTTGTGCAGAACTTAAGATTAGTTTAGTAACTGAAATCGTGTATTTAAGTGTCCAACTCTTGCCAACCATATTGAGCCTTTTTCGAGCCTTCCAATTGCTTATGCCAAATGATAAGGAAACGTATTTAATTCTAACTACAACAACAACTAATATAAGATATAATAATTATAAAAAGGACCCCCGAAACGCTGCAACAAACAGATTTGAACTAAAAGTGTTTTCGACGTGTTTCTTTTTCTCTCTCTCTCTTTACTTCTTGGCCTGTTGTTGTTGTTGTTGTTTGGCCGACGTCGTTTTCGCTGGCGTCTTTTGCTCAGCGGCTGCCTTGGGCTGTTGTTCCTTCTCTTTGCCCTTCTCCTTGCTCTTTTCCTTCTCCTTCTCCTTCTCTTTCTCCCTCTCCTTCTCCTTAGCGGCCGCTTTGGTGCTGCTTGTGGGCGCCTCCTCTTCGGCTGCCTCTTGTGCTTTATCCTCTTTGAGCGGCTCTTTGGTGGCGCCTCCATCCTTGTCCAGTTCACGTTTCTCACCTGATGTATTCGCTGGCAAGGCTTTCAGTATGGCATGCACCTCCTCGGCCACCGCCATCAGCACAAACTCAAATTGTTGCCTTGTGGCAACAACACCAGCTCGCTGATCCCTCAGATGCTCCAATGTGGCAGCAATGTCAATTTCGCGTGCACCTTTGTTCATGCGTCCCAGAACCAGATCCAACAGGATGTAGGATCCAGTACGTCCCGCGCCAGCGCTGCCATGCACCACAATGGGGCATGAACGTCCACGGTATGATTTATTTACCTTGCTGTTGGTCAAATTGCAATTAAATTTATTTATTCATTTATCAATTTTCAATCAATAATTTTCTTTTAATCTCAGGCATGTTCCGGTTTTCACTTTTGATTTTCAGTCATTTAATGCAATTTATGTAAAGCAGATAAAAATTATAGCTTATCACTTTATCTGATTTAAATTCTGTCGAAATGAATTTAAAATCAGTAAAAGAAATTCACTTCTGAAAGATTTTGCCTAAAATGAAAACTGGAAGAGACCTGATTGATATTTTTATTTAATTTCTAAGATATTTATTATTTATACCTATGTGAACTGCTTTTGTTTCTTTAATAAAATTACTAAGTTTATTTACTCACCGTCTGAAGTCCAGCAGGGCCTTGGCTTGAGGAGGCACACCCATTTGTGGCCAAGAGAGGAAATGGAATTGGGTGACGGTTCGGGTTTCGCTTGTGCGC
The DNA here is from genome assembly GCA_037043535.1 of Drosophila putrida. NCBI lineage: Eukaryota > Metazoa > Arthropoda > Insecta > Diptera > Drosophilidae > Drosophila > Drosophila putrida. The sequence continues at coordinate 1,644,034 of JBAMBI010000465.1, forward strand.
AAATTTTTCAAATAGAAAGAACGTACGAGGTAATCATCACACCAAATGTGTTCGCTAACCAAGTGAACCTACAAAAATATACATAAATATTTTAACAGTGCCTAATCTAGAGATTAGAAGTAGAAGACTCACCTCATAGATGTGATAAACCTCGGCACCTTCTTCAGGCCAATAGCGCGCACAAGCAACCTCTCCATTCTCCTGAAGACGGCAAAGTGCAACGATGACAACAGCACCTTGCTCCCAAATCATTTGCCAGAAATGAGCCAGAGTCGAGGGGAGTGGTCCCTGGGCTGCCACATAAGCAGGAGCGCGTGGATCGTGATCAGTCTGAAGATAGAACATTTTTGAATTAAATATTACTAAGTGAATTTATATGACAATCTACTGTCAACTATGTAAAGAAATTAAATCAAGAAACATTTAAATAAAATTTACATTTTAAATTAAAACAGAAACATTTTTAAAATATAAAATATAGAAAAGAAATAATAAGAAATAATTTTTTATCTGACAACTAACAAAATCGTCTTACGGAAACAATAAAAAGCCATAAAAATTGTTAAAATATATACAAACCTTTCCATTTTAAAAAATTAAGTATTTATTGAGATTAGAGCAAAATTTAAAAACTGTGTTTTAAACTTAAAACTTAAAATCTATTTTTAATTTCAATCAGTTAAAGAGAAAACAAATTAATAGAATTGTTGAATAGTAAAAATTAAATTCATTCAATTTAATTAAAATTAACACAATCGAATTTTTCAGAATAAAAATATTTTAAAATACAAAATTAATTTTTAATTTTTTTAATCACTTAATTTAAAACTTTAAATTCTCCCTCAAATGTCTATCTATGTACTCACAATGGTGGATGCATTCACATAGTCGAGTCCCTCGGCATTGGCCAGATGGTTGAGCACAACTCGGGAGTGATCATAGGGCAACGGAGCGCCAGGTCGGTTCAGATTGGCGCATTGCGGCTGGGAGGCAGCATCCCGAGCACTTGGCTCAGCTTCATAGCGGCAAAGAGCCTCCCATTCCCGCTGTAGTCGTCCCTTGTTGCGCAAATGATCCTCCATATAAGACTGTAGAATTTCATTGGCTAATAAAATCATAGTTCAAATTCCAATTGCTGGAGAAGATACATACCAATACCATGTGTCCGGTTGAGATGTCCATGTTCGTCAGGGCTGGCTCTTCGCTCCAAGATGAAGTGCTGGAACGCGAGGACGGTGGTCGGCCCTCGTTCTCCTTGCTCAGGGACGTGATACGTCCACTGTGCGCCGCCTCGGATGCAGTCGCTCCACCATTTCCATTGCCTGATCCAGTATTCCCAGTACCAGTGCCATTTTTACCGGCCATGCGGGCTCGGCACAGCTCCTGATAGTCCTTGCTGCAACTCTCCGCACCCGATATGCCCGACTGCAGACCACCAAGTTTATCCCGCTTGCGATCGTGCCGTTTGATCAGAATCAATGTTATAAAGATCACAATCACAGCTGCTGCTCCGGCGCCGGCGAACATGTAGGCCATGATGTGAGTCACATCTGGACCCTGTTCGGCCAATTCAATGCGGGATGCGGAGACACTGGGATCATGCCAATCCTTGACACGATCACCGACGACAGCCTCAACGACATAGAAGCCAACGCGTCGCTGGATGTTGTTCTTGACGCCGCGGTTCTCATTGATGTAGCGAGCTACATCAGCGGCCGTCTTGCGCTCGGGGTTGTTTGAGTCAACCCGGAAGCTTACTTCGTGTGGTTGAACGCTGTCAAGGAAGAGAGAGATTGATTGATTGAGTGAAAAAACTTATCAAGAAAGAGCGAGTAAAAAGGCAGTCTAAGAGTGTTAATGAAATACATTTATATATACTTGCAACATATCTTATATCATTTAAACATTTTTAAGCTTAAAGACTTAAATTCATTTATATTTTAAGCATTAAATTTAAATTTGTTTACAATTTATTCTGTTTATCATGTAAACTTTATTTCCCAGTTTCATTTCAACTGGCAATAGTTGATGCTTAGTAAATAAATAAATAAATCTATATTTAGAGTTGTAGAGTTTAAAACTTACGTTAAATAAGAAAAGTATCCCTGCATGTGTAGTATTTTTGCCAGCTCATTCATAATGCGCTGCCCATCGTACCAGCTGTCGATTCTGGAATTAAAGCAGAGAAGATCAGTTGAACTTATTACTAAGTAAATGCATTTACAAAGTATCCAACTTACGGGTTCTTGACGAACACATGTGCATATTCAGTGTCTACGGTGTGCGGCGCATGATCCTCGTCCGAGTGCTGCTCCTTGACGACTTTCTTCTTCTTGAAGGGCTCGTTGACATCGCCTCCCTTGATGTGGGCGGGCAGCACCTCCTTGTTGCCATCTTCGGATCGTCGTGGCTTCTCCGTGTTTAGCTCGTTGGTCAGCTCAGATGGTGGGCCCAATTGTGGACCCGGTTTCTTCACATCGAGACGCTCGTGACGGGCAAAGCCCAACATGTTGGCCAAGAGGGTTTGTTTAATGTCCTCGGGTTCATCCGCTTGTGGAGCATCCTGCAACATCTCATCCTGTGGCATCAACAGCAAACCACCTTCGGTGTAAACTCGTTGATTGTGAAAGGAGCGTGGATAACTATTGGAGGCCAACATGGCTTCCTCCTCCAAAGGTGTCAGCGAATTGCGACGCAAACTCGTCTCAAACGCCAGCTCCTGCTGCTGCTGCTGCTGCTGCTGCTCCAGGTCCATATCATTGTTGCTGGGACGTCGTTTCATTAACTCGGGCTCTGCTTGCAATTCGACCAACGGCTCCTGCGGTAAACCCTGCTCGTTGGCCAGCTCACGGAAGAAGGAACGTTTGGGCTGCTCCACCTGTTGTTGTTGCTCATGACGCCTGAAGGACACATAGTTGTCGGGAAAGTACAGTTCACTCGACTCGCTCATCTCCTCGGGCACATAAACCGGCGCCTGTGACAGATCCTGGGCCTGTTGCTGTTGTTGTGGCTTCTGTTGCTGTGGCTGCATCTTCTGTTGCTGCTCGACAATGGCCTCCAGTTGATCCATGGCATTGGCTGGGAGTGGTTTGCGTTGATAGGGCTGAGGATCGGGCTCAGAGGCAGCCAATATCTGATAGAGTTCAAGTTGTTTTTGCTGCTCTGCCTTCTGGTTGGCATCCTGTTCCGCCATCCTCAACATCTGCTCGCGTTCAATGCGTTGTCGTTCTGTGTCCAGAAAAGCATCTATAACGCTTGGCATATCCACTTGTAGGCCCTTCGTATGTCCTTCCATCTTGCCAAAGTGTTCCAACTCTCCGGGATCATGCCTCAAACGTCGACGATCCTGCAGCTGCAGCTCGTGGAGGATGCTATTGAATCCACTGTCCTGGGACTGCTTCTTACGCAACATCGGATAGAATTGTGCTGGCCTCGCCTCCTGCTCGTCAAAGTAGTCCAAATTACCCTCCAGTTGCTCCTGCTGCTCCTGCTCGGGTGGTGTAAAGCGTACATAGGCCAAGGCACTGGCGGGATCCCCAAATTCTGGTGGTGCTGGCGCCAGATTCGCACAGAGATTCGGTGGCAGCTGCTGTTGACGTTGCAGAGAGAAGAGTGCTCCTTGGATGCGACATTGCACATAATGATGATCCCAGCCTAAGCCGGCGCCCTGCAGCTCCTCCAGCATTGTGGCCAACAGACGTGATTGGTCCTCGGTAAGTGGTGTCCTGTTAACAAATAACATTTATATACTTTACAATTATTGTTCGACTTGTAAATTCCACAAGGATAATTACTTCTCAATGTCCTCAACGTCGACGCCGGTAGTGGGAATGCACTTGCCAAAGATGTTGTCTGCGAAGGGAGGGAAAATGCAAATGATGCACAGTTTTAATAGGCCATGTAACTGCATTTATAGCGTGTGTCTTACAGTATATGTAGTTCCTCACTTCCCCTTACTTCATTCACCACCTTGCCAGCTAGCCTGACACCTTTTGTTTTCATTCTGATTTACGAGTGTTTAAATGCATATCCTTGTGGCTTGTCTCGACCGTAATTTGCATAATGTAAATGCGGATGGGGATGAAAAACTGCGACGGGAACGGGAGCGGGAACGGGAGCGGGAACGGGAACTGCAATGCCAGTTCGCTTCTATACAATATCTGCATATGTGCCGCTACACTGAGAGAAATGTTAGCCTAGGCCAGTTCCTTGTGTATATTCAACATTAACTTCTGCTTAACTGACTTTTTTTTAAATTAATGAATATTTAAAATTGAAAAAAAGGGATATTTAACATATGATGCCACATCTCTATGAAACTATTTTTCCAACTGCTAATTTAATTTATTGTAATACTTGAATTATAATCTAAAATGAAAATTATTCAAGGCCATGTTGTCTAAAGACTATTTGAATGCTATCTTAACGTAAAATGTATTGAAATTAATAATAGATAAAATGTGATTGGACTATGGAAATCAGGGCCGGAGAAATATTGTTCTTTTTTCCTTCTGTCTGAATGACATATTTTAATTAATTTAGTTAAGACTAATTTCTAAATATATTCGTTATTTAAAACCCTTACTAGACTCTTAACTCTTTCTAATTATTAGTTATATTTTTAGCCATTAAATTTCTATCTAAATTGACTCATTCTTGTTGTTCCTTTTGTTAACTGTCGCCCATTTTTTTGGCAGTGTCCTGCGGCCTCCCTTTCATGTCGCGGCACGTACGTTTTTCCCCCTTTTGGGGTCAACAATTTTTCTGCAATTTCCCACAAATTTTCGCAGGTTTTCTCCATCAGCAGCAGCAGCTGCTGCTGCAATTGTTCTCACTTCTCACATCCAAGCTTGCCGCAATTCCCCGTCCCCAAAAAGTGTTCACAGAGCTTACATAAGTAATTGAGTGTGTTCTCGATAATGCACTGCTAGTCATCGCCGGATGCTATTCACGCTAACCCGTCCGTCCTTTCCTGCACTCATTCCATTCCAATCCCTTTCCCACTATTTGCTTTTGCTTTTGGTGTCCCTTTTTTTGAATGCGAGTGGCATTGAAGAGCTTGGCAAATACGAAAATATAGTGCTTTTGGGCCAGCAGAGTAGGAGTTGGAATCCAACTAAATTCAGCTGTGACCGTTTGCATGTTGACCCACAAAATGGTTTTAGTCGCAGTTTTTGGTAACTGCTTTCGGCAATTGCCACAACTAAAAGCTATTGTGCCACAGCTGTTGCGGCAAGTGGCGCACTGGCAACAATTGCGGTTGCAAATTAATAATGTGGCACGAGCTGTCATTAGTTCACATATAACTCCAATATATTTAAATATAAATGCCATAAATCAAGTCTTAATTTAAATTTATAAGCTGCGCTGAAAAGTAGGCTATACAAATAGATTATAAATTTCTGTGAGTTTAAGTGAAAACATAAATATAAAACTTAACACTTTGCTGCAAAACTTTTGCAACACATTATTTAAGGCTCTGAAAGTACTTTAAGCCATTACAGCTTAAGATATGTATCAATTGCATCCCTTGAGCCAGAAACTGTTGTTGTCGTATCGCATATCGTGAGAAGATTTAGAAACTTGTCACTCGGGTAAATTTGGGTAAACAGACCCTTTCAGTTCATAAACACAATCTGGCAGTTGTATCGGCTTAATCGAGTGTATTATCACTTACCATCGTAGCAGACCTCGGAATGGGGTATGCAAAGCGTCCTAACAAACTGGCAGCCTGCAAAAGAGAGAGGGGGAAATAAATGAAAGAGTTGTTAACAATCACAAAAATGTAGAAGATGGCAAAAAAAAAACAGAGAAGAGAAAACAACGTTCAGTTAAGACATAATGATGTGGTAAAAGCCAAATCAGCATTACCACACTAAGCAAACTAAGGACAGGCTTGAACTCAAACCACCGCAAAGTGAAAGCAACAGCGCCAGCAACAACAACAAAACCATCTATACCACCGCCATCACAGCCACCATCAGCAACACCACCTCCAACCACCAGCAACATTCCTGTTTGAGTTTTTGGCACGTCGCCATTTTGTCGTGCCTCTGTTGTTGCTGCTGTTGTAGTTGGTGTTGTTGTTGTTGGTGTCATGTGCCACTTGCTTTGCTCTTGGCTAAATAAACGCTTTTTATGAGCATGTCGCACATGACACACACACACACACACACATATATATATACAGATAGTGGCAGGAGCAACATGTCCCGACGACAGACAGACTCTAAAATATCCCCTGGAGAGTGAGAGAGAGATTGAGAGGAAGAGAGGCTGTCCTCCCAAAATATGTGTTCCATCTTAGGCCCTTAGTCAAATGTCGGTTTTTGTGTCCTCTTGTGGCACGCTTGTTTTTCATCTTGTTGTCATTGTTGTAGATCATGTTCTTGTTGTTGTTGCTGCTGCCGCCTGTGACGTCAAGACCCGCAGTTGCCCGCCGTTTTGTTTGGGATTTGTCTGCCTTGGTATTTGCTGTTGAAAAATGTGGCACTTTCCCCCTGTGCCGCACCAAGAACAACACATGAACGCGAACGCACGCACGTAGTCCACGTCACCGCCTGTCATTACCTCCCTCTAAAACTTCCCCCTCCCCCCATTCCCCCTCTATTTTTGCGTTAAACCATTTTGACAAAAACTTTTGTTGTCAACAGTTTTCGTGGTCTCTTTGGTCTGGGCTTTAACTTTTGCCTGTTGACGCACACCAAAACATTTCTTGGCCATTAATTAAGCCAAGAGTAATTTCTGTGTGGGAGAACAACCACCACCTACTCCCTAAAACAACCAACCCCCCACCACTTTACTCACCCCTCCTTCCACCATAGACCCTACTTTAAAAAACTTTAGCTCCCCATCGTGCGGCAAAGCATTTGTTTTTTAATTGTTGAATAATTGCAGGCAGGCCATAGCTGAAAATTAATCTCTAGAGAGTGGCTCGTTATGCCCTGTACTAAGCAGTGAACTGGGTAATATGTGCTGCGAGTCTCACAGATTTTATGTCAGTTATGCAATATATTAAGCTATAAGTAATTATCGACATATAAAACGAATCGTTACTTCTAGTAAATAAAAGTCTAAAAAATAAAATAATATTACATTATATTTATCGGAAAAATTGATGTAAAAATGTAATACATATCTCGCCTGATAGTAACGTTTCTAGCTCCAGGATATGCTTTAGCCTTGGCTTGTTAATTATACTGCCTTTTTTCATTTTTTATTCCTCTGGGCTGGACCTTTTTTGATAAGCATTTTATGCAGAAATTAACTCAACGTTTTTGCCTTTTGCGGTTTTGTGCAGAAAGAAAGAAGGAAAGAAAGTGTTGCCTAACTTAAGGCGCTCTCAATGGAAATGAAAATGACTTCATCTGACAGCCAAGTGAAATGTGAATGAATAAATGGCAGATAACAACGAAGCCAAGCAAAGAGTTAAGTGCAATCACAACGCATACTTTGGTGCTTAACCATCAAGAGTGGACATCAAATGTCAATTTCGTCCACTCATCTCATCACATTTCATGTCAACTGATTGGTCAACAATGTTGGCCATATGACACTGTGCCAACCGCAAATTTTATAGTATTTTTCTGGACATTCTTTCTTGTTGAGCATTGTCAAGTTGACAGATTGAAGTGCACTTTATGTGCCGCCACTTAACTAGTTTTGTGTCCGTCTATGTGCCTTACAAAATTGTCAATAAATGTTGAAAAGTGGATATCCATTTGTCAATGGGACGTGTCTGGCATGCAAAAGGACGAACAGCAAACCAATCAACAGAGTCGTTTTTTTTCAAATCGCGTAGCAGCTTAAAGGCAATTTTGTTGCCTGCTTAATTGTCTATGTGCGGCACAAAGGTGGGAAGGTCCTCCTCTTTCACTACCTTCCTCCTCTTCTAGTGTCAACAATGACGAGGAGCTTTGAGGAAAACAAATCATGGCAGCATCAAAGCTAAAGCTAAAACCCATAAGCAGTGTCCTTAGAGCTAGCTCATAAATATGCATGCTCATGCCTCCTAACGTGAGGTTGTTGGCTCTTTAGCTGCATTGCTTTTCATGTCTGACGGCAGATAAGGCAGCATACGCGGCGTATGCGCAATATTGCCACAATGTGCCACATTCTCATGGCAATCACCTCGATGAGGAAAATGCCATGAAAACTCAGTGGACGAGCGCGCGGAATTGCCGTAAAATGGCCCAATGCATAGGTGGACGGACACTGGACGCACGGACGGACAGCCAATAAACCGAATCGAGGCAAAAAAGCTTTAAATGCCACTGGCATCCACTTTGAAACATCTATCGAGACATGCCTCCATCTCTTTCTTTCTCTTTTTGTCTGCTCTTCGTTAGTTTTTTGTGGATGTGCTGCAACATTTATTTATGGTACACTCGATTTGCTCTACAAAATGCGTATTTCCTTTGGCAGCAGCATTGCACAAAAAAATATGTGCAGCTGTGTGAACTTAACTTGCAACAGAAAGATTGCGCAAATAAAGAATATCAAATTGATGTGCCATAACATACCCATTTATCAGCTCATCATATGAGTTATGTTTAAGCTAAGATTCTATACACTTTATCTCAAATTCGATTTAAGCTTAAAATGTCTGAGCTGCAATTGATTGATTATGATGGATAGAATCCTTTTTGCTTCTGTTCTAGTTGCATCAAAGTGTCATTTCTCGATGATTTGCAATCTTCGTCAAGCGAAAGCCAAATAACAAATCAAAATCCGCTTGGGGTCAATCCGCAAGGACAATCGCAATAGTTCAAGCACGCCCCACCACCGCCTTCTTGTGGTTGCAGTTTTCATTTGATTGATACGTTACGCGGTGCCTTTTGGACGAGCAGTCAAAGAGAACCCAGAACGAGAAACTAGAGACTGAAAACTGAAAGGCAAATTGTAGTAGGAGTTGACGCTGTGTGGCAAGGACGCCTCTGTGGCGGCACAAGGCTCTGACATTATTTCATTTTCTACACATAAATTATGCCACAGGCGGTGGCCACTTGGCAAACAGTGAAGCGACCGCAACAATTTAATAAATTCTGCCGCAAGCCAAAATTGAAAATTCCACCCATAAATTGTGCGGGCGTTGAGCGTCAATTGAGGCAGAAGCAGCAACAACCACAGCAACAGCAACAGCTTCACATCATCAGCAACAACATCAGCAACAGCATCAGCAACAGCAACAGGATTCCCGCATTTTTGATTGATGTCCACGGCCATGTATATTTAAGGGCAATCCCTGTTGGTCCTGGGAGCAAATGTTGTTTACTTTCGCCAGCCACTGTTGCTGTCCTCTGGCTTCTTTTGCTATTTGCTTTCGGGTCAAGGAATTTTAAAAAGATTTTCATTTCATAACAACATTTTTTTTGCAAACCACAACGACACGTGTGTCCGGAAACACGGTAGAGCACTGGGGCAACGTGTGGTATGTGTAATACGCAAACAGAACAAAGTAAAAACTCATCTTACGTCTGCTGCACACTGCAAACGAATTGCTGGCTTAAGTCCGGAGGTTGCTTAATAAAGGAAAATTACATTATTCTACTTTTAAATTAAGATGAATTAAAAATGATATTTCTAGGAAAATTTAAGACATAAATAATTTTCAAAAAATAAAAAACATATTTTAGCAAACAAGAATGAACATTATTAATTCTTAGTATTTTAAAATTAGCTACAACATTTATAAACATCAAATTTAAGCTTAATTAAAGGTTCCTTATTTAATTATAAATTATACGAAAATATTTATAAAAGTCCTAAATGATTTACAAACAATTCTTGGAATAATATAAGCTTTTGAGTGCTTTTAAACATAATTAAAAATTGCCAAACATATCCTGACTGATTACACAGAGAGTGGCTTTAATTTAATTTAATTACATAATTTTAATAGTAGCTTGTTAAAAGCTCATATGCTTTTGCTCCAATGTGCAACAGTGCGTGGACCTATGGACCTTAATGCGAGTGCTGTTGTTGTTGTTGTTGTTGCTGTGTTATATGTGTATGCTTTAATGATGTTGTTTCAGGCATTCGCATAAAAAATCGCTGACAACGTGTGTCAATGGCTGGGGCAAGGACGAGAGGGAGAATCAACGAGAAATAAGGATAACGGCAACATGGTCCTGCAACAACAACAACTGTCAGGGGCGCCGCACAAAGCGAAATAAATAATAACAGTCGGCCATTAATCGTGACATAGACAAGGCACAAAAGAGGAGCTCCAAAGAGGAGCCAAATCAGAGCACAGCCAGTGGCAATGGGAATATCGCAAAGGCAACGTGATGGGGAAAGAGGAGGAGAAGGAGGAGGAGATGGAAGGGGAAGGGGGCAAAAAGGACGCAATACGAAAATATGATAGACACAAAGCAAAGTGACGCAGCTCGTTAAAGGCCAGCATAACAAGACACACGAGTCTGCCAGAGAGTTGCCACGTTCCTTTACCCCTCTCCCGCTCTCTCCTCTCCCCCCATGTGATCCCTCTTCACCCACACCTATATGAAATGCTAAGCATTTAATGCTGTGGCACACTCTTCTACACATATGCCACACGCTGCTGCTACAGGCAAAACAAACAAACAAATAAAACATAATGAAGCCAGCTGAAGGCGTGACACACTCACACACACACTCGCACACAAACACAGCTGCAGCGCCTTCACATTGCAGCTGTTTATGGGCTTAGCTGCAGCTATACTATAACAACAGGCAGCAGCAACAAAAAAGTGGTAAAAAAGGAAAGAAAAAGTTTCGCTGCGTACTCGTACTCAACTCGGCTTTGCAACGGCTTTTTGTTTCAGCTTTATGAAGTGTAAATAAGCAGCGGCATTTCACAGCAACGTCAGCACCACCAGCGACTACCAGCGAGTCACCAGCACCACATCAGACCACACCACATCACATCACATTACATTACTTGCCTTCATGACTTTCAACTTTAACGCATTCGCCGAGGCTAAGCACTTTTTCATTTTGTATGCTGATTTATGCGCACTCATTTTATTCATAAAAATTTTGTGAAATACGCTCGACGTTTTAGGATATCCTGACAGTCCCGACAGTCTTCCGACTGTCCGGAATCTCCGGATTGTTCCTGTCTCTGTCCCTGTCCCTGGCCCTGTCCATGTCCTAACCCTGCTCAGAGTACTTCAAGAACCTAAGGCTCTGATTTATCTTTGCCACATTTGTAAGCAAAATTTGTTGGCCTATGCTTGCCACAAATTTGGCACGCAATTAAGTGACCCAAGTTGCACACACAAACACACACACACGATACACAGTTCAAATAAACGTTTGGCATAAATTCGAGTATAAAGCGTTTTTTATGTCCAGCCACTTGCGAGGCCTGTGTTTTGTCCGTGAGTATATAAAGCACAGGACACTAGCAACAAGCGGAAGATTAAGCACATAAAGCTTTAACCTCGGCCAAATCCCAACTGAAGTGAAGTAACCACAACGCACTGAAGGATAAACACCAGGGACCACATTTTGCCATGATGGTTTTCTCTTTTCTCTCTTCTACTCTTCTACTGGTTTATTCCCCACAAAGCTGATTAAGATCCTTCAGAAATGAACACAGCACATTTTGGTTAGCTTATAATTAAATGAATCAACCAGTGAATAGTTGAATGTATGTTAGATTTTCAAATGTATTCGGAATGCAAAGCTAATCAGTAAGAAATTGCAATGAATCATCTGAGAAAGGGAATTTTAAATGCTCTAATAAATCAATTCCTATATTCATCTGAAAGCTATTAGTCGAAATAATATTCATAATTAATTGTAAAACTTTCCCTGAACTTCTCCTTTTAGCTTTGTTTGAACAAGTGTCAAATTTAAAAGTCCGTTTTCTTTTTGTTTTCTGAATATTAAAATACTTTTAGTTGGAGTGCATAAAACAGAAAGCACTTTGACTTTATTTTAGTGTTATTAAGATAAATGTGAAAATTGACTCTTATATAAACCCTTTTATGTGTTTCCTGTGCCTAGAGCCTCTATACTTGCTTCCTCGAAATGCATATTGAACTATTAGTCAGAATAAATCCAATAATTACATGGAACACTTTCCTTGAATTAATCCCTTCCCTTAAAGGGAAATCAATCGCAACTCGTTTCCTAGAAATGCATTATGAACTATTTTTCACTCGAATTTATGCTTTTAACTAAAGCATCTGTTGCTTAATTAGAATTTGAAAACGGGCCAAAAAGGAGAAGTTTTCATTAGTAGAAATTTCTGTGAAAATGAAATTGAAACGAGCTCTGAAAGGTCAGATGCAAGTGCAACTCAATACGCACTTCAATGAAAGCCAAAATCGACATCAAAATGGAAATGGAAATCAAAATTCTAATATATTGTTGATTGCTAGCCCCGGGCGTACAGGTTGCCAGGAGACGAGACTGTCTCTAGAGAAAGAAAGACAGAGAGGGGGAGGAGAAAAAGGGTGCGTTTTGCAAAGTCAGCAAAGTACTGGAAGCTGGATGCATTTACAGAGATTTATGGCAGGTATGGCTCACTGGTTGGATGTTCTACTTATCTGACTGGCTGCATAAGCAGAAGCCACATCCATCCCCACTTCCTCCTCCCACCCTCCCATTTACCTCCTCCTCCTTTTTAAGTCCCATCTCGCTTGGCATGCAATTCTCGGCAATTGGCTTTATGAGGCTTTTAGCCAAATTTGCGCATGCAAAACCAAATAATTCCCTGAAATGCCAACAATAACCCCCAGAGGATTTCAACTAAGCCCGAACAGCACTTTGAGTTGCGTTTAAGTGATTTAATTAAATGCAAAAAGCGCTTTCTTTCAGCTTTAATGTGCAATTAAGTAGTTTACCAATTTACCATAAAATAATATACACAAATCTTTATTGCTTATTATGATTCTGATTCTGTGAACATTTCTCAACATTTTTTTGGCCATTTCAGTCGCCGCTTTGTTTTCATTAATGTTTAGGCAGCTTTTAATTTGGGACTCATTAATGAGCTTTCCCCACACTGCCCCCAACATTGCCAAAGAATTGTTCATGAATTTTCATTAATTTTCAGTGTGCGCAGTGGCGTCATCTTTTTCTCTCTCTCACTTTTTCTCTGTCTCAGTCTGATTCTCGGTCTCAGTCTCAGCATCTGCCACTCATCCTCATCCTTGCTATTCATTTTGTTCTCCTTGCCTTTGCATAAAAATTCATTAGGTTTTTTGCATAAATTATGAGCATCAAAATCAAACAACTTTTAGCGGAGGAAGTGTGAAGAGTTCGTTTCTCATTTACATAGCATACTTTTGGAGGTTATCGAACATTAATAACTAAACACAGCAGCTGAAATCAATTTTCCCATTTTCATGTAAATCACTCTCAGTGCTTTCACTAACATTTAATTAATTGGCGTGAAGCACATTTACCCAATTGGAATGTGAATTAAATTACAACAATCTAATTTCAGAATTCATTTTAATTATGCAATAACGTTTGTGTCTGTGTGTGTGTGTTTGTGTGTGTGATTGGTCAAGTTCCGCCCACTAAAAGCTTCTAATTATTTTATATTAACCTTAATTTGTCGACATTAAAATCAATGAAATAAATTTACCTTCTGTCATGAAGTATGCATTGCTTTTTACATTTTGCTTTTTGCTCTCTTCCATTTCGATATTTTGGGAGGTCTAGTAATTTATTTATTTGTGCGGCTTTGCAAATAATGACATTTGCCTGGCCGCAGATAAATCAAATCATTAGCACAAAAGGTTAAGGTCGCATTTGCCTGACAAGGCAGCAAGGGAACAGGGGAAGAAGGGCTGGCCAAGGGTATTAATGCCAAATTAAGAACGCCTCCATGCCACACATACACTTCACACACACATTTGTATGTAGCACATATGCCATATAAACACGAAAAAACATAAAAATCCAATTCTTATTAAATTTCCGCACGCCCACGCATTGCTTCTAGGCCCAAGGCAAATATCAAGCAAGGGGTGCACACACACATATGTGTGTGTGTAAATACATATAAACACACTCAACACACACACACATCTCTTGAAGAGGGACTAACCACGCCCCCTTCTCCCTGCCGCAATCTCGTCACAGCTGTTGGTTCCTTCAATGAATTTTACATGTTTTCTGCCTTAGCGCTTTGTTTTTTATGCACGCCCTCTAGCGACGGCGCCCGAAAGTAGGCAGCATGCAAATACCAGTCAAAGTATTTGCGTTTACTACACACACACACAAACATACCCGCATACATCGACACACACACACATAGGCTCACAAAGAAAAACAGGCATGTGTACAACGTACATCAATACACATTTAGTTGACTTTTGGTTTCTTGTTTGCTATTTTGCCCCCCACAACTTGTTGTTTATAGAAGAAACAGAAAAAGGGACACAGAGAAGGAGAGAAAGGAAAAGGATCTGTGTTGGACGTTTGTGAGTCTGTTTTTTGTTACACCTGGTAGTGAACCAAACGTTATTACCATGAAATTAACATTTATTTGCTTTGCCATTGCCTGGCTAACATTTTGTGTTGCCTACTTTACGGAGCTGCAATAAATACATTTGCATAAATTACAGTGGCTGGCATATGAAAAACGCCTGAATTGTTATTGTTAATATTGTGTGGGGTCGTTAGTTCCCGTTAGTTCTGGGCTCCTAATCCTGGTCCAAGGCCCGCCGGCAAATAGGAAAGCAGCCAGAAACAAAAAGAAAATACACTTCAAAAGCCGAATACCTAAAACACAAAACACAAAACCCAAAACAAAGTGCCAACAAAGTAATTGCCAGCATTTGCCTCACGGCCAATCTGTAGATGTGAAAGTGTATTTGTGAAATGTTTGTGAAAGTGGCTGCCACGCCCATAGCCATATGCTAAATATAAACAAGTGCACAAAACAACAGCCCAAAAAAAAGGTTTTCTCTTGTCCGACTTAAGCCCCTGTCTTAATACCCTGCATCTATATAAACATTAAAGTATTTAAGCACATATCAATACACAATTAATAATAATAAAGTTTGGCATTATGTAAAATGAACAAATCTCTTTCATAAAAGTTTCTTACAGGTTCTTAGAGTTAAAGCATTTTAGTAGAAAGCTGTAAGTTTCCATAATAACGTTATTAAATTTTATAAAAAATTTTCAACAAATAAGAAAGAGTTCCATCTTTCAAGGACATTCCTTTTGTTCTTACATTAATTCGTTAGCATTTCCGTTTCTTTCCTTTTGTCTGTTGCGACATTTTTGTTTTTAATATACCAAATGGGTGTGTATGTGTTTTTGTGCGAAATTTATGCACAATTTTACGCATATTTGCACTTCACTGTAGCATTTCTCAGATACTCACACTTGTGTACATATGGAACCATATATGGATTGCGAATCCTCCAACAAATATTTACGATGGAACGTTAATTTTTATGACATGCCCGTTGGCAATTTGAACGACGCCAATTTCGATGCGCCTCGTACTTATTATTATATATTTTATTTAATATGAATCTTTATGATGATTACAGTTATTAGTCATTAGCAACGCTTTGTGTCGCCTCTCTTGATTATCTTTCAATTTTGATTAGCTCTCAATTGATTGAATTCTGACAAAAGACATATCTGCCTCGGTCTCAGTCTCAGTCTTGAATCTGTCTATATCTAAAATGAGCTCATTGTTAATTCAATGTGCGGCTGTCAGCTTAGCTTATTTATCTTTATCGAATGTTGCTCAATTATAGTTAAGAGAATGACCCAATAATGCAGGTGGGCGTGTCGGTTTGCCACAGTGGGCGTTACTCACACACACACACACATACACTCATACACACACATGTGTGTGCTTGCGCTCATTGTTTCATTTTTATCTCTTAATTACATTTTCATCTTGATGCTGGCTGGCATTCTGAATGGTTCCCAACTCTCAAAGTTTAATTAACTTGCCAGTCAGAGCGTCTGAGTAGCTACTCATGATATACACGTATTTATTTAATAGAAACACATAGGACCAGGTCCTGCCAGCCTAGCCTGCTCAGCTTTATGAAGCCACATAATTGAATTGTTATGGTTTTCAATGTTAGCAAGAGATACGAGTACAGACAGTATTAACTGCAATGAAAACCAAACTAAATTCTCAAATTAATTTAATTTTAGCTAACTAGTTATAACTTAGTTATCATGTTGATCAAAGTTAGTCTAAACTTTGTATTTAATAAAATATTTAATTAAAGTAAGACGATATGCAAAATATGAATATTACTGAGAAGACTTTCAACTATCGTGTTGATCAAAGTTAGTCTAAACTTTATATTAAATAAAATATTTGATTAAAGGGAATATGCAAAATATGAATATTACTGACAAGACAAAACAAACTCAAAGTTCTACAAACTTTAGCAAGAATCTATGAAATTGAAATAGTCGCAACAGCAATAAAGCCCAGTTGACATTTACCATATGCTTGCCGAGTTATTTATTACACTCCAGATAACTTCAACATCAATTTCAACTTTGGACATTTGTTCCACGTCAAAGGACTTGGGCAAACTTTGATGTCAAATTTGTGTTCTTCGCACTCAAACACGTATTCGTATCATTTGTTTGACATTCGAATGAATGTGACGATGTGCAACTAAGTTTTTCACGGCGCGGATTCTATGATTGCACTTTTTAGTTAGTTTTTTTTTATACCCTGTGCCCTTTAGAAAGTGTGTATAAGTGCTTATGTAAATCAGGAAGTACTCTTACTACATTTCTTTGGAATGATAAAGAGGTTACTAACTGGAAAAAAGGTGAAGCATTTTAAAGTGCAAATTTCAATGTCCAAGAGAATTGCAAAACTTTAATCATTAATTTATCTCTTTCTTTTTAAATTTGCATAAGTAGCTGACAGCTTTTTATATGTGTTTCTAAACCTACAGGGTATATATTAGTCTTACTCACTCATCAAAAAAATTTAGAACATATTTTCGGTTGTCTTTTCATCTTTTTATTTGAATGCAGGTAAAACACAACTTTTTGCGCAGGGAGTGAAAAACTTTTCATTTGCTAAGCTTAGAGGTTGGATGACTGACTGTACTCACTGCACTCTGCACGTGTGTATGTGTGTGTGTGTGTGTGTGTGGTGTTGCCTTTGTATGTGTATGTGTGTTTGTGTGGTTCAATCTTGTGAAGTGGTTCAAATGATGGTCGCTGGGTAACATGGCCGAAAAAAGTTTCCATTTCAGCTGTTCATGCGGACAAGGCTAACTGCAAACTGCAAGCAAGCTATGAAAAATAATTGCAAGTGAAACAAATTGAGGCGCCTCCAGTTGTTGCAATTTAATTTATTAAATGTAACAACTTGTAACTATTGAAAATGCACTTAATTTGTTCCTCCTCCTCCTCCGCTTAAATGACTTGGAACAAATGGTTCTGTCTGCTTTTCGCCATTTCTTCCTTTTTTTTTTGTGCTGCGCATTGTTGAAGAAGTAAACATATTGTTATCCAGCTACAGATACTATCGAGGAGCAGTTCCGCCATCCGGAAAAGCGACGTTTTCACGCTTCTCGCATTTCAGTTACACTCTCTCACTTGAGTGCATTTGAAAAAAAAAACAGATACAGTTGCAACTTTTTGTCAACGTTTTTAACGTTTTCGGCCTACCCGCTCAATTTACCAACAAAGTGAGAAAAGAGAGAATACCAAAAAGAAAAAAAAAAAGGTATTGCATGTTGAAAGTACATGCCCGAAACTTGCCTCACCTTGAAGGTGCAACCGTGCAACCGCACAGCGCATGGCGCGCAAGTTAAGTGCCGCAATTACCAACAATAGACGCAGCATTGCCACAAAACTGTTGCATTTATAACGTAGAAAGTTGCACGGTTAGAAACCAACAATTACAGCGTCAGATAATGCGGCACTCATCCAACTATTAAACAGACTTTTAACTAGCTTTTTAGTTTGGCCATCGAACTTTTTAAATAACGCCAAGTGCATTTGGCCAAAAGTTAAAGTTGGCCTGCATTTTGTATAACGCAAACACCAAATGAACTTTTCACAAAAGATTCTTGAAAATGCACAAAATTTAATTAAACCATCGATTGGAAATTGAGAAAGAAACTTATTAAAACGTAGTTTAAGTTTCAAAAAGATTCAATTAAATGTTGCATGTATGCTTGAAAATTCCTTAGATAATTGAACATTTAAGCTTGATAACTTTATTTTACCACAAATTTTACTTAATTATCATGTCCATATCTTAGGTTTCTCTGAATTACAAGAAATTTAAATTAAGTTTTCATAACAAAAGGAAAAGGAAATTATTATCTCTCCGAATTTTCTATTTAAATTCAATTTTAATATGCTTCCATACTGTTGAGATTTAGAGAGATAAAGTATGCAGTTTTTAATTTGAATTTCCACCCAATTGTACATAAGCTCAAGGAACTTTTCAATTTTCAGTAGAAAATATTACCTATTCCATATGGTATTTATTAAAACCACAAAGCCAAAATCAATCAGGCCACAAGGCGAACATCATAAAAATTGCAACGATTTGAAAATGATTTTTGTGGCATTTACTAATCTTTTTGCCACTCGAGTGGCCACCCAAAACTTTCCCCAAAAACTAAAGCCAAACACAGCTGCAAATTGGAAAGTTGTAAGTCGTTTTTGGGATAAGCGTTAGATGTGTTGTTTCGTTTCCCTAAAAGGGGTAAAGTTTTTGTGCACATCATGTCGTATACGCAATGTGACAAATGCAGAACATGCAAATACCATTAGCGCCGCATATATTTAAAATATTTTTCGACTTTGCTAATTAATAATTCATGACGAAATCATTGGAAATAGTGAGAATGCGCTAAGTAAGAGAAAAAAGAGAGATAAATTGGAAACTGCACGTGGCATTTAATGCAAAGTAGTTGGAAATGGAAATGTAGTTTTTGTGCATTTCGATTACAATTTGGATTTGAATTTAGATATGGGTTTCAATTTGGAATGGTAGTCAGCCCATTGCATTGGATGGAATTTCATTAAATCTACCGCATTGCAAAATATGGAAAATGCATAACAACAACAAGTTTGGTTTGCTTTCAAATGTCTGCTTTCAAACTGTGTGCAAATATTTGTTTTTCAAATGAAATGAATAAATGCAGTAGCAGCAACAACAATAACAACAACAACAAGAAGAAGAATAAATACAACAAAAATGATGATGATAGACAGATAAAGTTTTAGCCTTTGGTTGCTGTCAGTTTAATGAAGTTGTTGTTGCCACTTGAGAGCTGTGAGCTGTGAGTTGTCGAGAGTCAAAGGCAAAGTTCAATATGTTGTTTCACATACGGCTGGCCTCAACAATGAGTCCTTCAAATGCAGCTGTTAATTAAATTTTATGATGCAACCAGTAAAAGTTGCAACTTGAGTGCTGCTTTGATGCTGTTACAGCTAATGATGATGTTGCTGCTACTTCTACTGCTGTTGCTGCTGCTGTTGCTGCTCCAGCTCCTGATAATGCAGTCAGCTTACTAATTTATACATGACACGGCCAACAACAATGTGTATGTGTATGTGTTTGCCCCATTGTGTGGCACAGTCGACCAACAGCATGCAGTGTCATGCCATTTATCTATGTAACGTAACAGTGTGTGCCTCGTGTTGCACAAGGAGTGGCAGCAACAGTAAAAGCAACAGCAACAGGATGCGTAGGCGACACACAAACTGGCGACAGCAGTTGGCAATCAATAAATCCCAGGACCCAGCTCCTGTTGATATTTGCACAAGGCAATGCATAAATGTGCAAACACACACACACTACATATATGCATAAATACATATATGCTCATATATAGATACCACTGTGTGTACATATATGTATGTGAGTAGGTTGATTGCTGACGTCCGTGCAAGGCTGTCTGCAAGTTTCAATCAGCAACGGTAGCAACAGCAACAGCAGCAACAGCAACAGCAGCAACAGCAACTAGTTGTTGCCATGACTCCTCGTATTTGAATTGTGAGCTGGTCACCAGGAGGTGTTGCCTCTTTGGGGAGCTGCTGCTGCAGCTTCAGTTACATTTACAGTCACAGTTACAGTTGCTCAAGCTTTTGGTAATGGAAAAGTACAGTTGAGCCGAAGTGTTGCAGGTGCAACATGGCCAGCATTTCACAGAATTTCACAGCATTTTTACTTTGGCCATGAATAATAGACGAAAATTGCAAAGTAAAGTGAACATACAAATCTAATCCAAAACAAATCTCTAGTTGACAAACAGCTAAGCTGTTTTTAATCAAACACTTAGCAAGCAAATAAAATCTACAAGCCTGTTCCGGAAATCAGCTACGACAAGATTATCGTTAGTTGTAAATCAGAAAAATGTTTGGGATTGAATTCACATTAAGCTGGTAAGCATTGAATAAAATAATGGTTATATTCCTAAGTAGCAATATTGAACTGTTAGTAAATTTATAAAATGGTTTAAGTTAAAATTTGAAAACCAGAGCAGGCCTGACTATTTGCAGAGTTTTTTTACTTATTTCTTTACTTTCTAAAAATTTATTTATACATCCCTATGCTTAAAAACAACAACTTGAAAGCAAACAACAAAACGAAGGCATTCGAAATAAAATTAGAATTTTAAATTTACAATTAAATGACAACTTTAGTGTAATTGAAAAACAATATTTTTTCCTTTTTACCAAGCCTTGTTTTCTTGTATTTATTTATAGGCATTCGCAATAAAATTAGAATTTTAAATTTACAATTAAATGAAAACTTTAGTGTAATTGAAAAACAATATTTTTATCAAGCCTTGTTTTCTTGTACATATTTATAAATAATAACCTTAACATCAATTGCAGAACCCGCATAAGTAAATCAATCAGCAGAGACCTTAGAAAATTTTGAATGGTCAATAAATGTTCAAAGTGGAGCTTTTCTGTCAATTGACCATTGACCATTGACAATCGAGCATGTCATTGAATGGAACAATAAAATGTTTTTAAAATGTGTACAAAGGAAGTATTCTATAAGAATTTGTGATTGACATTAAATGATCGAGTGGAACAAAGGCTCCCATTTTAAATCAGCAATAGAATAGCCAATAAAAGATGTAAGTAGAGAACTATTTGAAAGTATGTAACCGGCTCTTAGTAATTGAACAGTAAGTAAACCTCAGCTAATAAGCTTTAACAAAACGTATAATCGAAAAGTATATCACATCAAATTGATGATTTTCTAGTTTTGACAGCCCTGGATGTTTGCCAGCCCTAGTTAACATTTATGAGTACTCTTGGTATTTGGATTTAACAGCGATAACTTGTTTAGCTCGTCGCTCGTTTGGTCGTTTCCGGTCAAAACAGGATTCGGCCATTTTATGACATAACAGAACCATGTCCACATGTGTGAGTGTGGAATGAGTGTGTGTGTGTGTCTTAGAGTGGTGTAATTGACTTATACACGGCAGACATACATAAACTAGTTAAAAACATATTTGCAGTAGTAAATCCTGTTAAGGTGGAAATGGAAATGTGCAAGGAGGAGGAGCGGGAGTAAATTAATGGGAGAGTAGAAGGTGCCACATGCACTGTGGGGTGAATACGAATTTGTTTTGGTTTTCTGTTCTCTGGTTTCGGTTTTGGGTTTTGGTTTTGATGCTGTGACTCTGGCTGTTGGGCTTCAAAGTTTTAATTAAACTTGTAAATGTTGTTGCCACAAGACCAAAACAATAACGAGAACAACGAGAGCAACACAGGTTGTTCATGTTTGCAATTCTCTCCATGGAGTTTATTTTGTTAGGTGAGGTGAGGTGAGGTGAACTTACCAACATTGCCCTCCGCTTGAACAGAATCTCCATGTGTGGCCAGCAACAACAGCAACAGTAGCGCCGCTAGAGAACCAAACTGCAGCTGCCTCAGAGGTTGCCTCAGTGCATCCAGGTTGCAGCAGGTTGCACGTACCGCTTCCCCTCTACTTCTGCTTTTTAGTAGATGGCTCTGCTGCTGCGACGTCGAAGTCGGCGCCTGATTACACTGATGTTGTAGCTTTGTTGTTGTTGTTGTTGTTGTGGATTTGATTGTTGTTGTTGTTGCAATCGCTGCTTAGACCATTCTCCTTGTTGTTGTTGTTGCTGCTCCACTGATGTTGTTGCCTGCCACTGTTGCTGCTGTTGCCGCTGCTGTTGCACTTTAGTTGCTGTGTGTTGCCGCCGCTGTTGTTGCTGTTGTTGTACATTGCTTGCCATGATAATCTGCCCACCTGCAATGTTAAGGAACAAACAAAGATAAATTGGTAAGATTTATTTATAAACTTAAGCAGAAGCGTTGCACACAGTGGGACGAACTATCAAGAGACCTACCCGTTACTTCACAGTAAAAATTATCAAATAAGCTAAATTAAATAAATTCTGATAATAATCAGAATTGTGAATAACAAATTCTAGGAAGATTACTATTTCCATTTTCCAAGAATCTCTGACCTGATTGAGCAGAGTTTCCATTAAATTAGTTTTCCTTGGAAATCGTCCCATATTTTTTCTCCTCAAAGAAAAAGTGACCTCACATTGAATTGTGTTTGAATTTTTTCAACGAATCTAGTGGACAAGAGAAAATAAGAAAAAATCTTTTGCTCTAAGTTCGTGGAAAATACAAGAATTTGTGATTGCAGATGATTTTTAGACCTACAGTACTTTAAAAAAGTACAAATGGGTCTATTACTTTTGTGCAAAAAAAATGTGCGTAACAGGCAGAAGGAGGCTGGCAGACCCCATAAAGTATATATATCTTGATCAGCATCAACAGCCGAGTCGATATAGCCATGTCCGTCTGTCCGTCTGTCCGTCTGTCTGTCTGTCCGTCTGTCCGTCTGTCCCTTTTTTGAGTAACTAGATCTCAGAGACTATAAGAGCTAGAGACACCAAATTTGGCACGTAGGTACATCTATATCTTGCATTGAACGAGTTTGTTTTAGATTTTTGCCACGCCCCCCTCCGCCCCCGCAAATCAAAATACAAAAGTTCCAAGTCGAATTACAAGAGCACCTTTAATGCTAGCGCCTTGATTTTTAGTATGTATAATACAGACTATAGTTTCAACCTATCCAGCAAATTTTGTCCAAATCGGATGATAAACGCGGAAGTTATTCAACTAACAATGTTACGGCAAAATCAATCTCTGAAGTGGCGCCATCTATGGAAATTTTGAACGAAATAATCTGTAGGCATCCGCTGTCTCCACCACGTACCTCCAAGCATTCTAGTAATGCTTACACTTGTTCTATTTGTTTTCACACTTTTTATGTTCCGAAGGGAATTTTGTAAGTAAGCTGACTATCAATTTAAAAATATTAAATAAATAATTTGGTCTTTATTACTCGCTTTTTGAACCCAATTTATGAAAGCTATCAACTAGTTGAGGGGTCTTTTTCTTTCTACTAGAAATTGTTTCTGACTATTTTTTAATTATTTAATGAGTTTAAATTTCAACAAAATTTCAAGAGTGCAAATTTGCAACAGCTTGATTAAATTGAATTAAAAGTTGCAAAAGATGTTTTTCCATAATTTCTTCACTTCAGTTTATATTCAATTTGTTGTTAAATTTAAATTTCATCACATTTGTAAAATAATTTGTTAACAGGATTGCAGCTGTTCTTTGATAATAAATTCATGCATGCAGTAGAGGAAAACTTTACAATTTTAATAATT
The DNA here is from genome assembly GCA_037043535.1 of Drosophila putrida. NCBI lineage: Eukaryota > Metazoa > Arthropoda > Insecta > Diptera > Drosophilidae > Drosophila > Drosophila putrida. The sequence continues at coordinate 1,667,691 of JBAMBI010000465.1, forward strand.
TATCATATTCAGTTGGCCGTAAGCTGATGACAGTGAAAAAAAATCCGTTTGTTGAGTGAGCTCGTGATGCCTGCAACTTTTAAACCAGTGTGCACTGTGGTTGTTCATCCCTTTTGTGTGTTAAATTGCATTTACGCTTATTGTGACGGGAACAACTTTTGACTTTCCGGCATAGATATACACACACACACACACATATCCAAACAAACGCCCACGCACACAGACTTATTATATTTTTCCACAGATATGCACAATACACAAAATCAGCTCATATCCTTCTACAAGTCGGATATGGATAAGTGGTAAGAGGTAAGTGGTAAGAAGGAAGGGTAGATGAAAAGTTTACAGTATTGTTGTGCTGCAGTTTCCTGGCTGTTAGTTTGGGGCTTCTTTTGTGCGCTTTCGGTTTTTGCTCCTTACAAATAATTCTTGCTGTTTATATGGTAATAAATGTCAGGCTTCATTTCGCCAGTGCGCCACGAGCTGTGCCAAAGGAAATTGATTTTCCTTGCCGCTTCAATGGATTTTCTGCGGCAGGTGGGCGTTTTCCCCCCGTAGTCCCCCTGCTTTCCCTAACACTTCATGGTTCCCAATTTCAACGCCCCGCTGGGGTCCTTTTTTGTTGTCCTTAGCGATGCCTGACATATTTTCGACTGCGGTCTCGAACTACGCATTGTATTCCTTATTACTTCTAAGCACAGGACTGGGCAATATCCTGACGCCTACAGCTCATCAACTGTCGCCCAGTTACACACAAATCTGCCTCAAGCTTAAGCTCGACCCGCACTAGAATGTGGAAAATGTGTCCGAATGTTGAGCAAGGTGTGATGAGGGCCGACACAAAAAAACAAAAGAGAATAAAATGCAATTACCTGTCAACAGGAAAAATACCCAAAGAATATAAAAGGGAATAAAACAAAACTATTAAATAAACAAAAGAGACATTTCAATAGATTTTATTAAGTAAAGAGCCTTGTGAGGTTCCTTTGGGTATAGAATTTATTTGTGCTTTACTTGAGAAAAGGCACTTTCTTTAATTATAAGATTTAAATATAGAATGTTTTATGTAGGTGGCTGTAGACTGTGGAAGTATTTCACATTAACTTTAAACTTTTTTAGAGATTTCAAACAATATTCCCCTTCTTGGTTTAAAAAGAGGTACTTAAGGTTCTACTATCATTATGTATCATTTAATATAAAGAATATCATACGCATTTAGTGAAAAGGTCAAATTAAATATCCTATTTTTCTATTGAAATATAATTATACCAGTTGACTAATTTGAATGTCATATATTATCATACACAAATTATCAGGTCCAGGAATGTACTCTAATTATAATTCATTGCACACACATAAATGTCAAACTAATAACCAAACACATTTCATATGCAACAAATATTGAAATGACAATTCCGTTGAATTCAACATTAAATTGATGTCCTGATTAAAAATAGCATTTCAAGGAAATTCCAATTATAAACTTTGTCATCCAGTTTCAGTTCAGTTCATCAGGCTGTGTGCTATTTGCATTCGCTGAACTGTGAAATTGCGAATGCTTTAAATGTAATTAATATACTTACATATTCTGTTTGTTATTTGCTATTGACTCAGAACACAGACTCATAAAAACTTGGCTGAAATCAACTTGTGGCCTACTTTTGTTGTTTGTTTTTGAAGCTCGACAAGAAGTCGAAAACCCTTTGTAAAGTTTTTCCGATGCCATCAAAATAATATGTATTCAATCATTTCGCAAAAGCTACATGATTAATGTGCCCCATGCTCCCTATATTTCTGTCTAATGGACTTTATTGCCTTGACATGGTTATTCCCAGGACGCAATGACTATGATTCCTTCTCTGGCTAGAATCGTGGTGTTCATTTTTCATCCGTCGCGTCGCCAGCGGGAAACTAACTAAAAAAACTAAACTAAACTGAAGGAAGCTTCAATAAGTTTTTGAGCAGCCCTCAGCCCTTAGGTGACCTCGACGCCCTGAGGCCTGATTTGGGCATGATATTGCAACATATGCGGCAGAATAATTAATCATCGAATGTACGTGCCGGCCTAGAAGTTTTTCCTTACCTCCCAGAAACCCAAAACTGGGCAAAAGTTAAGACCGCCAGCCTACGAAAGTTACTTAAGCTCTTTATAATGTTACCAAGTAATATGAATTTATTGCCTGTAAACGGAATATTTGATTAGCTGTCCACTTGGATTCAATTAAAGTGGCAGTCGTCTTCTTTGTCCACGTCCACGTCCCATTCACGTCCATCATTCAATTCCATTCCATTTCATTTCTTCGTTCGTCTTAAACTAGCTTCCGTTCGAGCAATTTATGCAAACTTAATTAGGAGCCAACATTGCGAAAAGCTTTAAAAATTGCACTTTTTTCTTACCACTGCCAGGTACTTTAATTAAAAATGTTCAACAATTAAAAACGCATCAGTGAGTGCAAACACACACAGATGGGGCAAAAAAAAATGGCAGACAAATGATCCCCGGACAGAGAATGGCATAATGAAAACGAGTAAGGACAGGTCCAAAAAACACGTGATGGACTATAGAAAGACCCTGTAAGTTTCAGATAATAAGTTGATAAGACTTCGATGAAAATGTAGATTAATCTAACCAAATCTACCTAAAAGTAGAATGCTCCTAGATTCTCAAAGCAATTTAAATTATATATGCTTTAAAGATCTTTTGAAGCTCCTATGGCAGCTGATTGAATTTTATAAGCAGATTCATAATTACCAGTTATAAGAAGAAACCCAATTAAACTCTGGCAACACAATGACTTCGATCGTGAGGTTCTAAAAGGCTTTTAAGTTTATTTTAAATATTTGATTTATATAAACTAAATAAAGAAAACACAATTCTCTGTCTGCAAGCTTTAATACAATTTTAAAACAGCGACGGGCACGTTCATTTAATTGTTATCGACAGCGTATTTATCGATAAGTGTGGACAGTTGCCCAGCACTATTTTTAAAGTCTTTAAAAGTTTCACTTAATTTAAATGAAATAGTGAAAGCATGTTGCTCGCAGTTATAAACAGAACTAAACTTTTAATGTGCGCTAAGTGCAATTAATATGATTACAGAACTTTTATTGTTTTTAGTGCTTTAAATGTTGATCTGTTATGATAGGTTCACATTGTGTTACAGAGCTTGGCACAGAGTGTCAGGGTCGCATTTACACATCGGAGCTTCCGAAATTTGAATTACCGATTGCACATTAGTCTCTTCAAATTTGTAATTGGCATACCCTTTTAAATCCTTTTACCCATCACAGGTAATAAATGCAACTCGCAATTTACAAGCCCGTGGCTGCAACAAGTGAAGCGTGGTCTAAAAGCGAGGCTAATAGGGCGGGGCAATTTTTAATTAAGTTAACAGTAATACTCGGCTTTTAGCCAGTTGCTGATAGGCAGTGACACTGTGTCACTATGGCATTCGGTATGCCACGCCCCCTACCTAACGGTGGGCGGACTGCAAGTGCACTTGTTTTTGTGAATCTTGCAACTTGCAACGTTGCATGCCACAACAAAAACCGCAACCGCCACAGCAACTACGAGGACCCGTTTGTTTGTGTGGCATTTTTGGGGAGGTGGAATCAGTAATGGGGCGCACTGGAATCCTCTCTCCTCTGCCTGCCCGCCCTTGGTCTGACTCACGCCTGGTTGCAAGCTTTGGTGCAATTAAAATGTAAGGAAATTACTTTAAAATACATTTGTTGCGCTTGTCAACTGGCTGCATTGCAGTAGCAACTGCAAAATGGCTCCGCTTTTTATACTACATTGTTTGCTCCACTTCCGTTCACATTCACATAACATACCCCTCTCTCTCTCTCTCTCTGTTTACCCCGTTTCCACTCCCATAAACATTCCCTTGGCATTCCCATTGGCTTTCAAGTCACATCCGTTTGGCTTTTGTCCGCGCATATTGCGCCCTGAAGCGTTGCGTTTTAAATTTGCACTCAGTGTGCTTAACTGCACCTCATCTTCCCTTTGCCCCTTTTTTGCCACGCCCTCTACTTTGTCAACAGCAGCAATTTCACATCCACTCTGGCTTACCGCACACTGCCCCGCACTTCTCTCAACGTATCCTTAACTTGCACATATTTTTCGGCTGAGAGTTGCGTCCATTGAATTTCAATCATCAATTTCAATCAAATTTGCACTACGATAGCCTCAAATTTTATTGGCTTTGGCAATACAATATTGACGTCTTTCTGCCAACGGCAGCTGCAAAACTTTCAATCCAATTAGACGCTAGTTTTTATACCCAAAAAAATAAAAATAGATTAAATAGATGTAGATGTTGGGATAAAATAAAGTTTTCACAACCGACGGATGGAAAAGTCTTTTACCACATAAAGTATTGATTAGTTACTAAAAGTTAAATCACTTTAGCTTCACTTCAGTTAATTCACCATTTAAATTAGATAACTTTAGCTGCAATAAATAAACTAGTAATTAAGTACCGATGCTTTTATAAGCAAGCTAGCATCTTTATTCACAACACAGCTTTTTTGAAGTTTATAATTGTTTTATTAATAATTTCCAGCAAATGTAAATTTTTAATATAATTAAAAAAATGTATACAAATTAAGAACAATTGAGGAAAGCTTTGTAGTGGAAGGAGTGCTAAAAATGATTGAATTTTTCTTTGTTTTATATTAATTAAAGAATGTAAAATATTATTGGGAATCTCACATTTTTTAAGAATAGACAATATGTTTATGACAGGTCAACAAAAAAGTTTATATTATAAACTTTATAAACTTAAATTTGAAATCTTCCCACACTTGCCACTTTTTAATTTCTAAGCTCTGAAATTTATCGATTATCGGTCTATCGATACAATCAATCAGTAGAAATGCAAGTCAACCTCGTGCAGCCAACTTTACAGCATTAATTTGCTTCTCCTCTTTTTGTGCCGCACGTGTCGTAGGAAAGTTTACAGTTTATTTTTTAAGTAGACCAGAAAAATAAAAATGCATTTAAAATTATTAACTTAACTTTATTTGAAACAAATTACAGACCGTCAACTTTCTCACTGAAGGAAACTAATTTCGAAGAACTGCAACAAGAGAAAAATGGGTAAAAAACAGAAGATGAAGAAGGCAGCAGGAGCAGCAGCGGCAACCGCCGCAGCCAAGGACACCATTGGGCAACAAACCGCAGCAACTGTCGAGGAGACCAACTACAACAATAAGCACGACCACGATGTATGTTGCAACAACCATGTTAATAATGCAATAAAGAAACATTTTAGCGATGTTGGGGACAACATGGCCGAAAAGATGATGAATTTCGCCAAAACCATTAAATCGATGGCAAGCAACTCACCTCAAAATCTGGCATTATCGGCTCTCGGTTTAAGCTTGGAATCGGTCAACTCTGACATTGATGATGCAGATACATTGGTATGATCCGGAATTTGTGCCCATTCAAAAGTATTCACACAACAAAAAAAAAGAAAATTCCAAGAAAATATAAATGTTTAATGAAATAAAAAAATGTATAAAATTTAAGAAATGCTTTGTAGTGGAAAGAGGGCCAAAAATGCTTGAACTTTTCTTCGTTGTTCCATTTAAAGCACTATTAATAATATAACAATACGTAAATTTGAGAGTCTCGCGTTTTTTCAGAATAGAAAACCTGTGTACCACAGGTCAACAAGTAGTAGAAACAGCGAATTAAATACTTGAATTTCAAATCTCCCCACACTTGGCTTTTTTTAAAGCTTCCAGCACTGAAATTTATCGATTTACGATATACGATCAATAAGAAAAAATGCAATCCTACCTCGTGCAGCCAACTTTACAGCATTCGCTTGAATCTCCTCTTTTTGTGCCGCACGTGTCAGAGGCAAGTTTTCAGTTTAATTTACAAGCAGACCAGAAAAATTAAAATTCATTTAAAATCGTTAACTTAACTTTATGTAAAACAAATTACAGACCGTCAACTTTCTTACTGAAGGAAACTAATTTCGAAGAACTGCAACAAGAGAAAAATGGGTAAAAAACAGAAGATGAAGAAGGCAGCAGGAGCAGCAGCGGCAACCGCCGCAACCGAGGCACCAGCAGCTGTCGAAGACACCAACAACAACAACAATAAGAACAACGAGCATGCTAAAAATGAAATAAAGAAATATTTTAGCATGTACTTTAAATCATCGGCAAACACCTCACAACAAAGTCAGGCTCTATCGGGTTCTGGTTCCGGCATGGAATCGAACAACTCGGACAGTGATGATGCAGACACATTGGTATCGCAACCCGTCAAGTCCGGTGAAAAAAAAGAAGCTGATCCGGAATTTGTGGCCATTCCAAAGTTTTCGCGTAGCGAGAAAAAGGCACGCCGTCTGTTGATGAAACTCGACCTGGAGAAGGTGCCAAATGTGTCTCGTGTGACAATGCGCAAGTCGAAGAATATGTTGCTCTACATCGATCAGCCGGAGGTGTACAAGTGTCCCAACACGAACACTTACATCTGCTTTGGTGAAGCTCGTGTCGAGGACATATCCAATACTGCAACTGCTCAGGCTGCCGAACGTTATATCAACGATGGCAATGTAGCTGGATCTTCAAAGTCAAAGGATCTGCCCAGTGACAACTTGGATGTCGCTAAGGATGACAACGAGGCCGACGAGCACTTTGACGATGACATTCTTGATGCCTGTAAGTTGTCTGAAGAGGACATCGAGTTGGTCCAAACCCAAGCACATTGCTCTCGTGGCAAGGCCATTAAAGCCTTGTTGAACAACGAGAGCGATGTGGTCGATGCCATTATGGAGCTGACCTTTGCATAAACAACAACAAACTCAAACTCACTCAACAGCTTCACTATATAATCATGTTCAATTATGTTTACATGCTATGGCTATGGCTTTAATAAATGTAATTAAAACTCGAATAACAGTTTATGAAATCAAGTTGATGAAGCTCTTGGAATGTCCCCTATGGAATTTCAGATTAAAAATACTTTTTATCAATTATGCTTAATTAATCCCTGGTAATTGATATGATCTCAAGTTTTAAGTGAGCTCTGAGAATATTTGCTACTTTCTTTATTCAGGGAATTCATTTCATTTATTTTCAGTCAGTTCTGTTTGCGCAGTGCAGATATATTTTATCTGTCAACGTTTTGACGTTGTCATCTTTTGCAGTTTCATTGTTTGTTCTTTTGACGTTGCTCAGTTGCAACTCCGCAGTTTCTCCAACTATTTTGCTATGAAATATAGTATTTCTAAAGAAGAGTTTTGTTTTTATTTTTATCTGTCTGAGTAATCATCTTTACAGTTGGTTGGTTGGTTGTTGCTGCCAGGTGCTGTGTCCTCTATTCAAAAGGACTACTTGCTGCGTAAGTATTCATTCAATTAAAATGGCTTTTGTTCGGAGAGAAGAGAGTTTCTTTTGACATTCGAATGCCACGCAACAGAAAGCAGCAAGTTGTTCCCTGTGGCTGCCACCGTTTGGCTGGCGTTGAAGAGACAAAACGTAAAGCCACTTAATAAATGGCAGGCTCTAACTTTCGGCTTAATTTCATTCAATTTGCAGCTGTCGTCAGCAGCCGTAAAAAGGGACTTTAGTTTTGCATTGTGGCAAGGATTCGTGGTGCCACTGTCACTCACCGCCGTCGCGTCGCACGTGCCACAATTTCATGCGCGAAAATTACGAAAAATAGACAAGGAAAAATAAAAACAAATGACAGCAACTTGCAACTTTGTATTCTGTTGATGTTGCTGTTGCTGTTTGTGTTTCCACTGGAAATTGGGCCGGAAATTGATTAAGAGTTTTAATCAGCGATCGGTAGACGCGCTTGAAATACACAAACAGTTGACAGTTTGTATCTATGAGATACAAAATAAGCTTCTAGCCCCAAAAGTGGCAGTCATAGCCAGCTGCCAGCAGGCTAGCTTATGGCCATCACCTGGGAACTTTTGTAAATAGCTTAAACAGCCTAAAACAATGCCAATGCCTCCTTCTCTTCTACTCGCTCCTTTCTACTAACGACTGAAATTTTCAACGCCAACAAAATTCTACAAACAATTTCAAGTTCTTGTATCTTTTATGGTTTGAAATTTCCTTCATCTCCATCTCTCCTCTTGTTTGTCTGTTTGCATATTTTGGGGGGGGGGGGGGGTAACGTTTATAAAGTTGCAGAGCCGCAAGTTACTTTTGTGGATGGAAACGTTCTGTAAGAGTGCTTGAGTTGTTGTGGGTTTTGTGGTCTTAAGGTGACCAGTTGCTTGCCAGTTTTTCAATGCTTTCATGTTGATTTCGTTGCGCATTTCTTGACCAAAATCCGCAAAGGATTTGCTGTCCTGTTGCCTCTTTGTGGCTGTCAGTCGACTGTGCGGCCGAGCATGAAACCTACACACTAAGCCGCCTCCAACTGCTCGTACCAATAGCATTCTTGGCCTGGCCAAAAGCGTAGGAATTTCAATTCACTTTTTTTCGCTCCCCGTTTTATCCGTTATGTTTTTCCATCTTTCCGTTTTCATACGCCCCGTTGACGGTCAACACATGACGCAGTTCATCACTTTAAGAAGCGAACATTCGTTTACTTTTGCGAGCTAATCACATCAGAGCGCATGTGTCATGTGGTCCATGTGCGGGGTTAAAGGTCGAGCCGAGCCGAGCCTGGCAGCGCACTTGAGCCTGAAGTGTTGGCAGTTGGCAGTCGTCAGTCGTTTTTGCCATTTGGTTTTGATGCCCGTGGGCGGCACCTTGCAGCTGTTACCTTGCACTTTAGAGCTCTTTGGGGCTCCATTATTGTGAATATCGAGTACTCAACCAAACAAACAAACAGACAAACAAACAGAGAGACAGACAGACAGTCAGAGATACAGCTTCAAAGATTGCCAGGCAAATCTCAAATCTCAAGTAGTATTGAAACTTGGCACCTGCCAACTGATTTAGGGCTACATCCGGCTCGACTTACGTTGGCTTTCGCCTTTGTGTTACTGACGCCTTAGCGGTTCTAAGCCCAGTTAGGGGGATAACAAATTGCTTTTGCTATATATTTTGTTATTTTTGCTCCCTCTGTATTTGCACACACACACATTTCATAATTCCCTTTTAAGCAGCTCAGCGTGAAAAAAAGGTCCGTTTTCCGTTCTGACAAAATGAAAAGCAATTAGATAAGCGTAGAATGTGGCAATTGGTTATGATTGTGTGGCAAACACAGAGGTTCCAGCTGTTTTACAGCACAATTTATCGGTGGGCAACCGAGTGAGACCTTGGCTTTGATTTGATTTCAAATTAAACAAGGTGTACAACCCTTTTTTCTCCCCTTCGAACAAGGGTTCCAAGTAAAGCGGATTAAATTGAAAAAACACTATTTAGCAAATGCTGTTTTTGTACATCCCGCTTTGGTTTACTTCTTAGAAATATGCAATCTAAGCGACTTAACAAAAACTTTCCATTTCTCGCGAACTAATGGGGCCGAGAATATTTATGCAGCGGTCTTCTTTATTTTTTGTTAGAGATTATTCTTAGCCAGCTTATGGATGGTACACAATGTGCACAGTTGCCAGTTGCGTTGCCAAAATTAGAAGGATGCTGAGATGGAAAGCACTTTCAATTTGAGTGCAAACTGCATGGAAATTGTTCACATCCTGCGTGGAATCCGCTTGACGATGCCAAAGCCGCTTACAATGTTTCTCTAAAGGCAACATCAACAGCTCCTGTTGCTGCCATCGTTGTGGGCAACAGCAACGGCAACGGCAACGGCAACAGCAACAACTGTATGCATGCAACTAGCAAAAGTGTTGCGTGGGCACGTTGCAAATTGCCCGAGTTTCATATTGCAAGTCTCTTATGAGTATTTCCGGAATATTTATGCGCCATATTTTATTCATTTCCTGGAAGCCTTAATAAATGCAGGATAATGAAAAGGCACTGTTTGATTTATTCTCATGCACCGACATTTTCTGATAAATTCATTAATGTGCTTGTTGACAACACTGAGAATTGTCTATCTGCATTCGTATCTGTGTATCTGTATTTGCATTCATATTTTCATCTGTGTTCTCATGTAATTGTATTTCTGGTGAAAAATGGGGAACATCCAAAAATTGCATATCAATTGGAAATCAACATTCGTTGCTTTCCAAAAACCAATTGCGCAGTTTGTAAAATGGGGAAATCCCCACTCCACCCACCCTCCATCCTTCTGCTCACGTTGCTTACGGTCTCGAATGTATCTGACAGATACAGTTGCATAGTCCCATTATGTGTATCTGTATATATACCTCTATCTGTATCTATAGTACTTCTTCTTATCTGTGTCATGGATTCAACGATGATAACAGGAAATTGATATTTCGCGTTGTCATAATGAGGGAACTTTTTTTTCTGCATATCTATAGTGTGTACACAATGCATGTGAAATTTTATCACTAATTTATGAATAATTTGATTGATAAACATATTTTCATATTTTCCCAGTTATTTCACCATAGGAATCATTATAAAAAAGTAAATTCAATAATATCAAAGAATGGACTCTCTTTTGTGTGTTTAATTACTTTTGTGACGCATTGTTTAACAATTATTTTTAATTAGATGCAATTAAACGGGTTATTCAACTGATTGCAAAAATTTCATTGTACTTTCACTCGACGCGTCGAATAAAATAGATCATTCAAAATGGCGACGCGACCCCTCACGAAAAATTTACATAAAAATGTAATCAACAAAAAATGTAGCATACTTTTTAGTAGAAGCAACGCATAAAAGACGAGACCAGGCTTCAAATTATAAAATACCAAAATTCGTGAGGGGGAAAAACTTTCAAGAAAATTGCAAAGTTTTTAGACATATTCTGAGCTCTTAGTTTTTTTTATGGTTAAATTTTCCAATTGACTTACCAGAGAAAGTGCGCACAGTTCTTATGATAAGCGGCCTGCATTTTGGCATTGATGCTGTCTGCCATATGTTGGACTTGAAATTGCCACGCGCAAAACAGGACTGGCCACACTGGTTAGACTGGAGCTGGAGCTGGCAACTCGGACGTTTATCGCTGAATTAGCTGTCGCAGAAATACTAACTGGGATTTTTCCTACTTGTTGTAGGAGTCAACTTTTCTTATTTAACCGCTCAACACTTTGCCCAGCGTTCACTTCGCTGCGCTCACCAGGTTGAACTGAACTCGACTCGCCAAGCGATGAACGACTTGAGCATCAGGTACGAAACGAATGCCAAACGATGGCGATGCCGATGACGATGCTGAACGAACCTATGACAACGAAGTTACCCGAAGTTTGGCTTTCCAGCTTTCCAGTTGGTTGGGCCTGGGGTAATGTTAGCTAAGCTTTGGCCGAAAAGCTTTTTGCTGCTCCTGTTGCGTCGGCAGTGACGCCCACGCGTTAAAGAGCTTTTTGGTTTCATGTTTCGTTCTGCGTGCAGCTTTTCTAAACGCCCACGCACCCAATGGGTGGTGAGGGAGACTGGCGCCTACAACAACAACGGCAACAGCAACTGGCGCCTCTTCTTGCAAAGCTCTGACTCTCCCGCTCACTCTCTATTGGTGTTTCTCTGTCTCTGTTGCACGCTCTTGTGTGTTTCTTTCCAAAAATAGCTGGCTCACGTATATTCTGGCTGCCCTTCGACTTGCCCACCTATACGTAGGTCTGCCTCCTACTCTACCCCTCTCTTCCTCCCTACCACACAGCCCTCTCTTTTCGTTCGACTTTCTTTAAATGTGGCTTTGTATTTGCTTACATTTGTGTCCAACTAGCGACATCTTCAACTAAATGTGGTTGCAACTTTTCCTTTTACTGAAATGCCAAGTCAGTTTTTAAGCTGCCTGCCCCCTCTTGAAGGCACCCCCTCTGCTTGTACTTGGCAAAGTCGTTATATGTTGATATCTCACTCCATTTTATGGATGCTATTTTTAGGCATTTTTGTATTTAGTAGGCGCCTGCGTAGGGATCTCCCCATTGATTTATTTTCCTTTTCCACATCGTAGTTGTTGTTGTTGTTGCTGTTGTTGTTTTTCGGCTGCCGACGCCTTTTATGAATGAACTTGTCTCACATATATTTATTATGTGACTTGGGACGTTGCAATGTTTGCCCCTAAAGACGCAACACTAAAGACATTGAATCAACCCTCAAGGGGGTGGGGGGAACGAAGGGGTCGTCAAGTGGAGCGGGGGGCTCGATTTTACAATGTCACTTGCAATCTCATTAAGTTAATGGATTGTCGTCGTGGTCTTTGTTGTGGTATCATGATGCGCATATGACGCCATTGTTAGAGAGTTCAACTCTATTCATATGTATACTATAGTGTCTGTACAAACGTGTCCAAAAAAATAAGAACAACGTTCAACAATATTGATTATATTGATCGCTCTAATCACCAGATTCAATGTAGGAGCTCCTCTATAGAAAGACATCAAATATTAAAGAACATTTAACTTTCGATGTGACGCGTTTTTACAGATTCTATAAAGTTCAGATATGTCAAAATGGCTATAAAATATGGTGGAGTCTCCTCATCTAAATATACATCAATTAGCCAACAGAAAAGTGCTCTCATTTAATGTCAAAACTACTCTAGGAATCTGTAATCCGTTGTCGAGGACTCAATTTTTGACAACAAAGATGATTATATGTATTTACTTATATGAATACTAATAGATTCTAAGAGCTATTGACATATATTTAAACAGATATATGATAAATCCTTAATAAATTTGGTTAGCTTTGTTATTAGGTAAAATGTCCTTATTATTTCGCACACGTTTGTTTGTATCTGAAAGGACACTGTCGGACTTCGAAAACGTGTGCGGATTATGATTAATATTTGTTCAGTTTTAAATTAATTGCAGACAACGGCTGTCGGCTCAATGTTCATTAATAATATCATATAATGAATGAAACAAGGCGCTGCTAATGGGTGAATTTATAGTAGGACTGAATAAAGGGCCTCTGGCAACAGCTAAGGCAGTTAATATAAATTTAGATTTAATGAACTGAATGTAGTAACTGGCAGTTGTCTACCTCAGGCGAAAACGCAGGTGTGCGAATTCTGAGAAATTTGCTGTAACCAAATATTCGGCAGAATAATAATTTATTACGAATAAGTTACAAGGATCATTGGGACTATTTATAAAATGACAATGAGGGTAATAATTTCATGGAATGTGAGATTTAAATGGAAAGCTTGTATCTATAATTATTAGCCTATTATTAATTATTACATAAATAGTAATAAGAGTGTGTTAATGATGCTAATGAAATCGTATTTAATTGCCTCTAGAACTATTTTGACGATAACAACTAAGTGCATTTCACAACTTTATCAGAGAAATTCATTTATTAACCATATAAATCAATCGATTAAGCGATAATTTATCAAACTCGACGCATAAAAATCAGAACAAAACAGACAAAACTCATTTCTATGTTCTATTTTTTACGAACATAAAGTGTTGTAAATGAGAGAAGAAAAAACGTTAAAGTACAAATCAAAATTTTAATTCCCATTTCTTTTGAAATAGCTTCCGCTCATCTGTAGTTAATTTTTTCTTTTCTCTTAATCGTTCTTTGAATTTGAGAGCTTTATTTGTTTATTAAGTAAGTTGATTTAACTATGAAGATAAGTAATTGAATTTTGACCCCACTAAATACAATAATATATACCATTTAATAGAAATAAAATTTGTTTATACCCCTGCATAAGGTGTTATAATTTTTGTATCCTATATTTTGTTTGTTGTTGAATTCTTTTACTGCATGTGGCAATAACATTTATGAAATTATGAGAAGAGCTTCAGCACATTTTATGTAGCTACTTAAGCGTTAAACGAAAGTGTCTTTCATAACTTTCACTTTTAGTGGCATATTGCTGTAGTTTATCAGCAAATTTTATGTGATATTCTGTGATTAACGTTTTTATTATACTATATAATATAATATGCCCAGTTGTTGACACACACACACAAATATTTGATTTTCATTTATAATGCGGTCTTCTCGATGGGAATTGTGGCACAGCCTCCGGCTGTTTACACAAGTCTTAATCAAAATGGATTTATCAGTGTGACATTTATATCTGCAAAGAACAGAGATGTTTGTGGTCGTTGTTGTTTCTGCTGGTGTTGTTGCTCTATATTTAATTCCGAATAATATATTCACATATTGCTGCAATCTAACGGGCATGTCAACATCATTCAATCAAAGCCAACGAAGTTGACAGTCAACTCCCCCACCCAGGATCCCTGGACTCCCTACTCCTACTTTCAACTTGGCAGCTGGTGTCAGTGATTTACACAATGCACGTACTTCAAGTAGAGAATCAAGACACATGTCCTCGTACCTGACTCACCCGAAAAAACGTGACGTCGACACAAATTATTGCAAATTTATCACAAAGCTATTGTGAAAACTGTTGAGCAGCTGCTTACAGTTTCATTTAAACTTAAATTGAAGTTTCTAATTACCACTTTTTAGTGATTTTCAAATGTTTATAGAACATTTGAGGCGGTCAGTTTTGAATTCTTAAATCCCTCACAGTTGATACCATTTTCCAAGCCTCTACCATCTTTAAAGTGTTCAAATCATTTAATATTTGAATACGTCTAACATTTTTCTAATCAATTATAGAGTCCAGTTGGGTACTCAATCACAACTAACATATACCACAAGTGTTTCCCTTTGTATACTTTATTTCTATATCGAAATGTGATATATATACTACTACTTCTTCCCTTCCTTTGTGTGCTATATTTCTATTGCCAAAACATGCAATATTTCAATGCTTGTGATGAATGCTTTAATGTTATGCAAATCGATTTCCTTTACAATAATACCTACTAGACCCCTAAGGAATAGCAAATTCTTGATAATTATTCCTGTTTACACGTTATTCAAATTTTCTTGCGCCTGATGTCAAAAGGCGGTAATTGGGGAGCAATTTGCGATTTGCATTTTCGTTGCCTACTTTTGGGCGGCAAGTGGCAATTTACAAACTGACAATGAGAGTCGCACCTGTTGCCACAAACACACATATACATACAGACAAACACGCGCGTGCCTCAAAAGGTCAAATCACTTAAGTTGCACACTCAATATCCAGGTAATAAACCATACTATATACTATATATATATTCTTGACTGACTTACCTCAGTTTGACATTTATAGCGTTGCTCATGTAGTTTTTTATATCATTTTCAGCGCAGACAAACGAAGACATGCAAATTGTTGTTGATTGTGGGTGCCTAATAGTTGTTGTTGTTTGTTGCTAGTTAGAGTTTGTTGTTGTTGTATTTCTTGTTGTTAGTTTTCTGAGTTATTTGTTTAAAGTTAAGTTAAGTTCTTTTTATTTAGTGACAAACTGCAAGAAGGCACAAACACAACACATACATTGATTGATTATTCACAATTTGCACGTCCCACAAAATTCGCCTACATTGCTTAACGGTTTATTTTAATTTCGAGTTTTCTTAATAAAATTTTTTGCTGTTCCTTTTTTTTACCCGCAGGCGGCCAGCAACAACTTCTTTTTGACGCAAACAACGTCAGCGACTGACGACAGCAGCGACTGCCGCAAGAAAATCCAAAGCAATATTCTACGTATTTTTCCTCTTAGCACAGCGGCTTCAAAGAGCGAGTGAGAGAGCGAGAGAGAAAGGGAGAGAAAGAGAGAGAGAGAGAGAGCGCGTCATCAATGGGAGAGCCACTGAGTGAGCTTGTAGTGAGAGCACCGGTAATTTGATTTGTGTGTGAATGAGTGTGTATCTTCGCATGTGTGTGTGTGGGAGTGTGTGTGCTTAGTGTGTGTGTCCTGTAATTTTATTTGTATTTGTATTTCTATGTGGGCAGACGGCAGTCCGCAGGTGTTTGCAGGCGCATGATGACGTTGATGCCTCCGGGAAAGAGAGAGATACATAGAGAAAGGGAAAGGAAATGTGTGATAGAAGTACTGGGCACCACTGTGAATCGCGGTCCACACTAGTGACGAAGCATCAAAAAGATGCAGAAAGAATTACCAGTTTGCTACCACAGTACGATCAAATTATGTCACAAACCAATAGCGAGAAATAGTTTGGCAAAGCTCCAGAACGGATCGGAATATATTACAATCGAACATTTCATTCAAGAGACCATTCAGATCGATTTATAAACACTTAAAAATAAATTAGTTTTTTTTTCAATTTTTTTGAAAAAAGAAGTAGCATCCTTTTTCAGAGTGTGCGAAAAGCTAAGCTGTCTTTTTTAGTTCATACTATTAAATAAATTGAATATTGTATTGAAGTATTGAATATGTTTTCGGCACTAGACCTTTGCATCGTCTACAGATTTGTCCTAATTGCCCAGAAGGCGCTTCGCTGTTAATGTTTATGACACTGATATTGCCATGGAAAAAGGTGAAAAGTATAGCACGCCTACACACAAGAAAAACAAGGAGATTGCAAGAAAGAGAGAGGATGAGAGCAAGAGAGAGGGAGAGTGAAAGTGGCAGGGATAGGCAGGATACACTGTAAGGAAGGTGGTCACATTTAACAACGCAATAAGCAGGCGCTGCTGTCATAGGCAAACACACACACACACACACACATATGCTACATTGTGTATGTATGTGTGTTTGTGTGTGAGTGTTTGTTATGGTTGGATTTGTATTTTGTTGTTGTTTGCACACATTGTGTGCTTGTTTGTATTGTTGCTGTTGCACATAAATTCTCTAATTAAACGGCACGTCACTGTTGCTGTGAGTTTGCTGCTTCTTCTTGCTGTTGCTGTTGCTGCTATTGTTGTTGTTGTTGCTGTTGTTATGCTTTTAAGTATAGCACCAACAACAAAAACTGCCGCCTACTATTCACGAAAGCACAGAGTATATACCATATGCTTGAGCTATTCATTAAATACAGCATACTTTTAGGTCTCAACATTTGATGTCTGCATTTTTAATGTTGTCATTTAAACAAACACACACAAAAAGACACATACACTCACACACATACACATTCATATATACATATATTGACATATCTATATGTATATTTATCTAATGAAGTTCAGTGTCAAATTTTCATTTCGCTTTCAACCCAAAAAATGAAAAGTTCCTAAGAAATTGAACTTGCCACATTCAGTGGCAGAGTCGAAAGCTTTGCGCTGTCGCCATATTTGTTCGCCTGAAGCGACAACAACCACGACCACTTTATTTGTTCAGTACACATAAATGTTTATTAAATATTTGCTTTAGTTTATAACTCACACACACACGCAATCATATTCTTTACATTTTTATCTTTTCTGGCTGCCTGATTTCTTTTGATGCTGCTTAATTTATTTGATTTTTAATTTCAGTATTTTTTGGTGGCTGCTCGCGTTGACCGTCAGTCGAAGGACTGCCTGTCCTACTGAAATTACGTTTCGTTCGTTTTGCAGAGCTTGTGCTGCTCGGCGTTGGTGCCTCTTCGGAGTTTTTGCCTCAACATATGCGCACACATACACTTTCCCTATAACAAAAGCAGTTTGTTGCCTACAAATTCCTACGCATTTCATATATGTATACGTGTGCATATATGTGTGAGTAATGTGGCTTAGTATTAGTTGGCTCTTTGCTGTAGGTTAGGCACACGCGCCATCAAGCGAAAGCTTTCGAAAGCTTTTTAAGCACCATGCTTTCTGACTGTGTGTGTGTGTGCCAGTTTGAAGTTTAAATGTCAATTGTCAGCAAAGAGGCACAGTGGTGGCCAATAAATTAGGCATGCTGTGAAGAAAAGTACTTTTTAGGCTTACATTTTAAATACAATTAAATAATAATATTATTATTTTAATTGGTCAAATTTATGAGAATTTTTTATATTCTTAAATTAGTATTTTATGAAATTTAAATTATTCTTCATAAATGACAATATGCTCTCACTTTGTGCAGAGTGCAAAAGCTGATGTTCCCTACCAATTCCTCCTTCCTCCCGCCACTCGCCCTTCCACAATCCATCACTTTGTGCGTGCTGTCACTTGACGTAGGTTGACAGCTGTTTGCTCTTTGTAAGCGATTTATATTGCTATATTGATTTTCATCCGAATTGTGAGCTTGAGCGCAACAGTTTGAAAGTCGCAGCTTTCACTTTCGTGCGCAGCGAATGTCCACCTCTCTCACTCTCAAATCTCTCTGTCTCTTTGTCTGCATATGTGTTAGTGTGTCAGCGAAACGCGTGCGCAGGCATCAGTTAGCAGGCAGCAGACAGCAGGCAACAGAAAAAAAGCTCCGGCCAACAGCCTGTTGCCGACGTAGGGCGGGCACTCGACAAAAAGCTTCCAGCGGCGGCGCCAATACGCTGGAAGGCAATACGCCATCATCATCAGCCTATGCCACGGCCAGCAATCCCAGACAATGACCGTGTGTCGAGCACTTTACACACACACACAGACACACACATGTACCCATTGACATACACATGCCAAAGCATCACTGTTGTAATCCTCGCATAGCTGCGCGTAACGAATTAATTTTAGCACTCGATAAAATGAAACTGCATGCTAATGCCGTTTTAATGAGTTTTTGTCGCTCTGCTGGTTTCCGGCTCTTAGCCATTGTGGCCTCTTCAAAGGGATCAATGCAAAGCTGCCAAAGACTAAGCCATAAGCAAAGTGTTGGCTTTTCAGCTTTGACGTTTGTCCATTTGCTTGGCAAGTCGAATAGTTAACGCAACAGGTTAACGTTCCGTGGCAAAAAGTGTAGCATACTTTTAAGGCAGTCATTTTAAATTGCTGGAACTATTAACGATTATAATAATGACAATAGTAAAGTTTTTTAGTAAAAATAAATAGTTTGACAACAAATAGTATCAAAAAAATTCAAAACGTATTTCTGAAAGAGTTGCAAGAAAGAAAGAAGGATAATAAATACATATAGGTAACATTACAAGCTTAAATTCAAACACCTGGACATTTGTTTTCTTTTACATTTCATGTAAATCTTTATTTCATTCATTGTGTAAATTTTGTTGGTTTTATCAGTTAGTAAATTTCATTTTTGTAAGCCTGTTTTCAATTTGTTTCGCAAGTGTCTAGCTATAAATCGATTAATCTTTAGCTTTTCGCATGTGTTTTCTATTTATCGTAATGTTGTAATTGTATACTATAATTCAAAAGTCAAGTCATTTTTCATAAGATGAACAATTTCCCTTCTCAATTCGATATAGTTTATGGTATTCTCAACTGCGAAAATGCTGTATGTGTGTGTGCCAGATAAAAAGTCAAAATTCTACATAGTTAAAATTTTTTTTGTTGTTTTTTGGAATTTTTTTCGTTTTATTTATTTTTGATATTAATTAACTAAAAAGTTTCGTTTAGCTTATTTTGTATGCATTTTTAGAATACAATTTCTATATAATTTCGAGCTTAGCCTTTTCTTTCTTGTATGTATGTATGTGTATGTGTTTGAGTGTGTGTATGTTTGTGAGTCTGTTGTGTTGTGTATGATGCTTGGACAAGACCAAATTAAATGTATGTTAATTTATATGTAAATGTAAATTAAGCCTACTTAAAATTTGGTTTTACGCTAATTTACACAAAAAAGTACACAACTAAATAATTAGAACTAGGCTTAGAAAAAAACTCAAATTAGGACCTAAGCTTAACAGTAAAGTGATGTTTATGCTGATGTAATTATGTATGCATATATTTATGTTTATGTTTATTGTATGTATATGTGTTTGTTTGTGTATTGATTGACGGGTTTTTATTTTTTGTACAAAGCGTTTTAAATAAATTATTTGTGACGGATTTGTTTAGTAACTGTGAGAGAGAGTTTCACATTTGTGTAAACTGCACTGACAACATCGATAAGGCAAGTTCAATAGGCGGCAATTGTTACTACTCGTAGTTAAAGTGACGGTTGTTGTTGTCCAAGCGCTGAGTACTTACACATTATTATCATCATTATCATTCATTAATTATTAAGCTTAAATTTTGGTTTCTTTTAAAGTCTAAGTAAAAGGCACTGATTCGATTCGATTCCATATTCAATTGTAAGCTGTCTGTCTGTCTGGAGGGGCAGAAGGACATGAAGGAGGGGCGTGTAGTGCGAGGTGCAACGAGTTCACATTGCAGCAAAAAACAACAGCAACAACAACAGCAGCAGCAACAATGACCACAACAACCGTCAACTTTCAATGTTGCGTGTTTCTTCTATGTGTGTGTTTGTTCGTGTGTGTGTGTGCAATGAAATATACAAAATAATAATACATTATGTAATTACTAAAAATGTAATTGAAATACGTGTGTGTAATGTGATTTTTTTAATCGTTTTTGTTTTTTTTTTCATATAAATTGTAATTGTTTCGTTTGCTACATTTAATTTACATACATTTATTTACTAATACATAAAAGATGTGCATGTGTTTTTGAGTGTGTGAGAGTTTCATTTACTTTTTACTTTTTTTATTTTTGTTGCTAATTTTATGTGCATATGGGTAATTGTTATTATTATTATTGAAAGCTGCCTCGTTTACTAGTTTTCTTTATTATAAACATTTAATTGTTGCTCTTCTTCGTGGTTTGTCGCTTACTTTTAACTATGAGTATGAGATGAGTTTTGAAAGCAGATTTTGCAATGATTTTGTTTTCTTTATATAATGTATATTGTTTGCATGTGTGTGTGTTTGTGATGGTGTGTTGTGTGTATGAATGCGATTGGTTTTGGTTCAATAATTTAATATAATTTAAATATTTTCGTATTATGTTTTAGTTAGAGTTCTTTTCACTTATGGTTTACTAAATAAAGCATTCAATTTAACATAAACTTGCATAGCTATACTTTATAATTTATAGATTTTTATAGTTACTATAGCATAGTATAGTGTAGTACAGTATGGTATATATAGTATAGGTAAGTAGTTATGATGCCTAAAGGTCTATATAATAATAGTAATAATAATAATAATAGCAAAGCAGTTACAAATAATAGTCGCAATTTAATTTATACATACATGATCAAGACAAGGGGGCGCCTAAATTATATATTTAGATTGTATATATTTATGTATATATGTAGCATAGCTTATAGCAAGAATCATAATACCTTTGCTAGAGCTTGTGGTTGGATATATAATCATAATCATAATCGATCGTGTGTATCGCTCTCAGACAGCAGAAAAAAAATATAATAATAGTTATGGTAATATTGAACAATTTCGACAGGAAGAGAAAAAAACTAAATGGAAAAACTATAAAAACAAAAAAGGAAATAAATCTTTTTTACGATTGATTTGTAACACAAAAAACTTAGATGAAACTAATCGATACAATGTATGTATGTATATATCATAATGGGGGGTATACAGTATATGTTTGTATATAATATATAACATGTATGCATAATATGTAAATCTAGGTGTATAGAGTGTGTTTTATGGTATATGTATATATATATAATAATTATCATTATAACATAAACGTGGCGTCGCGTTTTCTTGAGTTTTAGAAAGTGCTCTAAAATTGTTACGCTGTTACATATTTGTTGTTTAAATTTGTTGCTAGCGTTTGCATTTACTTTATTATCAAGTATTACATAATTTAGTGCATAGTTCGCTAGGCTAACAGTTAACGCATGTCTCCAGACTCTTTACTTCGTTGTAGATGTCGATGTTGTTGGTGTTGCTGTCGATTTCGATGTTGATCGAGTTGTTGTGGTTGTTGCTGTTGTTATTGTTGTGGCGTCGTGAGCAGTAGAATATCTTTCTTGCGCGTACGACTTCCGTTTGCATTGAGACGCTGATAGAAATAGTTGCGTCCAATTTTACGCTGCAATTTGTATAATTTGCCAGCTAGGAACTTGTTTATGCTCTGCACATAATCGTGCACATCCTCATGATCCTCCAGCAAATGTATTGAGATGATGTCGATTTTGATCTTATCAAAGGGCAGCGTCTGCAAGATCTGAAAGGCAAACAAAGGAAAGTTAGTTATATGTACTTATGTCTGATATATTGTTTTGATTAATTACCTCCAGCTCATGCCCCTGCACGCCCAGACTGAGCAAATCATATTCGGTGCGCTCACATGCCAGCATGATTGTGTAGAGCGGAAAGCATTTAACACGCGAATTAAACCACGATGTCTCCTCGTCGTGCAAACTATTGATGCGCACATCCTCGTTGTGTATGGTAATCTGGGAAAGTTGCAAGTTAATTAATAAAATATTTGTGAGATTTGTTAGTCTGGTGGTTAACTCACCTCTTTGGGATAGGGATTGGGTGAGACGCAAGCATGCACCACTTGCATGCGTTGCCGTTGCGCATTCTGTTTGCGCAACGCAAAATACCAACGTGGCTCCGGCTCCACAAGAACACCCATCCAATTGAGCTGCTCACTCAGCCAGGGCGCCGTTATCAGATGGGCCAATGGACCGCTCAGCGATTGAATGACCGCACCATTCATTTTCCCACCCACCAGGTCGGATACGTAATGTGCCAATTGATCAGCGATACTATTCCCATTGCTGTGAGATGATGAGTTGATGCTGCTGCTGCTGCTGTTGCCCGTGCCGGCGGATGCAACAGCTGCCGAGGCAGACGTCGCTTTGCCAGAACTGGAGACGGTGGCGCTTTTGGCCATATACATGGGATATTTGTGCATATGGATCTGGCGCAGGAATGCAATAAGTGCGGGATCGTCTTGCGCCACGCTGTTCAATTCGTAGTCGCGCGACATGTTCAGTCGAAATTGTTGATGTCGAATTTCTGCAACGAGAGAGAGAGAGAAGAAAATAGACAAAAAGAATTAGAGGGGAATTAATATTAGTATTCGTATTCATATTCATATTGTTGTTGCTCGACTGGGTAATTAGATTTAATTAAAACTTGTTGCACCACTGGACACTGGACGCTGACCAGCAGCAGCCACAGCCACACTTGCCTCGCCTTGTGGCATGTGGCGTGTGCTGCATCAACTTCGATACGCTCCGTTGGTAATTGAAGCGCATTGACCAGATTTGCATTGGCAAACAGAGCAGCTTAAGAAACGAATTGGCAATGGAACTATATACATATATATATACACTAATACATCTGCACATATAACATATACTCTTTCCCTGACAATATTCAGGCAACTATGCATAATTGTTGTTCTGATTTGCATTCATTATATTTATCATATACATGTTTCAATTTAAGCATTGCAACAAACAGTGTGACCGTTCTGTTCACAGTTGACATGCAGCAAGTGATTGTTATCGATTATTAAATTATTTATTAAAACCATTCAAGTTTTCTTATAAATTATTGACTTGAGTTTTATTAAATTTATTCAACAAAGAAATGTTTCATTCTCAATTTGTGCTGTAACATTCAATTTCATATGTTCTAACAAACAGTGTGACCAACTATTTACCAATGCAAATTGATGGATATCGAATAACAGTCGCTTTTCTTTTAATAATCAGATTTATTTATATGTTCTTCAATTTCTTTATTGTAACTCCGCTTTCGTAAATTACATTCACACTCTCTCTAGTTATGCCCTGACAAATTGACATAAATTTCGCGCGAAAGTGAAAAGTGTGAGGCTCCAAATCGAAGGTTAAATGCCATTAGCAAAAGCTGAGGGAATGAAAAAAAATAAAAATAAAGAAACAACTTGACAGCGACCTCAGCTGACTCAAATGAGCCTTGAAACTATGCCAGCGGTCGTTGGGACCAGACCAGACCGGCCGGTTGGTTGGTTGTTAGGTAGGTAGGCCCATAAAATATAATGAGTGCACGGCCTTTGATATTTTAGCTCATGTGCCTCATTTACCCCCTCTTCAGTTTCCCCCCCTCTCCATACTCCATACTTCCAAGTACATGCTCTCATATATATGTGATATATAACGATTTGTTGTAGTTTACTTTTAGTGCCTTCATGTAACATTTATTTGCTTTTCACACTTTCCTTGCGCCAATTTCAACTTTTTGTTTCATTTTAGAGAGAGAGAGAGAGAGAGAGAGAGAGAGAGGCAAAAAAAATAGCACAATATGCTCGTAAAAGCCAAAAGAAATTAAAATATATAAAATGTGCTCGTAATTGTGGCAAATGCTTGCAAAAAAAAGATAAAGGGGTTAGAGCTTTGGCTTTAAATAGGCGTGTCCAGCGAGTGCATGTCTGACAACCGAATCGTGTCTATGTCGCATCAATTGTGAGGTTAGGTACAAAGTGGCATGGAACACAGTAGAAAATTTACATAATTCAAGAAAACAGCTCATTTTTACATGAATACATCTTAGAAAATTACTAAATTGAAATGAAATGGAATAAAATAGACTATTCATTAAAAAATATAGAATTTTTATCAGCTGACTGAAATATGTATTTTAATTTAAAGAACATTTATCAAACAAACTAATTTATTCTTCGTTTGAAGTACTAACATTATAGATAATTATAACGAAATAAAGTGAATCATTCTTTTAAGTTGTTGTCATTACAATTTCTACTTGTCTCTACAGCACTTGCTGTCTGTTCCACTGCACTTGGACAGCTCACTTGTTTTCCATGCCTAAGATCGACCCACTTAGATAAGGCTTGGAATTGATTGAGTTTGCTTTGGCGCGCGTTTAGGCCAATAATAAATCAGCTGGGTGCTGTGTTATATATTAACTGTTGGCACATGCCTCCAATTCAAGACAGGCCGTAACAATTTAGCGATATGTAAACTAAAGTCTATTGCCGGTTATCACACACAAAACTCCATTTTGAATAGAGTCAAACAAGCAATTACACGACTCGAGCACGAAATCGGCAGCAGTTGTAGAAATCAATAATAAAAGTGGCAATAGAAATGAATTATATAGTACAACAAAACAAAGGCAAACTGACGCAACAAGGGTAGGGATCAGGGGACACAGAGAGAGTGACAGAGGGGGGAGAGGGGGAGGCACACGCAATTCAGGACATATTACACAACAAGGGTAACATTGCCCCCGATATGCAAAAGGCAAACAACAAGAACAAAAAAAAACCCACTAAAAATGTTTTTCATTTTATTTATTTTACTTTTTTTTTTGGTAGATTTCTGTTTATATGCCAGCAAATTTTAGTTGTTTGCTTGAATATTCGTTATTAAAAAGAACTTTGAGCGCTCTTGTAATTGAAAATGCATAAAAGTTGTTGTCGCTTTTGTTAAATTATTGAATAGGGCGTGGTTGCAACGGGGCAACTTTGACAGACTACCCCTGACAAGGCTCTATAACCCGGTCTGGATCTGGGTCTGGGGTAACTGTGCCTGACGCCCGAGGGGGACATCAGTCTCAGGTCTTGAGGTCTTGAGGTCTCAGGCCTCGGCTCTCAAGTCTTTAAGTTTGCCGCCGCTTAACCGCAATTAAACGTTCCTCGAAATTATTTTTTTTTTCGAGCCTTGCCCCCGTCAATTTGTCTTGCCACCCTGATGACCGTTGAATGTTAATCACACACACACTCACACACACACTCAGAGATCGACCCCTTGTGCAAATTAGAAATGTCAGCTTTTTGACGCCGAAATTACCGAGCCTCGAGGCCAGATTCCATTTCTCATCGGCTTCAGCTTCTATCTCTTCGCTCTCCTTTATATTCAATTTAATTTGTTCCATTGTGGAGTTACATATGGTCGCTTTTAACTGTTTTGTTTTGGAAGCGCAGCTGTCTGTGTTCCATTCCATAACGTTCCGACTTCATTTCTGCTGGTAGACAAATTTATAAACCATTCATTTAGCCTCTAATCGCCGTCAGTTTATAGTTTGTAATGCGATCTGTGGGCCCTAATAATAAACTCAACTGTCTGCGCTATCAGATTTCTACAGCTAATAGTGGGCATAAATTTTCTTTTTTCCTGTCTCTCTCCCTCTCGCTTCCCCCTCTTTGAGTCTGTCTCATACACTTGGCGCACTTTCCTTTCAATTTACGGCCAACAGCAGCGTTAATTAGTCCAAGTTTTCACTTGAACATTTCGTTTCATTGCCGTCGCGTTACGTTTTCATTCGTTGGGAGGCCAAATTACTAAATTGTCGCCGTTTCGCCCAAAAATTGTTGTTGCCATTTTATTTTTTATGATCCCAGCGAGAGCGCAACTGTTTCATATATACATTATAATAAACTTTATGGTCATTTTGTGGCCAAATGTTTATTTCAGTTTTAGTTTTTTTTCTTTCTTCTTTTTAGTATCTTTTTGGCAAAATTAACCAGAGGCAGGGCAAAAAATAGACAAACAAACAATCTTAGAGGTGGGGCCCTCGATTCGCATTGCCTTAAATGATAAACAATAGCAAGAGATTTCTAAAAACAGCGACATGTAACTAAAAATGGAGCATTTAAGATTATATTAGACAAACCAATTTGAATAATAATAAGCTCGGGTAATTAAACTTTTATGTGTTTCATTTCCGTCTGTACCTAACCTCAACATCAAATTGGGATATAAACATATAAAATGTTGGATAATTTGTAGACATTATAATTTTATAATCTAGCTAGAAAATATTTAGCAATTCAATTCGAATTTTTCTGGAAACTCAAAATGAATTAAGTATTTTTTATAATCGAATCCCTTTGAATTCTTCAAAATACATTTTAAGACTTTCTTTCTTTTACACAAATTAAACCGAAAGGCAACATAAAAATCTTAAGCATTCTCTGGAAAATTTCCAGACATTATTATTATTATGATCTAATCCGAAATTCCTATGTGTTTTCGAACTTCCATCTGCGTGACTTGCAACAAGACTTGCCACAATTGAATCAATGTAGGGAACTCACACGTTGTTCAAGATTGAAAGATGGCAATTGCGCAATTATCCAAGTGGAAACCATGAGACGAGGGTTGCAAAAAACATAACCTGATACCAAAATGCGGGTGGCTCTTTTGAGCCACGTTTCAAATGCATTGGCATTGGCCACAACAACGAATGGCGCATGCTGTGATAATGCTCTTTGAGCTTTGCTTTTCAAATTGAGCACTCGCTGCGCTTTCTTTCTGACAGAAGGGGAGTGAAGGGAATGAAGGGGCAAGAGTCTCTGATCTCTGATAGTGCAACAGCGGGGGTGGCACAAATACAAGCACACATGCATTCATACTTTATGAAATTATGAATCACAGGGCGGTAAAATGACATCCGGTGAAAGAAAGAGAGAGAGAGAGAAAGAAGGGTCTGAGTTGTAGTAATACCCATAGTAAAGACTGCTTAGAAACAGACGACTCAACGGGGGCGGCAAATGTCTGGCAATGGAAAAACAGAGGGGGGAAAATGAAATTGTCGTGCTGCTTAACGGGAATTAAGTCATTAGTGTGTACAAAGTGTGTATGTGTGTTTGTGTGTGTACGTGTGTACTTGCTATTCTGTTGTAAATTTCAATTAAAGTTGCAATTTGCAAATTGTCACCCGTCGTCAGGCGTCTGTCGTCGGTCCCTAGTCGAAGAATGTGGTGTAATCACCACAAGTGTGAAGATAATGCCTGCTTAACATGATTAATTCAATGATTGTCACACATATCCACCTGCTCCTCCTCCTCCCCTCCTCTTCCTTATCGCACTTGGCCCCCAAAAAAGGCACAGAAAACATGCCAACCATGTTTACCTCTAAAAGCAGCACAAAATGTGGCAATGTTTCAAGATTTGGGCTAATGCGATTTATGCGCTTGTTTTTGTTTTTATTGTGTTGCTGTTGTTGCTATTGCTGTTCTTGTTGTTGTTGTAGCAGTTAGCAGGTAAGGCTAATGACATTTGCCAGACATTTGCTTGCTTGCAGCAAGTCGCCCTCAGGCGAAACGAGAATCGTGCAGATGCCACGCGATGTCAACAACGTGAAAAGCGCCAACAACAACAACAACATTGGCGCCCCAAAACCAAAAAAGAAAATTGAGGAAAATTCTATGAGAAAAGAGAGAAAATATATAGGGAAAAAATTGGAACGCTCTTTTCTATTGAGGCGTGACTGTAACAGCCAGAAAAAATAGAAAGGAAAGGTAGACAGACAGACAGTCTATATGGCCAATTGGTTTAAAGACGCGACAAGGCGTTGATAAGTAGGCTATGTGTGTGGAATGTGTGTGTATTATGGCTAAATATAGCTAAATGCAATGGCTTAAGCTAAAATAACTTAGTTATTTGCGCAAATATTAAGCTGAAATTTGGTAATTGGTTAGAAAAAACCTTTATAACTACATATAGTTGAAAAAAATACAATTAAAAAGTAAATGAAATGTATAGACAGTTTACTTGTATCAAATATAAGTAAGTACCACTTTATAAGTAAGTCATCTGTTTGTCATTAGCTTCGCTTGAAGTATGTTAACTAGCATTGAAATGTAAGTAGACTGTGACTTGTGGAATGGAAATTACAACAGAATATCCTCTAGTAATTTAGTTTTCTATTTAACATAAAAGTCTTACATTTGGTATATGAATCGAGGAGTTGTTGTTAAAAAGATCGAGAGATAATAAGACATGTTATTTACAGATCTGACTCCCTTAATAAGTAAATGTTTTTGAACTATGGCCAAAGAATGAAGAAGGAAGAAAATTGTAATGGAATTTTCCCAAGTAACTTGGGAAGTTTTCTAGCTATACAGAAGTTTTATAATGAAAAAGTAGTAAAATAGAATATAATAGAAAAGTTACAAGAAAAATATGACACACTCTATTTGTAATACACCTGTGTCTGCAACTGCAGTTCTATTTTAAACAATGACTGAATAACACATTTTCTTTGTGCAATACTTTAACAAAGTATTAAGATAAGTGTACGCATAACCATAAAGATAAGAGAAAGAGCAGCTGATAAGATTTGTAGATAAACTGCAATTGCGCTTTCATTTTTTACTTTCATTGATCGCCACCGACACTCGAACATGTAAACCATTATCATGATCAAGAACTCTCAACATCATGATCAAGTAGCGTTCAAAGTTTGAAACGTGACATTTACAACGAGCACGGGGATTGTTGTGTTTGCTCATGAAAAGAGGCCGAGGGCGCAACTTGAATTGCTGTAACAACAGCAGCAGCAACAACAATAAGAAGAACAACAACAACGCAAAGAAAAAGTAGAGAAAGAGGAAGATGAAATAGTTTGGAATGTCATTCTGTAAAGTCATGACCATGGTTGAGGTTGACTTTAAGATGTTGGGAAATAAAGTAGAAGAAGACGAACAATAAGACCTTTGAAAGCCGCCACAAGAATTTGTCACTTTAATAAGCGCATTTTCCGAGTATTTCTTTTATTTCATGAATCATAATTTCTTTGCTTGCTTTGCAGCTGAATGATTTGGTAGAAAATCTACTCACTGCTCTGTTTCCCAATCGCATCAACCTTTGTGCCACACGGCACAGAACGGGGAACAAAACTCAAGATGCTTCTTATAGCGGCTTTTGTGTTGGCCAGGCTAATTTATGCACTGCGTGCCCATTTGTATTATTATGGTTTATGAATTCGTTTGCTCGTATAATCCTAATAGAGTCATCAATGTGCCATAAAACTAGAGACTGGACGACGACGACAGCAACAGCAGCAGCCAAGTTGTCAGGCAGTCAAGCTGCCAGCTGCCAACTGCCAAGTTGTCAAGCCAAGTGGCAACTGCCACGCCCTATTTTGCCCAAGAGCCAAGCCCTGTCTAGCCGACGTGGCGGCAATCGTGAACACAAACAAACCACCAGGAGCACAGCAGGAAAGTGGGTGGAAAATCAGCTGACTCCATTGAGAGATTGACTGACTGACAGATGGGCAAAAAAAGCAAAACCAAAAACAACTAAATGACTGACTGCAATTTGGCACTGTCTTTATGGACTTTTAATTCGCTGCACAATTTGCATATATTTAATTCTTAAAGACAAAGGCACACTACGGAAGGAATCGATCGGCGTAAAGGAAGCGACCGCAAAAAAAAAAACAGAAAGAAAATAAAGTAAAAAGTTAAAACAACAGAGCAAAAAGCAAAAATTGCCAGCACTTGAGCGGAATTTAAAAAGCACTTATTTTCCTCAAGGGCACAGTGGTAGAGTTCTTCGAAAATTTGAATAAAATATACTATAAATATAAAGAAATAAATAAAGAAAGATTGTCCCATTTTCTCAATTATAATAAGAAGCACTTAACATCTTTACTTGCCATTGACTATTTAAGGGATTTCCTTAAATGTTATCCACAGCTACATTATTAAAATATGTCTTTTTAAAATAACTATCTATACAACAAGGACTTTACATAATAAGCTACTTCTTCTGATCAAAATAAGGCTCATTTTCTCAATAATAAGAACAATTTAGAAAAGTTTTCTAGCTGGTTTAGATACTTAATAAACAAGCAGAAAAAATCCATAATTAGCAATTTTTCTTAGCTCACTAAAATAATAATAATAATAATTAAAACATTTGAAATCTTCTTATATATTAGGTTGGGGAAAAAGTAATCCATTATTTTTTTGACTGTCAGCTTTTGTATGCTCTAATTTGTAAAATATTGGTCACACTAATTTACAATATGAATACAAGAATCATGCATGAATTCATGCATTCCCAAGAATCATGCATGAATTCATGCATTCCCAAGAATCATGCATGAATTCATGCATTCCCAAGATTCTTGGATTCATGGCACACAAAAAAATAATCGATTACCCTTTCCCCAACCATATTTACTTTTCATCAAAAGCAAATTACTTATCGAGCTATTGCTAAATTTATCGACTTTTAAATAGACTTTAGGACACTGTGCCAGTGAGTCGAGGCTGCCTTACAGCTGGCACACACACAAACAATGGATTGCCATTGATTTTTGGGTCTCTTTCAAGTACAGTGAAACTTTAATTTATTTTATTTTATTTTACCACTTCGTAGTGCGCCCTTAGTCACAACATTCAGGGAAGGATGAGTCAGAGATATGGCGTTGATCATCCATCAGGCACATTCACGGAACCACTTGACAACGGATGGAATGGGATAAGATGGGATGGGATGAGAGAAGAGGCTCTCATCATATGCAAAACAATTTCGCTGGCAATCCGCTTTCATTGAGAAAACGGCGCAAATTAAGCAAATTTATTTTGCCTGCTACTAAATAGAGAGACCTTCTTACAGAGACTTGACTTGAGAGTCTAGAAGCGAAATTTCAATCCACGTACAAGTTATTTCCACATTGAAAGCGACGATGTCACGAGCAATAACAAAATATTTTAGCGAATTAAAAGAAAATTGCCTCATCCGACAGACGACGACGACGAGGCTGTCTGGATATATAATTTGGATGGATGACATAGTCGTAGTCGTAGTCGAAGTCTAGATGTATTTTAGCTAGCTTACAACGAAAATCTAAATCTACTAGCGATGAGTCACTTGCATAAGTAAATCTAACAAGGTTCTTGAACAATTACTAAGCAACCAACTAACTAAATCACTGATTAGTTGGTTAGTTCAATTAAAGCAAGGCTCTTTCTTAATTAAGACTGGACAAATCATGCTGTATTTCCTATATACAACATGATTAATTACTTACATAAATCTAAAGTTTTTCGTTGTAGTTCTGGAATATTTTATTCTCTCTCAGAACTTACAGAACTCGATTTCTTGAAGTTTCTTCCTTTGATGATATATATCAAGAAGATGCTACAACATCAGAAATGTTTACTTTTTATTTTCTGTTACTATAAGAAAGACTTTTAGGTCGACTAATCTGAGTTATAATTTCAGAGTGTTTTTAATAAATTTCAGACTCCTATAGATTCTGATATCTTATAAAGTCATTTATTTCAGAAGCATAATTGCTTTCATTCCACAGTTTTGCCTTTATATATAATCTTCTATTCACTCAATAAATTCTAAAATTCATGCAACTGTTTTTGATTTCATTTGACATCTTCAATTCATTTTGCATTTTAGCTTGAACTATAACATTTTCTTTTAAAACCTGATATTTATCTATATTTATATTTATCTACTTTCGACTTGTGCAAAAGCATGATCTCAAGAAATTGCTATTTATAACAAGCCAATAAACCGTTTTATGGCTTATTTAAATTTATTTTATGCTGGTAACAATTCTGAATTGCTGATAAGCTTCTAACAACTTTGGCAGCTGGTTGTGCATTTGATTAACTCTGCAAATTCATAGAGTAAAAGTTGAAACTTGCTTTAGTTTTTCATACCCTATAAAAATCCATTTGATTTACTATTCTTTGCCACAGTAAATGTGAATGAGTTTATAATAAATAGGGTAACTTCTGGCCGTTTACTGCCACTTGTTGGTAGTTGCAACTTGCCACACTAGAGTGACATCTTAGGCCCCATTGAAGGTTGGCTTTAAGCCATTCATCACATGCATCAAATGGCAAATTAGAAATTCTTTTGGCGTTGCAGCGGTGGCCTTTGTAGGAGGCACGTGTCGCCAAGAACGACAACAGCGACAACGATGACGATATGACAGCAACAACAGCAACAACAGCAACAACAGCAACAACAGCAACAACAACAGCTGCAGCTGTTGCTCGGCTTTTGCCAAGTGAGACATCAGCGTTGTTTGTTGTTGTTGTTGACAGGAAGCGCCACTGCGCCAAAGCCAAAGCCAAAAAAATTGAAGTTAAAGGAAAAATACAAAAAGATCTATGACAAAAAGATGCGCTAACAAGAAGAAGAAGAAGAAGAAGGTCTTCGGGCTAGTTAGAAATGACGCGTAAACTAATCTCAAAAGTGTGCCTCCAGGAAAGGACAACACCAGGCACAA
Organism: Drosophila putrida; assembly: GCA_037043535.1. Taxonomy (NCBI): domain Eukaryota; kingdom Metazoa; phylum Arthropoda; class Insecta; order Diptera; family Drosophilidae; genus Drosophila; species Drosophila putrida. Next base: position 1,700,382 of record JBAMBI010000465.1, read on the forward strand.
AGGCAAACACAGCCTACATCCGGTGAAATTTAAATGAAGACCGCATTTTAAAATAAAAAAAAAGATGAGACATATGCCAAAGATATCAAATTTATATAAAAGAGACAAAAAAGAGACAAGTTTGCTTAGAGCAAAACAGAGAGAGGGAAGGGTAGGGGGGAATATATAATAAATATATATCTCACCTGTCGTGTCCATGTAAACAATTAACGTGGCAAAGACGAACGCAAACGAGAGCAGGCACAAGGCAATGGGCAATAGTTGGCGATACGGTGATGGGCTAAGACGCGGATCAAGTTTCTTGCTCTTGCTCTTGCAGGAGGCAGCACCACCTCCCGCCGCCGTTGATGATGATGTGGAGGTGGTGGTGGCGCCACAGCCCGCTGTTGCACCACCATGATGATGATGATGGTGATGATGATGATGCTGCTGTTGCTTCTTATGATGTGGCTGGTGATGTGCTGCTGCTGTTGCTGCTGCTGCTGATGCGGCTGCTGCTGCTGACTGCTTGTGGCAACAATGCTGATGGCTGTGCGGCAGTTGCAGTTGCAGCTGCATAGGCGCCTGTCGCGTGGGCGTCGACAACGGCGATGAGACGGTGCTGGCCGATGGTGAGCTAATCACACTGCTCAAATCACTCATCGAACCTGTTGTTGTTGCTGCTGTTGCTGTTCCTGTTGCAGTTGCTACACCAACAAATCCTCCGCCTCTGTCCAGTTGCTGGTGTGGCATTTGACGACGCTTGTGACGCTGCTGCACATGATCTGTCTCATCGTAGCCGGTGTCTTTGGTTTGTTGTTGCTGCTGTTGTTGCCTCACAATTTGCTTGCCAAAGTTGACATCGTCGACATCCTCACAGTCGATGTCATCATCATCATCTACGGCCGCTAAATTTGTTCGCGCCGGTTGCGTTTTTCGCGTGCTCGACTCGCTGCCACTGCCACTGCCACATGCCCCCGCAGCAGATCCCCTTCCTACTCCTACTCCTACTCCGACTCCCACTCCCGCATCCATTCCCGCTCCCAATCCCGTTGTGCTTGTGTTTGTTACTGCGGCAGCTGTTGCTTTTGTTGATGCTGCTGCTGACGATGATGTTGCATGCCCCGCACAGCTTCTGCTCAGTGTGTACTTTTTGGGCGTTGCCTTCCGCCTGCTGCTGCTGCTGTTGTTGTAGTTGTTGTTGGAGCTGCTCGGCGCTGCCAGCTGCTCAGCGGCCAGCGCTGGATGCGCCGAATACACTTGCTGTGACATGGTTGCTATCCAAAGATCCTCCTCTTGCTCCTCCTCCACTTTTCTCTAACAGTGAGAGACTGAGATCCTGTCTCCTCCTGATGCTGTTACACTCCTCCTGTGATTGCTAGTGCCGCGTCTTCTGCATCCTGGCAACCGCAAGGCAACTGCAAGCAACAAAAAAACGAGTAGAGAAATCCAATTAGTTTCGTGTGCGTGCATTTAAAAAGCTCTTGAGTCGACTAAAATATACCCTGTATTTTCGGAAGTTACATTAAGTATTTGATTATTTTAAATTATTTAATTTCTTCTTAATAATTAAAGGAATATTTTATATGAAACACAATACAACTTGTATTTCTTAAAATTAGGGTAAAGTTTTTTGAGAGTACTTAATTTTATCAATTCTTGTATTTATTTGTTAGAAATTATTACTTATTAGATCATATTCTTTAAATCTATACCCTGTTAAGTTATTTTCAATTAGCAAAAGTTCCTTTGGAAGTTTTAAAAAGATATTCCTTGGATTAAGTAACATATTTCTCTATTTTAACGACTTCAAATAGATCTCTTACCATATAATATATAGTACTCTCAATCAGTCGTATTACTCATAGCTGCCCTCAACATATAGCCCACTTCATCCCTAATGATATAGGGTATAAAAACTAATTTCGTAAAGTGCATTGAACTGAATCCAGAACTGAGCTCTGCGATCTTCAAGTCTGACAGTCACTTCAGCATCCTTCGAGAACACTAAAGAGAATGTGTGCGTGTGTGCATGTGTGTGTGTAAGCGTGGTGTGTGTGTGTGTGTGTGTGTATCTTTGGTCTTTGGTAATCTTTTGTTTGCTGTCTGGCTGTCTGAACTCATTTGCTGTTTTATGAATAGGCAAAAATACATTCCAAAAAATGTTCAAGAAACCCAGCAGCAGAAGAAGAAGAGAAGAGCCCAAAAAATAAGGAGAAGAAGAAGAAAAACTCAACAAGAGCCCAAGAGCCCAAAAAGTCGCCGGCGATGGCTCAAAAGAAATTGAATACAAAACTGCACCACCTGTCAAAAATTCGAGCGACCGAGCCGCCAGACGGTGGAAGGAACAACAACAGCAGCAGCTCAAGTCTTTAAGTGGAGAGCGAGAGGGAGAGAGAGAGAGAGAGGGAGACAAGGAGTGTGGAGCAGAGCGAGGAGAATGGGAATTGAGACGAGGAGAGGTGATTGCTAAAGAATTTCAACAACAACGCGCGGTATTTTGTGAACCAAATTAAAAAAGACACAGAGCCAGACGAGGGAGAGAGACAGAGAGAGAAAGAGAGACAGAGAGAGAGAGAGAGTAAGGTAGACAGGGGCAGAGGCATTGCAGCGAGGCATGAGAATTATAAATGGAGAACATTGACGCGCACGAGGGGCATCTCAAAAGCGAGAGGCAAACGAGCAGTTGTTGGAGGAGGCAAACATTTTGGTGGAGGTGGAAAAGGAGAAGAGTGCGGAGGAGGAGAATGCCAGTTGTACTCAGTACTCGATGCGTGCGCCTGCGCAACAGACACACAACACACACACACAACACACACATGCAGTAAGTGCGAGTGGGACAAAACACAGTTGGTGAAAAGAGAAAACGAATCGAGTTCATCAACTGGCAGCAGATGTTTTTCCAATGTTTGGGCGGCTGTTGTTGCTACTGCCTCTGATCGCGTTTTTTTCCCTCTACTACTACTTCTTTTTTTCTCTGCTTCTTCTTCTTATGCTCTCTGTTGTTCTGCTGTTAGTCATTGTTGTTGTTGTTGTTGTGTGCTTCTCGTTTTTGCTTTATGAACCATAACGTCGTCTCCTTTCAAAGCAGCTAAAGCTGCTAAGGGCAAGGCTGACCATCGTCATCGTCATCATTTTCAGCCCGCAAGCCATTTGGCTTAGTCCCAGTTCCAGACTCAGACCCCAGATCTCAGTTCTCCGATCCCTACACCCAAAATAACCATAGCGAATCCATGTTTTTTATAAATATTTTGATTTGCTTGCTTGGAATTTATTGAAACATATCCACAAAGCCCTTTTTGCAGACCTGTGATTAAATGTTGCAATGTTGCGACTGCTGCTGCAGCTTTTAATGATGCTCTCCTCTTCAATCCTCTCTCTCCCTCCCTCTCTCTCTCCAGTTCTTTTTAAACGATATGGTTCTCGGAATGCGCTGACTCTGAATAAATGCAATATGTTTTGTCAGACCGGCATATATATTTACCATATGCAGGTTGTTATTCAAGTTAATCAGAGACTAACACATTAATAAACATCGATATGCGCGTCTGTTATTAAGTCATTAATATTTCATGGAACAGTAATTGTTTCACATTTGAAACAATTTCCTTAAATTGCATTTTAAATTTAAAATATAATTTTGTTTATAATAAATTGATTTTAGTTTCTTACTGCGCAGGAGCAAAACTCTTTGAATAATCATATAATTTTTTAGCCATCAAAATTGATTTAATTCTAGCATTGTATCAAATGCTACTTGTAAATTTAATAAAAATATCAACAATTAATTATGGCATAAAACGATAGGAATATCAGTAGTCAGTAAGTTGGTATTTAAGTTCAAATTTAAGGTTTTTCTCTGCCAAATTTTTCCTTAATTCTTAATTCTTGTTAACATCTCAGCTGTAAAGATGCAATATCTAAACTCTGATTCAAAATGTAAAGCTAGCTTTAAGCAAAATGTTAATTTCAAACGGCAAATAAAGCAAATTATTATTATTATTATTATTATTATTATTATTATTATTATTATTATTCTAGCAATGTAAAAATATCTATGTATTGTACAAAAACAATTTAGAATATTTTACATCACTTTATTAATAACATAATAACCAAATTAAATGGCATAAATATTAACATGATATTTTCATTAACAACAGCTTAAAAAATAGATAAAATAAACTAATAATTATTAAATTTAAACTATTTATGAGCTCGCAGTAATTAAGAGATTATTGACCTCGGTAAATCAAAAATATTTACAACAAAACAATAAAATAATTTTGGTTTTTGTTTTTGGATGCAATTATTGTGAACACATAAATTGTGTGCCTCATGTTGCATTTTCACGGTTAAACTTTTCAATTGTGATTTTTCTACGATTTTGATTGGAAACGAGAAGAAGAAGAAAACAGTCTTAATGGGCTTTTAATTTAGTAATTAGTTTGCTTGCGTTCGATTTGTTTCCAAGAGAGATCACACACAATAAAATTCAAGTTGAAGCTGAAGAAAAAAGTATCTGCGTATCTCATGGATACGCACATAAAAGATACAAAGCGTGTGATTTACGGCCATGTCGCCACACAGCGCATAAAATCGATCGATTAAAACTGAAGAGAGATTCTCGCTGTGTGTGTGTTGTGTGTGTGTTGTGTTTGTTTGTTTATGTATGTATATATATTTGAATGTATGTGTTTTTGTATCTGTGGCGTCGCTTTCATTGAAGTTTATTTTTTATTCTCCCTCTGTTTTTTTTTGCTCCCTTTTATTGTCTGCTGAATGTCTGGTGAAAATTGTGCGACATGCGAAAGAGATTTGGTGACAGCGGCGCCACCTTAAAAAGCAGTCGAGAAGTTGTTTAAGATGATGATTTATTTAGGCAATTGAAAGCGATAAACAAAGAGCTAAGAGTGTGACCACAGAAGTGAGATTATGTAGGGATATTTAATGTTATAGAAGAAATACGAAATACTTAAGTATCCTCTTAAATTTATAGTTCTTGCTTAATGGTAACATCTCAATCCAAGACAGGGATACTTAAGAAGTCTTTTATGAAGATATAATTGTATATTACTTGGAGTCTAGCAGAGTAGCCACAGAGTCCTTAGAGAGTCCTTTAAACTTTATAGTTTAGTTCCTTTCTTAATAAATGCTAAAAAAGCGATAGCAATTTCTTGCTGTGGTGCGACATATTTTGCGCCCTGACTTCCAAGAATTCGTTAGCCAAGCAAACAAACAGTCAACAGGGTGGCAGGCAGGCAGACATGGCGAGGGGTGGTGAAAAGAGGGAGAGCAAGGAATCGGGAAGCAGGGAGACAGACCAACATGTTGTCGAGTTGTGTGGATAGAACTAGAGCCAACATACCACAACAATGTTTTGCGGTTAATGATCGTGCAACGTTCAACTGCCAACGTTTCAAATGTAACAAAACAACAACAGCAACAACAATAAGAGGAGTTAGGGAGGAGTAGAGACAGAGAAAGGGGTGTATGAGTGAGTGAGTGAGACAGGTAGAAGTTAGAGAACGGCACAAGACAATTTGATAAACATTTACAAACGCACTGAAGCAGAAAGCAGAAACTTCATAGCTACATCCCAACCAACAACAACAGCAACAACAACGACACGAGGTAACCGCCAAGTCAAAGAAGAAGAACAACCACAACAACAACAACGAATAAGACGATGACAGGCAGCTAAGCAAGAAATGAGCAGGAAAAAAACTACAACAACAACAGCACTGAGGAGATGAAGAGAAAAAAAGAAGTCTGACAGTAGAATATGCTACGCTTTTAACCATATGGTTTATTTATACAACAGCAACAACAAAAAGAAGAACAGCAACAGCAACAACAACAGCGGCAACTCGACACACAGTGGTAACAACAAAGTGGCAGACAATAAAAATGCAATTCTGAAAAACCTACAACCAACGACAGCAACAACGACAGCAACAACAACAGCAGCAACAACAGCAGCAACAACAACAACAAAAACAACAACTGTGCAACAACTATCGGATACGAAATGTTGCTTGGAATTTTGCTGCTACGTTTTCTTCACTTGCTTGTAAAACGGGGGCCCATTGGATGATGTTGCACGTTGCTTGTGGCATGCTCTGTGTTGCCAAATGCGAGGGCTGTTTATAAATACAATTAATATGAATGAATTTAAAGCAAATGAAAGTGCACAATTACAAATAGGAGCAGCATTGCCAATATTTGACCGTTAAAAAAGGGACAGATTTGAAACAATAGAATGTCATATAAAGAGAAGGGAAAGGAAAAAATAAAAAATTTCTAAAAATTTGTAACCCCAAATGCGCACGAAATACAAAAACAGTTTTTGAATAAAGTTTTTTCATTTATCTTAAAAGTTGTTTAAAGTTTTTAAAAACAGGACAGATCTGTCCGGAAAAGGGACAAATTGGCAACAGTGAATAGGAGCAACATAATTTTGATAGAATTTTCCACAGCCTCAAATGTAAAGACAAATTAACAATATATTCAGTGTCAAACTGACTCTTCAATTTTATAACTAAATTAAGTTCTATAAATATTAATATAACTAGTATTGATTTTAAATTTCTATCATTTGCTGCTCTGAAAAATTTCCAAGAGAAAAAGATTATCTTTTCAGTTAGATCATTAACCACTTTTCACTCTAGAGTCTAGATTCTGATTACCAACCTCTTGAACACACCTCTTAACTGACCATTCACCACTAAAAAGCTGTTGAAATTTACCGATTGTGGCAATTATTTAGTAGTCACATTTGTACTCGTACTTGACCCTCAGAGCTAGTAGTAGTTTTTCCCCTACAAAACCCAACGACCCAAGACTTGACTCTAAATGCGCTAATGAAAAAATTGCAGGCCGACTGCAGGTAAGTTAAGAAGGCATTTCGGAAATTTATTGCTAACAAAAAAAATATATAAATGTAAAGAACAAAAAACGAAAGAAAAAAAAAACTAAGTACAAGTGAAATGTGTAGCATATGCTGTCTGCAGTTGCAACAGGGGCAGGGAGAGGGGATAGCCGAAACTGGTAGGTACCTCATCACCTCTGTGTGGTCGTTTAAAAGGTGACTACAACAACAACGACAGCAGCAGCGTCACCGTCTTCTTCTTTCAGCTTATCTGGCTTGTTTATCAGAGCGTTGTCGTCGTTTAATTGTTTGTGCTGTAGGCGACGCCTCGAATTTGTAGGAGTTGCAACACCAATGAAGAAAAAAACACAGTTATTTTAAGTTAAAAATTAGCACAAGTAACTGGCGAGTTGCCAGAATTGCCACCACAGGGAATAGGGAATCTAGGGTAAGCAGCCCCTTCTCCCTCCCTCACTTCAAACTCGAACTCGGCAAATTGCAAATGTGTCTACGGCTGCGTTGCTATTTTATTGCCTTTGCATGTTGGCAATTTATTACCAAAACAAAAGTATACTGGAAAAGGGAAGGAATAGAATAGGCCGGCATCTAGACTAGGCAGTAAAGTAGTTCCCGACTCGACAGCTGGCGTGTGCCCAAAAAAAAAAAATAGGGAAAAGGAAAACCGCGAAACCGGGACTTTAAAGACGTTGGCAGTCTAGAAATTCCCTTTTTCTTATTTGCCAGGTTGCACTTAGCATGCGAAAATTGTCGAGTCACTTTTTGATTTGCCATTTTTCACCTCCTGCCACACAGAAACAGCTGGAATTTCCATTCAAGTTCCGTCTACTAAATCAAATCGGGCAGGTTCCGCTTATCTTAATGAGAAGTTGACGTGTTTGCATGCCAATTCTATAGCGCCTCAAAAAAAAAAATTTGCCGCATATTCCATAACAAAATGGCGCAGATGGATACAAATTTATGGCCATCATTGTGGGTGGGCTCAAGTCAATAAAATTTGCGGCCAGTCAATTTGCAAATTGCGCCATAAAGTTTTTGTGCTTCTGCATTTCTGACGCAGTAACAGGAAGTTTGCTTCACTAATGGGATTTCTTTTCAGACAATTAGCTTAAGAAGCAAAAGGATAATTGCTGTAACTACGAAAAACAATGTAAAAGTCATAAAATAAATGTATTCATAAATAAATTGTAATTGTTTGCGAAACTCGCATTAGCATTCAATTATTTCAGCATTTTAAAATGATGAAACAAAGTTAAGCCTTTTATTTACATACTTACATAGTATGTAATTTGGTTAATAACTGCATTATTTTTGCCATCTACCTTGAGCTCATCATTAAACAAATGCGCATTGCAGTGGAAACATGTTATATTCGATCAGTAATTACGCAACTTGCTTAAGCTTTATTTCTTGCCATGCTCGGCAATTAAATTGTAATATTCCACGGGCAACATTGTTGGAATGATTGTCCAGCGCGTAACTCACTTCCATGGAAAAAGAACGTTATATTAATTTTACCACCCAGCATAACAGAAGAAGCATCAACAGCAACAACAAGAACAGTAACAACAACAACATAAATCACGTACCATTGACGTGACTGCACTCAAGCAAAGCTCAATGAAACTGGTCACACAGCAGCATTATGTGAAAGAAAGAATGCCAAACGAGTCAAGAGAGAAAGAGCGAGAGAGCGAGAGAGAGAGAGACGCGTAATGAGCAACACGCACAAAATGAATAGAAATGGAAATGGATCAAGAGCAATGCAACAGATACACAGAAGGAGAGTGTGGTAAGTGAGTAAATGAGCAAGAGAGGGGAGAGAGGAGAGGAGAGAGCAACAACTGCACAACTGCACAGGTCAAGCAGGTACAACAAATGCAACAAGCGTTCGTTCGCTCGCCTGATTAGAAAGAGTGCAATGTGCGTGTCCGCTGCTCTCTCACGCACACACACACACACGCCCTCTCTCTAAGCATCAGTGTTGGCATTTTATCTAAATGATAGCTAGACTTCGAATTGCAAGGGCTAGAATATATGGGGAAATACTCTAAGTTAGAAATCTGGCTGTATTCAAAATGAAGCGTTTACTTTTTATATAGCCATATATATTTAATACATTTAATTGAGGTAACGAAGTAATATATTCAAGTTTATATTTAAAAGATACCATTAATTAATCAATTAATACAATTCTTTTAGCATTTTCTTCAGCAGTTCAATAAATATTTTAATAATATAAATATTATTATAAAATGTTTTATATAAAACAATTTGAATACCTTAATATTTCAACTGGGAAAATTGTGGCAACACTGATTAGCTTGTGTATATGGTTAGTGCTAGCGAGTTTTATTTGTTGAAAACATAAACAATATTTGATGGCGTCGTCTCTGTCGGCTGCTCCTTGTGTCTCTACACATGCATGACGAATGAAAGAGTAATAGAGTAAAAAGACTGACAGAGAGAGAGAGAACATAAGGCAATAGGCAAACATAATAGTTCACTTAATCAGGATTCAGCAGATTTACCGTCGACGACGGCACATTTATCAAAAAGGCAGCATCAGGCATCAGGCACAAAGAGCGAGACGAGACGAGGAAAATTGGCCTGGCCAAGATAATGGACAAATTGTTGCCTTTTCAAAAGAGCGTGAGCGCATTTTTTCCCCCTCCTCTATGAGAAGGTATTTAGTTGCCCGTTTTGCCGCTGATAAGCAGCAGCAGCAGGCAACAGTTTGAGGGCTAAGTGCATGCGGGCGGGCGGGTGGGCGGGTAGGCGAGCTGTCCATTTAGGCAGGTGAAAAATGAAAATTGAGATTATGCTAAAGACGAAGAAGAAGCAGATGAAGAATTGAAGCAACCTCAGACTCCGACTCCGACACCGACTTGTACTCAAACACATGTCGTTGTTTTTCTGGGCAAACGGAAGACGATTGTTGCTTTATGCATGAATGACACTGACAATGAGAGAGGAGGGAGAGGGATTCAGGAGGAAACTCAAGTGGAAATTTTTCATCAGGATGAGGATGTGTTTTTTTGTTTTTCTTCTTCTTCTTGTATGCACCATGCGCATATGTTTTTTGTTTGCAACACGTTCACGTGGCACGAAGCGCTGTTGTCCGATTTCACAATGACATTTCGTTTTTCATTTATTTTCCTATTTTCCTCCTTTCCTTAAGTTTAAGTAGGGATTGCTCAAATTGCGCCCTGATCAAGGAATTTAGTTGGAAATGGCTGGGAAACTCCATAGTCAAATTGCTTTTGAACAGATCAAATGAGAAGTTTGGCAACGCCGCATTCAGCTGCTCTTATTTTGATTTTTATCTCAACGATTATGTTTTGAATTGGGTTTACCATGAACTTGAGGTTTTAAAAGAACCGAAACTAGTTTCGATTTATAATATTTAAGATATCAACCCTGTTACACCCACATTTCAAGGTATTTATAGCTCATCCCCTGGTCAAACATGCACCCCCATTGTCCATAACTGTACTCTTGGACGCCATTTTTAATGTAAGCTTGCTTACAACACGTCGCATGCCCCGCATAATTCGTTAAAGCGCTAAGAAACGCAAGCTTGCAACACAACACAAATGGCAATAAATGTCAGAAAGAAGTCAGAGTCCTCCTCGTTGGGAGTCCGTGTCAATAAATCGAAATATATAAACTCAATTTACAAAATTGAAATTGAAGCAGAGGGTTAAACGATGACAATGCCACATGGCGCACCTGCACCTTCCACACATACATACATTCATATATGTCCTGCCTGCCCTCGTGATCCTCGGGGTCCTGGTTACCTTCTGGTTTATGGTCTGTTCTTGGACTCATCCACAACCGTTTTTTTTTGGGGTTAGTTAATGTGCAAATCAGTGTTGTGAGGGTTGGAACGATTTGGCAATGAAACACACACGAAAACTAAAGCCAAGAAGGTGTGTGACCTTTTTTTGGTCGTCATTTCTTCCTCTTCTTCTTCTCCATTTTAATGTTGAACGTTGACGTGTGCGAAACATTAAGACAACAAAAGCAACAACTATAATGGAAGCAACAACAACAACTACAATCATGACTACGAAATTCGCATAAAAGTCTGAGAAAAAGTCAAAACGGTTTTAACGTACGGATTACAACAGAGCGAATGACTGAATGACTTTTGGATACCCTGTAAGATGAGTGGGTAAAGGGAACTCTTGACTAAACAGCACAGACCGCATTTTTTTAGAAAGAAATTCCTATCAGTAAAGTTATTTATAACTACTAATCTATTAATAAGGGAAACAAAACAGGTATTAAAAGGTCTTCTAGGTAGAAAGAACCACTACAATAAGTATAGCCTAATATTATAAAAAACGAGACGTAAATTTAGTTTAAGTTAAGTTAAGCTAACAATTAAATGAAGAGATCCTAGATGGAAATGCAAGAATAATTTCCGATCTGGTAAAGCTAAAAGACAAATTCGACTCACTTGAAATGTATTTTAAACTTAAATTACACCATGTATCTTTTCTAACATTTTATTGATCTTTAACATATCTTTCCGCTAATAATATTAATAATTTTACACTTTATCTATTATTACTTCACATAGATCTTTAAACATATATATTTCCTCTTACAAATCTTTCTTGTTTTAAATAAGTTACTAAAGGTTAATTTTAAATCTTGAGAAGTAAGTTCTCCTAGATCTTTTTATAGAGTTTCCTTCTCATACAGGGCATCTGAAAGTTAATCATTTGCCTAACAAGCTTATAAGTTTCTGCAACCATTTTGTTGGATTTAACCCTTTCCTTTGCTGCACGATGAGCAAATCCGCGGCACGTGCGTTGCGTTCCGTTCCTCTTTGGCTTGGCTTGGGTCAAGTTATGGTGTGGGCGTAATTAGTGTGGTTAGTATAAGGTTTATATATGTAGTATATTGTATATACTATATGCAGTGGTTGTTGTTGGTTCAACCAGGTCGTGTCTGCCACCGGGCGGCACCTTAATTTGCCGAAATAATTGTGTTGCCCTGTGGCGTTGCTTGATTTTTGTTTATCAATTGTTGTGGCATGCCGCACACACACCAAAAATTGTGTGTTCTTGTTGCGAGTGGAAAGAGCGCATTGAACCCTAAAACTGTAACCAACTGCTGCTGCCTCCTGTTGCCAGTTGCAAGTTGCAAGCTGAAAGCAGAGCAATGTTTAGCCAAGCGACGCATGTGCAGCCGCTTGTTGCAGGAAGCCAACAAATTACGCCACAGACACATCGTCATCGTCATCCTCATCCTCAGGTGCTAGACAAATGATTGAGCTGCGGTAATTTAGTTCAACTGCCAGCCATGACACATTTTATGGGGCAACGTGCCACAAATCTTCCCCTTCCTCTTTCTAATTGAAAAGCAGCTGACGACAAAATGGCCGCTCAAGTTTTTTAATTGATTCCAACTGTACTAACGGTACATATTCTCAAGTACTCTCGACTTAGTACTCTTAACTCTGCTCTTAACTATTTTCCACACCTCGCAACTATATCTTACTATAATATTTTCTCTGTTCTTTTGCAGCTCGATTTAAATGTCACTTTTATGCTTTGTCATTGTCATTGTCGTATTATATGATTTGAGTGTTTTATTTTATCTCTAGAAACTTGATTCCCCCTCCCCCCACTCGAAAAACACCCCCCTCACTCTCTATCTTTCTCAGTCATCCAACACATTTCTTATCCATCTTGGGAAGTTGTTAAAGTTAAAGTAGAAAATAAAAAAAGCTGAGAAAACTTTTGCGCTGTCTGTTTTTGACTGTTTCTTCCGTTGCTTTTTACATGACACACACACACACAGACGCACACACCTTTACTTGTTGTTGTTTTGGTTCTGTTTCTGTTTTTGTTAACTTACTTCTTTGGCTTTGACTTTTGTTCGTCTCTCGGTTGAGAAGTTTTGTGGTCTAGAAAACCAAAAACAACTAAACAAAAAACTTGTAACCACAAAAAGTTTAAATTTCAAAGGCAACTTTGATTCTTTCTTTCGCTTCTTCTTCTACTTCTTCTTCATCAGGTTTCATCAGTTTCTTTTCTTCAAATGAGACGCTTGGATATCATTTCGGTTTTCTTGGTTTTTGGTTTTTGGTTTTGGAACCACCGTGTGGCATTGTTATAATTATGGGAATTCTTATTGTGGTTTCTCACTTTTTGTGTGGTTTTTGGACAGCGCAATTTTTGTTCGGAAAAACAAAAGGGAGTTAAGGGGGGTGGGGGAAACTGGTTTATGGCCAGCCTAACCACAGATACTCTTCAAGAAGAACATAAAACTGTTTCGAAAATGACGATGCACTCTACTGATTGTGAATATATTCGAGTGTATTCATAGAGTACAGGGTATACATTCAAGGCAATTCTCCACATCTATCACTCAAAAGCAACTGCAAATTGTGCATTCTACAAAAATGGAAACCGAAAATCCAACCAATGATGATGAAGATGGGAGAACTTTGAAACATTGTTTATATAAGGCGGGAAAACTGCCCGAATTTGTGGGGCAAGATCGGATCGTCAGACATTGTTTATATAACAAGTGCATATACGAGGGCAGTTCATAAAGTATCATATCAATAGTGGATTGTTTAGCATTGAACATTGAAGGATCACTTTAAAATCTATAAAGATGTGGATAAAAAAAGAGATAGATGATAGATAAGAAGTTGTAATTTAAATTGTATTAAGTACAATGTCCTAAATAAGTAATTTAATCGTAATTCTTTTATTTACGTTCTGAAATCATATAACCTGTGGTTTTATTTGTAATTCCAAACAATAACAAAAGCGTGCATCATTTTTGGCTAAAAGTCCAAATCCAAACAAATGCACATTTACAGTTAGCTGTAAACTATAAAACTGATGACTTATCCATCCAATTTAAAAGGTACCGTCATCATTTCCAATTCAAAAGAAGGTCTCTAAATTGTAAGTAGAACGTCTACAGTGATGACTGTGGGTGGTGAACTGACTCAGTCATAACATACTGCGCCAATATTTACACACAACATTGATGGACATATTCAACATGTTTACCTATTTTGTATGTCGGCCGGCTTTTCTCTATTTCTTACACATACATATACATATATGTATCTTATTTTATTTTGTAAGCTATTTATAACTGCCATACTAATTTGTAATTTGTTTAATGATTCACTTAGAGCATTTTATGAAGTGTGGGAATTTTAACCCCAACAATATCAGTCAGTCTGCCTATCTAAGGTATTCCTATACTCTCCATCTATTGTATTGAATTGTTGACCCAACTTGTTAGGCAACAACAACATTAACATTGCCAGCTCAACTAGAGACACTGATAAGATAATGGACAAGGCCATTACTTCTCAGAACTGACGACACTATAAATAATATCAAAGACAACTATAGTTAACAGTTTTTGAAATGCGGGATCTATTAATTAAAACTGTGTATATCCAATCAAAAAACAGTTCATCTTTAGCTCCAACCTTAAGTAATCCTCAACATTATTGAAATTTTATTGAGCACCTTGTGACGTCACAGACCACGAGATTAAAGCCAGAATGGTTAACTACAGTACATACACATTAATCCTTAGGTAGTTGTGTACTTGAATTGTTTACAGCATCGCCTCATTCACTGATCGATCCATTCATGAGTGTATTCATGAGTTATTGCAAAAATCAAAACAAATGTCTACATTACTTTCAATTAACGAGCCAATTTGTATCAATTTATTGAATTATGAAAATTGTCTAGACTCTATAAATAACACATGAAATTCTCACGAATTATGCACACGGAGAATTGAATATTCTTCAAAAAATAAAAGTAGCTAAAGTTTTCTGACTAAATGTAAACAATGGAAATGGAAATTAAATTGTACATTTAAATTTCAAGTGTTATTTATTCACTTTTTTGATTCATACTGTGGACAATAAATGTGTCAAAATTGTAGATACTTTCGTCGATTACGATTAACTACTGTCGCTAAGTATATATAATTATGATCTTGCACTCATTTGGATTTGTGTGAATATGTATGTTTATAGAAAACTGATGACTCAAATGTTGCTTTACCTACTTTCAATAATTTGCTGCGTTGACGCCAGCAAAAAGTTTAGAGCCAAAAAAAAATTAATAATAAAAAAAGAAAAAGAGAAATAAAGAGCAAAACAGCAGCCGCCGATTGACAACTGTAAAACATGGCCAAGTATGTATGAAATATATGAGACTACGCCATGCAAATGACGTAAGCTTACGGGAGCCGCATAAATAGCCAAAACACACAAACACACACACATTCACAGAAAAAATAAGCAAAATGAAATAACAACAACAAACGATTTTGAACAATTTACAGTCGGCTAACAACAGACGCATGATTTATTAGCGACAAACATTTTGCGAAATTACAACTCAAGTTTATGGCAAAAAAAAACGCACCCACACAACCAAATCACAGAGAGCGAGAGCGAGAGAGCGTATACTTAACGTAACGTAAGCTCAACGTTAGTGAGCCCTCTCTCCCCTCTCTCTTTATCTCTCGCTCGCTCGCTCATCAATCAAATTGGATTCCGGCTTGGCTTTCAATTGAGAGATCCAGAGATCCATTGATCAATGCAAAATCATTTTGCCTCGTAACGACGTAAGCTCGACGTAAACGTAAGCGCAAGGTCGCCGTCGCCGTTTTCATTCACAAATCCAATTGGGTTCTGGTTTCTGATTCCGACCGAGGCGAGAGAGCGAGAGGCAAGATCAATGCAAATTCCGCTTGTCTTATCGTTTTATTAATAGTTCTCTCTCACTTCTAACATTTCTATGCACGTGCTTACGCCCGCAGCAGACAACCAAATCAACAACAACAACAACAATATTGCTGACGTGCACAGTGCTTCTTCTTCTTCTGTTTTTTTTTTTTTAGTGCGGTGTTATTTTTGTTCTTTGCTTTTGGATCATTTTGTGGAGCTGCTTGTGAAAGGAAATAATTACTTTATTTGTTGTTGCTTTTGGTGGCCAGCTGCGAGCTGCATTTTCCCAAAATGATTTCGATGGGAAATTCAAATTTTGTTCGCAAGCGATTCTTTTCTTTTGCGTTGGGTTTTCTTTATTAGCTAATATTGTGCGGCTGCCTTGCCCAATACTTAAAATCTAAACAGTAATCAACAGTAAATAAGAAATAATAAAAATGGAAATGGAAATGCGGCAGGAAATGCGCGCGTTGGTAACATAATTAAGCCGACTTGTAGGTCAAGACGTGGGTGGAAGGGGGGTTTTATAGTACTGGTGTTGCAACAACGGTAAATCCAAGACACATAATGACT
This sequence comes from Drosophila putrida, assembly GCA_037043535.1. Lineage (NCBI taxonomy): Eukaryota > Metazoa > Arthropoda > Insecta > Diptera > Drosophilidae > Drosophila > Drosophila putrida. The sequence continues at coordinate 1,716,569 of JBAMBI010000465.1, forward strand.
CAAAAGCTCACGCTACTGTCTGATTGCAATTGAGAAAGTGAGCGAGAGCGAGAGGGAGAGACAGAGAGAGAGAGAGAGATCAGTAACAAATTACAAATGGCTGACAATTAAGTAGTTGCAGCTTTAAACGGTAACTTCCGCGCAATCAGAAAGCAAGAATATTAGACAAATTTGCACATCTAATCAAAGACAATTGAATAATTGCGATAAACTCTAACTGGAGTACAGACAAGCGAACGTAAAAGAAGCAGACTATAAGACAAACAAGAGCACAAGGAAGAAATCAACACCTACACACACACACACTCACACACATTCACAGTTGCGCTCTCGTCTTAAGCGTCGCCTGCTCTCTTTCCCAATGCAGCAGCGCAGGTGCGAGAGTGAGACAACAATGCAATGCCAAAGACAATTGTCAAGTGCTGTCGTTGAGGTTGTTGTTGTTGTTTTTAGTAAGCAGTTTGCTGTTGGTTATTGCTGCACTTCCTACTAGGAAATTCTGTAGAAATATGTATGTGCGGCGTCGGCAAGTGTCATTTGAGACGAACACACACACAAACACAAACACAGACAGACAGATCTCTTTTGCTCTGAGTAAGCAAGCAGCAGCTGTCATTTGTACAAGTGTGTGTGTGTGTGAGTGCATTTTATGCTCTTTTTTTATTGTATGCAGCAAAATTCATAAAATCAAAGAGCAAAGAGAAACTGCAGCTGTCGCAACAGTAAAACTAAACTCTAGTTTCCGAGCCAGTGTTGTTTTATAGTTTTAAGGGCTCAAAGTCAGTGTTGCCAAGTACTACTAAAATTTACAGGCTAACTCAACCTGGAAAATGTGCCAAATCTATCTTAAAGTAGACTACACTAGACAACACTGTAAAGTACGAAAAGGGGGGTGGGGAATGGGCTGGGGTTGATTTGCTGGCGCCCCGTGAACTTTTGTGCTCAATATTCCACTTGCCAAAAGGCAGGACGACTCTTGACAATAACATCCTCAAATTGCATAATGATGCCAAAACTTCATTTGGCTACCAACAGCGTGTTGTTCAATTTCGCTTTGATTAATGCACCGCTACCATAGCAGAAGCGCCCTCTGGTGTTGCAAATTGCAGTCGCATTCCCATTGGAACGATCATCATTATTATCATTCCATTTTCTATCAAGTTATATTTTATTTTCTTTTTTGAGCAATACTTTTTTCATATTTTGCTGGAAACTGCGGGTGGCTAATTTTGCGCATTTTCAGCCATTCACATGTACTATTTGTGTGTGTATGTGTGTGTGTCTAATTTTTCCACGTTGCCCTAGAAGAAACATTTTCATTTCATTACATTTTGTTGAAATTTTTGGGCCCACCTATGGCGGCATTCAACGAAAATTTGTTCAATTTTGGTAATGCGAGAATTTTCTTTTCTGTGCTACCTGCCACTAGGTATGTGTGTGTGTGTGTGTGTGGTAGGCGTGGGAATCGCAACTCATCGACAAAATTGCAATTGTCGTAAGAGGAAGGACGTGTGAAAATGTCCGGAAGACGGGAAGCGGGACGTGAGCGGGAAGCTGCCCCCCTGCTTGTGTTCTGTTCCTGGAACTCAAAGACTTGAACTAATTGTGAGACATGGCAATAAGGAAGAGTAATAACCATAACATACAGCAAAGTGGAATTCCGTAAAAATTAAAAAAACTTAAATTAAACATTAAATCAAGCTTAAATAAACCAAAGCAAGAATAAAAGGAACAATTAATTAGGAAATTCAACGAAAAAAACATACAGAAAACTTTAAAATAATAAATATTTCGAAAAATGTATTTCATTATCTTTAGTAAAAGTAGCTCTGTTCGCTGAAAAGTGTTCTCAAATCTGAACAAAAATTATATTTTTATATAAATAATTCTATAAAATGTTGGTTTTTTACACTGGTTCTAAATCTTAGCTCAATCTATCAATCAATAGTAGGAAAGAATTGATTCAAACTATATTCTTGCCAAAATTTGTTTTAACACTGATTGTGATTCTTATTTTTCCCCAATTACTTGCTTCCCAGTTTGGTTTTTAATTATTAGTTATGCTTAGTACTATATTTCTATATTCTTGCAGTAAAGTAATCAAAATATACACACCTTTATTGAGGATCTTTCTGCACAGATAGTAAGCGCGTATTCCAAATAGCAGCTTCCCAATGCGATGCGATGACGAATTGATCGACAAAAACTTTCGACTGACAACACACGAAATTGTCAAAATTCCATAAACACACATACAACAACAAACACACTCTCTCTAAACTCGCGAATATGACGTAGAGGGGAGACGTAGAGTGAAAAGAGAGAGACACTTGGATAGCTTGAGAGCTTTTTTGTTGCTATTTGTTGCTCTTAAGTCGTACGAGTTTATTTAACTCGTTTTTTATTTTAATTTATATTCTTTGAAGTTGCAGACGATTTTTCACACTTTTGTTACGCTTTTGCCGTTTTTTCTTTTGTACAGCATATTTATTTATTTTCTTTTACGAGAGTAGCAACAATTTATTTTTTTTTATAAATGCTCGGTCTCCCACACAAACACACACACACACGGCACACACGGCACACACTGACACACGTACGCACCGCGCGCTCTCTTTCTCTCACCACCAAACACACATAGACAGAATATTCATTCACGATACGATTACGATACGTATAAATGATCTGCGCGCTCGCTCACACCCATGGAGGCGAGAGCATTATTTGTTGTTGCTGGATTTGTCTGTTTTATCTGATGATGATGTTGAAGAAGAAAATCCAAGAAAAAAATAATTAGTATATGAAATGAATGCGACCGCAAAGCGAAGACGCCAAAAGTAATTAGCATGAAAGAATAAGTGCTGTTGTTGTTGTTGTTCTTGCGTTGGATGCGCTTCTCATCCAAATTATGAAAATCCACTCATTTTCGGCGCTAACTCAGCTAGAAAATTGATATTCTGCATGAATTTTGGTTGGATTGTTTGTCTAATTTTAATATCATATTATTTTTTAGAATTACTCTTCAGCATAAATACACAAACTCACTTAAGTGATCCTCTGTATTTTATCTAATTTATATTTAAAGCGGTTTTTGCAGTTCGATTTTATTGCTTAATCGAACAATTTTTTTATTTAAAATTCAAAAAAGAGCCAACGCCGACAGCGCTGCTGCTGCAGGTTTTTTTTTACGTTGTTGAACACAAAAACAACAACAACAACATAACATACACACACACGGAACGAACCCGTATATATGCACGCGCTCGCATTTAGAAAGGCACTTGATTTACACGGCAATTACAGTTGCAATTTATAAATTATGCTTTTGGTTTGTGTTTAGTTCGCCAATTCGTTTGTTTCGATTGGAATTTGATTTCGGTTTTTAATTGCTGCTTAATTTTTCTCTTTGCCACAAAAACTCACTCGCGTTACGCGTTACGGACGAACACAAGCGTTTTATTTGCCTGACAGCGACAGTCTGAAGTTTAAGTAGGGTTGTTAATATCGTATCGAAATATCGATAGATATTTTTTCGTGATGATATCTGTTTGCACAATATTTATCCTGACAATATCGATAGTCTTAGCTGATAATTTCAGCAAATACTTTTAAAGGACATTTTTAGTTCGTTGATTTAACCGATGCAGTAATATGGAAAAACAAGCTGTGAAAACAACGGTAATCAAATGTGGTGTACAATTGGCTTGAAGTGGAATGACAATTAAATTGGGCAAACCCAGGTATTTTAAATATCGATAGCATCGATATTTGGCAAATCATACAAGAGGTGGCGCATTTCTATTTAAGGATATTGCAGTACTGTGGCACCACCTATGGCTTACCCATTAAAATAAAGTATAAAAGTTGGCAGTCTTGGGATATTTTGTAGCGAACCACAAGCAAGCCACCTATGATTTTATTTTAAAAGTAGATAGCGGGAATGCAGCTAAGTTGTTTTATGTTTTTTACGTTTCTTATAAAAAAAATATCATGATTTCCTTCAAAAAATAAGTTAATCCGAAATTAGACAAAATTAAGGCGCTTCTTTCAAAACATGTCTCGAAGCTTAAAAAAATGCACAGAAAGTTCCTGCAAAGCTTCAATCCAATCCGAGTGCACCACCATTGGACTGATTTGTTTCGCTAGCAAACAAGAGATGGCGCCTCCACTTAACCATACGTTTTGTCTACTTTTAAAAATAGCTAGAATTCTAGCAATAGCATTTCATTATATGTTATTGCTCCTTAAGGTTCAAAATAGCTACGTCTAGCTATAAAATAGCTAAAACTCTGGAAGAAAAAGAAGTCGAAGAAGACTCGATTTTTCGAGTCGATTTTTTTGTAAAAAGAATCGATTTTTTAAAAATCGGTGCCAGCAATACTCGATAAAACAACAAGCATGGGTGTTCGTGGATTAACCAGCTACATCGCTCAACGCGCCGAGATTTATCTGAAACCCTATGAACTTCATAACACAGCGTTGGTTATTGATGGCGACAACTTGGCCTGTAATCTGTACAAGGATGTGACCGGCTCCTACTCTGCTTTTGGCGGGGATTACGATGATTTCTATCGCGCCGTAGTTCAGTTTTTCCAGGTGCTCGCCGAGTGTAATATTCGTGCCTATGTCCTGATGGATGGTGGCTACGAGGAGCGGAAATTACGGACTGTTGGCAAGCGACTGCGTGGCAAAATTTCGGTTATTAAAAAGATAAATCCCTGCTCATCCGTCACACTCTTCCCGCTGCATTTGAAAGAGGTCTTCATAGATGCCGTCAAGGATTGTGGTGTTCCCCTCATGCGTTGCGTCTTCGAGGCTGATGATGAACTCGCTGCTTTGGCCCGTAAGCTCAACTGTCCAGTGCTGTCCTACGACTCGGATTTCTATATACACAATGTCAAGTACATCCCGCTCATAACACTAACCGTGAAGGTGCTCACCAAGCAACGAAAACAGCCGGGAACTCAACGCAAGCTAAGGCAAAACGAGGCCAAGCATGTGGAGAAACGCACCAAGTCCAATAAAATTGTATCGGGCATTAAAACGACATCGACGGAGTCGCCGGCAAAGTCCGGAAAGACATATAAATATCTGGATTGTTGCATTTATCGTGTGGAGCATCTGTGTGGACGTGGGGCCTTAAGTCCAGAGAAGCTACCACTCTTTGCGGCACTGCTGGGCAATGATTACATAGCGCGGTAAGTAAACTGGTAAATCTCAAGGCACTACTTGGCCTTGATCCTACTCCACTTCCTTATCCAATCTTAATTTATTTTCTCTACTGTTGACTTTTAGTTCGGCCTTTCGCAACTTTTTTGCCGTTGGCTTGGGAAAAGCTGGACGCAGTCGCAAGTTGAAACAACAACAGCGACGAATTCGTGTTATACTCCAATGGCTGCGGGAACAGACAGCCGAGTCTGTATTGAGCAAAGTTCTCTCCCGGCTGAAGAAGGTGAGTTAAGGATCTTAAAAGAGGCAAACAGTATGCTTAATCTTGTTTTTCTTTGCAGTCTCAGCGGGATTCTCTGGTGGCACAGGTGCAGGCTGCCATTTCGGGTTACTCCAATGAACTATGTCACTCCTACGATTTCTTTGACAAGCATTATGAGGCAGCTTTTCCCTACATCGAAGCCGTCGATGAAGCTTCAGATGAGGTGGACGAGGACGAGGAAGAGAATAAAGTCAACGTCAACGTGTTGGGTAGCTCTGATGAGGAGGAGCAGGATCAGCAGGAAGATAACGACAAGGATGAAGAGCAACTGCAGCAAAGCAGCAACGATGATGTTGATGATGAAAATGCAGATGAAGATGTAGCATCTCTTGAAACCGAAATTGAGGATAAAACGTTGTTGTTTCCGCAATGGTTTCTAGACAAGCTCTATCCAGGACATCTTTCCCGTTACTTTGTGGATCTGTTGCATCTGCGTAAATACATCAACAATCCACAGATTGAACATTTTGCCCTAAACGACGCCAATGCACTGGCATTGCCCATACTCAACTACAGCTTTGCTTTGTTGCATCATGTGGCAGGCGAGGAAACTCAACCAGAGTTGGATGAGGAAGGCCATCCTTTGCCCATTGAATACACATATCTGACACGTGCTTTGCGAGTCACAAATGTGCGTTATTATCGCATGCCCATCGAGAAATCACCTGCCTATGAATTTGTGCCTTCAGCTCCGGATGCGAGACATCTTCGAGTGGTCTTTGAGGAGAATCTGCCACATGCGAATGTCCCTCTGCTGTTTGAGCAGTTGGAACTGTTGCCAGAGGATCTGCAGCTCTACTTCCTAGCCATTGTCTACTGGCTACACAAGTCGGAGCATTGTGATCTCCTGCATCTACATGCTCTTATCTTGTGTCTTGTCGTGCTTCGTACCGTGGATGTAACTATTCCCGCTGAGCGAGAAGTTAAAGAGTTTGCTCGTCGGTTTGGCAAGATTCTAAACCAAGAGCGTGCGGTGCGTGCTAAGGAAGCACTGCAAGGGATTAAGCGTGGCATTAAGCCCACATTGCTGGAGTTATCAGTGCCAGAGCGCATGGCACATGTGCCAAAATCAGATTGTTATCTGGTGCAGGAGAATCTGTTGCCGCATTTCCACATGCAGGAGATCTTCAAGAAGAAATATGATTTATACTCCACCACAGTGATTCACTCGTTTGCCGAGTTCCAGTCGGTTGTCTATCAACTGAATGGCCTTAATGCGCTACTCAATCAACCTAGAAGCAGTCCAAGGATGAATCAACTCTTTTGCGGCGCCTTCATCTATAATCTATACGATCTATTGCGGAATCGTGTCGACGTTCGATATCATGTTGAGCACTTTTTGCTGGCAGACTCTCGTCTTATGTTTGACTTTTATTGTTATCTGTACGATTGGTGTGCGACCTTTGTGCCCTACTGGAAGCAGCAGTCGGAAACGGAGCAGGCAGCAGCCAAAGTTGTGGAAAAGAAGCGTCTGAAGAAACAGCGACAGGCGGCAAGAAAAGCGGCTGCTGCTGTCGACGAGTCAACGGCTGACCCCAATGCCAAGCAGCTGCAGAAAAGTGAAAACGAAGAAGATGAATTTTTCGATTTGAACAACAAATTCTGTGGCTTGAAAGTGTAACAATTAAAAACATTTTGCAAATGTACGATTTTTCAATTAACGCGCCAAGTTAAACAACGCCTGCCAACACTGGTTGCTTACAAACAATGCGTATCGACTGCCGTTGTCGATAACAAAGAACGAGAGGCAATAAAATAATTTATCGTTTACATCATTTGTACCTGAATGACACTTGTCTATTTTTAATAGTAAAAAAGCAATATAATTAGTGGGTGGGAGGCAAATAGATTATATATACAGTACTTTATGTGACTATTTTAATAATTATTATTCGAATCTAACATATTTGCTGCTCAACTCTTGTTCTAACACAAAAGAGCGATTATGTTGGTAGTGTCATTCCACCATAACGCCAGCGCAGTTTGTTATCGTTGTAATCAGCTCACACAAAAAAAAGAAAAGAAAAACAGATACTACGAAGTAACGACTAAGCGAAACTATTTTGCGATAAGTATAGCTTTTAATAAGTAACAAAATCACTGCCAGCAACAAATGCATTTGTTGTGAGTTGAAAAAAGAGAGACGTAGCAGCAGCAGCAGCCCTGGGAACGGCAATAGTCAAAACAAAGGCGCAGCTACTACAAAAAAAATCACAACGTCATTTAAAAAGCGTCACCATAGCATTGTGGAGAGTGTGAGGGGCGCGAGGAGTGGATGTAGATGCTGGTTAGCTTATACGCGCAGTTAACACGAAGAATGGATAGCGTTTTCGAGGCATACCTCGGACCCGACAGCATATTGGCTGGCGCTGTGGGCGGAGCTGTGGGCAGCGGTGAGCCAGAGGACATCCCCAAGAGGAACACAGATGTTTGGTTACTGGGTAAACGATACAATGCCATACAAGGTGAGAGTGCTTAACGAAAAGTGTAAATTAATGACTTATAAACACGCGTTTGTTTTGTAGAACTGGATGTGATTCGACGCGACATTGAATCGCGTCTGTGGTGCACATATCGTCATGGTTTTGTGCCTCTGGGAGAGATGCAACTGACCAGCGATAAGGGCTGGGGTTGCATGCTGCGTTGTGGACAAATGGTGCTCGCTCAGGCGCTGATCGAACTGCATTTGGGTCGGGATTGGTTCTGGACGCGAGAGTGTCGTGATGCCACCTACTTAAAGATTGTCAATAGATTCGAGGATACACGCAAAAGTTTCTACTCCCTACATCAAATTGCCTTGATGGGCGAGTCCCAAAACAAAGCCGTTGGCGAGTGGCTTGGACCTAACACAGTAGCCCAAATACTCAAGTAAATGACCAGGGGAATGCCCATCTTACGAATAGATCTTTATCTTGAACTTTAATACACAGAATTCTCGTGCGCTTTGATGACTGGAGCTCACTGGTAGTTCACGTGGCCATGGACAGCACTGTGGTGCTGGATGACATATGTAAAAAATCAACACTCTAAATTTATGTTAAACTTAACCAACATTCTTTTGCAGCTCTGCGCTGTCAGGAGCCTGGTGAGGCGTGGAAGCCATTGCTACTTATTGTGCCCCTACGTTTAGGCATTACCGACATCAATCCCATGTATATACCTGCCTTGAAACGTTGCCTGGAGCTGAACAGCAGCTGTGGCATGATTGGCGGTCGACCTAATCAGGCGTTGTACTTTATGGGCTATGTGGATGATGAGGTTCTGTATTTGGATCCACATACGACACAAAGAGCTGGTGCAGTAGGCCAAAAAGAAACGCCAACGGAACAGGAGCTGGACGAGAGCTATCATCAGAGATATGCGGCCCGATTGAGTTTTAGAGCGATGGATCCCTCACTGGCTGTATGTTTCCTGTGCAAGACCAGCGACAGCTTCGATGAGCTGCTGCAGCAATTGCGCCAAGAGGTGCTCAGTTTGTGCTCGCCCGCACTCTTTGAGATTAGTCAGTCCCGGGCCGTTGACTGGGACACAGCAGATGATATTGACTGGCCTGCCATGCCCGACATTGATTGGCCTGCCAGCAACGACTCTGAACCGTTTGCCTTATTGGGTGAGTGAAATAAACTTGGCGGATTGAGTATTTTGTGCATTTTCACTCAATTATTGTTCTCTTATCAATGTGCTCCAATTCGTAGGCAGCAGCAGCAGCGACGCCGACAGCAAACCCAGTGCCCCCATTTGAGAGAACGCTCTCTCACGGCGACTGCGCTGTGCATCAATTACATGAAACCTGTACGAAACTGAAACTGGAGCAGAGCAGCTGTGTTGCATCCCAAGCGGATGCTGCGATTACAGCAGGGCTAATAAACAATAAGTGAAGACTAGACTTAAATTTTTAGATTGTTTACGATTGAACAAACACACACACACACACACATACACATAGATATACAGATATCGTTCATTTACTTAAAAAAATTACACAAGAGTATTGCTAAAGTCTTTAATTTAATTAGAATTCAATAATAATTCTCTAGTTATGAATACGAGCGAAACACAAGATTTAAAAGTTTTTGACTTGCGATCGATTTCAAATAAATGAACGATAGATGTACATACATTTATGTAGATGTATATATATATATATATTTCATATGCTGCTTTATTGTACGATAATATTGACTCCATGGGAGACAATTTGGCATAAACAAACACACACACACATACACTTACACAAAACGCATTGTTTATGCTTTCTATAATGCTGATGAATACAAACTACCTTATTAATTGATTAAAACACCATTTTTTGATAGATAGATATATATGGAAGTTGTTTAAGATTATCGCGAAACAGGTTCTGTTTCAGTTTGTTATTATATTATTCTGTATTGTATGTATGTATTTGTATTTGCTGTAGTAAGTATGTATGTATGTTATTCGTATATAGAATTCGTATGTGTATATATTTAGTATATGCTCAAAAAATGGACCAACAACTAAATACATAATACTCGTAATCATACTTGGACTAAATGTATGTATGCATGTATAATTTTCACTAGATTTTTGAAATCCTCAAGCACAATTCGACTGTCCGTTAACAGCTTTTCTCTTTCTAATGTTTTTATTTTGGCATATTATTATAGTAAATAAAACTCTCATAACTTTATTTTAAATGAGATTTTAAACCTTTCTAAATCAAATACAAACAAACTTGCAGCTTCAATTTTGTGAGAGTTTTAATTTTACTATTTTAATTAAATTCAAGACTTGAGAGAAGATTTGCTAAAGCGTTGAATTATTTCATTATTTTCCATATAAATAAGCTAAATATTTATCTTCTCTCTTTTGGGAGGGGACAGCCTAATGTGTTGCCCGCATCATAATCATCAATTTTTGTATATATTATAATAAGTATAATTAAATAACAGTTTACAAAACTCAGAGTCAACACGAAATAAGGAACTCTTCAGCTCTTTCGCCTCTACGCTAATAACATTTGCCTGCCTATAAAATTGACACTAATCGTTAATCGTTAATTATTAATTATTTAAACATTTAACAAATTTGATTGGCCTACAATATGCAGCATTGTCGTTCGATGCGCTTTTCCTGCTTCGGTTCAAGATGCAGCGCCATCTCCACATGTTTGCGGGCCAACCAGGATTGCTTTTGCAGCCGATTGACGACAATGCGATAGGCGCCAATGATGTCAGATCTTGGACCACTGGGTGATGCTGTAATCAACATTTCAGAGCTAACTCCAAGCTCAGCAAGAAGTTGTCTCGCCTCGAACTCCAAAGCACACAGCTGGCTGAGATCGTCCGTGTTTGTGGGCAACATGACACAGCTGCCAGTCTCCGCATCGTAGTTCTTGAAAAGGGGACAATCGTCGGCAACTTGAACGCTCCAGGGACTCGGTTTAGTTGGCAATCCGCCATTTGAAAGCTGCTTTTCCGGTTCCGTTTCGATGGGAGTTACTTTCTTTTTTAATGTTCCACAGAATAAATAACGCCTGCTTGGCCCCGAACGTTTGGCCGTGTCGCCATTTGCTTCCTGTTCCTTGGCATTGCCTGGTGGAACTTCAGGATTTCCCAGTTCAATGGGATGCAGAAAACTGTGCACAAACATCTCGTTCTGTTGACGTGTATTCATGCTGATGGCCGGCTTCTTGACTACCTCGGCATAGCGTTCCCTCAACGAGGCCGACTTGCGCAACCGATGAGATTTTCGCGTCCAGAAAATGGAGCGCTTGGCGGGTTTGCTATGCAGATTCAATTCGTGCTGCATCAAATCAGCGCTCAACTTGGGGCAGGTGACAAACTGGCTGTTAAGCATGTCATCAATTGTGGGCCGCTGGGCGGGCACATGAATTAAAATTCGTTCTACAAAGTATAACCAATAATAAAATAAATAATCTCAAATTCAAACTTAATGAACTACTTAATGCAAACGCTTTAGTTACTTACGAATTAGTCTTATGCAGGGCAAGCTAAGCTGGCCGGGAAGTAGGTAGTCCCCTTTGAGTATGGCTGCCTTGAGTCCTGGTATAGTAGGAGCACGAAAAGGCATATTCCCAACGACCATAAAATAAAGCAAGATGCCCAACGCCCACACATCCACAGGAGCACCAATGTAATGGTCATCGGAGAACAACTCTGGCGCCGCATAAGGCGGCGACCCACAAAATGTATCAAGCTTCTGATTGGCACCTGTTGAGAGCAGAGATCAGGAAAATGGTTTATGAGTTAAAAGAGAATATTAAAAAAATGTATTTGAATAAATAAGAAACTGTCTAATAAAATATTATTGAATGGACTATTCTCAAATAGCTTTAATTTAAGTTTTACTATATAAAGTGTCGCTATATTCTTAACCCTAATAAAAATATTAAATCATATTGAAAATAAAAGGTAATTTTCCATTCTTATTTCAACAACTTAAAATTGAAGTTATAATATAATTTCACAATCAAATTTAAATTAAATTATTGCTTTTAATAATTTGTATTCACATATGTCAAAAATAGTTACTCCTAATAATTTATTAAAGAAAAATAACAAATATTTATTATTTAAAAAATTCAAAGAGCAATTAAAATGATTACCATTAATGAGTTGTGTGCTGAAACCAAAGTCCGCCAACTTTAAGCGATCCTCGGAGAGCAACAGGACATTTTCCGCCTTAATATCGCGATGCACGTAGCCGAGACTGTGCTGTAATTGTTAAGATATTAATAAATCTCTGTTTTTATAATCATTTAAGTCTTTGTTCTGTTGCTTACCATATGCTTGACGGCAAGTAGCAGCTGCTTGAGAAGCGGAGCCGCATGAATTTCACGCAGTGGACCACCCTGGGTGATATGGTTATACAATTCACCACCGCGTATCCATTCCGTGACCAAATAAACCCGTCCAAGCGTCTCAACAACCTCAAAGAGCCTGTGTTAATTCGATCAAGTTAATTACTTACGAGTGCAAAAGAGTACAACATAATTTATTCTATTCTGAAGCGTGAAATCTCACCTCAATATGTTGGGATGATGAACACACTCGAGTGTCGCTATCTCGCTGGATAGCATACGTAATGCTTTGGCGTCTAATCCAGCACGATCCAAGTCAACTACCTTGATGGCCACCTTGTCTGCAATTAAGTTAAGCGACAAGTTACAGTTAAGTTACAGTGGATTCCTTAAATAATTAACGTCCACTTACCTCGTGTCAACTGATGCACGGCCAATTTCACTTTGGAAAAGTTGCCGCGTCCGATGTCGCCACAGAATCTGTAGAGGCCGATGCGACGGCCAATTGTTACCTGGATAAGAGTGAATTTAAACATTAAATTTGTATTTTAATTCCAATAATACTTTTCATTTAATACTTTTGTATTTATACATAAAATATATATTTGTGTTTAGTTGTTTTTCTTTTTTTAAATCCTCTTTATCTCTTCATGTCATTTCTTTATATGTATGCTATTAATTCGACATCCTTTCTCTTCTTTTGTTATATTTGCTTTCCTTATACTCTACTCTGCTTATTTTTATTAAGAAGATATTTTTGAAAATATATTTTTTTATTTATTTTATTTTCATTTGCATTTCTACTCCACTGTTTTCTTTTTCATACAATATATTTTCCATGTTAACTATTTTAACTATTAACTTAACCTTTAGCTTTATTCACCCACAATTATTTATTATTTCCTGCCATACCTTTTCATATTTTCTTCCATTTCTGTTGCCTTTCTTTTGGTTTATTCATACTTTTCCCCCATTTTTCTTATAAATTGTTTTCACTCGCATTCTAAATTCTTAGAACTGACTGCATTTCTATTCTTTTTTCTCCTTTGTTTTTTTCTCCTTTTATTCAATTATTTAAGCATTTTTTCTGAGTTCGCTGCACCTTGTCAACTAATCTACTTAGAGCAATGCCAAGTAGACATGCATATGACGACGAATGTGAATTGTAAAAGGGCTCTTCAAGCTATTTGCTTTATTGTTAATCAAGGTCAAGAGTGTGGCCTGCAATTTGGTAATGTGAATGTAATTGGAGAGAACTCTGGTGCAGTTTTGCAATGGCTTTGGTCGTTGGGATATTCTTAATCCAAGACTGTGGAATAAAGCATTTGGAGCAAACGTAGCAGCGTTAATTAACGCTACGCAAAACGTGGCGTATACGTAATGCGGTGGAATTACATTCGCCACACGCGCATTTCACTTGCACACAAAAGCAAATAACAAAACAAAACACAGCACCGAGGCAAGAGACGATGAATGAGCAGCATACACACACCCAGACACACACACACAAACACACACTCACATACACACATCAAAGCACACACAAAGAGTGTGCCTGCTCATTGGGGCGCAAGAAAATTAGCCTTGAACCTCGACATAATTGCAGCGCAGCAGCTGCGCTGTTAACGTTAAAGTCGACTGCAGGAATATGCATTAGCTAAGCAAGAGTTGGCTTTAATCAGGAGCGGCGTCACTTGATAATTCATTTCAAGGTACTCCAACTCGAACTTAATATAGGAGAGGCTCGCCAAATTGAAGTTCGCACAATTTCTAATTATACTGAAATTTGACTCTTCAAAATACGAATCCATTACATTTGCTGAAAGCTCTTGTATTTGAGTTGTCTGTCTTCAATTCATTTGCAAATTCTAAAAATACATTTTTCTGATTTGTTTTCAGTTTTAATTGGTGTTTTACCTGAGCGAAAGCAAAGAGACGGTTTGAATTACATAACCTCGTATTTCTGTGTAAAGTTTATGCAGAGAATAAACTGACTTTTTAGGCACACTCAAAAGTTCAAAATTATATAACTGAAAAAGCCAATACAGATTTTAATTTTTATGTACAGAATTCTCTATATAATCTTTCGAAAACTGAGATAAATTTAACTTTTTTAAAAACAATCCACAAATATTTCAGGTTCTACGTATGAGAAGTTTAATTTCAAAACTACAATTTTAAAGGCAGAATGTAAGTAAGCAAACCATTATTTTATTATGTTCAAAACTTGTTTCTATGTTTTTTTAGCAACTGCTTTTGTAAGTAAAGAAAAATGCACAGCTACTGATAGTGTTCCGTATATTCCTATTTAAACTTAAATAAATTCAACTTTCTTTATTTATTTCAACTATATTTAAAGGCTCGCCTTATCCCCTTTTGGGTTAAGGTCCGCCCCTGGCTGTGACGTCAGCGTAGAGCACACAAAGCGACGAGCCCCACTTAAAGTTTGACCGCAACTTGAGGCGAACCTCTTCTCTCGTTCTGTCTCTCTCTCTCTGTTAGTTTTTCTTGGTTGTTGGCACTTACCTCGTGTCCACATCTCGGATCGCATTGCAACGCTTTGGTCAGCCGCTGGTAAGGAGGCGTTGGCGCTGGCGGCTGACAAATTGTCAGCGGCGGCGGCAGCGGCGTCGACGTCGTCGTCGTTGTCGTTGGCGGCTGCGTCGCTTTCACAGTGACTGAACTGCGCAGCGTGTTGGTATCCACGGCTGCCGTTTTGCTGCTGTCTCTCTGTGTCCTGAGGTGTTAGAGGTGAGAAATGAGAACGGTGCGAAGTGGGAGGGACGTAGGTGGCAGGCAGTCGAAATGCGCGACGCCCGTTGATGGCAACTTGTTGGTCCTTGGGCTTTGAGCCTGTTAAGACTCCCGACTGTTGCTTGTCTGCGAGTATTAGCCGTATCTGTCTATTGGCCAAACTGTTTGACTAGCTAAACTTGTTTCTTAGATTCCTTGTATCGGTGTGTGCTTACATTCTAAAAGCGTTTGGTTTTTTAGCTAAAAATATAAGAAATACAAAAGAGTAATGAGTAAATAGCTATAATAGTTCACAGTTAAAAGTTCATTTCGAATTAATTGTCGAGTTCCTAGAGACAACAAACTTCATATAAAGTTAAGCAAGACATTTGATTTTGATTATAATCAAATTACCAATTAAATTTGGTTATTCGGTTGTCATTCAATGCTACATTTCGATTTCAATTTATGTAGAATCAATATTTCTTTTGAATTACTATTTATTTAAATATTTATTATTTCTCAATTATTTGGCAATGATTTAACAAATAATTGTGCTTCAAACATCCATCCCAATTCACATATTTACAGGATTCAAGTATCAAACATAAATCAATTTCAACTGATATGAAATTATAATAAATATCTCATCATTATTCCAAAAATTGTATATATTTTCACACACATTATTCACATAATGATAATAAAACACATTTGATATATGTAACTTATCATTTTCAAATCAATTTCGGTCTGTATTAATTATACTTTTGCATATATTCCGGATTGTACAAATCTCTTTGTATCATATTTGGCGAATTTCCATTGCAAATTTATTGTTAACTTTTCGAGCAAATATTCATTAGCATATTTAATTGGGTTCATCACATATATTTTTGGGGGAAAACTCCGTTTAGATCGTGCAATAATTGTGTTGGCCGAAACGCCAGTTACGAAAATGAGCCAGAAAACTTTTATGCCGTCCGTTGGGCTCGTAATCAATATGCGCTGCCCGAGCTGCTCATCTAATTAGGAAGGACCGCCTAAGAGGACAGCGACTAACAAGTTTAGTTTTCCCAAAGCGAAGCATGAGAAAAAAGAAGGGAAAAAGATTTCCAATAAAGCAATAAGCAATTTTGTGTAATAATTTAATAATAAAAGGACTACGACGTTATCTGGACAGCTCGGGAACAGAGCAATTTCATTTAGCTGACAAAACTCTTTCATACAAACATATAACATTCTGAAGAATTCTGCCACTTGAGCGTCGCACAGCAAAAGTTAACGTGAAGTAATTACGTAAATGGATTTTACTGCGTTGCTCAAATTTCCTGCACGTCCTCTCAAATGAAACATAGAAACGGCAACGGCAACAGCAACAGCAACAGCAACAACAACAATAACAATCATGTTTATATGGCTGTTGCCCTCGAAGCGTGACAGGAAGTTTCCCAGGAAGGAAGCAAGCAAAAGGCACAAGCAACGCGACGACAACGCTTTCTAGATGTATGGCCAACAATATCTCAACTATCAACATTTTTAAAATATTATAAAGAACCACAAAGGCCATTGGCAGACCACAGAGGGGGGTAGGAGGTGGGAGGTGGGAAAAAGAGGTCGGCAAAACTTTTACGACAACTGTGCGACAAGTGACGCCATTTTATGATTGACTGACAAGTTTTCCCCAACAGCAACGACTCGGGAAAAGCGCTGTGCATAAAGATAAAGATGTGGGCAAAGAGATTGAGCCAGCTTCAAGTGTGTGAGTGTGTGTGTGTGTGTGTGCAATTAAATTCACATTTACATTCACATTTTTAGATGCTCGCATTTTGCGCTTGAAAGTATGCAACCATTTTTTTTATCAAACCTGTCGCAGGCAGAAAATCAGGCAAAAGCAGTCGAGTGTAATTGCATCTCTGCCTGTCTATGTGTGTGTGAGTGTTACCTTGAATGTTTCTTTTGCCACTCGACACTGGAGTGCATACATTTGCATGCTAATGCCAGTTTTTCCCCTCACCCTCTTTGTGTCTCTCTGATCCTCTGTCTCTCAGGTGCTTGTGCTTGCCACTAGAATTACACTTTTAATTACAAAACTAAACATGAATGCATTTGATATCAAACGAAAACAGAGACGAAGCCCAGTCACTCAGCTTATACCTCAGCCAGGTGGGAGACAGGGAAAACAGGGAAACTCAGACAAATGTACTTCACAGTTAGTTGAAAACGAAGACAAAACCCAGGCGAAATCTGACAAAATGGGCGCAATGGGATATATACACTTTTTGCCCAGACCATGCATGGTCATATCTAGGTCATACATAACTTAGTACTTGTACACACACACACACACACACACACACACACAGAGAGAAAGAGAAATTGGCAAGTTATGTCTGTAAAGTACACACATATGTATATATAAGTATCACTGAAGGAACTTTACAAATTGAATGCCCATGCAGTTGCAGTTGCAGTTGCACATGAACCCAGACAGACAGTCAGACAGACAATCAGACAGACAGACACTCAAGCTTAATTGAATTTGAAAGCATGCAAGGATCTTAAGTGATTTACTAATCTTACAAAGAGTACGAACAAGTTGTTGCAATTAAAAGAAGACTAAATAAGACAGGAGAAACCCAATTTGAGTTGACTATACACATGAGAAATGATTAAGATTTAATCAAACAAAGTCAGTCAAAAGTTGGTAATGTCTTTGACTGTGATTTATATAGTTTTAAACAATTACAGTTAACCAAAAACATGTTAATTGGATGTATAAGGTTGGCAGTAGGTGAAAATATTAAGCCCTAACCAAGCAAGAAGTAGTAATTAAAAGTAGACCAGCAATTTAAAATAAAAAGTTATTAATTGGGATAAAAAAATCAAGTTATTTACAATTTAAATGTCGCTCAATTTTACAATTATTTAATGAGTAATTGAAATAAATGTTTACTTTTATCTTGACATTCCTTATAATTAATAAAAATTGTTCCACTTTAAAATTCATCCATAACAAAATTTCTGAAGTTGACACTAATTAATTAAATAAAGCGATAAGCTGATCATAAATAACTTTTAATTAGCTAAGGATACACTTTCCACTTCAACTTCAACTCAATTAGGAACTAGTATTTGATTAGTGTCAGCACAATGAAGTCTTCTTCTAAATAACCAACAATTATTTATCGCTTGGCAGTTGGGTGAAATTCTTCTAGCTAGCGGAACAAGTCTTTCGTACAGCTAAGTAAATCAATTTGTAATTCAAACATGGCAAGTCAATTCTCATACCACTTGAAAGCATTTTGGAACAGTTAACGGCTGCTGCTGTAAGATGCCAAGAGATTAGAGAGAAGAGAAGGACACACTGTGTCTAGTACGTGTAAGCATCTGCAGTCAAGCGGCTAACTGAAAATTTGTACATTTTTGGGTCAAGTTCAATTGGCACCATTAATTATGGGAAGGACTGACACCGAGCGAAAAGCAAGTTCAAATAAATTGTACGCCTTCTAAGAGCTAAGTGAGCGTAACGCCCTCCAAGTGGATAGCAAACTAAAATACCTCCCCCCATTTCTCACCTGCTCCTCATCATTCCCTTCGCTATGTCTGAGCTGAGTTGTCTGTTGGCATAATTAAAATATTTGCTGTATATGAATCATGTCATGCGAGTGGCGAGAGTGAATCACATTTGAACAAGTTGCGTAGATGTCGCCCGATAAAAATAACAAACAGCACATAATGCAATTACCAGCCAGCCAAGTGAGATGGCTGCATCACTTGGCTAGTGGCATGAAAATAGAAAATGTTCCAAAATAAGCCGCAGCTGTATAATGAGAACAAGGACATTTGCTCTTGTTGTTGTCGGTCAGCCGCCAACTGCAGCAACATCTATGTAATTTGTTATGGGATGCTTGCTACTGCCACGCCCACACGCCCATTCACCCACTTGACTACTACACAGAGAAAAAAAATCGATCGACATCTGCATAAATATTCCAAAAGCCACAAAAAAACAAAACGGAAAATGTAGAAAATGAAATTAACACACAACAGGGAAATAAGTAAGAGAGAGGCAAAAGTATGTACAATAATAAAACATGGCATAACTAAGTAAGTGCCTGGCCAAAGGGATAAAGGATAAAGGAAGCATACAAATGGCATTTATCACAATTTGCACGTATAATTAATTAGTTTTTACGCTCAGCACAATATCAACAATATCAAGCAAACGAATCCACTCGAAATTCCGCATTCCAAATTCAAATTCAAATTCAATTTGAATTCGAAATTTGAATTTCATAAAGCAAATGCGAAAACAAAAAACAACCTGCTTATGACGAGAAAGAAGTGGGAAGGCATTGTATAAATGTCCTTCAACTTCAACTTCCAACTGCCAGAGGAGGTTTTTCAAAGGGGGTGGCAACTGTGGGGGGTATATAAAATGTTGTCCAGCATAGAATAAATAACGATGGCGATACAACCAGAGTCACAGCAATAGCAATAAGTTGGTCAGAAGTCCTGCATAAGCGACAATCAAAGACTCTATAAATTCTGATAATTATACAGTTGAAAATCAATTTCATAAAATATAATGTAGAGCTAATAATTGTGACAGAGTTAATAAACACTTCACCCTTTATTCTTATTTCAACTTATGCAACCGATAATATATTGCATATTCTTAACTTTTTCAAGTTGTTTTTTGCTGTTGTTAAACCTTAACACAATTAAATTATGACGCAAACATATGACAGCAAAAATCACTTTGGCTGACAATTAAATTAAATGTTATTCGTGCAACAAAAAGTGCAACGCCAGTTAAATTATTCAGAAAATCACTTAGTTTAAGTTAAAACAGCTTGAAAATTGATTTTACTAATTTAATTTAATTGCTTGTCATTAAAGATGTACAAAAGTATTTATTTTAAATGTATTTTAAGCTATTTAATATATTCAACTTTGTTGAAATTAAAGTCTTTTAAAATATCAGAGATTGTAAACCAGTCGATAAACTTACAATAAAATTGTTATATGCAGTTAATAAAGTTTCTTTTTTGCAATGTTTATATTAGTATAGTTTCATTATCTTTCTGCTAGTTCAATGAAGAAAAAAGTATAATTACAGATTTTTGCAACTTTAAAAAAAAGTTAATTTACTTTTTTAAGGTTTTAGTTTCTTGACTTTGCAAAGAGTTTCAAGACCTTTAATTTGGTTGCATCAATTTGAGCACATGTAAGTAAGTAGTTGTATGTGGGAAGTGCTAAAATTATAACTGAATTATAGGTGGGCAGCCAAATGGTTGGTTAAGTGGATAGAACTTGACTTATCGCTGCCGGTTCCCGCAATTGCCGGCAATTGTTACAAGCAATCCAGGTGAGCTAAAGTACCCACCATTATAATTCTCTAATGGCAATTCGCAATAGCAATAATGCAAATACTCGCACTCCAGTCTCGACCTCAGGAGAACATGGGAGCAGTCGACCAAGAACCAAGAACAACGCCGATAAGCCAAAAGCAAATTTCTCAGATGTTTTTTTTTGGACGACAACAACTGCTAAGAGGGAGGAAGCAGAAGGAGGAGGAGCTGTTGAACCACCTGAAGAAGTTTTTAAGGTAACATAGGTGCCATTGGAGGCAACTGCCATTTGGCGGTGGTTTTTTCCCATCGCGATGGGCAAAGAAATGAAATAAAAATTTGCATACAAAAACCGAAAGTTGTGCGGAAGTTGTATGCGAATTTCGCATGGGCGCACGCCGAAAGTGGGCGTGGCACAAAACGCCGTAAGGTGTAATGACTGTAGAATGTCGTAAATTTTTAAATTACTTTGCTTTTTTTCTTTTTGCTCCACTGCACTGTCTACGCCCGTGTAATTTGTGTGTTGGCCAAGACTTTGGCCCGGTCAGATACTACATGGAAAAGGGAAGGGGGGGGAACGGCCTCAACTGATGGGAATTTCCGTTGAAATGGTAAATTATGAGCCACGCACCAGTAAACGTCGCCAATTGAAGTCAAAAACGCTCTCGAACTGAATTCAACAACTAAGCCAAGTGCGCCTCCGCCTTTTGTTAACTGAATGTCAAATCTATTGTCGCGATTGAATGCTGAATATTACACTACAAAACATAAGACCCCAAACACAATAGCCACTCACAAATACATGTACAAAAACACACACAAAGGCAGCGCAGGCGCAAATGAATGTCAGACACTGTCGACGTCGACGTCGACGTCGACGACAAGCTTAAACAATTTAAAGCAATCAAAAACTGAGCAAAAAAAAATAATAACAAGTGTGAAGAAAACAAATAATAATGCAATAGCAGCGCACGATGGACTAATAGATACTCTGTATATATCAATGTGTTAATTACAATAATATCAATATCATATTAAGTATACGTATGAGGTATACATATTAAGTATACGCTTTTATCTTTGTGATTACCATGTGGGTCTGTAAATTGATATATTTTATAAATAATCCAACCTTAAGCTGCTGTTCATTTACAACTCTTTGAGTGCCAACAAAACTAGCCCACTTGCAGACTTATCTACAGGGTATACAAAGAAAAAAGCGAGCACTTTGAGAGGCGTGTAGCAAGTGAACCGACGCCGACGCCGCCGACATCGACACCGATGATGTCAATCCTAATTTGTTGGCTATTGGAGCACCCGTGACCAGGCTGGCAGTCGGACAAGCGGACAGGCGGACAAACGGACAGTCGACACTCAATGTCATACCCATTTTCAGTTTTCATCATCAGTTGAGGGCGGCTCGAGTACAGTTACACGCACTTGTGACGTGTTCACTTTACCAGACAAATAGACAGAGGAGACTCCCCCTCCCTTCACTTCCCTTTCATCTCTTCGAGCCAAGGGACACACAGATTGATCACATTGTTTTCGGGTTTGCAGCCTCATCGATAGATTTGTTTGGTCTTTTGTTGACAGCCAGTCCAAATAGCCCAGAACATCAGAACAGTTTGCCACGTAATAATAGACGCTAACTGAATGGCGCCCTCGTGTCGCACATATCATGCAAATTAATATTAGTTAAGCGTGTCTTAATTTCCGTTAGGTTTTTGTGTTATGTTTAAGCTCGTACAAGCTCGATGTCGGGTAATCGAGATGAATAGCAAAGATTACGCTCTGAGTAGGCATTGTGTCTGTATTTTGAGCAAGTACGTCAATAATCTCATCATCATTTCAATCTCAAGGGTTGAACAGGCTGAGAGTTCCATTTTTTCTGTAGCAGTGAGTGCCAAGCAGAGATAAAGGTTCACGTTCAGGTTCAGTCTAATCTTAGTAATCTAAATTGAGTTAGCCAAGGGAATCGGAAGGAACTTTCTTCGTATTAAAAATAACTTAATAACATTTTTATTTATATAAATGTATTTTTATAAATATATTCACGGCCAGCGTTAATTAGTAATGTGGTTGCCATGGGAATAAACAGAATGACAACAAAGTTTTTTAATTAAAAACTTCTTAGTAATTGTTTCCAATTCAGTTAACTTAGACACTTAAGTATATATAATATCTTATAAAGAAACTGCCTGAATAGGATTTAAGTCTGTGCTATACTAAAGATTTAAAAAGGGTCTCAACTAATATGCTATGTATATTTTCACAAATGTGAGCACAATGTAAATAGAAATTAAAAACAAATATTAATACACACATAGTATGTACACACAAATCAATTAAAAATTACTCATATTTAAGCATAGCTAAAATTATATATGATTGAGTAAATGCTCTGGAATGGGCGTCTGTGCATTAGCATTTTTAATTGCTTCATTAGCGATATGGTATCTAAAAATAATCGGAGCAAAAAAAAAAAAGAAAAAACACAAAAAGATTAGAAAACCAAAACACGCAAGGGTTTGGCTAATTGAAGCCTCTATCGCAAGATACTAAGGGAATACCGTAGCACGTCAGCTAATAACAATCAAAGCCCACTAAAAGAATGCTCAACTATAAGTATATGCACTTCAAATTGTTTATACTCATTACCAGCAACAATTACAAGGTAGTTCTTTGACTTTTGAGATTTTGAATAAAAGAGCAAAATAAACAATCTAAATACACTCGGAAAATGCATTACACATTTTATAATATATATTTTAAACAGAAATAGGACTAAATATACATTTTTTTATATTATTTAATATTAAGCAAATATTTCTACGAATTTCGGAAAAAGATTATTAAGAAATATCAACACAAGTTGAGTCGTTTCCAAGAAGAAGACTTTGATAAAAAGCACAACCACATACTAATTAATTCAGTTCTTAAGAAAGTTTTTGTGCGAGCTAAAAGTTCGAGAAAGGGATAATCTGCAAGTAAGGATATAAATTGGAAAATTATTTATATGAAAATGCCATATAAATCTTGGAAACAAAACGAAACCCAAGCAAATTGTGATGGAAGTGTGAAAAAGCGAAATTCATATGAAAGCAAGGGGAGACCTACCCCAAACACACATTTACACTCACCATCACACACACACACACACAAATACCCTAAATTGTGGCTAAGGAAAGTCTTTCAAGTTTTCTCGCCATAAATTTTCATTTTGTTTGCTTGTTGCATGCAACGTTTAATTTAATTTACACTTAATTTCTTTAAATAAGTACTTATTATTGAAAATTATTTATTTAAACGCAGCAAATACGTTTTCTTCTGTGTGTGTGTGTGTGTGTGAGTGTGTGTTAGGTATTTACGTATGTGTATTTATAGCGTGGAGACATTGCCCATGTTTTATTTATATTTTTTTTTGAAGTACGATGAACAAATCGACGAACGCACTCACAAAACTGTCATTGAGTGTTTACATAGGCCTCGACTCGGATAACAGCCTGTGAATAGGTGTGTGTATATGTGTGTGTGTGTTTCTGTATTGTTGTAGATATGTAAATATATTATTACAATAATACATACTTAATGTCTGGGGAGCAACAACAACAACAATAAGGCTGCACGCCTATTTGCTCGGCAATAAAGTCAATTTAGTTAGTGCCGCACAAGCTTCATTAAGTGCAGCCAAACGCGCGACATCGTCAACGGGACAGACATTCCCCTTCCTCCTCCCCTACTCCTTCCCGATCAGAACCTCCTCCCTTTGGATAGTAAACCCTGCAGGCTACAAGCTGCCACAATGCCCCTGCAGCAACACTTAGTGTGCTACAAAAGTACAAATATTTGATGTTGTTGCTCCTTATTTTTTTCTTTCCTTCTCGTTTTCTTATTTTATTTTATTTTATATTATTTTTTTTTTGTATAAATTTATTTGTTGCGTGTGAATGAGCGCTCAATTTGCTTGATAAGACGACGGCGACGACATCGTTGAATTTAACTGAAGCTGCTCTGAGAATTCCACTATGTGTGTGGGTGACAAAGGTAGAGCAGGAGAGATGAGCAAAGTGATGGAGGGACAGCAGACACTGCACAAAATTTGATAATGTTCTTTGCCAGATTTGCCATAAATAATTAATATTCCATTTAGCAAAATGCTTTGGGAAATCGACTTCAACAAGCTCCGCATTGTTAGCAACGAAAGCTGACTAGAGAAAGAGAGAGAGGAGATAAGAAATACTTGGCTGAAGAAGGTGAAGATGCTGAAAAAGTAGAGGGCATTATCAGAACCCAATCTTGGCCCTAATTAGAATGTGTAGACAAAGGCATCTTCTAATAAATGATTGGCATTTAAGCAGAAAATACGCTGAAAGAGATACAATAGATATCAAATATGTTGTGGTTTGAATCCTACTACTTTTATGTAATATTAATTAATTTGCTACACGAAATAAATTTTACTTATTTGCTGTAATCCATAAGACTGGCAGTTGAGCAGAAATTGGGATTAATATAAGAGATACAGTAGATAAAAGAGGATCCACTTTAATTTATCTTCCACAGTCATTTCTATTTTTCTTACTCAACTTGTAACCCTTTTTGGGCTCTTGCCAAGGTTAAGTGCAAAGTACTTGAATATTTCTTTAAGTGCACCCTTATGTCAGAGTTTAGTATGCAATGCAAAGTTTTCTGCATAATGTGCGTTTAATAAGGCAGGCGGCGTTGAAGTTTGGGAAGCTGACAAAATGTAACACATACGCCATGTGGCACGTCAAGGCATTGTTAGGGGTTTTTGAGTGTGTTGGTTGATGGTTGGTGTGTCGTGTGTATATGCCATGCATTGTGAACTTTATCTGCCTTGAAACTGATTATTACTGCTTGACACATTCGCTTGAGTCGTCAACATCAACATCATCAACATTAACATCGCCATCGATGGCATATCGACATGCACATCAAGTATACGACCCGTTCTAACTACTGCGACTTATAGACAAAACAAAACTAACACCAGCACAAACACAAACACACATACATATGTATGTGTATATGTATATGTATGTATATGAATAAAGTTTTTGTTTGTATTTGCAGTAGCATACGTAATACGCTTTACGCTTTAGTTTTGCAATAGGTTTTTGTGCAAATAAGAAAGTGGCAAACGTAAAAGTGAAAATAAATAAACAAACAAATGACGAGAATGATGAGAACGGGTAAGGAGAATGCATAGACGAATGAAGAGGAGAATGAGCATGTTTATTTGCATGGGAATGGGCAAAAGAAATGAGAAAGAGAATGAGAATGAGGAGAGGAGAATAAGCAAAAAGTCAAAGTCTTTTGTTGCGTGTGCACTTTCATGTCAAATGCGTTTTCCACTTGGAAGCGAAAAAGAATTATGTATATACATATGTAATCAGTCGGCAAAGCAAGCATAAATAATAGAATTAACGAGATGTGTAATATATGACAATTATAAAATTATACAATATATTGTCCTATTTTCTATCAGGTCTGCCAAAAATTAGACTTATCTTTAATATGACTAAAAATAAGTAACAACTAAGAGTGAATGAACTCTTTATTAAGCTGAAAGCCTCAACATTAGTAATAGTAAATATAAGATTTGGGGCCACTTTTTCAATGTGCACGTAAATTTTACTTGATATATATCTTTGAATTTGACATTAGTTTCTAAGTATATATGTCGGAAAAGCAAGCATAAATAGTAGAATTATATGTAATATATGACAATTATAAAATTACACAAAGTATTGTACCATTTTCTATTTACAAAAGTGAAAAAGGCAACCACTGAGGAGCTCTGCCGAAAATGGGACCTATCTTTAATAGGATTAAGAATAGGTCACAACAAAGAGGGAACTCTTTTTATCAAGTTGAAATCCTTAATATTAATAATAGAAAATGTACGATTTGATATAGTTGATACATCTCTAAGATTTCCTCTTTTCCGCTCTGTCCGCATATCAAGATTTTCTTATTAGAATTAAGCTGAGACTAAAAATGCACTATGCAATACGTATAACATACAGATTGTAAATTAAGTAGTCTCTTTCTAAACGCTCCTGTTACTTAGCTGGTCGAGTGGGCTAATGTAAGTTAATTCTTCCACTTCTTTAAGAATTCTCAGAATCAAGTTGTAAATTCGCTAAAAAAAAAAAGATCATCAGATCGTACAACAGGTTTATAGTGTTTGGAACGGTACATCGGAAGCTCGTCGTCGTCGTCGTCGTCACATTTTCTTCTTTTATTTTTTTCGCACTTTTATTTTGTAATCTTTTGCCAGGGCAGAGGGGAGCAAAAAGCTGTTGCTAGTTTGTGGGCTATTGCCCCACAGGGCATTACATTTGATTATGTCTCTATGCGAGAGAGTCTACGTGCTATGTGTGTCTCTGTGTAGGTGTAGGTGTGCTTGTGTGTGTGTGTACTACGGGTACTACGCCTTATAAATCGTATACCCGTTTTGTCCGTTTCCCCCTTTACCTATTGGACGACGATGCCGACGCGACGGCAGCAACAGTCACAGGAAGGAAGCTTCAAGACTCGATTAAATCAGCAAATAAAATAGCAAGTGAATGGCAAGAGAGCAACAAGAAATTGAAGGCAGCTTGGAAACGTATGCGAATGCAAACGTTGCGGAAAATATACACGAAAAAAAACTGAAAAAAAATGATAGGGCGGAATGAAAGAGGTGGAAGGCGGAAAGAGATAGAGATAGATATATATAGAGAGAGAGAGAGAAACAAAGTGTAAGCTGAGCGAATGCAAACAACGCCAACGAAAAAGCAAAATAAACAAATGAAAAAGGAGAGTGCCCCACGAGCAGATACCCTCTAAATATGCAAATAATTATGGTGTACTGCAAATAAAGGCTTTAGTAAAGTTTCGACCAGAAGATACCCTTTTATATGTTTACACAAACAAAGAAAAACACCTATTAAAATTACTATCTGACTATAAAGTTTTTCGAATATAGAGATTTTCTATAATCATATAAAGCTATATCAAAAATCATGTCCTTATGTGTTAAGTAAACTATCCTTTGTCTCCAAACAAGTTAGATTTGACTATAACTTTCTTTGAGCTGCATATCAGTCAGTAACTATCTTACGTCTTTAATGTTTTCCTTTTAATGCTGATATATATGTATTTCCGAGATGATTCCTGGCCTTCAAGTTGGTAACGAAATGTTTACCTCTTAAGAGCACTTTATTCCCAAAGGGTATAAAACGTAAAGTCAATGAAAATGTTGAGAAATGAATTTTTTCAAACCAAATTTGTTATGAATAAGGTAGGTAAGGCAAAGGAGAGAAGGAAGGAGGCAAAAGGCAAGAAAGATAGTCAGAGAGGGAGGGAGTGAATGAGTGAAAAGTGAGTGAGCAACGTAGAAGAGCTGAATGACTGACTAAGGTCGACTTTTTGATTGAATGCATAGATAAATGAAGGACAGGTTCCATCCATCCACACCGGATGGAAAATTGATTACAGCATGTGCAGAAATGTAAATGCTAACTGGGAAATTTTCATTCACATACATAAGTATATACATTTGTATATGGTAGGTATATTGACTCGGTTATATTCGTAGATAAGCGTGCAAATTGCAACACAGCGTGTGCTTGTCCAAATACTTCCCTTATCACCGTGAACATATTGACATACTCTTATAATATGTATATATAGGGTTGTACAAATGTAGCTACTACTCGTGTTTGACAATAAAAATACAATGAGATAATTATTAAAAGAGTGTAATAATCGTTAACATGATGACGTCTTTAAGTATGTTAAGATAGACAAATCATTAAAGCAGTACTCAACTCAAGTGTTCTACCACAGATTTTCAAAAGATTATTAAAATTATATCTTTTTATTAGGAGAGAAAAACAATTAAGATAGTGCGACAGTTAAACTAGTTAATATAAACAGGCAGCTGGCAAGTTGACCGATGAATAGAAACAATTTCAAATATATTTAGAAAAATACAGAAAATAAGCAGAAAATATAGACAGGTAAATGAACTGAGAGGAAACTGTTTGGATTGCATTAATTTCAATTAATTCGATTTTCTTGAATTTAATAATAAATTAAAGCAACAAAACAGCAGAAAAATTTGCAGCTTTCAAGCGCTTTTATGACGGGTTTAATTTCAATTACAATTAAATGGTAATTAAATTCGAATCAACAGTTTTATTGTCAGAGCCAACAATTAAAATATTTCAATTTCAAAACGTACGATGAGAATCTGAAGGTATTTAGCAGCTTTTCAGTTTTATTTTATTTAATGCGTCTCCTTAGACCAATTTGAATTTATTTAGCAGCTTTTCCTTTTAATTTCTCAGTCTTATTATATTTAATTTGTCTCTATGGACCAAGTGACAGTAGTTGGTTTATATACAAAGGCCAAACAACTGCCAAATTATGCTGTCGTAATAAATGGGGAGATGGGCAAAAGAAAAGGGACCATTGATAATACTTATAATAAAAAAGGTATCTGGTTGGGTCGAAAAAATCGCATTATTGTTGCCATCTTTTTGGCCAATTACGCAGGCAGTTCAAATGACATTAGCCACAGTCAGAGCTACAGGCCAATTAGACTTCAATACGCAACGGCGAGGCTAATCAAGACCTGGTCAAAATAAATTCACGAGTAGTTCCCCTACCCAAAATACTTAGTATAAAAGTTACGTCTTGCTTTTCACTGTCGCTGTCATTGACAGAAACTCTCCCCCAACCCCACTCCCCTACTACCCCCTCCTTGTCGTATCAAAACCACTTTGGAAAATCATTGTCTAAAAAAGCAGTGAACAAATTGCGGCTCCAGCTTTGAAATTGAGATCAAGATGAGGAAGATTTCATTCTTTACTTTGTATTTTTGCTGTTTTTGGTTGTTGTTTTTCGTATTTTGGCTCACTGATAGACAACTCACTCGCACTGTTAGTTTCCCAAGCGCTTCTGGAAGGGGAAACCTCTTCGCCCAGCGGGTGGAGAGGAGGGGCAACATTTTTTATAGCAAGTCAAAAACCTATTAATGCTCAGCGAGCGCGTTCAACTTGTTACAATTCTTTACGTTTGACTCGATTCTGTTTTTGTTTTTTTTCTTCGTGTTTCCGTTTGTTTGCAAACTTATTTGTAATTCTCTGGAAGTGTGTTTTGATTAAAGGCATACTGGTTATATAAAGCATATTTATACAAAGAATGTATATACATACTTAAGAGTTTTTAATAATTTCAATTCAACATTGTACAAGCTTCCGGTAATCTAAATAATTTATTGTTCTCAATTATTAACATTACTTCTAATGGAAATAATAAATTATGATTCTGGCTTATATTGGAATTTCTGAATATATCAGATAACGTTTAAGACTCAAAAACAGTTTAAGAAAATATTAAATTTGATTTAAAAGTCTGCTGCTAAGAATGGAGTAATTTAAATGATTCACTCTAATTACAATTACATTTCTATTTTATTTTATAATTAGTTGGAAACTGAAAGAAGGCAAAAATCATACATGATGTATCTTAATGAACATTTTTAGTCATAATTGCATCACATTCCTTCCGTGTTTTTCTTTATATATTCCTCTATTTAAAAGTACTTTTCTAACATTAATACAATTTATCATGATGAACTTTCAGCCTTATCAGACTTATAGGGTATTCTCTAGCATTTCACTCTCTTAATCTTTCCATTATTATTTATTTCAACTATTTCCGCTAGTCTGCTTTTCTGTGTGGCCTTTGCATTAGACTCCCTTCTGCTTTTACTCATACTTAAGGTTTGGGTTTTTTGCTTTTGGGTTCAGGTTCGAGGTTTTGGGCTCCTCTCTATCTGTGGGTCTCTGACTTTGACTGCTATACGAATTTATTAGCAGAGTGTCTAAATGTCTGTGTGTCATATGGCGCATTGTTTGACATGACTTTATTTTTTTTTTTGTTCTTCTTCAAAAAAAACAAAAGAACGATACAAATTGCAATTGCCTCTGGCTCTTTACTCACACAATTTCCCATCAACTCACCTGTACACAATATTTGGCACTGTGTCGCAACGTGAATCGATATGTGGCTACAATAATGGCGGCAAATATCATAAATAGCTTCATGCCAGTTGAAATTTTTGACTTTCAACCGTGTGTTTTTGACAAGTACCCCACCACTATCTCCTCTCCCCCTTTTGCTTTTGTCGTAGAGGGCCTCTTGTCAATTGGGAGCACTACATGAGGCCCGAAATGAATCAATTTCAATTAGGGTAAGTGGAGCACCTGCCTTCTCGGTTGTAGGGCAATAATTAAGCAGCGTGCCATTACGCTTTGCTGGCCAGGATCATTTCGCTTAATTCAATCATCTGTCGTTTGGGCCCGTGGTACATCAAATGGACATTGGCACGGTGGCGAAAAATCGGTTTGGTTTGGTTGGTGGAACTGAACTGAACTGAACGGACTTTGGAGTGGAAATAATCACCGGAAATCTGTGAGCGGAAATGGATGTAATAATGGCACCCAAAATGGTCGACAGCCAAACGCCAGGCGTCGCATTTAGCCAAACAAAGTGTTGGGCCCCAAGTGTTGGTTCCAAGTTGCCAGCTGTCGTTGTTTCAAGTCACAAGTCCAAGTCCATGTCGGGGCTTTAGGCAAAACGCTATTGGCATGCCAACGGCTCATTAATTTGTATTCATAAATTACGCCCGACACAAAGAAGAAAATGAACTGTCTAGGAATACCGGTGTGTGGTAAAGTAGAAATCAATGCAGTTCCCTCTCATCAAATCAAGTGAAAAGCTGGGGAATGTGAATGTGGAATTGCAAACCAAGATTTTGCTGCTTAAAATGCCGTCGACCTTAGCGTAGATTTATCAGAAGTACTACGTCAGGCAATTTGGGCATTAATCTTCATCATAACGATAAGAACTTATCGAAATGCACGTTGACTGCCATAAATAAGTACATTAACATTTTTTGGGGAATTCTTTTTGAAATTTCACATAATGTGGTGTCCCCAATATAATCTCAATTTTTGCAGACTTATAATCTTAATTATAGGAATTAATAGCGTCCTAAGTAGTACTTATCACTTTTCTCAGAAACAATAGAAACGTAATGATTAATATGACATACTGCAGTATTTATAACAATTGTACAAGACAAAGATTCAATTTTAAATTCCTATCTTAGACACTGCTTTTTATTTTTTATAAATATTTTTACTGCTGCTCTTGATTAAATAAAAAAGAAAATAGCTGAGAAAACTGTCAATTATCAAATTCTATATTCTCCTGTTGTAATTAAATTTGATCATTTATTTTATAAATACTTTCATTCTCGTAAGCAATCATAATTATAAATTTAATTAAATAATTTTTATTTGAATTAAAATATGTTTTAAACTTTTAATTTTTGTTACAGCTCCAAAGGAATTTCTACAGCATCTAATGTGTGGTATTTACAATGATAAACTAACTGTTTTTTCGTGATTCCCTTGGTACATAAAGGAATTAAGATAAAACTAGCTTTCTAAGACTTTGGATCTTTATCTTTCAAGGTAATTTTTCTTGGCTTTTCAGTGGCACAAAAATATAAATTGTGAAATAAGCCGACAATAAAATTTACTGAAGGGCAACAAATTATGTTCATAGTGCGTGAAATTAAAATGTAACTAAATCAAATGCAAATTCGAAATTGCCTTGCGGTAAGTTACGTATACGCACAGTGTGCGTGTGGAGTTAGCCGCAACTGTCAAATAGAACAATTTGTGGATTCAATCAAATGTCAATGCACATAATTGTTGCCACTTATCAAGCCGTTGACTGTGGCAACGTCTGCTGCATGGCTCGTTGCAGATAAACGGAGTCAAACATTGCCCCAATTACCTACACTCGCACACACACTCGCACACACACGACACATATGGTTTTATCTAACTCTCCCCCGACACAGACGTCGAGACATTGACTAACTTATGTTGACAGATGGGGGGAGTGGGAAGGAAATTGGGTAGCGGCTGCTGCATGCTTTATAATTCAATTAATTTTAATATGATACTCGCATGATACGAGACGGAGGAGAAGAAGGAGAAGCACACAGAAGTCACTGATAAGAGACAGTTTTTTTTTTATGCATTTGTTGAGCACAAATTGTGTACAATTAATTTTGCATTTTTCTAGTCACACACAACAATAACTAAAGCAGTGGCAATGCCAAAGATACAAATCAAAAAATCAACAACAAATTGCAATGCAAACAGCAACAGCCAACACAGCAACAGCAACAACAATAAAATTGCTGGCGTCTGCGGGGGCTGCATTTTGTGATTTTACTATTTTCGAAATTTTCGGATTGTTGAATTTTTGTATTTGCACTGCAGTTTTGCTACTGTCACTGGGGCAAAAACAGCGGCCGCTCATTTGGAGGGGCGATTGGGCGGGATTGGGGGAACACTCGTGTATCTGTGAGATACGCGATAAAAAGCTTAGCAGCTGGTATTTACCTTCTTTCTGTCGTGTCAGCTGCCACATGCGCTCCACGCAATAAAAATGCAAATAACAATAAAGATGCGTTTAACACTTAATTTTTTTTTTTATTTTCTGCTTTTCAAGTTTCTTTTGTGTTGTGTTTGAAATAAAAAAATTTGGCGAATAAACCGCTGAATACTTTGACCGCTGACCGTTGCTTGTCGTCCACTGGCTCCACAGTTTCGTTCGTATGGTGTGTGTGTGTAGCTGTGTGTAAACCGTTACGTTCTTAACGCGCCGCATGAACTTTTCAAACTGAGACCTGCGACCACGAGCGGAGCCAAAAAACGACAAGCGCGTCGAACCCGACCACCGAGCACAACAAATATAACCCGAAGAAAATGCCGACGTCGCTTCGCGTCGCGCTGCTCGCCGGCAGCCGGCAGCGAACTCTGCAGCAGCAGCAGCGGCAACGGCAGCCGCCTCTGCCATGTAAAAGTGAAAAGGGAAATGGAAAAGTGGGCGTGGAACAGCACTCAAATTTTTGAGTGATTGTCGAAATTGTCGAGCAGAACTCAAAATTTACAAGCTGCTAACTGCGAAAGGAATTTTGAATGCAGAAATCGAACTCAATCAGTTAATACAGTAAAGTAAATATTTACAATAAAGTTCATTACATTTTGTAATTAATATAATTATCCTGATTTCAAGTAAACAGCTTTTCGTTCTTTGAGTAACTAGTTAATGTGTTAGGGTCTGTTTTCCCAATGTCTATATAGCCTTTATTTGATATCTTTAAATTCGACATTAGTTTCTATACATTCTCGCCAGTTCATCATTCGGATAGATATTTATTTGTTTATAAAGACATTGAAAATATGAGCTTAAATAAAATAATAATAATTTTTAATTTCTATAATTAAGAAATCGTTTACTATGCTTTTACATTCTCGGCAAAATATTACAATCTCTGAATTATAATTCGAAAACAGCCTATAAATACCTGGGAACACTTCCCCATTTAGTTTCATAAAAGCAGAAAATTCAAATTCTTCTTTTTTGGATCATTTTGCAGACATTTAGTAGCAAGGAATACAATCTTTGCCCTCTATAGAGTCTAAATTCTCCCCAATTTTATATATGCTCATAATAAGAAAAATCTGTTTTATATTTAATAAATATGGTATTACAATTTATTGTGTTACATTTTTCAAATGTCAGTTTTATGATTTTTGTTTTAACAATTTTCTTTTGGTTTATTTAAATAGTAAGCTTCTCTTGTACAATAAAAATACTATAATAGATGAATTTACAATTTGAAACTTGATGGATATGCCAATTTACATGAGTTTAAAAGTAATTAAACAAATATAATTTTGTTTCTTCGTAGGCATATTAATATTAAGTAGTATATTTTGTCTGTAAACTATTACAAAATCACATTTTCAGCTGCTTCACTGGTTGGGTCTGGGTTATTTTCTTTTGCAGTTTTTTTTTCTTTTGTTTTGGTATTAAAAGCATCCAATTGTTTTTTTTTAACAAATTTAACAAAATCTTATAGTTATAATAAATGACTAATGACTATAATTAGGCACGACTATTGTAGGAAGTAGAACTAACTGAAGAAATAAACAGAGTCCAGCACATTGCGTAGATCAAAGTCGCCTTTTTGGGGAAGCTGTCGTAAAGTACGATTCAACTGTCGTTTGGATAGATCCTCCACAGAACCGTCATTGGTAAAGTCGCTAAAAGGATAAGAAATGGGAATAAATTAGTTAAGTTCTTTAGCAAGTAATAGGATTTGTCTTACTTGTCCCGGAAGCTGTAGGTGTTTCGCATAAATTTGGACAGTTGTTCAAGAATCGGCTCAGAATGTAGGGCCACAAATTGTTCTCGGCAGGCACGATTTAACTCGGGCACCGTGCACGCATGCGTCCAGAAGCAATCGTGCACCGAGACAAATGTAAGACCCTGTCTTTCACACTGCAACGAGGTGAGCATCATGTGCGATGAATCCAGCGAGTGTATGAAATTGGGTGGAAAAGCGTTCTTCTGCTTGAGAATATTCGGACGCTCGTACAGATCTGTGGACATGCTATTGGTCACGCGCAGACCACTGCGTGGCGCATGCTTCGCTTCCTGGCGATTGTAAGGTTGCACCACCGGCAAACCCAGCGGTGTCACCCACTCTACATTCTGGGAGCAAACGCCTGCAATTAAACGGGCACACTCCGTAAACCAATCTTGAATCTCTCGCGTTGAGGTAAACATTTCGCGGAGACTTTCAAAGGTTTTCGTAGTCAGATACGTGGAGGCGGGCCACACCCAATCCTTGGGAAAGTCATCAATGTCCTTGAGCTGCCGTGCAATCTGCAAACGTGCACCATAGCGAGTGACACCATAAACCGTTGTCATCACCGTCTGCTTGATGACCTTGCGACGTACAAATCCTTCCAATGCAGCTGCCACATGCAATCCATTCTGTGCATCCGTTTTGCGTGTTCGCTCCACAAGAGCTGCTACAGCACTGTAAACATCCTGTGGTATTGCTGACGGTGCCAGGTTAACGCTTACAGCGCCAGCCTGATCACGACCCAATGCCGCATAATGCTGCAACCCGTTGCACGAACCATCCTGATGTATCGGGAAGCGACTCAAATACGCAGCTGGATCGGGAGAACGTTGCACATTGGCTATTTCCATGCAACAGGCAAGCGTTTGCCAAGGCTCATCCGATTTGGACCACCACATGCGACCAGTGAGTGGATTATCTGCCGAGTCCAATATATCTGGCATAATTTCCTCCGCATACAGAAGTCGTTCACGCACCGAATCTCGTTTCTTCAGACCCGTCAAATTGATGCAATGCAGCTTAAGCCAGCTGAAACCATCTATGCCCAATGGTTGTGCCTGATCAAAGATGAGCATGGAACGCGCCAAGTCCGAACCCAAGTGATTCAAGTGTGGCGGCACGGGATAAACCCGACCACGAAAGTCCATATTGTGTGGCAACCAAAAGACCTTGTCACGGTACTGAAAAAGGAATGAATTGATAAGGTTTCAGAGTTCGCAAAGAATCACATTTCACACTTACATGTTGAGCCAACGACAAGCGATAGAGTGCATCGCACCACAAGCTGTACATTTCGGCCTGTCTGCGTCGATGTCCGAGTTTATCGCGAAATAGCTTTGCACGCTCCGCTGGAGAGACGGGATTAGCTCCTCCACTCTCATTGTCAGCAGCTGTGGGCAGTGTAGGCAACGGCGGCAGGGAGCTGGGCGGCTGTGGCACATCCAGTTTGGCATCGCCACCATTTTGGAACACCTCAATGATTACATCCAATAATTGGGTATTCACACGCCAAGGCACACTTGCCAGTTGATTGAGTGAGTCCAGGGCCGGATAGAGATGCTGAGGATTGGAGGCATGAATACGCTCCCATTGCTGCATCGCCTGCTGTGGCAGACGTATGAGCTCCGATTTGTTCAACAAATAGCCACCATTATGTGGCGTACTCCAAGGCTGTGGTGGACACAACATGGGCACCAGATTCGAATCAAAGGTCAACGTTTGTTGGCGTGAGGCGCGCAATAATCGCGACAACACTGGATGCGGTTTAACCTCCTCCTTGACCAATCGTCCTTGATTGCGGAACACCGTATAGAAGGCAGGCAACAGATTATGTGGCGTCGTCGTTGTCGCTGTCTTGGATTTACCTTTTTGTCGCATAATATGCGAATCGATTTTAATGTCCCGCATTAGTATATTGTAGAGAAATCTGCCCACACCCGTCAACACATTTGCTGGCCATGGCACCTCGGGCAAATCCATCGAGGGTCCACTGCACCGCTGTTCGTGCACCAATCGTTGCCACATTTGTCGTGTATTATCTTGAGTTTTTCCACTATCCCACAG
Source organism: Drosophila putrida (assembly GCA_037043535.1). NCBI lineage: Eukaryota > Metazoa > Arthropoda > Insecta > Diptera > Drosophilidae > Drosophila > Drosophila putrida. The sequence continues at coordinate 1,753,342 of JBAMBI010000465.1, forward strand.
TTCACAATATGAACTGTATATTTCGCCGATTTTCTCCAGAGTGCCATTGTGCTTCTTAAGCTCGATTTGATAACATTGCTGTACCTTTTGACCCAGTTCCTTGTACAGGTGCCCCACTGTAGGGCTAAAGGTTTCCGAGCCTTCGGCCAGTTTGTAAATCTCCTTAATCAGTATATCGGTATAGTGACTCGTTTCTAGCACTTTCAGGTACGTATAGTAGTTCATATAGCCATGAGGTTTAAATCGCACCTGAGCCCGCAATGTGTTCAGGTCCCGCACAATTGCCGAAGAGATTTGCCGCCTCCAGCTTTGATCCAACTCCTTGAGCTTGGAGCGCTGCAGAGCGTTTCAGAAAATGAACAAAGCCGTTTACATAAGAAATAAATAAGTAAATTACAAAAGCAACTTACACAAAATTCGGCATTGGCAAACTCCTTGGACTTTTCAATAGACTTGATGGTGATGCTGCCATCCAGTTCGACTTGCAGCTGCTCACGTGCCATCTGCTCCAGTTGCACTTTGCTGTAGCCACGCTTTGAGTTCATAATGGAGCACTTTTCCTCAGCTATGGCATTTGTCTCCTCGCCCACGGGAATTACATAGGCGTTGAGATCATTTAGCAGCTTGTTATCGTAACCCAACTGAGGTGGCACATAAACAGGAGTAAAGTCAGCACGTACTCGCCGTATGGCGTCCAGCGCAATATCACGTTGATCCGATACAAATTTAGAACGATCCATAATCTGGTTTAAAGTGTATCCTTGTTGTTCCGCCAGCGCTATGTATTCCTCAATGAGTTGCTGATTCTGTGCATCCGATTCTACACGTCCAAGGCACTCGAAGACAGCTGCATACGTTTGTTCGTTGAACTGCAGACCATCGTCATGGATTAACTTGAACAGCTCCTGACAGCGATCAAATGAACCTTTGCCCGCATATCCATGCAACAGAATGTTGTACAAATCAATCGAGATGATGCCTTGTTTTTGTTGTACGTTATTCTTTTTGACGCGACTGCGATAGGCAAAGATTGTAGAAAGAGCTCGACTCAACATATTAGCCGAAACGCATACATTTAGATACGTGGTTAAGTTGATGGTCAACGCACGCTGTTTGGCCAAACGCTCCTGCTCCTCATTAACGTGCACTTTAGACTTGAATCTAATTAAACAAAAAATAATGATAACTACGTAGACATGGTAGGAAAGTGTCCTAAAAATACCTCTTCTTGGACTTTGCTGTCGCGGCATTAATATTGGATTTGACGTCGATTGTCACAGCTGCCTTCTGCGTCTCCTGGACGTCAATATAGGGCTCAACTGATTCAAAGGGATCCAGCAATGCCGATTCGTCAACGTGCTTAGGTGCATTTAAGCTGAAAATAATACATTTTCAAATATAACTGAAATTCTGTTGGCTAGAATCTTCCTACCCAAAGTTCGCTAAATCTGCTTCAATGTTATCCTGTCGTTCATTCTCCATGCTCTCAATGATATCCCGATAATTGTGAAAACTTTTAAGTATTTTAAGCACCTCATCCGGATTGCCAACGATCTGTTTGGTGTACATTTCCTTACCAAAGAATATCATTGGCTTGTCATCGTACATGCCAGCCTGCAGAATGGAACTATCAACAGCATCCAAATCGATTTTCTGATATTCTGCAGGTTGTCGCTGTGCTGCCTCCTCGCTGCTAGCTTTTGTCGTCTTCCCATTTGCATCTAATATGAGTTTTTGATATTCCGACAGCTGTAGCTGTGCTCCATCTCCGCTTATAGCCTTGCCCTTCTTCACGGCACGACGTTCCTCACGCGCACGTTTCTCCAATATTTGTATTTGAGTTTTCTGGATGAATTCGGCCAATTTCTTGGATTTCAAACGTTTAACGCGTGATTTGCGTTCATTGGCAGTGAGCTCGGTGACTATAAATGTATTAATATTACTTTTTTAATTGATAATATTTACTTTAGGTTAGTTTTACCTTCCAATAGCTCCACAAACTTGGCGTAGCGCGGTTTACGTAAACGTTTCTTTTTGGCCTGTGCGAGGACATCTGTTTGTGTGGGCGTTGTGGATTGTGTGCGTATAGCTGTTGTTATTGTTGCTGTTGCTAAAATAATTATTGTACACTTTATATATGCAGCTTAGAGTTGAAATAAATATACTTACTTGTCGGCGCTGGACGGTAGAGCATCTGATAATATTGCTGATATTGTGTCGAATTGTGCGCATTATCGCCGCAATTGCAACAGCCTGTTGTTGTTAATGAAGGCGCTGGCAGCCGCAGCACTCGTTGCACGGCTGTAGCGCGGTTAGCGCTTAATAAGCGATACATATTGTTTAACCAATTGCAACGTTTAGTATTGAAATTTATTTAATTTTTCACTCAAATATTTAACGCTTGCATAATAATTTTGTTGTCCATTGCGCGCTTCACGTGTTGGGCTGACAAACTGGGTTATCGATATTTGTTTTTGGGCTGCCAACTTTCGCAAGTCTACTGGTGTTTGAATAGTAACATATCGGTGAGGGGAAAGGGAAACACGATGGTATCGATATGACTTAGGCATTTATCGTGCATTTGAAAACAAAAAACAGCTGATTGGTTAAATAAATTTATTTTAATTATTATTCTAATGACGAGCAGTGTGCTTGGCTAGTGGGATTACTTTACGGAAGATCTGTCTTGCCGAGCCAACCTAGGTAGTCGCTCCAGTAAAACTCGAAAGTTATTTTAATATATCCAAAAGGTCTTTCTCCGAAAGTTCGCCGCATTCATTCTAGTTCAGATACAAATAATGTACCAACAGAGGCAGTCGCTCCAGTAAAACTCGCAAATTATTTCAGTCTGTTCAAAAGGTTTTCCTCCCAAAGTTCGCCGCATTCATTCTAGTTAAGATACAAATAATGTAAACATTGAAATACTAAATTAAATTGCTTAACTTACCGTCCAAACACAACTTCACGCCTCCTCGGTGATTTCCGTAATACAGGTTGTCATCATTTCATTTAATTAAATAAGGGTTTGTTGCATTCTCGTTTACTGTGGCATAGTAAATTAGCTATCAGCTGACAATGGATCCGTCTTCTAAACAGACGGTGTATTCAATAACATCGCAAGGTTCCTCCGGCTCTAGCAAAATGTAATTATCGTTATCAGAAGTTTGTCCAGGTTCTGGTGCAACGTCAGAGGACTCGATGACCATTTCCGGAACTCTAGTAATTTCAATATATTCATATTCGATCACAGAGTCAGATTCTTCACACACAACACTGGACACTTTTAAAGGAGCTTTTCCCAAATGTAACGTAGGAACTGCGTCACCCTTGAGTCTTTTTTTACCTAAATATTTGCTCTTAAAATGTCGATCACAAATGAACGTACATTTTCTGTTAACATTTCCATCCAAATTGCAATTCTTAGCCCATTTGTTATAGTACAGATCATTGGATGGAAAGGAAAACAATCTTACAGGATATTCCTTAGAGCTATTTCTGTAACTTCGAAGGCATGAACTTATAATGCACTTGCCACTATTTATTTTTTTATTTAGAGTCTTTGGCATTTTAAATATGCAAATCGTAAATTTGGCGTCGGATCGGAATGTAGTGGTGACACTTGATACGATTTTAAATCGATTTCTATTATATCGATAGGTATTTTTTGTGAAGATATACATTCGCGCGATATTTTTTGACAATAATATCGATATCAAAATTTTGGGGTGGACCGCTATTTTTCAACTGTTGCCCGCTACATTTCAATTTTGGGGGCGCGATTGATTGAATATACGTCTGTTTTCATTAGCATCAAATATGTTCGACATGATTTAAACGTCGTACAATAAATAACAGTTTGTTGTAGATTTCAAAAATGGCGCCAAAGCGCGATAAGAAATTGAAAAATGGGAATACGGAGGCAGATGACTTGTCCAAGCCGCAGCCACCTAATATATTTCTATACATCCAGCTTGCAGGTATCGGGCAGCTGCCACAGACCGTACATCCACTTGAAATTCATATGTATCAAGGAGGAAGTGTAATTGTGAAATGTGAGGAGCATTATAATACAGATGGGATCATTCTTCAGGATGAATTTTTAGCCAAGCCCACATATACATTGATATTTCAGCAGGACAACATGGATCGCATCGGCCATGCAGTCGACAATCCATTAGTTATTAAGCTATATATGCGCAAAAGTGAAGAAACATCTGTATATGGGGAGGAGGAGGGGGAATTGGATGAGGAGAAAAGTGCTGAGACCATGTTAAAGGTGATGCTAAATAGAATTGAGAGTTCCTCTGAGGGAAACGAAGATGATCAGGGATCTGTTCAGGAAAGTGAATTAATATTACTTAGCATAGGATATATCGATATAATAAAATTATTTGGACATCAGCGCTGCATGATACGCGAGGAACTCTTTCTTTACCCCGTACCGGGTGTACCCAATGAGCTGCGATGCACTGTACACTCCGACTGGCATCTTTACACACTGGTGCCAATTGCCAAAAAATTAGTATTTACCAACATGGCATTCGTCTCTTTTGAATCCATTTATAACATAAGAGAGGAGTACTCTCTGGAAGTACCCTCGATTAATGTCCAACTTAGCTTTCGATCGATAATGCCAATTTCACGCAATGATTACCATGTGGTTCCTTGGTGCAGCTTTAGTAGTTTCACCCAAGAACATATTGCAAATCAGAATAATTATCTTTTATTTGAATCGTTTCGGAGTAGTGGCGATCTTAGCTATTGTACTGGTCTCAAGTCCACCATGGAAGTGCAATTACACAAACTCTTCCATAATCTAATGCGATCTGAGAACTTGAACATTGATTTCGATGCTATAAGTATGCAAAATGACGAGGCTCTTGTCTGCAACACATTTCATCGTTATATTCTTACTCGTGAGATGTCTGAGATTCTATATAATGCCTTGGCCAATAAGCAATATGTAATCCTGGTTGAGGTTTGGCAGGCGGGCGCAGTGGATAATAAAAAAGGAGCCAAGAAAACTGCTCCACAGCACAGCAAGCAAAAAATATTCGAGGGTATTCTAGATCCAGTTATATTGGTCTTTCCAGGAGGTGAGAATAACGACAATTTCTGATTGATTTAGATTTGTTTCATTATTCTTTTTTAGTGCAATCGATTCGCTTTGCCGTGGAGCTTAAATACACAGGTGTAAAAAAGAAGATTGTGAAGACTAAGCGTCTGACAATTATGAGCAATGCGAGTTCGCGCATTACTAATCGCAATAGTTCATTCGTTGCCCAAGAAGCACCAACATTTGCCATTATCAAAATATGCCTATTGGCTCCGCTGGGAGAGACATACCATGAGTTAAAGGTCTTCCGCGAGAGTTTCATTAGCCAGAACCGTTTACTCCATTGCAATCGTCGGACGATTGAGCCACCGAAAGTTCCTCTATCCGAACTTCAACGTGAACACTATACTCGATTCGATGCATTTATTCGTGAAACTATACGATATATAATTGAAAAGAATATTCACAGTGTGGAGGAAAAGCGAGGATACTTTTGTTGCGTTCTACAAAATCTTACCAATATATTGATGAAAGTGATTGGCTGTGATTTCAATCAGCGCACACACACCACAACCAATGTTGAATTTGCAGTGAATATCACTTTTTTCAAATATGTGTACATATAATTTCTATAAATTTCTCTCCTCTTTAGAATCTCTGTGCATTTGCGTTTAACGAATTGGAAACTCGTGTTCATAACATTCTAGAGAAGATCGAGGAAGAAGGATTCGATGAGCTTGCCAAGGATAGACATGAAAAAGCGGAATTACTTCTCGATAATATGAATACTATCAAATTAATGAACGCTGTCGGAGATAAGCGTATGTCAACTTTGTTTTATGAGAAGGTCAGTTAAAGGATTGTATGTAGATAAGATTTACTTAGAGCTACTCAATTGATCCATTATATTAATTGCACATCAATCACACTCAGAAAATATCATGAATCTAATCATTTTAATATACTGTCGAGTGAATCAATCAATTTTAGCTCTAATCGGCTTTATCTCTTATACGTGCTATTATTCATTAGCCATTATTTCTCATTAGTTTCACAGTTTAATTTAAGTAGTCAGGTGTTTGTTTTTATAGGTACATATACGGAGAACTTGTTTATCATTTGAACTTTGTACTTTTCTTAGCAAAAGAACCACGAAGGCTCTCCCTTTGAATTTTTTGATTTGATTGCCAAAATGGAGCGAGGCGAATATGAAGCTGCTAAGAACTTTTTTAAGACTTCAAAAACACTTTCGAGTAATCAAGAATACTTTGCGTAAGTGATGCATCCAACTTAAATTATCGATTCTGTTTACTCACAAGCAGATTCTAGTGGTTGGATTCGAATTTTCCTTAACTATGTGGACACGCGTGACGATCCTGATCCCTCCATTTCTGCGAATGCCAATGAATGTCTTTTGAATAGCATATCCCAAAATGCAGAGATCTATGGTCGCCAGTTGGATGGTTGGATACTTCTCTATTGTTATTATAAACGTTTTAATTATGCTCCTGGTTTTACCTACGCCCGTTGGCGCTTGGAGGATCAATTGAACAATCAACAGCCAAGGATCAGCGATGCTGAGACACCCGTTAGTTTGTGGGGTCTTTCAATGAATATATGTCCGGAATTCAAAACTTCCCGTGGCAGTATGTTCTTTAAATGTTTTAAAATGTTTGTGCGTCTTGGACTATTCGAGTTCGGTCAGGTGATCTTTGATGAGGTGCAGCAAGAGTGTGATGAGGTCGATCGCTATTTAATAAATACACAGCTTAAGATATTTCTTAATAAACTAGATGAGGACTTTGAGCCTGTGGGCTATGGAGCAGTCGAAGATATCGGCGAGGAGGAAGAGATGGTGAGTTTAAGATGGTTAATTTCTTCCAATTTGAATTTTTTCTCTTGGTTTTCAGAGTCCCCAAGACGCCTTCGTTGCCCAGCTTAATGGCAACATGGAATATCATCGTGGCAATTGGGAAAAGGCTGCGGCTTATTATGAACGCATCATGGATCAGCCGAGTGCCGACGATGATGGTCGTGATAACTATATGTTGAGTAAATTACGACTCGCGTATATATCCTTTGAAATGAATAACTATGATCAAACGATAAATGCCTTGAGCGAATCCTTCCACGGCAACCTTCTTAGTTTGGTCTGCAATTACTTGATGGGCAAGGCACATTACAGGCTGGGTGAACTCAATAAGGCACTCGAGTGTTTTATTACTTGCACCAAACTTCAGACACATGTCCCCAATGTTTGGGGATTCTTAGCATTGATTAATCTGCAACTGGGCAATAATTTGAATGCCATCAATTGCTGGAAATATGCCAGAGTTGTAGGTATCTAATTGAATTAATATTAATGGTAATAGTCTACCTTTGATTTTCTTGCAGGACCCCGCTAAAACAATTACGGATGAAACCATCTTTGAGGAGCTGGATCTCATTGATGTGGATAGTGTTGATCTGTATATAGATGTGGCCAGCTCAAACGGCAGTATAACATCTTTGACAAGCAGCGAACTCGAATAATCTATAATAGCTGTATATGTATATAAGTCCTAGCATAAATTAAAATGTGTTAAGCCAGGACAAAGTATTATCTTTAGCAGTAAATGGTTGCCATAGTTTTTGTCTTGGCATCCACTCATCTTGACTTCATCCCCAAACCAATTTGTGATTATGGTTTCATTAGTTTGCTGTGGCTGTGGCTTTGCAACATGCAACAAACACAACTTGGCAACTGTTGAACCAGTTAGCTTTTTTTTTTAGTTACGTGGTTCATTTGTTGCTGTTGTGTGGCACCCGTGACTTGTTGACACAAGGTAATGAGACAGCCTGCAATTTGCTTGCATAAGACTGCAACACACACACACAGAGACACACACAGAGACACACACATGCAGTTAGTTTTACACATGTATTCATAGCACACATGCTCTTGTACTTTTTATAGCATACTTCGAGCGGTCTACAAAAGCCGCACCACATTTCAGTCAGCATCAAAACATGGTCAGCGTTGGAGGCTTGGATTATGGCGACAAATTGCCACCGGTGGGCAGTGTGACCAGCAGCACGGCTTTGGCCATACGCAACTCGACAATTATAGCCCATAGATTGTCCATCTATTTGCCACAGTTGCTGCTACCCTCAAGGGATCCACAAAAGGTGCAAGTGAAGCTTAATTAATTACTTAATTTAAGCCTGTTAAAATTTAAATTTAAAATGTGTATATTGTAAGTTTACAATTGTAAGTTTACATTTTTAATTTTAAAATATATTTTAAGTTTTAATGTATAAAATTTAATGTATATACAAAAAAACAAGGCTGTTAAATATTTATTTTGAAGCTTAATTTATCTAAAAATTAACTTTTACATTTTTAAAATGTTTTTGAAAGTATTGAATTTTAATTTGAATATTAAATGTAAATTTAAAAGTTTACTTTAATGTTAACATTCAAGCAAATTTTTCAATTGAATTTAATCTCTTAAATCTCATTTTTAATTTAAACATGGACTTTAAATACACTTATGTTGGCAGCTCATTATGGAAATTAATTGCCATGTGGCACAGTTTCGGGAGCTGCTCATCTTTATTGGTCAGTCGCGGGATTCTCCGGAGCTGCGCGAGAAGATTCGTCGGTTGCGTCGAAGCTGTGTGGATGCCTGTAAGCAAACGGCACATTTGATAACACCACAGCCTCGTCATTGTCTTGGTAGTCCCAGTGAGCGAATGCATCTGTCATTGCTCTTCCAGTTGACTCAACAATTTAGGGATGAGCTTATCAAGAGCTATCGTCTCATACAGCTGGTGCCCTACGACATGACCGACTATTATGGTGAGAACTAATGGGAAGTCTTAAGGATCTACATTAAGTTAACAAATTATTTTTTACCAACTGCAGCACCTGCTCGAACCGCGCCCTCGAATCTGGGCAATGTGATTAGCCAGATATTGTTGTGCAAGCAAATCAATCCGGACTTTCAGCAGGAGGAACTTTGTAGCATCAGCAAGGATGCCCAGGAGTTGAATGAACTGCTTGACGAGCTGCAATCCCATTTACCCAACCCAGATGTTCTCGACGACGATGACGAAACCGAGCACTGTAAGTAATGCCAAGTGAACTGAACTGAAACCGAGCACCTATCGCTATTAAAGACTTTCCTTCCCTTTCCTCATCTTATCCCCTCTTCAGGCGGTGCTAAGGCGACATCGCTGAATGCACCACCAGCCTGGTATACACAGCATCGTCGTCGCAGCTTCCTCAGTCGCAGTCGCAGTCTCTGCTGTTGTTTTAAGCCTTCCCAAGCGAATTCGTTTTAAATTGTGAAACAGGTAAGAGAGAAAGTTCAACGGCATCCCAGACCATGTGATACCCTATAAATGGATTCACATTTTCTGTTTTACAGACCCATTATAAAGCCTGTAACAATAAATAACTCTAGTCTTAACTTATCTGCACACAGGCAGGAAATTCTAAATAAAATTGCAACTGATAGTAATTCTGTTGTCTGCGATTGTCGGAAAATTCCCACTCGAAAATATGTTTTATTAGAATGACTTATATATTTATTTATTCGCCGGGTAGGGCTTGATTATCTTGACGATCATCAAATACACATGTGTGATGCAAACAATTTATAAATTTAATCATATTTACTTTACTTTACAATCAATCTATTGATTGTTTACAGTTCCAAGCGGTTAGCAATGCTATTTTTATAGCAAGTCGATTCTTTTTATCTGTGTTCTATATATACACACATAGGTTTTTTATTCCAAAAATAAATACGAGTATTTCGCAACATTGTGGTTGCATTTCTATAATTTCTATATACACATATTATTTTGAATCTAATTATTCCTGCAAATTTATTACATCATTGTATTTGAATTTTCCAGTAAATTAGGCATTCAACATTTCATTTTTACAGACCTGCTCATAAATACACATACTTTCAGCTGTCACTGTACTACTTTGTACGATAAACCTGTAACCAGTCATAAGGAAGTGAATGTGGCACAAGGCAATAACAAATAACAAATGTGCATGTGTGTACCGTTAACTTAGCTTGTAACGGTTAATTAAGGGCAGCCTTAAGATTTATATTAAACTTAGCATTTTAAAAGCCCCAATTACCGCATGAATATAACGTAGCTGTTGCCAAGTCGCCAAGTAACGGATAAGGAAAGTAGAGAGATGATGTGTTTTGTTCCACTTTTGATGTAACCTTCCCACTCAGGTTTTAAGTCCCCCACTCAATGTCAGACTATCAAACACTCAGCTGATAAGGCAATCCGTGCCGTAAAGTCCCGACTTCCAGGTACACTTATTGGATTAGAAGATAGTGCAACCCATTCACTTAAATGCAAACAAAAAAACGGGCCTCCAAAATATGTAAAGTCATAGTTGTAGTTTTTCATATTGTTTAATATATTTGAATTTTAAAAATATGCTTTCGTCTTTTACAAAACATATCTCTACATTAAAAATATATATTATATATATGTGTATAAGTATATATACTTTATGGAGCTCTATATAGTAGTGTATAATATAGTATATGGTGTAAACTTCTAGTATATGTCATATGGATTTTCACAGAAAATCTTCAACTTTCCTTTTGAGTAATGCTTTTGTATCTTTTCCCAATTGTTTTTCCATCTTTCTTCATCACTATTTCTTTGCTTATTTTCTGCTGTTCTGCTTGTGCGTTTCTTTATCTTACAATCGTGTTGAGCATTCTGCATTCTATGGAAGATTCGAATTTTCTTTTTTATAGTTTCCAACGGGATGTGCACCAACAATTGTTTCATAAACATTAAGTATTTTCTGTTTTTTCTTATTTTGATTTGTGCACAACATTTGGCATTTTGTTTGTTCAAAAAGCAACAACTACTAAATGTTAACAACAATTATTGTTATATCGTTGGACTCTGTTCTCTTTTAGCTACAATATTAAATTCACTATTTGTTTACAAACTTTCGTTTTGTTTTTTGTGGTTTGTGTTTTTCATTTCTGGCTAATATCACCGTTATCACTGCGCTGTGCTTAAACATGTTAAGTTCAGTTTAAGCTAAATGTAGTCTTTCTCTTATACATGGTCTACTTCTTCCTTTAGTGTGTGTGTGTGTGAGAGTGTGAGTGTGTGTGGTGTCATTATTGTAGTGCAAACAAATAATTAATTAACTGCTTAACGCTAATTCAACACATTGCAGAACTTATTATAAAACTCAACGCGTACAAACAACAATAAAAAATAATATACAAACAAAAAAAGTATAAAATAAAAAGGAGAAAACACTAAGAACTATAAAAGCTTAGAAATTAAGCACTAAATGTAAACATGAAGTGAGAGATTCTCACTCGCTCCTCCGCCTCCTCCTCCTCTGACGATTTCTCTAGCGAGTGAGCAGTTAATGCAGCAATAAAATAAAATGTGGACTTGTTGGCTGGTGGCGTGTGGCATGTGGCATGGTGACTTATGGCTAATGATGTTATGCTCTTTTTAGTTGGCGCCAAAAGAATAATTAAAGGAACACTGTACTGAACAACGCCTGTGCTGTGCTGTGCTTCAAAGGCGCTTCAAAGGCGTGTTATTTTATTTGTCACCGCCGACGATGCCGTCGACAATTGTTCCAGTCGTGAGCACAGCTCCTGGGCCAAACGCAGCTGATGCGCTGCAGCGGCAGCACAGGAAGTTGCCGGCGCATTGCCAGCGACAGGAAGTTGCTGCACTGCAGCGGCCATCGCTTCCGGGAAACTTAAGCAGACACCAACCCAACGTGCTTTGCTGCAGGCATGCGACTAAAAAGATTAACAACAAATTATCACAGTTAGTAAAAGTATAAAAAAATGGAGATTTTCAATGTTTAACTCACCATGGCAAAGTCGCGTTTCCATTGCACACCGCATTGTCCATCGCAGAGGGGGCAGGGACGCTCCAGGCTATAGCCACCACATTCACTGCAATCCAATGAGACATGATCATCGGTCCAGGAGACGCCACACGTAAAGCAGGAGCCAATGTGTTGGCGCAACTCCTCAATGGTCAGCACATTATCCATACTTATCTCCAATGGACTACCGACCAGATCAGGCAACGAGGCAGACAGTCCCAGGCTGTGATGACTGCAACAGATAGAGAGGAAAAGAAAATGATAGATTAGCAACTGATTGATTGATTGAGACAGGAGCGAAATAGTTAATAAACATGTAGACTATAGACTCTTATAAAATGAAATCACTTTGCCTATTAGGGTAGCGCTAATTTCCTAACTAGTTTATTTAAAAGTTAAGTGACTAACAAATAGTGATTAGTCTAATTCTTCTAGAACAAAACTGTAGACCATTGCTTTTGTCTACAGTTTTGTTCTAGAAGAATTAGACTAATCACTATTTGTTAGTCACTTAACTTTTAGAAATAAACTAGTTAGGAAATTAGCGCCCGTTTTCTAGAATAATAACGCTCTTGCCTCTATATTTTCTAAGTAAGTGATGAACAAATAGAAAAATGTAAAGAACTTGTAAGAGAAATTACTCCTAGACTTTGTTTAAAAATGAGAATCGAATTTCTAACTAAAGAGATTTCTAAAAGTACAATTGAGGTGCTAAACAAATGCTAAATTGCTCGACAAATGCTAAATTGTGAGTGCTTACTGCACTAAGCTTCTGAGGTGATTGATGAAACTAGATTAAGTAAGGAATTTCACTATTGGGCCCGCACATATCCCCCGTGTGCCGCACCTGGACAAGCGAAAGGCAAATCCCAGCCAGGCCATGACCTTGCTTGGTGGGCGGGCGGACATCGCAGTGTTGCTGGCGTGATTATGATAATGAGCACAGCATTTCGCTGGCACAGGGCATGTCAGGGGCGGTAGCAACGGCAAGCGGTAGCGGCGGGACTGTACTAAAAAGTAAAAAAAAGACGACAGCGACGAGCCGTCGCGACGGGCAAAGTGACAGCAGCTTTCGCTCGCTCGATCATGTGAGCGTCGCATTGTCGCCAGCTTTTATTGTTGGCATAAGAGCGGTAGACTCCCAGATAGACAGAGAGAGAGTGACTGAGAAAGAGAGCGTACGCAAATAGAGAGGCGTATTATGATAATGCTTTTGGGCCTGATAGCTCAACAAGAAAAAGAACAACAACAAAAAGACTATACTGCAGTATTTTATTAATGACAGCACAACAAAGGCTGCAAATATTATTACTGTTACTGTTGTTGTTGTTGTACTCTGCACCCGAAATCACGATAAGATTGCAAAACTATGAATGGGAAACGCAACACATTATTAAATAAACGATCGCTAGTCACTGTCACAGTCACAGTCAGCCAGAGTTAAGAGTCAGCTACCAGTTCCCCTTAACTGGCCCTGACTTTGTTTACAACGCCTCAAAAATATTGGCGAATGTATTGTCAGCTACAAAGGGAGGGGGGATCAGTGACAGGGGAGGCAAAATGAAACGGCGCCGTTGTCATTCATTACCAAACGGAAACACGCTTCCAGCTAAATTCATACATGATTCACAACAAGGCGTATGAGCAATCTGGCCATAGATAGATACATTTGTATATATGCATATTTCTTGTTATGTTTGTAGTATCTATTATAGACAGATAAATCTGTAATTGTGGCAATTACTATTTCTTCGAATGAGTGTTTATGATTTCTTGATATTTTACTATCAATTATACAGAAATTGCAATTTAGTTTTCTTCTATTTGGCTAATATACTAGTAGATATTGTACATATCTATCATTCACTCAATTCAATGATGCAGAAATAATCATTATATGTTAATCTATATTGTGCCAACTTTTTATATTCATATATTTGTATTTTCTACTCTTGAGAGACTTGGAAAAGTTCTTCTATACACGGCATTGTAAATTTTAATTGCGTTTTTTTCGATTTGATATGCTTAAGTTATGAGTTTTATTATATTATAATTGAGCTAAATAAATCTGTCAGTCATGCAATCACTATTTTGTTTAATGTATGTATCTATTTCTTGACATTTATTAGCAATCATATATATTTCAATTACTGTTTCTTTTATTATATGAATACATTGCTTGTTATTTGTGCTATCTATTATTGAGTTGGATAAATCTGTAATTGTTACAATTATTGTTTATTTTTACTTACGCCAATGGACTGCAAATGTCGGCTATTTGGGGAGCACGTACGCTGGCACTCGACATAGTTGTTGTTGCTGTTGCTGCTGTTGGTACTGCAATGACAGAAGAAGAAAAAAGAAACAAGAAATAAGGAAAAGTTGAATAAAACAATTAAAGACCCGGCGAGAGGGGGGCAATCAAGTGGGGAGGGGGGTATGTATATGTCAGGGGCAATATAATACACAGGTAAACAAACGCACGAAGGTAAACGAGCTAGTTGTGCAGCTGTTGCCACTGTGTGTGTGTGTGTGTGTGCGTGTGTGGCTGGGAAGTTATTATTAAGTATTATGTGGGGGTATTATAAAACACTTAAATGTCAAAAAAAAATGGAATCAATAATGAAAAAATTGCATAGCAAGTTGAACGAATCGCGAGCGCAACTGTACCAAAAACAGCTGATGCTGTGGATGATGTGGATAGTGTTATGACACTCCCAGCTACATAATTCCAAGTACAAGTATAGTGTGTGCAAATATATAAAGGTGTCAATAAACCGCATTCTCCAGAAAAAGAAAAAACAACAATAATGAAAACAAACAAAGATTGACAATTTTTGTGAGCTTGGGGAAGAACCGATCAAATCCGGTTAAAGTAGAGATCGACAACATAACGCAACTTATGGCAGATGCGTCATGCCAATATTCGTTTTTATTATTATTTTATTTATTTAAATTTTTGGTATTGCCTTCAAGTCTGAATTTGGGTCCCTGTGGTAATTAAAATAAACTTTTAATTTGTGCAAAATGCCTCCCAACTAAATTGTTATAGTCTCGGCATACCATAAGAGATTTTATATATACGCTTGTATGTATCTGTATAATGCAATGCAGGTGTCTATATATACAGACAAATATATATATAGCACATTTATGGCACGAGCGCCATGTCTGCCATTTGACTTTTTGGGGGACGGGGTTGAGAATTGTGTGTGTGCAAATCTTTTGAATTTTGGCAGCATTGCAAATTTTTATTTTTGACACATAGCGACACATGACTACTTTAATACTTCTTCTTCCCGTCGTCTCGCTTGTTATACCCTGAGGGGGTATATTAAGTTTGTTAAAAAAATAAAAGTATGTAACAGGCAGAAGGAGGCGTGGCAGACCCCATAAAGTATATATATTCTTGATCAGGGCGAGAAGCTGAGTCGATATAGCCATGTCCGTCTGTCCGTCTGTCCGTCTGTCCGTCTGTCCT
Source organism: Drosophila putrida (assembly GCA_037043535.1). Taxonomy (NCBI): domain Eukaryota; kingdom Metazoa; phylum Arthropoda; class Insecta; order Diptera; family Drosophilidae; genus Drosophila; species Drosophila putrida. Next base: position 1,768,783 of record JBAMBI010000465.1, read on the forward strand.
TCTGTCCGTCTGTCCGTGTAAGTAACAAGATCTCAGAGATGGTAAGACCTAGGAACACCAAATTTGGTATGAAGACTTCTTATACTTGCACGCAGATCAAGTTTATTTTAAATTTTGGATGCCACGCCCCCTTCGCCCACAAAGTGAAAAAAACAGGATAGCACTGGCAATTAATAAGCTAGAGATTTGAGCTTCGGCAGGAACAATACTTGTACTGAAATGGATGCATCGTGAAAATTTGATCAAGATCGGATAATAAACACGGAAGATATCCGCAATTATTTAATTCTTTAGTTTAATGTGTTGTTGTTGTGAGTTTTCGCCCTCTCTTTTATTTGGTTATTCGTTGAAGCATTTACATATACATACATACATACATACGTATGCATGAAAGCGCGCGCTGTGTTAGAGTGAGTTTCGCCCTCTCTCCCTCTCTCTTTCAAGTAGAGTGATAGAGCTGCCACCTTAATAGACGGGACATCATGGTTCGAGTCCCAGTAAAATCATGCTCAAATTCTTAAATTTTTTTTTTAATTTTTGTTATACATTTAAAAATTGTTTTTTAAGTTTTCATTTAGTTATTTTGAAAATAACGTGCTCATTGTTGCTAAGACTTTTAAATACAAAACAGACAGCACAAATACAAAACACAAATATATGTATTAGAAAATTTGAGTAACGCTCTCTGCTACCTCAGGGTATTCTACTGTCGGGATCTCTCGACTGAATGATATATTTTTTTTCTTTTCTTTTCGTGGTTCTATATTTAGCAGTTGATCATATGAGCAACACACATAATAAAATGTAATCAAAAAATAATAAAGTAAGACGTGTTAAATTTAAAAAAAAAAGCTTCAACAAGTTGACAACGGCCATTTTCCAGTTGTTAATGTAAATGCAATGTTAATGTTAATGCTATGTTAAGTGAGTTGCTCATACATAATGTACATATCTAATGAAGTTGCCAAGCAAATGGCGTCTAACTGTAAACTCTAACTTTGCACTCACTTGCACTCAGCTACATACACACATACTATATATCTGTCTATCTATCTATCTGTATGTATCTTTATACAGACTATGCATGCAACTCACACAACTAGTTGCATTTAATTAAAATTGATGTGGTTTATTTATAGAAGGGCACTCATACACACGCATATCAAAGAATGCAAGTCTGTGTTGTTGTTATACTACAATCTATACATATACATCTTTGTATGTTTGTGTGTTGAGTTTATTTTGGGCACGGAAATACTTACATTTGTTGTTGTTTTAAATGTAGCTGCTTTTACAGAATATCTGATTGCTAACGGCGCAAATTATTTATTGTACACTATTAATAATCCAAATTTGGATATTTCTGTATGTTTATTTTGATTTTTGCTTAGCTGCCTTTGTTGTATAGTTATTTTGTTTTATTGTTGTTGTTATGAATTGGCCTTGCATAAGCTACAACAATGAAATTGCTTTGACAATTGCTTTTAAATAATTGCAATTAAATGTTTTTGTTGCTGTTCAAAATGATTGTTTAACTTTTCACACACGCGCGCGCTTCACGACAGTTAAAATACACAACGAAATTTTGCACAAAAACTATTTGCGCAACTTGTTGATAAAGAAAATGTTAATAAATATTGTGACAGAAGCTGCAGCACACTTTTTTAGTTGGGCTTTGAATGTTCAATTATGTTTTTGTTGGAAACAAATTAACTTTCTGTAGTTAAATAAAGCCAAAAGACCAAGTGGCATGCACGACAACACAAAAATTACTCAAATGATTTTGCTCAACGCAACTCGCTTTTATAGCAAAACGAGCGGATGTGCGAGCGAATACGAGAGAGCGAACAGCAAACAACGAACAGTGAGTGAGTGAGCGACAAAGCAGCCGAACACTCAGTAGGTGAGTGTGAGTGAGCCCAAGTGATCAGCGCTGCCAGAATATCTAAAGTTGAAGTAGCTTATTTGAGTGATAATTAAAATAAGCTAGAAATACCTACAATATTATTACATATGCTAAAGAAAATGCTAATAGTTTTATTTGACAATCTGATAATGTTGATTTCAGATTAGCAATTAAACTATCAAATATTTTTTATTATATCTAGTCACAACGAAATTTCGTCAAATGTCGGGTGTAGTCAATTTAGCTACTTTGTAGCTAAAATGTCAACGCTGCTGCTGATATTGCAAACGATGTTAATGTGTGTGTGTGTGTGAATGGAAGAGAGAATGAGGCAGAGCGAGAGCACATGTGGAATGACAAAGCAAAGCTAACGAACTTGTCAGCTCAAATTTGAAAATGCGCACCAACACTACGAAACAAAAAATGCGAAACGCAGAATGACAGACAGAGCGTAGGGTAAATCAAAGTTAATGCTAAAATAAAAAGTCAGCAGATGCTGGCCAAATTGGCGGTATATGTATACGAACATACACACATATATAGTATATTTATGTAGTTGGCAACAGCAGCAGACTGATGATTATAACAACCAAGCAAAAACAAATCAAAACAAAAACAATGATCATAAAATGAGAGCAGCCAAGAGAGAGCGATAGTATGAGTGAGATAACAAATGAGAGAGAGAGAGCGTGCACACGTTGCGTTTGTTTAACGGTCAAACGTTAAAACACAAGGCAACAAAAATTAAAAAACCCAAACTCACACACACAAACGCATACACTGTTAGCATCACACTTTAAGTGGGAGAGTGTAATACGTATACGCAGCGTGGAACAAGCCTAGTACATTGACTAGATGTAAACTCGAGGGGTTGTTGACGTAGGTAATTTGGACCAGAAAACACACAAGTCTGAAGAGCGTAGAAGCAAAAAAAACAAGCCTGGCAACAAGCGTCAGCAGTGACGGCATTTCATTTGAATAACAAATTATTTTAACGCTGACAGGTAAGGATGAGAGGAGAGGGTACCCGCAGTGCGGTATAGGGCAAGGTGTAACTACGGGGCAGGCCAAGTCCACAACCTGGACAACAGGTAAATAGCGCGACCTGCACTTTATGACTTAACTAGAACTGATTATCCTACATACACGGCCTTATCTCAAACGGATCTCCCTCTCTCGTTCCCTCTCGCTCTCTTCTTCCCTATTGCTCCCACTCTAATCTTATCGACGTGTGGCATGAAATCTATAGAAACTGTAACGGTTTTATTTCAAAGTCTAAAATATATCTAATGGAAATTACCAGTGCCAGCCAAGTGCTAAAAAGCAACCACAAAACATTCGCATGTTAATAGGAAAATTTATTTATGTTTGATTTTATTTATTTTTTGCAAACAAGTCGCGCGTCGTGGCTGAGAGCGCTCAAATTTCGCCAGCTTTACGAAAAGGGAGCTCAGTCTGCCCCCAAAAAGCAACACAAAGCGTCCCTCGCCAAAAATAATGCAAATCAGCAGCGACAACCTCAAACTACAAACTATAAACAGAACCCCTTGAACACACACAGACACACACACACATAGATGCATATTTATATTATAAACAATTGATGCTTATTTAGAAAGGCTTCATCATGATCATCATTATCATCGCAATTCTACGATTCTCCCAGATTTCATTATTCATACGGCACACTTTCTGACTGGCATTCAACTTTGAATGCGACGCAGTTTCATCTTTTGGGGGAAGAGACTCATCATTATCACATTGGGACACTCGGAGGGGGTAAAGACCATTGTCATCGGAGAAGGTCACACGGCAATTACTTGAAACACCTCTGCCCCGCACAAAACCGGGATTGCGTCAGGAAATAACGTGAGGGGAGAAGCAGAATATTGCAAATAATATATAACAAAAACTAAACTGAACCAAATAGTATTTAAACAATATATATTTTGCAAACCTTTTAAAAACGTTTTTAAGTGCGCTACGTTCATATTTGTTGTGTATTTGTGGTACATATTTGAATTACCTGCCTGAAATATAAGTACACAGGCGGGTAGCTTAATAAGTATCTCAATTGCACTATTGCAGCCCTGGCAAATGAGCTTGCCAATATTCTTACTTCATTTAAAGAAATGTGTGCAATATAATATAATATATCATTTACAATCGTTATAAACTGTTTCAAGTTCAATAACCAGCCTTTTTTACGAAAGGGGAGACAAACCCTTGCATGATAAGCTTCACAGCAACTCAAGATATACGATAAGGTATATGCAGAAAATAATATCTATAGATTAAGAACATTTCAAAAAAATATCTTAAATATTTCAAAACAAATAAATGAAGGACAATCTGTACAGTTCAGGGAACTATCGCTGCGGGATTTCTGCAAACAGGTAAAGTTCATGGATTTCAGTTCAGAATGGTTGTTTTTTTGTCAACAACGACAGGGACATAAACAGATAAGCAGATGTGTTTCCTCTTTCAGTTTTCTAATTTTAAAATAGCGAAAAATTATCTGTGAAACTAGCTATATCGGCGTGCAAAACAGTAAAAAGACTTTGATTTTAGATTAGTTTGATTTATGGGAAATTATAAGATAGATAAGCAGATTATAAGATAGGAACAGACAAATTCAAATTCTAAATTCAACATTATAAAATTTGTCAGATCTGCAAGTCTGCAAACTGTCATAACTTTGAGAAATACAAACGGATTTTTATGTGGAATGTTTTTCTAATCATGACATGTCCTTAAAGTACAAACTTTCATTTCTAACTAAGAAATATTTGTTTAGTTCAATAAATAAAAGTCTACTCATTGAACTCCCCTTGCTGATGATCTTTATGGAAACAGACATGAAGACAAGTGCGGCTTGAAGACACGCTTCCTCTTTAACTTTGCAGCAGCAGTTCAAACAACTCGTTTCTCATTTGTTTCAGATTCACAGCTATGCAAACAAAGCTGCTCCTGCAAGTGTCTGACAATGGTTGTTATGACTTTGTGCTCGACTTGGCTAAATAAATAAATAAATACATATGGATGTGGATTGATGTGGTGATGTTACGAATACAGAGCCCAGCCCCAAATAATGCGAGTCTCGGACCTGTGAAAACAGTTGACGTCAATGCAAAACTCCGGAAAAAGTAACCAAAAAACATGAAAATAAATTTTAATAAACAAAACAAAAAAAAAACACAAATGCATTGTTTTGATCATGAGCCAAAATTGTGACCATTGCTGAATCACGACTTACGAAGAATCCATCAATTGTGGGTGTATATGTTGTGAGTGTTGTGTATTATAATTATAATTATAATACGAGTGATTTTTCAAACTGACAATGAGATATTCCAAATCAACGGCGCCATCAAATGCTACAAATGCTAATGACTTCCACACAAATCAAAACAAGTTTTTATTTTTTTAAACACATTCTGTGGGCTTCCCTCAATGATAGATAGATTTGTGCAAATAATAATAAAAAGTCAAACTATTTACTTAATTAATGGAGGGAAAATTACTTGAGAATATTACTTTTAAATGTAGGTAAACAGGGCGGTTCCCCAAAACGAAAGTGGCATTTACCGAACGCCTCAATACGATCAGAGAAAAAAATATAACTAAATGAGATAGAAAAATGCTTTTAGCTCTCACGAGTGGATAGATAATTGGATAGGAAATTCACGACCCCCCAGACCGAGACCTAACTGTTGACAATGGCAATTAGAAGTACGCGAATTATATGACCGACAGACCGACCATATTGCATATTGCTAATGAAAATCCGTCCCTGAACTTTGCCATCGTCTACGTCTCTGTCTCTGGGGAACAGCTGTTTTAAGCAATTATCATAAATTGTGTAACAGTTCCGCTTAAGATATTAGCATTTTCCCAAAGAGAGAACAATCTGTGCGAGTTTCCCATAAAATAATGTAATATAGTCGACAGTTTACAGTGCGTAACAATAACAGTTGAGAGTTTACAGTGCGTACCAATAACAGTTGAGAGTTTACAGTGCATAACAATAGCAGTTGAGAGTTGTTAACAGTGCTGTTAAGTAAATAAAGAGATTTGGCTCGAAATTTTAGCAGTTTCTATGATATGATAAATTACATATGGGTGTCAGGGTGTTATCTTTTGATATGCCACAGGTAATCGACATTTTATTGATTGCCGATAATACGTGAAAGAGGTGAGAATGTAAACCAAACTGGTTAACAATGGAAAACAACGAAAAAAGAGGCTTGTTAAGGAAAGTTTTCGCCTTGCACTTTGGCTACATCAATTATACATTATCTGGCAAAGTAATTGTGTTGTTCCGAGTATAGCAAACAACTCAAATACTTTCGTTATTAGTTGCTTGAGTGATTTTGATAAATTAATTTCATGCTAGTTGTGTTTTTATTTCAAAGGAACAATTTTCTTTGTATATAAATAAGGCTAATCAACAAAATTATATAGTAAGAAGTCATGTGAATGAAATCTAGCAATGCTTCTGTGCTCCTTTCCAGTTTTCAAACTCAATTTGCTACATTATTTGTGGGACAATAGATCCATTATGCACTCAAAAGAGAAGTATGTGTGAATATAAAACACTATTTATATCTCATCGGACGAGTTTTGCTTTAACTACTTATATGCATAAGTATATACCCGATCCATTGTTCCCCTCATAACAAATACTATAAAAATACTCTTGGGCATTGCTGACGTCACGGTTGGGAAATACGTACTACATGAGTGCTGAAAAGATTGCAGCACTTACTATATACATAGATTTGTTATTTAAATATAGTATTACATAGGAACTGCCCTCCATATCGGAATAAAGTCCAACTATTCCGCATTATCTGAAACTTATTTGCATCGACTAATGCGCAATGGAGCGAAAAAAACCCCCAAATGAAACTAGAACAGGTGCCCTATACCCCTCTTGAATACTTCTGGAATTCCTTGACCATAAGCCTGCATAGCTTAAGTATTAATTAACATGTAGATTCGCACATTTGCAAATTTGCCAGACTAAACTTTTCGCTAATTATACGTGACAAGTTTCAGTCCGGATAAAAGAAGGCTCTAACTAACAGATACAGGTCTGGTATATAGGTATATATTTCATATATATAAGTAAGTAAATCTCAAGTGAACTGACCGACTATTCAGTTGACTATAATTGACAAGTTTGCTGAAAAAAATGAGTTAAATCCGGATAAAAAAAGGCTCTGGCTAACAGATACAGGTCTGGTATATATGTATATAGCTAATATATATCAGCAAGTAAATCTCAAGTGATCTGACCGACTATTCAGTTGACTATAATTGACAAGTTTGCTGAAAGAAATGAGTTAAGTTCGGATAATAGAATCGTCTGGCTAATAGATAGGTCTGATATATGTATATATCTAGTATACGTATATATAGTAAGCAAATCTCAAGGCATCTCAAGTGATCTGACCGACTATTCAGTTGACTTTAACTGGCTGACGTCGTTCTCTTTTTTTTGTCGTCATATCATCATCAACATCAGGAGAGGCAGCACTTGGCGTCTGTGTTAGATTTGCGTCGCACGAATCGTTTGTCAACTATACACACACAAGACACACACACTCGCATACACACATCTATGTAGAGAACTGAGATGAGTTAAGTTTCCAGTTTAAACCGATTGCTACTAAATAATGTCGATGTCTTTGTCGTTGCTCGACAATTCTCACTGTGTGTTAAAATTGTAAATTGATAAAACAATGAAGCGCTGCAATGAATGAATGAAGCGTAATTTATATGGAAATCAATACAAACACAACACAGCACGTTCCCATCAAGTAGTATGAATTGTTGAACATACTAGTCAAGACTATTGCCTGATGATCATGATGATGATCATGACGATGACTGACCTGCCCCCGAAAATTATAGATACATATGTACATACATATGTCCAACCCTGAGCTCAAGCGAATGCCAAGTGTAGGCTTATACATTATCCACTTTGCGCACGTTTCATTGACACTTGTCGTGGCATTAGACAGCACCACCTACTGCACCACCAGCCCCACCACCACTACCATCAAAAACCTCCATCATCAATACCAGCTATGACATCAAGTATCCGCTGACTTGGTTACTTGACTCTTTCTCTCGGTCGTTGAGGTTTTAACCGGCTGGGACCCAAGTGAATCGGTTAGAGGCCGCTTTAAAGATACAGAAACTCATACACACACACATTCCACACTCATTCACACTCTTATTGTACACTAACTGGCGTCAACCGGCGTTTGTAGAGTGTGTGTAGAAGGCTTTCGAAAAGGTCAAATCCGATCATCAAGTTGCATTCTTATTATTTCTCTTTTTTTTGGCACCTCGAACCTGACCACAGCACAATTTGAGGCGACGCGTGGACATTGACAGTTTATCAGCTAAAAAGCAACAACAAAAACTTCAGCTTGAACTGAACTGAGGCTAAGGGCGAGGCGAAGTGTCGAAGTGTCGTCTGAATCGCCCTCGCGACAAGTTGTGTTTGATGATGTCGGCAACATTTCAATAAACCCAAAAATAAGCAAAACATCAAAAACAAACATCCAAAAAATAATCATTTAGAATGCTAAACTACTTTTATTTGGCTATTGTATACCCTGTAACCGGTTTAAAGCAACCAGCATAACGTCAGCGTCAGCGAAAACAAAGGAAATATTTAAAAATACAAAGAAAAATTTAAATAGATTGGAATTGGATTCTTATAAATTCGTATTGATTGTATTTAAACAGAACTGCTTTTCTATTTAAAAATAAAATACGTTTAAAAATTTAAATAGATTGGAATTGGAATCTTATAAATACGTATTGTTTGTATTTTGATAAAACTGCTTTTCTATTTAAAAATAATATATTGGAATACAAGTTTTTTCTTCTTATAAGAATACTCTTAATGAAGTACACGCTTCAACTTTATCTGACATGGAAAAACCTATCAAATAATAAGTTTCATTCTCTAAAAAATATTTTATTACAACTCACGATTGCAGTTTTAAATTTGTTTCAGAGGAATTCTCTTAATGAAGTCCACGCTTATGATTTTAATTAATGATAATTATCAATTATTTGCAAATATTTTTACAATCGGTCATGGAAAAACCTATAAACTAATAAATTAACTAAATAATATTAACGTGTCAAACAAACTTGTTAAGTATATCAATTTGTCTAAATGTAAATAGAGTGAACTGTAGAACCACAACAAATTAGTTCATACCAGAAGTTTGATCAATTTATATTCACTGTGGCTTTCTTTTGTGTGTAAGAAAATTTGAGCTAATGAGATATTTTCATGTTCATGTTAATAACAAAGATAAATAACACAAATATTTTTCATTATTTGTAAATGAAATTCGCAGTCGCAAAATGCAAAAGTATTTGCACAAAATAATTTATTAAAATATGTATTTTTGAGGCAGTAAGAAATTGTTGCATCTATATTGCGTATACCATGCATTATGCAATTACGGGGTATAAAAATAGTCTGCGCGTGGCGATCCATTTGGTTTTGTCTATAATGAGCATGGGAACATAAAAACAGACACACGATTTCGTATGCAAAATCATGCAGACAGTTTAAAGGTGGGATGGGATGGGCCTCGAGGGTTGAGGGGGAAATCGGAGGGACAGTGCGAAATTGAAAACGGTTTTATTTTGAAAATTTGTCATTACGTTTGTCGTTTTAATAAGCAATTGCATAAAAGCGCAACGTTGATGTAAGCAACTTGCATGAGGGCCGCCCATGGGAGCAAAAGTTTCAGTTCCAAGTGCATTCTACACTTATTTCTTTTTATATTTATATAATTTTTTTTTATTTTTATTCCCATCGATAATCGAGAGCCGTGAGGGGGTCAATGTCTGGGGGATATATACATACATATTGAGCAAGTACCCAGACAGACAGATCGATGATATAAGACCAGTTGACTGTCGATAAGGAGCTATACATATATATACATATTCAATAATTGTTTTGTCTGGATTCACTGATTCATTAATGAGAGTAGTTGTAGGTAAATTACTGAATGAGATAAGATGCAAATGATCATTAACGATAAGGCCAGTGACAAGATATGTAAAGATAATTACATGGGGAAATACCTGATTCACTCCAAGTAGACAATTGAATATTTATAGAATCTTACGAATAATTAAAACATATATTTGTCTATGAATTACTCGGAAATGCGAATATGAATGAAACCAGTTGCAGTTAAACGGAAACGCTGATAAAACCTCACACAATTATCTATAACAATATCTAGTCAGACCTTTAGAAACAGTCATACTATGTGATATATACTTTAATTGTATTTATGTACTATTCATAAAGATATTTCAACTCATGTTTTGTTCCTATTCATTCGAAATCATAATATTCTCATTAATCCAAAACAATCATAAAAACCTCTGTTTTTCAACTGTATTATAAAATCCCAAGCTCTGTACAAAGTAACCTTTAGGTGAGCTTATGTGATAAAAGTTAAATTCCACATAAATATTTATACAACAGATGCGGTAGTACGTAAAAAATTCAACAGCATTGGGGAGACTGTATTTACTTTAGCTCTGAATTTTGTTTATATTATGTTAAAAGAAATTCCATATAATTTTATGTTTCCTATTCGAAAAGACAAGCAAAACTGCTCGATTTGGGGGATACCCTTAAAAATCTAGTAAATACTGTTAAGCCAATAACATTTTTTAGCGCGAAATGATTGTAAGATTATGCATACGTCTAGTATTCAAATTTAAATAAACTATATTAAAGATATATGGCACACATTAAACAATAATTCTTTTAACTTGAATTGTTTATGACATACATATCTAAGATAAGTTTATCTTCTCATACTACAGGTTATAATTAAATATAATTAATTTATATACGAGCATATCATAAATGATAAGTTTAAGATAAGTTTATTAACTGTGTTTTATCTTCTCATACTACAGGTTATAATTAAATATAATTATTTTATATACGAGCATATCATAAATGTCTTCACACAAATTATTGGTCAATTATAAACCATTTTCATTTCGATTTGTGTTTTAAGCGTCTCATAAGTTTCCTCTGCAAATCTCAGTGGGCGGCTTCTTAAGTAGCATGTTGTAAGCTGCCCCTAAACGGCCAACACGTGTCGAGTGGCACTTTAATAAATGGACTTTGAAGCGCCACACGCAACAATCATAAATTGCGCGCTTAAGCGCGTTGCGTTCTGAGTTTTCCAGAGGCAACAAAAGCAATAAGGAAAATAAAATAAATGTATATGAGATTTTTTTCTTTACTTTGTTTGTAGGCGTCGCTAATGTGCATAATCCCCCGCCGCAGGTGATTAATGTTTGCACAATTTTGTAGTCTACCTTCCCCCCCCCCCTTGGGTCTAGGCAAATAGAATGAGCAACTGATTGTGAGAGTTAAGAGCTGAGAGTTAAGAGCGGCGAACAAGTCACATGATATACGCGTGAATTTCATAAATTTTTAGCGACAACAAAAAACGTGTGAATAAGCGAGCCGCACGCTTTGTTTATACAAAATTACTAATATACATATGTGTGTGGAGCTAATCAGATCGCAGATAAACCGGCAACAGACATAACAACAATTAGCACACGACAATTCTTTACGACAGGACACGTAATGGATCGATGATCAATGGGATCGTTCCAAATACACATTATTGATCAGTTGTAAATTTAGCTATTTACTTCTAAATATAACAAAAACATCGATTTTATTTGGAACTCAACTTGCGACAAGCGATTGGAAAGTCCAAGCCAAATGGCATTATACTATATAATGGAGACCCACTCGAGCGATAAAGCTGGCAATTGATGTTAATAAAAGTATGCGCCAGTTTCCGCTCAATCAAGTCAAATAAATACGTAGCTACAATTTTGGCTTGCCGAAAATTAAATACTCTCCATTATATATATGAAATTGCAGTTGTTTTATATTTTAAACTTGCAAAATTGTAATTGATATAATAAATCAATTGCTGATCGATTGCTATGCTAGCTATATAGCATGATTAAATGATATAATAAAGTTATATACCCAGAAGTAATATATCAAATTGAGTTTTGTTTTTATCGAGACAATCTGTCAACCCGTTAAAGAATATATTTGCTAGTCATTGCTAGAGTATAAAGTGGACTACAAGTGGGTCGCACAAAGAGCACAGGGACGCGATATAGATACGCCTGTTCCAGTTAATATACTACCTATCAACCAGCCACGCCCACGCACCTGTTAATTAGTCAGCAAAAGTCAGCAATAACCAGCCAAACTGATAAGAGTATATATACTAAAGCATATAGCCACAATGGAAAACAGTGCAAAAATAAAGATACATAAAACCGTTCCAGGTTGCGTCAAGTATCAATCGATGGGGCATTAACTGATCGATACTATTTATATAGCCTCAAATAAATATAAATAAAATTGAATTCTCGTACTAGCCAGAGACTTGAGCTAATATTAACATCTGTTACAACCGAGAACTATAAATAGAGTAATAAATATTTACATAGGTTTAAATGTTTAACAATGAAAAATATTAATTGAGCTATCATTTAAATTAGCATCTACATTTCCGTTGGGAAAGAACGTTATTAAATGAGGTTTTCATATCAAATTGGGATTTATCGTGATGTGTTTTTCCCCCCGACTGTTTTGATTTAACTAAATATTTGTATAATCAGATTAGCTTACCTATGAAATTCAAATTACGTAGCGCTGCAGCGCAACTATTTGTTGCTGTGGTCAAACTGTCGATAACGACTGTCGGTCCATGGCAAAAGTCTGGATCATCTACATCAAAGATAATGCCGTCTTCCCATTCGGTGATTATTTGTGATGCTTTTGATAGATGTTGTTGTTGCTGCTGTTGCTGCTGTGGAGTTGTTGTTGTTGCTGCTGATTCCAACTTGTGCTGATATTGTTGTTGTTGCTGTCGTGGGACGTAATTGCTGTTATTGTTGATGTTAATGCTGCTGTTGTTGTTGCTGTTGCTGGCAAACAAGTTGTTGTTGCTACTACTGGTTGCCGAGCGTTGTTTCATCTGTGAAGAGAAAAGAGACGCAATTAGAGAAGTACTTCGGCATGTAAAAACAACAACAAAAGGTGAGTGTACGTGACGCTATGCAAATACCAAACAACACACGTGGCTCTTGGGTTTCTGCCTCAAATGCAATGACAAGCACAAAGACGTGGAGTTATTAACAGCTCAGAGGGGGGTAGAGGGATGGCTGAGCGAAAGAGAGTGGATAAACTGGAGCGACAGGACAGCCAGCTGTTGCTGAGGTCAAAAACATGCACTCACATACACATACACACACACACACACGCACACTTACAATCACTCTCACAGAAATGCGACCAAAAATATTGCAAATAATGCCGCTTGGCAATGCAAATGCATATGCAAAATCAATAGATGCTTTATTTAGGTGAAGGCTTCATCATTGTGTATGTGTGGTGCACTTGTGAATATGTATGCATCTCTAGCTGTTGCAATGCAATGAAAAAAAATAACGCTTCTGTTTTTGTTTTTGCAATTCCGTTTGCCTGCGTGTGTGTAAGTGCGTGTGCTTGGGGGGGCACTTACCCCAGACTTACCTTACTTTGCAGACGTTTGGCAAGGTGATCAGCGTTTAATATACAGTATTTATAACAGCAAACAGTTGTATTCCTTTTATGTTGTACAATTCAACCAAAATCTGCAACACTTGCATTGATTTTGAGCGTTTAAATTGAATGTTTTGCTCAAATTTGCCAGCGGACTAAAATTTTTGACACTTATCGATAACGATACCATCCTAAGAAAAGTATCGATATGATTTTTTATAGCTGAAAGCCTATCGATAAATTGCCCGTTTGATTGTGGCAACTCTACTGCTCTGCATTTCACTCAAAAGTGAAAAGCGCCATCTTTTGTTTGTAAGCGCCATCACTATACTAGTTGCATACTCTTAGAACTAGGTGTTATTGAATCTGACGGGAAAAAAGAGAATCTGGCCACACTGCGGTAAAGTAAAGTAATTTTTTGGCGAGTATTTACCAAATTTCTAAAGTTTGTCGTTTTAAAATGTTTATATCTCATCTGCACATATTTAATAGAGTGCATTGCAAGTAAATTGACATTTAAGACAACCTTGCAGCACAAGGTGCACAATCTGCCAGCCGTTCAACGTATAGGCCCTTGGCCATGGAGGAGAATATGTGGTAAATAAACATTGATAAAAATCAGCCACAGCCTTAGCAATCTACGTCAGCGCAGCCCAGTGTGACAAATTGATGTTAAAAGCTATTGATGCTGTGCTGTTTGTTACATTTTGAGTATAGTTTTTTGAGGACTGCGTGACGACGGCCTTGCCTTGTGTCTATTTGGTGACATACCGCTGCGAAAGAAAGAGAGAGAGTCAATTGTGAGAAAGAAAACAATTGAGTCAGCAGCCAAACAGGCTGATAGGAAGGTTTTATTGTTATCAGCAACAGCTGTGCTAATTGGACACGTTGAAGTAATCATCGAAAACAAACGCATTTATTGTTCAACCATGTAGTGCAGTGTTGGCAAAGGGAGGGTAGCTTTCAAGCTAATTGGTGATCTTTGTGAAGCTTTCAGATGGCTGAGGCTGAGTGGTCTGAGCTTAAGCGTTTACTCTGCGTATGCGTAATAAAGCTCTCTGAGTAAAATAATTACAAAATATACTCTTTTGCTTTTTGCAGGATTATTGAGCTGGAGTCCGCGCTATTGGACGACTGCAATGTGAATGATATTTATGGCATTTGTCAGGGCAAACAACTGCCTGAGGCACTACGTCCGGATGTGTGGCAAGTGTGTCTCGATGTGAGGCACAAAAGTGATCAAATGTCGCTCTTTAATGAAATCTACGATCTGCCATTTCAAAGTCAACTGCGTGAGGATTGCAAACGTTATGTGGAACGGATGGGAAATGATGAAGAGGATAAAGTCTCAGTTGTCTCCGATCTGGAATCCATAATGACATTCTACTGCAAAAATCGCAATCTTCAATACGAACCGGATAATGGTTGGATTGAACTATTGTTGCCATTGTTTGCTCTCAAATTGAATCGATCGGACACCTTTAATCTGTTTGAATCCATACGTGACACTTATATACCCAAAGGGTGCAAACCCAAGGGCAATGTCTTCCATGTGTTTCGTTTGCTGTTGTTCTATCATGATCCAGAGCTGTGTACTCTGCTGGATACCAAGAAAATCACACCTGATCTTTATTCTCTGACGTGGTTCCAGTCTCTATTCGCCTCCTGTAGCAGCCTCTCTGTGATTATATCAATGTGGGATCTGTACTTTCAGAATGCAGATCCATTTATGGTCTTCTTTCTGGCTCTAATTATACTTATCAATGGACGCGAGCAAATAATGGCACTGAAGACTGCACCCAAGGAGGAGATTGTCAAGTTTCTCATCAATATGCCATGCGCCCTGGAAGGGGATGATGTCCCAGACTTTTGCTCATTGGCCCAGTACTATGCACTGAAGACGCCCACTTCATTTAAGACAGACTACCTAAAGGCACTATATGGGAAACAAAATGATTCGCCACGCAGCCAGGAGGAGTCCAATAAAGTATCCCAGGCATTGTGTCTGCCCGTATCCGTCTATGAGCTCGTAGAGAATTCAGCCACTGAATTTCCAGTTCAGGATGCTGTACGTTTCTTTCTTGTGGACTGTCGTCCAGCCGAACAGTACAATGCTGGGCATTTGTCAACGGCATTTCATCTGGACTGCAATCTAATGCTGCAGGAGCCTGTGGCTTTTGCAACTGCCGTCCAAGGATTGCTCACAGCACAGAAGCAGGCCATTGAGGTGAATTCGAATGCGGGTGGCGAACACTTGTGTTTCATGGGCAGTGGACGTGTCGAGGAGGATCAATACACACACATGGTGGTTGCCTCATTCCTGCAAAAGAACACACACTATGTGTCCTTACTCACTGGTGGCTACACATCCATCCATGATTACTTTGGTGATCACATGGCCGACTGCCTGGAGGATCATAGTGTGAGCAAATGTCTTGTCTGTCAGCAACATAACGTGAAACAGGTAACTCTCACACTCTGTTCATCATTAGCAATTACTAATCTCTTTGCTTTTCGCAGACAAAGCCTGTGCCGCTCAAGCTGCCAGCAACGACGCCGTCCTCATCGGATCTGTTTAGCAAGTTCTCAGCAGCAATGAAATCCAAATCAGCTGAGGTCAAGGGCAAATTACTCGACATTATTGTGAATCCGAGCTCAAATGGTGCATCCAGTGGCGCCTCCAACAATGGAGCGCAATCAATGCCCACCCAGGAGCGTCATGTTAGCGCCAAGGAGCGCAATGGCAAACGCTATCGCAATGTGGCCCCCGTTTTCAGCATTGACGATGAGAATGAAGATACCTATGATGGTGCTGAAAAGGATGCGCCTCAGGCAACCGGCGATACAAAAGAGATTGTCAACTTAAATCACTATTTCAAGACGGCGGATATAATCAAGGCGTTCAAGTGTCAGGATGTCCATATGAATGGTTATATGTACGATAGCCATCTGATTATAACACCGACACAGCTGGTGGTGCTACGTGAACTTGGCGGTGGTCAGGCACAGATTATGGTACGCCGACCGTTGGCCAGCATTGTTAAGATCACAGCCAAGAAACGACATCGCAATTTGATAACCTTTAAGTATGGTTTTCCCGATGGTGATGGTCTGCTCATCACCGACATGGATCGATTTCTAATACCAAATGCCACGGAGGCTACGGCCCTTGTCTCCAAACACATTGTCCAGGTGCTCGACAATGTTAAATAAGATGTTGATATTGATTAAAAAGAAAGCCATCTGGAATTTCCGTCAATAGTCTGTCCTTCAAACACTATACAAAAGTGCAATGCGTTACGCTCTGATTTTGTGGATGCTTTAGTTTTAAATTGGCAAATGTTTTCCTTCGAGTAGACGAAAATTTTAAATAGTGAATTGGCATATATGAATTAAATCCATGATGCAACTGTAACATACAACACCCAAAATAATCAAAAACCATTGAAAAAATATTTAGAAAAAAATGAAACTAACCCAATTAATTCTATTGAGTTCGATTTGTGCTAACCGCGTCCCCTTCCCTCGCCACCCCTAAATTCTAAGTGTAAAAATAAACGGATAAAAAATACCTTAGAAGCCTTGAGACTTACAATTTGTAAAGATTATAACAAATATTTATTGCAATTAAACAAGGTAAAAATAAACTATGTATTATATTCAACACAGAATGTTTTTCAATTTAGTATCAAGACGGAATTAACATCTTTTTAGCATATTTTCGGCTTTTTTGTAGAAAATTATACCAAAAGTGAACCAAAAATTAAAGTTTTTAATAAACTCCTGGTACCCAAATTAGTTTGTATTATAAAAACCTCTATATATGTATAAGAACAATTTAAAATCGGTTCTGTAAAGTTTCATTTCGTCGTTACAATCTATCTATAAATTAATTGTACGTTCGAAAATAGTTTGTTTTCAAGAATTTTCCAAAATTTTTGAAAGTTTTTATTAAGACTAAAAAAAGTCAAATAATCAAACCCGATAAAAAGATAAGATATTTTTTTTTTTTGAAACTTTTGATATTTTTGAAGCTTTATCAAATGAACCAAGTTCACAAATTGGCACCAGTACGAAATGAACAACTCCTGTGGGCAACAGCTACCAATTTGTGTTACACATACTTAGTATAAGTAATTTAGGATTAGGTTAAAAAGAAAGGGAGAAAGCAGAGAGAGTAGGATGACAGCAACTTAACAAGAATTCTTTTGCAGACACGGAACATGCGCATTTCGAGCAGTTGCCAGGCTGAACCTACATACGTAAGCAGCCTGTTGGTTGATGTAGGTGTAGTTGTAGTTGTTGCTGCTAGTGTTGTTGTTGCTGTTGCCTGATTTGCAGACGGTGGCAATTCTTATCAATGACAATGACGTAGATGGTTGTGCAGACAGGCCGTTGCCGATGGGTCTGCAAAACGAATTTGGGGCGATAGAACATTAAAAACTGTTGCACTACAGCCACAAGCAGACAGTTCATTCAGAACAGTCACAGGCGGAGCAACAGCAGCAACACATAAGCAAGAGCAACATCAGCAACAGCAACACCAGCATATCTTAAAATATTGGAGGGTCAATCCGACCTGAATTTAGAGCAAACACTTTTGACTTGTTTACTTAGTGGTTTTTTGTGTGCTGAACTTAACTGTCTGTGTGTTCGTGGGTAGAGTGTGTGTATAACACACATTGTTACAAGTGCTTGAAGTGCGATCTTGTTGCTGCTCCAAAATGCAATTGCCTTTGTCATTGTCAGCGTCCGGATCTGGACAACACATGCTTATGGGCCTGCTCTTGTTATTTGTTGGCCTGGCCACAGCCGTGCCAGCATCTGTCTTGGCCCAAAACACTGAGTTGTCGACCAATGCGAACAACAAGCTGCAACAACATCAGCAACAGCAACACCAGCAGCAATTGCCGGCAGGTGAGTGTTAAAGTTCAATTTTTTGACTGCGTGGGTTGTGTATATATGTGTTTGTGTGTGTGTGTGTGGGTTTGTGTATATCCCACGTCAAGCAACGTGTAGTTAATGTTAAAGGTCATTTGAAAATTTCATGTTTGAAAAATGGACATACGCCCCTCGGCTTGCGTCCTAAGTGAGTGCTGCATAAGTATCCTTTGTATGTACAGTGAAACCTCACAGAAGGCGGCACAATTCATTAGCCGAAACCACAAAGATTATGGTGTTTAGCTTTGTTTAGTTACTGGTAAATGTGAAGCATGCTGATGTGTAAATTCAAGATAAAAACGAAAATATAATAAATTAGATTTCAAAAATAAACTTTTCATTTTCTTAAAAGTATTTTTCTATTGTAATTTTAACTTAGTTTAACCATATCCAGAAGTATTTTAGTTATTTGGCATTAAAACAAAATTGTTTTACTATACAGAAAAATAAATCTTTAAAAAAATTAAGTTTATTTCTGATTAAATAAAAACAATTATATTCTATAATACTTATGACATAACTACGAAATCTAAATAAATTAGTTTTGGTCATAGTTATTGAAAAATATACTATTATTAAGAAAGAAATGTTCGCTAAAAATTAACCTGAAATTTCTTAAGATAATTTAATTTCAATTCGAAAAAAAGAAATCAAAATTTTAGTGATTTTAATAATACTTTTTGAGAAATGTCTTATTGTATTTAAAATTAAATTGAAGCAGATTACACTGTACCTGTGTGTGTATGTGTGTTTTTGTGTGAATAACTTGTAAGTTGAGCACATTAAGCAAAACGCCCACGCGCGCTTTGAAAATGAAAGAAGAAGGCAAAGAGCCACCTAGCAAGCATCCTGTCAGTTTTCTCATCTCCGTTAAACCCTTCTTCACACCTCCCTCCCTGGTTTTCGCAACACAACAACGTGTTCCATTTTCCGCTGTTGGGCTTGCAGGAAATTGCGTAGGTGTTTGCCACAGAGGAGGCAGCAGCACGACACGACAGCTGGCAAGCTGGCTGCTTGTAAATCAACCGATTTAACAAAATTTTGTGCTTCCATTGTCGTTGTCGTTGTTGTTTTTTGTTTTTTTTTCTGCTTTGCACTTCGTACTCCATTCAGAGCTTTGCAATCTTTGTGAGCCTCCAATATGTATATAGCCAGACACATACACACATGTAGTGATGTTGTGGGCTACATTGGAGCTACTCCTACGCAATGTGTGGGCGGCTGCTGCACAAAATGGCGTCCAGCCTCCTTGGTATGCATACGAGCGTGTTTGTGTATGCGTGTGTGTGTATGTGTGCTTGTACGTGCGCGCGATTTCATTTCTATTTTTAGAATTCGCGTTGAGCAGCAGTTGTTCTTGTAGTAGTTGTTGTTGTTTTTGTTCCTTGCTGTTTGCTTTTTAATGCTGCTCCTGCTCCTGCTCCTGGCTGCCTCCGACGCTATTTGTGTTAAGAATTTTTAAGCGTGCAATGTTTTCTTTTTCTAGCAATCTGTTAACAGATCTCAACTCTGTTAACTATTTCTATTAACTACGGCCAAGCAGCATTGCGCTTAAAAGTATGCAATCTTTTTTAATTTGATTAACACTCTGTTAGCAATCAAAGTTCTCTCACAGATCTCAACTCTGTTAAACGTTTCGTTAACTAAGGTCAATCTCTATTGCGCTGAGAAATATGCAGTTCTTTTTTAAACAGATTTGGACACTGTTAATGTTTATTTTTCCTGAAAGTTTTGCATCAGAATTCAACTCTGATAAACAAGTGAGCTTCTGTTAACCAAGCACTTTACATCGCGCCTACAAGTATACTTTTTTTAAAAACAGAAATAATATCTGTTAAACTTGCGAAAAATGGCTACCCAACGCCATTTTTTTTAAATAGCTCCACATTTTTAAGTATCAGCAAATCCCGACAAAGAATGTAAGCATTATTTAAGTAACTAAGACTTAGCTTAACAGCTCTGTATTAAATTTTGTATAAATGTCCTTGTTTCTGCTGTAAGGCAAAGCATATGCCGTGCAAATTTCACTAGCTGCTGTCAATTGCGAACACTCAATACTCTGGGTGCTAACCGCAAAATTGCTATAACAAAAGACTGGAATGGAAGCCGGCAGGCAGCTTTCACTTTGCTGCCGTTAAGCCAACCACATTTCCACTTCCATTTTCATGTCACAAATTTTCCATATGCCGTTATTATTAAGTTATTTTCAGGCCGCACTGCCTGCGGCTGTTAATTGTGTTGTTGCCAACAACGTTCAACGTTCAACGTTCTCGTTCTCGTTCCTATTTTTCTTGTATTATTGAGCAGCTGCTGCTTGCCCAGGACAACAGCACACCAGGCCCAGCCACAGGCCACAACACAATCTCAACTTTATATGTATGTGTGTGTGTGTGGCAACAATTTAAGAGCAAACAACTTGTTGATATTTTTACAGTTCAGTGAATATTTCATGTTAGCTGAACAGCAACAGCAACAACAACAACGGCTTTAAGTACATGTAGAACATGGAGGACAATGACAATGCGTAGTAGGACGTCAGCAAACGTCAGCGCATATAATTTAGTTGCCGTTGCCTGTTTTATTTATTTATGTAGACGGCTGTGACTCCTTTCCCCCCCCCACCACCTTTTCCCCTGCCTATACATATGTCATGCCATGCACAATTTCTCGCCAGAGGATAACTAGACGTTGCAGAGCTGGGAATTATTATTCTTTAGCGGTGTTGTTCTTGTTGTTTTGGTGGCAAAACACATTTAGCCAAGGTTTAAGTTCTTGGTAACGTTTGACAAGGCAAACATATGGTCAAGTTGCTGTTGGAAAATAGCAGCTTGAAACTAGGTTAGTGGACTTAAGCACGCTGGGTAAACCACAAGGTATACATAATAAATGATTGCAGATTATGAAACCCAAGGACTTTTAACTTTGTCTTGTTAAAAGCCATCAAATTATTTTTAAATGCTAGTTTCCAAGTCGCTTAAAATATCTTTTCCTAGAGTTTTCCATCCGCTAGAATCCGCTCCAACATACTTATAGATTCTCATTTCTAAAGAATCCTTTATATATACAATTTTATTGGTAACTGCAGAATCTATCGCTGGTCCCTCACAATAGAACTGGGCTGTAAAGTATCCTTAAGATATACATTTTATTGGGAACTGCAGCTTGAAACAGATTACGGAATCTGTCGCTATGGTTTCAATCAATCAACCGCTACAATCAATCAAATGACATTGATATAGTATACCGAGAATCTTCTATTTTGTATTCGGCTTTTTAGCAGAATATATTGCGTATTTATAGACCTCTTTATTACTACAGACTAAAAGTGAACTCTGCAAATTTCATCAGAATTAAAATGAAATTGAACTTTGGAACAGGCTAAAGGTTTCATTGCAATCAATCATATTCATACTGATAGCTATATAAAAAGAAAACAATTCGAACATTTGAACATGTTTCAATTTCTGAATTTTTACAAATAAATCATTGTTAATCATTTGTTTACGCAATTCGCTTTCTTATCAATAGTAAAGCGTGATATAGGGGGATATAACATTTGCATATTGAGTGCTAAGTAGATAAACGTGTGTGTTTAACTGACAATGAGTGTGTGTAGAAAAATCCCCATAAAATACTCGTAGTTTGAGCATGCATTGGTTTTCGACCAGATGGGTTTTGGCCACGTTAGATACAGCTGATAAATGATGATAGTACGTATGACATTTCTGATAAGTGATAAGTGTTAACTCAAGTTTAATTACCAGCAACAGGCGCTTGATTAACAGGTTCAACAGCTAAGGCGATTCAATTAGCGTTCTCTAAGAACATGAAGAAGCAACTGAAGCAGCAGCAGAAAATACGATTAGACATAATAATGTCAATGGGTATTAGTTGTTATGGGGATAACTAACTAAACGCCATCCGGTCTGCTGCCAGCTATTGCCTGTTAGCGTGAAATTACATAAACATGGACTTTGACAGCGCTAATTGCAATTAGTGACAGTGCCAACCATCGATGTATAAAATATTATAATGAAAATAAAATACACGAGAGAGAATTACCAGTTATGGAGGTGGCAGCGTTTTGCTAATTGGTTTTGCCTTTTATTGAATCAAGTTGGTCATAAATTGAAATTCTCTTGGCGGACAGCGGACAGCGGACTCCTAAAAGCACGCAATAGAAAATTACATTTACTTTTCCCATTTTTCCCATTTCACATTTTCATTTTCATTTTAATTCTCATTTTACACAGTAAAACGTTCAGAGGATGCAGCGTCCAACTCAGCGACAGTGCCAACAGCCGATAAAAAGTCAAGTCCGGAAATTGTTCCAGCTTCCTTTAGCAATTCACCACCCGCCAGGAGCATCCCCAATGAGCAACCGCAACCACAACAGCAACAACCTCCAGCTGGCCTCTATGCCTTGCCCAGTAATGATGAGATCCTTGCTGCTGTTGCAGCTGCAGCTCAGAGCAGCCAACAACAGTTGCAAAGTGATCCTACAGCCTTAGAGGAAGCGGTGGCCAGTTCCACAATGCGCAAACGTGGCATCAACTATGAATATAATCCTTACATGTCCGTGAGTAACAATGATTATGGCAGTGATGTGCCCAGTGGCATTTGGGCCGATGATTATGAGCCAACTGCACCTGTTAACTACAATTACAACAACGAGCGGGATCTACAGGAACTGGATGATTATGTGCCGGACCGACATGGTAAGCTCTCAGTCTGGTCTTTATCTTGGCCAACTTCTTTAGACTTTTCTTCCTTTCCTGTGCAGTAAATAGTCCCACTGGTGGTCGCAACAAGGCCTATGACAATCTGCAGAATCTCCTGAATGCCGAGGCCTATCTGGAGAGCATACCTCTATCTGTGCCCCTCACCTATGCCAATCGCAATTACAATCTGGATGATCGCAACAAACGTGGCATCTACTACAATTTGGCCAACAATGGGGCTAACAGCGCTCCCGAGAACTTAAATCTCAACAAGTATCGACGTTATGGCGATATGCGGTAAGTGACATAATTCCTACCTAAGGATCAGAAGAAGACCATAACATATTCTGATCTAACAGAGCCTTAAAAAATAATAAATAAATTAAATTTTAAATTTCTGAACGTTGCTCTTTTATCCTTTCTATCAACCTTATCAACCTCAGTCTAAAACGCGACACCACCAAACTGACCCCAGCTGATATGTTAGCCCTGGTTGCTCTGGTTGAAGCAGGAGAACGAGCACGAAAGGAATCCGATGTGGATGCTGGTGTCTCAATGCCTTTGGTCGATGCTGGAGAAATGGATTATGTTCCAGCTGGCAGTTGGTTGGATGCACCTGCACCACAACAACAGGGTCCCGCATTGGTGGACTACTATGGCATTCCAGTTGAAGCTCAGGTGGTGCCCAAGTACGAATATGTGCCACGCCCACAGAAATACGTAGGCAGCAATAGCCGTAAGTTTGGGAGAGATCAATAAACATAAGTAAGTCAGTCTAAAAATTCTTCTGATTTACAATTTCCAGGCTTCGGTTCCTCCAAGCGTTTCATGGTAGCCAAGAAGAAGCGTTCCGTAAACCAGAACCAGTTCATGAACGAACCAGTTGGTGAACGGGGTCCTAACTATTATGGCGAGAAGTTTTACTAAAGAGAATTCAAGTTAGATGAAGAATGAGGACGAGAGCAGAAGTGAGAGAGGGAGAGAGAATATAAAAGCTTTCAAGCTGAGCTTTCCACTTTTATTGATAACCAAATCATATAATAAAACAAAAATTCCAAATCATTTACCTTTGCTCTAGTTTGCAGAAGATCAAAATTAACAAATCGAAGAAACAATTATAAAAAACTGAAAGTCTTTCAATTAAATGAAAAAGTGTCAACGTCACGTGCAATTTTTGTGTAGAATTTGAATTTTGAAAAGAAATACATATAAATTAACGGTATTGTTATATCTACGCATATAAATATACGTATATGAATTATTGTATGTCAAGAACATAATCAAAATTAATGTTTTTAAAACACTTACAACAGGGTTGACAAATTTTGTCTAATGCGAACTTACCTACATATGCCTAACCTAACCTAACCTAAACTAACCTAACCTAAATTAAAGTAAATCTAACCTCACTTAATCAATGTCAATGTCTATGCCAAGAATCTTGAGCCCAATTGTACAATTAAACCAAAGAAAACAAAACCGTCAATACTAATAATTGTGTAATATCAAAACTAGAGGCTTCCCAAGTAGTACAAAAAAAAGAAAAGAAAAATGAAAAAAAAACTTATCTATATGAATATGGAAACAAACAATCGATACTAAGAGAATCGTAACTTTAAATGAGCTCACCTACAATGCAGATAATCTGTCAAGTTATTTAGGTTATCCTTTACTTATTTCTATATACTATAAGAAGGCGCCATTACACTGTATTACACCTGAACTATATATTTACACTGTGCCACAAAATTTTATACAGATACGTGCCGACTCGAAGATAAGATCATATTGAGCGGTCCACAGCTGATGACAAACGATGACGTCTAAAACAAACTATGTATTCTGAAAACTCTCTATCAAATGATACAAATATATTATAATCCAAATATATGTTTACAGACTATATATAAATATATATGTATACAATATGCATACTATTTGTAAAGATTAAAGTGGCTCAGCGCAAACATATTTTAAATATACGAAAATGCGTTTACTTATTTTAATTAATGAAATTGTCTGACTGTTTTATTGAAAACAAAAGAAAACAAAAGGAAAAATTAAAATCAAATATACATACAAACTTACATATACATACAATACTTATATACAAGATTTATTTAAAGAATATTTAAAAGAATATAAATAGCATGTATGTACAAGCGTGTGTATGTGACATACTACTTATAATTATGATAATATAAACAAACCACAAGTAACTACATACTTACATACATATTTATAACATTTTGAAATATGTATTTTATCCGTTGCATTTTTTGTAAGGTCATTAAATATTTTGACCTATTAATTGAGTTTTAGCATTATGCGAGCTTCATTTTTCGTAGCTTTATTTATCGAAAAATTTATTTATGTTTTAAAATAAATAAAATGTCTTTGGTTTGGAAAACCTCAAAATAAACTGTTTTAATTAATTGCCGCAAATTAATAGCTCATTAGTTACCATGCCATTAGCGGTTAACAGTGCGCTGTTAAATTATCAGCACGATTGAACAGAGTGATGTTAAATAACAGTTTGGCTGAAGTATATAAAAATCGCAGTCCGCATTTAAATATACAAGTTTCTTATCGGTAAATATAGTAGTTGAATTCACCTGGGGAATTTTGCTTTTTGTATATAATTGTTATTATTCAATTAATAATAAAAATCAAATCGGCGGGTGGCTTATCAGAAGCGTTTTAACTTCTATTTGCTGAGTACACCATATCAATATTGCTAGTTTTTGCTCCCACTGATTTGCCCAAATCGGATGAATACTGATTTTATCACATGTCATACTTGCAGACACTGGCATATATGACATTTCTAGTACAACAATCAGTTTGGCGCCATTCAACATTAGCTTCATTTCAAGGGTTGTTTCCATAACCCAAATGACGTCACAAATGGCGCAGCAACAATTACGGACCAAATATTTACAACAAAATCCTCATCGAATTTTGTTGTCAACCCAACAATATGTCTAAGCATAGACGACTAAAAGATATCCTGTAGTAAAAATGAAAATAATTCTAGACACAATTTAAAGACTTTTATGTGAAAAGGTTGGATTTTAGAATGGGAAACACTTGAACTGGATGTCTGATTACTTCTGAATTGCAGTCTAACACTCCCATTCTCCTCATCCCTGCAGGGCATTAGCTGACTGAACAAATTTTGTTGGCGAAATTATAAGTTTTGTTGTCAACGAGCCAAAAAAAAAGCGAGTACAATTAATGAAAATTGGATAGCAATTCAATGAAAGCCAATTAAGAAGTAAACGAAATTAAATTTTATAGAGTGAAATATAGGCTTTTATTCCGAATATGTATTTTTTATTGAAAGTGTGTGCAGAAATTTAATAAAAATCAATTTAACCAGCTATAAAATCAACACACGCGTAGAGAGATCATATTGATAGAGTTCTTGTGTCCCACAAAATCATATAATAGAGATGCAGACATTTGGAGCAAACCACGCAGCCGTAAAACCCACAGTCCGTATCCAGGTCCATTGTGGATATTCTAGACGTAATGGCCCATAGAACCCGTCATGATTGCGACTGTCCAACTTTATGCAAACAGCCTCAAGTTAGACATAAACAATATGCAAGAGAATTAGATAAGCAACTGATTGTATATGAAAAGAACAAATAATTATTGTGATGCAGTCTGTACGACAATCGAATACCCTACAATCGTTGATGGACTAGACATCTATAGACATATGTGTTTAATATTCAAATTCACATTAGCTGTACATTTTATTCTGGGATTCAATTACTCAAAATGTACACACCTTCAAATATATTTACTGACTACAAGTCTTTGCCCTCAATATTCCATATGGAAGCCAGCCGATAAAAAACAAATAAAAAATTCAAATAAAACGCAAGTAAGCACGAGTTTGTTGAATGTACTCAGCTGGTAAATACCCTGTAGACTGACATAAACTTTGATCTACTTTGCAGTAAAGTAAAAATTAAAAACAAATAAAATATAGTAAAGTTTCTAAAATTTAACTCTATATCTTTTATCACTTCACTAAATCTTTCCACAATCATTTATTCCTTGCAAGCACCAGACAATAACAGGGTATAATATAAAAACAACAACAATAGAAGCCATTAATATGTATTTCTATATGTACATAGATTTTTGTTTTGTATCCACATTGTGCGATAAAGGGAACGGGAATCAGGTCGGAAAAGGGAAGTAAACACCAAAAACTCTCGTGCTTAAGCCGAGACAAATTTGCATACATCATCATCATCGTCATCAGTCCCATCATCAACATCAACAACAATGTAGAAAATTGTGTCAGGCCTCAGTTGATCACTTGGCAAATATTTGAGGCACCACAGGATGTGAGATACAAACAAAAGACAGAAAAACTTTCAAATAAAGTGCAAACATTTTGCGATTTAAATATTTAATTTTAATAAATCATAAGATTTCATAATTTAAATGGGCTGGTTAAAAAGCTAAAATACTAGAATGATGCTGAACAATTTGAAAATAATATAAATTACACTCATGGGATTACAGGAAATGGTTGACAAGGGATTTGGGAATAAGAAACTCTAACATTAAAAATTGTTATAAATAAATGTAAATATATCGAAAATCTAGTGCTGATCTAATTTTGGATATTTATTCCTTTTCTTAGACTAAACATTAAATCGTTCTAATTTTGGCATTGTAAACAAAACAGTCTTAGTCTAGTTTATATTTTCTTTTTTTATTTAATATAGTAAGAACAGTTTGGAGATTTCAGCAGAAGCTAGAAACAATTATAACCTGTGTCATGAGACAGATTCTAACTTTTGGCTAACACTGAAATTTGGCGCTAATTACAACTACAAATTAGATATAGAAAATGAATAATCCAAAAGCAACGTTAACAAACGAAACAACTTTTTTTTCGAGACAGTCCAGACTATAACTGGTGCTATTATATCTACGTATACTTAATATGCCTATTTATACTTATTTTATGCACGCGTTTTGCATACGAAATTAATGCGAGATATGGACGAAAATTTAAATCTAAACAATTGGATCAACAGTTTATGGAAACATACGGAGTGAGTTGTTGTTGTTGTTGTTTTACTTCTCTCTTTTGGGCATTTTATAACACTTGTATTTGTGTATAAACATTTACATTCAATATTGTTGTATAACTTATGCTGTTACATATTTGTGTGGGAAATGGTTAAGGTATTGAACTATAAAGATACCCTATAGGTTATTATGGGTTAATTGTATTAAAACTAAACTCATTATATATAATGCTAAATATTTGTTAATTTAACTAAATTATTTATATATAAATAACAAAACTAAAAAATATCTCACATACTTTTTCTTTAACTTTATTTATCTTTATTTATTAGCTTATTTAAAAGGCTATGAAATACCATTAAACTATTGTTTCCTACTATAAATACTTAATACAAAAAATCATGTTAAAGTTGTAGATTTTTTTTGTGCTAATTGAATCCTCAATTACATATATGAACAAATTTAGTCATAAACAAAGATCCCTGTATGTTAATTATGGCAGTTTAACTCATATTGTGTGGTATTATAAAGTTATTATATACAGATGATGACTTTTAAGCTTAATCCGACTTTATTTATCTATCTATGACTATGTTTATTTTAATACCATGTCTCTGAACATTTGTTTTCTACAGGGTATTACTAATTTGTTAACTTTTCAGCATGCCAGCTAGTAAAGCAAACTTTAGCCGAGACAACAACCAACTGTTTTTTTGGATTGTGGAACAAAGTTGAAATACATTTTGTGGATTGTGGCAGCTATGCTCACCGGGTTTACAAGCGGGTAGGTGCTGGACATACCCCAAAAATATTCAGAACCAAAACTTGCCGATACAAGATACAGAACTTACAGACAGCTGGTTAGGTAAAAGCGAGTACGAGATACAAAATACAACACACACGCCACGAGCTTCGAGCTACGCGCCAAACAACAGCTACGCACACTCTCCAGAAAACGAGAGCCGAATCGAATCGAACCGAACCGAACCCAGGCCAAACCCAAAAACCCGGCAATATACAAACAAACAAACACTCACACATACATATACATAGCGAACAAATCATGCTCTTCAAATACGAAAAAAAAAAACGAAAATATCCAAAAACGTAACATTGCGTTGCGTCGTTGGGAATGGAATAGGAATCTAGAGTCGAAATCAGTTGGTGGGCAGCTGCCACAAGCAACGCACGTGTCGCATTCCACAGTTTAAAAAGTATTTGAGATTTTTATTCTCATACGACGCGCGTTTTTCCATCTGTTAAGAGATTAACATATATTTAAAATAGTTTCTTTTCAATACTATTTAAATTCAATAACTGTTTAAACATGGCGGAAGAAGTGCCTGCCAAAGGCAGCATATTGGGCAGTAAGTGGGCAGGATACAATTACTACAATTACTCCCACCCCCATCGGGGGGTATTTCACCAATGCATATGTCAAGTGCATCATTCGAAGTGCAAGTGCAACAAGTGTGTGTCTGTGTGGCAATAATGTGGCAACATGATGAAAGTTTCTGCCGTATGCCGGAAATTCATTTGGGCTTTAAAACATACTTTGACCTCAAGAGCAGCCCAAAGGTCGTGTCCGTGTGAGTGTGTGTGTGTTAACGGCATATCCTTGAAGTTCAATATTCGGCGGCTTTTTTTAGAAATACATATAGAAATTTGTATTTCCTATTATGTATACCATTTGGATTGCTCCAGAGAGCAAACCTCAAAGACATCCATAAATGACTTTGACAGCTGGTCCGCTCACAAGGTCATTTGTATGTCAGAGCTATAAACAATAATTTGTTATTACCAAGCAGACGTTTTTGCCTGTTAATAAGTAAAAGCTGCCAACTTACTTACCTAGGCCAACAAACTAATGTCAACAATTTATGTCTCATTTGCTAAACAAATTAATGGTGCAATTTCATTTGCAATACTTTTACTAAGGATACAGGTGGGGCTACTGTTCCAATTACCTGTACTTGTCAGGTCGGTCCAGTTGGGTTAGCTTTCTGACAGCTTTCACTTGCCTTTATTTGTGAGAAGCAAACCTTCTTGGCAGTTCCCTCAGTTATTCTTTATTTGTTAAGCTTCTTCTGTTTCCTTACTTCTTGCTTCTCACTTCTCACAAAGGTTTCTGAAGTGTCTCTTCTAATAAATTAACCTTGAACTTGAGTAAACGTGTTTTTTACGTTTTGTTCTTGTCTTATGTTTTCATTTATGTTTCAAGCGAAATTCTTTTATGTTATATAATACTACAAATCTTTAAATTTCATTTTTTCGTCTTATATTTTTGAAGATTTCTACATTTACCTTTTCTTGTATTCTTTAGCTTCCCAATTGTAAGAGAGGGCTTCAACTTCCTTTAATTTCATCGGTTGTTATTCTCATACTTAGCACTTGAGTTTTTTTTAGAGATGCTTGTATTTTTACTTTGATTGTTGAATAACAAACATACCTAAGATTTCTGTATTTACCTAAAAAAGTTCTTAATTTTCAGTTTATTCAGTTTTATCTAAGTATTTTATTTTGCCCAAATACAAGTATTGTTCCTTTAATATATTGTTATTTAAACAGTTTGACTTAAAAGCCGACTCTCATCAATGTTTCAGTTAGTGATCATTTTATGCAGTTCTAAGGTCTGTGTTTTTAGCAACAATCCGTTTTAGGAAATATCTGTAATATTGTTGGACTTCTTATTTCTATAGCCCATAAATTTGATAGCTCCTCTGCTCAACTTTTTGATTTCTCTACAATCGCATTCAATCGCTTGATTTCCAAAGTGCATTTAAAATTGCTCTCTATCACCCATATAACTTAATTTTATACTGATCGACTTTTAATTACCCGTTCTAAATAAATAAAAAAACGTACTCTTACCCATTTAATTAGTTTTTGTTTCTCATTCTATAGATGCAAATGACAGTCTTAAAATCTTTTCACCAATATTTAAATTGTGAATCAGTTATTACGTCTGCGTTTTGAGGTGCAAAACGTTTTGTAGAACATCTATTAATTGTTCGGACAATAAAAAAAATCTAAAATCGTATTGGAACGATAACAATTCAACGATTCAACGACTGGCGCGGTGTTAATTTGTTTTGTCACCAATTGAGATGTGAAATTGAAAATAAATACCATAAAAATTTCAATTTGCTATCGGGGAACAGTAATAATTATGCCGATTATTCAATGGAGGGGGCTTAAGAGTTGTCGCGCGTGGACTATAAATTTGGGTTGGCAGACATACATTACATTTCCCTGACCCACCCCACTAAAATCAATGGGTTTTTTTTTTGTTGTTTTGCATTAAACAGAACTCGTGCCCGCTCGCTATGTGCTCGCAATACTGGGATCCATTGGCATGGCCATTGTTTATGGATTGAAGGTGAATCTTAGTGTGGCCATGGTTGCCATGGTGAATCACACGGCCATCCATCTGATGCAGGAGAATGGAACTAAACATACGATGATTACCAATGATTCGGCCATCTCCCAAAATGCCGTAGAAGTCTGCCTTCCACCGGGAGGAGCGACCAATGTAACAGCCAAAGTTGAGGTAAGTTATCTGCGGGATATGTTCTCAAGTATTTGTTGTATCTATGAGATACTTATCCACAGGATGGACCATTTGCTTGGAGTGAACCACTACAGGGCACCCTGTTGAGCTGTTATTTCTGGGGCTATCTCGTCTCCCAGATTCCATTGGCCCATGTGGCTGAGAATTTCTCTGCCAAATGGGTGATGTTATTCTCGGTGGCAATCAATGTGGTTTGCACCCTGCTGACTCCGGTCTTTACGAACCTTCATTACAGCGGTTTGATTGTAATGCGTGTTCTGGAGGGAGTTGGAGGTGGAGCCTCTTTCCCAGCTATGCATGTGATGATTGCCGCTTGGGCTCCTCCCAGCGAGCGTATGGTCATGTCCACCATCATCTATGTGGGCACCTCAGCGGGCACGGCACTGTCCATTTTAATGTCGGGCGTTTTGTCGGCTGCTTGGAACTGGCAATCAATCTTCTATGTGATGGGTGCTCTCAGTTGCATTTGGATGGCATTGTGGATACTCCTTATTCAGGATAGTCCTAACAAGCAGCGTTTCATTAGTGCCGAGGAACGTCACATGATCACCAGCTCTCTGGGCACCGAGCAGAAGGTTGAGCATCATCCCAAGGTGCCATGGGGCAAGGTCTTCAAATCGGTTCCATTCTGGGCTATCCTGATTGCTCACACTTGCAACAACTTTGGCTGGTACATGTTCCTCATCGAGATTCCATTCTACATGAAGCAGGTCCTCAAGTTCAACGTGGCCAGCAATGCGGCTCTTAGTGCTCTGCCCTATTTCCCAATGATTATTTTCAGCATATTCCTCGGCAAAATGTTGGACACCCTCCAGTCGAAGGGTAAGTCGATGAATGAAGATTTATTAACTTTTCCTAACCCTCTTTTTCAATTATTGTAAAATTTGTACCATCTAAAATACTTTTTTGCAGGAAAAATAAGCACTACAGTTGCCAGAAAGACGGCCACCTCGATTTGTACAGTCATTCCGGGCATCTGTCTGTTGATCCTGTGTTTCATTGGATGCCGTCATTATGAAGCCGTCTCCGTCATGTCTGTGGGCATTGTTGCCATGGGCGCCATGTTCTCTGGCTTCCTCTCCAATCACATTGATATTGCACCCAATTTTGCTGGCACTTTGGTGGCCTTGACCAACACAGCTGCCACCTTGCCCGGCATTATAGTTCCCCTCTTCGTTGGATTTGTTACTCATGGAAATGTAAATAGTGCTGACTAAGATTGAAGAACGATTTTCCTTATCTCTATTTCTATTTTTATAGCAAAACATTGGAGCCTGGCAAATTATCTTTGGCGTTACAATTGCTCTCTTCACTTTGGAGTTCTTCGTGTTTACCATCTTCGGTTCTGGAGCCGAACAATCGTGGAATCGTTCAGGTGCCCAGCAAGAAATCGAATCAAAGGATGAGAAAACTCCACTCAAGGAAAATGTACCAATGAAGCCATAAAATTAGTAATCTCATTACATGATCAAATCACAACAAATTGAGAAAAAAAAGGAAAAAAAGAAACAGAATCAATTGATTTGTAGAGTCAAGCACAAAACTCTGTCGCACTATGTCGCACTGGACTGTAAATACCAATACCAATTATAGTTTTTAATTCTCTCTATATACTAAGTATACTCGTATCTGTGCGTCTATGGACATACCCCAACCGAAACCTTCATCGCTTAACTGATTCATGTACTTAACCTACCGACAAAGTCCCACAAAAGTTATCTGCCTAAAGACAAACAAATAAAATGATATCGTAGACAAATCAGCTGGTGTTTTCTTTTTTAAGTGTAAGGAATAAAATTTCGTATTTGAATTTAATAATTTTAAATGAGGAACAAAATTTCGATTGATGTTTTTTATTTTACATCAAAGCAATTTTTTTTTCAAAATTCCATTAATTTTTAAAAATGTCAACTCAAAATTCTGTAATTTATTAAATTATAGTATGAGTACCGTCTATTCTTATTTGTTGGAGTTGAGTGTTCATAGTCTGAAAAATGGGAACAGAAACTTCCGCAGATGGTAGCGTGTTAGGGAGTAAGTTTTGATAATTATAAATTCTATACATAATTTGAAATATAAATGTTGATATTCTAGAATATTTACCTGCAAGATTTATATTTGCAATACTCTCGAACATCGGTATGGCCATTGTGTATGGTCTGAAAGTGAATCTCAGTGTTACTATGGTCGCAATGTTGAACCATACGGCTATTGTGGGTAATAAAACGGAGGAGACTCTGCCCGGACAGTGCGATCCACCGGATGGACAAACGACAACTAAACCTGAGGTGAGTTATACTATTGCTGGTCACGTTTTAAATTCTTAGTCATAGGATGGACCCTTTGACTGGAGTGAACCACTGCAGGGTATGCTTTTGGGCGGTTACTTTTGGGGTTATCTGATCTCCCAGATTCCATTTGCCTATGTGGCTGAGAATTATTCAGCCAAATGGGTTTTTTTCTTATCAGTGTCTTTGAATGCGGTTTGTACGATTTTGACACCTCCCTTGACCAAACTCCATTATGGTGGACTGTTGGCAATGCGAGTCGTAGAGGGTATTGCCGCAGGTGCCTCATTTCCAGCTATGCATATTATGATCGCCAATTGGGCGCCACAAACAGAACGTTTC
This sequence comes from Drosophila putrida, assembly GCA_037043535.1. Taxonomy (NCBI): domain Eukaryota; kingdom Metazoa; phylum Arthropoda; class Insecta; order Diptera; family Drosophilidae; genus Drosophila; species Drosophila putrida. Next base: position 1,803,284 of record JBAMBI010000465.1, read on the forward strand.
TTGATTGCCACAATTATCTATGTGGGAACACATGGCGGAACAGCTACCTCGATATTAATGTCCGGTTTGGTGAGCAACCAATGGGGCTGGGAATGGGTATTTTATATAATGGGAGGACTCAGTTGTATATGGATTCCTTTTTGGATTATACTGGTTCAGGATGATCCGAATAAGCAGCGTTTTATAAGTCCCGAAGAGCGTAACATGATCAACACTTCATTAGGCACTTCCGAAGACTCCAAGGAACATCCGGCATTACCGTATTGCAAGATGCTCAAATCTAAGCCATTTTGTGCTATACTCATTGCTCACTGCTGCAGTAGTTTTGGCTGGTACATGTTCCTTATCGAGATTCCTTTCTATATGAAGCAGGTCCTCAAGTTCAACGTGGCCAGCAATGCAGCTCTTAGTGCTTTGCCCTATATACCTTGTATGATATTTAGTATTGTGGTTGGCAAAATCTTGGATCATTTGCAAAACAAGGGTTAGTTCGCCTCTATTAACTTTCTTTTGCTCTATAAAAACCTTGTTTAGGAAAGATTAATAGAACGGTTGCCCGGAAAATTGCAACATCCTTTTGCACGTTGATTCCTGCTGCAGCCCTGACAGGAATGTGTTTTATTGGCTGTCGGCGTTTGATAGCTGTAGCTTTTATGTGTATAGGTATTATAGCAATGGGTGCGATATTCGCTGGTTTTGTTGCCAATCACATGGACATTGCTCCAAATTTTGCTGGAATGTTGATGGGCATAACAAATACTGTTGCCACAATACCTGCCATATTTGTTGCCCAGGTGGTTGGATTTGTAACTGAGGGAAATGTGAGTGTATATTAGAAGCTAGTTATTGCTTATAAATTGAACTTGTTATCTGATATAGGAAACCATTCAAGCTTGGCGAATCATCTTCGGCATTGCGATTATTCTTCTTCTCACTGAATTTTTAGTCTACACAATATTTGGCTCGGGTGAAAAGCAAGAGTGGAACGATGGCTAAACCATTTGAAGTCAAGTGAAAATGTATGTTAAATGTTAAAATACAGTTATAAATCGAAATTCCAATTTGATTGATGATGTTGCGCGGTAACAAAATTAACAATCACAGGGTGACTCAGTCCTTTAATACGTTACAAGTCTATCGATAACAGTCAACAATAGACTCAATACTATAGTATAGTTACTTCCTCTATGAATACACAATTGAGCTAACTATCGAGTGCATAAATTGTAATACACATGAAAGGGAAATAAAATCCAATTTTAGTTTAATTAAAAACAATTTTAAAGTAGTTAAGCATTATGCAAGACAGAAAACAATATCCCACAAAATCGCCAAAAAAATCGATAACGATATTACAGTCAGATAAAAGTATCGTGCATAATATAAGTACAATCGCTTTTGCCGGGTACCGGACAAAATGTTGAAAGTTCGCAACATTTTAGTGGTGCAAAGACGCTGGAAAAGTGGCAAAAGGCGTTGGAATGTGTTGCAGCACAAGAAGAACAACTGCGATCGGGCACTGGAAAGTTTCGACGATTTCTATGGATCTGTTTACGGCGGAAGATGGAAAAATATGCGAGCCTCGTTGCTCACCGAGCACAAATATGTTGCCATGGTGAACAACTTTGGGGACACGGAGCAGACATGCAGCATGCTGGAAATGGACGGTGCCATCAATATAAAATCCCTAATAAACTTGGCCAGAGAACGACAAGAAAACGAACCAGGTTTGTTGACCAAAGAAACGCGTGCTCATTACGAAATCGATGAAAAACTCGATGCATTGCTGAGAAAACAACAAGAACGTGAGGTGGCTGCAATTTATCCCTCTGCATCAGAGGATGGACATGTGCCGCCCCAGCAATTAAACTACGATAATGATAGTAAACCAAAGCAGTCAGATGCTAATGAGTCACATGAGTATGAGCCAAGTTTAACCAAAGCTTTGGAGGAGGATGTCCAATTGGATGAGAGTCGTTTGGTTGATCCACAATTTGGCACGGGAGGATTATATGAATATGTGCCGGCCAACAGCATTAAGGGCATGGAGGATTGGGTAGCCGAGTCGGAACATTACAAATACTATCAAACCAGCACCGATTTTCCACTAATCATCGAACCAGAGGCAACATTCAAGTATCCCGAACATTTGGCAATCTATACCTACGAAATGGGAAACTGTTCGGACTTTAAGCCACCACGACAATGTCTAACGGGAGTGCTCTCACATTTCTTGATGGATGGCGCCTCGGTGCTTCCCCCGTTATTTCTCCAGGTACAGCCTGGAGAACGAGTTTTGGATGCCTGTGCTGCACCAGGTGGAAAATCACTGCTAATGCTGCAAACTCTACATCTGGATCAGCTTGTCTGCAATGATGTGCAGGAATCACGACTGAACAAACTCCGTCGAGTTATGCAGGAATATCTCTTTGATTACAAGCAACGCTGGGCGGGAAAACGTTTGATATTCAGTCAAAGCGATGCTAGAAATTTAGATGAATATGCGAGCTATGATAAGATCTTGGTGGATGTGCCCTGCACCACGGACAGACACGTGTTAATGCATCAGGATAACAACATCTTTAAGCCAACGCGCATCAAGGAACGTCTACGCATCCCGGAACTTCAAGCGGGTATCTTGGCCAATTGCCTGAGATTGTTGAAACCCGGTGGAAGTCTTGTTTACTCCACTTGCTCCCTTTCGCCAGTTCAGAACGATGGTGTCGTCCACATGGCACTGCAGAAAGTCTTCACAGAGCACGGCATTACGACTACTATTAAGGACTTGAGCCAGCACACGGCCCTCTTTGGGGACATCTATAGATTTGAACAGCCAAAGGGCTTGAAATATGGCCAAATGGTGTTGCCTTATTTACCAGCTAATTTTGGTCCAATGTACTTTAGTAAAATTACCCGAAATACATAAATAAGTTGAAGAATCGTTAACTTTTGAATTTTCTTAATTACAAGCAGGATTGGCTGGACAGAAAGTTATCCTACTCTCTGAATGAAGTGTGTTTTTAATATAAAATATAGGTTGTACGATAATAATTCGGAATCACTTTCGGCCTCTGTAGCTCACATTTGTTTCTCAGTCTTCTTTTTCTTCTTGGGCTTAATGGGCAGTGGACCAGGCATCTTAAAGATTGTGCTGCAAGTATGAAAAGTAAATTAGTTTTTATATTTGAATCCGTTTAAAATCTTTACTTACTGGCATGTGGTGCAGATGGGACTGTACTTGCAGAAGACGGACAGACAGACGGAGCAAACATAGCCAATATCTATGAGCTCGCGATGGCAGAAACAAGAGGCTCGATAGTCAACTTTTGGTGGTGGCGGCAACACCAATTTGTTACGCATCTGTGGCGCCGGCAGGAACACCCATAATAGATACTGCAACAGACCATCCAACTGTGTAACCTTTAGAAATTGTCCAGTTGTGATATCACAACCCTGTTGCAACAGACTGAGTGTCTTGTCCAGAGCGCAGGTATCGATGACAATGCCCAGTTTTTGGGCTGTAAAGAAGACATTCATATAGGTCATGTATTGTGAGGCACATTCATTGCTGCCGGTTAGGACCAGAATACGAGAGTGCATCTTCACGCCAGTGGCAACATTACGTTGCAACTAAAGAGAAGACAATAGAAATATTATCAAAAAGAGTTTGATAAAGTTATAGTGGGTGCAATTTCATCACTTACACGGGATATGTAACATAGGGCCATGGACATGCTGCCGGCTAGAAGACTCTCGCAGGGTGAGCTCAAACGTGGTGCACTCATTAAGATGCTGCCCAATTTTTGTTTCACGGTCTTTTCCACCAAACTGAACGCCTCATATTGACCATCAATCTGACGGAGCTCCACTTGCCGACCAGGCAATGGATAAAGGAAGTCTCTGTTAAAGAACAAGACTCTGTGCACACCACTTTAGCTAATCATCTGCATCTACTTACGTTGCATGATGTGAACAGGATATTACAGCCAATTTGTTTTGCGCCTTTTGCATAAGATGTGCATTTCCAAATGCAATGACGGCTTCCAGAATTTGTGTCAGATTTTGTGGATTCTGTCGCACAATGTGCTGCGATGGATTCGTGTCCAGCACTATGACCAATAGATCAACGCAGGCCTCGGCTAAAAATTTTCCACATTAACGTTATTTTAAACAAGTTAAAACATATTAAATACCTTCACTATTATTTGTTGTTATGTCGGCCGCCTCCATGTTTGCCGGCAGTGCTGCCAGACAACAAAATATCCCACATCATGGGAAATTTATATCACCAAATATCCCAAATCTCAATCTCTAGGGTTGTCGCTGTTTCCAAACAGCGAACAGCTGTTTTTAGTCAACTCTAAAATTTTTGCTGGGGCGTTTCACCAAACTTTTGTTGATAAAAACATTGATCACCGTAGTACATCCTGAATTTAAGATAAAAAGCAAAGACAAATACAGGCATACAATGCTCGTTCTAGTACTTGGTGACTTGCACATACCACACCGATGCAGCAGTTTACCGGCCAAGTTTAAAAAGCTTTTGGTGCCCGGTCGGATTCATCATATTTTGGCAACCGGAAATATCTGCACAAAGGAATCGTATGATTATCTGAAATCACTTGCCAACGATGTGCACATAGTCCGTGGTGATTTCGATGAGAATCTCAGCTATCCGGAGCAAAAGGTTGTGACAGTGGGTCAATTTCGTATCGGCCTATGCCACGGTCATCAGGTGGTGCCTCGAGGTGATCCAGAGGCATTGGCATTGATTCAGCGCCAATTGGATGTGGACATACTAATTACAGGGCATACGTACAAGTTTGAGGCGTATGAACATGGTAATAAGTTCTACATAAATCCGGGCTCGGCAACGGGCGCGTTCAATCCGCTGGACACAAATGTGGTGCCCTCGTTTGTGCTGATGGACATACAAAGCACCACGGTGGTGACTTATGTATACCAACTGATCGGCGACGAGGTCAAGGTGGAGCGCATCGAGTATAAGAAAATTTAACAAGTATTAAACAGCAAATCATTCCTCAATGCTTGTCTCGCACTGACCTGATCTACTTTGATCTTGGCTTTATTATGAACAATTGAATATGGTATAAAAATATAAAATGTATAAATTAAAAACACGTTTCCTTTTTTTATTTAATAAAAAATGTTTAAATTTTATTTAAATAGAATATAAAAGAGTTGTTTTTTGCTTTATCGGTTTTCATTTGACGATCTTGATTCTCTTACACGCTTTAGTTTAGGTGCATAAATTAATTAATTGTATGAAAAGTCGGCTTAAAGTGTTGACAAATGTTTTCCGGTGCATATTCTCATTAAATTTATAATATATAAATACAATTGGATTATCTCGTTTTGGGTTACGTCGCGTTGCTGATGGTGGTTGGCATTACAAAATAAATACATTTATGCAAATAATGAATACTTTTTCTTTTTTGTTTGCTCCATATCGATCGATCAGTAGCAATAATTTGGCAACAATTTTCTAAATTCTCGTATGATATAAAAATTATAAATACACAGATACGAAAAGTGTGCTTAAAATTAATAATCTTTGCTTGCTGCATGCAATCTAGATCAATACAAAATGATGGGATACGAAAGGGGTTTAAAAAGCAATCAACGACGCCCATAGATTACGGACCTCCTCCGTCCACATATTAACCGAGGCTGTCCACGCACACAGTCTTGAGGGTTTTACCATTGATAAAGGTCTTGTACTGCTCCGGCAAAGCCAATTCGGTCTGCAATCAAATTGTTAATCAATATAGAATCAGTTTACTTTAATTGTTTATTTCACTTACAAAGTCACCGCTAGCCTCGGGCAAGAGTACATTCATCTCAGATGACTTGGAGCTGACAATTTCAACGCCCAACGAGTCCTTGGACAAATACATTTGGCAGCCATCGGTCTTATCAATGGATACAGTTGGCACCGATCCCAACACTTGCATCTGAACGCTCTGGCAGTTAACAAACTCAACGGAAGCCACAACCGAATCGAACAACAACGAACACTTTTTGCATGAATCCAGCACAATGTTGTTGACCTTGCCCTTAACGGTTAGCGTGGATCCCTCACAGCGGAACATATAAACCACATTGTTCATTTCTGCATTATCCACAAGAAGACCACTGTTGTTCTTCTGATACTCAATTAGCCACTTTTTGCCATCGCGCGTAAAGACGGGTTCCTTGGGAGGTGCTGCTATTGCTGGACCACCGCTGCTGCTGCTGTTGCTGCTGGCGGGCGTCTTGAAGGGAGCTGGTCCAGTGCGCAGCGAAGGATTCTTGTGAGTCTGCATTTCGCCCGTCACCTTCTTTAAATCTAAATGTAGAAAAAACTAGTTAGTTCTTAGCAGGAAATAATAATAATACTACTTACTCTTGGTGATGTCGGCGCCTTGATTGATTTGGGCAAAAAGCGCACTGCGATCATCGCCAGCGCTGTCCAGTTTCAACGCACTCAGATCTAGTGGTGGTGGTGGTGGTGGCAGACCGCCAGGTGGTGGCGGTGGTGGTGCACCACCCGATGGTGCCGCACCCTTGCCGGACCAAACCAGACCCGTTGTATGATACTGCTTAATGTATGCCTGCAGTTCGGTTAGCGTCTGAATCCATGCACGTGCCCATTCCACATGCGTAGAATCCTTCTCCTTCCACTCCTTGAGCACACGATTCGTATAGAATTGTCCGGCATCGTTCATTTCCTTGACCAACGGACCCGGCTTCATTGCCACACACACCCAGCCCAGGGCGGGAATACTCTCGCTAATCGCAGACAAATGATTGAAAAATGGTGAAGTACGATGCTTCTCACGATAATCCTGAACGGCGCTGATTTGCATCGATGTTGGCTGCAACAATTCCATTTGCTTCGGCTGCGGTGGCTGAGCTATTTCCGTGGCCAGCGTCACATAACGCAATTGGGCGCTGCAAACGGAAAGGGAAAACTTTACATTATTTTCTGAAATTGCAGTCATTTATTTTCCCATTTTTAACAAAGAAAATGTAGTAGAAATTATCGGAGCACGAAACCAATCCCAAAACACTTTGTCTAGGTTATCTTCGAATGATTGACGAAGTCCTTTTCCACAAAACTCCTTAGATAAATGAGGAGTCCGCACGGAGTCTTTGCGGATTATCTATGGGAGCATTCTGGGACTCCGAAATCACTAATTTAGGACTTCAAAAGGCACACTTTTTTTTATATATATAGAAAAGGAACTCCTCTCGCATATATGTATGCTCCTTTGGGACACCTTTCGGAGCATCCCTAGGAGCTTTAGCCCACCGTAAAGGGAACTATCTTGCGGACTAGGACTGGTTACCTTGGACAAGGGTTTTTGGGAAAACTTACTCAAAGGCCGCCTTGACGAATGCTGCATGTTGGGCAACATCGCCACCAATTTTGGCCGAAAGCGTTAGATATTGGCTAAATGGCCCCGCCATAATGTCCTCAAAGCCGGCGACACTCATGTTGTTATTGCTTGAAGGTGGTGCACAAGCTATTGCTATTGGTATTGGCGGTGGTGTTAGTGGTGGTGGCGGCGGCGGTGGTGGTGATGGTGTTGGTATCTCTGGCTCTGCTTTAAGCTCTGGCACTGATGGTGCAATGATAAGCGTGCGCTCCAAACGATCCACTAATGTCTCCAAGCGTTCGCAAATCCTTTCCAAATGCTCAACAGCAGCCGTGGGCTTTGATTCCGTCTCGTTATCTGTGGATCAACAAAAACAAAAACAAAAAACACATAAGTTCTACTCTTGCTTCATTTTCAATTACATATGTGCGTAAAAAATTGATGAATAAAAATTCAAAAACTTATAATTCAAGTATCCATAATAATAATCATGATTGTATTCACATTCAGCTCGATAGAAAAAACAGAGAAAATAACAAGTAATATTATGCAAATAGTTGTTTTAATTGATGTCATCAAAAGGTGCATGAATCATCGAAACGACCTTTAACTAAAAAACAACAATAAAGATAAAACAATAGTTGACTGAATGAAAAGTTCATTATGATGTTGATGATGAGACAGACTACAAAAAACAAAACTTTCGAGTTGTGTGCACTTCAAAAAATGTGACATAAAAAAGTTATAAGAACAATTTACAAACTTAATACAACAAAGTCGGCTTAGCCAAACTATTTAATACCCAATACAAAGAGCACGCAAAGATTTCTAAAAACAACCTCTAGAAACTATCGTTTCATAATATCATAATAATCATATCATATCATATCGTATCATATCATTAATAATCAGCTCCAAAGGTTCCTAATCTATAACTTCTCTGATCTGCGATTAAATTGGTTTTAAAACATCCAATTATTTTAAGATATATAAAGTAATTTGAAGATATTTATAGGTTGTTTGTGAATAGGACTAATAACTAAGAAGGAGTATTCGAGTATACTGTAATTTAAAATAGGAATAAGATTGAACTATTCTATTAGTAATAGAATACACTTAATAAATACTGTTTTGTATAGGGTATAATGGAAATATAAATTGTAACGATGTCAAGAATAGTTTGCGATATATAATTTCCTCATATCAAAACGTTATTTATACATAAATTTTTTGTTGGTGTCATTTAAGGGGCATGCAACAACGGGAAGGCGACCAAAAGAATCAGAGAGAGAGAGAGAAAGATTGACTGATTGATTGATGTGATTCAATTACCACGCACGGCCACGCTGTGCTCGACGGCGGCATGTGCAGCACGCAACAGCTCCGTGTAGAGTCGCTGACGTTTCAGCTCCAGCTCATCGCGTCCCACAGGCGTGACGGGTGGCTCAATGCAGCCGCTGCATGGATTTCCCATTCAAGGATAACAACAAAAGACAGAGAGGGAGAGAGAGAGAAAGAGAAAAAACTTGTAGGCTCAACAAAAAGAGAGAAACGCAAGAGAACGCGTACATGTCGTTAAGACGCTCATCATCAAACCAGGCTGGCAATCCATGGGCAAACACCAATGTCTCTGGCAATAGTTCGCCCTCAATGTAGGGAGCACACATGCTCTCACGCTTCGGCGGTGGCAACGAGTCCGAGAACACTTCATCGTCATCACCCAGCGAATTGTTGTTGTTGTTGTGATTGGCCAACACCAGCAGCGATGTGGGCAACGGCTCCGGCTCAATAATCTCGGCCCTTGTGCTAATGTTCACCTTCTTTTTGATTGATTGATGTGTTGAATTGTGTCGTGAGAGGCAGCTCTTTGTGGGTTGTTGTTGTTGTTGCTGCTGTTGTTGTTGCTGATGTTGCTGGGGCGGAGTTGCAACTGCAGTTTTAACTTCAGATGCGACTCCTTCATCATCGTCATCATCATCATCGGCTCCTACACTGGTCATCGAGGCGGGTGGTGCTGTGGATGTGGACGAGTGCGTCGAACGCACTGCTGGTGGCGACGTGGCTTCTATATCGATGGCTGTGAAGACATCGCGACATCGTGGTTACTACACAATCATTTGCATATATACACAATCTTAATACATATGAAAGGAGCCTGGGTCAAAAAATAACAGTTTTGATTCCTAATACTGATTAACAAGGAGATCTTTTTACAAGGAATTGTTTTGATACATAAAAGAAATACATTTAAATTCAAAACGTAACTTTGATTGACTAATCTCTGACTAATCACAATAGAATTAATTGCTGCTTTTGTTGAAGAATTATTTTTTATAAGTTGCAAGTCATCTTTAGCTTAAGCAGTCGAACTTTCCTAAAGTAAGCTTTTAATTTAAGTTAGTTCTTCATTTTATAAATCAGTTTAAATGTTATACTTAAATAAAAAATTTCAAAGACTTTTACAGAAATTCATTTCTAATATTGGAAACGTTTTTTGGATCGTTTTTATCCTTATATAGCAACAGTGTTTTGTTCTACAATTTGAGTAATAAGTGTTGTCACAGTCTGTGACAATTGCTATTGGCTTGAAATCAAGAAGGTGGTGGTGCAAAAAGCGCAGGTTCTGAGCACTGACAGGCACTGTTCGAATGGGTGGGTTGAGAGGCCAGCTTCAGATACCTGATCCTGATGTGAAGTGCTTTTTGGTCAGCAAGTAATAGAGTTTTGTGGTCATATAAATACTAAAGAAATGGACATATTGTGAATACCGGTTTGAGGCTCAATAACCACATCATCTGAGGAATTTCTATCCTCCTTTTGCTCCGGTTCGTTTAAAAGAATGGATTCGGGTTCGGGTACGGGTTCAGTTACGGTTGCTGGCGCTGACACATTGCCATTTGGTTTGTTTTCCGTTTCGGTTTTGGTTTCGGTTTCTTTTGCCGTTTCTGGTTCGTTTGTTGGGTTTGTTTCTGGTTCGTTTGTTGCGTCGTCACTATGCTGCTTATCCTTGTCCTTATCCTTTTTAGTTGCTTTTGGATTTGCACGACAGCATGAGAACATTTTTGCGGCTGTGCTTCGTATAAAAAACTTAAAATATGAACGTGGTATATGAATCACATTAAGATTATGCAATTTCCGTTTATTTGATTAAAACTCATTCTCAGTTACAACAGCGGCGACGGCGGCGACGGCGACGACGATGAAAGCAGCCATAAAAAGTTGGTTAGGCGTATGACGAAAGCCGCAAAGGAAAAAGAAATTGAGTGCGAACCAAAAGCAAAACCACTCCTTAAGCTTCTTTTGTATCGTATAACACACACACACACACACACTGATACACTCTGGTGTATTGTTTCACACGCACTTTAACACACACTTTTCTTATATGTTTGACATTAAAAAATTAGCAAATTTAATCACTTTTCAAATTATAATACAAACTAGCCTGGGCACGGCAATAGGCCACGGCTAAGCACCCAACTGGGTCACACACACACCCAGGTACGCACACATATACACACAGCTGCTGCTGCTGGTGCTGCTAAAGAAACACACCCTAAAAGGGAGGAAGCAAGAGCGCACGCACAGGATTCAAGCTTAACAGCACTGTTAACTGTTAGGCACTGTTAACTGTTAAGCACTGTTAATAACAGCGTAAGCTCAGCTTTATCTATTCTCATTTCTATTGCAAGCTAAGCTTTTCCAAATTTGGGCGAACAACTAGCTATATGTGCAAACAACAGCTTAAACATTAAAAAAGGCAACAAATATTTATATGCTTATTTTTGTGGTACATGGTCATTTGTTGTGTTGTTGTTGTTAAAATGAAGCTGCTGCTGGCCGGCTGTTGGGGAGAAAGCTTCACGGTGGCCATTGGCAACAACAATGCAAAGAGAGTGCGCGTAAATAGAGAGAGAGACAAACTTTATTATAGAGAGAGATGAAGATAAGAGCTTAAAACTGTGCAGACTCTGACTTTTGTTATTGTTGTTGTTCTTGCAGCAACAATGAGTTTATTGCACCGGCCAACAGAGAGGGGTTTGTTGTTGTTGATTTTCTGTGTGCTTCAAACAAATGATGGCAATTAGAGTGAGAATCCGTCTGAGAGCGAACAAAAAAACAAAGCAACAACTTTCGCTCAGTTGCAGATACAAGTCACTTCTTGTATTGTAGGATGTTGAGCTTACATATATGCTTGCATTCAAATGCACACGCACAGGCACACGCACACACATTAAAGCAGCAAGATTAAATGTTTGCGGCAGATGCACCGTTATGTGACTGTCTCGCTAATAACAATTAATTAGGAATTAAAGCTACTGCCCGTATATGGTCAAAACAAAATAACGAATACAAAATTTCCAGCGAATAGACTTGTAATCTATGTATGAGTGTTTTGGCTGATAGCGCTTTTTGGCCATCTTTGATTTCACACAAGCACATCTACATATACATTTATTCAGTCTTGCGTAAACTTTCTAGATGGCAGTGGGTGTGAGTCACAACAACAACAACAACAAACAATAAGCGGCAAACAGCTGAGAAGTTTCAAGACTGGAGTTCATTTGGGTGTTCATTTTGTTACTGTTATTGCTGCACATTTGAATTTGCGCATTTACAATGAACATGAGCAAATTAAATTCAAATGTACATATGAAATCATCATTATAAATATACCAAAACACACATACAACCGCACATTACATTCACATGTACATGTGCTGAAAGTGTTTTTAATTTAACAAACAAAAAAATGATTCACATAAAAATAGCCAAAATACATATCTAAATGGCCAGCTAAGAAACACAGCTGTCTCTTGTCCTCGAACATTTTGCGCCCACACAAACGCACACACACACACATATATGTATGTACAATATATATGTATGCATGTGCTCATATTAAATTCCAGACAGCCTGGCCGCAGGAGCGGAAAGAAGAACAAACCCCACCCAAAATAACGCAGCCGGCACTTTTCGCTGCGCTTGCACTACGCGATTTACATGGCAAAATAAGGGTCCATCAAATGATTTTACGCACATTTTGTTTGTATTAAGTTAAGCACATACAAGACACACACAAACCTACATTATCATCGTTCACTTACCACAAAATGTAACAAGAAGGCGTAGAAGTTGTTAACACAAATTATTAGCCGCTTTAACGTTGTTTTTATGCGAGAAATCAACGACGAATGAATTTTTTGCGAGTGAGTAATTATTTGCTAATATCGATATGACCAGGCGATATATTTCGTGATACAACATCGATGTATTAATCAGCACTTGCATCCCTGCGAATTGCACAACGATATTCTCAACCATCGATAACACCATCACAACGTAATCGATAAGAAGATTAAATACAATTTCAGAACATGTACGTCAGTTATTTATTCTAAACAATAAACTTACGATTTGAGCTTGTAACAATTCCCCTAAAAGTAGGGTGCAGCATCAGAATCATATGGCGTCAATGGAACATCGTAAGGCATTGAAAAAGCTGGTACGCCATTTCTATCATAACCCACGAAATAACGTAGTTCACTTCAGGTGATAATAACGGCTAGAGTTTACATAAACATAAACAGCTCTGTTCTCTATCAGCCGACAAAAAGAAAACGACATACACTTAAAAAAAATGTTGTAACCAAGAAGTAGCTAGGTTTCGCTTACGAACAAACACCTATTCCAATACAGTCATATTTTGCGGTTTATGCTGCTTATTAGCTTATTAGATACTCAATTAGTATTACTAATTTATATGTATTATTTCTTAATGAAGGTTATTCATTCATAGATTAGATTCACTTAGTATTTCAGCTTAAATATATAATAATAATATAAAAAGCAATGTGTGCAACAGGTGTTGCTTGTGTGCAAAAGTACAATAAATGACTAATAATAAACCCGTGTGGGATTCCCCCCTTATCGATATATAGAATCGTATACCGATACTAAACTTTATTCTGATAGTTTCTGTTATTGATAAAATGTTAGCTGGTGGCAACAATAAAGAAAATCAAATGAAAATAAAATGTTTAATTGAATGTTAATTTTACCGTTTTATAAACGAGGTGGTTTGGTTAAATGTTTAATAAAAATGAAATGAATGCGTACAACGCTTTTTTCTATGCAAACTGCCATTGCGTATTTAACAACTATGTATTTAATCCGTATCATCAACTGTGTACGGTGTATCATCCGGCCCATACGGAGTTAATGGCACATCGTAAGGCATGGGAAAAGCTGGAACACCATTTCTCTCATGACCCAAGGGAAAAGTTTCTTCGCCAATCTGCAAAATATACAAACAATTACTTTTCAATTAAGTGAGATAATAAATAGAAAACTCACCACAAATCTTGGCAGAAAGAGAACACCCGCTTCATAGTTCAAAAGGCTAACTGGGGAAGATCTATCGGACTTGCCCCAAGCGGCCTTTGATAGATTTGCCGAGGTCAGTAGAAACCAATAGAGACAATGCTCTTCCTCATTAAAGCGTGCATAGCATTTGTTGTGTGGCATGGCCTGGGAGCGATGACGAACGGAGGACTTCCATTGCTGTAAATGTTTCTTAAGCCAGGGCGACCGATCGTTGAAGCTCTTTCTATACGAATTATAGCCACCAATCAGACCGTCATGACTGTCCGCCACATTGCGAACGCTGGGATATATCATCTTGAAGGGGACAAAAGCTTGCCGATTCATTGAAGAAGCTGAACTCTTTCTTAAATTGCGTATCAAATCTCGCTGTACCCAGCCCCTCACACTACTATCCAAGCCTCCCATGGTTGAGCTCTGACAGACAACTGGAATGTTATCATCAATGGGAGCAGAGTGTTTTGATAACACAAAACCGAGACGTTCACATCCCCCCCAGGCACTTCGCCAGGAACTACGACTTGGCATGGACGGAATAAGGAATACACTATTTGGAGATTCAAGATATTATGATGTTTGATAAACATGAAAGTTTTCACTCACTTGATGGCGCTAAAATCACTTTTTCGTATGCGATCTATCCATGAATCCAACTGTGTTACCTTGTACTCCAAAAGATAATGAATCAAGTCTTTTTTAAATCCCGTGGCACATTCACCATCAGTGTTGTCTGCATTCCCAGACAATGCTGGCAAAAGTGGGCTCATCCATAAGCTTTGTGTCGAATTCATCCAAACCTTTTCACCCAAATTTGCAGTATGAACAACAATCCGCATCGATCCATCCGCATAGCCGATCAACATAATTTTTGCATGTGATACAGCAAACTTAGACTCCATTTTAATTTGAACTGCGCCTATCTGTGGCTTCAATTTTCCAATCTCCAACATTTCTGGATTCTCTTTGCAATATAGAATGAGCAGCGGTTTGTCACTGAAATAGATTTAGAGAGTTTAACAAATTTTCTTGAATGAGGTGTAAGATATTTACAGTATACCCGCATGTTGATAGTGAGCCAATAACCAGTAAAGATCTATTTCATAGTTGATTTGCACACTGGACTCAATTTTTCCCAGACTTTCATCGAAGATTTCCTGCATCGTAATGGTTAGGGGCTCCTGGTGAGTGGGCTTAGAGTCTTTGATGGCTGTGAGGAAAATGTTGTAGGGCGCCGCGCCCTCCAATTTCCTGGCCATGCCGCCTTTCTCCACGGCAACTGGCATAAATTTTAAAGTTCCAAACTTTTCGAGCGTTAGATTTTCTAGAAACTTTTCAAGATCCTTGACACTATCATCGTCACTCATAGTGTTGCTGAAATTTATACAATGAAATTTATGAAATGTTTGGAGTCTAATCATCAACCATTATCGTGACAAATGCAATAATAAAACTTTTAATATAATCTTTTGTTTACATGTGCAAAGAGTCAAAATGCATTGCAAATATTTGTATATAAGACCGCCTATGCGGCTGAGAAAAAAACACACCACATTTGGCTATTACGAATTTCTAGAACGCAGTAAAACATATGTATGTATACATGTATGTATGTATGTATGTATGTATGTATGTATGTATGTATGTATGTATGTATGTATGTATGTATGTATGTATGTATGTATAAAAATACATCGCAGGCTAATGATAGGTTTCTGATATAGTAGTCCGATGATTGTGCCTTTATAAAAACGTAGAAAGTGAGCCTTGAGATTAGACTGATCAACCGATAATGTCTAGATACACCTATCTAAAAACTAAACCTGATAGCGTAATCAATGTATATTGTGTATTTAGTTAAGGTATTTTATTTGCTTAATTATTAACTAGGGGGCTTGTTCCTGCTCGGTTCGCTCACTTAAATCTCGGGAAGAAATGTGGAGTGAATAATTCTTTCTACAATGGTATAAAAATACACATAATAATACATATACACATATACATTCTGCTGAGCTTTGGGTTGAAAAAAGGAAGAGAAAATAAACATACTGATCGTATGTATGTACACTGCAGTGTAAGCTTCGTTGAGTTAAAGCTTATTCATCTCAATTTCTATGGTCAACAAAGTATGTTTGCTTTTATCAGCAGCTTTGTTATGTTATAGTATATATTAGTTATACTTTAATTGGTTACAAATACTCTGTAGTCGACTACAGAAAAACTATTTAGGCACGCTTCACGTACGAATTATTGAATTATAATTAGAAGCGTTACTATGCAAAAATGTATACTTTGTTGGAAAAATTCTCTAACATACATAAGCTTAGGAGATGCACTTTGTGTAAAAAATGTTCTTGCACTTTCACTCGATCAAAGATATCAAATTTAGCTGATATATTCAATTCATTTGGTACAACTCGTAAACTAACTTACCCGTGATTGTAATTGATTGATTAAATTTAATATTAAATACACAATAGCAAATGATTTATTAGCGACTTGCCGTAACAAGCGTATATTGTGTTCAAAAGTACAACAATAAAATAAGAACGTGTGATTCCCTTATCTCGAAGTTTTGTCTGGCAATTGAAAAATTCGTATTGAACAACGAATGCATCGATACGAAGGGAACTTCAAGATCGGGTGCAGCCGCGAAACATCGCCAGGGTTGTCAAGCGTAGTAATAATCAACATCTAGAGTTGGGTCTATGGGATAGACAAAAACGTGAAGTCAAGATTCAAGAAATGAAATTTCGTGACAAAAATTTGAATGGTAAAAATATTTTTGATCAAATCGATAATAAAATTAAATGTGTCCCATTATACATCCGATCGGTAAGTTTTTGCAGATTAAATATATAGTCTTTTAAAGAAAATGAATCTCAAGAGCTGGGGGATAATTAGTCTTAACTTGAAATTAACGAAGAACTGATATTCAGATTAAAAAAAAATCGAAGTTTTTACGATAGTCGATCGAGCTGTATTATATATCGAAAAGAAAATACTTCAATACATCGATATTCAAATGTTCTTTCACATCACTAATTTTATGCGATATTATTTCGATATTTAACGGCACCCTGATAGTTTCTGCTATCGATTTTTATTTTTAAAATACAATCCGTTAACAATCTGCTTGGTTTGAGTATAATGTATTTAATTCATCACAAAAGGGAGAGGCTTCTTAGCCCTGCAGATAATCCATTAGGAAGGGTGTATCATCCGGTCCATACGGAGTCAATGGCACATCGTAGGGTAAAGGAAAAGCAGGTACACCATCTCGTGCATTACCCAAAGGAAATGTATCTTCACCAGTCTGCAAAATATGAACATAATAACTAGCTAAACAAAAACAAAGTCATAGCTAATATTTACTACAAATCTGGGAAGGAAGAGAACACCCGCCTCGTAGTTGGCAATGCGAAGACATGGCTGTATATTGGAGTTTTTGTTGAACGATCCCCAGGCAGCCTTTGATAGATTCGCCGAGGTCAACACAAACCAATAGACACACTGTTCCTCCAAATTAAAACGAGTGTAGGTCTTAATATGTGGCATGGCCTGGGAACGATGACGATCTCCGGATTTCCATTGATGCAGATGCGTCTTGAGCCAAGGCTGCTTGTCGTTGGTGTTTTTGCCATAGGGCAGACAGCCACCACCTAACATGCCATCGTGACTGCGCGACACATTACCAAAACTGGGATAGATCATCTTAAAGGCTGGCAACTGACGCAATCTTCCCACTGAGGACGAATCCTTGCGTAAATTGTTAACAAAATCTTGCTGGATCCATGCCTGCACGTTGGCTCCCAGGCTGCCGATGCTAGAGCTTTGACAGATAACCGGTATGCGATCCTCAATAGGTGCAGCATGCTTGGCCAGCAGCGTGCCAAGACGTGCACAACCCCATGGATGGCCACGCAAAGAGCTCTCGCGGTGACCGCCAGGCACGGAACCTACAAAAAACACGCTATGAGAAGGAAGAGAAGAGTTAGTATAACTGTAGACTAAGGAGATGCTTACTTACTTGACGGCACTGAAATCACTTTTGCGTATGCGAGCTATCCATGGCTGAAGTTGCGATATCTTGTATTCGACTAGATAAAGCATGAGGTCTTGTTTGAATCCCGTGGTGCTCTCACCAGCAGCTGTATCTGCATCTTCAGGCAATGCAGGCAAAAGTGGACTTATCCACAAGCCTTGCGTGCGATTATGCCAATCATCCTCGTACAAATTCGCCGTGGAGATGACAACACGCATCGAACCATCCGCATAGCCGAGCAACATCATCTTTGTGTGCGAAGTGGCAAATGGTGTTGGCATATGAACCTTAATTGCGGTTACCTGTGGCTTAAACTTGCCAATGCCCAGCAACTCCGGCGATTCATCGCCATACAGAACAAGTAAGGGCTTATCACTGCAAGGAAGGAGAAGGTGAGGAGGTATATTGAATATAATGTTATGTGAGCTATTTACAGTATTCCCGCAAAGTAATAATGTCCTAGCAGCCAGCCAATATCAATCATGAAATTGATTTGTACACTGGACTCGATTTCTCCCAGGCTTTCATCGAGTATCTCCTGAAGTGTAACGCTCAGCGGCTCCTGGTGTGTGGGTTTCGAGTCTGTAATGGCTGTGAGGAACATGTTGTAGGGCGCCGCACGCTCCAATTTGGCAGCCATGCGTCCCTTCTCCACGACAACGGGAATGTAATCACGAATGTTGCGTTCGTTAAGCTTTTGTTTCTTGGCCAGATTCGAGGTGTCCTTGCTGGTGGATGCTGCTCGACTAGTGCTGGCTGTCTGTGTACTTATTGGTGGCTCCTTTCCCACTGAATTTGTAGCAGTTGCTGCCGGTTTGGAAGCGACAGTTGTTGCTGGTTTCGGGACAGCATCTTTGCTTAACCCTTCGGGGGCAACCTCATTGTCTGCCTTGGGAAATAGTTTCTCCAAGAGTTTCAGCTGTATATTGATTAATTCACTGGAATACTTGGTGGGTATGTCATACTCATTGCTGCCGGCAGCAATACCTTTTGCATAAATTACATCCACTAATAGAAAGTACAATAATAAAACAAGTATTTATATGCACTTTTATTTCATATATACTACAGCTGTTTTCACTTACAATGCGCATGGGAATACTCTCTGAAATGTATGGGATTCTTGCGATAACATTTCTCAGCGTAAGGACACTCTTGCATTTTGCTTAGCTTATAAATTTTCTCCAACTACAATAAAGTTGACCAAAAACAAAATAAATAGAAGCGGTAGATGCTCGGATGATTGCCGCAATGTTATCGCAACTATCGATTACTGGGGTGTCGTGCAATTTATCGACATCAAAGAAGTACTCCTTTTTTGCGCCAAAGTTTAAGTTCAAGTTCATTATTTAACAATGTATTCACTAGTTTTTTGTATTAAAAATTATAATTGTTATTTTTAGAGAAATATTTTCAGAATAATTGTAAAATAGAAAGTGAAAAATTATAATATCACAATTTTTATTCATTCATTACAAATTCAATGACCTTTTTCATTCGCCTCATGTGTAATGCGATTGTTGACAACGCATTCGAATAATGAATATCCCAGAAACCCATATTTTTGCACATAGTCCTCTACTTTATCGGTTGGTTTATGTATAGTTGCAAGAATTGGGCTGCACATTTTCTGAAGTACGAAGTTTATTCTCTTGGCAGCCTGATTATTCAAAAGGTTGTCGGTTTGAACGCCCTTTAAAAATGGCCCAATGCGTTCGGATATAATCGTTAATTGTGGAATGATGAACTCTAGAATAGCATATTTTCCCAATTTCTGAAGCCCAATAATGCAGCCATAAGTTGTTGATAAGGATGACTTAAGTAATCCAGCCTTGTAAACTCTGGAATATAATGATATCATCAATCTTGGATTTATAGTTCACTGCACTAAGTTGACTATAAATAAATAAATAAAATTGTTTGAATATACGTACGTCATGATTCTTAACAAAATTTTATTCTCGTTGCCAGCAAATCTCTCGGCAATCTCGGCCCCAATGTTGGAGGCGTATTCCCGGAGATCCCAATGATGCTCAACAGTCGGATACTTACAAATCTGATTGGATACAACGCATGAGATTACAGAAGGTATCAATAGATGTATCTAAAAGAAAGGGAAAAGTTAAAATATTGCTAAAGAATTTCATAATAAACAACTCACATAGTTATGAAGTCGTATGTTGGAGTTGTCAAGCAGACTTTTAGTTAAGCGCAACAAATAGTACAAGTGGAGCAAGTTGTGTACCACAATATTGAACTTCACACCCTCGGAAATGAAGAGACACAACTTGGACAGCATTGGCTGAAGAGAAGAATCGGATTTAACACTATCAAGCGCCTTTTGACGTAGTGTCTCCGAGGTGCCCATAAGACTTTCGGTGACCTGGACATAATGCACTGTTTGCTCGATGGAGAGAGGAAACTTCTGGTTTGGCAATAACAGCACTGGCTCCCGACTCACCCATGGTTTTGAAATGCCTTTGGGCAGCAATTCGCATTTATTATCCTGTGACGAGGACTCTGGAGATTCAGCAGTTGATGTCGGCATCGATTTGCATTTATCATCCTGTGACGAGGACACTGGAGATTCAACAATTGATGTCTCCTTCTTTTTTGGAGAGGTTGTCCCATCTCCGTTTACTTCATCCTCTAAAATGCTGCCATAATTAATATGCAACATATCCAAGTTGTAGCCAAGTTCCTTCATCCCAAACACCACGTGTTCTACCTTAAGACTTGAAGAACGCGTTTGCCTAGCAAATTTAAACGCCTCATCTAGAATTTTTATAAGATTCTCACGCACATTCTGTCCTAGAACTTTAACAACTTCTCCGTTTAAATCTTCACCTATAGAATATTTACCAAGGCTCAACAAGGATTTTTCAGAAAGCGTGCCCGTATTAATGCCCATCAAATCTTTTGAGCTATTTTTTACAGCTAATTCGAGTTTTTTATCAAATTCGCGTAGAAAATCTTTCATTGTGTTCTGATTGATTTCACAATTTGGCAAAGAAAGAAAGAAAGATGGAGAAAATATCTGTCAAATATATTTTTCGATATATTCAAATGACACTAGAATCAGGGCTACAAGATATGAGGATTTTGGACAAGTTTCGGTTCGATACTTCTAGTTTGGTTCGCTATCCGTTCAATTTTAAAATATACATTGTCTGATAAATTTGTAAGCCCCAAAGATCAAAGTTCTTAAGCTTGCATTTTTATCCTAATTTGTTGTATAATTTGAGTCTGATAAAATACTTTAACGAATTAAATAAAAAAAGCTCCAATTTTCTTTCACTTTATAAATGATTTAATTATTTGTCTGACCAAACTCCCGAAGAAATTACCCCTCTTATTATATAATATTATGGCGATTACGTTTCTTTAAACCTATTTTTAATGTGAAATACTAATGGGGAACTATTTATTTACAACAATTAACAATGAGTCAAAGAATGGGCAAGTCGTGTGCATTTTAATAAATAATATATACTAATGCAATATTTATTTTATGATTATATCCTGCGGTCAGCCGCAACTGCAGCAGTTGAATGATTGTGATCATAAAAACAATACTAATATTTACTCGTCGTGTGTAAATAGGAATTTAGATCTACAGCAAAAGTCAAAGTATAAGGTTGTGTGTCGTAAATAAAAACTGACAGAATGGCAGACATTAACAGAAGTAGCAACAATAGCTACGATTCCGGAGTTGTTGCCGATATCGTTGAAACTGAATACAAAATGTGCCACAAATATCGTGGAAGAGCTCTCATCTTTAATAACGAACATTTTGAGAATCCCAACTTAAGGCCTCGGGAGGGAACACATGTGGACTGCGAGAGACTTACGAGTGTGCTTAAGCATTTGGGCTTTAAAGTCAAGGAATATATGGATTTGTGTAAAAGAGATATATTGCGTAAAATTAACAGGACTGCATCGCGAAATCACTCGGATAATGATTGTATCCTGGTGGCGATACTTTCACATGGAAAAATGGGATATATTCATGCCAGGGACTCCTTTTATTCACTAGAAAGTATTTGGAGACCTTTTGCGACGGATAAATGTCCCACATTGGCAGGCAAACCAAAGCTATTTATTATCCAGGCCTGCCAAGGAGATCGCACAGATCCTGGCTATCCTGTTCTTCAACCTGAAATAGAAGAGAGTGATTACTGTTCCTATGTGAATTGCCGAATACCCACTCATGAGGACTTTCTTATTGCCTTCTCCACTATACCTGGATACTGCTCTTGGCGAAACACTGTCGAAGGAAGCTGGTTTATACAAAGTCTGTGTGAGGAGCTGACGTCCCATGGATCGAGTCGGGATATATTAACTCTACTTACATTTGTGGCTCAGCGTGTTGCATTTAACTTTGAGAGCTACGATCCATTTAAACCAACAATGCATCAGAAAAAACAAAGCACCTGCACCATGTCTACTTTAACACGGATTTTATATTTGCGCCATAATAACGAACCTTCGGAAGAAGAATGCACGACTAAAAATGAAACCACACCAACTAATTTAAATTGTAGATAATTTATGGTATCGAATAAAAATCGTTTAAAAATAACAAATTACATGCGTTAATATTAAATTAAAATAATAATCATTTCAGCTGTTCTACTGATGATTATTTTGAATTTTGAAAAATTTCCCTTTTCTACTCGATATGCCACATCTCCAACGATAAGTGTTGGAGCTGCCAGCTTAAATGCTTATCGGACTTTTATCGATATATTTGTAAGAAACAGCAGCTCGTTTGTGTTAATTAAATATTGTTCATTATATTAATATTTTCTACTTGACAGCAAATTGCTTGTTTGTTATTTTAATCAAATAATTTAATCGCTTTGACGAATGGCAGCGCACCAGTGTTGTAAGATGTAAAAGTTGTAGCAGGTTCGTGTTGTACACACTTCGTGTCTGTCGTCGGTCGTTCGTCGTTGTCGTCGTCGTCGTGTGTGCATTTCATGATAAACAATTTAAAATAAATAACAAATTTCACATACTTATGGTGCATTAAAGTAAACAAACTGGCCACCAAAGAAGACCACAAGTGTTTAATTGTACGCGTGAGTAGCATTTGAACAGATTTATGTGCATTTCCATTGCAAAAATAGTCACAGTATCAGTGCAATTACGTTTGGCTGAAAGAAAATTTTTTTCTTCTCACACTACGCTGCTGCTGCTTCTTGTTCGCTGCCGAAAGAGACTTGGCTGGCGTCGTTGTTGTTGTTCTTGTTTTTGTATATGCTGCTGTTTTGTTGTTGTTGTTGTTACTCCTCTTGCTCTCGACAGGGATTACGATTACAGTTTTATTCTCAGCCTCTCGCCAGTTTTATGCTGCAATATGTGTACATGTGCCTCTGTGTTATTTTCTGCGTGTCTGTATGTGTTTGTGCTGCGCGCGCCATTAATTGAACTAAAAACAAGAAGAAATGAAATTGAAAACAATTATAAATACACACAATAAATTCAAATTTTTATTATGTTTTGAAAATACTTGAATGTCGCTTATCTTATTTCGGACATTTCTTGTGATCGTTCCTTTAGAAAATCGTTCCACTTGAATGCAGTTGCACAGGTGCGGATTAGTACTGTATGTGGTGGTGGGTGGGGGGTGGATTGAGCATTGTGCATTTTAGGCGCGCGCAGATTTATAATATGTATGTATTATTAGTCACAACAAATCCAAATAAAGGCAGAATTTATTATGCCTATTTTTGATGATTAATCGAATTTAAGCGAACTTTCGACCACATAACGCTCTCTAATGAGTCAGATAGACAAAGAGAGTGAGAGAGAGAAAGAGATAGAGACGCTAATTCATGCTCTTTCTTAAACACTGATTCTCTGCGCTTACTCGCGCCGCGCTCTGCTCAAACAAATCGTTATCATAAGACTAAATGCTGCTAACGCACTCTGTTATCAATTTCATCATATATTGCTTTAAGTTCTTATTCTTTTCAATGTGATTTGTTTTTTTTTTTTACTATTTTCTATGCATTTTATTTACGGTGTGTGCATGTGTATTGGTATTGGTGTCGCTTATCTACGCAGCGCTGCTTTTAACTGCGCTTCTCTTCTCGTTTCTTATACGCTTACAGAAGGTATTATAATTTTGTCACTATGTTTGTAACGCCTTAAAGCAGGTGAGACAGTTCCCATAAGGTGCAAATAGGGAATAGTCAGGTCTGTTAGCTTGTGCGACAGTTCGCCAGTTTTGAAGCTATCTTGATGAAATATAGTAAAGATCTGTACTCTCGAAACTTGCCGGATCGGAACACTATATCATAAAGCTGCCATAGGATCGATCGGTTGAAGGGCCAAAATTACACATTGCGTATTTGTTATAGTTTTATACTGCCTGACCAAATTTGGCTATAATCTGATTACTATATCATATAGCTGGCATAGGAGCGATCGGCTGAAAATAAACCTTTAGTATAAACAATATCTCAACCAAAATTACAGATTGTGTATTTAGTATTGACTATTACCCTTTGATTGATATCTAACTCCTATATCATATAGGACCAATCGGTCAAACATCTACTTTTAGTCTGAAAAAACAAGGGTATAAATTCTTTGGGTTGGCCAAAGTTAGCCTTATTTTATTTGATTTGATTTTATTTTTGCTTTGTTGAAGGTAACTGAAGCGCAACCCAAGACGTGCACTCAATTCCACACACACTTTGCGTTGTAGGTGTGTGTTGATTTGTTGCACTGCTTCTGCGTATTTTGCGGTTCAATGTGTGCATGTATGTATGTTAGTGATGCCAACAACTAGCCTCAAACTAACTTACAAAAAAAGGATAAATAAGAGTATCGAAAATAACACAGATATTTGTATATTAAAAGTTTTTTAGAAAAGTTAATTAGTCCATAACTATATGAAAGTTTGTCATTGAAAGCACTATACTGTAAATGTAAATGTGCCTATTACAATATTTAAGAATGAGTAGCCATTTCATTCAATTCATTCATTTCATAAAATTCAACCCATTTCATTTGTTAAAAGTACCTTAAAATTACTTGTATTCAATTTTTGAATATTGCTTCTGCTTTTTTCCCAACGTTAAACAAAGAATAGTTTTATGTATATAGGATGATTTACAGTTTTCCTAGTTAAGGCCACATCTATTCGATAAAAAGCCAATTTGACAGCACTAATTTGGGCTGAAAATTGGGAGCACAAGGTGAGCTTTGTTTTAGTTATGTTGTTGTTAGAGGTAGAACACCTCTGGTTTTTGTTGTAGCTTTAGTATGGGAGGTGAGCATTGCCCAAGTGAGCATAGCGAGAGTGACGTACACAAAAGATAGAAACTTAGAAAATAGCTCCTGCAAAATAAAAGTGCTGCATCATTGTAATAGCAAACGGCTTTAAAAGCTGTTTCCATAGAATCTCAATCATATGCTTCAGCTAATAACATCTCGCTTTTTTTGAATGATCTCAAAGTTAGTCAGTCAGAATTTAAAACGTGTACTTAATAAGTACTACTTATGCATCTTTAACTTCTGGGAATTAGTATTAGATATGCTAGGTTCAATTCCTAAAAGGTATAAATGGGTAAAACTAGTTTTATGTAGGTATTTTTAGGTAAAACAAAAGTTTCTTTTGTCCATATTTGCTATACGTACCATTATATTTTTAGAGGTCTTCAATAGATGAAAGGTTTCCAAGGACCACTTTAAATTTTCTATACTCATACCTTGAAAAAATGGGCTAAGACTAAGATATTGAGACTTGAAAACTTGTTAAGCTGGACTCAAAAATTTATTTAACATATAGTAACTATTAAATTAATAATATTGAGACTTGAAAACTTGTTCAGTTGTCTGATCTTGAGGACTCAAAAATCAGTATAATCTGTAAATATTCAAATTTTTCCAACAAAAAAAAAATCTCTATATGAGCTTAAATACTATTTCATTTATGACATTTCAATCAATTTTTTTTGCTAGCTTTATTCATTTCTGTCTCAATTCGAATCTTTCAAGTATTATTTACAATTTTAACCCATGTATTTGCCAACAATAAATCAAAAAGCAAAGAACATAAATCATTTGTTAGAACCAAATTAGAAAAATAAGTTGTTGCAAGTCGAGAGTCTCAAAACTGAAGTTTTGCCGTCTGAGTTTCGAAGTGTGACGCCTTCAATTTGCATTTGGGCTTTGTAGATGCTTTTGCCTCCAGTCCTCAAATGATCCACGCCCACTCCTACGCCGCCTACCATCTACCACAACTTACATATAGAATAAGCGTTGTAAAGTTCCCGTTTTGTTTTTACGACTCAACGGTTATTCTAATTTATGTTGCATATTATATATTTATATGTGGAGTGGAGTGGAGTTCGACAGTGTTGCACACACAGTTGATTGGGCAATTCACAATTTGCCACGCTGCGAAAATTAAGTGCGCAAAGTCAATATTTCAATTTCATGTGAAGTAAAGGTAAAAAACAAAAAAAAAAATTTGCATATATCCAAGAGAATTGGTGCATGCTGCATGTTTAGCTTGTTGCATGTTGTTGTACTGCATGATTAGAAACCAGCTAACCATACCAGAAACATCAGCCTACGCATCAGGTTGCAAGTTACTAGTTGCAACCTAAGCGACTTTAAAGCGGCATTTTGTAAATGATCCACAAAATGGTTTGTTGTTGCTGTCTTTGGCTAAATAATTATGTTATTAATTGGATTTGTGCATAGTTTGTGCAACACACACACACAAACACACATACATATAGTTTAAATTTGCATGCAACTTGCTGCAGCCCTGACTGAGTCGTAATCCCATTGCTCCATTGCCTTTGCCTTTGGGGCGGGATTCTTATCTCCTCCAACTATTTTTAGATCTATCGAAAGCGTGATTTACGTTTTTTCTCTCTGTTTGATTTCTGCCAGTGGGCGTTTCCTTCCCCTCGCTCTTGCTTCCCCCCTTCCCCCCTTCACAGAGACACACATATAAATATTTAATTTTTCTCTGTTGTTGTTGTTGTTGTTGGCGCTGCTCTTGATCTTCTTGTCGCGATAATCCGCGCAATGGCAATAAAAAACAAATCCTAAATAAATGTCAAAAAATAAAGCAAAAAAAAAAATCGAATTGAAAGCCCAAACAATAAAATTGTCAACACGCATTTGAACTTATTTTTAGACCCTGTCGCAATCGGATTTTGTCGATTTTATTATTATTATTATTACTTTTTTGCATTTACCATGATTATAATGCCACAAAGAGTGGAAACAACTTTATTAAGTGGCTCGATAGAGATGTTTATCGTTGCAAAGAGACTTGAACATTGGCTTAAGCCAAATCTGTGGAGTTTTTTATCGAAAAGGTCGAAGTCTTAAGCACCCTTTAAAGTGTTTTGACTTTTGCTTGAAGTACAGTTGTGCTTAAAAGTTGAGATACTATCGATTACAATAAATTGATAGATTAAACTGTATTATCTATTTGAATAAGATGTTAAGATGTTAGTTCTAGAAAGGCTTTCTTTGCAATTATTAAACCTATATATAATATATTTTTTTTTCGTTTTAAGGAAACTTAACTAATATATATATATACCTTTCTATTAAAGAAGGTTAAGGAAATAGTATACAGTCTTTGGTAGCAGAGTTCTTTGTTTCCTTTCGGTACCTTTAATGGTACTATTTGTTCCAGTTAAGAGTTCGACCGACTGTTACACTGACGCCCACACAGTTCACAGCTATTTGGCAGCCACTGTGCACAGCTATTTACCATCTGCTATGGCAACTAAATGTTTATGGTTAGGCAAATGGCCGTCTTAAAGACGACAAACTGCGCCACGAAAAACTTATGAAAACGCAACTTTAAACTGTAATAAAGTGGGAAATTACAACGCATAAATCTCTGTCTCGAAACTGTCAAGAGTCGAATCGAGTCGTCGTGTCGGGAATCGGGAGTTGCAACTTGCAAGTTGCAACTTGCAAGCCAACACCCACACACACACACTTATACAGATGTCGCCTCTTGAATGAATTTTGAGGCAAGCTATTAAACAGAGTTTACAGTTTAGCAGCTACTGTTGAGTTGCAAACGGCGACGTTTGCATATTTAAATGCAACATGCAGGCCAGCGCCACACAAGGCGTTGCACGCAACCTATCTCTCTATCTCTGTCACTCACCCATCACTCTATCCTTCTCTCACTCTCTCTAGTCTCTCTAGTGATCGTGTTGTCTTGTGTTGTAGGCCTATTCAGGCATTCAGATCGCGCGACACTTGACTTGGCGCTTCATTGTCCATATAAAACTAATAATTATTGCATTTAAAATCTAATAAATAAACGCATTGACAATGCGGAGTTGTTGTGGATTTACTAACAGCTCTGGGGGGGGATTACAAGAGGAGAGAGTAGCAAATGTCAAAACAGTCTTGGAAGACGCTCCACAGCCGCTCCTATTATAATGGAGCTAATCCCAGGGCTGGGAAAGCTTAAACTCTGCATAAAGAATACGTTTTGAATAAAATTAACACATTTTGTTAATGTTTCTTATCTGTGTGTCAAGCAACTGTGACAATCTGGCAACGATATGAGCTTAAATGGGCAGCACTTGATTAAAAAGTTGGCAGCACTTGAAGTATAAATATTTAAATATCAAAGCTGTGTGTGTCAAAGATTTGGAATGAACTTAATCGAGCCCAAGTCTTAAATCTAATATTTGTATTGCATAATATTTATATATTTTTTAATTAATGTTTTTTGTAATTATTGATGCATTATAATTATTAGATTCGGCTTTTCGAGTTTGTATTAAATGAATTCCTATTATAAATTAATGAGCTTCAAACTTTGCTGGCTATAAAATAAGCAGTAATTTTTCAACATTTAGAAATGTTTTGTTTTATTAGTATTTGGTGTAAGTATCAGTAATGTTTTATTTAGTATTCCCTTTCAACTTCTTTTTGGCTCATGTCGAGGAATCCTTGTGGAGCCAAGAACTAGTTATGCAGCCCTGGTCTTAAGCTCAACATGGCAGAATTTCTAGTAATGTTCTAGTAATGATGATCATCATGAAAAGCGCAGAACTCTGAACAATTCTTGTTGGTGTCTTTTTAGTGACAACGTTGCTGCCGCTTTTGACCATAATTGTTGTACTTGTCATTGTTTTGTGTCGCGTTGCCAACTACAACAACTACAGCAAACGCACCGACAACGCAAAGAGCAGACACTGTTGTTGTTGTTGTTGTTCTTGTTGTTGTTGTGTGTGAGTGTGTGTTAAATACATGTAATTAGCCATGTTTGTGCCATTTAATCCGTTCGGACTCCATGTCCTCTCTCCACACACACTCTCAGTGGCGACGCTTTTCTAAGAATTCTTTGCGTTTTGTTTTGGCGCACGCATTAGGCGCCACAAAGCGCGGCCACGTTTAACCCCCAAGCTGCAACTGCCACTGCAACTGCAACCAGTGCACAGTACCTTCTGCTTCTACTTCTTTCTCTTCTTCTTGTTGTTGAGTCTTGACTGCAGTTGCGCATACTCCACATATTTATGGGCTATTTAGGCGAGCGCGTGCATTGTGGATGCTGCTGCTGCTGTTGCAAGAAAGGAATGAGGGAGGGGGCGGGATATAAAGTACTGCAACTGGATGGAGTTTTATATTGTGTGTGGTGGTCGCTGATTTTGCTGCGTCAGTCATTGGCATTGATTGGCAGTTGAACACGCAACAATTGTTGCATGGCGACGCCACAACAGCAGCAGCAGCTGCTGCAGAAGCAACATCAGCCGCCACTTGCAAGCAAGTAGCAAGTTCACTTTTGGCACATGTTTTGAGTGCAATTTTGTTGTTACTTCCATTGTTCTCAACCACGAACCTACCGCAAAAAAATACAAATAAAAAAAAACAGTTGGCAACGCTGCCATGGACTGAGCGTGGGCGTATGCAAAGGGTTGCTCTCTTCTCTCTCTCACACTCCTTCTGTTTAGTTTTTCTACTGTTGACAGCTCAATTACATTAGAAAGACGTAGGGTTGCCGTGTTGCATGTGTTTTTGCAATTAACGCGTCAATTATTTGTAATTAGGATTGACTTAATTTTTGCTTGCCAAAAGGACTCTTTTGTGTGCATTTTTGGCACGTGCGCCAGCTCGCCTTGCGAGTGTGTGTATGAAAGAGAAGAAGTATATGTTGCATATGTGCTGTATAATTTGCGTGCATGCATAAAATTTTATTGTTGTTTACATTTTGTTGTTGCTGCTGGGTTTTTTATTTTATTTTTATTTTAGGGGGTGCGCTTCATGACTATTTTCGGTTTTTACGACAACTGCGTTATGTTACCCATGTTGGCTATAAATTCGCGTTTAGTAGTGTTAAACACGCAATAAAAACTAGGCAATATTAAAAGTGGCGCCCACTCCACCGTGTGCCCAGCAAACACACACAAGCACTCACATCTCACATCTGGCAACTCCCAAATGCAATTTGACCAAATAGTTGGCAACGCGGCGTGCAAGAATTTTGTTCATTAGATGCCTCTCTACGTACGTTTTGATTTGTGGAGCTTTGTTTGCCGTTTTACTTGCTCTCTCTTCTCTTTTTTGGTCTCACCCCTGCATTCCATTCACTTGCTGCGGCTGCGTTTACAGTTTGATTGCAGCCCACACGTTTTACGTTCACGTGCAGTGTGGTGTGCCCCCACCCCCTTTTCCTACCCTTTTGCAGATAGCAGAGCATTTGATTTGTTTAAAGAACAAAAAATTCTTTCAATGTGTGTGTGTGTGTGTTTGTGTAGCGCTTGGTTACTTGTGTTATTGTTGTTTGTGGCTTTTTTAGACACAACAAGGCGGCAGGCAAGCAACCACAATACGTCACTCAGCAGTTACCAGGTTGCCAGGGCTGCACACGCTCCAACTATCGTCAAGTGTGTGCAATAGGAAATCATTTGATGATCTCTAAATGAGAAAATGTCGATATCAATAGTGATAATCCTAGTGGAGGTAGCCATGCGATAGTTTCGCTGCTCCTGTTGGCTTATCATCCAGCCCTGATATTTAGATTCTCACACTCACACATTTTGTGTGCTCAACTTGGTCGCTTTGCTCATTCGCAGCGCAGCGCATTCGTCGTTGATCGCTCGCGTCGTGCAGTTGTGTTATCGGCTGATTTCGGCTCTCTCAATATTCTGAGAAACTTATTGAATGAATTTCGTACAAAAACATTACGCAAAAATGATCAATTAAAAAACAAATAAGAATCAAATGAATATGAAAATAAAGCTCGATGAACGAAAAATGTGAATTCGTTGCGAATAATTATTGTATTATTTATGTAAATGCTGTTTGTTGACTTGGCGGAGGGTCTCGGCATTTTTCATATAACATTTGGATGCTGATTTATGAATTTTGCAACTGTGTGTGTGTGTGTGAGAGTGTGTGTTCGAGCGAGTGCGTGCAGTATAAATAAATAAATATAATATCTGCAATCTTTGCCATAAACGTCAACCACAACAGGGAGAGAGAACAACAACATCGAAGAACGTGAATTCAGCGCTGTTTCCCGAACATCTCCATCTCCATCCAACATGTGTACGTGTTTTTGTTTTGCTCGTTTTCTTTTTTGTATCATTTCATTCCCAAAACGATGAAAACTTTTGCTCTTATGGTCTTGTAATTTATCATCCCATTGCCTTGCATTATTTGTATATTTTTAAACACAAGTCCCCTTCCCCCCACAGGTCCTCTTCTCTCTCCCAATCTTCATTTCACATTTTCAATGGCAACGGAAGCGACTTTGCGATAAGTTAAAACAACTCGCTACTGCATTTTGTTCTTCTTCAACTTCTGTTGCTGCTGCTGCTTCTTCTTGTTCTTTGGGCAACGCTATCGCATTTTTACCTGGTGCACCCTCTGATTTCTCTGATTTACGCTTTATTGTCATTGCCGCATTTATGATTGATTATTGATTGGAATTATATGATACGCATGCGCGAATGCGTGACTCTCATACAAAAAAATAATTTCAGCTCTTACATTACATTTTTTACTCCTCCTCCTCCTTCCTTCTGAGTTATGATCAACATTGCTTGACTTTGGGTTTCCTGGAAGAATCTGTGTGCCCTCTGCTCTCTCTCTCTCTCTTTGTCTCTGTTTTATCTCCTTTTCATTCTTTTAGCACTATTGTCACGCATTTTATCGATCAGACGTTTAACTTGTAATTGAATTTAACGTTTATTGCAATTTAATTTGTAATCGAATCGTTTTGGAATTGCCTAACTGAGCGCATCATCATAATTGTTTATCATTGAGCTCTAAAAATTGTATTGTTGGAATTCTCTATAAAGACACAACAAAGTGGCTCAAGTATCCTTTACAAAGGTAACTGTCTATTCGGTCTTTCGACTGTGGTTTGTTTCTAAATGTGCTCCTCAATAAGTATTAACATTTTAAAAAGATTCAGAACTTTAATAAATTTTAATTACATTTACAAGACAGACCACGATAAAAAACAAAATAATGAAGAAATAAAGTACAATTTTGTTTATTATTATTTCTTATTAAATATAAAGGTGTTTCTAAAATATCTAGAAAAATACCTAGATAAAAAACAAAATAATGAAGAAATAAAGTACAATTTTACTAATTATTATTTCTTATTAAATATAAAGGTGTTTCTAAAATATCTCGAAAATTTGGTTGCGCATTTTATAGAGATTCAAGTCATCCAATAATTTAAAGATAATGTTAATATAAGCTGAATATGGAATTAAAGGGACTCTCAGGAATATAAAATTGTCAATTACTTCCTCCTGATCTCCTGGATTAACTTAAATAAATATAAATATATTAAGATCCTGTCATAAGTTTATCTACCAAGTTCTCTCTGGATATTTCCCCTTAGTTGTAATCGTTTACTTTCCATTCTACAAATGCTTAGACAACTAATTCCTTGTTCTTATGGTATTTATAGTGTAAATATTTGCGTAGAAAATACCCGCAGATAGAAAACCACAGCTGGGGCCAGTCCGTGGGTCATTTCACTGGAAGTATCATAAAGCATCATCTCTGTCAATAATTCAAAGCCAGCCCCACCTGCAGTATAGTGTCTGAAATGCACACAACAACATTGTCTCTATATATTCTCTGCCCCCTGAGGGGAATTATTATTGAAAATTTGAATGCTCACCCCGCAATCAATCGAGGCACCAATTTGGGACCCCGCCAGCTGGTCAAATATTGCGATAATGACACATTGAAAAAGGAGGGGGAGGAGGAGTTGAGCAGGGAGAGGGTCCTATTGCCTGAGGTGAGGTGTTGCTGGTTGACTTCTGGGGCGGCTGAAAATGTGGCAGCAACCAAACAAATTGTCAACAGACAACAAAATGCAGGCAACGCCCCGTGTAGGCCACGAAATAGTCGGAAAATTAATTCACGTTGTGGCTAATTTGGCTACAAAAAAAATAGGGAAGGCTGCAGTCAAGTCTGCTCGACTGTGAAGGACTCTGTTTATGATAAACTATAAAACTATAATATAAATAGAACCAAATTTATAGTTTCACATATTTTAAATAATTGTATTTATTTTTGATAGTGCAAAATTATTTTTTGAATAATATCCGAGTTTATTCTCCGATTGAGATGACATTTTTAGAACAGATAATATATATTTAAAGGCAAAGTAGATTCGCATAAGTCCCAAATGGTCCAAATCGAAGCTATCGTTAAGAAATTGTAAAATCTTTCGAATAATAAAGTTACTCGAATGTGTCAAGACTCAAGGTGCTAAGGTTTAAAGACCTTCTGTAGTCCGCAATTTGTATCTAGGTAAGAAATAGAGGAACTTACTTATTAATTTTTGATCTCTTATAGTCTTTAAAATATATATGTTTAAACAGTCTGATCAAGACCATATAGCCTACATATTACGCTCATATTTGTTTTGAAAAACTTAATAATCGCTTTGTACCTTTTTAGGTACAGGGTCTAAAAAGCTATATCTACCATTGTATATGTGTGTGTGTGTGGCAGGCGTGTTAGGAGGTGCCACAAGTGTTGCACTTGTTGATTTATTGTCGGCATTTAATTGGTTTTGAAATTGGATTTGAATTTGCCTGCCTCTGAACGCCCCCCTCCACCTCCACCAGCCCCTCGCACCCTGCCTTGCAACCACACCCCGCCCCACACACACTTCTTCCCTCCTCATTCCCCCCTTTAAAAAAAAATCTCAAATTAATTGCTACAACAAATTTTTCTTTCAATTAGTTTTTGTCACTTTAAAAGTTTAATCTACAGAAAGCGAGAAAGAGAGACAGAGAGAGAAAGAGTGAGAGAGCTTAAAGATTTTACAGAAATGTTGTTCACATTGAAATGTCATAATTTCAATTGAATTGTTGTCTTTACCGTTATGCGGTTAGTTGTGGCAGTGGCAGTGGCAGGGGGGAATGCGGCAGGTCAGGAGGTAAGCAACGATAGCCGCTGACAAGTTGCACCAACCATTTGTCTATATGGTGTTATCTCTGTTATGTGCTAATTATGATGTACGCTGCTCATTAATGCACTCGGGATACACTGTGCACACTGTGGCAAAAGTGTTTACAACAGTTATTGATATAATTTCAACATTTAAAAATACTTTTAGCTTATCTTAATTCAGTTTTTATTGGGGATTCAAATTGTAACCGAAACCGTAACTGAACCCGTAACCGAAAGAAATCTTCTATTTTATGGCGAAATCAAAAAAACTGAAATTCTTCGAACCGTAATAACTGGAAACCAAAATTCGACCATAACCGTAATCGGAACCGTAACTGAAGCCTTTATACGTTTTGATTTGAATCCCTGGGTTTTATAGATTCTTTAAACCTTATAAAAATTTCTAACTACTTACCAATCAATTTTCTTACTTATAAGCTCACACCTTGAGTTTATTCTTCAAATAAGGTTTAGCATATTCAGGTTTTTAGTTAAAATTTTGAAACATTTACCTTTTATTTATAAATCTGTGAGAAGTTTAAAACATTTCTAAAGATGTAGATTATTTATTTCTATTATTTTAATATTAATCATTTTTCAATAATTCTTCTAATTCTTTTACTTCTTCCGTATTAATAACCTTCAACCTGTTATCAATAATTTCTTTGTTATGTTTTCAACTCATTCTTCAAACGAATTTCAGTTTTAAAGTTGATTATTTAATTCATTTACATTTTATTGAGTGCTGTAAATGAGAGCTGAATGATTCATTCATAATTATTGCGGTTTGCTCATTCACAAATTAATTTAATGCTTGAGAAATGCCAGTTAACAGTTTTTTTTTTGTAAGACAAGTGTGAAATGCAACAAGTTGCTGACTAATTTAAAATTGGCTAAAAACTCGAATTTTTTCACAATAATTATCAATATTGCATCTTTCTACGAATGTTCGATAAAAAAAGCATTTAAAATTAAATACTTTTAACTTTTCTGATGACAGGATATTCCGTAATTACTATAACGATATTATAGTTTGATTAAAAATTGAAATAATCGAAATCGGATCATCTTTAAGTGAACGCACAAATCTACATCTGAACTAAATCAATAAATATACTTTATAGATAGAACTCTTCCTCGTATTAGAAATGAGTTGCAAGTTGTTGCCAAATTGTTTTCATACCACTGTGGCACGATCTTGTTGCCTTGTGTCTTGTGAGTTACGTCAGTCAGCGAGATAAAACAAAATAATTTCACATGAAATTGAATTATTATTAATCAGATATTGATACTATTTAATTGTTAGCACTTTTTGCATGGCGATAGATTTTTTTTTATATTTTATATTATTTTTTTTGCATAAAACAAATTGAAGTCAATAAAATTGATTTTTTCGTATCATTTGCATGCAAATGGACGCTGACCTTGTGGAGAGACAGACGGCAAATGGGGAGGAGTCAAGCATGATTTGTGCACAGACAGCAGCAGCAGCAGCAACAACAACAATCGAGAACCAACAACAACAACAACAAGTATAATGAAAACCTATTGAAATTGTCTCGTTTTCCAAAACAAACGACGACTTCATTTAAAGCTGGGCACATGGCCAAGTTGTTTGTTGTTGTTACTGCTCTTGTTGTTGTTGTTGTTGTTGGGGGGCGTTGCTTTGGCCAATAATCTAAGCTTATATTGATATATTGATACATGTGTACACGTATTTGACTTTGCATTGGTCTCTCTTTTCATATATATATCTTTTTTTTTCATTCTATTTCTTTATAGACTATCCGCCTGCTGATAGCTATACCGGTTATCGGGTAACTCCACCCCAAAGCAATCTTCATCCGCACCACCACAGCAGCAACAACAACAACAATAATAATATCAATAACAACTGCAGTGGTAGCAGCAACAACAACAGTAACAACAACAGCAACAGAATGGACACCGATGATGTTGAATCAAACACAAGCAGTGCAATGTCCACATTGGGCACATTATTCTCATTCCAATCGCCGGCAGTTAAGAAACTTCTTGGCTGGAAACAGGGTGACGAGGAGGAGAAATGGGCCGAAAAGGCTGTCGACAGTTTGGTTAAGAAGTTAAAGAAACGTAAAGGCGCCATCGAGGAGCTAGAACGTGCCCTTTCCTGCCCCGGTCAGCCATCCAAATGTGTGACCATCCCACGCTCATTGGACGGCAGATTACAGGTAACAGACAATTAACAGATAATTAACAGACAATTAACAGAATTATGTTGAGTGACAAAGCTAGATTAAATTAAAGGTAATTGGTAGGATTAAATTATAGATATGCCTATGTTTAAGTAACTAAAAAGGATAACTGAAAGAGACAAAGATAAAGGATAGAAGAGGATAACACTATAATTGAGTGAAACTGTAGTAGAAAACAGGGTATCAGAAGTTATAGTAGATAAGAAAAAGATCTTAGGAAAAGAGATTTAAAAGAAATTAAATCAATGAAAATGGTAAGCAATTGGGTATTCCCAGGTTTAATATAGAGAATGTTGAAAAAATAGGAAAAAAAGTCTACGAGGTAAGAGTCTAGTGACGAAAGCATATTTAAGGCCCAAATTTTGTGGCATTCAATTTCTTAGTAGAGAAAATAAAGTAAGAATTAAGAAGAACGCATGATGTTGATAAAAACGGGAAGAAAAAAGTCTTTGAGGTAAAAGTCTAGTGCCGAAACCATATTTTTGTGGTATTCAATTTCTTAGTAGAGAAAATAAAGTAAGAATTGAGAAGAACGCAATACATATTGACAGTATATGCCCTATAATAACTTATACTAAAATTAAAAGAAATCTTAAAGGAGCTTAGCTGAGGAAAATTATGTAATAAGCTAAAATGGTGTAAGAAAATACAGCAAAATCAGGAAGATTTAAAAGAGAGTTTAGTGGATGAACTAAAAGAAAGTGACGATGAAGTATTTTAAAATAGTTAGGTACACAAAATTAACAGCTAAAAAAGTGACTATGGTGGACATACATACAATGTATATTTAAAATTTGCCTAGAAGATGTATAAACATTAAATTTGTTAGTCAAATAGTTAGTTAAATAGAATAGAGTGCAACATATTTAGTACTAACGTGACAGCGCAACGAAACTTACAAAGAATAATGAATATATACTCTAATTTCTAAAAATGACTCCTACTTATAATTGTCTTTATTTTATCTTTGGTTTTCTTCAAACCCATTGTAGGTCTCTCATCGCAAGGGTCTGCCACATGTGATCTATTGCCGCGTGTGGCGTTGGCCAGATCTTCAATCGCATCACGAACTGAAACCGCTGGAATTATGCCAATATCCGTTTAGCGCCAAACAGAAGGAGGTCTGCATCAATCCGTATCATTATAAGCGTGTCGAGAGTCCCGTTTTGCCGCCCGTGCTAGTGCCACGTCATTCGGAATATGCGCCAGGACACTCGATGTTGCAATTTAATCAAATGGCTGAGCCGAGTATGCCACACAATGTTAGCTACTCGAACAGTGGTTTCAATTCACACAGTCTCAGCAATAGCAACACATCTGTGGGTAGCCCCAGTTCGGTTAATTCAAATCCAAATTCACCATACAATAGCCTAGCGGGAACACCGCCTCCCGCCTACAGTCCATCGGAGGATGGCAACTCAAATAATCCCAATGATGGCACACAAATGCTCGATGCCCAAATGGGTGATGTTGCCCAGGTTAGCTATTCGGAGCCAGCATTTTGGGCATCCATTGCCTACTATGAGCTCAATTGTCGAGTCGGTGAGGTCTTCCATTGCAATAACAATTCGGTCATTGTCGATGGCTTTACGAATCCATCCAATAACTCGGATCGCTGCTGTCTCGGTCAGCTGAGCAATGTGAATCGCAATAGTACCATCGAGAATACACGCCGTCATATAGGTAAGTTCCAAGATGAATCTAAGATAAAACTCCTTAGGTAATTATATTAAAGTTGGAATTTAAGAAAATGAGAGATGATGGAGAAGGTTCTGCATTGAAATATGTTATGTTTTTGAATATAGAATTAAGAGATCCAAGAAAGAATGAAAAAAATATGGTATTAACTAAGAAAGTATTCACCTTTAATCTTAAATCAAGGAAAACATTAAAGGTCCTTTTGGTTAGTAAATAGAATACCATATTTATATGAAGATTCCTCCATTTTTAAAAAGTGTCTTAAATTAACACTTTATAAAAGATATAGTAGACCATAAAGAAAGCCTAAATATGGAATATGGAGAGCAAATCCTTAATTCATATCATTTGTTCAAGAGAATAATAGGATAATGTCTAAGCTGTTAAGCTATCATAAAGAATTTGGTTAATTTATTAACGAAACAAAAGTATTAATGCTTAGATTATTTATTTATACATTAATTTTACTTCTTTAAACTCTTAAGCAATTTCTGAACATTTTTAAACGCTAAACGTTCTTTTCATTTTGCTTCAGGTAAAGGCGTTCATCTGTACTATGTTACCGGCGAGGTCTATGCCGAGTGCCTGTCCGATTCCGCCATATTTGTGCAGTCGCGTAACTGTAATTTCCATCACGGTTTCCATCCGAGCACCGTATGCAAAATACCACCCGGATGTTCCCTAAAGATCTTCAACAATCAAGAATTTGCTCAACTATTATCGCAATCGGTGAACAATGGATTTGAGGCCGTTTATGAGCTAACGAAAATGTGCACAATACGCATGTCCTTTGTGAAGGGTTGGGGTGCCGAATACCATAGACAGGATGTGACCTCAACACCCTGCTGGATCGAAATACACCTGCATGGACCGCTACAATGGTTGGACAAGGTTCTCACACAAATGGGATCGCCACATAATGCAATTAGCTCCGTATCCTAAAGACAAAAAAAAAACACTATAACTATAACTACAACTAATTGAAAAATGATATATGTAGTAAGAATAGTAAGTTCGAAAAGAGAACTAACACACACACACACCCACAGAGAAAGTGTGAATATGGAAAGCAGAAAAAAAGAGACAGCTAACAAACTATGTAAAAGACGTAAGAAAAAGTAAAATGTAGGAAATGTGGTTAGCTGAAAGAAGGACAAAACATAAATAATTATGAACTAAATGTGTGCGTGTATATGCCTTATATATAAATATTATATATACATATATTAACTGATTTATATATATATGTAAACAGCTACTCAACCCGCCTCTCGCCCATAAACATATACTTATATATTTTCTAGTTTATCATATGATTTTCAACGCGAATGTCATTCCTTATGCAACAACAAAAAAGAAACTGAAGAAATTCAACTAAAAGAAAAGAATATATATATATATATACGATCTATAAATTGATTGATCTATATACAACAAATATTATAATAGTAATATAATGTCCTTTGGCAAATGTTGTTCAAGTCTATTTCAAGTGCTACTTATGTGTCATTGCGAATTGCTTTAAAAGATAGCGAAGAAAACAAAAAAGAATTAAATAATACTATACTTATTATAGACATACCTAACTCTATACTATATTTACCACTTAAAGTACCATTAGAATATGTAGGGCAAGTTTTAAACAACTTTAATGCAATACATTTCTTAAAATACACAACACACACAAACACACACACACACACCACAACAAAAAGTTATGTTTAACTAATTGATGATCTTGTTTAACTTTAAGTATAATTTTGAAAAAAAA
Source organism: Drosophila putrida (assembly GCA_037043535.1). Taxonomy (NCBI): domain Eukaryota; kingdom Metazoa; phylum Arthropoda; class Insecta; order Diptera; family Drosophilidae; genus Drosophila; species Drosophila putrida. Next base: position 1,843,241 of record JBAMBI010000465.1, read on the forward strand.
AACAAAACAAAAAACAAACGCAACCAATTAAAGTTTAATCATTTGCCTAGCTTAGTTTATTGTTTAGTATTGTTTCATTATCAACAATTTTTCGATGGTTTTTTGAAAAAAACTTTTGTGTTTTTATTATTGTTTAATGCAAAATTTGTGCCGAACCTTTTTTTATAAGTAGTCATAATATCTTCATTTGAAATAAACCGTTTTGCCTTATCAGTTAATTTGTTTACTCTCTTAACAAAACCAACTTACACAACTACAAATAATAATACTATATATATTTATATGAGCTGTAAATTGGGGCTTATATTCAATGTAATACGTGTGCCTATTTAAAATTTACTTGCGCTTTGAATGTTAATATGTGTATTTACTGTACGAGCGCAAAACGAAAGTCAGTTATTGGCTTTTTTGCCTGTTTTTTGCTAACGAAAAATAACTTCAAGAAAACCGTTACAACAACTTTGCCTTAAAGTTTACCATGTTTAGAGCAGCTTTTACAATATACAATATAAATTTGCCTTACACACCGTTTGAATTGCCTTTGCTTGCTTGTTGCAACGCCGTTTAATTGTGTACTTCAAATGAAAACTATTGTAAAACAATTTGAAATTTATAATAAATTAAATTAATGAAATTACTGGTACATTTTGAATTTCCTAAGCATAAATAATCGATAGCAATATTATCGTTAGTAAAAATATCGTTGAAGGTTCAATCATCGCAAAAAGCTATCGATAACTCAGTTCATGAACGTAACAAGAAATAATTGACTGTATTCAGCAGTTTCAATAGTTTATTGATAAGATCAAACAATATATTTAAAATCAAATTTATTTAATGATTTTAATTAGATTAAATAACAAATGCGTTTAAGGATTTTATTCGTTGATGAACTGTCAACCAACTGAACCAAATGAACTACATAGTTCATGAATTTTTGGATAAGTTCAGTATTTCATTTTAATGATTCGCTCACTTGAACTTATTCAGAACGAAACGACACAGCTCTAAAAATTTGTCAACATGCAGACTTCGCCAAAGAACGATCCATTGGAATTATTGACAAATAAGGGTACTCGCGAGTCCACATTTCTGACTCCGATATGGTCTCCCATAGCCGGAAGCGTTGCCGGTTTCGGCGCTGCCATGTTCATCAACTGGGGCTTCCGTAAACCAATTTTCTCTGGTAAGTTTGCGTTTGCAGCGATGTGACGTAACATTGTTTTTTTTCTGTATAAACTTAATTTATGGATCAATATTCAAAACAATATTGTGCAGGCATACAGAAACACATTGCGTTCTCCGTAATTGGCGGTGCTCTGGGTGTCTTTATTGATCAGAAGCGCGACCAATATGTAGCCAAGCGTGATGCCGTTCTCCGGCATTATATTGAACTGCATCCTGACGACTTTCCAGTGACAAGTGAGCTTAAATTGCATTTCAGATCAGTTGCGAAATTATCTATAATGAGTTTCACCTTTGGTTTCCAGATCGCAAAAAGTACGGTGAAGTCTTGGAGAGCTGGGTTCCCGTTCGCTAAGTGTACAGAGCTGTCAAATTGCCTACGGATCAAGTTCTGCTCTAACCCAACATATTTTAGTTAATAAAACGGCTTTAATTGTAATACTTATGAATACCAAACTGTAATATATGCGTTTGTTTTCATTCAAAAAGCCGCAGCTGCTTTGAAGTAACCAGTGATTGCAGTGTGACCAAACTTTCAGACGTACCAAATCGGCAATGCGCGAAAATTTAAATATTCAATAAAAAAGTATATATTAGCTGCAATTATTTTATTGCTTAAATTATTTGTATTAAGTTATTAACATATGCAAAAATCATGTTGCAGTGCAATCGATTAATTCAAATAATTGGATCTGTCACTGCAAACATTGGTATTCAGTATGTTTGCGGTATTTAGTAATGGCAAATTTTGTACATTCTACGCATTCCGAAAAATACACAGCTTTGCGCCTTCTTCAATCGGTTTACTACGTTTCTGCTTCAGTTTCGGGTGAATCGTTTTTTTCGTAGGACGTGCGAACGCAACATAAAATTGTTAAAAAATTTTGTGCCAGCATGCAGAGATAAATAAAAAAAAACTGACCGCGCCATAAAATCAATAAGAATAAATATAACATACAAAATTTTAAAATATTAAGGATTAAATTAAAATTGTTTTGTTTTAAGTCTCTTTAAGTTTTATCTACGTCTTTACTTTAGTATCGTGTTCGTGTGTTGCCCTGTGCATAAATATGTGAGTGTGTGTGCGTATGTGTTAAAGCCGCAAGGATTTTACCGTTACAAATATTTTCATAATTTTCATAAAGCCGCAAGGATTTTACCGTTACAAATATTTTCATAATCAAACGAAGCAAAAATATTCGTAAATGAATAAGTAAAGAATAAACCATTAATAGAAATAATCGACGCTCCACTTTACACAAAATTATTGATCATTAACTAAAACAAATTATGTTTTTGGCAATTTTGACTTAAAGCAAAAACAAAAATCACCTTTGCTGGCGCCAAAGCGGCAGTGGAAATTAATACAACAACAATAACAATAAGCAATTACAACAACAACAAACAAGTGACTTGAAAGCGAGTCAAAAGCAGAGCGCGTCAACCGCAGCAGAGACAAAAACAACAACTAATCAAAAAAAAAAACAACAAAAGCTCCCAAGTTGCCAAAAGGCCGACGGCTTTTGCTTTTTGTGATAACTTTTCACAGTCGAATTTTCTCGTGAGCAAAAGAGAGAATAAAGTAACAACAACAACAACGATTATGGCAAAGGTAGGTGAAATTGTTTATAGTTTTTAAAAACAGAACAGATCTGTCCGGAAAAGGGACAAATTGGCAACACTGCTGCCAAGCACAATTTGCTGCCCTTTTTTTGCCCCCCTCTACTTTTATGTACTCATCCTCTTTGCTTCTCCTCTTCTCATCTTTGCATCATTCCTTACATGTGCTTTGTCAATATGGATTTCATTTTATTGCTTCTGTATGTGTCTGTTCTCTCTCTCTGTATGTGTGTGATTTCTACGTGTGTTTTTGTATAAATTATGCATATTTGTGGGTTTCTTTTTATCGCTTAGAGGGGAGACATTGATTTCCTCAAAAGGTTCATTTCCACCCTCGCAGGAAGGTGGCAATTTTATGGCGTGTAAAATTGGTAGCAAAATTTTAGGGGAAAATAAAATGGGAAATTGTGTGAAAGTCAAAAATCAATTGGTCAAACAATCATTAATAGATACAATTATAAATTTCCTTAATAAAGATTGTTTTTTACAAATGTAGGAAGAAAATTCAGTTACAGTTGATCTAATAAGTGTTTCTACCAATTGAAAATTGGGCAAGTAAATGTTTTGACAAACTAAATAATTCATATACTTACTTCATATTCATATTCATTCATATTCATATTCATTTTTATTTATTCTTACTTCTCTTCTTCAATAATTAAACGCCATATCTCAATTTTAGGAGAAGTTGAGGTTATACTTTATTTATAGTATATTTTTTATAGTTACAATTATATTATATATTAATACCCCTAGCTTACTCCCTTTCTCCTCCTCTTTTCTCTTTCTCTTAGCACTTAGCTAAATGAAAGGCCTATTAAATTGAACTGTAAGCCTGAGTTTTAGTGCAAAAACCGCAAACACAAATCTTGTTCTTTGCTTAAACTGCACGCAATAGCGATTTCCGGCCATAAAAACAAAAACGGAAATTTCTGAATTTGCGACTCCCAATCAAACAAACCTCTTCACCTCCCCCCTCTTGATCTCTTCCTCCCAATGGACATCGAAAAACTTCAATTTCAAGTACTTGGACACTTTTTCACATGCCACAAGCCCTCGAAAATGAGCCACATTTTTCTCTTGGTGGCGCCTCAACGAATTTATGACTCACACACACTTGTGTGTGTGTGCTGTGTGTGTGTAGTGGGTGGTTGTGGGAGGCTGGGAATAAAGCACGCGACAGTCTGACAGTCGCGTGTCTCTGTTGAGAGTATTTTTAGACCCTGTACTTTAAAAAAGTACAAATGGGTCTATTACGTTTGTGCAAATGTGCGTAACAGGCAGAAGGAGGCGTGGCAGACCCCATAAAGTATATATATTCTTGATCAGCATCAACAGCCGAGTCGATATAGCCATGTCCGTCTGTCCATCTGCACAGGGTCTTCTACTGTCGAGCTTGCTCCACCGTAGCTTAATGCATTTTTTTCTCGTATAATTTCTCTCATTTTATTCTTAGGGAACAACTCGGGATAAATTACCTTTTTTCACGTCACTTGTCAGTGCCATATAAGGTTTTTATCTTCCAGCAAAAGTTGTGCCGTTTTATGTGCCCCATGACTCTCCCCCTTTCTTTATTATTTTATTTTATTTCGTTTACAGATGGCGCGTCGTTTTTATGGTACACCGCAATTGGTATAAAAGCTCTGATTTTCATCTATTTAAAAGAAGAAAAACTCTAGCAGCTGTATACACTGATAAAAAAATATATCATTCAATCGGGAGTTCCCGACAGTAGAATACCCTGAGGTAGTCGAGAACGCCACTCAAATTTTATATTAATTATATTTGTGTTTCGTATTTGTGCTGTCTGTTTTGTATTTAAAAGTCTAAGCAACAATGAGCACGTTTTTTTCAAAATAGCTAAATAAAAACATAAAAAAGCAATTCTAAATGCATAACAAACAAAAATTAAAAAAAAAATTAAAGAATTTAAGCATGCTTTTACTGGGATTCGAACCCAGGTCTCCCGTTTGACTACGTGGCGGCAGCTCTATCACTTGATAATTTGAAAGAGAGAAAGAGAGAGGGCGAAAACTCACAACAACAACACATTAAACTAAAGAATTAAATAATTGTGGTTATCTTCCGTGTTTATTATCCGATCTTGCATCCATTTGTTCCTGCCGAAGCTCAAATCTCTAGCTTGTTAATCGCAGTGCTATCCTTTTTTCACTTTGTGGGCGAAGGGGGCGTGGCATCCAAAATTTAAAATAAACTTGATCTGCGTGCAAGTATAAGAAGTCTTCATACCAAATTTGGTGTTCCTAGGTCTTACCATTTGATAGTTCTGATTTCCAGGCAAGAGTAAAATTGCCAATTTTCCATATTGCTTTAAAACTAGATCCTACAGCTGACAGCTACAACTTTCTCATATTAGTTAAACATATAAACGAATGTATATACATTTTTTTATCTACTTTTCATAGCCAGGATACAGCAGCGGGAGGCTTATAGAATTGTGTCCTTGAATCGCGAATGCCGCAAACAACAAACAAGCTGCGAATACATTTAAATTGTAAGCTTGGAAATACCCTGGAAAGCAGTTAAAGAGTTTTTGAATAGGAGACTTGATACTTGAATTGTTGCCAGCTTAAAACTTCCAACTTTTTGGTCATAGTCTGATCTATAAATTAACACTACAATTTTGCTAATAATGATGAAAGTGAAATAAATTTTAAAGTCTTGTCACTTCACTTTTAATCAAAATATCTGCTGACTTATATGAATCCAAGAATCATGCATGAATCTTATTTTTGGGTTCATTCATTCCCAAGATTCATGCATGATTTCATGTTTCAAACCATATATTATGAAATCATGCATGAATCTTGAGAATGCATGAACCCAAGAATAAGAGCATGAATGAATTAGAGCATACAAAAGCTGACACTCATAAAATAATGGATTACTTTTTCCCCAACCTAATATTACCCAATATTGATTGACAATTTAAATATCCTATTCAGCCTCTACTGTGTCAACCTCACTTGGCCATGTCCTTGTTTTAGAGGGTATAGAAAAAAGTGTACTCAATGAGGCTGCACTTTTATTGTGCGCCTTTTGCGCGACAAGCCTCATAATCATCATCATCAGCGACCTTCTTAGCCAGTTCCTTTATCCCTACATTCCATTTCTCCTGCCTTCAGAGTGGCTCCATCATTATGTGCATGTTTGTAATATTATATTCCTCTTATGCAATTGTCGGTCGGTGGGTTTTTTGTGTGTCAACAACAGTAAACAACAGCAGTTGCCACAGCAGTTGTCACAGCAGCAGCAGCAGTTGCAGTTGCAGTGGCAAGTGGCAAGTGCATGGATTAAAGGGAGTAGAACTTGCTTGTGCATTTTCTAAAACATATTATGCTGAAAGTGGAAAACAGTGCCCATGTTTATCGTTTGCGAAAGATAATTTTCTTTTTCTATACTACTGGAATGCATGAATTCATGCATGACTCTTGGAATGCATTCCAAGAATATAGATAAGTTTCTTTTTTCTATACTAAAGCAGAGCAATAATGCAAATTGCCTTTTTGGAGACTGATGAATGAGTTTTTTAAATAATTGAAGAGGAAACAAGAAAATAAGTAGAAGAAGAGTTTAAAGAGAACATAGGGAAAAATCAACTGAAGATATATTTTTAATATAAACATTTTAAATTCATATTCATATTACAAAAATGTATTATTTCAAAGGATAATTTAAAAAAATGCAGCAATCGAAATGCCACACTGCCACATTTTACCGTTATGTTGCATACTTTTAGGGGCAGCATCTGTTTCAACTGTGAAACTGACTGCGGGCCATGTTGATATATTTTCCTCTTACTACATTTCTTTTTAGACCTGTACTTTAAAAAAGTACAAATGGGTCTATTACGTTTGTGCAAATGTGCGTAACAGGCAGAAGGAGGCGTGACAGACCACATAAAGTATATATATTCTTGATCAGCATCAACAGCCGAGTCGATATAGCCATGTCCGTCTGTCTGTCTGTCTGTCTGTCTGTCTGTCTGTCCGTCTGTCTGTCCGTCTGTCCCTTTTTTGAGTTCCCAGATCTCAGAGACTATAAGAGCACCTTTAATGCTAGCGACTTCATTTTTAGTATGTATAATTCAGACTATAGTCCGAACGTATCCTGCAAATTTCATCCAAATCGGATGATAAACGCGGAATTTATTTAGCTAACAATGTTACGGGCAAAATCAGCTGATATCTTCGTAGTGGCGCCATCTATGGAAATTTCTTAAAACTGAAACTATCTGTAATGATCGCTTTGCACTCAAAAAGTACAGGGTCTCCTACTGTCGAGCTTGCTCCACCGTAGCTTAATGCATTTTTTGATTTATGACACCGTTAGCATTTTCGATTTCTGTATTGACTGCACCCAGAAATGCGTATTTGCATACATTCCTCTTTCCCTCAGTCTCTCTCTCTTTCCCACAGTCTCTCTCTCTCTCTCTCTCTCTCTCTCTATCTCTTTCTTATTCAACTCTTATGCTTTATCCAATTTTGGATACAGTTAGTAGGCGGTTTTATATTTATGGCCCTTTTGGTTGAATGTAAATTTATCGATAAATGTTTGTGCACATGCACATGAAAACACACACACATACACACATATTTGTTGTCAATATGTGTGCTTTCGACAAATACAAATGCAATAAATATCATCAGTAAATTTCGACAGGATATTAAACAGTCACAGTCCCTTCCTGGGATAATTAACAAATTTAAACAAATATTTAGCAGCTATTTGTTACAGTCACAAAAATTGCAATGTAAAGAAATGATTGGTTTATTTAAACAGGAGAAAACATTAATGCCAAAATCTAAAACTCAACTAAGCGATATATTGAAGAGTTAGAGGTGTAATTCCCATATCTATATAAATATAAATTCTTACAAAATGTCGTTACATTTTTTAAATATATTGTCTTCCTAACTTAATAAACTACCATGAAATTTAATCCCTACTAATACTAATATTAAAGTCACTTTGCCAGCTACTTAAGTTAATTAAAGTTTCAAAAAAGGTAAAAATCTCAACGCCTAAAAGTATGCAGAACATATTTTTATATATTTTTTTATATTTTTGAGAGTCAAGATGAATTGGCAACAAACACCTGAAAGGAAAATGTTTTGTTTTGTTGCCACAACTTTGAAAGTTGGTAACAAAACATTTTGGACAGCTAATTAGTTAGCTTGAGTTGTTGCCTTGCCGCATTCTCAGCATTTTGCTGTTGTTTGTACACAAATTTTAATTTGAAATTCCGTAGGTAAACACGTGACAGCAAAACACAAACTAAGACCCACACACACACACACACATATACACCACACACAAACACGTGACGTAGACGTGACTCATACGAAGGGGAATGCTGCAAGTTTTTGCCATGTAGCATGCAGCACATGAGACGGAAAACCGCAGCGCGTTGCAAGCAACTTGAGCTAATTTCATTAAATATTCATGGCCACGACACAAGCAACAACAACAACAACAACAGCTATAGTTGTTGCAACAACGTTGTCAATGCACAAGGAAGAAGAGAAGGAAACACCAAAATGCAGTGGCAGCGGCAGCTCAATGGCTGCAATCGTTGCCTCTCCTCTCACATGTCTCCACAACATTTTTAACGTGCCACACACACACAGGCACACATGTGGCAGCTTTCCATTGTTCGCCGTAGTTGTGGCAACTGCCTCTGACAAATTATCATTTAATCATTTGGCAGAAATTTCCATCATTTTTTTTTAGACGCTCTTCCGCACAAAGTTCAAGGCCTATTGATTGGCTGTTTAGATATTGATGGCTTGATAAATGGAAATATTGATGGAGACTGAAACAAATTTTGCTTTATTGTTGGGCTGATAAATGAATTTCCACTTACCTTCCTTCCCTTTCCCATTAGCACTAATTAAATTAAACACTACACGAGACTCGCAAAGTTGCCAAAATGTTGGCTACCAAAAAATAAAGGGAGACCAGTTTTTAGCTGGTTTTCAGTTGCAGCAGCTGCTGCATAAATAAAATGGTGCAAATATCAATGGCTCCACAGTGCGACTGCGACTGTCTGTCGGCAGTTTTCTCTCTCTCTCCCTCTTTCTCTCTCTTCCACCCTCTCTCTCTGCTTCTTGTTTTTATGGCATGTCCTTTTTTTGGCCAGAAGGCCATAAAATGGCTGTCTATGGGGTACATAAACATTTAAAAGGGTTCACAAAGTTTGTGTACCCAAGTCAAGTGGCAACTGTTCACTGTTCATGCTGCACATATTGCATTGCCATTGCTGGGTATCTGTCTGCGTTTGTTTTGACTTTCAGTTGATAAAAAAATGAGTTGATATTTCAGAAAGCTTGTAAAGTGAAAATTTATGGAAAATATGCAAGTGTATAATTCTAAAAAAAAACAATTATAGAGAGAATATTTAGACTTCAAATTATATATATAATCTAAATAGATTTGTATGTCTTTAATTGCTTTAAAATCACGCAAAGTATTCTAAACTTTAACTGTAACTCTAAACAATGTAAAGATCTAAGCTTAAAGATAGACTTTTACTTTAAAAACCCACAACAAAAACCTAATTGGCTGTTAAGTTTGTGGTAAACCGGAATCGATAACATCGGTTTGTTTGCAGTCAACAAAACAATTGGTGGTTGAGAAAGCGGAACGATAAAATACCTGTCAGAACATAACTATAAATCATGAATACAAAACGGAGAGGTCTTAAAGTTTCCACGAATTCCTTAAGGCAAATAGTTGTTGATTCTTTTGTGGATAGAGAAAAACAATATGAACAATATGAAACGTAATGTAATTACATCGAACTTTTGTAACTCTAATAAATTCTTAACTTGTACAGTTTTGTTCCAGATAACAACATTTAAGATATAATTGATAACTTACTTTAGATTTTTTTTGGGAAGCTTGTAATGGAAGTGATAAAAATTATATATAAAGGCTTAACTTAAATTGAGAATTAGAAAGAAATTAAAATCTGGTTTAGAAAAGTCAGACTGCATAACTTTTCTATTCATTGAACTACAGGGTATCTCAGATTCTATCATTGCCAAAAACATGCATAACCATGCTTCAGTTTTTATCGTCTGTTTGTCTTTGTTCTGTTTATGCATTTCACTTGAAATGGTTTTCATTTTATTAAATGACAATTTTTCTAGCAAATTTCGAAAACGAAAAATGATTTTTCTCAACTTTTTTATACCCATCGAAAAAATGCATATTAATTGGTTGGCGCTTATTAGTGTTTGCATTAAGTAACGAATGTCATTTTAATTATATGAATATGCCAACGATTTCAAATTGAATATTATGGAAATATTTGAATATTGAACATCATGAATAATTAACATGTATTTTATGGCAAGCATTTAAATTAATTGCAGGTGCGATGCCAAAGAACGCAATCAGCATAAACAACGAGTAAATTTAATCAAAACTGTATTTAAATTTAATGCTGACAACGCTGTGGAAAAATATGTAAAATATTCAACAGAATTATGCCCAGTGATAAGTTTCTAGATACTCTTTAGAAAGGGATTTGAAATGCGGATTAGATACTCTTTAGAAAGGGAATTGAAATGTGGATTATCCTTTATCCCTTTTACCCCTTTTGAGTCTCTTTTTTAACACATTTTTACAACCCATTATTATTTGTTGACTCTAATATTTTATGACCTTTTTCACTTCATAAGAAATGTGTTATACTCTTTGTAAGGGCATCAAATGTTCTGCAGACACATAAAAAAAAGTCGTCAGATAATAATTGAATTTTTTATTGAAAATGTAGATGCAGTTCAAAAAAAGGATGTGCAATGGCAGAGCTCTGATAACTATTAGGATAGTTTGCTGAGCAGCTTTGCTTAGTGTGGATATGAAGGGGGAAAAAGAGAGGAAAGAGGGGGAATTTTGTGAATTCAAGTGAAACAGGAAAAGATGAGAGAAAGTAAATATCTTATGCAAACTTTGCTTGGTGGCTTGGGAAACTGCATGAAACTTTTGCTTACATCTGAAATTTGCTGGTGGAAATTTATGCCATAATTTTAAGCAAATTCAAGTTAATCAAAATGCAGATTATTTCTGATAACTTGCACTTTAAACTAAACTTGAATTCACTGCTAAAACTTGTGTAAATAATATTAAATCAAATTAAGTAAATCGATTGTTAGATAGATGGAGTTTTATTTTATTTAAAACTTAAAATCAAAATGCAGAATATTCCTTATAACTTGTACTTTTAACTTAACTTGAATTCACAGTTAAATCAAATTAAGTAAATCGATTGTTAGATAGAATTATTTTTTTATTTAAAACTTAAAATCAAAACTTAGATTATTCCTTGTAACTTGTACGTTAAACTAAACTTGAATTCAGAGTTAAATCAAATTAAGTAAATCGATAGTTAGATTTTATTTTACTTAAAACTGAAAAACTAGTTTCCCATTTTATTGAATTTTTCCACACTGTCGGTTTTTCCTTCATCTCCTTTTTGTGTCCTGCTCTATATATATAATATGTGTATTTGATTGTGTGTTCTGCCATTAAATGTGCTGGAAATTAAATAAAAACGTGAGCCGAAAGGTGTAAAAACGTGAACTGCCTGGTAGAATACATATAGCATACACTGTGTGGTACAGTGTGTGTGGTATTACATGTGACCATATGATGATAATACTATTACCTTCGGTCTCTTCTCGCTTCTCGCTCTTCTCCAATGTCCATTCGCACTTTATGTGTTTGTAATTGAAAATTAAGCGCCTGTCATCAGCTTTAGCTGGAGAATGTCAGTCCAAGTCGTAGGTATGTATGTGTGTGTGGCTAAGGTGAATGGGTGTGGTTTGTGTTAGGGGGTGATGACTGTGTCGGTCAGGTGTGAAGAGGGTTGCATTTCGATTCAATGGCGCAACTGGAAAATTGCCAGCTAACCGAGCGATGCACTTAAATCCGTGTGATGGCTGTCATGTGCGGTTAATTTGTTTCAAATCGGCTTTAGAGTCAAGCTTTCTCTCCATTGCAATGTGTAGTAAAATAGTCTTGGATATTGTGTCCTTACTCCTGGCTGATTAGTTTTTATTGCCAAGGTAGAGCGACGGTGAAACTGAGTAGATAAATTGATAGATAGCATGTTTATAGCACAGCTGAAATCGAGGTAAGCCAGGCTAATATAAAAGCTAGTAGGAGAAAACTTTTACAGAGGAATTAACTAGGTAAGGCTTTTTAAATAAGTGTTAAATAAGTCGGACCTATAATTAAAATATTTATATAAATAATCAACTTGTTATTAATTTAATATGTAGCTTAAACTGTTTAAGAACAGCATATTTAGTTATTTGTATTAATCTTTTTAATCAAAATATTAAAATGATCAATAGATTACGTACATTGTACAATGAACCTATAGTAAACATTCAATTTGTTTATAAAACCTTTAACCTTTTTTAAAAGTTATTAACAGAAAACTAGAAGGCAACCATAAAGAAGTTCTTAAAGATTTTGACAAGTAAATTGGGGTTTTAACTTAAGTAATAATAATATTAGATAATATTCAATAGTAAAAAACTTAAAATTGTCTCTTAAAATTACCTGCGACAAAGACAAAGTTTTTTATAAGTCTATTGTTGTACTTGTAGGATCAAAAATATTCAAGCTAAATAAATAAATAAACAAACAAATAAATAAATAAATAAATAATCAAAGCTTAAAACTAAATACTTTTTTTTCATAAAGAAAAACTCAATTACAGTCATAAAAATACATAAAATCAATCACCATTTAAATAATTTATTTAATTAACGCCTGAAACTATGCAACACAAAAATGCACTCGACTCGATTGAAGCCAGTTGCTTGCATGCAAGAGAGAGAGAGAAGGAAAGAAAGGGAGAGATAGTGAAAACAAACAATAGAATTTACTACTAACCCAATTTGAATCCCATGTTACCACAAACAACAGCAACAACAAGCCACAAATAGTAGCAACAACAACAACGACACAAGCAATTTTTAATACGCCTCTGCACGCGAAACCCCAAGAACAACAACAACAAGAAGAACAAGAACAACAGCAACAATAAAATATGAGCATACAAAAGGCGCAAATAAAAGTGGAAAGCGTCTAAAATTACGGAAATGTATGAATAGCATTTTACGGCAGTGGAAAACGGGGTGAAAACTAAACTACTATACAGCATAAGTAAATGCGGTTAGGTGTAAGAGTGTGTGAATGTGTGTGTGTGGGTGTGTAGTTTGACTCTGTTTAAGTTTACAACAATGTTGTGCATACACATTATATACACTGGAAATGCTGGGTTTCGTCTTTGATGGGTTTTCCCTTTGCGGTCTGCCGGAAGTAACAAAATTAATTTGCAACCGGTGACTTTGGGACTCGCCGCCTCTGCGCAGCCATTTTGTGAGTTATTTTCGCCAAAAAAAACAACGAAGGTAAGGAAAGGTAAAAAGAGTAGAGAAAAGAAGAAAAGTAAAGGTATTTTATTAATGGTGTTATTCTCACTAGTTGCGCTTGCAAAACACTCTGGAAACTCTGGCCACAAGCGTCCGTTTTACAGCTCATTATAATTATAAATTTCAGTGTGTTTGAGAGTGTGTGTGTGTGCTTGGTGTAGTGTCAGCATTTTTATGGGCTCTTGATGCCGCTCCCTGTGCATCGAGGCAAGCTGCAAATCAGCACAAAACAAGCTCACTTAATGACTTGCCCGCCAGGTGGCGTTGCACAAAACATTATGAGTGTCAGAACGTAAGTGTGTGTGTGTTTTGCTTCCTTATGTATACATACAACACATTTCATACGCCCCGTTGCCACTACAACATTGTCATAACCCTGCGCCAAAATGTCAAAGTGGGTATATAAGATTTCTTAAGTTATGTAGTAGGAAAATAATGAGACAAGTAATAAATAAATTAAAATAATAAATGAAATAATAAATTTATGAAAAATATATATTAATATATTTGACAAGCAGAGAAAAATGCTTAACACATTTGAGAGAAGAGGAAGTAAAGGACAAATTTACAGACTCTCAATTCCTTTTCCTTAATTATTAACAATTATAAGAAAGACATACATATAAATTTGGCGAATATTTTATGGCATCTTCAAATTTACAAAGTTTATAAAATGACAAGTATAATTTTTATATTAGAAACTTGTACAGCATACTTGAAATCCTTCCGAAAAGTAAACTTATAAACCACAGAATTTGTCACCTTTTTCAGTTTGATTTAGTTGTTAATTTAGTTTATTTATCCGACAGTTTTTACAGGTATATTCACAGTCGATAATATTTTATACAAACTGACGTTTCTCGCTTGGGTTTCGTGTTATGCACACTCTTAACACCCAACACTGAGGTGCTGACATGACCCGGGCACATTAAATAGACTTTGCAAATTATGTGAGAGAAAGAGAGAGAGAGGGGGGAGGGTAAAAACAGAAATAAAGGAATGTGGCACATGTAGAGGGCAGTCAACTCTATGGAAGTTGCGGTTTGGAAAAACCTTTCCTAATGAATGGAAAATTTGCATGTCCTTGCAGAGAGCAGATGCTATAGAATAGTATGCACATAATTATATGGTCATGAAGTTGTATCCTTGATGTCCACAGCATTTAATGCGACAAATGAGCAGTGGACAAATATTAAAAAATATGACTTAAAGGTGAGAATCTAAATGGAAACGGCAAATTTAAGCTTTGTTTAAATAAGAGACTCCTCATACCGATCTAGAATATGTGAGGTCCTGTTAACAAATGTTTGTAAACTAAGTTCTATGAGCTGTGATTTCAGCAAAAATACCATATGCATAAATAAAAATATACTCCGCATGAGAAAACAAAATAAGCAGAAATCAAAATCGATATGCCCACTTAATGCACATATTTATTCATAATCGTAATGTGAAAAGAAAATATTCAACTGAAAGATACCCTGTTAAAAAGATAAAAAGATAGATAAAAGTAATATAATATAGTAAACGTAAACAAAAATAAGGAAGCAATAACTCTTAAAAAGCATTAAAAGCATTTAGATTAATAAAAAAAATAAAGTCACTGATCTTAAAAAATAAATAAATTATACATTTTTGCCCACATATTTATATATATATATTTTTAAACATATAAATTATCTTTTTATTTGTTTGCATAATTTATAAAAATGTGTATCTATTTAGTTTTAGATCTCTCAAAAGTCTGTTGTATGCAGTTCAACTCTAGCATACCCATTGCAACTCTTTCAGTGGGTATATAAAAGAATGTAGCTTAATAAAAATTCAAGTTATTATGAGTTCCCTTAGCGAATATGCTCGTATCTATAGCATACTTCTAAGGGCTTATGCAAATGACCTTCGTTCTCTATTTGGTTGCTCTCGTTGTTGTTGTTGCTTTATTCAAGCTGCATAATTGAGAAGAGCAAAAGGAAAAGCCAAAGCAAAAACTAGAAAGAAAAAAAAATGTACGTAGGAAGACTACAAAACGTTTGACGTTTGAAACTTTTGTTTTTCCCCCTTATATTTCTCTCTCTCTTTGGGTGTTCTCCTTTGACTGTCTGTCTGTTTTGTCGGTATTTACGCTTGAGCGTGCACTAAGACAGGCGCACATCCTGTGGCCCACACACACACACACACACACATGTGTATGATAGAGCGTCCTTCAGAAACTATGTTAACATGTGCTGCCAGCAAAATCTCATAGAATTCAGTAAACTAAAAAAATAAAATGAAAATCAAATAAAATAAAAAAAATTCTCTGCTAACTTTTGCATACACAGGATACATAAAAGTAGATATCTTTTTATTCAACCATGTTAATTGCAAATTTTAAGCATCGTTTTAAGTGTCGTTGCGTTGACAGTAATTAACTTTTTAGTAGTATTAGTTGAATAGAGTAAAACTTATCTGGCTTTATAACATGCCTTAATTCGAGCCTGATTTGTGTCGAAAGTTGTTTTAGTCTTGGCCTCAAATGTGAAGTCCCTCGCAGCATTTTGGCGGCTTCCTAGCGCCAACATGTTTCGCCTTAAACTATGCACAAGTTTTGACCCTCTCGCTTACCTCCTTTTCCCCTTCTTTCTCCTTTTCTTCATCATCATGATGCTGTTGAAGTTTGCAAAGTTCAAAGCAGAAACTATGTGAACTGCATTTGCAATGCGGCAATTTTGGGTTGACTTTTGGGGAAAGCCAAAATCTGAACCGAGCGCATATTTTCAAGACTAAATTACAACTTTTGCTGCAGTGCTTAAGCAAACGATAATACAGCTAGTCGATTGCTAAAGCTTAAAAGTATATCTTTGTTAATTTTTAGACCCAGTACTTTAAAAAGTACAAATGGGTCTATTACGTTTGTGCAAATGTGCGTAACAGGCAGAAGGAGGCGTGGCAGACCCCATAAAGTATATATATTCTTGATCAGCATCAACAGCCGAGTCGATATAGCCATGTCCGTCTGTCTGTCCGTCTGTCTGTCCCTTTTTTGAGTTCCTAGATCTCAGAGACCATAAGAGCTAGAGACACCAAATTTGGCATGTAGGTACATCTATATCTTGCATTGAACGAGTTTGTTTCAGATTTTTGCCACGCCTTGATTTTAAGTATGTTTATTACAGACTATGGTCTGAACCTATCCTGCAAATTTCATCCAAATCGGATGATAAACGCGTGAAGTTATTCAACTAGCAATATTACGAGCAAAATCAACTGACATCTTAGATTTGATCTATAAATTTGTTCTACATTTAAAGATAGTTATTTTTCAGAAATCGATTTTTTCGATTTTGTTGGAATTTTAGGTAAGGGTACCCCCTTTACTTTTTCAGAAAAAAAAATTTTCAAAATTTTAAATCTTGATTTTGTACTTTTAATCAACTCCTGGTGCCAAAATTAGTATAAAAGAACACTTTAAAGTTGATTCTGAGGAGTTTCATTTTTTTTGTAAAAAATCATGCCAAAAGTGACAAAAAATTTGACTTGTAAAGTTTCCAGTCCCCAGGGTCACCAGATTTCAAACTCGCGTAACTTTGGCAAATCTTACCCGATTTTTATGCGGAATGTCATTTTAGTCATGATTTGATCTATAAATTTGTTCTACATTTAAAGATAGTTATTTTTCAGAAATCGATTTTTTCGATTTTGTTGGAATTTTAGGTAAGGGTACCCCCTTTACTTTTTCAGAAAAAAAAATTTTCAAAATTTTAAATCTTGATTTTGTACTTTTAATCAACTCCTGGTGCCAAAATTAGTATAAAAGAACACTTTAAAGTTGATTCTGAGGAGTTTCATTTTTTTTGTAAAAAATCATGCCAAAAGTGACAAAAAATTTGACTTGTAAAGTTTCCAGTCCCCAGGGTCACCAGATTTCAAACTCTCGTAACTTTGGCAAATCTTACCCGATTTTTATGCGGAATGTCATTTTAGTCATGATTTGATCTATAAATTTGTTCTACATTTAAAGATAGTTATTTTTCAGAAATCGATTTTTTCGATTTTGTTGGAATTTTAGGTAAGGGTACCCCCTTTACTTTTTCAGAAAAAAAAAATTTTCAAAATTTTAAATCTTGATTTTGTACTTTTAATCAACTCCTGGTGCCAAAATTAGTATAAAAGAACACTTTAAAGTTGATTCTGAGGAGTTTCATTTTTTTTGTAAAAAATCATGCCAAAAGTGACAAAAAATTTGACTTGTAAAGTTTCCAGTCCCCAGGGTCACCAGATTTCAAACTCTCGTAACTTTGGCAAATCTTACCCGATTTTTATGCGGAATGTCATTTTAGTCATGATTTGATCTATAAATTTGTTCTACATTTAAAGATAGTTATTTTTCAGAAATCGATTTTTTCGATTTTGTTGGAATTTTAGGTAAGGGTACCCCCTTTACTTTTTCAGAAAAAAAAATTTTCAAAATTTTAAATCTTGATTTTGTACTTTTAATCAACTCCTGGTGCCAAAATTAGTATAAAAGAACACTTTAAAGTTGATTCTGAGGAGTTTCATTTTTTTTGTAAAAAATCATGCCAAAAGTGACAAAAAATTTGACTTGTAAAGTTTCCAGTCCCCAGGGTCACCAGATTTCAAACTCGCGTAACTTTGGCAAATCTTACCCGATTTTTATGCGGAATGTCATTTTAGTCATGATTTGATCTATAAATTTGTTCTACATTTAAAGATAGTTATTTTTCAGAAATCGATTTTTCGATTTTGTTGGAATTTTAGGTAAGGGTACCCCCTTTACTTTTTCAGAAAAAAAAATTTTCAAAATTTTAAATCTTGATTTTGTACTTTTAATCAACTCCTGGTGCCAAAATTAGTATAAAAGAACACTTTAAAGTTGATTCTGAGGAGTTTCATTTTTTTTGTAAAAAATCATGCCAAAAGTGACAAAAAATTTGACTTGTAAAGTTTCCAGTCCCCAGGGTCACCAGATTTCAAACTCTCGTAACTTTGGCAAATCTTACCCGATTTTTATGCGGAATGTCATTTTAGTCATGATTTGATCTATAAATTTGTTCTACATTTAAAGATAGTTATTTTTCAGAAATCGATTTTTTCGATTTTGTTGGAATTTTAGGTAAGGGTACCCCCTTTACTTTTTCAGAAAAAAAAATTTTCAAAATTTTAAATCTTGATTTTGTACTTTTAATCAACTCCTGGTGCCAAAATTAGTATAAAAGAACACTTTAAAGTTGATTCTGAGGAGTTTCATTTTTTTTGTAAAAAATCATGCCAAAAGTGACAAAAAATTTGACTTGTAAAGTTTCCAGTCCCCAGGGTCACCAGATTTCAAACTCTCGTAACTTTGGCAAATCTTACCCGATTTTTATGCGGAATGTCATTTTAGTCATGATTTGATCTATAAATTTGTTCTACATTTAAAGATAGTTATTTTTCAGAAATCGATTTTTTCGATTTTGTTGGAATTTTAGGTAAGGGTACCCCCTTTACTTTTTCAGAAAAAAAAAATTTTCAAAATTTTAAATCTTGATTTTGTACTTTTAATCAACTCCTGGTGCCAAAATTAGTATAAAAGAACACTTTAAAGTTGATTCTGAGGAGTTTCATTTTTTTTGTAAAAAATCATGCCAAAAGTGACAAAAAATTTGACTTGTAAAGTTTCCAGTCCCCAGGGTCACCAGATTTCAAACTCTCGTAACTTTGGCAAATCTTACCCGATTTTTATGCGGAATGTCATTTTAGTCATGATTTGATCTATAAATTTGTTCTACATTTAAAGATAGTTATTTTTCAGAAATCGATTTTTTCGATTTTGTTGGAATTTTAGGTAAGGGTACCCCCTTTACTTTTTCAGAAAAAAAAAATTTTCAAAATTTTAAATCTTGATTTTGTACTTTTAATCAACTCCTGGTGCCAAAATTAGTATAAAAGAACACTTTAAAGTTGATTCTGAGGAGTTTCATTTTTTTTGTAAAAAATCATGCCAAAAGTGACAAAAAATTTGACTTGTAAAGTTTCCAGTCCCCAGGGTCACCAGATTTCAAACTCTCGTAACTTTGGCAAATCTTACCCGATTTTTATGCGGAATGTCATTTTAGTCATGATTTGATCTATAAATTTGTTCTACATTTAAAGATAGTTATTTTTCAGAAATCGATTTTTTCGATTTTGTTGGAATTTTAGGTAAGGGTACCCCCTTTACTTTTTCAGAAAAAAAAATTTTCAAAATTTTAAATCTTGATTTTGTACTTTTAATCAACTCCTGGTGCCAAAATTAGTATAAGAGAACACTTTAAAGTTGATTCTGAGGAGTTTAATTTTTTTTGTAAAAAATCATGCCAAAAGTGACAAAAAATTTGACTTGTAAAGTTTCCAGTCCCCAGGGTCACCAGATTTCAAACTCTCGTAACTTTGGCAAATCTTACCCGATTTTTATGCGGAATGTCATTTTAGTCATGATTTGATCTATAAATTTGTTCTACATTTAAAGATAGTTATTTTTCAGAAATCGATTTTTTCGATTTTGTTGGAATTTTAGGTAAGGGTACCCCCTTTACTTTTTCAGAAAAAAAAATTTTCAAAATTTTAAATCTTGATTTTGTACTTTTAATCAACTCCTGGTGCCAAAATTAGTATAAGAGAACACTTTAAAGTTGATTCTGAGGAGTTTCATTTTTTTTGTAAAAAATCATGCCAAAAGTGACAAAAAATTTGACTTGTAAAGTTTCCAGTCCCCAGGGTCACCAGATTTCAAACTCTCGTAACTTTGGCAAATCTTACCCGATTTTTATGCGGAATGTCATTTTAGTCATGATTTGATCTATAAATTTGTTCTACATTTAAAGATAGTTATTTTTCAGAAATCGATTTTTTCGATTTTGTTGGAATTTTAGGTAAGGGTACCCCTTTACTTTTTCAGAAAAAAAAAATTTTCAAAATTTTACATCTTAATTTTGTACTTTTAATCAACTCCTGGTGCCAAAATTAGTATAAGAGAACACTTTAAAGTTGATTCTGAGCAGTTTAATTTTTTTTGTAAAAAATCATGCCAAAAGTGGCAAAAAATTTGACTTGTAAAGTTTCCAGTCCCCAGGGTCACCAGATTTCAAACTCTCGTAACTTTGGCAAATCTTACCCGATTTTTATGCGGAATGTCATTTTAGTCATGATTTGATCTATAAATTTGTTCTACATTTAAAGATAGTTATTTTTCAGAAATCGATTTCTTCGATTTTGTTGGAATTTTAGATAAGGGTACCCCCTTTACTTTTTCAGGAAAAAAAAATTTTCAAAATTTTAAATCTTGATTTTGTACTTTTAATCAACTCCTGGTGCCAAAATTAGTATAAGAGAACACTTTAAAGTTGATTCTGAGGAGTTTCATTTTTTTTGTAAAAAATCATGCCAAAAGTGACAAAAAATTTGACTTGTAAAGTTTCCAGTCCCCAGGGTCACCAGATTTCAAACTCTCGTAACTTTGGCAAATCTTACCCGATTTTTATGCGGAATGTCATTTTAGTCATGATTTGATCTATAAATTTGTTCTACATTTAAAGACAGTTACTTTTCAAAAATCAAATTTATCGATTTTGTTGGAGTTTTAGATAGATTTTTTAGATTTTTAAATGAAATTTCGGCTATTGCCGCAATCAAACGTTTGACGACCAAAATCTTTGAAATATATTTCAAATATAAATAATATAATTAATTTCTGTAAAAATATTTATAATAAGCAACTGTAATGTCTATTAAAATATTATCTGTTTAATAGAAGAGATTAATTTAAATATACAAAAAACTTCATATTTTAAGTATATGTATTAGATTCCTTCAGTGTTTTGCCACCGTGTATGCTCCTTTAAGTATGCTTAAGTAACTGAACCTGCAAGTTGCAGCACACATCAAGCAACTGACGCTAATGGCAAGTGACAGTCTCGTATTTAGAATATTTGAAAGCAAAGTCGTTACTCATACGCCGCGTTGCCTTCGTAAAAGTTTATTTTGTGCTCGTTGCTGCTCGTTAGCCTTGTCAACGGGCGTCAAAATTAAATGACATTGTTTTTAGAGGCGCGCAACTCAATCGTAAATCATGTGATTGTTTTTGCCAGTACTATTTGTTGTTGCTGTTGTTGTAATTTGTTGCTGTTGGCAAAGGTAAACAATGTCACATAAAACCCGCAGTTGTCAGTCGGGTTTCTTTTTCCAACCCACATGAGCTATAGAGCTTAGATACCACAGCAAAAATTTGATATATATGACAGTTGTTATTCTTATTGTTGTCGTAGCTCTCGTTGTTGTTGTTGTTGTTGCTGGTTGTTCCTCCTTTTTGACAGTTACATGCACTGCACTGCTGAATGTCAAACGAGAGAGAAGAGAATAAAAACAGATGGAAAGTAAAGCAGAGAAATAAATTTTTCTAGTATTGCAAAAAGTTGCAGTTTTGTTGTTGAGTGTAAGAAACGAAGTTTTTATGTATGTACGTGACAGTCAGCATTTTCCATCTCCTTTATACTCCTTCTTTATATTTTATTTTCTCTTTTCTTTTTGAAGTGAGTCGGCGGGGGAATTTGGGTCAACTACTATCGACTGGCAGTTGTTGCCTTTCAAACTGTCAGCGACACGAACAACGAACAGAAAACGAGAAAAAAAATACAGTACACAGTTTGTAAAAGTGTTGCGGCAGTCACTGGAGAGATGGACAGTGTTCGTTTGGGTTGTTAGGTTGTTAGGTTGTTGCTTGGCTTTGGATGGGAAGAAGAAGCCACTCAAGTGCAGTGAAATTTGATTTCAATTGCCATATGATTTTTTTTCATCGCAAATGCATTGAGAAAATGGGGAAACGGAAAAATACAAGGGTGTGGTAACGAGTGTGGCATCGAGTGGGTCACGAAGGAATGAAAATGTTGGCTTAAATAATTCAGTTGATTACGTGGTTACAACGCTCTAAAAACTCAAGAAGTGTCTGTGCAGTTGGCTTTATAACCGCATAAAGTGTGAAAGCTTTTGGGTGCAGGAAAAATATGATTGAAAATGATTTTAGTTTGCTAAGAAAAAACTCAAACTTATTCAATTTAATACAAATATTAAGCAAAATTAACTCTTAGTTTTAAATTGTCGTTTCTTTTTCGCTTTTCAAGTTGTAATTTCACTTTTAAAATAAGTGCATACTTTTGGGGAAATATATACTTATTAATATATTATATATATATTAGGTTGGGGAAAAAAGTAATCCATTATTTTTTTGAGTGTCAGCTTTTGTATGCTCTAATTCATTCATGCTCTAATTCTTGGGTTCATGCATTCTCAAGATTCATGCATGAATTCATGCATGAATCTTGGGAAAAATAATCAATTACTTTTTCCCTAACCTAATATTTATTAATAAAATAAAATGAAAGCTACCTTATATCCCTAGTTAGATTACGTTAATTTAATTTGTATAATTTAACATTATATACATTTAATTAAAAGAGAATTTGGAAGTGATCCCGACTAAAGACCTTTGTACTCTAAGACGATCTTATTCTCTATAAGTTTAACTTTTCAGTAATGATAAATAAATGCTAAAAAATAATAATTTACGTCGAATATTTTATGTTCACTATATCTCTATGGAGAATACAAACCATTCTGTATAATACAATTACTATATCTCTATAAAGAACACAAATATTTCTCTATAATTCAGTAACTGTTTGGAGCATTGTGAATTCATTACAGGGAAATTCAACTGTAGTTATTTTTCAAACTTAACTCATTACACATTGAAAATGTGGTAACTGATTCTCTTGGTCATTGGCTATTTAACTATCATATTCTCTTTGTTGAATTTCAATGCTACTTTGGAAATCAGAAACGCAACGCACACATACCCAAGAGCTTTCAGTCTCATAAACCACAACATTCACAATGTGCATTTCGAATTCCCAGAAACCACAAACAACTGAAACACATTGCGCAGTAATGCACAAATGAAAAAGAGACAGACGGAGAGACTGACAGACAGACAGAGAAACAGACAGAGCAACAATGTTGCCAATGGACTAAATCGCTCGACATTTAGAGACAACAATATCAACATGCAACAACAACAACAGCAACAACATGGAATAGACATGAACAAGGGTAACAATGTTACCAAAAGATAATAAACATGACCACAAAATGTTCGTTCACCAGCTTCATTATTGTCAACAGTTTTGGCCAGTTTTGGTAATTTGCAAAATTTCCAATTATTTCCAATTTATAATTAAATGAAGAGAGAAATGCATTAGTTTTTGCTTAGTGAGGCGGTTAATGAGCAGCGGTACGATAATGCCACTTGTGTCTGCCACAGACTAAATATTTCAATTTAATAGAGCGTAATTTGTGTGACCTTCACCTCGGTTCCATTTAATGATTATATTTCACTTGGAAATCTGCTTTCAAATGCACACTTTCAAATCAATTTCCAATTGCAATTGCAATTTGGAAAATTGCTTTTGGGTGGGTGTGGCACAACAGCCCCCAAAAATAAAGTGTGGATAGCCAAAGGGAGTCATCAATTCAATGCAATGCAACGAACGATTTACATTTCAAATGTTGTTTGTTGCTTTATTCTATTATCTATTTGCTTGCCTTTTTCTTGTCTCGAATTTCTTTAGTAGATTGCATAAACTTTGCTGATGTATTTGCTGTGGTGCAGAAAACAAGTTGCACGTACTTTTCATCCTGTTGCATAAGGATGTTGCAAGGCCCGTTTGATAAATGTCCACTCTGTGCCAGAATCTTGATTCCCAGGAGCATGATAAATTACCATGCATGGCTCTACAACGAGTCTCACATACCGAACAGCTTAGGGAAAATTGGAAAATGTGAAAAACTACGTGACTTTAAACATGCTGTGTGCTAAACTCATTAGCTAGAGGATTCTCGAGGATATAAAGGTTATCTAATAACTATATTGCGAGTTCCTTTTAAATATATGTACAAATAAGCATAGCATACTTTTTAGAGTGAAAGAAGCAAGAAGAGATTTAAGTGAGAAATTTAGAATTAGAATTATTGAAATTACAAATTAAATTGTAACTAAAGCTTCTTCTGGTAAATAAAAGTTGTCTTTTTTCTTAAATTTTCCTGATAATCTCTTAAGCTGTAATCCTTTTATCCTTGGCAACGAGAACAACCTTCGACTAAGACTAGTAATTACAGACTGGCAGTTACCTATTTCTATAGAATATGTCTCGCACAACTTAAGCTGCTCTAAGCTCACTTGCCACACGTGTTGCACAAAATGTTTCGTCACATTAATTTCCAGCTAAAATTCCAGCTAAACGCACATTAAATAAAGCGTAAGCACACACAATGAAAATATATATTTCTATCCTTATGGCAATCATAAGAAAGTCGTTTATAAAAACACCCGAAAGGCGGTTTTATTTCTACAAATGTTTTTCACTTCCAACACCCCCTCCCTTCTCCTTATCTTCCGCCCCCGCAGTTCACAATACAAATTAAAATGGCAAATGTTGTTTTTTTCGTCTTCATTCTATTTTTTTGTTGTTTGCCTTTTGTTATGACCTTTGCTTATTGTGTGCCTGTTTATATACCCTGCAGCTATTAAAAGTGGATGAGTAGGGTATAATAAAGTTGTCTAATACACTTAAAGAGGCAGCAGCGTGATAGGAAATTGAAGAATGTGTTCATTAACGTTTGATTACGCGGAAAATTCAAAAAATTTACCAGCTTTACATTCTTTCTAATTATGCTTAAAAAACTTAAGAATTTTAGTAAAAAGAGAACTAAAAAAAGCGAAAAAGTTGTTTCCACATATTGATTTTTGTTAAATACAGCACAGAAAACTTTTGGGAAATATCTTTACTTTAACTAAGTATCTTTATTCAAATTTCTTAGACATTTGAATTTTCTAAAAGTAATTAAAGTAATTAACCAAATAACTCTATATAAAAAATTTTATGTTCCTATATTTTTGTGATTCAGTTATGTCTAATTTAATTGAATTTCGACATAATTCATTTAAAGAATAATCCAATTAATCAAATAACTATTTTTATAGAAAATAAGATGGTCTAATATTTTTGGGGTTTAATTATGTCTATAATTAAGTTTTAGTTCTCTCAAAAATTATCAATAAACTATTTGTAATGCAGAGTAGCTGCTAGTCGAACACTTCCAACTGCAGCATTTTCTTTAGATTTTCACCTATTTTTCCGTTGCTCAGCATTTTTTTCCTATGGATGGCCGACTTTTTAATCTGCGCATAAAAGTATGCAATGGTTTTTTTGCTCTTGTTCCTGCCTCAAACAGCAGGCGGCGATCTGAGAAAATATTTTAAAAATCTTGCTGCTAACCGATTTGGAAATATTGTTGAATGGCAGTCTTCTTCTCTCATCTATCTCGCAGCATGTGTTTTGCTTAACGACTGCCACTTAAAGTTGAAACTGGCTCTGTTGCACATAAATTTAGGAAACAAGCATCAGGGCCTGAGGGACACTATATCGAGTGTAAAATATGTTCAGCTTAACTCTCAAACATTAATTGTCCAGTCTGACAGTCTGTGTATTTGTCTCCTTTTTTTTGCTGTCTATTCGTTTATTCGTCTCCTTCGCATTGTCTTGCTGCTATGTCTCCGTCTAGTCGCCATAAAAATGATTTAATTTTACACACGACTGCGGACTTGTTCAAAATTATTGCGCTCTCAAAAAAGAAACAAATGCGAAAAATATAAAACGAGGCGCAATTTTTAACATACGAATAAACACATGCACACACTCTCTTTCTCTCTCCTGTACTCCCTTTTCTCAGTCACTCGAAATTTGATATAAACTGTTTGGCCTGTAAACTGGTTACTGGTTTCTTTTTCTGAACTCATTTTAAAGTAAGAATAGCTCAATATAATATATATCCTGCAAGATATAAATATTTGTCTTTTTAAAATAAAATATGTTTAAACCAAAAACTTATACTTTTCATCTCGAGCTTTGTCTCTACGACTCAGAACTGCTGAGTTTCTCATCATTTCAAACAGATGTCACATACGCATAAACACCAAACACACACACATACATGAATATTGCGCAATATTAAAAACGTTGCGCAGACTTTTTTAAATTTATTGATGATTTTTGCCACGCGTTTTTTATGCACATCAAAAAAATTTGATGCGTATATTGACAGGCTGCGCCACAAAGTATGCTTTAAAATTGTCAAGATATTAAAATTATGGCGCACTTAAGTTTTTTTATGGTTTAATAGAGCTCGACTGTACAATTTATAAGTCCATAGACAAATTTGGAGAGAGTTCCAGTATAAAATTGTTAAATTTTTAGCTGGAAACTTTTATCATTTTTAGTTTATTTTTGACATTTTGAACGGCAAACAGGATATCTTTTAGTTGAGCTGTTCACTTCAGTTGCTCCAAAATAAATTATTTAATCGTTTGAAAGTGTGCTTAAAACTCAGTCAAAGTTGTATTTCTGAAATTTAATATCTCCAATTTGTCTCTTTCATGCCATAATAAATTATTTAAGTTTATCTGCATAATTGGCAAATATGCTTGCAATTCATGAATAACGAAACTCATTTTATTTGCAACCAGATTAATTTCGTAGTGCAAATGTTTGACTTTAAGTTTTCCTGCTTCATTTGCAGTTGGGTTTTTTCCTCCCAAAAAGAAAAGTTGACCAATTTTCCTGGGGCGTCATTTCCCAACGGCTGGCAAGATAAGCCGCTTAGTGTGTGTCTTGTTGATGGATACGAGCTAATGGCTTGTGAAAATGTTTCTAGCCCAGTTGTAAAATGCATGTAAGAGACAAGTCGATGGGTTAAGTTGATTGAGCTGTTCAAAGAGTAACGCAAAAAAGACTGTAGATGGATAAGCGTAAAAACTGACTCACATGTCTCGGAGCTTAAATAAAATAACTCGACTTGTTTCATAGCATATGGAATGTGACCTTTAGCCTTTTCGAATAGAGAGAGAGAGAGAGAGAGAGAGGAGAGAGAACACTTGAGGTTCTAAAATTGCACTTGCGTAAGATTTTAATGAGCTTCAGTTTCTAGAGAAAATTGCTCCAATTAACATTTGAATTGCTTCTTAGAAATTTAAACCTAATTAAGAAATGTATGGCAATTACATATGCAGCTTACACAAAATTCCAGTTAATTCGGAGGTTTTTGGAAATATATAGAAGGGATTAAATTTATTTTGTGGAAAATTATATGCGTATAAATGAGAAAAAAGCGACAAAAATGTTGAGAAAAATAGATAAATACTTCTGAAGAAATTTCTATAAAACGAAAGTAAATAAGAGAACAATATAAAGTGACGGAGAAGGACACGTGAATTCCTTAATGCCAACTTGACTTGAGTTCAATAAAATTCAATTCATCGTTTAGAACAGCTTGAAAAGGTTAAAGAAAAGAAAATGCAGATGTAATCAAAAGTAAAGTGAAGATATAAATCAGACAGTAAAAAAGTCTTTTTAAGTTGGTACAATTATTTCTGTATTTAGCGCCAAATAAAATTTGAATTTTATGAGACAAATTTGATTCGGAATAGACTTAATTTGCTCGAATTTAATGTTGTATAATTTGCTTGCAAATATCAAATATTTACATACTGATGATGTTATTCAAATACTTTGTTAGTTCGCAGATTTGATTATTTCTATGTAAATCAAAGATTTGCATTTGATATGAATATCAAATGTCAATCCAGCAAAAATAGACAACCTATTTATTTATTTATATCATTTTATTCAGTATTCAACCACAAGTACTATTCATAAATGCCAGATACGATAACAGTTCGGAATATGTATTAGAGAAAATTTAATTGGAGCAACCGAGAATTCAGTTAAATAACATACACAATTATTTATAATTTAAAACTATTCTTTGCTTTCTAAGCAAAGGCCAAGAAAGTATGCTTTCAGAAAATAGTCAGAATGGTAGATAATTTTCAGATTAACCTCAACAATGGTTATTGATTGCCTTTCCAAATATCGCTTGCATATAAATTAAGCTAATACCGAAACACAACTCACTGAATTTATGCATTGTTTTAACCCAACTCTGTCCTCAAGTTGCGCCTGCCGCAGCTTTAACTGTTATTAATCCTCATACAAAACGTCCCCTCCTCGTTTACCAATACCATTGCACAGTTGTCGATATGTGCATGTGCTGTGTGTATTGTACATAAATCGATAAATTTTATTTAGTTCCGTTTGCCGGTTTTCCTTTCCTCCTTTCCTCCTTTTGCTCCCCACGCGCTAGCCCCTCGGCCACATCCGTTGCGATGTCAGGCTAAGGACAGGCGTATGCGCTTAACCCACATAACAGTATTTATATGCCCTGTACACTGCGAAAATTGGCTGGAAAATGGGTATATAAAAGGCAAAGAGAGTCTTTCTATCGACCTTAGAAACTTTATATGCGATTGATCCATATGAAATGTCAAGAAAAATTTATTCAAATTCATATAACGAGCAAAAAATAAATAGTATCTGTAACATACAAAAGTATCTTTGTATTATTTATTGAAGTATCAATAAGATACAATAGTATCTCTTGCATAGAAAATACTGTATAAAAGTATCTGTAAGATACAAAAGTATCTTTTGCATAGAAAATACTGTATAAAAGTATCTGTAAGATACAAAAGTATCTCTTGCATAGAAAATACTGTATAAAAGTATCTGTAAGATACAAAAGTATCTTTTGCATAGAAAATACTGTATAAAAGTATCTGTAAGATACAAAAGTATCTTTTGCATAGAAAATACTGTATAAAAGTATCTGTAAGATACAAAAGTATCTCTTGCATAGAAAATTCGTATAAAAGTATCTGTAAGATTCAAAAGTATCTTTTGCATAGAAAGTATTGTATAAAAGTATCTGTAAGATACAAAAGTATCTCTTGCATAGAAAATATTGTATAAAAGTATCTGTAAGATACAAAAGTATCTTTTGCATAGAAAGTATTGTATAAAAGTATCTGTGAGATACAAAAGTATCTTTTGCATAGCAATAAGGTATAGAGGTACCTGTAAGATACACAAGTATATTTTACTTTGCAAACATTGTATAAAAGTATCTGTGAGATACAAAAGTACCTACAGAGTATCTCTTGGCAGCGTTCTTACTTGCTTTACATAGTATCTCGACATTTTGTGGTTTTTTTATTTTATTAAATTCACCCACTTTTATTTCATCTACTTGCTCGCTTTTTTATTCTGTCGGTTTGACTTTGTTTTCCGCCTGCGTTATGACAATAATTCAACATTTGTGCTTTACTCGTTGCGTGCTGTGTTTTTTCCCTCTTTACTTTTGTATTGTCTTTTTACCAATTGCCGGTTTGTCGGCGATACAAATAAATAAGTATTGTCCTGTTGTATGGAGACAAATATTGTGGAGCAGATTGTACAGATTGTACTTTGTTTTGGCTTAAAACGTTCATAAAGTGTGGGAAAATTCGGGAAATTTTAAATGAGTTTACAGTGAGTAAAAATTGTAAAATTAATTAATTAGTGTACTTATTAATATTATTCAACTTAAACGAAGTAAGAGAGATGGAAAATACAGAAGAATTATTGTAGTAATTTATCCATCTTTTAATAAAATAAAAAATGTATAATATCATATACTGGCAGCTGTTTTAAAATGCATAGATTAATCAGTTATTTATAGGCTTGGTAGTCCTTGCAATTACTTTGTCCTTTGGTAGTCCTCGAAATATCTCTCATTAATAAACCTTCACGCCATATTGAGCTATAAAAAACGTTCATTATGGCGCCGTTCCCTCGAGTTCTTATCGACGCCATTTACCATTTACCATTTACCCTCAGCAACAGCGATTGCAACTCGTCTCCTCTTATCCTTCGTCCCTTTGCTGCGTGTCATATTGCAATAATTATGGGCCACATATGCGAACTGGCTGCGAAATGAACAATTTTCGCTGCCTCCCGTGGCAAGTGTGGCAAGTGGGGAAAACTTTGTGCATTTTCTAGTTGATAACAATCATTGAGCTGTGTTGGGGGATTGAATCTGAGTTTGAGTCTGGGTTGGTGCAAACTTTTGACATTTTCTATAAAGCGCGCGAAAAAAGTTCAAGGACATAACCTGAACTGAATGTTCGGGAAGGTTGCCTTCGGTTCAATAAGAGAGCACACAGAAGGCCTTATGCTTGTTTAACTTGTCCGAATTGCATTTTCGATTAAACCTGGTTGTGTGTAAACTGCATGCAGTTCATTTAATCCTTGTTTCTGTGGCTTGCGAAGGAATAGAAGAAACAATATGAGAATGTGCGGCTAAAACTTTTGTTGTACTTACTAAACGATAATGTTGAAAGTTTGGAACTTGAAATAAATTTAGCGAAAGAAACTTATACTACTTAGATTTGAAGTTGCAGAGAGTAATTCAGAAAAAGTTTATTCAATAATAATAATTATTAAAAAGTTAAAGGTTTATTTCTAAGTCAGAGCTTTGTTTTTACTAACTAAGCAAAGGATTTTTAGGGATTTCTTGTCGTTACATTTTCAATTAACCTAACCTAAAATGCACTTCCATTATTCATTTTCTGAACTATATGATTGTATTATCAGACATGTTTTATTTCCATTTACAGACATTATGTATTCCTGCGGGAACTGTCGCCATATTATTATCACGTATAACCATTACTCCAAACTTTTACCATTTACTGGTGTCTTAAACATAAGTTATCTATTATAATCTTACTACCACACACACACACACGTGCTTAATTACCTCTTTCTCTCCTTTAATGCCCCTTATCTAATGCTGTAACATAATTACATGATTAAAATAAGTCGGAACACGTGGAATTTCATAAAGAATTTAACGCAGCCAGAAACGGAGACCCATTTAATTATATTAGACTGCAATTAGCTATTCGTTAAGCTTGGAGGAAACAACCCCCAAGAAAAGAATTAGATATTGAGTGTATGACTGTTGAGATACCCTATAAAAAAGTTGACTACGTAGTAACTAAAACTTAGCTAAGTTCTGTAAAGAAGTTGATTTTAAATAGAGATTGAGTGTATGACAGCAAAGATACCCTATAAGGAAGTTGACTACGCTGTAACTAAAACCTAGCTGAATTCTGTAAAGAAGTTGATTTTACTCAACAATTAATCCGACATTTATATTTGGTTCTGTTAAGTAGATTAAATTCTTTATTTATGGATTTCTGTTTGTTCCCAAATGTCCTTTTGTATTTTCTCGCATTCCCTTTTTCGCTGTCTTATCTTCATTCACAGCTTTGTTTATTGTGGCATACTCATTGCCCGTCTTACTACAGGGTATACAAAACGCTGCTGCGTACTAAAATTGCATAGAGTGATGACATCAGCTTCTGACAACGTTGCTGCTATTAGCTCCCCCCCCCTCTCACCTCTCTTTCCCTTTTCTCCCTTCTCTTCCCTGTTTCCCTTTTAGCTACCCTGTTTTAAAGTACGTTGAACTGGTGCCAAGTGGAAACGCCCCAGTGAACTACATTGCAGGGTTGGCGCCAGCCAAAAGTCTGAAAGCACGTGCGTTGCAGGCGGCGTCAACGCGGTGGCAAGAAGCGGGTGAAAGACACTTTGGCGCCAGGGCGCAAAAATAACTACGCACTTTTCTACAGAAAAAGGGCAGGAGTTTTGGGTCAGTCAGTCTGGTGTCTAAGGCCAAGACGACAGCTGGCGCAATCTGTTGAGGCAGTTCTCTGATTTCATTTGGTGGGTGAGGCTGGTTTGGTGAAATATCTTTAGACTAGTTTAATCACAACATTTTCTCACGAGCCAAAAATAATGAAAGTAAAATTATGAAAAAATAAATGAAATAAGTTAAAGCTAAAGCAAAATATGTAAATTTAAAACACAATGTAAAGTAGATTTATTTACTATTTATTAAGACTGCAAACTGGATCAAGAACCGAAGCTTTAAAAAAAAAGGTTCAGTTAGTCAAAACAAATATTCAAAATTACTTATTTATTCGTTTAAACAAAGCATTGAATGATAAATTATAATTTTTTTAAATGTTGGTTGCCTTAAAAATTAATTTAAATGGAAAACTGAGACAGTAATAATTTTTTTCGTTTAGATTTATTTGTTGTGTTAAACCATCTCTAATAAAGACACTCCTGATACTTATATTGTGTGATAAAAGGATATATTATAATAATTGAAAAACAGTTTCATTAAACTAAACGATATTAAATTTAGTTTCTAAATTTGACTTAAATTTCATTGCAGGATCCCGCAACGACGCGAATACCACGACTCGATGGCATGTCGCGTATACCACCGCCGGGTAGTTTTGGAGGCACCACCACCACCACCTCCCACATACGCCCACCCACAGCAAGTGGAGCGGCTTTGAAAAGCACCGCACAAATCTTTCGTACACCCGCATTGCCGGCCAATAAAGCGCGTCCAATAAGCTCCTATCATCCGACAGTAACGCCACTGCATGATTTGGGGGCAAAGATTAAGAAGAGTGCATCGGGCGAGAGGCTCAACAATGCCGTCAGTTTGATAAGCAAACAAACCACAACGGTGCTTAAAAAGTACTTTGGTCAGGGCAAGATGATGGGCTCCAGTGCAGGAGCAACTGTCTCAACGGAAGCAACTCCCTCTTCCTTGATGACCAGCTCGTTGCCGCAGACACCGTTGCCTGCCTCAAAGCAACAACAGCAGCAGCAAAAACAGTTGCAACACTCCCAAATCACGAGCAGTACTCCGATGCCTCTGATGCGCTCCGATACATTTGTTTGCGACGAGGAGGTGGATGAGGATCAGTCGGAGAAACAGACGCCAAATCGCCGAGAGAATCTAGAGAGTACACGGCTCTCCAACGTGGGTTTTGGACGCACTCTGGACATGGATACAACGAGTGTGAATGTTAATACTATATCTATGAATAGAACTCGTCCTGTCATACCTGGTAGGGATCAGAATGCCACGCATATTGTGAGTCCCATGAGCTGTGCTCACAGAACTAGGCCAATGATTGCAGCTGCTGGTGATGAGCAGAGCTCTCCCATCGATGCCACACACATTTTGTCCACCATTCGTGACCGCACACGACCTGTAATCCAAACCGGAAATGAGGAATCTTTGGAGCAAATAAGAAAACCAAATGATCTTACACAAAATCTTGATCTAACCAAGAGCATGGATCAATTGCCGCTGTTGGAGCACATGTCGATACCCTCGGGATTGGATATGATCAGTGCGCCGCAGGAAATGGATCATGATGAAACGACTTTGGATGCCACGGATATGGATGTTACTTTGACGGCGCTGGCGCCAGATAAAACTACCATGAAGTTGCCACTGAACTCAACGATCAATACGGAACGATTGCTGGACATCAGTGGACTTCAATCGCCGGCAAGGCACATACAACTCTTGAATCTAACTCGTGAGTTTTTGGAGCAGTCACCACAACAACGTTTATCAACGGGAGGACGTCGTTCCATGCCACAACAATCGTTGCTTAGCCTCACACCGCAGTCGGCAACAACAACACCACAT
The DNA here is from genome assembly GCA_037043535.1 of Drosophila putrida. Taxonomy (NCBI): domain Eukaryota; kingdom Metazoa; phylum Arthropoda; class Insecta; order Diptera; family Drosophilidae; genus Drosophila; species Drosophila putrida. The sequence goes on from JBAMBI010000465.1 coordinate 1,877,056, forward strand.
GGGGCACGTTTCCATCAGACTCCGGTGCCGGTGCATTTGCTCTCGCCGCTGCTAAAAGCCGCTCGGAGTGATCTCGTGTTGCCCACTCGGACGCCAGAGGGAGAGCTGCCACATTTGGATGCAACATTGACTGCAGTTCATGGGGCAATGCGTACGCCACGTACTCGTTATAGTTTTGGCTTGGATTTGCAGGAGACAACATTGGATGGTTCTATAGAACTGGTGGACACTTCGATCTCCACATCACAACAGCAGCTGCAACAGTTGCAACAACAATTGCTGAAGAAGCAACACAGTTTTGATTTGGATGAAAGTCTCGGCATCTTGACTCCGGATCAAATGAAGGAATTTCTCGACTCCTCATCGCAACACAATAATAATAATAGTCATCAACTTGAATTGCAACTTGCCGCAGTGCATCATCATCATCATCAACAGCAGCAGCAGCAACAGCAGCAGCAACAACAGCAGCTACAACAGTTGCAGCACCAACAACAGCAGCAGCAGTTGCAACAACAACTTCGCATGGAACAGACTCCTTCACCCGAGGAATTGCCTCTTGATCCCATAGAGCCACAGCTGGTGATAGCTGTTCCTTTGATGCAACCCACAGCCAGTGTTGCAGTTAGCGCTAGTGCCACTGCCAAATTAAGCAACAGTTTCATCACCAGCGTGACCAGTGTGACCAGCCTGGATACTGGCTATCAGGGTGACGGGGAAATGTCACGTCCTGCCTCACGTGGCGCCTGTGATCATTCACCCAGCAATGGCCCCCATTTGGGTCGTGTCAGTCGTCAGCCCAGTTTTCCTCCAATGCCAGCAGCAGCCGCAGCAGCAGCTCCAATGCGTCGTCAAGATCCGATGACAGATTCCGATTTCTTTACCGAATCGGATGCTGATGATGTGTTGCAACGTGGTGATCGACGTGCTCAGGTCATCGATGGTCAACTCTATGGACCAGCGATGATGCAACCGAGTGCATCGGTTCCACAATTGGAGGATTCATGCATGGAATCATCGGGGATTTTCACAGATGTTGAGAATCGTTGTGATGAGGAGATGCGTTTGCCAGAGTTGGAGATTGATATGGATCCCATGGATATGTCACCCGATGATTCCACACAAACCATGCGCAAAGCTCAAGGTCAAGCTCAGCAACAACAGCAACACTCACAGCAGCAGCAGCAACAACAACAGCAACAGCGTCCGCTCTCTTCATCGTCAGCAGCGACGCTTTCGCTCTCGAATCGAACTTCATACTGTAGCGTCGACGGCGGCAGCGCAAAAAGCTTTTGCGACGAAGCTTTTAACGCTGGCAGCAGCAGCAGCTGCTGCGAACAACAGCAACGATCGTCAGTACAACGTGCAACGTCGCCGCGTCAACAACAACAGCACGCTTCATCGCTAACGTCGCTCTGTACCGTTGAGAACTTGTCGTCGAGCTCATCGCTTGCCGCGTCCCCTAAATCAAGTAAAACCAAATTAACAACAACTGCTACAACAGCAACAGCAGCAACACCAAAAGCTGCAACAACGCCGCGTAGTTCAAAGAGCCAAATCTCACGTAAACCGCATGCGCCCAATAAATGGGATGCCGTTATGCATAAAATTGCCAGCAATAAGTCAACAATTAAAACAAATTACAGTGATGTGAAATCCAAAGTGTCTACCACACGCGCCAATATGGCTGGATCAGCAGCAGCAGCAGCCCCAGCAACACCTGCAGCAGCACCTACAACACCAACCACAACCACCAGCAGCAGCAGCAACAGCAACACATCTGGCAACGCCACCAGCAGCCCCTCCAGCAGCTGCAGTCCACGCATAACCCCTCCTCCGTGCGTCGTTCCCCTTCCGCAACGCCATCGATTGTCAAACGCAGCAGCAACGGAATTAAACCCACATCGCTGTCAACGCCGACGTCGGCGTCAACACGGCAGCCACAGGATAAAGGCTCAGTTGGCGCCGGCGCCGGCGTCAGTGTCTTTCAACGTCTCTCCAAATCTCCCACATCGCCCACAGCTTCGAGTGCAGCAAAGCGATTGCAGCCGGTGCTAATTAAGCGGTAAGTGGAACAGTTACACAGTTACTGCCAAAAGTTAGCACATTATGAAAGAAAGAATTGTTAGAGATTGGATTAAATTGAAACATTAAAGAATCTAAGGACATTCTACTGAAAAATTGTGCTTGATGTTGTTTAAAGTTCGCAAATTTTAAACAGTTACACTGACTGCCAAATGTTTGTAGATTATGATAAAAGTTATTTATAAATGTGGAGTTAAAAATTGAATTGAAACATTAGAAATTCTTGAATTTAATTTTAGTCCGCTAAATGCAAACAGTTACACTGACTGCCAAAAGTTTGCAGATTATGGGAAAACTAGTTTTGAAAGTTAAATAAAAAATTCAATTCAAAAATTAAATTATAAAAAATTCTTAAGATGTTCAACTTGAAATTGTGTATAATTCTGCTTTTCAATTTCTGGAGTTTACTGTAAATGAAAGTTTATTATTTTTAGGAAGTTTTACGCCCAATTTTGCTTGAATTTGGTTGGTTTATTGGTTTATTGAATGGTAAATTGGTTTATTGATTAAAAAAATTAGCTAAATTTATGCTTAATTTTACAAAAAATGAATTTAATTAAAGTATTAAATTTAACTTTCAATACAACTTGAATTTCAATAGAAATAAAAATTGTGTAGCAGTTAGTTAGCAATTTAAATTCATTGGGTTTATACTAAATAAAATGTTAAATCTTAAATTTAGTTAGATTCATGCTATGAAGACAGACATTTGTAAAGAGAAATTTTGAATTGAATTGATAATTGGGAAATAGAAGGAATTTTCCAACAGCTTTACAAAGTTAAACTATAAGTATTTCCGGTTACCGTTTACATATTTTACACTTCAATTGTTGTAGTTCTTCGTCCGACAGACCGTAACAATTTTTCAATATACCCATAGCATCTATTCAGCATACATGAAAGGTGTACACCTATATCTTATCTGCTTATCAGCTGGATGCCAAGTTTATCACAAAAGAAACGATGGCTTCTTATCAACAGCGGCGTCTTGATTGATTTCTTGTGTTCCACATTTTCTTTGTATGGCTATCGAAATTTGGTGTTAATAATTATCGTTCACCTGAGAGCGATAAAGTTGTTAGTATATAAAAAGTGGTACTAGATTGTACATTAATTTAATTGAGCTCAGGGTCAGAGTTGAGAGTGTTGTATAAAGTGATTGGACAACATTAATTTGTAACTTTAATTAACATAAAAAATGGTTTATTGTTCAATGAATTGTAAATTTAATTAAAGTATTATGTGAGGGAGAGTTTATAATAATACTAATTATAACTTATAATTGTTAAATGATAGAGATGGATATATTTAACAATAGAAACTTGTCATTTACGGAATAACATCATCATCATTATCATCATCATTTGGTCAGCTTAAATTACTTTCTATAATGAAAAGTTTATCTAGAAATTGCAATCTCTGTTATTATCATTAAATAAATGCTGAAATCTGTTCTAATCCACCAAAAACTATCTTTATTGCCCAACCTGTGCCATGTACAGTGGTAGCCATAAAGCAACGGCAACTAATTTCACATATTTAACTAGTTGGGCGTGAATCTTCCTGCAAATATCTTTCAAAATTAACCATATTGATGTGACAAAACCATAACCGAAAAACATGTCCCAAAAGTCAACAATTTACGAGTTAAACAAGCTCGAAAGAGACGCAAATAGAAACAAAGACAGAGAGAGGGAGGGAGAGAGAGGGAGACAAGTTGTGCAATTTATTGGCCCCGTGTCGTGTATATTAAACATCATTTGTCGAGGGGGCGCTTAGCATTTAAACTAGACAAAGGAGGGAGGATAGAGAAGAGGGGGGGGGGAGGTGAGGTCAGGGGAGCGGATAGAGAAGAGGGGAAGTCTAGGTGAGGTCAGGGGAACGGTGCGTTGCGTTGAGCTTAATTTCACAGCAAATTTTTTGGCATTAAAAATGAGACTCACACATGAGTTGAGAGCTTAACTCAACTTTTTTGTTTCGTCATGTGAACTGGCAAATGCTCTCGTTCCCGTTCCGGCCCAAGGGTCGTATGTGCATTATACAAATTAATACAAAACTCGCACATAAAGCTGTGCGAAAAAGACAGATAGACAGAGAGAGAGAGAGAGACAGAACAAAGCTAGCAAAATGAATACCACGAAAATTTGCTTTTTATTTTATGGTTTGTTTTATTTCTTTTTTTCGGGGAGCAGTTGAGCTTAAAAATGTACTTTAAACTCTGCGAAAAGAAGCAAAGCAAAGTGATCAATTAATTCTTTAGCGACGTCTCTTTTATATTTTATTTCTCTTTTTTTAACTTTAACTTTAGCTATTAAATCTTTTTGTTAACTAAAATTGAGAGTAGAAATAAACAACGTCATGATAAATGCTGTAAATCAAATCAAACAACAATAATCAGCAAATCTTATAAGCCACGGTCTCTCAAGCTCTCTCTCTCTATATGTTAGTTTTTCTATTTCTCTCAATCAGCGATAACAAGTTACTATATATTCATATTCGTTATAAGTGCTATTCAAATTCATTAGATAAAAACGTTTATTAATATGTCTGTTTGTGTGACGTGTTTAACGATTGAAAGATGCATTTAATTTGAAGTCTAGTATGCTGTTAAAAAAACAGCCAAAGACATTTTGAAGTACTATTTGTGCGATTTCTTTTATTATTACTATGGTCTAAAATATGAAAGCTACATATGTACAGAAGTAAAGTTTGAGATTTCTTATAATTATAATTAATCAACAACTAATTATAATTATAAGAAATCTCAACCTTTATTTCTGTACAGATGTATCTGTAAACTCCAATTAAATTCGTTAAATACATTCACTTTTGTCAGTTAAATCCTCGAAATTTTTGCTAGGCTTCAATCGCTGCATATCCAGCTTAATTTAAGCTGCTTACATTGCAAACCACAAGAACAACAAACGTAAAGCAGTCGCCAATTACAACAAATAACAACAACAACAAATTACAAATAATTGTTTATGCGTCTTTTTGTATGTGTGTCACATTTGGTATGTAAGTGCGAGAAGATTTTTCTCAGATGCCGGCAAAACAACAACAAATAACAATAACAAAAACAACAACAACAACAGCTGCACGAACTCTGAATGGATGTGAATGTATCTTGAAGTGTGCGCAACGCTATCTATTTATTTTTTTGTTTTCGTTTTTTATATGTATATTTTTTGTTGTGACGAAGTGTGTGAAAAACGCCCAAGCTCAAGCTCAAGTCGAGTCGAGTGAGTTGTATCTGTGTAGCTGTGTATCTGTATCTGCAGCTATGTATCTATTGATTTGTTAGGTACTCAGCGTAGTTCTGCGGATTTGCGTATTACGTAAACATGTTGAAGATATTATCGACCCTTGGGTGAAATAAAGTCTTAAAAGTGACTACAACTATTTGAATTGATTTATTTATCACGATGGCAACTAAGAGTTAAATATAAGAAAGTCTGAAGATTGACTTAAATGAATTAATAGTTCTTTCTAGCTTTAAGCTAACTTTAAACTTACAACGTGAGATCACTTCTAAGTACAGCTTATGTATATATACTTTTATTGACTATGCTTAACTCAGAGCTACGTTAGCTAATGACAATAACAAGTGATGCAGTGAGTGAGATAATATTCACATTTGACCTCCAGGCTGCATGAGATAACCAAGAGAGAGAGAGAGAGAGTCTAGGAATGCAATAGACATTTGGACACTTGGTTGCTGTTTATAGAATCAAAACATTAATACAAAACAAAGTGGAGCATAAAGTGCACAATAATTTGAACAGTCTTTACATTATCTATGCATTGTTATCTATTTTCCACTTAATTTAGCCATTAAATAAATGCAAACTGACCTGACAAACATCAAAATCCATTAAAGACTTGCATAACTTACAAAGCAAAGTTCGATACGGAAACATAAATGCTGACTAAAGCCCAAGTAAAAATCAAATAAAAACTGCCCAAGAGCACAACACACTAATTGTTGTTTTGTTGTTGTTGTTGTTGTTGTTGTGGGGCTTGGTCTGGGTCTTGGGTTTTGGGGCTGGTCTGTAACACATGTTATCAGTGTGTGGAGCACGGAGCCAACGTGTTAGTTGTAGATAAACAAAAACAAAGCAAACGAGCAAACGAAACTAAGAGAGATACATGGGCATGAAAAATGCCATAAATTTCAACAAGGTCACAAAAAGAAGCAGAACAACAATTAGGAAACACACGTAGAAACACACAGACTGTAGAACTAATGCTAATATTGATTTTAAGTTGAAATAATTGACTGTGAATAAAGATCATCATCAGCCAAGAAGAATTGAAAGTATCTCAAAACTAAAACCAAGTCGAAAATTTATGCGCTGTAAGCGCTTCATTAACACGGATCCGTGAAACTTTGTAAATATGTTTTTGTTTTCTTTTTAGTTTTTGCCAGGTCATAAAATAGAAGCCGCTTATGCGAGATTAGAGAATGTAACTCTACACTGTAAGAAATTGCTGTGCAGAAATTTGACGCTCACTGCGACAAGACAATACACAATGTCTGAGAACCTAAAATTCTTAAATTCCTTGACTTTACATAATGTTTGCATTATTAAGTTGAAGCTGAGAAATTGAATAAAAATTATTCAAATGAAATTAACTATAATTACAGCAATCAAAAGTATTTAAGAGAATAAGAAATCTTGGGAAAAAACGGTTAACAGTTGTAGCATTATTTGAAAAGAATAAAGAATTGAAATTAAATGATTAATGTTAAAGTTTAAATAATGTGTTCATTTATATTATATGGGTGATAACTATAGGAACTATGCTAACTAGAGGAAAATGTTTCATTAAATGTCAGTTTAATTGTTGGCGAAATAATAAATATCAATTAATGTTTTATTTACAGTACTTAAATATTTGCAATAATGTTTATTCAACTTTAGTCTGCCTTAAGACTCAAGTTCCATATTAGAAATGTGGTATATCATCCTTTCTTTCTTTCCCATATATAATCTGATCAAAGTTATACACTGCAATAAAGAGTATACATTTGATTGGGAGAAATTTTAGTTAGCTGTTTATACACAATATAAATAAATACATTTTGCATACATCTGTCTTTCATTTTTTTCTGTCTTGGTGTTTTTATGACTTTGACCTTTTAAATGGTGATGTCTCTTTTTAATGCTAATGATCATGACGTACAGATAAACTAGCCATAAAATGTCGTTGGGGTTATTAATAATAATAAAAGTTGCCCATCATACTCGAAGCTCAATTGAAAACTGAAGCTCTGAAGTCTGAAAGCTGCTGATGTTGATGACAACCTATTGAATGCTAATAAAGTTATCTATCAACACACACTCGGGTGTGTGTGACTGTGTGTGTGTCTCTTGGAAAGTCTTGTGCCCTGTTTCCATGTCATATACAGAGAGCACAGCTGTAAATAAATTGAGGCAACAGGGTGGCAAATATTCGTAGCGCTGTTGTGACAAGTGTCACGAGAGCTGTCAACAAGCTCAACGTTGATAAAATACATGAAAAACTGACAACAAAAAAATAGCATATAAACTGGCATTGATCAACTGGCAGATGCTCAGTAAGTGACAGAAATGTTATTTAAAAGAAACCCCCATTTTAAATAAGTTGTTATCTGTGGCTTTAATTGTAAATTCTTTGCTCTCTATCTAATCAATGTACACCAAATATAGTCTCTGTTTTAATGAGGCTTATCATTACCTCAAGGTTTTTATGTGAAATATTTTTATTATTTGAGATAAAGTATCTATTACAAGTGGAGTCTTTATTATAATGAAGAGCTAAAAAACTGCAGGTTCAGTACAAATATTATTATTTCAAGTGACTATAAATTATATATAATAAAATAAAAAACAAAACTTTTTATAGTCTATCCAATCAAAAGTTTGAAATTTGATAACAAATCTTGAAGTTAACATTTTATAATGAATTCCTTATTGGTATTTAACAATCTTACTTTTCGTGAAGATATTTCCTTCTGTCTGATTTCAATCTTATCTAGACTTTAGTCTGTTCTACCCCACTTGTCTAGGGTATTTTTAATGCACACAGCAACTATTTAACGCCCACAAAAAGTTGCAAGCGCGTTGCTGCAATTAAAATACATTTTTTTTATATGGTATACGCTTAGTTGTTGTTTTTAAACATAATTACATATTATGCAATATATTTTTAGGCAAGACATTTGGTCTTTTGGTTTTTTTTAATGCCTTTAGCCAAAGTGCGTATAAAAATTTAAAAACCGTAACAAGTTGAACGCACATTTCCCCCTCTTAAAGCAAACCCCCTTCCCCCTTCCACCCGAGGCAGCACTTTTTTAATAGCGTTGAACTGTAAAGAGTTAAGAGTAGAGAAAAAAGAAAAACAAACAAATGGCAAACGTGTTTTTAGCCAAAAGGTAGCAAAAGTAGCTCCCAACATTCAGTTTATTTGTATTTCTTTTTGTATATAAACTTTTTTCACCTTTTGTTTACATTTTTAATATACAATTTTGTATACACATTTTGCGGCTGGCGAATTTTAATAAATGTGTTGAAGCTTTTTGTTTTATAATGTTTATAAATATGCATTGAATTAGCCGCCATCTGCCGGTTAATTAGAATACATATCTTTTTACGAGCAAAGAATTTATGAACCTCCAGCGAAACTGGATTGGTTTTGAATTGATTAAGTTTGTGATCAAACATAAAGATATCTTCAATATTAAGTGAAACTTGGCTATTTTTGAATATCTTAATTCAAGCGATAACAATTTGAAATTTAGATGAATTGCTGAGAGGCTGAAAGAGAAGAGTTAGCTTTAATTTATTTCACATATGAGAAAAACTGAAATTTAATGAAAATAAATTTTTAAAAAGAAATTTACTAAGATAACAAATGTGATATATTAATTACATAAATTATAATTGCTATAAAAAAAGTTAACTTAAATATTCAATTTATCATAGCAATCAATTTGTTATTTTTTGTAAATCAAAATTTAAATGAGATATTTAATTAGCTCTTTTTCAATATGCAACGAATCTTTTCACATCGATTGGAAAAAATCGAAACGGAAACGCTTACAAAAATAGCTTTAAATTAGAGCGTGAATGTGTTTTATTTAGATTTAATGAACAAAATTCATAAGTTTAACACAATTTCAACTTGCCACAATTACGCAATTTTTTGATGAAAGGTGAAAAATTTCACCTGATTTGAATAATAAACAGACGCAAATAAAAGCCTTGCAAATATTTATAAGCAAGTCGCAGTTTGTTATGGATATGATATCAACAGTTTACAAGCGGAACAAAAGAGGCAGTTAACATTGGAATACCCTTGAAATCACATTTCACATTTATTTGAACTTTAATCAGAAATCTGTAATCTGTAATTGTCTGTTTAGTTTTGTTTACATAACAAACTAGTTAACATTCAAGTTAAATTAGAAATATATTGTCAACATTTGAAAACTTTAACTAAGCCTGTCGAACCGAATAAAAGTTTATTCCTTAAACCGCAACAGTTTAAACTGAAATGAAACTTTTGAAAGCAGCTTCCCTTGGGTAAATTAAACCTCCCTCCTTCTTCTTCTCCCCTCCATTTGCTCCCTATTCCAAATAAATTGTTAAGCTCTATTTGCGCTTGTAATTTGTAAGTGAAAAATCAACAAAAGAGTTGCCCAAAAAACTTGTTTTGCAAATTGTGGCGAGTTCTCGTCTCGTTCTCGTTCTGGGTTTTTGGTTGCACAGTAATTGTATAAATGTAAATTTCTATACAATTTACATATAAACAAAGAATATATATACCTAGATATACATATATAAACTGACCCTGAACTTACGGTCTGAGCTCAGCTTGGTTGATTGGGCATCGTGTGAATATTTATACGCTAATCAATGAGCGTCTCTTATTTATGGGCGTTGTTGGATATGTTTTGGGTAAATAATAAATTCAGCTGAAGCATTTGCCGGATTACGTGTTGAGGGCACAAGAAATGACCCACGACACGTGGGTCATAACCAAAAAGCTGTAAAAATCTAGAGCTTTGTAATGGCATAAAGTCGCATTTGGGATTTTATGTACTGCAGACGTTATAGTCTTAAAAGAATCCATAAAATAACTTGGTTAAAACGAGTAATTAGGCTGAGAATTCGATTTAGTTAAATTCATTGCAGTTACTTTTGAAATCCCTTTTCAAATTTGTTTGGAGATAAACTCAATGAAGTTATGAAAGATTACAGTTGATTTGTTTGAAATTGTATGAAATCCATGACAAAAGAAATCAGTAAATAAATTAAATGAATTTATTAAATATAACAATTTGTTTGTCTTATTTTTGCTCAAGAAATTATAAAAAATTCATGAACAATTTAAACAAAAATAAATATTAAGCAATACAATTTGAATAAACTATTTTCTCTGTATGTAATTGTTCGTAATTTTTGGAAAATCTTGAATCAGTTGGTAGTAGAAATGATAGATAAAAATCTTGCTATTTAAATATGTACGATTATTTTATTCACTCTATTAAATTACATATTTTAAAATCATAGTTAACTCATATATAAACTCATAGTTAAATCATATGGAAATTTCTTCAAGACAAACTTATGCAAAAACCATATGGAAATTTCTTCAAGACAAACTTATGTTAAACTCTGTGACCTTTTCATCCCAACTTTTTGTCACCATTAATCTTGAAGCACGATTGGTTTGCTAATTGAATTTTAATCTACAGAATATGTCATAGAAATCGATGTGATAAATGACTGTGGGCTTGTGTTTGAATAGAGCGACACAAAACTGGCAAAAAAATATATAAAAATAGTGAGAATACTATAGGTAGAATATGGTATCGAATTCTAATGAAATGCCGAGTAAAATAAATCTTTTACCACATTTGCATGCATTTGACGTTGTAACGAGTTTCATTGAACAATGCAACGGGCACGTTTTGAGAATTTGCTTTTTATAAGGTTTCCATTTCCATTTGTTGCGAAATCTTTTTGATAACGTTATTAATTGTTCAGTTGTTTGGTGAGCAAGTTTTATGCCCCAGGCTGACAATTTGTCAGCTTTTGTAAGCCGGTTTTATGCCAATGATGCTCATGATGATGAGACAATGACAATAATCACAATCAAAATGTTACGACCTAATTGGGAAATGGCTACAAATAACGTCGTCTGCCAAAGTGTGTAAAAGTCAACGGTCATTTAATGAATCTTTGAAATAATTAATGCATTAATGAACTTGTACTTATTAGATCATATTATATTTTTGTCTTGCTTTAAATTTATTTCTCCCTAATATAAAACAATTTATTACAAGTTTATCTTTGTGTATAATCTGTTGTAAATTTGTATTTAATATTGTCATCTTCATTAAATATATTAATTAATATTGTCCCCAACTATTCTGAATTAAAGAACTTGTACTTATTAGATCATATGATATATATTTATTATTGTCATCTTCATTAGGTATCTAATAAATATTTTCTCTGTTTAAATCACATTATATTTTGGTCTTGCTTTAAATTAATTTCTCCTTAATACAACTCAATTTATTACAACTTGATCTGTATGTATAATCTGTTGTAGATTTTAATTTACTTTTGTCAACTTCATTAAGTATTTAATTAATATTCTCCCCCACGTTTTCTACGTTTTCCGACTCGTCAACCTAGTCAATTTAGTTGTTACAAATGGCAAAGCTCATCAATCAATGCATTGCACAAAGAAAATCTCCCATTTTATTGGGAAAATGCATTGAAGCGTAGCCCAAAATCAACGGTCAATCAATTTTAATGTAATTACGAATGAAATTGCTAATGCAATTGGAGCCATTGTGTGTGTTGCATTTGTAACGTCATTTAGATTGCCCCAGAACCCATTGGAGAGTTAAGTCCGGCAATGCATTTCGCCATAATTGTTAGCCAGCCAAATAAAAATGTCGCGCAACGTTTTTGCGGTGCTTGTTGTTGTAGTTGTGGTTGTTGTTGTAGTTGTAGTTGTGGTTGTTGTTGCCACATTTGCATACAAAATTTATGCAGACTTTTCTATGTGTTTTTTTTGTAATTTTTTGCTTTCTTTTCGCCAGTAATTACGATGAGTGCGGGGAATTCAAGTTGTGATTCCGCGTATAAGAAACGTGAAATTTGAAATTGTAATGAAGTTGGTTTTTAGGGCCAACTTGGCGGTTGTTAAGTTTAGCACAAGTCTGGTGGCCAATGTAAATTGTTTACTAGCCAAACTAAAAGAGAGGAAAGAGAACAGATGAAAAGTTGCTGTGAACTGGAAAAATATTATGATGAGAAACTTAAACAATTTGAGAATAAATAGAACAACAATTCTGCATATAGAGTTTTTAATTTAAAGCTTCAAATTTTCTAAACTTACTAAAGCTTTTCAAGAGCTTGGGTTCTATTAGATTTTAGACATTTCAAGAGGTTAGATACTTAGATCTACCAATTAAAATATCAAAGTACATTAATAAATGTATTATAAATACTTCAGTTCATTTTAGAATTGTCTGTCAACATTTTATCAACTTGTAGCCTTTATTTAGTAGCATCTCTGCCAAATACTTTAATTAAATTAAATGCTTTTCTTAATAATTTAGTAAGAGCTTATCTTCAGCTACAAGTTGTATGCTACTTCCTTCAATAAATCTTCTTGATTTCCTCATTTCTCGCAGACCTCGCAGTAAATCTAAATGTAGACCTGTTTAGTGTTTCCAGGTTGTTCATTAATTTGTAATTAGCAATAAATGAACTCAATTTATATTAGCCTCTGACAGTTTATATCTTTCCTCTGTTCAATTGAAACTCATGCTTAGTTTAGAGTATCCATAACACACAGAGAGTCATTCTCTGGAAGAGTCCCATGTGCCCAATGCAATTTTATGGTATTTTAAGTGCCACAACTGAACCAACAGTTGAAACAGCTGTGTTATGCCGCGACATTCGGTCCTCAGCTCATCAACATTATCATTATTTGATACCTAAAAAAAAAGAGAAAAACAAAAAACTGGGAAGCTGCACATAAAAAAAAGCCACGTGGCGACATTTGCACTGTGCACTGTGGGGCAATTCACTGTGGGGAAAAGTCAACACAGAGACAGTGAAGGAAAAACTCGAGACGTCAATTTATGTGAGCGTGAAAACAAATTGCCTTCCGTATGGAAAATTATTGCATGTGCAGCCAAATAAAGTCGATGAGGAGAAAACCCTCAAAAGACAGGCGAGAAATGTAGAGAAGAGGGAGAGTAGAGGTAGAGAAGATAGAGAGAGAGGAGCAGAAGTTGCAGTGGCATAGTGAGGCAACTGAGAGTACGCATAGGAATTGATGACAAATCATGAATTTGTCACAGCAAAACACACACGGCAAACTCAACGAGGGCCCACACCTGCGACAGGGATAGGGAAGGGAAGAAGCAGGGAAGATGAGGTGTAGAGTAGGGTAACAGGAAGAGGAGCAGTCACGTCACAACAATGACCATTTGCATGTCCCATGCGTCACGTGAGGCATTTACGCAATCAACGCCTAGACTCTTCTTTAGTAGAGCGATTTCCCAAATACCCTGTAATTGCCAGAAAAGCTAATTGAGGCAAAGGGTGAAATGTGCTGTAAAGTGAAAAGATTTGGAAGATTGATTTGACAATGTTTACTTAGTAAGTGGTAAGAAATGTGACTAGAGTCATGTAGATACATTTTTAAGCAATAGTAAGCAATTTATGTGTGATGAAGATACTTAGTAGCTTAAAAGACACATATAGTATGCATTTAGTTGTTGAGCCTTAAGTATTGTGTATGTATGTATATTAAATGAAATTTTTTCCACTTTTGACAAAGCTCAGAAATTTGTTGAAAAATTAATCAATGCTTAAACTTACTTATATGTTTTAAAAAAGTTTTTTACTTACGTTTATAATCTAGAGAAGGTATCTATATAGAAACCATAGAATACCTAAATTGTCGTAGATTTTGTCACTTATAAATTTGTTTTGGTAAAGCTTTATGCATTTTTATTTTATACAAATTCGAAAAGCTAAAGAAAGAAAGAAAAAATCTTCAATTGACTTAAGCAAAACACATTTATTGAACTTTTTAGTTAAACTTTAGTTCTTAAAGATGAAATCTATTTAAATTAACAACGGGGTGTCCTTAAGTCGAGTGAATAGTTAAAAGAGTCTTAGGTCTGATATTTTTAAATGTGTAGGTAGCTTACAGGGTATCTTTAAGTCAAGCTAGTATCTAAAAGAGTCTTAGGTATTTTAGCATGGCAACATTTGAAGCACACACCTACAAACACACTCACACACACACACATCACATTACTGAGTCTGTATCTCGAATCTGCCTTGAATGCGTTTTCGCACGTTTCGCAATACTTATGGCCAAAGTGTCAACAGAATGTGCTCGACGAATAGCCCCATCTCCATCTCTATCTCCGTCTCCAACTCTTCTCTCAGTTCCAATCGGATAGTATCGAGTAGTAGTATAGGTAGTATCTCTCTCTCGGTCTGTGCCACATGTCGCAAGCGGCAAGCGTCTTTCGGCCTTTTCAATTTGTCGTCTGCCTTTGTTGATCATTCATTTTGTTGAAAATGTTTTACAAGTGAGTGAAATTTCGGCTGCTTCTTGTTTTAGTTTTAAGTTTTCTTTCGTTTTTGTGTTATTTACTTTTTGTTGTTGTTGTGATATTTGATTGATGTTGTTGTGCAGAGACTTTGGCTTTACTTCTCTTTATAAATTGGATATTAACTAATGAGCTTAAGCGATTTTGGGAGCATTTTCTTCTTGGCCTTTGTCCCACAGCTTTTGTTGTGAAAGCGCCAGTTGAAAGAAAAATTGAATTTGTGAGGAGTAAGAGGAAGAATGGTAGGGGAAAGAGCAAAGGGGGAAAATCACAACGTTGAACGATGTGTGTGTTCGTTCTATGGAAAATGAAATTGAAGAAGTTTTGTGGGAACCAAGTGTTGATTATTGTGAAAGTCATTCATAAATAGAAATGTCTGAAATACGTTTTAATTTGATATTGTTACAATGTGTATTTATTTGTTTATTTGTGTATGCATGAATAAACCATAATAGGGTTATTGTTAAATTTAATTAGAGCAATTTTAAGCTTAATTTTAAGCATATTCTAAACAACATTTGCTTGTAAAACTATTTTGATCATTGTTTTAAGAATTTATCTGTTCGATTCTTTGTTTGAAGGAAAGAAATGAAATAAAGAGTGCTGTCTTTGAAACTGTTTTACAAGAATAATATAAATTTAGTTTAATTGTTTAATGTAGACAAGAGTAAAAGTAGCTTTCAAACTATATTGTAGTTTACAGGATAAAGTTTTCATATAATTTTCTATATTTCCTATAAATAAGAGTAATACGTGTTATAGAGAAATTTTCTTGCCACACAAAAATCTACCCAACTACAAATGGGCATCAATATTAATCCAATTTCATGGCTAGTTTAGGTAGTAAAACTTTCAGTGTATTACTATAAAACATATATAAAAAGCTTTTTCTTGATGAAATTGATATAAAAGTTGTTAAGCACTAACTTGCAACAATTCAGACTGCACCTGCCCCAAGGCACAACAACTTATTCGCCCACGCAGCGTCAACAACATCCAAGAATTATATGTATATCTGTAGAAGGAGCACATCTTGAGACAATATTAGACACAAGTATAGTGATTTTAGCATAAATCTTATGCTCTCACATACGAATACAATACATAATAACACCACATGAATCACGTGGCGTATTTATAAAGCGACAACAGTGGGGCATCATCATCATCATCATCATGATCATCATGATCATGATTATCAACTCAGGCAAACTCTATTTTTGCGCGTATCTTCAGCTCGACCAGACTCGGTCTCGGACTCGGACCGGGACCCCATACCTACATATATATTAGAAACCAAAATATATACCCTTTCCCGTTGCAGTCTCTTCACTTCACCGATGAAGCAGCAACAAGATGCAAACTTGTGAAATTAGTTCAAATTCTATATTTAAAAGTAGGACTGCCAGCAAAATGTTGCTTGCACCCGTTGTTGCGTCCGTTTTGTCGATGTTGTTGTTGTTGTTGGTGCAGTTTTCCAAACGATGTGCAACGCGGTGGAAAACACTTGTTTTGGGGTTTTTGGCTTTTCCGACCACAAGTGATGTTTGCCGTTGTTGTTGATGTTGTTGTTGTTATGCATAATGTACGAGTAGTTGAATATGTGGGTACTTAACAACACTGACCAGTTAACTGACACAAGGTGGCCACTTGAGAGTTTACAGACCGAGAAGTTAAGCGTTGTATAAATAGATACCCTGTAAATGCAGGGGATGCAGTCTACACGTATGTAGAAATCTGTAGAACTTTAGAATCACAGATACAGATATGTAAAAGTCGATCTAAAAGTTTATCAAAGAATCTTTACGAGTTAAATTAAGTGACTTTAATATTAAATTTATTTTAAATAAAAGATGTTATATCTTTTTACAACTGTTTAGTTTATAAAGTGCTTTAAAGCTGTCTTAAAAGTGCTGTTAAAACTACAATAGCTGCTTTAATTGTTACTGAAAGCTTTTAGCAATATTGATGAACTTGATAGAGTTCTTAAAAATTGACAACGTTTTCGCTTAAGGCAGGAAAACAAAGCTGACTTTCAATATTTGCAACAATTTACTTAAATTTAAGAGCTATTTTGAGCAAATATCATTTGGCAACGCCTAGAACTCAACTGTCAGTCATTTCTTTAGAAGCAGAGCATAACAATAACGTGTGTTAACCAAGTTGATGGCAAACAAATATTGAGTTTTAACCGGCATTATCTTTGAAAAGTTGTTGAAATTGGTTTACGCTCAGTTTCGTCCATTTTACATGGGTAGAAAACATTACGAGGGTCGCTCAACCAAAACGACGCCGGTTGCTAAGGCTCTTTGGTTTTCTCTTGTTTGCCATTATTGTTATTACTGTTGTAGTTGTTGTTGTTCTACATCTTTTTGAAAACTGTTTCTGTTTGTTTCATATTTTCGTTTTTTATTTTCATTTTTATTTCCTTTTTGCATTCTGTTGAGCAAATTTTTCGTGTACGTCTTTCAATTAATACGAGTAATGGACACTTTTTGCGCCAAATTTCCGCTCTCAAGTTCCAGCTGAGTGCGCTAATGCTAAAAGCCGTTCTTGATACCCTGTAAGCAGAGAAATTGGTGTAAGAAGAGTAGCTTAAAAGGACAGCTTTAACTTATATAATCTTGATTGATCAGAGTTTGTAGGAGATTCCAACTGATTAGGTAAAACTCCTTTGTATAATAACATTCACTCTTATAAAACTCAATTACCATAAACAAGTTTCAAAATAGAAACTTTATTTGTTGTGAACTTTTAGCTTAATTTGTCCATTGATTATACTGCAAATTTCACTATAATCGGATGCATAGTTTAAAAGCTATACTATATTCTTTATGTTATAGTATAAAGTAAAGAGAAAAGTATTTTAAAGTATAACTCTTAAATGAAAGTTTACAGCGTATCTCTTAGCCATGTTCATTTATTACTATTGTTCAACTTCAAATTGAGGGCCAATAGAGAAAAACAGACCCGATAACCTGAAGCTAAATTCGAGGTGTGTTTTGTCCGTTTGCACTCAAATAAAATATATGTATATATAGTATATGCTGATGTTGATTCTTTGGCTGGAAAACAAAGAAACATAAAATCACTTACACCGAAATGCCATTTTGGTCAAAGCCCGAGCAAATACATAATTTTTAATGTGTTGAGTGGCTATTTATAACGTAATTCTCGGTTGACCGCAATTTCGAATAGACGTCCATGTGTTTTGGAACATAAACTATGTGAATTGAGGTTGCGGTCGGTCTTTGGACTCGACTGGAAATGATGATGTAATTTCGAAAAAGAATCAAAAACAATCAATTTGTTTATGTTTTTGGTTCGAAAAAAGAAAAGGAAATGATGGTAATTAAGATGAACTTAGGATGCGTGTTTATTTATTGATTTAAAGTGGAAAAGTTTCCTTATGGAAAATATAACAATGTCATATAGCACAACTTATTTACATCTAGAAGAAACGCTCTATTGATCTACATACGAGAAGGCAAATTAGAACAATGCTGCTAATGAATGTGAATATAGAGATACGATTGTAAGACTAGAAAATTGTTCCATTTCTTATCGCTCTGGCATTTCAATTTGCACATTTCTTTGCTTCCGACAAAAGTCGGTTCTCTCTGATGTCGATTTGTACTTATATCTATATCTATAGCTGGGCTCTTCTCGCATGTCGTGTCTCATTAAGAAATGTGCAACAAACCCGAAGAGGGAGAAGTGCAAAAAAAAAGCAAAATTCGCGACGGTTTCTTAACCTCAATGTGGACAAGTGTCTTACATTTTGCCGACGCTCCATAGAGACATCTATCATAACCATCGTTACAATATAAGGCACACAGTCCCCCCATATATGACTTAATGTGCCTCTAGCTTACAAAAACGAAGTAGAAAAAATAGAAAAAAAGTGTGTGGCAAAGCGGGCGAGCAGGTTGCACATTTGCCATATCTGATGAGGAGACATTGCACACAACCAACAACAACAACAACAACAAACGGTAGCAGGTTGTCGTCGCTGTAGTATCTATACTCTTTTTGTTATACTTTTCTATTTTGAAAGCGTTTGTAACGCTTAGGCAAAGGTATAAAGAGTTTAATGAATTTTAATTAATTCATTTGGTAATGCAGCTTTTATCATTATTAGCTTCTTGAATTAGTTGCGTCTGCTTTTGTAGAAGTTATTGTCTATGTATTAGTGCAGTTTTGTTTGCTCTTTGAGACTTAAAGCTGTAGTAAGTGTTGGGAAGAGTCTAACTAACTTCATAAATTGGAATTTTTTAAAATATCTCAAATTCATATTAGCAAATATTAGTACATACTTATACATATATCGTTTATAATTGATTATTAATATTAAATATTTATAAGTGTTTATTTATTAGTATTTATTTATTATTACTACAAATTGTTTTTAAAATATATTTTATTTTGTTTAAATTTTTAAATATATTTTCTTTGACTAATTTATAAAACATTTTTTAATTTGATTCATTTTTGTATCATTTATTTAGTAAGCATTATAATATTTTTATGGATAATTATGGCCAACATTTCTTAAGTGCATTTGAAATTCGTTATCAAATTTAGTTTGTGTTCTTTTGGTTCCGTTTGCCGTGTGTTATTGTAATCCATTATGTGATGCTTGTCTGTGGTTCACTTTGAAGTAAAATTCTGCTAATGTTCATTAATAACTCATGCGTTAAACAAAAGCAACGGTCGCTATATTCAATCCCCACTGCCCTCTATCACTTCCCCTGTCTCTCAGCTGTCTCTCAACTGTTGAAACTGTCTGCCTGTCTGTCTGTCCGGCCAGATAGACAGACCAGTTTTCGTAGCACACGTTCAATGGCTTTAAGTGCAGTACAATGAGCTATTGTGAATTAGACTGTTGCAAGCTGACATGACAATGTGGCAAGGAGGAACTGCGAATCACAGAAATGTCTTTTTTTTATTTGAACAGAACTTTTAATTATGCTTGGCAAAAAGAAGAAATCCACAAAAAAAAAACCTGAGAATAAGTAAAGATTCGCTTTCATATTTGTTAGGCAAATTAAGTTAAGCATAAATTAGCTGAAAAGGTCACCTAGTTTATGTGAGGAACAAAGGAATTGATTAATGGGAATTTTCACAAGCGGCGCACACATAAATAAGAATTCGCATAATGAACTCATTGTACCGCTTCGGTCGATCCGTTCCATGGAAAGGAAGTGGGCAATTTAATTACTTATACCATAATGAAAATGTATGTATATAGGGGGAAGATGTTGGTGGCGGCGGGGGGAGGGGCCTTGAGGTTACCAGATTAGCAGAGCGCCAATCTGATGATTAAAGCAATTGACTGCGGTCAAAGTGAAAGTACGCAAATTGTGGCACACACACACAGAGAGAGATACAAATCCATAGCAAAAGAAAAACTTCAAAGGCAGCAGAAAATATTTTTACAATTGGAAAACACAGAAAGTAAGCAGTGATCAAGCAGTGCAAGCAGTGCACGACTTAGAAATACTTAAACAAAGAAATTCATTAACATTTAAAGTTTTAACAACTCTAATTAATAATAGTTATTCAGTTCATAAATTTCCTAAATTCAATAATACTCAAGCAACCCCTTTAGCTTGCTACTTTTACTACAGGGTATAAACAATGCGATGCTTGAGTTTCAATTAAATTGACCATTGGAGATTTGAATGCTTCCTCCCACTGCCATTGAATGTTTGCTTTACACAAACAAATAAGATAGCGATTACAATTCCCTTGCTCTTTAACCGCTCTCTCTTCTCTCTCTTCTCTTTCTCTCCCTCTCTCTTCTCTCTTCATCTGCAATTGTGCATAAACAAAAGTTGGTTTTTGGCCACTGGCAAACAGTTTCAACTGCTATTAAATTTAATGAAAGCTCATTAAGCGTCGCACGAATTGTTTTATTTTTTTTTCTTCGCGGCCTAAGGGGCGTGGCCAGTGGGCGTTTGGGCGGGTTTTGGCAATTGCATAATATGCACTTGCATTTTAAGTGCTAGACTCTTTCCCTTTTTCATGTTTTTCTTGTCTTTTTCTTGCCCCCTTTATTGAGGAAGGAACTTGCAACTGCGTGCGGAAGTTGCATAGTTGTCATAATTTCCAAAGAGAATAAACCATAAAAAGGAAACTAAAGAAAAAACCTTGCCAAATCCCATTAAAAAAAACGCTGTCGGTTGTAGCAAATTTTTTTGTGCGAGTTTCCGTTGTGTCCTTGCAACACGACAACAATTAAAATGCAGCCTGTGGCGTCAATAAAACGAACAATTGTCAGGTTGTAAAAAAGAACGTTTTACAGCATCAGGACAGACAATAGCATTGATTGTTGTTGTCTTTGTTTTTGTTGAAGCTGATATTGTCGTTGTTGTTGTTGTAGGGACAAGATTATCGCAATATGAAGAAAAATTGAAACAAAAAACTTGTGGCATCCGATTAATTTGTGATAAATGAACACTTTCCGCAAAAAAAGAAAAACGCGAATTGAATTGAAGCTTTTTATATGAAAATCTGTCAATCATACTATATAAGCAACAAAGGCATTCATAAGAAATGGATAAATCTACGATTCCCTATAAAATTGTCGACAAATAATCCTTGGTCTCATTTTCCATAATCTGATTAAATTGTAACTAATTCTTTGCA
This sequence comes from Drosophila putrida, assembly GCA_037043535.1. Lineage (NCBI taxonomy): Eukaryota > Metazoa > Arthropoda > Insecta > Diptera > Drosophilidae > Drosophila > Drosophila putrida. The sequence goes on from JBAMBI010000465.1 coordinate 1,898,438, forward strand.
TTTTTTTTTCAAATTGTCTTTAAACTGAAAATGCAATATTGGGAAACAAAAAATTACTAAACAAAACTGGGAAGCAAGTTCTAAAAAGAAATGTTCAAGTCTAAAGTTGGGCGAATACAAGAATTGGAAAAGGAAAAATAAGGAAAATCTGAAGTCAAACATAGTTTTAAGCGACTTTTTTCTTAAAATATTATTTTATCAATATTTTTTATTAAAATTTTGTACTTTTTGTATACTGCATGTTTCTTAAATTGAATTTCTAATTTATGTTTCCAAATTTAGCATTCTTACTTTGATTTTTTATACATTATTGTTTTCCTTGTTTTTTTTTTGTACACTTGTTTTTATTCTCATTTTAAATTCTTATAAAAATATTTCAAATTCATGTAAAGTTACAACATTTATTTAAATTTTCTATATTTCTATCCCATAATTCTCACAACTTTTTAACACTTTTAAGTTTTACAACTTTCAAGTCAATACCTAAAAAATTTGTTCATTTTACACACTTTTTCTATAGTTTCCACTTTACATTATAAATGACAGCATTTTCATTGTCAAGGTTGTTTTTGTGTCCATGTCTTTGAATTTTTAGGCGCCGAGTTGGCCAAGCCACGCCCTCTGCACACAGTACACGCCCCAAACAGTAACAAGTTTATCAATGCAGGTAACAAGTACAGTTTGTGCCACATTAATTAAGCCCAATTTTAATGTGAAGTAACGCAAAGAGAAGGAAGGAGTGAGTAATGAATGAAAGAGAAGAGCAGAGAAGAAAAGAAAGAGGAGTAACAAGGGGAACTGGAAGTACTACAGACTGACCGGCATATGAGTTTAATTATGCAAAACGAATCGACACGCCGCCAAGTGAACTGAAGCATAAACATTGTGCGGAAATTAAGCCAAAGAATCACACACAAATACATACACATATGTGTGTACAAAGTAAGGGAAAGAAAGGGGAGTAGATGGGGGAGGAGGAGCGTTAGGGGAGCTATACTCTGTTATAAACAAATTGCACTTTAAAATAGCTCAAAACTTTGTCTGTCTGTCTTCGTATTGCATTCGTGACGTTGTTATAAATATTTATTATATCATCAGCATAGCAAACTTACAAGAGGAGAAGTACAGGGTCTCTAAGGAAGGGGAGGAGTAGAAAGAGGAGGTAGACGCTGCGTTGTAATTAAAATGCATTATTAATGAAATGCAAATGTGAAGAAATTAATGAAAAATGCAATAGACCAGCAGACAGCAACAACAATGGGGTCGCTTCATATTGCACACACACTCTCATTACATATTCCCATGTATGCTTGTGTCAACCCTCGCAATTCCTTGCAGTCTCTCCTCTCTTCAAATTATGCGCTTTGTAAACTTTTTGCAATTTGTGGTTAACGCTTTAAGGAATTTTACTCGCAGAATTTTCTCTTTTATTATTCTTTGCTTTTTTACTCTACTTGGCATTATTAAAGTTAATTTATTTTACTATATTTATAAGTGGTGAGGTTATGTTAAGCTACCGCAGCTTTTAAAATAAACTAATTGTTTTCTAAACCACTTGTTTTCAATATTTCATTCATTATTATTAGAATGACATTCATTTGATGCCAAACACCTTTTGTCTGACGTCAATTGAACTAACTTAACGCAAATGCATTTTGTGGCAAGTAGCAAGTGGCAGCTACCTGAAGTGCTTGCCATAAACAATTTGGCTAACAGAAATTTGCATGCTGTGATTACACGCACCACCCACAACCAACCCCCCGAAACAGGCGTTGCACACACAAACACACACACACACACACATCTCAACCTTGAATTGAACTCACTGTGTTGTTTCTATAATTAGAGATGAGAGCGTGAGTACACGCAACACATGCAATAAATTAGCAAATGGCTACGTGTTCATGTTAAACTTAACCTCTAGTTTATAACTCGAGGTCGAACAGTGTTGCCAGACTGTCAGATAAATTAGCGTTAAAATGCTTTTAACTAATTGATTGCAAGTAACGCAAACTGCATTTGTCTTTAACTAACTTCTACTTTAAGTACCATCTTATCAACAGGTTTTGTAAAGTCACGTATAACTAACTAACAAAGTCAAAATATAACTTGGACTAACTTAAAGTTTCCAGTTCCAAGGGCTAACAGATTATAGACGTAGAATGTATAGAGAATGTATAGAAATTAATGTTAATTTAAAAAATATCAAATAGGACACTGAATAATAAAAGTATTTCTATTTAACGTTCATCCTTTTACTACATAAAATTAATGTATATTTTATTTTAATAACAATTTTAAATTTAAATTCGAAATTTTATATTAAAATTACTTATGATTATAAAGTTAAGGTGTCGTGCACTCTATGTGATATTAAATTGCATTTTTTATGGCTTAAGCTTCCATAACCAGATAATGAAAAGTTGTTAATTTGGTTTTTCTTTTTGAATGAAGCCTCTTTGGTAGTCGTCGTTTTTTGCTTGCATCAGGTGTAGAAAACAGGTGCAGTCATTGTCAATTGCATTGCGCTTTAATTACATTTAATTATACGACAAGAAAATTGAATTAAATGCGTTGAACTGCATTTTTCACTTGTCGTTGCACTGGGGGAAAAACAAAAACAACAAAAAAACAAATGCGAAAGAAAATAAAGTGGGGTGAGGGACAATACAATAAAAAATAATGTCTTCTTGTTGACAACTTGAAAAACGGCGAAGCAGCTTTGCGAATTAGTTGCTAAAGTTGTTGTTGTTGCTGTTGAGCACACATAAATTACAGTTATGTATGCCACTTTGTGTTGCAAACGGAAAAGTTAATTCCTTTTGGCCATTGGAAACGGACAAGCGTTTCCTGTCCAAAATTTTTTACTCTGCATTTTCAATTAGCGCAACGAACGGAAGTCGAAGTCGCAAAAAATGAAAACGAAATACAATTGGAAAAAGTGGAAATTTTTTAACACCCACTTAGGAGTGAGAGAAAATAATCATACAAAAAGAAAACCAGCTGTCAGCACGCATAACGCATAATTTTTGGGCAACTCGATTATTTTAGTTGTTGGTTTTCGTTTTTCCAATTTTCACCTGTTTGAATTTTATTTGGGTTTTTGTGTATTTGCTCAACGAGGCGATTCGTAGATGAATGCCATAAGTAATTATTTCACAGCTTTGCGCATTTTTTGGCGGTTGAAAGAAACTGTGGAAATTCAATAAATACGAGTGTTGTGCACGCTTCATAGTTTTTCCATCAAAAATATTTTCCTATAATTTACAATTAATATTCGGCATTTGAGAAATTGCAACGCACAATTAATTTTATTAACAGCTCTTCAGTAACAGCGTGCTGTTAACTGACAACAGTGATGACACAAAGTATGCCATGAATTAATTTTTCTTTTCTCTTCTCGTTTGCAGTGGTCGCTCGTACAGCAAGGATAGCCAGAAGAGCTCACACAGTGATTTGAGTTCATTGTGCAATGGCGGCGGCTCTCCAAAATTATTGGCAAAAACTCCACTGCGTAAGTAATTAAACCTTAATTTAGTTTAAATAATAGTTTAGTTAGCAGTAGCAAATATTTATTTATCGCTGCCTACAAGTATGCAGCACTATTTTTCTAGCGATCGCTGCATGTGCTTTGTGCACTGCTTGCACTCACAAGCAGAGCAGTTTACTAAGCAGTTTATATTGCTTGCTTAAATGTAACTAGCAACATGTTGCACTAATCAACTTAAGAGCGAATGAAACTTGTTTTCAAATCTCCCGCTTAAAAGAAAGACTTGAAGAAATAAAGGGGACTTTTGAAGAAGGCCAAGCTGAAGAACATCGAACCGGCTTTTTAGAGCAGCTGCTTAAGAGTTGTTGTAGGAGCGCAGCGCACAGCAGAGCTTCGTGTTTATGTGTATCTAGATACAAATGTATCTGAAACGATAAAACGGCACAACACAAATTCCATTTAGCCTGCACATTTTCTCAGTCTCTTTAGACTGCGGCGAGTTTTCAATGTTGTCGCGCCAGTTGCGCTCGATATTTTGATAATTTTGTTGTTATTCGTGTGTTTTTTCGTGTTTATGGCGCGTTCTTTAACAAGAATTCTTCAATGCGCAATTTACACACGTGCAAAAAGCCTTACAAAGTTGTGATAACAAATTGCACCAGAAGTTGATAATAATAAAAAAGTACAGAAGTTTTCTGTAAAGATAAAATAACGTGAGAAAATTGTGTAAACAGTGAATTCAAACTAAAATTGGCAACTAATTGGTCCAGACTGTTAACGAGAATGTTTCCCCTCTGCGTTATTTGAGTTTTACAGCCCCTATTTCAATTATGCCAAACTCTTATTTTCTTTATGCACGTCAGGCAGCAAACGGGTTTTTTATTTTTGTAGTATTGTGTCTATAGAATGCCGGTTTCTGAAATGTATTCAGCGAAATGTGAAACAATCAAGCGAACAGCACCTGAACTTTAATTTTGTAGCTTTTACCTGCGTTGCATTTGACGTCATTCGTGTTTTTTTCTTCTGAATATCTTTGTATGTCCTACTGTAATATTTGTAAGACATTGAAAGTGTAATTTCTGAAACTAATCTTGAGCAGTATTTTGACTTACTCTAGTAAAGAATAATTATGAAACCGAGTTGTTGTATGAAAAACTATTGTTTCTCCAGTTGTGTCTTTTATCTTGATAATAAACTTTTTCTGCTTTCTTTAACCTTTAAAAAGATTGTCCAGATGAACTAGAAATAAGAAATCTTATAGTTCACTAGAGAGTCTGATAAACTCTTACTTTTACTCAGGTATTATAAACGCTCTACTTATAAACAAGATTTTTATCGAAACATTTCTTTAGGTTATTTTAGACTGAACTTGTTAAAGAAGTTGTTGTATGAAAAAGCATTGTTTCTGTATAGATAGATTGAAGCTTAATCATATTTAGATTAAATAATAAATGGCGAATAAAGTATCTTGCATATTGATTAAATCTAACAGTTTCTGCATGCTATAAACTTTAAAAGGAGTGTTCAGATTAACTAGAAATAAAACTGTTGAACTGTTGAAGTAAAAACAATAATAACAATTAATAATAATCACTCTCTTTCATTAGTACAACTTTACTAGGTACACTAGTGTACATAAATGAAAAACATAAATTTTTTCATTTTTTCACCTTGCAATTCCCAACTGGTTCTAACCGTGCAAGCATGAGATCCCCCTAGGAGCTGAGTGCTAAGTGACCAGTGTACACTAGGTACACTAGGTACACTAGGTACACTAGGTACACTAGGTACACTAGGTACACTAGGTACACTAGGTACACTGGGCACTCAGCTCCTAGGGGGATCTCATGCTTGCACGGTTAGAACCAGTTGGGAATTGTAAGGTGAAAAAAATGAAAAAATTTATTTAGGTTTACAAATTATGTCCGCTTTTCTTGCAAACAAGATTTTATTTTAGATCAGTGGTGCCAGCACATAAAGTGTATCAAATATTCGTTGTTCCAAAGACAATTGTTGTTTCTTATTTGTATGTTTCGCACATTGATTCTGTTGTTCTGTGGCCCAAGGCGATCAACATGGAACGTTCATTGAATAACCAAAAAGCAAACGAATATTCGCATTTGGTTTGGGCGTTCAATCGAACAATCTTTCAATCAATCAATCAATCAATCATGCAGTTTGTCCGTCAGTCAAGCAGTTAACATATTTGCCCCGCTGCTCTTGTTAACGTCTTGTCTTGGCCATAAATTATGCGGCTAATCATTTTGTTACAGTTTACAGTTTGTGGCAAACACAAGTTTTGCTTTGCCTTTCGTTCTCACGAAGCCGCAAAATTGTTGCCACGATCTGAAGTTCTTCTCTACACTATCTATAACCCCCTCTTTGTTACTCCCTGTATCTGTCTCTCTCTCTCGTTCTCTTTCTGCCTCTATCAATGGTGTTTTAAGCGCCGTTAGCTTTTGTCTGCAGCCAGAAAGTTCATTTACCTAGACACCAGGCAAAGTTACTCATAGAAACGTGCCTCGTTCTATAAGGTTCGAGATCAAATTCATTAAATGGGCGTCATTAAAGAGGAAGTTCTTAGTTCTTAGGTCGAAACAAGTATTATTCATAATGTGCCTGATACATAAGAAAAGAGATCATAACTGCAGGAAATATTAAAAAATATAAAGATGAATTATAGTACAAATCTTTATAGGTTTCTTTTCACTGCAAAAGAATGTATAACTTTACGCAAAGTTTGTATAATAACTACTTGTAATAGGAATAGGAAGTTCTTAGTTCTTATGTCGTTTCAAGTATCTGATACATAAAAATATATATGAAGATTAACTATATTAAAAACCCTTCTAGCTTTCTTTGCCTTAAAGAACTTTATACAAAACTGTATTTATTTTATATAATAGATTCTTTTTTTGTAATGTCTCTTATCGAATTTATGCTAATAGAACTTCAGGTCTTCATATAATTTAATTTCAATTAACAACAAATAATTTGTAATTATCGAAATGTCAAGTGATAACACTCTACAAAAAAAACAGGTTCTCTCCCTGATAAATGAAATAACCAAAGACAAAAGAATGTTTTTTATGTTTTTTTCATTCCCTTTCAGGCGATAGAAATAAATTCTTGAATGTGTTTTAATAATGCAGAGCAGAGAAAAAAGGGTTAATTGTGAAAGTTATGCTTAACCATGATTAATGATGATGGATTTCGTAAATTGCCTCAAACACAAAGTCCACATTTAGCTGATCTACAAGTGTCTTTTATGCTTCTTCTTGTTCGTTGTAGAGACCTATAGAATTTCTGTCAGCAAATTTGCGGTTTCAACTTTAGATTCTTCACTTACATTAATAATGTTGTAAAGTTAGACAAGTGCAAGTGCGACACCTGTTTCCGGCATTTGTCGAGCTAAATTCTTTCTCTTTCTCTATCGTATATACTCTCTTCTCATTTTGCTTCTTCTTCTACTTGTAGAGTATCTGTGTATTTGTGTGTTTATCATTGTGACTGCTATTATTTTCATTATGCAGTCGAGAGTCTCTATTTTGTTGCACTGACTGACGTTTAGACATTTTCTGCGCGGTGACTTTTTGTACCCAGTAACTGTAGAATGGGGAGTAATGGGTATGCTAAAGTCGATAAGTGACCTAAATTAACTAAAACAAATAATTCAAAATTAGTTCAAATTAATTAAAGAATAAACATGAAATTACTCTACCTAAGTGAACTCATTAATTATTGTTGTATTAAAAATTTAAATAAATCAAAAATTACATTAATGAACAACAGCTTAAATAAAATATATGTATCTTTATGTGAAAGTCTGGCGTTAATATGCTGATATGTATGATATGGTATATGATGAGATATATTTAATCATGTAATATACCATTAAATCTACAATTATTAAGACAGTTAGTTTTTCAAATCGAATCGAATTCCTTTTAGAAGCCAAAAATTAGACATTCCAATTGATCTATAATATAGATTATAATGAAAGATTCATTTATAGCCTATCTCTTGGTCCATCACCTACAACTACTGCAATTCATACTTGACTTTTTGTATGCTCTTTCTTTTTCTTAATTTTCACTTGACGTGCTGTGGCATGCTTTGTGCTTTTTACATTATTATTATCATATTTGCATTTTTTTCGCTCCCAGTCCCAGTCTGTCTCAGTCGCTGTCTCTTATGCTCTTTCTCTATCTAAGTATCTCTGCTTTTTTTTGCACGAATTTATAATACACAATCGCTGGCTCAACACAAGCGTAACGCTTTTTGTCTCTTCTCTCTCTCTGCCTATATTTTTCTCACTCTCCCTCTCTTTCTATAGTTGCAGCTGAGCTCAGCTGTCTGTCAGAAGGCGCTTTGAAAAGTTGATGTCGGCTTTTTTTTGTGTGTGCTTTTCTTTGGACTGAACTATGCTTGCCTTCCCTCTTTATCTACTTCTCTCTTTCTCACCAACTTCATTTCGCTCTGTGTAACGTTGTAATTATGTGGGAAATTCGCAAAATGCTAGACAGAAATGTTGTTTTACATTTTTTTTTCATATTTTCTTCTGTTATTCATCCATGGACATAGACATACCCATAGATATTATTTATTTTCTTTCATTTATTGCAATTTTTTTTGTAATGCTACTTTATTGTTTTTGTAATAATACGCTTAAATATGCGAGAAAGTGTTGTAGGCGTTGTTTGCAAAAATTGAGAAATAATAAAGCATAAAAAGTACAAATGCACAATTGCCAAGTCTTGTTGGTTGCATTTTTAACAAGATATTAATTAAAAGTTGGTAATTTATTTCGAAATAATTGTGAATGTATACAAATATGAAGTGTAGTTTTAAAATATTAAAGTTAAATATATTACTACATGAAATATCTTTTATATTTATTGTAGATTCAATTGACAGCAAATTTGGATCCCTTAAGCTAGACTTTGACTTTAGCTTAGTCGTATTTAAAGAGGATATCTGCAAACCCAGAATGTAGTTACATTTTTATCAGAGTTTAATAGAAATTAAGTTCTCATATTTTACAGTAGTTTCCCAATCGTAGCAGATATATCTATAGCCTTGGGGTGTACTTTTCCTACTGCTTCTAAAACCTAGAGTATCAATTATGATAATCAGCTGCACCACCCAAAAAATTGACGCCCTTTTTGAAATTGTAACGACACCTCAGGAAATCCGAAAAATATAATGCTGTCAACTTTCTCTTGAAAAATATCGGCAAAAGTGTTTTTGTTTTTTCTTTCTTCATATTGTAATTGAATTTGCTTGGGCTTGAGGGAGATTTGTTTTTTTTTTAGTTTCTGATATGTTTTGCATAATTCCGCTGGCGTTGTTGCTTTCTACATTGAATAAGAAGCAAGTGGACGGCAAAAGAAAAATGGAAATAGAAAGAAAAAGAAGTAAACACTTTTCATTTTGGCATAATGAAGCGCTTATAAGCCACGAATATCACAGGCAGCTAAGAGCCAAGTAAGCTGAAAGACTTTTTTAGTCAGCTGTTTTCTGTTTTTTTCCTTCTTCTTCTTCTTCTGTCTTTTGTTAACAACAAATTTCCTGTGGTCACTGAACCAACAATTCAACTTTTTGTTGTTTGTGATAATCTTGACATCGAATGCTTGTTATTGGTGCTGTTGTTGTTGTTGTTGTTGTAGTTTTTGTCGTTGTTGTTGTTGCATCGCATTTCAATTCTGGCGTGTCCAAAGAAGAAAAAAAATGCCACCGTCTTTAGCAAGCCAACTTTTTTGTAGGTTAGTGTAGAGTCTATCAATGAAATTAGGCATCTGAAATTCATGTTCGCGTTCGTAACACTAATAAAACTCTGGAAAAACGAGCACATTAACAAGGCTTATTGAATTCGCTTTGATCTCTCTGTGGGCCACCATAAAAGATGGAGACATTAACTGAAAGATCAGGAAGATCTCCTCAAAGCATCGCCAATGATTGAGGTTGATTCAGTTGTTTTTTTGGTCGTGTTCCACTTTGAAAGTACTATAAAAGTGCAGTTTCCTCTTGTCTTTGGCAACTGTAAAGTTGTGCTATAAATTTGCTATAAAAATTGGAATGCACAAACTGAATCTTAAATTTGGAATTGTCATTATTAGAACTTTGAAAATGCATCTAATATTCCAATGATAATGCTACTGAATTATGCCTTCAAGAAATGTTATGTCATACAATTAATTACAACAAAATAATAAATATCCTAAAACTGCATAGGTTTTTAATAAGTGTTGTTAATTTAACTGGAAGTTTAATTTGTTAATGACATGAATTTTTCATTAATTAATCTCCGATTTCTTTACAAATTCAGTCCAGTTTTTCAAAAAAAGCTAAGTATCATTTTCATACTTTTATACTTCCATGATTTCTCAAGATTTTATTACTAAATTATTTACTTCTTCTCTGTTATTCTAACTTTTATATACACCTGTTTTATAGCGCATCTCTTAGTCTTTATCTAATTATTTGAGTCGTCGGCATATTCAGTTTGCTTTTGATTGATCGGCACAGTTAAAAAAGCCACCAGCAGCTGGTACCAAATGAATGTTGAGTTGTTGAATGGCCACGCGATAAAAAAGAGATAGAAGGAGAGAGACAGAGAGAGACTAAGAGAGACTAAGAAACCCCATTGATGTGACATGGTGGCATGAGGGGCAGATGATGTTGATGTTGGCAACCGTCTCATCGGTTCATTGGTAACACATCTCTTTTTTTTAGTAGAGACACGAAACGCATCGTGGCTAATTTGCATATCAAACTAAGTCAAAGCAATGCTTTTAAACTCGAGTGTGTGTGAGTCAAGTGGTGTGTGTGAGGAAGGGAGGGGAGGGGAGGGCAACTCAATTGCTTTCCACTTGGTTAAAGATATCAAAGTGCATTTGCACTCAAGTGGATTTGAGCCTACGCCCAAAGAAAAAGGGGCTTAATTCAATAAATTAATTGTGTCGTTAGAGAAACTCTTATTGTTCGTCCAATGCCATTTCCTGGCACAGCAATAGCAGTAATAATAGTAAAAATAATAGTAACAATAGTAATAGTAATAAAAGTAATAGTAATTGTTATTCATATTGTAATCTAATGACCCAACTGTCATCCAAGTTCGAGTCGAAGCTTTGCTTGGAGGTCGCACCAAAAATGAAATCGAATAAAAAATCAACTGAAACTGTGTGCGTGTGTGTGTTGTTGTTGTCTCTAATGAACGAAACGACAACCGGAAGCATTTTACCCACAACAACAGCAACAACTACAACAAGTTGTCGCCATTCATTAGAGACTCTAAGTACTTACTAAATACAGATCTTGTTTATGTTTTAACTGTTTTTGCTTGCATAAAAGCCTTGGCTTGTCCGTTTTTTCATTCCGTTTGATCGAGCGCTGTTACCAAATATAGTTGGGGGAACAACTCTCTAGCTCTTAACACGTATTTCCTTCCCCCTCCCCTCCCTACATGACTTGGTCTCTTCTCTGCCTGAATATACAGCAAAGGCCATACGAAACCTAGTTGCAAGTAGGACAAGGCAAAACAACTTGAAGTATCCTCAAAGAGAAGTTATTGAAAGCTGCAAATATTATCAAAGAAGTATCTCTAATAATACCATATTAGAGTAGTAATATGATCTTTTTGTTCTATTAAAATACAGTATGAATTCTCTATCCTATTTTCTATTATATAGATTTCTGGAACTTCTCTAGTTGAAGTAAATTTCTTTACTCACATATTATTATATATTTTATTAATCTATTTTTTGCTCTGCCAGCTGTATGTTAGGGTTCAGTATGGTATTTGAGAGATAAACTACGGTCACACTGTAACACAACATTATGGTTGAAAAGTATTCAGATTCTTTGCACCCCAATTTAGTTACTAATAGTAACTATCAGAGAAGTTTGTCAGCTGTATGGTATTATGAGAGATGATGTATGGTCACACTGAATTATTTTACGCTAAAATATAGTAAGCACCCTGTGCTTCTGTACTCTTTTGTATTAAGATTCAAGAATTATTTTGGTATACTGTTACTTCCGTAACATCTGTATCGTTTAATTCGCCTTTTGAACATACAATTTTTTTTGGACTTAGAGAAACATATCACATATCTTGTGGATTACTTGACTGGTCTGGAGTTAATGGGACCATGGCCTTGTTTCCCCAATACAGAGTGTCTTAATGGCTTAACGGCACATACTCTTGCAATCTAACATATTTCTGCAACAGAAACCTGGGAATTGCACACACTTCAAGAAGAAATCGGCTATATTCTGTCAACAAATATTTAGTTTAGATATGTATTAGAATATTTGGGGATTTGCGATAGTTTTACTTACTCCACAACAGTTGCAGCACTGGGAGAACAAATATGTCCACACATAAAAGAAGCATCCAATCCATGCCACAATAAACGATATGAAAACCATCAGAAGAAACCAAAGGAAACCCCAGCAAATGTTCTTCATCTTCGCTTAGTAATTATTGGTTTCGTAAGATGTTTTTTGAATCTCGTATAAATCCAATGAAATGAAATGTTGTTAAATTTATTTCAAAATTTGAATTTTCGCGTCTTGCCGTTGTTAACGAAACAATATTCAGTTGTATACTGGCTGATCAACACAGAAATTTCTGGGCACCTGGATAAAACAACAGATTGAAAGATGTGAAAATTTGGGAAAAGCTTGCTTTGATCTTTAAGAAACACATATTGAATTGCATTTGGGGAATATTTAAAAATTAGTTTAAAGCCATCGATATAAAATAGTAGTATGAAGTTGTTGTTGACAGTTTTTAATAATTGAAATTTAATTTAATAGTTTGTACTATCATAATATGATTGTCATCTTTTAGGTTAGTTTTAGAAGAATGATTCAAATGATTGATAGAAGATTGCATCTTTGCATAAAGTATCGGATTAAGAGATTTGACTTTTCAAATATAACTTACTATATTCAAAAGTGGATCCCAAACATACTAGATCGAGTCACATAATGTTTGGAAAGTCGAAACATACATTCCTAAATTTTCTAAATAAGATTGACAGATAAAAATCATGGAAATGGCATTGACATTTTTTTTTATCTGTTTCCAGAGTTGAGGTTAAGCTTTGTTTGGTTTGGCTGCGATGTTCGTTGCTGATCAGTTTTGGAAAGTCATGATGTCTTGCAACCGAGAAAAAACAGAGAAAAAAAACGAAAAACAACTGTTGAAATGCAACTGCCAAAGATCTGACGAAAATTATGAGTAATTTTCGTAAAAAGATGACTCTTCAAATAATTGTGTAGAAAGTGAAAACACTTTCCCAATACAAATTCCCATTGAATGGGAGTGTGAGAATCTTAAGAGCCATGTTAGAAACTGACCTACGCTAAATAGAACTGTGATAGTCACAAAAATTAATGTGAATAAGAGAAAGCTTACAAAAAGCTGATTAAGCGAACTTGTATCTTTAAGTGCGAATAGTTAAGTAATTTAATCTATTAAAGCATTGAGAAGTAAAGGATTAAAGAAGTGAAACCATGAAGCTTCTTGACTTTTAGGTTCATATAAGTAATTAACAAGATGAAGTAAGAATTTTAGCACTTTAAGTAATGTACTTTGCAAATTAAGTTGATGGTTTCTACTGAATGCAATTATTAATTTGAATATTTGGCTGACACAAATTTAAAATGCCATTATTCTATTTTAAAGCCTATATTGAGTAGATTTTTTGGGCCAGTCATTATCTTAAATTTCTTGGGCAATTGTCAACCTCATTTCTCGGCAAATTAAGCAAATTGGCGGCCACTTGATGTCGTCAACTTGTTTAGTCTCTTTTTAGAATGAGGTTTATGTCGCCGCCCATTGAAACTGACTGTGTGCATATCATTTAGCCAACTAAAAACTGAGCGAATATTGGCTTAATAAATTCACACATTTGCCTAACATCTTTTTGGCCAACAGAGACAAGCAAAAATAAAGAACTGCAGTCACATACACAGATCAGATCAGAGATACTTGTATTTGTAGTCAAAACATCTAGTTGCTTGTTAATATGCAAATGAGTATTTTTATAACAAATTGCCGCCACTTGCTTGAGCAGTAAAATAAAAAGTGTGCCAGGAGCCAAGAAGAAGAAGAAGAAGAAGGCGATGATGATGATGATGATGAAAAAGAAGCATACGATGGAGAGGAAAAGTAGAAGAATACGAAATGACAGGCAACGATTTAAAAATAAAATTGCATTATGAATGCATTTGCCGCCTTTGCGTTGCGTCTTGTCTATGCATTTGCCATTTCCTCTATTTATACTAGACAAAACTCGACGTGCCAGGCCATAAAAACAGGGCATGCTAGACTAGCAAATACTCAGGAAGAGATGAAGAGCTTAGAAAGAAAATAATTATACTTATCATTTCTTTAATTGTGCATTTTAAATAATTTATTCAAAATATAATGAATAATTCCAACTCTTTAAAATTTATATTATAGCTTATATCCTAAAAAGTCTTACTCTAAAAACTCCTTAAATACTGTATTTGTGAATGATATTTTTTAAAGAATTTATTCAGAATATGTTAAGGGATCCTTAACTACTCTTTGTTAGCATTTCTTTTATAAATTCAACCAATAATATAAAGACATTTAACTACTTTTAGACACTCCATACCCCATCGACATATTTAACATTTACAGGGTATTAGAGACACACACAAATCTATGTCAACATCTAAATTTGTCTTTGGCCCTGCGCAGTTTTTATGAATTTTACTGGAGCAAATTGGGGGAAAAATATTTCAATGACATCATTTTTGATTTCAAAAATTTCCCAAAATTTGTTTAATGCAAATTTTGTTGTTTATTCGTTGAGATATCTTTTAGTTATTTCGTTGATATAATTGCAATTGCATTTGCATTCGCCATGGGCAATTTTTATATTTTTATAATGATTGTTTAGTTAACTCTTTCTCTCTCCTCTTCCACCCTCAATTTTCCCCCTGGGGTGCAGCCCCCTGTGTTGCCGCCTCTTTGTTGTATGTCCATTTTAATGGTGCACAATTTTTATATTTATGTGCGGCACATTTATAAAAATAAGAGAGAAAAAAAAGAGTGAAATAATGCCTTTGCATGGCAATTGTTAATTTTATTGACCAGACCTGGGCAACAGTTGGCCAGCTCAGTTCAGTTCAGTTCAGTTGAGTTGGTTCAGTTCACTGAGTTCATTGAACTGTCTTTTATGGCTTTGCAATAGTTGTGGCCATAACTTCATTGGTCCATTCGTCCGTTGAGCAATCAAATGTGTAGTTTGAAGTTTGTCTTGGTATTTATAAAAAAAAATTCTTTCTTGCTTGTTCCTTTTGAAAAAATATAGTCAGCATAAATTTCTGACGAAGTTTCAACTGAATTAATGAGTCATTTAATTTCAAAGACTTTTATGTTGCAGACTTCTATTATTATAATTGAAAGTGATTTCAAAGAAATTACGATTTATGCTGAATTAAACTTGTTTTGTTGTTTTGAAAGTAATCAAGAGTTTTTAATTTATTAAGCCAAATAAATTTAAGGAGTTTGGTGTTGTGGCTTTTTAAGTTCCCGTCAGACGACTCCTTTTTGTGTGCCACTTTTTGAGCGATGGCCAAATTTCAGAATCTTTTAATGCAGTAAGAACTTGCTATTAAAGGAAGAGGTCCTTCAGCTTTCACATATATAGTTTTCGAGATATGAATAAGAAAGATCAATCGTGGTCAGTCTTTAAATAAATATACGATATCTTTATCTAACAAAAAATTAAAGCTCTTTTTAATGACAACAGCTTAGAAAATCAGCTTTTCTTATTTTTCTGGGTTCTATTTTTGGCCTTAGCCAAGACTATTTGTACTACAAGAAATTACTTATTCATGTGATATTAGACCATGCTAATTTATCTCCATCACTCTTTCCCTCTTTCACATTCTTTCTCTATCCTGCTCCTATTTTTAGAGCTCTTTGTTGTTGTTCGCTGTTGTTTTTTCTCGCTCTATTAATTCCGTTGACTCTGCTACCTTTTGTGTTTGAAAATTGTCTCAACAGCTTTGCACTTGCCACAGTTGCCACATTTGCCCCTGAATTATGCATATTTATGCTCACCTGTGTCGCTTGTTGCCACTTGCTACTTGCACCCCTGTGTGCACTCCCTGTTCCCCCTCCTCTTCTCCTCTTCTCCTCTTCTCCTTACTCCATCTACTCTCTCAATTAATTGCTTTTGCTGCCTGTCTGGCAACTTGCCTGCAGTTATTGCTGTTGTTGTAGTTGTTGCTATCACCTGTGGAAAAGCGTTGGAAAAAAAGCGACAAGCGACGCCCACGCAAAGAGGAAACTTTTAATTAAAAGTCAAATTCAATTTTTGCATATTAAATTAAATGGGCCCGCAGCACTTGCCGCAAAACTCTCCGCTTGTCAGACATCTCAGACATGGAGGATGTTGATTAATTACAAAAACAACTGCTACAACATCAATAGACAACAACAACAGCAGCAGTAAGAAAATGCCCTTGAGAATGGCCCACAACTTCCGCTTTTGATTGAAAAACTTCCGGCATTTGAAGTCAGTTGTTGTAGTTGTGGTTGCAGTTGTTGTTGTAGTTGTTGTTGTTGTTGTAGTTGTTGTTGTTGTTGCTGCTGCTGTTGTCTGTTCAATCATGTGCCAAGCATGTGAATTATGCTCTCAAGTTTTCCAATTGACTGACTCCAAATTTAGACCCCGATACGACATTTCTCCTCAACATGGCAATTGTCTTAGACCTCGTCTCCCTCTCTCTCTCTCTCTCTCTCTCTCTCTTTCTGTCTCTGTCTCTCTTGCTCTGCATCCAGAGTCCGAACACCTTTCAACAACTAAAAGGCTAATTATAGTTTGGTCTGGCCGAAATGTCATTTGCAGGGCTGCCGACTCAATAGCAATGAAAGCGAGGGCTGTTCAAGAAATTAAACTGCAATAGGTCTTTGAATTTAGTTTAGTATAAAAGGTACAAGAACTTTGCCTATATTCGTACATTATTTCTTCGGCTATGGATATTAAGCAATTTCAATATTTGATACTTTAGTTGTAAATTTAATATTAATTTGGAATTCTAGAAGTCCAGAAGAAACCTTGGTTGTAAACTTTTGGTTTAACTTCAACTTAATTATTGCCTTTAGGTAATGAAAACTAAGCAATTTTGTAAACTTTTTAAAAATAATATTAGTATCGATAAACTTTTTATTATAATTTTTAATTCAGTTACAAGTCTGTTCTGATTTTTAGTTTCAATATGATTTCCAGAATTTCCTTTACTTTACTTTCAAAATTCTTGAGTATCCAAGCTTATTTAATTATAATCCGATAAAGGGAAACTCTAATTTTTAACTATTTAACATAATTGCTAAGTACAAGAATTCATTTTATTAAATGAGTTAAAATAAATGATGAAAATCGGAGCAGACCTGATATTTATTATTATTTTCATTGTTCAAATAAAGATTCCGCTTAAGTTTATATTTAGTAAATTTTATTTACTTATTCAAATTTAGTTGAACACCTCAGCTTATTCCCTAGGAGTGTTGTTTTTTTTTAAACTGCCCCTGAAGTATTTTAGTTATAAGAACTATTTTTAGCAATGAGGTTGCGCTTCGTTTGCCACACGTTGCAAGTGTGAATTTCCTTTCCTTTTGCCCCTTTTCTTGTAACAAAAGGGAAAATTATCAACTGGTACTCTTTCCACTATTGTTGTTGTCTGAGTTTTGTTTTTTTTCTTGTTGATCCAAATATTTGAAAGCATTGAAACGCTGGCAAGCAATTTGTCAACTTGTTTCGCTTCTTCGGGTTGCATTTTGCTCCTAGCCATTTTGCTTATAACTTATGATGACATTCGGAGCTGTCAACGAAGCACAAATTTTTGCTTCCAAATCGTTGCGCTTTTTTTGTTTTTGTTTTTTTTTCTCCACGGCGCTACGAAGATTTATTTCGGACATTAGCAATAGGTTTCTTCTCTACATATATTTCAGTTTTTGGGGCTGCACCTGCCAGACGAGACCGACTGGCGAGTGGTTGAGTCTAAATTGAGGTCAGCTCTTGGTGCTGCGGCAATTTATCAAGAGACTCGCATGATATTTTCTTGCGAAATTCCTTCAAAAAAAAAAAATAAATAAACCCAGATCCCGGGGTAGACTATGGACTACTTGGCAGATCGTTTCTATGACAGACTGTTCCAATTCAAAATTGAGAACAATAAAACTAGTGAATTTACATTTGGACAGGTGCAAAATGTAAAGAATTCGTAATTGATCTATTAAAGTTAATAAAACTCTTAATTATTGAGATTAGTAATGATATCTGTAAAAACAAGACATTTTATCATACAACAATTCAATTTATGAGCAATAACTAAACGATCTCAGTTTTTGATTAAATGTATAGAAGAAATTTGTTAATGAAAAGCTGTCGATTTTCTCATACAACAAATCAATTTTCTATGAGAAAAATGAATCCAATCTGATATTTACTACTAAGTGTAAAGAAAACCTCAGCTTTTGAAGAATTAAATAAAAATCTTAATAAATATTTTAACTAAAGTTATATTAAGTAACATCTAATTTTCTCCTACAACAACTCAAAGTGTGATCAGAAAAATAAATCTAATCTAATCTGATATTTACTACCGTGTCTGTCTGAATAGTTTACATTTTATACGAAATATTTTCCGATTTTTCTCTTGAGCTTTATGCGTCTTGGCTTTTCACACGATTTTAATGGGATTCTCATCGTTCCGTTCCGTTTTTTTTGCGTATAATTTGTGGCCATAAAAAAACATTTAATTAAAAGGGAAAATGTGGAAAACTACTTTATTGCTTGAGTGCACACTTTTGGCCCATTAAATGAGGCGACTAATTGAATCGTTGATAAGGGCAATTAACGGTTATGAAATGTGACAAAAATCTATAATTTAATGCGAATGCGAATGCGAAATGTCAATTGCAGTTGTCGCAAACAAAGAAAATAAAATGAAATAATAATTTGAAAAAAAAGCCAATAACAAAAGGCAACTTTACCAATCAAAATGTCAGACTAAAAAAGTAACAAATAAAAAAAAACAACGACAAGAAAGAAAAATGCCATCAAGCATCAATTGTCAATGACAACATCAAATTAAAGTCTCCTGCGCGGGTGTGAGAGAAAGAGAGAGAGAGTTGTGGGGGAAAAAGAGAGGACAGGAGGAGATCGTTCCTCTCTCTTTGTGTGTGCAAAAGTGAAACTACGACAACAATCTACTTATATATCAAATCAAGTAAAATAAAAAAACGTAACCTATCGTCAAAATGGGTGCCCATAGCTCGAAGGAGAAATTGTCGCGTTCATATTCCGAGCGATACATTCACAGCCAAATGATCGAACGGGAGAGATTTGGTAGCTTTGGCAAACGTACGAAAGGCGTGACAAAAGGTAAGTGAACTGATCACGGATCAAATAATGGGTGTGAATCTGGATAATCATGATGATTATAAGAAAACCACACCATAGACAAGATTCCAATTAGCAAAACAAATGAATTATGAAATATGTTGCACGATGAATTGCGAGTTTTAAAGCCAAGTTCACACGGTTCACAAGTCTGGGAATATTACGCAATTTATCTAGCGTGTTCTATATAAATATAATGAATAGAAAACTGTTTCAGCTTAGCTAATATATCATTAACAAAACAATGAGACAAAATCTAATAAAATACTATTAGTAAATCGCGTGAGAACTTTTAATAAATTTAATATGAGATACAGACAATTAAAGCTTAAACTGTTAAATATATAATTATACAATCATATAGAGATGTGAATCAAGCTATTTAGTTTAACAACTAACCATAAGTGGAGTGAATTAGTTGCCATGGCCTGCAAAATTTATATTAATATTATATTAAAATATATGAAAATAGCACAATTTTATCAGCAGAGATGTTATAAAAAGCAGTGCTAATTATAAAGTTTATATGCTCAGCCTTTGTTGATTTACAATGAATAATATATATAATAAATTTGTGTATATTTAAAGTTTCTTATAATGTAGAGAAGTCAAGCTGCGATAGGCTATATACAACAGAATGTTAAAAAGCCTTTTTGCACAACCCATTAAAAGTGTAATTGATATATAAAATAACTCTGAATTTGCTATTCATTTCTAAATATTGGACGTAGAATGTTTAGAAATTTATGAATTTATTTATCATTCAGTTAGTTATATATGGTATTAAAGCAATGGATAATTTACTAAACTGATTAAAGAATCTTCATATTAACTGGCACCTACAATTCTAGCTCAGCTCTAAAAATGCTGTTTTATTTAATTTTTCATATCTGTTTTTCCTTTCGACCTTTATCAATTCTAAAATGTAAAACTTTTCTCGACAGCATTTCATTTGTCTGTGGCTTCATATAAACTTATTCCACATCCGCTTATTGCGCGTAGCTATTCAAAAAAGAAAAAATAGTTGAAATAAAAGTAAAAATTTCTCATCTTCGATGGCAGAGAAAAAAGGATGGAATTAGCTTTCAACAAGCATGACAAAAACATTTTTGGCCTGCTGTGACTTCATTTATGATAAGCCCCATTGGGATTATGTGACTATGCAGTAAGGTAAAAAACGTAGTGGTTTTATTGAAGAAAAGAAGAGGGAGAGAGAGAAGGAGAGGAACAAAAGAAAGAGAACACATTTCGCATGCTGATAAAAGTTGCTGCCACAAATCCACAAAAGCCACCGCCATACAAAAGCGACGTGCAACTTGCAACTTTGCTCTGTGGTTCAGTCCACGAGTCCAAGTCCAAGTTGCAGTCAGTGTAATTAGCAGACAGCTAAAAATAAAATTTATTAGATTTTCATGCAGCTGTGCAAACTGTTGTAGTTGTTGCTGTTGTTGCTGATGGGGCAGCTTCCCTTGTTGCAACAACATGCAGACATCGTTTTTAATACGTTGTTGCAACTGCCATGAGAACTGACTGCAATGCTGCAAAATTGTTTTCATAAATAATTTAAATATTTTTCAACTTCCAAACACATTTAAAACTTTTCCCAAAATGCCCAAAAAGTTTAAAGCCAACTCAAGCTGTGAATCACTTAAAAGTGATTAGGTTATGATAACTCCTAGTCTCTTGTTTGATCTGTCCATGTCTGGGGTTCTTCTTTTTTGTAATGCTTTGTGTACATTATGTTTTTATTATTGCGCCCCCTGGCGACTGCTGCATGTACTCGCATAATATAATATAACTTCACCCTTTTCTTTTTTTTCTCACACATTTCCTGGTGTTGCAGACAGTTGGGGGAGGAGTGAGAAAAAGGGAAAAGGAGAGAGAGAGAGAGGGGAGACACTTCAATTATATGCAAGTGCTTTGTTTTAATCGACAAACATTGAAACGCAAATAACAAACCCTCCAAAAACTGCGGGGAGGAGGAAACTGAATGGGGCATCATTTTGAAATTTGAAATGCTTGCATGAAAGAAGAGAGAGGGATAGAAAGAGAGAGATGGGAGTAGAGTTATCGACTGGAATGCCAGAAAGCAGAGGAAAGCAACGTGTTCATGCATAAATTAAATACATATCTCATTTGGTATTCACATATTTTGGTATTTCGATAACTTGTCATCTTTACTCACTTGCCGCATTTGTTTTGTACTCTTTGCAGGAGCTGCCAAGAAGCGTGATGTACGCAATTTGAGCATATCACCAACAGATCTGGGACCGCCACCAAAGACCCAACAAACCACCAAGGGACAATCGACACGCAACAAATCCACAACGTCAACGCCCACAGCGATACGTAAGTAATCCTTCCCCAAACCCTGCTATTGAAATTAATACTCCCATCAGACATCAGCTAAAAATAAGAAGACAGAAAGGTTGGACAACTAGTAAATCACAGTTTTTATAAATTGTTGCCATTTTGCAAATCTTTAGGATGAGTAAAGTTATAGAAATGAAAGGAGTTCTAGTAATATTTTCATTAGCTTAGACAAATAACAAATATAAATAGCTATTGATAGTATATATTATTATATAGACGCCACATAAGACGATCGGTTTTTCAGCGACACTTTTTGGGTTAATATTTCAATATTATCATTTATTGTGTTCACTGAATCTGTTTACTCTCTGTGTACACAAAGATGATAACTAGTGGGCATTAGGCCCGGAAAACCGAACATTTAGGATGTGTTCTAAGGTCTATAGGTGAGCTACTGGAGAAAGAACCTACAGCTTTTCAATAGAAAGCATTGACGAAAATGCTAAATACCAGCTTAAATGCCTCTTAAATCAATCATAAATTAAAATATTTAAAGCAGACACCTACCTTAAGGAATAAAGAGTGTTATGTTTGTTATTGATAACTCTAAAGTCATTAAATGACATTATCAATATATCCCTGATTCGATACACTTACTATATGGCCACTCTTGATCAACTTTCCACCTATAGACAGATGATCTTAAGAACACTAGTGTTAATGCTTTTTGTTGTATAGAGGAAATCCCAAAGAATCTGCCCTTTTCACCATGCTTTATTATCTCTGCAAACTTATTCTGAATTGCATTACTTCTGCACACTCTACCTTTTTTTTATAAGTGGATACAAAAAACACTCTTCCAACTCTTCAGACGCCCTTGAATTGCGCTTCAACTTCTCTCTCAGAAATTGGTTGGTTGGTAAATTGCGTAATCATTGCGCTCAGGTGAATGATGATATACAACTTGTTTTTAGGGTCATGCCCTCGAATGATTTGCACAAAAACTGCGACTTCCAAAGCATATCCAACAATTGGGGGCGTGGCTAATGAAGCCCAGTTGACCGTTAGATCCCGCTGGGAGCCAACAATGGGACATACCACTGCGAATTGTCGGTTTTTGGCCCAGCTGAGACTTGAGACTGCAGCATGGCCCAAATTGGACAAACAATTGACTTGACCAGAGAGATGAAATCTGTGCAAAATGGGCTGGAACAGCAATTGGCCATGCTGTGACTCACTGCCAACTGCGCTAAAGTGAGTCATCCACATCCATTTGCCGATTTACTTAGGACTGCAGCCACAGATACAGATACAAATGTATATATGTATCTTGAACAGACCCCCATCAAGTTGACAGAGAATGTGTCAATGGCAAACGGATTCATTCGTCTGTTGTTGATTTCGCTTTCTGGCAACTCCCGTGTCAATTTTGGGAGTGGACTTAAGTTTGGGAATTAGCATCTGAATTTCAACAGCCGCTGATGTCAGTCATTAGTTGTTTTATTTTTGTACATTTTTCACGCTTCAATCGAGACAAATCTGCAAAAGGCCAACAAAGAAATTTGAGTAGAGTTATGGAATTATGGAAGTCTTCAAGCGTATTTTTGTATACAAATTATTCAACACTTATTGAGTAATGATTATTGAGTAATGATCGTTGTAGAAATTCTCGGGAAGTTGCATTTAAATTTAGTAAAGCTCTTACTAAGAATATGGCATCATCAGACGTTTAATAAACGTAAAAATAAAATGTTTGTTGAGTAGATATATAGTAAATATAGTTTTTTTATCTAATTGAAATTAAATTTGAAAATGAAAAAATCTAGCTCAAAAAGAAAACGGGAACAAGCCTGGATATCTGTTTTATTTTCATTATAAAATTGAGACATTCCCGTATAACAATTTCTAAGATAACTTATCTTGCCACGTTCTCAATTCAATGCACTAATATTTTTCTACATTCCAACTAAAATTTTACATATAATATTGAAAGAACACACTAATATTCATGTATTTTTCGAGTCTATAGACACATTTCAGACATTTCCCTTAACACTTGTGGCAAGAGTATTAAGTACAAGTCAATTGTTAAAAAGGCCCCTTGAAAGCTCTTGCGTAATTTTCCATTAACAATCGGACGGATTGCACAATTATATCATTATCTTCAACGATTGCTTTTGTCTTCTTTACTTTTTCTGTACCATAAGTAAATAATATACTTTTTGCTGGTGATATGAAAACTTAAAGAGTATTTATACAAACATACATACATTCGATCAATGCTTGTGCAAGTTTAACCAGTTTCAACTCTTTCTGTTTTGGCAAGAGTTTGAGATTTGCTTGGATCTTGACACAAGCATCGGTGGTTCAGTGGTAGAATGCTCGCCTGCCACGCGGGCGGCCCGGGTTCGATTCCCGGCCGATGCAAATTACTTTTTGTATTTCTTAGCTTATAAATTAATGTTGCTGGTTTCTTATTAATCAACCTCTTTGTGACTATCGCGAGTTAGCATAAATTACTTTTAATAGGGAAATCCATTGTGTCGCTTGATTTGTTTTCGCCGTCGTCGAATGAAAATTCCTCAAATTTTGTCGCATTAAGAGTGCCTTTTCTTCTTCCTTAGCCCCATCTAAAGTGGACATTCTATTTGTATCCAAAGCAAAACCGCAAGTGAGGGTAGACTAAATCAAATTTACTCGCACTATCGCGCATGTTTTTCCAGTTATTTGCACATGAATGCTGAAAAAAAGACAGACTATGGAGAAACGTGTTTTGCATATATGCAAATTCACTTGTGAGCAACAAACAAACCGTAAAAACTCTTTACCTATTGTTCGTCTTGTCGTCACGCAATGGCCTCCCATTGCTATTGCTTCTTTGCAGTTTACAACAATTAAAGTTACAAGATGTGTACCTCCATTTTGCTAAAGATTGCTGAAATGTGTGAATAAAATGAAAAATAAAAAGTATTTCTGCATCGGCCGGGAATCGAACCCGGGCCGCCCGCGTGGCAGGCGAGCATTCTACCACTGAACCACCGATGCTCTTATATTTATGATGTCAAAATAACCGATGATTAAGTCTGGAATATAAGACTAATTGTAAGATAAAGTTATGTTAATGGAAATTATGTAGATATTGTATCTAAATTAAGGAATTTGTAGTATCTATGCATTTACAGATTACTTTCTCATGTTTCCAGTTCATACATATTTCGGTAGTATTTCCATTCTTTTAAAATTGGCAAAAATAGAGTTTACTTAAAGCCTTTTTTTTGTATCTTTGTGTGTTTGCCTATTAAAAAAAGTAATTTGCATCGGCCGGGAATCGAACCCGGGCCGCCCGCGTGGCAGGCGAGCATTCTACCACTGAACCACCGATGCTCTTATAATTTTGTTGGCAAATTAGACAAAAATTAAGAGTGAAATATACGATGGAGATTAAGTTATATTAGTTGAAAATGCTGACAAAATTGGGAAGCATTTTATAGATATACTATATAGGTAAACTAAATATTTGTAGAATAGACCTACTTTCATGTGACTCCAATTAATGATAGTTTATCTCCATTAAATTATGTTAGATAAATAGCTAATAAAAAGTGGACAGCATGGTGTAGATGTTGTATCTAAATTAATGAATATGAATAATGAATATATATTTCCAATTTATAATAAGTAGCTTATACCTATATCGGTAGTCTTTCAATTGCTTTAAAATTGTCAAAATAGTGTTTACTTACAGTTTTCTGTATCTTTGGGTGTTTGCCAATATAAAAAAAGTGATTTGCATCGGCCGGGAATCGAACCCGGGCCGCCCGCGTGGCAGGCGAGCATTCTACCACTGAACCACCGATGCTTGTGAAGATGCTACAAAAAGCTGCAGACAAATGCAGTGTTTGTGACTTTTTCCTAGACTTGCAACTTAGCAACTTGTTTTAAGCGATCGTTGGTCAAAGCATTTAACTGTTGCGACTTGCACAAACAGCCAAGAGGAGTTAACACAGATAAATCGTAGAGTCTTCGTAGAGTCGTCTTCTGTGTGTGTGCGTGTGATTGTGTATGTCTTTGGGGTCTTTAGCCAGCACTCCCATTAGTTGGTTGATTCTCTGCCGTCTTCAATCACGTAATCGTAACGTAATTTTGCAATTACACCTCTGTCTCTCAATATTCAGTGGACATACGCGTGGTTAAACGTGCCTCTGAATTAGCCCACGTATTTTTATTGGCTTAGCATTTATTGGCATAATTATGGAGCTATAAGACAACGAGTTGCGGCATTTTGTCACCTCTCTTCATGTTTAATAATTGTTTTTCAAGTTGAGATTTCAACGGGAAACCCACACACAAAATGTGATCACTGATCACAACTTGAGATCCGGTTAAGCTAATTGTTTATCAATTTCAGTTTAACAGGAGTTGAGTGAAGAGAAGCTTCCTTCTGTGTTTACCCTTTCTTAATACTTAAGTATTTTTGATTCCTGGAAACTTGCCTCGTTTGTTGCAAGCTCTGGTTTGCCTTGAAATTGACTTTAAGCGCCGCCTTAGTTGACATTGGCCCCAACATTGCAACTTCTGTTTGTTTTGTCTGTTTTTGGCGGCTTTTGCGGTGCCTAGACTTGTACTAGCCATTTATGGCTTCTGGCTTTGCACTCTTCTCCACGTCTCTGCTCTCTCTCCCACTCCTCGAGCATCTACTTCTAGTTGGTGTTGTTGCATTGCGGTTAGCATTGAACAACAAGCGACAAGTTTTTGTCGTGCACTCGCAAATTAACTAAAAACAATGCAAAGCAATACCGAAACAATGCCCAGATAATCGACATACACATGGCTTGTAGGCATGAACTCAAAAAACAGCTGCTCCCCTACCCTTCTTGAGCAAACAAAAAGCTAAATTATGCTAATTATTTGGTAAGGAAACCTGTCTAAAAGAGAGTGAAGTAAAACTCTTTTTTACTCTTAGTTTGCTTATCAACATGCTGCAGCAACTTGCACTGCTTGTCATAAGTTGACACTGCTTGTTACGCCCTCTTTCTCTCTCTGATCGCAGCTTGGCAACATGTTGGTGCAGCATTTAGCACTGCTTGCTTGATACTGCTTGCAGTTTAAAAATAATTAACAATTAAATAAAAACCAATTTTTAGGTAACAAAATGTTATTTTTAAAACAAACCAATACGATTATAAATTTGATAAATTAAAATGGATTCTTTAAATATTTTTAATCACCTAAAATTTTAGTGTGCCTGGCTTGCAACCGCAATCTCTTTCCAATGCAACAGCAACAGGTGTTTTTGCTTATGCTATTTACTTTTTTATTCTCAGTGGAGCTGTTCTGAAAAGTCGAAAACTGGTTTATGAAATTTGTTTGCTTTGTTTTGCTGCGCTCCCTGCCATTGCATTGATAGTCACAAAGTAAAGTCAGCAAATAGTTTGTTATGAAACAAAACAACACAACACACAGAGCAGGCCTTGTTACACGTGCTGAGAGATTTCTTTTATGTTTTATAAAAAATTTCATACGTTTTACACTTGTAAAAGTAACTCAATAAGTTCTATATAACTTGACCATGGGCTGGGATGGATTATTGAAATTCTTTGGAAGGCAGAAAACAATTAAAAGTGTTTCCGACCGTGAACGTAAAATGGATAATTTTCGTAAGTAACTAATAGTAGAGGAAAACAAATGAATGGATTTATTTAATTGCATTTTTTTTTTAATTTACTATTGTAATATATTTTTGTATCCGTAAACAGACCATTTTAGAGGCCAGCCTAGGAGTATGCAATACATTTTATAGAGGTTTTTTGATCTGAAAAAAATTGTTTTCTTTAAATGAATATGTTCATGTTGTAGGCAATTAGTGTACATAAGCTCAAACTAAATTTAAATTAAAAACTGGATTCTGGAAGGCAGATACTTCGGGTGGTGTCTTTTATGTCTCCTTTTCCGCTATATTGGATTAGTTTTGGCAGTGATCCCATAGATTTGGAGCCCAATGTTTTCAAGTTGATGTATAATCTATTTTATCTGATTTGATTAAAACACTTTGTCATGAACCTCTTAAGCTTTAGTTCCACTTAATCTCTAATCTCTCCTTGTCTTTCTTAATTTCAGAAAAACGCCAAAATAGCAGCTCACCATCAACAACATCAATCAGCACAAACTCCTCAATCATCAAAGGCGCCTCGAAGACAACTCCACCAACTTTACAGAACAAACAACAACAAAATGTTAAAAATAATGCAACAATTAAAAACTGCTCAAAGCCATTGGATAATAACATCACCGAGGGTAAGTTGCAAAACACTGTTTTTAATATAAAATTATTATCGAAAAATGGAGCATTGTTCCACACAATGAATTGATTGAGTCACATTCGTTTGTCAATTGTTTTGAGGTTTTCGGTTTTTGGTTTTTGGTTTTTGATTTTCGATTTTGATTCGATGTGAAAGCATAGTAAATGCTCAAATCCAATTTGATTTCCGTGTATTGACTTTTGTTTGAGAACTGGTTGCACCGCAAAAACATTTTCTACAGTTGCGCAAATTGTCGAAAACTTTGCCACATTTACACAGAAAACACACACATACAAATTAAGCTCCTGGGGGCATTTTACGGCTGTCAAGTTTTTGGTTCAAGTAGCGCAACTTTTCTAATTAATATTAATGCCACACTAATTAGCCATAGGGGGGAAATCTGCTCAAAAGGCAGGGAAATCTTACATGCCAACAGCGGCGGGCCATAAATATTTTCTTCAGCCTTTGATACCCTGTAAAATATGTAAAATAAATAAGAGTAATGCTAACACTTTTGATGTGATGAATGATGAAAGATTTGAATGATTTCACTTGAGTAACATAAAGGTTCTGAAGACACACATTTTTTTGCTATGCATAGATTGTTTTTATAGGGTATTCTTAAGTCGTTTTCTTTGAGGTGCTCTCCTGCTTCATTTTCATGTTTGCATCTTATAATTCTTGAGTTTTTTTTAACACCTGTTTGAATGCCAAAACGCCTCAACGCAGTTTTGCTTTGACATTTTAAGAGTTATGCTGAGGTGTGAGCGAATATTTATTTAAGAGATATAATGTAACATATATTTAATTATAAGCTTTTTAAACTTATAAATGAGTAACATAATTTAAAAGAAGCTGTTGGGTGAGTAAAGTGAGTAGTTAAATATTTAAAGAAATATTATGTCAGAAGACAGTGTTGCTATAAAGATAGTTATATTATTTAACATAAAAAAGCCAATGATTATATTGAAATTTAGCTGACAGCTCCACAGTCTATTTAGATAATTGATAATTGATAATTGTGGTCTTTTATCTGCAAGTTTATCAAGACTTAAGTGGTCGGTAAGATATGAGACTTAAGACATCCTTTGTATCCAGACCATTCATAATACTAAAATTCACAGCATTTCCTTGTTCCTTGACTCGTTCAAATTGCTTTTCAGTTAATTTCAATGCCTATTCAATCTAACTATTTGTATTTTATCTCTCAGCTGTTTTCATTTTATTACATTATTTATTGACAGGTTTATTTAATTTCATTATTTCGAATAAATTTTTAAATAAATAACTTTGCCAATTATTCTATAACTAAGTTGTTTTGCTAGTTGGAGAAATGTAAAACAACATAGTTAAATATTCCATGTTTATATTTCTTTATTTGTTATTAAATGGACAAGTGCTTTGCAATATCTTAAACATTTTAAAATTTATATGCCACACGATTTTAAAGCTAATTTGTTAGGTACTTAAAACAATATCGTAATTTAAAGGCACAAGTCACAAAGTCTTTAGTTATTGCATTTGTGATGCACAACACGTCTAATCGTTGCGTGGCCAAGTTGCAAGTATGCTCTACATTCTGCCCCTTGGCATTGCAACACACAAACACAAACACACACTCATGCACACTCACCTGCCCCTCTTGATTATGTACCTAGAGAAATGTCACAACTTGTTTATGCCCCAAACGCGTTGCACGTTTCGGCGTCGCGCTGCGCGTTGCGATGCTTAACAAAATTTTTGCTTTGATGTTCAACGAGTTGTGCAGAAAACTCAACTCTGTTTTTGGGGGCAGGCGTTGGCGTGTGCCTCATTGTGGCATGGGCAACCCTGCTCCTCCTACTCCGCCTCCTCTTCTCCATACTCTTCAATTGCCACAAGTTGTGTCCTGTGTTTTGGCTTATTGAAGTTAAATTGTTTGCTTAATGTTTTCAAGTGTTGTGCATTTTGTGGCTGACTCTTAAGCCAAGACACACACCACGCTTACTTACTTAGCTGTGGCAAGCACCCCAGAGCGTGTGGCATCCAAACAAACAAAATAACACAATTGTTATTTATTACTTTCACACTCAACAAGACGCGCGCGATCAATTAACTTGTCACTTAATTTGATTGTGTTTTTCAAAGCCCGCATATCTTGAAGAAAACAAAATCAAAGAAAAATCTTCAACACGCCAACTCTTTTTGGTTGGTTAAACGATGTGTGTGTGTGGAAGTGTGTGTGTGTTGAATGTGTGTGTTGAATGTGTGTGGCACGCCTCGCTATTTAACTTGTTTTCACTCTAATTTATTGCCTACAACACACACAACACACAAGTTCATTGATTTCAATGTGTTGCCTTCGTTTTTTTATGGTTACTTTTCACGCTTTCATTCGATTAATTGACAAAAACATTTGTCAAAACATTTTGCGCTCCTCAAATGGAGCATTGTAATGACCCCCAAGTCAGAGTTGAAGTTGAAGCCAAGCTCATCATTTGCAAATGAGTTACTGAAAAAAAAAGAGTTAATGACCGACTGAAGAAGCTCCTCCCTTACACGCACCCATCTTTCAGCATTTTCTTTTTCCATTTTCATCATTTTTCTCAACACTTTTACTTTTCTTTTTGGCCATCATGCGTAACCAGAGCCCAAAGTCATCATCGACATCGTCATTGAAAAACAATTGCAAATTTAATATCTACATTGATGGTAGTACTCATGAGTGCTATTCACAAATATTTGGACATTCAGTTGAAATTACTGTGCAATTTCCGAATACACAATATGAAAAGCAACACAAAGTTGAAGTGTGTGGGGTAAATTGGTAATAAAATTGACGTAATAACTACGTTGTATATTTGAAAATTATCATTTTGTATTATGATTTGTCAAAAATAATAATTTAACAATATAAAATAGTTAATCTAAATGCATTTTATTGACAAATAAATTGAAACTGTTGAATAATTATTGAATATTGATCCAGCGAACTTCGTCTCGCCTTAATTTAACGCCTTTAGATTGTTGTCGTTAACAGTGCTGTATACGTTAACAGTGCTGTATACGTTAACAGTGTGTACAACTGTTGAGGCGCTAGCAACTTTTCCAAATAGTTTTCTATGTTCTTATCTACAAACCTTCTACTGGATATTACAAGCAGCTGAAAATTGTTCACCTATACATATTTTTGGCTCCATTTTTAAACTAATATATACAGATATATAAAGAAATGTAAATGTAACTTAAATATCTAATGTAGAACGTAATAGTGTGCTAAAAATGATTTATTAGTATATCGATGTTGTTTACTCTACTACTCGATAACAAAATATGAGAATAAAACACTTATTATCATGCTTTCAATCAGTCATTTCCTTTCTTTCCTTCCTTTTCCTTAACTTCAACAATTTATTTAGTTTAAAATAGGTTTAGCTCAATCTCTTGACACAAAAGACACAACTCAGCAGCTCTCTAAAGAACTCAATTTATAAGTGAGTTCAAGCAAATTGTTGTCGTAATTGATTTTGCGAGTTCTTTTTATAAGTGTGTCGCCAAAATACAAGTGTAAAACTTAATTAAATAGTTTAAACATTAATAAATATTCAAATTATTGCTAAATGGGCAGAAGAAGAGCTTGAGAAACTAAAAACTATGCATTGTGTGCCAAATATATTCGAGAAACTGAAAAACTGAAATATCAGCAAAGATTTCACAACTTTAATTGGCATGACAAATAAAAAGCATATGCAAAAGATTTTTCATGTTGATTTTTCCCCCCTGTTTATTTGCACACAACAACTTTTTGACTTGAATAAACCGAAAAGCTAAAAATTCAAACTCAAACCCAAAAGTCGATTGCATAAATTGCAAAGCAAAAACCCAACTAAAAACCGAACCGAGTGAAGCTCTTTCGGTTTTTGTGTGTAATTCAATTTTGAATATTTTAGCGGGCAGCGTGAGAACTGCGCCTTATATGGCAATCATTTTTGGGCATATTTTAAAAGACTACACAAAAAAAACTGATTAAAAAAAGGTGGGAAAATTGCAATCAAAATTAACGCAATGCAGAGTAAATTTAGTAATTTTGGACACTCGAACAATTGCCAGATCTTATATAAAAGACTTAGTTCCTGGGTCAACATGAAAAGACTTTCAATTGGCAATCACATGCGAATCTATGTACACGGGTTTATAGTTGATATCCGGCACGCTATTCGTGTGCAAGACAATTGTATACTCTACAATATAGGTAGTATAAAAATATATTAAAGTTATTTAACTACTGCAGAGATTTCTTCATATTTTTATTACCAAGCAATGATATTTTATTCAAATACATTTGTCTTAACTAGTCACTTGACCTTTTTATGGCCCTTTTTATCTTAATCGATTAGTTCTATATTCATTTTATAGTTGTTTTTAAATTATTCATTTGTGATAATATTCGTCATTAGTTAACGATATAATTAATATTTTGTTGATTAACTGAGTATCTCTTAACTGTTTTATCCGTTTTACCTCGCTTTATTGGACGCTTTACTCTTTGTCATTTATTCACTCACTTCTTTACTTTATTCTGAGCTCAATTGTTTTAGGATCCAATTTATCTTTTGCCTTCAGTACTTTTTATTCTTTTAAGAGTATTTCATTATCGGAAATTTCCAACCTTCTTATCATCTTCTCCTAAGTACTTAATTTTGTTTGAAATACTTTTACTTTCAGTTCACATTCTTTTCATTCATTTTAAGAGTATCTCATCTTCGCCTATCTGTAAATTACTTTCATAATTTGTTTCTTTCCGTACTTTTGTAATAATTTTTTTAATCAATTTCGTATCACATTATTAATGAATGTGCTCGTTTTTTATTCGGGGTTTATATTTTGTGTTTTCTGGCCAGCATAAAATTAGCAATTTCATCAAAATGTTGAGGTAAATGCGACCATTAAAACAAATTGGGGTCAGTCTGTCCGTCTGTCTGTCTCTCAGTTTGAAGAGACAAGTAACATTCTATTGCGAGATATCCTCATATCTCATATCAAAGTAGTTCTCAATAAAAAGAGAGAGAGAGAGAGAAGAGAGAGAGAGAGAGAGAGAGTGTTTCTCTAGCAATTCGCGTGATCATAATTAAACTTGATGAAATTTTCAACTGGAGCGTAGCTTTTAATGAGCCAGGCCAGTTCTGGGCCAGGCCCAAAGTACATACGTAAATTTGCATGCCAGTCAATGGCCATGGCCAAAAGCAGTTTACTATCAGTAACTAAGATTGTCTCTCTGTCTGTCTTTCTGTCTGTCTGTCTGTCTGTCTGTCTGTCTCTTTACTGCTGGCCAAGTGTGACGCGAAAGTCACGGCGACAAATGCGAATTTCTGCGTTGACAAAGTCTACAATTACATTACAGCCAACCTTTCTTTACAGCCAAATAAAAAACAAACAGCAAAGTGAAAAAAAAGAAACAATCAGCGAAAGGGGGAAATACTCGTACAACTACTTGGCAACACACACACACACACCTAGACACACACACACACACAATTTGCCAAGTGAAAAGCCAGTGATTATAGCCGTATATCTATGCAAACATCTATACAGATATAAATACGCTAATTACCTATTAGCCATTACACTCGTAATCTTCCAGCTGATTTAAAGCCGCTTTTCAAATTCCATTTCATATTATGCTGCATAATTTTTGGAAAATTTCGTGTCTTTTAATTGAAAAGCTTTTGCTTTTTTGTGATTATCCATCTTGCATTTAATTAAAGGAAGTTGTAATTTTTGTATTTAATATAAATAACATATTACTAAAATACAACTGGAAGGGTAGAAAAAAGTTAAAAAATAAAAATAATATAGATAAATGTATTTTCTTTATCTCTATCAAGAGCAGATTCTACAAACTAAACTATGTATATGTTTTGTTTTGAAATGATTACATCGCTCCCAGAGAATCTAGTTGATTTTAGGCCAACTCATAGGTGAATGCAGGGCATCTTTTAGTCGTTGCCTTTTGATTGCAGTTGTTTTAGATTGTTTTTACCTACGATTTGATTCAGTCTTTGTTCAAATTACGCCAAGCATAAATACTTAACTAGTTGAGATTCTTAACATTTGATTAAAGAATAGCCATCAGGTTTAACAATTTGTTAGCTTCTTTAGGCATCTGTGATATAGTATTAATAATTCTGTATTATATACTTATTAGATTAATACTGTATTTTAATAAGTATGTATTTTATATTTAATAACTATTATGTATAAATGAGTTTTACTGCCTTCTTTTTGGTATAAAGACTGTCTCGATCGTTCAATAAAATCATATATCATTTATCATTCTTTTCAAGCTAAAAGGTTGGTTGATATTTGAGTTATTCTAAGGTTCTACTTTTATTCCTCTAGATATATTTCCTATAACAGTAGCTACTATTTCCTCTTTTCTTTATCAATCAGGTATATACTACAATATTATATGATGTTTTAATTAGAAGATTATTTTTACATTCTTCTAATAAAGTAAATCAGTATCTTTGAAAGTGATCTTCCCCAGTTTGTACTCCTTTCAAACTTAAGAAGTCAAGTTTAAAGCTTGTCTTTTCTCCTTGAGCCTTCAGCAAATTTTCCATTAATAAATTTGTTTAATAGCTTTAACCAATTTCTGACCGCCTTCAGTTTCTTTGTCTTTATAGACAACTAATAATATATTTTTTGTGTGTTTTGTTTTTTATTTTTTGCATAATTACAATTGAATTCATTTCCCCACCTACTTTTCCTTATAGCAGTACTTACAATTTCTTTTAATGTATTTGTTTGCTTTGCTTACTTGTTGTTGTTTTTTGCATTTCTCTTTACATAAGCTTTGAAGTTTGTTGTTTTTTTCTTTGCTGTTGTTGTTGTGTGCGTTTTTTGTTGTTGTTTATACGTTTTTTTTATGTTGTTTTGTGCTTTGCCTTTGTGGCGTCGCCGTCGCCGTCGACTTTGACGTCGCGCCTTTTGGCTTGATGTTAGTCTCGTGTCGGGCTTTCAAACCAACAGACGTGTATTATTATTGTTGTTATTGTGAATGAGTGAGTGTAGTTCGAGGAGACCGCCTATTGTTGTATAACAGTCAACAGTTTGAGAGCAATTGAAGCAATTGAAGTGCGCCTGCGCCTGCCTCAAAAAAAGAAATAGAAAAGAATAAAAAATAATACAATATGGGCCTCAATGAGTTTGTCTCTCTGTTCTACGGGTCCGCACAGAATTTGCACGCCAGCAGCAAATTGGCGTCGACGTCGACGTATTCATTGCCAACGGTCGCGGATGTTAAAGAGTTTCGTCAAATGTTAAAAAATCACAAAAATGCTCAAGCCAAAAAATACAATTACAAGGATTATCCAAATGACTTGAAATATGGTAAAAATTTGAATGCAACACAGCCGGTGGCAGCTGCCAAAAAGTTGCTCAATAGCAGCGGCATTGGCATCAGCAGCATCAATAACAATAATAACAACAGCAACAACAATGGAAAATCACTTAAAGTGCCGCCAGCTACAAGGATACCAACAAAATCTGCATCAGTTGCTGCCTCCTGCAGTAGTAGCATCAGCAACATCAGTGAAATGGACTTGCAACGCGGCAAACAGAAATCTGCCACATCCGCGGCAAGCTCCTTTCTATGGAATTCCTTTCGGTTGCCACGCAGGCAAAAATCAACGGCGTCAACGTCGACGACAACAGATAAAAAACGCACAGCCGGTGAGTTTCAGAAAAAAGTGCCCAACAGCCAAGAAGAAACAGCGGCAACAGCCAGAGAAAAATCAATTTTGATGAGTGAAACGGACAAAAGACAAGTTAAATGATACCCTGTAATGTCTAATCTATGATTATTAGTAATCAAGTGTATTTCTTGTAGTGCGATTGTTAAATGAGAGACCAAGTAAACATATCTATGAATATTCTTTAGGTAAATAAAAAGATACTTGTTAAGTTTACTAACGCTAGTCGTTCTGCATAGCCGAGAATAATACCCTGTAGGTCTTGAAATTGTAAACATAACTTTTCGAACAAATTGTTTACAGAGTATCCACGTGTTAAGTCAAATAAAACTTTGCAATGAATCTTACAGTAGTCAGTGCTATTTCAAAGGTTCTTAAGAATAACTATTAAATGGTATTTCTGGTAAATTGAATGTAAAGATGTAATAATTCTCAAATCTGAGTTAAAGCCTATGAAGTAAGATATTGAAGTTTCTAAACACCAAATTTTTTAGCTATCCGCTTAATCCTTCAGATCAATGAGAAGAGTAGTTGTTTTAAAAGTATCAACAAATTCCAGATGATTATTTCTAAAGCAAATCAAATGTATTTATAAACTTTAATCAGAGATACTCAATAAGAATCTTTTTAGCATAGATATAGTATAATCCAAAAAATTTATTTATAGTGATATTACCAAAATATGACTTTAAAAGAAATGATCACTAGATATTTGACCAACTCTCCCTCTACAATTTACTGAGTTGAACCCATTTTTGAAGTCCCACCAAGTTATACTTGTAATTCCCTGTAGATCTTGATCTTAATACACATTTTATGTATAGAGGGTATCAAAATCTGCAGTTAGTTGTTAATTGCCATTGAGTCGACGTTATCTTTGTGGGTTTCATCTCTTAGTTTGTTTTGACCCATTTACATTTGAAATGTTCATACACTTGAGCACAAGTTGTGAAGAACAATGGACAATGAACAATTGCCAGTGTGGCCAGAGGCTATTTTTTGGCTAACAAGCGAGTCAAGAGCTGAACATGAAGTAACCCAATAAACCAACAACTGAAAACTGAAAACCGAAAAAAAAGAAAGAAAAGAAACTACAGGTAACGGGCAATGCACCTTAAAATTCTAACTGCTTAGCGGTTGTTATCTAATAACTAGAGACATTAAATTTTATGTCTTATACAAGTTACATGCTACATGCGAGAATATTACAACCATTTCCCGTGTTGTGTTCCACCAAACGAGCCGTCAAATTGTACTCTGAAATCATGAAATCTGAAATCATAGTTTCCACTTGAGTCGCTGCTTTCGCAATTAGAACCCAAGACAAGATCTAATCCCCCCACCCTTTACTTTACCCAACTCTATAAAAATCATAATTTTCGTGTCTTCATTTTGGTTTCTATTTTCGCTTTTTGACGCGTTGCGAATCCGATTATTTGTGCTTTTTTTGTATAGATAGAAAACACAACAGAAAACATGATTCAAGTATATAAGAAAATAATCATAATTATCAATTTTTGTTTTATATCGTCAAGTCATATTTGTGGGGACCGTAAAGAAGATTGAATAAAGTCACAGAGTTGAAGATAAAACTTAATTTCATAAAAAAAGAAATCTAAATATGTTTTTTTTATATTAGTTAAGAAAATCTGTAATGTTCTTAGAACTTATGTTCTCTCTCTCTAAAACTAAATACTCATTACCATTAGACAACATATAGTATTTGGAATCTCGTATCTAGATATATCTTGTTAACTTCTTGCTTAACTTTCTATCTTCTTTCAATCTTTACTCCAGAATTAATTCTCATTTTCTATGTAGAAACTTCATACTGAAATCTCGCTTTTCCAAGTTCATTTTCCACTTGAGTTGTCTTTTCTGTATATTATCATTATTCATTCATCATGTTTATCGCATGTTTTATTATTGTCAACACTTTCTCAGCATCTGTTTTCCATTTTCTGCGCATGTTCGCGAAATTTTGAAGAAGGCGCAACAAGAACTCGAGAACTTGGCATCCACATATGTCTGTTCCATGGACCAATATTGATTTTTAACCGAAATGCAGAATTTCCTTTCAACTGAAAAAGTTATAGAAAAGGGAAGTAGACGAAGAAGCACAAGAGACAGAGAGAGAGAGAGCGAGGAATACTTAGAAGTACAAGAGTATATTTTGTGCTGTGACTAATGTGGCTAAAACCGACTTAAGCTCATAATACCCCCCGGTCTTAATACTTACATTGGATGACTCATCAGGCGACTACCCCAACAGCAAGAAGAAGAACAAGAACATTAAGAAGAAGCAGTAGCAGTAGCAATCGCAGAACAACAACAAATAAACAGTACTTTCTCACTCACTCAGCGAGTCACTTTCTCTCTTTTGCTCGCTGTCAGCATAAAAATTGCATAATGTGTGTGTCTATATGTGTGTGTGTGATTGTGTGTGTATACACTTTGACACACTGACACTTATTGCTCACTGAGCACAGTTGACAGGCGGTTCAAATGAGAGCCAAAGAGAAAGAATGCAAGCAGAGAACATGCGCAGTGTTGGACAGCGATTAAACTGTTATACGTTAACTGCTTGTTTACAGTGCACAACAAACTGTGAATGTCCTTTAAACAGGCAACGCATATAAGAGTTAAGAGATTATAAAAAGGATCAAGCCTGAAAAAGGATGTCTACATGAATAGGTATATCTAAGAGATACTAGATAGAGATACGAAGCAGTATACTGGAAGCCAAATAAACTTTTATTTGTAGATTCTATTTAAACCCTCCTTGCTTACGAAACCCACCTCACTTCCTTGCTAGATTTATCATTATTAATGATACTATCACATTTAAAAATAAAAATAAACATATTTAAAAATTAAATAAATTATTTGCTGTTTTAAACTTGTATTTAAATTGGTAAATTGCTTTTGCTTGGAAATTGGTAAAACACTTTAATTAATATTACAGAGATTGGTATATCTTTTTTTTGCATAATACAAATTTAAAGCATATCTCTTGTTTCATTTTGTATATCTCTAATTATTAAAATAGAAGTTGAAATTTGATGAATATTTGTCAATTGTTGTTGAACCGATAAACATAAATTATTTTCATATTATTTCTTCATATACGGTTTTTGCCTAAAATTGTTTTAACTGCTACAGTCTTAAGAATAATAGCAAAGTATGATTCCCAAGATGAATAGAATTTCTCATTGTAAGTGCATTTTCCATTCATTGATGCCCAGATTTTATTAGGCAATTTTTTAAAGTGTTGCTCCAAGCAATGATTATGTCATCATTAAGTGATCTGGCTCGTCTTTTTCATCTGAATTGAATCTTAAGTGCGATTTGCTTTTAAAATTCCACAATCGATTAATTAATAAACCAAAAGAAAAAGAAAAAGAAAATTTCAATAATCATCAAAATATGAGCAACAAAAAATGCAAAGTATAATTAAATCAGAGCTGCGTTAATTAACGGTACTGCGTGATGGAATTAACAAACTGTGACCACCACATGTTGTGGCGCCTCCAGCTGTTGCTGCCTCTGCCTCTGCCACTGCCACTAATGGAGTCAAGTGCAAGCGACGTAACGGCCAATGGACATTGGTTAATGGATAATACAGAGCAACTGCAGCCACGTCTTTCATCTTCTCCCTCTGTCGCTACTCTGTCTGTGCAGCAAAGCGCAACAAATTGTTGCACTCAACTCAGCTGGGTTCAAACTCAACTGCAGTAGCAACGAATTGATTGATAACCGCTTTTCAGTCTCGAGTAGTTTTGGCCGCCAGCCAAAAGTGCCGGTTGCCAGTTGCCGTGGCCAGTTGCCGGTTGTCTGCTTGCTGCAAAAACGGGGCGTATGCGCAATTTGCATGCTAAGACGCGAGATAAGCAAATTTGTTTTAAACGTTGGATGGCACATTTTTCATTGCCAGCTTTTGCTGTTGTCGATGTTGCTGCTGTTGTTGTTGCAAGTAGTTGTTATTTGTGGTGTGTGGTGTGTGCCACTTGCATTGAACTTGTTTGTTTATTTTTTTGGCTCGTGCAAGTCATTGTAATTTTCTAACCATTTCGACTAGCCCATAATTAAGGTCGTGTGCCTGTTTAACTCTTCATTTCTTTTATAGAAAAGAAACTCCGACTTAGTGTGTGGCATATGAAAATGAGTTTTCAATAAGGAAAACTGGAAACAAACTACTATTCATTGAAATAAATAATTAAGTAAAAGGAAATGAAAATTACAATGGCTTGGAAAACTCTTTTGAGTAAGGAGGTTCTTTCTTCGATTATAAGTCTTCACTACTCAAAATGAACTTTAAAACTATCCCCTAGCTAACTTTTTATTCTATTGATTAATATTAAAATTAATTATTGGCAAAGTCAAAGATATCTAAAGTTTCCAAAATATCACACACGGTTCGTTCTAAAGGAATATGACTGTATAAAAAATACTTTAATGCCGTCATTTCAAAAGAAACTAAACCTTAGCTGACTTAGAGATCTATTATCCTAAATATTATCTCATATTTCTTTGTGTTAACAAGTTTCATTTTCAAATTATTTCCACTCGAATTATTTGAATTTATCGCATATAAATAAACTTATTTTCGCATAATGAGTTCAGCTTATTAAGCAAATAAGTTTTTCTGTTGTTGCTAGGCAAATAAATTGGTTCATTTCCTGTTGCTTTTCCCTACATTCACTTTGTGGGTGTTATTACCATTTTACTGGTGTTGTGGAAACTGCTGAGTTTGGTTTTGGTCATTTCTTGGTTTCGCTTGGCTTGGCCAACAGCTGCCTGTTGGCTTCTTTTTTTATGAGCAATTTGTTTTTGGCTACTTTTTTTTTGTTTAGTTTTAGTTTGTTTTTATAGTTTTTCCCTTGTCAGTTGGTTGGTGTTGCCAACTCTCTTGAGCCATAAATCCAACTTCTGCTATTGACTTATTCCACAATAGAAATAATGACATTCGCGTTGGCCCTTTTGCTTTTGCCTCTTCTTTTCCTTTCTTTGCTTCCTTTCTCTTTCTTTTTGCGCTGTGGCAATTAACACTTGTTGACAAGTTCAGTAGGCCAAGCCAATGTATTTGTTGTAGCTGTTGCTTAAGTATTGCGTGGCAGAGGCAATTTAAACTTAACACTTGACGCCCACGCGTAGACCTCAAATGGGGGCACAACAAACAGCAGCTGCTATGATTTGAGGCGATTAAAATTTGATTTATGTCGACTCATTAATTAAACGCCACATCGCACTGGGGCTTCAGTTTTTGGCAAACATTTCCCCATAGGGTTAGACAATTCCACTGTGCACAGTGGTTAAATTTCACTAAGTGGAAAAGGCTTAAGAAATTTACAAACTACAATCTGGTTAGAAGATATGAAAATTAACTTAAAATTTTAAATATTTTTAGGATATTAATTGTTAATTAATAATGTTTTTAGTATATTGATTACAAATTGAATTTATGCTATCTGTTCTTGAGACTTAAAAGATTCAAAGGGATATTTAATATGTGTGCAGCTTAGTTTAAATATTCCACTTTTTCATAGCATGTGAACCACTGTGCAAGTTGAAATTAATTAAGATTGCGCTTGCTCCCTCCGCCTGCTAAGGCTATTAAGTGACCCATTGAACGACCCCGGTCACTCTCGACTGCAATTGTCACCAGCAGCACACTCTCCCGCTCTCTCCGCCGTTCTCTCCTACTCTCTAAAAGCTTCACTCGCTGACGTCATTGTGTCTCATTGTCTCTCTGTTAATTAGGCGCATTCTTTTTAAATGCCCAGCACGAATGCGAGAAGCGAAGGCGACGAACATATTAACGAATGAATATACAAATACAAATACTACTACTATATGAAATGAAAACTCAACGATCGCATATTCACCACACCTCTCAACTCGGCATACTCTGCTACGCACTGTGGTGAGAATGGCGCAATTA
This sequence comes from Drosophila putrida, assembly GCA_037043535.1. Classification (NCBI taxonomy): domain Eukaryota; kingdom Metazoa; phylum Arthropoda; class Insecta; order Diptera; family Drosophilidae; genus Drosophila; species Drosophila putrida. The sequence continues at coordinate 1,939,672 of JBAMBI010000465.1, forward strand.
GCGAACAGCGAACGGCAAACTGCCCAAGCAAAATATGTCCAATGCGCTCGCGACTCTGTTTTTATTTTGAATAGAATTCATTAACAGTTTATGTTTAGAACATTGCGTGCTGTGTTGTTGTTGCGATCACCGTTTGCCGCTCATTATTTTGTTATTCGCTTCAGTTGTTGTTTGTTCTTCGAGTGACCAACAACAACAAAAATACACGTCGCGAAATGTGCTACGAAATGTGCAATCAAATTGAAGCAGTTGAATTCAAGCTATGCTTAAACTAGGATGTGAAAGCAGTTCAAGTTGCACTTAAACTGCAAGCAGTGGAAATTCTAGCCCGCATTGTTGTTATTCTTTTCGAATGCATTGTGAAGCAGTTCAATTTGTAGTTGAAGTGTAAGCAGTTTAAAAAACTCCATTGTTGTTGTTGTAGTTCTTAACAAATGCATTAAATTTGTGTGTGTGTGGAAAGCAGTGAAAATGTGTGATACGGCAACAACAACAAAGTTTGATAACTGCGATTATGAAAATACAGAGGATGAGGGGATTGGCGGTAAGTTCTCAGAACTGAGACCACTTAACGATTTTCCGACATTTTCCAAGCGACGCAATTTCGTTAAAACATTTTAATGCACGCCCGTCATAGCGTAAATCAACAAGAATCACAAAAATATTGTGCAAAATAAATAGAAGGCGACAAAAACAGCATTAAAATTGAATCCCAAAGCAAAACATGAAAGTATTATGAGGTCTGACCTAGAGCTTGCCATAGAATAAACAAACGTTATACTAGATACATATGCACATGTGAGCATACTTAAATATAGATGTGCATATGTATTGATGTACGTAGTAACATTTATTTATGTCGACGTCTTAACATTAATTTTGCATTAGCACGCATACTCTATAAAATGAAAAGGGTAGCTTAAATTTAAGACCATTTCAAATGCTGAAGCATAAGTTTCAACCAGGTATATTGAAAATTCCAATACAAGGAAGCAGTTGATAAAAGCAGTGCAACAAGCAGATCCGTATCTTTAAGATACAGAAATTTCTGTAAAATTCTTTTTACAGTATATCATCTAGTCTATCTTCTTTAATATTTTAAGTGTTATGTATCTTCTTGATGAATCTTTAGATATCTGTGAGATGCAACGTATCTTCTAATCGATCACTTACACTCTTTTATTATTTTAAAGCGCAAATCTTTAGCTTTCGTTACAAAATAATAATATTGATAGTTTTCCTAGAGCATTTGATTATATGCCATAACGTAGAAAGCTACTTTCCCTTCATCTTTCACTCTCTTTATTCCTCTTATTCATCATATTGTACATGTCGCTTTTGTGAGCTGCCAACCGCAAATTCTCATACAATAAATATGAAAAATATATATATTTTTATTATATACTTTTGAATTTGCACATATGCACACCATATGATTGCTATACAAATATTCATATGAAGAAATTACGAATATTATTCGTTTAAACTGTGACACATGTAACGTCGCTTTGGTCTGATTAATTAGTTTAATTTTGTTTTCGTATTTGTTTTTTGTTTGGTTTCAATTAGTTTTGGTTGGTTTATTGTGCCAAATAAGCAGAGAATCGACTTGAACTTGTTCACAAACTTATCTATAAATAAGCACAAGAACTTGTGCCAAAAACCAAAAAATTGCTACTATACTCTATTTTGCCTGTCGACCAAAAAGATAACGAAAAAAATAGGAAAAACGTAAATAAAATAAATAAAAATGCGACGGCGACGCTTGGATTTTTTTGTGGTTGGGGGTACGACCTTGAATTACGCGTACATTCAAACCGTAATGTAATGCAGGAAAACAACTAAAAGAAATTACTTAGGTGTTACCTAGTACTAAGATTTAATAGTGCAATTCTACTGAAATTTATAAGATACTAAGATGACATTCTATTAAGTATCTATACTAAGATTCAAGTGTATATCTTTGAAACTGAAGTCGTAATTCTATTTTTAAAAATTAGTGGAGAATTGGAAAGTATTTAAGATCTGTTGATTAACTAGCTCTGCTTGTGAGTAAGTCAATAGTATTATATGCTATCCTTCATTTTAAGTAGATGCTGGGTATTTCTATAAATCATCATCTGTTATAATTCTATATCTGCTATAATTCTAAATCTCCAGATGTCGTTGTCTTTCATCGATAGCTCAACAATCATTGGCTCACTTGATCGCTTGTCTTAGGCTCCCATCATAAGGTTGGCAGGCAGCTTCTATGTTCATCTTTCTGATTGACATTCAGCAGTCATTCCTTCAATATGATGTCCATAGAAGAAAGAAACAGTTTCTTTGGTGCCCTGACATGTTCTTCCGTTCTGCGGTTGCTTTTATTAGTTTCTTTCTTTAGTTGTTTACAATTGCAAATTGTTTATAAAGCCCGATCGATTGTTACTTTAATTTTATTTCGACTTTTTACAGATAGCACGCACAATTTATTTAGCACGTAAATAAGTTTACAGTTTTCTGCCAATTTTTATCGAGAATTTCCTGCGAAAAATATGTATCTTTGTTTGCATGGAAATTATTTGTTATCTTTTGACTTGGACTTGGTGTAAACATATAGTCAAAGTTTATGGTAGCTTTAAGATATAACTTCTGTTGTTGCGTATTTAAATGTTGACAATGATAAATGATTGATTTTAACTGATATTTTCCTTAGTATGAATATACAAGCTTAAAGATACTTATTTGACTGTAAAGTAATCTATGGAGAAAATAGCGCCAGATAAGACCTGAGTCTTATTGAGTCTGTCAGTCAATGAGCCTTCATATCTAGCATGTTTTGTCTTAAAATCAACAACATTTTGATTGGATAAATGCTTAGTAGCTAACAAAAATTAAAATAATATCTGTACAATGAAAAATTCAAAGTCTTAAGTGCGTTGATCATTTTTAGTACACATATAAATTCCATTTAAAATTGCATTGCACAACGCCCACAGAAAATGCTGTGACTGCTTAAATGGGCGACTCTTAAACTGTTTTCTACTGTCTGTCCTTCTGTCCGTCCGTCTGTCTGTCTAACTGTCCTCAGTCTGTCTATTTTTCCGCTTGTCTCTGGCACTAAACACTTTGCAGTTAAATTGCAATTAAAACCGAAAGACTGCAAATAAACAAGTGACTACTGGACAGGGCATTAAACCCGCATACCCTGCCCTACTCTTTTAAAGGCACCTCTACCCCTCTATCCTACCCCTCTTCCCCCTCAAAGCTATCGCAGAAACTAAACAGAAACCCGAAAAGAGTCGTCGTTTAGATTTCAAGTGAGATTTTTATGACGTTTTGCAAAATGCAGCTAATTGAAATGCCAGTTGCCATTTTGTTGTTTTCAATATTTTCGTTGGCTTGAGGCTTTTATATTTTTCCATTTTCATTTATGTTTTGTGCGTTTTTCACTTAATTTTCTTGTTTTTGTTGTAGCTTTTTAATTACGGGCATTTTGACGCTGGACATGTTTTTTGTTGTTGAAGTTTTTTGTTTTTGTCTCACTTTTTGTGGGTCGCCATGGGCCAAGACAGGTTGCATTTAAGCCAAAACAGGCAATAGCAACAAATGCACACAATGCCAAATAAGATATTTTGGAATTTCAATCATTTTTGTGAGTGTGTGTGTGTGTGTGGTCAGTGCAACATACGCCACATGACAGCACAGCACTGACTTTGACCGAACATTTGCAGCCAGCCCACTGTGCGGCACAGTGTGACTGACAGCAGGCGTTGTTGACACATGTTGCCTTCCAGCTGAAAACTGAAACTGAAAAGGAAAATAGCGAAAACCCAAAAACCGTCATTATCAGCTTGGCTGACCAAATGAATGCCAGAATGTGAATGGAATTGTATTCAAAGATGAATGAGAAGAGGAATCTTAAAACGAATATATTAAATGAGATCTTAATTTACTTTAAATTCGAATCTATTCATTAAGATCTTAATATTTATTTTGTAAATGAAAATGAGAGATCATTTATATAGAGAAGCTAAAATATACATACTTGTTAGGTAAGCTTAAGTAGACTACTTAGTTGACAAGTTACCTCAATCCATACAAATTACAGTGTAAAAGATTTCCTGGATTAGTTTATTATTCAGCCTAAAAACGAATAAACGAATAAAGCTCTGAATAGAATGTCATTTAAAAATAAAATGAATACTTAGCACAGAGTTAATAATGGTTTCCAAATAAAGATTTCTATGTGTATGAAAAGTATTCCTTGATTTAATTTACAGAAATTAAAAACAAACAAAAAACAAACAAATAAAATATCAGAAATATAAAATACATTATTTTAAATAGATTTTTGTTTTTTTATTGAATTGTAATTTAACAGAACTATATTTATTTTTTAGTTTATTTATTTGTCACAGTTAACTAATAAAAATAATATAGAACAACATCACATAATACTGAGCTGTGTTTCAAGTTTTATCGTGGGAAAATCCATTTGAACAGGCAACACTTTTCACACCCAAAAGATTTGTCAATGAAACAGACACCCAATATTGAAGTATAGGTTTTTCCGCTGCTCGTAAAACAACCAAGTGTAAATTGTGAAAGGAAAGGCAACAAATAATAATAAAAAGAAGAAAAAGATGAAGAAAAGCAAAACTAGTGCCCACATTCAAGACATTCAAGCGAATAACTACTGAGGTGGTCGGTTTGCCAGTCATAAAAATGAACAAATGCAGTTTCTCGCAGCGGGAACTTGTCTCCCATTGCGAGATCCTGTCAGCAACTTGTTCTCATTGCCAAACAGAGATCGACAGATCGACAGATCCGTGAGAACTATTCGTCTAGTCTAGACTCCAGAGTGTGTGGATATCTTTTTGGCCTTGGCCAATTGAATGCGTCGTGTAACTAATGTCATTTAATTGCCTAATTGCTGACATTGTAGAGAATCTTAGAATCTCAGAAATCGACGTGTGCCAGACACACTCACTTAGCCAATAAACTCCTCAGGTCGTGTGGCATTGGAAGTTCCATTCCAACAATTCACGCTTATGGACCAACAATGCATCAGGTGTTGTCCTAGAAGGTTCTTCTAATTGCTAATGGTTATTTTTCTAGCAGTTGTTAAGCTGCTAAATATGATTATTGACTGGGGAGGGGAATTCCCTTCAAATGTGATTTGAAATTCCACGCGACTTACAAGCGTGTAATGTTTAAAACTATTTTCATGTTTCTTTAGGCATTAAAGGCATCTCTAAAGGTTTTTCCTATGTTTAAGTGTGACTTGAAAAGGATATATTTTAAAATAAGCAAATGGTTATCTAAATAAATATTTAGCAATCTTTCGGTAAACAGTTTAAATAAAGATTTGTTGGCATTTCTTTATGTAATACCATTACAATAATTGGACAGTTTGTATTGTATTGTAATTTCCTTAACTTGATCAACTGTTGTCGCCTCATTTGCAGTCCATTTCAGTAGTCAATTTATGATCTGCACTTTTACTATCGTCTGAATTATGATCAACGTTAAATTAACAGTCGATGGTCAGTTGGAAATTATGGAATTTATAAATGTTTGTAAAACAAATAGCAATTGAAACTGGCTTAAACTAAGCAAGAGTGTGCTTAAAAAAGTGCTTATTATTCCAGAAAAATTCTCTTTTATTCCTTTAGAAAAAATTTCGAAATTAAGCTAACTATTTTCTCTATATATATCATCATCACCGTTCTATATAAATTTTACTTGAGAGATATCTTTAAATTTGACATTAGCTTCTTAGCATTTAATGTGAGTTCGTCATTCGAATTGTTACTTAGGACCTTAGTTATATAGGATAATTAATATTATAACTACTTAAATCTGTATCAACTTATTAATAAAAGTACCTCAGCTAATCGTGAAGAAAAAGGTCAGGTTTTTAGCTCAAAAATTTGTTTATTTATTTAAAAAATAATAATAAAATCAAGTTAACATGAAACTCCAAACACTAACTAACCAGTATTCACAGTAATGAATAATGAAATATTATTATTAACATTTCATAGAGTCAATTATTGAAGCTCAATTCACATTGAAATTGAAAATGAATTTTTGAAATTGAGAAATCAATTTGGACAATCAACTGTGAATAAACCGTGAGTAGGAAATTGATTTACGTTGAGGAAGAAAATTCGCAAAAAACCAAAACAGACTCGATAGCAATAGGCGACAGCATGTAGTACAGGTACAGGTACAACTACAGGTTGTACTGGTTGGCGTTGACAATTTTGTAGATGCCACTTAGCTATAAATTGATGCGGCAACATAACCAAAGCCATTGATTATGGCGCGTGCTTGTAAGGAAATCGCATAAATTATGGTTAGGCGGGGAGAAAAAGAGGAGAGGAGGGGAGGAGAGACAGAGGTGGGAGATTGATGGAGAGACAGACTGACGATCGATGGATGGAACATATCGGGTTGCTGAACTCAAACACCTTTAGGAGACACCTCACCCTATATGTCTCTCTCTGTCTCTGTCTCTATCTCTATATCCTCCTCTAATTGACAGCATTGCTCTGGGTAATTGATGAGGCTCTAGGCCTCTGACCTGACTGTGGGCGTGGCATTAATGCCACTTATACTCTACACCTATGTGGAGTGTAGAGTGAGTAATTTATAAAGACATTGTTGTCATCTTATAGATACTTGTATTTGCTTTCCCTTTTTTTCTCTCTCTGTTGTTGCGTCTGTCATTCATCTCAATTTCTTTGTGATGATCTTCAGCAATTACTCATCTTTCAAACGGGAGACTTGAGACTTCAAATGGCAAAATGAGCTAAGAGTTAAACTGACTCATCGTTGGTTCATCATTTTTAAGTAACGACCACTTTCGCTAGGTCTCCGTCAATTTCTTATATAATCTTTATTCATGACACCCAAACATAATCTCATAATCTCAAATCTCATCTCTTTCTCTTCGTTTTCTTCTCCATTTGCAGAATCGTTGCGTTCCGGCGTTGATCAAACGGAGCTGCAGGAACTCAATGAACTTGGTCTAATCTTGTCCTCGCCACGTGAATCGAAACGTGCCTCCATCAGCAATGAGTTGAACTGTGTTTGCGGTGCTGCAGATAAAAACAGTTGCAACTGTGCCACAGAGAAGGCGCCCAAGGTGCAACGTTGTGGCAGCCACACACAGGAACTTATCACAGCTGATCACACAGAGGCGACAAATGATGCCAAGCTAAATGATATAACAGCTATAATACCCAGTACAAATGAGGTGAGTTCTTAGGGTGTGTTAATGGGAGGAGTGAGTAGAGGAGTGTGAACTAGATCATAAAAGCATAACTAATAACAGTTCTTAGAGTATGATCAATATTAGTTTATAATAATGTTATTAATATCAGAATGAGAATGTAGATATAAAATATGGATGATTTTAAGATTTTTCTTAATTTGAGAGTAAAAAATATAAAATAAAAACAATTTATTAACTAAAGATTAAACATTTTAGAAAATGTCGAAAATCAAAAGGTGTACAAAATAATTATAGAACAAATCATTATATTCCAGGAAGTTGAATATTTTCTAACATAGTCGCATATATAAAATGATTCTTTCAATATACCATTTCTTGAATAATGATTTTAAAAGGGTTTTCCATAAAAAAATTATTTACATTGTCTTTTTGCCAATGTTTATTTATTTTATTTATTTATTTAACGTCAATTCAATGTTTTTCAATTTATGTTTTTCAAAATCATTTTCTTTTTTGAAGATTCAAGATAGAGATTTAAATACTCAAAAAAAATGTATACATATAAATTTACATTTCTTTCAATTTGTTGTTCTACACAAAAATTAGAATAAATTATCAAATTTATGGCTAGGATGTTTTAGGTTAATAAAAGATATTTAAATTTAAATTTAACTAATTATCAAATTGATTTCTAGTACTATATAACGGAAAACTCAATATAACGTTCTCAGATTAATAAAAGATATTTAAATTTAGAAGTAATTACCAAATTTATTGCTAGTGTAACAAAAGCTCAAAATGAAACTTTCAGATTAAAGTAAGATATTTAAAATAAAAGTCTACCCATTGTAATTAAATCTTTATCCTTTTCCTTTGGCTTTAAGGAACTACTTGAGGACCCAAGGCTTTCCGGCCAGGCTGAAGACATTGTCGCACGCAATCCCATCCTCAAGTGCTACATGGATAATGGTTATTTGAACTATGAACGCTTGGCCAAGTGTCTGGAGGCCAGAAATCAGCAACAGGAGGAGAAGCAATGTCAGTTGATGGGACTCGCCATTGTTGTGCAGTTCATGTCCAAACAGGTGAGTCTCGAGAACCAGAAAAGACCAAAAACTACAAAAGTTGGACAGAGATGAATGGGCAGAGAGGTACAACTTTTGAACAGAGCCTGACAGAGAACAAAGAGATCGAGTAAAAGGGATAGTAGGTTGAAGAAGAGAGAGAGAGGGAGACGAAGGGTTTAACAGAGGATTTGGCATAAAACAGGCGCCAGGCAAACTCAAACTCGGAATTTTCTATACAGTTTGTCAGGCAATCTCGAAAAACTTTGTTCACTTTTATGCGCTGCTGATTTCCTTTGTCTATCATCAGGCCCCGAAGGATTTCAGAATGCTCTAATAAAAGGCCAAAAATCCATTGGCTAGTTCAGGCCGTTCAGAAATTTGTCTTAAGCTGCGCTTAAATTTCAGCTAATTTTGTTTAATTGTTACAGTTTTGTTGCAGTTAAAGCCGCCTCTGAATCCAGCAACGGAAACCATATCCTGGACTAGTTTTGTATTCGATATTAAGCCAGGACCACTTTTTGTTTGCACTAATTAAAAACTGAACTGAAACATTTTCGGGCCTGGCTAACACAGCTGCTGCCTGTTTCTTCAGATTTCTACATCTGCTGCTTACCCTTTTGTATGAGAAAAGGGTGTGATCTGCTCTGTATTCAATTAATTGTTATCAAAGGATTTTCATATGAGTATCTTTCCCATATGTGTGAGTTTTAACAGTTTGTTCGGGCCAGATTTAACAGCTCTTTCAAATCAGTTCAGTTCAGTTTGAGGTGCCAATATAATGAAATATCATTTTCTTTTCTATTGGATTTAGGTACAACTTAAAATAGCTCTTCTGGTCTGCTAAACTGATCCTTTTCCATTCAAATTATTTGTTAAGTGAACTTGAAATGAGTACTTTAAAAGTATGGATCTTAAAGTTGTAGTTGTTGTTCTTATAATACAGACTATATACATATATCTCTTAAAATATGGTGTTCAACTTCTGCATAAAACTTTATGCTTTTATTGAAGCTGTAGTTTAAATTCCTTATAATATTTGTTCTCCTCTGAAGTTCATAATAAAAAGATTTAAGATTCTAGAGATTTTATGATGATTCTTCTAGATGCTTCAAGTCTGAATATTTTCCCTAAATTTTCCCATTTTATATATTTTTAAGATAGCAATCTCTATAAGTACCAACTGTTTAAAACTTGTATTTATATTCAATTTGCTTTCTCCCTCAATATTGAAATACAATTTAAATACTATATTACCTATTTTCAGTTTTATACTTCAACTACCTGTCGCATCCTGTCGTTGATTTGCATTTGCCTGAGTCTGTTTTGCAGCCATTCAATATCAATAACAAGATCATAAAAATACGCGACAAACACATTATTTTGACATTTGCATTTCAATGTCGTTAGAATCTGTTTTCCAGTTTTCTCTCTCCCACCTTGTAAATCGATTTATGATGTTGTTTGTCTGGTGACTTTGAAACCGCAAATGTTTTTGACAACAGGTAGATGACAGGACATAAGGAGTTGATATTACAGAATATGAAGTTGAGATGTTTTAAGTGGAAATCGCCAGACTCAACTCTTTATGGAAGATGACGAATAGTATAAATAGTAGATATAACTTTAAGAGAAAATTTCAAGACTCAACTCTTTATGGAAGATGAAAACGAATAGTGCAAAATAGGTAATATAATTTAAAGAGTGACCTCTTTATGGAATATAAATATTTCAGTTAAATATATGTTATAGATTCTGAAATTATATGATATAGTACTAGGCTTCCTTTTTCCCACTCGTATTTCGAAACTTTCCTGAGCTAATGGCAAATTTTCAGAAAACTAAAAGAAAACCCCTTTTTGCTGTGTCATAATTCCATTCATTGCACAATATTTGAGTGTACTTTGAATATGCCACAATGTTTGTGTAACTTGTTGCATGCGGTTTGTTGCACAAATACCGATGAGATCATATTTTATTTAGCAATGCTTTATAAATTTTCTAGGGAATTTTGACATTTGCATAAATCGCGGTAGAAATTTTCGAAATTTCACAGAGTTTTTCCCACTAAAAGCCTAAACGTCTGCTGTTGTTGTCAAACATAAACATAAATATTTATTTAAATATGATCCAGCGAGATTTCACAACTCGGTGTGAAAACCAGGAAAACACACACAAGGACATTAGGGATAAAACAAACATACACTCACCACACACACACACGCACACACGCACTTTAAGGAGCGCGTGTTTAGATTTTTATGGCTATAAATAAAGTGAAGGACATGAAGGATACTAAAGATACTTTAGTTGCCACTTTAACTAGACTGCAGACTGTAGACTCTGCAGTAGTCAAAGGATTAAGTGTAGCGACTGGACAAACGAGTGACATTTTAATTGTAGCTTCTAAACAGGTACACAGGTAGTCTAGTCAAGGATACAAGGGCAAGGATATGTTCACAAGCAGACAGACACTGTCACAGAGACATAGACATAGACAGAGACAGAGGCAAAGACAAAGTCATGAGAGTTATGCAGACACTTAATTACAATCAAAGACAGACGACAGATCTCCTCAGTCTCTATCCGATATTTAGCTATATCTATGCTTGGCGGACAGTCTAATTTGTGGTTGGCTTAAATTTTGAACCTTAACTGGTTTATAAAGCAAATCTAATGACACTGGAGGAGAACTCTAAGATTCTGTAGTAGAATTTAAAATTCAAAACTATTTTCGAAACACTAGTGGGTTGGAAATCTTCTTAGTGAAATTTGTGAATTCTCAAATACAATCTTGGGAATTTCCTCCAAGATTCTGTAGCTCTCTGTGGATAGATTAGATCAAAGAGAATTTTGTACTTCAAATGTAGATTTCAGAAAAGTATTTGCGGATCGGATAACCCCAAAATTATACAGATTCAATATCTTCAGGTCAGCGAAGACACTGTCTTTTTAACCCTGAAAGAAACCCGCATTTATGGAGAACCCCAAGATTCATTAGTTGAAATTCAAGTTGAGATTGAGCAACACTTAGAGATTGCCAATTATGCAGTGACAAAATTTTCTAAAACAAGCGAATAATCCCAAGAGTCCTGACTTGAAGTCAAACATTAAATAACAGAAAACTTGAATCTAGAATTAATAATTTAGGTAATTTCAGTATCCTATAAATTACATAGCATTTCGCACAACTAAGCCTATCTAATGTGCATTTCATTAAAGATATTTTCAGTATCTATAACGTTCATACATACTTAGCATCTGTCAAAACTTAGCCTAACTAATGAGTATTTAATACATATTTGATCTCTACATTTTTTTTGTACCTATTTGAAATATATGTAGTTTGCTTTTTAACAATTAAGTCTTACGAAAGAATCGTTTAACTTGACTCAAAAACAAGCTGTAAGGTTTTTTAATATTGAACTTAATGCCTTAAAGTACTCTTAAATGGCGCTTGAGAATATTTTGCAGGAATTCTTAATGCATCCCCCCCGTAACTATTTGTCATTTAAGCTATTAGCTACACTTTAAGCATACATATAATTAAGAGTATGCGCTTTCCTTCCTTCGTAGAACCACTTGAGATGCAGATGCAGGACATCTAATGGCATCCTCTTAACACTGAAACTCTGTTTAATTTCCAAGTCATTCGTGAAAATTGCAATTGGTTTTAGTTAATCAATTTAGTGTCGAGTGCTCGTTACAAAATGTACTTGAGTTGACGCCATAGAAGAGTCGTTCTTTCTTTAGTCCTACAATTCTGCATATCCTTTAGGAGTTGCTCTCACTTTGTTCGACACGCGCACACCCAAAATGTCTCAAGGAAGGAGAGAAAATTGTAGTGTATTTTGACGCCCCAAAAGGACATTCGTTGCACTGTGACCAATTTGTTAAAGTTGCAACCGAAAAACCACATGACGTTCAAATCGTTGGAAAGATTAAACCAAAGGATTGGGTTAGAGATTGACCAAGAAATACGAAATACTAACGTTTTTTCAATTGGGCGTTGACCAGTAGCCAAGAACCTCCCTTCGGTCCACCAAAGGGATACACCCATTTTGCTTTTTGGTTTTTTGTAAAATGCAATCGAAATGAAAACCCTTTTTCCTTTCCATTTACATTTCCTTTTCCCTCAGTTGCAAATCTCTTGTAAATATTTTGCTCACTATTTTTGGGTTCCTTTTTGACCTGCCTGCATCCTGGCTAAATTTTCTACCTGTTGTCCTATAAAAGTAGCTGAAATTCTTGCAGTTGTCAACAGTCTACTTCAAGTATTCGTCGTGTTCAACACGCACTCGGAAAGTTTCCCAAAAAAATAAAGAAAATGTTTGACAATTTTGTGTTTCCCAATGAGAATCTGTCCGCTGAAACGATGGACTTTGATTTGATCAGCTGGACAGTGCCCAGCACTCCGACCAGTAATATAAATAGCTATATGGATAATTTGACATACGATTCGCAGGTAAAATAAAGTGTATAATTAGAGATAGACTGAATATTTGAGTGAATAAATGAATGAATAAATTAAAAAATATAATGAATTATTAGTGAAAGACCAAATATTTGAGTGAATAGATTAATAAATTAAAATTAAAACAATTATAATTGAGAACAATTTGACATTGGGTTGCTTTTGTGAGCTAATATTGATTTTATTTAACTAATAATACATTTATTTTTTATAGTCTTTAGTAATTACTAAATGGACTAAAAGTTGTCAGATATTTATTATTAAATTGTAAATTCTATGAACTGTTTGGAGATAAATGTATTTATTCATTATTAGAAAATCTGTTATGTTATAGGATCTTTAATAGAATCTTTAAATTTTTCACATTTAGATCCTAAAATGTGGTCAGTTGAATAGTGAAAGCAATGCAGTTATAGCTCATTTTTGATATCTGTTAGTGGAACAAACTTAATAGACCCTGTTGTCCTTTTTAAAGGTACAGGGTCTTTATCATTTCCTGTAATTCAATTTAATTTCTGTATACTTAATAAAGTAGAATAGAATACCTTACCAACAAAGTTTCTCCAAGTTTTTATGAACGAATCTCTAAAGAATATTTCTGTGAAATTAATTAAAATACACTTATAAAGTAGACAGGCTAGGAATAGCTTCATTTTCCCCTGTACGAATATCCTTGAGTAGTCAAGATCCTTGTTCATTGTGATCATTGTGTTGCCAAGGTTTGCTCAGTTTATGGCCCAAGGGAACTTTCCCATCATAAAATCATTCGCTTCAACAATTAGTCGCGTCGAGAGTTGACATCAGGAAGCATTCAAGTCAGGTAGAAATATTAAACTGTCACCTTTCTAAACTTCTTGTTGTTGTTTGTTCCTTTTTTGCAGATGGACAACTTGAGCTGTCAGGAGCAGAAATCAAAGACAACGTTGGAAGAAACAATTGCGTTGTTGCAACAGACGCAAAAGAGTTGCGAGGAGTTGCGTCAAGAGTTGCATGAAAAGGATGTGAAATGGACACTAAGACAGCAGGAACAGGAGCATCTGCACCGCAGCGAATTGCAACAAGGTGAGTTTTGAATCTCTTGAATTCCTTTGATTATCTTTAAACTAACTCTTTCCTTTTCTTTCCCACTCCTTAGCTCAAGACAAAGTGCAGGAGATGCAAATGCTGGCAAAGGAGCGTTTCCGTGAACTGGAATCCCAGTTGGTGGCCAAGGATGAGGAGAAGAAGCAGGCGTTGCAATCGTATCATCTAGAAGTCGAACATCAGTTGCGTCACAAGCAGGAGCAACTGCTTGGAGCCGAGCAACAAGTGTTGCAGTTGCAAACACGCATCAGAGACCACGAGATGCAGGAGCAACAGCTGCGAGAGAAACTCACAAGGAAGGAGAACGCACATACCAGATTCCTATCGGCGGCCACACAAAGCAAGGACGAGGCGCTCGAAAGGATTAAGGAGCTAAACAAAGAACTACAGACTCTGAAAGCCAGCACAGAACTCAAGGAGCGTGATCTTAGTGATCGTCTGGCCTTGTCCCAGGATGAGGTGAATGTCCTGCGCACTTCCTCACAGCGTCGCAGTCCCAGCACCAGCTTGAATGATAGCAATGGCGAATTATGCCGTCTCACCAATGAGGCAGAGAGTCTACGCTGTGTCCTGGAACTGAAACAAGCCGAGATCTCTGCGCTGTCCAAACAAAATGCGGAATTGCAACGAGAGAACGATGAACAACGTAGTCTGGGCAATCGTATAACAGGCCTCGAGGCACAGATTGAAATGCTACGCACTGAACTTGAGAGCAAGACCGAAAAGGAAAAGTAAGTAACTTCATTTTGAACTGGTGAAGTGCATCATTAAACTAATTGCTCCACTTTCCCTCTCACAGAGATATCCATCGGCAAATGGAGGAGATGCAAAAGGCCTTTAATCATGAGAGCATCAAGCGTAAGCGTCTCACCTGCGACAAGGAAGAGTTGCAGTATCATTTGCAGCAACGTTCCAAAGAGTTGATCCTGGCACGGGCTCAGCTTCATGAGTTGTCCAACGGTTCGCTAGACAGTTCGCTCAATCACAGCTACAATCGCAGCAATTCAATGAATGCCTCGATGGAGGCTCAAAACTCAACGACCAACACATCTCCGCCTGCCTCGCCAGTTATCAAGGGTGTCATTGAACGCAATGAGTCCGTCAGTTGGGTGCTCGAAATGGACGATGAGACGCCACAAGTGGTAGCCTCAAAGCTGGTGCGACGTGCCGGCTCCTTAAGAAGCACCTGTGAGAGGAGTCCAACCCAGCGTCGTCAACTCTCCAAGAGTGCCAGCAATGGACATGGGAATGGTCATGTTCCCAATCCTCTCTCCCAGAGTATGTCAGCTACGGCTTTAATTCGTGGCAGCAGCAGCAGTCAGACCAATGAGCCAGAGTCGCCACGTCCTTTGTGCCGTGCACGTTCCCAATCCGTTTGCAACAACAAGGAACGAACTGTGGAGTCACGTTCTCAGCGCCAACGACAACGTCAGAGTTGCAATCCAGCAGCTGCAGCCGCAGCCGCAATTGAGGAACCTCTTACGGATTGGAGTGTGAATGAGCTGCGAGCGAGTTCACCGCAACCTTTGCCACCTCCAGTTTTAGCCGAGATGCGTCCACGCAGCTCCACCATGAAGATGATGTCCTGCGAGGCGCACAAGAAATTCCAAGAGATTCAGGAATCCGCCGGCGAGGCCATGGTATCCGGTGCCAACTCTGAAGATGAGAGTTGTTCCGCCTCATCGGAGGATATGCGCAGCTCATCCGCATCCAGCACCGCTTCAGCTGCGGGTTGTTCGCTGTTCAAGCGTCCAAAGCAACCGTCTCGCATGTCCATCGAGGAGGCATTAATGTTGGAGCAGGTCAATAGCCTAAATGGTACTCCTATGGAGGTGAGCTGGTCGGAGGATGCAGCGGATGCGGATGCCGCCGAGGGACATGGTATCGCATGACAGCCACCACAAGCAATGGGCGTGGGAATAGGCGAGGGCGTGGCATATGAGGAGAGAGCCGTCATCGAGCAGATTGCCGAGGCAGCCGAGGAGGCTTATGATGATGATGATGATTTTCAGGATGATGATAGCTTTTAAAGCAGGCGCATATAGATTAGTTTATATTATTTAAGTTTATTAAGCATAGCTTGGCGCGTAAACAACAAAAACAAAGTGAATAGAAAAGTAACAAAAATAAAATGAGTCAAGAAAATACAAATAAATTAAAGAAAAATGAATGCAGATTAAATGAGAAGATGAAGCTGGAGAAATCATGCAATGTAATTTAAAATTTCAAATGGAAATGTTTTATGTAAATAAGTGCATTTAGAGTGCGAAGAAAGCGAGAGGCAACAATATATTTGTTTATTTTTTGAATTTATAATAATAATTAAAAGAATTTAAACATAGCAAGAAGAAGAAGATGAAGATGGTATTTTATGCAGCCACACACACACACAAACACACATTTACACATACATATATAGTAAGCGGATCCGTCACAGTCTAACGAGAACTTTGGGTTGAAAAACAAAAGTGTTATACGAGAGCAGATTTTACGATAACGAGATACGATATTGCGACTCCAGTGTCAGTGCATAATCAAAATGAGTATAAGAGTATAACAAAGATTGTCAGTATATAACAGTAGTATAACAGTAGGCGAACTCTTCAACTACTAAATGTTTCAAAGCAAATACGATAATACTACGATCACATAATATACATATATTTACATATATATGTTACGGTTAGGCATTTAGCTCAAGCAGTATGAATATATAAATATATATTTGCATAAAACTTATAACTATACAATACAACAAATTTATACACATACTTATTATTGTATTCTAACCGCAAAAACAACTCGAGATATCGTCTATCGAATGTCGTATATTATATAATATGTAATGTGTTATACCCCCATAATCCTCCAATCAATGAACCCAAAATTCCCACTAAGCTCAACGGAAGAACAGAACTAGAAGAAGAACTTAAAATAATGAGATAAAGATAAAGAGAAAGAAAAAGAAAAGAACTCACTTGATGTCCTTAATTGAAAGTCTATATCACCCCCGCTATAGGGCGTGACGCACTCCCATAACTAAAATTTAAATTGTAAAATCTACAAATTTAGAATGTACGGATTTATCAAATTGGATCCGAACTTAAGCTTTAATTTTTGTGCGTGTTTGTGGAATATTTGAGCATTATTTATTATTTAGTTTTTAGGATCAGCTTAAAGATCGTCTATTATAATACCTTAATAAATGTATAAGTTTGTATATGTATATGTTTTTTGGGCCTTGTTTATAGCCAATATGTATATTAGTTTTTAGCTTAGCATTTAGTTAAATTTACGTTTTAATTTGTTATTATCGATTGTATCCGTATCTTTAACTTGTAACTGTAACTCTAAGTGTATCTAATTACTGCAAGTCTTATATGTATAAGCTAAATGAATACGCAAAAGTTTATAACACGCAGCATTGTCATTAATTTTTAAGTGATTTACAAATAATATGTTATTTTTATGTGTGAGCCCAGCAGCAAATGATCCTAAGCTCTGTGTATACTTATAATAAACGAAAGAAATCCAATGGATACGATTATAATATAACAGTATAACTATAACACACATTGCTACAGAAACAAGAAACCTACAAATATTTTTTGCTAAATAATTTCAAGACCTAAAATAAAATAGTAATTGTTTCAAAAGTAAGCTCCAGTGTTCTTTTTTTCAAAGATTTAAAGAAAATCAGTGTTCCACGGGGTTCCGTCGGTCGAAAAATTAAAAATAAAACTTCTAAACAGCAAGGACATTTAATTACAAAAATTAACAACCTATTTTAGAATAATTAAAATCTTTCGAGTACATCAAATAATACTTAAGCTCGGACAGCCTCTTTTTTCAATTTCTGCTTTATCTCGCTCTCAAATTGCTGGAGGAGCTTGAATTTCTGAATTTTGCCGGAAGTTGTTTTGGGGAATGCATCAATAGGTACCACATATTGGGGAACCTTGAAGTGGGCCAGTTTGCCTTTGCTGTAAGCCCGCAGAGTGGCAGTGGTGAATGTCTTGGGATCGACGTCGTTCCTGAGACGCACAAAGGCACAGACTTCCTCACCCAAACGCTCGTCGGGCACGCCAATGACCTGGAAAGAGGAAGAAGAATAAATATTAAAAAGTTATTCCAGAAATCCGATTGGGGGAGAAACCTACATGAGCCTCGACCACTTGTGGATGGCCGTTCAAAAAGTCTTCAATCTCTTTGGGGAAGAGATTCTCTCCTCCTCGTATAATCATCTCCTTTAGGCGACCAACGATGCGTCCATAACCATCGGCATTGATAATAAACTGATCTCCCGTGTGGAGCCACCTATCCGCGCTAAGGATTTCCTCAGTCTTTGCCCTATCATTGTGGTATCCCAACATGGTCAGATATCCACGCACACAGAGCTCACCCGGCTGCCCAAAGGGAACAAGGCGACCCTGGGCATCGATAATCTTGGCCTCGATGTGGTCCGTGAGGTATCCCACGCTCTCCAGAACACGATCCTCTTGCTCTCCTGGCTTTGATTGAAAGATGACAGCCGTTGACTCGGTCAATCCGTAGACGCTGTGCATTGTCTGCACACCGAGGACCTCCCTTACGTCCAGGATGAGTTGTGGTGAAACAACAGCTCCACCTGTAACTGCCTTTTTAATCTTTCCCAAGGGAACTCGGAGCTCCCGTTGAGCTGCAACCAAATCTACATACATTGTGGGTGTGCCATGTATAACAGTGCACTGTTCTTTGGCGATGGCTTGCAGAGAGTCCTTGGGGCTAAATCCAGGAGCAGGAAGAACCAATGTTGCACCTGAAGCCAGAGCAGCCATGATTGAAATGCTTACGCCAAAGGCATGGAAGAGGGGAACCTGGACACAAATCCGTTCGCCTTCCAGCTCATTGCGGTCACCCACATGGATGCCATTGTTCACGACGTTAAAGTGGGAAAGTAACGCTGCCTTGGGGTTTCCAGTGGTGCCCGAGGTGAATTGGATATTGCAGGGATTCTCTGCGCAAATCTCTCGCTGCAATTTATAAATCTCGGCCTGTTCCGTTGCATTGCTCATATCAAGCACCTCATCGAAGCGGAAGGCACCCTTAAGACTCTCCTGGCTATTGATGATGATCGATCGCAAATGTGGAAACTTTTCGCTTTTAATTTTGCCTGGATCCGAGTCCGCTACTTCCGGACAAATATCACGTATTATCTCATAATATTTCGTTGTCCTAAAAGCCTCTGGTGCCACTATGGCCTTTATGTCCACCTTATTCAGGCAATAGGCCAATTCGGGACCCTGGAATGCCGGATTAATTCCCACAGACGTGAGGCCTGCTCGTGCCGCCCCCATCATGGTCAGATACCAGTGCATATAATTGGGTGCCCAGATGCCAATGGCGTCCCCTGTCTCCAGTCCCATCTTACGGAAACCCGCCGCCAAACGATCCACTTCGGCCAGCACATCACGGAAAGTGTATCTCTTGGCCTCGTGACACGAAACTATGGCCTCGGTGCTGCCATACTTTGAGGCTGCCCACTCGAGTTGCTGTCCCACATTGCGATACACAAGTGGCTCCTTGCCAATGTTGTGTATGTAACTCGATGTGGCAACGCTGCGATGGAGAGAATAGAATTTCAAAGAGGAATACACAAAAAAAAAACAGATCATGCTGAAGGGCCACTTAACGAAGATTCAATAACAATATTCAAATGTTATAATTGGGTTTGTGTCTTGGCTTTCTGTATGAGAGCTGCTGAGCGTAAAAGCTTACAAAAGCTTTCAAATAATTTCGCCACAATGCGTTTCTCTCTGTTTGTGTTTGTTATTGTTTTGCATGATTGATTGATATTGCATGATTTGTAATAAACTAAGTGATGAGCTTAAATGTGGTTTTAAACAAACAATTGCGTACGCAAGTTGCTTTCCTTATCAATCAGTATGTTATTTGTTATCAATATTATTTGTTACACTATTAAATTTGTACTAGAAATTGCAAGTTTGTCTGCTAAGTGGCAGACTTTCAGCACTTGAGAAACTTTGCGGCTAGCTATACTCACCTGTTGGTGGAAAATTTCAAAAGTCAAGCGAATTGTTTTTAATATTCTTCGAAGCTTATGTTTAGCAGCTGTTCTTAATTATATTAGTACCTCTAATCAGAGCCTAAAGTTTTACCTTATATACATAGATAAGTTTGCGTAAGCAATAAAGAAAGACAAAGTGTAACAAACCGACTTTCTAGTACCCTAATAATTTGATATCCTTTTTGAAGGAATATTATTATAGCTATTACATTGTTATAAGTTCAAATTAAGATGATAATTCCTTATTACTTTCTGCTTGAGCATATACAAGATTTCCAAAATTAGAATTATTAAACAATTACGTAACTTTTGCGCTGCAGAGCAGCTGACGTGGAAGCAACAATAGTTCAGGTCAAAATGAGATTTAGACCATTACATGTCTACCTTAAGACAGCCTCATTAATTAGTCTAAGCAAACAGCTTGTATTACAAGCAAACTAATTAATTGTTTTCAATATCACACACCTTGATCACGTTCTTATCTCTTTTTGTTTTAAACTTACCAGCGCAATGCCTTTTGGGCAACCTGTTGCCTAAGCAAATGCCTGGATAAGATTTGCAACTTTTTGTTCAACATTTTGCACACAAATACTATTTAATTATGGATTAAGTTGAATGCACATTACTTTCTCTAGTGCAACAGGTTAATATAAATTGGAAAATGCGTATATTGTATCAAATTTGTTAAGAGGTAGCACGTAAATTCACACGTCCACAATTCGCCGCGAGCAAACACGTACTGACCAAGGCAAATTCTAATCGCAGTCAGCGTTGCCTCGCCAAAGCGAAAATTCTTGACGGGAGAGGAATGGGAAAGAGAGAGCGGATACGTCTGGTTGTTATCTAAATAAGCACACACACACACGCAGAGATTATTTCATTTGTAGTTGAAACAGTTTTCTGTTCTCTCGATCTTAGTTTTTAGTCGCTTTTTGTTTTGTTCATTACCATCGCTTCTATTTTGTTTTCTAATTTCTATACCACCTGCACGCGTCTCACAGACACTTTATCTGTTTGCTTTTGCTTTTGTATTTCATTTTGGCAATGTGTTTGTTTTTGTTTTTATGAGTGTTTGTATTTAACCGGCATTTGGGTTGTTTAGCAGCTTTTTATTTATCTCAAGCCGTTTTGCTTTTGAGCTTTCGAAAGCTTCTTTTGGAAATTTAAAAATAATCCGTTTTAGTTGTGCTTGTATGAGATATTTGTATGCAAGCTATTTGTATGTACAACTGTTTGATTGTTTATTATAAGAATAAACTATTAAATAAATAAAATTATTGCTTAAGAAATAATTAAATTGGCTAAAAGTTTTAGTAGAGCTGAGAGATTCTTTACAGAGAGCTATTTATATAAAGAAAATACATATTAAATGGGTATGTGTGGATCCTACAAGACACTTTCTATTAGGTTTATTTAGTGCCGTTCCAAAAACTCCAAGCGGTTATTGAAACAAAAGCATTATCTAAAAGTTATTCAGAGAACTTATCGAAATGTTAATACCACCTCAAGCAGTTTATAACACTAACTAGAATTATCGTATGTTTTTGAAATAATTAAATTATTGTTTGTTAGAACTTTTAGTACAGCTCTTATTAATAGACTTCTTATCATTTAAGAGTCATTAGGATTATAATCATACAACTTTTATTGGGATTGTCGGGTGTTTTCTCTTTATCAGTGCTCTCAAAAAACAGCCGATTATAAAAAACAAATAGCAGAGACAGAGAGAAGACTGTTTGAGACCTTGAAAAGTTATTCAGTTAGCCATGATAACCCAAAAAACAAATGGAATCACAAAAGTTTGGCTTTATCTATTTCTTTGCCCAATAGAATATGTTTCACGTTAGGAAGTGCTTCATCCACAGGCTTAGTTCTATCGATTTCCTTCTCGTCGATTTCATAGAGGATATGAGTGTTTTGAGTCCGTGGTTCCATCATGCGAATAAAGTCAGTATCCGTTGATTTGCCTTTCTCATAGCAAAAGTCGGGAATATCTGTGCACTTGCATTCAGGTGGAACGAGAGCTACTTCAAAGAGGAATGTCGCAAGGAGCTCTAGATTCTTCTGATATTCATCTCGGGTGAAGCTCTCGTTCACCTGATTGGGTTTCATGTGAATCGAGCAAAAGGGTAATCCCACGACTTGAACTGTCTTCATGCAATACCTTCTCAGCTCATTCATGATAGGCATACAGATATTGACGGTACCCGGGATCGCTGCCCTCACATTGTAGGTACTTTCATAGGCTCGATAGGCAGCCAGATTGAATGGAGCATTCCTGGCCTCATTTAGAGGCGACAGTTGATCAAGAACTTTGAGATAAGCACGATGTTGGCACTTTAATCGGCGATAGGCCTGATCGAGATGATCTCTGACCACAAAGCTAGCATACTTTATGCTCTGATCAGGGACAAGTTTTACTGAGAATTTGGCCACGACTCGAGATGGTTTTTTAAAGTCCCTAAGACTAACGTTATGATTTTGTTTCACACTGTGGATTGTCAGGCTGGGCATGCACCATCTGTGCTTTAGGAACATTGGCTGTGATTGTTCATGGGGTAGACTCTTTGCACCCGTTACTTTCTTGTACTCCTGGACACCAACTTCAGCCTGACAGAATATATTCCAGTCATGTTGAGTCACAGGTAACACATGACGATACAATCCCTCCACTAAAATACCCTTCTTCGTATCCGTGAGAGTGTTCAACAGTACACAGAGCTCAGCCATTGGATCACGATCTGGTTTACATCCACAATTTGGAACAGTTTCAGAATTATTTGATTCACTTTCTTTTTTCGCTTTCACTTCCAGCTCAAAGTAGAGGTAACCACTGTGACTTGTGGTGAGCATGGGAATCTTTTCGGCTATCCAAAGATTCGTGCTACCAATTAAAAGATCAACCGACTTGAAAAAATCCTGTCGACTATCTATGAGTTCCCGAAGAGTCTGAGAACTAGAAAACTGATTGCTATCGATGATAATCTTTATGTTAACTGGTAGATCTCCGGTGGTGGATCTCCAACTATCGATCGCTTGAATCCAACACATTATCGGACCCTTTGAGCTGGTTAAGCCACGACCATATAACATTTCATTCTCTTCTGTTAGCATGAAGGGTGGATGCAACCAAGGATCCGTTTCGGCCACCGCAGGCACATCCACATGGCCATAAATGAGCATCACATTTTTGGCGGGAGTCGAAAAGTAATTGGCAAAGATTACAGAGTGCGATGGTTGATCCGCCTTCGACTTCACCTCAACCGTCTCTACATCGAATTCCAGTTCTGTTAATCGCTGTGCCAAACGATCGATAATCTGTTTGTTTTGTTGCGCAAACTCCTGATTATTTGGTATGCTTCGAATCTTCAACATTTTATCGAGCTCACTTAAATATTCATCTGTTCTCAGATACGCCTGATCGATTACATCATTGAGCTCTAATTGATTTACCATAATCCTGTCCTGGGGCTTATAATCCCTGATGCAGTAATCTCGCAAGCAATTACATCTATCTGTGGCTATTTGATCAATAAAGACGCCACAGCAGTTTTTTTCACCCCAGCAAATCATTGTTAACAATTTTTTTTTACGTTTTTTAACACCTTCAATTCAGTGAAAATATTTAAATTTTGAATTTATTTTTCGAGACTTTGAATGATGCAACCAAAATACAAATTGTTTGACTTATGGCTCAAAGCTTTCTTTCTTTACTTAATTCTTTACAGCACTCGATTAATATAGATTGCATTTTTAAAAGTTTCTGAAATATGTTAAATCCCAAAATATTTGTTTATTAGTTTAATAAATCGGTTTATATTTTTTTTAATTCTATCATTTTATGTATTGTTAAATTACTATCTCTTCTATATTAACTATTAACTACCACATTCGATAGATTTAGATTAATTGTTTTCGAGATTCCTTAGAATTTGAATCAGATGTGCAAATTTAATAGGCTTCTTCCAGCCTTTCTTTTCTGAATAATATTTTCCATTTCTCTTTCCTCTAAAGTAGGATGCACTGGAGTTCAAACCTTGCTTTCTTAATATCTGGCTAAACTCTCAGCAATTTATCCAAAATTGTAACCTTACATTAAGAAAAATGGTTTTAAATTGAAATTTTAACAGATGATTTCTTTCTCTTGTTGGGAGGATCCTTCTTTTTGAGGGGTCTCTTCCAACCAAATGGCATACATAAATAATCCTTAAAGGTCTTCTTGGCCTTTTTATTTTGAAGCGCCGTCTTTCGGCTAAGCATGGTGCTTATAAGATTCCGCCTAACGGGTTCTTTCACCTCAACACCTCTTTCGGCGGCCAATTTCTCAGCCACGCCCCGAAGATGACAGTACTCTTTGATTAATCCACACTTGCATCTCACAGGAAGGTTTGACAACTCAAAGAAAGGGCAGCACACACTTTTCCGTGACGCATGAAGAGATCCTCCTGAATGTATTCGTTCTCCTGACAATGACGATCCAATCGCTTCGAATAGGGAACAAGAATGATTGGCTTGTTCACCAACTTTCTGAAAACACTGGCAATTGGAAGACAGACAGAAATCCCTGAGGTGGCAATGGGTTCCTTTTGAAAGATTTCGCCAACAGCTCGAATAACAGCATTGGTAACTTTGGAAGTTGTTGACCAGGACGTGGGCTCACAGGAATCCATGAGATAAACCTTCATTTCGGTGCCCATCTTAAGTTCGCTACTCATCCTCACTAGATAGTCCTTGACTATTCTGTGGACATGAGCCAATTCCTGATCAGGCACCAGTTTAATGGAGAATTTCCCCTTCACCAACATGGGCAAAGTTCGACTGACTTCTCTTTTATTATCGCCGCCTTTAATACCATGCATAGTCAGTGTCGGTTTACACCAACGACTCTGTAGAAGATCCACTTTATTGCCATCGTGCTTGAGACGTCTGATTCCCAATTCATCCGCGTACTTGTAGAGACTAAAATCGGCCGTCTCAAGGAGATGCCACTCTTCTGTCGTCAGACGTTTCACCATATGATCAATTTGAGGAATATTAATTTCCTGAAGATTATTTACCATACTGTTCATCAAATGACAAATATCTGTCATGGGTTCAAAGACAAGACCTCCGGCTAGTCCGCTTTCCAAACTCTTATTGGCACCCCGAACCTCGATCCCAAAATATGCCCAACCAGTGAGTCCACAAGCAATGACGGGACGATCCGAATTAAGCCAAGAATTCGTATCGAAGATCATGTAATCCACGTCCAGGAAATAATCACTTCTGTTACGTATATAATGCTGTAACCCTCCGCTGCCCACCTCATGCAACATGTCCACAATGATCTTGACATTAATGGGGAGATCCTCGTTGACCTTCAGCCAACATTCGATGGCTTGAAGCCAACCCACAAGCATGCCCTTTCCACTGGTCACTCCTCTTCCATAGAGCAGTCCATCTCGGACATTTAGTTCAAAGGGATCACTAAACCAACAATCTCTATTCGCAGGAACCACATCGAGATGGGCATAAATCAGCACCGTATTCTTTGTGGGCGAGGAGAAATAGTTGGCAAAGAGAACCTTCTGTTGTGGTTCCAGAAAACAACTGTCAGGATCATTGGCTATTGGATACAAATGAGTTCGAAATTTAAGTGCCGCAAGTCGATTTGCTATCCATTCAAGAGCCTCACAACTATCTCTCAAATGCTCTGGCTTCACAGAGATTGACTTGATCCTCACCAGCTGTTCGAGATCCCCAACTGCCTCTTCCACCTGATTTTCCATGCATTTGAGAACATCCAACAGTTTTAATTCCAACTTATATCGATCCATAGGATTGCGTAGCTTATGAAAGAATCGCATCTTACAGTTTTCACAAAAACATTTCTCCGATGGTTCCAAATCAATATGATCTTCGAGACTGTTTTCTGATATTTGTGATTTGTGTGGCGCCTTAACTTGACTCTTTTTCGACTGCAAACTTCCTGTTCCTGTTCCTGTTCTTGCTCCTGTTCCTCTTCTTGTGCTTCTTCTTAGCGAGGCCGACGAAGCCCTGGTTGATTTCATTTTCACTTTTTTATTTGATTTTTACTTACTAGAAAATTTTTGAGTACTTTCACAATAAATACGAGTCTTTAAAGCAAATAAAAACTGCTCTAGTCGAGTGTGTTCGACTATGAGTTACCCAGCTCATAATATTCTAAAAATACCCTATATTCTTAAAAAAAGAATGTTTATTGTGCAAATTAAAATATAAAATAAAAATATTAAAATATCTCCTATATATTATTTTCGCTCTCTATTGTTTTTTATTTTAGTTATACTACTTTAAGTAACTCTTATTTAGGTTACTCTCTATTTAAACACTTTAAATAACTTATAAGTCATAACTTTGGATTTTCGGTATACGAAATTTAAATTACTCTTATTTTAAAATTAATTGCTTAAACCAATTAAATAAAGTCTTTGGAATTAAAGTTATTTTCTCAAAATATTAATTTAGTTTTTAAATTTGGAGTTTTCAGCTGTGTAAATAAATATTATAAAATAAGTACTCTAAAATATTTAATAGATTTATATGAAAACAGCTAAAAATACGAGCCTCTGACCTTAAGAATCTAAAATCTTAACTCAAGCCCATCTCTAATCTCAGCAACTTGACGAAGGATTAGAGCTCTCTTTGTTAATTATTTCGCGCCAAAAAACTGTGTCAGATTCTCTTTGGAGAATCCGGAATCAACAATTGTAAACAAACGCGTGCGCCTCAGAGGACTCCTCTGAGGACGCTACTTTGACTCCATTTGCCGTCTGCCGTCTTCCGTCTCCCGTCTCAGAGTTTTTTGAGGTGCAGCTTACTCTCTATGGCTTCGTCATGTTACCAAGGTGTTGTGTTGCCTTTTGAGGCATGTGGCAAAAATATTTTGGACTGGCAAATCAGAAACTCGCAGAAGCTCGTGGCAAACGGTTGTTGGATTCCAAAGTGAAGTTGCTACCAAAAAAAAAACAAATCGTAACAAAGCAAAAGGAGCTAAGAGGCAGGTTGGCGTTTAAGTGAGACGCACACGCAACCAAAACAATAAAAGAGGCTAAACATATAAAATTGTGTTGTAAAAGTGAAGAAAGCGGAGAAAACCAAAAAAAAAGAAAGAAACACACACAACCAAGAAAGAAAAAAAAGGAATAATAATAGCAAGCGGATGTGTTGAGGAAACATACGAAAAGTGGTAGAAAAAAAAGTAACCAACAAACGTTTGTTGTTTTGTGACTTACATTCCAAGTGAGTGTGTGTCGTGTGTGTGTGTGTGTGTGTGTGAGTGTTGCCAATGAAAATGCAAATTGTTGGTAACAAATATTGGTAAAATGCGGAGGCCAACAAATTATTGTGCAATGCGAGTGCAAAACAACAAAAGAAATAACTATGCAACGAATCAATATCAAAACTAACAAAAACTAAAACTAAATTACAAACAATAAAATTTATAGTTTTCAAATTTATAAACAAAAGTGGCAAGAAGGAAAAGTTGCAGTTGCAAGTTTGTTTTCGGTTGTGTAATGAGACTGGACATGGGAACCATTCAACGAGGCAGGCAGGACTAAGCCCTACACTGAGAGAAAGGACAACACAGCAAGCATGTCGCAGCCGAGAGGACGCGGTGGGCGTGGCGGAGGCGCAGGCGGTGCTGGTGTTGGCCGTAAAACGCCCTCATCGTTAACGGGTCCGCCGGATGATTCGGCAACGGGCAGTGAACGTGCAACGCCTGCAAGTAAAGCCGATTCGGATCCCAAGGATGATAGTTCCAGCAATGGTGATAAGAAGGATACAGATATATTTCCGGCCCCAAAGCCACCAAGTGCCGGAGCCTCCATAAGGGATACGGCCAACAAGGTGCTGGGATTGGCAATGAAAAGTGAATGGACGCCAATTGAAGCGGAGCTAAAGAAACTGGAGAAATATGTGGCAAACGTGGGTGAAGATGGCAATCATATTCCACTGGCCGGAGTTCATGATATGGTAAGTACTCAAAATCAGTCATGATTTGACTTGACTTTCTTCTGATTGTGAGTACTCTTCGAGTCGGAGTCGGAGTCGGAGTCGAGTACACACGACTTTGTAAAATCAATTTTGGAGTCCAAGTCCGAAGCGAAAATGTAAGGCGACGTCGCCCTTATCAACGTCGCTTGGCGGCATTTTAGTTGTTGGTTGTTTACTAGCCAAAATAACGACACAGGATGAGTTCTATTACTGTGTACGTGTGTGTGTGGGTGCTTCTGTATGTGTGGGTGTGTGTGTGTGTTATTTGATAGCACGGCCCAAATGTTTGGCTGCCAAGGCAATGGCAACGCCGCGGCGCAACGTTCTTTGCGTCCTGCCACAAGTTGCGCTGACTACAACGAATAAACTCATAAAGCATCGAAATTGAAGC
This sequence comes from Drosophila putrida, assembly GCA_037043535.1. NCBI lineage: Eukaryota > Metazoa > Arthropoda > Insecta > Diptera > Drosophilidae > Drosophila > Drosophila putrida. The sequence goes on from JBAMBI010000465.1 coordinate 1,967,992, forward strand.
GCTTCGATTTCAATTTACCATAAAAATATTCAAACGCAAAGTCGTTGACATAAAATTAACGTTGCAAGAACCCCCGTCCCTCTCTATCTCTCTCTAACTACCACCCCCAAATACCTCCTTCTCCTCCTTTCGACTGACAATAAAATGCAAGTAGGGAAAAAGAAAACTAGGCAGGAAATCAAAGGAAAAATACCTCAAAGAAATGTGGAAGACAAAGTGTAACGGAAAGGGTTCGCCTTATGAAATGCCATGCAAATTATTTTGCTGTGCGAAAGGCATCATTAACATAGAGCCACTATTAGACCACAGACTATTGATACCCTGTAGTTATAGGGCAAGCCAAAAAGGGTAGTATTAACTTAGTAGCAAATAAAGAAACAACAGAAAGATGAGGACAGAGATATGACGGATTCTTCTGAGTTTAGATTGATAATCATCTACAATTCTGTTTAGTTAAGTTTTACGACAAGACTTTTCAGTTATTTCTAAGCATATATTTTCTTGATAGAAGTGTTATTTTCCAAACAAAATATTAAACCTATAGTTAGTAAAATTGAAATAAAATCGTATGTTAATAATTTCAGTATATTTCGATTTGTTCAAAGTTTCCTATTTGATTTTGTAAATTCACAGTCCTCATATTAATAGCAATAAGTAAAAATGGAATTAATAAATTTTCCCTGATATTCTTATTATAATTATTATATATATATAAAAATAATTTCTTTAATCATAGACTCTGTAATGTAGAGTATCGTTCAGTCTGCCTGAATTTATATTGCAATACTCTGCCTTGACTTTGCCTCGATTTTGTTGTTTATTTCAGCTACCAGACAGTTTATTGTTTTGGACTTGATTTGGTTTTAATTATAAAAATTTCGCAAAAAACAACTCAAAAGAAATGAGGTGAAAATGTTAGCTTATCACTGATGGAGCGGGAAAACAGGCAAATCTACTTGTAAATATATAATAATGATGATGAACGCCAAAGTTACTTGACCAACTTACAAGAGTTGTATTTTATTGGAATTACAAGTCTAAATGTTTGTAATGTTCAACAAAAAAACTATATTAAATTAGAAAGGAAATTACCTTTTTATACGAATGAATCATATACGAATTTAAGTACATTAGGATATCGACTTAATTGTCAGATCTAAAAGTTCTAATAAATTTAAAACGAATTTATCATATGAGATATTCTATATAAATTTGTTGAGAGGTCTAATTAAAAATGATTTAAATTAAACAAATTAGAGTAAAGATAAACTTTCAATTACTTTATTTTCAATGCTATATTTATTAACAATAATCAATTATTTTAATATTATTAACACATGTCTGATATTACAAAATCCTTTTAGAACACCGGCATGACACCGCTGATGTATGCAACAAAGGACAATAAGACGGCCATAATGGATCGTATGATTGAGCTGGGTGCCGATGTCGGAGCACGGAATAATGTAAGTATCGAATAACTGACTATCAAATATCCGAGTTATCGAGTGCTTAAAGTAACTGAAATCGTCTTAAATTACCAACTTATGAATACAAATGCTGCCAAGCAGCTGAGTTAAGTGGGAGTGAGAGGAAAGTCGACGGGAACAAAAGAAGCCGCTGGAATTGTGTCAAATCGATAAAAACCGCATAATTAAATCTCATGCGGGGGCGTCATTGCATGAAGGGGGAAGCCTGAGGGAAACAGGGTCCACGCACTTTCCATACACACGCATTGTGCGGGAAAATCGCCGGCAGGATTTTCACAACTGCCACTTAATGGCCGCTGTGGGTCAACTGAACAGAGCTTGGCCAACCTTTTGGCCAGGTGCTCACAATTGTTACGATTTTTTTGAGGCGACACGCGAAGCCGCCAAGGAATTTCCTATCGAGTGTACAATTGAGAGGATAAGAGGGTCAGAGGGGTGCTATATCATATTCTGTGATTTTCTTTACACTGTTTCTGTTTTTGCTGGCAACTTTGAGGCGCCAAAGTAAATTGCTGAGTTTATTTTTAGAGAGCGCGAAGACAAGTCTGTTAGTCTGTTATTATGATAAGATATTGAGGGTAATCCATAGAAAGTATTGTAGAAAGGTCTTACAAATGGGAAAGTCCGTAAAAACTGTTACAAATGCAATCCAAATGAAATTACTCCAACAATTTTAGTTCTGTATTATTTAAAGATATAAGATAATATGTGATCCAAAGATGTATGTTTTCGAGGTGCATTTATAGAAAATACGGACTATATACATATATTGTTATTTTATTTATCTTTTAGTATCAAGACTTTATCAAAACTTTAAATAATTGTTGACTCTAATAGCAAGTGATTTCTTTTAATTCTTTCAAGTTCTTTTTAGTTTGTTAGCTTTGCTGACTAACAAGAAAGACTACCAAAAATCAGGATTAAATTTGATAAGTTAATTTCCTAGTCCTTGTTCTAAACGATTATTTGCATTTAAGTATAGCTTAAACACTCCTGCCAATCGCATAATCACCATTCAACTCTGTCCACATGTCAAAGTAAGCCATTAGACTCGACCATATGACTTTTTCCCACTCACAATCAGTTGACATTTGGCAAATGCCAATTGGACATTGGACATTATGTTCGCATGCGGCAATTACTTACCAAAATTTACCGTATTTCATTTTTTGGTCAATTGCTCAGCGAACCAGTTCAACAGTCAGAAGCAAGTGTTGAGCTTGAAGCAATAAAAATCCTTGACCTAATTACAAAATAATTGTTGGCAAAACCAAAAGAAAACCAAGTCACCGAAAAACAGTTAGCAAAGTCAGCGAATTTAATTACCAAAACAAACATAGAAATTGTGAGTTCTATTTCAGGCTCCCATAAAAAAACCCATTGAAGAAAACTTCCTTAACAGAAAATGCTGCTGTTTTATGAAATGCGAAAGGTTAATTTGAATATACTCATGAACAGATGAATAATTTCTTCAATATACAATCTCTGAATACAAGTTGAATTATATCTAAAGTATTGTTTGTTATTCATGAACATGTTTTGCAACTAGTTTAGTATTGTTCCGGATGTTGTTTTTCCTCTTGTAATTCTATGAGCACCTTAAACAAGCATAGAATACTTTTGTAGGAGTTACAAAGGCAAAGATTATTTATTAGTAAACCAAAATAAATATAGGGAAAATATAGAAGCATAAATGAGGAAATTCAGCTAAGAAAAACATGCTTAATATTTGTCTTCCAAAATTGTTTTCTCATTATTAGTTTCTAAGTTTTGTTTTCTAAATAATGATTTCACACTTTGAGTGTTTTTATTATTTATCAACATTCTTAATCTCTGCGATTAAACTATAGAATCTCTAAGTTGATTAACTTATACTAGAGCTTGCTTTAAAAATTCTTGAAAATTTTCTACCTCCTATTATTATATTTTCTGAAGCAATCTGTTCAAAAATCATATTCCTTAGTTTTATCTTTTGCATTCTGCATATTTCCTACTTCATAAGCTTGAAGAGAGCCATTAAAAATGGCAAGTGTGACTTCAGTTTGTACCGCAAGTCATGCTGATTATATCACAAGTTCTCTTACCAAAAACTGAAATTATGGCCAACTAAATGGCAGGCGCGTTTTATTTTATAGAGTAGGAAAAAGCAGGAAATGTATATTGCAAAGATGCGTCATGTTTATTTCAAAAGTTTTTATGATTTCATTACATTTGTCACTAGCCCCTTTTTAGATCTTTTACAAGTGAAATAAACATATAGTAATTGTTATTACCTTAACTGTACTTTTTAATTAGAACTGTACATTCAACTAATGAATTAAAAAGAGAAACAGACGTGCAACGTTTTTTTGCTTTTCTCATGTGATGAATTTGAGTTTTTCATTATAGCACATTATATTTGAGCTTATCTTGAAATTATTTGCAATTAGCACGATACTTGCAACACACGAAATACTGTAAAATGATGTAATGAGTGTGTGTAATTAACATTTCAAGGAGAGAGTCGTGTGTAGAGTGTAGAGTGTAGGGCGGAACTGGGGGTGGCCAACACATGTCAGTTTGAGTTCAGGAAAGTAGCAAGTATCTCAGGAGGCGTCACCAACTTCATTTGTTGCAACTTAAAAGCCAATTAATCAACCAGCTGACTTTCAACTACGCCCAATTGACCCCTTCCCTCTTCTTAACATTTCCCCCCCTTCCCCCTTACTTCACACTCTCATTTGACGCTGACCTTTGGCCACGACAAATGGCCAAAAATGAAGCCGAAAAGTGCCACATTTTTATGGCCCAAATGGCGTCATTAATATGCAATTTTAATTAAAACAGACTTGAAGCACTCTTAAATTAGTAAATGTACTAGCTCAAGGCACATGATGACAGCGTGAAATTCTTACATTAGCCTATTAACTTGGCCCAGACTCAATTTGTCAAATGTTGCGGTGCGTGTTGTTGCCGCCCACACGCACAACATGTGGCACAACTTCAATGCTTCAACTAAACTCCAGCTGAGCATGAGGCAAATTCATTTATTTAATTAATCACAATGTGCTGACATCACTTATTTAAATTTTACAATTTTCGCCATTTTTTTAAGTGTCTGTTGCGTGTGTGTGTCTAAAAGAAAGAGACAGCATATGTGTGTGTGGGTCAAATGACTTCATCTTCAGCTTCGGAATTTGTAGCATACTTTGTTGCGCTGTGAGAATTACACACACACCACAAACAAACAAATTGTAACTGGGTCGTCTTACCGTTACTACCACCCCCTTTCCTCTCTTGCTGTCCCTCTCTTCCCTCTGCCTCCACCCTCTCTCTTCTTTTGCCATGCAGCTAAGCTAAAGCAGGCGCAAAAATGTGCTGGAAAATTTGCGCTTCCGTTTTTGTTTTGTTTCCGGTTTTTGCTTTCGTTGCGCCAAAACCACAACAAAAACAGTAACAACAAACACACACACTAACACACTCGCACACACATAAACAGCTGAAAAGTATGCAAAACAGGCGCGTGAAATATTATCTGTCTAGCATTTAGTTTGGCACTCGTGTCAGTCAGTGTACATGTACTTTTGCCAGGCACTGTGTGTTTGCCTTGCCTTGCTTTGTTTTACGACCATTTCGAACCACAACAACCTGACCTGGCCGAAACGATCCAACAACGTCTTTCACCTGGACACATGTCAAAGCCAAAGTCTTGACTAGAGTTTTTTCGCCTATTTTTGCGCTCCGCGTTCTACTAAATGCAAATCAGCGAAAACTTGCAGCCCAAAAATAGTCGACACATTAAGTAGAAAATAAAAAATTTAAAAAACATACCAAAAATTACGTATACTCTTGTTTAACTTTGCGTAAGAGCCAAAAATAACCATATATGAAAAAGAAGTAGCTGATTGACTTGATAATATTATCTGTAAACATATAACTTTATTTGGGAAATTTTTTTAAGAGAGATTCTCAGTATTTGAATAAAATATCTTCTTCTCTTGTCTATTTATTTGTGAAAAGAGATTCTAAGTAGTTTAAAGAAATATATATTTTCCTTTTTGTTTATTTATTTGTTAAAAAAGATTCTATGTATTTTAAAAATAACCAATACCAAGGTAGGAATATTTTCAAAACTTGTAGGGAAAAAGGTTTATGGAGATACTTTCTATTTTGATCATTAATCAATGCCTTATAACAGGTTAATAATATTGCTTGTAATCTGATTTTTAAAAACCTTCGCATGGCAAACTTTTTAGTATAAAATAAATCAATTATATGTGTAAGATGCCATGATTTATAGAATTTTACATAAAGGAGTGCCATACTTACGTTTTAAGATGTACATGAAATAAATCTGTCGATTAAATTGGTGCATATAAAATTTGAAATGTCTTCCAAAACTGAAAAAAAAAGAAATTTCATTTAATACGTTTACTTATAGCTACAGTTGCGCAACTAACTAAGTTAGTAAAAAGTCCTAATAACTATTGTTCATATTGTTTATAAAACCTTTTAATGTATGTAACGAAACCCATGACAGTGCATTTATGCCCATATACTAGCAATGAGGCATATAAAAAGCCCAACTCACTTCCGTTTAAAGGAGCCACAGCAAAGCGAAAGAAAAACAAGAAACTAAGTAAAAGAAATGACCACGCCGCACTGTTATAAATTAGGTAAATCCGCCGTCGACGTTCGGCCCATGCGGCGTATGTGTAACATATTTATTGCGTTATGGCTTATAAGTAATATAAGGTGGGGCGATAAATGGGAAACTACCAAGCACCCAGAACTGCTCCATTGCCCCCGATACGTGGAATAGGTGAGTGTGTGACTCACTTGTCGCCAAAATGGTAATAAAAATTTTGCGGCACATCGTTATCCTTAAAAATAATTCCCGTTGAACGGCTGAACGGTCATGAAGCAAGAGTTTTCTGATGCACTTCTTGCATGTGTGTCACGGTTTTTGGCTTGGCCCGAAACGGGCTAACGACCATTAAGAAATGGCCAAAAGTGAAAGTCCACATGCAAAGATTTTATGTGGCGTGAACCAACAAGAGGAAAGTAATCAGCCGCACCTCTTGACGTGGCATGCAAAGTGCATAACGACATAAGGGGGATACGAGGGAAGGATCAAGTGTTTTGACTTTGACCCATTGAACAGCTGCTGACCTGAGTTGGGTTTTTCCTACCAAATCAAATAAGAACTCTCCCACTACTTTACTCTCTAACAATAAGTCTTGCAAATTTCTTACTCTATCTTCTTTTTCTCACTCTTTTGCAGGATAATTACAATGTGCTGCATATTGCGGCAATGTATTCGCGTGAGGATGTCGTCAAATTGTTGCTCACAAAACGTGGCGTCGATCCCTTCTCCACCGGCGGCGTAAGTATAATCCCACCTTTCTATCTTAAAGTTCTCTATATTCGCTTTTATTCAGTTAAAAAAAATAAAATAATTTTAATCTAACAGAGAGCTTTTTTCAATTGACCTTTCTAAATAGTATTGAATTAAATAAAGAGATATTGCTTTAAGTAAATCAAAATGTTTTATAAATATTGTAATGTATTTATACTCTTATAAATAATATTTCAGCTGACATTCCAATCTGATACCATTTTCCTCAGATAATTGATAAATAAACACTTTTTTAAATAATCTTTAGTCATATAAGGCGTCTTTCGAATTTATGTAGTAGTGGTTTATAACAGAGAACTTTCATAAATTCTAAGTTTCGGGTTTGTTTAATTTCATAAGGTATCTATTAAATACATAAGTATCTTAGATAAAACTGAAAGCCAAAATTGTAAGAAAAGAAATCGAAAGTTATATGATTTGCTAATATCTTAACCATAAGATAATCTGCCGTGACATGTTTAGCATACTATTTAAAATTCACAAACTTTTCAGACCCTCCAACTTTTTTGGCAATATAAATATAAAATTAAATTTGTGAGTTTAGATGGCTCGAGGTCCAAATAAAATAACTTATTGCCTAGGCATATAAATTAAAATAATCAGTAAATTATTTTATTTAATCACAAATTTAACAATTAAAAAGGGTGCTAAAAACCTGCAAATTTAATAAATATAAAATATTTCATTCTTTGACTTCAAAGTAAGCTCTTTAAATTAATATATTCTCTTCAATCTTTAAAAATTCCATTCCATTCCATTCGCTCATTAAGTTTATCTTTCACTTTTGTTTTAAATCCTTTTAAAAAATCGATGCATTTTCTCGAGCTTGAGTCACTTGACTTGATGACGTAGCATTTTAAAGGCACTTTAAAGTCCATTAGACGCAGTTTTGTGGGCAAAGGTCAGTGCAAAAGATGTGCTGCATGTGTTGCATGTGACTTTGGCATATTAAAGGCTAAGGGGCCAATTAGTGGCGACAAGGTTAAGACTTAAGCTCAGCTAATGTCGGACTCTCAAGGCCTCTAATTAAAAACAAAAAAAAAAAAAAAATGAAAGGAACACAAAAGCAACTTGGCCAGGGGCTGCCTGTCGTTTTAAGGTAAACAAACTGTGGTTACCAGGCACCCTGTAATTTTTATACCAAGTGAAAAAACTATAAACGAAGAGCATATAACTTATGGGAACAAGCACAGGCACTTATGACCATATTAGGTGTGGTATGGAATGAATTTAAAAACCAAACTTAACTGAATAAATTCATAAGAAATTCAAGGAATGGATTATAAAGTAATTCTTATTATTTAGAGTGCTCCACTTCAGTGGTACAGTATAATGAGATCATAGATTTCTTAGGACTGAATAAGGAGGTGTCTGATAATTAATGAGAAACTCACTAACGATGATGTCATATACTTACAGAGTTTAAAGTTAATTAAGAAAGTTTGTTAATTAGTTTTTGTAAATTAGGAATATCTTCACTAATTAATTCCACTTTCATTTACTAAGACAGGGTATATTTGAGTCGATTATCTCACCGCTTGACATATTTTCTTCACATTTTAATTCATTTTGCCGCAATGTGAATGACGAGGGCGTGGCCAACGCCTTATAGCCGAAATTACTGATGTTTATCAGCAGAGTATTTAGAAAGCGAGATGGCTAAACAGCAAGAGGGAATGTGCAAACAAGATAGCTATAGTAAACACACAGATACATGAACACACACACACACACATGCAGGCAAAGGGAGATGTTAACTTTTGTTTTAGCAACAGCCAAGTTTGAAGTGGGTGTCTGAATCGTGTGCGTGGCAAACTACCAACAACACAAATAGGAACACCTAGGCACAACACCAACACATATATACATGCCCTTCCCCTTCACCTTGCCACATTCGGTAGTTTTGTCAGGTGCCAGAGAGCAGGAAGCACTGTTGCTGTCAATCTGTGATATGAAAAGCAAAAAGAAAAAAAAACAGCTAAATGACACGAAATGTGCTTATAAACCAAAAAACGGAGCGTTCTTTCATTCAGTTGCAATTTGGATTTTGAAGTGAATAGTTTTTGGGTGTCAACTCAACATTTACACATAAAAAAGCGCATAAAAAGTGTTGCCAAAGCGCCAAGTGCGTGCCAGCCACACACAGTGTGTGTGCACACTTAAATGTTAATAATAAATAATTATGACTATATTAATAAATATATTTGCTGTATCTCTTTCAGTCGCGATCACAAACTGCGGTACATTTGGTGTCCAGTCGTCAAACGGGCACGGCAACAAATATCCTGAGAGCTCTACTCGCAGCTGCTGGCAAGGATATACGCTTAAAGGCAGACGGCGTAAGTGTAACCACATCTCTCTCAATGAATGAATGAATTATATGTGTATATTGTATGTCTGATTATGTGGAAAGGAGCCACAAGTGTTGCCAAAGAGCTGCTGGTAAATGGCCAAGTTATTGAGTTTTGCTGGCAGTCGACAAATATTATGCTGAAGTACACTCAAAGCTGGTGTCAGGCGGTGCCAACGTAAACAAAACTTAAATAAAAAAAAATAAAAACATAAAGCTAAACAAATTGTGAAAAATCGATATGCAAAATTCGAAAAGCAAATGCATTCAAAATACGACCACCAAAAATAAAATAAAAAGAAAAGAAAAGAAACCAAAGCCTAAAAATAATGTCAGAGCTGTTGTCTGATTAACTTGCATTGAGCTTCGAAAGCAAAGCCAAAAGGAATCAGACAAAATGCGGAACTATTTGTCGCATCACGTGCTTCGATATTTCCACAACGCACGCGAAGTGCATAAATTTAACTCCCTAAAGAAGGACTCCTCCCTCTTCCCCCAACCCCTTGCCCTTAGGGGGCGAAAAGTTCCTATGTAGCGGGGGTCGATTGATTGTCTAGACAAAAAGACTTGGCGATTGGGTAAACGGCAAACTTGATTTAAATCAATTAGATAGGAGAACTTCTACACACACAGACCCACACACACACCTAAACACACACACACACACACTCAGTTAATGGCACTGTCAGACAAAATTAGCTGGATAAAGTATTTAGCTATCATCTTCTACTATTCGTCTATTGGCAATTCAACTACCGATTTTCCCATACCATTTTCATATTCATTTCGATTTCGATACGATACGAAAAATAGTAGAACTAACAATGACAATGGCACGCACTCTGGCAATGGGTGGATATTTCCTATACTATAGATAGATAGACTCCGTATTCCGTAGTATCAAAGGGCGCTCAACTCGTTGCCAACAACAAACAAACACATAATAATACAATGGAGAAAATAAAACCAGAAAAAGGGGGTCACAAATTGCTCTACAACTTGATTTACTTGCCAGCTAAAAGAAGACAATACTAGACGATGAGAAAAGGAGAGGGGAAGTGGTGTGGAAATGTGGGGAAGGGAAGGGGAGGGAGCCTTTCATGCGCCTTTGCCAGTTCAAAGTTCGCGCGAAAAAGTTGCGAACTTGGCTGAAAATAGCAAACATGCAGCTCGTTAACACTTGAGGCATGAATTGGCTAATTGGATATTTATGATTAAGTGTATGTGTGTGTGTGTGTGGGTGTGAATGTGTGTGTAATTATGGTAACTAAAATAAAATTATCTATCTTTTAAATAGCGTGGCAAAATCCCATTGCTGCTGTCTGTCGAGTCGGGAAATCAGTCTATGTGTAGAGAACTCCTGGCTGCACAAACAGCGGATCAACTGAAGGTAAGTCTACTCTTTTATACACTTAACTATAAATATATACTCACATATGCAAAGTATTATTAGATATGAGGGTGACTTTAAGAGAAAGCAGTGATGGAGAGAACATTACGGAAGAGGTAAAAAAAACAAAGCTATAGTTCTGATGCTATCTATCATTACTTTTTCCTACCTTCTGATCCTACTTTACTTTTCTGATTCTATCTTACAAAAAAACTCTACTTCAGCATATGCTTAATCTTAATCTTAGATTGATTTAGGCTGTCAATCAAAATTTGTCCGGAGTTATCGCCAAGGTAACAAATCAAAATGCAAATGAAACGCGTTCCAGTTGTCCGAATCTGTGGAAATAAATCAAAGAAATATCAGAAATATGCAAATGTCAAATGTGTGGCAACGCTACGCACCCAACACAACTGCGAAGTGAAGTGAAGTGAAGTGTGGCAACAATGCAATGCGCGAAAGCGTGAAAAGTGCAACAATGCTGTGACTTTGGCAAAAGTTTCGCTCGCTTTCAATTTGCAAGGCAGGACACACAATACATGGTGGATGGAAAAAGTAGGAGAAATAGTAGCAAAAGGAGAAACAGAGTCAAGTGCAGAGTGCGTGTTGATCAAATTAACCGAAAGGGGTTAAAGTTACAGTTAAAGTTAAAGTTCGAGTGAGTTGACTTTGGCCAACACAGCTACAGCTTAGCACGCAATCAGCCAAGCCAAGCCAAGAGCCGGCTAATAAACTGGGTCAAATGTGTTGCGAAAACGCAGCTAAATATTGAAATCAGGGGTACGACGAAAGATGTAGGGTGTCAAGTGTAGGGCAGGGCTTAAGGCTTAACGTTTAACCTTGTTATATGCTTTGCTAGATTTGATTTGCATTTGCACAACAACGAAATCCATCTTAAAAGTGAAATGCAATTTTCTTATGCTCCTTGTTCCCATTTTCATTTTCAATTTCATGGTCATCAGGCAACAACGGCAAATGGAGACACGGCCTTGCATTTGGCCGCCAGACGGCGGGATGTCGATATGGTCCGAATACTGGTGGATTATGGCACTAATGTGGATACACAAAATGGCGATGGACAGACACCGTTGCACATTGCGGCCGCCGAGGGGGATGAGGCGCTACTCAAGTACTTTTACGGCGTGCGTGCCTCGGCCTCCATAGCGGATAATCAAGGTGAGTCTCCAATTAACACCAGTTAAGTTTTCCATTTTTATAAGGTCATTCTTTTAATATACTTTTATTACTAATTATACATATATTTTATAATTTTTTTTGTTTTCTGCTTTTGTCATAAGGGAGAAGTGCCGTCCATAGTGATACTCTTTTTATTATTATTAATTTTATTGAACTATTTATTCATACAATTTCTAATTATGTTCTCTCTGTAGATCGCACACCAATGCACTTGGCTGCGGAAAATGGACATGCACATGTCATAGAAATTCTGGCGGACAAATTCAAGGCGAGCATCTTCGAGCGCACCAAGGATGGCAGCACACTGATGCACATTGCATCACTCAATGGCCATGCTGAGTGCGCCACGATGCTCTTTAAGAAGGGTGTCTATCTCCATATGCCCAACAAGGATGGTGCACGTAGCATTCACACAGCTGCCGCCTATGGTCACACTGGCATCATCAACACGTTGTTGCAGAAGGGCGAGAAAGTCGATGTCACCACCAATGTGAGTTTACAGAATAACCTATCGTGTCTCTTTATCTAACTTGAACTCTATATCTCTTAAAGGATAACTACACTGCACTGCATATAGCTGTGGAGTCAGCGAAGCCAGCTGTTGTGGAAACCCTTCTTGGCTTTGGAGCCGATGTCCATGTACGTGGTGGCAAGTTGAGGGAGACGCCTCTACATATTGCTGCACGTGTTAAGGACGGAGATCGTTGTGCCCTTATGCTGTTAAAATCCGGAGCGAGTCCGAATCTGACAACCGATGATTGCCTGACACCGGTTCATGTTGCCGCGCGTCACGGCAATCTTGCCACAATGATGCAGCTACTGGAGGATGGCGGAGATCCGCTTTACAAGTCAAATGTGAGTACAGTAGAGTACTATATAATAAATTATGAGAAATAGTAATATTTTCATACTCTTTTAAGTAATTAACTGCTTTAAATTGTCATTAAGTGGAAATTGAATTTGAATTCGAATTGTCCCTAAATTAGTAAATAGTAAATTGGGTATAACTTTTCTCACTTTCTCCTCTCTCTCTTTTTCCTCCATCTCTCTGCAGACTGGTGAGACACCTCTGCACATGGCGTGCAGATCGTGTCATCCGGAGATTGTGCGTCATCTGATTGAGACGGTGAAGGAGAAGCACGGACCGGAAAAGGCGACCACATATATTAATTCTGTGAACGATGATGGCGCCACGGCGCTGCATTATACTTGCCAAATTACCAAGGAGGAGGTCAAAATACCCGAATCCGATAAGCAAATTGTGCGAATGCTTCTCGAGAATGGAGCTGATGTGACGCTTCAGACGAAGAATGCATTGGAAACGGCCTTTCATTATTGTGCCGTGGCGGGAAATAATGATGTATTGATGGAGATGATATCCCATATGAATCCAACGGATATACAAAAGGCCATGAATCGTCAATCGTCGGTGGGATGGACACCATTGTTGATTGCCTGTCATCGGGGGCACATGGAGCTGGTCAACAACCTTTTAGCGAATCATGCCAGGGTCGATGTCTTCGATACGGAGGGAAGATCGGCCCTACACTTGGCTGCGGAGCGAGGATTTCTGCACGTCTGTGATGCTCTGCTAACGAACAAGGCCTTCATCAATTCAAAGTCTCGGGTGGGACGTACTGCCCTCCATTTGGCGGCAATGAATGGATTTACGCATCTGGTGAAATTCCTGATCAAGGATCACAATGCAGTCATTGATATTTTGACACTGCGCAAACAGACACCTCTACATTTGGCAGCAGCCAGTGGACAAATGGAGGTGTGTCAGTTATTACTGGAACTGGGCGCCAATATTGATGCGACCGATGATCTGGGCCAAAAGCCCATACATGTCGCCGCCCAGAATAACTACTCTGAAGTGGCCAAATTGTTCCTGCAGCAGCATCCATCGTTGGTGAATGCCACAAGCAAGGATGGCAACACTTGTGCCCATATTGCTGCCATGCAGGGCTCCGTCAAGGTGATTGAGGAACTCATGAAGTTCGATCGATCTGGCGTGATATCGGCTAGAAATAAGTTGACCGATGCCACGCCCCTACAACTAGCCGCCGAAGGCGGACACGCGGATGTTGTCAAGGCTCTTGTCCGTGCTGGTGCCTCCTGCACAGAGGAAAATAAAGCTGGATTCACGGCCGTTCACTTGGCTGCCCAAAACGGACATGGTCAAGTGTTGGATGTGCTCAAGAGCACAAATTCCCTACGCATCAATAGCAAAAAATTGGGATTAACTCCGCTCCATGTCGCTGCCTATTATGGCCAAGCGGATACCGTCCGAGAGCTGTTGACCAGCGTTCCGGCTACGGTTAAATCGGAAATTCCTACGGGTCAAAGTCTCTTCGGGGAGCTGGGCACAGAGTCAGGCATGACGCCACTGCATCTTGCCGCCTTCTCTGGCAATGAGAATGTGGTGCGATTGCTCCTCAACTCGGCGGGAGTGCAAGTGGATGCAGCGACCGTGGAGAACGTAAGCGATAAAGATCAAATTTAATATTATCCTAACTCAAGAAGTTGTCTTGTATTCAAGAGAGATATATTTTTCTAATACCTTAACTCTTTCTTCAATCAATCTGCAATATCTGTCCTATTTTTCCCCTATTTTTTAATAATAATAATAAAGCAGATATAATATCTTGAGTCAATTATTATTTTATAGAAAATAATTTAAATATTTCATATTTTTTAATATTTCGGAAGCCTTTCTTTTCGGAACTTTCTAATTAATACTTAATCTACTACTATGTCAATATCCTTTCCTTTATATTCATACATATAAAAAAGATACGGATTATTTGAACAAGACATAATATTTTAAATAGTCTTTTTTAAAGCCCCTTCTTTATAGAATGTAAAGTAATCAATGCATAACTTTTGAACAAATTATTGCTTCTTAATAAACAATAAAATCATTCTTTTATTAAGGCGATAATGAAAAACAATTTTGCTATAATAATTAAATCGGAAAGGCTTAAAATTCTTTTTATATTATGTTTTTAGCGCAAATCTAATTCATAGTTTTAATTAAATCTCAAGTGATATACAAATCCCTTCTTTCCATTAAAATCTTCAACTATATTCTATTCGTAATTTCATATTAATCCCATATCTATTTTAAAGACCATCTCACTAATGATCCTTTACTTTACAGGGTTACAATCCGCTCCATTTGGCTTGCTTCGGTGGACACATGTCAGTGGTTGGTTTGCTTCTGAGTCGGTCGGCGGAACTCCTACAATCCACGGATCGTAATGGTCGCACCGGACTGCATATTGCAGCGATGCACGGCCATTTCCAGATGGTGGAGATACTTCTCGGCCAGGGCGCTGAGATAAATGCAACCGATCGAAACGGTTGGACGCCACTGCATTGTGCTGCCAAAGCCGGTCACTTGGATGTGGTTAAGCTGCTCTGTGAGGCGGGTGCCTCTCCCAAATCGGAGACGAATTACGGGTGTGCGGCGATATGGTTTGCCGCCTCCGAGGGTCACAATGAGGTGTTGAGGTATTTGATGCACAAGGAACATGATACATATGGTCTGATGGAGGATAAACGTTTTGTCTACAATCTGATGGTTGTCTCCAAGAATCACAATAACAAACCGATTCAAGAGTTTGTCCTGGTATCACCAGCTCCCGTGGATACAGCAGCCAAGTTATCCAACATTTACATAAACCTCTCGACAAAGGTTAGTGGGAATTTTCTCTTGTTAAAGATTATCTTACCATTTTTGATGTCGTTGATTTCTACAGGAAAAGGAACGCGCCAAGGATTTGGTAGCTGCTGGTAAACAATGTGAGGCAATGGCCACGGAGTTGTTGGCCTTGGCCGCTGGTTCGGATTCGGCAGGAAAGATTCTCCAGGCGACCGATAAAAGAAACGTGGAGTTTCTCGACGTTCTGATTGAGAACGAACAGAAGGAAGTCATTGCACATACAGTTGTTCAACGATACTTGCAAGTTAGTCTAGCTTAAGTCCTACTCTACATATATATACTCTACTAATTTAAATGAATTACTCTGTGTTTGTTGAACCGATTTTAGGAACTGTGGCACGGCTCATTAACGTGGGCCTCGTGGAAGATCATGTTGCTGCTGGTTGCGTTTATCGTCTGTCCACCTGTATGGATTGGCTTCACATTTCCGATGGGCCACAAGTTCAACAAGGTGCCCATCATCAAGTTTATGTCCTACCTCACCTCGCACATATACCTCATGACCCATCTGAGCATCGTGGGTATTACGCCTATTTATCCGGTGCTACGGTTAAGTTTGGTCCCCTACTGGTACGAAATAGGCTTGCTCATTTGGTTGAGCGGTCTACTTTTGTTCGAGTTGACGAATCCGTCGGACAAGTCGGGATTGGGATCGATCAAGGTGCTGGTCCTCCTGCTGGGCATGGCCGGTGTGGGCGTTCATGTCGTCGCCTTTCTCTTCGTCTCCAAGGAATATTGGCCAACTCTTGTCTACTGTCGTAATCAATGCTTTGCCTTGGCCTTTCTCTTGGCCTGTGTTCAGATCTTGGACTTTCTGTCGTTCCATCATTTGTTTGGACCCTGGGCAATTATCATTGGGGATCTTCTCAAGGATTTGGCTCGATTTCTTGCCGTTCTCGCGATCTTTGTGTTTGGCTTTTCCATGCACATTGTGGCCCTGAATCAATCCTTTGCCAACTGGACGCCCGAGGATCTGCGCAGTTTCGAGAAGAAGAATCGCAATAAAGGCTACTTTAGTGACGGTAAGTCCAGACGTTTGCTTTGCTTTTGGAACTTTATCCATTTTATCTTACTTACTATCTTTAGTTTCATAATATTTTGAGTTTCTTTTGAGTTATATTTGAAATATTTTTTGTTACATTTGGAATGTTTTCGCAACATCCTCGTTTTTAAATGTGTCTTGATAAGTATCTGTATCTGCCTTGAATGAAACTATGTGCTCAATGTTCCACCTACAACTACAACCACAAATTACAACAACAACAATTGCATGCTGTACAACAATAAACCAAATACTGAACCCAACCTCTCTCTCTCGCTCTTTGATGTCGTCATGTGCTATTGAACCAAACAAACCCTTTGCCTATATCCCGAAAATCCAAACAACCAATCAGATTTAATACTAATACAATTTTCTACCCATAATCCCCCAATTACGCTTCAGATGATATGCCCACCCCACGTCCCCCGCCCGCGGAAGGTTATGTCGATACGCGTTTCAGCGAATTTCGACGTAAACACAAAGATGATCGTAAGTTTCGTAACGTAACGTAACGCTAACGCTAACGTAACGCAAACCCAACGCCGCTTCCTTTCTTCGTTCAGCCTTTTTGCATGGGCTCTCTCACCTATGTATATGTATATAGATATATCTCTATATATGTATATATATATTTATACTTATCTGCAGGTCGGATCCCTATTCATTTTGGGCACCGACCGAACCGTTCCTTGCCTTCAATGTTGTGTGTAAAACAAGTTTTTATTGTCATTATCTTATTTTCCAGTTCTATGGAAAAAGCAAATGCAACAAATTCTACACATACTCGTACTACTACTACTACTACTACTACTACTACTCGTACTACTACTACAACTGCTACTACAACAACAACAAATAATAATTATTATTATAATAATACCTACCGTTAGCCTTGTTCTTTAAGTTCCTTTCGTTTTCGAGGCATGTTTTATCTTGGTCTTGGCCAGCGGATACGTTCTATGTTTTGTGCATTCTTGATGTTGTGGATCAATGTTTATCAAAATAGGTATCATATCCTGCATTATTATACTATATTATTTATAACAATTATTCAATTTATTACTTTACCTATTTTTTAAATACTTTTTGATTTAATTGCATGCATGTATTTCTTAATTATGCAAAAAGTTTTGTTTCACATATGAAAATCAAGGATGTAGAAAGATCAATAGAAAGATATTTAATGTTCTTGAGAACTGTTATTTTATTTAAAAAAGAAGGAGGACATAAGATTCGTATTTTAGATTGAGGAATTTTTAACAAAACTGAAAATATTTAAAGCGTTTTTATTTAAATTAAAGCAGTGTAAATTAGCCTGTCGGCCAGAAATAATTTTTAATTTAATGCAGTTCACAAATGTAAAAAATTGTTTTTGAAAAATGAGATAAAGTTTTAAATCTGCAGATGATAAAAATTATATTTCAGTTCAGATAACATTATATATAAATAATGTTACCTTACATTTTTAGAATAAATAGTAAAAAATCACTTTAAAATATTTAAGAAGATATAGAAATATATTAAAGCCAAGTATTATATTGTATAAAAAATATTTTGTCAGCTAATTTATTAAATTAAGTTTTTTCTTTTCCTAAATATATAAAATATTAGACTTTATTAAGTGCCTTATGATTTGTATAATTTTATCATTATTTTTCACACATTTTTTTAACTCATGCGCAAAATGTGTAAAAAGACAATCGATAAATAATTCAATTCAATGCATGTTGATGTTTCGCAAGTCGCAAGCCAAAATAAAGATCACAATATATATACTATAGATATATAGTCCCTATATACTACTATATAATCAGTAATTCATGTCCGCCTGGTTGCCAGGGACTTGAAGCTTGTGCCGCTGCTTGCTGCCACCCACAAAATAAATTCTGCACAAAACGGCGAAACGAATCATATGAAGAGAAACTCGCCATGAAAGATCGAATCGATAATTATGTGTGTTGGCCGATTACCACCTATATAAATACTATATATGTATATATATATATATATTAGTATTTCAATTAGAAATGCGATCAAATTGCCTGAAGTGTTGCTCCTGTTGCTCCTGTTGCTTTTGACGTATGTACACCCCATTTGCACACACGCCTGTGCCATAAATCCATCTAACAATATATCAATATATATATATATATCTAATCAATCGTATCAATGCAGCAATCAAAGCAAGCAATTACTTAATCCTTCACACAGTTAGTTTTGATGTGCGTATTGTTCGTGTTGCATTTTGATAAAAGACTAAAATATAATCAATATGTACAATGTGTGTGAATGTTAAATGTTAAAAACATTCGCTGTTAGGACCCATGACACCATTTCTGGCTTTCGAGCGTTTGTTCTTCGCCGTCTTCGGACAAACGACCACCTTGGACATCAATCCCATGCGACATCTGCGTCCCGAGTGGACCGAGGTCCTGTTCAAATTTGTCTTTGGCATCTATTTGTTAGTGTCTGTGGTTGTACTCATTAACCTGCTAATTGCCATGATGTCGGATACTTATCAACGCATTCAGGTTTGTATTGACAATCTCCACTAATTACACGCTCTCCTCCCCCCTTTCTCTCTCTTTTCTCTCTTTCTTCTCTTCGTTTTCATTTATTATTTATTTTATATATTCAAATATTGTAATTGAAATGCTTTTTTTGATAACAACCCCGCTGACCGTTTGATATCAAATTGTAACGCAATTGGGCCACGTTAACATTGTCATTGTTAACATTTTGGGGTTGTTCGATTCGGCCAAATCAACCGTGAATTGATTGGACGAATTGACCAACCACATGTGAAATGGGCGTGAGTTATCTTTTTAATTTTTCAATTGGATTATTCATCGTGTGCGCTGTCTTCGTTTATCATTTTGGGGGTTGAAATCTGGACTCGTGGATATTCGGTATAATGCGGGTGCTTTATGGTATTGTAAATTGAATGAAAAAAAACTAAATCGGAATCGGAAACGGAATTGGAAACGACACAGTTCGCTTGAATCCGATAACCTCATTCGAGTTACTGTTCTTCGCCGTGTTTGGTCAGACGCAGACGGAGCAAACAATAGTTGACAAAATCAAAAATTTAGCCATTCCCACTCAGCCTTATTGGGTTGAGTATCTGTTCAAAATTGTGTTTGGCATATACATGTTGGTATCGGTGGTTGTACTCATTAACCTGCTGATTGCTATGATGTCAGACACCTATCAAAGAATTCAGGTAGTATTGCTAATGGCGCTTCTAATCAAATTCAAATTTTATTCAACCTTCTATTTACACTCGAAATCAAATCCAATATACATTAAATTATTAAATATTAAAATTAATATATAAGTTAAGTCTGCATTTTATATTGAATGATACATATATTTAATAATCTTCAAGTCTTTTTCAGCAAATCAACAAGAATGTATTTTTTAAGTATAAATCGAATAATATTATAGATAAGTAAGGGAATTGTAATGGGATAATGGGAGCAGTTATTGAGATTTAGACGGATGAAGAAGTGCAGTAACAAGCAAAGTCAACTGGGATCTTGGCAATTGATACAATAAAATAATGGAGAGGATAAAATAGCGAAAAAAATGCCAATAATGAAACGAATAGACAGTGAGCAAATTAAGGATAAAAGTAAAACGGAATATACATAAAGAAAGAAGTAAAGTCGAATAATATTAAAAGAATCAAAGGAAAAGTTTACAGAAGAAAGGTCTAATAACATTATATTTTAAATATAAAGTCCCACCTTAGGTCATTTGATAATGATGCTCAACTTCTCGGCTTCCTTTTCTTAGATATCATATATGTGAAAACTTCTTAATCTTATTATATTTTTAGCCAAGTGCAAAATGTAGATCCATCAACTGCCCAGACTTGCATCTTCCAGGTTTTTTCAAGAAAAAAATAACAACAAGCAAACAGAAAAAACAAATTGTAGCTGTATCTGTAAGATACACTTTCAATAAGCAAAATGTATCTTGCAGATACACTCCCCACCTCTTGAATAGGATACCCTCTTAACTGTGTTTGCTCTTGCCCACTGCTCCCGAACCAAGCATGGCAGAGACTTAATTTGTTTTTTAAATAAATATTCAGTTAATAATTAACAGTTAATTATTAACAAAAAAATTTGAACCAAAAGTCAACAAAAAATGGAGTAGAAATTATGCGCCACTTCAAAAGGACATGAACTTATAACTTTTTTAGAGATTTCTGCTCTCATAATAACTTTAAATAAACTTATATTTCAATAAATCGGGTTCATTTAGAATTAGGAAAAAAATATTTTAATAATGTGCCGCCTTTTTGCTCCAATAAATTTTGAAAATGTGGAAAAGCCTCTTTCAATACTCCATTGTTGACAAAAATTGTAATTTACAGGTGCCATAGAAGGAAACCATCACACCTTCTGCTCTTTACTTATAATCGCTTTATATGCTTGGCATTGGAAATAACTTGGCTTACAGTTGAAAAACTGCCATTAATGCCACATTTTTCGCGAATTTTGGTGCAGAGTCGTAAGAATTTGATGCCTTTCTTAGTACAAGGCTTTTTTGCACCTGTGGTTACGATCTTTAATGTTTTTTCCATATTCGGAGTCATTTCTTGAAAATACTGTTAAAACGTATCGACTCCTCTTGATGTTTTTAGCTATTTTGGCAATAGATAGGCCACATTCCTTGTATGCCTTGATTAAGCTAAGGAGTAAGGAGGAGTAAGTTGAGTTAAGGACGTCAGATTTCCAACAAAGTTTAACATAAAGTGGATTAACAAAATAACGGATTTTTTCCAGACCTTGCAACTTGATAGTGAGAGAGAAGAATATTTGCACAAGGAAAACAAGCAAAAACTCTGTTACTTCAATTTGCTGTTTTTGAGCTATGCGCAATTGAAAATCGAATGTAGAGGGTGTCCTGTTCAAGTGGTGGGGAGTGTTATAACCACTAGCTTATATAGATTAGAAACATTAACAATTAGTGTGTGCTCTAGCTTTAGATAATTAGAGAAATCAGCGCAGCTTTTGTGACCAGTGTTGAGCAATTTAGCGAAAATGCCAACGTCAGTGTTGGCAAATGCATGCTTTACAAATTACATATACCAAATTATCGCTGCATGTTTCTGTGTCTATATGTTTTAAGTCTCTCAACTGAAATATACCAATAAATGCGTATGGTTTTGTATAGCAATTTCTCCAGAGAATTTCAGAGATAGATATGTGGAAAATTATGTATCTTTCCGGTTAGAAATTGTTAAGCAAAACAAACGTCTACATTTGTATATTTCCCTTATAGAAAATCATTTTTTTTTCGCAGCGCTTAAGTTAAAATTAGAAGTCTCAAAAAAAAAACGAATGTAAATGCTTGAAGGAAAAACAAAATAGACATCATGAAACTCATTTGTGTAATTGTGTTCTTGTTCTATTCTATTCATGTCTCATCCATATGCTCGTATATCATCTCAATATAAAATAAACAATAATGCAATTAATTGCAATGCAAAACCTATGAAATACTAGGCGCAATCCGACATCGAATGGAAATTTGGCTTATCCAAGCTTATACGCAATATGCATCGCACCACAACAGCGCCATCTCCGCTTAATTTAGTTACCACCTGGTTTATGTGGATCGTCGAGAAGGTCAAGGTAAAATCTATAGTATTATCGAGCTAACCTAAAAGAACTACAACTATATAGAAAAACATACATACTATATACCATATATTGTTATGTGGAATCAGAACTCGTGTAGTTGCTGACCTTTTCTGCAAACCATTTAAAGCAATTTGGCAACAACCGCAAATTGAATGACAAAAGAATGAAATATTTTTGACACATTTTGATTTACAACGTCAAACGAATGCTTTAAGTGTGTTGCCCTTGTTTAGCACGAATAAAAAATGCACCCTGTAATTAGTATGAAATGTCTATGCACACTTGGTCACACTGTTTTTCCATTTTTTCATTTTGATTTCGTGTATTGTCTGTTTATGCTTTCAATGTTTAATCGGTGGTTCGTATTGTGTCTCTTGTATGTCCTCTGTTTGTCTCGCTTGTCATGTGTGTCCTGTCTCTAATGAACGCCTTGAATTAAACTCACACACGCCACAGGCACGCATGAAGAAAAAGAAGCGTCCAAGTCTGGTACAGATGATGGGAATACGTCAGGCCAGTCCACGCACCAAAGCTGGCGCCAAATGGCTATCGAAGATCAAGAAAGGTGAGCAATGTATGTATCGCAGATGTATCGAGTAAGTCCCACTCCCAAAAGACCCAACGAATCTACCAAGTTTGCCAATTCCAACGTTGGTCAAGGGCAAGAGTTTTTGTGGCTACAAGCGATCGTCTCTCTTGTTCTCTACGTAACTATGTATGAGTATCTCTCTCTCTTTTTTGTCAACTATAGCTATCTCTATCTCAACTCTACTCTCTTAACATTTCTCATAAAAAAACAATTGGCTCGCTCTAGCTCAAAATTTCTTTCTTAACTTCCAACTTTCATGGTCTTCTTCCATTCACATTGGTCAAAAACTTGTCTAATATAATTTATTTTTAATCTCTCAGACTCGGTGGCCCTATCTCAGGTGCATTTGTCGCCTTTAGGCTCTCAGGCCAGCTTCTCGGCAGCGAATCAGAATCGCATCGAGAATGTCGCCGATTGGGAGGCGATTGCCAAGAAATATCGAGCACTTGTCGGAGACGAGGAGGGTGGTTCTCTCAAGGACTCGGACGCGGAGAGCGGATCTCAGGAGGGCACCGGTGGACCACAAGCTCCGGCACAGGTGGGGAGGGCCGTTAAAGATAATTTTGAAAATTTTTTGGATTCTTAGAGATTTTAACTTTAAGTCGCTTTTACGCATTTGCTTTTACTAAACGTGTTTCGATTGCAGGTCTAAGCTTCAAGATCATACCTCTCTGCTACTGTACCACTTCCTCTGCTTCTACTCTATCAAAACTTCTCCTCTATATTCTTCCCCAAACCATCTAAACTCTCCCATCTCGACTGTCTTGCCTCTTCTGTACTTAAGCTCTATTCTTTAAGTAACTCTAATTCTAAGCAGCACTCTTGGGAACTTAATTTAAGCTTCACTTAATTCTAAATACTTAATCTAAACTAATTTAGCTAGAATATTGAAATTGTTTTTGGTAAACGTTTAAGGCTAAGCTATATGATTTCTTTTTAATGAAGATATATTTTGTTAAGAAACAAACAATTTTTTATATGACGTTCAATCCAAAAGAAAAAACAACAAAACAAGTTTTCCATACAAATTAATTAATTAAGTTTTTTAAGTCCTTTTTGGACACTGCAAAGTCATCCAAATTTGCCTAACTTTCTGACAAGAACTCCCTTAGCATTTTAATATTTTGTAATTAAGCTAAATTCTATAATAATGACGACGACGATGATGATGATGATGTTAGCATTATTTATACTCGTACTTGGTAGCTAGTAAGTTATTAATATTAGCTTTCACTTGACTAAATTCATTACTTATTGCTTTCGGTGTGTATGAAAAATTTAATCATTTATTTATTTCAACAAATGTGGAAACTACGAATTTTATTTTTTTTAATTCTCAGTGTAATAATTTTTGTATTTTCTATAGCTTATTTTTTACTAAAGAAATGTACGCCTTGAATTTGATATATGTACTTATGTGTAAATAAATAGTCATATTTGAAAAACAAACAGCAAGTTTCTTAGTGATTAAGGAATTTAACAATTATTTATTTCTTCCAGTGCAGCATGTAGTGCTGTCTCTTTCACACAGCTAAGAAACGGAAACAGCCTGTATATATTATATGTTTATCTTGCTCTTGCATGGTTGCTGTCTTCGCTGACACTAAATTACGAATACTGTCGCTAGATGTCGCTTCGAATAGCGCCATCTATGGTAGGGCACAGCAAACTATTGTTAAGAGCTGTTTTTATATGAATTGAAATAATTTTCTAACAATTCAATAAAATTAAAATTAATAAAAACTAATTTATTTATAAATAAGGTAAAATAAAGGTAATAATGTTCATCTATGGGGGGAGTTTGTAATGCCATGAGGTAACCTATAAATAAATCTATATGTAAGTAATAACGAAACAATCTAAATATATTTAGTCTTTTAATAGGTAATTTTTATCATTCCATCAACTATAAATCTTCGAGTTAATTATGAAAAAACTATTAACTAGCACAAGTTGATGATAAATGGCTTGGATACGGAAATTGTTGTAACATAATTAAATATTATCTTAGAGTGAACTTTGTTGATTTCCGATTGGAATTATTGAAATTGCAAGTAATCAACAACTTTAGCAATTACTTCAACACACAGAGAAACACACACATGTCACAGACTCAAATTGACCAAGGTGTTGAACTGGTCAAGTGAATTTTAATTTGACTTTAACTGCAGCAGCAACAATAACAGCAACAACTACAACAACAGCAACAATTGCAGGTGTCACATTTTGGTTGCAAAGTGTTGAAAATTTGCAACTGGATGGGAAACTGGTCAAATTTGTTGTTGTTGCTCTTGTTGTTGTTGTTGTATTTTATTATAGATAATTGCCTTTTGCTGCTGTCACTTGATTGTTGAATGTTGACATTGTTGTAGCTGCAGTTGTTACTGTCGTTGTTGTTTCTGTTGTTATGGTTGTTATTGCTGTAAGCTTGTTATATTTTTAGCCAGATAAGCAAAAACAAGTTGTCTGTCTGTGAAATGTTGCAGCCAAGGTTTATGACCACAAGCTTGTCAAATATTGTTACAATTAGGCAGTTAATAAATTTCGTTGCTGAGTTTCAATGATTTTTAAGAGTTGTGTGTGTGTGTGTGGTCAAAACTGGTTAAATGATTAATACCAAAAAAAAAAAAAAAAACAGCATCTTGGCCACTTTCCACTTGGCTACTGAAATAAATAGCTATCGATCGTTGATCGTAAAGATCGTAGTTGAGACAGCTGCATGTTAACTGCAAATAAATTCGAAATTCAATGAAGTCTCCAAATGCAAATGAATGAAATTCGTTGTCCATCATTCATCAAGAGGCCTGGCCAACAACAATCTCAGGCAGTGTGTGTGTGTTTGCACAGCAGGTGACATTTCCAGACCAGGAAAAGGAATCAAAATAAATTATTAAAAAAAAGGAGAGGAGAAGAGAGGAGAAAAACGAAAACTGAACACACACCCAGATGAACAAGACATGGAACACGACATGAAAACAAGTTGTAGTTAGTGGAGTTTGTGTTTGATATAGTACAAAACACTTTTTCATATCGAAAATTGTGATATGTTTTGATTAATGGCAAGCGACACAAACACTTAATTTGACGCTGAGTCGCATCGAGTTGGCGCAGGCGCCTTAAGGGGAAAAAAACTAAATACAAACAGCAGCAAAATGCGAACCCAACCAAACCAAACTGAACTGAAACGATCTGGAAGAGACAGAGAGAGAGAGAGAGGGAGAGATATAAAAAATCAAGTTAATCTCGAGCAAGATTAATTATTGTAATCACATCAACAGCAGTGGGCCCCAGAGAGACACCACTGAGATCAGCAACAAGGAAAGGAAAAGAAAAAAAAAACAACAACTAAGAAATCAAAAATGATCAATGATCATCAAAAACTGAGCATTCGAAAAAAAAACGTTGCTGTTGATTTTTATAGTGTGGTCTGTATAGTCTGGAGGGTATAGGGTATTGAGGGTATGGGTTACACATTTCACTGGCTAATCAAGATGCTAATTTGAAGAAGATTAATTTGTGTGTGCGACTTTGCAGAGCTTGTGAGTTGCGAGTTTGTCTCTCTGTCTGACTGTCTCTCTGACTGTCTTTCTGTCTAAAAGACTACAAGGCATAGCCAATGAGCAGATTCACAGAGATTATAATCGGATATTTCATGTTAAGAGCAGGAGAAAGAAACAGAAACAGAAACAGCAACAAAAATCTGAAGGCTTCGTTTATTATTAATACTATACTCCTCACTTGATGTCGTTGGTTTTCGTATTTCATTAAATACTTAGCATAGGATACACACTTTTATAGATACGTATGTTACTGTTGCTGTTGTTGTTGGTCTGCTGCTCAAGTGACATGCAGATTAATTGAAATTTTATGAGTAGCGCAGACGTAAACAATCAGCGAGACCACCTTTTGCCAACCCCTAAGGTCATAAGAGCCTGTCTACAGTCTTCAGTCTTCAGTCTTTCTTCAGTTTTTTTTAGTCTCCTGTCGGTCTTTAGTTTTCTACAGTCTCTTATGTCTCTCTGTAAACTACAAACTCCGGTTGTTGATGCTGAAAATCTGTGACTGTTGTTGTCGTTGCAGTTATAGCTGTTATTGCTCCTAGCAGCCAGACTATGAAATATGGCCCACAAAATGGCACAGTGGTTACTGAAATTCAATTACCTAGATACAATTTAGATATATTACAAAGTTTAAATTAATTTTTAGTTATTTATAGTTTTCCTAGAAGGCTCATAGCTCAGTTAAAACATATCTTTAAACATTTCTTTATTTAAAATGAAAAGCATTCAATTGTTTTTGTAGTCCTACATTTTAATATACATCTTGAGCTACTTATCAAACAAGTTTCCTCTATCTTTTATTTGAAAGTATAATTATATTTTTATGTATTTTTAAGAAAACTTTAAGACCGTTAATTTTTTATAAATTTATTCCTAGACTATGATTTTTTTGCATTCAAATGCATTCTTTATAATCAATGGGTACTAATTACTTGATAGTTACCTACATCGTCAGATTATATTAGTTTTAAAAGTGACTATTTTCCCGTCAATTGTCATCTTTAGTGCAGGTCGCCTTATTTGCAGAGACCACTGTAACCTCTTCACTAATTGATAGACTGTGAAATTATTTGGCAATGGCAAGAAAGTGAGCCTCACTTGAGGAACTCCTGTGTTGGCCAACTTGGAGTCGGTCATCAAGCCACACTTGGACTTTAGGTCGGCACATCGTTTGTGTCTTTCGAAGGCAGCTTTTTTTTGAGCCCCTGGCAACACATCAGAATCAAATGGGGAAAAGGGGGCTGAACCCGAAACCGTCTAAGTGAAAAGTGTTAAAAAGTGCGACTTGGCTTGAAGCTTCAACTTTAGCTATGGCAAATTTAAAGACAAATGAGGCGTCATCAACGGAACGGCATTTTTGACATTTGCAAAATTTGAAATGTCAGCCAAAAGCGAGGCGAACCTCTTGACGAAGGTTCCAGTTTCATTTTCTGTTTCAGTTTCAGTTCCAGTTCCAGTTCAAGTTGCAGTTTCATCCGGGTGGGCTTCAACTTGAATGTTGTCCCGATGGATGGAGTCCAAGTTGGTACTATAGTATACTAAATGTTACGGTTAGTCGAATAAGTTGCGGGCATTTAAATTAAAACTCAGGTGAAAGGTTATTAATTTACAAATGAAACTGGGTCGTTGTTCTTGTTGCTCTTGCTGTTGTTGTTAATATATGTAGATTATTGTTGTTGATGCTTTTTTTGACATGGTTCATTTGGTTAAATGTTGTTGTGAGTAGGGACAGACCGAAATGATGACAAATGAAATGACACTGACAGACGGTGAAATATGAAAGCAAATGCGAGGACGCAAAGCTTTCCTTTAACATTTCACAAGATTGTTCAACAAATTCAGATCTTTTGATGGGTACCACTTAAAATACTTAATAGGTGTGAAGCTGCAGAAGTGGAGAAAGCTCTTAAAAGTGTCACTTGGTGGCTATAAGTTATAGATTTGTTATTATTTGCTGTCTAAGAAAATTAACTTATTCCACAAGTAAATTCTTTATTTGATTACTTTTATTAATTTGATTTCATTTGATTTATATTGATTTGAGTTAACTAATTTGCAAAGATCTATGTCTATGGATTAATTGATACACGTTTCAGATATTTAAATATATTCAATGTATCAAAAATGAATAAATATTTTATACCTCAATCTAAACAAGGTGTGTAAGGTACTGTTTCCAGGATATTGCATCCTGAAATGGCTTTGGGAATATTAGCCAATTCATCTACATAGCTTTTTATCAGTTTTAAATTCTTAAAACTCTTATCCCCTTTTTTCGAATCCTGATATCAAGTAGGATACATATTGCAAATTTTCACAGTTAATAAATATACATATATGTTTATATGAGTGCTATGTGTATTTGAATCTTTCTTTCAGCTTCAATCGACTGTTGAAAAATCTCGATTGTTCTATAGAAATTGTTGGCAATTTGTGTTGTAACTTATGGGCAACATCAGCGGCACAATTAAAATCATTTAGAGGCCAATTAAATTTCGTTAGCAGCATTAAAAATGGCAATGGGCACAACCAACCAAAATGATAGCCCCGGTCGGTCACATGAGAACAATTGTGTAATCGGAGCATGAACATGGACAGGGAAGAGTTCAAAGAGAAAGCGGAGAGAGGGGAGCATGTTGGGGAAACATTTGCAGATGCAGTCGACAATTAAAATCACGAAAATGGCTGTTGATGTTGCGCCAGTTGTCCTGTTCCCATTCCTGTTGCCAGTCCCACTTCCATCTCCAACTCCAGCTCTAGTATCTTTTCCAGTTGCAACAGAATGCGTGTGCGTGCTGTATTGTGATTTGGCTTAAATTGGTCACATTCTGACTGGGATTCTCTGTGTCTGTGAACTCTGCACATGTTGTAGCAGCTGGCCATTAGAGTCGACTGGTCCCCCAATGCATGGGAATTTCAATTAGACAACTCTCTGGGAGGCTAGAGTGAAATTTTCCCACCACTTGACCAATTACGAGCATTTGCTGAAGCTGAAGTCGATGGATGATGTTGATTTCATCTGCTTACCAAATAAAATATAAATTCGTAATAGCAAAAAAAATCCGAAATAAAATCCTCCAGAAATTACACATTGGCATCCGTGTGCCGCCTACGTGTTGAATATGTTCGTTATGATGTGACTTAATGTTCATAATGATGTTTTTGTTCGGTTAGGTGGCACCATTCAATTTTATACAAATTTGCTACTCTTTCTCCCAACTTGCAACTTGCAAGTTGCAACTTTCACAGCTTCTGCAGTAGACACAACTCTTGGCTAGCTGCTTATTATTACTGTTTTTGGCCAAGTCTAAAGCTAGCGAACTGAGCTACCATTATTGGGAAGCTGCATTTTTTACGCCTCCAAATCGAATAATTTGCGCATAAGTTATGGTCACAGTTACTTTACGTATTTTCATTTTGTCGTGCGTGATGAATTTCCCTCGCTTACCGTTACTGCAAATGGACATGGACATCGACATCCACATCCACATCGCCATCGACATGGTCATGGAAAATGGCCACGGCTTGTTGTGCTACCAACTAAGCGCTAAGGTTGTGTTTCTAGCCATATCGAAATTCGTTGGTAAGACTCAGGGCTAAGGCTAAAACAGTTGCCCTGTGCCCAACTACAAACTACAGTCCAAGTTGGGGCATTGCAACCACCCTCGGTTAGCTAAGCAAATTTCACACTTTAAGCCAACTGCCTGAAATAAAAGTAAAATAATCGCAGATCCTAACAACCCAAAAGCAATAATAACGAAGCCTTCAAAAGCTGTTTTTTCAACTAACGAAACATTTTCACTCTTTCTGTTAAAAGTAATCAGAAATTCAATCAATGCTGAGGATTAAAGGATATTCCAAAGAAGAAATTTGAAAGATTATTAAATGATTGAATAACCTTAAAAATGCAATTCATTCATATCTTATGAAATTATATGAAATTAATTACTAGATGTTTTAGTACACTTTATATATTTATGTCATGTTAAATTAGTCTTGAATATTGACAGTTAATTCCAATTTTAAAAAACATGTTGATGAAAGTATCCCTTTAATTAAATGATGACTTAGTTCTTAGAAAATATTCCAATTAAAATTACATTTTTAAGCAGAATATTTAAAGCTATTATTTTAATCAAAGAAAATAAAATTGCTAAACTTTCTCACGCTTTTTAAATACTTTGTCTCGTTAAACAATCCTAATAACATTTTTCCACATATGCCATGATCTTTTCTCAATTCTGTTAAATGATTATAATATTTAGTTTAAATAGTTACAATTGAGAAGCCATTTTGAAGTGCTCTCTTTAAAGCTGTGTACATCAGTGAGTTCATTTCGATTTCTTTGGAATACCCTTTCTTAGTGGGGGCATTACAATTGCTAAACATTCAACGCCAGCAAAAAGTCCTCATCCCAATTCTCATTCTCATCCTCCTGGTCGTCGTCGTTGTCTTTCATTCTCTTTGATCTTGTAGCGCCGATCAAATCGATCAAATGTAATTTTCGCAGCACGAACGTGCGGCATGGCAAAAGAGCGCCAAGTGCTGTGCCCTGTTTGTGTAGTTGTTGTTGTTGTTACTGTTGTTGTTACTGTTGTAGCAAAGTACATTTACACCAATTGCACTGATCGATCTGGGTGTAAGTTATATGCCACAGAGCTGTGTCGGAGGCAACCACAGCAGCCACAGCAACAGCAACCACAGCAACAGCAACCACAGCGGCAGCAAACCACAGTCATACCCGCCTTGAGACCGTGCCAAATTCTTAATAGTTGCGAGCTTACTATGAGAGCACACACACAACACACATACACTCAGAGAAATAATTAAGAAATCCTTTCTTAAACAAGGGAGATTTAAGTATAAATAAGCTGAAAAGCTGACTAGTTTCTAAAGCTTTCAAATATGAATAAAAATACACATTTAAAACTCGTTTTTTCATAGTATTGAAATTTAAAAAAAAGCATTTCTAAAACTTGGATAAAATTGAAGCGTTTTCCAGTCAAATGAAGTCATTATTTTCCAGTGTCCAAAGAACTGGTCCTCATAGGAAACAAGAAACGTATAATAAATATAGTTAGATTCATAATATTATAATATTTAATAGAATTTTTAATTTAATAATAGTATAATATTTACTTAATTTAGTAGGTTTTAAAATTTAAAAACTTCTTTTTTCAATAAGACATGGAAAAAACAAATTTTTCTAATTTTTAAACCTATAAATCTATATATAAATTAAAGCCTCGGCATCCTTAGATTTGGGCTTGCATATTTTTTCGAGTGTACAACGAGTGTAAACAATAAGAAGTATAAGATGAGAGAACCACTAGCACCACAGCACCACTGCACCACCATGATAAAAGCGTTTTGTGGTTTAGAGTCTCACTGTGGCGGTTTCGCTATAATTAAGGACTTTGGTGTAATTTGTACACCTATTTAGGATCGCGTTGATTACAGGCCGGCGTTTTATTGCTTTTGACACCTAAAGGGAACCTGGCCAAAAAGCTGCCCAACCGGACTGAGAACCTTCAGAGATCCAAAAACGACCATTTGGAAGCTGTGCGAATAAAGTTAAGAACGAAAGAGAAAGAGAGAGAGACTGATAGATAGCGAGAGAGGGAGACAGAGAGAACTTTGCTCAACTCTCGATCTCAATCTCAGATCTTGCGAGACTTGGCCACAGTTGAAGTGGATTTATTGGCTGACGTGAGTATTTAGTGTTGACGGCATAGAACAAAAGAATTCACGGCAGCCGCTTCTTGGCGGTCACCCGCGCCTGAGGCTCTTAGAGCATACAACACACACTCACACACACACACACCCGAGAGAGATATACAAAATCCGCGCACAACACCTGGCTATCAATCCATTCATCCTTCCTGCCTCAGCTTCAACTACAGGGCCGCATGAAGCTCCAGCTGACGAGAGATGGACACAACTGATTGCCCCCTTAGTTTCCAAGACTCTCATTGAGCGCTGATCGGAAAATCTTTAGTTAAAGTTTGCGAGGCTACAAAGAAGACCGAGAATCAAAGGCGCCAATAAATAAATGGCCAGGTTAAGAGTCCCAGTAAGAGCTTTAGAATTACATGACTTATTGATCGACAGACAAGCTGGGAATCGAAGAAGAGTTAGTTACAAAACTTTAAAAATGTATAACTTTGGCAAAACTAAATCGATTTGTATAAAGAAGGTAATTTTAAACATTTAGTTGACTCTGCATTTAAAAACAGTGCATTATCTAAAGTCCACATTTTCTAAAAATATGTCTTTTCAAGTTGTCAGTTACAGACTTCAAACCTGCATAACTTCTTCAAATCCATGCCAATTTTTATTCAGATTGTCATTCTGATCTTAGTTTCCGCTATAAATTGTTTGTACATTTCAATAAAGTCATATACCTAACAGTTTCTTATTCCCTCCCTTCTCCCTTTTCCTGTTTGGACGGAATAATTAAATTGTAGAATATATTTTTTTCTTTTTCATAATTAAAGTTTCCAAAATGAAATTGAAATCGCAAATGCGAGGCAAACAGACTTGAAAATGTTGTCATTAACACGACACAGTCGAATAGCATAAATAATGACCATAATTCATTAACAGCATTTAGACAGCCAGACAGAGAATAATAATGGCAATAACAACAACTAAAACAACAACAACAACAACAACAACAGAAACAAGAGCAACAACATTAGATTGTCGAGTCTAACAAATGGCATAAAATTATATCATAAATAAGTTGTCAGCAGTTTGCCAAATATGAGAGGCAGCTCGACTTAATCGACAGCAATTAGTTGCTCGTGGGCAATTTTAACACAAATTCGCATACAAATTATAAATACAAAAAAATGTATCGAATGGCCTTTCGATATAGCGATGGTTATCGGCGTGAAAAACAATCGGCAAGTGGTTTTGGGAAGGAGAGAAGAAGGGGAAAAATTTCATTGAAAGCTTTTGTCAACGCTCGTTGGGGGCGTTAATTCCACGAATTTTACAGCAGATTTTATAGCATGACCAACACACACCTACATATCTACATATAACAAAGAGACTGGAAGACTCTCTTCCAGAGAACTAAGAACTGAGCTCCAGTCCCTGTCTCTGTCCCTGTCTCGGTGTGGCAGTTGTAAGCAATCGCAGCGGGTGGGCGTCGATTTTGACACTTGAACGTTGGCTTAAAAAATTGCGGATATGTCACATGATTTTATGGCTATATATAAGAAGGAGGAGAAGGAGGAGAAGGAGGAGGAGGAGTGAGTGCAACATGCCGTGGGGCAACTGCTAAATCATTCTTATATAAATGTTGCAAAACGCAACAGGATTTTTAACTCTGCCAGTCCTGACACTGTGGCAGCCGCAATGTCATGCCACATGCCTCGAGGTCCAGTTGAGAACTGAAGAACTGGA
Source organism: Drosophila putrida (assembly GCA_037043535.1). Taxonomy (NCBI): domain Eukaryota; kingdom Metazoa; phylum Arthropoda; class Insecta; order Diptera; family Drosophilidae; genus Drosophila; species Drosophila putrida. The sequence continues at coordinate 2,001,805 of JBAMBI010000465.1, forward strand.
CATTCCAGCTGCTCACTTACGATGATTTCACACCTCGGGGAGTCCTCCCGCTCTCGTTAATCGAACTGGACTCACTTGACTCGTATGAGTACTCACACTAGCACTCACACTTGCACTCACATTCATACATGACAGCCTTTGGGGGGCATTAAACATGATGGTTGTTTCCCTCTCTGTCTCTTTCTCTTTCTCCTCGCATCACTTGTGGTTTTGAACTAGTCTTTGGACCACCAACTTGTCGTTTAGTTAGTTAGTTGGAGCAGTTAGTTGGGAGTAGTCCAGATTAACGCTTTTATTAGTCAAATGCACAAATCGCATGACAAGTGCACATCGTCTAAGCCGACAATAGGAATGTGGTCAACTCTGATGGTTAAAAGAATTATGGTCCATTAAAGAGCAAAAAACGATTGAAATATTTGCAAAAGTGTTGGCTTATATGAGGCATTGAGGTGCCGATGGTAAGAATATTCAATTTCAGGCTTGTTAATGTAATTATTCTAATGATACAAAAGATATGAAGAATGAAGCTGGAATAATTTTTGAGGCTGGACGGAAGATCTTTAGGTCGAACTTTTACAGTCAACACATAACTTTAAGGAATCTATATTGTAAATAAAATGTGAGGAGAGTTCTTAAAAGATAATTAAGACAGCTTAATTGTCTTTGTCTGTTAATAAAAGATTATTGGAATTGCTTCAGTGGCTTAAATATTAATCCATTAAGAGCTCTCATTCTTTTCTTTTACTAGTCAAAGTAACTCTACATCTTTTAACATAGATCTATTAAGATATATTTAAACCTTTTTCTAAACCTCATTTTCAACTCATGCCATAGTCCTCTGTAAGGCTGAACATTTCCAATTGAGACAACCAACTCTTCAACACTTTGACATGCTCCGCCCTGGAGCATAGAATGAAGTCAGTTGGTTGCCACAAATAACACGCAATACTTTAGACCAGAAAGTAGCTAATGAACTGGGTTTGAATATACATAGTAGTATGCAAAAGATACACTGTAATGTTATTTTTGAAGGAAATAGAAAAAAATTATCGTCCGTTTCTTTAAGATTTGCAAGCTGCTTTAGTGTTAATTGTAATTCAGATCTGGCAAATTGGTAATTACATCAGTTGGCCTTCAGATGGCCATAATTCGCTGCTAAAATAAAATAACCAAAAAAAAGGACGTGTAAAACAGAGTTATCAAAGTTGTTGACCGCAAATCAACCGCCAACTACAAGGCATAATTTAAATTTACAAATGAAGTTTTACGCAACGGCCTCAGTGTATTCCCTTCTCTCTTCCACTCTCTCTCTCTCTCTCTCTCTCTCTCTCTCTCTCTCTCTCTGTGCATCGAGCAACACTTCAATCAAAACACAATTTGCTAAAGAAAAGAAACCTGTACACGCTTGGCGGCAAATGGCAAAGGCAATCGCAACAACTTCCTCATACTTGCAGCTTCCCTTGCCCCCTACCCAACTCCCTTTTTCCCACCCCCTTTACCACCTACCCCTCCGCTATCTGAAAGTTGGCTCCTCTCGCCCTTGGCTGGGCCATATTCAGGGCCATCTTCACGTCGGCAACGGCATCCTTTGAGCCTTTTGCCAAATTACCGCGCATTTAATTTTAACTTTGATGTTGCATGCGGCAAACACTCTCTGTGTGTGTGTGATTGGTGTGTGTGTGTGTACGTGTGTGTGACTGCCACACAAATCCAGAGCATGAAATGGCGATAACGGGCAATTGGAGTGAGCTAAAAAGCTCTGATAACTCAAACTGAAAACTGATTTGCATGTTAATTCTGATTAAGTTTTTTACCACTTTTTTTAGCCCTTTTTTGTCTGACATTTGCGCATAATTATCAGGCCAAAAAAGCAGAGAATTTTAGCCGTAATAAAGATAAATAAAATACTACTTTATTAAACAGAATGACCAAAAAAGAAATCCACTCACGCTTCCGACTCTCATTGTCAAAGACTTGGATTAGAGACAAAATAAATTCGTTTCAGAAAGGGTTAAAAGGGAACAAGGGGTTGGTGGTTGGGGGTTGGGGGGTGTTGACCATTTGGCCAACAAAGTTCAATTGTTTGGCTTTGTCGAATGTGTGGGCACCAACAAATTTATGGACATTTTGATTGGTGTTTTGTGATGTCTACAAAAAAGCCAAGGGCCAAAATTACATTTTGCCGCTCGTCAATTTGTCTGGAAAGTCGTCATCATTTTCCATATATGAATGTGTTAGAGTTGTTTGTGTGTGTGTGTGTGTGTGTGTGTTGGCTGTTTGTTGGCAACAACGTTGCCATTGTCGTTGTTGTCGTTGTGGTTGCCATTGCCGCTTTGCCGTTGACAACATGTTGTTGGCGCATTTCGAGCAGCATTATGATAATTTTATGGCAAATCATTTTGTTTACAATGCCTCACACCCCTTCTCCCTCTCCTTCTCTCTCTCTCTCTCTCTTGCAGGTGGGGCAGGTGAGGAATATGGGGCTGGTGGTGCAGGTGTGTGTGGGCTCTGCTGTTGTGTGGGCGATGTGGGCGTGCCACAAAACTTACACAAAATGCTGTGAATGATTATCGATTTTACATGGCAAATTGCAGACAATATTTGTTAATAGTTCGTGTCTAACTTAACTTGCAAATAATCACAAAGGTGCAACCTTTTAATAAATTGCTTGCTAGCTTTAAAGTTAAAGCTTTAACTAAATTTTCATTATATAATTATAACAACTAAAATTCTAAAAAAGGCTATAAGTAAATGTCATTATAATTGAAACTTTATGTATAATATTTAGATATTGAGTTTTTTAAAATGTTTTATATTAAAAAAGATCAAAAAACTCAGCGAAAAACTAACCAACTTTAAGCATTTTATTCTATATAATACCCTGTACTTACAAAGTGAATTAAAACGAGGTTCAAAATATATAATTCAATGCTTTTATTCTGCTGTTAAAGTATTATTTTAGCATTATTTATTGTGTTAATATTAATATTTATATCAATATAGCCCAGTCTTACATATAATACAACACAAATAAAAGGTTTTATTTATTTTAATTCCATTAAACAGCATTTAAAAGCTTTTTAAATATTGTATCTTTCAGTAAATCTCAGCTCTCTCAAAAGCCGTCGGTTGAAATCCAATGCAAAAGATTTACTAACCACAAAGCCACTCAGAACTCTTGGCTAAAAGATCCACAAAAAAATAAACCGGCCTCTGAGAGCCAAGAAGACAAAGTAGGCAGTGCCATAAAAGATACACTCAAAAAGAGTACACATGGTCTGCTTGTTCTGGTCTGGACAGGTCTGGCTTGTTGGGGATCCAAGGGGAATCCAAGGGTGTGATGAGGAAACTGGGGACTGGTCCAACACTTTAGTTTTTGGAACGAGCGCTAAAGAGCTGCTGATGCCTTGGCCAAGTGAAGAGCCAACTGCAAACCAGTTTACTTAAATACCAAACGAGTTAACAGCAAACCACAACACAACAACCACAACCAAAACAACAACAACAACAACAATAACCAAGATCACATTTGGCCAGTTGAACGAATCAGTGCCAATGAGGCTAAAAGGCTGGTACTAAGTAGAGTTAAGTTTTGGAGGAGCCAAGTAACGCCTACATTGAGGGAGCCTATGAGAAAATGGCTGCAATGTGGAGGAGAAAAGTATCTTTATCTTCCCTTTTCTCTTCCAGTTTTATCATCCTCATTTGTTGTTAAAGATAACAAGAAAATTTCGTATCACTTTTCTAGTGCCTCTAATTAATTTTACTAAAATTTCCTCACCAAATTTTAAATGGAATTAACAGAGTGTAAAGGAAAACAATATGATGCGTGTGGTTTTTCACACATTTCTCTTAACATCGGATTTTCTTTCACTTCACGCCTTGCACTTGCAGGGCGGAGGGGGGCGTGTCCTTTGTGTCATTCTCCAACAATTTCGTATGCTTCTCCAGCGTCTGAGCTGAAGATCCCTTTGGTAAATGTAATTGGAAATGGAAATGGATGGAAATGGAACTTTCTTTAACAAATTAAGCACGCTTTATGCTCAATTTTTTACCAAAACTCAACTGCACGCATTTCAAATGTAAAATGATGCCACATGTGTCTCATCTCCTCTCAGCAATGCCAATGTATCTGTATCTGTATGAGAAGTATCTGTATCCGTATCTGTAACTGTAGCTGTTGCTTGTTGAGCGTAAGATTGATTTTTGCTTGCCTTTCAGTTTGGCATCACATTCGTGAGGCATCATTATGTGTGGCATGTTTTTGTATTTCTGGCATTTTTAATCCCTTTAACAAATATGAAATTATACGAGCTGTCATAAGTACAAACTGTGAGAAAGATATGTAGATATTGACAGAGAGGGAGTGAGAATTATGATGATCTGATTTCTTTTTCTGGTCTTCATGGTAGTTATAAGTACAAATAAGGTGGAACTATTGCTTTTTTAAAAAAGACTTCAATTTGTTGGTTAACAGAGCTGTTTAATGGTTTTTAAATAATTTATAAAACATAGATTTATATAAGAAATCAAATATATATGCAGTATCTATTGTGATTCCAATCTATCTCTAGACTATTCTTTTGTATTTTTAGTGTTAACCACGATTTTCACACAATTTCAATAGATTTTTCTAATTTGCAATTAAAGGGAACTAAAGATGGACATAATTTATAGATTTATGTATGCTTTGTATATTGATTATTATATTATGAAACTAACTAAAATTTATTGATTCATTAATTTAATAATGTTAGGAATTAAATCGTTTAAAATTCAAATATTTAGCTTATAACAATGCAATATTATTTAATATTTTTTAATAAACATATATTGTAATATTTTAAATATTTATTTTCTCTCTTCTCCTTCTTTTTTACCCTCAAATCGATTTCAAAATTTATTCACATTTTTTCACTTTTAGCCAAGATATTCCCCAAAGTACTATGTTTCAATTTGCTGGCATCGTTTTGTCGTTTAAGGCACAGATTTTGGGTCGCATTATCAGTGCGTATGTAAAATTGTTCGAGGGCAGAATATGAAGATGCCACAATCTGTGGAGCAACTCAATCAGTGTGGGGCAGGACTAACGTGCCTCCAAGCAATTTGCATACCAATTGCAACGCCATACGTCAAAAAATGTGAAGTTTAATATAGAAAATGCTCAAACTGAATGAAGAGAAGAGAGGGAACACAGGGATCTGAGGGATCTGGAATTCAGGCTGGATCAGGATGACAAGGACAAGTCGTGTGCGACAGTTGACAGCTGCTGCCTGCCACAGTTTGATGCGGCATCCCTCAGTTGCAAGTTTGGTGGGGCAGGCAGACAGACAGACAGAGTCACCACAGGGAGGCTGTTGCATACAGACTGTAGTAGTACAGTAGCCAATGGGTGGCGGTGCCACTTGAATGTGGCGCCTGCTGCAACTGGACAAATGACAGTAAATGTTGCAGCTTCAATTGATGAATTTATGCACTCGCTTCACGTTGAGAGAGATGCATTTTTCATAACTAATTGAAATGCCTTGTCTCTCTATCTCTCTCTTTTACTCCCCCTCTCTCTCTGTCTCTCTTTCAATTAATATGCATTTACAGCAAGGACATATATATTTTTATTGCTTAAAGCGTATCTCCAGTAGTTGAGCAAACATAAATTCATAGATCATAGCCACGGGGATAAAGAGAAAATAACAACAAACTGTTCGACATTTTTATCAGCAATTAATCGTGTTAATCAAATGCCTTGTCAGCATCATTTACGCACTCCAAAAAGATTCAAAATGAGCTTACGAAATGCGTTACAAGCACTACACGACGACTTGTTACTCACTTTTTTAATACCCTGTTGAAAAAAATGTTGAGGTAAAGGGCTGGTAAAAGCGTGATATACAATAGATATGTCTATATCTCATATTTTGTACGGCTATTTTTTTCCTAAATATATTGTAATGTGTAAAATACAGATAGGGGTCAATGTATATACTATTAGGAACTTTTAGATTGAAAATTTAGATCAAATTAGACCAACAGACTTTAATAAATAGTTCTTATTTAGTTGCATACACATACCTTAGCCAGTAAACAGAAAATTAAGACAATAAGGCTGATATCAGCTAATGATTTTGTACAGAAGAGACATTTTAGATTCTTATATTATTAAGAGTTTGTTTATCCTTTTTCAAATTCAGTCAGATTTAGGAACTTTTTAGAGATTATAAATTACTATAATTATCCGTAGTTACCTTCTATTAAGAAATTTTAGAGTTAAGGCTACTCTCATATCATACATTGGTAAATTAAATATATTCATATTCATATATTCATTATTCAATTGTTACAGGGTAACTGCTTGTCGAGTACTTAAACATTCGTTCTGCATTTGACTTGACACGAGAGTGAAAAGCTTTTCTTTTCTTATATTTTTTTTGAAAGATTTTACAAGCCAATCAATCAATGACAGAGCTAATGCCAACCGAGGGCAATTTTCATTAGAAATTCATTGCATTTTCATAATACAAATTGTTGAAAATTAAGCGCACGAGTCAACAACAACAACAATGGCGTGAAAACAAGTGAAGAGAGAGAGAGAGAGGGAAAGAGGGAAGAGGGGATAAAGAAAGAAAGAGGGATTTACGATATGGGTATCAAGTCAAGTCTTGGGGGTCAATCATCGTGACTGTTGCCCATGGCTTTCTTCGTAGTAGTATGTTGGGCAATTGGTAAGTGCAACAAGAGGCAACACAAAAGCGCATTAAAAAGGTTTTTCATGCTCGTGCCACATAGAAAGTTGCAGTTGTTGTTTATTTTATTGTTATTGGCGCTTATCGTTTGCTGGCATCTCAAGTTGTCATGTCAACGCTTCTGATTCTACAAATATGTATTTTTTTTTTGGGCACATTCCACACACATGCTTGAAGCTTGAAGTTGATTTGTGGCTACTTACGAGACTCACAACTTGAGTTGCAACCACAGATTGATGTTGCACAGTTGGATACGGCTTGAAGTTGTAACTACTTGCTTCTTATTCTCTCTCTCTCTCATTCACTCTCTTTCTTTCTCTGTCTTTCTGTCTGTATGTCTCTTTGTCCATCTGAGTGATTGTCTGTGCTGCTTGTGGCAGCCGCATCAATGTCAGCATCAGTCGCCCAATATCATCAACAACGTCGCGTTCCGTCAGGTTGATTAATTTCCTGGTCTTGTGGCCTGTAAACTGGCAACCGTGGCAAGAAATGTTAAAAGGGGTATCCAACCAAGGGGGGGGGGGGGCGAGGGTTAAAAGGGGGAACCAACCTCTGTATTGGCATTTATTAAAAGCGGATTTAGTTAATGAGTTATTTTTGGTGGCACAGTTCGCAGTCTACGGCCATTAATTATACTATACTTATAGTATGTATATATACAATATCCATATACGAAATAATTAATTCAGTGCGGGTCGACACGAAGCTTGTCAAGGTTTTACCTTGTTAATATGCAATGATTAAAAGTGTCATTTGTTATTGTTTCTTCTTTCACAATCCATAATCCACAACAATACGCAATAACAAAATTCTCACACAAATGGAATGCGGAGAAGAAACAACAGATGAATCAATAAACTAAATTTATTTCATCATACTACAATTTAACCAAAAATTCTAAAATATATACTTAAATTCTCTTATTTATTTAGAAATTTTTAAAATAAAGTATTCAACAAGTATTAAAAATGGATCTGAATCGTTTTCTGAGAGAATTCAGTTTGCTCTTTCTAGTATATAGGTAATAGGTATATTTCTTAGGTTATTGTTAGTTGAAAGTGGTTAGTAAAAAAAATTCAGGAATTCATTATTTTTGACAATAATATTCAAACAATTAAAAATAAAAATAAAATGTAATTTAATAAGTTTGATATCATAAGAAGCTTAAGCGTAAATATCCTGGAATTCTATTTTATAAAATATAAATGTTTTGAAAGTAAGAAAGAGATCATTTATGAGAAAATCTGGCAAATATTTGTGATAATTGTTAATTTCCCAATGTAATCGTATCTGCATAATTAATACAAAGTAAATCATAATAAGGAAAACAAATAAAATAATCTCCGAGATCATTCTGGGTTTCATTTTTTAAGAAATGATATCTATTGTATATATTTAAATGGATTCTGTATGTCGAAGATGTTATTCGTCTAAAGAATTCTCAATGTTATTAGTTGAGTATTTATTAGTAAAGTAGCATATTTAAGTTCTTTCCAATTAGTACTTAAAATATTTAAAACATTGTTTTCTTTTCCTCTTTTAGAGAATTTCTTAATATTGTTAATTGCGTATTTTTTTAGCTAAGTAACATGTTTAAATTAAATATTAAAACAGTATTCACAACATTTTTTTATTTTTACCTAATATTTTTTTGAGGGACTCTCAAAGTTAGCCGGGTATTTTGTACATTAATATTTCAACATTATTTCTTGCATTGTTTTATTTTCCTTTTTGTGTGTGGCAAATAAATTAACAGCAAATGACACAGCGAAATTGCAGTCAATTTGTCGAAAGATGCGACGACGAAACGACAAACAAAAGCGTTGCAAATTTCATTTATTAAATGGACAAAAAGCAACAGCCAAAATAATATTTAAAATTAATGCGTTTTGCAGGACAGTTGTTAACTGAAAATACACAGAGAGCTGAGAATTCTAAAGTGAGAATAAGAGAACTGAGGATGCGGATGCTGCACCCACATGCTGAACTTCACACCTGTTTGTTGTGCGTGGCAACTGGTAAGAGACGAGAGTCGAGAGGCAAGAGGCAAATAATGTCAACATGTGGTCCCTTGAGGATCCTGCTGTGCACCGCTTGACTCAGTGTCAGAGTTACCTACAGAAGGATGCTCTGCATACCCGAACTCTCAATATCGAAATCGGCTTTTTTTTTCGTTTGGCTTTTGTTGTTTTGCAAACAAAACGACGCCGCTTTGTCTCCCTGTTGTCTACAGTGACAGGCCACAAGGCAAAACAAGGCACAACAAATAACACACACCACACACACACACACTCACATACACACACAATAAAAGTGTATATTTTTTATGCACAACAAATATGCATAAATATGCCTAAACCATAAGCAAGTTGGTTTTATAGTTGTGCTCCTTGCGCTCATATCCCATTTCCCATATCCTTTAAGGATATTTACTTATGGCTTTTGGCTTATTAATGACCTCACTGCTGTTGTTGTTATTTTGGTTATTGTTGTTGTCTTCCTTGTTGTTGTCTTCCTTGTTGTTGCCTCATTGTCTGCTGAGACTCACTTCGATTGCCTTCAGCCCTTTTGAGGTCTTTAGTTCCTTATGGCTCTTTACTTTGTTATTTAGCGGTCTCCTGTTGGTGCAAGGATTCTTTCCCATTCTATGCCTTTCTTGTTGGCCGCTAAATTAGCAGAAATAACGGTTGCCTCTAAGCCGTTTACTAACGGTACCCAATGGCTACTGTGCACGGCTTTCAACTTGCAATTTTTATCGTCTTCTGTGGTTTCCGATTTCGATTTTGAGAGGCAGAACAATTGAGACTTCTCATATCCCCAGGGAAAAATTAGTTGAATGAAGCATGTACAAAATATTTGAGTAGAGCGGAGAGAGTGGGGATAACAAGAGTGGACTAAAAGCAGCTTCTTTAGCTGAGCTTTATACAAGTGGAATCAAGGCCCTTAAAATCTATAAGTTTTAATTTACGAATAAATCTTTATCAGTTCTTTTTTTCCTGGAATAAAAAATTCAATTTTGTATTCTCTTTATAAATCCGAAAACATTTAATTCAATCTTAGCTTGTGTTATACTTTTATAAATAAAATCAATCAATAAATGTTATCTTAGCTCTTAAAAATTATATATCCAATCTAATTTGTTAGCTGTCATAATAATAAGTTCTTATAAAACAGAAGTTTAAAAACCATAAATGTATAAATTGTTTTAAATTTCCCATAAATCTCACTGCTTGTAATTCTCCTAAATTAATTTATTAATACATAACTGATATTTCAGCTCTCTTCGAATATATATATTTTATTTTAATAGAACTAAGTTTAGCTCAACTTATCTACATAATTTAGTTTGCAATGGTATTATATTAACTCCAAATTATTTGCTTACTTTTTATTCCAATCTGCCAGAAAGATAATTCCTACCGTCGTAAAGGATCTGAGATGTTTTCAGGTGCGAAGCTATCCAACTGCTAATTTCGTATAACCAACAAAAATGATTACCCAAAATAATTGGTAAACATAATTCACATAATCTCCATATTATTATAAGTGTTCCTTCAGCCTGTAGTCAATTCCTTGCCCTTTTCTTTCACTGTCCAGGTCATAATAGCCAGTGTCGAGGGTAAAAAAACAATTTGACTACAATTTGGCTACTTCATTGGCATTGGTCCAGTGCCCCCTTATCACGCTTATCATTAACAATTTATCAAAGAAAAGAAACAAAAGAAAGAAACTGAAACTGAAACAGAAACCGTTGGCGTTTCTTTTCAGGCCCACGTTTGGTGTCAATTTTGGGTGTTGACCACATGACCGCGTACATGGTAATCAACGCCAAATTATTTCGTTCTTCTTCTACAGAAAGAAAACACACGATCCGATCTGGAGAATATATATGAGCGCATGTGATGTGGTTCCTTCCTTCCGCAGCTGCTGATGGCAATTATTTCAGGTAGCCACTGGAATGCGGACTATCTATGGTATAATTTTCGGGTTGCTCCCAGAGAGAACCCCGAAGACGACACCTTGCCTTTTTGCCGTTGCGTAGATTACTACTGTAAATATTATTAAGCGAAGATTACAATCGGGATGGTATGGGATGAGTTGGAACCGTTCATTAAACTCATTTTAAGCAATATCTGATTTCGTGTTCAACTCAAGTAAAAGTTGCGCATGCGCAGCGCCGGCGCCGATTTTAAAAGTCAATTGTTGTCGGATGAGGTCGCCATTTTGTTTTGGAGTAGTTTACGCGTAGCATTTGACGAGTAATTGACAAGCTCTGTTTTTTGTTTTGTGACTGACTTCTGAATCGGGCCTTGTGCACATTTATGCGGCATTTAAACCAACTAATTGCTCACAATTTCCCTTCCACGTGAAAACTTTTGTGTCATGTTTAATTATTTCCACATTTATGTAAATGCTGTGTACTTACTTTTTGTTCGGTTTTTCGACGTTTCGGTGCCCATCCCCTGGGCCAAGTTAAGCGCGCAATTAGGCCCCCCCAAAAATTGTTGCGTGTGTTTAGGTGCGCGTGAAAAAACCAAAAAAAAAAAGCAGACAACAGTATAAAAAAAGTCGAGGGATAAAAAGCCTATGGAAAGTTGTTCCCGTTTGCTGGGCAAATTCGTAAATTATTCAACAAACTGTCACGCAATATTCATCAGTGGCCCCAAACCAAATCAGTTTTTGGAAATCAAAGCAAAAAACATTTAATGTCCAACGGACCACACATTTGGCCAATTGATTGGAAATTTCCCCTTATCCCCCCCCCCCTCCCACTCACAATTCACATATAGATAGATAATTCCACACGCACATGTAAAATGTTCAACAATTTTTGACAATTAGCGGCACTTTTCATGTCCCATTTACCATCGAGGGGAGGGGGTGGTAGTAGTGGTAGTGGTAGGAGGGGGGCGGGTTATCGATAGGTGTATGGTCACACAGTGTCACATTGACAATTTAGGCGCAAATTTGTTTTAACATTCAACGCGTTTGAGTTTGAGTTTCGAATTCAACGCAATAGCTAATTTCGTTACTTTTATTTATTTTCTTGTTGTTGTTGTTGTTGTTGTTGTTGCTGTTGTTGTTGTTTTTGTCTAATTTCGAATATCATTGTAATTGTGTTTTGTGTATCGCATCGAGTAACCCTCAAATCTACACAAATGTATTTCCATTGTTAACAAATTGATTTCAGCGTTTTGACATTTAAATGACATTTGAATTGTTTAGAAAGATTCGGTCCCGGTGCATACCGGTTAAAGTTTAAACAAAATGGTAAATTTTTGATGTTGTTCGTGAAATGTTCAGAAATCGTACAAAATATATATACATTAAGATATTTATGGGTATGTAAGGTCAGAAATAACTCTCCGAATAATAAAACTCCGAATGTAAAATGTATAGAAAGTTATCTAAAATTTAAAGATATCTATTAATTAAAGCTTATCCTTACATTGAAAAATTGGGCCTTTTGAGTTGAAGCTTGCAGATAATAAAATAAATTATATAATAAATAAATGGTTGATACTACAACAAAACATGAATTTATGTTTAAATGATAAGAGTATAATAATATGATCACTTACCACTTTTGTAAAATTTCTGAAAAAATAAATATGTAGAAGAGTTAAAAAATATGAATTTAAAATGTATGAAAAATGCATTTTATAATACATTATAATAACATAGTAAATTCTTTGCCTATTTTTTAATCTTATTAAATATAATTAAATTCTTATAATATTATACACTTTTCTAGAATCTTTAAAAGTAGACTCACTTTGCTGAACTACACAAGAACTACGCAAAAGTAATCATTCAAAGATTTAAAAAGTACTTAAATGGTATTCACAAATTGCATAGTGCTATTCACTGACGCATTCCAATGACTCACAAATCGCAGAAGCGATCGAAACAAAAAAGTATATCCAAAATTACCAAAAAAAAAAAAAAGAACCACATCCATAACAGCAAAGTCGTTAAATCAAAAGTCGTAAAAAGTTTACGCAAATTTGTGCCATTGAAAAATCAAAAAGAAAAACGAAAACTGAAACTGAAAACTGAAAGAAAAAAAACTGGAAATGGACTAAAAATGAATTTGTATCAATTTCTTTTGAAATTTACTGCCAAAATGCTTAAACATGGCGTCGATTTGCTTAAAGAAATTCCAGTGCGGGGTCGTCGCACATGATACAAACCAGAGATCAAAGCGAATCAAACAGAAGAACAGAAGAAAGAAGAGGGACTACCGATAAAGACGTAGATTGTATAATTTTCAATTTTCCACAATTACCGCAAAACGGCTAAGCAATTTTCCGGGCCAACAACAAGTACAAGTACAAGTACATACAATGTTGTTACAGAGAGGGGTGATGAAGGGGATGCAGAGGGTAGAGGGTGGGTAGTAGTGGGGTGGGCCTCACAAAGTGCAGATAAAATTAATTAAAATTTAATTCAATTCAATTCAATTCACTTGCGCCGGCGCGAAACACAAAGAGATTTATCGCTGATAAACGCGTTGAGAATGGCGAATGGCCAAAACTCGTTTCCTTGCCGCACAGATCAATGGAATGGATTGCATATCTCCCTCTCTCTCTCCCACTCTCTATCTCTTTCTCACTCTGCTCTTCTAGGAGCTTTGGGATCAGTTTAGTAGTTGTTGCTGTGGCTTGAACCATTAAAATGCCATAAAATTATTAATTAAGCAAGTGCACAAAAAGCCAACGCCACTTGCCAGATTTATGGCGCACCCAGTGACGATAAAGTGCTTTTGGCCGGAAAATGGAAAAGCCAGGCGCTGATATGAACAGGCTGGCCAACAAAAGACCCTCTTCCAACTCTCTCTCCAACTCCACCTCTCCACTACCAATCGTTCCCCAATCGTTGAGACTCGGAGTCTGAGTCTGAGTGGATCCGCTGCTGCTGTTCACATGGAAGCATTATGGATTTTTAACGAGTTTTCAATTTATTTGCGCGCCAGTCGGGAAAATGTTTCGAGTGCTTTTCATATAGACACTTGACTATCAAGTGCTTTATTTTCTGCATTTTCTACGAATTTTTTTCGTATACAATAGTGTATATATATTTATTTGGTATGACGTGTCTTAGCTGTGGACTAGTCAGAGAAAAGAATCAGCAGCTGTGACAATTACACTATGCTACAGAGAACTGATCGATACCTAGACTAAACAATAAATAGATATAAAGAAACTTACATATCTCTCCAATATGCATAGTATAAAATCTCGATTTAAATGATTTTAATATTGAATATTTATCTAAAACAAAATTTAAGAACATTTAATTTGCAATTTTAAAAATTTAAATTAAATTCAATAAAAAATGTCATGTTTTTTTTTATTTATTTTGCTTTAAAATCGTTTTTGTTTCTACTTAATAATTATCTTTATTTCAAATGTGTATAGAAGGATTCAAATGATATTACTGTGTAATATTTATTTCAAATATTCAATTGAATGTTTAATTAATTTATCTGTCTCTTTATGATCTTTGTTAATGTTTCAAGTAAAAAGAAAAAACACAAATTGATTAATGAATAACATCAGCTAAATATTCAATACGATTAAGTCGTGTCTTTGCTTGTTTTTTTGAAGTATGAATAAGATGACTTTTTTCAAGTTATGATCAGTTTAAAAGACTGTTAAGTAAAATGAGCTAAACTCTAAGAGACTTGCAATAATATTTCAGACAATTCTTATATCTACTTAGCTATAACTAAAGTATGTTTAACTTTATTAATTTAACTCATATGTAGAGCTCTCGTAAAATTCTTCATTCTTATTTTTGTTAGTAAAATTATGCTAACTAATAGTTGCTTTGAGAGGTATCAATGAAATGCTGCTTCCTTATGACACTGCATGGCAAATAAGCAAAGAGCCGACAGAGAATCAAATAATCGGCTTTGTGGCCCTTGGGGCCAGAATCGTGTCTGCTAATAAAACGCCAAGAAAAGTGCAACAACAACAACAACAATCAGCAGTAACAACAATCAGCAGTAACAACAACAATAATCGGCAACAGGCTGGCCAACAATAGTCAATAAAACATGCGGCAAATCATGTTTATCGCATTGATTTATGCATTTTTAATGTGTTGCTGTTGCTTATCGGCAATGCGCCTAAATCAACGTTGCCCCCAAAAAACAAGAAAAACAAAAAAACCGTCGAACCCACTTTCACTGCATCCCCAACTTCCAATATACTCAATTCTCAATACTCAGTCCCAAGACTCTGTTTCAGTCTCAGTCTCTTTCTCAGTTTCTGTCTCAGTCTTGGACGGACATTCGCTCTGAGCTACGTTAATTTTTAAATCTCACCGCCTGATTAGTTTGCTTTTGCAGCAATTGTGCGCCATCTTGATTAGGCCAGAGTCTGAGTTTGAGTCCGAGTCTGGACTTGGTTTTGGCTCTTTGGGTCTGGGCCAAGTCGTGGTGCATCTTTTGGCCAGTGGTGGTGGCATCAAAGCACGCCGCCTTCGCCGCTGCCTTTTGTCTTATTAATAATTCACATTAACGCTTTGCGAGTGCGGCCAGGTTGCCGCCTGTTGTTTCAGCCTCCTCTTTTTGTTTTTTGGCCAGTTTCAGTTTCAGTTTTTCCAATGGCATTGCCAGTATTGCCAACCCACTCAAAATAATCACACCACTCGCATCTTTTTGGCAGTCATTTGGCGGATTCGCTTTTGCCTTTTTGCTTAATTTTTTTTCGGCATGTTTTGACATAAATGCCGAAAGCGCACGAAATGCCCACCAAATGGTAATACAATACCAAAGTGCCTAATAACCAACCTGGCCAATAAATAAGGTGTGAAATAGCTAAGTGGGACGGACATGAATATTAAGACGAACACGAATTTCTAAGGCTCTTTTCGATCAACTATAAGAGATTTGCGCCTGCAAGCAAATGTTATTCATTTTAATTGATCAGCTCATGGTTAAAGATAGAGATAATAAAAGTTAAACAGAACTTAGTTATATCCAAAGGTGTACTTAGAAAGGTTATTAGATATGTAAGATAATTTTTCAGACAAAGTCTACCTGAAATACTAGGTTATTGCTAATGTTGATATCCGCAGTAAGTAGTGACTATAGGAACTTTATCTTTTTAATGCTTTCATAAAAAACCATAAAAGATGTAAGAAGTGTAAAAATAAGGATTTCTGTGCTATAAATTACTATGTTTTGCAAACGCATAGAAACAAATATATAACAAGTATTTTAATGAAATTATTTACATTGTCTTTACACAACTTTATAATTTACTTGTTTACTCTAGTTATAAGTGTGAAATTTTTCTATTCCTTAAATTGTAATAGATTAGTTCTATGTACAGAATATATTTATAAATGAAGCTTAGAATTTTAGGAATTATTTTAAGTGGTGATATTAATGAATTTAACTTTATTTAATAAAAAAACAACATTTGCCAGACTTAGATTTAATTCCCTTAATATTTTGAATGATTTTATCTTTGTCAATAAAATTAACCTATATTATAATATTTTAGCCCTGTGGTTTAGTTAACTATTATGTATTTCAAAATAGTTTTTTGAATTTATAGAAGTATATATTTTTCAATTATATTAATTTATGTGTTACACCGCAACTTTAACCGAGCAAAATGCAGATTTAATAATTTAATGGTTCCATATTTGATCCTCCCCAAAAATGATAATTTTTCACTCGAACGTCTGTCACATTTGCACACCGTTAGTTTCTTGTTGTTGTTGTTGACTTAACTCTGTGTTTGCCTAGTTTCATAATTGCAGCAGGCGATACAAAAGGATTAGCATTGTCAGTGTGCTCATTTGCATAGGTAAACATTGCCAGCCAGTATACTATATAATAAATATGAGCAGGATCCTTTCGATTGTTGGTTGTTGGTAGAATTTTGAACAGAATGTGCGGTCGTCGCATGTGTCAAAAAGCAAACAACTCGCAATTTGCATAAGCAAATTAAAATGGCTTAATGTCAGCGTATCGCCGGCAGCAGGACAAACAATTTCCTCAGCATTAACTGGAATTAAGAAAAGGACTCGCAGCTAGAAAAACGAAATGAAAGAACTGTAGCATACTTTGAGGTATCGTACTTTGAACGTGCCATAGCCTGCTCCGAATTGAATTGGATTGGATTGGATTGAAGGCATCCATTTTATGGCATCGCATTTGGTTGCGCTTAATTGCCAAGAGAGAGAGAGAGAGAGAGAGAGAGGGGGAGAGAGAGAGAGAGTCGAAGGTAATCAAGGAGTCAGCACAAGGAGCACGTGAGGTTTGATTAACAAAGGGTTTTTCCTCCAACTCAGAGATTTGGTCGTAAATCTATGGACCGCTTCAGCGGCAAATTAATACGGTAAAAGGAGGTTGGACTTTGGAGGTGGGAGGATGAGATGAGCATTCATTCATTGTGGTCATGTAGCATCTTAGTCGCCTTATATCCCTTAAATGATGTATAAAAAAAATGGCAGCGTAACGAGAAAAAAACGAAAGGAAGAAGAAAGGCAAACGATATGGCCATAAATGGATCAACTCAGTGGCGTGCACACCTGAGGCCAAGCAGGATAAACCAACAGTTCAGTTCAGTCCAGTCCAGTGGCAATAATAGCCAGGACAAAGAGTGCCGCCGTTTTATGGCCCAAACATGCGACGCAGCTCCCATTGCCCCCTCCCCCAACCAGTTCCTCCTCCCACAATGTGGCTGGATTTGAGGGTTCAGGGTTCGGGTTTCGGTTTCAGCTGCAACAAATCAGTGCAAGGATTTTTTTACGATTAACTGCGTAATTGAGTCGTTTCGCAAAAGACGCACAGGGCACGCAGGACATAGAACCGAAGGACATAGCGGGCAGGGAAGGATGTGGAAAGGGAAGAAGGACTCGACACAGGGCAAATTTAATTAAACTGTAATAAAGCAAATCCTAGCAGGAGTCCCACTTCTTTTTGCCCCTCTCACTCTCTCTCTCGTAATGAGAGCTAAATCATGCTTAAGCCACTCCACAACTAACCGCCCACAAACAACAATAACAACAACAACAACTTAAAGAACAACAACCGCCTTAAGACAACAACAACAGCAACAGCCAGAAAATTGACATGAAACTTGCCTTTGATAAAGGTGCAGGAAATTGATGAAGGGAAGGTGGGCGGGGCCTTAGGTAAATAATGCAATAGGCTCCTCTTATCCTCCGCCCTCTCACCTTCACTTCCCCTCCCACTCCACGCGTTATGGCAAATTGAGGCAGATTTATCATCACAGCACAGTGGGTGCCATAAAAAAGTTTATGCCTCGGCAAGGTGAACACAAAAGCGGAAAGAAATTGCGGATAAGCGCCAAAGATGTGCCAGGGAATGTAAAGTACTTCACTTCTACATACAAACACACACACACACACATATTGTGTGTACATTGTGTGAGTGTGTTGTGCTTCTTTTTCTTCTCAGGAGCTGCTCATGGAACCGCAAAATGGCTGCTAAACTGACAAGCGAACTTTATTATTTGTACTTTTTTTTTATTACTTATACCCCCGTCCAATAGTAGAAAGTTTCCTGCTCCCCCTTGATACAGTTGGCTCTCTCTCTCTCTCTCTCCCCTTCTCCCTCTCCAATATTTAGACAGTTGCAGCTTATGGCGCTTCAATGTGTTGTTGCCTGTTTGCCAGTGGATGATGTGGCAGGCTCAGTTGTTAGTTGCCGAGTTGAAGTTTCGCGAGCTGCAAGGACACAGATGTTTTTTTGACTAAATTGTCCTGTGCTTAAGTCTGACGAGTATTGGGAAGGGGGAGGAGGAAAAAGCGGCTGGAAAAGTTGCCTGTTCAATTTGCTGCGAAAAGAAATGGCAAATGTGTTTATGCGCAAAGATGTGTGTGAAGAGCGAAAGAGGCAACAAGAACAAGAGTAAGAGAGGTAAAGACAAGGAGAGAAAGAAAATTAAAGATAAACTCAATATAAATATGAATAATATTTCTTTTAATATAATTTCAGTTTTACTAGTAGAATTAATAGAAAATCTCTTCCGATCTGCTTTGAATCATGTTCTTAAACGCTTTATGTCATTTAGAACTATTTTTCCCCTTACAAATTAGGGCTCTAGTAAAAAACTCTTTTGAGAGATTACCTTTAATTTATTTTTAATTCACATTCGTAAATGTTTTATGCTAAAAATAATAATAGTTAGTATTTAGTAGTAAAAGTAGTAATGCTTCATTAACAAATCACTTCCTTTGATTCAGTTCCTTTTGATACTATTCCAAAATCTTTATGTGACTCCTTTTTTTCATGTTCTTAAACGTTTTGCAATCATTTTACCAAATGACCTAAAAACTTTAGATACTTAAAGAAACTCTAAATAATTTTTACTCAAGTTAATGACTGTCACTCTCTTCTGAAAGTTTACTCTTTATAAATCTTTAGTTTTAATAGTAGAGAAATAACTATTTCTATATATAAAACTTTTTCTACTGACTGACACATCACGCTGTGGGCCAAAACAGTTAAAGTTATCGACCTGAAATATTTACAAAACATAGCTGAGACATAATTACATATAATAAAATAATTATTATTTGCTTCAATTCCTTTGTATAGTCTCAAAACAAATTAAAAGCTAATTAAAATGTATTCAAATAATTCAAATTCATATTAAATATCTAACAATTGCCTGCCATGCCGAAAGCAATAAGAGAAAGCAATTGAATACAATTAGTAGTATTTTTTTTTGCTGTTGTTGTTGCATTTTTCACATGTTTCACTTTTAATTGCATTTTCTAGGCCGACAATTTTCGCATCAGATTGAAATAAAAACTCGCCAAGTGTAATTTCAGCACTTTGGCTCTTCATTACGTGGCTGTAATTGCATATATGAATACGAGTGTGAATGTGAGTGTGAGTGTGAGTACGAGTACTCGTACTTGTTTTTGTTGTTGCCATCGTGTGAATGCATTTGACCGTTACGAATGCAAAACTCTATTTTTTCAACACTCACAAAACAGCGCAAATTGTTGAATGCGAAAATGCGAGAGAAAAACAAAACGCAACTAAGAAATTTCCGTTGTCATATATAAGATTCAGTTATGGATATGGATGGGGATATGGTATGGTATAGTGTACCATTTGTGAAAACCTGTTAATTATTAACAATTTTGTGCCGTCTGCGTGTCTGTAATTAGCTGCATTTCCATTGAAAAGCTGCTGCAATTAAAAAGAGGCCAACACACACGCATTGCCGTCAAAACCGGCAAAACTCAAAGTGTTCAGTGCAAAGTGTTGCCAACTTATCGTACAAAATTATGACACAGAAACCAACAAACCAACTCAAGAAGAGATAGATGAAGAGAGATAGAGAGAGAGAGAGATAGAAAGAGAGAATTGCATATCTATAGAGTCAAATAAAAGAACTAATGGACCACGCTTCAGTGGACTCCACTTCAGTGGACTCGAAGGCGGTTCACTTTGAGGAAGTTCGAATACGAGTCCAAGTATACTCATCTACAGGTCTACAAATAGAGGTCTATTGCCACATGTGGCAATTACAACTAATTGCGGCCTACCTTGCATTGCTAATTGTATTGCAGATGCAACAGATTTGATGTAAATGTTGCGCTAGATCAAATATGTGAATTGCAAGCTGTAGCTGTGAGTGAGAAAGTTACAATATATGAAAAGAATGGAAAATAAAGAACTCAATTAATTAAAAAATTAAGTGAAACTCAAGGAGCACTCAAAGTAAAAATTTTATTGCGAATTTTGAAAAATAATGGAGAGATAATGGATGGCATAATTTCTATAGTTTATATACAGTTTTTCCTGTGAAGACTTAGGTAATATGTATCAATTGTTAAAAGCTTTAAGCCTTAAGTTTCAGGACACTTTAGTCTTTGATTTATCCAAAAAGAACAAAAAATTTTACTTCTAAGGTTACCAGTGCAAAGGATTACCAGACTTCAAACTTACATAACCTCTTTCATTATTTTATGATAATAATTTAATTCCACATATAAAACTAGTTCGTTTTCAGAAATAAGTTTTGCAAAGATTGAGTTTAATCAAAAAACTATTAATACTTGTTAAACTCGAACTTATTAAGGGCCAAGTACTTCAAATATAACTACTCATACCAAGACTTTTAATACACTAATATTTAGAGTCAAACTTAAATTCTCATCTTCATTCTGGCACATTTACACACCCATATCAATAGCCATAAAATGATAAATATCTTGGCCCACACGCACCATGATGATCAGAGAGCATAACACATTTTTCCACACTCGCCACGGCGCATAAATTACACAAAAAGAGTAGAAGAAACGTTTAGTGCCACAAATTAATTGATCAACATTAATTTCGAATACGAAAATAAAACACAACATGAAGGCAAATTAATAATCAAAGACTTACTCTTAACTCTCAAAAGCTGTTAAATACGAGATTAGAATTTATAGAATTTGAATAGATCATTGACCACCATGTCTGCGCCACCAGCAACTGCACCACCAGCAACTGCACCACCAGCAACTGCACCGCCACCAACTGCACCACAATGCATAATATGCAACTTTATTTACAACTTCATTTGGCGCCATCAACAGCTAGCGACGTGTCGAGACTTGTCCAGCAATTCCCCACTTTCCCCCTCTTCTCGTAGCTACATATAATTATGGCAAATTAAATACAAAATGTGTTTAATCTCAAATACAATTTGCCTCTCCTTTCTCACCTCCGCTCAACTTATTATTTGAGCTACATTTTCTTAGCCTGCACTTTGATTGCCCTGTAAATTTGTTGCTCGCCTAGTTTTTCAGTACTCTACAAATGGGTATATTGACTGGGATATTATATATTTACAATACATTGATATTTCAATCATTCAATTAATTTTAATTTACTAAATTTTACTAGTAGAAATATATTCAAACAATCCTATAGTAAATTGTAAGTATTTGTACATAGTTTAATTAAGTTATAATGTGGAAAACTTCGTTTTTCAGAAGTGATACCTTCAATATAAGTTGGGAAGTTCTTAATTAGAAAGCAGTTGAAATTTTTGTCTTTTTCTTTACTTTCATTCAGCCTTTCAAATTTTCATAATATAAACTATCGAATTATTTATATTTCAAAGTCTTCAATATTTTTCTGCCTTTTAAGGGACATACATCGCAGCTTGACTTTTAATACTTGTCAGTAAAGAAAGAAATAATGTTTGATTTGTAAATTGATATTTATTCTAAAAACAAAAGATTTGTAGTAATTGCATATTAATAACTAAAAGATGAATATTAGGCTTTTTAGCCTGCAACTTTTCTTTCAAAATTCTTAATGTTAGTGTATACAAATGTCGTCTTTGAATCGTAATGCATAAAATGTTGCAATAATCGTAACCGGAGTAAGTATAATTATAGCGGGTCTGCACGCTAATCAGCGTAATATGCAATGTATAACTATAGGCAAAAGTCAACGCATACTATAAATAAGTAGGCAGGGGCGGAAAAAGATGCGATACTGAGATACTGCTATACGAGAGAGAGAGAGAGAGAGAGAGAGAGAGAGAGAGAGAGAGAGAGAGAGAGGTAGAGTTACTTCACAATGTGATGATTATACGAGTTTTGGTCAAGACGGCAGTTGTGGCCTTATTGAAAAGCAGGCTGACAATGACGCCTAAACCAAGAGTAATCAGAGAAGACAGAGTTGGCAGCCGAAGGCGCTACAAGAAAATAATAAAGCCAGGTTAATTAAAGCAACACTACAGCTGGCTGATGCTCTGCAGATGGATGAATGAAGAGTAGCAGAGTGTGAGAGAGAGAGAGGGAAGTAGATCAAGAGGGATCGAGCCAGAAATCGAGCTCGAGTTTTGTATATAATTTATGGGCAACTTTACAAATCAAGCGAGAACATAAACAATCTGCTTTTCTTTTTGGGAAGTGAGAGCAAGAGAGAGAGAGTATGGAAGAGAGAGAGAGAGAGGGATTGCTACAGTCACTCCCCTCATTGCGCCCTCTTGCTGTGACTGTTGGTATTTCATGTGGTTGTGTGGTTGCACAACAATTGCAAAAGATACACAAAATAACAATTGTACAATTGTTGACTCGATTTTATTACATTTGCTCATTAGTGTAAATAGAAGAATCCCTTGTTCGGTTCCTATTCAGATCTCTCTTTCTCTACTATTTCACATGAAACTTGTTTACGGGTTTTGTGTTCTATTGACACAGCTTGCCAAATGTGCCAAAAAAAGATGTGTAGAGTTCTCTCCTTCATAAAACTGTCCATCGGAAAAAAGGTGTTAAACTGGCAAAAAGTCACTCGGAATCTTCAGCTGATTTCGCTGAAAAGCTGAAAATCATTTGACCAGCCTTCTCATTGTGTGTTGTTGGCCTTAACAACAATAGAACGGTACTTGAGCAAACAAAATGCCCCCCGATGTTGGTTCCATTTATCATAATAAACCGAATGAAAAGAGACTATTGATGTGATGGCTGAGGCACGATCTATGTAGATGACCAGCATAGGTTGAGTTGGGTGTCCTAATGATCAGGATGTTTTGCATTTGAATGCGGAAAAATAAATGACAGAGGTAGTCTAAAAGAATTTAATGAGAAGAAATTTGGAAGCTAACATGAAATTTTAAACTGACTTTAAATTATTATAATATGTTTGGCAAGTCTAGCATTTGAAAGCGGTAGAATAAATAAATGAGCGTTTTTAAGAAAATTTGAAAACTTTTCACACAAAAAGTTGAAAACTTTTCACACAAAAAGTTGAAAACTTTTCACACAATTAGAACTTTAAAAGTAACATCTAATTACAAGCACAAATTGAGTACTAAGAATTAGCTAAAAATTAAGCAATAAATTATTCCAATTTCCTTAAAAATACTTCTATAAAGATCCTGGGATCTTTTAAGCTCTCATCACTTTGAATTCCTTTTAAAACCTCATTTATTCTCTTCACTATATTTCTTCAACTACACGTGGAGCCTTTTAAATTTGCTGAAAAGATTAATTTAATATAATCTGTTATTATAAAAATATACTACTGAGAGAGAGGCAGACTTCCTGCCTTTTTTCACAGTTGGACCCCACGCAATGTAACCCAAAACCGAATCCAAACCTTAAACTGAAGCCTGAACCCATATTAAACGGTAGCTCGGACATGTGTAAGGGACTGCACCTTTTTTCATATTATTCTATATTAAGCAAATGAAATACGAAATGCTTTGAATTCAGTTACAGCTTCGTCCCCTACTTATTACTACTTGACTAAATGATCTTTATCGCAGTGTATCCTGTCCCGCTTGGCGTTTGTTTTGACCAAACAAATGAGGCTAATTTGTCAAGAGGAAGGCTTCTTCACATTCGACTTGAATTCTTGGCATTTCTTTTCATTGTGGCTCAGAGCATGAAATTTTCATTTGACAGGCATGGACATGCGTAGGCCTGACACTTGGATATTAATAAGCCAAGTTTATATTTTCCCTCTTTTTTTGGGTCCTGACTGAACTCCGCCTGTCAACTTACGCCCAGCAGTAACAGCAGGCAGACTCCGTTGAGTTCAGGAATACCGTTTTTGGACAGTGATTAAGCGGGAATTAAGTGTCAGATCAGTTCAGTTCAGTTCAGTTTGGTTCAGGAATGTTAAGGTAACATATATTCAGAAATGGAGAGGATAACAAATTGGCTAAGCGTGAAAAGTGGTAGAAAGAGGCGATTTAGGTGCATCATCGGAGATCTCAAATTGAATATTAAGTGGGGACCAACTGTTGTTTTTTTGAAAAATTTAATATGAATGTATGCAAAATGAATGCTCATGAATGTATAACGTCAATCAACACAGCGTCAGCTTCCAGCTGCCAACTGGCCAAGTTGCTAACAAAGGCCAAATATGAAATGATTAAAAAAAGATTATAAACTCGCCATATAAAATGCTATATATGTACGTATGTAGATATGGCAATGTCAGCATCGTCGTTCACTCAACTCAAACTTGGACTTGTGCCTCATTAAGCAGCCATGACGAATGCAAATGAAACTGATATATGACTGAGAGTCCGAGACAGAGAACCCCAATGTCTGTCTCAGATGCCACGTCGCGACGTGTGGCTTTATATGGCATCTTGGCCTGGCTTAACAGCTTCAACCTCAAACTCAAAGTCTCTGTCTGATTGTGAGTCTCTGAATCTCTGACCAGACTCTGCTGCTCACTGGATAATCAGTTTGGGTGGTCTGTTGCTGATTTTAAGGTGACTTGGCGTGAATTTGTTAACTTTTGCTTCAAGCTTCTTCTGGCGCTTCTGATGGACAGCCTTTCAGTTGCTCAGTTCCTCAGTTGCTCAGTTCCAGCAGCAAGCACAGCAAATGGCAACAGCAGCAGCAACCAATCAGTTCGAGTGCCATAAATAAGCAGAAGCTAAATATGAAGCATGATAGACAAGTTTGCAGTGTGTTTATGCGTGCACAATTCATGATGTCAAATATTTTGTATGTATTTATATTTATAAAAATTTATTTTACTTACTTCGTCAGCAGATAGAATATTTTAACATTTAACAAAAATAATTATAAATTACGTCTCAATGTTCATTTTTCATGATTTGCTATCTGGGTAATTAAAATATTTATTTTTTTTATGAAATTTATAGTCGAGTGTAGAATTCATTTGTCACAAGTATAACAGAGAAGTAAGTAATGGAAATAAAAAAACAAATAATTAAAAATTTATTTGTAGTGAAAAATTGCAATTAATTATATTTAATATAATTATAATATAATTATATAACGGCAGTGGAAATAAATGAGAATACCACAACCTACATTTTAGCGGAAGGGAGATTTGTAAATATATATTGGAATATATTTATTGAAATTGTTCCACTATTTATACATGTAAATTGAGCATTTAAAAAACTAATTTATTTATTATTTTTAACTTTGATTAAATTGACATTTATTTATTCATATATTAATCTTCAACTAAGATCTTCAACTAATGTTTAAAATAAACTTTATATAAAATAAAGCAACAAAGTGGACAAAATAAATAGAAATAAATAATTTAAATACTTAAAAAAATGTACTTAATATCAAGATTCTCTTCTCTAGCGTGTAAACTAAGAGTCTTATCACGATTAAGATGTACGCATAAACAATTTAAAGTCAAACTGCTAGCGAATTTCCAATTGCAATTAGCTCGATGGCAAGTAAGTAAATCGGATTTCAAGCAGGACTTTCTTTTTTGACTAGTTAGCTTCCCACTTTTTCAGCTTGACAAAAAACTGTCGACTAATGCACATAAGCAGCAACATAATGGACGATCCAACAGCGTGTGCCGAAATTTAATCAAATCAGGTAAATTTGTCATAAAACATCACACACAGGGAGACAAGAGACACAGAGAGGAACAAGAATAAAACTAATTTTGAAATGGATTTCGTACGCAGTTTTGAGCACAAATTGCCAGGATCCGAATTGGACCTTAACTCGGACTTGGGTGTTTTATTTACTTTATTTTTGCATTGTTTCTGTTTTTTTTTGTTCTTGTTGTTGTTGTTGTCCTTCTGCAAATTATGCGAAAGCATTTCGAAATTGAACGCATGACAGGATGTCCCAGAAACTGAAACTGAAACTGAAACAGAGACAGTTCTTGTTCTTCTAGTTACTTCTGCTCCCCCGCCTTCTGGGCATTTATCCATTATGACATTGGTCAGCAGAAAACTTGCAAGTCATGGAAATGACCACGTGTCCCCTTCTACTGCTAATAATAAAGCAAGCCAAGACATTTGCCAGCATGAAAAACTAATAAAACAAAACTTTCTTATTTGTGTGTTGCCCTTTCTATTTTTCCTTCTTATAACATATATATTTTTTTACCTTTTTATGTTAAATCACCGCAAGAGCCAACGGAATGGTCCATAACACATGTGTCCCCTTGTCAGGACCAATAAGCAGCCGCAGGACTGTTCGAAACTTGCGCAAAAAACAAGAAGAAACTGCCACTCCATTGTTAATACCCAGTGTGGTAAAAGTATTATTACTTTGTGGCAATGAAGAGTCACTAACTTGACCCACAATAATTTTGACACTATTTTGCTTTTATTATTTAACTAACGTACTAAAATATTATATATAAGTCAAAGTAAAATATTATTTACATAAAAAAAAATAAATTAAAATAAAATAAAAGCCGCTAAGTTACAAATAAAATGATTTTGCTTAAGCTTAAAAGATAGTTTAAGAAACCTTCGTTTAAATGTAAAGTTACTCTATCTTTTTTTAATTTGTAATATATAAATATAAATGCCGAATGAATTGATTTTGTATTTATAAATAATTATAAGCATAATATTAATATTAATTTATTTATTTTATTTAATAATAGATACTACAAATTAAGTATTATTTTAATTTCTCATTTTTTTTAAATATTTTTCCAAGTTCTCCATTTCAAGCTTTTCTGGACGTTTAATAATCAAAAATACCAATGGAATATTTAAAATATCGATAGCCATTACTAAATCTGTCTTCCATACCGAGTACCTTCAAGTCGAGCACACTCCTACAGTAGTTTTGCCTGCCTGTTTTGTTGTTGTTGCTGCTGTTGTTTGTTGCTTGGGTTCGTGATTTGCTAAACTTATGAAATTACTTTACGTGTATCTCAGATACACGTCCAGTTTAGTACCATCTTTCTCCTTCTCTCACTCTCTTTGTCTCTCCTCCCTCACTCTAGCTATCTCTTTCACTCTCTCTGTCAGTTTTTTTCCTGTCCTTTGCCGGCCATTTGGTCAATTCCTGCGGCTGTCATTGTGCTATTCCGGCGCCTTATCTCTTTAGGATTTACATACCATGTGCTTGGATGGCTTGCAAAACTTTTACGCAACTTCATATGTTGGATTAGGCGTCCTTTTCTATGAGCTAGCTAACCCAGCCAGGAGTAGGGGAGTAGAGGAGTGGGGGGTATTCCTTTTGCTTTACTAAAAAATGCCATAAATAGAAAATCACATTAAGTTTCTGGAAAACTCTGCTGTCCGTTATGTTGTTTTGCATTTCCATATCCTCATGTCTTGTTCAGATAAGCATTGCCAAAGTTTAAGTTTACGACTGCCACGTTTTGATTTCAAACTAAAACAGGCAAGAAACAAAAAAAAAACATTCGTTTTCTTTTCATATTGTTTTTATAGTCCCATGTGCAGTTTTCTAAATTATGCAGATAATAATATTTTGTGACCAACCAGTTAAATGAAAATAATAAGTTTGACTTTTAAGTTCAAAGTTTTAATACAAACTGGATTTGTACTTTATATAAATACAGATGCTTATCATTTGATTTCTGTTCATATGAAGTTTCTTCTTATTAATTTATTTATTTATTTTAATTGTAACTTAGAATTATATAGAACGTTTTTTTAATTATTATTCTTTTCATATTGTAACTGGCAATTTCTATTCTTGTAAAATTTCATTACTTGTAAAATTTATTTTAGAGCTGAAATTTGTTGTACTAATTTTTATTATTATTTTAAATGTGTTGAGAGTTTACAAAACTTAGACACTTATATACAAAACTAACTTATTAGATATGACTCTAAATAAATTTTATCTTTCTTTTTTAAATTAAGAAATTTTCTCCCATTTTTCATTACAAATTTAAATGTTCTAGTTTCTCTAAAATTCATAATTTATGCGCCTTTACTACTTTAGTATCCCTAACTCATATTCTTTATAATTGGTAAACATTATAATTACAATATTTTACTGTTTAAAATAATGTTAACTCATACTTTATTTATTTTTTATATTCAACACAAAGGTGTATTTTTTTACAGCTTTAATTTTTGACACACTTAGTAAGTATTAATTTCTTTTTGATTCCTTTTTCGCAACTGTTGTCTCACATTGACACGCTTCTTTATGCTTTGCACACTGCAATTTACGAATTGACAATCTAATATTTTTACGCAATTTACGCAGAAGCGGATTCAGGGCTAGAAAACAACTTGCGATTGGCTTAATAAAAGTCCAACGAAGCGTTAAGAAAAAGCAGTTAGCAGTCAAATTGCCAGTGGACATTGGACACTGGACAGTGATTGAGACCATGGCAAAAAAAAGGAGAAAGAAAAAAAGGATAAAGAATCGACAGGAGGATTGGAGAAAGGGGAATGAAAAGAACTCTTAATTTAAACAAATATTTTGCCAGCGTGTAATATTGACTACAAATGCAAGTGCAAATGTTGCCACGGTTTGAAAGGATCTATAGATATAGATACGGTTACAAGGATAAAGCCAGGACAGAAGGGGTAGGGAATGGGGAGAAAAAAATAGAAATAGAAATAGAAGAACGGCAAACCAAAGCAATTTAAGCCAAAAAGGGTGTCACATGTGCCAAATGACTTTTGCGTGTGGAAATGACAATGATTTCTGTGCTATGGAGACAATAACGAAATGCAAACAAACAAAAGGACGAGACAACACACACCAACACACACACACACACACACACAGACACTCTCAGAGACACAAACAGGACATGTGGCAACTTCATCGAAAGCTGTGACATTTGCATTTGCCTGCCATATTTGTAAATGAAATTGCCACAGCTTTGAGCTGAGGCAAAACTTCAAATTAGTTTCGCCAAATAGTTTACCCAACCAAGGAAATGATTAAGCCTTAGGTGGGTGTGTAACCCATCTGCCTTGGAACTACACGGAACAACACATGTTGTTGCTCATAAAACTGTCACAAAATGACTTTACAACTTAATACAGGCAATGTGGCAGCAACTGGCAACTGGGGAGCTGCTGTTGCTGTTGCTGTTGCACTTGAAACTGCCACAAGACATCAATCACATTGAACTGCCACAAATATAAACACGTCAAACAAAGACTGCAACATGCAATGTCGGGTTAGTTTCTCTCTCTCTCTCTCTCTCTCTCTCTCTCTCTTTATCTATCTATCTCTGGGCAGGGACATCATCTTCTTCAGGGCCAGACCAGACGTCGGCTTTTGGCCATGGCCAACGGGAAGTGGAAGTGTCATTAGGCAGAGGCAGAGCCGCGACATTAGATTTTTGGCCCCGTCAAGTGAAAAGTTTTTGCCCTGCCACCAAATTTTTCGGCCATTTGGCAGCTGTCTAAACGTCTCGCGCACTTTTCCGCGACAGCTTCACGGCTTCACATTGGAGCCCCAAAAAATAACAGTACAACATACAACATAACATGGCCAAGTTGGAGAAGCCTTCATTGGAATGTCCTATGAAGTGATGCGACAGCAATGTGCCACATGTGGCAATGTCTACGCTAATTTGATGTCTGCCAATGAGGTAGACTCACATTTTCCAGTTCGACTTAATTGACAAAATGAAAGGTAATAAGGAAGCACACCGAGGTTTGGAGGTTCTGTAATGAAATTTGTTACAACAAACCTCTGAGCTTTTATACATTCTTCTGCTGGTTTTTAAACTATTTATCATTGAATATAAAAATTCTATTCTTACTTCAATCTAATTTGCTATATCATTTTTTGATATTAGAGCTCTTATCCGCTCTTTTCTAAATAAACATGTTCATTGAATAAATAAAATCTAAACTTTTCTTAAGATAATTGGATCAAACATTCTTACTTCGTAACACAATTTTTATAATCATTTTTCCCTAACTTCTGATGCTGATAGAGCGCTTAGTTCTGTGTAGTTAAAGTTCCGACAGAGATAGAAACATTTGTAATGCTGTTTTCAACTAATCTAATCTATTGTTAACTAAGACGATATTTTGTTTCAAGGAGGTCCGACTACTACTGTTAATCAAATCAATATTTATACAATTTATAGACTCTGCAAAGTCTACTTAAGTGTGTTAAGTGTTAAAAGACACTTTAAGCATGAATATAGAAAAAAATTCCATATTGGCCTTCAATAAACTAATCAATTTTATCGATTGTGTGTCATTACTAATGCAAACTTTTAAATAACCATTAAAAGTCTATCATCAGAAAAGTTGCATGCAGAAAAATGCATTTTATATTTAGCCTAATCGATTAAAAGCGTATAAATGTACACAATGTATTTATTTTATATATATTGTAATTGCTGAAACTTATTGAAGAAGAACTACAAATTAAAAAAAAATGTGTAAATATAATAAGGAAATATTTAAAATGATTTTCATTATCAGTAAAATATGTAAGCTTATTTTACAAGTTGTCGAAAAAGATCGTCAATAAATCGTACTTAAGCATTTAAAATTAATTACTCATTTTACTTATCTATAAAAGCTACTTAAAAATTGAAGTCTTTAGCATCCATTTTAGATATTAAAGAAAATACTAATACTGATAGCTTGCCGAAAAACTAAAAACTCATAATTTGTATGATTTCCTTACCAGATTTTAAAATAGTTTAAATATTACAAATTTAAGTATTTTCTTTAAATATTTAATGAAAAGTTCGAAATATAAACTCAACACAACTATAAAATCTACAATTAGCTATGCCAACAAAATCACTATTTTTCGACTCTATAGATGCAACTAAGTAGAGATATTTTTTATTTTTAATGACAGCTTCATATCGCACATTTACACTCCTCCATTGCATGACAACTTCATCAACTGTTACCAACTCTATTCAAAGTGTGCAAAAGGAAGTAAAAAAAATAAATCAAAATTATGAAAATGCAAACACTTTGCGCTCTAATTACATAGACTGCTAAAACAATAAAAATAAGAATTATAAATGCAAGAGCAACAATAGAAATAATCACACAAACAGCTAATGAAATTGGTGACTTTTTCACTTGTTGGGCGTTTTTGATTCTCAATGGTTGTTGTTGTTGCCATTGTGTTGCACGTAATGCCCGTCATATTTTAATTGCCACCACAACAGTTAAGATCCCTATATATACGATTATATATATGAGTATACATAGTTGGGTTTAGTCTTTGGTTATGGATCGCGTGAATTTGCTAAAGTTTAGAGCTTCATTTTGTGGCTTTTGCATTCTACATGGATGATGATGATGATGAAAATGTCGCGACACGAACTTGCCTCTGTCTCTGGCTAATTGCAACCTGCACTTGCACCTGCTGTTGTTGGGGGCTGGCAGTGGGCGTGTCGCTGCCTCCCAATTGAGCTATTTGACTAGACGGCAGTGGCGTTTGTTGTACGCATACCCTGTGAAAAATTGGGCACAAAAAAGGGGTTTCAAATGTATTAAATGTATTTAAAAATGGTTAAAATATTTGAATTAGATTTATATTCAGAGAGCTCCGATTAAATTCCTTGGAATTTTCTTCATTTGTTGTTGGATTTCGTCGATCTACTTGATTGAACAATACTTTACCTAACTCTAGCACCTCTGAATAGTCTTAGCTTAGCCTGTAGGGTATCTTCGTAGTCGAGCAAGTTTGCTAACTTGCTGAAATATGAGTTGATTGCATCTTTTGTCGCATGAGCCGAGCCCAGCCCAGGTTTGTTTTTGGGCCCCACCCATTGCCGTGTAATTTGCCATTGACAGGTTTTGGGCCTCGTCCACATTCATGGCGTCCACAAATACTGCTCACATACATACAAATTCACATCCACATACATGTATACATCCACATCGACATCCACATCCATATCCGGATCGCGTGCTGCATGTCAACGCGTGTGTTCCACGTTTGAATGCCATGCAATTGTCGAGGTTGGAGCTTAAAGATGGCGTTCAGGTGGCGCGTGAGGTGCAACCATCAAGTGGATGCAACATTTCAAACGGGACAGCCACATACATATACATATACTTTATATGTATATGATTAATTGCAATGCCTGGCAATGATTGGTTCCTGGTAAACAACCCATTGGCATGGCATGTAAACCTGGTCAAAACATGAACACGACATGAGGAGCACTTCTAGGAATAAACTCAGAATCAACCGAGAAAGAGAGAGAATGGGAGAGGAAGAGAGATAGGTAGAGAAAGAGTGAATGCTGCTAGACTTAACAGCGTCTCTACGATAGCATCTAGGATCTACCACGTTGCCACATGCAACAAACAACACTCAGTGATCACTGATCTTTTACACCTTGCAACGCCAACGCCAGTTAGTCTATTGTTTTGTTTGGTTTCTCTTACTTTTGTCCTTTCACTGTTGATATAAATCACATTAATCACAATCTCTGAGGACAATGCCGCGAGCAAGGTGTGAGCATAGTTTTGACAGCGACAATGACAAGAATTTAAAAAACAACTAAGTAAATAGTAAAAAAGACACTTGATTGAGGTGCAACCTGTTTCAATGGAAAAAAACACACGCCTAAACTGTCTGACATTGTGTCTGCTGTCTATTGTTTTGGAAGAGGAACTTTCCCAGCATTGATTTCTCTAGCTCAAGATCAACAGAGTAGAGTTTGTTGAGTTCTCAATCATGTGGGTGGTGATCAACATTTTGATGATGATCTTTTTATTCATCCCGTTGCCAGTGCTGTTAACGTCTTTGATCTTGCCGGTTTTTGTTTGCCTGTTAATTGCCATCAATTGCTGACTCATAAATTTGGACAGCAAACGGTTGTTGCAGCCACAGGATGTGGCATCGTTAAACTCGAGAAGCGAGTAGCGTTGCATTTGATGTGGCGGGCAATTATGCCACAGACTCTCTGCCACAGACTCGGCAGGAAACTGTCAGCCCCCAAAGCCACAAGCTAAACATATTAGCCTTCAAAACAAATGTATCTCAACATTTATATCTGCATCTACACTCTTTTTCTCTCTCTCTCTCTTTCTATATGCAACACCTGTGGGCGTGCATCATCGTCAGCAATTTTAGCATATTATCAACGCATCTGCAAACCGACAAAGTCTTCTTTTCAACGCTTTCGGTAGTATTTTTTCAAGTCTTTTTCAACCTTTTTTGCCTTTTTTCTAGTTGCAACCACAGAATAGGCGTTGCCCAGCTGGAAGCTGCAACATGGAGAACAAGTTGTAGTTGTAAGTCTAGCTGAACTTTGATATTGATACTGTGAGAAATGTAGATAAAGAGCTAAAAAGTGGGATAGTATCTTTATCCTGATACTATATATTTTCAGTTATAATCAATCAGAATCAGAATCAATTATAATACCATTTTTTTGTGCTTTAATTGTATTTACATTTTTATATCTGATATATACACATATATATATATTTCTCTTACCCTGAAAATGTTTACTGAATTAACCCTTCAGTAAATCAGCTTAGCTTAATCTCTTGTTGCAAAGAATTTAAAATTGAGTGTGATTTTAAACAATATCTAGCGGCTTTATTTATGCTTTGTATTTGACTTCATTTTGAATGAAGTCATAATAATATCCAATAAATCTTAAATAAATTTTATATCCTAATCACCTTCTTTAAAAATTGGTAGCAACCCAAAAGTAACCATTAAAAATGGCAAAACTTTTAAAGTGCATGATAATTTTAATATTATTATTATTATATTAGATTAAGAGCTATGTTTTTAAAGCTTAATAGATTATTCATCAATCGGCAATAAGTATACTCTAGGAAATACAATTTTATAATTATTTTATAATTATATAAAAGACTTTTAAGTAACTCAAATGTAGAAAAATCCGTTCTTATTCTCTTACATCAATTTTCAAACAGTTCTCATATAATTATTATAATTTTTCTTGCTTCTCTCTATGCCTCTCACTCTATCTTTTCGCTCAGTGTAGTCTGTTGCGCCTGCGCCTTTCGCTTCGATTAATTTTCGCATTAAGCTCGGCCACAGCTCCGCCCTTTGTGCACTCGCAGTTTTCCCTTTTTTGCTTTTTGCCATTTTTTCTTGCGTTTTCAGATTTTTTTGTAGTGGGCGCGGTAATGAAATCAAAGCAAGTGTTGCGGCAACAATATTGTGTTGTGGCATCCACACACACGTTGCCCCAAATGGAGGGAGGGAAAATCAGTTCCAGCTCAACGCTGGAGCTGGAGCTGGAGCAGCTGTTAATTGATTTGTGCCACAGTGTGGCAAGCTCAAGGATAATTGGGAATTTGGCTTCAAGTTGCGGGCGTTCGCATCGGTATCGGTATTGGTTGTTGTCCTTGAGGCAAGGAGCACACCTGCAACAGATTCGCAGTGACACGCGCTACCACACACACACGACATAAAACTCAATTGGTTGCAATTATGTGAAGGTTTTTCTTCTCCTATTTATTTTTCTGTTTTGTTTTCTTCTTTTTTGCACAGACAAAGGATTAGAGAACAAAACAATTTGCTACGCAATTCATATGCAACAACAACAACAACAACAAATAGTAATAATAATAGCAACAACAACAAAGGAGTGTGTGGCAGGAACGCACATGTTGCTAGTTTTTTGGGTAGCAATAAAATTGATATATCTAGTCCTGCAATATGGCTGCCATATGGACAAGGCACATATCCTTGTGGCTTAGTTTCAATTTTTCCGCATTTTCCTATTTTCCTTTCTATTTTTTTTGGCCACGCTTATTGGCCATTTAGCGCACGTAAGCGAAAAATAGTGAAATTTCTCTGAATAAAAACTAATGGCACAAAATAACAGCAACAACAACAACAATTGTAACAGCTATGAGAAAACAACAACATCAGGATCCAATCTGCGGCATCATAATCTTGTCAAAGCGTAAACAAAATTTCAACTCTACAAAATCTGCAGCATGTCATTGGATTTGAAATTCTTACATTTCTGGGATTGGGATTGGGATTGGTTTTCTGTGCGATTGTGTATTTGGTATTGGGATTGGCCAATAGATATTCCCCATATACCATACATATATTGTGGATGAATGTTGCCCCATTCAGGTTGCAACAGATTGCGTTACGCGTTGCCAATGTAAACAATTTTTGGTGTTGAGCAAAAACATATTTTTCAAAATAAATATGCCTTGTACTCACAGTTGCAGCAGATGGAAGACTTACGAGCTAAGATTCTATTGATGGAAATTACTCAAGATTTGTTATCGTTGTTGTTTCTAAAAAGAGTTACAGTAAATACAACTTCACTATAGTAAATACTACTATTGTAGTTCGTATTTTGGTGTCAAATTTACACAAAATTTACATATTTATGTTATAAAATCCTTGTCAATATTGAGTAAATATAAAATAAGTCAACGTTTGTTTATTAAATTAAAGTGCTTACCATTTAATCTCATAAGAATTAGAAAAATGATTGAACTCTTTAATTTATAGCAAAAGAAATAAATAAAATAAATTTGAATTACTTGGTTTTTCTATATTGTTTATTTTCCCCATACCTGTTATGTTTCTATTAGAATTACTAATCAATTGAACTACTTTTTGAAGTAGTCGTAATGATTATATATATAATGATTATATAGTATGATAACGACTACAAATAAGTCAGAAATAATATTAAATTATCATAATCATTCAACATTTATCACAATTACTAAAAAATTCACCGATATAATAAAAAATTATATTTCAAAGCTATTTTTGATTGTATCTGATTTTTTCCATTTAATTTTATTTCTAGTTCTATTTAATTATAAAACTTTCTTGTTGATTTCTCTATTTTCATTATTTTTTAATTAATTTACATCTATTAAGATTCCAGGCAATGACTTAATTTAGTCCTTAACAAATGCTCAGCAAACGCGCCCATTTCAATTTGATTAAATTAAATGTCCTCAAAAATAAGTGAGACACACGATTTGCCAATTTTTCAAAAGAGAGTGAGAGCGGAAGAGAAAATGTTTTGCGGAGTAAGGGAGTACAAAATATGGTGGCATATGCAAATGAGCTGCCAGGAAGCGGCAAACAAATCATTGAAAAATTGTCACCGACTTGCGACTCGCCGAAAAAAAAACATAAAAAATACAGCAAACAAATACAAAGGCACCCTACTCTACCCTACCCTACCCTGCAAGTCTACTCCCTGTGCCTGAGTCCTGTGTTCTGTGTCCTGTGCCCACCATCAACGTGGCCATTAGTCGCAACCACGAAACGCATGCAAATGAAACCGCAGCAGGAGAAGGAACAGAAACAGGAGAGGGAGAAGAGGCAGAGGCAGGAGCAGGAGTAGAGGCAGGAGCAGGAGTAGAGACAGTAGCAGAGGAAGTTGCCGCGCATCCTGCCCAGACCTGAAGGGGCGCAGCTGACGAATTGTGAAAAAAAAGATGGCTGTATCTATAGTTATAGGGTCTCTGTCTCTGGGTGTGGGTCTTGAACTGGGTCTGAAACTGCGCCTGAGTCCTGGGATCGGCTGCGACGGCGACGTTATAATTTTCTGCTGCGTTCACACGCCATCGTCGCATTTTTTTCTCTCATTTTCTTTTAAGTAAACATTTAAATTAAAAACATTTACATATATGCAGGGTATGTGTGTGCAGTGTGTATGTATTTGTTCTGTGTGTGAGTGTGTGTGGGTAGCGCTGATATTCAATTATGATACATTTCAATTGGAGGGCGCGACAGTTTTCAGATAAACTTCGTGACTTGTGCGTTTTTTATGACGTGGGCTCAAAAATACAACATTTCGAATTTAAGAGGCGAAGAAATTACAGTTATTTATATGAGTATAGACAAAAACAGTTTCAGTTATTTTTGTAAATTTATAGAATAAATTTACAAGAAATTGTTTATTTATAAATGTCCCAACACTAACCTCAAATTTGAACCTAATTCATAATATTTTACCAAATCTATCCCTCATATTTCATTTATAATATTTCAAATTGTATAAAATGCATTTTTAAATTCTCAATCTAATTATTAAATAAATATTCTTTCTGAATTATTTGCTATTCGCATTGAATCAATTTTCACAATTGACATTATCAGCTCATTTATCCTTAACTTAACACTCAACTCATACTCACTCACTAACAGAAACTCACTCGACCCTCAACGGAACGTGGTGAGTTTGCAGTGAAACAACATGCAACGAATTGGAAACGGAACAAAGCGTCAAGTAGGAAAAAATCACTCATGCCCCGATGGCAGCAAAAAAAATTGTTGTAAATAGCCGACGAAAAGTAGAAAACACACCCCCTCCCATAGCAGCATAAGCCAACACACACAAGCCAACACAAACACTTCCGTGTATGCACACATACACGGTCTCACTCCATGGCAACAATAACAACAACTAAGCAGACCAACTGTCAACAGCCCAAAAACAAAATGACGAATTTATGAACTTGTTTGCGCTCGCCAGAGCGAGACAACACTAAGCGCGACACGCGCTCAATTTTGCCGGCCACTCAATGTGTGCGCTCAGTGTATGGCCATCTCGCTTAGACGCATGTGCAAGCAATGGGAGGGCGAATATGTGCTCAACTTCGCCGCAGATTTTGAGTGTATGGGAATTTCAAATTGGAAAATGAGCAAGACTTTGCTGCCTCTGCCGCAGTCGCTGCATTGGAATGCTGTCGCTGCTGTAGCAACCCATATTGCCTACTCACTCGCACGCTCATTGCTCATCGTTATCGCTGCTGTTGTTGTTGCTCGTCTTCTTGCTATTATTGTTGTTGTTGTCTGCCCTGTCTGTCTGTCTCTTGCGGTTAACCGCTTTACGTTGCGTGTGGAGCTTACGTACAAAACTTTGGCGCTTTTCGAGCTGCGTAAAGTTTGGACCTCAGTGCTGTCAGGTATTTTGCGCTTGCCGCCCAGAGCCGGACAAATAGGCACAGCAATAACGCCAACACCAACAACAACGCAACACACATAAAAGTGCCTTAGACTCGTTAGTCCGTTAAGTTGTCGTTTGCCGTTTGTCGTAACGTGTAACGTCACGTAAGACTATTTTTAGCGTTACGTTAGCTGGTGTTGAAAAGTTTTCTGCCGTAAGATCGTCAGCTGTGCGCAGCGTCTACTTCTACGGATGGGAAAAGGGGGAAAAACGTTAGCAGGGGGATTTTTTTTCTGTTAGTGGAAGAAAGGGTAGGAGGAGGGGAGGCACTCGCACTTCGGGCTTGTTGCGAATGCGTTTACATGGCAAAAAGCAAATCGCAGCCGCCACAAATTCATTCAATGGTCAGCTGTGTGACTGTAAAGCGGTTTTCTCGGCTAAACGGAAAAACACAAATATCGCAAATAAATCGCTGAAAAAACATCGCAACAAATACAAATAACAAAACATTGCGCGACGCACAATGAATTGAATTTTGTCGTAAAATTAAAAGTCCAGTTTTTGTGAAAAAATGTGCTAATAATAAAATTACAATAAATAAAAAGCGGTTGTAAATTTTAAAAATTCGAAATTGAAAAATATTTAAAATAAAGAAGAAGCAAATCGAAACGAAGCTTTAAAATGCTTTTAAGCAATCAACCGGCAAATACAAAGCCACAGCAGCCGTCGCCGACAACGCCACAAAGCTTCAAATCGAAGCTGCAGCAACAAATTGCCACAGCAGCAGCTGCCGCAACAGCCGTAGTAACAACAGCAACAACAAATATTGCCAACGGTCATATTCACAGCAACAACAACAACAATCATCATAATCATCATCTGAATAATCATCATCATCATCAGCTTCACCATCATCAGCATAATATTTCCTTTGCCACGGATTTCTCAATTGCCGCGATTATGGCGCGCGGCGGAAACGCCTCAAGCAGCCGCGAGCCATCTGAAAGGAGTTTGAGTGAGTAGCAAAAGTAATTGAGAATCCCATTTGCCCCCCACCTCTCCCTTCTCTAACTGTCTCTCTCTCGCAATTTCACCATCTACAAGTTCACTTTTGGTATATTTAGAACAAACAAATAAGTATAACAAGACTTTGACGGGATTTACTTGGCTCCAATAATATTAGAAATAGTCGGATTAATTTGACTAAATCAACAATCCCTTTATGAAAACACTATATAGAAAAAAAGAATTTGTTTAATATTGAAAGGAGGTCATTATTTAAAAATAGCTAGATTCGTTTTAACTAAATTCATTAATAGGATATAGTCAATTGTATTTATATTAGAAATAGTTGAACACTTTAACTTGTGTTCCAGTTTTTAATAAAACTAGTTTTGGGATGATTGAAAAGTTATACTAAATTATATTAAAAATAGTAGAACTAATTAACAAAACTAGCTTTGAGCTGTCAAAATATTAAAGTATATTATATATTTCATAATTATTTAGAAGAAAATTATGGATACATTTTCAACAACTCTACAATCCCTTTATAAAGCATTCCTTTGAAAAGAAAATTAATAACATAATTACAATATATAAATATTATTTAATATGAAGTGGAGATACATTAATTATCTGAATGAGTCCGAATATGGGAAAGATCTATATTGGATTTAGGTATAATTTTATCCACAATTGTTTTCAAGAAAATTCTTCAGTTGTCAAACAACAATTCACAACATATTAACAATATTTTTATAAAGCATTTGCTAGAAAAGAAATAGTTGCAATACATATAGAGTCCTAAATGTGGTTAGATTATATGTCGGTATTTGTAATCCTTAGAAAATTATAATAAAGATTTGAAAATAAGAGAGAAATGTTGGCATCTGAAGAAAGTTCAAGTACTGAGCGACTTGCAGAGTAAAATATTTTCCTAATAGCATAGGTTTATCACTTAAAATTAAATGATAAACTTCTTCTTCTTTTTTTTGCAGTCCAGTTAATTTTAATCTGATGAATAGTTTTATATTTGACATTAACTTTTATATGTTTTATGTCAAAATATCTATCAAAAAATGTATGTGAGCAATTCAATTCAGTCAGGAATTTAACTTTATTTTTCTAAACTATATTAAAATCAATTTTTTTTAATACTCAAGCAACTAATAAAGTTTAAGTATCATAAAATATTATAAATTAATTCATAGTTCAGCTTTATTGATATATATATAATCTCCTCTTAAGAAGTCAACAAAAAAGAAATCTTAAGAATATTCAATAAACAGTTTCATTTTATAGATCTCTACACTCCATTCAATTCATAAGAATATTTGTAGTAAAAACTGCAAATTTAGGCAAATATATTTCTACTTAAATATGCTTTCATTGAACTGCTTAGAAATCATTTTTAAACCTCTTCATTATTTAGTTTTCTTTTAAATAATGAATTCTGTTTAATAGCTAAGGTGTGAAATTTTATTTCCTGTTTTGCATTTCGACTTTCAGTATTTATGGGTTCAATAATTCCCTGTATAAAGCGTTTTTAGCAGCAGGTTCTATCACATAAGAATTTCAATCATCAAAATCTATAGAAAAAATCCTTAGCTAAAATTTAAATTAATTTAGCTTGTACAGCAAATTCCAAATCAATTCTAAGATTCGTATCAATGAAATTGAGTGCCGTTACTTAATAAAATTCATTCCGGTCAACAAATGTGAATGCCTTGAAGAATCTTTTAGCTTAAATTATGCAAATGCAAAGAATGAGGTCTAAATGTGAAGGTGTTGAAATTTATTCATTAACAAAGTAAATTAGAGACAGCTTAAAATATCTGCAT
Source organism: Drosophila putrida (assembly GCA_037043535.1). Taxonomy (NCBI): domain Eukaryota; kingdom Metazoa; phylum Arthropoda; class Insecta; order Diptera; family Drosophilidae; genus Drosophila; species Drosophila putrida. The sequence goes on from JBAMBI010000465.1 coordinate 2,042,973, forward strand.
TATAAATGCGAACGAGAAAACAGTGTAATTATTTTAAAATAAAGATAGAGACAATTTTAAATATCTGCATTATAAAGATAGACTTTTTGAGGCCTTTTTGGATGTGCAAATCTATTTCGGTCAAACTTACTGTATTTATAGAATACACATGTTGTGCTCATCCTGAATACATGTATTGTAAGGGGTCTAAAATGTTAGATAAAAAATGAGAAAATAAACAAACAAAAATATGCACTATACATTATTTTTCGTGATAAATCAAATAAGATGTTTATCAGAAATGCGTGAAAACAGCAAAGCCATTAAGATAAATGATTTTCATGAAACATATGCTAAAAGTTCGCTTGGAGACAACTACCAAAAGTTTATAAAATATCTTTTTTTTAATTGTTTTATTTATTTATTTATTTACTTACCTATTTGTTTACTTATTTATTTATTTATTTATTTATTTAATGTCGACTAAGACAGTCGACAGATAGTTGTAAAAGTATATGTTACATTATAAACTATAAATATAAAGTACTTGAAAATGCTTTAAAGTAAAAAATAAAAAAAATTATAATTTATATATTACGCAAGTTCAAAATGAAGATCAATTACTCACTAAATAAATAATTTAATAAATACATGAACATTTATTATTTAATTTATTAATGTGCCTTAATGGATAGCATAATTATCTAATGCTTATTTGCTTTACACTTGCTACCAGATGTTGCATAGTTGCAATTGAGATGTTTACTTTTTACGTTAATATTATTTTTTTTACAATACTCGCACATGTATTTCCATAAATTGCATATTGATGACAATGCAACGTTGATGACTTGATAATTGCGGCAAATGCGCGAGCAATAAAATAATCAAAGCCTATTTGAATGTAATGAGTGAGTGACGGGGCGTGGCACCGTCTGTCTGTCTGTCTGTCCCGACTGTCCCGCCTGTCATGACAACCCCACACACACACACACACACACACAGAGAGAGACAGAGACACACAGATACGGAAACACATTAAGATATACATCTACATATATACTATAGTATACTATTTAGATGCCATAATTGGCTGCCAAATCGACAACCCCCGTCGCACCTCCCTCCCAATTGCAATTGCAACGAAAAACAATGGAAAATCCAACAGCAACAGTAATAGTAACAACAACAGCAACAACAACTCGAACAATGTCAATGACAACAACAGACACAAATTAACATATGGAATTGCATTTGGGGGCAAATAATTGAATTTGGCGTATCTGTAAAATGCATCTGTGCGTCATCGTTTGCCGCAGCAACATGCAACACGTTGTTGTTCTTGCTTGCATGCCACTTGATAACTCTCTTTAAAAACATGCTGACTTTTTCTCTCTCTCAATCTGTCTCTTTCTCTCTCTGTCTCTTTAGGTCCCTTGTCTGTGGAGCGTTATTCAACGCAGGATGCGGACGATGATGTTGACGTTGATGTTGTTGACTGCAGCGACTCGGAAACGCCAACAGCAGCAGCAGCATCAGCGACGGCAGCAGCAGCAGCAACGGCAGCGGCGGCAGCAGCAGCTCAGCAACATGCACGTCATGCATTGCGTGTTGCACAGCAACAGCAACAGAGACAGCAGCAGCATCAGCAACAGCAACAACAGCAACAGACACATCCCCATCATCATGCAACGCCAAACAAGCAACGCCAACAACACAATCAACATCACAACAACAACAACAATAACAACAACAATAATAACAACCACAGCAAATCGAGCAGCCATCGAGGGCGTGCCACGGCCACACCAAGTGCAGCTGCGTCTGCAACTGGAGCTGTTGCTAATGGCACGCCCTCACCGCCCCCGGGGGGAGGTGCAGGTGCAGGTGGCGGCACCAACAGCCCCAACGAGCTGCATGCCGAGGACGAGCGCCTGTCGCCTGAGGAGCCAGCGCAGGTAACGAAACGCCACAAAGTTAGCACAAATCCAATACGCGTCTTTTCCTCCCATTTCCATAAATGACACACGTCTCTAACTAAGTATTTTCTCCACTCTTCTCTCTCTCTCTTCCTCTTCCAACAGCTGCCCACGCCCAAAATTCTTGGCTCTTGCAATTGCGATGATCTCATGTCCGTGCAATGCCATCTGGAGACAAAGGAACTCTGGGATAAGTTCCATGAGCTTGGCACCGAAATGATCATCACCAAAACGGGCAGGTGAGTTCACTTAATCTCCTCTCCTCCTCTTCTTATTCGTATTCTACTCCTTTTTTATATGAGATTGATATCAGGTGCAGCACATGTCAGGTGTCAGGCTAATCCTTTGAATCTTTGGTAAAGATTTCAACTGTCTTATAAGGAGACACAAGGATAGGGCATGTAGCTACATGATGTTTTAGATTTGGATGTAAATACAGGGTATTTCTAAATTGGCTTATGCTAAAGCATTGTCAAAATAGGTGATAAAAAGTGTAGATAAATATTTTATTAGTATGTAAACTTTACATTGATTACTTTACTTTTAATTTGTAAAGTAAGTTAGCAATTATAAAGGAGCTTACTTTGAATTGAAACCTTTGAAGGTCTTTCCAATTGTCACTTTCTTTTAAAACTTCATTACCAGAAATATATTTTATTTAAGAGAAGCATATTTTCATAGTTAGTAGAATATCCTAAAAAAACCTCTATCTGATATCAAATTAAGCAACGTAAGATGTTTAATTTAATATATTTATACTCTACTAAAAAGAAGTTGTGGCTGAAGGCCTTGGATGTCATTCTATTCCTATAAAAATTAATAATAATAATAAAAGTTTTCGATTTTGATGCATTTTACAACAAAGTGCAAGTTCTTTATTTTATAATTTTTATTATTATTATTCCATTTGTTATAAACTCGCTTCCTTTTCATTCTATTCTTTTTTGAGCACTTATAATGCATTAGATAGTTAGCTGCTTAGTTTACCTTAACTCAATTGGCAACTTTCTCAATTCCCACATAAATGGGATATCAATTAGTTGCCTTAAGGGGCACATGCCACAGCAACTGCAGCAGCGACAGCTCGTGGCATCCAGCAATTCCATGTTGCCCGCCCCATCAATCGCCACTAATCAGATACTCAAAAATATTATCCTGAAGAGTACAAAAGTCCAACTGCAAAAAAACTTGAACAATCAATAAAGAAAATGACTTGAATACTCCGCCTTTCACTCAATGGGAATACATATTCACAAGACATTCATAAACACACTCACATTCACACTCACATTCACACTCATATTCACATTCACATTCGCAACGATTTAACTGCCAAATATCAGCAAGTTTTTGGTTAGTTTCTCATTACGGCTGCCGATTTTCTCCTCCTTCTTTTCTTCCTCCCCTTTCTCCTCTCCTTCTGTCTGGCTACTCGAATTGAAATTGATTGACAAGGCATCGAAATAATGTGCCGTCGATTTTCGATTTTCGATTAGCAACTGACAAACGCCCCAAAAACTGGCGGCTGTTTCTTGTCAGCTGTTTAAAAGCTTACACTCTCACATACACACACACACACACAGCCGACATACTCATGAATACACTCACACACACAAACAGTGAGTGCTTAAACGACTTTTCATTCGCAACTCAACAAAGTCGACTTCAAAAATTATTGCTTTGACGATTTGTGTATGTGAGTGTGTGCGAATGCGAATAAAAAACAACAAAAATTGAGAAATAATCTTAACTGCAATGCTAGACTACCACATACCCTGTAAGAAACAGATATACTAACTAAAATTTAACTCAACATTAAGACAGCTGAAATTAACTCTTTGCTTATGTTGCTATCTACATTTGGATAGTGGATATTGTTGTTGATTGACTAAAGTATACCCTGTAATAATGCATAATATTCATTGAAATGCTGTGACTAGAGCTTACCCTGATTGACTAGAGTATACCCTGTTATTATGCTTAATATTAATTGAAATGCTGTGACTAGATATTACCCTGATTGACTAGAGTATACCCTGTAGTTATGCTTAATATCAATTGAAATGCTGTTAATATTTCGATTTGATTTCTGCTTAAATAAACAAATATAATTTTCACATTTTACTGATGCTGATCATTATAACGAATACCCTATAAATTTATTGGTATTGGTATATTGGTATACTTGATAACAGCTTATAGTTTATACCAGTTTATAGATGGCAGATAAAAGTGTGTCCTGCAATTCTGCTTTATAAGATTATTAAATGAGGCTTATATAGCATTAGTAATCGATAAAGATACTTATAAACATTTCTGTATTATATTTATTATGATGCTTGATTTCTTATCGTTTTTTTTAACGATTTCATGTCGTATCGACTACAGCATGCCCTTTGCTTTTGCTTTTTGCATCTCTATTAACTTAAAAACTGATCAAATTTCTTACTATATTTTTAAAGTGAGTCTGTTAGACTTTCTTCTTATGTTACAGCACAAACTGTATACCCCACATCTGCTTCTCTTAATTTCCAGGATACAATTGAACGAAATATGCATGAAACATAAATTTTTAGCATAGTTGTTATTGTAGCCATGTGCTGATGTTGTTGTTGTTGTTGTTGTTGATGTTGTTGGTCTCTGAGTTCTTATGTTGATGACATGCGAAATGCGCATTAGTCGACTCGACTATAGCTGGTAGTTAGGAACTGAATTCTCTTTCTTCTGATATTTTTTTGTGCTTGGCAACTTTTGTTTGTTTGGCTTTTGGTTTTTTGCTCAGCTGTTAACCCTTTTTTTTGGTTAGTTTTGGGTTCTTTGAAGGGAGAGGGGGCACCTTGCCCCATAATCCCCGCCCCCGAGGCACATGGCAGCGCTCAGCGCGCATTTGCGACACATTAACAAATTTACTCCTTTCTGAAGGTCCTGACTTCCTGACAGCGCCACAAAGTATAAATTGCAATGTAATAGCTGCCGATTGTCGCGCTAACAACACATTTGCATGTTGTGTTTAGTTTTTTATCCTTCTGTTATTCGAATGCGACTCCTGTTTTGTATTTTTGTTCCTATGCCCTGTAATTAGCCCAAAGGACTCCCGTTTGCCAATGTCGATGCCCTGAGACTTATTTATTTACATTTGTGCGGGTTGGCAAATGTAAAGTATACGAGTATTCGTAACCCCTTTTGCCTGATATACATCTATGTCAGCACATCGTTTGGCCAAAGACCAGAGGCGCCAAAAGGGGCCAGAGGGGCCAGAGGGGGAGGACAGACCGTAGGGGATTAACAGCAGAAACTAACGGCTTTCAATTGCAGGTTCTGTTCCTTTTGAGTAATACCTTTAAATTACTAAAACACTGCGTACTCTTCATGCAATTATTCTGCACTGGGTGTATTTGGAAATGCAGTAAATAGAAATTAAAGGACATGTCAGAAGAATGTACATGAATGATATTTGATGATTTGAATCATTCACAAATCGCTCATGTAATTGAAGACTTGTTTTTAAGCTAATGATGCAGAAATACATAAGTATTTATTAAAGTCTGACTTACACTTGTATGTTAAACTTACTTCTTAATATCTCGTGTAGATTCTCTTCATGTCAAAGTTGAGAGAGTTAAGTTCGTAAATGTTTACATTTGTACCTATTAAATAATAAGCTACAAACTTTTTTAAAAATATTTGAGCAACTCATATAAATATTATACCAAATTATATAATATATTATAATATGTATGTATTATGTATATATTATTTGACTCATCCTTACATTTACTGTATTAAATATAGCAATTTTTTTCAGATAATTCCATCCTCTAACAGTCAATTTAAGAAAATAGTTAACGCCTTTACATGTGGCAAACAAATCGGCAACATTTGTTGCAAGTAGCGTGAATTTGTGGCAAATGTTGCCAAAACATGCAAATACGCATGCGTAGCGCACATCAAAAGAGGAGAGAAAAAGAGAGAAAAAGGCATGATAAAACTCATTGTCAGTGAAAGAACCAAATTTTATGATTTATGGTCAAGAGATGAAAAAAAGAGAGAAGAAAAAGGATCAATGCATTTTTGTTACCTGTTGCTGTTGTCGTTGCTCAGTTGTTGTTGTTGTTGTTGTTGTTGTTGTCGTTGTTCAGTTGTTCGGTTGTCGATGCTGTTGTTGCGGTCATTGAGATAAAATATCACGTGGTTTTTGTGATTTTGTGATTTTGTCACGCTGTCAGCGGTTTTCGTTGGCGGTTGGCAATGAGAATGAAGTCACAGGCGGGCCTAATTGTCCTGCCAATATCAGCAGGCGGCAATTGAGACCTTTATTTAACCGAAGGGAAAGGGAGAAGTGTCCCAAAAGAAGAGAGGAGTGTAGGGAGTAGAGTACAGAGATCGTAGCGGGCAGTCAAGTAATGTTTGTCAATATTTTAGCGACAACTCTTCACGCATTTTAGGCAATTGTTTTTCAGATATTTTTCCGACTGGACAGTAGCTCTCTTTCAGAGGTGCGTTACAATTGCAATTTGCATGCTTTCAAACCGCTCAAAACAACCAGAAGTCGTAACAGACCCCACAACAGCAACAACAACAACTTTAACAATAAATATAATTTATTAATTTCTACCAATTTTTGTACAACTTCATTAATATTTTATTATGGGGTCAGCAGCTGAATTGTGTGGCAAGAACATTTATCATTCGAAAGGCAACAATGAAACAAGTTAATACCCTACAGAAAGGTGCAGGATCAGCGACCATTAAAAGTAGTCTACAAGTTGAGACAGAAACAGGCTGATATGGTGGTCTTCAAACAGACGCTAAATACAGAGAGAGAATTGACTTAGCTGCTTAAAAGATATAAGCAAAAATTAGAAAACAAATGAGAATTTTTTAAAGTTTTTCATTCATTTTCTTCAAAATATTTAAGACTACATATATAAGAATTTCTTAAAAAGTCAGAGATTAAATTTTTCAGAAATATTCAGTTCAAGGATAGTTCTCAAAAATATTTAAGACAATGAAGTTTTGGGGGTATGTTTTTTTTTTAAATTTTAATTTTACTTTATTCCTAAAAAGAAAACATTTTTAAAACCTAAAGGAATTATTTCAGTTAATATTATTATTTGAATTCTAGAGACTATGTTCCAAACAACATATTCTCACAGTGTACAGCCAAATTATGAATTAATTAAACAATAAAGTATAAAAAAAGAGAGACAGGCAATGAAATATTGAGCGAGAGAGAAAAAGTCGGAGTTGGAGTCGGTTGCAAAGTCAAATGAGCTGCGCTTCATATATTTTTACAAGACGCGATAAGATCAAGTCAAGTTTTAGTTATGGTAGAGTTGCAACCCTCCTGAAATAAAGGGAACTAAAATTAGCATTTAGTTGCATTTATTAATTCACCAAACTGGCGGCTTAATTTGCTGGAACTAAGGTGTTGATAATGAATGCGAGAAGGTATAGAAAAGTTACCTCTCCGCCGGAGGCGGAAGTACGGATAAGTTGCGGCTCATAAGGCCCCGGGATATTCGAGAATAACTGCAACTAGCCGTAACTCTAATTGGGCGTGGCAAGAAACTTAATTGAAAGTCGAGAAAGACTCCAAAGTCCAGAGTCCAGTCTAGTAGCAACCCTCCTTTATCAAATGGTGTGTAAACTTCATAATTGTAACCTTTGGCACCTTTTGGCCAAAAAACAGTCCAGACTGAAATGAGTGAAAGCCATTTCCCTAATTTTCCCATAAACAAATACATAAAATCCACACTTGGACGCATAGCAAAAATAACAGAAAGTATATAAAAAAAAACGTGAAGAGAAGAAAATAATAAAATAAAACAAAACTGTGCCACGCCTCCCACACCTACTCCCCCCTGCCTGCTTTTAGCTGTTTGCTGAGTGTTGTGGGCGTTGTGGGCATGGCCTGAAGGCAGCACGTTGCTGAGTTGCCTCATAAAAATGTATGTAAATGTTTGAATATGATTTACGACATTTCCGCTAGCAGCGAAAAATGCCAAATGGTCGATAGAGGGGGGAAAGTGAGGGGAACTTTTAGGGCGTGGCAGTTATCCGTGGCATTTTCACACATTTATGGACACATTAGCAAGCTATCAAAAGTGTTAGAAATATTCCTTTTAGCTGGACGCTGCAAAATTAGATAGATTTCTTAGCCAGAGTTGCCAACAGTGAGTCAAGCTCGACTGCATTGCCAGAGATGCCAGATGTGCGATAAGAGTCGCTACAATGGTGCTAATTGTGGCATGCAACATGCCTTGGCTGACTTGCTTTGTTGACAGTCATTACTTTGGCAAATACACATACACAATACAAATACTTGCACTCGTTGGCAACCCTATACAAACAACAACAAGAGCATGGCGGCCAAGTGCAGCAAACACGCCCACATTGAATGAATGAATGTACTCCGGGTACTCGTTCTGCATGTGGGTGCAGCAAAATGAATGTCTTTTGAGGTCTGTCTACAGAAACTGAATAACTACCAGACGGAAATCATAGTCGTAGTCGTATTTACTTATTGTTAGTACATCTATGCTAGACATGATATTTGCTGGCATTACAACACAAATTATTATCAATTACCCATTATTATTACAATTATTAGCTTTGCTGTGATTTATGGCATTCTCTATCACGATTTATGTGGAGAAAAAGTTGCAAATTCAGTAATAAACAATTTATTCTGAAATATTTACAGTAAAAGGCAGCTTTTATTTATGCTTAAAGTACTATATAGATTGACTTAAAATTAAAATGCTTTTTTGATAAACTGTCTGTCTATCTGTTTATAAATTTTTTAGACCCTGTACTTTTAATAAGTATGACAGACCCCATAAAGTATGTATATATATTTTATATACAGATTTACCTATATGTATATTTATCAGTTATTTTTAGCCTTTATTATCGTAATTAATATTGAGAAAAGGTTGAAAATAAAGTATTCAACATTTATTCATAGTATTTATTAAAATCTTCAACAAAATTTAGTTCGGATTTATGCATAAAGTTGATTGGCTTAACTTTAAGCAATTTTTTCTAATCTATATATTGATTTTCTTTATTTATTATATCTAACTATCTTTTAGTTATGTATTTGTCCATCTATACATCTATTAATTAATTTATCCATCTCTTTACAAACCTTAAATTTCCTCAAATCATTTTAAATTCACAAAATAGTTCAAGTCTCTACTTGTTGAAATCCTTTGCCACACTTTTTTCCTCAGTCTTGAATTTATAGTAATTCCTGCTCTGATTTTACTCACACATCAGCTCAATAACTTCCCCTAGAAGTTCCTCACTCAGTACAGTTAATTAGTGGATGATTAAGACAAATGTTGCAACATTTATTTACAACTCAACTAAAAGCAGCAAACAAAACAAAACAAAACCACAACAAATTTGTGTGTGTGTATTCCATATTTTGATATGAAAATGAAACCTGAAGATAAATGACAAAAACTGGGCTGGGTCATTAGCGTCATTTACACTTAGCTGGCCACAACAACAACAACAACAACAGCAACAACAACAGAGTTTTTGAGTTGGGGTCAGGCAACTTCGTCGCGGAAATGTGTCAAAAACGTGCTAAAAGTCATAAAATTAAATATGCGTCTTATTTACATGCAACCCTCGCTGAGCAATAAAAAAAGAAATTCGTTTTTGGGGTTTTTTTTCCTTTCTCTATAGATTTTTTTCCTTTATAGATTCCATGTAATGTAACGCCAACATTTCCTTTTGGTCTACTTTTAGGCGCATGTTCCCCACGGTGCGTGTTAGTTTCTCGGGTCCCTTACGCCAGATACAACCCCCGGATCGTTATGCCGTATTGCTGGATATTGTACCATTGGATTCGAGACGTTATCGCTATGCGTATCATCGCAGCTCTTGGCTGGTGGCTGGAAAAGCGGATCCACCGCCTCCGGCTCGTATTTATGCACATCCCGATAGTCCCATAAGTCCGGAGGCGTTGCGCAAACAAGTCGTCTCCTTTGAGAAGGTGAAGTTGACAAACAACGAAATGGACAAAAGCGGACAGGTGAGTTCAATACTTTTGGTCTCTATGTATCTGGAAGTCAAATGGGTCAAAGGTTGACAGCATTTCAGGACATTGACTTAGAGTCTGCACAAAGTGAAATCAATGTGCAAAAGATATAAATTTCAAATAGGTGAAGGTGACATACATTAGTGTTACTTCAAAGGATATTTCTAACTAGCTTTCATATTTTTTGTTAACTGCTAGAATTTAATTATTAAAGACGATATTTAAATTCAAAACTGCTCCCCCATTTATAAACTTTTGAAAGAAATTATATTTGTCCAAGCAGATCGCCAGAAAAATAGAGACAAATTAAATTTAGGACGTTTTCTTCAAAGCTTAAAGAAAATTTACTAATCAAAGAATGTGCAATATTATTTCCTATCTAAAAAAATATTAATATTTTTAGTATTATTACCGCCAATAAAATATATAGAAAACTTAGAAACAACTTTTGATTATACGAAGCATTTTTATAAATAAAACTATGACCACATTGAGTCACATGTGAGTCACACTTTAGTTGCTTTAGACACCTTCATTTTGCACCACAGGAAACTGAGAAAATTCACGCGAGATTCGCTGTTATTATCAGGCTAAGAATACTCCTTAAGCATCCTGGGCCAGAGAACATTTATGAATAATTTAGGCAAAAGACAAAAGACATAAAAACCGGCAAGTGGGCTGGCATTGTTTGCATGTTGACGGCAATACAGGACTGAAAAAGAGAGAAAGAGAGAGAGTGAGTGAGAGAGAGAGCGAGAGAGAGAGAGAGAAAGAGAGAGAGAGACAGGGAAATAACCTGTCATACAAGCAGCATATGCAAATTCCAAAAAATGAATGAAAATTGTTGGCAATTTGGTGGCAAATGCAAAACGCGCGCGACCAACACATATAGGATAATCTTCCCTACCCTACCCCGCATACCCTACAACCTATACCCTATACCCATACCCTACATCATTGCATACAAAGCTTATGGCATCTCATGCTGTTGTTGGCCATGGAAATCCATGGAAAGTGGCGACGCTCTGTTTACGAGCCAGCTACCGTTTTTATCGCCATCATAAAGGATGCTGCTGCCCCGGAAAAAAGAAACCAACCGTCAAAACAAACACCGACTACTTTTTATTGTTGTAAATTTTTTATAAGACTCAAAAAAGGAGAAGTGGGAATATAAGAATATTTCGTTGTTTTTACAGGTCGTGCTGAATTCTATGCATCGATATCAGCCACGCATTCATTTGGTGCGTTTGAGCCATGGCCAGAGCATACCCGGCAATCCCAAGGAGCTGCAGGATATGGATCATAAAACCTTCGTATTCCCAGAGACGGTATTCACAGCCGTGACGGCCTATCAGAATCAATTGATTACAAAATTGAAAATCGATTCGAATCCGTTTGCAAAAGGATTTCGCGATTCGTCGCGTCTGACTGACTTTGATAGGTAAGTTTTATACTATGTAGAAGACATGACTCAAAGATCTCAACACAACTATAAAGGGGAGCTGTAAAATACAGAAGAAGAAGATAAAGAGTGCTATATAGAGCATTCTTGAGTACTCTTTGCTACTTAAAGCAGTAGTTGACCCAACAATTTTATGAGGCTGGTTTGCTGATTTATGACCTCATTTACGATTGAACCTCGACTTGTTTCGGCTTTTTTTCAGTTCTCTTTTTAGTTTGCTTAACCTTACAGTAGCTCAAGTTGTTTGCTGATTAGCGAAAATGTGTGAAAGTCCGCATCAAATGTCGTAAAAATTAAAGTGTAGCAATTCCAAATGGTTTTCAATTAGTTATTGTTCAAAGTGGAGCAGCAGGAGATTTTCAAAGCGAAAATAAAGAAAATAAATGTAGGTTTATTTATATTAAAAATTTCTAGACAACAAGAATTTTCATAGGAATAAATAGATTTTTGAATAATAATAATAATAATAATAATAATAATTTTCTAAGAGATAAGTAATTAATCTGAGATTAATTTAGACCAAAAGTCTAGAAAACAGGAATTTTTAATAAAAATCAATAAATAAAGTATTTCTCTCTTATTAAATTTGCCTAGAATTCTTTACAAAAATCTCAGATAAATATATTCTAAAATAAATAGTTATAAAATATAAAATTTTTTAATTTTCTATTATTTAGGCTTTTTCAAGGATAAGAGATATTTTTAGCTATTAATTTTTTGTATAATTTTTTTAAAACAAGAAAAATACTTTCAATATTTAATATATAGGCGAATTTTTTAAATGAGGGTAATTGTTTTTTTTAGTATTTGTTTTTTAATTTTCCCCAATTATAATTAAAGAATTTCTTGTTTATTCTTTTAACATAATATGTATCTGATCTTTAAATAGATAAGCCTTGCAACTTGTAGCAATTGGCAACATGTTGCATATATGCGGGTTGTTCGCAGGATAAACTCAACAACGTCAGCAAATTTTTGAGTGTTATTTTTTTTTTATTTTGGGAGTTAGCCCTTAATTTTTCCCTGGTTCTTTTTGCTCTGAAGACGACAGCAAAGTCTTCAAAAGTGTTGCAAGGCGGCGGCTACGTGGACTATTAAGACAGCAAACGCAGACAGTCAGACAGCAACAGCAACAGCAGCAGCAACATGGCAACAGCAACAACAAGAGGCAACATTCAATGTTTTTTAGCCGGCTCGGCGGCGTCTTAAGTGGCGTAAATTACAGATCGGCGCTTTTAACTTTGAAGCCGATTCGTACATGAAATGAAAACACGAAAATAATGAGTGAATGTTGTTGTTGCTGTTGCTGTTGTTGTTCTTACTGGTAGTTGTTGTTGCTGGCGTTGTTTAGTGTCGGCAATTGGCAGTTACTTTCAACGTAATTATGTTATTGCTCTTTGCGGTGCCTCCGTGTTGCAGCAACAAGTTACTCATCTCTTTTTCCTCTCGCTCCCTTTCTCTCTCTCTCTGTCTCTGTCAATTTATTTATTCTCTTGCTCTTCTCTTCTTCAGAGATCCCATGGATTCATTCTTTTTCGATCAACATATGCGTGCCGCACCGTTGCGTTTCTTTCCGGATCCGTTGATGTCGCAACTAACGCCCCAGGAGGCAGATGCTGCCTCGTTGGCCTTGTTGGAGAAGGCACGTCAACATTTGCAAATGTTTGGCCGTTCACCGTATACGGAAATGTTGCTGCCACATTTGTATCAACGTGCCGCACCGCCAGCACCGCCGCCGCCCTCAGCCCTTGGCGCTTTCCAGCTGGGCATGTGGCAACAACAGTGGCCTCAATTAACCGCCGGTTTCTTAGCCAGCGCCAATCAACAGGCGGCATTTGCTGCTGCCGCCGCTGCCGCAGCTGGGGCAAGTCGCACGCCACCGCCCACAATAGGAGGCGGAGGCGGCGGAGGAGGAGTTGCACCGCCAGCACCTGCCACGCCCACATCCTCGTGTGGCTCGGCGTCACCAGATTTGCGTATCAAAACGCAGCTAGGACATTATCCTCAACGTTTCAGTCCCTATCAGGTGCCACAGCAGCATCCACAGTCTGCCTCATCGCCGGCGCCATCAACGAGAGCCGACAGTCCCTAAGTGGTGCAGATTCTGAATGCTGAGAAACCACATGAAATCTATGTGCAATGTCCGTTTGTAAATAACATCCCAACATCCCACAACCCACAACCCTCAATCCAAAATTCACAAAATGCTGTGTAGCTAAACATGTTGCAACAACATGTTGCTAACATCTAACTTAGTAGTTCGTTTATGCGTGGCAAATGTAACGTGAGAAGAAATTAGTTAATACCAAAATTGTTAATTTGATCAAAATTTGCAGCTTTTAAAAATATCAGAATATATACAAAAATTGTTAATTTGATAAAAATTTTCAGCTTTTAAATATCAGTTATCATGATAAAGCTTTATCTGGAAAACTCAATTTAATTAATCGCAAATGCAGCTAAATAGTTACGGTATAAGTAAAGTTTTCCAAAAACATTATGAATGTTGTGCATTAATGGAAATATTATTTAAGATGTTTTGCAGGCTCTAATTAATATACAATAAACTAATTCATTTCAGGATTAAAGCTTCATCGGAAAACAAGTTGGTTGAAATATAATAATACTAAATTTTTTGTTATTTTAAATTAAAATTTAGACAACATTTCCAACTTATTTACGATTTACTCTAATTCCAAGTTTATACCCAATTAAGAAAGGTACACAATATTCCCGGCTAAGTTTCTTTTATCACGTTAAGCTGCGCATAAACGAGTTTAAACTTTATATATATATGTACTTAATGTAGTTTTTAGCCCTAGCCGTGTAACAGTATTAGTTAATTTAATTAGGCTTAGCTTTAGTGCAAACAATTTGCTTGTGTTTTCTATTGTATATTTATGTTTTTTATGTTTTATTTAATATTTTTTTATAATTTTTTTGTTATTCAACTTGTTCCTAACTACAAATTATTGTAAAAATTCCATGCTAATTGTACACTTTTAGACACGCCCAAAACTCCTCAAATCAAATCGAATCCAAAATCAAAAAACAAAATGCAATAAAAGAAACAAAAAGCGAAAAGCAAATACAAAAAAACTATTTAAATTATGTGCAAAAATAATAATAAACAATTTATAACACAAAAAAAGAAAAATTATTTCATTGTTCGTTTTTTAAATGATTTCAAACAATTATTAATGATGATGATGGGAAGTCGCCAAAAACAAAATGCAGTTGAAGTTAAAGTGGAAGTTGCAGTTGCAGTTGGCAGTTGTTGGTTGCAGTTGCATGTGATGCGCAGTCGCGCGTGGCAGCAACATGGGGCAAGCAGACACTGACATTTATGCCTCTCCAAATGAAATATAATTTATAGAATTTTGTGCTCTTTATGAAAGTCTAATTAATAACAAAGTCCGTGTTTAGTGCCATAGGCATTTCAAACTCCTATCAGAGAGATAGAGAGAGAGAGATAGATAGAGAGAGAGAGGGAGAGAAAAGTTTGAGGTATGAGGGAGTCAATATATAGCTAAAGGGTTGTACATGCAATCAACTATGAATACACAGATGATAGAGCAGAGAAGATAGTTTAGAGGGGGGGGAAAGAGTTAAAGTTGCAGTTGCAGTTGCACGCGACATGCGTCATCAATTTCTAATGATGTATGTCTTCAACATAGACATTTGTTATTAATTGTTATTGCTGTTGTTGCTGTTGTTGCTTCAGTGCGGACATTAGTTATTAATATTGTTGCACTTTGCACTTTTTAATTAGTTGCCAAGAGCCAAGATAAAAGCGAAAAATCAGACTGAATGAGTTGAACAAGGGAATCAGTTGATAGAAATAAAATTAAGTGAAGAAGACTAGCTAAACTAGCAAATACCCTGTATGCTAATCTACTCTTGTAAGAGTTGTATTTATTTAATATTTATATTGCAGAGTCCAACTTTAAACTTATATATAAGTAAATATCTTTTAGGACAGATTAAAAAATAATATTTAATTAACTGCTTTTCTTCTTTCTAAGTATAGTGTAAAAAGAAGCACTTTTTCTGTACAAAGTTACAACTACAAATTAATCAGTTTAGCTTTAGTTTTCTTTCCTATTATACAAGTATTTCCTTTACTATTTCGACAAGGCTCAAATTTGCTTCAATTACATTTCATAGTTAATTTCAATGCAATTTACAGCATATTTCAAATCCGTGCTGTCAATCATATGTAATTACAAGTCAAACACACAAGACAGAGGCCCTATAGCATATGCCATATGGTAAGTATTACTTGGTATATTAATAACTTAATTTTTATGCCCATAGGCCACGAAACGGCAGCCACAACGAGAGAGATTGGAGGTGGTACAGTATTTAAATATGGCTTATATAACAGGGCCAAGTTAGGTTTACCTGACCTAACCGATAACTAACTAACTAATAATTATACACTCGAAACTTGCAATTATAAAATCATTTTTTCGACCAAACAACCAAACGTTGGAGCAACTTTCAAAATATCTTAATTAACCACTCTTTTGGGTTCGACTCAAGTGTTATTTAGTGTTTAGTCCCCGTTTAAAAAGAAGTCTGTGAGAAAGTGTCACCTTTTTATTAAGTATTTATAACATTTGAAAGTGAAATTATCAGTTATGAACGAATTTTAATTAGTAGTTGAAGCATTTTTAATTGATCACATTTTTGAATAGGCGTTTATTAAGAACGTTTGTGGTAGTTAGCATTTAAAAGTATGTCAGCTAGAATTTAGCTGAAAATATTTAAGGATAGTGAAGATAATAGTATAGAGAAATATTTCCAGTCCCCAGGGTCACCAGATTTCAAACTCTCGTAACTTTGGCAAATCTTACCCGATTTTTATGCGGAATGTCATTTTAGTCATGATTTGATCCATAAATTTGTTCTACATTTAAAGATAGTTATTTTTCAGAAATCGATTTTTTCGATTTTGTTGGAATTTTAGGTAAGGGTACCCCCTTTACTTTTTCAGAAAAAAAAATTTTCAAAATTTTAAATCTTGATTTTGTACTTTTAATCAACTCCTGGTGCCAAAATTAGTATAAAAGAACACTTTAAAGTTGATTCTGAGGAGTTTCATTTTTTTTGTAAAAAATCATGCCAAAAGTGACAAAAAATTTGACTTGTAAAGTTTCCAGTCCCCAGGGTCACCAGATTTCAAACTCTCGTAACTTTGGCAAATCTTACCTGATTTTTATGCGGAATGTCATTTTAGTCATGATTTGATCTATAAATTTGTTCTACATTTAAAGATAGTTATTTTTCAGAAATCGATTTTTTCGATTTTGTTGGAATTTTAGGTAAGGGTACCCCCTTTACTTTTTCAGAAAAAAAAAATTTTCAAAATTTTAAATCTTGATTTTTATTTTAATCAACTCCTGGTGCCAAAATTAGTATAAAAGAACACTTTAAAATCAACTTACTTGAAAATACTTGGAAAGTTAAGAACTACATAAAACTGAGAAATAAGTAATTTATTTTACTATATAAAATTATATTAAGTTTTATATAAATAGATCTACAATTTTGGAAATACTTTGAAAGTAAAGGGCACTATTAAGTAAGAAATAAATCATTATATTTTTTAAATTATAGTAAAAGAAAACATCATATTAAATAAGTCAATTTACTTGGAAATACTTTTAAGGTAAACAACTCATATAACTAAGAAACAAGTAATATTTTACTAAATAAAATTATATTAAGTTTATTATAAATATATCTACAATATCGTCCAAATTTCTTTCAGAGCACCTGCAACATATTCCAATTGAGTTTCTGTCAACTCTACGCAACAGAATCTGATCAAAACACGTAGCCAACATTATAAATTCAGAAGCCTCACACCTAAAAATAAGTAGATAGCTCTATGTAACATGGGGCAAGAAGAGACACGGAGGCATGAGGCATGTAGATTAGCTGCAATTTTCTCACTCACTGTGACAAAGTCGTACACAAATTATCTCGCCACTAAAAATTTGCCTAATTTCGAACATAAATATGAAACATCTTATCATAAGCGACCGATCTATGGCCCAGGATATCTCCACAGTTCCGTCGGCAACCTTTTTTTTCTACAACTCTCCTCCCTTTCTCTATCTCCCTCCCTCTCTCTCTCTCTCGTGGCTGACTAATTTTTGTGTATTTTGTTAGAGAAAAAACAAAACACCCTCAACATGAAATTGGTAGCTAAACCTGGCCAGGCGCTAACAAATTTATGTCTTCTTCAGGCTTAGACAACGCAAAAGGTGCCACTAAATTAGCTGAGGAATGAAAAAAAAAACACACACACAGAAAACATGCTAAAGGTAAAGCTGATGGTGATGGTAAAGGTGAAGGCAAAGGTAAACGCCGCTCAGCTCATTACACACAATTTGCAGTTAGGTGCGAGCATATAAATTTCCTTTAGACCTGTTTAGGCTTAGACTTTGCCAGGGACCTCACTTCTCCTTATCAAAATTATGCAGACTTTTATCTAAATTATTATTTTGTGTCTCTACTTTTTTACATTTTCCATTTGTAGCTGAGGGGGATTTACCATAAATTGTATTGCTAGCCAAGATTTTGGCAGTAACTCATAGAGAGCAGCTAACAACAAATTATATAATTAAAATAATTTAAAATACATTAATTTTTGAATTATAAATTTAAAAGCCAATTTCACAGAGGAGGAGTATAAAAAAGTTAAGTTGAAAATATAAATAAATAAAATATAATCTAAAGGAAGTTTAATGATGAGGGGAATAGCTTAAGCCTATAACTTATAGGATTGAAGTTATTAGAATTATTGTAATTTGTATCTAATTGTATAAAGCAGGTGATCTTTTAGATTTCTTAAACTTCTCTCAACTATATGAGATATAAAATGTTCATTGCTTTTTAGCATTAAATTATAAAAGTAAATATAAACTACCTCTAAATATCTTAGCATTAAGCATAAAAAGGAAGTCCTGCTACTCAACTTTTTAATGTTAATTAATAAGTTTAGTTCTAGCTCGCCATAATTTCTTACCTCTTTAAGGAATGTTTATTATATCTATATCACATTTACCTTTATACTCTTTGCTAATGTCTGCATCGATGCGTTAAACATTTCATGACAAAATTAAACCCGCATTTATATAAAAAGCTATGTTTTTCATTATTTCTCAAAGTTCAGCAAATTATAGTGCAAGTCCATTTTATGTGTTCAATTGTGGGGACATTTTAATTGTTTCGGAACTGCTTTTACGAGGTGGGCGTGGCATTCGCATTAGCCATGAACATGACTTTAATTATACCATTAAATTTCAATTCAATTTATTAAAGCAACATGAAAACAAACAAGCGTCAGCTTGTCAAATAATATAGATACATCTACATTATACTTATCAGCGAGTGCACTTCACTGTCTATTCCGCCCTCTTTCCTGCCGCTTTCCTCACGCTTTCCTCTCAGCTATCATAATGCCATCATGATTTGGCAATTTCTTGTTTATGAACCTTGTTTTTTGATATGCAACGAATACAACAAGTATTTGGCGTGTGTTGAAGTCTGAATAGAGTGGAAAATGTAAAAGAACCAGAAATTAAAGATGGTTGGAGAAGAAGAAGAAAAAAATACGAAAGAAAGTCAGATACTGCAAGTTAAATAAGATATAATATAGAGTTTAAAAAAAGCTATTCATCGCTGAGGGTATAGAAACAATGCAAGTTTGTAGGCACATATTAAAACACCTAAATGGCTTTCTATATGGTAATTATGGTAATTTTATTATACAATGTTATATGTGTGTACACTGTACATACCAAAGACTTTTAACAAGCCACATGAAAGTCGCTATGAAATTAATTTCACAACTTACTGGAGGAAGGGGAGCGGAGAGGAGAAGAATTCCAATTGAGAATTATGCCAAAAGGCCTCCTCATCGCGAGACATAATTGTTGTTGTTGGTGTTGTTGTTGTTGTTGTTGTTGTTGTGTCCAGGGCACAAACAAGCGATGCCTACATCACACTTCAACACAATCCGGCAATTTCATCGAATGCCTGCATAAGTAGAGGAGAATTGCATGGAGAGAAAGGCGAGAGAAAAGGGAGAGGAGAGCAGGCGAGAAGTCAACCCTTTAACCCAAATGCATTTCACGTTACCGCCACTTGAAAATTTCTCCTGTGCAGGCATGCATGTATTTCAGTCTATTTCCCTCTCTCTCTCTCTTCACTTACACTCTTTCTCTGATACTCTCTCTCACTCACTCTCTTTCTCTGTCTGTTTTGTCTGCATATTGAAAATTTGCATGTTTAAGCATATCCTTGCCAACACTTTCCATGCCGGCCATTCTTCTGTGCACACATACGTATGTAAGAGCTTACTCTATATGGATTTGGGCAGAGGCGTAGTCTAAGGGTTATGTTGACTAAAGCGACCCTAGCAACATTTTCAAAATTGATTAACAAATTTTATGGGCTTGAATGAATTTACATCAAAACAGACCTGGCTACAAACCTTCAATATATTGGAGAAAATTTGGTTTAATGATTAATAAAAGTATACTAAAAATCTGCAACATTTCTTAAATGGTCAAAAGTTGTCTCTGAAGCCATGAAAATAGTAATTTAAAACTATTCTACAACATTGTATTTAACAATTCAAATAACATAGACATTTCCATATAATCCCCTTTTAAACTGTTCTTAAACTACGCCACAGTCACTGCAAATGAAGTGTTGTAGGGTATGCGGTGGTTCTGTATGCCGGAAGTGCGCGCAGTTTAAAGCTTATCGCTGCAATTTAAGTTGCCCAAGGATATGCGACGCCTTACAGAAGGCAATGGCAAAGGCTGAGTTTTATATCAAAGAAATAAAATATAATTTCAGTGCAAATTAGTTGCAATTTTCTACACAGCCGAAACGTTCAATGAACTCTGAGAATTTTCAAACCGCAAAAGCCACGTTTCATCTCTTTCTATCTCTCTCTCTCTCTCTCTCTCTCTCGCTTCAAGTTGGTTCATTAAGTTTTCGACAAAACTGTCAAATGTGAAATGAAATGTTGATTACAAACTGAAGATACGCACAAAGTAGAAAAGATGTCAGGCTGAAAAATAAATGTATCTTTTTGTACATAAATGTATCTATAGATATATATGGGCTAACTGTTGCGTGTGTTGCCGATTGATCAGCTTGAGTCTCTTTGTATCTTTATCAATATGCGACCAAGTTTCATCATCATTAGCAGGCGACTTGCTAAATGCCACAACCATGTGTGTGTGAGTTTTGTGCATTAACTAAATGCATTGCTGCAATGAAAAATGGTTATTTCATGGCCAAAAACACACACACACATACGCATACAGAAAGTATCTGACAGATACACACTCTATTGCTCACTTGGTGTTGACACTTGAGAAATTTGTAGCTCATCTTTTGCTGGCATATCTCGATGCTCAAAAAGGCCCCGGACAAAAACTGCAGACGACAAAACGGGCGTAGGGTGGAAAGAAGTGACAGAGTAAGATATAAAGAATGAGAGAGAGAGACTAAGAAAGAGAGAGAGAGAGAGAAGAAGGGGAAGCCATGGCAGCTTTGCTACTAATTACAAATACAAACTGACTGCGTCACAAATTTGCACATACATATATGTATGTGCATATATGTACATTTGTATCTTATAGATACAAGTACTTGTAGCAGGCAGCTGCTGCTTTTCTCAGTGGGCGTTGTGGGCGTTCCCTCAGCCAACTTAATTGCCAATGCTTATTTTTGGCATTGCTTGTAATAAGACGTCAACGCTGTTTAAATCATTTTGGCATATATGAAAATCATGGAAATACATGAAATTTATTAAGTGCAGCTGACATTTAATTGAGATACAATCAAACGTATCTCTAAAGCACTCAATTTATACTAAATTTATATATTTTTCAACAGAAATATTCTAAAACAAATTATTATTTCTAAGAAAATATTTAAAAGATAGAATCTTCAGATAAAAATAAAAATATAGTTTACACAAGTGCTGGAGAGATTTACAATTTTAAACAATTTCCTTAGCGTAACTTTCACAACTAATAACAAATAATTATAGTCCTATTTCCACATATTTCAATCTTAAACAGATTTATATATCTGTTATCATTGCTCACACCCTTCGACGAGCTGTCAACTGATTTTAATGGCAACAGGTAAAAACACCAAATAAATTTAAACAAAATATCTTAAAATACAAATATTTTCTGTTAGATATAGTATATGTAGATATTGTAGATGCGTGATTTTCTCATATTCCCATTTGCCTTATGGCTGAACATATTTTTATGGTCTGTGAATTATGTGCGGCGAGGCATTTAAAAATAATGTGCGCCAAATTCGAATAAAACTTAATGTTAATCAGGTGCGAAATATGCGCGAACGGACGATCAAAGTGAAAACGTTGCAAGAAAATGCCTGAAAATAGAAAATTGTCTGCAAAATCAGCGCGTCCCCCCGTGCGGCCGACAGTTGTGGCGAATATGAAATGAAAGCGAGCTGGCAAAAAAAGACACAAACTTGATGCCCAGCAAAATAAAAAGGCAACTGACTAGTTTTGAGTGAGTTTCCAGAAAGGCGGCCATTTTGGGCGGCTCAAGCTCAGGCGCAAAAAGGAGAGCGCAACAGAGAGAGCAAGAGCAAGAGCGAAAGCGAGAGAGCGCGCACGCGGCTTTCCAGTGGGCATTTCAGGCCAGGCGCAAAAAAAAGGGGAAATTCTGAGCGCAAGTTGCGTGTGAGTGCGAGAGTGTGTGTGAGAGTGCTTGTGCCTGTAGGTGAGTGTCTATGTGTGCGTGTGCTAAGCAGCCAGATGATTGAGGGCGTTGCTTGGCAAAAATGGCAGACAATGTTGAAAGCTTTAACTACAGCAGCGCACGCACTGCCAAACGAGTGTGAAGAGGGGGACAAGTGAGAGCGGCTAAGCAAAAAAAAGGGAGAGAGAAAGAGAGAGAGAGCAGCAGCAGTTACCATTTGGAGGTGGAGTGAGTGCAAAATTGTGAGACATACGAAAACAAGATGGTAGTGGGCAGCAGACAACTTGCAACTTGTCCGTAGCTTGTTAACAATTGCAGCACTCAAATAAATGAGGCCAACAACAAGGATTTGCTTCAGTGTGTGTTTGTGTGTGTGAGAGTGAGTCAGAGAAATTAGTTTTGGCTGAAGACTGAGCGCAAGTAGAAGAAGAGTACACAGAAAAAAATTTAAACTTTAAAGTATTAAAATACTTGATTTTAGCTTGAGTGTTTTAATAAAGGTCTTTGTATAGGATGCCTTTAAACAGATTATAAATTGTGGATTCGAGGAGATGTGAAGTAGCGTCTTATATAGTTTTCTAAATTAATCAATACCATTGAATAAAATTCTGAAGAAGTATAACTTTTAAAATAAGCTGAATTTGAGACAAGTTTCGTCACAGTTTTGATTCTTTTTATCCCGTACAACTTAGACTTCTTTTTTTCTGTGTAAAAGATGAACATGAGATGGTGAAGAGCGAGTGGAATAGGGAAGGGGCAAGGGTAGCAGCCCTTGTAACAGTTGCCTGGCTGCAGGCAATATACTTAATTAAAAGTCGCACGAGACAAAAGCCAAAAACGCAAAAAGTGATTAAAACAAGGAATATTTTTCTTCTTTTTTCTTTTTTCGTTTTTTGATATTGTATGCCACAAGAGGCTTGCAACGGCTGCTGCAAGAACAACAAGATGTAAGAAGCTTGTGCCTCAGACATTCTCTCACTCTTCCCCTCCATTCCCGCCTTTCACTTACAATTGTTTGTCACTCAACAGCGTTGTCTTCCGACCTGCCCCCTGCCCTCACCCTCTCCCTCTCTTTGTATCTGTCTCTCACTCTTGCCATCCCTTTTTTATATATGGCACAAGGTTTGGGGCTACACATTTCACTTGGCACATCAAAGTGTGTGTTGTTGTTGTTGTTGTTGCTGTTGCTGTTGTCGGTGCTGATTATTCACATCGATTGGCATTTGTGAAATTTCACGAATTGGCACTTTTTACCACTTGGGTGGTTCTGACTTTCGCCTTTCTGCGCTTATTTTGTACAAACTCTTTTTTTCATTTGATCTCTTTTCTCTTACTCCCTGACTTTGTCTATTGTCGTTGTTGTTGTTGTTGCCACATTCCCCAAATTACATTGCAACCAATTGACAATTCGTTTCACACGTCAAAGCTGCTTTTTGTGTGGTCGCTGACAGTAAAAAAGCGAAATAAAAATAAAAACTAAGGTATACAAAGTATACTGTGAAATGAGAAAGAAACACTGAGAGAATTTAATACAAAATAAATATTATAATGAAAGATTTGCCTTTCTAATTTAAAGGTTATTTATAATGGAAATGGTTGTAGAATAAAATCTTTAAGAACTATTTATTAGTTACATATTTTGTTGATCTGATAATAATTAGAAATAACGGAATAATTAAAAACATTATAATATAAATATACATAATATAAAGTTTATATACATAGTTGCTTTTATGAGCAGAAAGAGAAACAATTAAAAGAAAAATTATTAATAAATCAAAAATATTTTAAAAAAATTAAAAATTAACAAAAAGTATTTATATAAATATTTAAAAATTTATTTTATGAAAAAGAATTTTTGTTTAAAGAAAAATAAGAATATTGAATAAATTGTAAATATATTCTTTATAAAATGAACCAAAGCAGCAAAACTTATATATAATTTTTTTCACAAATAAAAAATTCCAATAATATAAGTATTATAAGCCATCAGATAATATCCTGATCTATCTGAAAACAGTTACTTAACTATTAATACACCCTTGTAGTAGAGATAAAACCACATCAGATAGTTTAGTTTGATGACTTTTCAATTCTTTGACTTTAACCCACAACACCTGCCCATTGCTCCCTCTTTTCACTAACTGACTTCCTTTGGGGACCGCCTGTAGTTCTTCCAGCTAACAGTCAAGGGACACAGACTATTGCAGCTCAGTGTGAAGGGCAACAACAATGCAAGAACATTTTTATGTAGGGCGCGTGTTCAGTTTGATCAACGAATATTATAGTTTCGTTTAAGGTTTAATTAATTACAAAATATTTGTTTAAAATGCAAGCAGACAAGACAAATTGATAAATGAATGCAGCTCTGGAAAATTTATGTGAATTTTCTGAAATAGAATTATCCACCTGTTCCAGCAGCAATAGAAGAAGAACATGTGTTTTCGCTACCACGAATGATGAACTATCCATTGATGTCTATAAATAGTGACAAACACACACGTAAATTGTGTTGATTAATCGAGCAAAATTAGACGGAAAAAACTGAAACAACTAACCAAATAAATTATTATTTATGTGAAAAACGACAACTGACAACCTACATAGAAAATGTGACTATATCAAATATCAAATGCGCACATTTAATTATCAAAATCTTTCATATTTCCAACATTAGCGTCAGTTTTGTGCTAAGAAAAATATTTAAATCGATTTTTTGGGGCCACACACAGTGATATCGTATTTGTGGCAGTGAATATAAGTGAAGTGAAGAGATATAAAAAGTAACTTGCAATCAATACGAATATTGTATACTCTTAGAAAGCAATGACTGTTTACCTAATCCCATATAATATAAATCAGCCTAACTTGGCTTCAAGTCTTATTAAAAACAGATCTATCAATAGAACTGTTTTTAGTATATTCCTTCAACTCATATTCCAATATTCAGCTTGATATCTACAACAATAATGTAATTGAATTTTGATTTTCTTAAATGTTACCAACTACAAGTCTTAGTGAATATGCTTAATTTTACTCTTCATCAGGATTTATATGCAGCCACAATGCTAATGAGCGTAACGAAATTTATGACATTCCAGCAAAAAACAACAATAACATTTAAGTATGCAGTTGCTGTTGTTGTTGTTGCTGTTGCATGCAACATGGGCTGCATAATTCTCACACTTCGACAGGCAAACGAAAAACAAATATAAATTGAATGCCGCCAAAAGTTGCTTCGTTTTAGTTTCCTCTCTCCTCTAGTGAAATGTCAAATTTAGTTGACAATTAATAAATTACCCGACTGGATGCTTAAATGGCGCCACATCCAGGGGAAGGAAAGAGAGGGAGAGACAACGAGAGAGAGAGAGAGAGAACACAGACGTCACATTTTCATATTGTCATTAATTTTAAATAATTATGCGGCAAGGCAGTCGGAAATCACAACAATGCCACCGTTTGTTGGGTGGCCCATATGTGTGTGCCCCAAAGGAGGGGAACCTCTGATGGGGGAGGGGAAGCTTGCAAGTCACTTAATTAACTGCCTGAATATCCTGCGCTACAAATTGTTCACACTTCAACGTTTTTTGTGATGCGACTATTTTTTCCCACTTCCTGGCCACGTGTGTTGGCCCTAAATTTACTTTTTTGTTCTTTAAAAATCTGCTCCCCAATATTCCCTGAGTTACTTCAAGTTTGGGCATCTAATTGACATGTTCGTGACACATGTTGTTCAGCTACAGCTCCTGGGCAACAGGATAGCAGTGAATGGTAGACTGTCAGACAGAGAGACAGACAGAGAGAGAGAGAGAGTGGGACTCTCAGACAGAATTCAATGGGACCTCACACGCGCCTCCAGCGAAAATGTCAGCGATATGAGAGCCGATGATATATGATTAGGAAGCCACGGTTCGTTAGCTGGGGAATATATTGAAATGTTGTGACATCGCCACAAGAAGTTCATGGTGTCAGTTTTCCACAGATGTGCCTTATTGGATATCGTATCAAGTCCGTCAGTCTATAGCTACTCTAACCGATATATTATATGTATATCCCTGTATTTAACAGTTCCATGGGCAGCTTATACAATTTCAATTTATTTAATTATGGTATATATTTATATTTTTAAAATAGAAACTCGTAATATACAATCTTTTTTTTAATTTTACTACAATAGATAAAAAGTATGTTATAAAATTCTAAATACATTTCTGTCTTTATTTATTGTATTGTTTTGTTTGTGTTTGTGTTGTTTTCTACTAGAATACTATTCCTTTACAGTCATTTTAATTATCAAATTATCTTTCCCTAACAACCCAATATATCTTTTATAACCTGTGGCGTTATTTTAAGTTAGTTAAAAGTTATGTTCAGGCAGAAGAAGGCGTGGCAAACCTTATAAAGTATATGTATACTCAATCAGTGGAGTCTATATAGCCATATCCAACTGTCTGTCTATCCGTATGACTCTTTTTCCATATAAACGAAAGAATCGTAGACATATATTTGGTAAGAAGACTTCTGATTCTTTTCTTAGCTTCTCCAATTAATTGTTACCAGTGATTTCTTCTTCATGTGCAATAAGTAAATGAAATAAGAGTTTTATTTCTAATTAAATATCCACCGCACACTCCAATGATACCCAACACCTTACCTTCTCCCTCTCTCCCCTCTTCCATCTCACTCTGTTAATCCATAGCGTCGTCTATTCGCATTGAACTAATCCACAAAATCTGCGCATTCATAGACCATTAAAATTAACTAGCCTGTTGTTTGGGGAGTTTTTCAATTGTAGCCGCATTTTATGCACAATGCCAAAAATCCGATTCTAATTTTTGTTGTTGTAAGTCAGCAGCAACAACAACAACAATGTCAAATCCGGTCATGGCGATAATCGCCAATGGACCCGGGACAGCAACAACAACAACAACAACAACAACAATGACAATGACAATAACAACATTAGCTAACAACAACATTGACACCACCGCCCACGTGACACGCACACACGCCCACTCACTTACACAGATACACACAGCAACACACACACACACGTGTCAGGCGACTGTCTCTCAGTCTCTCTCTGTCTTTCTGTCTCACTGACAGCTACAAATTGCGCTACAAGGCTGAGCTTGAAAGTGGGCAGGGCAACTCCCCCTCCTTCCCCTTTTCTGAAGTTACCTCCCCCTTACTCCATTGTCATACTCCAGCGTAAGCGTCAACGCCGACGTTCGTGTAACTTTCAGCATAATGACCCAGACACGTGGCTGTCTAATGTGACCAGCCGCCTATAGAGTAAAAGTGTCAGAGTGGCCAGACGACAGACAGGAGACAAGAGACGGGAGACAACAGACAACAACGGTACTTAACCATTGTTTTTCCAGCATTTTTATGGTAAAATGTGAAATGTACAACGGGGGAATTGGTAACGTGTTAGATGGTTTTATTGTTCTATCTGCCTCATTTTTAATACACTTTACTGCAATTTGGCATTCGGCAGATTTCAGATTCAGGCAATTAAATCGTTGAGCTAATTGAAATTGCACTTGATGTTTTAATTCACTTAAGTGTGTTTCAGATTTTCGACAATTATTTACTGAATGAAATGAGCAAGAATTGACAATAGAATTGTTCAATTTTTGTAGTCTATAAATAAGTTACATTACATTACATTACATTACAAAAGGAAATCGCCTTTTTATTATTTATTAAAATAGGTAGAGCTATGTCTTTATAAATAATCGAAAATCCTGTTTTAATGAGCTGAGAATTTAAAATAAATAAATAAATAAATAAATATAAAATAACTTGTGATAAATTAATATATTAATGCTTTAATTCATTTAACTACATCTGTGATTTTAGACAAATAATTCTCAAATTACATGAGAATGAATTTGAATTGCAGTCACTTGATTTCTTGTAGTCTAATACATTATATTTAAAACCATTAGATTTAAATAAAATAACATTTTTAATAATATAAAAATTCAATTCGAAGCAGTTGATACATCAAAATATTAGCACAGAGTTTTAGACATTAAAGTAATTTATTAATAAATACAAAAACATGCCAAAATGACTTCCCATGTTTTGATTGACTCAAAAAATCTGTTTAATTAAAAAAATAATATTAATTATAGTAAAATATGTAAGTTTAGAATTTAAAATAAAAGTGAGATGATTTGATCAGTTTGTACAGATTCTTCTTTGATACAGAGACAAGAACTTTCTTTCTGCTGACTTCTACAAATACTCATATCATATTAACTATTACCTTTCTCTTACCTGTTTCCACATTTTCAGAGTTTGAAGGAGAAGCAAACAAATAACTAAAATATCAATTAAGGAAACAGGTAACAGTTTTGTTTAATTCTTTTGGGCCCTGTGTGTGCGACAACTCTATTAAAACCCAAAAAATAAAGAGAATATATATAAACATACAAAAGTTGATCAGTTGTCAATGATATGGAGAGCATGTAGAGCAATCCATCAATCAAATGTGATGTGTCGAGGCAAGGGACTAGTTTCTATATACATAGGTAGATACGAATCTTTCTACTGGCCAAAAAGTTAATTTATTTATAATTGCCATACGCGCTTGAGACTACACTACACTACAGACACACACACTTGGCTCTCTGGTCAGTTTAGTGTGTAATGACTTGTAGTTCTCGAATTCTGTAATTCTGCTAATGAGCGTTTGTAACTTGGCTTGGCAACATGTGTAAGTGTTACGCTAGCGATAAGAACTCGGGCAATTCAATTAGTCCCCCTCTTCAAGTTAGGAGTTGGAAGTTAGTAGTTGGTAGTTGGTAGAAGACAAACTCTCAACTCTTCCTGTCGATATTAACGCGCAATAAATTAGCAAAAGCAACGCTGAGACGAGGTGAGACCCAGAAGACCCCAGAAGACTTATCAAAGATGTAGCTTCTTCTCTATAGAGAGCTGAGAAAAGACTTATGATACCTGTTGTATTAACATTAACATGCAGAACCAGCGTTAGCGTGAGGTCCGATGCGATACTATAAGATGCGATGTGATGTGATTCGATGCGATGCGATGCGCATAATCTTTTTCCCAACTCTTTCGACGGTTAATTTCAGTTTGAGATAATTATAGAGCGGCTGCCACCAAAGAGGCCAGTGGAAGAATCAGCCAGAAGACCAGAAGACAAAGGGGCAGCAAAGGTGGCATGCGCTTGCACGCGCTCGAATTTATTATTAGGCCTCTTCTTTTCGCTCTCTCCTCCAGTCCTCCTGCTTCCTCCTGTCCTCCTGCTTCTTCTCTTTAAGTTGAACCCGCATCTTCCGACAATCAAGTTGATGCTCCTGCTGCTGTTGATGCCGTTGTTGTTCCTTCTCCTTCTGCAGATCTTCAGAACAGGGCGTTGAGTGTAGTAAGTGATAGTGGGCAGCATCCAACATCCAACATCCAGCAACAGAAGTGGAAGTGGAAGCAACCACCGACATGTTGCACACTGCATAATTATACAGTTTACTAGTTGGGGTATATTGGCAAACTAATTCAATTGGATAGCAGATCCTTTTTGCTTGAATTGAGTTCAAGTTTCATTATAAACATATGTTTAATAAGAAAATTCTAGATTATTCAAAGACTGTACAGGTTTGAAACAAACTGAAAAGAACCTTCTGTGGATATAATATCCTAAACTAAATAATTAAGCTAAAGCTACTCTCTATTATATATATTTCGTGTTGCATATGAATACAAATCAAAAAGCCTCATTTATTCTCATTCAATCTCGACAGATTCTATTTGGGTTTCGGCCCTTATCAGACAGCGAAATTAATTGTCTGCTGAAAGAGCATTCCCCTGATCATGCAACTGATCATTTTTGAATTCCCTTTCATAATTTTAATAGTTATATTATTTTCAGCATTCCAAAGAGCGAGAGAATCTGAGCTGAACTGAGTTGAAGTCGAGGCTGAAGCGCAAAAGCGAAATGCCGACAAATATCAAAGTCATATGCGCGCCACGCCCACCAATGGCATGTTGATCTTCATCAAGATCGCCTCACCCGCCTCCGTCGAGGAGTCAGAGAGGAGTAAGGAGAAGTCATCAGAGTATAGCAGAGATAGAGGCTTCTGAGTTCGAAGTTTCTGGGGGCTGCCCTCCATGGAAGCTAATCAACAATTTTCTCACCTCTTTTTCGTGAGCTAAAAAACAAAAAAATGTACAAAAAATCTGAAAAATCGTTGCGGTAGGCGTTTGTCGGACTGAATGTTCTGTCGGCAGAGCCGGCGGATTCCCCTCCGTCACCTCCACTCCACTCCACACGCCTACCGCAATTTGATGTTGCGCCTTTGTTTTAAGCCGCGTATATTTTTTGATAATAAGACACCGTGAGGCAGGCAACATTGAAAACTGAAGAACTGAGATCTGAAATTTAAAAACTGAACCTGTTGCATGTCGGCAAATCGGGTTAATCGATTTTAAATCGTTTTTATGTTTTCATTTTGATATACATATATATTCTTGCTCTACTACCAATTGCCCAAAAGATTAATCTGCTGTTAACTATTAGAAGTTCGTTAGAAGACCAGAGAGAGAGAGAGAGAGAGGGATCCACAGAAAAAACCATGCCAGTAAACAAATATGGCTAACAAACTGTGTCCAATCGCGTGAATTATAGGTCTCGTATTATTGCGGTCTATGGGACATATGGACATCGATTTAAATCAATTCGAATATATGGCATCGTTAATGGAAATTTATTCGCGCTGTTACGCTGCCCAAAGACCCCACAGACAGACTTGCAACAACATTCAGTATACCAAACAACGTGCAACGTGGCTACCAAAATAAAACTTGCTGAATATTTACACAGCCACTGCCACAGTCAGTTGCAAATTGATGGACAACCCACCGGGCAGAGACACCAGCTACAGCTTGCCACACTTTCCCCTTTCCCCTCACTTACCACTTCCCATCCTCACATACAACTTCTCTCTTTAGGCACATTGTATGGCGTTGTATTTATTTATAGCCTTGCTTGCTGTGCTGATTTTTCAAATACTCCACTAACTGACAGAACGCCTCGAGCTTAGCGAATTGCTCAGCCACTGGCCAGGTCTCCTCTTTCCTCCCCCCCCCCTCTCACCCTTCCGAAAAAAGAGAAGTCTTTGGAGCCACACATGTAAGCGCTTAAAAAATTACGTTTTCTCAATAAGTTTTGATAAAAATCAACATCATTTGTGGTCGGCCCAGTTGGGGGAATTCCAATATAGTAGCACAAACCGAAACCGAAACAGAAACAGAAACAGCAGCTGAGCTTGCTTTTGGCTTAAAAGCAGCTACGTTTCGGCCAAAACGAAAATGCATTGAGCTGCTGAAGTATTGACTTAGAGAGAGAGAAATTAGCTCGAATTTATCCAATGCTTCAGTTTGAATTTGTTTAAAATTTAAAGGAATTTCAATAAAGTTTATCTAAGTATTTATTTTTAATGATATGCTGAATTATGTATATAATATAAATCTATAAATAAAATCCGGAATTTTATTAATTTTTTCAGTAATTTTAAATTCTAAAAACTTTTTAATCAACTTAAATTCTCCACTAAATAAATATTTCTATGTAGAGTATAGAGTTTAATTGAAAGCTTATAAGATTTACTATGAATCTGTGACGCACTCAATACTTTTTACGTGATTTTGCAACACTGCCACAACCAACACACACACATATGCCACACCTATAGCCACGTAGCGCATTCAATTCGGAGGACCGTTGCTCATTAGGCTACCCATACGCCCCATATGAGACGGAAACCAGTTAAAAGAGCAGCTCCTCCACAAACTCCCATACATCTCCTCCACTTCACAACTCCTCAAGCTTCTCCTTATCCGTCTCCTTCTTCTACTCACTCTTCTGTTCAGCTTCGTATTGTTGTTGTCAGCTTAAGCTAAGCAGCCGCCACACATCCGCACAATGATCCAACGCTCCACCTCAACCGCATTCACATTCATATTCATAAACACTCATACATATTCACATATGGTATGCTCTCATGTCTTATGCTCGTCATTTGCGCGATTTTTAAGCTGATGATCAGCGACAAACGATCTTTCACTCGCGTTATGATGGATTCATACCACCAACAAATTTGCCACTGATGAATGGATTTCTGTCTGAGTATCTCTCACTCTGCCTTCTCCTCTTTTTCTCCACTATCCAACTCTCCATGTCCGTTGTCATTCACGCAGTTGCGCAGTCAGCCGATAAACGCCAACATGGTGCAGAGATTTTGTTCAGCTTCTGGAATGCGTAGCAAGTTGTGGCAGACATGAGACAGTCCCAGTCTCAGTCCCCGTCCCAGTCTCAGTCTCAGTCTCAGTTCCAGCCTTAAATCAGACAGACAGTCGCAACTTGAGAAACCCAGAGACAGACAGAGAGACAGAGAGATTGGAGTCTCCTCGCGACTTTGGAGAGTGTGTAACGCATTGTAACAAATTGATTTGGCATTTGTAGCGACAGCCACAGAAGCTGACAGTCGAGCACTCTGGATAATGCTTAAGATTAGGCTCGGATAAAACCAAAATAAAACCAAATTCATTGCTGGCATTTATAGATTAACTTAAAGCTCACAAACTGCTTAATAAACATTTATAATTTAAATATTGTATTATAATAAAATTATCAATATAACATTATCGATACATTTCTTACTCAAAGAGAGCAAAAGCAATCTATGTAGTAAACTACTATTTTTTTAAATAATAATATTAATATTAAAATTTTGAATGTAATATTTTATCGATTTATTATTTCCAATGAAATTAAAATCAATTTTATTGCTGGTATTTTCACTAACTTAAAGTTTGCTTAATAACGTATTTTAATAAATGTAAAAGATTTAATTTTGATATATTTGAAATTGAAAATAAATGATTAACTTTAACTTTGCCGTCTGCCTAACGTTTATATTTAAATAATTTATTCTAATAAAATTATCAATCTCATACTATCCATATATTTTTTTTGGACACACATAGTAAATTTAAATACACATGTGCTAATACTTATAATTGTTTGTTGAAATATTATAATCTATTCGATTTCTTTTATAGTTTTCACTCTATGCATTATTCCATTGAACTTTTAGATACTATGTAATAGCCAATAAATCCATTACGACCACCCAGCCATTAACAAATGGTCTTCAATTGTTGGCAGCACCTTTGACACTTTCCTTAAGACTTTCATTTGATTTCTTTTGATATGCAAATTGAGCAAAAGCTCTACAAAGCAAATTCGCCGACCAACGCCGACAATTGTCAGTGAAATATATTTTTGAAGCCTGTCTGCTGTCTGTCACAATCGTCCGATATTGAAATAGGTAATTTACCAGGTATATGTGAGTGTGAGTACAAATCATACTGCCAAAGGGCTAATGTCGAACATCAGACGAGAAGACCGACGACTGAGCACATTTAATCGCCACTTTTGTCAAACGCGTCAATCATGTTTGATGTCTAGTTGAACTCACCACGCCCATTTCAGCCCCATTTCATGGGGAGCACTCTCTCTCTCTCACTCCCTCTGATGACTGTGCACAGTGGTCTAGGATGCACCCAAAATATATTGAATGAAACTGTTTCATTCAGTACTTTTCAAAAGGATGAGGATAATAATTAGGTATGCAATTTAAAGTATTTGTGAATTTCAGCATTCGATTTTAAAGCTAACAATATTTTTTAGGTCGAAAAAAAACGTAAGTATTTAAAAGGATATATTTCAATTAATATTTTTAGGAATATAACAAATTATTAAGTAATAAAATCCTATAATTTCCTATCTATTTATTCATTTAGCATCGAATAAAGGCAATATAAAGAAATTGATAGTATTTAGATAAAAATATTAATAAGGAATTTAAATGAACAATTCAATAAAATGGTAGAAACATTGAACTAAAAATTGAAAAGGAAAATTTAAGCTTTCGGATTCTGGAAAATTAAAAAGTTCTTACTGTTTATTTCAACTATTGTTGTTATCTTTACTATTTTCCTAAATTTATGGATTTTCTTTAACAATTCTACATTTCAATCCAGCGTGCTGTATACTGTCTGTTTTAAGACATAATTCGGAGTCACAAAATTAGTAACGTTTCCAATTACAAACGTAGCGCGGTCAAATCTACACTCTATAAGTGTGTAAATGTGTTGTGTGGTGTGTGTGTGTGTGTGTGTTGGCGTGTAAAAAGCACCGCGCGTTGACGTGTCAGAATTTTCATATGCATGTCAAGTGTCAAATGCTGGAAATCACTCCATAAATGGCACCACACAACACACACACCACAGACACCCACCCCCAGCTCATGATGACCCCCTGACGCACCTACGAATACAAAACGCTGATTACAGCAACTGTTCCGCTGACTGTTGATTTCGTTTGATACGTCGCTTGTCATGTCAGTTTTGACAGTTTGTTTGTTAGCCCAAAAACAAAATAGAAAAACCGAATATGATCGAAATGCCGGCTGATGCTGGTCCGTAGTCGGGGTTGGGATTGGGATCGAGAGACTGAGACTGAGACCGTGATTGGAGTCGAATTCTGGTTACTGGTACTTGGTACTTGTTACTGGACCTCTGCTCATTCGTTATGCTTAACTTCAATTAGACGAATTGAGGTTTCTCTTCACACATATGCATCTGCAGTCAGAGACCCAGTCAGTCAGTCAGTCAGTCTGAGCCTAGGGGCCTATCGGTTAGGGGCAGGGTACGTTACGGCATTATAATTGCCATTAGATTAGCTGTCATGTTTTAGCGAGAGAGATTCTTTGTTTCTTTTTTCTCATTGCTCAGCGATTTGATGACAATGACACATTTTATTTCGCCCTGGGGCGGAGATTGAGGCTGCATCTGCACTAGAGATGGGAGTCGTGTCGTGTCACGAAATAAAAAGGACTTTAATATCTATATTCACTAAATTGAGATGGTTCAAGCGATGACTAACCGCAAGCTAAAGGGTGTTTCAATACCTGTGTAAAATATGTTCTAATATCTATCATATCTATATTCATTCATATTCATATTCACATCAATTGTCGATTATAAATCAATATTATTAATATATACATTTAGAGTAGTATACTGAAAGTCTCCCATCGCAAATTTTTCTAGTAGATGTATTCATGGACTGGAAAAATTGTTAAGATATTTTTTTAAAGCCGCTTTTTATAGATTTCTAAAAATATCTAAGCCTAGATAGAAAATGTCACTAAATTTATTATATGTTAAATTAATTAGATAATAATTAAATAATATTTATAATTTAATAAAATATATCGCTTTTCACGCATCTCTAATTTTTCCCGCGGCTCTTGTGGATTGGCTGACATTCGGGTTGAATTTGATTTGACATTGATGTGTCAGCCCGTTAAATGAGCAAATATGACAGGACTAACGGGCTTGTTTTGTTGTGGTTTTGTTAAGCACCCTTAGCTCGGGGGGTTGATTGTGCATTGTTTTCGTTTTATTCGCTCGCTTTGACTTTCTCAGGATTTGTCAGTTGTTGAGCTTGATTTGATTTGCGCAACAAAAAAAATGAAACTGAAACTGAACTGAGCCTAACCTTGAAGTCAAAGTTAATTGCAGTTGAAGCAAATCTTTCTTTCTTTAAGACAAAGCCACCAAAAATTAGCTGACTTTGTTGAACCTTCAATTGGAGGTTAGATTGCCACTTAGGAACTGCTGATGCATGTTCTTTATGTGCATTCTTGAAATGTCTAGGTCAATTTTATTTTTATAAATACCTTAGAATTTCCAATCTCTATTTTCTAAAAAAAACATCTTTTTCCCAGGATATGATTTCCTCTTAATTAAATATTTCATTGACATCTTTCTCAATGAGCTAGCTCCTAAGTTCTGCAAATCATCCCATTACCTTCTAGTAGGTCAATTTTTATTCAATAACTACCTTCAATCTTATAAATATTATTCAAATGAATCAAGTTTTTCCTTCTCTATCAACCAATCAATTATCATCTTCCATAGTTTCTTTTATTCCCTTTAAAAGACTTATGACTCAATTAGCTACTTTTAGGATCCGCATATCATCACATTATCTTCTAGTAGGTAAATTTTAATTCAATTTAATGTACCAAGTTTTTCCTTCCCTATCAACTATTCAATTCAACATCTTCAATAGTTTCTTACCTTCCTTATAATGACTCAATATACTACTACCTATGCTCAGCATATCATCTCATAATCTTCTAGAATAATCGCTAGAACTTACGTTCAAACTAATCCAGCCTAAATCAATAATTCAGCTACTCGTTAAGCTGCCACACCCATTTTTATAACATTTTCTGGCTAAGGAGGGATTGGACCACATTTAAAGCATATTAGATAACTTTCAGACATGGCACATGGAAAATAAAGCGTAAAATTTCGATTTCATGGCGATAATCATGAATCGTGATTTATTTAGCGGAACAATTTGTCAGTGTGGTGTGGAGTGAGGCGTTGGCGTTCTGATTTTCCTGATAGCCAAAGGCTACCCTTATAAAGGGGTGGCTAAATGCGACCATTCGCATACGTATTTCACTGCCTGCTGTTGACTTGTGAGTGCTTTGCACCAAGGGGAACACGTACATGCACGGGAGAAAGGATACTCGACCATCCGCACTCAACGCACCGCACCCTCTTCATGTCCTATTTTTGCCTTGCCATGTCCTGCGCAAATTCGCGCAACTATTTGTGAAATTCGGCAACATAAAATGTTGTTATCTATGGTCTCATTATCATCAACACACAGAGAGACCAAATTAAGTGAGGGTGCGCCCAACAACCTTACCTCCCCCTCCGCCCTTCTTAGTACCCCCTTCTCAACCGGATGCAGTCAAGTAGAAAATTAATTTTGTCACAGTTGCGCATCGTCGGATAGTGTCATTATGATATCGAGAAACGACAACCCGACGATGTTGAAACTGTGACCACGACCACGAGCATGATAATGATGAGTTTGACGCTGTCGCTATATTCCAACTGTTTTCTGGTGCGAGGGTCGCAATGAGCG
Source organism: Drosophila putrida (assembly GCA_037043535.1). Taxonomy (NCBI): domain Eukaryota; kingdom Metazoa; phylum Arthropoda; class Insecta; order Diptera; family Drosophilidae; genus Drosophila; species Drosophila putrida. Next base: position 2,080,276 of record JBAMBI010000465.1, read on the forward strand.
TTGCAAATTGTTAAGCATACGCCGTTAGTTACGTCCGACAAATTGAAAAAGATTCTATATAGACGTGTGTCAGGTCGCGTGATTTCCATTTTTTTTTGGCATTCGCTTTTTAAGCGATTTGACAAGCTTGCAATTTGTTCGGTATTAGCTTAAAAACTTTGAAATCATTGGAGTAGCTCGTAAATTGAACTAGTTTATATATTGTAAGGGATACGTGGGAATTTGTAAATTAATTTAAATGAAATTTTAATTTTATTAGCTGTGCAAATCGGTGCACACTTTGGACAATCTAGACGTGAGAAAAAAAATGCGAAAATATAAACTGAAGATTAATACAACTTCTTCTATTCCATTCGATTCCTATTAACCTCTTCCAACAATCGACTCTGTATTATATTCTTTTAAAGTTCTCTTGAACTATTGTAACTTATACTTAAATCAAAATCCATGCCCCAAAAATCACATTGTCAACGGCGGCATCTTAAGAAGGCGCGAGAGTTAAGAACTACTTTACACTTCAAACTAATCGCATCTAATTTGACAGATTTACATAGGGATTAGTCAAGGCAAAGAGACAGAGACGAGAGATCGAAGTCCCCCAGTTCAATGTCTCAATGTAACAACGGTCATAGCCAAGGGGCAAAAGTACTAAGTACATATTGATGACTTGACACTGACTGACTGTCAAATGTCACTCAGACAAGACGAAAAATCGACGCTCATATACGATACGAAAGTGAAGGATTAGGGACGTAAATTGGTAAGACGAGCAGACCATCCAAAAAAACAGACTGCGTTGACAGGGGAGAATGTGGAGTGTAGATTGAAGGGTAGGTGAAGATTGAAGGGGAAGGAGGTGTGGAAACACAATACAAGTGGGCGTTCAAGCTCGGCGTAATTCACACTTTTGTCACGGGCAGTTGGTCAAGACTGCAGAATAGAACTGTAGGAGAACTGTATATGGAAACGGATATTGATGACACAATGTTGCACATTAAGTCATTCAATTCGAAAATGTTGCACAGCTGTGACGATTTTTAGCACCCATCAGCAGCAGCAGCAACAACAAATCAACGACACATCAAGCGCGAAAAAAAGGGGTTGGGTTCGATACGACACGCTCGTGTTTTGTATAAGAGATGGCAGAAAGTCGTGATTAAGATATGCTTTATAAAATTTTTTGCTTAAATTGGTTAAAATTATTTATATTAAATAATTTATAAATCTACCTTAATATGTTTCAATTTAAATTTTACATGAACACAGGTATTGATTGGATATGACACAATATATTAATTTCTAGCTCCTTTTTTCCATTTTTCTCTCTTTCTTTTAGAAATTGGTTAAGTCTATGATATGCTAAAAGTAATATTCGTGCTTCTAGTATCTCCCATCTCTAGCTATTTGACTGATACTAAAGGGGGGCGCGCCGGCGACTTCATTACTCTGCGTCATTAGGCACTCAAATTGTTCTTGCCATAGAGTTCAACTCTTTTGTTACGTCTACTTTATAAGTCTGGCTAGTTGGGTAAAAAAAAAAACAGTATTGAAAGAATTGAAACGGTTGCGCTTCAATGCTAAACGGAAGTGTGCGTCTCCAGTCTCCAGTTTAGAGTCTATTCGGGGCATACCCGGTGTATAAGGTGCGTCTCTATATAGAGTGACAAAAGGTCGCGCTTGGTCAGCTCATCAGTCGTCAGTCGTCAGTCCGTCAGTGGCTCAATCGATCCATCGAAATCGAACCCGAACCCGAACCCATATCGAACATTGTGCTAATATTGTCGAGTTAACTGGCGTTGTAGTTATCGTTGTTACGGCTGTTATTATTATTGTTGTTCGTTGTTGGTTGTTGTTGTTGGTTGTTGTTGATTCTTGGTTGTTGGTAACTCGTAATTTGCTTTTAATTTTTATGACTCTTACACCCTTTTTTTTGCCTTTTCCATTTGCTCAACTGTCAATGCGTTGCCATCAATGCTTGTAGGAAAAAGAGACAGAGGCGCAAATTAACAGCGTTAATGATCGATTTTATAGCAATCGATAGATGTGCGCAATACTTAATATTGACGTGACTATTGACAGTTGGTCAATTGTTAAAAGGGTGCAAGCTTTTGATACTAAGGGGTTTCTAGAAATAAGGATATAGTGTGGTATATGCTTATTTGTGGACATCAATATTTAAAAAGAGGAATTATAATATTAATAATGCATTTCATTTAAATATAAATTATTTATAATAGATATAAGGCAACAGTATTTAGCAAAGAGGTTTCGAATGTAGATACTACAATAGATTTAAAAATATATATAAATAAAGAAAAATTTTTTAAATTCATATAAATCGATGCTTTGAAAATTTAAAAGTAATATTCGAATAATTTTAATTTTTTCTTTTCTTTAGTTAAGAGATCTTTAATAGACACAGAAGAAGTCTTAATGTTCTGCATTAAATACTTAATACGGTACTTTATTGATCACAAGTTTTCACATATTCAACTAACTTTAATTATATATAACTTACAGCCTACAATATTTTGTTGTATGCATTAATCCGGCATCTAACTTTCTCAATTCGTTAAGTTATTTTAACTATACATTCAATAAATAATAACTTAAATTTATTATACATTTCGCAGCACACTTATGTAAAATAATGAATTGCTACTTAAATCATTTATCATTAGAAATCAATTATTCGATATTGTAAAAGTTACACACACACAAACAATTCTATGTGATTTATTAGCTATTATATTTTATTAATAAATAATGTTTCACTCAACTCAAAATTGCATGCATTGAGAATAAATTGAAAGATTGAAATTGCCCGAAATTAGCTTGAATTATGGTTGACCCACATCTTGCAAAACTAAAGACTGTCTAGCTAAATTACCAAGATAGAGTCATTAATACCCATCCTCGATTGGAAGAGTATTATTCTATTGCATTCGATGTGTATCTGAAAGTTGCAATCATGCGTCGAACTAGTTTGGAAACTGGATTTTTCAGCCGTAACTTGTTCCATTAGCCTTAAATACTTCCGCAGCTTCTGTTTGTTGCTGTTTGTGTGGCAACCGGCTTCACAAAAACTGACAAGTATACAAGGGAGTAGACTAGCAGATACTCTGTAAATAACAAAACTTTATTAAGAAAGGCAGAAGCAAATTTAAGTATGCATAAAATTTAAACAGAGCTTTTCAGACTGTATTTGAATACACCTTTTTAACCACTTTTAAGCGAGAAGTATTTTGTTGGTAAGCGCTAATAAAATTGCATTGAAATTGTAGAAACTTTTCACCAACGAACGACAATGCACGATGCTCTAATTTGCAAAGACACGTAGCAAACAAAAAGCTATTCAAGTCGTAGTCCAAGGCGAATCTATGGTCGCCATCATTTGCATTTGCATTTTGTGTGAAAGAGCAGCTGACAACTTTATTTTGTTGGCCAAAATGGCCTCAAATTACAGGCAGGCAGGCAGGCAGTCAAGAACCAGGCCAAAACTGTTGAATAGAAGGCTTAGAATTGTCCAAGAGGCTGCTAGTTGCTTTTCTCTTACTCTGGGCGCAGGCGCATAAATAAAGTTAGCGCCCAATTTATCATATTTTCCATATCTTTTTGTGGCAAACAAACTGACTGGCGCCCAGACTCCAGCTCAGACTCAGACAGTGTCTGTTGGCTTGTTGAAACCATGTGCATACGCTTGTCTGGGCTTTCACAAATCGTTGGTGCAGTCGTCGCCAAAGGAGTTGAGGAGTTGAATTGACTCTAGAGTCGCCACACAATGGGTGGTGGGGCATTTTCAGTGAATGCCACTTAATTACACGGAAGTTTGCCTCAGCTGGTTGCAACTGGTAGCTGCCACAACCGATTTAATGCCCCCTCGTTGCCACACCAACGATTGGCCAACGGTTGGCGGTTCAAGGTTGAGACGTAAACTGATATGCGGCATCCGCAACAGTAACAGATACAGATACATAAAGATATGCAGATACAGATGCAGATATAGAAGCAGATACAGAAACAGAGACTTACTCGCTGGGTGGTGATGCAAAAACTAATTGCAACAAGCTTTTGCTGTTGCTGCCCCCAAACATTGTGAATGCAACATGCACACACATTGACACGCATATGGCGTGCCACAAGTTGCAACCAAACACACATTCAAACATGCCCCCATGCCTCATGCCCCCTTTCATCTTCATCTTTAGCCAATAAATCAGTAAATATTTCAGCAATAATTCAGTACAGCGATCCAGGGACTCAGCTCAGGTGCTATCCTGTTGACGCTGGTATTCACGCCTTGAGCACGCGTCTGCCCACTGAACAGAACTGATCTGTTAGCTGGCTAGCTACACATAGGTAATTAACAGCGGACAAGGGACTACATAGAAGATCTAACTGCACTGAGAGAAACACGGAGATGAAATAGATGTATAGATTTTACTTGTTATCCATAAATATTAAACTTTCTCCTGATTCACAGAAACATCACGCTGTAGTCCAAACCGCTCAAGATATCATTCTGAAATTTATAGACACCCTTGCTGAGATAATAAGATGGGATTTTTTAATAAACCCACGGGAAGAGGTTAAAATTAACTATAAAATTAAAAGAATTTTTTTCACTTCGCATTTCTTGAGCAGATTTCCTGCAATACCCTCTTAATTTTGCTCAGTGTAGAATGGCATTGCATGCGACAACTGCTAGAATGTGCAGAGAGAAACCATTTTCACATTTCGCTTCTCGCACCTTTTGCGATTAATCAAGCCAGAACAGAGCAGAACAGAAGAGAAGAAAAACAGAACAGAACAGAATGAATCCCCAGCTTCAGTTTGTTGCAGCCTCAGATTCAGTTCCATCTTCAGATTGAACCTCAGCTCCAGCTCCAGCTGTGACTTTGACACTGGCTTAAAATGTAATGATTTAGTTGCATATTCATAATTAACGTGTTCAGCGCATGAGTCATGGACTGTGGACTGTGGACTGTGTGGTGACTTCAATGGGGAACGGGAACGAGTACAACATTTGATAGCTGGAGGCAAGTCGCAGTCGTCGTCTCATTAACTTTCAACTTGCTGCAAGTTGGGGGGGCATTAGCGGCATTTTGTTTTTGCCAAGCTTTGCGCCTAATTGAATGTCGGCATCATTTCAAATGCCAGCCCATCATTCAGAGGTGGAGTTGTGGCCTAATAGCCACGCTATATTCCAAGACTCAGACCCAAAAAAATATCCCAAAAACTCAAAACCCCGAGTCAGAGTCCAAGTCCAAGTACGAGTACGAGTAATTCCGGTGTTAATTTGTGCGCAAGATGCCCATCAATCATGTGTGTGTGTAGAGAGAGGTAGCTGGCGGTGCTGGGGGCCCTCCACTGGAAAAAAAGGAAGCGCACTTTTGTGGGCGTTGGCGGTCAAGCTTTTTAATGTTGTTGTTGTTGTTGTTGTTGTTGTTGTCGGCGGCAACTTAAAGATGCGTTCGCTTTTCAGCCAAAAGGAGTAGCCAGACAGAGGAGGAAAAGGAGGCCCCCACAGCCAATTGTGAAACATCGTGAGAAAATGAGCAGAAGGCCAAAAAAGATGAAAGTGAACTCAACTCGAGTTCATTATGGAATATTTCAGATACCAGTAAATGCTATTATGATGTTATTAAAAGTTATTTCAAATGATTTAATGAATTAACTTTAGTTGGAAATGCAATTTATTAATTCACATATTCAGCTCATGTTAATTATCAAATTTTCAAATCAAAAGTAAGCAAATGCTTTGATGATACTATTCATAACTAATATTTAATGATCTCACTAAATATCATTTGAAATTCTGGTAAAAGTAAACAGTCTTAGATGAAAGTTAAATTCTTTACAGAGTTTACTCAAATACTAAAATTCAAAGAATTAAAATCATTTATTTAAAAAAATCTTCTTTTCAAAATATAGAAGTATTTTGAGAACTTTATTAAAATATTAATAGCAAATGAATTAATGACTTTTATCTGCAAATAGATTGTTTGATTACTAGTTTACAATCAAGTCAAATTTTCATATTATTTCCATAAAAAAAGTTCACTAATTAATAATACTAATACTAATACATTTAAACATCAGCCAGTTCTCAATTTTCAAAGTTTCTCGAAAGAAAAGCTTCCTTTTGGGAAACAACAAAACAATTCCAAGTAATCAGAAGAGTGTAAAATGTCACAACTGCGACCACTTACAGCAGCTGTGATCGTGTCAATGATGTGCAACACACAACACACAACAACAACAACAACACACAGTCACAAACCACAAGCGAACAAGACATGAAACATGCAACCAAAATAGGAACAAGAAAACATGAATGAATTGTCATATATATTGTGGACTATGGGCCTAAACTAACAATCAAGTCAAATAATTAAACGACTGTCAGAAGAACATGCGGTGTCAGACAGCAAGATGGGAGGGAATAGGGAGGGAATATAGGAGCCCACACACACACTACACACCACACCGCACACCGCACAAAAGTTGACACAATGCTGCGATAAATTTGCTCATCATTCACTCATTCAGTCGGTAAGTCATTCACGATCGCCTGACTATAAATAAAGCGGGCCTCATCAGTCAAGACTTTTCTGCCCTCCTCCCGGAAAATCGAAAGCTAAACTGAGTTGCCAATGATAGTGTTGCAAAGGGAAAGCTGCCACTTATAAGGAGGAGGAGTTGGGGGGCAACAACAACTTCCATGTATTTCCTCATACCAACAAAAAGGCAGCATCCAATTTGCGGTGATCATTCATGTAATGTAACAAGATCATTTTGAGCGTTGTGTGTGGCACAAACGAGTAAAAGTGTCAACATTTACAAGCAGCAAATGTCAACTTGGCTGACAGCAGCAGCAACTACATACTTACTGCCAATTGGCAGCAACTGTTGCTGTTGCTGTTGCAAGTTGCTGTTGGGCAAAAGGGAGAAACACGCAGCAACTCAATGGAATTGTTACATCAATTTTACCTTTTAATTACAGAACATTTTATACTTATTCTTACAACCATCTGCTGCACCCACTTGCCACACAGTCTTCCCGATCATGATCTCTGTTTCTTCTTTTTTCTCTTTCTTCTTTATATTATTTTTTTGCATTTCGATTGAGTTAATTGTTTTTATGCCCGGGGTGCCACTGACTGGGGTATGTCAAACAACTGTCAGTTAGTTCGTCATCATCATGATCATGATCGTGATCAGTAAGGCATGTGATTAATTTGCAGTCATTTTAGGCAGACGATTGTCTTATTGTTTAAAACAAAATATTGACTCATAACTTTGTTGATTAATTAAATTCACCAATAAATCAGAAGATCGAAAGACAGAGAGAGAGAGAGAGAGAGAGAGAGACAACAGTTCAGCTGATGAGCTTCAACACCGCTGGCAGTGTTGAAATATTGACACCACAGGTGATTTTATATGGAAGTCAATATTGTTTGTTTCTTTGCCTTGTTACACAAATTAGGCACAGCGCCAGACAGACGGTCCCTCTCCCTCTCTCCTCTGTTTCCCTCTCTCTCTCTATATCCCTCTTAGGTGAACAACATTTGCTGAGGGCGCCAATGCGGGCTTGAACTTAGGGTTAAGGTTCACACAAGTATCAAAATCACCATCGGAAGTATACGAAATGAAGCTCATTAATTTAACTAACTAATATATAACGACTGTCTCTCTCTATTGTTTATAGAAATTTGTAATTTATTGATTTTTAATAAGACATTTCCTTTCAACTTGAGTGTGAAAAGTAGACATGTTTTTAAGCAGTTACTAAATAAATTAAGTTAGTTTTGATTTTACAAATTTGTTTACTCATAGATTAATTGAGTTTGCCTTGATTTTAAATTTAATCAATTTATTCTCAATTCTTCAACTAAGATTATTCTTAAATGCATTTTTTGTTATTTATTCAAAGTTATTTTAGAAGTTATAAATGATATATAATATGGAGAACTTAAGTTAATTTTTTAAAATTGGGAACTCTATATTTTTTTTTTATTATATATTTTTTTAAATATATATTCTTTATATAGTTTTTCTTAAAAACTTTTAATATTTAAATAAAATTAATTTAAAAATATTTTAAATTTTTTTTTTGATAATTTCTTAGTTGGTATTTAGTCAACTTTTAATAGTTTTTATAATTTTATCCACATTTCTTTACTTTTAATTTTAGCTAGAAAATTGCATAAATCGCTCGTTTCGCTACAAAATGAATTTCCTATTCCAAATTTCCGTCAGCTGCTGGCGACTTGTTTGGCTCTCAGTGTAACTAGCTCGGCAATTTCGAGTCAATTTTAAATGCATTTTTAAACACTTGACAGAGTCAACTTTTAAGTGGTCTAAGACGTGGCTTTTGCTGTCTGTCTTTCCCTTGTGATGGCTAACCACCCGTCACCCGTCACCCGCCATACTTTTGCCCCACTGTGCCCCAGTTAACCAGCAGCTAATTATCTCGCCATTTTGTATTGAAATTTTGAATAATTCATTTGGCAAATTAGCCGTTGTTGCAGTGACAGTTGCCTATAATAGTAGTAAGTAAGTAAAATGCACATGACAGTGTGACAAATTTCACATAAAACAAATGGCAACAGGGAGATGGACAGCAACAACAGCAACAACAACTGTCGCTAAATAACAAACGACAGGCAGTCAACGAAAAAATATTTAATTGAATTAAATTGTTTGCTGCTGTTACCAATCGCAATTGGCCAATTTAACAAAACAGCTACAAACAAAACGCAAAGTACAAAATTGTTAGCCAAATGAAAGGCCAAAAAAACAAGTCAAATAGAAAAAGAGAAGAGAAAAAAGAGGCACGACGAAGGTGGAAAGTGGCGTCGAGTGTCGCTTTTATTGTTTACTTTCAATCACTTTTCGTCACGAAGTAACAACAACAACAGCAACAACAACAACAACAGCAGTCGCATAAATAAATAATGAACATGGTGGCGTTGAGGGAGTTGCGCTGTGTTGTGTAGTGTAGTGTAGTGTAGGGGGCGTGTTATAAGGTAGGCGGAGGCGGTGCGTCATTTGCATAGAGCAAATCACAGCAACACACACACAACACACACACAACACACACACACACACACCACACACACTTACGCTTGAGTGACTTTGTGAACATTGTTGACAAATTGCACATAATGACATTAAATTGAAAATGATTGTGTGCAATTGTTGTTTTATTTCTATTGTTTTTTTCTTCTTTCGATTTTTCCTTTCTTTCTATTGCGTATTTGCCTCTCGCTCTTACTCTCTGCATACAAATTAAAATTAATGGGCAACGCAGTGGCGCGTAAAAAGCCCAACACGATACATCACAAAAGCACAACAGCAACACACCCACAACAACCAGTAACAACAACCAGCAACAACAACAACAACCCCACCATAAACAGAAGCTGCACTTGAGATCTATCTCTCCATCCATACCAAAAACTACCCAAGTATCTTTACCACTTACACGAAATCATTTCACTTTGCCTAATGTGCAATTAGAAAACGCATTTTCATTAGTTTTTATCGCAAACAATTTCCAGTTTTCAGTTTCAGTTTCATCTATAGCACGTGTTCCAGCTCCCTCCACCCTGATCTTATGTAAATGATTTTCAATATGGCATCCGGTGCTTTAGGCCATAAGGTATATCGTAGTATGCTATGTTGAAAATCCGCTTAATTTTCTTATCGTTTATTGATTTAGTAAAGCAACAGCCAAGCGCCAAATCAAAATTTGAAATAGAAACAACAAGAAAACCAGATGACTAAAAGCATGTGGCGTCTGTAATGATTATGATAATAATAATTATAATGGGGGAGGTACTTGAGGAGTTCAAATTGATTGGCCAATTGGAGAGGAACAAGTAGAAAGTGAGGTAAGAATGCAAGATTTCTGAAACTAGCAGCATGACAACTGTTGAAATCCTAAATATATTCATTCATTAATTTAACATGACTTAATATCCAGGACTGCAAGACAAAGCTTACTATTAAATAATTATTAATAGATTACTGTTTAAAACTTCTACCTTAATTAAAAATATAATGCGAAAAGGAAATGAACTAAACTTAATATTTTTGGTTGGCTTTTGGTTCAATGGATTTTCTTGACAAACCTGATTATGAATCTTTCCTACAATTAAAGTTATTACAATTATATTATACTAAAATTATATTATTATTAATATTTAATAATCATACTTCTTTGAGGTTTTTGTATTAACTTAATTTCATTTAAGCTAATTTATTTCTTCTGTTTAATTTGAATTTAGTTTTATTTTAGTTTTTGAAGAAAACATATATTATTTGAGGTAGAGAAAATCATAATACTCGATTTCTTAGAGTATAGGAAACAATTATTTAGACTGTTTTTAATAAAGAAAATCTTTCTAATGCCAGCTAATTGCTGATTTATTGATTTATTTAACAACTGGCTTTTAATTTTGACCTCTCCCTTAACCAATTTGCATCATACAATGTTTGTTTAAAAATACATACTTCTATTGAATATGGGTTTGTCATGTTTGTTTAGTTTGTTGCATTTACCATATATGCAAATTGCACATGTACTTAATTATAGTGATCTATCTATCTGTTCGCTTGCCATTTCCATTTCAATTTGCCAGCCAGAGTTCAATGTCTTTGCTCTCACTTGACTGAAAGCAGAAAACAGCTTTCGCCACACACTCAGCTCAACTCAAAGTAGTTGGCAAATTAGCAACGGCAAGAGCAGCAGCAACAATCACAGCAACAATCACAGCAACAATTACAGTGCAAAACAACAATAACAACTTGTGTCTTGTACTTGTAGATAAGTATGTATGTATGCATGTATGTAGTATTATTAACGTACACTCAATCATACGATCGTGTGAAATGATTTTGATCATTGGCCATCTATCAATATTTCAATATATGCACAATACTAATAAAAAAAGGCAACAGTTGCTGGCAACATTTAATTAACGTGATAAATTGTTTGTAAATTTCTTAATTATTACGTAGCCGCCGTGTGGTCAGAGTTGTTGTTGCTATTTTTGCCATTCACCTTAGCACTTGCACGCGTATTTATTTTATAATCATTTGCAACGCCAACTATAATTAATTTAATATGCAATGAATTGCTTCAAATTGTTTTCTCTGCCAACATTTGAATTGAAGTTGTCGAGTGTCGCAAATTGTTTATGACGTGCACAACAACAGAAACGGCTATAAAACAGCAATTTACAACAACAAGCTCGCTTATTTTATAATTTTGCTATTGAGAAACTGTTAACAAGTTAATTAATAATAAAAAAATAATTATAGAAAACAAAAAACAACAACAAAATAGAAAGAGTAATATAAATGTTATATTATCTCTCAATGTTGTTGAGTTCTCGTTAGTGTGGATCTGACAATTTACCATATGCATTATATAAGACCTGGTATTTTATCTAACTACTGCTAAATGTACAGTTCAAGATACTTAAACTGCTGCTAAATGTACCTATTACTTGTGATATACAGTTAAATTGAGATTCTCGCTTGATTTGAGATGAGAATGTGATTATAAGAGATCATTAAAGTAAGTAAGTTTCATATGCTTGTCAACATATGTGATAGCATAATGTAAATCTTAATTTATTGTATAGATTTTGATTTAATATCCCATTGCAGGCATCGTCTAAAATCTATAACCAGTAAAATTATAAAATTAGATACTTTTTTCCTTCAAAATATACATTCTATTATTATTACTTTTAGATAAACTTGTCTTAAACTAAAATATATATTATTTATGTTGCAAGCCTTAAGAAAATCGATCAAAATAATTTTAGCATCCAAACTTGCCAGCAATTTATTCGATTTGGCCAAATTCCAAGACGAGACCAATAAATGCAGCTGCCAAAAAGTTTCTGTTCATAAGGATGCTAGTCGAATATGTATGAGTTTGTGTGTGTGTGTGTGTGGGTGTGTATTGAAAGCACTGAGACTAATTAATTAAAAAGAGACTCAAACTGGCAGCAGTTCTAGTCGTAGCAGCTTGAGCCATCCTCCTACTTACTTACTTATTCAGTAAACTGCCTTACTAAGCGCCTTGTGATCCTTTCTTAATTGAAAAATGTCGTCGCAAGCAGCAGCAGAGAAAGAGAGAGGGACAGAGAGTGAGAGAGGGGAAGAGAGGAAACAGAAACATTCCGTAGCATTCAGTCAGCCCAACCAACAAAATCCTTGTTAATCCTGCACTGAAATTGGAAAAACCTGCAGAGCCAGAGAAAGTCTACTACTCCCTGTCTCTTCATACCCTTCTCCCATCCTACACTCTCGCTCTCTCTGTCCCTCTCTCTAAGTTACGCTCCCTCTGTCTTGCTCTTGACTTGGCTCGTAAAACATCTCTTGAGCCGCACACGCAGCACCATAAAATTTGTACCCGAAATTATGTAATAAATGCAACATAAAATTTGGCTTTGCCACACTAATTGGAATGCAATGCAGCAACAATTTGTTAAATAGAAACATTACGAGTAGACAGACTTAACAGAGAGATAGAGAGAGAGAGGGAGCCCTCATATATAATCCTTTGCGCACAATATAAAGTGTCACAATATTACACTTTCACAACAAAAAGAGAAAAAACGTTGCTGGAAAAACAAATCGTTAAGATTTCTGACTCACAACACAATACAAAGCATGGCAGACTTTATGTCTTCGACTCGCCAGGGGAGACTTTGATAGAAGAAGAAGAAGACTGGGGATTCGGAAACTCGGAGATTGTGGACTGGGGACTGGGGACTGTGAACTGGGGGCTACCCGGCTTTCATTCATAAATCGCCCAAGTATATTGCCCGTAGATTCACCGAACAAAAAAGAGGTCGTCACACCTTTCTTTCTTTCGATTTTCTTCTTTTTTGGGAAATCAATATCTAAACAATGAGCTCAACGATTTTTCCGGCAAACGTGGAGTTTGACACTTTTTATGACTGTGAAACTTTTGTGTGTATTATGAGAGTATTATAAAATTCGAGGCAGCTACGACAAATGAGCCCGCCCGTGTTGGATCTTTGGATCTTTGGATGTTTGGTCAAGAGATCTTGGACCGCCGCGTCGCATTGTCTATGGATGCTGGTCATCTGTCTGGAGAGGGATCATTCAGTTTCTCATTTGCATGAAAATTTGTTGAAAACACATTTAACTGAAATCGAATGCCTTTTGAAAATATGTTGAAACGGTAATTTGTTGGCCAGTTTAGATGTGTTATTAGCAGCGTTTATATACAAGTTACGCCCAAAACGTATCACAAAAAATAAAATGATCTATAAAAGATCCACAGATTCTGATACATTTTGATACATATTTTGTTTCGCTTTTTTTTCATCGTTTTTTTATTTGTTTGTTGTGCTCTAATTTATGCATTTGGAATTGGGTTGGCGTATGCTATTCAACGGCAGTGTAATGTCTGTATTCGTGTCTGTTTAAAGTGCAATAACCAAGTCTAAGACTGATCTATGAGCCAAGATATTCAAGCCAAGATTTGACTTGAATTTAGATGACAGTGCTTAGCTTAAGCTTACATATATTTGTCTATCTTCTATCTGTTTTTGTGTCTAAAATTGCCAGATAAGACTTGAGGCTTTGTAGTTTGATATTATAATTTATTGTTGTTGATCAATCAGAAGCGAATTGGAGCTGACTTTTGGTATTAGCTGAGAATGGCTCTAAGTTCTTAGAAATCGAAATCGATCTGTAATTGATGAATATATCTAAACAATTATACAAATTCCTCAAAGTAAGCAAGTTTCCAATACTAAAAGTTAACAAAATTAAACTTCTATTAAGAGTGTAATTTAAGACTTTTAATTTGAATTTTATTCCCTTTAATTTCTTCAGAGTTCCACATATCCATATTACCCATACTTGGTTGTGCTAAACTGTTTCCTTGTGCTAAACTTTATGATATACGCAGGAAACGTTCGTGTTGAAAAATGTGATGTTTAATTTCGCACATTAAAATCAGAAAATTATCAGACACGAAAAGTCATAAACCGCACACCGAATGCCAACATAAAGGTAACAACAACAAAAACAAATAACAAAATTGAAAGAAAAACGAATTTCAAGTACCCTGTGAAATTATTTAAATATTAATTTAAAGAATATTTACTAATTTAATTAATTAATGACGTTTAAAGGCAGACGGCTTAAAGTAAATAAACATATTAAATTGAATTAAAATGGAAACAAAATATAATTTATAAATTAGCACTTTTTTAATTCAAACCGACATATAAAATAAATAAATTAAGAACAGGGTATACAAAACATTACAAATAATGAAAAATCCAGCAGATAAAAAAAGTATTCAAGAAAAAATCATACATAATAAATTTATAAAAAAAACTATTGAAAAACTGTATATAGTTCTTTATATTTAAGTTGTTGAATAATTGTTTTTTAATAATACCAAAAAATATTTGAAATTATTTATATATATTTAGTTGAATTATGTATTTATTTAATTGAATTAAATAAAGAAATCTCAAGGTTAACTAAACATACAGGGTATATCCAAGCCTAGTCAATAAGATTACACCTCACACACGGCAGCAAGAAGAAGGGAAGTATAAGAGTGTGCAAATCTACAGACGAGCAAAAAGCGCAGTGGGCAAGATTAAAATCTTCTGAGAATTGTGTACAAAGCAAACAGGCAAAAGGTAAGTAACATAAATGAGCAAAAGACAGGGTCGCAAAGGAGAAGGAGACTGCGATCCAGAGTCAAATCGATATACATATATATTGGTAAAGAAGGAGAACAGGGAAGAGAGAAGGGAGTGAGGATGCGAGGCGACAAGGAGAATGGCATGTAAACAAATCGATTTGTTTCATTGATGACATTCTTGCCGAGATTTTTGCAAAATGTCATAAAGTTTATGACTTAAGTCTTTTGTTTGACGCTGACGTCGACATCGACTGCAATTCTGACTGAGACTGAGACTTCGACTGAGCCCAGGTTGACTGGGTTGCTGATCGCACGAAAATATCATTATTAAAACTGATCGAACCGTAACCGAAACGTAAACGAACCGGTTCTACCGTCCGTTTAGTCAAAGTCCCACAGCTTTAACTTTATATGCAGATTTCCCAGTCTGTTCTTTTTTTTTTGCATTCACACCTACAAAAGTGTCATCCGTTTGGCATTTAACTTCTCTTCCCGCCGACTCAGGTCTTGTGTGTGCTTCTTTATTTATTTATATCGTTTTTTTTCTCTTTTTTTTGCTTTGCAACAACCACAAATTTAACGATTAAGACGTGTTAAATTGTTAACAAGCCACTTGCAGTTATTGCCAATAAGCTGCAAATTTACGAGTCTTGAGTGTCTCCTATGAGATGTCTCCTTAGTTCCCAACCTCGTCGCGGATTCATTTCTTTTGCCCATTTTGGGTTGTGGTTAGTAACTTGGCTTGTTGTCTAGGCCCCCAACCAGTCATCATTTACATGTGAAAGCTTTGCTTCGTTTGTTGCCACATCAAGTTGCAATGGACTTGAGGTTCCAAGTCTTCTGTGCTTTGCCCCACAGTTCAAAATGCTCAAATGTTCAATGAGATATTGTCAATGGGTGTGTAGGCTGCCTTTTGAAAACGATCTGATCAGCTTTGATAAATTTATGCAGCTAAATATGACTTGACTTATGATTTAGTGTATTAAATAATAATAATAGGAGCAGTTTTTAATTTAAAATCGAAATCAAATATGAAAAAGTTACTTTAATTATCTAAAAATAGCTTAAAAGAAAGACTGCAAAGTATTCACATTAAAATATTTTTAGCAGATATATTTAATCACGTAGTCTGTGTCATTTGGAATAAAGTTTATAACTCATTTACATTGCTGTAAGAAACAGAATTCATAAGCAAAAACTTCGGGGCCTAATTTGCCAAAACAAGAATCAATTTGAATGATTTACAAAAGAAAACCCGTTTGGTAATTTAGCCATCATCAATTCAAAATGCCATTTACATATTAATCCATTCAAAATATATACCCCTTAAAAAGCAACGCCTCTGGCAATGTTAACATATGTAAAAATTTTGGAAATGGAAATGAAAGAACTTCAACTGCTGCCAGTAGACAACAGTAGACAGTTGACTGAAATTAATTTCAAAAGCTCAAAATAAATAAACAGTCACAAATTATGGCCAAATTAGCAAACAACAACCACTTGGCCATGACAAAATACCCAAAGGGATGGGAAGGGAGGGGAAGGGACAAAAAGGGAGGAAGGCGAACGCACAAGTGTCGTGACAGTCACTGCGTATGCGTATCTGTATCTATGAGATACGTGTTACATGTGTTGCATAATGCCAACACAAACACAATTACAGGGATCTATGTAGAATAGGAGGTGGGTGTAAATGTGTAAAGATGTAAGGGTGTAAGGGGGGTGTAAGGCAGAAGGGCAATAAATACAAGCCGCATATAAAGCGACGCGGAGGTCGCTTAATCCCAGCAAAAGGCTGAGCCAAGTCACCCCAAAATGTTATTTATACACCCAACAAGCTACACCCTCACACACACACCCCGCACACCCCGCACACACACACACTCCATGCAAACTGTGCGACGACCAATTACTCAACATGATTTCAATGAAATTACCACACAGAAAACAAAGCCAAACTGGTAGAAACAGGCAGCAGCTACCACAACTAGAATACCATAAGGATACAGAATGCGGCAGACAAATACACTGATATAAAAAGGGTGTAATTAAAAGATATTGGTCTCAAATATAAGAACTCTTGTCTCATAGAAAGTTAGAGAACAAATCGTGATTGTAAGAAGCCTTTAAATAAGATAAAAATTCTTTTATTTTCAAGACCACAAATCTAAGAAGAAGATAAAAACCTCTTACAATTTATAAAGTAAATTATTCCCATTCTAAATGAAAAGGTTAAAAAGCAACTCATTTGTAAAATATATAAATAAATTAATGAAAAATTCGATAAGTTCTATTTATATATTTAAATAAGCAATTTGTTTGCCTAACATTTTTAGTTTTGCTAATTTATTCATAAATTGTTCTTATTTTAAGAATAAAATATTTGTGGTGAATGCTATTCATTTAAGCTGCTTTTTTCTCAGTGTACAGATACATCGCCCAGGAGCAGTCGCAAGGGGAACAACAACAACAACACGTATAACTGGCACAACAACAACATCAATCTCAATAACAATTCATAATTCATGTTTAACATGCTCTCCCCGTGGCTTACCCACTGAGCAATTTTGGCAGCCACCCACTCCACCACCAGCACCACCCGAAACCAGCACCACCCAAAGGCAACTTGCCACCCCTTTTGAAGTGCACAACAATCTAACCTCCTGTTTTCCCCTCCTTCACATCGCTTGCATAAATTGTTGATTGTTTGTCTATGTTCGGGTGTATTTATGAGTCGAGTTGAAGTCAACTTTTTTTGGTTGTCGTCTCAATAACAAATGACGACAACAACAACAACAATGAAATACATCCCCCTAACCTGGCTGCTGCTACTGATGATCATCCCTAATTGGTGTTGAATGGAGTTTTTTTTGTGTTTCCATCTCTTTTTTGGGGTGAAAGGTGGCAACCTGCAGCCGGTGGTTGAGTGGTTGAGTGGCTTGAGGAAGCTGCGTGTCACATGGCAAGTGTAATTTTTTATTGCTAGCCCAACTCTGTTGAGCTGTGTATATAATGAAATGTAGTGTGGGGTTTGTATTAGCCAAATAACTGTGGATGGGCGTGAAACTTATTAACATAATTGAGCTGTTTGTTTATCCTGCGCATTAATAGGCGAAAGCTGTGTAGATTTTCTTTCTGACAGCCAGACTGACAATCAATTTTGAACTTCAAATAACTCAAGAAATTGCTACTTAATTGATATTTGTAAAGCATTTAATATTAGTCTATAAAAAGGTATACAAATACTGACTAAGTTTTAGGGGCATATAGATTGAGTACAATTTTTATTTATGAATTAAACAGTAATTAATATATATTAAAAGCAAACTTGGGCAAGTAACTGGTACTTTAAATTTGTAATATTTATGAATTATTTATTTATTTTAAATTAACAACAGTGAATAATACTTATAATAATAGAATTAAGCTTTCTTATTTGTATTGATTTATTTATTTATTTTAAATTAACACTAGATGAATATCAATAAGAAAACGCACAATGCTGTGTAATAATAGATGTGTTCTATATACTTTTGAATGATAAATATATTTTCTAAATTTCTACGGCGTCTATTTTCTATAAAACAATCTACAAAGCTGTCAATATGGTGAATAACATAACAATACTTTCTTTTATTAAAGCATTTCAAGGCATAACAAAAATTTAATTCAACTTTAAACTATTTATAGGTTTTCCATTGTAAAAGAATTTGTGAAATCTATTTAAAGGTTTATTTAAAACTTACAGAGCGCATTGTAAAAAGTATTAAAATACGTACGATTTCAATGAGCTGAGTCTTTGCATTGAAGTTGCCAATTTGAATGCAGAGTTTTATGCGAGACATTTATGAGTTTTCAGTGTAATTTTTTGAAATTTATAGGCACTTTAACTTACGCACAAAGGAAACTGCCAACGCCCGACTCAGCAAAATAAAAAGAAGTACAAAATATTAAAAAGATGAATAAGAAAAGGGAATACAACAAATAAATACAAGGAATGATATAGACCGCAAAGAAATCGAATGAAATCGACAGAAATTGTAATGAGAATGAGACAAACGCCGCGGGGGAGATTATTTCAGTGTGTGTGTTGAGGAGGAAAATTAGCATACGCTTATGTGATAATTTAATTATAATTTATTGATTTTAAATGTCTCTTTTTTGTATTTTGGTATCGGCAGCGTTGAAGTCCCTTTGTTTACGATCTGTAAAAATGTGAATTTTATGGAACCATTTAATTTGCCAAACTTACCAAAAGATTCCGTAAACTGAATTATGAATGAGTGGGATCTTTACTCTAAGCATGTTAATTCTCTTTCTACGGCCACGCCCACAACAGTCTGACCATATAAGTGTGTGTATTTGTGTGTGTGTGTGTGTGCTGTCGACCAGCGTTGCCAACTGGCTACAAAATATATAAAGTGCCAACCGCTGCCACCCAATTACCAAATGACATGACAAAACCGCTTTAAGGCGTCGCCGCCTTGCTTCCTCTTCCCCTTCTTCCCCCTCTTCCCCTCTTCCACCACGATATATTACAAAATTGCAAATTAGAATCAGAGCACAAAAGCAAAAGCGCGACAAAATAACAAAATAAAAGCACATAAAACTTAAACAAAGGCAGGCAACAAGATAACTGCCAAAATAAAGGAAGCGTCCGGAACGAACGAAAAAAAAAATATATAAACAAATAACGTAAAATTCAGACAATAAAAAAAGAAACTCTGCGGAAAACCATGAAAATGTAGCAGAAAAACGAGAGAAAACAAGTCAAGAATAAAGTCAACAAAAATGATAGACTAGACGATACTCCTTACTGAGCAACAGCACCAATAATCAAGTCGTTGATAACGTTATCAATTAATTATAGATGAAAGAAGATGAAATTCTATATTAGATTTTCAAATAAGAATGACATGAAGTGAAAACTTTAAACTTGAAAATGAAAGGATAACAACTAATTGAAGTAATATAAAGTTTAGCTTTAAAACTGAAAAGATTAGAGGTTAAAGTATTTTATTATTCTTTTCAGTTTTTCAGTTTTTATATTCTGCGCGCTTCTTTTTTATTTGTAGCTGAAATTTAAAATTGAAAATATTATATAAAATACAATTCTTTTATTTTCTATGTGTTATATCCTTTTTTTACAGACTCGAAATTTCACTAATATTTTCTTAATAGAAAGTAATTTAAAAGATATATAATAGTAATATATGAAGATATAAAAAGTTATACCAGTTTTTATTTCGTCCTTTTTCTCTTTTCTAGGCCCTATTTTATTTTACAGACTCTTTAGGGTCTCTTATATTTTTTAGCATACCCTTTCAGCTTTTAAAGCTTTTTATGGTTACAGAGTACAAAAAAAAGTCATTTTGTTGATTTTTTTGTTCGTTTTTGCTTATCTTTAACTGCCATCAACAAGATGGCAACTTCCGTTCGCGCGCCATAATGTTTTCTCTACATATAAACCAACACACAAACACACACACACAGAGACACACACACAGCCACATACACTGAAAAATACACCGAGAGACAAGTCACGCACACTGAGCCGCATCCTGATCCACTTCTGGCCAAGGAAAAACAAGTGGTGGTAAGGGAAAGAGGGGGAGGGGGGGGAGGACTCAGCACAAATGGTCACCAGGGCGTGTAATTGAGTGCTACAGGACCCTTTTAACATTTTTATTTGCACATTAGCGAGGGTGGAAATGGCGAAATTTGCGCCCAAAAGTGACAGCGCGTTGAATGTGGGTGGCAAAAACCAAAAAAACAAGAGAGAGAAAGAGAGATGTGTGCTGCAGAAGAGGCAGAAAACAGACGTTAAAATGTGAGAAGGGGAAGTTTAGCATTTCCTTATTGACTTTCAGTTAGATGTCAATATGCTTGAATGTTTGCTTTTTGTGCGTTCATCTCTGAAATCGTAGACAAATTTGTCTGCGGTTCAATATGCGACAGTTGTCGTTTGGGTCAGAGATGATTGTGGTTAAGGGGAGGTTCAAATTGGAGTTGGATGGCTATTGAAACATATGCTGAAAAGTCACAGCAGAAGTAAAGGAAAGATTGCGAGAAGACATATCAGAAATCGAGTAAGAAATTGTTAAAAAATCAGGTACCCATTTTAATATGGTAATTAATTATGGTAGAATTATTATTTTCTCTTAATCACAGAATTACTACAAACTTATTTTAGAAAAGAACTATTAGAAACTAAATTGATTTAACCATCTATGATAGTTGATAGATCTTAATACTTTCTTTAGTATAAATCTAGATTCATTCAACTAATTTCTTTAGCTTATTTTATTATATAAAGAAATTCACTACTAATTTTAAAGTCAACCCTTATTTGGTTGGCGTCAGCTTTTTAGCCACAACATACTTTTAACTTATAAATCAGATTTATTCTTCGCACCACATTCCACCGCAACGCACAATATGATAAAAGCCACAAGACACAGTGGGATGAGGGCACTGAATTTACAACCCACAAAAAAGAATCCACAAATATCCCCAGTCTCATAATTCAAAGGCCAACCGCACAGTCAAAGCGGCCAAAAAACCCTTTTACCATACGCTGCGTATGAGTAACATGGCAAAATTTCATGAATAATTCGACGCCGCAGCTGATGATAAAACATGAAAATGGGCAAACATAAATCTAGCACAACAGATAGGCCATAAACAGGACAACAACAAAAGGGGAAAGAGGCAAACCAAAAAAAAAATGAAACTACTTAAATATTACACAAAATTTGCCTACTGCTTATTAAAGTTGCCACTTTCAGTGGGTGGTGGTGCCACAATTTTGTTGCCACACTCTTGTCCTTGTCGTTGAGTCGTTGAGTAAAGTCAACTTTCGTTTAGCTTGTAAATAGCTCGTTTTCGCAGACTCAGTAACTCGACGCCATGTTAATATATAACAATTAATCTTGACTAAAAGTATCTTCTGAGCCGCCCACAGGCGCCACAGGACCAGAAGCAGCAGCAGCAGATCCTTGCCACAGTCTCCCGATTCCCGTTGTCCTTGCTATAGCAGAAGTACACGGGAAAAAAAGGTTGGATATTCGAGTGAAGCAGTAAGATTTTTGGTACGATTTCTTGACATTATATATGTGCCATATAAACTGATTTTTGCAGTCCTTATAAGCATTTTGTAATTTTAGCTAATATCTTAGGTTGTTGTGTCTAATTTAATTCAATTGCCATTTCACAATTAATAATAATTGTGACAACTTCTTATCAAAAACTAATTTAATGAAAGTGAATCATCAGAATTAAACATTTACTAGACAACAATTTTGGTTTCTTTAGTGCAAAAATAAGTAATAAAAGTGAAAAATCACAATTAAATAGTTCAATAATATATTTTCAAACTAATGGCAGTAAAAATGCCAATTAACATTTTACGAAAGGAACTTTTAAATATATGTTTACTCAGTTTCTGTTTAACAATGCAGCTTTTAACTTTTTCTACAGTTTTATTGGAAAATTTTAACACATATTGAATTCAAAAATTAGTCATAATAACAGACAAAATGTAAACAAATTTCATTGGTATGTTGATAATAAAAAAAGAAACTCTATTCTATTAATAAAAACATGTATTTTCTTTTTTTGTTGAAGGCTATATAAGGGTATATTTAATTACAAATATTTAAACACTACTTCCAATCATTTTGAATGATTTTTTTGTTTCTGTGTAGCAATTTTTGCTGCTGCTCTTTATGCATGGCAATGACTTGGACGCCACTGTTTGCCGCCATGTTGTTTTCAGTCTTGCACACTCACACACACACACACACACTTACACTAACAGACACCCACACACACATGTACACATTTTGCACATTACAGTGTTAATGTGCCTCACTGCCGCATGTAAAAACCCAAGTAATTTGAGAGCAGCACTGAATGGAGGATTGAAAGGGATAGCAAGAGCAAAAGAGGGAGGGATAGTGAAAGGGGCAAGCCCCATTTCTCTCCACCTTCCCCCTCCACTCTCTCTCTGCCTTCCTCTCTCTCCATCCTTTCGTTGTGGGTGTGCGTGTTAATGATTTTTTGCACACAGCTTCACAACTTGACGCTTTGGCTGCCCGCACAAATTCTCAGTCTCTGGATTTGCCTCGATTGTGGGTGGTTTATGTTTATATATATATGGAAGGTACATACATACATATACAGTTATACAGGTAGATATAAAATTATATGAGCTGGCAGGTGCAGTCAACGCTTTTGGTTGTGTCTACACGTGTGTGTTTTTGGCCGCTTGGTCAGTCACTGTTGATTAACAGATACACAACTCTTGGCATAATAAGGTTGCATATTAAAATTTAAATATGTTAAGAGATTGAAATAACAGCGAAACCAAGAAATCAAAAATAAACAAGGAAGGATGATTTAATTTTAATTAAATTAATTTTAATTTTGAATTAAAAGTAGAAATGAAATTATTTTAAATTATTTACAGATAAATACATAAACTTTTTGAAGGCGACTTGATCTATAAAAAATCTTTAATGTGTGCAGGTAGGTTGATATAAAAACGAAAAAACATATAAAATCCAAGAAATAATTATTTAATTCTATACTAAAATAAATAAAAATACACAAGAGCCCTTTGGTGTGTATTTATAGCAAATTTAATATTTAAGAAAATATGCCAGAGGCTTTAAAAATCCTTATTGATTTATGAGATAAGTTAGTACCATAAATATAACATAATATATAAATAATATATTAGGGTCCACTTTTTCAAGACTATTTTCCTTATAACTATCACAACTATAATTTGAAGAAACTTAGTATTATTAAATTCAAAAATATTCCTCAAATTAATTTTAGATAGACACTAAACAAATGGGACTAAGAAATGTTGCTCTCCATATTAAACTTAAGCAAATATTTATCATGCTACGTTTTACAAGCCTTACTTCAAGTACTTGACCATAATCTACAGCTATAAAATTTATCTTACAGAGCTTCTTCAGTGACTTATAAACGAATAATTGCAGTAATTTTTCTGCCTACAATTAGTTATAAAAAAAGTGAATTAAATGAATTGTACAGTAATTCTTAAAGATCTTGTAATTTTCATCAGACTTCTAACCCCGTTAGGCAGCAAAGCTGAAAGAACGCTATCACAACATTTTCATCATGAAAAAAATGTATCCACAAATATATGAAAATATGTTTAAGTAAATGTTTGTTTGTAAGCAAGAAAGTCATCTAACGGATCGCGATGTCAGCTGGCGATTACAGCTCCGAAATGCTTCGCTAACTGTAAGAAACCAAGGAAATGTCAAGTGTCAATCAAAAGCGCCGCTGGAGATCTTTGACTCCAACTCCGACTCCAACTTCAACTCCGATTCCAACTCCAAGTCTGACTTGTGGAATGGGTCGTATTGCCAAATACTTGAGACCCATTGAAATCCTTGGCGCCAGCTTGACCAAATCATTCAGTTTTCTTTTCATTGTTGTTGTTGTTGCTGTGAGTCAGCGCGAAGTTGGCGTAAAAACTGTTTATCATTTGCAGTCAAAAGTTGAGGTTGAGTTGGCTAATAGAGGCGTTACCAGCCGGACAGCAACACACAACTGGACAACTGGACAGCTGGACAGCGCCACGTTATTAATTACTCTATTTTTCCAAACTCTTGGAAAAACTCAAGTACCGCCCATTGAATTTTTGGGTAAGGGAAACCCTCCAAAAGGTAAAAAAGAAAAAAAAACTGCCCGCTTCTTATTACAATTTAATTGTTTTACAATTTTCGGTGGCGCTTATTAACATTTTTGTGGTGCTCGCACCACACGTGGTGCAATTCCCAAAAAACATAATAGAGACTAACCTGCGCATGGCTGACTACAACAACAATTACAACAGCGTCTCAAAACAACAACAATAACAATATTAAATATCAAGTACAGCGCACTGAGACTTGAAAACCGTTGCGTCTGATTTTTACCATAAATTATGCAGATAAGCACAAGTGGGAGGGAGGAGTAGGGGACGTTTCATTTTTTTATTGTTTTTAATTGTTTTATTTTTTGGCCTTTTAGTTTGTGGTTGAGAAAAGGGCAACCATTTTGGAAAAGCATGTGAAGGGCTAATGAACAGTTTTGTATTGTTGTGTTTGGTGGAGAGGGGACTCAGGTGGGTGGATAGGAAGCGAGAAAGGCGCGTAATTGCCAGTTGAGCTGTACATAGCCAATGATATAGTTGTAAGCTGCTTGAAAATATTAAGGGGTGACTAAAAGTTATCCTACAATTCCAACAACTTGTAAAAAGCCATGCCAAAAATGTGACAAAAATTTGAAAGGTTTCAAACTCGCATAACTTTAACTAAGCTGAACAAATTTGATACGGAGTGTTATTAAATTTCTTTCTAAATTTAAAACTAGTTCACTTTTATAGTGGCGTTTAAAATGATTCTACATTTAAAACTATTTCAATTTATAAAAATATTTTTAACTAGTATAAATTAACAATTTGAGTACTATTCTGAAAGGCTTATATTTTTGCAAAAATTCATTTCGACATTGACAACAATTTTCTTCTCACGATGTCAGTCCAAACGGTTAAGAACGTTCAAGCTTGCATAGCCTGGTTAAAATACAAAACAAGATTTATCTGTAAATTGATTGTATATTTGCAAAACACAAAATCTTTTTCAAATTGCGATTTAAAATAGTCAATCATAATGTGATAGAAAAACATTGTAAGATACTGCATTAAAAGCTTATAAGTTATTAAAGATAATATTAAATTTGAAACCATATTAATCAATGTAAATATATAATATTTATCACTTAACAGCCTAATATACTCCTTAACGTTACTGCTGACAGGGTATACCAAAGCTTCACTCTTATGTAAGCAACTCAGCAACTCAAATTTAAAATTCACAGCACATTTTCTCTGCGCTGCGCTGCAAGTAACAATATTGACAAAAAGCACACAGATACACACACACATATATACAAATACACAACCAGACACAGATGCAGATACAGATACAGAAAGTCGTCGTGGAGGAAGCTGAAAGGACGAAAAGGAGTCGCTTCTGCTGCTTAAAATTCCGTGAGCATCGTTTCACAACTTTCCAACTTGCCAAAAAATCGAAAAACGGCAAAAGGAAAAAAAAAGAAAAATACAACAACAACAAAACAAGTGGAAAAATTCAGAAAGGAGGAAAAACCCAAGGCAAAAAGCGCATAAATTCTGTATGGGGCATGCAGTACTTGTCTGGGTTGTGGGTTGTGGGTGTGGCAAGCAGAAAGAGACAGAGCGAAAGGTAGAGAGAGAGGGAAGAATGAGAGATAGCGACGAGTGAAGTCGAGCAAAATGTGCGGAAAATAAATGAAAATGCTCAAAGCTCGTTCACAAGAGTGCTTACGGCGTCCGCAAGGAGCTGTTGAAGTGGCAAATTTGCGCAAGCGACACCCGAGGCAGCAACCGAGGCAGCAACCATTCGCAGAGAGAGGGGGCGTAAGCAGCAGGGCGTGGCAGCAGGACAACGACACTGCTCTTGGCTGCTGCCATCGTTACTTACAACAACTACATGCCAGTGTCAACACATACTTGGCCATTTAAGTGGGCAATGGCAAAAACGCCCCAAATGGAAAACATATATATACATATATACACATACAGACAGATAGTCGGACTTATAGACAAGCAGACATTGCCGCCATATTTGTTTGGGCCACACATTTTTATGACTTTGACATAAAAACCAAATGCACTGACATTTATACGAGTATTCACATTCATTCCATCTCATTCCATCTCATTCCAACACTTTGCTTTATATAATTAACCCCTTTTCATGATTTTTCTTTTTCTATTTTTGGGTGAGACAATAAAGTTTTCTTTTCTGTTTTGTGTGCTGAGAAAAAAGGCATTTTTGTAATGACTTTGGCGACGAAAAAGTTTTGCAATTTTTTCGCAATTTGCCGCCACAACAATTTGCGTTTAATTAACCAAAAGTTAAAGTTTCATTTGTAATGTCGCTTAGAGGAAAGCTAATGAACTTGCCAAATTGTTGTCGAAAGTTTTTGTCTGGCAATAAAATTAATTTTGATGACAACAGCAGTTACTACTGATTGTGGACTGAGCTCAGCTCCTCCTTCTTCTTCTTGTTGATGTTGTCTTTTATAGCAGCAAAATAATTGAGAAACCGTGTCCAAAAATCAACTGGGTAACTTAAAACGCTTAAAACGCTTAATGAGCAACCCAATTTTGCCGGAAACGTTGTGGAAACGGAGTCAGGGAGAACATTAAGAGTGTTCAGTTAATAGCTGTCGACTTCATAATATAACAAATAAAGCAAGGAAGAAGTAACTTATCTCTTACCTGATGCAGCAGATTTGAAAGAGTTTTACAATTATCTAACAAACAGATAGAAATTGACTGGGAAGAATTGTGTTACAAATTGAGGATTTTTAAGTTTTACAATTTAATAGAACTGATAACATGTGTCAAATCTTAGTTTCAATATTGTCAGTAGAAAAGTGGAGAAAGGATTTTCTAAGAAATGTCTCTTAAGTCTAAGAAATTGATTTTCAAATTAATTTGCCCAATATATATTATTTCTTTTTTATTTAAAAGCATTTTTAAGTACTTAAAATTCATAATTTATAATGCCACTTATACTTCTACAATTATCTGACGATTGCATAGTAAATAAAAAAGTGCATTAGTTTAAAAACATAACATTAACAATAGAAATAAATTGAATTGACCACATTAAATGGGAAATATATATTATTAAGGCGCAATATTTCAATGTCTCAAGTAACTAACCGAATCTAAATCAAATAAAGTTTAACATTGCCATTGAAATATTGGTATTAATTTAATAATATTATATGAAAAAAGAGTAATTTATAAATAAATTGCGCAGTTGAGTTTCATTAAAAGATTAATTTATATTTAGTATGTAACAAAAATAATTTAATTCTAATTTAAAATGTTTTTCGCATCGATATCATTGTAGTATTTTAAAGGAAATATTATAAAATAAATGAAGACTTACAAAAAATTTTAAAATATTAATTTAATTGCATAATTTCATAAAATTTAAAGATTCAGGTTAAGTTCTGCCAACTTCACCTAAGCTATAGAGTCTTTATATAGTATATATAGTATATATAGTCTATAGTATAGACTATTTGAAACTGATCCCCAGACTGTTTGTCAAATCAAATTAAAGCAATAAACTTGAGAGCAGAACATCCACAAAATCTCCTTTAAATAATACAAACTAAACGCACACATTGTGAAAGAGTTTTAGAGTTCGTAGATCAACTTTAATCTGAAAATGCGGCGTGTAAATGATGCCATCATAATATTTTGATTTGTGAACGCACAACAGAAGGCAGCACATCATCAGTTAAGGGGTTAATAAAGCGCATAAAATGCTTCCAGCCACAAAAAGTTCCCCTCTTTCCTCTTCCTCCCTCAGCCTAATCACATTCGACTTGGCGGCAGCATAAGGTGCGCATTACTCATAATGCGAGCGTGTGATATGAGAGGATGAAGATGAGTATGGAGGAGTATGGAACTGTCAAGAGATGTGAAAATCAGCCCCCAAAGAGAGTAGAGTATCCAGAGTCTCGGCTTTATCCACCCCTTGGTATACTTTATCCTACTTAACTCACACCCTCAAATGCCAATCAGCCTAATCGCTTTTGTTGCGCCGCATGGCTTAACTTTTGTTGTTGTTGCTGTTGTGGAAACTGTTGGCTAAAAGTTTTGTATATTGAGCGACTTTCAACTTAAATAGGAGCATGTGTAGCACGAGTGCGAGTTGTGCATGATAATCAGTGGCAGCAACAACAGCAATGAGAACAACCGAAACTTCCTCATCATCATCATCATCATTATCATCATCAACCTTCTCCTTCTCACTTTCTCCTCGCAACGTGTGTCGCCATATTTGTTTTTATTGCTCTTCCTTTGTTTATTATGTGATTTTCCTCCATATGGCCAAAAATTGTGTGTGTGCGTGAGTTTTCGAGTTAATCGCACAAAATTTTATGTTAATTTTCATAAATTTTATTGCCGCCCCAACCCACCTTCCCCCTCCCTTTCCCCTATCCACAAACACCACAACCTTACCCCACAAAAAAAGGTCTTTTTAATTAGTTTTCCTTTTGTGTGGGATTTATTTTATGTGCGTAATAAGTTCTTTATGGCTGAGCGAGAGAGAGAGAGAGAGAGAGGGAGAGAAAGGGGGGACATTTTTTTAAGAGTTGTAACCCATAAAGTTGACACAACCAAATACAAAATACTCGTGTTTTCATTTAGTGCTACACGTTCCCGTTTTTCTCTCTTTTTTATTTCTTATATAGTCTTGTAATATTTGTTTAGCTGCCAGCATATTTCACTTCTCGGGCAGTCAAGTGTCAAATTATTTTGAAGGCGCTTTGGGAGCTGTTAACATTTAGTCTACACCCAGAAATAAAAATGAAAATCTTTGACTTAAATAGCAATAAAAATAACAAGCGATAAACTGAACCGGTTTCTAGCTAGTGGGTAAAGTAAGAAATTTAGGAGTTGCATTTTAGGAAACTTTAATTGGAACGAATTCGAGAAACAAACGCTATTGCAAATAAATACAGTAAGTATCAGTTAACTAGAAATTGAGATGCAAGTTTCTAATAATTCTAAAGATGAAAATGTTAAATAATTAGATCTAATATTAAATATATAACTATTAGATGCAGTTTCTGCTTTCTGATATAATAAACATTTTAAGTAATGCAGATGGACAGCATTAATTAAGCTTAAAGTCTCGTTAGTTAAAAATGCACTTATATACAAAATAATAACTAATGACTCTATCAATATTGTCAGTACATAAGGACTCATACTCAGTCTAAAAAGAAGATCAGGTAATAATTCCATATTAATATTGTGGTCCCAACTTCATTTCCACATGAAAGCGTTAAATAAAAAAAATTATGTATATACATATATATTCAATTAAATTAAATTGGTCAAATTTAATGTTGATAGATTAATTGTATTAGTGTGACTTGTGCTTAAGTTATGAGTTATCCTTGTAGCACTAGAATGTAATGAAAATAAAATTAAAATAAATAAAATATTTTGACAAATTTTGTGATTTTAGCTAAACAACAACTTACATATTATAACTTATTATAACAACTTATTATTTTTTAAATAATTATTAATTATTAAGATAAAGTAAAAATATAGTTTAGTATCATCTTTATTTTAAAAAGCCTTTTGACAATCTATATTCTATATACATTCTATATATTTTTGAACTAATATTAACTTGAAGAACTTTCAATACGAATTGATAACTTTTTAAGGATGTGATAGCAAGAGAACTTTAAATTTAAATTTAAATCTCTTTCGACTGCAAACGTCCTGTAATAGCTAAAGATAGAAATAGAGTTTTTGCTCATGTGTGAGTGTGTGTGGCCAGAGAGAGAGAGGAGAGAGAGAGTGGTGAGTGTCAAAGTGGCGATCGATCATCGTCAGACTGATTTTTGGCATATGTGGTAAATAATGGAAGATCTCCCTGCACTGAACCACATCGATCAATGACCAAATGACGAGCAAAAGCCAACAAATCAAAACAAAGCAAAGCAAAAGAAGAAGAAGAGAAAACATTAACCAGAAATCAGATTGAATGCAAACACAATAATAATATTTGATTTGAATACATGATGGACGCATTGTTGTTATATCAAAAGTGTCATAGTTAGAACCGTAATGAACAGCTGGTATTACAAACTCATACTCCGAGTGATTCCTAGTGGAATCCTAAATACAGATCTGAGGCCAACCAGAGACATTACCAATATGATAGATGGACAAGGTAATTTGACCGAGTGCGTGGCGAGTTCGAATTATCGAACTGCGGCTAATGTAATTACAAAAAAAAAAACAGAGGAGAAGAATACTTAATATACTATATAAAAAAAAGGGCAGCCAAGGGCAAAAGTCGAGCGCATCAACTTAATCATTTTAACTAATTGCCAAAACAAGACACCGAGAGAGAGAGAGAGAGAGGAGGAAATAAAAAAGGGCTTAAAAGGCTGAAGTGGACCCAAGGGACGAAGCTGAAGAGCTGAGGAGGAGCAACCAATTATGTTGATGGTAAACAAATTGCGCACGTTCCGTTGGCATAAAAATTAGTAAAAATACAGAAAAAAATGAAAACAAAATTGGTCGCTACTTACTATAGTATAGTATGTAGTAGTATCGCTAAAAGGACACGCCAAGAAAACTGGCAAACTGAAAGATCTAATTACACTAATGACAGCCGAAGAATATCTACAGTAACAGAGAAGAGTCCTGTGTCGAGTCGAGTCGTGTTGCAATTAAACCGTTTGAATTGTGCTGCGTGCAACAACGACATAAGGTCAAAGTCAGAGTCAGCTGGCAAATGAATTGCTCGAGTATTCAGTTCAATGAGTGAATGAGTGTATTCATTCATTTAATATTGAACAACTACTTTTAAACAGCTTCTGTCTGACGATTACGTGTGTCCAACGTGCAACGTGTGGCACACGCAATGCCAATGGCATCAACTTTCAGTTGCCTCCTGACAAATGAAGCAATAAGCCAAGCAAATTTCAATCCTCTGTCCACTGTCCACTCTTTTAGTTTCTCCTCCTTCGGTCTGGATCCGGCCAAGAAGAACTTCCGTCACACTATTTAAGCGGATTTAGCGCCTGTTGACGCCTCTCAAATTTCCCAAAAGCCGCTTGGCCACATTTCGACCACACACAACGCTCCTCATTAGCAATCCACCAACCAGAAAAATACAAAAACTCAAAAAAGAAAACAGATCCAAAAAATTGTATCCTTTGCATGGAGGGAATTGCATCATCAGAAAAAGGGTAAAACCCAGAAACCCTAAACGTGCTGCATCAAAAAATGGGGCGTTGTTGCACAGACCTCACATGAGAATGATGAGAATATTAATGCTAAGGGTTTTGGGTAAGGAATGTTCTCTATAAGGATAAATCTTTCTTTGTTCCACTCATGTGTGAAAATGTGTGTCGAATGTGTGTCAAGAGATCTGTGATATTTAACACTTTAAGTTTACATAATTGAGGTTTTTTAAGTAGATATTTAGTACATATTAGATAGTTAAGATATTATAAGTATTATAAGTATGTTTTATTTAAGGGCTTAAAAAGTGAAAAAATTTATCAGGAGTGTTTTCAATTTCAACAAATTTAAACAAAGCTTTAGATTTTTTTAAAGTTGCATTTCTAAGTATTCATATTACACATTTAATAATTAATTTACCCCAAACAAAGTTTTTCTACTATACTTTTTATCGTACTTTTCAATCCTGAACAATTCTATCCCTAGGATAATTAGTTTTGCCCTTTTTCGATTATTTTGTTATTTAATCCTAATAAAATTTTTTCAGTCTCCAATTTTTATCTTTTAATAAAATAAATAGTTTGTATTTCCAATTTTTACCTTTTAGGTAGTTCGGAAATATTTAATTACCTCAATTACCAAATTTATAAAAATTCTCTTTTATTCTGCTCTTCTTAAGTTTTCTCTCCATGTTTTCAAAACATTAAACTTGTTTAAAGTCAAGTACTCTTAACTGTTGATGCAGTTTACTAGAGAGAAGTCTCTCCTCTCCTCTCAACCTTCTTTCTCCCAACATAACTCTCCATAAAACCCCACTTATAACCCACTGAAATAAAAGAAAAGAAAACCACACACAAGGCATTCTAATTATGATTGATGTGGCACGTAACCCAACCGTTTTTTTGGGCCATGATTTCAAATATGCTCATTAAAACCGCATCAAACACGGACAATGCCAAGAAAGGAACCTCTAGGAAATATCGGAGGTAACTCAAATGCAAATCAAATATGAAATTTTTAATATTTTGTTGGCACAACACAACAAATTTCAATATAATGAAAAAGGAAATATGTAAAGGGGACGCACAGAACCACACAGAGCGTGGAAAATGATCTATTGCCGAGACGAGTCAAAAACCGAGACGAAGGACGCTGAACGAATGATGAGGTACAAGGACAAGGCCTGGCCTGATCTTTGCTTGAGCAGATGCTGCAGCAAGCATCCTTATTCTTATGCTTGTCCTTGTCCTTTACCCCTGCAATTTGAATTCAATTTAGAGCAGAGTCTGAGTTTTTGGTTCGGGTTGACTTGACTTGTGCCCTGTGACAAGAGACAAGAAAAGAATGGAATTGAAGCAGGCATTTGGTTTGTTTGCTTTTTGGGAAATGCATGACAAAAGGACATGTGCAACAGCCCCGTTTGTTTTTTAACGCCTTAAGAAGATCCCTTTTTCTTTATATTTTTTGCTTGTGGCAGCCATTTTTGGTGCACTCGACTTTGACTCGCCATTAATCAAGAATCCTGCACGTGTGCCGTGTTTTTTTTTCTCTCTCTCTCTCTCTCTCTGGGCGCTAAGAAGTCAATTTATATCAAGGATAATAGTAGGCAGGACTAATCCAAAAGTGTAGCCCCTACAATTAGCTGCGGCCTCTATTATGTTGTGCAATGAATGAAAGTGAAAGATTATGGCAAGTGAGATCAGTTTCTAAAAGATCCTTTAGATCCTTATCCATTGTTTGCCATTTTAATTGCGCCAACCGAACGCTTCCCATTTTCACACTCTCTGCCTGCACCTGTGTCCTAAACACACACTCGGTCACACACACACACTTAGTTGTTGTGTCTCATGGTAATTGCAGTTCCTTTGCAAATTATGGGCGTGTCCTACCCCTCACTGTGGTGGGTGTTGCGCCTTTAGCGGCTTAAGAGTTTTGACTTTAACTTTAAACATTGCCGCATGACTCCTATAAAAAAATAAAAGGAAAAAATGTCGAAAATACTCCTCTAATAGACACCTAAAGCAACCGCATTCATGAGGTTCCCTAGCTGTCAATTCAGGCGGTTAAAGTCTTTGAAATTCTCCCCAGGAAGTAGCTAAAAATTCGATGAATTTTATCTACAAACGTACCGACTTGCAAAATAGGGATTATCTTTTAATAGGGATTATATTTATGCAAAAGAAAAAATAATTGTAAACTTGTATGTATTGTTTAAATGAAATTGAACAATAAAATCAATAAACTACTATCTACCATTTTCAATGGAAATATTTTATTTTTTATTTTATTTTTTTAAACGAAATTTATTTGAGCTACTTTTTCTTTTAAAGCGAATATGTTTTAAATAAAATTGTTAAAAAAGATTACTATGGTTTAAAAAACCCTTTCCACAGATTTTTGACTTAAAATGTGTAGAAATTAACGTAAAAATCAAATTCAGTATATACTCATGAAATAAAATGTATTTAGAGACATTGGAAAATCAAGTCTTGTTAATTAATAAAAAGGTTTTACTTTTCTGCTATTCTTTAGAAGATTTATTTAAGCAGAAATGCATACCATACAATTCAAATAATAATCAAATAAGAAATATAGATTAAATAAGTAGTCCTTACTATGTTTTCATTTATTTATTTATCTATTATAAAATTTTTATATTATACTTACTAATTAAGTTCATTCTTATTAAATTTACGGCTGTTGAAGTCCCCAAATAACTGACTCTAAATATGAGAAAATATGTACCCATAAAATAACCAACAATCCTTTCTATGTAAATTGTGTGTCTTAAAGTGCACAAAAAGAGGCGTGGCTTATTACTGTTATTAAGCGATTAAATGCAGGCCCAAGAAAAAATCACTGAAATCTAAGGAGTTGACATAAAAAAGCGACCACGAAATGCAACTAAAAAATTGTATTTATTTTCCTTCTTTATGTCTTTTATTATGTTGTTGTGTATTCGTGTTGTTTAAGGCGTGGCACAACGCCCTGTTGCAATGACATAAATTAACAAAAAAAAATAATAAGAGAGCAAAGAAACATAAATAAATACAAGCGCGTATTTTGAGAGAGGCCTGAAGTAATTTAACGAAATTACGCATCGTTTAAGTTGTGATTTATGTGGCATAAGAGGCATGATAGAAACCGAAACCGAAACCGAAACAGAACCAGAAATACAAACCCTTCACCCTGCCACACACACTCACACTCATACACACACACAGAATGAATCTTTGCCTCAGATTGTTAATGAGTCGAATTACACACAAAGAGAGAGAGAGAGATTCAGGACAGGGACAGGAGCAAAGGGGGGAAGACTGCTGTTGCTGAGTGGCCGCCGAAAGGTGTGACAATTGTTACACACACTCACACACACTCACACACACATGCGCACAACACACACACTCAAACAGACAAAGAGTGGAGAAAGGAGCATGACTCTGGCAAGTTGGCAAAGATTTATGCGACTACCAAAGGAGTTCCCAGAAAATGCAGACACAATTCCTTGCGGTCATGATCCTGACTAGGACTACAAGCTGAAGCACCCTATTTTCCATGTTTGAGGCTTTTGCATAAGCAAACTACAAGTACACTTAGCAAAAGAGAGAGTCAGGAATATTCTTTTTTTTGTAAGTTAAACAACTCAACTTTTAGAGAGCAATTTAATTAAAGACAACTTTAAAACCAAGAACTGCGTTCTAATTTTAAGAACAACATAACTATTGTCGACTAATTTTTTTGATTCAAGATCTAAGAAACTAAAATCTTTTTGGTCTAAAAATGGAGTCAGAAAAATTGTGAGTTTATTGTGGTTATTGTGTTAAATGGTTAAAAGTTAGAAGGGCTTTCCTGATTTTGTTTAGTCCGTTTTTCTATCAGTGTACTGTTAGCAAAACGGTATTGTGGGCACTTTTAACGGAATTGCTACCGGCTGTTGGCGCGGCATCAACAAAAACGAAAAGAAAGAAAGAAAACAAAATAAAAAGCGGCTTCGGTAGCCGCCAATTCCCCCGAGCAGTCGGCATAGCATTTATCAAAGCGGTAGGTTTTTTTTGAAGATGCACCGGACCCACAAGTTGCCCACAGGTTTATTTTGCATCCGACTCGACACTGTATCCCTGGGGCATTAGCGGTCCAGGGTTTTGGGCCACAAAACGCAATGAGTTTCATTAATAAATTCCAGCAAACATTTTTGTTTTGCCTTCTAAACATTCCAGACAACAGGGAATAACCAGACTGTGGGCGTTTACAGTGCATAGGAAATTGAATGGAAAATATTTGGTAAATATTTGCGGGCTGTGAAAAGGTCAAAGGACACTGCTGTGATATGTACATATGCATGTGTGAAAGGCCGAAACTCATAATAAAAGATGAGAAATGATTGTACAAAATGCCAGACAAAACGGCACCAACATTATTCTTTGATACTATTTCGGAAAAACTACATTTATATTTATTTAATTTAATTTAATTTTGTTAATATAAATGTATAGCTTAAAAATTACTGGTAGTTATTAAAGTATCTCTGTTTAATTATATTTTAAAGTCTTATTGAAAACATCAAGAAATTTTAAAACATTTAAAGATTAAAATATGACTTACCCTTTATAGAAATATCTGAAAATTGAAAAGAAAATCCAGCATTATTTTTGGTAAGTTATTTAAATTGATTTCTATAAATAATCTCTATCAATTTCCGGCATTTAAGCTTATCGCTCATTGTTAGTGCCACAAATCGAGGCAAGTGGCAGCCGGAAGCACACGTGCCCCAAGTGGTTGTCTAGATTTTGAAACTGAAGCTGAAACTGAAGTACTCGTATTTAATTGTAAATGAAAATCCACTCGATAACCCCATGAATATCTATCTATCTATGAGGAAAAGCGGATGTGAAGCAGACTAAAAGAAATGCCAAAAGTGAAGAAGCTCTTTTGAAATACTTGGGGATTCAAATATCGGAAAAAATGCGGAACCATTAGTTTTACACTAGTGATCTCGACTCATCATCAATCAAAGATGCCGCCACGTAGGTGGCCTGTGTAAAATATTTAAAATTGTTATTAAATGACCAAAAAAAATCTCGCATTGTTGATATACGCTGTCACTGGACCAAGGACAAATTCAAGATGTCCTTGCGGCATTGTTTCAAAGTGAAAGTATTCGATTACGCATCGGAAAGAAGAAAAGATCTCGTTAAAATATTAATGAGCAATTGAACGAATTGCCGACAAAGGCAACAAGAAAAACAGAAATAAAAACCACTTGAAGGGGAGAAAGTCAAAGTGACTACGAAAGTGAATGTGACATTTTACAGCACTAATTAACAAGCGAAATTGTCTCTTTTTTTGTTGTTGTATTTGTTGTTTATTTTTACAAGTGTGCCACAAGTGGCAAGTGGACTTGGCCTAAGAACTGCATCTGGTTAAGAGATCTATAAATTAGGTTTGCCAGCGGTTGCTTTTGTTTTCACAACTTGTGTTTTTCTGTTTTCTTTTTTGGCCCCTCTTGCAACATTCTGGTGACATACGCGACTGCCACCGCTGTGGCACACACACACATATGCGTATGTATGTATGCAAAGGTCGTATCCTCTCAAAGGAAGCTGCTAAAGCGCGAACTCGGAACACACACGATGCTACTTTGGGTATTTGACGAGGCTCCTTTGGTGAAAGTGTCAAAGTGACAGTGTGACATGCCCACTTCTCTTCCCTACTTGACGGCCCTCTGATTGTCCATACTCTACGAGGGTAACCTGAGCAGTTTCGGAAAGTGTGGAACAATTGAAACAACTGAGGCCGTCAGTTAGTTTTTTAAATAATGCGAGTACATTTCATGTAACTTATAGTTAGTTCAAATAGATAAAAAAAATTAGTTTCCATTAATATTTTTTAAGTCTTTTGATTAATGATTTTTCACAAAAGTAGCTATTAATAAAATGCTGAATAAAATAGATTAAAATATACGATTTTCAACTGAATTTTAGACTGTCACGTGTGTTGTCAGAGTAGTTGGAAAAGATTGCAGTTTAACTTCACAAATATGTTTTATGTTGTATATTTGAAATAAACATAGAAGCTACTGTTATTAAACTTAAGAACAAAATTCAATATTTCCAATATAGGAGAAAGACAACCCTCGTCTAGCTACAGTTTGTTGACTCATTTTCTCCTTGTCTCTCTCTCGCTCTCTCCCTCTCTCTCTGGTGAGTGTTTTGTTAGCGCATAAAAGTGTCAAATTACTGAAATCATAGAGGGAAAGAGAAAGGAGGGAAGGGAGAGCAGTGTCAGGGCCAGAGGATAAGCGGGATTAGTGCGCTTGTTAGTAGCACTCACTGTAACAGTGTTACCTCAGATTCGAAAGCTAATTGGCGGCTTCTTGACATCTAATGAATTCTGACAAACTGTCAGCTCTAAGATTTTCTTTTTCCTTTGCATTTTTTATCGGTCTACTTGGGTTAATTGGCAATGACAAAGGTCTTGACTTGTTTTGTTACAATGTAAAGTGACTGACAATTGCAATTTGTTGACACTCGCCAATCAATTTAATTTCAGATCATTTTA
Organism: Drosophila putrida; assembly: GCA_037043535.1. Classification (NCBI taxonomy): domain Eukaryota; kingdom Metazoa; phylum Arthropoda; class Insecta; order Diptera; family Drosophilidae; genus Drosophila; species Drosophila putrida. The sequence continues at coordinate 2,118,432 of JBAMBI010000465.1, forward strand.
AGATATACAAAGTTGCCTAGTTATACAAAATGACAGTGCTCCCTTATTGTAAAATAAGAGGGCGTCACTCAATTTGCATACCTTACATCCGGTTTAATTTGCTCAGCTGGGCTTTTGACCTTTTTGGTGGTTGCTTTTTCAGCCATATTTCATATTTACTTATAACTTGTCATTATTTGTTTTTGCAATACTTTTAAAAAGCACCAACAACCACAACGAGACAGCAATTGCTAATGTGCTATAATCAGCATTTACTCGACTTGTAATTAGAGGCAATGCAAACATTCATTTACAACGATAATTTCCATTGAAATTGCAAATAATTTGTAATAATTTTGAGAATTTGTCATATTGTACATTTCATCAAATTAATTGGAAATAATTCCTAGAAATGTAAATCGAGTTTTTATAAGCTAAATTTATATTTTACCCTAAAATTTATACGCTTTAAGAAGAAAACTTTTTCTAGAATTCGGTTTTAGGTTGTGTATTTTAAGTGAAAATATAAATGTTAAAATTCGTACGGAAGCAGACTTATTATTTAATTTCCTTTTATTCTCCTTTCTATGTTAACTTAATGCAACTAAAAGCAGTCGCAAAAACTAATCAAAATTTAAAGTATCAACTATTTAGAAGATATATTAATTGAAAATATTACTGCACAAGAAACATGATTCTGTGAAAGGGCAGTAATTTTTTTATTTTTAAGTTAAAAATACAATATATTTAAAACTAAGCATACAAATTTAAATTTAAAGAATGTTTGGTCTGGATATATTGTAATCAACCTAAATGATCCAAGCATAATCAAAGTTAAGTTTTTAAGTGTGAAATTACACTTTTTTAATACTGCTGGCCCATATTAAATACAATTCAAATACATAAATTATAGTTACATATGTTGATAGCAACAAGTTGCATTAAATACATTTCATAATTACAAACTTGAAATAGAAGCTTGGACAGAGAATAAAAAATAAAGGATACGGAAGTGGCGCGTGCGAATGCAACTGTTGCTAATTAGCAGACAGGCTGGCAAAAGCGTTAAGAAAATATGTGAGAAAAAAATATAAACCAAAAAAGAAACTCACTCAAATGCAGAAGGCAGCGGAACGTGTTGGAATTGTGTGAAACGAAAGGCACTCAAAGCATAAGCAAGAGGAACAGCAACAACAACAACGACAACAGCTAGAGATAACAAGAGACGACAACGGCGAAAAGTTGTCTAAAAAAGAATAACAACAGCAACAACGACAACAACACAACCAGAAGGGAACATGAAAAACCGCAAGCAAAACGTTTGCACTTCATAAATGCCCAAGCATGTGCCAGAGCGAGAGGGAGAGCGTAAGAGGAAGAGCGAGAGCGAGCAGAGCCAAAGCGCCGACATTTTTAATTGTAAATGAGTTATGACGACGTCGACTCTCTTCTCAGCAGCGACTGTAACTGTGAACTGAGGCTGCTGAGTGGCCGTCAACACTCGCTCACTCCCACTCAAGCACTCGCATTGCGAGAGGCGCATGCGTGCGAGTGCAATGACAGAAGCCTACACAGCACAACATGCTTAATTGCTATCACGCTCTCTCTCGCGTGCGCACATACACACACACCGTTTTCCCAATTGAATTTTTGGTTTCCAGCTCTCGTGTTCGCTGCTGCCGCACTGCTTACACTTGTATAGTTCTTTTGCGCTCTTTGAGTTTGAGGCTGGCCTGCTCACACTTAAGGCTAACAAGTTGGGAAAACTGGTTTCCCGCTGCCATTCGTTGCTGCTGCCGTTGCCGCCGTCGCTGCTTGATTCCCTCACAATTTCCAACACACAATTCAGTTCGTCGTCGCCTGTCTTACGTTGCGCACACACTCAATCCGCGTTGCGCTTTCATTTATATACACCCAACAACAATAACAACAACTCGCGTGACTTACAACTTAACACAGATTTGTGTGAGTGTGTGTGTGTTTGTGTTGCATTTACCGTTACATATACAAAGTGTTTATTTAAATACAAAAAAATGCAGCAAATTTCATAAGTGTCTCTCAAGTGCTAACAAGTGCTCTCCCTTAAGATACAATATCCATAAGATACAATATCTTTAATAAACTCTTCAAAAAGAACCATAAGCTTAGAATACTCTCTGCCAAAATGCTCGTCGGATCACATCCGTATCTATGCAATGGCGTTTTGCCGCCCGTCTCTGCTGTTGTCTCCCCCAACAGCAACAACAGCAACAGTAACAACAACAACACAGCCACGGCAACGGCAACAACAACAACGAGTAATAAAAGTGCCGCCGGCTCAGCAACGGATTTCTCCATAGCTGCAATTATGGCCCGAGAGGAAACCTCAAGTCGAGAATCCTCAGTGCGCAGTGCAAGTAAGTTGATAAAGGAGGAAGGAAAAGTTGATAGTGTAAGAGAAAAATGAAAAAGAAAGAGGAGGAAGGGCAAAGTCAGAGTTTCTAGTTAACCTCAAATGCAGCTTAAACTCTCTAAACAATAATGAAACTAACTAAGAAGATGCTCAAAAATGAATTTAAGGCTTTAAGAAACTTTAACATATATACATATATGTATAACTAATCAGTGATTTGATTTGACAAGATGAATAAATTTCAGATACAAATTGAACAGTTAGATAAACTTTAAACATCTATCTTGTCACTTAGGTCTATTATTATAACAAATCTGAAGTAAATACTTTTAAAACTTAAACAAGTAAAATATTGTCGGTTGAGAGCTTAGAACGAACAATATATAGTCAGTTAAGGGCTCAAAAGTTGTCAAAGTGTGTTTACGATTATATTAAAGCCCATATACCCTAAATTATATTTTATAAGCTGTTAAACGTTTCACTGCAACTTATTTGTAGCACAAAGCTACGACAAAGCAAGTCAGAGACTTACAAGTTTATTCAGCTTTCAAATTAAGCTCAGTTTTAGCTCAATTAATCCATAAAAAAATAAGTTAATTATTGCAGATTAATAGCAGCAGCTTTTAAAGTAACTATAACGTTACATATATAGTATGTGATTGTTATAACAGAAGCCGACGGCTTGAAAATTAGTAACTGTTTAAGTACTATTATAATAATACTTGTCAAGTGCAGGTTGCCTTTGTCTTATAACAAATTAAATTGTTGCCACATTTTTGCAATTTGCACTACAACTACAACAACAACAACAACTGCTGCTGTCGCTTGTCAAGTTGCAATAGAAGAACAAGAGATCTATAATTATAATGGACAATTAACGGTCTATTGCTGCAATCATAGATAGATAGAACTGGTTTCTAGATGTCGACGCCGACGGCATCCGCAATTAAATGTGCCCCCAAAGGGGGCAACAGGAGGGAAGGCAAACTGTAATAATCAGACACAGATCATCAAAAACCACTTATTAAACTTTTGTACTAGTTTTTAGTATTTGACAATAATTTGAAATTTAAATATTTATTGATTCGCAATCAAAACAAAAATAAGAAGACAAAAGCAGCTAATTATGTTAATGAACGTTCGAAATTTTTTATTAATTTTACGAGGCGCAAAAATCAGCGACGGCAAATGCGAGAATGCTTGAGAATTATTTATTAAATATATGCATAATTATAATCTACTTTATTTATGCATTTCATAAAGCGACTCGTTTTCGGTTCAGTGTTGACTCAAAACAAAGACAGCAACAAATTCAATAAATTTTGCCGAGTTTGCATTTTAACACCTTTTAGATAAACCAGGGCACAGGGAGGGGGAGGGGGTGCAGAGCACACTATAAAAATTGGAGCTTATTAATTTTAAGCAGTCGACTTGAATAAAACATTTAATGCAGCAGCTTCATAAAGTCGTTAAACTCTTCTAGAAATTAAATACATAATAATTTTACGAGTTCTTTTGTTTATGTTGTTGTTTTTATTGGACACACCTTGAGACGCGACGTTGGTTGTTATTAAAATATATATATATTAAAGACTGCCAATTAAGCGGCAATTGTTTCATTGTAAATTGAAACGTAACGGAAATTGCAGACGACGCGACAGTTTGTCTGGTCTGCCAAAAAGAAGTTGCAGTCAGAGTCCAAGTCCAAGTCAGAGTCAGCAACATGCTGCAGTAATTATAGCAACATGTTGCCCGCAACAGATTCGTCTGTTTAGTATGATTATTATATGTACTTTCATTCAATTTGCAATACATTTAATTTTCAATTTACTTATTTCTCTTCTTCTACTTCTTCCCAGGTCCAATTTCAGTTGAGGATGAGGTTGACGTTGATGTTGTTGACTGCAGCGATGCTGAAGAGCCGCCAACAAAGGCGCGTCGTCTTAACCACCATCATCATCATCACAGTCACCATCATCACAGTCACCACAGCAACAACAACAACAACAATAACAATAGTAACAACAATAACAACAACAATAAGAGTCGCAACAGCAACGGCGCCAATGTTGCCACTGCTGAATCGCAACTAAACACAAGTTCCACAAGCAGCCAAGGACGCTGCTCAACACCACCACAATCACCTGGAACAGAGGATAGTGAGGAGCGTTTGACACCCGAACCGGTGCAGAAGGCACCCAAAATTGTTGGTTCCTGTAATTGTGATGATCTCAAGCCGGTGCAATGCCATTTGGAGACCAAAGAGCTGTGGGATCGCTTTCACGAATTGGGCACCGAGATGATCATTACCAAAACTGGAAGGTAAGCAAATCACACACTTGAACCAAAGTAAACTTAAAACAACCTACTCAAATTAACATTAGTTTCAAATGGAAGCTGAGGCAGTAGTTTGTACACAAGCTTAGCAACACGTTGTCAGTAGAGGAAAGTTGGCTAAATGGTTTTTTTAAGTATTGAAATTGAAATAAAAAATTCCTTGTGATTAGATTTCTTCTTTATTCTCAAAGTCGCCTAAGAAACTACATTTTAAATTACAACTGCAACATTTAAATATTAATATTTCGATTTTCTTTAAAGAAATGTTGGAAAAATGGTCAAAAATTTATGAGAAATTAAATCAGAAATAGTTAACTTTTTCTTATAATGAATAGGAACTTTACAGTCAAACTTATCTATAGTAAACTTCTCTTTACTTAATTTTCTCTTTACTTCATTTTTAACATATATACAATATATTTTGTGTTTCGATATATTTAATCACTAAAAATTTCCTTTCTTCTTATAGAATGAAATCAAATTGTTCGCTTCTCAAGTTCCCTAATACTTATTTCTGTATAAGTTATTTTCTATATAAAGGAGTGACTTCAAATCCACTCTAGTAAAGTTCTACTGTATTCATTTTTTGGCAACTGCCACATCACATTTCATTTCATTTCATTGCATTTCATTTCCGTTGCACTTCCCTACACACATTTCTTCAGCTGGCTCCCACTTTGGAACTATGTTCTCCTCTAAGCATACCAAATTTTTGCAATGTCAACACAAATTTCATGCAGTCGTCACATAAAAAGAAACCATTAAACTGTGTGCGGTCCCCAGAATACAATTCTGAAGATTGTAGTTGTTGTTGTTGTTGTTGTTGTTGTTGTGTATCTACCTGTACCTGTGCGCTACAGTGAAGCCAAGTCGACAGACCGCATTTTCTGCAATATGAGATTTTGTGTATTTCTGGGCGTTGCTGTTGTCAGCAGGATAGGGCCAGGATAGGGACAGGACAAGGTTACAATGACCACGGGTTGTCTACACCTAGCTCCCACTGACCACACACACTAACACTAACACACACACAACTGAACTAGTTTGTGGGACACACACACTTGGTGTCTTTTAATGATATTGTAAAAATCACACCTTAGGAGCACACGCAGACAGACAGTCAGACAGTCGGACTGACTGTCAGTTACAGAGTCAAACAGGGCGGTCCTAGGGTCTATTCTCTTTTAGGCCAGGTTATGTCACACGCAGGCTTAGAACGCATTAAAACCACAGGATGCCAGAGCTAAAGAGTTCTCCCCCTTTTGTCTACACTTGTCAAAGCAGCCAAAAATCAAAAAGAATCTAAAGAAACACAATAATAATAATAATAATATTTCCTTGGGTTATAAATTAGAGTATTACTAAAAGGCAATCCTAGAGAGTGTGTGTGTTTGTGTGTGGCTTTAATTAATAACAAACAGTCGAAGAAATCTTAAGAAATTCCTAACAAAAACATTCTCTCTCTTTCTCTTTCTCTTACAGACGCATGTTCCCCACAGTGCGCGTCTCATTCTCAGGTCCATTGCGTCAGATACAACCTGCCGATCGTTATGCCGTGCTGCTGGACATAATCCCAATGGACTCGAAACGCTATCGTTATGCATATCATCGGTCTGCTTGGCTGGTGGCTGGAAAGGCAGACCCAGCACCTCCCGCCCGCCTCTATTCCCATCCCGATAGCCCCTTTAGCTGCGAGGCGTTGCGCAAACAAGTTATCTCCTTTGAGAAGGTCAAGCTGACTAATAACGAAATGGATAAGAATGGACAGGTGAGTTGACTTCATACTTAGAACATGCAAAAGAGTGGAGAAGTGATAGAGAAGGGGGAGAGACCTGCAAGAGAGACTGTGTGTCTAAGGTTGATTGAGATCTGAGAATGGGCATTGAGAATTGAGATTGTGGGCGCGATAGACGCGTGTTAAATGATTGATAATTGCGCTTAGCAATGTGAGACAAGCTTAGATTTGGTATGAATAATACAGATATTATACATATATCGCGAATTCATGTTTTGCTTATATTATTACTTTAACTTGCTTACAAATTTCAGTTAAGTTTACTATTTAAATTTCTCTGTAAATATATGATGAATAGAAAGAAGGAAGTTTTTTTGCAACTATCTATAAGAAATTTATTGAAAAAGAGCTGAAATATCACATTTTTTTGCATAAATGATTTTCTTATACGATTAATAACTTTGAAAAAGTTTCCCAACATTTTTTAAGATCCCTTTACTGATTAAAATCAACCCAACTAACCAAAGTTATTCCCATTTCTTTCCCTCTCTTCAGATTGTGCTGAACTCGATGCATCGTTATCAACCTCGCATTCATCTGGTGCGTTTGGCCCACGGACAGAGCATACCCAGCAATCCCAAAGAGTTGCAGGAACTGGATCACAAGACCTATGTTTTTCCGGAAACAGTTTTTACGGCCGTGACCGCATATCAAAATCAGCTGATTACCAAATTGAAAATCGATTCGAATCCGTTTGCCAAGGGATTTCGTGACTCGTCGCGTCTAACGGACTTTGATCGTGATCCAATGGAGGCGTTGTTGTTGGAACAACAATTGCGTTCACCGTTGCGTTTGTTTCCCGATCCGTTGATGCAACAATTTGCGGCACAACAGGGTGGCGCAGATCCCGCCTCGATGGCGCTGTTCGAGAAGGCGCGTCAACATCTGCAAATGTTTGGCGGTAATTCACCATATGCTCAGTTGATGATGCCACAAATGTATCAGGCCGCAGCAGCAGCACCCCCACCCCCTGGTCTGGGTGCCTTTCACATGTTCCAACAGCAATGGCCACAATTAACCGCCGGTTTTTTGGCCAGTGCCAATCAGCAAGCAGCAGCCGCTCAAGCTGCTGCTCAGGCGCAAGCGCAAGCTCAAGCAGCGGCAGCAGCGATGGCCGCCAATCGTACACCCCCGCCGCCACCCACTGCCTCAACACCCTCGTCTACGTCGTCGGGATCACCATCACCAGATATGAGACCACGTCAATACCAAAGATTCAGTCCATATCAGCTACCATCGCAGTCAGCGCCGCCGCCGTTGCCCCCGGCAGCGGGATCGCCGTCAGCGCCCGCCTCTCGCAGCCCCGCCCACTAGACGAGCTCACTTGCCACTCCCCCTACCCCCAAAAACAGTATTAATCCAAAAATTAAAAAACGAAAAAAAGAAAAGCAAAAAAACCAACTAAGTAAATGTTATAAATTATTTGTTATATATTTGCTATCTCTCTCTCTCTCTCTCTATTGCCCCCTCTCGGTCTATCTCGCTCACTCACATTGTTTTCTCTTTTTGTTGTATAAAATTTCATTTTCGACCCATGTACAGTTAAATGTTGCGCTAGAAAATTTTTTGTATATTAATTAAAACATATTGTAAAAAATGTTTCAATGTTGTTCGATAAAAACACATCTCAGTGTAAAGTTTAAAGCAAAATTCTAAAAAAATACTACGAAAATTAAAAAAAAATTAAATAATGCTGCTTCATCTTTGTAAACATTAAAAATAAATATATATATGTATATGTATTTATAATGATAATATATATAGTAAATATATTCATAGTATTAACATAAATTCATAGACGCTTCAGTTAGTTTTATTTATATGAAAATTCTTAATTAAGTCTAAAGAAAAAATAAACACAAAGAAATTCAAATAAAATAAATGTACATGTTTCTTCAATGTGAACGAAAGAAAATTCAAATATTTAAAGAAAATTTATTAAATGAAAAAAAAACAAAAAATAAAACAAAAACAAATCAAAACCATAATAAAAAGCATAAATATGTGAACCAAATTTGTTGCGAGATTTTTTAAGGGAACGTGGATGGAAAAAAATATTAATAAAGCGCAGTTAAAGTGACCAAAGTTAAAGTACTAAAATTCTACTTACAGCTTTAAAATTTAATTTCAAGATTATTTAGTCTTAGTCTCATTCTCTACAGCAGCTAACAGGTGGTTTCTCTTCTAGATATTTTTGTACAAAACTCTACACAATTCTAAACGAATTCGATTTGTAATCCTTAAAGACAAAACATAAATTAGTTTCGTTTCGAAAAAAGCACTTGACTTGGCAACTAGGCAAATATCCTGTGCTCCTTTTTGCTGTTGTAGTGGGAATATCTCACACGTCTGCACTTGTTTCGTTACACTTTTCACTCAAAGCATATCCTGCCTCGTATCCTCGTAGCCCCACAAGGCGTAATTCCTCTGTTGCAAGTGACGCGTTGCGTTGCAAGCAGAACAAATTGAAACCAGACAGAACGAAACGAAACGAGACGAAACAGCAGCCGTCGGGGAAAAATGTTTAACGAATGCATTTTCATGGTCACTCAAATTGAACATTTTTCCATTACGTTTTCTTTCTTTGTTCTATGTTAAATATTTTTTTCTTCAATTGGCTTGTTTGGAGCCAAAGATGGATGACGGTCTTCAAAGAGTTTGGATAAGCGTAACAAAATTGTATTGAAAGTTTGTTTTGTGGGTTAATTCTTCAGCATAAATCAGAGCCAACAATTCAGACCCTTAGAGAACACTTGATAGCTCTATAGAAAAATCCACCACCAACAATCGAGACCCTTGAGACTAATTATAAAGAAATTAACTTTTAATGTGCACAAGGATAAACATCTACCAAAAAAAAAAAATACACTTCCTCTAATTATGTTGGTGGTTATTCAATAAAAAAAAACGATATTATGTACATTTATGAAAATAAACTACAAGGTGTTATCGACATTTGTCTATCTGGCACCTAAGTTAAAGGCACTCGACCCCGAAATTGAGCATTATTTATCAGTGTATGTAGATATTTGGGTGTCTCAGTTAATTACAAACTAATCACAAAAACAAACAAAACATTAGGCTATCACCAGGCGCTGATCTTAACAGGAGTTGCCACAACAACAACTATACTAACAACAACAACAATACTAACAAACAACAACAACTGGGAATATGTCAAATGTTGAGCTAATTTATAAGCAAGGCCACCAAAGATCCATGTAGTTCCAGTGTCAAAACAAACAGTTCCCCAAATGGTAACAGATTTAGCCCAACAAGAGAAAGAGCAGATAGAATGAGAAAGAGAGAGAGAGAGAGAGGGAAAGAGGGAGAGAGAGATGTGGTGTGTGGAACTTGATGTTGTGTGACTCCCTTGGCATAAATTTTCCTTCCTTTTGGCGTTTCGTTTTAATTTGAATGTAAATGATGCTGCGACATCACAGCACATGGAGCAGCTGTGAATATGCTTATGAAGCTGGTGTCTGTCTGCTTTCCCCCCCCCCCCTCTCTCTATCACTACTCCCTCCTCTGCTGTTCTCGAAACTCTCTCCCCATCTCATCGTTTCATACACACACCCACAAATCAGCGTTGGCAGACAGGCAGACAAGGGAAAACTTCCGATGAGGTTAAATGTCAAAAGGCGCTACAAAACAGTGACAAAATATTAAATTTTTGGGGCGTTTGTAAATATTTGAGGCACTTAATTGGCCACCGGGTGGCGTCTCCATTAATTTATGGCAACCAAAAATGTGTAAACCTTACAAAAAGGTAAGGTCTAATGTCGAAACTTTATACACTTATTAATATGATATTGAAGTGGAGACAAACAGTTCTGAAAGAACAGCTGAGACACGAGTTTTCTTTAGCATATTTACTTTGGATTGACTAAAAATGCAGTTATTTTAAGTTTTCCTAGGTTACAAAGAACTCTAATTCAGGACTAGTTACAAGAGTTTTGTTTAAAGAGTTAACTAAATCATATGTGGTAAAAATATGTGAAATGTTGAAATATTGTTGAATTTTCCAACAATTTAACATAACTGAATCCAAACTATCCATGACATCACAATATCATCCATATAAATATTTGAGACTACAACTACAGACTTAAAGAGACTACAATACATAGAAATCTCTTTAGATTCTTTTGGTAAACTCATGTTCAAGTGTCACTTTAAGAAACGAACTTTTAAAAGGTGCATCGCTTAACACACTTGTCTCCCTTTTATGATTGCACTTTATTCTCCTCGGATGACATTACAAACTGAACTGAGCAATCAACGCGCCTGCTGCCACGCCCCAATCATTAACCCAAACATGACCAGGCAAAGAGTGTTGGCCCTAACGGTAGAGTCGGCAAGTACTGCAGCACTTGCAACATTATGCGGCACGTGCTGCAGCAACAGACACGTGTGAGGAGCCCATTGGGCAATAAGTTAGTATCGTTTTCACCCCTCCCTCTCTCTCTCTCTCTGGAGCTGGACCTGTGCCATGACGTTGCCAATTCCAATATTCCCTGATCATTCCGTCCTGGCGCCCCGTCGAGTGAAAATTTGTAGAAATTAACGTTTTTATTTTGCAGCTTGATTGTAATTAAATGAAATTGCATAAAAATCAATAGATAATCGCCAAAGGGACAAATTGAAAATGCCGCCAATGCGATGATGTGCATTTATATTCAATACTTGTCTCCTCTCTCTCTCTCTCTATCTCTGATTTGACCCCTTCCAAAGGGTTTATAGCTCTATAGCCTAATGTTAATTGAGCTGCACGGTAATGACTTTATAAACACAGAGTCTGAACCCAAAAAAACCTGAACTCTAACTCGAACATGTCAAAGGCCATAAAACTGTGTCCTGTGCTGTCCAACTGTCAAGTTGTCTCACTAGAGAAGGTGAGAGAGGGAGGTAGGAAATCAATTAGATGGCACTGTAGACTGTGGACTGTGGCCAGAAGGAAAACTCATATATCATTAACAATTTTCATGTCATATTGCATTTATGTGTGACGTCTTGAGGTTCCCCAAAAACTTCTCCCTCTCTCTCTCTGTCTCGTTGTCAATTTTCCCCACATCAACAGCCAACAAAGGCAGAGATAGATGACACATTCATCAAATATTCAAATACAACAATTTACACATGCAACCTAAAGCCCTAAAGAAGAAGAAAAATCAAATTAAATAAATTTTATACGAAAATTAGTAGAAATTGTTGGTAGCCGCCTCTCCACACACACTCCACACACACACACAGCAAAACTGATAACTATAATTACATTGAGCCATCAAATGGACAAGAGGGTAAAATTGATTTTTACATTACAAGTTTCAGGCACTTTTATTGGCTTAACTTGACTGGCGTGTGAGGCCGTTGAGGTCAGGCCCCAAAAGCTCAACTCACTGTGCTCACTGCACATGGTTTAAAGGGTTAGTTGGGTTGCCACTCCTCTCTGTAAATAGCCAACTCTAGAGTAAATCCCACTCTGTCCTATTGCTGAGCATTTAATGCTGCTCTAAATGAAAACTTTTGGGGGCCCAAATCCTTGTGGTCAACGTCTGACGAAAATACCACTCGTATAATGCCAAAAATGTGCTTTTACATGTTCTGTATGCATATACCCTGTAAGCAGGAGATGGGTATGACAATGGGTAAGAATAATGAGAATATCTTATAGACTTTGTGTAATACAATTCCCGATTCCCAACCTAAGTTACGGTCAAACTTAAGCTATTAAATCTTAGTTTTATTTTACAAATATGTCTTATTTACAGCGTATTTTCTAGTCTATCATTTTTTCCGATTCCCAACCTAAGTTACAGTCAAACTTAAGATATATAATTTTAGGTTTATTTTACAAATATGTCTTATTTACAGCGTATTTTCTAATCTATCATTTTGTGTCAAGTAATTTTTGCTTATATCTGTTTTGTTGTTTTGGCAATTGATTAAAAGGCTTAGCATTTGAGACAATTGGCTATTTCAGGGACTTGCCTTGGTGTCGACTTGGTCCAACAATGGAATTAGTGGCAAATTAGTATCTGGCACATGGAGAAATTCCGTTAAATCTTGGGTGCCTAATGTGTGAGTTTATGGCAAACAGAAAAGTATCACATATATACAACTCGGTGCAATTTGCAAAACCCAAAGGGATTAGAAACCAATTGTCTTCTTTTTAAAGAGTACTCTACTTATAAAACTGTGTAAAACATTTTTGTATTTCAGAGTGAAGCAAAATGGAATAAATAAAATGTTTTCTTCACAAATCTATGTACTTAAATATTTGCTAGAACTTTAACAGTTCAACATTAAATTTAACATTTTCATTGAATATTTAACAATAATTTCTGTAACTTTTCTTTAAAAATAAATGTTAATAAATAATTATTTACCTTTTTAAACCAATGCTTTAAATTTCAAATTCGCCACCAAATTTATCATTTCATAGACTTTTCTATATTTTTGGTATGAATATTTACCGCCTGCTTATAAAATCGCATAAATTTTCTGATATATTACGTTAAGGCTAAAATGTAGCTATAATAAATTGTTATTCATTTCGAATACGCATATTTCGATAGTATTTGAGGTTTTCTGCATTGACCGAGTTGAAATTTATTAATTTCTATGATATACGCTGACACTTTGATGAAACGTTGCCATTGAATGCAGATAAGCATAAGATATGTGATATGACGGGAAAAGAAGATAAAAATAAAAGCAAAACAAAAATTAAAAAAAAAAACCAAAAAACAGCAGCAACAAAATTGTTAAAACGTTGAACACAATTTGTAAAACAAGAAAAACAGAGAAAAAACTTAACATAAAACAAAACGTGTTATTGGACACATTTATATAGATTGTGTTTTTATTTTGTTGTGAATGCCTCGAATATGATTTTAAAATCAGCTCAAATTACGATCAAGAGCAAGTTTCGTTAGGAAGTTTGGGAAGCTTATGTTAAAGCTAACTGCAAAACGGGAGAAAAAGAAAAAAATCGCATAAATATGCATAATAAAATAACAACAAACAGCAACATTAAAAGATTCAGATACACAACACTTCATTAGCAGCAGACGACACAGCAATGAAATTGTTGGAAAATGAGACAAAAAAAAACAGAATGTTCGTTATAAAAAAGAAAGAAAGAAAAAAATAATAATAATAAAAATAAAAACAAAATACAACAAGGTAAGTAGTAAAAATCTGCGGGTTCGACACGAATCTGAAAATGTTTAATTTTAAAATATGCAAAAATCGTAAAAGAGTGAAGAAAAAAAACTCAGCAACGAAGTCATAACAAAAGCTTAAGAGGCAAATGATTTATGTGTGTATGAGTGTGTGTGTGAGTGTGTGCGAGTGTGTGTGAGTTGCGTGTGTGTCTGGAAGCCAATAAATAAAGTAAGAATATCGAAACGAAACTCCAAAAAGATGCATAAAAATATCTTTTGTTAATAATGTCTTAATAGATAAATAGTTGCGAAAAAAACACAAATAAACAAATAAAATCGATTGCCAGAGGCAGGCAACAAAAACAGAGCATAGAGAACAACAACAACAACAACAACAACAATAACGATGATGATGACGATGACTACAACAAGTTGACAAAGTCATTAAGCATTTTGCAATGTCTTCGACTTTAGTCTTGGATCTACATATATATAATCTTATAAATGAACTGGGCTGGGCCTTCGACAGTAGAACTAAAACTTGAACTTGTCTTTCTCATTGAGTCTATGCTTGTTGTTGGTTTTGTTGTTGTTGTTGATGTTGTTGTTCCTACTGTTGTTGTGGCTACTTCTGCCAACGCCCACACAGCTAAAATATGCTATTCAAACAGTTTTTTTGCTAAATTATTGAATTTCTTCACTTGACACTTTAGATTAAAGTTAAGCAAGTTTCTTATGGAATAATTATTAAAATGTTTACTCAAAGAATGAGACGTATAAAGTACTAAATTTAATATTATAGATTAATAGACAAAATGTCCACTTAATGAATTGCTCTAAGAAAATACTATAAATCACAAAATATACAGTTTTTGTTCTTTAGAAAAATATTATAAATAATATTTAATGTTACAGAATAATTACTAAAATCTTTACTTAAAGAATGGAAAGTGAGTATGTTCTCAAATAAAAAATTAATTATATTGTATATTATAGATTATTGTAGAATTATTATATGGCATATACTGTGCTTAAGCTTATTATTATGAATACTTAATCATGAATCATCCAGCATTATAGTAAAAAGCATATTTTTTAGTATTCTCTTGCCTTTAATGGCAATTTACACATTGTAGTATTTAATATTTTAAACAATCATAAATCATGAAAATCAGAGCACAAGAGATTCAATAACCGGAAATGAGATTTGTATCTATTATATTTAAGCTAAAATGTAATCGAGTAATATAATGATAAAAAAAGAAATAGTTTTTGATATTTTCTTTCTTATAAAGTAATCATTTAAGTTTTAAATTGATTATATTTACATTTGTAAATGAAAATCAGACAAGAGTAAACTTGGAAAATTTCAGTCCTCTCAGTAAAAAGAATTCCCCCAAAAAGTTATCCTTTCTCTCAACAGTAAGGATATCCTCACAACTCATGCTCAAATATATTTATGAACATGTGCAAAAGGGTGTTTGAGTGTGTGTGTTTGAAGGTGTGTGTGCACATCGTTAAGCGATTTGTAATATTTCCCAGGCATTACTCAACGTTTGCCCACAAATTCAACCACCCAAAAAAAAGGAAAGCGAGTACAATATATAGATATAGAAACAAACATATATATATAAATTTTTTGATGGGAATTTCTCATGTGCGTCTGGGTTTTCTTTCTTTTTCTCTTTGCGGGTTGAAATTATTGACAACAAATGACATTTTTGCAAGTATGTTGCACTTGTCTCATTATTGCCACATGTGTACCGAGTACGTGCCACACAATTGCTGTGCCCCTGGTGAGACTTTGATGTTGGCCTGAGTTTGGCACTTGTCATTTTTATGGCTCAACATTTTTCCGATATACGGAAAAACGTGTGGGAAAATTATGGTCTTTTTTTGTGGGTGTCGATATGTAATTGCTAATTTTCAAACGAGTGTGTGTGAGTGTGTGTCATGCGATATGTTTGGGAAAATAGAAGAAAAGCGTTTGATACTACAAAAAAGAATTTCAAGTGCAGGATATACACGTACTTGTAAAGTACTCAATCCTTTAGGAGTACATTCAACATCAACAATGTTTGCCACAAAATGCTGCCAGGCTGTCTGGGATGTTCGGGGTCTAGTCTGGAGAAATAAGATCGGGAGTCTTGTCGTCTTGTTGGTTCTTTTCAGTTGTGGTATTTGGACTTTGAAGTTAAGATTGCCACAGAAATGTGCGTTGCACATGTGTGTAGACTGTTGTGTTGCGACTGTTTATTAACTACTAAAAATAATGGAAACAAGTAGTAAAAAGTATAAATTTACTATGTAAACAACAATGGGCCTGGGCCCTGAATTATGAATGAAGACAAGCAAGAAAAAAGTATCGTCTATCTCTATATAGTATATATATTTATATATATGACAACTCGTATATGGCATAGGAAATCATTAAGTAGATGTTTATGTTGCTGTGTCGCTTTCATGTGGTCTTCGTCACATTTCAAGCCTTTGATGAGAGAGCCGTATCCGAAGGAGTTCAAGACACAATCGAAGGGGCATGCCTCTGATGTGGCAGCAAATTGCTCACAAACACATACAATAGTTAATTATGCCCAAGTTATAGCGATCCAATAAAATATGAAACCTCAAGGGTGGTCTATATAACAGACTATATATGTACTCTACCAAACACATACATACCTCCAAATGGGGAGAAAGTTCATTTATATTGAGCCTCTACGGCAATTGAGATCATTAGACGCATAATCAAGTTATTAGCAATTTGTTACGCGTCAACAACTAGAGCAGGCAAAAGTGTAATTTATAAGTTAACTCAACTGTAAGATACCCTAAGCTCTTAAATACATGTTTTTCGAAAGTAATTGATGTGTTTAAGTTTACTTAGCAATGTTAATAAAACTATCAGTGAAAATTATATAAATATAATAGTTTATATAATGTATATTATTAAATTTATAACAAGTCTTGCTCCGTTTCATTTGACAAGTGTTTCATGTGTTTTTCTTTGTAAGCAAGCCTCGAGCCAGCTAAATACCCTCATTATACCCTTTATCAAAAGAAGATATGATAATTAAATAAATATTGAATAATAGAACCTAATAGAAACTATTAACAGAATAACAAAACTAGTTATTAAATTTAAATATAAGTTCTCAATTTAAAATATTAATTTTAATTGTTTACTCAACAATATCCTATGAAATTTAGTCGAATAGATATTTATGAATAAGCCTTTTAATTTAAAATTCTATATTTCTCGTAATTTTAATGGATTTTTGAGAAGTCATATATGTACATATTGAAAATCAGTTCCTGATGTATAAAATTTACCAAAATTCTTTCTTAATGTTGCCCAATAAAAAAAATTTAATAAATTTTTGTTCACACCAACTGTATATACTTTTCTACTCACTTTTATGACAATTATTACAGGGTATTATTTAGACTTGGGCACTGCTTTCAGCATGGTCACTGAGTCTTTTCAGTTGGCGTGCTTACGCAACAACAAAAATCAAATAAAATATGTACAAATAATTTGCCATGCGTAATTTGTGCAAATAATATGCGTAATTGCCTGACGAGTTGAGCCTGTAAAAATGACACGACCCCGTCAAAGTCAGAGGAGTAGCTGGGTCCAGCAGAGGGGGGTCAGAGGAGGCGGAAGGGAGGAAGAAGAGGAAGAGAATTGTTGGCGAGTTATAGCCGACGGCATAACATCAAAGCGAATCATCAACATGATGCACAAACACAAACACTTTTTGGTTGCTTTAAACAAAATACTATAAATGCTCGTTTTGTTTTTATGAGAGCAGCGACAATAAAATTTAAGGCCGCAGGCGACAAAGTAAACACAACAATAAACAATTGATTAACATGGAAACATGACGAATAGCAAGTACACTAAGAATTTCAAGAGTAGCATGGTGTTTGATGTTAAGATTTTTTTAAATTAAAATTCAAGCAAAACTAAATATAACGAAGTAAATACTGAGCATAATGTATTATATATGTAGGTGTGCTTCTTCAAAGACTTAAATAACTTTGAGCAGAAACCTTGCTACATTTTTAACTAAGATTTTAGATAGTTAAAATTCATTTAAATATAAATAAATTACAATCCATTATTCAAGTGCATTTCTTAGGGAGGAAAGTTCGGACCTTTACGACTCTTTAGAATGAATATACTTTAAAATTACAATTAAAATATAATCTTAATAAATTAGAGTCTTTTTTAAGAATAAAAATCTGAGATTTTAGCTAAGAAAAACAAGAAATTAATCTTTCAATCAAATTGTAATTAATTTAAATCAAAAGATGCTCTTTACAAATCTTTAAAATCAGAAATCTGTGAGAATGCATATTTCGATTTGTTTTATTTCAAAAATTTAAAGATGCCTTTTAGTTCTTAAGAGTATTATACCTTGCACACACAACTAGTGCCGAAACCACATCAAAATGCTATGACTAAGCAACTGTTTCATAAACAGATTGAATGATTGACTGACTGACTGACTGACTGAGGGAAGTGATTGGCGTAGGAGGGCGCCAACTGGAACGGAAGTAGTTAGAACAAATGAAAACATTAGCAGAGGCCGATTAAATAACTCAATTGTACACTACCAATCAGTTGTGAGTACCACAAGTATTTGTCCAGTCTTGAGACCCATAAGCATATTCCTGGCACGTTTAATTATCACAGATCCTCTGTGTGTGACGACGACCTTGGTTCCTTGGTCAAGGCTGTGGCAATAGTCAGAGTCATAGTCGAAGTCATTAACTGCGTGTGGCAGCTCATTATGCACATTTTGGTTAAACAATGGTCACATTGATAGGCCGGCAATGGTTTTATGGCCTCTTTATGACAATGTTCGTCCTTCGAGCATTGGTAATGAGTTCTCAACTCAACTCACCTTGATTTTAACTACTTATATGACATTTGACACGCGCATTTACAAAATTAATAATGGAATCTTTCAGAGTGCACGCGTGTTGCTTTCAACTTCTCAGGAACTGGACTTTGACTTTAACTTTTGCCTTTGCTGAGTTGAGAATTTTACAGGACCTCTATGGCAAATGGCATCTGCGGGTGTCGCAGCGCTTGTAAAATTTTATTGATTTCTTGTTTGTCTTTTGATTTTGTTTTTAGACACATTGTGCAAAAACATTAACCGCTTTGTTTTCCTATCCTGTTTAAGTAGTCGTCGTGCTGCTTCAGTCGGAGGACACGCGACAGGAGCTGGTGACAAGTTTTTCGCTTTTGTCACAGTCACTGGGAAAGTTTTACAATCGCCATACAGAAAACTTCTCAAGGTTGCAGTTCGAAGCGCAGTTAGGGGTGTCAATGAAAAAAGACATACTATAGATATGTCAGGAGCTTCGCAAAAGTCCTTGAGAATCGTAGTTAAGGTGTGTTTTGGTAGGTTACAAAAATTGTTAACTGCTTAATATAAAAGAATCAATATTTGGAACAGGACTCTTTGAATAATTTAACTATACATATTTTTAATCTTTTGTTCATTCGTAAATTGTATTTGATAAAATAAATGCAAAGTTATTTTATAAAATTAAAATTCTTTAAAGAGAATTTTTATAGAAAAATACTACTCCTAAATATATCTGTATAAATTAAGATCTTTGTCCTGATTGATCATCGTGGAGCTAAAATGGTAGCAGCTAGAAGGCTGAAATTTTTACACAACATAGCTGAGAAATCCATGTTGGAAAGGAGTCAAATTCGTGGCTAGACTTCATATAAGTCCTAAAAACAAGTCCTATTGCTTACTGTTCTAGGAACAAAACTCTAGGAGACCAACTGTCAAGTAGATAATATTACACGTGTATACAAGTTGGCATACATCATTTCATTCCATTCCTTCATAGGGAGTAACAAATCGAAGCTACCTGCTTTGATTGCCTCTTGAACACCCTGAATTCTGATCAGACTCACCAGACTCACACAGACTGTGATCATTAGAGGTGATTCGGCCCACGTTGACGACGACTACTCCATAAGTTGCGTGTGATTAATGATTTGCAACAAATAGAGGCACAAATCTGTGGCTGTGGCCAGCAGCATAACAATAGGGAGCCAGAAGGCACACCTATTAACACCAAGCCGTACTTGGTCTGGCACCTACAAAAAAGTAGGAATAAACTCAACTAGAAGAACATGCTTCCACGAACCACGACGAGCAACAATAACAACATTATTAATTACATGCATTAATTTCTGGCACAATTCGTGGAGAGGAGAGAGAGGAGAGGCAACTGACAAGTGATGCAATGCTCTAGGAACCAGAAACTGAACCCCTGAACCTCTGTTCAGGTTTTAGGCGCCACTGTTGATGGATTCGTGTCTCAACTGATTTGATATATGTACATACATACATACATACATACATACATACATACAAACATACATAGACTGATGTGATGGTGATGAAGAGCCGTCTAAATTATGGAAACGCTTGTCACCCGCTGTGTGTGTGAGAGAGTAAAAAAGGAGGCAACAAGTCGACCCCACAGGCTGTATGTTGTTTTCATGTGAACGAAACCTGTACCAAAATAATAATAGTATATCAGACACACACACACACACACTCACACACTCTCTGAAAAGTATAATTGTATCAAAAATGCAGCCGCCATGTCGTTAATTTAATTTGTGCAATTTTGCAGCCAAATATTTTCCACACCAAACGCCAAACTGCCAATAAAGCCCACGCAAGCGCAAACCTGGCAACTTGGTTGGCCAGCTACCTCTAGTCCCCAAATCGCAATCTCAACATTTTACATACATACTCAAAATACACAATAATGCTTACATACATTGTATACTAGATGTGTACATCACCATCTCTTTCTAGCCATAAGTTTTTGGCATAGTGAAACAAGTTTTTCCAGTTTGTTTTTTTTTCAGCCAATTTTCTTTTGTGCGCGCGCAATTTTTCATAATTATACCAAGTACTTTAAAGGTACTAAGGGGTATGCTGTGCCTAGTGATATACCCTAATGTAGAGTCCTTAGCAGAAGATATCTTAGAATACTTTTAGACGCTAACTTTGCAAGAGTAAAAAGCTTGAATACTTAAAAAAATTACAATATAAATAATAAAATATTGTATAATTTGTATATTATTACAAAGAATCGTTTATTCATTGTAAACGGAAACTATTTTGCCACTAAATTTATTAGGCAACTGTTTTTTTGAGAGCAACTTTGAAAACAACTGAAGAAATTGTCGTGATTCCTAAATCTTAGGCAAATCTGTCGAAGATGTGTGTTTATTGATCTATTTTACATAGTAAAATTTGCTTTTTTGACTTTTAAATTATTAATTGAAATTGAATTAATTTAGAATCTTATCCTATCTTTTTTCAAATAATTTAAAATTTAAAGTATAAGTTATTCGGGTTCTGGAAGTTGTTTAATACTTTTGCATTGCTTTTGAGTTATAAAAGATTTCTATTATAAATTTCTGAGATTCAATTTAATTACCAAATTCTTACCTATTTTAAATAAATAGTTTTTCAGGCATCTCTTATAAATATAAAATTCCCAATATATTTTTGTACTAGGATTTTAACTTTTATATTAACAGATTTAATTTTTTTAATTTTTGTGACATTTATTTAGAATCAATAATTTCCAACATATCTCTTTATTCCAGGGTATTAAGTAAATCATCAGCTTAGGAAGTGCATTAACTACTTGTTTTAAAGACACTTTGACGCTTCCTGTTTGGCCGCGTGAAGCACTTGAATTGCTTTCGTTGCATTTTAGTTGCATTGTTTTTGTTGTGCACGCTGCACGCTTCAAAACAAGCATACATAACAACAACAATAGCAGTAACAACAATAACATCAGTCATATCTATATATTTATTTAATTCACAAAAAGCTTCAACCTGTTCATTTATTTGTTGATATGGCAAAAGAGGAGACACCTCAATGTCTGTGTGAAAATTGTCGATCGAATTCCTGGAATTGGCCCCGAAAGAAAAAAAACAGAAAAAAACAGAACGGAAGCATTTTGGCAACGTCGTCAGTTGAAACCAAAATTAATGTATGTTATTGTTGCTGTAGTTGTTGCAGTTGTTGCTGTTATCATTGCCTTTGAATTTGACCCAATTTGTCAGCGCTTTCGACTCAAGTGCAGCGGATATTCAAGCAATTGTGTTACCAAATCAAATAAAAAATGTTTTAAAAAAATAATGTAATGTATATAAAGAACGGAAAAATGGAAAACCTGAGACGCGTTGGCGCGTCAACTTAAAAAATTGACGCGTGCCCGAGCTGCATGACTCTCAAATGTTGTTGTTACTGCTGTTGTTGTTGTTGTTGTGTGGCTATAAAAGATTTGTTGTGTACTTTGTTGCACATCATTGTTGCAACATCAGCGCGCACGGTCGAAGCTCAGCGTCGAGTACACTTCAAAGTCCTCGATCGAGTCTCGAGTGCTAATAAAAACCCACTGAGTGACTGACAGTCTCAACAACAATCGTGAGTTATTGAGGCAGCTAATCTGGGCTGGGCATGGATTTGTTATTCGTATTGGTATTGGTATTGGTATTGGGGGACCTTTCCCTAAGCCTGTTAGACAGCCAGGCGGGATCGATCCATGAATTGTGTGTTGTGTGGGGTGAATAACAAACAAGCTATTTAACACCGCACAAAAAATGCTGAGCAATCGAACAATGAGACAGCAAAAATAAGAAGACTGCAGATCTACACAGATTCATAGTCGAAGACTCAGCGATTCAGATTCGATGCCAGACGAGAGTCCAGAGAGGTATATACAAAAGTGTCGAAGATCAAAATCAGCAGCGTTCGAGAGGCGGGAATTGATCGCGTCGATTAATTTGTCTTGCAGCAAGCTTTAGCTCCAATGTCTCCATGTCTCCATGTCTGTGGCAGCATGAGTCTGCAACATGTTGCCCGGCTCAACCAACAAATGGAATGCACTTAATCACGATTAGTTGTAATCGATAAGCATACAGCAGCCCAGCTAATAACTCGACTGACATCAGACAGTTCATTTTATATTTTTATTTGTATTTTTCTTTTTGTTTCTTTCCTTCTATTTTGCTTAGAAACAACAAACTACAAGTTGTCTGAGTTGAGCTTCAGTTTGTGTTTTGAGTTTTTTACTCGGGGTGGTCCTCGTTTTTCTGCCCATTTGCATATGAAAAGCACCACAGTTTGCCTTAAATGGTCTCTCAATGATTTCAACATAATATTGTAAGGCTTTGTTACTGACTATCACAAACTAACTCTCCGTCCCTCCCTTCCAACCAATCAATGATAAATGGCGCAATTTATTAAAATCAACAAGCCCACATTTCCCTAC
Source organism: Drosophila putrida (assembly GCA_037043535.1). Classification (NCBI taxonomy): domain Eukaryota; kingdom Metazoa; phylum Arthropoda; class Insecta; order Diptera; family Drosophilidae; genus Drosophila; species Drosophila putrida. The sequence continues at coordinate 2,141,455 of JBAMBI010000465.1, forward strand.
TTTCCACACTCTACCTCCCGGTGTCTACCACCAAAAAAAGTCCAACTCAATTCAGGCTAATAATTTTGAATTTATCAACATTTGTTAGCCACGATTATGAATGACGTGTGAGGCCAGGTAGCCAAGAAGTCGCCACAGTCGCCACAATCTCCACATACGAAAAAAACTGAAAACTGAATACAATCAAACATTTTTATTCATTCATAAAATGTTTCGTTTGCGCCGCGGGTTGCCTCTTAGTTATAAAAAAAAACATATGCAAAAATTTGTTTTCAATTATTTTGATTTTGAAAAAAGGTTTTCTGGTTTCTTTCCAGGTATTTCAAATGTGTTCAAACCGTGTGGAATGTGTTGTACAACACTTTTGACAATTGCTTTTAGCCACTTCTGCATGTCGTTTGTACAAATGTAATTAACTTTTATACAAATATTGTGAAATAATTAACAAAAACTTCATTTACTTACTTTTGGTTGCATCTTGTCTCTAAAGAAGTATGAGTTGCTTATTAGAATTGTTTATAATTTGTTATTTAACAACATAACACTTTAAATACAAAATTTTAATTACTTAATATTATTATGTAAATTCCAAATGTACGTGTAATGTACAATAAAAAACGATAGTAAAATGATTAATTAGAAAAAAAATCAAATATAATAACATATAAATATATAAAATTGCATTCAAATTTCAACATATAATTGAAAACCATGTTAGTATTTTTAAACTTGTTTGAAACATATGTAATTCACCTAGAACTGAAATTTAAAATTTGTGCAAAAATATATTATCTTACTATTTAGTTCATAAAACCATTCTTTAAATATATTTCCCACGTAGATATTTTTCATTTCACATTTACAATCAAGTTCTTTTCTTCTTCTGAACTCGAATCAACTCTCAAGTTAAACCTCTTCCTTTTACCACCTGACAAAGCTCATCAAGGAAGGAAAGAAACACAAATACAAGGCATAATCCCACAGAGAACGAGACTTACAAACAATAAAACTGTCTGAAAATCCCAAAAACGATCCACTAAATTTCGTACAAGAGGCGGCGCCACGTGTGGTCCTGTTCAACATGAGGCACAAAATGCATTAAATCAAAATTTTAAACAAGTGCAAAAATGTCAATAAAAAAGCAGAACGAAGCGAAACAAAAATCGAGAAGAGAACACAATCGAAGGGAAACTAAAAGTTTCTTTTTATTATTTTAACTGGGTTTTGGTTTTTTTGGAGTGGCGAGTGTGAAGCTGTAGAGTTTGCCTCATGTTGCACGGATGTATGCTGCCATGCTGTGCATTTAATTTTCAGCTTTTGACATATTTATGATAACTTGGGTCATTTACGTGCAACCTTTGTCTTGTTGAACACCCCAAGTTGCTTGTTGTTGCTCGAACGCCAGGTGGAAGGTGCTGCGCCAGCGCAACGTGCCTCAAAAATGTGGCATTCCTTAACATAAGAGAGAGGAGTGACAGAGAGAGAGAGGGTGAGAGAGGGCAACTACTCGGTCAGGGCAGACAGTCAGTCAGCGGACGCCACGGCAGGACATCGTTTAATTGCGAACAAGTTTTTTAACACGATGTTGTACAACTTTGCCTTGTTTGCATAAAGCCAAACGAACAGTTAAAAAATGATACAAAAAGGAAACAGCAAACAGCAAAATAAATAAACAGTCATCATGTTGCTTGCAACATGTTGCCAGTGCCAGTGCCAGTGCGAGTGAGCTCGTTCGTTCTTTCTGGCTGATTATCCTGGGGCCGTGGTTATAATGAGTCTTAACAGCAATTTTTATTATTGAAGGCAGGCAGCTGCCCTTGAGCTCAATGCCCCCGATCCTGTCGCCTCGCTCAGATCCTGCCACATTGATAACGCGCTGAAAGCCACACCACAAATTAATTAATTTATGAGACCTGAGAACTGAAGGCGAGGCGAGTTCCAAACGCGTCGCGCTTCGTCTTTTGGCATTGAGAAATGCGTCTCACTGATGAGCATAAAATTGCTCCCATTTCACAATATACATTTCTACATTCATACATACAATACAGTGAACTACAAATATAACCCACATTCGCATGTGGCAGTCATAAATTCCATGTACAACAACAATAACAATGAAAATTTTCATGCTAATGAGCAACACGCTAACTGTAGAAATGTCCAGTTGTCCAACTGCCAACTGCAACGTGCAACACGTCGTCATCGGCCTTTTCTCTATTTGAGAGGGCTTAGCAAATGAAGCTTAGACGCCTTTTGCTTTTGTCCTTGCATGGCATAACTCATAATTTTCTTTATTTTGTTCTTTCTCTCTTTCTCTTAATATATCTCTGCCTCTCTCTACGAGAGTATACTCTTGCAGTGAGCATTGCAATTTGGTCATGAAATGTGTTGCACGATATAGAAGACTAATATATCTAACTAGGTCTAGATCGTTTTCAAAAAATGTCAGTAAAGATTTTAAATTCTAAAAAAGAATTTGTATGTTGAATAATTTTCTTTTCTTTTTAACTTTTAGAAAACCTTTAATTTATATATTAAAACTTTTCAATTATTTGTAGTTTTACTCGTTTTTGCTCTTTGGTTTTATTCTCTTTACTCCCACAAAATCAGGTCACACTCAGTTCAATTTCATACAACTTTCCTTTAATCTGATAGATAGGAGCGGACCTACGCAAAAAATTGGATGTGGTTTGCTCCGGTGAAAAAGTGAAGCTCGAAGATTTTCTGGTGTTCACACGACAAAAAGTGGCGACTAAAAACTGACCGTGTGCATGGAGACTTACTAATACTTTTAAAGAACCTATAGTGATCTATAACAAGGGTATAACAATTTCGTCAAGCCAAGAAAAACTTTTCTGTCTAGTTTTCTTCTCTCTCTTTCTCTGTCAGTCTCTCTCTCTCTCTTATATATATATTTTTTTTTGCACGTTTGTTCGTCACATCGGCCCACACACGAGACTACGACTATGCGGCCGAGCATGGACTTAATTTACACTTTTGTGCTGGGGCGCGTGTTTATCGCACACACAAAATCTCTAAAGTTGCACACACACACTCTATACACACACCTGGTAAGAAGAAGCAGTGGCAGATAGAGGGAGGTTGGAGGTTGGTTGGAGGTAGGTTTGGTGCTATATGACTGCATTTTTATAAGCTGCCAACATGCGAAAATGGGCTTTAGCAGTTGTTATGAGTGTTAACACTCTCATGGATACCTGGGACTGGCCGTACAACAACAACACAAACCACAACAGCAACAACAACTAAAGAACGAAACTGAAACTGAAACTTTGTGGGTTCTGTGCTTTATTATTATTTTTGGACTGGTGATATAATGTTGTTTTTTTTTGTACTACTCTATGAACTTAGCTTTATGTATGTGACTGTTGTAATTTGCTGTAAATGTTGTAAAATGCCTGACGTGTAATTTAATTAATAACAACAACAACAACAACAACAAAAAAGCGACAAAAAACGAGCAGTGAAAGTTTTGCAGTTATTAGTACGTTATAAAAATAGTTGTAGTTTTTTTTGTTCTTCTCATTGTTGAATGAAATGGACACGGTTGGCAGGAGAGGGAGTTGGGAGTTGGGATTGTCGACTGGTTCTTTTAGTTAGTGTGGCTTTTATTGTCGTGCTAGCAGGCAAGCATTTTTATTATGAGAAATACTATTTGGGTGGGTTCTATGGTTGTAATCTTAATTTTCGTTTTCGTAGTTGCTAATTTCGAAACCATATATCATGAAAGGGCGCAGCAGCAATTCATCAAATGATAATATGTGGCGATAGTCCAGGGGAATTTGCTTTAATGGTTTTAAAGTGTAAATACTTATACTATAAAGTTCTATATAGTTTATACTATAAATGGTGTAGTTGCCTACATAGGCCATAATTATATAAATCTACTTGAAATAAATCTGATATTTGTTGAGTGATTTCCAATAAGAGACCTTCGTTTAACCGAAATAACTGTATAATTCTTGAAGTTATAATTCTTTTTGAGGATATAAAACTAAAAAAGCCTTTAATGATCATTTGTATATTAACTGGTAGTTTTAAAATATCTTTCAACTTAAATCTAAACACTAAGATTATCTTCTTAACATAGAAAACTCTGAGCTTCTATAAGTCTTGTTTAAGATAATATAATAGAATAATTACGAAAACTCACCTTCTATAATTTTATTAAGATCTCCGCCTGGAACTACATAAAATTTAAGTCCCAGCTCTTGTCGATTCTGAAAAAAATGTAATAAATATGTATTTATTGATTTGAGAATCGTTCATACTTTTTTTATAGAAGATTACCATTGTTAAAATTTTATAGCTAAAGTTTATTAATTATGACACTAGAATTCAACATAGTTACATTTCTTTAACTCTACTAGAAGTTTATTAAGTTGAATTGTATTTAGGTAATTACTTATTACACACAAATTATTATTTTAAAATCACTTAAGAAAATATAGCTCCATACTTAATACTTAGCTCGATTAATACCTTTTAATCTTTAGGAAGATGTGAAGCAATAATATTTCTAATTGTAAAGTTATTAAATTGATTTAAATCAAAATTAAAGAATAATCTAGTGACCAAAAATCTGTAATTTTACAAATTATAATGTATGAAGTTACATTGTAACTGCATCTTACAATGTATATAAAATGTCAGATTGCATGCTTGTTGAATTCCATGCCCCCCTTGAACAACACTCTCTCTCCCCCTCTCTCCCCTCTCTCTCTCTTTCGGCTAATATCTCAAAGTTTCAACTGGCAATTTGAGGCGTGTTAGAAGTCTTCCCCTTATCCCCTTATTCCAAAACCGATCCCCACTCTATGCAGCTTGCATGTTTGGGTCTGTTGCATTCTCTGGGTACGTGCAGAAAATAACACAGCGATAATATTAAATTGCTGTCAACAAGAAAATATGTTGGTAAGTTCTTTAGGTTTAGGTTTGGTATAAGCCCCAATTGATTTTCTGTCAGCGCACAAAGTGCATAAAGTGCACAAAACACTTTTGCAAGTGTTGATATATGTTATATGGTTGTTTCTTATCAACAATCCAGTCAGTTTATTGCCTGACTGACGGAATGATGGACTGACATGCACAAGACAGAGGGAGACAGAGAGAAAGAGATGCAAATAATAATCAACGGTCTAACATCAAAGGTGAAACAATTTCAAGTTTTTCATGTAATTGCCGACATGCGCATATGCCATAAAGAACAAAAAAAATAAAAATAAAACTCCCCCTCCTATAGAGTGAGAACAACATTCCTTTGTTTTGCCGGGGCGCCAAACTATTAACCGAATAGCAGTAAATTTGTTAATGCCTTTGTCTAAACATGTGCGTTGGCAGGTGCCTAAAATTCCATAGACCCAAGTTAGTGGCAAGAAAAAGCAAAAGCAGCTGAATCCAGGAAAAAGGGGTTAAAATGTGTTTATTTGTTTATGGGGCAACCCCCCGCAGCTCCTTCTACTACTACTACTACTTCCACTGTTTATGGTGTCCAAGTTATAATACTAGTCGTAAAGGGTTAGGCCCATAGTTAGTTGATGCCCCAGTGCGTTTGACTAATGTCTCATTTGCATGCCAAAAGCAGTTAACAAGTTTTAGCAGCGCAGCAGCAACCAAAATTATGCCCTGTCTTGCTTTTAAAAACAACTTAGTGGATAATACACCCCTAGTGTTAAGCCATCCAGTCAGCCATCCCAAAACACTACACCAACAACAATAGCAATAACAACAACGACACATTCATTTCCTCCTTTGGCGCGCCTCAAGTGTTGTCACCTGTCATAATAAGTGCGGAAGCAGCCAACGGAGCCAAAGGAGACTCAAAATGCAAGTAGAAAATGCAGGAGAAAATAAAATTTATACTAGAATCGAAAAATCGAACATTTAATACACTACAAAGATGCATTAAAGGCTTAGAAAAATTCAAGAAATTTAAAATCAAAGCTTAGAGGAATTTTAACAAATTAAATATGGGTAGCTAGTAGTAGAATAAAATCAAATGAAACCTAAAGATAGATAGAAAGATAGATTTAGATGCAGCTAGTGACTATTCTGAGAAGTGAACTTTATACTTGAAGCACTAAGAAACTGAGCATAAATAATGAATATAATAATAATAATAGACATATCGTCAGAGAGAAGGACGTGAGGAGAGAACTTTTATATTTTATAATAAAGGTCAAATGATAGACAGCTTAAAACATTTACACAAAGACAATCATAAGGAGGAAAAACGACTTACAGAGTATGTTAAAAGACAGATCTCAGCTGTTATGGGTACATTATTATACTGTAGAGTTAAATCTAAGCTACAATTTTTAATAAATAAATAAATACAATATTTAGAAACAGATTGAAGATCATGCTTCAGTCAACGTAAGCATTTTGATCCAAGCAAAAATTCTTTTAAGACGAAAACACTTTTAAAACAACCCAAATCAGAGCAACTCTTTCAATTTACTGGGCTTTAGTAATCTTATAAGAAGCCAACTGTCTGACAAAGTGCATATACTTCCCTTTATAGGCAATTTAGAAAATATTACTGCATTTGCTTTCAATTTATAATGTGAGTCGACGCGTTCGCAGCTTTGCTGCGAGTTTTCAATTCATTTTCATAATTGCAGCAAATGTAAATTGCAATATAATTTTTTTCCTTTCCAACTTCTTCAGTCGTTGCAAGAAATAAAAAAAAAACACATTTCTTTAGCGGCATATGCGTGTTGCACTTGAATTTGTTGCGACTGTCGACTGTCGCACTTGAGGTGAACCTGAAGCGAACCTGTTTCAAGTGGATTGTTGTGAATTGTTTCTGTGCCTGTGTGTAAGTCAGTATATGTAGTTTGTAAGTATGTGGATTGTTATTGGGGGCCTCTGAAACGGAACCGCAAATTATTTTAATTTGCGTTAAATAATGCAACGAGGTGAGAAAAAATTAAGAGCATTGCTGAATGAATTGTATATGAAATGCAAAAAAAAAATATATAATAATCATAATAACATTGAGAGAGCACAAAAAACCTATGGTATATTATGACATGACAAGTGTTTATACACAAGTCGGACAACAAGTCGTATTTGTCAGGCAGAAATTGCATTGAAGAGCTATGAGATACCTAGTACTATTTAGTGTTAAGATATTGCTTTGTGGGTTGTTTTAATTGTCGAGAAATTATTAAAAATTTGTATATAAATTATATAAAATAATATTTGCAACCTTTATTTCTTATTTAAGTAATCATTACTATCTTTAACTTTTACATTATAATATGTCACATTATAAATATATGAAGAAATATTAAAGAACTTAAAGTTCTTTTAATGCTAAAAATTATGATTGTAACAAGTAAAAATTAAAGTTAAGTCGAATTTGAAATATTTGAACAGTCACTAAGTCAAATTCATTTTAAAGAATCGCTTTAGGGACTACTGGACTTCAACTTAATTTGGACAATCTCTACTTTTGTTACATATCTTATAATGTAGTCTTCCTGAAAACACAGCTTCTCATTTAAGCTCTAATATTGCTACCGTCTGCCTGAAATTCCAGCTTCCCATTGCCGCTCTAATATGCCCGCTTATCAGTGTTTTAAGAAAAAAGGGGTATTCCAGAAACGTTTGGCAGTCGCGCCTGGTAACTGGTAACACTCATTAGCTGACAGGCAGCTTCAGCTTCGTTCAGCGGTTGGAATTGTCTGCCCCCTTTCATATCCTGGCACAAAGTTAAATGTGCCGACCTGTAATTTGCCTGCAATACGGCATCGGCAATAAACTCAATTTACGCTGCCTTTCGTAAAAGACGAGTGCCACATGCCCCGAAAGAAAGAAATACTTATAAGTGCAACCGAGAGAGTGCAGAATTGGAGAATTGCAGAATTGTGAGTTGTGAGAGGTAAAGTTCCTGGAGGTTGAGAGCTTCTTGTTGTAACGTGTTCATTGGGCTCCGACTATCGTAATGTTTATGTGAAATGGCTGTAGGGTGCTAAAAGCGAGCAACAATGCCACGCAGTTTAGCTCTTGACATGTTTAGCAACATTGTGGCCAAGCCCATGTTGCTAAAGAGCTGGCTAAACTTTAAGGCTTGAATATTTGTATCTGTATCTGTATCCGTAACTCTGTGTGTGTGCTTGTGTGTGTTATATGGTAAGCAGATGTTGTGCGGTAGCCACAACTTGTTGTTGTTAGTATTCAGTTTGCCTTATTCACAGGCAATTTATGCATGTTTAGATCGATCATAACTCTTAATTAGCGGGCAGGTAAACCTTGTCAACTGTTGATTGACAAGACTTTTAAGGTTTCGGCAATCACCGAAAACCTAACATTTTTTTGCGTAGGCCGCACAAGTGAAAGGCTAAATATTCAAAAGTATTGTGTGTTGAAACATAGAAAGCGAAAACTTAAGCGAACAAATCAAAAAAACATTCAGTTCCTCTATTTTTTAACTTTTCTTTAAACACTTTAATTTCATTGCAAATGATTTCTATTTAGACAACTGACACAAAACTATTAACAAAAACTGTATATATATATATATATACAGACCAAAATGTGTGTACTTATTTTAGTGATAATTTAATTCGACTTTCATTAAACTCTTCTAAACCATCATCATTAATTTTTATATGCATAAATTTAATAGTTTTTAAAATCCAGAAATTTAACAACTTCATAACTAGTCACACAAATTAAAGTTTTCTTAAAAAAAAACAACATTTAAATCGCACTAAAAAATGCCTACTCATAGTATTTAAATAAATTTAGTGCTTGTACTTTCAGAAAAGTATAATTTGATTGCGAAAATGTATTTGACAAACCCATTTTAGTTTCTTTTTTTCTATCACTCAGCATCAATATCTATATAGTTTATTATTATTAAATTATACGATTTAACATTTCTTTGTCTAGTTGCCACATAAATTAGAGTTTATTAAATAAATACAACATTTAAATAGCTATAAAAAAAGTGCCTACACATGGCATTTATATTCATTTCTTATTGGCTTTCTTATAAACCAACTAATCCAAATGTTTTCATATTCGTAAACCTCATTCTTTAAGCTGCCCTCAGGCAAACCCACACGCAGTTCAGCCAGACACAATGGCTCCAATGACTCAAACCACCCACACTCAGACTCACACTCAAGAATGAGTACCCGTATATAAGTAAAGGTATATTCATATACCTACGAAGTAAAAGCCGCCTTCAATCGAACTGACAAACGCTGATCGATCGCCTTTGAGGCATAAATCTCCCAATGCTATAAAACTCGTGGCAATTATTTAATGATAACTATACAAAAAACAACATGCATAGAAACGAATAAAAAAATATATTTTAAAAAAAGAAAGAAAAACTTGTAAGGACAACAAGTTGTTAGAGTTTGAGTTTTTCTTTCGTGTTATTCGCTTTTTTCTATCAATTGTTCAATCGTTCAATCATCAATCATAATTTTCAACGATCAACAGTTTTGTAGGCAAACGTTTTCATGTAAAGTCTTAAATATTTTCACACCTTATAAACAATGTGCAGTCACGATCACGTTTGGTTTTGAGTTCAGTTCAGGTAATGCGCCCATTGTCTCGTCAACAATGGAAACTAAGCGACAGTTGAACAAGGCCCCCATATAGATCATACTTTTAAAAAAAAACTATATTTCTTTCTAGCGAATTATGACGCGCATTGAATGATCGATGAATGATATGATTTTATACGATTTGTTAAGGGTCTTTTCACAAACGTCATATTCCCGATGAGTCAGTGAAACATGTTTCTTATTCTTCTTTTATAATTTTAGATTTATACTGCGTTCTATGATGGAAAGTTTGGATAGGATGCTCGCTGCCTTTCACTTTGTCATTGACTCCAACTGCTGACGGCTTCATTAATACTCTTCTCTGGAGTCTGGAGTCTGTGTCTTTGGACCACAAGTTATGCATAGAGAAATTAGCATTGTGAATGATCACGAGTCGAGTGCACAGTTGACAGCAGTTGACAAGTGAGCTGGCTTATGATTTTTGACAGGCCACAAGGCGTATACATAACATGCAATCAGACAATCTCTCAAATACGAGTAGTTAATAAATTTAAATTATAGTTTGTTTTATGCTAATCAAACGACAACAACAACAATAGCAACAACATCATCAGCAATTGCATTGAGTCAAGTTATAATTGGTTAGCAATGTTAAACGTAAATCAACACTCACACTCTTGCGGGGTTCAATGGCATATAAGACCCTGTAAGAAGAGAAGAGAAGGAGGTGGCGGGGGCAGCGAGGGGAGACAGAAGACTGACACCTACACCCGGGCGGTAGCTTGAAACTGAAGCCAGTGAAGCGACTTAAGCAGCTTCCAAAGTTGTCAGCGCAAAATAAGACAAATGTTTCAAGCGGCGACGCGATGACCAACCAAAAAAAGTGGGGAAAAACAAATTAAGAATGTGACAGCAGCTGGGTTGAACGACTAGAAGATACTCTGTGGTGATTTGGAAATTGAGAAATAAAGATATTGCATTTACAATCATAAATTAGTAATTTTACAGAAGGCCATTCATTGCTAAATAAAGAATAGATTTAAACAAATTAAAACGAAATAAATATTTTTGTATTCCATTTGAAAGCTATGAAATGTTGTAATAAATAGACTTATAATTTTATTAGTTATAATTGGTATTTAGCAATAATACAGATTCAAAATATATTTCTCAATTGAGAAACTTAAATAGAATTAAATATTGGAAATATATTATATATAGTATTAAATATAGTATGATAGCTATCTTGTTCATTAACTTTCCGAAAATGTGAAGCTATTTAATATCGACTAAGACATTCTAAGACTAAATGTGTAACTTGAGGATTTGATCATTTGATTTTGGTATAATTTGGAAATAAAAATCCCATTTATTCCCCAGTTTAATCAGCTACTTATTTCAATAACTTTCTCCCCTTCAGCATACACTTTTCTGTACATATTTTTACAGGGTAGCAATATGAGCATCTGTCTTGTGTGCATCGCTGTGTGGTCCAATTAAATATGCAACCGGGTCTGAGAGCGGTTCGGGGTCGGGTCTGTGATCGCGTCTGCCACCAATGTGCGAATGATGCGTGAATTTGGAAACCGAGCAAATCTTGCAACACACCACAAGACACACCAAACAGCAAGCTTCAGTGTTGTTGACTGATGAGCGCGCGTGAGGCACATTAATTGGAATTGAGCAACCCAAAAGGCAAAAACCATCAGTAAAAAGAAAAAGGAATAGCAAATGAAAAGCAACCCAATGCAATTCAAGCAATTGAAAAGAAAGAGTGAGAGAGAGAGAGAGAGAGAGAGCCAGTGGCGCATATTTTATCGCTATTGAAGCGTTTGGCGTTAATTAAGACAAAATCAGGCGAAATTTTTGTCACATTGCCGCAGCCAGAAAGTCAGAGTCACAGTCCCCAACGGATTGTGATTCCGTTTCGGATTCGGATTCAGTCTCGGATTCTTATTTGTAGTCGTAGTCGTATTCGTATTCCGATTCTCAGTTCAGTTACACGACACTGTGGCCATGATTAATTGTGCCTTGTGCTGACTGCCAAGTTCTTTTAGACCATTCTGCAAAGAAAATGAAAAATTAGTCAAGAAAATCTGGCGAAATAAAATGTCGTCGGCGACATTTTGCAAAGAGTTTCTTTTTATATTTTGCTTTTTCTTTTTCTTTTTTGTTTGGTTTACTGCTTGTCGTGGTTTACATGTGTGCTGTATTAGTGGGTGTTGTAGGAGAACTACTTATGTATATATACATATATACTTACCAACGATAGACTCGTCAGTATTCGTCTCACACTTTAATCGTTGCACATTAGTCAGTAAGTTTTGTGCAGAAAATGTTCTGACAAGCTCAAGTTGATCAGTTGAATGCGCTACAAAAAGTTGAAGGAATAAACTTATTTAAATAAGCACAAATATTTAATAATCTCCTCTACATATTTTCCTTTTTTTACTATCTCCAAATGAGGTTGTAGTGCATTTGCTAGTTTAGCTGGCCGCCTTGTTTTTATTGCAATTCTTCACAGAGGACAAGAAATATTTGCATTTATTGTTGTTGCTGTTGTATAAAAAAGATCAAAGCATTGACATTTTGTGGTTGTTGTTGTCGTTGTCACCTCAACGCATTGCCAACATTGACAACAAAACTACAAAGACAAGAAGAGAGAGGAGGAGACTTGCCGGAAAAGCGACTAATTAATGTGCTTTTAATTATAAATGTGACCGCAGAATACTGTAAAAAGAATATGTATGTATTTCTAGAGACCGCAAAAGCTTAGGCAAGAAAATGATATGTAAAGGACAGAAAACAGGAGGTGTCCTGACAACCGCAAGGTGAGTGGCAGCAATAAGCAAAAAGGGTTCAATTTGTATCCTCTCTCTCTCTCTCACTCTCTCTCTCTATCTCTCTCTCACTCTCTCAGTTGTTGTCATGCCCCATTGCGACATGTCAGGACAATATAACAATAACTACTCAAGACAGCCCAAAAGTAACACATTTGCAGTACAAGAGATGGAGATGGACATGAGAAGAGGAGGAACAAACAACATGGACATGGACATGGATATGTTGGCTTGTTAGCACACGACACGCTGTGGTCAGCAAATGAGTCCAACAGCTGACCAAGAACTGGGGACAATCTCCCTCTCTCTCTCTCTGTTACACTCTCTTGACCTCTGTGTCTCACCTTTGGTAATTGTCGTGTCAATTTAGGGCCCCAAAACAACTTGCCAGGACTTTCGTCTATGTCAAATTTTAAACATTGATTATCTGGAGACATATTCAGCAATTAGCAAATCAACTCGACTGCGGCTTTGTGGCATAAGATACTTGCCACAGACTCAGCTGAGGCTGACAATTACCAAAAGTGTCAAAAGCATTCTTACTACAAGTGTGTGTTTGTGTGTGTGTGTGTGTGTTAAGTTTTAATATGACAGCAGATAGATTGGAACAGAAGACATATTGAATCAGTTCAACATATGACAAATCCATATTTGATATTTAGACTCTCCATAAATGACCAAAAATTTCAATTTAATTAAATCAAGACAAGCAAAATGTCAGCTACAATTATGGAAAGCTTAAAAAGCGAGAATTGCACACATGACTTTATATAATTTACTTAGATTTAGTTGATTTTTCGAAAGCTAATGATGATGCATCAAATTTGAGTCTGCTTCATATTTAATTGTTGGACTTTATTAAATATTTAAATGAGATTATTTCAATCAATAAAGATTAAGTTAAGAATTGAGAGTAAAAACAAAATAAAAGGAAGTTAAAATTTTAGCTACAATTTTAAACAAAGGAAATATTGCAACTACATTTTTAGTGGAAGGGAAACATATAAATAAATATTTAATAAATTTAATAAGTAATGTAGATAATATTTAAACAAATTTCAACAGTATTTTATAATAGTTGAATACGATAACTAGTTGAATCATATAAATATTCATTGCTGAATAATTACATTTCTAGTTAAGAGTTGTTTTAAAAAATTATGCACAATTTCTAGCTTTATATTCTACATAAAACGACAATTTCTTGCTATTTATTATTTATTTTAAATTTTACACAATTTGTTTCTTATAATTATAATTACTGGAAGCAGACCCAACTTGGCTTACTTTCATTTTATTATAGGGTATTAGACATCAGTTAATGCTTGCTAATTTGCATATGTCCTTGATAGAGACAAAATTAGAGACAAGTCCAGTCACCTAGAAATTGTCGAGCCCTTTCCCAATGGACATGTTTAACGGCTTCATTTTACACATCATTTAATGCAAAACAAGTTTCTGTTAGTATGATGATATCCTTTATTTCCCTTTTTTTCACTCTCTTTTCAGTTTTTCCTTTTGTCACTCAATTTAAATTTTAGACAGCTAAAGGGAAAGAACACAAAGGGATTCGATTGATTTATGGCACACTTCACTGAGAGAAACAGAGAGAGTGTGAGAGACTGAAAGACTGAGAGAATCTTTCACTTGTCAGTGTCTCTCATATAGTTCAGTGATTTTGCATTGTGCAATTACAAAGTGTTAACTAGAAACTGTTGGGCTCAGAAACATATGGCAACAACATTTTCATTTCCCATTTCCATTTCCCTTTTCATTTGCTGGCAAAGAAATTTAAAATTAATTGCAGAGCCTTTGACACATGGCACAGTTGTCATTTGGTTGCAAAAACTAAGCAAATAATAATAAAAAGTATAAAAAACAACAGTTTCAATAATTTAGTTTTAATGTGTGTTTGTGTGTGTGTGTGTCAGTTGCGGCTCTTCTGCAAATAATACACACACACACTTACTCACCAAAAATTGACAACACGCAAATGGCTCATTAGCCGCACCTTGAATGGAGATAGTTCTGCCCCCCCCCCCTCTTCCCCTCTTCTGAGTGAAAAATTCGCCCTGGCAATTAATAAACTTTACAGCTCATTATTAAGCATTATTGTCTTTCAACATAGGCGAAACTCGTCCCTGTCTACGGACCCAGAGAGCTTGAATGTAGTTTGCAGTTTTGCACATTTGCAGTTTCGCAGTTTTGCAGTTTTGCAGTCTTGGCCAACAACTTTTGGCCCGCTCAAGTTCTGGCCATTTGGGCTCAAGTTCCTTTTTGCAGGTAATTGGCGGTTTGGCAAAGCGGCAACTCATATTAGTTGCAGTAATATTTCATTTTGACTCATCTTCGCGTCAATTAAAAAGTAACATGTCTGCTATCACCTCTCGATCTGTTGATGATGAGTAAATTGCATGCATGTTGATAACGCTTCAGTTGCCAACCGTATGTGTAGATGCTTGCAACTTGCCACTTCCCACTTGCCACTTGCCGCTGGACAGTTCCCTGTTTCACTTTATTCTTTTATTGTTGTTGTTGTTGTCTTTCATCATTGTCATTATCTATTCTCTGTGGCTTTATGTCACACTGCTGCCACTGCCACAAGCCGCACGAAGACTTTACTATTTTGTAGTTTTCAACACGTTGAAAGTTTTGCTGATTTCACAAGATTTCCTTTGCTGATATTACACACAGAATAGATTATTTTTTTTGTAATTACATATGCATTTATTTATTTTGAGAAGTGCTTTCTTGGACGTGCTTTCGTCACTAGTGCGAATAGCGTGTAAAGTGATGTTTATGGTAAATTTTTTTATCTGATGTTAATCGATTTCTTATTCTCAAGCTGCATACATTTTTCAGAAAAGTTTCTCAAGTTGATGTTAAGTTTACAATTCAGTTAGAAATTTGAAAGTTTTAAGACCAAAAATTAAGTATATAGTCTACGTTCTTTAAAGTAGAACCCAGTTTTTCATTTCAAATGTGTGTTTAATGTATAATTAATCTTCCTGACATTAAGATGTCATTTTTTGTCTTGAGTGTCCATAGGTTTTTTATGATTTTCCTATTATCATCTATTTAGTTCCTAGATTACTATAATTAAAACTGAAATTAAACTGAAATATAAAGAAATTTAGGTGTCAATTCAAGTGAAAGCGATTCCTGTGGCACCCCTGATATTATTTCTACTGCTTTCCATCAGTTTTGCTACATTTTCGATAAATCCTGCCACTTATCGGCTAGAATTTAACACACATTTATTGAACATGAATTGCAATTAAATTATTTGTATTATTTAACAACAATGTTATTGCAAAAGTCACATTCGCGGCACATGTTCGATAACAAGTTCCTCAAACAGTTTTGCGAAATGTTTCAACACATGTTCATGGACTTGTATTAACAACTTTTTTGATAGAAACTCGTACAGCGGATGCAAATCTAACAACAAATGCTTTAAAGTCACGTCTACTCGTTTCTCGATTAAGAAAAATATGTTCAAGCACGTTAGTTAACATCACAACAACAACAAAAATAAGAAAATATGTATGTAGGCCAAGCAAAAAGTAAAACGATAATTCCAGCCAAGAATTTGTTCAAGTTGTACACAAAATTCAAGCAATGTCAAGTTTTTTGTAATTCTATGACTTTCATTTTGTTTTTCCTCGCTTTTGTGGGTTGTCCCAGTGAAACTGATTTCAGACTTGACTGCTTTTCTTGGCAATGAAAGAAGAAGAGTTGTCCAAGTTGTAAGTTCAAGTCAAAAATCATTGAAGCATTCATAGCGATTTACCCCGTTAATGAGACCATAGATAACAACAAAATAAACTGTCAACTTGGCCAAACAATGCCAGCCAGCCAGCCAAGAGGAGGCGCGCACTGATTAAGTCAACCCTAACAAATAGAGTTGCGTACACAGTGGCCGTAAACAAAATAGGCCGCCCCTAACCCTTAACCCTCAGCACAAGGCGACAGGACGACCGAACACAACAAAAAAGGGGTAAAATGTGCGAAATATCACAACTTGGCACTCGGTTGCGTCACAACAACAACAGCAACAACAACAACAATGTTACGCCGGATTAACAACCCCTTTCCGTAGATAAGTCAGGGGTTCGATGCAATGAGCGCAATTCATAAAATTGTTACGCTTAATAAATTAAAATTTCATTTTGAAGTATTGGGCGTGAAATTGAGCTTAGCTGGAGGCGTTTCTCCATGCCCGAATTAAGATTAGGGATGGGGGTGTATTTATACCCAAAACAAATTATTCAAAATTGGTTACGTTCATTTTAAGCCCTTACATTTCAAATTAAGCCTTTTTTAACTGATCATAATGCAAATATTGTCTTTTTTTTAGTAGAAAATTAACTGAGATTGAATTTAAGAACTTACAGTGCTCGATAATTAAATTTACAAAACTTCGTTAACATTTCTAAAAACTCTAAGAATTATGTGAATACATCCAATCAATGAGCTACTATTTTGAATACTAAAATTTATTCTTATATACTCAATATTTCTTAATAGCAATTAATGTTTGTCACTAAAAAATAAATTCCTAATTTAAGTAATTTATATTTAATAATCTTCAGCAAAACTCTATAAATCAAAAAACTAAATGGGAAAAATGGGCAACAAGTCTAATTGTTTTGATTATCTCTTATATACCTGACTTTTAGTTATATTTATTAATGTAGAAAATAAATAAGTAAATATTAACTTTAGTCATATTTATTGCTTAAAAAAATCGTATAAATTAGGAGAATATTTAAAAAAATCATAAGCAACATAAGAGATAATTTTTAATTGATTTTAATGTATAGTAATTAATTAACGTAAAAAATAAATATGTAATTATTAACCTGTTTTCTGTTTAAAACAATCGTATTTATTAAAGAAGCATAAACAATGAGTTCTTCATCTAAAATATCATTCTAAATTGATTTGCTGCCGATCATAACCATATATCTATTTTAATTTATTATTTACCAGCACGCCTGTTTTACTTTGTATTCTTATATTTATTTTTCCAAAACTTTTCAAGCTACCCACGTTAGATCAAAAGCTTCTGTCGGCGGCGGCGGCAGCAACAAAAGCCATGATCTAATCGACACACGCAAAGCTCGTAGTTTAGGCCAATTTCTAATCAAACATTTTCTCACCTCAGTCTGAGCCGAGTTTGTCGTTGTTGTTGGTGCTGCTGTTGTTGTTGTTGTTACCCTTTTGCCTTTTTGTGTTGTGGGCGTGTTCGTTGTTGAACGTTCTGTCGGCGTCGGCATCGGCATCGGTTGCAACAACAACAGCGGCAACAGCGGCAACATTTCTGTGTTCTTTGCATGTTTTTTTTGTTTTTCTTTTGCTGCAGCCGCTTTAAACTTGATTCGTTGTTGTTGTTGTTGTTGTTGTTGTTGGTCTGACATGTGAGAATTTGCCGTAAATCAACCTGTTGCCGTTGTTGTTGTTATTGCCGCACACGTTTTTCGGCGTCTGCGGCAGCAACAACAGCCACTTGGCTTATGAAGTGCCACAGAGAAACAGGTTAATCGATTTTAAATCGGTTTTGATGTTGTTTTGATCGCTGCCACATATGTGAGTGTGTGTGTGTGTGTACCCCTAAGTGTATGTGTGTGTGTGTGTGTGTCGCTGCTCTAGTTTTCTAGTTTTTGACGTTTGAACTTGATTACAGGTGATTTTAATAATGATGTGTCTGCTGCATGCAACAACCACAACAACAACAACAACAACAATCTAAAACAACAACTCCAACAGTTAATTAAATGGAACCCGCCAAGTGCTCGTGCTCTGGGCAGATGCGTCTTTTAATCCTTTTGATATACTCGTAAGCCTAAAACTAAAACTGCCAGCTGGCCAATTATTAAGTATACGAGTAGTTGCTAAATGCGTTGCATATTCATTTTCCTTGCTAAATGAATGGCTTGTGCACTTGTGATCAAACCAAAGTACCCTACGAAGATTACAGAGCGCAATTGAAGCATTTAATTTAGTCAATGGAACTGCAAGTATCTCTTAACTGGAAGGAAGCAAGTGAATCAAGTGGTTGTTGTTTAAACTCTTACGAATCTGACACAAAGAGGAACCACAAATTGAACTTCACTTAGTCTCACAAAGAGAGTGTCAAAAAGTAAGTTAAAGTATATGAAAAGAAAATAAAATTTACAAATATTCCATTTAAGACTTGAACAAATGCTTGGCTTAGTGTAAGTTAGTTCAACGCTTAATTCTTCTAACTCAACTAATAAATAAATTAAGTTTAAATTGCTATTTAAAATTTTTGACATTATTAACGTATTCACTTTTTATTTTAAAGTCTTTAACAAATTGTATTTCTTCAGGTTGCTTTTATCGCATTTAAGAAACTTTCGCTATCTTTGAATAGTTTAATAAATAAAAAATAAATTAATGAAAACGTTTAATTGTTTGCTTTATTTTATACTCCTTAAGCAAATTAGTAAAGATACTTATTCAATGAATATTCAATACTTATTCTTCTCCGTAATTTACCCTACATTTAGAGATTTAAATCTGAAACTGAACAGCATTATTTATTGCACAGAAACTTAAATTAAATACAAAATCAATAAAATTACAGTGACTGCAATTGAAGTGTCATCTATTCCACTTGGGCGTTACGCTCAGTTTCCCCAGTAGCCACACTTGCTAGTACAACATAATTTTCCGCAAGATTTCAAAACAAAACGCGTAAATAAGATAAAATACCAAGACGCAAAGTAGCACAACAAATACGAGGGGGGCAGAAAAAACTATGGAAACAAGGAGAATGAGAGAGAGAGAGTGGGGGAGAGTGTTGGGGTAGCCCAAGATGATTTATTTGCGAACTCGTCTGTTTGGTTCCACGCGAGTGACAAACGCAACGATGATGATGATGATGATGACGATGCGCTGCAATGAAGTTGGCAGTGAGGCACTTAAAAGTGCTGTAATTGCTGCAACTGCATCTCATCCCCATCCACATCCACAACCCAATCCTCAACCCCATTCCCATCTCCAATCCCCATCTCCAAGCTAAACTCGACTCGACTACTGGGATAGCAGGAAGTACGCGCCCGCGGAGACCAGACACTTAAGACAGTCAGCTAACAGATCAGCGCTACCAGCAACGAGTTAACAGAGCTGATACACTGACAGAAAAATCGTCATATTATAACTAACAAATTTCGAAGAATTTCTATTGATCTTTCTAAAATAAATGTTTTAAATATTTTTTTTTACTCCAAATACAATTTTAAAATTTTAATGGGGTGTTTGTATATTAAAGAGATTTTAAACTAATATTTATTTAATTTATACTTATTTTATATAGCAACCTATACATATAAAGCCTATTTAATCTAATAGTTATTGATATAACATTTCTAATTCTGCAAATATTTGATTATTGTTCATTGTTAGTGATAAAATTAACTCTACAATGTCAGAGATATCTTTATTTCTGGCTTCAGTATATTTTAACTTTATCTCTGTCTTGTCAAAATAATTCCGTTAAATATGTTTTAATTTATAAAATTTTATTTTTCATAACTTGAGCTTAAGTTTTCTCAGTGTAGCAGATTTCTTCATGTCAAATGATGAATTACAAGCGGAAGAGAGACATTTCAGTGGCAGTGGCAGTGGCAGTGGAAATGAAACTGAGAATCTGTGGCAGGCTCAAGTGCTCTTTATTTTAGTGCTCAC
The DNA here is from genome assembly GCA_037043535.1 of Drosophila putrida. Lineage (NCBI taxonomy): Eukaryota > Metazoa > Arthropoda > Insecta > Diptera > Drosophilidae > Drosophila > Drosophila putrida. The sequence continues at coordinate 2,161,559 of JBAMBI010000465.1, forward strand.
TGACAGGCGAGTTGGCTTCTAGTCAACACACACACACACACACATACGTATACAGACACACACACAAACACACATGGACACACATACATAAAGAAGAGTTAGTTGCACACACTAATTACCTAGTTAAACTGTCAAATTGACAGATGACAGTTTTGTCTGTACGCCAAATGCAAGTAACATTTTTCCTGTCAAGTTTCTTGTGGTCGCATCCTTTTATTTCTGTTGTTGCATATTTGCAACATTTTTATTTGTCATGCCACATTTTCTGTCAAAATGCTGTCATATATATGCATATACATATACTGCTTGCATAGCCGAAGATCATAATTAACAATTTCGACAACAGGCAGCAGCGTCTTCTTCTGAGAAAAGGCCGCTTTTTGTGTTTGGGGTAACAATATCAATGGGCGCACTTTATTTACCACCTCTGGTCAATGTCTTTCCCCCTCTTACCACTTGTTTCCGATGTCTGGGCGTTTCGTCGACAAGTGTGCGCTATTTGAGTATTAATTATGCAAACGTGTGAAACATTTTAATTGGGTGCAAAGCAGCAGCCGCAAATGCAACCAAAGACAAGTCTCTCAACTCGAAGGCGCGTCTAACAAGTTGCCTGCCAATGCAAATTTTTCTTTCAATTATATTTCCACATTTTCAGCCTACTTGTCATTTTTCTCCCTCTCTCTCTCTCTTTCTCTCTCTGTCTCGCTAGTTTTTGTAATTGCGCGCTTTCCTAGCCACAATTAAACTGTCATAGACATGACGCTGCATTATGACGTCGCAATTATAGCTGTCAGCTTTTGACAGTCAAGCTCCTCGATTGCTTTTGATGAGTTTTCCAAGAGCAAAGCATTGAGTACGACCAGCCATATATAGTTTTCTAAGCTTAGACCACCCACTGATTTTAATTGATATAATCTTAGGATTTTCAAGCCATATTTTAAATTCAAATATGGAATTTGTGTTATCAATTTCAACATATATACAAACAATTATAACTAATTTATTCAGATGTTTTGCAATATAGTAGGCAAAGGATGGACTCCACTTTCTTTTTATACCACTAAAATTCAATATATCCATTTATTATATCAAATTTTCAAGGCTTATTTCAAATTCACAAATGTGAAACTGCTAAGGATGTCCTTGTATCCTTTTTAAATGCAATAAAAATGTATTATACAATAATAATTAAATTAAAAAAAAGGTTAAAGAACAGGAGTACAGATTTCACTTTCCATTTATTCCATTTAAAATTGAAGATACTAATTATATTGATTTAAATTGATATAATCGCAAAATTTCTTAAGAGTTATTTCTAATTATTTGGAAAATTCTAAGAATAAATTTTACTTACTTTTGAATTTATAAATTTTCTTTAAAGCGCAAAAATCTATTTGCAAAATCAGAAATTTTTATTGCGTTTGCCAGACTGCTCTAATCAGCTTTAGAGAATGTTTATACTCTCCTTTTTTTCGGTCACAATTTATAGCCAGACATTAATAAGCTGTCAACACATGCGTTAGACCCCTTAAAAAAAGAAAAATAAAAGTGTGGGGAACCACGAGAATCGTTAAAGTTCAGGTTCAGGATCCTGTTTTCAATTTCACTTAACAAACTGCATACGAGCTGAACCCTAATGATGGCTCATAACTTTTGGGCCAACACAAAACAATTTGACAGTTTTATATGCGCTTTTAATGCCCGAAAAAACTTTTTCGAGGCCAAAGGCTAAAAGTGGCAATCGAGAGAGAAAGATGCAAACTATACATACCTCTTTTTGTCTCTGTTCCCAGGTAGAGTCCCGACAGTTACGAGTTGGCATTTGCTTATATCCATACCCTCGTTTATATATTGATCGATCGTTCGACATGCAAAAACGCCAACTGCAAAGTCCCAGTGACCGTTGTCCATCGGTGTCGATCCCCCTTGTCTCTCTGTCTGTCTGACGGTCTGTCTGTTTGTCTGCCTTTTATTAATTTTTTGTTTGACTTTTGCTTTATGGCGTGTTCATTGTGGCACCACAGTCAAATGTCAGTGTGGTGTTGGATCTCCCCTTAACTCTAAGCTCTTGCCTAGAGATGAACGCACGAGACAGAGAGAAATGTCTTCAATTAGTGTGACCAGTTTAGCATAAAAGAGGCTAGATCTGGTATCTGTTTTAATGAGTCAGTACAATTTTAAAAGAAGTTTGCCAATATACAAATATGTTTACCCTGTTTTAGTCTAAAATTCATATCACCGCATAAAACTAGTATTTTTAGTTCCGATATGTCCCAAATCTTTACAAAATTAAAATTGCAAAATTAAATGCTTTCAAAAAATATAACCCTATATAAGTCATAAGGCTTGATTATAAAATTGAAAGTTATTTAATTTAGAATTTTATACATCAAATTCTGACATTGTCATTCTCATCATAAAAATCTAATTTCAAACGAAGATTGATTAAAGATTACTTTTAGTTAATCACAAAGTATTTTGAAAAACCAAATCAACTTATTTTTATCGCGTCTTTTGGGTCTTTAAACTTTTAACATATTTTATATATTTGCTCTTTTCTATTGTAACTTCTTTTCACTTATTAATTCTCGTGTCACGAAGTCATTGACTTCACGAACCCATCTTTATGCTTAACTTTGAGAACTCCCCCGTTCTCCGTTTGAGCCATTTAACTGATTACAGTGCCTTGTGTCCAGGCCCAGCAGGTGGCTTTCAATGTGCCTAAGTATCGACGCTTCGATGTCGTCGTCGTCGTCGTCGCTTCGTCTGCTTTGGCCACATTGAGGTTTACTTTGTTATTGAGCAAAAATAAACAAGAAAAAGAGAGAGAGAGAAGGAGAATAAAAAATAAAACTCATCAGCCGCGACATTCCGCCAACTGTTGGCAACTGTTGGCAACACCCACACCAAAATGGCCAAGGAAAAAAAGATCGTAATCCAACAACTTATTTGAAAAGGCAGCAAAAGCGATAATTGTGCGTGGCCCGGTAATCGGCTCGGTAATCCAGCTCTAGCCACACCCATTACGTTAATCATAATAAAAACATCAGCGTTCGAAATATATTCAAGTTGCCCTCGAGCAATTTGCAATTTTTGCAACCCTAATAATAAGAGTTGCTCTGTTGATCTCAGTTCGCCTAGGCGTTGTAACTGCTGTAAATGCAACAATTTTATTTGTAACAGCAACGCATGCAACTAACTTGAGGCAGCATGAGACAATGTAGTTACACTGAGCCAAAAACAGCAAGCTACACACGTCAAAGAAATTTCAGTTAAATATGTATTATAACATGACGATCTTAAACAAAACTTACCTTTGTTATTAGAATACAATCGAAATAGTCTCTCCATCAAATAAACAAAGAGTTAACTTAAAAAAGAAAAAGAATTTTATAGTTAAAAAACATTTTAAGATTGAGAATTATTAGATATGTTCCTTTAATAAAATCAAAGCACACTCCAGATTGTAAAGATCTATTAATGATATTTTAACATACTATAATATGTGATTATCATACATATATTCAAAATAGTACTCAGCTTTATACATGTTGTATACATGTTTCCTAACAATTTTGTTTCAGTGCATTTCTTGTGCTCCTGGCAGTAGCAGTCGTAAAGCTGTCGCCCCGTTTTACAATGTCTTCTCTCCCTAACTTAACCTCCTTCTCTCTCACTCTCTCTCTCTCACTCTCTCTCTCTCTCTCACTCTTCGATCATTCGTTTGTGCGCCTCGTCTGTCTGTCTGTCTGTCTGTCAGTTGGTCTGTCAGAAATTGCCAACATGCCAGAGATTACCAACTGTCAGTTGAATGTCATGCCAATGGAACATGCCGTCAACTGAAGTGTTGAACTAATTTAGCAGCTGTTGAAAAAAAGCCAAACCGAGCGAGATGGAAACACATTAAACAGTTCAAGATAGAAAGAGAAGGTGATACAGAGAGAGTAAGAGCTACCCTGGCGTATGTGTAATGTGCAATAACAAAGAAATTGAAATAAAAATACAAGTATTTATGCACAATGCACAAAAATGTATTAAAAATTGCGGCTGTGCTGCAATTAAAATGCTTTGCACTCACGTTGTACAGTGTACACTGCACTACATACAGACATACGATAACTATATACTATGAATGTACAAATGATTGCAATACAATTAGCTGCACATTAAAAACTTATGATAATTATGGCGTGCAAAAAAAGACTGACGATGATGAGAATGTGAATGATAATGATGTTGTTGTTGTTGGTGCTGGTGATGATGTTGCTGATGATGTTGACCAGCGGCAACAACCCACGCGAACATCGTGACCATCTTCTAGTCAAATGAAATCAGCGCGACGACGTATCCGTTGATGTATATATCTATATCTCTATATGGCTAGAAGGAGTCTTCAACACTGGCAAACGGCGTCTGGTGTTGATGGTCGTGTAATTAGAAAATGTTGTGCATAATTGGAATTGTAAATGAGCTCAGCTAAAATGCAACAAACACACACAAACACACACACACATACACTCTTGAAATTATTATGGCCAAGACAAAAGCGTCAGCAGCGTCAGGAAGTCAGCAATCTTGTTTTGAGCGCTTTCCAACAGTTCTCTTGCCTCTTTTCTCTATCCCTCATCCCCCGATGATGTCTCACAGTGTTTAAGCCATGTTCGTGTTTGCGTTGCTTCAAATGTAAATCTGAAGCCGTTTCAATATTTTTCACTTTTGTTTCAGTTTTGAGTTGCGCGCTTTGCTGATTTTTATCTGCAGTTAAAAGAATTTGTTGTCTGCATTGATGTTTTGCTGCATGTAAACGTTGATTTTAATGATGTGCCATGCGGCCAAGTTTAGTTCACTCCCTTCCCCTCCCCCCTCTACACAGCAGGCTGAATCATTTCAGTTCGAGATGGGAGATAGAAACACTCACGACTTCTCTTTAAAAGTGTATACGTATTTTAAAAATATAATTTATAGTTAAAACTGTCAATACAATAAAATAATTAAACTTATATTGTAATATAAATATAAATACATTAAATATAAATAAATAGACATGCATAAAATATAAATATATACACCAACATAAATCTAAGAGTATAAAGATTTTAACAATATTTTTGTTTATCTCTATAATTGATAGTAGGCGACACTTCTTATTTATTCAACTTATATAGTTTTCCTACAGCTATTGTATATAAATATATATCCCATTACAATAATACAAAGTAATATTAGTAATTTATGCATAAATCTAAATCGAAATCTATCTATATCATCGATTACCAACAAGTCTGGCAGCTATAATTGATACCTCTGTTCTTTCTCTGTAATTAATGATTACCAGTCAACAGTCAGAACAGCTGTTCAACTTCTATCGATAGTTTTGAAATAACTTAAACTATATGGATTTCTACAAATAAGTGTATAGTTCTTATTTTTCATCATTAAAATTGAACAAAAGTAATACCATTTAAATACCATACCATGTTACAAATATTATTAATATTTCTTTTTCTCTTTTGTAATTTATAGTTGTCAGATCAAATATTTTTTGTAATTTTTAAGAATCTACATTTTAGATAATCATTCCGATTGTTGCAAAGCACGAAAGACAACACGTTTACAACTCGAACTTCTTGCCTTTCTTGTGGATAACTCAAGCATTTTATTAGCCGTTGAATGAAATGACCAACTCCGCTTGACTAACTTGGTTAAGTTGATTGTCTGACATGACTGTGGATAGCTGCTGCTAGATACCAGATACCACACTATATATATATATACAGATAATCATATATATGTATGTAAATACTACATTTATGGTTGTAGAGCCGCTTGAGCTGCTTTTTAGCCAGTTTTCAGTTTCAAGTTGCTTGACTTTGTGCATTAATTCGAAATTTGAAATTAAACCGAACATGATTTTAAATGTTGCATTTTAACGTTTTAATCGTCGCGTTTATATTGCCATAAAATCAAACCCAGAAGTTGCCAGCAGCAGCAGCAGAAAGAAATCCAAAGGCAACAAAAATTAAAAGAAAAAATAGGAAAATAAAAACAGTTCGTGTTTCGTTTGAAAACACACACTTAAATGTTGTGCCTGATGTGTGTGAGGCGTTGTCATGACAGAAGGTTGCTAAGATGATGGGCAATTGTCATCAATATCGAGATCGAGATCAAGTTAATAGTAAAGTCAATAAAATAAGGCAGGTAAAAAAAACAAAAGCCTGAAGCGTCAAGAAACATTATTTAAAACATGAAAATAAATTCAAGTAATTAATTGGCAAGTATGGAATTTAGAATTGGAATTTTATTTAAACACACATGTTATGGAAATATTGTCTAGCAAAGGATATCAAAGAAAATATAATAATTAATACTTAACTTACTTACTAATACTTACTTGAGATTTTACAGAAATATTTGAACAAATGCTGGCACGATTTAAGCTAAAAGACCTTTTAAAACCTTTTGCTTCTCGCTGCTTTTTCATTTGTAAGCCATAAACTCGATCGCACATAGAATGCATCTATAAATTCCACATATAAATATTGCAAAAAGTTGTAAATTTTATAGCAACTTACATTCTTTAATCGCACATCGATCAGTGCGATGCAACCTTCCAGTTAGAGATGATGCAACAGAGCCATCAAGTGGAGTTGGAGTATTGAGTAAAATTGAGTTTTTTACAGGTCATAAATTATGGGACACCTGTAAAATGAGTTTAATGTCATACCAAATGCCAAACAATATCATTTGTATATATAGTAGTATGTTGGGGGCGCGGATGTTGTTAAGCTATAAAGCAAAAGCCGATTTACTATTTACCATTTACCATTTACACCAAAACAGTTAAACGAAAAGTTTTTTATGTGCAACGAACGTTTTGTTCGAACATATCATTAAAATATCAAAGTTTATCACCTTGCCACACACGACAGACAGTCACTAGATTCAATAGAAGATCGAAGAAAAGTCACACACAAACACACACACACACATGCACACATGGATAGTCGAGTTAATCCGTTCATTAGGTTTACGGGCATAAGTCCATGTTGTTTAGTGAGGCGTTAGAAGCGCGAACAACAATACAACGGATAGATCTTGAGGGTATGGGAGAGAGAGTATGGGGGAGAGTCGGGGGTCTTAGAGTCTGGGCTCTGAGAGTCTAACATCGTTTGAATGACAATCGACATTGACAATAAGAGAAGAGAGTTGAATGCTTGACAGCATGACAGCCTCTTTTCTTTTTTTTTTGTTCAATATTTTGACATTTTTAGTGCCGCTTATGAAATGCCAAAGAATTTCAGTTGGATCAAAACTTCAACTTCAACTTCAACTCAAACTCAGTTTCAGATTTTCGTTTTTTTTCGTTTAATTAAATTCTAATTTATTGTAATTTATCGACGTTTAAAGTGTGTTTTCATGTTTGAAAATTATGTTAACGTTGTTACGATTATAGTTGCAATCATTTTTCGATTTTATTTTCATATTATAACTATTAGTTGGTCAGCAACTTTTTGAATTTTAATTTTGATTTTTTGTTTATCTTTCGTAAAACAAATTAACACTTTTTATCATTTTTTTTTTGGCTGCTTCAAGCAAATATTTGTCAATTGTAGGTAAGCTGCTTAAAGTTTATAAATATGAGAGCTCGCTGAGATTTTCGGACTGTAAGCAGCTTAAATAAGTTTTTATTTTTTCCCCCTTTTTTGTCAATTTTTTTGTTAACTGTAGATCGTTCAACAATAGTTATCACAATATTATGACTTGATTATGTGGAAAGACTAATTTTTATTTGCTTAAGAACTTTTTTGTGTGTGTAACACAAAACGTTGCTCTGCTCTGTATTAAGTGTTAAGTTGGCACTGAAAATGAACATCAAGGTCATCAGACCTTTCACTTCTTATTGGACAATCTGATGGTCTGATGGGAGTTTCATAAGAAACAATGCGAATCGAAATGATTTGTTGTGTAGATTTCATAATTGTGCGGAACAAAGATGGAATAGGAAATGTGTGCAGACAAATGTGAGTAGAGAGATCTTAAGTTATATGGCTTTAAAACGCTTGATGGCCATAAAAATATAGTTTAATGTCTTATTAAACGGATTATTTTTTCGATCGATCCGCAGTCGTTTTCACAGCTTAAGTCTACTGATAAATGATAGGATATTGATATATGTCATAAAAAGGCTTAAAATGATTTTGAAATCGTCAATGAATTCAGTATTTAATCTTTTATATTTTTATCCCACTGCCTAGATGATATTCAATCTAGAGTAATCTTAATATTATACATTTTCTTATTTATATAGGGAGTTCTATCCTATTCCCTAGAAGCTATTCCCAATCAATCAAGACTCTAGATTCTAAAGTAAACTTAACATTACTTTACCTTATCAATTATTCGAATATTTTCTTCTACACACATTTCGCACTCACTCTCAGAACTTGATTTCACCCTTCTATCAAATTGTTGTTTTTTGGTTATACTGGGTATAAAAATGCAGATAAGCCTTCTGCATACTTTTAAAACGATTTGAGGCACTCGCCAAAATAAAAAGACACACACACAAACACATTTTCAAATCGAGTGCAAAGAAAAAGTAGATCCAAAACTTCCACCTCCAACTCAAACCAACTTAACTTAAAAACCAACTGAAGCCCAAAACAAAGTCAAGTCAAAGCCACGCTCCCTGAGCCAATTAAACGCGCGTTATCTAAGCCAAATTTTAAAGCGTTGATACATAAATCGCTTTCGTTAAGCCCCGCAGCGTTCTTGACAGCCAAGGCACATGCTAACATGCCATTTTCCACACCCAAACCATATAAAAGTCAACCGACCCACCCCCCAACCCTCCTAGACCCAGTGCCTAACTCTTTCCCTGGGAGAAAAAAAGGAAGCGCGAAACTTTTTCGAAAGAGTTTTTCCTCTTGGGCGTAAACGATGCGTTCCCTTAAGGATAAGCCAACAGGACGACGATGCGTAGCGAAAGCGAATCTCTCTCTCTCTCTCACTCTATTTCTATCTCTATATATACACACATTTATTCATGTGTGTGTGTGTGTCTGGGTGTATTTTAAAATTCAACTGTGGCTTAGCATGCGCATCATAAAATAAATTTTAAGCGCAAGTGGCGCCATTAAGTCTGCTTTTAACTTTTTTGCACCCACTACGCGGCTGAGGCGATTTCCTAGAGGATTTCCGGTTCTAGCGAGAGGGGACGGGGGGGCTTAAAAAGGGGGAAAGCTGTTGCCATATAATGTGTAAAAAGTTTATCAAAACCCTTTCCACACCCGAAAAGCGTAAACGATATGTATAAACATATTTATATATACACAGGCAGCTTATTCGTTAGGGTGTCTCAAAACATTGGAAAAATAGTTTGGGAAACTATATATCAGCGTTATCCGAACTAGAAGTTTATTACTGCATATCGAGATAATTAAGATGACATATTTCAAATAATTAAACTTAAATACTTGGGCTTGAACACCTTGTACTCTGGAATAAAGTAGCAGGAAGAAATAAGTACGAGATTATCAAAATTAGAGCAAAATGAGTTGTTGATTTTCCTAATACTATCGTATCGTATCGTTTCTATTAGAGGGCGCCAGTAGAATAAAATCTTTATCATTATTGAAGAGTACCAACCTTCAAAAGATATATGTTGAAGTTTCATAGGTGTCAAACTTATAGTTTTTGAGATATAGCATTTTTAGGTGAAGCTACTTTTGGTATTTTGAAAAAAACTGGATAATAAGGAATTTCGTTTGTTGATGAAACATTGTTTTTAAAAACACTTAAAAAATAATGCTGATGCCAAAAACTGGCTTGATAAGTGTTACCCGGACTCTGCTCCAGGAGAAGCAACTATTCGCAAGTGGTTTGCTAAATTCCGTACAGGCCATATGAGCACCGAAGACGATGAATATTCTGGACGTCCAAAAGAGGACAAAAAAGTTAGTTTTACTATTAAGCGATACGGACTTTTCAAAATTTTGAAATTTTTTTTTTCAGAAAATGTAAAGGGGCTACCCCTATCTAAAAATCCAAGAAAATCGAAAAAATCGTTTCTTTAAAAATATCTATTTTTTAAATGTAGAATCAATATGTAGATCAAATCATGACTAAAATGGCATTCCGCACTTAAATCGGGTTAAATTTGATAAAGTTATGCAAGTTTGAAATTTGGGACCCTTGGGACCCTTGGGCTGGCAACTTTACAAGTCAAATTTTTGGTCACTTTTGGCATGAATTTTTACCAAAAAATAAAACTCCTCAAAATCAACTTTAAAGTACTTTTTTATACTAACTTGGATCCCAGAAGATGATTAAAAACAAAAAATCGAGATTTAAAATTTTGAAAAAATTTTTTTTCTGAAAATGTAAAGGGGGTACCCTTATCTAAAAATCTAAGAAAATCGAAAAAAATGGATCTTTGAAAAATAACTATTCTTAAATGTAGAATCAATATGTAGATCAAATCATGACTAAAATGGCATTCCCCACAAAAATCGGGTTACATTTGACAAAGTTATGCAAGTTTGAAATTTGGGACCCTTGGGACTCTTGGGACTTGCAACTTTACAAGTCAAATTTTTTGGTCATTTTTGGCATGAATTTTTCCAAAAAAATGGAACTTCTCAAAATCAACTTTAAAGTACTTTTTTGTACTTATTTGGACCCCGTAAGTTGATTAAATATGAAAAATCAAGATTTAAAATTTTAAAAATTTTTTTTTCCAGAAAATGTAAAGGGGGTACCCTTATCTAAAAATCCAAGAAAATCGGAAAAAATGGATCTTTGAAAAAAAACTATTCTTAAATGTAGAATCAATATGTAGATCAAATCATGACTAAAATGGTATTCCCCACAAAAATCGGGTTACATTTGACAAAGTTATGCAACTTTGAAATTTGGGACACTTGGGACCCTTGGGACTTGCAACTTTACAAGTCAAATTTTTTGGTTTAAAATTAAAAATTGCCTTTTCCTGAAATTTATATTTAGCTATGCTCTTTCCCCACTTTTTCAATCAATTTACATTTGCATATTCTTTAAAAGAAACTTAATAATAATATTTCCACAGTGAGTAACCCTACTTACTCCTATACATACGCCAAACAAAATGGCGTCACAACCTAACCAAGTGTATTTTGTTCCTCTTTGCTCCTTTTTCCCTCCTTTTTTTGCTACACTCTTTCACATTTTTTTTTTGTTGCTGCCACAAAACTTTTCGACGCGCTCTTTTACAAATTACCAACAACTTTAGTGCTATTTTTACGATCAGAATAAGCGTTGATGTGAATACACTCATGAGTGTCTGTGTGAATGTGTGGGTGGATAAATATATATCTAGTATAACTACAAAGCTTATGGATATTTATGTATTGAAGCATTTGAAATTTGAGCTAATTCCCCTGCGGTGCATGCAACACTGAAAGCGAATAAACACCAAATAATTGAATTTAACTGACATTCATGGCAAAAACTTCACGATTTTCTTTGCCAAATTGTGGAAAACAATTTTTTAATTAATTTCTGTTTTATCCAGTATCCAGTATCCAGTAAAATGCCGGCAGCAAAAACAAAGCAAAAACTTACGAACGCTTTTTAAAAGGCTATTAAAAGACCGATTTTGACATTTATATTGACAGGCAATAATAGACAACATAACTAAGAAAAGTCCAGACTCGAGTTGCAACTTACAACTTGCAACTGGTATAGAAAAATTAAAACCCTTGCGGTGCTGCAATGCAAATGCCACCGAAAATGAGTAGAGAGAAAAAAACCAGTAGCCAAAGAGACCTGCAACAGAGCCAAACTGAGGCAAGTTGAACTGAGGAAAGTTTAGAGAGCCAGACGACGAGGCAGGCATAAATCTTTTGGGAGGGGAATTTTCATCCAAGGCAGCGCCAAAATGACAATTGTGTCAGCTACTGTGTGGAGTCCATGCCTCCATGTGGCAAGATGTGGCAAGCGGCAGCTTAGAAGTTACAACTAGCACCAACAATAAGGAAATATAAATTATTTTTACGTGTGCGAACAATTTATTTTTGTAACATTTTTTTTTTACCAATTGTTGTTTTCGTTAGTTAAATTTACATATTGCAATTTTTAACACCTCGGGTGGGTCATCAAGCGTGGTCTAGGCAATCATAATTAAACAACAACAAAAGCGTAACTAAGGTGCCTGTATGTGTGTGAGTGTGTGTGTGTGTGTGTGTGGAAGCTGCAACCAGAAGCTGCAGCCGACAATTATGCGCCCAGTCAGTCAGAGAGAGAGAGAGAGAGAGGGGGAAGAACGGCAGACATGTTGACGTACCTTTTGGGCATAAAATTGAAATCCCGACCAGGATGCCGCTGCTGCCGCTGTCGTTGTTTTGGCATTAAAATTTGCCACTTCTTCGACATGAGGCAGGCAACAAACACGATGCCAACGACAACAGCAACATACAAATTTATATTGCTGCGGGGCATGTTGAAATTATGCCATCAAATTGGTATCAACAACCAAGTGGAGAGACGAGACCTGCCTGCTGCTTCTCCTGCTTCTCCTGCTGCTGCTTCTCCTGCTGCTGCTGCTGCTGCTGCTCCTAGGAGTTCTTATTCTCATTCTCGTTCTGGTTTCTTTTTTTCGATGCTAGTGGGCTGCGAAACAACAACAACAACAAGAACAGGAACAACAACAACTACAACAAAAACAACGACTAGCGACAATTTGTGTGCGATGTGTAAAGTAAAATGTTGTCTGGGTGTGAACCTAATGCGTGTTGAATGCCCCGTATGCGGCATCATGCGCAAAAGTTGCCCCCGAACGAGCAACAACACCATCAGCAGCAGCAACAGCAGCAGCAGCAACACATGAACATTGCTCAAAGTGGACTTGTAAGCAAATTAGAGCAACTTGTGCAGCGGCAACAGAAATTATAATTGCTTTGATATAGACGTTAAGCGTTTAGATGGGGATGACCTTGTGCAGCATATTAAAAGGTACAACTAAAATTAAAAAAATATCAAAAAATAATTGGCTAGGTGAAAAAATTTGGAAGATAATGAAAAGACTGATATGAAATTAAAGCAGAATTATTCGAAAAAATTAATCTTATTGATTTCTACAAAAATTAGAATGACCCTTTGATTTTGCAGACCTGGTTGCCAAAGAATTGCGAGGATCTGCTGCAGCTGGGACGGGCGCTAGTTTAAAGTCTACACCAAAGAATTGGCCAGTAAGTAAGGCTTAAATTCGGCATCAAGTTTTTCAAAATCAATATGAACAGGTAAATTTGTAAAGGTTTCGCAAATAGGATTTTTAATTATTTTACCGAAATTTTGAAAAGAAAACGGGACTTGATTTGTCGAAAGTGGCCTGCTCCAACTGTAATTAAATATAGATATATATTTGGATTCTACTAAACTTTATATTTGGCTTATTTGAAGTCTATTTGAAATGTAGAAAGAAGGAGGTGTTGAATTTTGAGGACTATAATGTGAATTTATCTATTTCATTCTTTCAAGTAAAAGAAAGAAAAATGTATTTCTTTTATTAAACTAGAGTTTTAAACTGATGTGAAAGAAATATTTGCAATATAATAACTAAATGCTAATACTACTAATACTAGGTTCCCTTATCTGACTAATAACTTTAAAGGATACGCAGGTAAATGTATTTTTTTTTTTAAACATGCTAACAACTCAGCCCAAAAAAAATTTGTTAATCAAATTATGAACGAATAGTAACTGAAGAAATTCCTTGTATTTAAAGCTGTGCATTTGCCTGGCAGCTCTTCCACATATCTCACATTTCGCAGATACCAACCCCCCCCCCCTCTCCACGACGAATTGTGGCACGCAACGAGTAATTTCAATAAATAAACCAACGGCTGCCTCTTCACTTTGTCCGAATATTGTGAAAATTAAGAGCACAGAAAATAATTACGCACTATTGCAATAATTTCATAAAAGCGAGCGATCCAAAAAAAAGGGATCGCAGCTACAACAAATGCAGGCGGGTAACATGAACCTGTCGGCAAAGGAAAAAGCCAAAGAGATACCAAAAAATAAAAAAAAGGAAACATCAAAAAAACAAAGGAAAAGAAGGAGTTGCGCCACAATCAACGCCCCACGGCCCAGTCTAAAATGCCAGAACGGCGACGGCGGCCCCAACAGAAGTTATGATGAGGCTGGAGGCCATAATATGGACATGGACATGGACATGGACAGCGAAGATCTCAAAGAGGGGAGGAGGCTTGGAGATGCTTGGATGCTGGATGCTGGTCCAACGATTTGGCAATTGGCGCGGCCTTTTTAGGCCCTTAGCTTGCAAAATTGGTAGGAGTTGATGCGTTGATGCAATTACACCATAATATTCACACTTTGCCGAGGTGAGAAAATTGCGGGCTATTAAAAGATCATAATAACGCAAGCTAAAGTTGCAGCCAGCTACAGTTGCCACAACTGTAGATGAAGATGAAGATGCTGCAAATTGTTGCCAACTGAATCGGTAGATGTTGCAACACCAACAGCAGCAGCAACAACAACAGCAACAACATCAGCAGAAGCTAAAGCATTGCCGCCGACATTTATGACAGGCTATGAAATAATTTTTGCACCCTTTTTCTTCTTCCATATAAATACGTAATATTATTCCTTCTGCTTGTTTCTCAGTTTCAGTTTCAGTTTCAGTTTTGGTTTCTTCGTTAGTGTTGGGAAGTTGTAGCTGTATTTCCAATGCCCGAAACGACAATGTTGCACACATGTCAAAACTTGGAGGCGCTTCACTTGATTTAGAACCAAGTGCCAAGTGGCGTTCGCAGAAATTGAAATTGATTTTAAAATCGTTTTGAAAACTATAAAAAATCAAAAGGCAAAAATGAGTCCCATTTGCAATACAAAGTTGTCAAATGGCAGAAATCTGTGCGAATTTTTCGACTGTCATTTTGTGATTCATAGAAAATGGCTTTAAAATATTTGCATTAGAGATAAATCAAATGATACATTTAACTACACAGCATTATTGATTTGTGAGTATAAAAAAAATATATATATATATATATATATATATATATATAATTCCAATCATTATTTCAATCTGATTGTGAGATCATGCAGCCCTTTTTATAAGGTATTAAGTATATTTCAGACAGTCTGAATTCTGATCAAAACTTGTTTATCTCGATCATAATTCTAATCAACAGCTTTTCAAAAGGTGTCTCAATTCACAGCGTCATTTTTCAAAACCTGTTTGCATCCCTGGCGGTTCCCTGTAGTGTAGAGATCGTCTTATCTAACCAACGCTTTTAACACAATATCACATTACGATCCGTAAATCCGTAAATCCGTAACACACAATTCACAACGACCTTTAATCAAATCAACTAGTTAACGTTCATTTCAATACGATTTTATGATTATTAATATTATATGTTTATATATTCAGGTTGATTATCGCTTTGTTCAAAACCAAAACAGCCAACACACGCTCCCCACATTTCAATACATATATTAATCCAAACTCAACCCAACAACAAGATACGTTATATGTATGTATATCAAAAGTCATTAGAATTGTCAACGCATAAATTAATTGCTCATAAAGTGGCTAAGTTATGATCGCTTTATACGACTATATCTGCTTTATATTATTATTATTTTTTTTTTCATTTTCATTTTTTATTTTTTCTTGTTCTCATTTTATGAATTTGTGTGAATGGAATTTGCGAAATCAATTGTGACAGATCCGTCGATTTATATTTTATTTTGCAAAGCATTTTAATTATCACGACTGTTTAATGACCTACTAGTAAATTAAAGACTATGGCATTACTGAAAACGTTTGGATGTGAAAGTCATTAAGGGGAATTGTTGTCTTGATTGTCAATGATACAAATCCTTTTGAAAGTTATCTATTTGACTTCAGGAGTAGAAAATAAATTATAAATATGATAAATTTAAAATTTCCAGGGCATCTGCTAGTCGATCACTTTCAACTCAAACATTTCTACTTCTTTTCATTTGAGTATGCATAATTTAGTCATACAAAAACTGAATAGAAAAACCATTAAGATATGTCCACAATGAACTCCATAAATAGAGTGACATATAACCATCAAACAGACATCAAGATATCAATATATCAACAATAATCATCACAAATTATAATAGAAAAAGGGTATAGTATAACTACTTAATTAATCTACAGTTTAATCCGGTTAGAATATTAGAAGGTTTATTCCAAAGAAGTGCTATCATATAATTTCTTATAAAAAATTTAAGTTACTCTTACATTTTATCAATATTTGACCCCTATTTGACAATATATGTATAAATAAACTATGAATCAACCTCGAACCATAATCGAAATTTCACAGTCAATAATGAAGAACCAATCGATTTCTTATTTTATTTTTGCCATCAACACATAATTAAATGTATCGGATAGTCTGTTAGATTAATATGTAAATAATCCAGAAAATTCATCAAGCATTCGCATAACGAATCAGATTAATTACAACTCAATTTCCAATGCGATTTCATACTCAATTTTAGAAATAGTTACGTATATGAGTACTTAAAAGTCCAGGAATAACAATGTTAAAGCATTAACATTTTAAAATGTTGAAATTTATGGAATTTTGATTGAGAAGTGTCTGATTGGGCGCCAAGAGTTGTTCTTCTTCACTTTGTGGCATGTTGACTGGATAAATGTTTCAATCGTTGTTGCAAGAAGAAGCATTTCAACGCAACATTTACAAAATTACATTTCAATTATTTGTGCTATTTTATTGTGGAGTCTTCATCTTCGTTTCTGTCTCTGTCTCTGTGTCTCAGTTGCAATCTTTGGCCAAGGGAGACAGCGATCATCACACCTACTTTCTGGCAATGATAATTGCCCATAATTCAACAGCTTTATGCTGTAGATTCGAGTTCGAGCTTGAGTTCCGACTTTCAAGACCTCAACATGTGTTCGCCTAGCCAGTTGCCTGTCAGTTCATGCAACAACACACGTGCAACATGCCAACTTCTGTCTGACTCTGACTCTGACTCTGACTCCAAAAGTCTCCAGTCTGACTTATCACAACGCATGCCACTCTCTGAGGCACACAAATTAGTTTCGTGCTTAATGATTGCGTAAATGGTTGATGGAATTCGTGTTGCTATTGCCCATTAAGTTGGTAGGTAGTCTCTAGTCTCTCTAGCCCAAGAGGCGAAAGATCTGCATTCATACTGCCTGGTCTATTATATGGCTTACTGAAGCGCCAAGCTGGCAATAACTTGGCAAATTAGCTAGTAGTTATTAGATTGTAAAGATCATGAAAGCTAAATTCATCCTATAATTAAACAATACATTCTTTAATTGCAAGACAACTTCAAAATCATCCAATTACAGCTCTCATTACTCTCGCAAATACTTAATTAATGGATTAATGGTAATCTATGTATTGAGAACTTACTCGAAAGAAACTAGAAATTGTCTATGTAAATTAGGGAAATTTACTATCTACTGAACTCATCATTATATTATTCGCAGGAATACATTATGAGGTCCCAAATGCAGTGTAATTATGAATACATTGTTGCTATAGCCGCTGGCAAGGATCTAAATACAAAGCTGGCAACATTAACAATGTGGCAAGGAACATAACCTCAATCTAGAGCAACATAACCTCAATTTCATATATATAGTATGTATATGGAAAAACAATAACGTTGCGTGCCTTGACAAACACACACGAGATACCAATCAACAACATGAAAATCAACGATGAAAAAAACACAGAAAAATGATACAAAATTTTATTAAAAAATTACAATACCCAAATGTCTGGCTGTCTGTCCCTTATGAAATGATGATCTTTCGATGCGATGCGATGCGATACGATGTCGGTCCCATAACAAAAAAAAAACCTGTGCCAACTGCACATTAAATTGTGATGCATCAATAAAATTTGCCTGCAGCAAGTTCCCAAAAGCCATGCTACGAAAGTGTTAACTTCGAAATATGTTGCCGCTCTATAATTATGGATGGTTTTCGGTATAATTGCGACTGGGTCTCTTCAGCCTCAGCCGCAGCTCGCATGCTAAAAGGAAGACAAACTTCGACTTCAATCAAAGCAACTGACGAGCTGCAACAGCAGCAGCAGCAACAGCAGCAGCAGCCCCAGTGGCTGCAGTGCCCCAGAACTTCAGTATCGGTATCTGTATCTGTCGGTATCTGTATTTGTAAGTGTATCTGTGTATGGGTTTGTTGGTAGCTGCCGACGCTTGAAGTAGCGCAAATTCATTTATCTAAAAGAGAACAAAAAAGAGAACACCGAAAAGGCACGCCAGGCAATTCTAAGGTGTTGGCCAGCTTGCTTTAAGCCAAAAACGAACCCAAAAACGAAAGACCAAAAAACGAACAACATTTCGAGTAATTCCGGTAATTTACGAACCCCAAAAATACAAAAAAAAAAACAACTTATGAATCATAATCACAATTTCTTCAGCACACTCTCTCAGTAAAGTTCTCTCTCTTTCTCACTCTTTCTCTCTCTCTCTCTCTCTATCTCCACTCGGCGACTGTTTTGGAACTTTGCTGATGATGATCAATGATCTGTAAAGTGTTTTTCGTTGAAGTTATGACTCTGAAGGCTTCGCTCTCCTCTCGACTGCCAGCCTTAGGGTAAAACGTGCGCTCGCTTTAATTTTCAATATGTCTGCAGATCGAAGACGACGACTACGATCATGATGATGATGATGACGATGATGATGATGATGACGGCCACTGGGTCAATGCTGATGGCTTTTGTTTTTATGTGGCAGACATGTAGGCACCTTTCAACTAATTTATAAAAAGAGACTCGTGAATCGTTTTTATCTTTCTTCATTTTTTTTGTCTTATTCAACAAAAAAAAAATAATAATAATAATTGAATGTTTCGAGTTTTGGCAAATTTAAAAAATCACAGCTTTGCGTGTAGAAGCCAAACAGTTCTTGGTATGCTATAATTAAATGTTTATAGTGAATATTTATATAAAGGAGAAATAAATAACTCAGCAACAATAGAAAATATATTTGGTAAACATTTATTTTTTATATTTAGATATTCATTAAATAAAACTATTAAATTTAAACTTTTAATTATTAAATTGTACTTCAAGTAACATTCAATCAACATATATAAATAAATATAAAAAAAAATACTTACTCTCAAAAATATATTTTTAATCAAAATTGTTTGCCACCAATCAGAAAATGTCACATAAACCTTTTCAAAAAAAAAACAAAATATTAAATAATATAATAAATAAATGAACGTGGAAACCACAACAAACTCATTATTTTACATATCACACATATTTTGACATAACCATAACCAACAGACCAACAATAAATTGCCAACAACCAATCGATTTTGGTAGCTGCTTCAAATGAGACGAATACGAATACATATCCTTTTTTCTGTATCCCTGTAACCACCAATCCCAATTCTCGGTCATAAATCGCTGGCTCCAACCTCTCAATAATTCAGTGCGGAACATTTTTGTGTGCTGGGTGTTCAAACAAATCAAACCGCACACAACAACAACAACAACAACAACAACACAAAAAAATAACAACAAAAAAAGACAACAAAAAACAAACGTTAAAATCATTGCAGCACAAATTTATGAGCCAAATAACAACGGGAGATGACAAGAGCCCAGCAGCGGTCACCACCTACAGTTCAATTTGTGCTGCCTGCTTATGTTGTTGTTCTTATTGCTGCTGTTGTTGTTGCTGTTGTTGTTGTTGTTGCTGGTAGTGGTGCCATCTAGCGGGTCATGTTTTGGCCACTTGGTCAATAAGTCAGTTGCTCTGGCGCAGCCGTAGAATAGTTAAGATAAAAGCATCGACTTATAGATACCTCACAGAAAGTTTGATACTTATTTGGCATGTGAAAAAAATAGGAGGCAAGTTATATTTACAAATATTTTTTACAAACTTAAAGCTACAGCCAAATCTTAGTAATAGTATAAACTACAATCTCTTTACTTTTGAGACCTGAAAACTTTTCTCCATTCCAAAAGAAAACAAATCGAACATAGGTTTTACTGATACTAGATGATGAAGGGATAAAAGAAAAGTTTTAGTTTTCATTATCAGTTAAATGGCTTTAAAAACGGTTCAGATAAATATAGCTTCTCCAAATTGAGAAAAAATAAGCTTGAGTTTCCTAAGGATTTTTAGCTTCTTACAATATTACGCTTATCATTAGCCGAACATGATTTAAATCAATTAAGTTGTCAATCTTCCTAATAAAAAGCAAATATTGCTTTTGACCCTTGCATATGCATTTCGTTCATTATCAATTACAGGGTATTTAGAATGCGTAATAAATATTTGTGTTTTTCATATGTGCTGCGACTATGGAACATGTATAAATAATATTCGCACGATATATGTCCCCTTGGCAGGCAGACGACGCCATCGCCATCGCCAACTTCATCTCCATCTCCATTGCTATAGCCATTGCCCTTTCCATTGGCATTTTCAGTTCCATGCGCAGGCGCGAAACAGGCGCCTCTGGGCATCAGCGGGTTTGGTCTACGTGGGCGCCGTCGCACTTTATGTGCGGAATTCCATTTCGATGTGGCCACAAAGAAATATGAAAAAATAGGGTGGTTCCACAGTCACGCAAGCTCGACAGTGGAAGACCCTGTTCCTTGATCTGGGTAAAATATTGAGGAGCGCACAAGTCAAGTTTGGTGTCTCGTGATCCAATGGTCTCTGAGACATTGGAGTTCATAAAGACGGATAGATAAGCAGACGGACAGACAGACGAGCAGACAGAAGCATATGGTTATATCAACTTGACCTTTTTGATCATTTTTCCTATTGGCCAAAAACGTTACTATATATAAATATTTTCCCACTTTTTTTACAATAACAGCCAATTATTTTTCACCCATTTTATCGACTTCTTTTACTTTTTAGCGTACAGGGTCTGAAAACAAAATAATAACAAACAAAACAAACTCAAGTCGCCGTCGTCGTAGTCGTCGCCCAACTTGATATATGCGCTGCATGCTCATAAAAATGTCAAAAATTGTGTTGCGACTCTGGCCAACACACAGCTCCCTCGACTGTGTATGCGACGCTTTGTCTACCTTGGGTCCTGTATATCTGGACATGGACATGGCTTGGAACTTGGCTGCTTGGCTGCTGAGCGCATGCGCGCATATTTCGCTTTAATTGGCAAAACGCAGCCACCACCATGGACACCGCCAACGATGACGCTAAATGTGCACAGCACACGCATAGGTGGGCCTTCAAGATCGTCGCCCCTTTTTTCATCGCAACCCCCTTTGAGGTGCAACTTTGGCTGCTTTGGCTGCAATGCTGGCTTGGACGCGTTTGTTTAGCGCTTTAAGCGCATTTAATGTGACACAGAACGAAAAGGATAACGACGACAGCAGCCGCAGCAGCAACGGCAGCAGAAGTAGGAATAAAAGTCGAAGCAGACAGAACAGCACGTGACACAATGGGGCAAATGGCCAGTAAAAAATACTGAGACGACGCATGCGTGCCAAAAGCAAATTTCACGCAAATCAAAATGTCATAAATTCGTGGCTTATGCCCAGTAAGAGAGAGCCTCGGGGATCTGTGGTTTATATTTATAATGAAAATGATACGTCTGCAAATAAGCAGGCAACCAGACATACAAAGAAATGTATACATATAAATGAGTAAAGTAAAAGAGATGAGCAAACGCAAACGCACAAAACGAGAACCAAAATGACAAGTGTTAAATTGGCGCGCGAATTTCAACATGTCGTCGGCCGGCCTCTAACAAAGAACAACAACAACTGATGTCGCTCTCAAGTGGGAGTAAACATGCCAACACACACATGCATACATGCAAACGCAGTGAGAGCATGCGTACGTGTACAAACGCACTGAGAACATGCGTATGCATGTATGTGTGTGTGCTCGCAGAAGCTAATGTGCAAAGTGGAATGCAAGATTATGGAAATATAAACTATTTACTTACAAGCATAAGCTGGAACAATAACATCTGAAATCGTTGATCACTTAAATTTTTATTATTACACACTTTTATCACTAAACACCACACAATAGGAACTGAACGAAGCCCCAAGGATAATTATCGAAGTTTATCGCACTTTTTAATTGATTGGTGCTGCCAGCCGATCAACATTTAGTGCATCAAGTGCGATAATGCGAATATCGAGTCTTATTGAAAACAGTGAAATGGAAGTTATCTAAAATTTAAAAGTGTGTAAATGTATGTATTTTAGCTGTTTTTGAAAGTGAAACATTCTTGTTTCCTTTTTTGTGTTTGTAAGAAAACATTTATATCCATTTCGGATTGCATACAACGTTTATAATGGCCGTTAAGGCTTACAAAAGCACACACGATAAATGAATGTGTGTGTGTGTGTGTGTGTTGAATGCGTATAATGGACGCCATGCTCTTAATCGCTTCAACAACAACAGTTGTAACAGTAACAAGGGCAACAAGGGCCAGGGCTAAAAAGAATGGTCTTGGGTCCTTATAGTCCAGTTTAGTCCTTTGCAATTGCGATTGCGACATTCATAGTCTGACCAACGAACAGCAATTAAAACGGATTAAAAAGGCAACAAACTGATTTATGAGCCAAGAAACTCAAATAACGACAATACGAGAGCAATGTGGGTGGTTGGGTGGTTTGGTTGAGTGGTTCACTTTAGTTGGAATAAACGATACCACTACTACTACATAGTAGTACAACTCATTCGAAATTGAAATAATTGCGCAGTGAAGCAATTTAGAAGAATCACATTCACATGCGTTCCCTGTTGTTGTTGTTGTTCTTGTTGTTCTAATTGAAAAATATTAGGAAATGGCACGAGGCATGCCACAAAACCAAAAGGAAAGCTTATGCAACTGTGCTACTGGTGATGGCGATGCTGCTGCTGCAATTTGGCGCATAGATCCTGGGCAAGCAATTCATGTATTCGGAATTTATAACCGCATATAGCGCACATAAATCCCATGCAGCAGCCAACAGCAACAACACTAACAACAACAGCAAAATCGAACTTTATGTGTTGCAATGCCAATGGCTGCCATATGCTACCACCACCAACCCCATTGTCTAGATCTACACTTATAAAAAAAAAACAGGCATCTAAATCAAGAAAATTTATTTTAAGAATAACCATTTTAAAGACTTAAACACAAAATCAAAGTCTATGCCGCCAAACTTTTCAATCTACAGTTAAACTTTAATCAGCAGATTTATTTATATATTCATAAATCTTACGTCAAATTATCTTTCAGATAGTTGTT
The DNA here is from genome assembly GCA_037043535.1 of Drosophila putrida. Taxonomy (NCBI): domain Eukaryota; kingdom Metazoa; phylum Arthropoda; class Insecta; order Diptera; family Drosophilidae; genus Drosophila; species Drosophila putrida. Next base: position 2,184,873 of record JBAMBI010000465.1, read on the forward strand.
TTAGACTTTTGCAGACATTGAAACCGGAAATTCTTAATGTAAGATTAATTTATTTAATCTCCTACAACATATTAAATTTCTTTTTATATCATTTTACGTAGACATATACCTCGGATTTAAATGAGACTTTATATAGACATTGAACTAATTTACATAAGAAGTTTTAATCTTATTCTTATTTGTACTATAGTCTTGAATCTGCATTCTTTATAAGAATTTCCCCTATTTGAAGCATGGTTACTTTCAATCTGTAAGGATATGTAGGAAGCCTTGGTGCTCCTGAAATTTTTTTGCCACAACATTTTGTTTGTTTTGAGACCATATTTTTATCAGTGTAGACGAGATAAAACGCCCCCCAACACCCTCTTGTGGCACTGTCGCCAAAGCTATTGCCACCGTTAGAAATGGCTGACGACGACATTGCCTGGCTGGAGGATGGAGCAGAGGATGGAGTGATCTGAGGGGAAGAGAATGCTGTATACAACGCTTATAATTGCCTGTTGTTGTGCTGTGAGCACGCATTGGTCCAACACCCACAACCCAATGTACAGTGTACACTGTACAGCGTACACCACCGAACGTCCAAATGTCCAGTTGCAGTGGTGCGATTGTAAAATGTAAAATTCCAAATAAATGGCCATGAGGTGGCTGCTGTTGTTGCTGCCACTTAAGCGCCACAACCACCGGCAAAGCGCTGCTCTGACCATGTGTTATGGCCTAAAGTAAATCTTCATTAGATTTGCCAGAGTAACCAAAGGCTGCTGCCTCTGTTGCTGCCTGCTGCTGTGGCACGACCATAAAAAGCAGCGGCAACTGGACATATCGGTATTTATGGCCACTTTTGTTGTCATTTTAATTGATTTCAATTTTTGTGCATTGAGTCTCTACCAACTGCCTCTGATAAGGATGAGTTGCAAGACGAGATTCTCGGCACTTTCAACATTATTCGATTCAATTTTGCACTAAAATGCCCTCAGAATTTACAGCCACTCGATTTATTTGAATGTGCCACAAGTAAAGCCATCTATAACAATTATAAAACAATAAATAATTCTGCAATAGTTTCAAGTTGCCACAAATTGAATTCATTTAACTAAAGAAGCTTTGTAAACAGAAAGTAATATTTGATACTTTTTAGAAAACTTGAAAACTCTCAAATTTAAAGAAATTACCATTTAGTCAAGTTGAAAATTGATTTTAGCTACAAATTAAATGAAATGTGACTCAAGTGGGCAGCAGTTCAACAAAGTTCAACAAATAACATAATGAAGAGCAGAAACCAAAAAAGGACTTTCCCAGTTGAAGTAAGTAAATGACAACAGCTGGTTTCAGTCTCTTTAGCCTCTCATAACACCCCTGAACCTCAAACGATCCACTCATTAGCAATTGATGAAGCTCAAAGAAGAAGTTAACAGAAACCAAAAAAAAAAACAAAAAGTTTATGAAATTTTGTGGTTGCTACCGTTTTACCAAAAAAATGTCTGCGGTCTGTTGTTGAAGGGCCATAAAAAGGGCAACCGCATGACCAACCCCTAATTGTTGTGGCCAGTAAATACACTCTCTCTCTCTTTCTATCTATATATAATGCAAAACTTGTACATAACAGTAAACTTGTAAAAGAGCAATAAAGATGATTAAAATGTAATTATGCTTAATTTTCTGACAAACACAGGGTTGGAAAAGAAACTCCGACTCTGTAAATTTTAATTGATGAGCTTCAGGGTTGAACTTTTTCAACTTTTCAACAAAATCTAAGGGAGGGGGTGCGGAGGGGGTTCAGTTGTGGGTGGCAGAGGTACCTGCACTTGAGTGCGAATTAATTTGTTTTTGAAAATTTGGCAAACTTCGTTTCGGGATCTCACTGTGTGTGAACCTTTTTCATAACGATGAGAAAATATCAAATAAAAATGAGAAGAAAAACAAAGTAAATAAATATTGTTATGGGGTGAAGTGGAAGGGATGGGGGATGGTTTGCGGTTGATTATCCTCGGATGATTTTCTGCGTAAAATTTGCACTTGTTACGGCAATCATTGAAATTTGTCCTCTTTTTTCTTTATGATCCACTGGGATTTGAGCATAGGGCAAAAACAATAATGATAGGGGTTGCAACCACATAAGGGGGTTGAAAATGATATCTGTAAGATAGCTATATTAATCACATATAGGCATAAAATTAATGTCTTGTGTGCAAGTGTGGCAAATTGATATGTTCAACCAGATATCAATTGCATTGTGTGTTGGGTAGTGTGGGTGGGAATCTTTTATAGATCGATGGAGGGAGGTTATAGAAATTCTCTCGATTTATGGGATTTTTCGTAACATTTTTGGGATAAAGTGAAGAAAATAGAAATAAGTACTTGTTAAAGTTTGTACTATCTTTATTTTTAGTATAACTATATTATTTGTTGTTTTTTCTAATCATTCATGACATAAGGAAATAATAATATTGTAAGACTTAAACTAAAATCAAATCCAACTAAATAAAATTAATGAATATTTGTATACAATACGCATCCAAAGTGGGTCAGTTTTATCTTCCGCCTTCTTTAAAGCTGACACACAATAACCGCCCCAATTAGTTGTTGATTTTGATAAGATTGTGTGTCAAATAAAAAATAGTATCAAATTATGTTAATGAATAATTTACTACAATGCTCCAACTCTAAACTAGGCAGTTTTATTTCTTAGCTACACAATAACCGACCGCTTCAAGCTATTGTTCATTTTATTAATCATTTTAATTATAATTTTTTTTTAGTATTTTCGAAGCTCTTTGAAAGAAAAAAAAAGTGCCGAACGAGTTCCTAAAAAACTAATCAATGAATTTATAATAACTGTCATAAAAGCGCCAAGTGTGGAAAACATTAAGAGCGTTAAGGAGGAACAAAGAAGAAGATAAAAATCTTTAAACAATTTGCTCAACATGACAAAAAATACTAAAAAGACTGAGAGAGAAGAGGGCAGGGAGTGCTCGACTGCAAGATACGCTGTAGGCGGATGCAGTCAAGTAACGAAATAATTATTCTCACTAATTCAGCATAGGGAAAATGAATTTTTGATTATATTTTGGTTTTATCAGGCGATTGTAATGTAATTTTCTGGAAATATAACAGAGATAGAGAGAAGATAAAATTATCAAAAATCTGAAAACTATGATTGCAGATTCAAAAAATACCATTCTCAATTCTTAGCACACTTTAATCCGAAGTTATACCCTCTATTAACTATTTCAAATCCATACAGGGTATCAACATGCGTCTCGCTGATCGAAAGACACTTAAAACAGTTGGTGTGCAGAAGCATAAAAATAAGAAATTTGTTTAATATGCTCGAGTGGCTGGCAGATTAGAGAAAAGTGTGAAGAAAAGTATCAAATAACTCAAATACTTCAAGTTGAATCATAAAAAAAAGCCGAAGACGAAGAAGAAAACTACTCATACAACCGCTGTCATAAACTGAACCACAATTTTTATATGTTTTGTATATGGTTTATCATATTTTCTTTCTTTTTCTTTTAAGTGGCATTCTTTGTATCTTTGACTCTTGCCATACAACAAATGAACTGTTAAAATAAAAAAGTCGACATGTGTCCTTAGGCCAACGAAATTAAAACGCTATTGTTTGTTCCTCCAACAAAGAGTTTTAGACTTTTGGATACCCCCCACCCAAGTCACCCAGATAGTTGGCAACTCGCTCCCGCTGTGCCAACCATCAAGCGCCATCAACTTCAAGATATTGCATACATATCTGTAAATATGAAACATAAAATTTGGGAATTCTTAGCTATGAATTTGTTAACAAATGGTAGATTCTCTTTTTTAATAAACTGTTCGTGCTTTGAGATGTATTTAATATAATGTAACCATATTAAAACCAATATTTCATACTTCACTTAAATTGTATCTTATAGATATGTTTGACTTTCAAATTCATTTCTATACATTTTACATTTATAAAGATTTGAACAAATGAAGAGCTTTGGATCTTTATGTTTACTAAATTTGAATTCTATGTATATTGGATTCTATTTTGCAATTTCAACTCTTTAATCCGATAAATATATCAATCCATAGAAGCAACTACTTTTTAAATTAAAAACTTTAACAGATAAGACCCGTAAAAATTTTGATTTGATTGATATCTTTGAATTTTACATAAGTTTCTATACATTTTATGTCAAGTTATCATTTGAGTAAGTAAAAGTGTCTTGAATTCAATCGGAAAAGCGAAACCGCTAGATGAATATAATACCGACAGCAATGGAAGCTCCAGGCACTACTCATCTTTATCCACACCGAGGTCTATCCAATTAGTTGGAGAGTAGCATATGCGTCTGATATGTTCTGATATAATTCACACTAATTGCAGGCCCACAGGTTTGGTTGCAAGTTCTAAATGACTCGAGGTGAGTTTTCGGGTGCTATGAATGATGGTTGCTACGTGGCACGTTTTGCTTCTACCTTATACCCTGATCAATATGCGTACTCGTAATCGGTGTAATCAGCCATGCCCTGATTAAATGGAGAGCTGACGCGTGTAGTGTTCAAGTACAGGTAGCTAACTGATTGTGTGTGTGTGTGTGGAGAGAGAGAGAGATAGAGGTCTCTGTTTATAACGGTGTTATGTCGTTAATGTGCAATTGGCATGTTGGCAACACGACTCGATATTCACACACATACACAAACGCACATGCTCAGAGGATATTACCTCAAATTGAGGCTGTTAAATTGTTAATGAGACAATTTCTTAAGGCAAACGACAAGATTTCTGCTCAGCTTTAGAACAGACTTAATCTACTCTATTCTAAGCTGCTTAATACCATTAATAGTAAGTGAAAGTTAGCAAATTCAAGGAAGACAATTAACTGCAATATTTATATTTTTAAAGATTTCAACCAACAAAACTAGAAAAAATTTCAGAAAATTACTCCAACTGGTAATTAATACCATACCATACATAAGTAGCACTTAAACTTTACATTTTCTTAAGGTGACATATAAAAATAGATGATTCAATAGTGATATAACAAAAAAAGTCTAAATATGGGAAATAAAATTGATAGCCCTAGGGTCAAACTTGCATAACTTCAGGAAAACTCAATCTGTTTTCCTGCGGAATGAGATTTTAATCATGATTTGATAAAATTTTATATACAAATCGGATGTTCTCAAATTTTTAAATGTGGAGTTTCTACTTTTCAATAACTTCTGGTGACCCATAAGATTCCTAAAAATATAATTTTTTTCTTCATAAAAGTGGCAAAAATGTTGACCTGTAAAGTTCACAGATCAAAGGATTACTAGACTTTAAACTTGCATAACTTTGCCAACTCTCTTCCGAATTGATGCGGAATATTATATTCAACAATAATTTATCTTTTAATTATTTCTGTTTCTTAAGATTTAGCAAAAGTGTTTTGTTTTTATTTTAAATGTTTCAATTTAATTCCTTACCCACTATCACATGCATTTTACATTTTGTTGAGCGCATCTCTGTAGCTGAATTTCAGTACCACCTCCTTCTACATTTTCTCCAATTGTACTCACTCCAAGACATTACCAAATTGGAACATAAATGCCACAAATTGAGGCAGCAACGCCTTATTAAATGCTTTTTTCCACTCTAAAAACATTCCACGCATGGAATGGCATCCTTTCACAAACCACACACATGCGATATTTAGCCTAAATGAATATGAGAATATCCTGTAATGAATGCGTACAAAAACATTTAATTGCAGTTAACTCAAAAAAAAAAAAAAAACAAATTGTACATACATCAAAATTGAACATTTGGTTACAGTGAACGCCCCGTTAAAGAACTCACGTGTGTTCCGGCATTCGGCAAAAGGTGAGAAAAGTATTAACAAAAAAAAAAAAAGAAAATTAAAGGTGGACCAAAATACGTAAGAGAAACCGCAAATTACATGCACATGCTAACGAATAAGTAAGAGAATTGTTCAAATGTGACCGATTGAAAGATACCCTGTGGGCAACGCTGAAGTGTCACTATTTTTTTGTGGTTGTTGTACTTGTTGTTGTCTCCACTTATCATTTGACTGGAAGCTGTTCCAGCTCCCGAGCGAATCGTTTAGAAAGCAACGCGGATACAAATGCGTCGAGCTGTCACTCTCGAACTTTAACAGGTGTGCGCTGAGGGAGTCGCGAAAAAACGAAAAAATACAAATACAAAAAAATGTAAAAAGCGAAACAAATGTCTGGCAAATGTGGATAACAAACTGTCAAAGTTTTGCGCTTATTACCAAAAGCAAAACAAAACGAGGGAAAAAATGGTGAGAAAACAGAGAAATGAAACTACACTTGTAAATATTTGTTGTACGGATATTTGCATGACACGGTGTCCATTTTCGGACTCCATATCCCCATCATTCCCTCCGGATCTGGACAGTTGTCGACTGTGCAGCACCCAGCGGGACGCGTTGGCGTTTTTCTCCCTAACTCTCTGTCTTCTTTCCATTTCCCTATTCGCGCCTTCTCCCATTTTTCCGGGTTTCACTTCCTTTTTTTCGGAGTTGGTTGCCAACTGCGCAGATTTTACAAAACGAAACCGACTGTCAGTTGTCATTTCGTATTTTTTATAATACCCTGTAACTATGGGCTTACATACATACTAATACGGGCATGTACATAGGCTAGTATCTAAAATTCAATTGCAGAGTATCTGTAAGTCTAGCAGTTCTACTTGTTATTTGAAATTATTTTGAATTGTATGTATAAATAGGACAGTTTTTAGTTTGTTAAACGTATATTTAAATTAAGAAATAAGCAAAGGTCAGTTTACATTGTAGAGTTTCATTAGAGAAGTGTAAACTTCCTTTAGAGCTCTGTCCTAGAACTATTTAAGAGCTCTATTGTAGAGTTGTCTGTAAAAATTTTCACTATAGTGTAAACACACTTTAAAAATGTAGAAAACTAATTTGAAGTTTCAAAATAACTTTCAATAAAAATATATCATAATAAAAAAATATATTGTTTTTGAGTAAGACAGTTAGATTAATATAATTAGTTTAGTTTAATAAGGTTTATCTGCGACTTAACAGCTTTTTATGGAAACAACAATTTTTGGTTACAATACGAACATTTGAGACCTGACCAAAAGTCGATACTTAAAAGTAAATTGAAATGAGAGAAAAAATATAAAAGTTTTCTAAAAGACTTAATTGCAAAAGCCCAAAACAAGTTAAAGGATAGACAGAAAGACAGTCATAAACACAATATATAAAGTAGAAACATTGGAGATTGAGGTGAAAGAAGCTGTAACGTGAGATAATCATAGTTTAATTTGGCATCATCACATCTTGGCGTGAATCCAATATGCTAACAAAAGCATAATATAGTTTAGAATATGGCAAGTTGCAAATGCAAATGGAAATGGAAATGGAAAGCAAACGTTTGCAGGAGCATTATAATAAACTTTCAACAGATATGGTGTGATTACAGTTGCCAACGGCAGCAAGAAGGACCTCAGTTGAGTTCCAGCAATTGTCATTTATAAAATGAAAAATGAAAATTATATAAACGCAACCCTCGTACACACACACACACCCCCACCCACACACACACACACAGAGACACATTTATACAGAGACAAAAGTAATAACTTTTTTCGAGCTCATCAAAAATGGCTTCAACACGAACAAACAGAGACACACAAAATGGCGACAAAAGCTAAGACACAGACGCACACACAAAAACTCACAGACACCCACACAAAAAAAGAGTGGGAGGAGAGAGAGAAAGCGAGAGAGCGAGAGAGATGTGAAAGCTGCACACACAGTGGAGACAGTACGAGAAATGAGTCCCATGTCTTTCATTAAAACTTTCGGCAAATTATCGGGTAACATATGCTTGCGGCCTGATTGTCAAAATGTAGTGCAGAGTAAGCTTCACATACATATATACCAAAAAATACATCCATATAGTATATATGTCCCCCTACCATAATTCCAATATACTACCCCTTCATTGGTATGTGTGTGAGTGTATAACACTTTAGCGCTTGAGTGTTGTAAGGGGAATATTTTCCGCAAATATAGTATCTATCTAGAGAGAAAGAGAATCCGAACATGAACTTTATATAAATATTAAAGCAAACATCAACTAACGGCTATTCATACGTTTTTCTTTGATTTCCTCGGGGATGCACAAAGCGTGCACAAAGTAAAAGTGCAAAAACAATGAACGGATGAGTTGAATTTATTTCCCCACTTTTATTCCAGCATTCAGAGGATACAAAAAAAAATAGGTGAAAAATATAGAAAAAGAAATCAAATAAATTCGCGCAGGCGTTGTAATTTTAGAAAATTTCCTTATAAATGGAGGCTAATAAGCATCTACTGTTTGCATCCTGAATCTGGGATGCTGGTTAGTTGAGAACCTTTGAGAACCTTAGTAGTCCTATGTTAATTTGGTGCGCCTAATAAACTGCTACTTTTTGCTCAATGTCCTTACACCTGTACGCCTTTCTCCACTCCCTGCATTCGTTCGTGCCTTCCTCTCATCCTCCCATCCCATCCCTTATCCTGCCGTCCATCCCTGGCTGTCATGCTGTGCAAATTTGCCACTTCAACAGCTCCTTTGCGGCAAGCGAGTCACGTGCGCGGAGCGACTGAAAGCTGGAAATTTTGTTGAAAAAGGATATACGGGCACACTGCTGGCTGTTGTCCTGACATCGTGCTCTGCATTTCAAATGTCCGTGCGTTTGTCTGTACGCCATCTTGTCTGTACCAATGTACACACACATACACACCTCTTTCCTCTTACCTCTTTTTTCCCCAGCTTTTTTTAAATGGCGTGGCAAGAGCGGCACAGATAAAAAATGGAGAGTGTGAGAGAGTGAAAAACAGAGCAGAAGAAAAGAAAATTATTGATTTTCTTTCTGTGTTTTGTGTTTTCTAAGCGAGATATGCGAGTGTTACATGGAATCAATCAAAACATTTTTATGCACACTTGGCAACCCTGTCCAACTGTCAAAGTGCTCACAAAATGTTGTAACTGTCAAATGTGGTTTCATTTATTTATTCATCATATTTCTTAACTGCTTTTTCTTAGTTTTGACATATGGGCATGTCCATCATTTTACTAAAAGTCAAAAAAGTACATAACATATCACAAATATGTTCAAGGCATAAACTGACAAGTCACGCGGTTGACAATCCCAACACCTGTAAAAGAAATCACTAAAATAAACATAAATACAAAGAAACCCTGAAAAGACACACGAAAAGTTGACAATTGAATGACATAATAAAAAGAATGTTCATGTTATTTCTTAATTATTATGATAGTCTATTCGGGAAAGTAGTTTAATCCGTACAGTGAAGCTTAGCTTAACCTGACAAGTAAACTTTAAAAATGTTTCTATAGCAAAAATAATACTTTTAAATTGTCAAAGTCTAGCTATTTTTAAGGTGTTTTTTAGTGAGTTTCATTACAGGTCCATTACAGTGCTACCACCTAATTTAAAGGTTACTACCTTAATTAGAAAGCATTGTACTGAAATCAATCGCAAGAAGAAAAAAGAATCTCAGTGCATCCGCCTTAAAAGCCTTTATAAGAATCGCTTTATTAACAACCGACCAACGCTTTTTCTGGCCAATTGATCCTTAGTAAAGCGCATCCGTTGCGTTCCGGTCGTATATAAGCATAAGCATAAGCCGATACAGAAAAAGTATTGATTGCACATAATTATAGGATATCGATACGAGACGCCCCAGTTCAAAAAGTGAAAAGTGAACCTGCGAAATGGTTAAAATGAGCAGAATTTCATACATACATAACTTGACCAACATTTGCGCTTAATTAAGAGCCGTCAACTGGTTTCTTTTGGGAGTTTCGGGCTCCTTTCGAGCGCTTTAATGTGAAATGCATAAAAATCGGAAGTTGCAGCTTTAAATTTAATGCGCTTACTTTAAAAAGAGTGTTGAAAGCGAAGCACCAAAATCACGATTAAATTGCCAGCTCGCAAAATGACAGGCGCTCAATTTGCTACCTGAACAAAACGGGATATGGACATTTTATCATATACAGTTTATGCTCAAATTTGCCTATTAAAATGGTTATACTGTTTGAACGTAACGTTTTTTAATTATAGCTTAACGAAATTACTGCATACTTAACGAAGCATGTTATTGCTGCTGCACAATAGCTGAAAGCTATGTGACACGTTCTTGGTTGACAGATAGATGGCGCCACTGAGTGTTCGTTGCCCGGCAACGATTTGAATGAATCAAAACAGAAAAGTGACAAGTGCAATTTTCCCTGAAGGCTGCAAATCAATTGAGAAAATTTAAAAGAAAATCATGAAGTTCATACCGCTGCATACAACAAATACGGCAATTGTCTACAAGAACTCGCTTTGTTCCTTGGCATCAGTGTTTGTGCTCGTCTTCATAGCATTATCCGTAATGATTCCGGTTTTATTGGTCTCCCTATTGAGTCCGTACTCCGGCATCTCCGAGTCACGGGTATTATATGAACAACCCAAAGTTCAATTCAACTATCAGTATATATTTGTGGCCAACACGGAAGCCACGACGGACACTGAGGGCACTTCATTCTTGACCTGCAGCAGCTTTGGAAATTTTAATGCTCGCACACAGAAATTTACAAACAGTTGCGATGCCAGCAAATACTGGACAGAGGATTTGGATCATGATACGGTCACGGATCGAATGCACTTTCAACTGGAGGTACAAAAGATTCCCTCACGTCTGATGAACTTTGATTTGTTGCTCTTCTTTGAGGCACAACTGGGACACAAGTGTGTGTTGACACCACCCGCTGTGTTGGCACATCAGTTGCAACTGCCACATGCGGCACGCCTGCAAAATGGACACATCCAACTGAAAGGAGAGCTTAAACTAAAGCAGTATGTAGAGTTCACCTGCCCCTTTCCGGGTCGCAATATCCAAACCCACTTCCGTCAGGTGCAACTGGATACGAATAACAGTCATGCGGATATGTCACAATATAAAATGGAGTCTCTGCTGGCACAGGTTAAAGCCAATCCCGCCTACTTTCAGCTGGCTGTGCAGGAAACTTATTACAGGCAGACTTCGCCTCGTTTAGAACCAGGCTTAATCATTGAACTGGAGGTGGATGTCCTTCAGGTGCCAGCTCGTTATCACTTGAGCATTTGGGAGCGTTTGGGACAATTCTGGTTGTATTTTGCCTCCTTCTTTGGCATTTCGTTTTACATAATGAACAAGTTGAAGGATTTTCTATTCGGTCGACATATTATACGCTCCTGGGAGATAATACCCTGGAAAAAACTTTACTGACACACATCTGGCGCCATACTGGAGATGGACAACTTTTCCATTGGCGAGTGAAACATTTGTCATATTTTCAGTCAATGTTTAAATTAAATAACAATTATACAAAGAATTTAAGATCTGTAAGCGTTGATTAATTGGGCATGAGGGGTTTCTATTTGTCCCGACTGTTCGACATGAGCGCCAGATTGCCAAATCCCGATGAAGAAGGCTCTGGCGTTGGATCAAACGCTCGGTTATCCTCCAATACAATCGTAGTACGTGGGTAATGATCCAGTTGAACGAATAGGTAACGAAACTCCTGCTTGCCGGATGAGTTCTGGGACACAAGAGATAGTTATGTAGGAGGAGTTAAAATTTGTAGAAGTCTCTTACCACTCGGGATTCCAGCTGTACGGTAGCCTTGTTTCGCAGTCCCTGGACATAGAACTGCATACGCATGTGTGGGACGCCATTACGATCGAAGTTGGTATGTGCCACATGCTGACGGCGTCCACGACGTGATGTTTCGCCAAATCCTTTTATAGGTGCTCCCAGTGAGTCCTGCACCCGATGATCGTCCACCACACGCTGCAAAGCCGTGGCATATATATTATTAGAGCTTTCCTTGGAGAACAGCTCTCGACAAATGGCATAGAACATAATTCCAGTCACTCCTAGTCCGGCCAAGATGATGGCCGTATAACTGGCGGTTTTTGTATTCTCCTTGATCTTTTCACCAATGGGACGCACATCTGTGGACACATTGCTGCCGCCACGTGACTCCTGCAATGCACCGCCACCACCACCACCTATAAACAACAACATTAGTTAAATAAACAAACATTTTATTTGGCATAACAAACCTTTCGAAGCTTGTTGTCCCAAATGGGCGCTGGAATGCAACGCTGTCAGGCATTCCAGGCGCACCAATTTCGGCAACAGCACCGTTCGCCTGTGCAGTAAAAAACTGCGCAGTAATATGGATTGGGACATTGTTTAAAATCAATCAAAATAGCAAATTATTGCACGTAAGAGACAAATAAATAAAATAGAAACTTAAACAGCTGATTTTTAATAATGGATATCGATAAGTGATTACAATGGAAGCATTCAGCCGGCAATTCTAATCATCAATCATGATACCTAATACATTCAGCAGAAAATTTTCAACAATCAAAAATAGCAGATATCCATATCACAAAATATCCATCGTATAATTAGTATGATACTGATTACTGATTCTTCTATATTTTTCATGAACTTTTAAAAGACGTAGTAAGTTTGCTGACTTAATAAGAAATTATCATATAGTAGGCGGATTTGTACAAAATGCACATGTCCATTTAGCAGGTACTGATTAGTGATCCACCAGAAGTAACGGAGCGAATACTCATTGAATTATGCGCTGAATGCCTCCAAATGTAACTATCGATAACTGATTCCAACGGTTAAACTCTGCCGATATGTAAGCCGAAACCGGTTGAAGCTTATCGATAAGCTATCGCAGTCGGCATTTATTTGTGACAACAACAAGATTAAAACGATATCAAATAAAACAGTGCGTAATCTTTTTACGCCAGTTACTAAAAAGTGCGCAATCACGTCGCTACCAACGCTTATTAATCAAATCGTCAAGCGAACATTCGCGGGCGGCGTTAACAAATTACAAGCATCAAAAATTATGGTCGTCACACACAACGTGAAGGGATACGAGGAGTTCTCCAAGAAAATGGAGGAACTGGAAACAGGAGATGGTAATAATCCGGTGCATGTTCTGTTCAGCGGCGGCAAGGATGAAAAAGGCGAAAGCTGGTGCCCTTATTGTGTCAAGGGTAAGTTTATTATGCGGCTAACCATACTAGTTTACAATTACTAAACCACAACCCGCTTATTTGTTTAACAAATGTGTGACGCCCACAGCTGAGCCAGTGATACACGATGCCCTGAAGAAGGCTGCGGAGAATTCCCACTTTGTGCATGTCGATGTTGGAGAGCGTTCTTAGTAAGTTGTTATTGTATTAAATAAGTATATGTGTTTGCACTTGACGTAGTCACGCCCAGATAAAAGTTATATTGTTTCTTTTATCTTTATGAGAACTTCAAAAAATGTGACGATAATCGCTGATTACACATTTATTTTCAGCTGGAAAGATTTGAATTGCCCATTCCGCAAGGATCCCAACACGCACTTGATCTTTTTGCCCACTCTGCTGCGTTGGAAGTCTCCACAGCGCTTGGATGGCGAAAAGTGCTCCGACAAGGATCTTGTCGAGATGTTGTTCGAGGATGAGGAATAAAGCATCACTAAAGACATCTTACAATTGCTTATTATACATATTTTATTTTGGAATGTTTGCATACACACATTAAAAACAGTTTCGAATGTCGCTCAGTAGTTGCTTTTATATTTTTTAATTTCAACCATAACCACATGGATATTCGTGAGCTGGGCTCTCGCATTGGGTGTTAATAGCTTGTGGAAACGATGATAATATTGCACTAAGCTGGCCAATGCCAATTGCAGCAGCTGTGAGCCGGTCAACAGCGATGGGAACGATAAAAGAACTTCACGATTGAGTTCCTCCAGAGATTTCTTCCAGTTCGCCGAGAAGCTGGCCACAAGACCGAGACTTCTTCGCTCCTGTTTACGCAACTCTTCTGGTTGATCCTTCTCTAAGTATTGCTCGCACTCCTTTACAAACTGTATAATGCCACCAAAATGTGGAGCCAGAATCTCCTCGACATATTCAGCACTACGGGCATTGAGTTGTTCTCGAAATGCTTCAGCTTCTTTGGAGTTGTCACGCGTGTGCTCCATAAGCACGCCCAGCACGAGATCATAGTTATTAATCAGATAAATAAGCTGATCCTTGCGAGTTGCAAATATTGCCGCCATACGCAATATAAAGCATTCCACCTCGTTTTGCAGCTCCAGGAGTAAGCGACTAACCAGCTCATTTGGAAAGTGCTCCGAGATGCCCACAATGGCAGCACTGAATTCAGCATAACGACGTGTTATCTAAACAGAAAAGAAAGATTTAAGGGACTAGCAATAAGTAAAAACTATAATGCATACATAATGCGGTCCCATTTCCTTGTTAAACTTTGTCGGATCGCAGTCGTGGATGCTTTGAATATTCAATCGAAAGACGTGCTCCAAACGCGGCCAGATAGCCGACTGCAGCGAATCCCAATATCTGCAAAAGTAATCATTAAATTAACCATGTATTTAGTACTTAATATTTACTTACTTGTCCAGTGCTGGGACAATTCGCTTGTGGCACATGAGCTGATAGCGAAAGATCAAATGTATGCACAGGAACATGGCTATCGTATCATAACAATCGTGTATAGATGTTTCCAGATTTTTCTAAGAAAACAAAAGTACATTCAGAACATTACACAGATTCTTTTAAGGCTTAACTTACAATCATTAGCGTCATTGTTTTGCCCATTATTTGATTGAACAAATCCTGTGCCTGTGTGCCGCGAACCATAAAGAATTCGGTTACAAATAGATACTCCCGACAGGCGTTATCAACCAAAGCATATTGCTCAGAGCGAAACAGAGCTTCTGCAGTATACTGAAAAAGAAAGTAATGAGATCAAATGGATATATAAAAGGGTATCAAAACCTACGCGATTCTTGAGCTGTGCATGGGGTACTATAATAGGAGCCTCCAACTGTTGATTTAGGATATCACCACGTTTACCTATAGTGAAAATTGTGCTCTTATGTTTGAGGCTTGTCGTTTTGGCAAAAAGACCTTTCGAGGCATTATCCTCTATGCCCATAAGATCGTCCTTAGTGCAGGATTCCTCAAACTTGAGACTTGTCAAGCGTGTCGAATAGCTCTGCAAGGAATTAAGAAATTAATGGAATCCTTGATAATTGTCTATTATTTAGTCCAAAACTCACCTTAAAGTAGCTATAGTAGATTTTACTCATCGTATCGATGTATTCACTGCAGATTTCCTGTGCCACATGACGCTCATTGGACAGAATGAACTCAAAGAAGAACTTGTGCTTTAACATGGCATTTTGTGGTATCTGATAGTTTGTCATCGGCTTACGGAACTTGTAGATCTGCTCGAGAAGATAGCTTCGTATCTTGGACATTGCCTTCAGGCGCAATTTATGCAGCACATCGCTGACGTCATTAGTCGATTTGGATTCCTTAAAACTCAGTTCCTTGACCAGCGACAGCTTGTGATTAAGTACATTCAATTGGGTGCTAAAATCACGTTCCGTCACAGGCGTATCCATAATAATGTTGATCATCTCCTCCGACACGGCCATGTCCTCAATAAATTGTGACAGTTGAGCTTTAACCGATTGTCGATTGGTCAATTGGAGCGACATTGACACTGATTTTCTTTGCAGTTGCGTTATTTCGGTGCTGATATTGTTGAGTACACTTTGGAAACTCATAAGCATATTCTCCATGCGTTCCAGCACATCGTCACAGTCATTGATTTGATTGTGAAGATTCGCAATGTTCTGCGACTCGGCAATATAATCCTCAATAGACTTGTTCTCCACATCCTTGAACTCCTTTTCGATTTGCCGTGAATATTGACGCAGATCCGTTGTATTCTTCAAGATCTCACGCACTTCTTCGTTGTCCAGGGACGCTTCTTTAAGAGCGTCCATTGTTTACCGAATTTTGGGTGCAATTTTTCACTGCAATGTTTATCCAATTGTTAAGGATTGGTATGCTGACCACGAATACTACACATATGTTTCCTTCTCGACTCAATGTTGTAAACAAATAAGTGTTCATTCACTTTTATTGCAAATAGTTTTATGGGATTTCTTTAGCAAAATAATGGCAACACATTTCAATCAACATTTAAGCGAAATAATATAAACAATTAGTGCTTGCGTACCCTGCTTAATTTGCAAACAGCTGTTGATAACTATTTAGTTATCGATAACGTTAAGGTTAATCGATAGCGATATAGTTTATTAGTCCATTATTAGTCGCGGATGTAAACAAAGTGAAACAAAGTGGACGCGCTTTTAATTTGATCACATTAAATAAACAAATGCATGGATTATGTCGGAATTTAATCAAATATTCAGTGTGTTAAAGTTAAAATTTGCGCCAAACATTGATTGGACCTACGTGGAAGACTGTCTATCCGAATACGAAACTGAAGAGGAAACGCGACAATGTGCATCCCAATTCTGGTCTATGCCAATGTGCAGGCAGAATCTTCAAGATCAAGATTATCAATTGCAAATGCTTCGCGAATTATCCAATTGCATACGCTCGATAAGATGTGGTGATAGTGAACAGCAAAATAGCTACGATGTCACCTATGACAACTGGGCCAAAATCGAGAATATTTCGCCAAAAGAATATTTGGCTTATATTTATGCACTCACTAGCCTGGCCACATTATCGCAGGATACACTCAGCTGTGCCAAGGAGCCCTTAAACCCAAATATCAACATTCAGCTAGCTCTCAATGCCGTAAGCACGTATTTTCTAACGCTGACCATTCCGGGCGCAAAGAGCTATGGAGTCTTCGATGAGGGCGTCATTGAGCATTGTCTGAAGGTTTTTAAACTGCTGGAGCAGAATGACAACTCTGGAGTACGCGCTAACAGTATATGGATTTTATTTCTTTCTATCTGTGATGATCTCAAGTTGGTATTTCGCTATGTGCATTTCAAGGATCACCAGAAACCACGTGACGATATTATAAAATGTCTACTACAAATCATATATAATCAGTTTCGAAAGGGCAACAACAACTTATGTAAGTACCTGACCAATCAATTTAATATTAATAACTACATTCCTTAAAAGAAAACCCTATTAAGATTTGTTTTAAATACGACTTGGTTAGAAATTGTATACCAGCTTCGACTTTGTGCATTTTGTGCTTTCGTGGCCTACTTGTTTACTTTTAGTTCTTGATCAGCTATTTTATAAAATAAAAACAATTCAGTGTATAAAAAAGGGGGCTCTTGCTACTAGACAAAATTTGCTTCGACGAAAACGAGTCAGTTTCAGGAATCCCGCTGGTATCGCACAAATATCGCCCAAAGCCTCGATTTCAGAAAAATAATTATCGATATACCAATACTTTTTCAACAATCCTAAACAGCTGTTTATTTGTGAGGTAAAGATTATACAAACAACGGTTGGTTGTTTAATTAAAACAATCATAAAATAATTTAAAAACCTGGATAAGTAGCTCTCCATGCTGCGCACATTTGGCTCGCTGCGCGTGCAATGTCAGCAATTGCTGAGGAGCACACAATATCAACATCGTTGTCCCAATAAACAACAGCTACTACTTCGACCATGCCGCTTAAAATCAACACTTGGCGGTGGCAGAGGCAGAGGAGGAGTCGACCCAGCAGAGGCAGCGCGTAAATTAAGAACAAAATCGACGCTATACTACATAACAGCTGGCGGTGTACTCATTGTGGGTCTCAGCTATGCGGCTGTCCCACTGTACAGCATATTCTGCCAGGCATATAGTTATGGCGGCACCACTTCCCAAGGTCACGATGCAGAGAAAGTGGAGCACATGCAGAAAGTGACGGATCGTGTGATGAAGATACGCTTTAATGCCGATATTGGCTCCTCGATGCGCTGGAATTTTAAGCCTCAACAGTATGAAATTAAAGTTGCTCCTGGAGAGACTGCACTTGCCTTTTATACGGCTAAGAATCCGACGGATAAGCCAGTGATTGGCATAAGCACCTACAATGTGATACCGTTTGAAGCGGGAGCGTATTTCAATAAAATACAATGCTTTTGTTTTGAGGAGCAGATGCTTAATCCCCACGAGGAAGTTGATATGCCCGTCTTCTTTTACATTGATCCTGAAATAACACAAGATCCGGCGCTAGAATACTGTGACACCATCACCCTGTCCTATACGTTCTTTGAGGCCAAGGAAGGATTACAACTTAATTTCCCCAGCTATGCTAAACCACATGCTCTAAAAGCATAAAATTTGCTTGTGTATTGGTTTTTTTATGAAATAAACTTGTTGACATTTAAATAGAGAAGTTCTTGCATAAAATAGGAAATAAATCACATAATTATTTCTACTGGTCGTAACAGAAATTTAAATTTGGTTTTTAGTTTTTAATTTGGAGGTCTAGTCGCTGTACATACAGCTTGAAAGCCTCAGTTAAACTCCAGTTACTCACAAACTGTGACTGCAGTCGAGCTGCCAAATGATAATCGATAACTGCAGTTGCAGAAAACAAAAAACAGCTGTTACACTTTGAGAGCGATATGTTATCGCCAGAAAGGAGCTGATTAAAACATATGTGCGGCGTTCATTGAACGCTAGACGCGAGTTTATAAATAGATAAGTCCACAATTGTCCAGCAGCCGCTTCCGTTTGACGCCTCGATAGTGCGTGCGACCTATTTGAACTGAATAATGAGATTTGTAATGACGTGGAAATGCGTGTAGTTCTTGGTCTACTCATTATTTGCGCCTTGAGCGCCGGCTTAGCTTTGGATTTGGAGTATGAAAAGCCAACGGTGTTAATAACGCTCCTGGTGCGTAATAAAGCCCATGTATTACCCCAATTCCTTAGTTATTTGGAGCAGCTTAATTATCCCAAACAGCGAATTGCTTTTTGGTAAGTGGCGAGTGGAATTTTAATTGAAAAAGATTGAAAGTTAAGATATTTTCTTGCCAGGCTACGTTGTGATCATAGCGGTGATGACAGCAGTGAACTACTGCAACAGTGGCTGAGAAAATCGGGAAATCTTTATCATAGTATTAACTATGACTTCAACCACGAGTTGCAGCGTTATCAGAATGAAACCTCCATTTACGATTGGCCCGTGTCACGTTTCAAACACTTGATCGCCCTGAAAGAGGAAGCCTTACAATATGCCCGTGATATTTGGGCTGATTATATATTCTTTTTGGATGCCGATGTACTCTTAACATCGCCACAAGCACTCACGGCCTTAACACGTCTCAAGTTACCCATTGTGGCACCGATGTTGCATTCCGAGGGTCTCTACTCGAATTTCTGGTGCGGCATGACAGAGGATTATTACTATCAGCGTACGGATGAGTACAAAGAGATATATCACAGTCGTAAAGTTGGAGTTTATGAAGTGCCTGTGGTACACACAGCTGTTCTGGTGGATATGAACTATGGAGGAGCACGCTATTTAACTTTTGACCGACAGAAATTAATCCAAATGCAGTCCGAACAACAATTACCTATATACACTGGACCC
Source organism: Drosophila putrida (assembly GCA_037043535.1). Lineage (NCBI taxonomy): Eukaryota > Metazoa > Arthropoda > Insecta > Diptera > Drosophilidae > Drosophila > Drosophila putrida. The sequence continues at coordinate 2,204,391 of JBAMBI010000465.1, forward strand.
GTCGATGACATCATTGTTTTTGCCATGTCGGCCAATAGTTCAGGAGTTCCACTGCGTGTATCCAATGAGATATCCTTTGGTTACCTAATGCAACCTCTGGAACCCACTGATTCCCTTGAGCATGATCTCCAGCAACTAATCAATATTCGAGCCAATATGGTACATGATTTGGGCCAAGTGCCGCCAGTTCTTGATTACTTCCAACGCTATGTTCAATTGCCAGAGAAGTCGAAACTTAATTTCGATCTCATTTTTATGATAAACTTGCTGCGTCGACCAGAAAGACGCGAGAAGATGGAGCGTCTGTTCGATGAAATTGGTCTGGAAGTGGAGCACTTTCCTGCTGTGGATGGCAAGCAATTAAATGCCCAGCTGGTGCAGCAAATGGGCATTAGTTTCCTGCCCGGCTATGAGGATCCGTATCATCATCGACCGATGACCATGGGTGAAATCGGTTGCTTCCTCAGTCACTATCGCATTTGGCAGCAAATTGTGGATAGAAAACTGTCACAAGTGCTCATCCTGGAGGATGACATACGCTTTGAACCGTACTTCAAGTCGAATGCACTGCGGGTGTTGGAACAGGTTGAGAATGTGGACTATGATCTCATCTACTTTGGACGGAAGCGTTTAAAGGATGAGAACGAACCATGGGTCGATGGAACCGAGAATCTTGTGCATGCTGGTTATTCCTATTGGACATTGGCATATGTGATTACATTGAAGGGTGCCCAAAAGTTGTTGGCAGCGAAACCATTAGAGAATCTCATACCAGTCGATGAGTTCCTACCTGTTATGTTTGATCGACATCCTCAGAAAGACTGGAGTGCTGCTTTTGAGCCACGTAATCTAATTGCATTCAGTGCTGCTCCGCTGCTCCTCTATCCCACCCATTATACGGGCGAGACGGGATATATATCAGACACGGAGGATTCCCAGCAAGTGATGTTCGTGGAGACAACGGCCGATGAACCGCAACCAAAAAGCGATCGCCAGCAAATATTTGCCAAAGAGGTTGTAAACACTCTGGAACTGGACCAGGATTTAAAGATTGGCGACGGCAATGCCTTGCCACAAGTGAGCGTTGGAAAATCCCATCAAGAGCTCTAGAGAACAACTGTTTGTTTAAGCAATTTTCCATATAATGCCAAATTTGTAAATTAAGCTACTTTTAATAATCTCATTGTCTGCCAAATGTGTGCCTTGTAACAATAAGTTTTAAACCAAACAAGAAATCTCCATTACCACCAAAAACTAACTAAACTTACAAAAAAAAAACACTCAACGAACAATTATAGTTAAGATCAGTTTTAATCAAATAAATGTGCAAAGATTTTAATTCAAGTTTTTATTACACTTTAGACATATTTTTATAAATTGACGTTAGACATTTCCAATTTCTTGACATTTAAGCCCATAAAAAATTCTCACAAGATCTTACAGATATTATTTTATACTTTCTCGAACAATTTTGGAAAGCAAGCAAAAATTGCCCTTTCCAAATCTTCTTTTTGTTTAAACGAAAAGCGAAAGTTCTCTGATTTCTTTTACAACTTCAAACTGAAAGTTGTAATTTTACAGATTTTAGAGAGTATAAGGAATTCACATTTTTAAGTTCTTATTTTTGAATCTGTTTATATATCCGTTTCCCATTATATGCAAACTTTAAAATACACACTATTTGTAATAATTGCTGTACACCTTTACATTTTATTTTCTTTAACTACTATAAAACTTTAACTTCCTAAAGATTATATACCACAACCCGCGCATTTAACTCATGGCGCTCTTCATGAACAAGCTCTTGATGGGCGGCAGATTTTCAGTCAACTGCAGGCCAAGACTGCGCAACAACACAACAGGACTAAATTGTGTGCTGTAAAGTGTGTGTAAGCCATGAACACCTATCATAATGGGTACATTTTTGGCCAGACTCTTGCGTTCGTATTTAACGAGATGTTGTGTATCCCCAAGCTTAAATCCCGCATATGCTCCTTCGGCCAAAGTATCCACAAGATTGCGTACATCACTAAATCCCAAATTGACACCTTGACCAGCCAAAGGATGAATACGATGGGCAGCATCGCCCACCAGGGCTGCCCCATTGCACACATATGAAGAGGCGTGGAGGAATCCCAAGGGAAAGGTGGCACGAGTCCGTTCTTGCACTCCACAAACCCTTGGCGGATACTGTCTTAGATGCTGTGATCCTCTATTGCCAAAGAAAGCATTGACTGCTTGAAGGGCTTTATCTGCAACTTCTAGACGTGGATATTGCCTGCAGAAGGCCTCATTGATGGCATCCACAAACTGTGAGGGCTCCATAGCCAGCAGTTGTCTGGCATGTGGCACTGTGGTGCTCCATACCAAAGAGCTTTGCTTCTCGCTCAGCGGCAACAAGGCAATTGGACCATTTGGCAAGAAACGTTGCCAGGCCACAGCATTATCACAACCATCTTCGATGCTCAAGTCCAAATTGGCCACCAATGACATGCGATCATACTTAAATTGAATAACATCCACGCCCATTTGTTTGCGGACCACAGAGTTGGCTCCATCCGCTCCAATGAGGAGCTCACATGAGAATGTGCGTCCATCCTGCAGCTGGACACGTGTATTGGCTGCTCCTGATTCTCTAGGCAGGCTAACACATTGAATGCGCGCCTTATTTAACACTTTGAAGTTAGGAGTTGCCTTCCGGATGTTGACATATGCTGCATCCAGGATTAGATTGTTTTCCACAATGCAGGCCACATCGCTTGCAAAGTTATCGTGTTGAAATTGAATTAAAGCATCACTGTTTGCTTCCCACACCTGCATCTGCTTCACTGGCTTGCAACGGGCCGCCTCAATGTGTGGCCAAGTGTCAATTGATTTAAAGAGCTCAATGGAACTCCGACTGATGGCCGACACACGATTCTGGAAGGGACCGCTGGCATTGAAACCCTTAAATTCTGGTGCAGCTTCCAGTAGCAACACCCGCTTATCCGCCAGTGTCTTATTCTTGGCCATGGCAGCAGCCAGTGTTGTGCCCACCATTCCACATCCGCCAATAATGATATCATAATGTTCATCTGCCGGCGAACTTTTTGTTGTCTCTGCTGCAACTGTTGTGGCAAGCAGACGCTTGGCAATGCTGCACGCTTGTGTGGCTGCGGCAGCGCCACCTTTTCTCCGCAACAAGACCAACATTTGCACTGGCTTTAAATTATATTTAAATTTAAGAAACTAATAAAGTAAAAGTTGTAATAATTCTTCGTTATCGTTCGTAAGCTCTCTGTTGGAGATGAGCGCTATCGGCGATTGGCGATTTTCGAATCACGCCGTGACTAACTATCGCTTTGATAAAAACAATTATTTTTGCTAATGTATTGTTATTGTTTATTAGTATTCTGCTATTCTAGTATCCTACTTTTCCTTTTCACTTCTCTACGTATTGCGTTCAATTTTTATATAATTGTCCCTGATCGTGACCTTGTCGCAAGCTCATCTCCAACTGCTGCGATAACGTTTGCCATATTATCGATAACAATTAAATTCGTTGCAAATTTAAACATCTCGATTACCTCTCATTTACAGGTGCGAGTCAATTGCATAGGAAATGTTATGAGATCTTTGATGAGATTACCAACGAGCATAATGGGGATGTATACGAGACACTTAATTTATTCATGACGCGGACATTTCTCATGCACAGTTTTCCATGCGGCCCACAAAGTGGCAATCACATTTCCGACTGGTTTATCAAGCTTTTAGAAAAGTATCCGGATGTTATAGCAAAAGTATTAGGAACCTACATTGAAACAGTGATCGCAAATCCAGTTCGGGAGGTAAGTAAAATTCAATAGATACATAAGATAATTAACACATTTCCGATATTCTAGTGGAAAACTGCGGATGAAAAAGTGGCCATTGGGTATGCGGCTAAATATGATGCAGCTCTCTATGCCAAGTGTAACAAATCCTGCACGGACATTTTGAGAGAAACCATCAAAGCAGACGATGCTGTCGGAGTGCAAATACGAACTCTTGAGCTTATAGAACGTATTTTACAGCAGGAAACCCATGTGGAATGGAGTATCTTTCGTCATGATGTATCTACAAAGCCACGAGAAGTGGCGCTAATCGCGGAAACAATATTATGTCTTAATGATAGAACAATATCGGTAAGGCGTAAGGCCAGCCAGGTTCTAATTCTATCTCTTAGACAAGGATCGCCCATCACAATGCGAATACTACAAGAGTGCCTAAACTTTGTGCAATACGGAGATGAGGAGGATACATCAGAACCAACGGAACGGCAGCTTCAATTAAGGCGTGAAAAACCTGGCGTATTACAATACGCATATAGCTTTGAAGGATTTGAGGAACTGGAGCCGCTGGTGAAACAAATGCCACGAATAATCTACGAACGGTTTATTGACTCAAACAACGGTTTAGCCCGTTGCTCTGGCATTGCTTTGTTGGAGCGTCTGGTACTTACGAATCAACGTATTATCTACGATACAAACTATGAGCGTGAACTTTCCTGCTTAGCCGTAGACATGCTCTCTTCGGTGCGTAAAGCAGCTCTGGAAAGTCTCGATACACTATTGCAAGCCTATTGCCAATGCACGATTCTTATAGATCTCTATTGCCGTTTGTGGCCTTGCTTGCTTAATGATGAGGATATAGGACTCCAAAAATTAGCATTACTTGTAAGTGGAAATGTAATAAGTATAAATACATGAATTGTAAATTTACCATTTCATATCTTTCAGAGCTTCAACCGGAATGTGTTGCAGAACATAAAACCATTGGAGTACATCAATGAGCCAAGGAATCGGTTACCGTGGCGTATACTTGCCACATTGTTGAGTGTGCAACCGCGTAATTATGTTCAACAAAGACTTACTCTACTTTTACAGAACGAAAATATCGTGACGTGAGTAACATGAGCTAATTATAAATTTAGTAATATGTATTAATTTATTTTACATATTACAGGCCTCAATTGGTAAACACCATCATATCATACCTGTCCTCACCTATGGCAACTCAAGCCTGGGCGCTGCTAGTCTTCATATCGAGTAGAATTAGAAACAATTTGGATTCGCTAATCACAACATTCAATGGCTTATCGTCGTACAACATGAAGTCCAATCAGTCACTGGCATTGGAGTTACTCATTTATCGTCTGAATAATTTCTCGAAATCGGCCCTCAATCAACTCTTTACACGATTGCTGACTGCTCTGAGAACGGGAAGCATTTGGTTGGCTTTAGTTGGTCCGGCATTGCATGTGTTAAGTCATATCGATCGATTGTCGCACAGTCAAGCGCCTCAGGACAGCGATTATGTTGAAAATTGGAATGACCAGCTACTGGACGATGTCACTGATGCTATATTAGGATCTATGAACAATTTCCAGGAGGAACACATACGCATGGCATCTCTCCTGGGCACGTATACGGAAATTATTGCGAAGTCACCGCAGCAAAAGGCAAACCCGAAAATCGTTAATTTTGTTTTCCAATATCTGCAATTATATTCCAAGTTAAATGAATCCAGTTTCGATACGGATAACGAGCGCAATTTAAACTGGATGGTCGCAATTGCTGGTCGATTGTCCCTACGCGATAATAATCTGGCCAATAAGTTATCCCGGATATATGGTCAAATACTAAGCAAAAACGATCGCCCGCAGTTAATTAACAGCACACTGATTGGCATGAATGATCTGGGCAAGAAGTATCCCTCAATTTTGGAAGATAATATGAAATTTATTCTGATCAAGCTCTATTCCAAGTTTGCCACAACACGTGTGCGCACCTATCGTTGTGTCAAGGATGTAATACTCGCAGGAAATATTAAACTTAAAGGTCGCATACTCATCTCACTGCTGGCCGGCCTGGTAGATGATAGTCCTGAGGTGGCTCGAGAGGCGGATGCCTTTTTCATACGCTATCAAAAGCTGTACGAAAAGACGTTATTCCATCATTGTCTCAAGGAGTGTCCCTTCGATTTCAATGATATAGCCTATTTGAAAGGCTCAAAACGGATAGATGCCAACTTTAAATCGCCGCTGAAAGGCGCAAATAACGTTAAAAAAAGACGTCTTATATATAATCATATTATATCCTCGCTGGATGAGAATACATTGCTATTGTACTTTGGGCAACTTAAGCTTTTGGCTAGTAAGTAATATAAAATTCTATATATACGTATTTTTCTAATAAATGATTTTAAATTTTCAGCGAAAACCAAAGATGGAGAGTTTATTAATTCTCCTGGTGCCTTGGACGTTGTTGTCGATATGCTGTTCATAATGCGTCGCATCTGTTCTTGCACCAAGGCCAAGGGACAGCAAGGTGGCGCACAAGCTGATGGCGGAAATGAAGATGGAGTCATGGAGGAGGATCCACCACCACCACCGCCACAGCAGGAGCAATCAGCTGCCGAGACTGCTCCAGCCAAGGGACGTGGACGCGGAGCAAATAAACGAAATACGGGCGAGGAACCGGTAGATACATATATACTTAATCTATCTTTACAAATTTTAATTAACTTATTTTTTTAATAGTTAAAACAACTGGAAGGCTGTCTGCGATATGTGTCAGAAACGCATGAGAATCTCAAAAAGGTCATGAACTCGGAACTCCAGCTAGAATTTGATCAATTTTGCAAGGCCATGTGTTTGCGTTTCTCCAACTATACGGACTTTGCCCAACCGGCGGAATTCTGGATAAAATATAAACAAACCAGGACAGTCAAACCTAAAAGTAAACGTCGTCGAATCAATGAAGAAACCGATGAAGCGGATGATGATGATCAAACGGCGTCTTGGGATAGCGATAGTGACAGTGAGCTTCCGCTTGATCGTCACACGTTAACAAACTCATCACAAGGTGGCTTGAAGCAATTAGGCGGCCTTGATGTGCTCGCCACAGAACTGATTTTTCAGCAGCATGATTGGTAGATACTTTTGTATCTTAATATAATAGACTGCTTGTTGAATGTACATATCTATATATACTGTATATATTTGATTGTTAGAGAAAATTATTACAATGATTGCTATATTAAGAACTATAGACTTTTATTATGGACTTCAGACTGCGTGTAAGCTCGTGAAGGACTACTTTGCCCACCTGAACCTCAGTCAATCCCAGATCTTCGGCCTCAGCGGCCTGGATGACAAGGCACTCGAGCAGTGCAGCATTTATGGGTTGCTTGAGGATATTTACATCCTTGGGAGACACAACTGTTGGTATTGTTGTTGTTGGCTGAGGCATCACTGGCTTCTTGGCCAGAGCACTTGCATTTGGTGGCGGCAACGTGATGATACCGCTCAAATCTGCAACGGGTAGCTGTATGACAGCTTGTGGTGGCTTCTGTGGGGCAGCTGCTATCATCACTGGCTGCACTTGGGCTCCAAATTGTTGGCCAACAAATGCAGCTGAACCTGGAGCTGGTTTAAGGTGAATATTAATGCCAGCCTTGGCAGCAGCTGCAGCTGCCTTTGCACTCAAGGCTGCGGCACGTTCCCGCTTTGCAACCTGCGCCGATTTCTTTGGAGGTGTTTCCACCGGGGGTCTTGCTTCAGTGTTGCGGCACCCTATAGATTAAAAGCTAAAAGAAAGTACTGCCAGGACTAAAACAACCACTTACCAATGCACTTGCAAAATATAGAACAAACTGCCATCGACTGATAGCAATCGCAATAGTTTTTGATACATTGCGAACGCTTGCAACAACATCCTCTGGGAGTCAGGTGCTTGCCTTGACGCATAGAGGTCTTTATCTGGGACATTACAAATATTATTTGTTCTGCTTCAATCTGGGATAAATTACGTATGGTATATTATTGTAAAGCTCTCTGACAACTACTGTCATAAACCTTTCCCCTTGTCAACATAAATCAAAATGAAATTGGTAAGGTAAAAACAATGTTTTTAAAGGAGTTTGGATTTGAATCAAAACGGAATTGAGAAACCCGTTAAACATATCCTCAAATGCGATTCGAATTCAATCTGAACGAAATTTGGTAAGCAAATATTTGAAAACCTAAAACGAGTTTGCTTTATTCAAAACGTAATTCTTAAAATATTTTACCATTTAAATCATATCCAAGTTGAGTTAGAAATAATAAACATTCTATTGATTTGTTTATTTAACATCAACTTAAGGCAATTGGCAATGAAAAAAAATAAAAGAAAAGTCATATATAATATTTTCTTAATTCAAATATTTATGTACGCTGAAAATAAGGCCAAAGAATTTAAGAAATCAGATTTAAAATTACGTTGCTTACAATTTAAATAACGAACTTTACGAAACGATTGCAAATTCAATCGATTTAATAACAAGACTTCAATTAGATCAATTAAGCTGATAAAAAAGTGTTAACGGAACGCATTTATTATTAAAGTTCCGTTTGCTTTACAAATTGATAGGCTCGTCTAATAAACATAAAATTTAATAGCGTATCAATTACCGTTACCGGTCTGAATAATTTTCGATTATGCGCAAATGAAACGAACGGAATTTTTTTTGTGCTTTTTTTTTGGTAATAATAAATGTATTTTTTCGCACTATATATTCTATTAAAGCTTAGATAAAGTAATTACAATTATATATGTTGTACTTGTAATAAAGATAAAATTTGTTAAGTACCTTTCGTTTAACAAGTGAGTAATATTCACGTTTAACAAATAATTGTTTGTTGCTACATTTTCTATAAACTCGAATATGTATGTTATATGTATACATTATATGGCATGGCATGATATTGTTATTACTAAGTATAATAACACTAATAGAAAAGCTAAAAAATGTAAAATATTTATGGAAAGTTATTATCGGTTTTTTTGTATACTAGTGTTAACACTACCTAAGAGTATATATTGCTTGCACTTTACATAGTTTCGTTATTTTCTCTGTTCTTTTTTTGGCAGATACATAGATAATTGTATTGGTTGCTATATAGGCAGATACGAGTAAATGTATGAGTTTAGTAGAAGACTTATTAACAGTAAGAAAGTAATATTGTGGCATGCAATTGATTGCTTCTAAAGTAAACGCACACTTTTCCCACATCATCATCATCATCATCGTAATCATTAGTCCGATGGAAGTTACTGCTCATGGGTAAGGCAACAGTTTGATTTTTCGATATGAATTCCACAGTGATCATTATCACCAAGTCCTTCTCCTCCATCGAACTCAACAAATGGTATTGTTGAGTAGCTCATAACAATTTTGGATTGCTCCAGCTCCCGCTCCTGCTGCTGCAGACGCCTCTTGTCGGGTCTTTAAAAAGTTGCCTACCCAATGTGCAGTTAAATCGAGATATTTTGTTTTCGAACCGGGATTATAATCAAGAAAACCGGCACGTGGCACGACCTCCTCAATTTGACTGCCATCGGGCCAATTATTATAGCTGGCAATGCTAATGAATCCCACATGGTTTAGAATTGCTGTGCGCCAAGCCACACCATAGTACTGAAAATAATTTATTAACAATTAATTAATATTTAAGCAAATAGATGTGTGTAAACAGAAAGCTGGAATTCACTCACTTAAAATGGTAACATTAACTTTATAAACAATAATTTATGACTAAATTACAATCTTTAGTTAGATTTTTTTTAAATTGACCGTATTTTTATTGAACGATTTTATTGGCTTAAAAAAGAATCAAAATAAAAACTGGGAACATAAAATAATTTATCTTTATTAAATTGGAACAATTTTCAAATTAAAACTTTGGAATCAGGGGCTCTGAAACTATGGCTTGAACCGAATATTTAATAAGCAAACATAGTAAATATAAAATTAATGAAATTATGATAATATTAAAATTAATAGTTCTTCAACTTACCCTTCCATTGCTGCGATGTCGCTGTATATCTCCGTGTCTTGGGAATTTATTACGTTCCGCAAAACCCGGTCCCACTGTGGGCACAAACAGCATCTTGTAGGACAGTGCATAGGACTTGAGATATGACCAATTCTTCCAGGTGCTGGCAAATACAGCTCCATTGCTTGGCAATTTGCTGTAGAAGCCATCGAAGCACAAACGACGCAGGACATCCGCATGGCTTTTGAGCCTGTAAAAATGTAGGAGAATTTACTTAATCTTTCAATAAATAAATTAACTTAACTCTTACCTGATGTGTCCAATGTAGAAGGCATCTAGCACACGTCGTAGTCCACCGGCCTCATCGTTGGCAACCTTTTTCGTTGACAATGTCAAGGCTGTTGGTCGGCATAATTGACGGCCCAAGTTCTCACTTAACTTATAGGCATTGCTGACATAGAGTACTGGAAGTAAAGCTCCACGGGATTGACTCCAGACACGATAAAAGCCGGGAAGCTCCACATACGTGGCAATATCCTGAAGCTGTTGACGCAGATACTCCACGGTGCGATTTCCTGCCACACTGACCTCAAAGGTGACACTAAGATTATGTTGTGGAGCGAGTTCAATGATTTGATGCAGTAGCTCCGGATCAGAGGGTTTCGTGAAGCTAAGTATGAGCACTCCAATGCCACAGCTGCGTATGTTCTCAAAGTGCTGACCCAGAAGCTTGGCACTGGGTTTATACAGACCCAGAGCTGGATAGAAGGCTGTATTTAAAATCTTGACAGGCTTTGGTGTTGTCAACGGCAGCGATGCAACATCATTGGGATGCTCTGGCGGAGGTAATGGTGGCTTCTTCGACTTGTACCACGGCACGGGAGCAGTGTAGAAAATGTGCACAGCTGTGGCAATCGCATCCAGTGTGGTCCGTCCCTGATCCACTTCATTGTCCCGCTGCTGTTGCTGTTTAATCTGCTGCAAGCGATTCTGCATAATCCGTGACTTGATCTTTTGCTCGTCATACTTCTCCGGCACAATGACACCATGTTCACGTTGTGGCTGCAACAATGCCACTGCCACATCCCGTGTCTGCTGCTCCGACTGTGGCTGATAGGCACGTGCTATGAAACGTTCATCCAACAAACGTTCAACTGCTGCACTATTTGGACCAGAGGAACCGAGTAAAATGATGCAGGTGATCACTATCAAAGCCACAATTGTCACCAGCAACAATATCTTAACCTTGCGTCGGGTTTTAACATATTTTTTAAGCAGCATTTTGTGTGTTGCGACAATTACTTTTCACATTGTTTTGCCTTTTGGTCGTTTATCGTTAGTCTGCTCTGCTTCTGCTTTTCATTCCTGTCCACCCCCAGAAAGGAAACCCCTTGTTTCCCTGACCACCATGTGGCTGCAACTGCCGGAAACTTTGACGTTATGCGCATGTCACAAAACGGACGTGCAAACTGCCAAAAAAAACCCTTTCAACAAACCAATATACAAGTTGGATAAGCCCAAATCATGATGAAATTATTTAATTTCATAATTTAAATTTCACCATAGCACAAATTATATATATAACGCATAATGCCTTTAAAAATTAGGAAATTCCGGAAAGCTTAGGATTGTTTTAAGTCCACTTTAATTTTATCTTTTTAATTTTTTAAGAATTTTAAAGACAACATACCTATTTAATAGTTATATGAGGCCTTAGAAGTTAGATATCTTCAGATTAAAGACCATCTGAGACACAAAAGAAATTTCGAATAAACAGAACACATTTTATCTTCTTTGTACGTCAACATATGGTTTTGGATTGTATTTTATTAGTTATAAAGTAGAGTTTATAAAAATGTATCTTTTGTTAAATCGTGGGATGCATTTTTTGTATATGCATTTGCATTTAAATTGTATATTCTTCTTGTTCTTCTTGCGCTGTGACTAGCGTCCCTCAACTATAATTAAAGGATGGAAAGGAAGTTAGAGGATGAATTAATAAAATTCACGTTGAACTTACTGTAAGTGGACAGATCAATTTCCTCCGGCAACTCGCTAATGTTGACATCGAATCGATCCTGAACCTCGTTAAGTGTCTTCGCATCGTTCTCATCGGAGACAAAGGTAATGGCCAAACCTTTGGTACCAAAACGACCAGCACGGGCCACACGATGCAGATAGGTATCGGAATCCTCGGGCATATCATAGTTGAATACAATGTTCACACGCTCAATATCCATGCCGCGACCAAAGAGATTCGTGGCCACCAATATACGCTTCTGGAAATCCTTGAATTGCTGATAACGATTTAAACGTTCATCCTGATTCATGCCGCGATGAATGCCAATAGCCGGAAAGTTTTGATCAGTCAATAGTTGGGCAAGTGCCACACAACGTTGCACAGACTTGACAAAGATGACAACCTAACGAGAAAGTAATGATAATCAAATATTGTAATCATACTTGAGAGTCAGTAGTCTCTAATGATATTACTTGATTGAATTCAAGGACATCGAGCAATTCGAACAGCTTCTTGTTCTTCTCGTTCTCCTTCAGATTGACGTAGTGCTGTTGCAGGCCGTGCAGAGTCAGTTTAGCTTCATCATCCACGTAGACTTCCATGGGCTATTGAAATATTGGAAATATTTGTTGTCGTATTTTAAAGGAAAAACAATTATGATTGACAAATGCAAATTGCAACTTAAGAAGCTAGGGTACGCCTACAAATTCTACATACGGCCACGCTAATAACCATCATCATCAACTAGTTTGTATGTACTCGTATTTAATGTAGTCGTAGTTGTTGTTGTTGTTTGCTGCCACGCTGTCTCTTTGCTGTTGCCCTGTTTGCTGTTTTGCGTAGCGTCTCTCAATCATCACCTCAATCTGCCCCCAAAGGCGGTGCGGCAAGTAGCAATCGCTCCATGCGGACATCAGACGTGTGTGATTTGTGACTCTTGTTGATTTTGATTTCGATTTTTTTTATTTTTGTTGATTGCATTTTCTTTTTCTTTTTGTTATGTTTTTGGATTTTTTGAAATTGTCGGTTGCATTTTACGCGTTTAACCATTTAGAAAATGGTTTTTTGGCAGTCAAGGACACGATTTTAACATGTTTCATACGCATTTAGCGAGTTTTCGTTTGCAGTTTACGCGTTTAACCATTTAGAAAATGGTTTTTCATCTTTATAGACGAGGATTTCATAAATGTTATGCGCTTGTAGCGCTAGCTCGTTTACAATTTACACGTTTAACCATTTGGAAAATGGTGTTTGGCATTCAACGATGGGATTTTGTACAGAAAATGATCATTAATGACATTCAACGATGACATTTTAAATTGATTTTATCCGCGTTTAACCATTGGGAATATGGTTTGCAAGGCAGAAAGTGTGACAATTGCTTTTCGGTAGGTAGCATTTTTAGGTTGATTTGTATGGCGTGCGCGATTTTGTAATATATTGTTATAGCTAATGGTCGTAATAGTAGTAGTAGTATTGCGACGAAGATATTTACATCTTGCATAAACTTTTTGCAAACGGGACGAATCTCCTTGCTCAAAGTAGCGGAGAACATCATAACTTGTTTGCCGTGTGGTGTGCTACGGAAAATCTCCTGCACATCGCGACGCATGTCTATAGATAGATGGAAAGATAGTTGTAGTTAGTTATTTGAAATTTTACTTTATATTCAATAGAAACTTACCCAGCTGCTCCAGCATCTTGTCACATTCGTCCAGAACAAAGTGCTTCAAGTGCTTCAGGTTCAACTTCTTGTTGCGGATCAATGCCAAAATACGCCCTGGTGTGCCAACAACAATATGGGGAGTTCCATTCTTAAGAGTCTCCTCATCCTTTTGGATCGCCAGACCGCCAAAGAATACAGCAACCTGAATCGAAATAAATATCTTAGTTTCAAATCTAGAGTAGTGTATTTGTAATCTGTACATACCTTAACTGTGGGCATATATTTGGAGAAACGTTCGTACTCCTTGCTAATTTGGAATGCCAGCTCACGTGTGTGACACATGACTAATACGTGACAGGTGTTATTGTCGGATGGCTCAAGTTGCTGCAACGTTGCAAGCACAAAGACAGCAGTCTTGCCCATACCAGACTTTGCCTGACACAATATATCCATGCCGAGCACAGCCTGCGGAATGCATTCGTGCTGAACTGCAAGTGTTAACATATATATTTATAAATAACTGTACACGTACACAACTGTACGCTGAGTCAAAGAGCTCGGCAGGGAGTCAGGAGTGCCAATGCATTCCCTGAGGATCTGTGCCAAGCTCTGTGGTGCAACGTGTCCTTGCCATTACATACCTTCAGATGGATGCTCAAAACCGCAGTCAACAATTGCACGCAATATTTCGGGCTTCAATAAAAAGTCACGGAATCCCGAACTGTGTATGGATACATAAGTACCCTTGACATCTTTTTTTGGTGCCTCCTGGCTTTCAACGGCAGTGGTCTCGTTCTGCTCCTCATCCTCATAATCGAGAAGATCGTCATTATCAGCCATTTTATTTTTGTTCTGTGAAAGAAAATGGCTCTTGTAATATTACATGTGTTTCTTTCTGTATGTGTCGTAAATGCCGCGTTTTCATGTGCCAAACCGGCGTATGCTTTCCGCCATCTTGTTTTTCACCACTGAATCATGGCAAAAATTTCTTTGTTACGATTTCATGCGAAATAACAAATTTTGACTTTATATACACATTTATTTCTACACAGTTGACGAGTTCACTTACCTTTTGCAAGTACTTGGTTTTAGTTAAATGCTATTAATATTTTTTTAACGAGTTGTGAAAAGCGAGACTGGCGTTGAGTGCGACTTCGATAAGAAGTATACTAGAGTTGGGTAGTTTCGCTCTGAATAAGTTCAAATGAACGGGTCATCGAAATGAACAAATGAACTTATTCAGTATTTTATTAACTATATCGAATATTTTGCTTAGTTGGTCGATTGTTCGTCAACGAATTATTTTCGTTAGTTTCGATTATTGCGGTTATTTTTCACCAAGCTTAAAATATGCACAAATTGAAATATGAGTTGCTTAAACTTTAAATTAAATGTTTATATACCTATAACATTCAAGAATTAATTATGTATAATATATTGTGTGGAGTTGTCGATAATGATGGGCGCAGTACGCACCGAGGCGGTCACTACCTGGCATGTGTACGCACCGGCGTCTATATTCTGAATGCCCTCAACTTGCAGTAGCAAGCATACATAAATAAATGTAGCACGCACGCATACCAGTGTACGGCGCCTACCACACCAACAGCTCTCTAAGCAGTTGACGGCTGCTCAGAGCGCGCTGCTGTTCGCTATTGAACGATTGAGAGTGTGCGTGTGTATGTTCGCTGTTGAACGATTGAGAGTGTGCGTGTGTTTGTTCGCTGTAAAACGATTCAGAGTGTGTGCGTGTGTATGTTCGCTGTTAAACGATTCAGAGAGTGTGCGTGTGTTTGTTCGCTGCTGAACGATTGAGAGTGTGTGCGTGTGTATGTTCGCTGTTGCCAACTGTCTCCTTGTACTTGACGCTTTCTCTCTCTCAACTGTTGCGCCGCTGCTGAGGCTAGTTGGCCGCTTGCATTGTGTGGACCGTTCACAAGCAATTTAGTTGCCGTCCGGTGCAGACCTTTGAGCTCGCAAGGAATAAGGATAAATTTATTTTTTTTTCGGTGCTGTGATATAAAACACAAAACAAATTGTACGTATTTTCTCAACAATTATTGCAATTAAATTGTGCACAAATTGAAATCAAAGAATCAACATTTTATAACAAGCATTGGTGAATTATTTTTTTTTATAATTTGTCTTCATTATCTGGAATTATTCCAAGCAACAAATGTTTTACAAGTTCAAACGCACATCACACACACACACATGCACCCACCCAAAATAAACGGCATGGCACAAATTTAAATTGAACAATCAAGTCAATATTTTTAAGCTTAACGGTCGCTCAATTTTTAAAATGAAGCGCCACCTATTATAAAAAGGTGTTAAAGCTATATTGATATATCGATATCGATAGATTCTCATTTAAATTTCTTCAAATCAAATAAAGAAAATTGTTTTATTAAAAGCAGAAGATTAAATTAAAGCAAATCAAATTAATTATAAATTCAAAAATTTATAGCGGATTTCTTTTATTTCGAGTTAGAAAACTGAACTAAACTAACTTATTCAGCAAACTGAACGGAAAGTCTCAGCTCTTCAGTATACTTATGTATTTGTATCGAAATGAAGCCTACTTTTCGATATGCTTCAGATCGGTGGTGGCGCCATCTTTCATTCGCTAACGCCGCCAGGTGCTTACTTTTGGAACTAATTCTAAATATCTGTGCACCCCTGGTTATCTATTCACTTTAATAAAAAAATAAAATAAAATAAATAGGTCATTAAGTACCAAAATTATCTTTTCAAGTAAACCAATATAATTCTTAAAATTAGATAAAGAAATGCGGATTTTCTTAATATATATGTTTCTAATTTGTATACCCACTGAAAAGCTAGTTCTTTCAAATTATTTGCTCACAAAAAATAACTCCATTTTGGTTCACTCACTCACTTCTTACTTCTCAACACTGTTGCTCAACACTAAGATAAGCGTCAGTCTTCAACAAAAATTCTACATCGGCCGCGTTTTTCGTCGGCAATAAAGTTTTTTGCATATAAATTGTGCAGCTTTTTGATCAAACGAGAGTGCCCACGTAAGTTTGTTTATTAATTAATATATTGAACAAATAATTGATTAGAATAATGCGGATAAAGCTTACGAAAAGTGCAAATGAAAATCTGGCTCAAAGTCAATGCTGTTGACCCCCTGCAGCTGCAACAAAATGCCGATATGAAAAGGCAAATTGTGAATTAAAATCGCCATATTGTGCAATTGGAATGAACTAATTTCAATAAAAATAGATTAGCGCATTGTGTATCAAAGACATTTACTTGTTTTCAGTATAATTAATAAACATTTTGTTGCCGCGCCCGCGTATTTTTACCCCACGCCCATAAACAAAACGCCGCCAAAGTCACTCAATTTTTTTTCATTCGTTCGCTTTAGTACAGTCACTTGAGTGGAAATCTGTGGGAACGTGTTTACGCTCTGAGAGAGTGAACGACCAGAGAAGAGAGAGAGAGAAAAACTCGTTTCGCTTTCATTGTGCTCTTTCCGCATTTGAGTAGTTTTTGTTATATTTTTCTACATTTCTTGTTTCTGTTTGGAATTTTATCAGGCCCAAAGCGAATTGATCGCGCGCAAAAATATCTCGAGCTGAAAACATATAAAAGAAAAACGTATTAAGGTCAGTTTAAAGTCTGCTTTATTACATTTTTGGTAATTAACTGACTAATCATAATTTCAATTACTTTAGACCGTGAAAAATGTCAACTAAATCTCGACGCGCTGGCACCGCGACGCCGCAGCCCGGCAGCACCTCTACCCCGCTGCCACCAACTGGTCCGTCGCAGCACCATCAACAGCAACAACAACAACAACAGGCCAATAGCCCGTTAAGCCCCACGCGCCATTCGCGCCTCGTGGAAAAGGTGGAGCTGCAAAATCTGAATGATCGTCTCGCTTGCTATATCGATCGTGTACGCAATTTGGAAACTGAGAATTCGCGTCTCAGCATTGAGGTGCAAACGACACGTGACACTGTCACCAGGGAGACAACCAATATTAAGAATATCTATGAGACGGAATTGTTGGAGGCGCGTCGCCTTCTCGATGAAACATCACGTGAACGTGCCCGTCTGGAGATTGATACCAAACGCTTGTGGGAGGAGAATGAGGAGCTGACTACGCGTCTGGACAAAAAGACAAAGGAATGCAGCACAGCCGAGGGTAAGTTTTTGCTCATTTGGAAACACTTCTAAACTAGACTTATTCTAAGCAAAAGAACACACATCTATCAATTAAAATAATCAACCCTACTTTTCTCTCCCCTCTCTTTATCCCAATTTAGCCAATGCCCGCATGTATGAGTCGCGTGCCAATGAGCTGGGCAACAAATACAGTCAGGCCAATGCTGATCGCAAGAAGGCCATTGATGAGCTGAATGAGGCTATCAAGGAGCTGGAACGTTTGCGCAAGCAATTGGATGATTCACGCAAGAATCTTGAACAGGAGACATTGGCACGTGTGGATCTCGAGAATCAAATACAGAGTTTGCGTGAGGAGCTCTCTCTAAAGGATCAGGTTCATGTCCAAGAGATTAATGAATCACGTCGCATACGTCAAACTGAATACAGTGAAATCGATGGACGTCTGTCATCCGAGTATGAGGCAAAGTTGCAGCAATCTCTGCACGAGTTGCGCAGTCAATATGAGGAACAAATGCGCAACAATCGCGATGACATCGAGTCTCTGTATGAGGCCAAGATACGTTCTCTGCAGGATGCGGCTTCACGCACCCACAACTCGACGCACAAGTCGATCGAGGAACTGCGCAATTCTCGTATTCGCATTGATGGTCTCAATGCCAAGATTAATGATTTGGAATCCATCAATACGGCCTTGAATGCTCGCATTCGTGAGCTGGAACAACAATTGGACAATGATCGTGAGCGTCATGGCAATGATATTGCAATGCTCGAAAAGGAACTTCATCGTTTGCGTGAAGAAATGGCATTGCAATTGCAGGAATATCAGGATCTGATGGACATTAAGGTCTCATTGGATCTGGAAATTGCGGCCTATGACAAGTTGCTGGTGGGAGAAGAGGCACGTCTGAATATTACGCCCGCAAATACCGCAACTGTTCAATCGTTCAGTCAATCATTGCGTAGCACACGTGCCACACCCTCTCGTCGCACCCCATCAGGTGCATTGAAGAGGAAGCGTGCCGTTGTCGATGAGTCGGAAGATCGCAGTGTTTCCGATTTCTATGTGACGGCCAGTGCCAAGGGAAATGTGGAGATTAAAGAGATTGATCCCGAGGGTAAATTTGTAAAGCTGCACAACAAGGGCAATGATGAGATTTCCATTGGAGGCTGGCAACTGCAGCGTTCCCTTAACGAGGGTGGACCGGCGACAACCTACAAGTTCCATCGTTCGGTCAAAATCGAACCGAATGCCACAGTGACTGTCTGGTCATCGGATTCTCGGGCCACACACGAGCCACCATCCAATATTGTGATGAAACAACAAAAGTGGATGACCGGCGATAATACCAAGACAATTTTGTTGAATGGCGATGGCGAGGCTGTTGCCAATTTGGAACGCATCAAGCGAATTGTCTCCACGCACATGTCCTCGACGCGTCTCAGTCGTCGACGTAGTGTGAGTGCCGTTGATGGCAATGAGCAGCTGTATCATCAGCAGGGAGATCCAAATCAGAACGGCGAAAAGTGCTCGATTATGTAATTGACAGAAGCAGCAACAACTACACCATAACAACAACAAACACACACACACGCAGAGAACAACATTACAAACAACAATTACAAATACAGACACAGACAGAAAGTATAAAAGTATCAGTTAAGTTAATCATTTTTGTGGCTACCCCTAAAGTAGTAACTAATTTATTCAGTTGAACAATTTATGTCTTCAAAATTCTTCCACATGTTTTACCATTTCCTCTTCTTTATTCCCAAGTATCGTTTTCTGTTCTTTTCAAACAAAAAAAAAGTAATCAAAATGACAAATTTATAATTAACGTTACGTGTTCCGCATACAAAATTCAAATGTGTAATCAACTAACATTAAAATATCCCATTCAGCTGTCTCAAATATTAACAAGTTTGTAAACTTTATTTGGTATATTTATAAACACTGTTCTTACACTCGTTTTCCGAGTTAAGAGTACTACACAATATATATTTTTATACCACATAGAATTTACAAAACAAACAGACTTCCGTACTCTATTTTTTTTGTGCGTTCAAGTGCTTCGGAAATGTTGGGAAAACCAAAATTTGTGAAGCATTTGTGCGCTTCACCTATCTACCATAGAATTATAAATAAAAATACATATATATATATAGAAATAGTTTTGTAAGGAGAATTAAACAAACACACAAAAAAACATACGACGAGCTCATGTTAAAAACTAAATAAACAACAACAAAAAACTTAAACAACACACATGTAAGCTCCTTTTTGCCACACACGTATGTGTAATAAGTTAAGTATATATTTTGTACAAGCAGAGCATATAAAAATACAATTCTTTCAAAATATAAAATGAACAAAATGAGATTTCGAAGCACACACCACATAAAATTAAAATATGTATGAGGAAAGCCTGCAATATATTTTTAAAACGATTCAAATTCTTAGGTCAAAACCTATTCTCCCTCTCCCTTCAGTGCTGTGCTGGTGCTGGTGTTGGTGCTCATTAGAATTTTATTTTCTTTTTGGAAATTCTTTCGGGCGCTGAACCGGTTTTCCCTGAAAGAAGAAAAGCAGCTCAACGATGTTAAGCGTTTTATGGCGTGGGTGTGGCCACGTCCACAAAACGACGACTACGAAAATGGAAATTTAATTTAAATTTTAAGTAATGTAACTGCTAAATAAATAAAAATGTTTCATAAAACAGAGCAGTCTTTTTATTTGTTTATTAAGAAAATGGTCAAAAAACCAATGTACTCAAATTGTGCGCTACGTGACGTGGTCTCTTTTCTACGTTGAGTTATTTTTGGATTTATTTATTTTGTTCGCTGTGTGCGTGTGTGTTGTGACACTTGAGTTTCACTCAATTATGCTCTTGAGACAAACACTCAAACCTGGAATGTATAGTGTAAAGAGCGCGTTTGAAAGAAAAAGGTTTTTAATTAAACAATAAGAATACATTTCAGGAAACCATTTAAATTCGAAATTTTATAAAATTGAGCAGATAATTGTAAACTGTCTTTGGTATAAGTATCATCGATAGGTGCAAAGTAGTTGTAAATAAATTATGGAAACAAATGCAATAAAATTATTAAAATTCTGAATTAATTCTCAAAAAATCTTTAAAATAATTCAAGCAAATCCAATAAAAATAAGATCAAATTTGGAATTTGAAAATCCATCTTGCGGCAGCATTGTGGAACTAAATACTCCACCTATGGGTTTGTTTTAAAAGTAATTAAAAAAACTAGAGAAGGTAAGAAAAGTAGCTGTGTTCTCGCCTCTTAAAGATAGGATAGAATTGAACTGAAGAACACTAAATCGTTCTCACTATAACTCAAGAAAAATAGCTGACTTGACAGCACTGGCGGCAAGTTCGTTCAACTTTCTCGCTGCATGCGGTGTTTGTTTTGTTTGTTGTTGTCTTTAAATTGTTTGGGTCCAGTTGTAGTTGCAGTTGAACTGACACTTTAACTGATAATACGTATTGCAAACAAAGGAGTGATAAGCCGAAAGTATCTCAAGGTTAAAATTATGCTTGGGATTGCAGCAACGACACTTGCTCTCTTTATCGGTAAAGAGCACCACAGTCCAGTTAAAAGCTAATCTCGCTCTGTACAAGTGCATATGTATTGTATATAAATTGGCAGCCAAATTGAAGCGGCACCCACAGCTCCGTCGTCAGTCTCGCACTAAACTCGAACGCTCCAAGTTGATTTTGTTCTCCAGTTGCGATATTCGCTTTTGTTGTTGTTGATTATTGCCAAACGTTTCGTTAACATTGCTAAGGTGAGTGAACAACAGCAACTTGACGACCGTCAAGCGTCCTCCTTCAAGTACACACACACACACACACATACATAGCTGCATGTATGTGTGTTTATTATTGTTGTTGAGAACGAAAGTGTTTTGCAGTTTACAGTGCACGTTCGAGATGAGGGTCAATTTAATTATAGTTTATTTGACATTTGGAATAAAAATAAAGAATAATAAGGAAAAGTTTATAAACCAATTTTTAAAAACTAAACGTTTATTTGCAAGTAAATGTAATATAAGCTTACAATGAGTTTGATTAATATATATACTAAATATTTGCACTTAATTTATCACCCATATCGAGCGTGCACTGTCGAACTTTAATCAATGGGCGGCTGACTTCTCAACGTTATGTTTACGACCCAAATACAAGCCAGATCTTATCGGACCTTATCTGTAAATCTATATTTATAAACAGAGCAACAGTAAATAATTTAAATACCAAATTTACAGTCTTAAAATGAGATTAATAATCTTGGAAACGAGTGATTCGGTTGGCAAATGGGCGGCCAAATATGTGATGAAGCGCATCAATGACTTTAAACCGGGACCGAACAAGTAAGTTAATATAATTACACTTGCGATAAGCGTAATCTTATTGAAATTGTTTGTTTTACATTTTCTAGATATTTTGTACTGGGTTTGCCAACTGGGAGCACTCCACTGGGCATGTACAAGGAATTGATAGAGTTTCACAAACAGGGAAAGGTCTCTTTTCAATATGTGAAAACCTTCAACATGGATGAATATGTTGGTTAGTGATTCCCTCCTTTATCTCCTAATTTGCAACTAATGTGGCTTGTTTTTGTTGCAGGATTACCGCGTGATCACCATGAGAGCTATCACTACTTCATGTGGCACAATTTCTTCAAGCACATCGACATTGAACCCGCGAATGTTCATATCCTGGATGGAAATGCAACTGATCTGGTTGCAGAGTGCAATAAATTTGAGCAACAGATCAAAGAAGCTGGCGGTGTGGAATTGTTCATTGGTGGCATTGGACCCGATGGACACATAGCATTCAATGAGCCCGGTTCATCATTAGTATCTCGAACGCGTGTCAAGACTCTGGCACAGGATACACTTGAGGCAAATGCCCGCTTCTTTGACAATGATATGAGCAAAGTTCCCAAACAAGCGCTCACTGTGGGAGTTGGAACTGTTATGGATTCAAACGAAGTCATGATCCTTATCACAGGCGCGCACAAATCCTTTGCCCTGTACAAAGCCATCGAGGAGGGTGTCAATCATATGTGGACTGTCAGCGCATTCCAACAGCATGCAAACACCCTAATGATCTGTGACGAGGATGCAACATTGGAGCTGCGTGTAAAGACGGTTAAATACTTCAAGGTAGCTACCAGACCTTAATCGAGTCTGCCTTACTTTTGTAGCCATAGCTTTAAAAGGTGTTTGGAGTAGATCTCTTAAATATTAACCCATTAGCTGGTTGCGCTTTACACTTACAAAAGGGTTTACATGGTTAGTTCTAAGGGCTAAAGAAATTCTCGCTAATTGTTGAATGATAATTTCACAGGGCATTCTTAGAGATACACACGAAGGCGCCTCAAAGGAAGGTTACACAAGCTTCAAATGTAATGTATGACCTAAATGGTTGTGCTCATTTTCTATAAAGTTTATTATTATTTGTAGTTATTCTAGTAAAAATACATCTAAATTAATGTAGAATATACTTACAGATGGTTAAAGCAATTGAAACCCAAGAATTTCAAGACTGTACCGACTAAATATTGATCTCAAATTTAAAAGAAATGAATGGCCAACATAACTTTATAGACAAAGTTGAACATCTATTATTGTTTTTTATATTTTGTTAAAACCATATTGGAGATAATTCCTGTCGATACAAACTAATCGACAACATACTCTAAGAATTCTGATACTCAAAACTGTACCAAATTGGAAAGAAGCCAAGCTAAACTTATGAAATTATAAGTCGCATTTGAAATATATTATTATTATTTTTACTATCATTTTTTTATTGTAAAAGCTTATTTTAAAACTTAAGTTAAAGAAAGAGCTTTAAGCAAGACAAGGAATCACTAAACATATCATAATTAATTATAAGTATAGTGACCAAATGTGATTAGAAATTAATATAAAGATCAAATTTCTTAGCAGACTGTTAACACATAATTCAGATCAACAGTTGCAAGCGATAATTATGAATGACAAATTGTTTAACTTAAGTAAAAGATAAGTTAAGTTACTTTAAGTACTGTGTATACTGTTTACAGAGACCATTTTATAACTTCTGATTTGTCTTTACAGAGCCTTATGGATGTGCACGCCAAGCTGATTGAACAGCAAAAGACAACGTAACTTAAAATGTGACTATAGTTGACCATGGATGGACTGGAATCTACTCCGAGAGCAACAAACTGCTTATGAATTTATACTTATATCTATGTTAGATTTTTGTAACGAGGAAACACTGTGCATTGTATATTTTTATATGTATAAAGAGAAATATTCTAACAACAGCTACGCTCTAGAATATGGTTCTCATCCTGATTCTCGATGAGACGGAACAGTTGCTT
This sequence comes from Drosophila putrida, assembly GCA_037043535.1. Taxonomy (NCBI): domain Eukaryota; kingdom Metazoa; phylum Arthropoda; class Insecta; order Diptera; family Drosophilidae; genus Drosophila; species Drosophila putrida. Next base: position 2,228,469 of record JBAMBI010000465.1, read on the forward strand.
GGCATAGAAAATTGAACGCACAGTTTCCTCTAGGATGAGCTGATGATTCTCGACAGCACGACGAGCTTGCTCCTGCATGAAGGTGGCCTCCATTCGCTTGGCACGCTCCGTCAGTCGATTTACCACACTGGAATTGACATTAAAGATACCCTCGGCGGCGTTAATGATACTTTGACAAACCGCCGGAGTGTTGATCATTTCACGCTTAAGATTCTCACGGATAAGTTGCTGCAGCACCGTTTGCCGGGCAGACTTTAAGAAGTCCCGTCTTATGTGTGGACGTGCAATCTTGTGACGCAAGGGCTTGAAGTTGGATCCCTCTGTGCCGCCCCAGACTTTGCTTCGAAGGGGTTGGCCTCTCTTGCGTTTGCGTCGTGATTCCCGGAATAATTGTCGCTTAACACGTTGCAAGCAGGCGCTTCTAACACTCATACGCTCCGGTTGTAGGCAAGTGTCCACTTGTTGCCAGATCTCCTGATGGTTGCTCAACGAGGTGCTGGGTGCCCAGTGCAATTTGTGGGCCAATCCATTCATGATATACAATTGGCGTATGCACTCGTTGAGGAAACTGCGTTTGGTCGGACTATGATAATTCGGCGGATTATTAATAATATAATGATCCCGCTTATAGACGACACAGTATCCACTCTCTCCGGCCATCATGCCCGGATATTGATATACAATCAACTGTTGGTCCGAATAATCAATTGGTGAATTAAAAATGAACAGTTGACTCTGTGCGTCCAACGGTGTACGAAGTATCAACAGCTGCGATTTGTCCATGGCGAAGAGGCGTTCCAAATGCGAGTGTCGTGACTGAGGATACGTCAACGGACTTATATAGCCAGCAGGTAACGGGTAACCCAGCAACTTGACCTGCAACTTACATGAAATTATTCAAACGCGAATGTGCCTGTCATAATTGGCAGGTTAGGTACGCAACATTGAGGTTAGTTAGGGTAGGTACACATTTAACTTTGGCAAAATACCTAATTTTATTAAAACGGTAACATCTGACATATTGACGTATATATTGGCGTCGGATTACCCAAGGACACGTGCTGATTTCTAGGTAAGATGATAATTTATCTTTCGAATATGCATCGAATATCAAAGTCAAATATCAAAGGCTGTGCTTAAAAATTAAGCCTGATTTTTTCTTTAAAAGTATCTGACAGAAAGAAGTAAGCCACTAGGGTCAATGTTGGACTTAAATACATAAAAATGATTAATCAGCCTTAAAAGTAACTTTCCCAAATATTACTAAATATTTTTGCCACATTTTTCTCCCTTTCATATAAAAATTTTCTTTAGTTTTGTGAAAAAACTTTTGACTAGGCTTGTATTTTAGTTTGTTGTATTTGAAGCTTTTGCTTAAAGTGGCTTTTTTGTGCTGTTTGAAATAAGCTGTGAGCCACTGTTAGTATAAAATTGGTTATTAAGGTTCAGATGGTAAATCTTTGACAAAAGATTGCTTGAAGTTTGGGCTGCCAACTTACGACAACTCAGCCAATCGCAACTGTGACTGTCAAGTTAGGTAAATTTTCATCAGGTTCTGCAAAATATTAAAACCCTTAAAACCTCTGACTTATTGACATAGCAGGCCAATAAAAAGGGCTGCTCAATACTAAATCGTTGCGAGTTTTCTATACGAATGTCTGGAACTGTTACAAAGTAGGCATATTGTGGGTACAAAGCTGGAAACCTTATTGGTAAGCAGGTATACAAATCTACACCACGTGTTTATTTTGAAACTTTTCTTTTATTGGCCACCTTTTCAATTTGATCCTTTCGGTTCGCTAATCCACCAAAACCAGGTGTCTCCAAATTCGAAAGAGGTAGGTCAAACAGTCCTTACCTGTAACTAGTCTCTCTAGCATATAAGATAGATTGCCAATAAATTGCAGCTGTCAGATCGAACAGAACTATTAAAGCGCTAACATCAATTTGAAAATTATGGGAGGTGTCCTCGAGAAGCCTATGTCCTGTGAGAAACCTTTGGCCGTTGTCAATCCGATGCCAGTACTAAGTATAACTGATGAAGTCATCGCCAACGAGGAGGAGGAGGATCCCCAGCCGAATGTGTCCTTGCATCTTTTTCATTATCGCCAACAAATGGGCCTAAAGGATCATAACGTTGTCAAATGGGCATCGGCCAAGCTGCTGCTGACTGAAGAGTTGCTTAAGCAAAAACAACAAGAATCGCAGCCAAAATTAAATGTACCTTTGGAAGAGTTTGACTCGGATGCCGCGTGGGCCGAAAGGCAATTGGCCATGTTAACGGATGATGAGGATGATGACAATTTTAATGCAGAGAATAGACCACCAAGAGGCATTCCAGTGGACAGTGAACTCAACCATCTGATGAACTATAGACTCAAGTTGAGGAACACCATCCTTCAGGTGGCCCAGGAGAAGCTGCGAAAACGCGAGAAGACAAAACTTAAACGTTTGAAACGCCGCACCCTAATCTCCTCGAAGAAGCCCAGCAACAAGGACAAGCATCGAACATGAGTTCGATATTCTAGCTTTAGTTTAGTTTCATATAATTTATGCTCTATATTTGTATATAATGTAGTTATATTTATTTTGTTTTCAACGCAATTAAAATGCTCGCTTGACACTGATTTCAATTTTAAAGCGTTATTCTCATTTGACCAACTTCCCTTTGGTCTTAAATCGAACAGTTCAAAAGCAAAGTTCAATGTTCCCAGTGTCAGTGTCCCAGGACAACCGCTTAACCCCTATTGCATAATTAATGCCCCCAATTGGTAAATGTAATTGCCGATTTCAGCATCATTCCATCTGTGGTTGCTGTTTCAGTGGAAAAGGACCAATGTCCTTTCAGCAGAGATTGACTGAGTTTTTCAGGGCTGTTTATTAAATTTGATAGATAGAGATTCTATGAGTGTACTAAGATTTTGTGTTAATGACATCTCAATTCATATACCATACATATAATTTAAACTTCACTTCTTTAAAGAACTTTTGCACTTAATCTTTGTACTTTCCCTCATTATAATTGCTGAGTTTGGGCATTAAAGGAAACATGTCGACCCCAAAAAGTGCATATATTATACAGTGTTCCAGTTTTTCAATTTGCAATACCCTATGCTGAAGTTACTTAACAATTGGTATAATCAATTTTTGTAAGCATCCCTGACCCGACTAAATAAAATATAAATGAAGGGTTTCAATTTGAAACAAGCTGTATCATTTATATATATATTATTTAAAATACTTTAAAAAAATACTTTTAAAATATTATATTTATTTTCCGCAAACCACATTTATTTTCTACATTTAAATGAAATATGTTTAGCTTACAGGGTATCTCAGCGTTGTATCCCACACTTTCTAGCATAATAATTTATGACCGCAACTTTCCGTAATGCAAGCAAGCAAATTAGTCACACAAAGCACCACATAAATAAATTGACTTTAAAGAAAATTGAAATTTATAAAATGAAAAGTCACCACAAAAAATGTATAAGGCTGAAACAGTTAAGGGTAGTTTTTAGCTTGAAGTTGTTAAGATCTTCGGTTGCAGTCTGAAAGTGTTGATAAAATTAGTAATTTTCATAAAAATATTTAATTAAAGTCTAAATACTTGCAGCTTCCGAGTGCTCGGCAATTAAGAGATGGCACGGCAATCATACACAACTCCCACATTTGCCTGGTCCAAGCCAGTTCAAGTAAGTAGCAATTCTCCGACACTGTGATGTTCCCTTTCTCCTCTCTTGAGCAACCACTTGTCAGCATGGAATGTGCCACATCTCTTCTGGTTGTTCTTATATTTGATATCCAATGTATATAAAAGTGTTATAATTTAGTGCTCCAGTATGTAACAGACAATGAAGTACTTTTAACATAATTTTTATGAAATATTTATTAGTAAAATTAGGAATCTCAAATACTCAGAAGTACTTAATAAAACAAAATTTTAAATTTTACCGTAGAAAAAAATTAATCAAATTCAAAACTTTTTTGTAAAATGAATTTTTGTTTTCTTATAAAAAACTGCTAGAATCTTTTAATGGAAACTCCAGTTTCACTAAAATTGTGGGCTTTTATTTATTTTATTAATATTTATTTCTATGCATAATTTAATTTTTAAAATTTTGATGACGCTTATGCTTGGATTCAATTGAATGGTTGCGAAAACACTTATGGCGAGTATTTTCCTGTCGAGTTCAGTCTATTTTAGTATTCTTACTTTTGTTGTTGTTGGCCACGTAGCAGGCATTGTTTTTGGCTGGCACTCATAACGTTTGCGAGGAGTGGATTGTGGATTGTGAATTACTCTGTTGTTCATGTCACCATTTCATTTGCTGCTGTAAGGAATTCTAAATTGTCAAGGAGAGGCAGGGTGGGGGGTATACACGGAGGGGAGTAGAACAACCCGCTTGAGAGCTTGTTATGCAAGTTGAAAGGGAATTTGTGTCAGGCTGCACTGGCGTCGTGTCTGCGTATGCGAGAGTGCGTGAGCGGATCATGATGAGGAGCAGCTGTGGCAGAGAGTGAGAGGGATAGGGGTTGGTCCTGGACAGCAGCATAATTCTAATTATTTTATTAAAAGCATTTCATCTAAAAGTATTTAATGCACGCGATAATTGCAGCGTCATTTTCTAATTGCATGCAGACACGTTTCTGGGACAAGTTCAAAGGATGCATTCGACTTGTTCCTCCTTGCTAAGTATCCCGTCCACATTTTTACCAACAACATTTATTACATTAAGAAGAGATTTTAAATACTTAATCTATCTATCCCCATTATAGTATAGTATAAGGCTTATAACTTTAAAATGAATGTGAACTTTTTGAGTAATAATTTCCATTTTAAATACTATATTCCTGTTATATTCTTATTAATACAAAGGGTATAAAACAATTTGTGGGTTATACTACTTTATTATTACTTTAAATAAATTGGTTCACCCATTTTATTTTCAAGTTTATTGCATTTTTATTGAATCATTTGCACATATTTATATCTAAGATTGTCATTATTTTCTGAAATTCTAAAAGAATTATTTTAATAATCATTTATAGAGTTTGAAGTAATATATTACTACACTTTTTGGAGTTGCTTTCTTAATCAGTTTTTGAGGGATCTGAGTAGCCTGTGCGTATCCATGTGGCAGTTGTCAAACAGAGTTATAGAAGTATATGTGATATATTCTCATTTAGCTTTTGAGTCTCCCAAAATTAACACGTTTTGTGTCCCGTTTCGAATTTATATATATTTATTCTAAAAATAAAATCCAAATTAGAAAACACAAAAACAAATATATATAAAATAATTTACGTACACTCTTCTAATTTTCCGAATTTGTGAGTTTGTGTGTGTGTTTGTGCAATTGTTCTCTGTAATTTGAAGATCAAAGAAAGTAACTGCACATAAACCGGAAAAATGAGCGAGGAGAATAATAAAGTGTGCTACAAGTGCAATGAGACGATAAAGGATAATGTGCTCACCGCATTGGGAAAGGCATGGCATCCCGAGCATTTCCAGTGTTGCCACTGCGATGAACAGATCGAGGATGCAACATTCAATGTACAGGATGGAGAGCCGATCTGCAGCAAGTGCTTCGTGGAGCGATACACAAACTCCTGTGCCAGATGCAAGAAACCCATTTTGGAGCGTACTATCTGTGCCTTGGGAACCCATTGGCATGATAGCTGTTTTGTTTGTGATGGTGCCTGTAAGAAGCCCCTCTCCCATTGTCCCTTTTACGAGCGTGATGGCAAGGCCTACTGCAAGCAGGACTATCATGATCTATTTTCAGTTCGTTGTGCCAAATGTGAAAAGCCAATTGTCGATAGCGCCGTCGTGGCCATGAATGCCAAATGGCATCGGGATTGCTTCCGTTGTCAACGCTGTGAGAATCCCATCACCACACAAACATTTACCATCGAAGGTGACAAGCCCGTCTGTTCCTCCTGCACTTGCTAAGTGCAAAATTTAATTCAATTCAATCCAGTTCCAGCTTCAGCTTCATACAAAAGGATACGAAACGCTTTCAGGAGACTGAAATTATAAATGTTCATACATACACGCTCAATATGAGGCTCGAAAACTATGTAACAAATACGTATGCAATTACACACCGACACACATAGTTCCCGCTAGTTCCCCACCTGCTGATCCATACATCCACTAAATATACATAGAATGCCGATGAAACTTTTTGTTTGTTTTTTTTTCTCAACTGACTTTAAACTTGCATAACTTCGTTGAAACCAAACTGATTCTTATGCGAAATGTGATTTTAATCATGTTCCTTCTATAAATTGGTTCTGCATTTAAAAATGGTTAGTAGTTCCTAGGCTGAACAGAATTTAAGCTTTTATAACTTTGTCAAAACGAGGTCGATTTTTATGCGCGATGACATTTTGATCATAATTTGATGTATGCATTTATTCCACATTTAAAGATAGTTACTTTTCAAAAATAAAATTTTTCGATATTGTTGGAATTTTAGGTAAGGGTACCCCCTTTACATTTTCAGAAAAAAAAATTTTCTAAATTTAAAATCTTGATTTTTTACTTTTAATCAACTCCTGGTGCCTAAATTAGTATAAGAGAACACTTTAAAGTTGATTCTGAGGAGTTTTATTTTTTTGTAAAAAATCATGCCAAAAGTGACCAAAAATTTGACTTGTATAGTTGCCAGTCCCCAGGGTCAACAGATGTCAAACTCGCGTAACTTTGTCAAATCTTACCCGATTTTTATGCGGAATGTCATTTTAGTCATGATTTGATCTATAAATTTATTCTACATTTAAAGATAGTTACTTTTCAAAAATCAAATTTTTCGATTTTGCTGGAATTTTAGATAAGGGTACCTTTACATTTTCCGAAAAAAAAAATTTCAAAATTTAAAATCTTGATTTTTTACTTTTAATCAACTCCTGGTGCCTAAATTAGTATAAGAGAACACTTTAAAGTTGATTCTGAGGAGTTTTATTTTTTTGTAAAAAATCATGCCAAAAGTGACCAAAAATTTGACTTGTAAAGTTGCCAGTCCCCAGGGTCAACAGATTTCAAACTCGCGTAACTTTGTCAAATCTTACCCGATTTTTATGCGGAATGTCATTTTAGTCATGATTTGATCTATAAACTTATTCTACATTTAAAGATAGTTACTTTTCAAAAATCAAATTTTTCGATTTTGTTGGAATTTTAGATAAGGGTACCCCCTTTACATTTTCAGAAAAAAAAATTTTCAAAATTTAAAATCTTGATTTTGTACTTTTAATCAACTCCAGGTGCCTAAATTAGGATAAGAGAACACTTTAAAGTTGATTCTGAGGAGTTTTATTTTTTTTGTAAAAAATCATGCCAAAAGTGACCAAAAATTTGACTTGTAAAGTTGCCAGTCCCCAGGGTCAACAGATTTCAAACTTGCTCAACTTTGTCAAGTCACACACATAGTTCCCGCTAGTTCCCCACCTGCTAATCCATACATCCACTAAATATACATAGAATGCCGATACAACTTTTGGTTTGTTTTCTTTCTCAACTGACTTTAAACTTGCATAACTTCGTTGAAACCAAACTGATTCTTATGCGAAATGTGATTTTAATCATGTTCCTTTCTATAAATTGGTTCTGCATTTAAAAATGGTTAGTTAGTAGTTCCTAGGCTGAATAGAATTTAAGCTTGCATAACTTTGTCAAAGCCAGGTCGATTTTTATGCGCGATGACATTTTGATCATAATTTGATGTATGCATTTATTCCACATTAAAATATAGTTTGTTTTAAAAACGGTTTTTGTTTAAAAATTGTTGGAAATGGATTAACAACCAAACATTGAAAACAAAGGCCCAAATGATTTGGAAAAATCAAATTGTATATTTTGAGATCTTATTCCAAATGAAACCAAATTCGACTTTTCTGAATATGTTTGTTGAGCAAACAGCAAACCATAAACAAAGAGATAAGCAACCCTTGCCCAATAGTTAGAAGTATTCATACTCATTTCAGATTCTCTATTTACCGTTTGAGATGTGCACATATGTATGTACAGTATGTTAAGTACTTTGCGAGCCGGGATGAGATCATATTTCGAGCGGGCGTTGTCTCAATGGAGGAGGAATAGAAGCCAGAGAGTAAATGGTACGAGAGTAAACTGCAGAGACAAACAATCAATTTGATTATCTCATATTCATAGACATATTCAATGTCATATTCATATATTTAGTGATACACATATTCATATATTGGCTATCAGTGCGCGTTGGGATAAGGATTAGCACGATGATAAGCAAACAGAGTCATCACAGTGGCACAGCAACAGTGTGACTGAAAGACGGAAAATGCATTGGGGATGGTTTTCCCAACCGCTGAAAATTCGACTTGACAGCAACAAATACACACACGCATACACACACACATCACATCACACACGCACGAAGCTAACGATGACGATAACAAGCGAAAGCCGAGAAGAACCGACCAAGTTTCGTTTGCTTTGGTGGCTTTTGTGGCTTTTTAGTTGGCTTGTTGCCGGTTTCAGTTTCATTGGTAAAACGAAGCGCGTGGAAAGCGGTTCCAAAGCAACTCCAACGCCATTACCAATTAACTAACGTGGTTAACATCGCAACGTACCGTGGCAATTTTCGGTCTTGTCGTTGATTTTTCAGCATAACGAAAAATCTTTGCTAATTAATTGCAATGCAAAAACTATGCAAAACAATCAACAAATGTTGCAAGCCAACTAAATACAACAATTACAAAAGAGTTTGCAGCTGCAGGCCATAAATTCAAACGAAAATCTGGTCGAAAAGATCTGCGAGTATTTATTCTCAAGACCTGTTGTCCGGATATCAAAGTTATTTATTGCATATTTGTGGATATAAGATAAGAAAAGTGCAAAGCCAACAGGAGCTGTTTGAAATAAATGTAATAAACCGATCATTGTTACACTTAAAATTGAAAGAAAAAATAACAGAAATAAGTTTCCAGTAAAATAATAAGCTTTATAATTTCTGACAGAGAAAATGTTTTATTATAATACTAATGTAAATATAACTTTAGCAACTGTGCATCTCATAATTCAGAAATCTTTTTATTTCCCTGTTTAATAGTTTTGTTTATTTTTGAGTTATTTTAACATTTAAATAAAACATTAAATTGATGAATACTATTTACTTGCCTTAATATTACTTAATATTGCCTTGGCATATTACCCTTATCAAGAATATATATTCGAGCACGTGTAAATTCTTTTTGAGGTCATGACACGCCTTTAAAATAGTTTTTAAATTGAAACATAAATTACAATAGTAATCTTTATTTATAAATTATTGTATTTATTAGCACTTTTCTAGTTTTTTTTTAAAGATTAATTACGCATTAATTGAATCTATTTTAGCACAATTGTTATTTATAATGCAGCCTCTAATTGCATACAGTTTTTGTACAAAAACAAATCAGCGTTAATTGCAATGTTGAATAACATATGTACATATAAGCTCATTAGCTGCTGTTCACGTATGTCAAGTGCAAATAGTTAGTTCAACACAATAATTAAAAGCCGAGTGACACTTGATTAATGACTTTATCAATGATCAATCATCTTGGCCAATTTACATATTGCAATCTAGATGCAAATTGTTAGAACTAAGTGCTCCACAGTTGATAAAGAACATAAATTGTATTTCAAATATGGATAATTTATAATTTGTCTCTTTTAAATTGACTGGTATTATTTAGTATCACGCATACGCCACCGCATACTATTATTCCAAGTTTTTAGAATTTTCGTACCCTTTTTCTTGGAAAGTCAACATGAAACCAAAAGCAAGTAATAATGAGCTATCAGCGAGTGGGTAGCTAGCAGATACCCTGTATAATAAATAAATAGACTGGGTAGCTACTTATTTGAAAAGCTTGTATCTTTTCGTAATATTTAATTAATTTATATACGTTCTTTGTCTGCATCCATATCTTTTATACAAAGTATTAATAAAGCCACTCAATTTTCGAAGCTTCCAATTTTTGAAAACCGTAACCAATACTTTTTTGGCAGTTGCGACGATGCGAATTAGCAGAGATAGAAACAACAACAAGAAGAACAGCGACAACAACGACAAAAATTCCTAGAAGCCCCAAGTTCCAAGTTCAGTTGTACTTTGACTTTTGCCAGCGACGGTTGTCGGTTGTTCGTTGTCGGTTGTCTGTTGTCGGTTGTTGGTTGCGGGTTGTTCGTTTGTCGGATGAACATTTGCTGTTTATGGCGTTGCCTTTTTCGGGCGCAACAGGACGCACCTTAAAACCCAAACAAACGATTTCGTCGCGCTGCTATTTCTAACCTTTAATTGGGAATATAAAAAGCGAAAAAGTAAAAAAAAAATAATATTCAACTGGCAACTGGCAACTGGCAACTGGCAGCTAAAGCCAGTTGGAGTTGGAGTCGAAGTTGAAGTCCACTTTGGAATTGGCAAGTGGCAAAGTGGCAAATGGCTTTTGGTGCTTAGAAGCCGGCTTTGTGTCAGTGTTGTGCACAGTGTGTCAAATGTGTTGAACTTTAAAGTGGCCTCAGGTACTGAATGGAGTGCTTGACACAGCCACAGTCGGCAGTCGGCAGTCAGTCTGTCAATCTGCCAGTCAGTTAACTAGACAGACAGTTGGTATAAAATTTGTTTATCATGTTGTTTGACTTTGTGCCTCTTTTGAATTATACTTTGCTATCTACACATGCCTCTAGTTACAGTTTTTTTTGCTCTTTATCACACTTGCTTTCAATGGCTCCACAAACAACAACTTCCATCTCTACAAACCACTTCCCCATTAAAAAAAATTTACAAACTGAAAACTCCTAAAAAGCACTTTGCCATAAACTCGTGATGATCCGCTTTGAGTCTTTGTTAAGAATTCTTTTTGTTTTCATTTCAAGGAATTTTTTGTTCACATTTGGACAATTATTATTTAGTAAAGTTTCCAATTGAGAAATCAATTAATAGAAGCCAAAATTGTAGCTACTCAATGAGTTGGCAAAATACGTGGATTAGGGGCTTGCCATTTAAAGTCGAACATAATCCAAATAAATACTCGTACACAAAAAACAAGTGCCAAATCGAATGCCCAAAATAGCAAAAGAAACAATCAAAGAACCATTTAAAAATGCGCAACAACATTTATCAACAAAATAGTTGTAATACCCCCACCCAAAAAAAAAATAAAAAATAAAAATGCATTAAGCTACGGTGGAGCAAGCTCGACAGTAGGAGACCCAGCACTTTTTGAGTGTAATGCGATTACTACAGATTATTTCAGTTTCAAAAAATTTCCATAGATGGCGCCACTTCAGAGATTGATTTTGCCCGTAACATTGTTAGTTGAATAACTTCCGCGTTTATCATCCGATTTGGACGAAATTTGCTGGATAGGTTGGAACTATAGTCCGTATTATACATACCAAAAATCAAGGCGCTAGCATTAAAGGTGCTCTTGTAATTCGACTTGAAAATTTTGTATTTTGATTTGCGGGGCGGAGGGGGGCGTGGCAAAAATATAAAACAAACTCGTTCAATGCAAGATATAGATTTACATACAAATTTATTTACAAATTTGGTGTCTCTAGCTCTTATAGTCTTTGAGATCTAGTTACTCAAAAAAGGGACAGACGGACAGACAGACAGACGGACAGACGGACAGACGGACATGGCTATATCGACTCGGCTGTTGATGCTGATCAAGAATATATATACTTTATGGGGTCTGCCACGCCTCCTTCTGCCTTTTTTTTGCACAAACGTAATAGACCCATTTGTAGTTTTTTAAAGTACTGGGTCTAATAAGCAATATTCAATTTTAGAATAAAATTCCTATTAACACTATTAATGATAAAAGATTTTTTAAATGCTTTACAAATATAATAAAATAATGGGACAATTAATAAAAATAAAAAAAAACTAGAAAAGAAAATGTAACCAACGGGAGTTGAACTCTCAAGTTTTGACTGATCACGCGAAATGCAGTCGCTCTACAATGTGAGCCATTGTAGAAGGTTGAAGTGTGGTGATAAAAGTCAATATATAATTTAATCACAATATTTTATTTCTTTTGTCACTATTTTCTGCCATGACAAGATAGACTCAGTTGCCAAAGTGACTTATTTTGTTTGTTGATTAATTACTGCCGTGTTTATTGACCGATCGGGATGAAACTTTCAGGACATATTCAGACTATTATGTTTATTATATGTTACTAAAACTTAAGACGCTAGCATTGATCCCCCTCTTGTTATTCGCCTTTAAAATGTGAATTCTCAATTTTAAATTTAATTTTGGAATTTTCGGGCCCGGTGGGAGGCGTGGCGAAATTCTAAGGCCAACTTGATTTGGGCACGATATAGATGAGCCAACTTACCAAGTTTGGCGCCTCTAACTCTTTTAGTATATAAGAGCCAGGTGTTTAAATTTGAAAATTTCAAACATTTGTATACTGTCTGTTTTCGGTCCGATCAGGATGAAATTTTCAGGACAGATTTGGACAATAGTGAATAATATGTGTACCAAAAATGAAAACGCTGGCATTAAATGGGCTCTTTTAATTTGACTTTGAAATTTTGTATTTCGATTTCCGGGGGCGGAGGGGGGCGTGGCAAAAATCTAAAACAAACTCGTTCAATGCAAGATATAGATGAACCTACATGCCAAATTCGGTGTCTCTAGCTCTTATAGTCTCTGAGATCTAGTTACTCAAAAAAGGGACAGACAGACAGACGGACAGACGGACAGACGGACAGACGGACAGACGGACATCGCTATATCGACTCGGCTGTTGATGCTGATCAAGAATATATATACTTTATGGGGTCTGCCACGCCTCCTTCTGCCTGTTACGCACATTTTTTTTGCACAAACGTAATAGACCCATTTGTACTTTTTTAAAGTACTGGGTCTAAAAATGATAAATAAATTCAGAGCTCATTTTTAATTGCAATAATCAGAAATTGTACGGAAAGTCCCTTGAGCTCGATGGAACTTTGTGTGGCCTTAGTTCTATGATAAATTGAATTCAATAGTTTGAAGAAGGGCAGTGTGCTCTGAGCATGCATATTGACTTGCTGATACCCTGTAGACAACTTTCGATAAAGATATGTTAATTATATAATAGTAAAGAGGCATTCCTTATTTTTGATAGTTACAGGGTATACGAATATTAAGATTGATAGCAGTTGAATATTAGTGCAAATTGATTTATTAATAAAATTCATTTTCTACTACCCTTTTGTTGTTGTTTTTTTTAATTTTATTTTCTTGGTATTGTTACAGTCTTTTTTTGCACATTAATTGATAAATGTTTTCTTTATCAAGCTGTGATCAAAAGTAATTAAGCGACCGGCACAGAAAAAAAAACAACAGCAAAAACCTTTAGAAAAGTGCGTGAAAAGTGCGAGAGAAGAAGGAGACAATTGTCAACATAATTAACAATTACAATTATAAACAGAACAATCAATTTTGCTGAGTGGCGGCGGAGCAAACATTAAACACAACTTCACCGCCAACTCAGACGACGACGAAGAAGAAGATTTCAAAAAACCAGCTGCAACAACAACAACTCCAACAAATACACTTGCTGATAAGAACAAAGAAGCTGAAGCAGCTGAAGAAGATAAACTTTGTTTGCTTCGTTTTTTTGCAGTGGAGTAAGAAGGGCAGAAGTTAAAATGGCGTTCAAGTGCAGCAGCGGCAGTACCGTTACTGTGGTCGCCATTGTTGTCGCACTCGCACTGAGGCTGCACATCTGTTTGGGTAAGTAAAGAAAAGAGATAGCATATATTTGTACATATTTTATTGTTTATTTTGTTTATGTTTTAACATGCAAATGCAAACAATTAGAGACAAATGTTGTTAGATAAGGCCACACTTGCAACACTTGCCAACAAATTGAGAATTCTAAGCAGCAAACTGACATATGAAAGATAACCTTTTACATATGTTTGTAGAATATATTTATCTATCAATCTTAGCTTGTGCGAGTCAATTGTTTGAAGCAATTTAAACATACAAAGCAAGCATGGCAGGCAAAAATACTAAATACAGGTATATGAACATACGATATGTAAAGTAACGTAGGAACAAAGAAACAACGACTTCGGACTTTGATAACTTTATTAAATTGTAACCGATATTTAGGCAACATTTCATTTTATGGTTCTTTAACAGCTAATTGGATTAAGTATTGATTTATGAATTTAATTATTTTATTATTCAATCTTTATTTTGCATTTTATAATAGTTTCATATTTATTACTCTAAAACTCTCAAAACTAGACCTATTTTCAGGCGGCATCAATTTAGTTATGGTCTGATTTTCTTTTTGATTCTGCATCCGAAATTGAAAAATTTTTTTATGCCTTTAAAGTGTTATCACAATTAATTTGAAGCGATTTCAAGCGGAGTTTAATTATTGTTTAACTATTAAATTGATTCTGAATATAAAATGTTAACAACAAATTAACTTTATATTTTATTTGAACTATTAAAATATACTTAAACAAAAATATTTACACTATTCTAATGACAAATGTAGATAGTTTGACTAGACAGAAATTATTGTCAGCCAAAAAAACGAAATGACAAGAGATTAAATTATAGAAAAAAATTAATAACTGAAAGTAGAAGAAGAACCAAAATAAGATAAGAAGAGTGAAAAATGCAATCAAAGTGCGATCATCAAACAATTATCGAACCAATTGTTTTTATTACATACTTGAATAATGCCACTTGAAAATTGACATGCTACGCATATAAATTGATTGGTATTTGGGGATCGTAAGGCAAACCAATGGTGCTTATCGGTACGATACTTCCCCACTCTAAAGGGGCTCATCGTCAGACCGGCGATCATAAAAGTCAATTACACTAATTTGCATCGAGTGCCAGTGAACGAATCTCACAGATACTCATCGTGGGAATACAATTGAAGATATGCATAAAGATAGAGAGAATGCGATACGGGAATACCTGAAATACCCTTTTATTATACAGTTCCATTCGAGCCTCGGTGGTTCTTCTTTTATGTGGGTTATTGTGGTTTATGCCACTCACCTAATGATATGCTCAACCGCCACATATGAGTCTCGGCTTCTTTATGAGCCTTCCGCACAGGTGTGAACTGCACAATTTTTACTTAACGGACAGTTTTGACATTTAAGTAAACGATATGGCAGCGCTTTGTGCATTTGTGGGCATGGCCCAGGTCCAGCTGACGGGTCTATGTGGTAGGTGTATCATGAACACACCCAAAATTATTTCATCATACCGACATATCAAGTTTTTAGCCACTTCGGGGGTTGGATGTTAGTAGCTGACCTCAGTCGCCCCTCAGTTCTACCTTTCTACCTCTGTCTCTCTTTCTCTACATATTTCTCCCTATCTATGGGCCTGCTCTGACTTTATCTCTGACTGACATATTGACTCGGTGCTCGCTTCTATTTGCATTTTTTCCAAGTTGAACGCACTGCGTTCTTATCACAGTCCAGAGTTTTGTGCTCTCCGTTTGTCAATTGAAAGGTGTCTTAAAGCCCAACACAGCTGCTGCCCAATTTAAATTGAAAAGAAAAAATGCATTAAGCTACGGTGGAGCAAGCTCGACAGTAGGAGACCCAGCACTTTTTGAGTGTAATGCGATTACTACAGATTATTTCAGTTTCAAAAAATTTCCATAGATGGCGCCACTTCAGAGATTGATTTTGCCCGTAACATTGTTAGTTGAATAACTTCCGCGTTTATCATCCGATTTGGACGAAATTTGCTGGATAGGTTGGAACTATAGTCCGTATTATACATACCAAAAATCAAGGCGCTAGCATTAAAGGTGCTCTTGTAATTCGACTTGAAAATTTTGTATTTTGATTTGCGGGGCGGAGGGGGGCGTGGCAAAAATATAAAACAAACTCGTTCAATGCAAGATATAGATTTACATACAAATTTATTTACAAATTTGGTGTCTCTAGCTCTTATAGTCTTTGAGATCTAGTTACTCAAAAAAGGGACAGACGGACAGACAGACAGACGGACAGACGGACAGACGGACATGGCTATATCGACTCGGCTGTTGATGCTGATCAAGAATATATATACTTTATGGGGTCTGCCACGCCTCCTTCTGCCTTTTTTTTGCACAAACGTAATAGACCCATTTGTAGTTTTTTAAAGTACTGGGTCTAATAAGCAATATTCAATTTTAGAATAAAATTCCTATTAACACTATTAATGATAAAAGATTTTTTAAATGCTTTACAAATATAATAAAATAATGGGACAATTAATAAAAATAAAAAAAAACTAGAAAAGAAAATGTAACCAACGGGAGTTGAACTCTCAAGTTTTGACTGATCACGCGAAATGCAGTCGCTCTACAATGTGAGCCATTGTAGAAGGTTGAAGTGTGGTGATAAAAGTCAATATATAATTTAATCACAATATTTTATTTCTTTTGTCACTATTTTCTGCCATGACAAGATAGACTCAGTTGCCAAAGTGACTTATTTTGTTTGTTGATTAATTACTGCCGTGTTTATTGACCGATCGGGATGAAACTTTCAGGACATATTCAGACTATTATGTTTATTATATGTTACTAAAACTTAAGACGCTAGCATTGATCCCCCTCTTGTTATTCGCCTTTAAAATGTGAATTCTCAATTTTAAATTTAATTTTGGAATTTTCGGGCCCGGTGGGAGGCGTGGCGAAATTCTAAGGCCAACTTGATTTGGGCACGATATAGATGAGCCAACTTACCAAGTTTGGCGCCTCTAACTCTTTTAGTATATAAGAGCCAGGTGTTTAAATTTGAAAATTTCAAACATTTGTATACTGTCTGTTTTCGGTCCGATCAGGATGAAATTTTCAGGACAGATTTGGACAATAGTGAATAATATGTGTACCAAAAATGAAAACGCTGGCATTAAATGGGCTCTTTTAATTTGACTTTGAAATTTTGTATTTCGATTTCCGGGGGCGGAGGGGGGCGTGGCAAAAATCTAAAACAAACTCGTTCAATGCAAGATATAGATGAACCTACATGCCAAATTCGGTGTCTCTAGCTCTTATAGTCTCTGAGATCTAGTTACTCAAAAAAGGGACAGACAGACAGACGGACAGACGGACAGACGGACAGACGGACAGACGGACATCGCTATATCGACTCGGCTGTTGATGCTGATCAAGAATATATATACTTTATGGGGTCTGCCACGCCTCCTTCTGCCTGTTACGCACATTTTTTTTGCACAAACGATAGAGCCCATTTGTACTTTTTTAAAGTACTGGGTCTAAAAGAGAATTTATGTGAAATCAATTAAGTCAATAGGTGCCAGTTTATTGTGTTTATATATTTCGCATTCTACGAGCATTTAAGTGGTTGTGGTCATTTGGCACTTGGCCTGACTTCTGTTCCACTTCAGCAGCCAGATCCATGCCCCACCTCTCTCTCATTCACCACCTAGAGAACAAGTGCAAGACAGTGATTAAATTGTTGTAATTATGTGGCCTTTGTTGAACAAATAAGTGGTTGAGATAAATGTGCAATTAAGAAAATTTGAAATATTTATTATAAACTAATCTTTGAACATAACTTTAAGAAGAAGAATTACAATTTACTGTAATATAATATATTAATTATACAAATACACATGTTTATGACTTAGATTACGAAGCATTAAGTAGAGAACTAAATAAAAATGAGTGAGTTTATATTATAACCACATGATTAACTAAAAACGTTAACACCTAAAACAATTGAAATAATGAAGCAAATTTAAATCGTTTGATAAAAAAACGTTATCGTGTCTGGGTATAGTGAACGCCCTATATAACAAACACCTTCATAGTGTAACACCCAAATTTATGTTTTCCTACTAATTTATTTAATAATTAATTTCATATGCACAAAGTGTATTTTGAGCGAATAAAACGAGTTTTTGAGCAAAAACTTTAACCTTGATACAGTGAACGAGCTTAAGACTATAAACAGGCACAGCAATAAATAGTTCATGGTTCAAATAGTAAATAATAATCACAATATAATTTTTTAATTTTGAAATCTTCAGCCGATATCGCTGGCAATGGGCTTACATTATACCCATTGTATGAAAGAGGGTCAATGCCGAGACGTGTGACCATTTCTTTCATTGTTGGTCGCTTTTCCGGCTCCATGTCCCAACACTGTTGAATCCATGCTCTTATTGGCTTGCTTTCCTCGTTAACCTCCACATCATCCATTGGCGGACGATCACCATTCCTTACTCTATTAATAATAGCTATATTTTCCCCATTTTCGATATGATAGAAAGGCTTTCTTCTGGACATTATTTCCCAGCATAAAATGCCAAAGCTGTAGACATCACATTTTTCTGTATAGTCATTACCATCGCCAACCTGAATTTTGAAAATTACAGTTATGTTTTATACACAAATTTTTTGGTTGAAGAAAACGTACTTCTGGTGCCATATAAGCCGCGGTGCCAACCGAACTCGTCATCAGTGTGGCCAGAGGTCTTACGGAACCAAAGTCACATATTTTCAATATCAGATGTTCATTGAAAAGTAGCAAATTGTGGGACTTGAGATCACGATGCAGAATTGGCTTTGGCTTTAGCTGATGTAAATAGGCAACACCCTAGTATGTAATAAAATACAATTTATTGAAATAATCATGTAGGGTATTTAATAATTTAAACCTACCTTGGCACATTGCAGCATCCAGTTGAGCTTACCAAAAATTGACACTTGTTTTAATCGATCATCTCTTTGTTTGCAATGTAAGAAATTATAAAGTGATCCACAGTCGGCATACTCCATAACAACAATATTGTTTAGTTCATCATCCTTCGTAGATCCAAAAAACTTTACGATGTTCTCATGCTTAACAAGCGACAAATACTCTACTTCTCTTTCAACGTTCATATCCGGATTAATATTTCGAATTCTTTTTACGGCAATATTTCTAGCGTCATTCTTTGTATTCCAGACAGCTTTGAAAACATCACCAAAGAAACCCACACCGATGGGCTTTAATATAACAATAATTTATAAAGGGTTTCTACGAGATATACCATTTAATGTTACCGGTTTTATTAATTTTAAGTCTGTCCAATAAACTATGTCATCAATCGTAATACTTTGCTGATAAAGTCCGTCCAAAATATTACCCAATACTCTCATTTTTGGGCGATTAATTGCATCATTATCACAGCATAGTTTTATTACTGCTTCTATGACATCTCTGCCATCTAAATTTCTTTGGCTATTTGGATGTGAAATAAATGTCTGGAAGTAAACTCAGTTTGTATTACAAAATTTTGGATAAAGATCATACAGCTTACCTCCCAGAGTACGAGGCCAAAGTTGTAGATTTCGCTTTTTTCCGCAAATAAGTTGGAATAGTAACTTTGATTCGAGGTATCTGATTCAGTTGCTTTGCCAAAATCACATATTTTTAAAGTATTTAAATTATTGCTAATTAACAAATGACGGGTCTTCAGATCGTTATGGAAAATTTGTGGCGTCATTTCATGCAAGTAAGCCACAGCCTAGAAGGACAAAACATAACAATTATATATTGATTCTAAGTAATATCAAAATATGTACCTTGGCACATTGAACCATCCAGCTAAGCTTACACGAATATGAGATATGACAATCCTTGATATCTTGATATAATCTTGATACTCCTTTATCATACAAAATATCGTAGAGAGTACCATTATCAGCATATTCCGTGATCATCAGACCCTTGGATAACGAATTTTTCATTGCGACATAAAATTTTACAACATTATCATGACTAATTCTCGATAGATATTTGATCTCGTTCTGAAAGTACTCGTCATCACAGTTGGTAGTTATTTTCACCATGAAAATCCGGCCATCTAGATATTTCCTGATTTCTTTAACGCTTTTGGTGTTGATTGACATCTGAAAGTCAGATTTGAAAATCGCTATCTCAAAATTTAATTTAATTTAATTAATATATATGTAATATATATTTTAATATATATATATCAAGATAGTTCCAAAACTGAGAGACTAGTTTGCATATATATATATATTGAGAGACTAGTTTGCATAGAAACAGATAGATCTAGCGACTCAGCTCGTCGTCCTGGTCAAGAATATATGTATATACTTTATGGTGTTTACCAAACTGTCTCACAAACTTCGTGACCTCTGCAAAGGTTATAAAAAACACACTTATCCACATGTTTACAAAGCAATTTGGTCGACGAGGGACACCTTGGTGCCCAGGGCCCCAATTTTCTGATTTCTGTTAATTTGGTACCTCTTTCTTGGACTTAAAGTCCCTCCATTGCATTTGATTGCTCATTTTTCGTCAATTTGTAAGCTAATTCAATAGAAAACACAATAAACACGATTCACTCAACCGATACGGTTCTCTATCTAAAGAACCGGCCACACAAATGATTTGATCACAAAGAAACGTTTTAACAAACTGCTGATATTAATAAAGTTCAACCACTTCAATAATAATGGAATTATAAGATCGATATCACAAATACAACCCATCGATAGCAATTACATTGAAATTTATTAATCAATTTTGAACTACTTATTCGATTTTGTATTGCCACTCGACAATATCGATTATTTTTAGCGTCTATTCAATTTCAGTATACCCTTTATGTGTATTAAACCTAAAAAGGGTATAAGTGCTTGTCAACCCAAGCAATCCAAGGTTTTTTTTGACATTCTGCATGCTAAAAAATAATTGCGGACTTTGTCAAAAACGAGCTCAGTTATGAGTTCTGTCTGTCGCACCCATAATAAATGCATTAATTCTGTCTATGTATGTGCTTTTTTTGCATTAGATCTTAAGAGTTTTTCCATTTGATTTCTTTAAAGCAGCCGTCTATATGCATAAATGCCCTGCATTCAGTTAACTTCTTTTCAGAGTCAAACGTCTACAATCTACACTACTTGATTATACCCTGTACATGCATGTGAAATAATTAATTGGGAAGTTAGCTCTATGTCCTGACTACTGGGTATCACCTAGTTGATCAACATAAAGCATTCAAACTTATTTATAGTCTGCATTTGTCACACGAAAAGACTACAGCTGATACAGCGTTCGCCACACAACTAGAAACGCCTTACAAGATTGTTGACACACAAAAAAACTATGGGTTATTTCTCACCCCATTGAAACTGTGAGCTATATAAGACTTTAACTAATTGTAGGCTCCATTAATTAGACGCAATTACCATAAAAAACTCGTCCGCTGACTTTGACAAATGTGTTTGGCGCTCTGCTGACAGTTAACAATTAGAGAGCCAGCCATCGATCACCTTTAGAAGCCATGTGCTCCTATTTATTGTGTGAACGGTGTGAGTACAGGGTTGCGCATAGTTAGATTACTCACATTTAGAATACAATAAAGGTATTAAAACTCATTTACACTTGTAGCTTACTAAATTTATATTGATTACTCTTTAAAGTTAACATGAAAGCACTTATATTTTTTGTATAATTTAGAGTAATTTCATTCTGCAACGTATTTTATATGAATATGTAATATTGAAATGTACTGAATAAAACAGAACAGAAGGTAAAATAAAATGAATTTCATCCAATATTAGGTATATATTCGAAAACTGTAGGGGATTCACTCTTGAATTTCTATTCCGTAAAAGGGGATCTCCGTAAAATCTTCTTCCAGTATTGCTCGCAAGTCTCTTAACATATATTCATTATGAGAAAGAGGGTCAATGCCGAGACGTGTGACCATTATTTTCATTTTTGGTCGGTTTTCCGGCTCCATGTCCCAACACTGTTGAATCCATGCTCTTATTGGCTTGCTTTCCTCGTTAATCTCCACATCATCCATTGGCGGACGATCACCATGCCTTGCTCTATTAATAATAGCTATATTTTCCCCATTTTCGATATGATAGAAAGGCTTTCTTCTGGACATTATTTCCCAGCATAAAATGCCAAAGCTGTAGACATCACATTTTTCTGTATAGTCATTACCATCGCCAACCTGAATTTTGAAAATGTTATGTTATGTTATGTTTTATAAACAATTTTTTTGGTTGAAGAAAACGTACTTCTGGTGCCATATAAGCCGCGGTGCCAACCGAACTCGTCATCAGTGAGGCCAGAGGTCTTACGGAACCAAAGTCACATATTTTCAATATCAGATGTTTATTGAAAAGTAGCAAATTATGGGACTTGAGATCACGATGCAGAATTGGCTTTGGCTTTAGCTGATGTAAATAGGCAACACCCTAGTATGTAATAAAATACAATTTATTGAAATAATCATGTAGGGTATTTAATAAAATAAACCTACCTTGGCACATTGCAGCATCCAGTTGAGCTTACCAAAAATTGACACTTGTTTTAATCGATCATCTCTTTGTTTGCAATGTAAGAAATTATAAAGTGATCCACAATCGGCATACTCCATACCAATGACAAGTTGATTCTCATCATTCATTGTGGCTCCAAATAGTTTCACGATGTTCTCATGCTTAAGAATCGACAGATACTCCACTTCTCTTTCAACGTCCGTATTCAAATTGATATCTCGCATTTTTTTAACGGCAATATTTCTATCGCCTTGTTTAGTTTTCCAGACAGCTTTGAAGACATCACCAAAGGTACCGCGACCAATTGCCTTATTTATAAAAATAATATTAATACTTCTTTTTGCAAGATACAATTAAATCTTACCGGATTTTTTATTTTTATGTCATTCCAGTGAAAACGATTTTCAACCTTTATGTTTTGCTGAAATTGATGTTACGAGTACTTTTTATTTTTTAGATAAACTATTTATAATTACCGTTATTTCAAAATCCAGGTCATGCAAATTAGTTTCGTTTTCATACTTTAAGCTTTGCTCATATAAGTTGTTTAGAATATTAGCCAAAACTATCATTTTTGGGCGATTAAACGGATAATTATCACAACATATCCTAATTAATACTTCTATGACGTCGGAATCCATTTTATCCAACACATTATGGTTGGTTTGTTTCGCATTTAAAGTCTATAAGTAAATTCAGTTAACGTAAAAATGTTAAGTTTGGGGATGTTCCAGCATACCTCCCAGAGTACAACACCAAAGTTGTAAATTTCTTTTCTCTCCGAAAGTAGGATTTTATAGTACTCTCGACTGGGATTGTTGGTTAGTAGCTGAGTTGAATCAGTAGCTGTGGTAAAGTCACATAACTTTAATGTTTGTAAATTGTTGCTAAGCAACAAATGGCGGGTTTTTAGATCGTTATGGAATATTTTTGGACTCATCTCATGCAAGTAAGCCACAGCCTAGAAAAACAAAGAAAAAATTCAACAATTATATTTTGATCCAAAGTAAAATCGAATTAAGTACCTTAGCACATTGAACCATCCAGCTGAGTTGACACGAATTTGAGATATGACGATTCTCGGTTTCAGGTGTATGTGTGAAATCTTGATACAATCTTGATACTCCTTTATCATACAAAAAATCGTAAAGAGTACCATTATCAGCATATTCCGTTATCATCACACCCTTGGATAACGAATTTTTCGTCGCACCATAAAATTTTACAACATTATCATGATTAATTCTCGACAGATATTTGATCTCGTTCTGAAAGTACTTGTCATCATAGTTAGTTGTAGTTATTTTCACCATGAAATCCCGGCCATCTTCATGTTTCCTGATTTCTTTAACGCTTTTGGTGTTGCGTGACATCTAAAATTTGGAAATGGATTATCTTAAAAATAATAATAAACAGGGCAGAAACCTAAATTTAATTTTTGGTTATTTTCGACATCTTTTCGTCTTAAAGGACGTATTTTATTATTAATTTCTTACCTCTTTCTTGGACTTCAAGTCACTCCATCGTATTTGTTGATGACTCATTTTTAAAGAAAACTTGTCAGCAGCTAATTCAATGCAATGAGACAAGTTAACCAACTGCTTGTTAAAATCGATTTGAAAATGAAAATATGTACAACCCTCTATATACCGGGCAAGTAATGTGTAACTCAGTGTGCAGTTCTCTTGGACAATCAACAAAAGTTCTTATCAAGTCGTTAAAAGTCGTTGACCAAATGTTAAACAAAAGATTTCCTCTTTTTATTGTCTATCCAACTTCAATATACCCATCAAATGATTTTCAGCTATATAGTTCAAAGTTTATAGGAAATTGTCAACTCAAGCAATCCAAGACTTTTTTTAACTATTTAAAATAAATGAATTAATTCAATTCTTTTGAATCTTAAGTTACTTGAATTAATGTGTTTAAGGTAGCGGCTTTTGTAAATCGAATATAGTGATTACATCGATTAAATTATCCTGTATTATTAATTATACTTACCCAATTAGTGTATAATAATTCGCCAACTCACTGACATATAACTTTAAAAGAGCATTTTAAATTCACTGAAGTATCGGTTGGGCAAAGATCACTTTATGTATTGTTTACTTAATAATAAAGTGCAATACGATCTATTGAAAATGTTGATTTTATTAACTTTATAGTTATTTTATTACTAAAACTGTATATATAGAGTACTTACAGATCTTTAAATACCCTATTACGATATACTCTAAAATGCTCAGTCTAGTTATATTAAAAACACTTTTTAAATTTTGCCATTAAGTTAATATGCTTTCTTTTTATTGATGATTTCATCTTATTTAATATTCATTAAATAAGAGATTGTATTAAAATTCCTTAAATTTTGAATTTTGAAATTTAAAACTTTTTTTTCATAAATAACTCTAACCGAAGGAAGTGATATATAACTTAAGTATACCTAATAAATAATCGATCATTGCATTTTGCTGTCTGCTTATTGTTTATTTAATTTGTTATCGCAGACAGGCAAAAAGTAATAGAAGAAACGTTGAAATTGCTGGAAATAAGTCAAGCAATTGCTTGGCACACTCATGCTTATAACAAGGTCTTTGAAATTTTCAGTGAAAGTTGTGAAAGAGATACAAATGGACTAAGACTTCACAACAAGGGATTTTGGCAACGCCAAACCAAACAACGCAGTTACAAAGAGACAGCGAGACTGCGACTGAGAGACTGTTGAAGTTCATGCTACGGTATACGGGTCGTATGAGTAATGAAAAACTACAATGCACATACAGAAAAACAATTGTGACAAAGATAAAGTTTTCATTACGCTGTCTGCGTAGACAGAAACAAAAAAAGTAAAGAAAAGAAGGGAATAATAAAAACTAATGTCGGATGCTGGCTGGAAATTTGTCAGGAAATGAGTCACGGCAAAAAGGACAACGTACTTACTTAACGGGAGGACTGAAGGGAGGTCGTTAGGCGTTAGGTCAACAAACAAAATAAACAAAATCAACAACTGTCGACCTAATTCGATGCAAAGTCAATTAATTCGAGCAGATTAATTAGTTAAGTCAAAACTAGTTGACATCGCCCCGTCAGGCCGCACCTCAATTACACTTTTTTTATTTTAAGTTTCCTGTTTGTCGTACCCCGCCAGGTTCGTCATCCCCCCCCTCGTTGCACACACACACACACACACTATCTCGAGTTGGCCAAGTTCAGGTACAAGCCGTAATGGTGTCCGGACATTTGTTGACTATGCTGTCATTAGTGTTAGCCGTCCAATCACCCCAAAAACTCGTCCTTTGACTTTTTAATGCGCTATTTGTCGTCCCTTTTAATTGTCCTCCTGATAGATAGCCTTGTCTTTTAGTATTATCCTCTGCATACATTTCTTTTTTTTACCGCTCGCTTCTTTTTAACGTCTGTTGACTCGTGGTTACACCTCCCCAGACACAATCAACAATCCACCCACCTGCCCTGGGGAGGATTCCTTAACGAATTTAAGCTTTGCGTTTTTCAAATAATCACTAGTAAAACACTTGCCAAGTATTTAAGCTGGTTTACTTTTAAGATAAGCTGCAATTATTTTAACTGCAGATTACACCAAATAAGTATAAACCTATAAACTTTCAACTCCCAAATGCATTTCATGCTCAATCACTTCAGAGTTGGACCAACTGAGTATCTTTTTATTAAACCTGCTTCAGATATGTTTCCTTAAGATAGCTCACCTAAAAAATTAGGTCTTTCTTATAAGAAAAAGTATCTTTTTTATGTACGGTTCCTTTTAAAGATGGAAACGTTTCTAAACCTATATAAATAGGAGTTTGGGTTTTAAAGGTAATAGACAAAATGTTATTTATTTGTTACGGTTGTTATAGGCTAGTCTAAATGAAACCGTAAGCCATGCTTTAATTAAATTGAGTACATTTTCTTATTCATTTAATTTTCTTTATAAAAACATACCTTTCCTTTTGGAACACAATGCAAACAAGAACTGTCGCTAATTGGATGCTCGACAAATTACCTGTGTGATAATTATTGTAAATCCTTGGAGGCAACTAACAATTCATTCCACACTGAATACAAATATGAATATGAGTAATTCTAGTATAAATTATGAACGCATTCATTACAATTGTGTTGACGCTCAGGCATGTGCAAAAATTCTGATAAAATATGTAAAAGATATGATGATATTTTTTTGGGGAGGAGCAGCGACAACTCACAGACACGCATTTTTAATGACATTTTAAATGCTTGGGGCTTCTAGGAAAACGAATAGGAATACGAATACGAATAGAACTAAGTATGGCGTCAGTCGCTTATCCTTACACTCGTATCCTGTTCATGTTCGTGTCCTTGGTGTCCTCTCGAAAGCAAACCAGCTCCTATCCACCCACCAAATATTAATTCTGTCAGCGTTTTTTTTAGTGAATTATGCGTGTGAATGTTTGATGGGAAAGAGAGTTGAAGAGGGGGCTTGAAGTATCTAAAGTAGTATTATGCTAACTGCTTGGAATAGGACGGCGCCAATGCTGTTTATGTACCACAGCAACCAGTTGGGACATGATTAAGTGTTTAGTCTTTGACTTTAAGAGAAAAGTGCTAAAATAACCAAACAGTTATTCAATCAATGTGTATTTGGAATTTGTTTAAATAATTGTATATAAAAGAATGGAAAAATAAGTATTTGTTAAGCTCAGATAAAGTTGAAGTATTTTGCAATATATAAAAAAGGGAATATAAATAAATTGTATAGTTAAATTATAATTAAATTGTTCATATATATGAATCCTATAACTAGTTCCCATTTAATTAACACCCAAAATCAGATGCAAACAGGGGATTGCCATAATTATATTTAGATATAATTATAATTATACCCATTCAAACCACTTACCAGTTCATTAAATACTTTAACCACACACAGTCTGTTCCCAATTTTCGCTGGCAAAACATTTGTTACCAATTATGCATTCGATTGTATGTTTTTTTCCGCTTAGGGAAGGTATACCATATTTCCCCAGAAACTTTTTCTAGTTTTTTGTTTGGTTTTGTTATCACAAAATCAATAAGCGATGACGCGGACACTTCAATGGACTTCGATTTGATAAGGGCGGGGGCGTGTTTGAGGATGGGAGGGGCGGGGGAGAAGTGTGTTCGATAGCCCATATGCTAATAACTAATATCAGTATTATATTTATTTATGGCTTGTATTAGGCTTGGACGTATGCAAGCACACGACCAAACAACAAATGCCGTCATTAGTGGTAAAAATAAAAATCTTATCAAATTACGCATACGTCGTGATGTTAGTATTGAATGAGCCAAATCGCACATAGGATTTAAAGCGCATTCGTAATTGAGGTCAAAGCGAGCTTATTAAACAACATTCATAATTTTATTAGTTTTGATGAGGATGATGATAATGATGATGAGGATGTGGATGAGGATGATGGGTAAATACTCACCCTTACCCACCACAAAACTAAACAGACAAATCACATAGGGGTGGCAATCGAGTGGGTAGAGTAGAGAAGGCGATGGGGGAAATACTTAAGTTCACTTAAGGACGCCAGAATACACTTAGGCATTTATATTTGATTTAACCCATATAAAGATTTTCTTTGCTCTTCTTTTTTCAGCATTGGATGTTTATTTTCCCACCACTTCCGTGAAATTCAAGCTGCCCCTCAACGAAGAATCGGAGAGCATTTTCTCGAAAATACCGTTGGCTCAGTTTCAAGTGTTGCGTCTGGATAACAATCTGCCGGCCACTGACTATATCTACAGTCTGGAAGATAATCCTCTGCTCCGCCTCAATGCCAGTTCCGGGGAGATTTATATGCGTACCGATTACCAACCTCTCAATGAGAGTGTGAAATATGTGTTGACCGCATTTCCACGTGGCGAGGATGATGATCAGAATAGTGAACTGTTGCAGCAGGTTGCTCATCTTACATTGGAGGTAATTCCACAGCCAATGGCCGATTACTGTGCCGAGTTGGAGCATATTTGCTTTTGGACTGCCGCCCATTATAGCATTGCCGAGTCCACGAAGGAAACCTTTGAGCCGGTGCTGGTTGGTGCCCTGAATTCCCGTGCTGCCAAATATCTCTGTCCGCACAGATCTCTCGAGTATGCCCTGAAAGCAGGCAGTGCCCACTTTGCCCTCAAACAGAATCGTTTGTATGCCAAACAGCCCTTGGATCATGATGAACTGAATGGCTTACAGGCCCATGCCGGGCAATTGCATGCGACCATTAGTTGCACTGTGAAGATATCCGAACTGGAGCAACGACAATTTTGGAGAAGCTACAATGTCACGTTAACGGATCGCAATGACAATGGACCACGATTACAGGAGCGTCAACCGCACTTTAACTTTTACATGGAGCAGCCCTATTTCAAGACGGTAAGTGACACTCCGACTCCAGACCCGGCCCAGACCTGGCCCAGACAAACGTCTGGCCAATGTCTGCCAGCTGGCTGCTTTGGGTGCGGGTTTATTGAATTCGCGCTTGATAAACGCCCGCAGGACACGCAATCTTAACCCTCGACCCACTACACTGCTTAACAAAGTTTATGTTTCTTCATGATACACTTTTCTTTACCAAATAGAATTTTTCCTATGCATAAAAGGGCACAAGATGTCTAAACTTAGAAAAAGTATCATAATGTGTTTTATTTATTTAGTTTTTATTTTTTAAATTCATTAAATTTTGGAACATAATAGAAGATTGTCCGATATAATCCCGGCTTAAAATTAATAAATTTATATATATTTATTAAGAGCATAGACTCCCTTAAATGTTTGTGTACTAAGAAAAATTAGAAATCCTGCTATATTTTCTAACAATGTTTTCTTTTCTTTTTTTTGAAAAAGGAAATTAGAAATTAAATCCGAATTTAATATATTTCTTATTAGCGCTGATAACTATCAGAAATTAATACTCTATCAACTTAAATCTACAACTTAATAAAAATACCAAAAATGATGGGCTTCACTTGTGTGTTGAACAGTGTTATTTGACCATTATCACGTCTAGCAGAGAGTTCGCCTCCGTTTAGTTCGTTTCCGTAGTTCGTCATTAAAAACGCGTAACGTTTTATGAACTTTTATGATTGCCAAACGAAACGCGAAGGGTGTCAAGTGACTGAAGTTGGCTCTTAAAGCTGTAGCTTTAAGTTGGCAAAAGGAACAACTTGGCTGGCAAATTATGTTGTCATGTTGCGACAAGAGACCCAGAAGCCAAGCCTATCCCCGAGGTGCGCTAGGAGCTACTAAAACTATGTCATTTAGTTGTTAGTTAGTTGCAAGTAATTGCTTAACATCCTCAAAACATTACGAGTATCTATAAAAAAGAAATTACATGAACTAAATGTCATCTTCGTCAAGCCGAATATTTGACACACTTCAGTAGGTCCTAAAAAAGTTGAATAGTTGCATAAAATATCACTAAATACACAACTTATGAATTTCATTAAAAAGTTATTAGTATGAGCCGATGGTTCCTATGACAGCTCTATGATATGCTATGTATACATATATGTTTCTTTAAGACAGAGATTAAATTTAAAGTGTGGCATATAATAATGTAATTTCCATTACGATAATAAAATACTCTCTGCAAGGGTATAAAAAATGTTGTCACTAAAGTTCTGCAATTACAATTAGTACTCGGTAATTTGTATTTAAATTAAGTAAAAGCCATAATAACACACGAGTATAGTGAGCATAATAATACCTATAACATTTTGTTGATGTCTGCCTAAAATACTTACCAGACAACAATAAAGGAAGGTGTGTTTTAGTAGTAATTGCTGTGAGGCGTTAGGAATTTGTATTAGACTTTTAAATTATCTTATTTTATTTAAGGCATAAGTATACATTTTTAAACACAATATTGAATATTTGCATTTGCAAAAAATTTAGCTGTAAATTTGATCAGATACATAATATGTAAGATATTATTATATAAGATGTTCTTGTTATCTTGCAATGTTCTCTTCTTTGTTTTCTTATTTTCTATATATCAATTTTATAGGCTCCCATGGAAAACATTTTTTTGTGCTTCCCGAAAATTTTAAAATCTTGAATTTTTAAGTTTTTTAAACCTTTTAATATCCAACTTGATGGATATCATCAAGTTCTCAGACAAAGGGTTGGTGATATCTGGCGGATATTGGAGTATGAATCTCGAGACCAAAAACCGATGAAGACATTGGCGGCCTCTTATTCGAATCTTTATGCCAATTACATTCAATCAATATTCTCAAAAACTCGGTTTCGTCATTAAGGTTGAGATCAACAATTTTCGGACGATCACCATTCATTGCTTTATTAATAATAGCTACATTTTCCTCATTCTCGACATGATAGAAAGGCTTCTTTTCGGACATTATTTCCCAACACAAAATGCCAAAGCTATAGACATCACATTTTTCAGTATACGGCTCACCCATGCCGACCTGTGTGTGTAAAAATATTTTATAATATATATGTATTAAAATATGAATTTAAGGAGTACTTACTTCTGGTGCCATATAAGCTGCAGTACCAACCTCACTGGTCATCATTGATTGCAGAGGTCTTACGGTCCCAAAGTCACATATCTTTAATTGCCGATATTCATTAAAAAGTAGCAAATTATGTGACTTGAGATCACGATGAAGAATTTTCGGGTTTAGTCCATGCAAATAGGCAACACCCTGGGAAATAAATGTGACTGAATAAATCTTGCAGAATATAAAAAAAAATGAAACTCACTTTGGCACACTGTAGCATCCAGTCAAGCTTTCTCATTATTGGCACTAGCAACTCTTGATTATCTCTTTTTTTGCAATGTAAAAAATTATAAAGAGATCCACACTCGGCAAACTCCATAACAAGGTTAAGTTCATCATCTTCCTTTGTGGTTCCAAATAATCTTACAATGTTCCTATGGTTTACGATCTGCAGACATTGCACTTCTCTTTCAACTCTTATGCCACGATTAATTTTCTTCACAGCAACATGTTTACTGCCATTTTTAGATTTCCAGTCAGCTTCATAGACATTTCCAAAGACCCCAGAGCCGATTGCCTTATTTATGATGATAACATTATACTTAGTTTTAGTTTTCCCTGAATTTACAATAAAATTTTACCGGTTTTTTTAAATGCAAGTCCTTCCAGTTAAGCTCGCTCTCAATTTTCAAACATTCCCGATGTAGATCCGATATAATTGTGAAGCAAATGTCCATTTTGGGGTGCTTTATATCAATACACATTTTGACTAATGTTTTAATTTTCTCTAAATTCTCATAGCCTTTGAAATCTGCGACGGAAACGAATTGTAAATCGAACTGAGAATATTTAAAGTAACATGCTTACAATCATGTGATAAATCTTCGATCAATAGTGTAGATTTCGAGTAACTGTTAGGTTTTTTCCTCGAAAATACCTCCCAAATCGTATAGCCGAATTTGAAGACATCATTTTTCATCATTTCAGCTGAGAGCTATACGTAAAAAAATATCAGTGTTTTATAGTAAAACTATATTAATTTGAATCTTTACCTCAACATCGCTATTCATCTTCTCAAACAGATAGTCAATGTCACTTATTTTCAATGTCTGGTAATTGTTGAAAAGTAGCAGATTCTCCGATTTCAGATTTTCATGAACAATCTTATTACTATGCAAGTATGTTAGACCCTAGAAGTGAAAATTTGAATTTTATTTAATTTATATACAATCTTAATAGACCTTTTGTACTTTTTTTGAAGTACAGAGTCCAAAAAAAAAAAGATATCTTACCTTGGCGCATTGTTGAAGCCAGTTAAGGGCATTATTGATTGTATGCGCTTCCGATGATTCATGTAGGAAATGGTGAACAGATCCACAGTCTGCATACTCCATGAGTATTTCACATCCGAAAGGGGGACCTCGTTCGGTGCACAAATAGATTTCCACAATATTTTCATGCTTTAATTTTGAAAAGGCGATTTTTATCTCTTCCGGTTCCAAAATTTTCGGTATAGCTTTACACACAGTCTTTTTTAAGTCGCTTTTTCTTGACGGTGAGCAAAATTTGCCGAAGACACACTTTAAAAAAATAAATGCAATTATTTATTTCGGTTCTTTATTTGGTATTATTAAGTCTCATATTTAATACCTTCAGCGGTTTGACCATTTCAATAAAAAAACGTATAATTTGCTGTTAAGGTGCCAATTTGGAATGAATCAAACGGAACACCTTCTTTCCACTAATGTTGTTAAATGACTGCGATTAGAAGTTTGCAATAGTTAAAAGATTGTTGTATATCGATAATAGAAATGAGAATTCCCATTTTTGCCGGAAGAACGCCAAGTCTTATCTTATCAAACTCAATGACATAAGTTGGTGCCATTATCACCATTCTGCATTTACTGAGTATTATTGAGTAAAACTGGTATAATCTGATGACTTCATATAATTTGAGTAAAATAGATTGATAGGAACAGAGACTAAAGCTTATTATATGGTGCTCTTGTGATTAGAAAAATTATCACTCAAAATGGTTTTAACAAATTGATAAACTCTATTCTCCGGTGAGTCGTCCACCCGACAACAAATGTCAGCTCCCAAAGGTGTTGGACCCTTTGCCCCATTTGCTGACCTTGTGCACCATAGTTTAATATACAAAATAAATGGATGTTAATAACGGTTAACTGGAGCCAAGCTCCTTGGAGACAACACCAGTGCAATTTGTAGCTCGAGGTCACTGGGAGCGGTCCACGGAACATTTAATTAGTGGTGGTCAGTTAATGCTAATGAAATTTACCCTTATTATACCCTGGCCGAGGTCTAAATAGGTTTGTGGGAAAGTATGTAAGCTGTAGCAAGAGGCGTAAATCTGTAAGGTGTATATATTCATGTTAATCTTTCATTCTATTACTCCAGTAAAAGGGAAGAAGCTGGAAACAAAACAGTAATAATTATCGGAACTTTGCTTTAAGAATCTATTTCCATTTTATTCAGCTAACATTTTAAGTTTCTCTATACAAAACACAATAAATATCTTTTAGAAAAATATTCAATTTTGCTTGCGGTACTTTAAAAAAGTGGGTTTTTTTTGATAGCTGTTTCAGTTTTGTTTCCTGACTAAAATCGTTAAATTTTAATGTAGACTTTCAAATGTCCAGGAAGATTTAAATACAAGTAAACAAGTCTAGATCCGAAGTCTAGATCTAATCTGAAAACTTCGCCCCAAGGGGATGAACTAAGTTTTAAAATTTTTTCAAATTAATTTTTTTAGCATAAGTTTCGATGTCCAAACTAGTATTCAGTTCCTTAAACTGGATGCAGGGTATCTAGTAGTCGCACCTTCTTGACTAAAACTCTCTTACTTTTTTAATTTATAGGAGGAGCCTGTGGGTGAGAAAATCATATTCCTAGACAAGGACACACTGGCTGCCAATACGAATCTTGGCTATGCCATCTTAAACGATTCACTTGGACTTTTTCACCCGGAATGCCACGCCTTTGAGGCGGATCACACGGGCAGGCCACACACCATCATCAGTTGTCGTAAGTCTAAGACTTGCGATCTATGGAATATTTTAGTTAACTGTTTTGTCTTTTAGAGCTACATTTCGCCAGAAACGGTGTCCTAAAGCAGTCACCCTACTGCATCGATTTGATGGCTAGAGATTTGACAGTCCAGGTGAAGAATGCAAACACAACGGCAACAGCTCACATCTGTCTACATGTGGACACAAGTGGCTTGCATGAGAGTGATCAGGAGCGTCCACAGGCATTGCCATTGCGTCAACGCCAACAGCGAATCTTTGACAGCACTGGGGAGATGATCCACTCGGATTTCGGGGGACGACGTCGCATGAGTATCGACTATGAGAAGGATGTATTTGTATATCGTACTGCAGCTGCCTATTATCGTGTGGCACAACCGGAGAGATTTGTGGAGCTGTTGCGTCAGCGGAGTTGGAGATTCACGCTCGTCGAGGATCGTAGCGGGGCCTTTGGACTCACCGAGACGGCGGGAATTGTTTATGTCCGTGATGTCATGGCCTTGGAGCATGCAGTGGAGACAATTTACTTTCTGAATGTAACGTGGCAGGATCCAGATAGACAATCCCATGCCTTTGTCATCAATGTGCATCTGGTGGAGGGCAGACCAGCGAATGCTACTTGTGATGTGAAGCTAAAGTCACTTAGTCAAACCTGTGCTCAGATCAAGTATCGCCACCAATGTGGCAACTTTTGTGGCCTGGCCACCAATGGTGGATCCTGCATGTGGCGTGGTTCCAATAATGCCATGTTCTCACGCAACTATGGCTCCTGTGTCCCGGATGCACGCTACTGTCCGGATTTGGTCTGTGATGCCTTGGAGAAGTTAAACACACAGGCTTGTCCGCAGGATTGTACGATCGCTGATGATATCATGGGACCGCACAGTCCAAATGATAAGAAGCGAGGGATTCTGAGTGCATCTGGAACCTGCATCTGTGAGGACAATGGCAAATGCACCTGTGGTCCGTTGCCTGATGAGGAGGACACCAAGACACGACGTCAGCGCAAGCGAAAGAATGAAACGGACACTGAGTTGGTCAGTGTCGTTCCCATACAGGAGCATGGAGAGCAGGATCAGGATGCACTGGCTCTGGGCGTACTCCATTTGGCGGGCATGGAATGCAATCGCTTCTGTATACTCGTTGTCATCAGTTGTCCGCTGCTTTTTGTCCTCCTGCTGCTCTGTTTGTTGCTCTCTCAACGCAAATTGTGGCAACGTCGTCTTGGCAAACAGTCGGTGACACCAGGTGGCAAACAGACACTGCCATCCACTTTGGGTGGCGATGGAGATCTTCCATTGATGCCGTTACAGAGTGGCTTCAAGTTCGAGAGCGCCGATGCCAAGTGGGAGTTTCCAAGGGAACAACTTCAGCTGGACATAGTCCTGGGTGAGGGAGAATTTGGTCAGGTCCTCAAGGGCTATGCTACCCAAATAGCCGGACTTCCCGGCGTCACCACTGTCGCCGTCAAAATGCTTAAGAAAGGTGCCAATTCAGTGGAGTACATGGCCCTTCTCTCTGAGTTCCAACTCCTACAGGAGGTCTCGCATCCCAATGTCATCAAATTGCTCGGTGCCTGCACACAATCGGAGGCACCACTCCTAATCATAGAGTATGCCCGCTATGGTTCACTGAGAAGCTATCTACGACTCAGCCGGAAGATTGAGTGTGCAGGCGTAGATTTCAGTGATGGTGTCGAGCCCGTCAATGTCAAGATGATGCTCACGTTTGCCTGGCAAATCTGCAAGGGCATGAACTACCTCACCGAACTTAAGGTAGATATACATTTTCAATCTACTAAATATTAAAAAAGAAAAGTACAGAGTCTAAAAGTGAAGCACTTCGTATTTAAAACTCAACATCACAAACTCTTATTTAAGTTCAAAAAGTATTTTACAAATTAAAAGAAGATTTAATTTGATTTAACTAACTTGGAAACTTGATTCAAAATATTTGTAGTCTGCAATTAAGTAAAAAAAAACTACAAACTGGTCATTGCAAATAAGCTAAAACAGCTTGAGAATTATAAACAAATGAAAGCAGAAAATATAATCTTCATTTCAAATTGTTCTCTATGTTTTTGTATTCATTTCTAGAAGTTCAAGAATATAAATGGTCTCAAGATTTATTTGTCCTACATAAATCGTATTTGGTTAAAGAATTTATAGAAACTAATTAGTAATTAGATCAAGTATGAGTTTTAAAAATAGTAATAACTTTTCCTGTCTTCTATATCTTTTCCTTTTCTAATCCTTTTTCTCCTGCTCAGCTGGTGCATCGTGATTTGGCCGCTCGTAATGTTCTACTGGCCGATGGTAAAATCTGCAAGATTTCCGACTTTGGACTAACCCGTGATGTTTATGAGGATGATGCGTATTTGAAACGCTCCCGAGATCGGGTGCCCGTCAAGGTGGGACACTTGAAATTAATCTATATCCTTTTATGTTTATTAAAATTCCCCTTTCTTTCTCCTTGCAGTGGATGGCTCCGGAGTCTCTGGCGGATCATGTGTACACCAGCAAATCGGATGTTTGGGCATTTGGAGTTCTCTGCTGGGAGCTGATTACATTGGGTGCCTCTCCTTATCCTGGCATAGCGCCACAGAATCTCTGGTCACTGCTTAAGACAGGCTATCGTATGGAGCGTCCAGAGAACTGTTCCGAGGCAGTTTACTCCGTGGTGCGTACCTGTTGGGCAGATGAGCCCAATGCTCGTCCCTCCTTCAAGTATCTGGCTGCTGAATTTGAAAAATTACTGGGCAATAATGCGAAATATATTGAACTGGAAACGAATGCCGTATCTAATCCGCTGTACTGCAGTGACGAGGCTGCTTTGATGCCTGGCAGTGGAGTAATGGAAGAACTGGGTGAACCGGAGTCACTGCATCATTTGTGGACACCGCCAAAGATGAACATTTATGATGTACAGGACTTAAGCAACAGTCGTGACGAGTCCATTACAGATGCACAGTCCTCGGCGATGGCGCCTCCTGGTTACGATTTGCCACGTCCTCTCATCGAAGCCAGTACCACAGAGCAGGTGTTGAGATATGAGAATGATCTTCGCTTTCCCCTCAACATACGCAAATCCAGCTGTGCTCCCAGTTATAGCAACATGACCAATGAATGTCCGGCTACAGCTTTGCCACACTATGCGGTGCCAGTGAAGCGTGGACGTTCCTACTTGGACATGACCAATAATACATTGATTCCAGATAATCTCGATAATCGCGATTTTGAAAAGCATCTTTCCAAGACCATCTCATTTCGTTTCTCCAGTTTGCTTAATCTCAAGGAACCCGAATCACCATACGAACAGGCCGAGGATGCTGTTTAAATCCAGAAAATCCTTCGACTTGTGATTCCTTTTCTTATTAATATTGCGCCTGATTTTGAGTTCAAATTGTTTGTTAATTAGTTTTAATATTATGCTGATGCCAAAAATAACTGGAATATTCTGTCCCATTTTCTAATTGCCAGAATTTTAGCCAAGAAGATCACAAAAACCACTTAACTTCTTTTCAGTTTACAAGAATACTTTTTTATGTAAATGTAAACTTTAATTTCTATTTTTTTATATTCCTTCCGCAAGAAAACACCACTTGTAGAGAAGGTAGACACTTTTATTTGTATAATAACTAATATTAATTGCCAAATTAATTATTTTAACTGCCTATAAAAGAAATACGCTTTATTACAACTCTAGATTTAAGCAAAAAAAAAGAAATGAAAATATTTCAGATACTTCTCAGAGTTATAGTCTCGTTTACCAAATATTTATTTTATTATTTATTTATCAGTGCACAAAGATTTTTCCGAGTATTTTTTGCACTTATGTTATTTTTAGAATTTATACCTCGATAAGTGTTAGAATAGGGCTACTGGACCATTTGTACTTATTAATGTTTGTATATGCCAAAAAATAGACTGTATATAAATCTACACACACGTGAAATACATAAATACAGATCCAGATATATAAATAAATTCATATATTATCTCTACAAAATAATCTGTGCCATGTGAAAATTTACTCAGGCTGAACAATAACACTTCGGAATAACTTTTCTTACTTACCATCCGATTTGAACGAAACTTTCAGGATAGGCTCGGACTATAGTGTATATTATATGTACAATCAAGACGCTAACCTTAAAGGTGCTCTTATAATTTGACTTTGAAATTTTATATTTCGATTTCCGGGGGCGGAGGGGGCGTGGCAAAAATCTAAAACAAACTTGATAAACTTGAGATATAGATGAATCTACATGCCAATTTAAGTGTCTCTAGCTCTTATAGGGTCTGAGATCTAGGTGACACAAAAAGGGACAGACGGACGGACATGGCTATATCGACTTGGCTGTTGACGCTGTTCAAGAATATATATACTCTTTTGGTCTGCCACGCCTCCTTCGACCTGTTACGCACCTTTTTTATTTTGCACAAACGTAATAGACCCATTTGTACTTTTTTAAAGTACAGGGTCTAAAAACATGTACTTCCATGAAGATATGTATATTTTCAGGTAGAAATTCAACGTCGAAGAGACTAAGTAATAAAAGTAATAAAATTTATGTAAATTTAATAATGACTAAATTATCTTATTGCAGAGCAACAGCTCTGACCATAAAGTCAGACAGAGTTCTCAATATTTATAAAATACTCATATATTTCAGTGTAAGCAAAAGACTCATAAAAAATATATAACTTCAACAAGAACAAGGCAAAATGTGTTGCTTATTCCTCATCAGGTACGAGGAGATTAAGATTAGCACTGCTCGCCAGGCTGCCAACGAAGGTTTCCTCGTCGCCACGCACCGAGAGGCCTTCTTGTCCTGTGCAAACTTTGCGTTCTCGTATCATTGCCGTGCGTTCCCACCGTGAACCTTTACAGCTGCTGCAGCTCTGTTTGGGCAGTTTAAAGACGGTGGTGGTGCGATTACCGCAATCCTTGCATTGGAAGAAACGCTTTTGGGCATCAACTACCTTGAGAGGATGCTTCTCCTCCTTGCAACGCTCTGCGGCGGAAAAGGCGGTGTATTTACAGCGCTGGCAAATCACAGCTTTGCAAGGCATTTTGTAGGTATTTAACATTTTCTCCTCCATTGCCTCTTTGCGTTCCAGCTTGTTGAAGTAATCATCCTGGGCCTCCTGCTCGCGCATCTCCACCAAATTCGTGTGTGATGATGTGGCTGCCATAATGCGTTCAATGCGTGATTTACGCATCAATTCGCGCTCTTCCTCCTCCAATTTCTGACGCTTAGCACTGCTAGAGAACTTGTCGTTCAATTCATCGATGGCCCGGCGTTTGCCCGTATCTGTGCCCCGCGTGGAATTGGGATTGACTTTCTCCAGAGGTTTCTTCTTAAGCAGCGCTGCTGCTTTCAGTTTGGCGCTCTGTGCCTGCCGTGCTCCTATATTCACATCGAAACTGAAATTCTCGCTTCCAGCGAGCTTAGGTGTAAGGCTGGGATCGAAAGAGAAGCCTCGATTCTTAAACTTGTCAGGCACGCTCTGTGGCGTTGTTGGAGTGGCGGCTATCGCTTGTGTGGGCGTAGAAGGTGTTGCAGGTGTTGCTGGAGTGGTTAGAGATGATTGCTGTTCAAAACGTTCATTTTCTGCTCGTAACAAACGCAGTCGTTCCAGATCCTGATGTCGTTGCTTACTAGAAGCTTCGACATTACCAGCCATCCGAGATATGGGTCCAACGCGCTCGGCATAAGGTACATCAGCTGGCTTATATGCCCTGGGCTTGGATGCATGATTAACGCTGTGGGCAAAGGGTGAAACATCATAGCCAGCCAGCTTGCTTAGACGATCGCGCTCTTTATTGATTAACTTGGCGCTTTTCTTGGCCGGCACCGCCGTGAACGATTGCCCGCCGTAGAATACTTCGCTTTTACCTTGAATTAAATCATAAATGAAGGATTTATTAAATAAATGAGGACAGCTTTTACTTACCCAAGACCTTGTTGCGTAGGTCATTTAAGCCACGGCCCGCTGTGGATGATTGCAGTTCTGAGCGCCTAGACATCTTGCCATATTCCTGCTTAACATGGAACACACAGTAATCGCAGTCCGTGAGGTTCACCAACGCTGTGCATTTCTCGCCATTCTTTTTTGTTGCCCGGCACTTTCCCAAATCCTTGGACTGACCCAATATCATAACTTTTTGGGAAGTGTCAATGGACAGGCAGGCCACATCTTTGCTGCCCGCACGCTTCTCGAATATGGTTGGATTAAGCACTGCCAGACACATTCCTTCTGCTGTTTTCCAAAGCGCTTTGTGGGCTTCTTTAAAGAGAAATATGCTTGCCGTTTTTACCTCGCCTCGCAGATCTGAAAGACACCATGTGGAGTAGGGATCCCCTTTTTTGGTATTACGTACTGGTTGCTTCGAAACCAGGGCTCCAGCTATAACCCAATCCTTGGCCAAATCTCCGCGTTCTATGTGAAATGCCAGGCCGGAAAAAGGCACCGCCTTTCGACCGTTCATGCGTTCCTGTAACATTGTACTTGATATGAGTGGATTGATCATCCGCAGACCAAACACAGGATCAGTATAGATCGTGGAGAGCGGTGGTTGTTGAACAGGTTGGCTGGAAGTTGTAGCTGCTGCTGGCGGAGGTCTTTGAAAAGAGTTGCTTGTGAGGGATTGCCTCTTAGCAGGATTGTGAGGGTTCTTAAGACGCAGAGCCTCTGGTTGTGGCGTTGAGGTGACTAGTTTGGTTGTTGTTTTTAGCGATTGATCAACTTCACGTGCCACCTTGCTTTCATGTGCACTCTCACGTTGCTGTTTGAGTTTTTTATTGATGTCACTGCCGTATTCATTGTACTTTCGTTCCAAGAAGTTCTTGACCTCTTCGTCGTCTGATGAATCGAGTTCCGGCTCTGTGGGTTTAGCTTTTGTCAAATCATTTGTCTTAGATGGTTTCACTGTCACTTCATAGCTAAATGCGTTTGCAAAACTGCTGTCTTCGCGAAGTTGAGGCACAGAATTAGCCAAAGTGGGTGGTTTTTTCTCAGCTGCTGAGTTTGCATTTCCAGCATTGTCATTTTCGTTTTCAGCTTCTCCTAGCAGTTTTTCAAGTGCTAATATTTCAGCTTCATCTTCTATGCTAATATCTGTTTGTGACACGTTTGTGGGACCCATAGTTTACGTTTGATTAAAAACTATTAATTGTTATTCACAAACTGTCCGAAAAAGCGCGCACACAAATCATTTTTGGCGGGCCCAGCTGATGTGTACTGGGTAATACTAAAAGAATTGCATTGCGCAGCACTAGTGACTAGAATGTTATCGCCTATCGATTGCTTATCCTTAGCGACGCTGTTCATCTAGTGCTCAGTAATTATGGTTCTTCTCTTAATAAGCCCGTTCGCTCATTTGATTCATTTTTTATGTGTAAACTAATCGATCGCATTTATGAAAATCAGTGTATGATGTTACATATGCATATATAGTTTACAAATGGAATATATCGAAAAATGAAAATAATTTTAATTTAGTAATTTCTTCAATACATGCTGCTGTATTACTCATATAAGCATGAACCATTACCATTAATATTTGCAATGTGTTCAGTTGAGCAAATAGTTCTTTTTCGTTCGTTCGTATTCCAACACTAAATTCTTCGTCAATATGTCATCTTTCGGCTTTTATTCGCGAAAAGTTTAGTAGTAGAGCACCGTAATATTTAAATTTTATGATCTGGGCAGTGCTAAATCGCAGCTATCCGACCGTTTAAGAAACAACAACAACTCGGTACATCAGCCAAACACAACGGCTCTCCGAAGGCCCTGAAAATTGTCAAATATTTGCGGTTGGACGGTGACGGTGACGGAGACGGACGCGGTGCCGATTTGCCAAAAAAAAGCAGGGTATAAAAAGAGTGTAAAAGACAAAGCATACCGGGCCTCCGTACACATAAAAATCGTGTATTTAGTGTTTATAAGGTGAATCAAGTTTATTTTGCCTTTGCTATAGGCCTACTACTCCGACCGGCAATTAGTGCACAGGTAAGAATATCCATAATTAACCAGAGCGTTTTTTTTTGTTTTGCGTTTGCAAATAAATGTGCTGTTCTGACCGACTTTTAATTCGCTTTCCAACCGCATGCAATATAGATAATCGTGGTCGTTTTGTGGTTAGAGATGCTTGCAATAAGTTCACTCCCCACGTGTGTCTCCCAAGCGCATCTGAAATTACATTAACTATTGTTTTTGTTGTTGGTTGTTGATAGCCTTTGACTTGTGAGTTTGTTATTGGTCTTATCTCGATGCATTTATTTGAAAGAGATTTTAAAATTGAGCAATAGAGATGCCAAACAAGAAGCAGCAACAAACATTAACAATTTACAGTTAGTTGAGTTGCAATTGCACTTTTCGCTTTGTCGCATTTTCGCATTCCATGCGTGTTTTGAGTTTTCATTCGCATGTCACTCTTCTATCGCTCTCCTCTCACGTCCACACACACACACACGCGCACGCACACATCATCATCATCATCCGCTCTCTCATGCTCTTTCTGCATGTCATCTGTCGCGGTCAGTAGATGGCCCCCATCCCCAACCATGCCCTCCCCCTCACACACACACTACCACAAGTAAATAAGTGGTCAATTCTATAGTTTTAAGACCCTGTACTTTGAATAAGTACCAAATAAGTCCGAATTTATCTTTAAACTTTCATCTCGCATTCTAAACACATTTTTCACAGCTTCGAACTTTTGGCCTTACACCGCTATCAGTTTTATGTTCCCATTACTCGCTTTTTACCACAATTTGCTCCTTCTCAAAAGTACAGGACCTTTTACTGTCCAGCTTGCTTCACTGCAGCTTTATGCATCTTTTGGTTTCATTTGGAAAAGTCGAAATCAGTTTTCTTTCTTGTTTTTCCATCGCCCAAAGCTTACGCCCAAAAGCCCACTGGTAAAAAAAATAAAAAAAATATGCTCAACTTTTTATGAGGAAGGTTAACGCCTTTTGGCCTTCTCGTATTAACTCATTTGCTGCTGATCAAAATGGAAAATGTTTGTTGTCTATCGTAGAATTGTCGCAAAACAAATACTTGACATAGGACGCACTGCGTCGGCCTTGACAATTTGTCTGCATGTTGAATGTTTCTACGTGTGATCCACAAGATTTTGCCGGTATGTGTTTCAGTTACCCCCCAAATTACCTCTTACCACCCCTCTTGTTGTTGTTTATTGCATTCAATATGGCTTTAAATTCAGTTTCGACCTTGACGCACCTGCTTCAGTTACACAGTTACATCTGGCAAGATCTGGCTAATATATAAATAGGCTTCAAAATCTACCGCACATTGTTAGTTTCATTTTGTTGTTTCACAAGTTTGCATGAATTTTGATTAATCTCGTCTCTCTCTCTCTCTCTCCCCCTCTATCATCATTTGTGTCCTGTCTCTGTCTCTCAAACAGTGCTGCAACGATAAAGATATGAGTTCAAATATATTTCAAACGACAGCGGAGAATGGATTGCGACATGATAAAATTGTTATACTCGATGCTGGCGCACAGTATGGCAAGGTAAGTTGAAAGTTGTTCTATATCTATCTATATAATTTCGATAACTAATCATATGATTATTTTCTTAGGTCATAGATCGCAAGGTGCGTGAACTTTTGGTGGAATCGGACATTCTGCCATTGGATACGCCAGCGTCAACGATACGTGATAATGGTTATCGGGGCATCATCATATCCGGCGGACCGAATTCAGTTTATGCCGATGATGCGCCCACATATGATCCTGAATTATTTAAGCTTAAAATCCCAATGCTTGGCATCTGCTATGGCATGCAATTAATCAACAAAGAATTCGGTGGCACTGTCCTCAAGACGGACATACGGGAAGATGGTCAGCAGAATATTGAGATTGAAACATCATGCCCGTTGTTTAGGTGAGTAATCTGATGCAGTGCATCATCGATTTATCATCATCATTCAGCAGCAAAAAGAAAGCGTACAAGTTAAAAGCCCACTTGACCGTTGATACAATGCTGCCAGAGCAAAACAAAT
The DNA here is from genome assembly GCA_037043535.1 of Drosophila putrida. NCBI lineage: Eukaryota > Metazoa > Arthropoda > Insecta > Diptera > Drosophilidae > Drosophila > Drosophila putrida. The sequence goes on from JBAMBI010000465.1 coordinate 2,272,417, forward strand.
GTCAAGAACAGTTCAGTTTAACGTAGACTATAAACTGATCTACACGTGACATCACATTTGATTAATAAAAATAAAAGGAGAATATCCAATAAATATGTCAGATTAATCACGATCTTAATACTAAACGGCGCTGGTTTTTGAATAATGGAATGTGAGATTCATTGAAATATCTTAAAAATATAATAAATACATTTCATACTAAAATTCTATACTAGACCGATCTTTCCTATAATGATATATCAATCCAATTTGAATCAAGTCAAATGACAAGACAATATTAATATCAGGCAGTATGTGAAATTGGTGAAGATACCTTAAAAACAAGAAGGACTTTGTGCTAATACGATTCCCTGATTCTATGATCAAAATTATATTTACTTTATGAGGGTCTACTAATAAGTTACAAACTTCGTCACACAGCTAATGATACCCTCTGCAAGGGTATAATAAATTATAGAGTACACATAATAAACAAGTTACGTTTTTATCTTTTGCAGTCGCCTTAGCCGCACACAGTCGGTATTACTCACCCATGGCGATAGTGTGGATCGAGTGGGAGATAAACTGAAAGTGGGAGGCTGGTCAACGAATAGAATTGTAACGGCCGTTTATAATGACATGTTACGAATTTATGGTGTGCAATTTCATCCGGAAGTTGATCTAACCATCAACGGCAAACAGATACTCTCCAATTTTCTCTATGAGATTTGCGAACTAACGGCTAACTTCACCATGGGCAGTCGAAAGGAGGAATGCATACGCTATATCCGCGATAAAGTGGGCAACCAAAAAGTCTTGGTATGTTGAAAGATTTCAAAACTGATTCCGAATACATAATCATCAAGTTGAACTCATCTTACAGTTGCTGGTCAGTGGCGGTGTGGACTCGACTGTGTGTGCCGCGTTGCTCCGTTGTGCCGTGCATCCAAGCCAGATAATTGCGGTGCATGTGGATAATGGTAAATATATATAGTTAATATAATCCTTCTGTTTCTATTTGCTAATTAAATTTATCTCAATTAATTCTACACAGGTTTCATGCGAAAGAACGAAAGCGAAAAAGTGGAACGTTCTCTGCGAGACATTGGCATTGATCTGATCGTGCGAAAGGAAGGCTATACGTTCCTCAAGGGTACCACGCAAGTGAAGAGACCCGGACAGTATTCGGTGGTCGAGACGCCCATGTTATGCCAGACCTACAATCCGGAGGAGAAGCGTAAAATAATCGGTGATATATTCGTTAAGGTGACCAACGATGTCGTTGCCGAGCTAAAGCTAAAGCCAGAGGAGGTGATGCTGGCACAAGGCACACTTCGGCCCGATCTGATTGAGTCCGCCTCCAATATGGTCAGCAAAAATGCCGAAGCCATCAAGACGCATCACAATGACACGGATCTGATTCGGTAGAATGCTTATTCAAGATACATATATATATTTATTTTTGTTTTGAGTTGATCTTTTGGTATGCCATGGAAAAAAATTATTAGAAATTTTCATATTTACACTTATACCTGAAGAAGAACATATATATGGAACACTTACCCGGAGCAAAACTCTTTAATGAAATTGATCCTACAGCAAGTTGTAGGCAAGTGCTGGCACACGTTTTTACGGATATAACTATTATCTATTTACTTAGTTTTTATCTGGATGCCAAACTATGTATTAATATTTCTTTATCTTCTTTGCAGTGAGCTGCGCAGTGCTGGACGCGTTGTAGAGCCATTATGTGACTTTCACAAGGACGAGGTTCGCGATCTGGGTAATGATCTTGGTCTGCCAGCGGATTTGGTCGAGCGACAGCCGTTCCCAGGACCTGGCCTCGCCATACGCGTACTGTGCGCCGAGGAAGCGTTCATGGAAAAGGATTACTCCGAGACGCAGGCATGTAACAATCGAAGAATCGCAAGCAATGTGTATTAAATAAATTCCTTATGATCGATAGGTCATAGCACGAGTTATTGTGGACTATAAGAATAAGCTGCAAAAGAATCATGCGCTCATCAATCGTGTCACGGGCGCCACCAGCGAAGCTGAGCAAAAGGAACTACTCCGCATCTCTGCCAATTCGGATATTCAGGCAACATTATTGCCTATACGTTCGGTGGGTGTGCAGGGCGATAAGCGCACCTATAGCTATGTTGTGGGCTTGTCAACGACGAGCCAGGAGCCCAACTGGTCGGATCTGTTATTTTTGGCCAAAATTATACCCCGTATATTGCATAATGTGAACCGTGTCTGTTACATCTTTGGCGAGCCCGTGCAGTATCTGGTCACGGATATAACGCACACAACCCTCAACACTGTGGTGCTGGCGCAGCTGCGGCAAGCAGATGCCGTCGCCAATGAGGTGAGATTTTGATTCAATGCGATGGTAATCATTTAACTCATATAAATTGTATTCGAAATATTGTTTACAGATTATAATGCAAGCGGGACTGTATAGAAAAATCTCACAAATGCCCGTCGTTCTCATACCCGTGCATTTTGATCGTGATCCCATTAATCGGACGCCTTCCTGCAAAAGATCGATAGTGTTGCGTCCATTTATAACGAACGATTTCATGACTGGAGTGCCAGCTGTGCCCGGTTCCGTTCAACTGCCATTGCAAGTAAGTAAACCAAACTACATAAAAGTAAATAGAATTACTTTTAATATATATGAAATTTCAATAGGTTCTAAATCAAATTGTACGCGATATATCCAAAATGGATCAAATCTCGAGGGTACTATACGACTTGACAGCCAAGCCGCCTGGCACCACTGAGTGGGAATGATGCGTTCAAACCAAAACTTTCAACAGCCATTTCATAGAAATAGAAATATGTAGAAACAATAAACTACTGCATGGTAAACAATACAGAGACGCATGGGACAATAGCAGATGCCGTTGCTGCTGCTGCTGCCGCTGCTCATCCAATCCAGGGACAGCCAACAGTTATAGTGCTAAACTGAGAGGAACTAAGCGTAAATACAATTAGAGTGCCGCTTTAAAAAATATAAAACAAATCAACCAACAAATAACAAAACAATTCAGGTTTATAATATCGATTATTTTGTGTGTAAACAAACAAACAAACAAACAAAAAAGAGAAATAACACCACAAAGCAAATTATTGCTGTATATTAAACATAAAACGTGTTCTATTAGACATGTTAGATTTGTTCCTTTTATGAAAAGGAAACTACATAACAAAAAAAAATAAGAAAGAAAGAGAAACACAGCAGAATCATAAGAAACAATACAAAAAAAACAATTTATTTACGCATTTTTTAGTTATATATACATAATTATTTATATATATATATTTATATGTACATACATATATATAAATTTATATATATAAATATATATAAAGATATTAAATTAATGCAAAACCATGTTCTGAACGTTGTATATTTGCATCAAAACTGTTTTCGAAGAAATCGTGTTTGCAAAACAGAAAATTGTAAGAAGTACGAAATAAAAAAAAAACAAAAGAAAAACTATTGTAAGCTAAAATTATGAATTGTTATATAAAAAAAACGTTTTACTATTTAAATGGCAAAAAAAACCACAGCAAAACAAATTATGATAAAAAAACAAAAGAAATGTAATAAAATCGAAAAAGGCTATATGTAAATATATTGTCGAATTTTATGAAGGCACACAATTCATTCATTGTTCATCCTTCGATTCATGTGAATCGTGTCTTGCCCGTAGATTTAAGCCTGCCAAAGGCTTCCGGAGTGAGGGTAAGAGTGCTGCGTCGATGATTCCTTAATTTCTCCAACATTTTCAGCTTGTGCGAAAAGGATACACGCGTCTTGACCTTTTCCCGACCCATTCGCATACACTTGGCAGCGAGACTCTCTTGAGGCACCTCCTCGGCATTATCCAGTGGAATCTAAGTTAATGTTTAGTAATCGCAATAGATCTTTAAATATCTTGCAAATGTACCTACAGTTGTTGTGGACTTTTGCAATTTCTGCTCTTTCCTATCGAACATGTGCTTGAATAGAAATTGAAATTTATCCGAATAGCAAAGCTTTGGCGGCATCTTTTCGATCTGGTCAAAAGCTTTGGCTTTCTGCTGGTGCAGTTGCTCGAATTGCACTTTGTAGCGTAGTGTGTGTATTAATGTCTTCCATTTATCGACATTTGGAATTGGTTGGACGGAACCTGTCATTTCATTGGCAATCTCTTCCCAAGCATTTTCTTTTAGAACCAAATTGAAAAAGTCCTTGTGACTCTCCTTCCAAAGACATTCGTGTTCTCTGTACAAATCGATGAGCTTGAAATACATTTGATTTCTTCGCGTGGAACGCTGCCGGTTTATTGTTTCCGTTGACTGCAATTGCAAATTTTCGCTATCCATAATTATAGAAATATTTATTTATAATTTTGAACTATTTACTTGTCGAAAATGACATTGAATTAAAATAAAAATAGAGTAGTTTGAATTTGACATTTTATTTGTTTAATTTCACTAACAATATAGATTTATATTTTATTATCTCGTAATTGATACAATTAATTGAAAGAAATGTTGATTAGGGATGGTGCGGGGGAGATGGGGGCGTGGTCATGCTCATATTGCCACTTATTGTCCGCTTTGGAAATGAAATGAACGCCAAGAAAATTAAAAGAACCGGAGTTGGTTTTTATTTTTGTTTTCTTCATACAATCTTTCTATATCAATTTTATTCGCATAGTCGCAAAAAAACATAAGCAATTAAAAATAAGTTTGTCGTATATAATGTATGTATAATTGTATATAAAACTGTTTCACAATTTCTCGCATTTACTATTAGCACTTTGACACTGAATATATAATCTGAATTAAAAACAATTCGCAAAAAAATTAACGAAATTAAAGTACAATACCAACATTTGATTGCTTGCGTTTCAAGTCGGGTATATAAGTATCTATATAGGTGTGTGTTTGCGTGTGTGTGTGTGAGCTTATGTGTGTGTTTGTCTGTGAGTGAGAGGTAAGGTAAGTAACTTATTGAGCGGCCAACTCCTTCATGCGATTGAGAGCGCTGCCAGCCTTGAACCATCCAATCTGCAGATCATTGAGTGTATGATTCAGTTGAATCTTTTCGACCTTGCTGCCGTTCTTGATCTCGCATTCGACGGGCTTTCCAGGCGCCAAACTGTTCAGATTGATCAGAGAAATCTTGCTCGTGGGTTCAATCTAAAAAATACATTTAAATACACGTTAAGACAGATAGTCATTTAATATGCATTTTAGTTCAGTTAATTACCTTATCGTAATCAGCGGGATTGGCAAAGGTCAGAGGCAGCATACCCTGTTTCTTCAGATTGGTCTCGTGGATGCGAGCAAACGACTTGACAATAATGGCACGACCGCCCAAATGACGTGGTTCCAGAGCGGCATGTTCGCGAGACGATCCCTCACCGTAGTTATCATCACCGATGGCAACCCACTTGATGTTATTGGCCTTGTAATCACGAGCAACCTCGGGCACATTACCCCAGTTGCCAGTACGCTGATTCTTGATCTTGTTCATCTCATTGTTCTCGTAGTTGGTGGCGCCAATGAACATGTTGTTGGAAATGTTGTCCAAATGACCACGGAACTTGAGCCAAGGACCAGCCGCAGAGATGTGATCTGTGGTGCACTTTCCCTTGACCTTGATCAGAACAGTCATGTCCTTCAAATCCTGACCGCTCCACTTATCGAAAGGCTCCAGCAACTGCAGGCGATTCGACTTGGGATCTACGACCACCTTAACATTCTCCGAGTTCTAGAAACATCATTAAAAGATACAAAATTAAATCCGGAAAAATACAGATTGTTCCCTGTTAATACTTACAGCTGGAGGAGCAGTGTAAGTGTCCTGTCCGGGATCGAAACCCTTGGCGGGAAGCTCATCACCGAATGGAGCCTTCAACTTGAACTTCTTGCCATCAGCACCGGTGAGTTCATCCTTCAGAGGGTTAAAGTCCAGGCGACCAGCGATGGACAGAGCTGTGACCAACTCGGGACTGGTGACAAAGCAATGAGTTGCAGGATTGGCATCATTGCGACCAGTGAAGTTACGATTGTACGAGGTGACAATGGTGTTCTTGTCGCCCTTCTTAACATCTTGACGATCCCACTGACCGATGCAGGGACCACAGGCATTGGCCAAAACAGTGCCGCCAAACTTGTCAAAGACTTCCGAGATGCCATCACGTTCAATGGTGGCACGAATCTGTTCAGATCCGGGAGTAACATTGAAGGGAATCTTCGACTTGAGGCCATGGCTCATGGCATCCTTGGCAATGCTGGCACAACGACCCATATCCTCATATGAGGAGTTCGTGCAGGAGCCAATTAGGCCGACTTTAATGTCCATGGGGTAACCATTCTTCTTGGAGTTCTCGCCCAGCTTGCTAATGGGATGGCCCAAATCGGGTGTGAATGGACCGTTCACATGGGGCTCCAGTGTATCCAGATTGATCTCAATCAGCTCATCGTACTCGCAGTTGCTATCCGGGGAGAGCACCTTGGACTGATACTTCTGGGCCTCGGCGGCAATACCTCCGCGTCCAGTGCACTTCAGGTAATCAGCCATACGCTGGTTGAAGGGGAACACCGATGTGGTGGCACCGATCTCAGCACCCATGTTGCAGATGGTAGCCATGCCAGTGCAGGAGATGGAATCAACGCCCTTGCCGTGATACTCAATGATGGCACCGGTGCCGCCCTTGACAGTCAAAATGTCAGCAACCTTCAGAATGACATCCTTGGGTGAGGTCCAGCCGCTAATCTTGCCGTCTAACTTGACACCAATCACCTTGGGGCACTTAAGCTCCCAGGGAATGTCAGCCATAACATCGACGGCATCAGCACCACCAACACCAATGCAGAGACCACCCAAACCACCGCCATTGGGTGTGTGGGAGTCGGTGCCGATCATCAGCAGACCGGGGAAGGCATAGTTCTCCAAGATGATTTGATGGATGATGCCGCTGCCTGGCTTCCAGAAACCCAAGCCATACTTGGCGCATGTCGATGCCAAAAATTCGTAGACCTCACGATTCAGATCTTTGGCACGGGCCAAATCCTTAACTCCACCAATTTGTGCCTCAATCAAATGATCACAGTGCACGGTCGAGGGAACGGCAACCTTCTTCAAGCCCGATGAGATGAACTGCAGCAGAGCCATCTGAGCGGTGGCATCCTGCATGGCAACGCGATCGGGACGCAAGCGCAGATACGATGTGCCACGGACAATATCCTGATTTGCTGGATCATCCAAGTGAGAGTACAGAACCTTCTCGGACAAGGTCAGAGGGCGATTCAAACGACTGCGGACAACATCCAGACGCTTGTTCAGCTTATCGTAGGGCAGATAGACGTCCGAGTCGAATTTGGACAGTGCCACCTTGGAGGCGGTATAGCAGGAAGCATGGAATTGACGTGCCATGGGATCCACAACATGTTTGCCCAGTTTGCACACCTGAGTATAACAATTGGACAAAGTTAAACCAATTAGCATATTAAAAAAATAAAAACAAGGGCTATAAAACAGTTCAAATAGAGATGGACAAACAAAGCTGTGGTTTTACTGCGAATAAATTCGAATGAATTCGAGTACCCGAGGTTATTCACGCTTAAAGTGTCAACAAACTTTGTGTTATTATTTATTAAAAAGATTTAAACAGCTGAGATGCGATTTTGATTAACAAATGTGTTGTTGTAAAGTAAAATAGTTGCAATTAATTATTATAGAACTCAATCACGATTCGTATCAGAAAGCAAATTAAACAGCTTAAAAATTAAAGGTAATTTAAAAGCCATTATTCAACTTTTAGCAGTTAATTTAAACTTATATATGTAAATACACTTTATATATTCTACAATATTAATATTATTTATTTGTTTTGAACCAAGGATTCGAAATTTACTTAAATACTTATATATTTTACTAAGTATTCGCTGACTTTAGATAAATAAAATCACAGTTTATTCCATTGCCCATCGCTAATTTTATAGTTAAACCTTGTGATTGTTTAGTCGAGACACTAGATTAACATATCACGGGCACTTATAATATTATTATTCAATATGATTGATAGCGATAAGATAACTACTGTAAGTGAATCAAAACAAATGCATATGCCAACTTTTGATTATTCATAACAAACTAATAATATTATAATTAACAAAATGAATTTCAATTTAATTTCAAGAAAATATTTGAAATTTTATAAGATTAATAAGAATAATTTTATAAGAATATACTATAGAAAATGGAATAGATCAGAAATTATAAATTGACAATTTAATGTTTTATATTTAACGAAATTCAAAATTTAAATTAATTAAAAAAGTATACAGCAAAATAAATATGCATAAAACTTAATGGTTTTTGCAGTATTACAGCACGTGATCAATGAATAGAAACAAAACAAAAATGACAATAAAAATTAATTACGTCAAAAGGTCATTAACTTATTGCGAGTACTAATAGTGCAATGCGTGGCAATAATTGCAATGCCTTTATCAGAGATATACACAATATGTCAACTAAATGTTTTGGCAGCGAAATAAAATGCATTTCATTTTGTATTTCTTAGGGAAATGAACTTAGGATCCATTGTGTTGGACTATTTTTAAAAACAAATCAAATAGATGCAAATTTGTTTCTTTATCAAAACAACTACTTAACCAACTGTATATTAATTTAAATAGAAAAGTTCTAACTTTAGGCTGTCTACCTCGTTGAAGTGGAAAAGTACTTGATAAAGTGATACAGTTAAAAAAGCCTTGCGAATATTTTTATATAAGTATTAATTAAGCGTATTATCAAACTGTCACAAGATAAGAACAAATACGCGAAAGATATATGACTCTCTGGCTTTCCCTCGGCGCTTCTCAGTTGAATAACGATGCTTATGTAAAATTCACGTTGTTAAATTGTTGCAATTGTTTTTAATTTTGCATACTACAACCCTTTTGTTGCTCGCCCACACAAAGCACAACAAATTGTCCACTACTGTTTAAATAAGAATAAGCACCAGAAACTAGAAGAAACTCGGTTAGGTAACAACTTTAGATTCGTTTTTAGGTTAGAAAAGCGCAACGCGAAAATTCCAATTTATATTGCGATTGCAATTCAATTGTCCTGCTTATTTGTATATGAAACTAAATCATTTTGTAGATTGAACACTTTATGTATATTGTTATTAGAAGTTAAGTAGTGTTATCAACTCAATTTCCAGGTGTTTGTGTGTGTGTGTGCGTGTATATACATATATATGTATGTGGATGCACTGAATCTCATTCCTGAATTTTCCACAGATGCGACATGGTAATTGGCATCACGTACCTGTGCCTGTGCGTTCATTAATCTCACTGCCATAGTTACGCGCTTTTTGTACAATATTCAACTATTTATAAACACTCGAAATTTTGCGTAGATCTTTTAAACTAAAACCCAGTCGTACATCAAAATTTTCAGCCCTCTCAGCCGGAAGATTTTAACACAGACTGAGCACAAATCGCAGAAATTGATGGGCGGTGAGGGTGACATCGTATTAGAGATGAGCAGCAGTGTTGGCAACATTTGTCCTTTAAAAAGCTCGAATTTATAAATTGATGTTAAAGAAATTAGACGTATATTTTAAAATAATTGATAACAAAATTTAAGCATATCCGCAGCCAAACCCACGATAAATTTCTTGTTTTAAGTTTGTTTTCAATACAAATTATAAGAATATTAAAGATATGGTAAAAAAACGCCAAAAACTGGCTATTAAAAAGCAAAATTGTCTACTGTCGGCTTACAGCACTAATTTCGATAAGTTGATTTCGATTAATTTAAATAGACCGATAGGTTGTGTTACAATTCGTTAATGAGCACTATCCGGCTGTTATGTTTGCGTGGGCGGATGGGCGGTCGCAGCCATTTGTCACAACTGTGCGAATAATAGATCAGTTGAACCACATAAGAAACTATCTAGAAATGTACAGTCGTTTTGTGGTTTTCTGCAGCAATGTCGGATCGTCGTCAACGTGGTTGTTCGCCAGACACAGCTGTGGATTATCAGGCAGTGCCGTTACATGCAACGGATGCAACCGAAATAATCAATCGAAATTCAAACTCAACAACATCGAATTCATATTGCAGGCGTCTCACGACGGCGCCAGCAACTGAAGAACCGACCGGGTGCTGTGCACACGGCTATATTATACCCGTCCTAATACTATTTGTGCTTGTTTTAATTGTGCTTCTGTTGCCTTGGGAAACGTTAAACCGCCATGCGGACATAAACACCCCCGTAGAAATTCCGTTGCCTTGCCAACTGCAATTGGTGGAGACTATTCCAGTTGGCCTTAACTATACACAAAATAGTCCTAAATTTTTGACAACGTTTGAGGCGTGGCAACTGTTGTTGAGCAAAGCAAAGAACAGTGTAGATATTGCCGCACCCTATTGGACATTACGTGGCCTGGATATTAACGATACCAGCACTCGACATGGGGAACAGCTCTTCCAACGTTTGCTTGCAAATGGGGATCCAGGAAAACCAAAATTGCGTATTCGTATTGCTCTTAACAAGAGTTTGGAGAGTTTTTGGCATGCGGATGCTAAAATCTTTGCCAATTATGGTGCTGCTCAAGTTGTGGCTGTCAAGTTGCCCCACGATGGGGCATTGCACACAAAACTATGGATTGTGGATGGACAGCACTTTTATTTGGGCACTGCAAACATGGATTGGCGTTCGCTAACCCAGGTAAAGGAACTGGGCATTCTTGCCCAGAACTGTCCGCAGTTGACGCAAGATTTGTCCAAAATCTTCAAGGCCTATTGGCAAATAGGCAGCGATAGAAATGGAGTCATTCCCAATCAATGGTCATGGCTCTATCACTCCAGTTACAATCAACGTCATCCTATGCTCATCCGAGTTAACAAAAACTATACAATGAGTGCTTACATCTCGAACGCTCCACCTTCACTTACGGCCAATGGACGCACTCATGATCTGGATGCCATCCTTAATTGCATAGAGACTGCCAGCGAGTTTGTGCACATTGCTGTCATGGATTATTATCCTTTAGTCGTAGATGGCTCCAAGGTAGAGTACTGGCCGCCCATTGATAATGCTCTGCGCAAGGCAGCTGTAGAGCGAGGTGTGGTCGTTAAGTTACTGGTATCCTGGTGGAAGCATTCCGATCCCAACGAAGACAACTATCTGCGCTCCCTGCAGGAGTTGTCCACTTCAAACCACCAAATTGATATACAAATTGTGAGTATCATGAAACGTTCATCTCACTAAATAATAACCAATTTCCATTCCAGCGCCGCTTTGTGGTGCCGTCGGACGAGCAACAATTGAAAATACCCTTTGGCAGGGTCAATCATAATGCCTACATGGTCACCGAGCGGATTGCATACATAGGTACCTCCAATTGGTCAGGCGAATACTTTACACACACAGCTGGCGTTGGTTTGGTTTTATCCGATGTTGATTTTGAAAATTATACACAAGACACATTGCGCTCGGAGCTGTTTAGTGTGTTTGCACGGGATTGGCATAGTCCATATGCGCTGCCATTGAAACATAATCTGCATATTTAAATTTGTATTAGTTACGCGCGCTCTAATTTGTGCCTGGGTTGTTTTACAACACTGCCGACGACAGCTGCTTTTGAATGTCATAACAAAAATCGATTCCAACCTCAGTTAACAAATAAATAATAAACATACAGAATATGGCAAAAAAGCCGACTCGCGATCTTTTGGGCATTATTTGGCAAAACTTTTGGCGCTCGCTGCAACCACGACAGTTTCGTGGTAATCTTATTGGCGAGGATTACTTTGGAAACAAATACTATGAGATTCCGCCGAATCCATCGATTGGCAAGCGAAAGGCGTCACGTTATTTCGAGCCCGCTGATAAGGAAGCCTTCGATCAGGAATTGACCGCTGAATGGGAGGCGTGGCTGCGTGGACGTCGTGACGATCCGCCCACAAGAGAAGAGCTTGTCAAGAATTTGCAAATCATGGATATGAAGAAACGTAATGCAGCCCAGCTGGATGAACATTTTGCCAAGGGGAAGGATGCAGGAGCACTTCCTAAACAGGTGGAAGGTGAAACAATTGGCACGTTTCCCAAATACAAGGACTACGATTTGATACCAGGGAAACACTCAACAAAGAAATAAAAGAAACCCTTTTATGTAATGTTTTTGAATTAATTTGTAAATATACGTATTTCTAGATTATGGTTACAAACTGTTTACCAATCATTCAAATCTAAATCCTTAACAATATCCACAGCTGTGGCAGCTTCGTCATAATCATCTGCTGCCTCTTCAGGTGCAATTTGCTTCCGTTTCTCGCTCTTCTTTTTCTCTGCCTTGGGTTTCTTCGGCTTGGGTTGTTCTGTCTCGGAAATCTCATCATCATCTTCATCCTTGGGTAGGCCAATTTCCTCATCTTCAGAGTCCGATGGGAATAGCTCCAGTTCACCATTTTCATTACGCACAGCCACTCCGGTCTTGGCTGCTGGTCTCTTCAGCTTGGGCACATCATAGTCCGCATTAATGTCATCGGTTTGAGCCGCTTGACGACGTTTCTTGGTCTCATGGGTCTTCAGCCAGCTGGTGTAGTAGATGTCCAATGGAGTACGCTTGTTGCGTACCTGTTGTTCCCAAGCTTGCACAGCTCGTGCATCCTTGAGGTCAAAGTTGACGCTACTCTTGCTGCGCTGCTGTTCGATGAAGCGACCGCTCTCTTGGATCTTCTCCAGCAACTGCTTCAGTTTGCGTGTGTAATTGGCATTACGGCATTCCTTGAGGTATGCTTTTAAGGCCATAACAACTGGCACCACAAGATCGCTGAATGCCAATGTCGCTGATTCATGGGCCAGATATTCCAACAACAGTCCACAAACCTGCTCTACGACCTCATCGCGGAAGCCATTCTCTGCTAGCTGCGCTTTGTTCAGACGCAAATGCAAGTGAATTGCAATGGCTTCATGGATACGGATGTGTGCTTCCGGTTGAAGGTATTGCTACGAAGCACTTCCACAATCAAAGGCAATATGGGAATAAACGTATTTGTTTCCTTGACCAACGAGATGAGCGACTGAAGGCAATGGAATCGGAGTGGGAAATATTGTGCCGTTGGTATTAATCGAATGACACCAGTTGTAATGGTCACCAATGGATAAACGAGCGGTTGCAGTTGTGGTTTATTCGCACTCGCTCCAAGTAGATCCGCCCAGAGACGCAACGAGTTGATGTACTGCCAATTGTAGACCGCCTGGAAGCTATCCTTCTTCTTGAGAATAACCGCATTACGCAAATGAATCGCCAGCTGACGAATGTAGAGAAAAGCGTGCTGATAGCTAACATTCAAGTCCAGAGCAAACATTTCCACCAGCGAGCGACGCATAAAGTTAATCCCAGGCAAAGTGTTGGGCGAAACAAACTTGGAGTTCCGCACATAAGCCAGATACATAGCTTTAAGAACGTGATTCAACATGGTGGCCTAAAAAACAACAATGCATAAGTCATCTCAAGATATAAGAAATCACAATGATAACTCACCTGCTGTTTACGTGTGATTTTCAGGATGCACAAAAAGGATAGAACTCGCACAGTTTCATCCCCTGTGGCCCAGAGCACAATTAGACGTTTCAGAATGGTTTTGCCCAAGGCAGTAAAGGGAGCCACCATGCCAGCCATCTGGTGAAGATGCTTGAGGAGCACATTAAGTATATTCGAGCTGGATACTTGTTCCACCAGGCGAATCAAATCAGTGAGATAATATCTTAGACATCCACGTACTTTAACCCATTTCTTGTGCTTATGCAAAGGTAGACTGCTGTTGGGTTTAACTCCCAGCACACTTATGATCGCTGGCTGCAGATGGAGCACACACAATTGGATGACACCATTGAAGGCGGCAGCACCGACAACTTTGTAGGCAGCGGCGTTTGCCTGTTCCCCTTCAGCGTCAGCACTGATGCTGGCCAAGGCGGAATTGAAGGCTTGGATCACCTGACGCACTGTCTCAATGGGTACATTGGGTTTACTCAGTTGCAGTTCCCATTGCCGCAAAAGATTGAGTGTGATCTTCTGTTGTCCACCTGCAGCGGCCTCATCATCATCATCTTCACCCTCGAAATCGCTTTCATCACTGGCCACTGCCAGATCATCATTGGGCTTGTGGTATTTCTCTTCATCCTCCTCGCTGTCACCCTCTTCAGCTCCTTTAAGCTCCGTTTCTTTCTGATCTTCATCTTCGTCGTCGTCATCGCTGTCCATAAGATTGAAATCCAAGAGTTCCTTATCGTTCTTTTTCAGAAAGTCATAAAACTCGGGATCCAGATCCTTGAGACCTTCTAAATCCTTTTTGTGTGACTTCTTTGCCACCTTTTTCTTTGGCCGCTTTTCATCATCGGCTTCTACAACATTGGCACTCTTTTTAACTGCTTTCTTTGTGACTTTCGGCACTTTCGACTTTTCTGTCTGCTTCTTTTTCTTGATAGCATCCTTTTTGGGCTTTGTTTTATCCAAAGTCTTTACTTTTTTCGTTGCTAACTTCATTGTTTTGCGGCAAATTAAACTAAACCAAAAATCAACACGTGCTGTTGCCGTTCGATTAGTTTTTAAATCGATTTTGGTTTGTTTTGTACTATCGATTACATAACAGTGCTGTAAAACACCACCACCAATGTTAAATAAAAGCCATAGGTGGCGTAATTGTGTTTTGAGAACGGACAGAAGGTGGCGCCATAGTGTTCTGTTAGCTGACGATTAACAGTGGCGGTCGCTCGATATATTGGCGATAGACATGGCGGCATTTCAAATTCAACGAATTTAAAAATGTGATTTAAATGAAATACTATATTTATTTATTAAGTAAGTATTAGATTTCCGTAAGATAGAGGTCTCATCATTAGTAATTACATTGATAATTTAATTATACGTACAGCTTTATCTTGCTAAGGCTATAACCTTTCTAAGCAATTAATCAGATCATAACGTGGATCAACTGATGGATTAATTAAAGGGGCGTTGACAAAAATTTTACTATCATTTCTCGGTTGCAGTTACGCCTGCTTCTCGGGGGCCACACATCTGGTCAACTGCCGTTACAAGTTGTTGTGGTTGTAATATAGTAACTGAAATCGAGAGTTCGGTTTAAGTGGAGCAGGGGCTGTTTGCCTTGATCGCTAGCATTCGCAATTATTAATAGAAAAATTCACGTAATGTTTAGAAAGAAATAAAAAACTAGATACGGGCAGCTTAAATAATTGTATGCAAACACTTTGGGAGCAACAGATCCGTCTTAACACCTACGTTGCCCCCTTGAATTACAGTAACCAGCTATCGAGAGAGTGGCCCGATACTTTCCAGTATCCAGACATCCCCTAGGCCTGGTCTGGTTAAATCAATATTACGAAATTGCACTGCAAAGTGACTTTTAAATGGAACGCCAACCAACGTTGCTCGATGAATTTGCAAACGTGATAAGCAGAAAGTCGAAAAGTGTCAAACATCGACCGTCTCTGAGGTCTGCCAATAGTGAGTGCCAGTCTTGGCCATCGCCCACAGCTTCAGCTCGAATTGCCAACGGGTGTAAATAACGCCGGGAGGGGTAAGTGGGTGGGAATTGCTGAATAAACAGCAGTAGCAGCAACAAGAGTCGGCGCCGCTGTTGTTACCGTGTCATGTTGGCAGCCAAGCCCAATACCAATTGGCCATAAATCTTGCCTGGCCAGTTGCCTGTTAACTTTGTTGTAGCTCGCTGCCATTCACTTTTTTCTTGGCTCGCTGCGTGTGTGCACGCAAAACGCATGACGCAGTTGAGATTGAGAGATTTGGAGGCAAAGCAAATGAAAATGATTTCCTCCTCCGGCACACACACAAGTTCAAGTTTACGCACTGCTATCGGAAAATCAAGTTAAGGCTTCCTGCTGTACTCGGATTCGAGGTCGGTTCATTGGACGCATAACACATGGAACAACGACGCACTTTTCAGGTTTTTTTTTTGTTGCACGCAGAATGAATTCAAGTTGGCCCACTAAATGTGGCCAGCACCTCCAGTACCAAGATTAGCAACAAGCCAAGGCCGCAACAAAATCATTTGGGCCAACGCATAACGCATTTGCTACGTTGCCGACTGCTGCCGGTTTCTCGATCTTGTTTTGGCCATTATGCAGTTTGGCAGTTTCGTTATTGTCTTACCACTCGATGCAGTACTTGTTTATGCCAATGTTCATGTGCTCATGATCGAGCGTGGGCGAGACTATGAATTACTGAATAAGGTTAATGGACTAACTGATCCAAATAGAGAGCTGAGTGTTGTACGGGTACGAGTATGAGTATGAGTATGTGAAGTGCTTTATTTCAATTAGTTAATATTATGGCAGATCATTAAGTATAAGTGGATTAAACTGTGGCATTAGACAAATCTTTTCTATGTTCTATAAAATAAAATAATTAGATATAAGTATGTCATTGTCGATTTGAACTTTTAGACTATAAAACTTTTTTAAAATTAAATAAATAAAGTTAGATAAACAAGCAAGCATTGCTTTTGGAATTAAAAGGTTTACAAGGAGGATAGATGTAAAAGAATTATCCTAAAAAATATAAAAAGTATTTATCTATTCTTTAGATGCTATACAAAAACTCTGAATAATTAACTCAACACATAAATGCGTAAGAAAATTTCTTTAATCTATTTTAATATAAATGCTTGTACAATTTAATAATACAGTTGCAATAAGTTATAAGATGCATGTAAACTGTTCGTTAAACCAATTTATAGAATAAAATTGTCTGTTATAAACTACACTTATCCTATAAAAATTCTTAAATTAAATTCGCCTCCTAGGTATATTTCGAAAGAGGTGTAAAATATTAATATGACTACAATTATAATAATGATTCAAATTTAAACCATAAACAACTAGTTTATAATGGTAATTATTAGAAGGAAGTGTACTTTTATATACAGATTAATCCATATAAATTCTTAAGTATTTCAAAAAATTTGCTTGCGCAATTTAAATAAAAATATGAGTACAATTATGATAATAATCCAAATACAATAATTTACAAGTGACCAGTTTACAATAGAAATTCCGCTTTATGTTTGGCACTCCCCTTCTATTAACTCCTTCAAAAAGCTAACTAGCTTTTATGGTCGTGGTAGCCACCTGTGGATCAACCTGTAAATCTGTTTATAGACAACACAAAAACTTGTTGCACCCCCAATAAAGTGTGTGTACTGCAGTTTGATTTGTGGCATTCGCATATTTCATACTTTGTTGCAAGTTGCACGTCGCCAAGTCAATCCAATTGGCATCCCAATCCCCAATCCAATTGAAAGCCACTTGGAACCGTTGAAGCGTGTGCACTTCAGGCATGTCATAAGCGTTTAAATGGTCTATAGAACGTGTTAAATGAATAAGAATAGTTGATTGAAATAAGCAGTTACTCTCTGTTCACTGTTCGTTGTGACAGTTGTCAAGTGAGTTGGTAATTAAAGTGGCTAATTATTGAATTAACTTAATGGCCATTTACAGTGCTTAGCATCATAAATATAATTGGATTAATTAAGACAAGATATCGATTGTGGAAATCTTAAATGAATATCAATAATTGCAAGTGGTCAAAAATAAATGAAACAACAAATTTACAACAAATAAGATACAGATTTAAATATGAATTCTTTTTGTAAATTACCACTTAGTTATATATATCGAAAATGTATAGTTTTTGAAATACCTTCTTTTATTATTCTACACATTTACAGAGTATAATTAATTTATATATTTAAGTTGCAATTGCCGCAATTGCTCGGAGGCCACCCACTTAAGTTGCTGCAATTAATTAAATCGAATGCATTTAATTCGATTATTTGCAAACATTAAATATATACGTAGAACATTGAAGCGTATCCGGTTGCAGGTTACCCTGTAGTTATCCATGCTCAACGCTTTAATTATAAAATGTAGATTTGATAGGATTAAAGATATTCGTGTACCACAAAGTATATATTTTCATAGAATTTAAGTATACCCCTTAATATCGTTTTCAATAAGTAGGGTATGAGGTAATGAGTAACATGGTAAGGTGTTGGCGGCGTGGGTGGAGGAGGAGGAAGGCGTTGCAACAACATGCAGCACTCGCGTTCGATTGTTGTTGCCACATGTTGGTGGCAACTTGCAACAATCAAAGAGTCGACAACAGCAACCGGGGCCAAATTGAATTCCAACATTGTGGCCAACATTGATTATGCCAGATTAAGCACCAGGCACAGCACAATTCCACCGCCCAACCAAGACCAAGACTGACTGGGCCATAATTAGTTTATTCTTTTTATGCGATTTTAATATGGAATTCGCATTTATCTAACAGCTCGTTCCCAAAAGGTGGGCGTTCAAAATGCTCAACAACAAAATGAATGATAAGGACTTTGGCTGCAACGTTTGCAACATGATGATGCAATCATGGCCAGAGATTGCGGCAAGCTGTTTGGGAATTGGTCTTGTCTTGGGATTGGGTGGCTTTTTGTTATTATTAAAATGCCATAAAAATTGGGCCAAAACGTAAAGTAACTGCAAGTGTGTGTGTGTGTGTGTATCTGTGTGTGTTGAGTGCGACATGTGCATTGTTTTGAATTATGCAATTGTCTGGTGTCAAGCTGATTTATGCCACTTGGCTGGCCACAGGTTACAACGGGGCGGGGCGGGGCAGGGCGGGGTTAATGCCTTGCCGCTTGGACGCCTCCTGCCGCATGTCACGTAGCATTTTGACCAGCTGAGCAACCGTGTCCAAGATCAATGCCAGACTCAGCTCAGCTCAGCTCAGATTTGCATGTCCAGCGCTGGAATTTCAAGGCGCGGCAAAAGTTATTAAATGGGCGAAACGGTTTGAACTTATGATCCGTGAATTGCAGCAGCTATTTATTATTATTAATATGCATTTGTATATGGAAACATTTGAGCAGAAATACGAGAATATTTTTGCCCATCTGTTGTTGTTTAGACTTTGTAGCCGACAAAGTGACGGCGACCAATTACCTCGCCCATGTAGAACCAGGTGATCACCTCAATGGTGACCAGTGTATTTAGCCAAGCTTCAGCCACTGTCACTTGGCTAAAACGTTTGCCCGTCGACTTGATATCCTTGCCGGCCTTCTTAGCCGCCTTAGCAGCCTCCTCGGCGGATTTGCGAAATTTCAGAAAATCAGCTGGAGTCGGTGGTGTCAACTCCACTTTGGCATAATACATGAATTCATCAAAAAGTGGACGAGCCTTTGCCTTCACATCTGTGCAGGATTTAAGATTAATATAGTCTCAATTAATAGTCAGTTTACTTACTATTGACAAGGACAGTGAGCTTTGTGCCTAGTGAGGCCATTTTGGAAAAAATCCTGTAAAGCGTTGACGAAAAGTTTTACAAAATTGTGATACACGTTGAAAATAGATTTTTGTCAAGAAAATTGTAGAAGCTGTCAAGCGTTCAGGGCTGCAAAACAAGTTTAAAGTTTAATCATAGAAATGTTTGAAATGAAACACAAATCTATCAAGGCATATGTAAAGAATACTTTTAAGCAAGTATGCTATTAAATTGTTACAAATAAAATGTAAAATAAAATATAAATTACAACAATTCCAACATAACCAGTTTGTGCTTGTCCAGCTACAAGAATGAGACCTGCAATCAATGTAAATGTGTCGAAAATTTGCATAATCTTTCATGCTGTTCGCTGGCTTTTTACACAGTTCCATGAAACCTGCGCCAATTAGCCGATTTTGGGGCGATAACTGACCGATCATTACAATGCAAGACAAGATAGTTATTAGTAAAGCGATTCATGCTTTAAATCTCCACCCACTTTTTTAGCAAAGCAACACAATTAAAGTATGAAACAATGGATAGGATGATCATGATTAGGGCAATGTGACCCAGTATTATATTATGAACTCTAGCAGGTCTATTTCATCATAAGTTGGCCAGTTTTTAAATTGGTTTATTTATTATTAATCAGAGTACTTTACGTATAGTAAAAAAACGAATAAAATTCCTTTTTAATTAGCATTAGAGCACTTACCATTAGAGTGAACCTTCTGAGTAAGTGAATTTTTATTTGCCAAGGTTATGAATACTAATATTTGTATTTGCTGTAAATAACTTAGGTTTATGACATTCCAAAAAACCCGTTATGGCCCTCTGTTTTTTTTGAGCAGCTGTTTTTTAAATTGTTCTAGTCTTGTAATCACATTGTAAACTCATTGAAAGTCTTAAATTGTCTGTGACTTCTTGACCCTCGTTAAAAGCGAGGTCCGTGTTAAATTTGATTTGCATCTTGTGTCAATTTTCAAGTAGAAGTTGCAATTGGCCAATAAGGTAAGTACTTTTTCGTAGTCCCACTTGGTAGTATGTGTCCAAATATGGAAATGTAGTCCACCAATTTGATTTGCTATTTTGCATTTTTATTGTTTGCCAAACGCTGACAGCGTTTGATTTTATTTATTTTTGGGCGTTGCCCGAGCACATGCCTTCCTACTTTGGAACTATCGAAATGTTTGTTGTAACTGCAATTGTTTACTGAGGGCACTGGGAGAAAACTAGATTGTTTTAGAATTGTTATAGGAGAGAAATCTGCAACGAATCAGCATCACAAATAGTCCTTAAAATAGCTGAGAAAAAAAGACGATACTAATTGGAATGAACTGGAGTGAAATGAAAAAAAATTTAGTGATCGCTTGGCGATTACTATTGTGACGTCACAAGCAGTCCTTAAGGAATAGTGTTGGAAAGTGATAAAATAAGTTTGGAATCGTATAAAGTGGGTGGAAGTTATCGATTTCGAGTAAAAGCTTAAGGTAAGCATTAGCAAACTGACATACAATTGTTTTCGAGCAGTGCAGGCACGCGACTATTTGTTTGTTTCTTTGAGTATTTGTATATCTATCTGTATGTGTGTGTGTGAGTGTGATATATAATTAAAATTATTCTGACAATCACAATAACAACGCTTAGTATGCAGTCGAGGTAAACATTTGGCTTTCTGCTCTTGTTATAGTATGGAAACGGTGAAGAGGAGAGGGGAAAGGAGCGGGTAACGGTTGCGGCCCATTGCCGCAGGTCTATGCTTATGGCTTTTAAATGTGTTTGCGGCTTTTATCAATATAATTTGGATTGTTGTTGCAATTTTCGTGTTGTCGATTGGCTTAGTCGATAGTTTTTCAGTGTGTGTGTGTGTGTGTGTGTGTGTGTGTGATTTGTTTGTTTGTATATTTCCTTGGGCTCTAAATTCTTGCTTATTGCAATTTGCGCAACAATGCAGCCCCGCCCGCACCGCCAGATGCTCCAGAGACGCCGACGCCGATGCCGACACCACCCAGCTGATCTCTGCCGGACGATTTGACGCTGCGACTGCGCAGCTGGGCAGTGAAAGGCTAGCACCAGTGTTGCCAACTCGGTTTTTTCTTGGTCAGAACTGACGCTTTGCAAATTTCCGACGAGGAAAATTTTTTAAATATTTATAAGATAGGAATTCTGTTATTTATATATTGAAAGTAAAAATGGATGTTTAACTGCCTCGATGTTGAAGGCTTAAATAGCAGTCTTTTAGCTTTAACACAAATTTTTTAAACTTTTTCTCCAATTACCAGACAACTTTAAAATCCTCGAAATAAAAACCTTGAAAAAACAGCTTATTGTGCACATTCCAGAGCACTTTAAAATGCTAATTACACAAATTGAGGACATCTTAGGGCTTTACGATAGAATGATGATAGAAATGATTGCTTTATTACTTTTAGGGCATGATTAGAAATTATGTAGATACGCGATCTTTGCCGTGAGCATAACTTTTCCTCATGATTGAACGGATTTTCAGCTAGATGAACTTCGTATTATCAAAATCAAGAAACCCAGTTGTATGTTGAAACATTAAGTTCAGTTTCAATTAGCCAAAGTAACAAAATATCTAAAATTAACTGCTTAAGAGCAGTCCTAAAGAGCTGAGGCAGTTGAATGAATTGTTGAGAAAGCCTATTACAATTTTCAGGAACAGCTATCTATTTTAATTCTTACGTCAATTTTCTTAAAGTCCATATAAGCTTTTTTTTGGAAGATATTTTTAAGTGTGACATTAGTTTTATACATTTTAAGTCAGTAAATTAATCGAACAGTTATTTGAAACCTTATATAGACAATGAAAAATTGGTCTAAGAATTAATTAATTTAGCTATTTGCAGAATTTCTGAAATGTTACAGCTTTTTCAGGCCCTGAAGAGCGGGGGCAACACTGGCTAGCACCCCAAAGCAAGGCATAAGATCTACTCCAATTCTGCAGCAGCGACGCCAGCTGAGCCTCTCAGCCATTGGCTTGTGCCTCTGACTTTGGTTGGGCGTCGTCGTCGGTCGTCGGTCGTCGATGTTTTGAGTCTAGTTTTTGTGTGTTTATTCGAATTTGATATATATTTTCTTGAGTGCATTTGTTGTTATTGTGGTGTGTGGGGCAGGTTTTTGTTTTTCTGCTATTTTTCTGCTGATTTTCTGTACTTTACTGTGTTGGAAATCCATGCATTGGGGACTGAGCGAAGTCCGCCTCAATTTTTTAGTATAAATGTGGCCACAATTTGGTAGTCGAAATCAGAATCAACTCGTTCGCTGAGCATTCAACAAGTCTTCCTTCTACTCCTTCAACTTCTTCAAAACACTCAACAATTAACAACATGAAGGTATGACGACTTGTCATCATCAGCATTCGATAGGCATTCAATAACTTTATAATCTATTTATTAAAATCCTTCTAATTGTTCTTCTCCTATTTGCAGTTCGCTGTTGCCGTAGTCATGTTCGTGTGCGCCGTTGCCGGTGCTCAGGCATCGTGGGCTGCCATTGCTCCTGGAGTATCCTATGTGAACTCGGTTGCCCATGGTCCAGCTGGCTGGAATGGCTGGAACGGTGCCTGGAATGGTGCCTGGAACGGTGCCTGGAATGGTGCCTGGGACAACGGTGCATGGAACCATGGTGCCTGGAACCACGGTGCCTGGGGTGCACCTGCTGCCGTTGCCGTCCACGCTAGCGCCGCTCCCTGGGGTCTGACCGCTCCCGGCTGGCACGGTGGTGTTCCCGGCATTGCCCTCGCCCAGGGTCCCCATGCCGCTGCTGCTCATGGCCATGGTCATGAGGGTGTCTATGTTGCCAAGACTCGTGGTGCCATCCACACCGCTCCTCTTGCCGGTCACATCAACTCTGCCACCTCTGTGAACGTGGCTCCCGCACCCGGAACTCATTAAATGCTGCCAAATTTTGAATACCAAAATGGAAGTCAGGAGCGAGAGGCAAGAGGCAGGATAGGATCAGCAGGCAACAGGCAAACGAGAATTGTTGTCTGGCTTTCTTCCTCTACTATATCTACCTACTTCTATCAACGATTTCAACGACTCTACTCGGATACTCTACCACCAACCACCACCCACAACAACAACAACCCATTATTGTTAAGCACACCGATCTTAGTCCCGTTATGAACCCGTGGGAATCTTTACAGATTCTCTGTCTCGTTCACACAAAAAACACACTTACTCACGCGCACATTTGAGTTAGTTCTGTGTTCAGCAAATAAGTCCAACAACAACAACAACAATTACAACAACTACAACCAACAAATAACAGCATGTTAATTTCTTATTACTTGAGAACTTTCAAATCACCAGCTTTTCCAACTTTCCATCTATTTTCTCTGCTCTTCTATCTCTATCTAGCTATCTCTCTTTGCAACAATATATTTTCAATCTATCAAACTCTTTTCCTATTTCTTTCCCACTTCTGTACATAATCTATGTATATACACATATGTACACAATACATACATACATATATATATTTGTACATAACATTAGTAATTTGCAACAATTGTAAAATTGACAAAAAACGTATTAAATAAACTCGCACAATGTTTTTATTTACTCGAATCATTTCTCATTTCATTTGAAAGGATCAAGTTACATATATGTAATATTCCTAATAAAGGGAAATATCCAGCATTATAGGGCAGTACTGATTTTTTTGGATTATATGGAAAAAAATATGATAAATAATTCATATGATAAATATAAAGTTCTTTGTTTGCAATAATGAATCCAAATCAGAACCTATTTAAGCCAAAAGTGTTAGATTTAAATTTGTAAAAGGAAAGAATAAACATCTTAAGAATTAATTCTGAAATTTTAAATATTTTTCAAAATAAGATCGGAATAGATTGACTATGTTGTCTTTTAGTCCGATAAGAAACTTTCGTATTACAAAGTTAATTTGGTTTAAATAGGGTTCAATACAATAATGACTAGTTTGATTTCTTATCTCTAATTACATAAATGAAAGATTAATTAGAATAAATATACACTTTGATTCTGTTTACTAAAGTTTCCATAGATCTGAAAACGATTAAAAAGGGGAAGTAGAAGTACATTACAAACTAATTGCAGTAACTAAAATACATAATTGTTAAAATTCCTAAACATAACTTTAACTGGATAAACAAAGTAATTGACTCTTTTGTTTCATACTCAATTCGACCTTGGGGTGTGGTACTACTCATAATACATATACTATATATGTATGTGTTTAACCTTGAAAACATTACAGATTGCTTAATTGATGTCATATCGAAAAGAATGTCTTTGTATTGTACTTGCTTAAGTGATTAGATCAAACGTATACTTAATAGTTAATAGAAGTAGATATGAATTGACTAATACAGGTATGTTTTGACGTTTTAATGACTGCAGACCAGGCCAATGTCCATTTGAGCTACTTAATTGTCCGAAAGGCGTTGCTATGTCAATTTAGATTGCGAGCCACAGGGCGTATGCTTAATTATGCAAACGCTTAAAGCTAATTATAGTGAGTCTCACCACCTGCGCCCAGATCGATCTGAATAATCGAACTATATGTCCATATAGAAGTACATATTGCAATGTAATTTATAGCAGTAGCTAGCCATAATTATAGTTTATCATCGACTCAAGAATTCAACTTGAACTCTTTCAAAGCTATCGTTAAATTTTGTGGCGCGTTGGCGTTGAACAATAAAAACAACACTTGGCGAAAATCTACAAATGTGGCATAAAGTTGAATTGCACTTTTAGTGCAACGACACCTGACGAGTTTTGTTTTTTTGTTGTTTGTTTTTTATTTTAATGGGTCTCTTAATTTTAGACTGCGGGGTATGACGCTACGCCTCAAACCCAAAACTGGTTCGCAATGCGGCTGCAATTGGCAAGGTTTCCATAGTTTTAGTCCATTTGCATAATTGAATTGTTGTTTTTTTTATACTTCTTTTTTATTATTGGTTTTTGCTTTTAGCTTATTGCGGGTGTCTCGCTTTGTAGTGCAGCGTGAGTTAATTGTATCACCTAATGGTCGATCCATTGGAACCCGGCTGTAACTTTTAAACGCCTACGTTCCAGCTTTTGTATGAAATGCAAAACCAAATACAAGGGAATGTCTTTGTGGGTGTTATGTAAACCGATTCAAATGCGATCCATTTAAAAAACACGAGACATTGTAATTAAAAGTACAACTAGGAAACAATCATACTCAGACATGGCCTAAATAACAATATTAACCAATCCTGCTGAGCTATAATCCCGAGTCGAAGGCCACAGCATTTAGTGCACGTTAAACGATCATTACATTAAGTATTATTTACTAGGTTTAATTTGTTGAAATAAAAATAAAATAAATATAATCTGCGCATATATTTTAAGAGTTTCAATTACATGATAAATGCTGCAAAGTGGACAGAAAATGTGAGCAGAAGTTTATGTAAAACATTAAATTTTTTATTCGCCATTTTATTCGCTGTAAACAAAATTGAATTTCTTTTAAATAAATTTAAAGGCAAAGCATCCTCTTTAAATTAAATCGTATTTCATTAAAATCTAACAACACTTAAGAAAGTTATAACCTGATTTAAGCGAACGCATTTCTTTTGCCTATTTATATTGTATTTTGTATTACTTATTTGCAATATAAGACTTAATAATTTCTTTGAGGCTTGCAAGTACTGCAGGAAGTTAAATCCTAAATAATTTTAATACATCATGAATAAATCTAATCGATCAATTGTTAAACGTACAGAAATAATAACTTAATGCAGAATATTTTAAGTCACGACTTATTAATTCCTTCGACACTTTTGTATAAAGAGGTCTTAGCCAAGCTACAATAAATTCCTCTCCCCTAAATATGATTTTAGATATTCTTCTACAAATTTATGTAATGGATAAGGCTTTATTTAGCTTTAGCAAATCTATAACTTACTTTAAGTTATAGCGTATTATTAAAAGTTCTGAAAATGATTTAGAAAACAATAAACAAAAGTTCTGAAAATGATTTACATAACAATAAAATGAAAAGCATAAAAGGGTTGAGCGAGTTAATTGTATTTGGATTATAAATCAATTTGCAGTGCAGACTGTTCAGGATATGATTGCAACCAT
The DNA here is from genome assembly GCA_037043535.1 of Drosophila putrida. NCBI lineage: Eukaryota > Metazoa > Arthropoda > Insecta > Diptera > Drosophilidae > Drosophila > Drosophila putrida. The sequence continues at coordinate 2,298,912 of JBAMBI010000465.1, forward strand.
AAATGGAGCACAGGCAAGCTGCATTATATGCTAATGAATTACAAATTACAATAACAATGCCAATTACAATTAAGCAATTAAAAAATCAGCCAACGCTTTGACGCTTTGAGTGGAAAGCGACGAGTTACCGGAACTGCAACTGAAAAGTGGGTTGGGTCGAATGAACATGGCTAAGATCAATTGCGTTTGATCGATCGACACTGAGTGTTGAGTGTGAATATGAGTACGAGTACGAGTACTCATGCTACCTACTCGCCAGGCAGGCATGTCATTACTTGTAATCACATGTATGCAAAAGATATGACCAACTGATATACTATATATTCTTATGGTAAATATGTATTCATATACGTGAACTCGAACTCTCACTTGGCCTGAACTTTTGCTGACCACTGGGACTGTGGCTATTGGCTCAGCTTGGGTTGACTATAAAACTGGTGACAAAATCAACCAGAGATCAGTTCAGAACAAGAGTTCAACAAGAGCGCAACAAAAACCAACAACATCAACATGAAAGTAAGTATTCATCAAGGATCTTCGCTTAATTAACGGATTAACTTGGAAATTCTATTTATGGTAAATTTCTGCAGTTCGCCATCGCCGTCGTCTTTACTCTGGCCCTCGCCATGGGAGTGCAATCATCTGTGATTCCACTGATCTCTCAACTGGCTGGTCATGGTCTCTCCTACACCGCAGTCTCTGGTCCCGCAGTGGTCGCTCCTTGGGGTGCTCATGCTGCCCATTGGCCCGCTGCCGTCTCTGTGGGTGCCTGGCCTCATGTTGCATCCCATGTGGTTTCGGCTCATGGTCCTGCTGTTGTTGCCGCTCATGGTCCTGCCGTGGTTGCTGCCCATGCTCCTGCTGTGGTTGCACATGCCCATGCCCATGCTCCTGCTGTGGTTGTTGCTCCAGTTGCCCATGAGGGTGTCTATACCGCACAGACCCGTGGCGCTGTTCACACTGCTCCTCTGTCTGGTCACGTCCAGTCGGTGGCTTCCATCAACGCTGCTCCCGCACCCGGAACCGTCTAAGTCTTCTACTGCCAATTCAACCTATGATTTGACCCCGTTACGCTATGACTTGAAACTGCCAGGAGCTGATGCCAAAGGACATCACAATCTGAATATACTATAAATGAATGTTGTAAATATATAATGTATACTTTTAAACAGGGTACTCGCACAACAGCCATCCCAAAATTTCCTTTCGAACGCACCCTCAACTACTTTTCTATTTATTCAAAAAAAAAAACATTTTCGTAACAATTTCCATTTGTGAAAACGACTTTCTTCCTAGACAATAAATCTATGTAAAAAAGTTAAATATTCCATTCTAATTTTAATGGGAGGTACAAAAGTCGAGTAAGACATTCTGAATAATACTTATAAACCTGTATCAAGGTTTATACAACAAAATGAATGTAATTTCCGAACTAGATCAGCCTTTGTTTGTTATATTCGCAAATTCACTTTTATTGGATTGATTAGAACTTTGCAGTCTAGGAATTTGTATGGTCATTAAGTCTACTTAGTCAGCTGCTTTGAAGGCCTTGACGTTAATTGCGTGTTTCTACATTAAAATTGCAATTACTAGAGCATTTCGTAGAAAAATAGTGACATTTAGCTACAAATTAAGCTATTATATACATACAGATAATAAATTTAAATCTGATGAGGTAGGCAGAGCGTGTTATTAGATTGGAAAATAATCAAATTGATTACGCTTAAAAAAACATTACAAATTTTACAACAGATATTTTTCTACATTTATCTAAACAAATTTCTTACTTATTAGGAGAAAATTAGATTGAAAAGTTATATAACTTAAAATATAGCATACCTATAACATACTCAAATTTTTGTACTTGTACTTTAATTTCGAAGGAGTCTTAAAATAGCTTGGAGGAGGAAGATCAATGGAGAATATCAGAAAAAAGAAGTTTCTTAAAAGTAAGAGGGTAATTCATAACTCTTTGAGCTACCCAGGCTTATTATTCATAAGAAACATTGTAGAAGTTTGCAATTAGAGCCAAGTCAAGTGCCAAGTTCATGCGCATGCGCAAAGTTTTTTATAATGGGGAACTTATTTATTCGCAATGTTGGAATGCAATTGCCGTTAGCCCCCTTCCAAGCCCCCTTCATAACGAGTACTCGTAGTTTATTTGATCTGTTGCTGTGAAACACTCAACGCTTTTGTGACTGACGCGTGATTTGCTTGGATGTGAATGTGACTATGAATATGATATTGGGTGGCCAAGAAGAGAGGGAGATGGGGAGGAGATACTTGATTCATTCGTACAAAGTTTCGCGTTTGTTTTGTTTTTTTTTTTTGCCGCATTTGGTTTGCTAAATGATAAGCTTGGGGCCAAACAATGCAGTTTCCCATATCATGTTGCATTGATTTATGGCACGCCCCCGGCCAAGAGTCAATCGTGTTGAATACGTCAACAGTTGCAACTTTGTCTCTATCTCTCTTTCACCATATAGGGAGCAAGTCCTAAAATGGCTAGCAAATGTCTCCTATGAGGCTATCGCTTACATTTGTCGGCAAAAGTGAAAATTTGCAATTATAAAATAGAGTATAAACAACGAACTTCTTACACACTATCAGTTGTAGAAATTTAAAAAGGTAACATTGTAAATTTTACAAGTTTTTAAGAAGGCTAGTAAAATAATTTTAATGTATTATTATTCTAAGCACTGTTGTATCTTTTTGGAAGCATACAAGTTCTTACTCACTGTACTCCTTGCATTTTCATTTATTATTTAATTTAATTTAACTAAAGTCACCATCTTTTACTCATCAACTTTTACTCTTACTACTATTGTTGCTGCTGTGACTACTACTAGTAGCAGCAATATTATGCAGCAGGTGTGTTCGCCTCTCTCTTCTTTCTCTTATATTCTTATGTATTATTATTATTATCATTGTTGTTCCTTTTTTGAGTCATGAAGATTCTCATTCATTACATTCCTTGCATTTTTATTAATCATTTATATCAATTAAACCAAAAAGTCAACATCTTTTACTACTATTGTTGCTGCCGTGAATACTACAAGTAGTAGCAATATAATGCAGCAGGTGTATTCTCCTCTCTCTTCTTTCTCTCTTTCGCTGCACATTCGTACAAAGACAACGACTGTCACAACGGTAGGAGAGATAACGCTCGTGGATGGTGCTTAACACTCGGACTTGGTTTCGTTATTCGGTTTTTGTTATTTTGGATTCGGATTCGAATTCGTTTTCGGATTCAGTTGGAGGGTAACGGCGACTTTGTGGCTACTTGGGCTCAGTTTGCTGGCTCTCTGCTCTGGCAGTTAGTCGTCGGTAAAGACGCGCTGGCAGCGTTTCTTGGCAATTGAAACGCAATCGGAATATCGGCTAGGGGCAATCGATTTAACAGATTCACGACAGTTCGTCATGATTTGAGGCGGGAGGCGGTTGCTTCGTGTCGTGTTGTTTGCAAAATTGTCGCCGGTTTGCAAATGCAATTACTGTGTACGGTTGTTATTGTTGTTGTAGCTGATTGTTGAAACAGTGTGCAAATGAAAGTGTAAGATTCGATTAAAGGCTTTTGATAAAGATGGTGCCGCCGAGTTGTCACTGCGGCAACGTATGATTATATTTATACGAGTGTATGAAAAAGACTTGGCAGACGCTTGTGACGCCAAACTGTTGTTGCTTTTTGCCTGCTTTTTTCCCCAAGTTTAAAAATTCTATATGTGCACATTCCTCTGGGCAAGCTATCATTCTTTGTTGTCTGAGTATTTTGCACAATTTATGGCGCACATTTTATAAACACAACACAAAATTCCGATTGATTCGCGGCCAATTGGACACGTTTACCGCTATTGTTTTGTGTTTGCGCAAAATTGCATACAAAACATTTATAATTTTCAATCACAACTTGCACTCATGGAAAATTAATTGACGTCATCGTGTTTGTAAAAATAACTCCCACACACGTCAACACGCACATGTAGCTTGAGTGAAACCGAAACGATTTAATTACACAACGCTGTTCAAAACAAAGAACAGCTGATTGACGCCGCTCCCATTTACATACATACATATTCGTTTGTGTACAAAAACTACCACCAAATAAATCAAACAAAAACAGCAAACAAAAATATTTGTTGTTCTCCTGCTCTGCATTTTTCACTAATTTGTTGTTACAATTTAACTTGTTGAAAGGCTTTGTGCTCATGAGAGCAATGACTCTCTTTCTTACTCTCTCACTCTATTCCGTTTTCTCGCGTGGCAATTTGCGAGCACCGAATGTCAAGTGTATTTATGGAAAGAGAGTGAGTGAGTGAGAGCGAGAAAGAGAGTGCATCAGCTGGCTGCCTGCCCGCTGTCCGCCGTACATTGCCCCCGTCCACCATCAGATTATTGAAATTCACGCATTTTTGCTTTGTTTAAAAATTTCAATTGATTTGCATTTAAATAGACTATTTCTTTGTTTAAGTAAACAATGCAAAATGATTAAAGCACTCGTTGCATTTACTTTCGATTATGTACGTTTATATATATTTGCGGTTACTTTTATAAATGTGTTTATTTACTATTATATGTATTTACATACTGTTAGTCAATGAAGTATTTTACAAAAAATATACATGCATTTCCTTGGTTTTCATTTTATTTCCTTATCTATATTATAAAAAGTTGCCTATCGTTATTAGAGCATATTAAAAAATTTAAAAATGAGATCAATGGGGCTTAACTACTTTTGAAAATGAGAAACAACTATGAGAATATGTATTTTATTTTGTCAAAACACTTACTTGATTAACTGTACGCTTGTGTGTGTTTAATAAAAGCTGCGTATTCACTCAATAGCATTACTCATACAGACATACGTACATTCTTACAAAGCACATAATAACATTGAAGAAGAATCACTGAATGCTAGCGTAATAACAAAAGGTCTACATAGAACTGGCACTGCACAGTGGTACCAGCTTATTTAATTAAGCATAACGCTCTGCTTGTAAACTGCCATGTAGAATAATTCTTAACAGTATTCCGCATATATTCGTATAAATTTATTTATTGTCAAATTAAAAATGTAAATTTAAGAATTATACAAAATTGAAATTAACAATTTAGATTTCAATTCAAAAATCTGAAATTAATAGTAATTTAATCTTTCAAATCAATTATTAATGCAAGAAACTAACTAAGCTATAATTAGCTTATCAATGTCTTGTTGCTTGTTTTAAAACAAAAACGCAAAATATTCCCCATAAACGAGTCTATGCAAATTGAATCTTAATGAAAACTGCAATCTAACAGTTATTTTTTTAGCTTATATAAATTATAATGAGTAAATTATATGTTATCTCTCATTCATTTTTAATAAACTAACGTATCAATCGACTTTGATTCAGTGTGCACTTCTATACGCATACGTACTCTCATTCACTACACACACATTTGTACGTATATTTAATTAAATCCATTTTTTTCATTTACAAATTATATTGCTTAGTGGCAGCAATAGCAGCAGCAGCAGCAGGAACGGCAATCACACATCACAATCATCGCAAATCGCATCATTTGCTTTCGAGCATTGGAATCGCTTGGGTGTTTATTCTGGTGTTTGTGTTGTGCTTCAAAGTTAATCGTGAGGGAAGAAGTTTTGACGTCGTTTCCATTACCTGAAAGCACGTTAAATAAAATCTGCTGAACTGCATGTGAGAAATTAAACAGTCAATTCTTTAATAGCCACAATAAAGCCGCTGAAAGGCCGTGCGTGATTCTTATAGACCCGGGTAAAGTACGAAAATTTTCGTTGACCCCAAAAACGCTGTTAACTGGGTCAGCAGTTTGTGCAAAAAATTGTAGTGCAATTTGGTGACGAAACGAAATGAACTTGAAACATAGCAAACTTCCCGATTGTGAAAACAAGTGCAATTGACGTGATTTCTATTGGCCTCGTCAACTAGCCAAGTGCCTATTTTAGCCACTTAACAACAAACAACGCACAACAAACCACAATATTGGCAATATCGAAGTGTACAAGTTCAAATGACGACGCTGTTGTTAAGTGTCCGAGTTTAGCTTCAATTGCAGCATGAAAGGCATTTGCGGTGATGCCAAGCAGCAGATCAACAATTGCATGCTGCTGGGCGACTGTGAGAATGGGACTGAAAATGGGATTGGGAATGCAAATGGGATCAGTGCCTCGCCAGCATATCGTGGCGGTCGCCCATTTCGCTCCCGTCAAGTCCACAGTCTGGCCATACGCAATACCAGCTCATATGATACCATGGAGCGACCTTTTCGACCCGATAATCTACGCGGTCGTTGGTCCAAATCGGTGGACTTCTATTTTGCCAGCTCAAGTTACGCCTTCAATACAATGGCATTCTCGGATGTGTCCGTCTGGGCATTAATGCTCGGCGGCTGGAGTAAGTATACACACATATTTTTGACAGACTCGCAGTCTGTTGTCTGTCATTCAATTCAATCAATTGGTGTCTGTCTGTTTAATGTCACATTTGTGAAATACTTAGACCGAGTGCTCATTTCTTATCAATTCAATAAAATTCAATTAAATCTAAACGGGATTATCAGTTGTTGCTCTGCAAAAATTCAACAAAGTTCATTGTGATTTGGGCTAGATTCAATTATTGTTATTGTGGCCTTCAGTTTGCATATATTAGAATCAAAATAAAATTTAAAGCTCACCACGGCGCATGAGTAATAAATTAAATGATACGAGTATTGCTTTCATTTAAATTAAATGACGTACTTTGACTTTGGTTATTAATAAACTATTATTTATGGCCTTTTCATTAATTAACTCCCAGCCGGAAAACAGATTTAAAAATATTTCGATAATAAGCCTAATCACATGTCGTATGAGCAACAAAGTTGTCGATTACATTACTATTAAATATTTACAAGTAAATTGAAAGTAGTTAGTTGAATTAGTCATTGGTATGGGGGAAAAAACATATTTTCTTTATTTAAATTAAAGATTTTCTATTTACTCGTACAATGGGCCGTATGAGTAATTAATCGATAAACTTCTTTTATTCAAAAACCGTGATTTGTTCGTGACTAAGAACTTTGTAAAATGATTGTATCAAATGATGTTTATACTAGGGGAATTCCCGCAACTGGTTTGCTTTTAATTTTCCTTAAACTGGCATTTGCATAAAATCAAAAATACAATATATTTACAATATATTTTAAAAGCAAAATTATAGCGTTGTTATTTTGACTATTATTTCAGAATACTATTTAAGTGCCTATCTGTTGGCAGTTTGTTTCTATTCGCTGCCCATTTTCCTAATACAAACATTTTTGGGGCAGTTCTCTACTTCGGGTGCGATATCAGCATTTCGCGTGTCGCCGATATTTAAAGGTTAGTATTTGGAATTTATGTATAGAATAATTGTCTATCTATAGCTTGGTTTTATCTTGTTTTATAGGCATCGGCTATTCCATATTATTGCTTAATTTGGGCACACTTGCATACTATAGTGTCAATGCGGCTGTGCCTCTCATCTATGCCGTTAACTCGTTGCACGATGTCATGCCGTGGATGAGTTGCAACAACACATGGAATTCGCCCAACTGTTCCACTCACGATCGCTACGATGAGGAGGACGATGTAAGTCAATAATACTTATACAGATTAGTTTATACAACATTCTATTTATATTTACAGGCCAATCACAAGCCGCATTCCACTGTCGAGTATTTTCAGTAAGTTTTCTTGTAAACAAATCATTTACTCAAAATGATAAACAACTGTTATATATTTTAGCTCCATGATAGGTTCAATTAAGGAAGGATCCACGAATTTTTCGTTATCCTGGTCTATGGTCAGCGCTATTGTTGGAATTTGGTTTGTAGTGCTCGTTCTGCTCTTGAGCCCAGTCTCCATTGTAAGTACAACTGAAAGGAGCTAATGCTATATCTAGATTTAATTATATCTTTTAACTCTCAGATAGGTAAAGCGCTACGGTGTGCCTGTGTGCTGATGTTTGGATTCTTCCTGTCCGTTTTTGTCTATCTAGTGATACATGAGCAGGTTGGCTGGCAAAGTCTATTGGATTATCTGCATCCCACGATCAATAGTTGGGAGGCTATATTGTCATCCCTGGGCACGGCAATATTACAGGCCAGCATGGTGCTGGGTCCCGGCTGGGGCAGTATCATAACCCTCGGCAGCTACAACAGTTTTCGCAGCGATGCCGAGCGATTGAGTATGTGGGTCAGCATCACTCATATCCTCATCACGGTGATGGCCATTGTTTGTGGTCATGTGGCCAACGATCACTTTGAGCGTAAGTTTTCAGTTTTATACTTTTTACCTTGTTCATTAACAACCTTGTTCTTCTTTTAGTTCATGTGGCCATGTGGCATGTGGAGAAGAAGCACACAATGCAGTTCCTTTATGTGGCCTTTGCCTATCTCTTTGGCAGCTTTACAACTCTTCCCAAGCTATGGTCTTTTCTCTTCTTTACAGTCATCTTTTTATCGGAAATGTGTGCTTTGGTTAGTCTACTTTACATTATAGATTTACAAATTTTATTGAAATTGTTTACCTGACAGATAATTCAGATGATGTCCGTGCTAACGGCTCTATTTGACGAGTTTGAACAGCTGCGTCCCAGAAAGCAACAATTTACAATTCTTCTCACGTTGAGTCTTACAGCCATTTCCATCTATTTTTGTACTCAGGTTAGTTACTAAGATACTGTCTTATTTTAATTTTTAAACTATTGTTTTTTTATTTACAGTTGGGTTTTAGCCAGGTGAGCGCATTATCCTATATGGCGCTGTTCACACAGGTTGTCTTTTCGGCGCTTTTGATACTGATGACCACCTGGATCTATGGACGTGTGCGTTTCCAATGTGATCTTCAGTTTATGCTGGGAAAAACGATCTCAAGTGCTAAAATATTCTCCATACGCTTTATAGTTCCATGCTTTATAGCACTAGCTCTGGTATGTAGTATATACTATTTATTCAAGTTTAAACATTTCTAATAATTGTTCTCCATATATCGACAGTGGGAAATTATCTATATGCTTGTAGATATAAATCAAGCGGGTGAAACACTCATTTGGACTAGTCAAAGTCTAATCTATCTGCTTGTCTTGGGCTATATGATCTTTAAGTTAACCCAGACGAACGGAACATGGCGACAACGGATGAGACAATGTTTTGCTCCCCACGATTGGCATCCCGTGAATGCCGACAATCGACGATTCTATGAAGAGATCATGGGCACATCCGAAATGCTCGTTATCGACAATGGAAATGCCTCATAAGCAAACAAATACTGCATACTTCTAGTGCCTAATATAGTACCAATAGATCTATGGAACTATTTAATTCATTTTTGAGACGCGGGCACTTGCCTGTACTTAAGTCATGGACCTTAATCTCAGGTCGAACTGAACTTGTTTTTTTTGTGAACACTCTCAGCACCCGAAACAGCAAAAATATTTAGATATATACAAGGAATACGGAATATATGGATTTACTTATCTATGATGTGCGGCGAGCGTTTCCTCAAAATGTACTGATATTTTCCAAATCTAGTTATAGAGAACAATAAACTGGTGATATTTGTAGTTGCATATAAATAGTGAATAAAAGCTTTTGAAAAATTTTAAAACAACTTGCAAATCTATATACATATATAATAATTCAAAAATATACTTTTTGTTTTGTTTATAAGTTGGTTATAAGACGTTCTATTTTTGAAATGTGCCAAAAAAAAAAATTTGCACAGTCAATGCCAAAGATTGCAATTAAGGAATTTGCGAATTTTTTTCTATAATCTCTTTCTTTTGCATTCCAAAGCACGGAGGTATGAACGAGAGCTCTAGATTGTCTCGCGATTCAGTCTTCCGGCATCGTTTCAACTGATTGGAACGAAAATTTAATAAATATATATACAATTCAAAGTATAAAAAATAATATTGGAAAAAATCTGAAAAAAAGCTGAATATTTGTTAAATTGCAATGTGCCAAATTCAGCTGATTTTAAATTTTTGATATTTTAAATTAATCTCTTGTTATATTTAACTCAAAAATTTGTCACGGACCCTTATCATTTTCATAATGGAAAATAAATTGTCTCACGAGAGTGGTCAAAACTCTGTCGCACCTGGTCAACGTGGAAAATGGGAAAAGTCAACGGATTTCATATTCGCGTGCTGCGCCTTAGCCCTCAAATTGGATATACTTGTGATTTATAGTTCTGTAGAAGCTGGTATGAGCTGTAAGTATCAAAAATAAACCAAAAAGAGCATATGTAATGCATTGATATCAAGATGAACAAAAGGTAAAATCAATTTAAAGAATGGGTTTAAAACTTTTCATTATTTATTACTTGAGTTGTTTAAAAATATATATGTACATATTTACAGAGCTTGGAACTAAAACTTAGAGCTGACAAGTTACAAATATAATAAAATATACATTAACAGATAACAAGCTCGTAAAAAATTCAGACTTCGGTTGACAAATTTTTGAAAAGTCAATAGAGAAAAACTTGGCACAATTTTATGTGACCTTGCGATTAGTATTTGGGACAAATAACATATGTACATATAGACCAGACCGATTTAAACAAAACAAAAAGTTTTTTATTATGACGGACATTTATCATTGACCTTGAGTGTCTGAAGAAAGACAATTTATGTTGATCTAATAAAAGAGTATAAAAATCACTAGTGAAAGAGATTTCAGCTATCAGCATTTCCGCGCGAACATTTTTGAAGCGCCACAGAACTCCAAGTGATTTAATTTTATTTAGCATGTTCACAAACCTTTTCGAATTCGACACAAGTGCAATTTTACCGACTCCGAAAACCCAAATTGGACTAGGTGGACGAAAGCAAATGAAATTGATGAGAAATTCAAACGGAAATGATTTCTGCGGCACCCCTGTATACTATTTTCAAAAATTATATTTTTATTTACTTTCTAGTGTTTTCCATACTACCATATTTTTTCTATATGGCCTTATTTGTGGTGCCGCTCCTGGTCATACATTCGTTTATGGGTCAATTCTCAAGCAGTGGGTTCATCTCCTCTTTTCGTCTGACACCCTTGTTTAAAGGTAATTTTAAAGTTATTGAATTGAAAGTAATAATGATGATTTTATATTTTAAATAAGACATGGGCTATGTGAGTGTCTTCTTAAGTATTGCGAGTCTTCTCTATTATGCCATTTTTGCGGTCGTGCCTCTTGTTTTTATATTCAATTCTCTGCGTCCAACTATGCCATGGAGTTGTGAAGGATTAGAGGATGTGGAAAATCTAACAACTGTAAGTTGTGATTGAAAATGAGAGAATGTATGAAAACCTGATAATATTATCTTTTTAGTTGTGTAATTTCAATATTTCGAAAAGGTATGAAATTCCAGAAAATGTAAGTGTAAAAATTTGGTACGCTCAAATTATAAGAAGGCCTAACAGTATTATTTTTAGATGTGTACTGGGAATTTTTCAAACTCGGAATACAATTCAACGTACGAATATGACGTAAATATAGATATCAACGATTGCATTGTAAGATGAACTCATTAAATTCTTTTTTAGTTGTGTCAAAACCATTACAAAAATACTACGGCTCACATACCTTCCGTGTTATATTTTAAGTATGACAACCTTCAATATTTATTTCTATAACTGCTATAAGGCTCTTTCTAATGCAGGCAACATTTTGACTCTCTGGAAGGTGTTTTCTTTAGTGAAAATGATGACGCTAAGTTTTCATGGATGATTTTTGGATTCTCAGTTTTGACCTGGGTAATAATCGCATGTATTTTCAGATATTTTTCGGAAGCGCCCAAGGTACTTTTAAAGACATTATCTACGTATTTTATGAGTTAATTAATACTACAATGAAATTTTTCTAGTTTGGCAAATTTATGCGTTATATGACGCTGGGGGCCTTGACCTTATTGTTAGTATGTTTGGCGCGTTTATTATTTCTACCTGGAGCTTTAGATGGTCTCACTAACTTTTTAAAACCTGGTTGGGAACCTATTGGAGAGGGAAGTATTGTAATGTTATTTGCGGCTCTGCAGACTTTTGGATCTGGTTGGGGCAGTGTAATGTCCCTGTCCAGTTTTAACAACTTCAAAACAAACATTGTGAGCTATAGTTGGATAATTGCATTTGGACAGACACTCGTTTTTATTCTCTTCGGTTTGGTGGGATTCATTCTACGTTATTACTTTCTAGGTGAGTACTTGTTTGTATTTTGATATAACACATTTAAATTTTGCACATAAAAATAAAAAATGTACATTTTTTTTAAAGAAATGGGAATTTACAAATACCAATTGGATAAGCAATCTAATTGGATTTTATACATGTAATGGGCTAATCTCTGGACAATTCTATATTACTCAATGTTGTTTATTTGTTCACTTATTGTGATGGTAATTAATTTATCCAATTTATAATTAATTCATATATTCATTTGAAAACCTACTTCCTTAAGAGCACCCAAATCTTCACAGTACTTACGAGCTTCTTTGATGAGTTTGAGATTCTGAGAAATCATAAGCAAAGGGCTACCTATGGATTCTTAGGCTTCTTGGCCGTTTGCTCGTTACCGTTTTGCACGAATGTAAGTTAAAATCTTCTGATACTATAAAAAATATATATAATTTTTTTGCTCCGTTAATTCCTTTTATTCCCCTTCGATTCCAGCATGGTGTTTCATTCTTCGTGGTGGCTTTCATGGATTCCTCTTTTACCCATAGCCTTTTGCACATCTTACTAATTGTCGCATTGCTATGGATCTATGGAAAAGACCGTTTCCAGCGAGATTTTAAGTTTATGCTCGGACAACCATTTGCAACTTGGAAGGTCTTCATATTGCGTTTTATAGCTCCCATATTTCTCCTGTTTTCATTGGTTCGTATGCAAAAAATTCTTAAATTTTGTAAGTAAAAATGGTTTTTAATTCCAGATAATGGGATTTGTTTTTATATGTGGCTTTCCACGGAAGTTCTTTTTGTTACGCATAAGTCCTCTTCTGACTGTACTTCCATTGTTAATCATTCCGGGATATGGTGTATATACAATGTGTTGGTCTTCCTGTAAAACAAAACTAAGACGTGCTTGTCAACCAGAAAATTGGGGTCCCCTGGAAATGCAAGATCGCCTGCAATACGAGAAGGCTACAACTCGTGAACTCCGAAGAGTTACTAATATTGAAGAGAGCAATAATGTTGAGGAGGCTAATGGCAAATATGGTTCAACTCATGAACTTAAAGAAGTAGCTAATATAGCAGGGTTCAAAAATAACAGAAATGTAACCCAAGTTTAACCAAGAAACATTAATGTAAAGAAATATGCCACAAATCAGAAATTTATAGCTTATATATTCTAATAGAAATCATGCTTGAAATCTTAATCTTATTAAATAATTGCTAAATATTGTGTGTAATGTATAAATTTGTTTTACAAATAAATAGTTTTTGACAAAATGTAAATCAGTCTTTTCCCACAACTTTATTTATTTCTTTATTCCAAATATATATGTAAATCGAATCAGTGTTTGAGGGTTATTCCCACAACTTAAGGAACCAAAGCTGTATAACAATTTTATAGAGATGTGCAAAGTAAAAACATAAATATATTTGTAACTGACATGAATTTGAAATATCCTCATGCTTATCTGGATCAGCTGGCGTTTAATTAAAATTATCAAGTAATCGATTCCATAAAAGTGGATCACTTAAAAGTCACTCAGTCAGACTTAAAACAATCTGTTATACACAGATGCTGTTTAAATGTGGGAACGTATAAACATACATATGTTCATACATATGAATATATATAAATAAATATATATGCACAGCGACAGCGTTGATAATGAAAAGTGCCTCTCTATTCCATTCCATTCCACGGATGGATTTCCTAAAGTTCTCGGATGCCTCTCATTCAGTCTATCGGCATCGTTTCTTCTAATTAGAACATCAATTTAAACGTGAACGGACAGACGCGTTTCCATTGCAGAAAACAGAAACAAACACAATAATAAAATAAAACAACAATTAATAGAAGGAGAAGGATTTCTACAAATTTTAACTAGTAATTAAATTTCTTAATCGTTATCATTTGTAAGTCGTAGCTGTTATAATTGTGATGTGTTGATCTTTTGGTCTATTTTATTATCATATTTCAGTCAAAGATTTCTATAATCTTTAAAATGGTCTATGAGTCATCCTATGAGAGTGGTCGAAAACCATTCAAACCTGACCTGCAACGCGGAAAATGGGAACAGCCAACGGATTTCATTTTCGCATGTTGCGGATTAGCCCTCAAATTGGACATATTTGTGGTGTCCTATTGGCTATACTTTGACATGGGGCGTAAGTATTCCCACTGATAACCCTAGATTTCTACAACAAATATTAACATTTCGAATTTATTGAAAATGCAATGTTTACTGATAACATCGGCACTTCGGTATATTAATTAACAGCAATAACATTAATTATTAATCTAAAATATTAAATTACTAACCATCGCTATTAAACTGAATGCTAGTATTAACGATAGTATTTACCAAATTCAACATGAATAATTGAAAGCTCAAGTTTATGAAGGTTCATAGTATACTAAACCTGAATAAATAAGTAAATAAACTTTTTGGAACAACAATTCAATAAACATTGTTTACTCATAAAAAAATAACATGTACAGTGACATCTGCAGAGTTTTGTGAATGAGTTAAGGGGCGTTTTTTAATCTATTAGACACTTTTTACATATTTTTATTTGCGAAAATAATTGTTTGATAATTTGTAACCTTGAGTGTTCACAGAGATATAGATAATATATTTTGTTCCATTTAATAAGTTTGTCAAAGTTTTAATCTTAATTATTTATTCTAGTATTTGCTATATTACCGTACTATTTCTATATGGCAATTTATATGGTTCCTCTACTGGTCATTCATTCGTTTATGGGTCAATTCTCAAGCAGTGGATTTATCTCCGCCTTTCGCTTATCGCCGTTTTTTAAAGGTAGCACCTGAACTTTTAAGTTATTATTACTTATGATGATATGAGATTTGATATATGTATGTAAGGCATGGGATATGTGAGTGTCTTCTTGAGCATTGCGAGTCTGATATTTTATGCCATTTTTGCAATCGTTCCCCTTGTATTTATATTTAATTCTCTGCGTCCAACATTGCCATGGAGTTGTGAGGGATTAAAGGAAGTTGGAAATATATCGACTGTAAGTAGATAATGCAAATAAATAAATTTATAGAATGCCCAATAATGTTTTTGTTTTTAGTTGTGTGATACGAATAGGACGGAATGGGATACGGTTTCAATACTTTCAAATAACATCACTTACGAGTATTCGCAATTGAATGAGGTTCATATACCTTCAGTACTTTATTTCAAGTATGTTGACCGTCGATATCAATGTATATACCTATAAAAATAACCTCCTTTTTTTCAGACAACATTTTAATTCCCTGGGACTTGGATTTAACAGAGACGACGAGTCTATCTTCTCATGGTCGGTTTTCGGACTCTCATTTATTATCTGGGGGATAATAGTATGCATTTTCAGGAATTTCTCGGACGCGGCCAAGGTAATTATGGATATCAGAACTACTAAATATGCATATGTGTAAAAATACTATATCGAATTTATTTTAGTTTGGCAAATTTCTGCGTTACATGATCTTGTCTTCATTGGTCCTTTTGTTGATATGCCTGGCTCGATTCCTGTTTCTGCCTGGGGCCTTGGATGGTCTCACACACTTTGTAAGGCCCCATGTGGACTCTATAGCTCATGGCAGCTTTCTGATGACGGTTGTGGTACTACAGGCCTTTGGATCTGGCTGGGGCAGTGTCATGTCTCTATCTAGTTTTAACAGCTTTAAAACAAACATTATGAGCTATAGCTGGATAATTGCCTTTGGCCAGACACTCGTTTACATCCTCTTTGGTTTGGTTACCTTTATATTGCAACATTATTTCAGAGGTGAGTATCTTTTATATATATATTTAATATATATAATTATGTGTTTCAATAATTCAAGCAATGAAAGTTGAAAGCTTTGATTTGTATGTCGAAACTAATTGGGTATTGTACTTATCGAGTGCCAGTGCTATGGCAACTATGGAATGGCCCAACCTCTGGACAATTCTATATTATTCTATGTTGCTGATGTCTTCATTGATTGTGATGGTAAATAACATTATCATCTAGTAATTAATATAGTTACTTGGAAGACTCTTCCTCTAGATCACCCAAATCTTCACAGTAATTACGAGCCTCTTTGATGAGTTTGAGATTCTTAGAGATCATAAAGAAGGGTTTACCTATTGGTTTATCGGGTTTTTGGCTTTCTGCTCGACATTGTTTTGCACAAATGTAAGTAAACGGTTTATGCTTCGAATAATCTAATAATGTAAGTAAACGGTTTATGCTTCGAGTACTCTAATTAGTTGATAATTTTAGCTTTTCTTTATTTTTATATTTATACCCTGGGGGGTATATTAAGTTTGTTAAAAAAAAGTATGTAATAGGCAGAAGGAGGCGTGGCAGACCACATAAAGTATATACATTCTTGATCAGGGCGACAAGCTGAGTCGATATAGCCATGTCCGTCTGTCCCTGTCTGTCTGTTCGTGTGAACAACGTGATCTCAGAGATGGTAAGACCTAGGAACACCAAATTTGGTGTGAAGACTTCGTACATTTGCACGCAGATCAAATTTATTTCAAATTTTGGATGCCACGCCCCCTTCGCCCACAAAGTAAAAAAAACGATAGCACTGGCAATTAACAAGCTAGAGATTTGAGCTTCGGTAGGAACAATACTTGTACTTAAATGGATGCATCGTGAAAATTTGATCAAGATCGGATAATAAACATGGAATATATCCGCAATTATTTAATTCTTTAATTTAATATGTTGTTGCTGTAAGTTTACCCTCTCTCTTATGTGCTCATTCGTTGAAGCAATTGCATTTACATATGTATATACATATGCATGAAAGCGCGCGCTGTGGTAGAGTTTTCGCCCTTCTCCCTCTCTCTTTAAAGTAGAATGGTAGGGGTGCCACCTTGATAGACGGGACATCATGGTTCGAGTCCCAGTAAAAGCATGCTTAAATTCTTGAATTTTTTTTTTTTTTAATTTTTGTCTTACATTTAAAAATTTGTTTTTGCTTAGAAGAAAATTTGTGTGGCGTTCTCTACAAGCCCAAAGTATGCTACTGTTGGGATCTCCCGACTGAATGATATATTTCTCTTCTCGTATCATTAATTTTATTTTAATACCTGTTTATATAGTATATATACAAATATCTTCCATTTAATTTTGTTTTAATTACAGCATGGTGTTGTGTTCTTTTCGGCCGCATCCCTAGATGCTATTGTTACCTATAGCCTTATGCACTTGTTACTGATACTCGCGGTACTTTGGACTTATGGACGGGAGCGTTTCCAACGTGATATTGAATTTATGTTAGGACAACCCTTTGCCTCGTGGAAGATCTTCATTTTACGCTTTATTGCTCCATTATTTATTCTCTATAGCATGGTTAGTATGCGAAAAATGGTCAATAATTTCACATATATAATATTATTTGTGTTTTCCCAGTTTGTTGGAGTGTGGATATCAACTTATGAACATATTTACCAATCCACTTTTGTGTTAATCATAAGTCTATTTCTTGTGGTATTACCATTGTTATTTATTCCTGGCTATGGAATGTATATAACGTATCAAAATACTGGAGGGTTTTGCAATCGCTTCAGACGTGCCTGTCGACCAACTGATTGGTATCCCACGGAGATGGAAGATCGCCAGCAATATGAGGAGGTTGTTGGCAACTCTGATTTGACGCATCAGCTCTATGAAGTAACCGAGGAAGTTAATTGATTTTATTCAAAACTTATTGTTTTCTTTACTATATAATATACCCTGTATATACAAAGCGAAAAGCGTGAAAACGTTTCACGACCTTATTGACCTTATTGTTAGTATGTTTGGCACGTTTATTATTTCTACCTGGAGCCTTAGATGGTCTCACTAACTTTTTAAAACCTGGTTGGGAATCTATTGGATCTATTGGTACTGCAGACTTTTGGATCTGGTTGGGGCATTGTAATAACCCTGTCCAGTTTTAACAACTTTAAAACAAACATTGTGAGCTATAGCTGGATAATTGTCTTTGGAGAGACACTCGTTTTTATTCTCTTTGGCTTGCTGAGCTTCATTCTACGTTATTACTTTCTAGGTGAGTACTTGTTTGTATTTTGATATAACACATTTAAATTTTGTACACATGCATATATAAAAATGTACATTTTTTTAAAGAAATGGGAATTTACAAATACCAATTGGATGCGCAATCTACTTGGATTTTATACATGTAAGTTAAAATCTTCTGATACTATAAAATATATATATATTTTATTTGCTCTGTTTATTTCTTTTATTTCCCTTCGATTACAACATGGTATTTCATTCTTTATGATGGCTTCTCTAGATTCCTAAGATTCCTGACTAAGAAGTAGCCAATATAGCAGTGACCAAAAATAATAGGCATGTAACCCAAGTTTAATTAAGGAACATTTATGTAAAGGAAATATTAGATTTGAGGCATTGCACCAAAATTGTACTATTACTTTTTTTACTGATCAATATCGGTAAAATTCTTTTATTCATAACATATATATTATAATAGAAATCATGCTTGAAGTCTATTTTAATTCTTATTAAAAAATTGCAAAATATTATGTGTAATGTACAATTTGTTTTATAAATACAAAGTTTTTGACAAAATATAAATCAAATCAGTGTTTGAGGGTTATTTCTACAACTTAAGAATTCAAACTTGTACAGCAATTTTATAGAGATGTGCAAAATAAAATTTTAAATATACAAAATATTTATTAACATGAATTCGAAATATCCTCATTCTTATCTGGATCAGCCGGCGTTTAATTAAAATTATCAAGTAATCGATTCCATAAAAGTCACTCAGCCAGACTTAAAACAATCTGTTGTACACAGATGCAGTTAAAATGTGAGAGCGTATGTGCATACATATGTATATATATTTATTTATGCACAGCGACAGCGTTGATAATGAAAAGTGCCTCTCTATTCCATTCCATTCCACGGATGGATTTCCTAAAGTTCTCGGATGCCTCTCATTCAGTCTATCGGCATCGTTTCTTCTAATTAGAACATCAATTTAAACGTGAACGGACAGACGCGTTTCCATTGCAGAAAACAGAAACAAACACAATAATAAAATAAAACAACAATTAATAGAAGGAGAAGGATTTCTACAAATTTTAACTAGTAATTAAATTTCTTAATCGTTATAATTTGTAACTCGTAGCTGTTATAATTGTGTTCTGTTGATCTTTTGGTCTATTTTATTATCATATTTCAGTCAAAGATTTCTATAATCTTTAAAATGGTCTATGAGTCATCCTATGAGAGTGGTCGAAAACCATTCAAACCTGACCTGCAACGCGGAAAATGGGAAAAGCCAACGGATTTCATTTTCGCATGTTGCGGATTAGCCCTCAAATTGGACATATTTGTGGTGTCCTATTGGCTATACTTTGACATGGGGCGTAAGTATTCCCACTGATAACCCTAGATTTCTACAACAAATATTAACATTTCGAACTTAGTGAAAATGCAATGTTTACTGATAACATCGGTATATTAATTAACAGCAATAACATTTATACATTTATAATATATACACGACTACGCGGAATACTTTATACAAATGTGACGATTGCTCATCACTTAATAAAATAAATATCAAGTTCAACTGTATGTGTGGGGAAATGCACAATTATTAATCTAAAATATTAAATTAATAACCATCGCTATTAAACTGAATGCTAGTATTAACGGTACTTTACCAAATTTAACATGAATAATTAAAAGCGCAAGATTATGAAAGTTCATAGTGTACTAAACCTGAATAAATAAATAAATAAATAAACTTTTTGTAAATTGAATGTAATTATTCTTTAAATTTAACTTTATATCGACAATTCAATAAACAGTGTTTTACTCACAAAATAGATAACATGCACAGTGACATCTGCAGAATTTTGTGAATGAGTTAAGGGGCGTTTTTTAATCTATTAGACACTTTTTACATATTTTTATTTGCGAAAATAATTGTTTGATAATTAGTAACCTTAAGTGTTCCCAGTCAAAGTTTTAATCTTAAATATTTATTTTAGTATTTGCTATATTACCGTACTATTTCTATATGGCAATATATATGGTTCCTCTTCTCGTCATTCATTCGTTTATGGGTCAATTCTCAAGCAGTGGATTTATCTCCGCCTTTCGTTTATCGCCGTTTTTTAAAGGTAGCACTTGAACTTTTTAATTATGATTACTTGTGATTATATGAGATTTGATATATTTAAGGCATGGGATATGTGAGTGTCTTCTTGAGCATTGCGAGTCTGATATTTTATGCCATTTTTGCGATCGTTCCCCTTGTATTTATATTTAATTCCCTGCGTCCAACTTTGCCATGGAGTTGTGAGGGATTAAAGGATGTTGGAAACTTAACGACTGTAAGTAGATAATGCAAATGCTTAACTTTTAAGAATGCCCAATAATGTTTTTTCTTTAGCTGTGTAATATGAATATTACGGAATCGGAAGAGATTTCAACACTTTCAAATAACATTACTTCCGAGTACTTGGAAATGAAAGAGACTCATATACCTTCAGTGCTTTACTTCAAGTATGATGACTGTCTATAACAATGTATATGTATGTATATGTCTATAAGAGTAACCTCCTTTTGATTACAGACAACATTTTGATTCCCTGGGACGCGGATTTAACGTAGACGACGAGTCTACCTTTTCATGGTCGGTTTTCGGACTCTCATTTATTATCTGGGGGATAATAGTATTCATTTTCAGGAATTTTTCGGACGCGGCCAAGGTAATTATGGATATCTGAACTACTAAATATGGATATGTGTAAAAATACTATATCGAATTTATTTTAGTTTGGCAAACTTCTGCGTTATATGATCTTGTCTTCATTGGTCCTTTTGTTGATATGCTTGGCTCGTTTCCTGTTTCTGCCTGGAGCCTTGGATGGTCTCACACACTTTGTAAAACCCCATAGAGACTCTTTATCCCATGGCAGCTTTCTGATGACGGTTGTGGTACTACAGGCCTTTGGATCTGGCTGGGGCAGTGTCATGTCTCTATCTAGTTTTAACAGCTTTAAAACAAACATTATGAGCTATAGCTGGATAATTGCCTTTGGCCAGACACTCGTTTACATCCTCTTTGGTTTGGTTACCTTTATATTGCAACATTATTTCAGAGGTGAGTATCTATAATATATATATATATATATATATATATATATATATATATATATATATATATAATATATATAATTATGTGCTTAAATATTTCAAGCAATGAAAGTTGAAAGTTTCGATTTGTATGTCGAAACTAATTGGGTATTGTACTTATCGAGTGCCAGTGCTATGGCAACTATGGAATGGCCTAACCTATGGACAATTCTATATTATTCAATGTTGCTGATGTCTTCATTGATTGTGATGGTAAATAACATTATCATATAGTAATTAATATAGTTACTTGGAAGACTCTTCCTCTAGATCACCCAAATCTTCACAGTAATTACGAGCCTCTTTGATGAGTTTGAGATTCTTAGAGATCATAAAGAAGGGTTTACCTATTGGTTTATCGGGTTTTTGGCTTTCTGCTCGACATTGTTTTGCACAAATGTAAGTAAACGGTTTATGCTTTTAATAAACTAATTAGTTGATAATATTAGCTGTTGTTTTAATTACAGCATGGGGTTCTGTTCTTTTCGGCCGTATCCCTAGACGCTATTGTTACTTATAGCCTTATGCACTTGTTGCTGATACTCGCGGTACTTTGGATTTATGGACGGGAGCGTTTCCAACGTGATATTGAATTTATGTTAGGACAACCTTTTGCCTCGTGGAAGATCTTCATTTTACGCTTTATTGCTCCATTATTTCTTCTCTATACCATGGTTAGTATGCGGAAAATGGTCAATAATTTCACATATATTATATTATTTGTGTTTTCCCAGATGGTTGGAGTGTTTATATCAACTTATGAACATATTTACCAATCTACTTTTGTGGTAATCATAAGTCTGTTTCTTGTGGTATTGCCATTGTTATTCATTCCTGGCTATGGAATGTATATAACATATCAAAATACTGGAGGGTTTTGCAATCGATTCAGACGTGCCTGTCGACCAACTGATTGGTATCCCACAGAAATGGAAGATCGCCAGCAATATGAGGAGGTTGTTGGCAATTCTGATTTGACGCATCAGCTCTATGAAGTAACCGAGGAAGTTAATTGATTTTATTTAAAACATATTGTTTTCTTTACTGTTTAATACTGTATATATCCTGAAAACATTTCACAAATTTCTTAAAAATTCTTTAAATGAATTTACCCACAAAAAATTATAAAAACTCCTTTTTGGTATGTTCAATAAATTGGCTGTCGTCTGTCTAGATAATGAAACTAATGTGTAAGTAGCTGTATTGAGCATAATGGAGTAAGAAAAACTTTTAAACAAAATAGATTTAAATGGGTGCGTTCACCAGAATAAATCAATCATCTACCACAAATCAAATGCTGCTTGAACATTTTAGTTCGATAGCTTTACTCTTTTGGGATGTAGCGTGATCAGTCAGTCAGTCAATTAGGACAAAGTTTTATATATATATAGATATAAGAATACTTCAGTCGTCATTCGCATCGAACCATGATTCGGGCCGATTTCGTAATTCGCCTCGAATGACAAAATTTTAGCGAATGACGCCGAATGACGGCTCGTGAAAAGTGCCTATAATAATAAATTGTGATTTAAAAACTTATAAAAATCTTTATTTGGTATCTGGCTCTGTATCTGACATGAATGCCGGCATTTTGCGCTGTTGTCTGAATTCCATATAACTGTCGCGATCGCCTGAATCAGCTGGGGTCCAATCGAGGGGCTTTAAACGTTTCTTTAGACTCGCACACAGAGTTTTTCGTTTTGTTATCATAATGTAGAGTATATATAGCGGTATACAAATAACGGAGGATACAAAGCTCAGCCAACCGATCATGACTGCCCAATCTGGATAGACGACATCATTGAAGGTAATTGTTCGTATAAATATAATGGTCGTAAAGAACACAAACTATCAAAGAAATTGAAGTTAACAAAGTTATATTATCATATAATAACAAATAGAGTCATTGTCTTACGATTAAAACTAGAGGCGCTATATATTTCCAGGCTATTTTCCAAAATATCGAAGGGCGTTGCCCCAACATGAACTCCACATCGGTCATAAAGTTATTGACTCCATATATATAGGACACCATAATGATCTCAACCAGGCAGACGACAATAATTGCTATTGACGAGGAATACCAGTCGAGCAATTGCAATATATACATGCCAGCCTAAGGAAGGGGTCGGAGAGAGTTCTTTTCGCTGTTTTTAGTATAACTAATATATATTTTACTCACATTGGTGCACATTATGGTTGAAAATAAGAAGAAGAGAGTGCATAAGAAGATGGTCACTTTCCATTTGTGATCTCGTAATTGTTCTATCTCATCCAGAAATGCGGATGTGATGCACTCCAATTGCACAAACTGAAAAGATATTAAAATGTTATTTTCGGAGATGCGAAAATTTGATAATATTGCTGATAATTGTAAAATTCAAATAATAATTGAATAATGAGGACAGATATATGGTATAGTTATCGATAAATTTTGATCATAAATGATCAGCATCGGAAATACATATATGGATTAGAGTACACGACTTTACAATACTAACATCCTCTTGAGTAGTATAATAAATAAATTCAACCGACTAATAAGACGTTCATACCCACCACACTGTCAATTCCCAAGACGAATAGCATGACGAAAAACATAAATCCCCAGAGTTGTGGAAGGGGCAACAAAGAAACTGCCTGTGGATACGTGACGAATGCGAGACCTGCACCCGATGTGGCAACTGTGGCCACGGGAATCCCCGATTCACCTGAGTTATCGATTAGAGATAGAAGTTATCGAGTTGTGTGTATTGTGTTACAGTGTCGCAAACTTACCCGATAGAAAGCCCAGCACAGAGAAGACCACAATGCCGGCATATATGCTTGTGAACACATTGATAGTTACAACGAATATCGAATCAAATTTGGGTTTATTACGAAACTTATTAAAACTGGCCATATTGACGATACCTCCCCAGCCGGGACCAAGACCAAAAAACATTTGTGAGGCCGCATCGGCCCAGACCTTAAGATCGGACAGACGACTCCATTCCGGATATATAAAGAATTTAATACCATTTCCGGCTCCTGGCAAAGTGATTCCTCGAAAGAATAGAATGGTTAATAGCACATAGGGAAAAGGAGCCGTAAAATAGACAACTTTGCCCACCTGCCAAGATTTATTTAGCTAGATATTAATTACCTATTTTATTAGTATAACTTACCGATTTGATGCCTTTTGATACACATAGATATATAATTATCCATGTTATGAATAGACTTAATAGTTGCTCCCACACCATGCCTCCCAGTTCGGAGATGCTGCTTGAGATTCGTAACACTTCAAGACTTTAAGAAGCGGAAACAAACTAAAGATAGTAAAGATATTTTAAAATATATTAAATATATTAAGCTTACTGAAAAAATTCGTCCGATGACGAAGTCAATCTTTCCCCTTCAACATAGTGCACCTTTTTTTTATAAAAAAACATAAATATTTGCTGATATAGAACTAAAGTAATTGAGATTAAACTTACTTCACTAACGGTTGTACAATTGGGAGTATTCCAGGAATGATTACAACCATCCCAGGGTACGCTCTTCCAAAAGCAATAATACAGCATGCGTATCGGGTAAGAGATGATAACAGAATAATAGCAAACGCAATAGATATTGACAATAACCATGCAGTAACCAGCACCCTTAAAGATCGGAGCTAATCGAAACATCCCCGTGCAACCTGTGCCCGAAAATTGTCCAAGCAGCACCTCCATATAGAAAAGAGGTATTCCGCAAAAGATCACCATCAGGAGATACGGAATCAGAAAAGCACCTGAGAAAATATTACGAAAATTAATTATTGAAAAATTAAATACTTAAATTAAATTATAAATAAGATAGGGGTAGCACAAATTCTTATATTTGCAGATTGGAAAAAATGTAAAGGTAACAATATTTAAAAAATTCATATATTATCAATATAGAAATTTTAACCATGAGAAATATTTAAAAAGAGGTCTGATTTGAACCAAAAACCCATAAATGTCAGCAGTTTTTAATTAAAAAAAAGAAATGGCAACAAAATGTTAATCCTTCGAGCCGGATTTGAACCAGCGACCTATGGATTTCAACATATCGCGATTCAATAAACTGATGGTACAAGAGCAAGCGCTGTCTAGGCCGTGGTATTATTTGGTCTAGAGTCCTGCCACTGCTCGCATCACCAAGCCTCGAAAACTCTACAGTCCATCGCTCTACCAACTGAGCTATCGAAGGCATTCTCTGGCGGCTGGTCAAAATGCCATCAAAAGCCCCAAGTCGACCAAAGACACGACAAGATACTCGCTGGGGGCAGCTTTCACTCGAAAGCTGTTTGAATGTTGAATGGGGAGAGCTTAAAATAGACATTGCATTGGGTACTCACACTCGCACTCACACTCACAATGATGACTCGCCCGTGACGTCAGAGCATGCGCTATTTATGGAAAATTGAGCAATAAAGACACGAACATGCAGAGACATGCAAAATATACACTCTTACACACACACACACACACTCATTGTTGTGTTGAGTTGAATTGAGCAGCAGCTCAATTACTGCACACTCATCAATTGCTAAAATGATTGCGAATACTCGACTAAAAAATACTCTGTGTGCAGCTGAAAGCTGATCTGATTCCAATTAAATAAAATTACATTCTCTCAAGACATCATCTATTAAGGAGTTGTGATAGTTGAAGGGATAAGCTCAACGATGATTTTATTTAATGATCCCATTTCTTATTTAAAGCGCCTACAGGGCATTAATTTTTCAAATACAGCCTTAATTCGCAAGCTGCCTTCATTTAATTAGCTATCTATTTTTAGACAGACAGACAAGCATTGCTTTAAAAAATTTAATGCTATGAATAAACGTGTGAGAGCCATCTCAATTGAGATCTTACTTATAAATATCTGCAGAACTATTTCTTTACTAGAACCTATCTAGTATTAGGAGACGGACTGAATAATACAAATTCTATAAAGAGCAGACAAGGCTTTCTACAGGTCCTGCTAGATCAACTGCATTCGAGTTCAGCTGATTAGACTAATTAGACACTGCATTGCTGGATAAACTCAACTGATAAGTACCACACATTTTCCTGATTTCAAATGTTTACAGGGCTTGTTCATATATGTAACTTACCGCCGCCACTGCGGTAACAGAGGTAGGGAAATCGCCAAACATTGCCAATGCCAATGGCATACCCAATGAGAGAGAGTATAAATTCAGTTTTCGAGTTCCATGTACCACGATTCACATCACGTGAAATCCTTTTCTCTCTACGCGATTGCGTCTTTGCATTTGGAGAGGTCTCTGGTTGCATTAGAACTATTCAGTTTTTGCAAAAAGCTCTGTTTTACTTAACAATTTAGAAGTACTTAATATTTTGACAGAAAAAGAAAAACTGATGTGTTTTGATTATAACATATCAAAGAGAACCCTGATGACATTTATATAGTACATATCTGATGATTTATGATAAAATGAGATGGTAATTCTACATCTTTATACATGAAGGTTTTCAAAGAGAGGACAAAAAACAAGGAGGATTTCTACCTTGATCTTCCATCCACTGAAAATGTATACCATTTAATGGAATGCCATCAGATTGATCACAAATATTGAAATCATTACGGTATTTCCTCTGAGCTGACTTGCATTTAATTTCTGTTTCCACTTTTCACTATTCTCTTTTATCTGAGAACTTAAGATTATATTCCTCAAATAACACCATTCTGAAATTCAAACACTACACCAAACAAAAAGTTCTGTGCTTATTTATAGGTTTTAGTAAATGTTAAATATATTTGTATTGGCAACTTTTAGCATCGTTAAAGTTAATTGATTTAGTTCTATCTTATTAATTAGATGAGTGGGTTTTTGTTAAAGCTTCATTTTCGTTTCCTTAGGGCACTGCTTCCCTCCTCTAACAGTGTAATCGTAGAACGATGGCCAGTGTAATCAGTCCCAGTATAGGTAAGATCCCTTGATTTCCAGCTGAGCTGCGTCCTGCTAAGGCAATATTTTCATCATCAGGTCGGCGGGAAGCTCTTTTCTCCGCCTTCTCACAGATATCTCCGCAATTCGCGTGCTCACAGATGTCACAGATATTCGACTTGGGCGCTCGATAAAATTGTCGAGCACGTCGAGCTAAGAATGAGTAGGAATAAGATTAGTTAAGATAAATATATGATATTATGTATTCTAAAGTCTTACCGTTATCGTAGTAATCATACATGACGACAGGCACAGGACGATGCTTTGTTACCTTCACTGTCTTGTAGGCATGCAATGTGGGACAGACTTCTCGCCTGTCCAGATAATCAAAGTAGATGACAACCTTTGTATCCCGTTGTTGTGTCTCCACTTTCTTGATGCGTTCACTGGACTCGAGGGTGGGCAGTGTATCCGTGTCCACCACAAAGCCACTAGGCAGATTTATTTCCATCACAGCCATGTTGGATCTCTCGGCATCTCCAGGCCCAGAGACAAAGCTGGCACACGCCGATAGATGTAAGTAATCGGCATGGGAATTACGATTAACGGTGGGATCGAGTACAAATCTTGGCCAGGCACTGGTCACATTCGTATTGTATCTATAACTGATCTGGGCCAAGGCCATGCCCCTTCCAGTTGCCGAGACGCTCACGTTCTTGATGTTGCTGGGAAGCTAAGGGAAAAAAGTCTTTATTAAGAGAAGGTTGAATTATCTTAAGAGGGATTCCTTACTTCAACACTTTGCAGAGCCAGTGAATTCTCTGCATTCACATTGAGTATCGTCTCAGCACCTTCTCCATAGTTAAATGCCAGCTGGACATTGTTTCCTTGACTGGAGAAGCGTTCAGCAAACATGAGCAATGCCTGCAGACCCACAACAGTGTCCTGTGAGGCAACAAAGCCACCAAAGGCATTACGTTGATCCATCAACCAGTTGAGCACGGGAAGAGCATCTCCCACAAGATTGTTCTCCAACAGAGTCAGGGCTGCATACGCAGAGATCTCAATGTTAACTGTCCGTGTGGTATTGTACCAGGGTGACTGTTGTTCATTGGACGGCGCCGTCTTGTTCCACCATTTACGACCATCCGCATTGATGGCCATCGAGTCCAGACGCTGCAGGAAAGCAGCCTTCGAATTGTGGTTGGCACGGGAGAGCACATATGTGCCCAAGGACATGGCATGCAGATTGCTGGAGGAGTCCAAGCCCCTAGTGATAAAGTCCAGCGCCTTGTTGATATTATTGCGGTACTCGGGGTACACATCCTGTAGAGGGAGTAAACAGAATCTTTGTCTTTAAATTTGTAAAAAATGATTTCCGCCTCCACTTACCACGTTCTCCATCATTGCCAGAGTCACAAAGGCCGTCAGACTGATGCCTCCATCGTCCAACTGCTCAAAGATATCACCATGCTCCTCATAGCTCCATTTCCGGACTGCATGCTGGCCAAATAGGCCAAGGCAGTCTGAAGTACATGCTCATCCACTTGAATGTAGGGTGCAGCCTGTCGCAGGGATCTGGCCACATAGGCAGTCAACCAAGTCGAGCTCTGCTTGGCCGACAATCCAAAGGCGCTAAAGGCACCATTCTCATGGCGATAATATAGGAGACGTTGATAACCCAAAGCCAGGTTATTGGTGGCACTCTGCTCGATATCTGGACTAAGTTGGCGGAGGCGCTGCGGGAAAATTGGGACAATAAATCAAAGGAATTCGAAAAATGTTTCCATTTTCTACTCACAGTCAAGTAACGCAGCACCAAAAGATTGGGCACAAAGTTAACCATAGTCTGCTCACCACAACCCGTGGGCAGAAGGATCAACTGCTGCAGGTTACCTATAATACTGCCCACAAGATCCCCGACAGCCTTGACCTCAATGCTTGTGGAGTCGGGTATGGCATTGCGAGGAACCTTAATGCTTACATTCTGTTTCCTCTGTGCATTCGAGTTTAATTCGAAGAGAAAACCACGATTGATACGCTCTGTGGCACCAGGATGTTCCACCATCAAAGTACGCTCCACAGTGTCGCCAGCTTGGGATGTGGATGCCACAGCCTTTACAGGTAGAGCACCTACACGTCGGGGAGTCACAATGAAGGAGACGGAGCGAGCTGACTTACCGGGCACCTGAATAGTTCGACGACTATAGAGTTCCGCTTTTGAAATGAAAGGAAATACGATTAGTTTCTCTTCCCATGACTTAAAGCCTTACTCCGACTCACTGGGTTTGTTTAGCTGCTTCGTGTCCAGCTGTGGAAATTGAAAGTCCTGCGCCGTATTATAGAATGTTACATCCACACTAAGATCACTCTCCCTATTGTTGTGCACCACAAAAGGCAGCGCAATTAGTTCATCTATTAAGAAAGGACATTCAAGATTAATGTTAAAGTCTATTTGCATCTTGTCCAATTTCCTACCTTTCCTTATGGTGTATGGTAGCTCTGTGGATATGTAGAATTCCTTGTAGGCCTCCAATCTGCTATTGGGTGCATTTAGACCCAAACCATTAACAGGGTCCAAGGAAAAGGCAGACAATACCCACGAGGTCATATCACTAGGTATACGTCGATGTATCGTATTGCGACCATCACTGCTGGCCGAGATGTTCAGGAAGAGCCAAGTGTCGGCAGGATCACGCATCACATGAACTCGAGGATTGTGCCAATAGGGCTTTGGGGTATAGGAGAAAGCATAGCGACCTTTACCAGGCGGCAATGTGTTTACCTCGATCTTGTGTGCAGGTCCAATGTCAGTCTTTCGCACAGCTGTCAGTTTATCATCCTCAATGGAACTATCACGATCAATACTAGGAGTTGTCTCTGCCTCTGTTAAATTACAGTTATAGTTTCAGTTCTTTATTTATAATTATCTTGATTACCCTTTTCAATAAAGTAGTCTGTATTTGACATGGTTATGACACCCGATTCCTTGCCAGGAGATCCTACAGGTGTGTTGACATCACTGAGCTCGTAAGCCTGCAAAGCATCCATAAGACGATCGTGGGTTAGATCATTTCCTGCAAGAAGGAAAGAAGTTAGCTTGGAATCGGATCGATTATTTAGTAGATACTAGACTTACCGCTACGTAGTCCAGCTGAGTTTTGATCGACGACCATTAGACCCACATAGGAGTAGGGCTTCGTGCTGATGCCTATGTCGATATCCTGACCGGGTGGTGCTCTAATGGGAGCCTCAATTTGTACCTGAAAGAAGTGATAGGTAAAGTTAGTTTAAAGTAGGGAATGATTATGGACACTTAGCATCATACTTACTGCATTCAGTAAATTCTCCTCAAATCTTATAATCTGCTCATCGTAGACAAACTCGCCATTGACAACCATATAGACAAGCAACTTGGCACGTGGCATCATGGCAAAGGAGGCCAAAAACTTGATGGTATGGAAGGTATTGTCAGCCACCTAAAAAAAAATAACAATGAATATTTAAAGAGAGTTTTAGATGACCCAAAACTTTTCTCAACTCACATCCACAGTGCGGGAGAGTATAATATCACCGCGTCCCACAATCTGATACATAAAGTATTTCATGGGCTCATTGGACTGCACCATAACAGCGATCTCCTGATTAACAATTGGTCTAGAAAATGAAAATAAAATGTTATTAATTGATTTGTTTATTAATTAAACAATTAACGAAACATACTTGTCATTGAGCACCTTGGCTGTTATGTAGTTCTTGGTGTGCAGATGTTTGCGTGGAACTTTGCCCACATCGCTGATGACACCCAGATAATCCACAATTATGGAATGGAACTCATCTCGATCTCCCTGGGGTACTGTGAACTTCATCTTGAACTCACCGCGTGCATCCAGACTGTAAACAGTTCGATTATACATTTCACTGCTGCCATAAACGTTGGTCAAATAAGCTGTGATCTCTGGTTTAAAGTCCCTCAACGAGCTGCCATCGTTACGGATAATGCGAGCCTAGAATAAAGGGAATGTTTTGTAGAAATAAGTTTCAAAACCTATAGAAAAAGGGTTTTATCACAGCTAGAACTTGATTATGGGAGTCCGACTAAGACTAAAGTTAACCTTTTTGATATCACGATAGTTAATAGAGAAATTGGACTAAAAGAAAACTTTTCTAAATCAAAAGTAAAATGAGAAGCTTGATAGATACTTTAGGTTTATAATTAAGTTGTTTAGCTAGAAGTAATATTAGGAGTTTAAGTTCTTCAGAAAACAGTTTCTTAACTTAAAAGTAATTGGAGCCGGGGTCTAAGCTTGCCGGATACTTACAGTTAAACTTTCCTTACAAGGAAGTTTTACTGATACTCACAGAAGTACATACTTCTTTAAGAAAAACTTTCCCAACTTAAAAGTAAATGGTTAAGTTTGTCTGATACTTACAGATGCTTCAAAAGGCACCCCTGGTATATAGTAGCTAGGCAGCTTGACAGGCTCCACTCGAAAGTGATTCAGATACAGAGTGAGTACAGTTGAATAGTTTTGCAACGAGCCCGTGGATCGTTCCTCGACAAGTGCATCCAATAGATATTGACGCTCATAGTCCTGTTTGAGACGCAGTTCCTGTTCGATGTCAAATTCAAAGTAGGCATTTCCATCAATGGGCACCACTTTACGGGTGATGAGATCATTCACAAATGGCTGCAGGGAGCCAAAGAAGGTGGGATAAATGGAGAGAGTGGCCTCACCCACAATAGGCTGTCCAAAGGCATAGCTACAAATGGAAAAGTAGGTTAATTGGGTTTCTCCTCAAATGTAGTTGAAATACATACTGTGCTTTAACTGTGGCTGCAATTCTGCCATCCTTATAGATAGCCTTTCGGGGCGTATCAATATCCACCACAAACTTGGGCAATATGTGATCCAGAACCTCAAAGGTTTGCTTATGCTGCTGTTCAGCGACTTCCACGATGATGGACCAATCTCCAAAACGAGGATAGTCTGATAATTGCAGCTCATTGGAATAAATGGCATTGGTCAATCTTATATCCTTGTAACTTCTGATAAGATTATTGCCAGAGTCTCTGATCTCCAGATGAACACGACCATAACCACGAGCTGGCTTTAAATTGGCATCGAGTAGAAGTAAACGATAGTGAACTAAATCTCCGGGCTTATAGATACTTTTATCCGTTTGTACGAGCACCGTATGCTGTTTATTTTCGAAATGCAACTGGGTTTCATTGGTAAAGATAATGCCACTAAGACCCTCTACAGTTAGACGATAACGATCAGCTTTTAAGGCCGGAATCTGTTTAAAAATACTTTTATATATGTGTCATAAAGAAATCTCAAGTTATCAATAGTTCACCTCAAAGTGCAGCAACTGCGTTGAGTAGGGTCTCAGCTCGACTGTCTTAAAGTCCGTGTAGGTGCTGCTCAGTATTCCCACCTTAACCCTTGTGGGCTCCGCTGCCTTATGGATGCTCACTGCCACATGGTACTGTGAGTTGGGTCTCACAGTATTCGGCGCAATTATAGAGTAGAGACTGTAAAGTACAAAAACAAAACGAAAACAATAAAACAAAATGTACTTAATTCAGCACCACAATGAAATAGAGACAATGTTCCGTAAGTTGAGTTGTTGTTGGTGTTGTCGTTGTTGACGTTGTTGTTGGGTATTACACCTATGCTGACATGGTATCTGAATCTTTACTTCGTTTTCTATTCATTCACGCGCTTAACGGAAGATCAACAATACGTGCGACTTACTATACAGGGGTAATGTACTTTACCACACTTCGTTTCGGTTTCGACTTCGGCTTCGGATTTGGGTTTAAGTTTGGACTTGGTTTGGGTTCGAGTTGGGGTCAGAGTCTTGAGAGACCGCATCTCGGTTTGATTCATGTCGGAAATGGCATTAGCCACACTTGATGGTCTAGCTAAGGGGAAACGGGATTCATTGTTATTGTGGTTTTCCTTAAGCTACTGCATCGTTTGGCGAACTTGTAACAACAATTAAGATTGACTGACAATTGCAGCTGTCGTTTGATGAGTCAGCTTTTAGAAATTGAAATTAACTACAAACACTTTCGAGACATTTCTTAACTAGATCTGTGTGAAGATCTGATTTCTAATAGGGTTTGTGATGCTTCGGAAATTTAAATATTAAATTTATTTGTATATTGTCAAGCTGTAAAAAGTCGACACAAAAATGTAAATAAAATAAAGGCAAAACTAAAATCAACAATTTGATTAAAAATTTAATTAGTTAAAGCTTAAAACAGAAATCTAGTTCTGGGGGTAATAAAACAATATCTTTTGTAAACAGTTAAGAAGATTGAATTAACTTTTATATGCATTCAATTACGTATACGTATCATCATCTGAATTTGTTAAATTTCACTGATTTTTGAGGCTGTTGTTTATACAAAAATAACATTAAAAAATAAATATAAAAATAATTAGATGTATTTAAGAAAGGTAAAAAATATTGACAGCTAATACTTTTAAAATCCTTAAATTAAATACGCCAAATTAATTATACTGTATTATTTATTGTGACAGTTGTTCACTTATGGTAAGCTTTTATTACAGACTATAAAAAGTCAGTTTAATAGTAAATATTTATTCCAAATTTAGATAAGTTTAATCACAGATTGAGAAATATATCTTTAGCCTGAGAGAGCATTCCAGTTTCGGTGCAAGACTTGCATAATTTCAAGAGATTCGTTTAACAATTTTGGAGCTGAGCTCGACGCTTGTTTTGGTTGCTTTGATTCCCAACTTTTTTGTTACGCTGCCTAACATGATACGGGCAGGTGAAGAGAGGAGATGCGAAGAGGGAAGAGAACAGGGGAAGATTTTAAAGTAAGCGTCCAGTTGGGCTACTCGTTTTCTACAGTTTTGGGTGCTGCTCTCTGTGTTGCAAAATGTATCTGTATAGTAAGTAAGTGTCTAACTGTGTCGAGTTGTCTGTCGACTTGTCTGTTTGTCTGTTATTGTACTCGTTGTTCATGTCTGGCTATTTGGCTTGTAAGGCACAGTTTTCTGGTTGTTCTAATTTCAATTGCTGTTGTCTAACCTGTTCCCACATTTTCTTTTGTGTTTATGTCACGTTGTTGGCCAAAACAGGTTACTAACTTTAGGCGGTTAAATGGCAAAAACGATTTCGATTTCGCTTTTGTTTCTCAAATTGCCCACAAAATGCAGTCGCTAAAGATGTGAATGGATTCGAATAGGTTTCACATGATTGCATCGCATTCAATTGGGTGTTAAATGTCAGTTGTAATATTAGTCGATATCAATTGAATTAACAGAATTAACATAAATTATAAATACAGGTATGCACATTTATTGCGTTGTCTTCTTGCCTTGAAGAACTGCACCATATAAGGCCAATGAATGAACTTGAATATCCATGGTAACACTCACTCAAGTTCGGTCATAATAAATACTTAAACTTATTCCACATAAGGAATTGAGAGAGAGAGAGAGAGAGCGAGAGAATCGATTGGCGATCAGCAGGAAAACAAGCTTGACGCCAACGTATCTTTTAATTACAAATCAATCAGAATTCTTCGAAATGTATTTGTGACTTTCGAGTATATTCGTTTGTGTATTCGTTTGCTGTGCGATATTTAACTGGTCAACTTGACAGGTACTCAAGGTGAGGCATCGGAAACCAGGCAGTATTCGTAAATAAATAGCTGTTCGAGTTTACTATGTGTCACACGTACAGTATGGTGATTCACAAAATCTGTTTTAATTTCTTAAATTAAGCTTAATCGTAATTGACATAATTAGCCAACTTCATTTAGTTAGTTTACTTGATTAGTTAAGTATGTTGTCTAACTTAATGTGAGTAAAAATATTATGTTGCATCACCCTAATACGTGTGACAGAGACAAGAAGTCGGCGTTATGCGTAGGTCGCCTGAAATCTCGCCAACCTCAGCTCAGATAAAAGTTATTTCATTCATTTGATGAGGTCTTTGCTATTTGTACCCTGTAAACACAACGTGTTTGGCAAGGTATATTAAATAGATACGCTTTACTGAAACTATTCTGAATATATCAGATGAGCCACAAATGACATAGGATATCTATTAGTTGTGCATTGCTTTCTTAACCTTTTCTTTTTGTATTCAGCGTACATATAACAAGTCGACTGGAAGCTGTGTGTTTGTTTCATGTTAATTTCTTGATTACACCTTGTAAATTATATGGCACATAGATGGGATGGATAATGAGTGTGTTTCGAGTGTTTTTGAATGTTTCATCTGCCGCTAAAACATTCGCTGCGTGTCAAAGTTAAAAAATTGAATTCAGTTCGTTGCTTAAGTCTTTTGTTTTCATTATTCGACTCGGTTAAGTGGCGTGATGTCATTTCATTCCCTCTTTTTTGTTTTGTCTTATTTATATCATATTTGTGCAACTCGTCACCCGTATTTGTCACACTCGTCTACTTATTAGTGTGGGAGTTCAAGAAATGTGCATATTATATATTGTATTTG
This sequence comes from Drosophila putrida, assembly GCA_037043535.1. NCBI lineage: Eukaryota > Metazoa > Arthropoda > Insecta > Diptera > Drosophilidae > Drosophila > Drosophila putrida. The sequence continues at coordinate 2,334,747 of JBAMBI010000465.1, forward strand.
TGTATCTGTTTTTTTACTAACCCCTGAGCAGCTGTGTGAGTTGGCAATAGATAAAGTAAACAACTTAGAGAAGTGAGCACCCAGTTGAATCTCATTTTGCACATTTATCACTTTTGTTATTGCTGATTACTGATTGTTGTTGTTTATTAATTAGGCAGAAACACGTTTCCCAATTAAATAGGCGAATTATTTTTGATATATTCAGCACACATAATTCACGAGTTGAATTTTCGATTTTTTGTGGTTTTCGTTGGCTTTTAGCCTTTTCGTGTGGGTTAAGGCAAGATTGACCGCACAGTTTGCCTTGCACTCTGCACCAACAACTTGGCCTAAAGCTCGTCTTGGCTTGTTTATTGTTGTTGCTTCACTTGTTCAACCAGCACCAAATGATTACGCCAACTTTGCACTGGCGCTTTGCTCACGTTTTATTTTGTTGTTGTTATTTCACTTTCGTTTTGTAGCGCGTCCACCTGTTTTGCGATTCACGCTGTTGCCCGTTTGTAAGCTCGCTTCCAACTGATTTTTCTGCCAGTGCCTTGCTTTGGCATTTGCTCGCATTTTAAGCTACCAGCTGAACCGGTAACTTAAGCTTTAGCGTGGGTACAGCTTTGGACTTGTGGTTCTTGTCTTTGCTAAGTGCTCAGGAATTCGCAAACGACGAAGCTTTTCGAAATTTACACAATATTTTGGTAACGAGGGAAACTAAGTTATATATTAACAATTAAAACGTTTATCCGTTTATCAAGTAAAAAACTAAAAATATATTTCGTCATTATATATTTAAATAAAATAAGTTATCGCATTTTTGACTAAATAACTGACCGACTGTTTGTTTGTTTGGTTTAAAAGAAACGTTTACGAAAGTGTATGATAAAATTTAATAATAATTAACGACACAGGTCTTTTTCGCAAAAAAAGTATAATAATTAAATACTAATCTAATTCTATTATTATAATAATATATTAACATATACACAAGTAACTCACACTGCACTAAAGTCAAGTTCTTATTTGTAGCGCCCCAGCTCCGCACAGCGCCACGCAACGAACACAACTGGAGCCCTCTGCCAAAGGAAGCCTATATTAATACTCCCTGCGCTGTGGACTTTGTTTTCTTTACATAGCGACCACTGTGTAACATAACGTCTGCAGGCTCACTCAATTGATCACACACACACATTGGCGACAATGCTGTGCAGTGCTCTCCCACGCTTGCTCTCTTCTACTGTGGATGCTAATTGCAGCAGGCTCGCTTAATTAAACACACACACCCACACACAGCTACTGCCGCTGATAAGCACTGAGGCAGGTCTCTGCAGTGCTTTCTCTCTCTTTCTCTCTCTCCCTATTCACTTTTGTTAAGAGCTGGATACTTGCTATGCAAATGTGTGTGAGAAAGTAAAAATTAAAATTGTTTCCGTTTAATTTACGCACACGACTATTATGATTGCCGTTTTAAATCTATCATAGAATAGGACAATGTCCTATTTAACTTTAGGCTTTACGTACATATTTATAGCTCTTTAAAACTATAATTAATTAACTACTAATTAGCCAAATAAATATGCTGACACTCGACACGTTTCGAGGCTTACGCACAAAACTTCTCTTAGGTTCATAGCTCGATTCATTAGCTTCGGTAAAATACAAACAAAAAGTATAAACAAATAAACTGCTCTTAGTTGGAGCACTATCATCAATGACGTCGAACAAACAGAAGATCGCTTGGCATGCGTGGAGCTATTGAAGCTACGTAATAAAGCAAGGGGGAATTTCTCAGAAAGAACACACTGTTCGAGAATGTGTGTGTGTGTGTATGTGCGATTCGTGTAGACAATGATAACCGATTACCCGAATGCCCGATTGGTGTTCGTGTTCCACAGAAAATCGTACTTAAAGCACGCTCCACATGGAAAGCAGCTCATTGTGGATCCAATCGGCGATCGATTCGGGCCAAAAAAAAACTGTTTGTGATTGTTGCAGAAATCATAAGCCGAGCTTTGTTTTTAGTGCTGTGTAGTTTTGTGTTTGTGTGTGTGTGTATGTTTGTACTGATAGTCAAACAAAAACTGTGAATCATTGACAATATTGTAAATTGTATTTAAAAGTACCTTCCTTTTTGTTGTTTTGCATATACTATTTTGATCGCGTGTCCGTGTTTTCCCAAAATCCCGAGTCGTAAATAAAAGATTAGCATTCCTAATTGCATTTCGCAAAACAAAAACGCGAAAATGTCGCGTAGTTTTGCAATTTGCTTTTGTGTTCTACAATTGGGGCTGCTCATAAATGCCACCGGGTAAGTACACTCCAGCCTAGACTGACCATGGGTAGCCTAATCATGGTTATCATCACACATATTTGCATATATACTGCTTAGTAATTGACTAAATATATGCACAGACAAGTTCAACTTAAGATCAACTGTTTTATATTTAGTTCATAGAATAGAATGGAATAGATTAAATGATATGCAAGATGCTGCACACCTATTTGAATGTGTATATATATTTCAGTAAGTATGTATTGGTAAACTGGGAGATAAGGAGCTCCTCACGAATTGAGGAATAAGAAATGACACAATGCATGATAAACATTTCTTTTTATTGTTTTTGTTTTTCTTTCGTTTTTTATGAAACCGGTCGAATAGTAATAAACTGAAAAGAGTATGCATACATTGTCAATCTAGCGAAGATTCCTCTTGCCTGTTACGTTAACGTTAACGTTATCTCTTGACATGTTTCAGATACATTAAAAACCTTTTTATTATGCTTGGCTGAATGCTTACATTTCAGACAAAACTCGTACCTCTCTCTCGTACCTCTGCTCTTCTAATGTGCTTACCATAGATATGACTTTGTGAACGCTACGCTAATTAAATTTGTATGTTATATAATTTTGAATTTATTGATCATCCAGAGAATGATGGATGATAATTAGAATTATCGAATAATACATGAAAGCTTCATTAAATTTATATAAATTCTGGCTGCTGTCTAATGATTGATAAGTGTTAAAAATCCGGTTTCAATTGCTCGTAAAATTTAATTACAAACAAATGCATTCTATAAATTTAATTATTCTCTAGTTTTTGAATACATTTCAATACAATTTCATTTAAAGATGCAATCGTGACTGGAAAAATTATATTTATTTACATTACATAAATAAAATACAAATAATTAAAATATATACAAATATAATAAATAATTAATATATTACAGCCTATACACGGTAATCGGACCTGGCACAATACGCTCCAACTATAAGTATAATGTGGCAGTATCTGTTCACAAAGCCGATGTAAAGAGCGTCATAAAAGTGGGAATTACTGGACCATCCTATAATGAGACAAAGCAGGTGGAAGTGGAGCCCAAGTCGACGGTTAATGTTGAATTCGATGTGCCGACATTAAAAAGTGGAGATTACAATTTGACAGCAGCCGGCATTGAGGGTGTTGTGTTTGAGAACTCAACGAGATTGAATTATGCCGATAACAAGCCATCGGTATTTATACAGACCGATAAGGCAACCTATAAGCCAGGAGATTTAGTTCAGTATCGTGTACTTGCTTTGGATGCAAATACCCGACCGGCTGTTATCGATAAGCCGATAACGATAGCCATCAATGATGGTGCCCAAAATCGAGTCAAACAACTGACGGACGTTAAACTCACCAAGGGAGTCTATGCCGGAGAGCTTCAGTTATCGGAGCAACCTATGCTTGGAACTTGGAACATAGCTGTCAGCATTGCCGATGATAGTTCCGAGACAAAGTCCTTTGAGGTGGCCAAATATGTGCTGCCTAAGTTTGAGGTAATCGTGGAATCAGCTAAGGATATTGCTAAACAGGATGGTGTCCTTAAAGCCACCATTCGGGCCAAGTACACTTATGGAAAGCCTGTCAAGGGCAAGGCAACTGTCTCCATTGCGCCAAACTATAATTACTATACCATAAGTGGAGGTGATAACCAGATGAAAACTATCGATGTTGATGGCAAGGGTCATGTTGAATTCCCACTTTCCGGTTTCGAGTCATCATCTTATCTGCCAGCCTTAAGGGTCTTTGCTGAAGTGACTGAAGATTTGACGGGTAATAAACAGAATGCATCAACCCTTGTCAATCTTCATACACAACGTTACAAACTGGAGGCAGTCGATAACACCATTAGTTATCATCCAGGAAAGCCGTTTGTCTATCAGGTTGTCGTCAAGAAATTGGATGGTTCACCTGTGCAAGATGCAACCAAGAAGGTTAAACTAACATTCGAGCCATTTAACAAGTACTTTGGATGGCATCGAACTACACCATCCGAGCCTGACACAGAGTCCCATCAGTTTGAAGCTCCTTTGAACGAGCATGGTACAGCCACATTTAATATTACGCTTCCCGAAACTACGGACCGGTATTTCAGTGTGAAGGCCTCCTATGCGGATGCCACTTCTCAACTGGGTACGATAAACAAATTCCAGCCCGCTGTGGAGTCTAATGATCCACTTAAGATCGAAGTGAATACTAAAACGTAAGTTTATATGGAAACTCAAATTATGATTATTTCAACTTTATTTGAACTATTTTTTTTACAGTCCCAAATTGGGAAATAGTATTTCATTTGATGTGAAATCAAACGAACCTCTTTCCTACTTCGTATACACGATTGTCGCTCGTGGAAATATTGTGAAGAGCGAGTATGTTGATGTTCCGGAGGATCGCAAGAGTCATACCATTAAATTTACACCCACCTTTGAGATGGTGCCTACGGTCTCGATTTATGTGTACTACGTTGTCAACAATGAATTGCGTTTCGAGGAGAACACGATAAATATTGAAAAGGATTTCGAGAATTCGGTAAGAGCAAAGATCACTAAAAGAAATTTTAAGTTGATTTTAATTCGTTATTTTATTGCAGATTAAAATCTCTGCTCCGCTTGAGGCAAAGCCAAGTGAAGAGGTTAACATCCAGGTGAAAACAGATCCCGAATCGTATGTAGGTCTGCTTGGCGTCGATCAGAGTGTTCTTTTGCTGAAGTCTGGCAACGATCTGTCCCGTGATGCAGTCTTCAATAGTCTCAACAAGTTCAAAACAACTACACCCTATCAGCATGGCTATGGTCGCTATCCAGGAGATAACTCCGGTTTGGTGACACTCACTAATGCTGATTATCCTTATAATTTTGGTAAGTTCATCCTGCTTATATAAATCGAAAATATTTTGATGAATTTGTTGAAACTATTGGTAAAATGAATGATTGAGAGTATGGGTTTTATATTGGGGCCAAAAGATAGGCTTGTAGTTCGAATGAACACATTTGTTGGTATATGAATTCTAGCAACACGTTCTTTTGACGATGAGATCGATGGCTTACCCATATACCTAGAAGAAGAGTTTGAAGACGATGTTGCCGCATCTGGTGGCGAAAGCGAAGTACATGTAGATACAGAGAGAGCACAAAATGTTCAAGTAATACGTAAAAATTTCGCTGAAATCTGGATATGGCAATCGTCGAATATGAGGTGGGTTCTTGCCTGATATCCTAAAGCATGGTGCTCACACATTAATAATACAATTATGATACAAGTAACACACTAGTTTGACATGGTACTGACAAATAATTGGCACTTTAATATTTGTAATATACTCCAGACTTCGGTTGAGGTAATTTCCCAATAGTCTTTTCTGGACTAACTCGTTATATTTTTATCTAGATAAACTCCCCTATGTGTCTTATACGTTAAGAGCTCATTTCTCACAATCAGAGGCGATTGCTTTTGAACGGGACATACAAATTCGTAAGGACTTTCCTGAAACGTGGACATTTTATAATGCTGAAGAGTATGAGTTATCTCAAGTGAATCTATTAAATGGGCTGTTCAAATGTTGTTTGCTGGGCTTATCTATTTTTATTTGAGTTGAAATCATATTTATTCTTATTAATACTAAAACCACTAACTTGTGTTTAGGTAGGAGACGTGTACATAGTAATTGGCTGCGGTTTAGTCCCAACTCAAGGACAGATAAGATATTTTCTAGGTCGCAATTTTTGAGGACAGGATTTTCAATGCCTAATTTCCTTCCTGAAGCTGTCCCTCAAGTCCGTAAAGAATTTCCGGAAACCTGGATATTTAATAACAATTTAACGTAAATTTTAATACTCTCTATTTTCCTATGTTAAATCGACTGCTTTTGGGATAATTGTTGTGGTTTGAGTTTTATTAACTGCAAAAAGCATCAAAACTAATAAATCCAAAAAAGTTTCATCATTATGCGCCATTAAATATAATTAAAGTTAGATCGAGAAACATTACAGACATTATCTATGTACATTCTATTTGTTGTATTTAAAAATATATCATCGAGTTGGAAATATTACAAAGTTAGGTGAAAATATTTTTTCGTTAGTCTTCCAGATTAATTATTTACATACATCCATTATCTGTTGTTGGTGATTTGAAAAACTAACTTGTATTTTGGTATAATTACTAGGCATAGATCGTAGACATAGAGTCTATTTTGAATCTGCAGCCATTCCAAAAACTCGTAAAGAGTGTCGTAAAGAGTTTCCGGAAACTTGGACTTTTAGTAATATAAAGTAATTATTGAAAATATTTAATCTTTCGAACGATATTATTTTATAACATCAACATCTAACTGCGCATGTAAGAAGCCTTGAAACTAACATTTCAATTTGTTAAATGTATTTCTTGTATTTGAGCCTGAACATAAAATATGTATAGACTTTCAGCTAAATCCAGACAGACATAAAATCGTTTAATGAGAGTCAATAATAATCATACATTATAGGATCGGAGATGCTCTCCTCTGCCTGACATTTAAATAAAAGAATAATATTGTATTCCTGAACCTTTTGGGTAGGACATTTTCATTGCATACTAAACCAACCCATTTCTGTTTAGGAATTTTTAATTATCCTGGAGGAGCTTTACCTTTATTTAGTCCTGGTATTGTGCTGTATTCCTTGGCTGCGCCGGCGCCACAACTTATTGCTGGAAATGGAACACCTGTGTCTTCAACAGTTCCTCAAGTTCGTCAAGAGTTTCCAGAAACTTGGATATTTCTTGACAATACAACGTAATTCCTTTTCTGTTTTTATCAAAGTAGGGAATTTGGGCTAACAACTAACTGTATTATGATACTAAAGCTTTATGGAATACGCGTTAAAACTAACTGAAAATTTCTTATAATTGTCTTGTGTACTTAAGGAAGAGTTAATCGGTTGTCAGTGTGTTTTATTTCTATTGTCTGCTTAAGTTTTCAGTAGTTTTTAATTATTGTTAATATTAAACTAGAAGTGAAGAATTATGAATATTATCTGGAATTATGTATGAGATTGAACTGGGAAATTTTCTATAATCCAGATTTTGTTGTCCTTTTACTGTCGAAGGGAAGTTGTTATTGTGCATAATTATTATTTTATAACTTTAATAATTACTATTTATAGGTGAGTATTATGACGGTGAAATACTCTATTTAAGAGCTGTAGACGATGGTAGAGTTTTTTTTGCTCCCGTTCCTCAAATACGTAAAGAGTTTCCGGAAACTTGGATATTTGTTGACAAAACAATGTAATTATTTCTATTCTAATTTTGGAAACTAACTGATAAAGTGCTATGGAATAAGAGTCCAAATTAATACAGAAGTGGTACTTATATTAAAAAATTAGAAAAGTATAAGATTGAAAATCGAATCGAAACTGAAAATTATTAGAAAAAAATAATCATTATTAAATTTTTCATTCGGATTTGAATTTAACAACATAAAGACTTTAAGCTCAGTCCAAAATATACAAATTCGTTAAGAATTTTTCAAACAAATATGTTTTTGGCATTGTTATTGTGAATGTTTCTATAAAAGTATTGTTTTTGGGAACTAACTGTGCTACAGGACTATAATAATAATTAAAAATCGTATTTGAATACAAAATTCTGAAAATCTACAGATTGTGTGAAATTATTGGGAAATCTTAAATTATGTGACAACTAATTTATATACAATTTTTTATGCAGATACGTTATTTCAACTCGAGCATCTTGTGCTAGATAGTTTTGAAGTTGTTAACAGAGAGCTTATCGAACCCATACAAATTCGTAATGATTTTCCCGAACTGTGGATATTTGAAGAAGTCGAAAAGTACGAGTATTTATGAAATTGTACAAATGTTTTGGGAAGGTCTACTATTTTTTCTCCTTCAACTTCTATCCCTATTCGAATCATTCATACTATTTATTTCTGAGGATTTACGTAGGAATACTTTCTTTAACTTCTTCTTTTACTCTCTACATCGGTGTAAAGTTAAAAAGTTATGGATATTCAATTGTTAATCATATTATGATTTTTAGAGGTCTATGATGAGCTGGTGGATATCAGATATGTGCAGCGTATTCCTGTACCAGTGAATTCACCTGGTCTCCCTCCGATTCCAGGCCCTCCAGCTCCAATTCCTCCATCTATTCCTCTGGGAGCTGGCGGATCGTTTGATCCTCCCACAGGTGTTCCTCAAATTCGTAAAGAATTTCCAGAGAATTGGATTTTCTTATACAACATTACGTAATTGTTGTCATTTCTTAATATGTAAATAACAAAAAAATGGCTTAAGGTGTAAATTTAATCTAACATTCACTGATTTCATAACTGTTTAGCTTTACTAACTTATTGCTAGCACACTTGTCTTTTTCATTTATTTCGAGTAAATAATATTAGGAAACTGGAAAAAATACATATTCAAATACATGTGTAACGAACAGGATCGAACTGAACCAATTTTGTTGAGGTTTTGTAAACAATTAAAGAAGAATCTGGTACAGGATTTCGTCCTTTCCGATTTTTTTGCTGTTTTATCAATGAAATTAAAGGCTAAACAATATATTTTTCGTACAGAAACATTCTTTGAAGAAACACATACATTCTATTATTCTACATTGGCGTCATTCTTTGAAGAAACCACGTTTTCAAGTATTCCAAATGAAGATCAGATCACCTCTAATCAAAATTTGAAAATTTGAAGTGAATTTCCCGAAAATTGGATTTTTGAGCAAGTCGAGAAGTACGAATAAAAAAAGATTCTAAATAAACATTTGTGTAGTTCATATTTTTATTGTTATTAATCTTTGGCACTGGCACGTTAAAACATTTTACATTATAGTATCATCGATTATAAGGATCTCAATTAACAGAACCCTTTTAGATTAATTGACTTTTCTCATCTAATCCATATCGAAAGCAAACGACTATTTCGAGAAGACAGTAGATAGATTTCATTAAGATATTTTACTTTACTCATTATTATCTTTAGCTCGAATTATTCATTTGCCGATTGTTTGTCTATATTCTCATGCTTAATTAATCAAATTGCACTGTACGACAGTCAACAAATACTTGGGAAGTGAAAGTGTTATTCTTTTTGGGTTTATAAAATAATTAAAAAGAAAATGAGTATCGTATTCTAGGTATTTCAACTTGATTCCAATTTGTTGCACTGGATTTTCTGCATATAGATTTTATCAAGATATTATTATTTTAAACACTATTACCTCTAGCTCGATACCTGCATTATTATCCTATTGTACCACAGGCAATGTGGAATAGAAGGGAAATGGCTGCGCCCGGTGCATTCATGGTTGGTGCAGCGGTTCCTTATGGTTTGGGTGGTATTCCAATCCCTGCAGCTTTTGTAGCTTTTGTTCCACATTCTTCCACATTCCGAGTTCCAGCGCCCCCCGTAATACGTAAAGAGTTTCCCGAGACTTGGATGTTTGTTGGCAAAACAATGTAATTGTGAAAGATTTTAATTTTTTTTAAATGAATGTTCTGCTTTGGGGAATTAAATATGAAAATGCCTTATGAAATAAGCGTCCAAATAACAAACATATGTGAAATAGAATAAGTTTGGATATATTCTTGTGAAATTTCAGATATTAACTTGTAAGAAAATTAATTGTTTTTACATGTATTTTTCATGCAGATGATGTAGTTCAACTCGAACTTCAACTAGATAGTTTCGGAATTCTGAACAGAGAGGAAATCGGTTCCGCCCAAAATATACAAGTTCGTAAAGAGTTTCCCGAGAGCTGGATATTTGAATCCGTCAAGATGTACGAAAATAAATGAGATTGAATTCATGTTTTTGGTAGTTACTGTTTCCTCCTATTTTCTTTAACTCCTCTTTGGAATCTATAAGTACTTCTATTCAGTTCTTAGGAACTACATCTTTGGGATACTTTCTAAAACTTCTATACTGTTCTCTATTTAGTGAAATTGATTGGTACTATGGAGTGGAATTTTCAATGTTAGTTTCTACGGATAGCAAATTGTCAATATTCCAATGCTTATTAAAATAAATTATTTGTGCTTAGATTCGTTATATTATATTAGATTTAAGCATCCTTTACCAATTTCTCACTTGACGTCCTTTGTGAAGACTTCAGACTTTATTCCGCCGTCAACTTCCGCACCATTTCGTCCTCCCGCAGTTGTCCCTGAAGTTCGTAAAGAATTTCCAGAGACTTGGATATTTTTTAACACTATGACGTAATTGTTGCCATTTCTTAAAAACTAAATAATTCTCTAGGTTGTGGCTGAAAAGTTATATTTAATGGAATGCACTGCAATTAATCTAATCATTAACTATACTCTAAATTTTTTTCGACTTACAACTAACAACTAACGCACTCTTTTTTTAATTTATTTAAATTCTTTAAGTAAATAACATTAAAAAACTGGAAACAGGTATAATTCCCATTATGAAAGTCAGTGGGGATAGGCTGAATACCAACAAAATACGAAAGACAACACAGAAACCAATTGAATCTAAAAACTCGATCGATGAGGATAAATACGAGTATCCAACGATTTCTGGCTCATCTGGCATACGTGAACAATTTATTGAAACTTGGATTTTTTATGGAAATTACACAAAAAAGTACACAAATTTCAAATCTTGCCTAAGGAAAATTTCCAAATACTCGTATTAACCTCCAATAATCGTACTCGTACTCGTACTCGTATACTTGTATTCCAATTGCTTGCCCATGGTATGATTTAGTGGTAGTTCATGTTGATTTGGTTATTGGTTTCCTCATGTACATACATATAACTCATTAATAGTACTACTTGTGTCTATCTGTGGTTAAATGTTTGCATACAACTCTACTGTCGTGAGATCTAATAGTTCTATCAAATATTTCCTAAACAGCACTGATTCTGGAGAATTCACTTTGACAAAGAAGATACCAGATACCATAACATCATGGGTTGTAACTGGCTTTTCATTAAGCCCAAATAAAGGATTGGCCCTAACTGAAAGTCCAAGCAAAATCCGTGTATTCCAGCCCTTCTTTGTGTCGACCAATCTACCTTATTCGGTGAAGCGCGGTAAGAGATATCTATAGTTAAACTTGATTAAAATTTTATATTGAATGTACCCTACTATTGTTGTAGGAGAGGTTATTGCCGTGCCCGTTATTATCTTCAATTATTTGGACAAGAATCTTGAGGCTGAAGTTACCATGGATAATTCAGACAAGGAATTCGAATTCACCGAAGCCACTAATGAAGTTGAAGAAAAGTCCATAGATGAGATTCGTCGAGTTAAGAGAATTGCAGTACCATCGAACAGTGGAAAGAGCGTCTCCTTTATGATACGCCCTAAGAAGGTTGGATCCTTGACCTTAAAGATTACAGCAACATCTCCGTTAGCGGGCGATACAATTCATCAAAAACTGAAGGTCGAACCCGAGGGTGTAACAAAGTTCGAGAACAGAGCTGTTTTCATTAATCTGCAGGATGAAAAAGAAGTCAGTCAAGAGCTGAAGGTTGATATTCCCACCGAAGCGGTGCCAGATTCCGGATTTATTGAGTTCTCCGTCGTTGGTGATCTTCTGGGTCCCACAATCAAGAATCTGGACAATCTGGTCCGCATGCCTTACGGATGTGGTGAACAAAATATGGTGAATTTTGTGCCGAACATTTTGGTGGTCAAATATCTTGAGGTTACGAACCGGAAAATGCCTAGTGTGGTTGAAAAGGCCAAGAAGTTCCTCGAAATTGGTTACCAACGTGAATTGACCTACAAACATGACGATGGCTCCTACAGTGCCTTTGGTAAATCCGATCCTGCGGGTAGCACCTGGTTGACTGCCTACGTTGTCAGGTCCTTCCATCAAGCTGCTAAATACACAACTGTGGATCCCAATATTATAATCGAGGGACTAAATTTCCTGGCCTCCAAGCAGAAGGACAACGGCGAGTTCCCCGAGGTGGGCAAACTCTTTGACAATGCCAACCACAATGCCTTGGGACTCACATCCTTTGTGCTGATTGCATTCTTTGAAAATGAGGTAAGTTGGAGATAGAAATAATTGAACAGATTAAACAAGAATTCATTTTTACAGGAGGTTGTATCCAAATATAAGGAGAACATCGACAAGGCGCTTCAATATGTTGCAGAGGAGGTCGATAAGACCGATGATCAATATTCTCTATCGATTGCAGCTGTTGCTCTGCAATTGGCCAAGCATCCGCAGGCCAAAAAGGTGTTGGCCAAACTACAGAGCCTTGCCAAGCAGGAAGATGGTCGCACATGGTGGTCTAAGACCAATACAAGTTCCCCTGACTCGGATCGCTCAATCTTCTGGCATCCGCGCAGTAATGATGTTGAGATTACTTCCTATGTCTTGACGGCTCTTCTAGAGGAGGAATCTGCGGAGGTATCGCTACCGATTATAAAGTGGTTGATTGCCCAGCGTAACAGCAATGGTGGATTCTCATCCACACAGGATACAGTGATTGGTCTGCAAGCCTTGACCAATTTCGCCTCTAAGACAGGCTCTGGCACTGGAACCATTGATATTGACTTCAAGTCCTCTGGGGATGATAGCAATGACAACAAGGATTCAATTCAAGTAAATCCTGAGAACTCCTTAGTGCTGCAGAGTCACGTGTTGCCAAAGACCACTCGTAAGATTGACTTTACCGCCAAGGGTAAAGGATCAGCCATGGTTCAGTTGTCGTATCGCTACAATTTGGCTGACAAGGATAAGAAGCCAAGTTTTAAGGTGACACCAACTGTAAAGGACACTCCCCTGCAGCAATTGACCCTTGAGATCTGTGCTGAATACATGCCCCAAGAGTCAAGCGATAAGACCAAGGACTCCAATATGGCTGTCATGGAAATTGCTCTTCCCTCCGGTTTCGTTGGGGACACGGATAGTTTTGACAAGATTGAATCGATTGATCGAGTGAAGCGTATTGAAACCAAGAACGCCGATTCCACGGTTATTGTCTACTTTGACAGTCTGACACCCGGTGATGTCAAGTGCCTACCTGTCGAGGGCATCCGAGCTCACTCTGTGGCCAAGCAAAAGCCGGCTGCCGTCTCCCTATATGATTACTATGAGACAGATCGCCGTGCTACCGAGTACTACAAGGTGAAGTCCTCACTCTGTGACATTTGTGAGGGCTCCGACTGTGGCGAAGGATGCAAGAAGGAGAAGTAAGCCACAATTGAGTTGCTCAACTATTAAGTGAAGCTCCAATAAAAATCAAGTGCATTAAATTATGTGAATTCTGTATTTATTTAAATTTTCCCTAGAGGTCGACTTCTTCATTCTTCGTTTCTAGCAGCATCAATTAATCTAAAATGTTAAAAGTTATTAATGTGCTATCTTAGAGAATCAACAACTTACGTCTGAACATTTGGTATCAATAATTCCGTCAATAATCCTTCTCGTCTTAAGATTCTTTCAAAATTAGACAACTCTTTAGGATTGACCATAATGTGCATCTCCGAGCGGCCATTGTGCCATAAGTTATACTGAATTTAAATAAGGAATATAATAATAGATTTGTATTTAACAAAAGTATAGTTTTTTGTCAAGTCTTAAATAAACGTTTCATGATTTAAATTTACACTTAAAAATACCTAGTTACAAAAGTAGATAACTTTTTATAAGGAGGCGCTTGCAAACAAAAGATGGCGCCACCACTGTGAGATTACCTCGAAACTTGACAAAGATGGGCCGAAATTTGATTGGTTGATTGAATAAGATTTAAATTTAAGTGTTGATAAGATTAAACAAAGATACAACACTACAACTTACCTCTCTTGGATGATTCAGGAGATCATTTATTATACGACGCTGCTCAGGATTATTTATATAAACTTTGTAGACTGCAAAATTATCATAACGAGCGGGTTTTTGAGATGCAGGGGACAGGGAATGAACTTTCAGAATTGTTATCACAATTATGACAATCACAAATCGCATTTTGTGCAATGCTTTCACAAGAATTATTAAAATATATTGACTTTAAACAGCTTACAAAATCACTTCGCAATAGCCAACGGACGTTTATTTTTAATGCGTATCAAATTAGCCAAATTAGCGTATCAAATTGATTCAATATATCTTAGTCGTTATTGAATACTTTTACAAGATTAATCAAAATAAAGTCTAGCTGAAGCCTTTATATACAACGAATATGTTATCTTATATTTCGTTAACAGCTGTCATATGTAGGGCACAGATATTTAGGTATTTAAATATATATGCCATCTTTAATTGATCCAATAAAACAGACCCAAATCCCACACTTTTACGTTTATGTGAAACTTTTTATTTTATTTCATTTTCATATGTTTGTTTTTTTTTTGTTTTGTTTATTTGTTGTTTTTTTTTTTGGTTTGTTTTTAAGTTTAAATACTTATTAAAATTGTTTTTGTTGCGGTGTGTTAGCTTCTGCATTTTGTTGTTGTTCGTATGTGTGATGGTGTGTGTTTAATTTTTTTTTATTATTTTTCTTTTTACTAAATAAAGTTTTTGCAATTTTTTTTTTAAATTTTCTTGGTGGATGCGACGGCAGCTAACTGTTACTATATATATGTAAGTATTTATAATATAAATGTACGTAGTTGTATGTCTGTGTGTGTATGCGTGTGAGTGTGTTTTTGTGTGTGGGTGTGTCTATGATTTTTTGTTGGCCTTAGCTTAGCCTTCATTCTGAGCGTTTCTATCATTTTATCATATCATTCATAATCATGTTACTTATCATTTCATCAAAATTCTTTAAGTTAGGAATGGAAAAAATACAAGCAATAATCGAAAAGAACTTTACAAATTACATTTAAAAAGTGCAAAGAGAGCGTTTAATGTGGTTGTGCAGTGAGTGAGATAGATAGATAGATAGAAAGATAGAGATAGAGATAGATATTTAGACAGAGATAGATTGAGAGGTGCGAAAGGAGATTAGGTGGACCCGCCCACTTATTTACAAAAGTATCTATCCTCATAGTTCTGACATATGTCACAGATCAACTGACAGCAACGTCCATTGTTGAATCGGCAGCGACACTTCTCCACCTGCTTAAATACGCGGGTGGTGTAGCCACGCCCACAGCACAAATTCGCACAGTTGTCGGGATGGAGACACTGGCGATCTTTGGTGACCGAGCAGTAGGTGGGCGAGGTCTCCAGATAATACAGTGTTGTGTACTGCGATTGCTGTTGCTGCTTCGAGAAGAGAATTGAGATATATTTGTAGTGAAAATCATTGGAGATATAAATATTAAATGAAACTCACTTTCTTGCGTCGCTGTTTTGGTTTTTTCATGCGACTCGATGGGGCTTGACGCATGGTTCGCTGATTGGGAGCCTTTCGAATGGCCTGGTTATACTTCTGGCGTAACAGTGTGGCCGTAGCATTGAAGTCAGCCATTTTCTTCCAGCAGGTCTTCATCGAACAGGAGCCAGAGACACCATGACACTTGCACTTGTCCTTCATCAGCGTGGAGACTGCCTCGATGCCAACCTGTTCAATAAATTACCACTAATAAGTTAATCGTGACATAGAAAATTACTAAGTAAACTCACCTCAGAGTCATGTCGCAATATCTCGGTGACTTCATCTCCATCGCCGCCGCGCAAGTCAAGGAAACTGCGTGTTACCCGTTTGCCATGTTTCAAATTGTCGTTACAACCGCCCCATTGAAAGTCCTGATCCACACGATTCTGTTTTCTCGGTCCACAGCTGCATTTGGTCATCCGACCCTCGGCACAGGCTCGGGCTATTGAATGTGTCATTGCTGCTGCCGTGAGAGCGTGTACAAATGCCGTCTCCTTGTAAAGCTTCTTGAATATGTTCCGTTTGCCACGTGTCTCAATTGAGCAGTTCCAACGATCGTATCGAAACTGATCCTCACAGTGCGAGGTGGCCAATCGTCGTGCCTCGCTGAGTGTTCCAGGCAATCCTGTCTCCTTTCGACACTGATGATTCTGCCGTCGTGTGGCAGGCATATAACGACAGGGACCTCCCACCTGACCTTGGGATGTGAAGACGGCCATGACTGTATGCTCCGAAATGAAGTGTTCGCTGTAAAAGAGAAAGAATTTCAATTGTTAAAATAATTTTAAAGCATATAATTTTTTTGCTTTTATTTTATAGTTCAAATTCTATAAATAAATATAATAAAACTGTTTAATTAAACAATAGTTAAATAGCGCGCCATCTAGCGTCAAAGTCTATAGAATACCATAGACATCGATGTTGCTCCTCAAAAAACGACATAGCTCCACACTTAACGAATTTTCTCTTATTATGTTTCACAGCCCATAGTTAATTTTCGCACCACACGCAAATGGAATGTACCATTTTTATTCCATTTGTACCCATTTGGCTTGAAACACGAATAACATAAGTATTTTATTATTGGACGAAATAAATTACTTTTAACTTTCAAAAATTAATAAAATAAAAAATAAATATTACTATATCTTTAAGAATTTTATAATCTTAACATTATGAGAAACTGAAGCACAATTGCAATACCATTATAAGGAATTTGAACAACTGATAAGCCATCACCCTTATTGACAGTAAATGTTGATGTTGTGGTAACAACATGTTGCCAAGCCCAAAAAACTTTTATTTATCAGTTGGACCGTTATGCAGTTTCGTAGAATTACTTAAAGTTTTCACAGAATTTTTTAGAATTTTACAGTCAACTATTTATTTGGGTCTTTTATACAATTCGAGGTCGTAATATAATCGGATTTTTTAATGACGCCGCTTTACCGCACTTCCTGTCCAAGCTTTAGGCAACGTGCGGAGTATATCGCTCTCATTCTCCGCTTCTGATATGAAGGAAATCTTAAATTCTCATAAAATTTAAGTGCAACGTAAATTGGTGTATGAGTAACGATCAGAGTATTTCTAGCCTATTTCCGTCTCCGTCTCTGTTTCATTGGTTTCCTCGGTTTACCTCCAGCCAGTGGCGTGTGTAGAAAATTTTTCAAGAGGAAAAAAGCTTTGCATGTTTTTTAATGCAAGGAAATTTTTGAAGTCGAATTTTTACTTTAAATCAATTTCAAACGCTTGAATAAGTAAAGGATTTAACTTTAAATTCGATACTGAGTCTTTTAGTTTTGTGGGAATCGATTTTACATTTAAAAAAGGTAAAAGTTAAAGTTGAAAGCAATACCTAAAGCTAAGAAGTTTTATTTATTTTTATTTTTTTAATTCATGCCAAAAGTGTCACAAAATTTGACTTGTGACTTTAAAGTTTAATATTTCATTTTCATAAAGAATCACTGGCAAAACTAAAGCTTCAAATGCCATGTACCCCTTGACACGCCTCTGTCTCTAGCTCTTCCCTTGTCCATTATAATAATTTCCTTCCCTCACTTCCACACCTGCTGGTGTCTTGTCTTACTTGATTTCAACTTTTTGCTTCCTAATAATTTTTGTACATAATTGTTGTAGTTGCGTGTGGGAAAATCGTGCGCGTTTCTAATGCGAAATTAATTTGCCAGATTTTTCGCAATTAATTAATTAATCAAGTGCTTTCAATGTTTACAACTTGTTCGACTTCGCACCACACGAAATTTGTTTGGATTTCGGTACGAGCAAATTTTTATCTATTTATCTCCCGCTGCTTTATTTCGATATTTGACGTAGTTTTCGATTTGATTAAATTATCATTTCCATTCACCAATTGAATTACGTTTACCTGATATGAACATTCTTGTACATTCTTTGTAACTTCTGTCTAGAAGAAGGGCAACCATTTTGATTTGGTGTGAAAAACATTTGACGGCTGTCAAATCAACGCGCCACGCTCCAGAATTTCTTTGAAGGAAGGAAGTTGTGGACCTCACAAATACGAGCCAAATTTCTCTACATCTAAGGTCTTTTAAATATTGCAAACTAAATAAATGTCCAAGTTTGTGAAACTCAGATGTTGTGCAAAATTTGAGATTTTCTAAATAACATCAATGGCAAAGTTCTCTCTAAAAGATTGCTCAATGAAATGTTTTATATTGTATATACGATCTTTTGTATCTTATACGAGTATAAGAACGAGGTTGTGTATCATCTTTTCCATGCTTATTTTTTGATTACTGAAATACTGATCATAAAATGCGAAATTTATGTTCTTTACGATCATCGACTGGTTCTATAATTATATACTTAATAAATTAAAAGGGCTGTAACATTTTGATGAGTATTTAAGTGAGTGTTACAATTGTGAAATATGTAGGAATTGAAATTGATGGAATACAAAATATCCTCAATAATTTATGTAGTGGTAAACATATTCAGCAATTTTCAGTATGCTGTGAATCATTTAAAATAAATTATGTGCAGAAAATAATCTTTGGTATTTTTGTTATTAACTACCTTTTATTAATGAAATTTTTGTCTTACTAAATTTTTTCAATAATATTAAAATGACTGCCTAACCATTAACAACAAATTTGTCTTAAAAAAACCGCAGAATTTATTCTATTAACTAACGATAAGCTATATTTATTGACCTTTAAGTCAACTGTGATTTATTGCATTTAGTACTGGCCAATGTCTCAATCAATCAATATTTGTTTATTTATATAATGTATCAGAGATACAAAGCTTTGACGCTACAACAACAATAACAAAAGCGAGAACAACAATAAGATTGTCTTAAATTACGGCTTAAAGCTCATGTAAGTCGTTGTGTAAGCTTACCCACTATTGTCATTGTTGTTGTTGTTGTTGCTGCTGTTGTTGTTGCTGTTGCAAGTGCAATGCAAAGCGCATTAGTCAAAGCCCACACATGAGAAGCTCCCCTCTCCATCTTTATATTTATATCTCCCCCCGCCCCCCGTTAAAAGTCTCCGCCCCCTTGCCTTGTTCATGTTACCCACTTCAAGTTGGTTAATGTGTGTCGCCTTATGGCGTGGAACATGTGGAATTACCAGCTTAGTGAGATGAGGTAAGAGGTAAGAGAGGGCGAGGTGTGTGTCACTTAATCCTTTT
The DNA here is from genome assembly GCA_037043535.1 of Drosophila putrida. Lineage (NCBI taxonomy): Eukaryota > Metazoa > Arthropoda > Insecta > Diptera > Drosophilidae > Drosophila > Drosophila putrida. The sequence goes on from JBAMBI010000465.1 coordinate 2,354,054, forward strand.
GACAAAACGTTTACATGCGAAATGAAATACAATCAGCCATGCAGTTGGGCGTGGCCATGAGACAGAGAAAGAGACACGAGTACACAGAGTACAGTGGACAGTGGACAGTGGACAGAGGACAGTCTCTGGATTTGTATGCACTTTAATTTCACAAATTTAGCTGCCAGCAATTTGTATCTTTGAGATACAAAGTAGTTGAAAGCTATTAAAACAGCCGCAGAGCAAAACAAACTGTAAAGTTGTTGTTGTTGCTGCTTTTGTTGTTGTTGTTGTTATTTTAGTTGTTGCTGCTGTTGTTGTTACTGAACTGAGGCAGGCCAAACAACAAATTGATAGGCAGACAGACGGATGTGTGCCAGCAAACATGTGAGAGCCAAAAGAAAGGGCAAGCAACAAGGCAACGAGAGCGAGTGTGAAGAGAGAGAGAGAGAGACAAAGCGATAGAGAGAGAGAGAGAGCCATAAAACAAAAGTGTTGATGGATATTTTCCTCGTGCGCTGACTGACTGACGACAACGGCATTGAAGTTGTGCCTTGTTGATGGGTCTGTTATACCCTGTATTCACAAGCAATTGCAATGGGTGTTAATTAGTATTAAGCAAACAGGTAGAAAGACATAAGCAATGTATTAGAAATGCTCTCTTTCAGCTCGAAAGCAAGATCAAATCGATTGTTGTTGTTCTAAAACACAGCAAATAATGTTCTTCAATTTCAAATGAACATTATAAAATTGACTAACTAGTTACAAAGTATGTAACTAGTATTTATTCATTAATAATCTTTCTATAATGTTTTTCCAAAGGACTTGTTAAAGTGTAAATCTTTTTGCATGCATAAATTAATTAATGTATTTATATATTTTACAAATTGAAATATATAATAAATTGTAAAGATTCGTGATGTTTTTTGTTACTTGAATGTTTCGGTTATTTAAAGAACATTAATATTCAAAGATCGTTTGTTTTCAAAATAGAATTCTCATCAAAATCTCTAGAGGTAATTCTGTTACATTCCTTACACTTTTATTTTATCAACACAGAGTATCTGCTAGTTTAGTACTAACACATTAATTGACTACTTTTAGTCATAGTTGTTGTTATTGTTGCTGCTGCTGTTTGAGTGCTTCGCATTTGTACAGATTCATCAAATTTTCAGAAACGTAAAATATTCAACACTCACACACACACACAAGTAAACACTTACACTATATGGAAAAAAGATCCCTTTGTGCCGTGGCAAAAGCATTTTATGGACTTACAGTTTAAGTCGCCACAGCAGCCAAAGAGCATAGTAAATGTGCAACAGCAGCAGAGGCAACAGCAGCAGCATCAGAAAGCGATTTGAAAGTAGTTCGAAATTGAAATCGACACAGGCACATAAAATCTTTTTTAAGTAGCATAAGCATATGAACTGGCTATGAACCGAACAAATCCTCTCTCTCCCTCTCTCTCTCTCAGTCTTTCTTTCATTCATTTTTTATGGATTTTTACCATTTGCATTTTATTGCCAAAACATAAATGCAGCTGATAGCAACTCCTGCGTTGCACTTTATTTATAAAACGTTCCACGGGCTACCGATTTGTGGCTATGAGATGAGTTTATATGGTATGGATATGGATATGGATATGGGATGGTTGAGTATATTATGGCATGAGATGGTTTCTTCTCTGGTGGCGACTGTTTATTTGTTTGCTTTCCTTGCTGCCCATTGACTGTCACATAATTTAAATGCAAAATTTCAATTAAAAGACCGAGTGCAATCAATGCAACTCCGAGGCAGTTGCATATTGAAAATTGAAACTTAATCGCATTGTTTTGTAATGGGAAATCGCAAATGCCTCAAAGGCGCATCCATCCACTTTGTGGGCATGTGGGAAATTGGCAGACAGTTCACGACAGACCCCAAGATTATACCACATACAATAAGTATAGTTGAGTTTAGAGTCGAAATAAAATGAAACGAGTCGATTTGCCTCGCCTCGAAGAGTCAGTCTCCCAAACTGAATTGACAGAGTTGATTACGATATTCGCTTGGGTTCGTTTAATTGATGGTCGCCTATAGGCAATGGCGCTGCAGAATCCATTAATTTCAAATGGAGGCTAATGAGACGTCTGATGGTTGAGCAATTTCTGTCAATAGTTGAATACTAAATACTGAATACTCGGTATCTATCAACTTTATAGATATTAATGAGCTTGGATAGTAGTTCATTTTTTATAGAGTAATTATGCATCTAACGAATTGATTGACAATTCAAATTGGGTCAGCCTTATCCTTGAACAATGATATTTATGATCTTTAGAGTAATAATTGAGTTATAATAGACCATAAAATTAATCATTTAAATACTTTCAAATATGGTTAACTAGTATTTTTGGCAATTGAATAGATTCCCAGAAGCTCATTTCATATAAAAAGTTGGATTTGATACTTTTTGATTGATTTAATTTGTAAACAGAAGTAATTTTAATTTGTATTATTTTTCTGATTTTATCTATGATCTTCAGAGTGATATTAAAAATTAAGCATACACTTTTAGTTTATTAAGTAAAATAATTTAAAATACTTTGATTAGAATATGGTTTATTAATATGTTATTAATTTCCAAAATTTAGAGATTTAATATCAAACATTGTTCCAAACTGAAATCTAGAAAACTTTTACACAAATTTACTATTTGAATTAAAAATCATTTTTGTTATTCGAATCTAGAAGATTTGATATTTTTGAAAGGACTTTTAATATAAAAAGAGTTCCTATTGATTTAATTATTAACAGAAGAATATAAATAAAAAAGTATTTGCAGTAATGATGTATGAAGATAGTCTGACTATACAAATTAAAGTTCTTGTTTACTTTGTTAATTTCTTTAAAGGAATACTAAAAGCTGATAATCATTTAACCTGTCTGTTTGGTTTGTAAAAGCTTTTTCTGAAGTATGATTCAATAATATGTTTTATTTTTAATCTTATTCATTGCCCTCATTTTGCTAATTGTCAGTGCGAATGTCGTTGCTCATTGTGAAAGCATTTTGTCCATATATCATTTGTTTCGCCATCTGTTTCTGGGCAATCCCCACACCAACTCAACCAGCTTAAGAACAGCTTCCGTTCAGAGCTCCCCAGTGTTACCTTTGTCTCAGTTGCAGTCAGTCTTCAGGGTGTCTCTGTGCTCCCCTTTAGCCACCTTCCTGTAATACAAGTATTTTATGGGCCAGTTTCGCGACACAGCAAAAAAGAAAACACTTTGAAATGCGTTGTAAATATGCGCTTAAGCTGTTAAATTGCAAGCCGGCAACAACAGCAGCAGCAGCAACAGTCGCTGACAGGCCAAAAATTGCAAGCGCGAAACCACAAGACAAACGTCCCTCCTCCTCCCCCAAACGCCCACCACAGGGAGCAACAACAACCCCACGGTACGTTTATGAGGGAGGTTGTTGTTTGTTGTTGCTGCTGCTAAATGCTGATGTATGAGCTGCTGTTGTTGTTGTTGCCCGATTTCGACAGCGTTAAAACATAAAATATGCTGCCGCTCATAGTCGTTTCCGCCCCCAGCCCCAGCCTCTTCTCCACCTCTCTCTCTCTCTCTCTCTGAGCAACTTAGCCCATGAATAATGTTGCAGCGGTGTGGGGAGACAACAGCAATAGTCGGTGGTTGTTTGGTTGTTGCAGCGGCGCTTCATCATAAAAAGCGCATCCTTGCCAAGTTGCGCTCAAGATTATGGTCATCAATTTTGGCATCAAGCAACAACGACAAACAGTTGTAACCGTAAACATTGTCAGCTGCTGCCCATCGCATTTTACTCTTCTCTCCCCAATAACAGCAACTTCACCAACAACCAACAACAACAACAAATGTGCCCCTGGAGAGTTTGCCAAAAGCACAAATGGAATGGTGAACGGGGAAGGGGAAGGGGGCGGGGGGAGCGACAACGTTAAGGCATTTTTATGGGCTGGCTCATAAAATTTGTGCATGGGATTTGGTTGAACAGTAAGTAGACAATAAAATGACGTCGCTCTTTTTTTTTATCCCGAATTTTTAATAAAAGCTGCGGCAAATGATTAAAACCGGCAACAGCAGCGATGGTAACAACAGCAACAGCAACGGTGATGGCAACAATATCGACTGCGCAGTAGCAACAGCAATCAATTTATGCCCACCCAGGCTGAATTACATACACTCTGACTGCTGACTGCTGACTGGCAAACGAGGGTCGCTTCAGTACTTTAGCATAGAATTTCTAATGCTCAATTTGCGCTTCTTGATTTTGTTGTGTGTTTTTCTCTTCATTTTGTGAATTTATTTTCATTTTGAAGCATTTTTACGGCTTACTTAGGCAATGTTGTTTTGTTGTTGGTGTTGTTGTTGCTGCTGCTGTGGTTGCAACCTCGTCGTTTATTTACTCAAAACGCTTCTTGTGGCAAACAAATCCAAAATGCAAGCAACGTTAAAGTTTATCATTAAGCTGGCACGTCCAAAAATGCCATGTTGCTGCTACTGCTACTGCTGCTGATGTGTTGCTGATGTTGCTGATGTGCTGCTGCGTGTGCGCCATAAAAATGCAATAAAAATCTTTACGACATATTTCGCCCTGCAACCCTCGCAACCCAACAGCATTTGAACACTTCACACCTTGCCAACGCATCTTGGGCGCTTCCTTCCTGCCCTCAAGTTGCTGTTGCCGTTGCTGTTGGTGCTGTGTTGGTGCTGCAATTGCTGCTAACAGCGCCGCATCTGGCGAGTAAATTTAATGCGACCACTGTTGTTGTTGCCAGTCCCAGCCGGTGAATTTAACGCCATTACCGTAGCTCATTTGCCACGCCCACGCCCGTGTTGCAGCAGCAGCTGCTGGTGCTATAGTTATTGTTGCTGCTGCTGCTAATATTGTTGGTCACCCGCTGCTTGTGTCATCAGCAACGTTTTGTTTGTGCTGCATAAATTCGCTAGGTTGTTATGCTTTTTATTGGATTTTCATGCATTTGACAGCTTCATTTTCATTGTACGTTGCCTGTAAAATGCATAAAAATTGAAATGCAATTGCCAGCAACAGGACTCATTACTGCCAACAGCAGCAACATTGCACTGTTGTCATTCCCATTTCACAGTGCCTGTCTAGACAAGTGTTCTTTTGCGTATAAAGTAACAATTTTCATGATTAGTTTTCAATTTATTTATGCGTATGTTGGTCAAGTGCGACTCCAGCAACATAAGCTGCAAAATAAGTGCCAATTTTGTCCACAATTCTTATGTTCATTAACAAATGAAACATGAGCAACATGGACTATAGATTGATAATTCTTTTTACAACTGCAATATCATTTGTGCACAGCAGCAACTACTTGGTTGGTGCTTCTTTTAATAAAATTTCTGTTGATTTGACACTTAGTAGCCTCTAAGCAATATATATTCGGCTTAGTTGCTTTTCTTACGGTTCCTTCCTCAAATCTACTCAAAATGCCAACAATTAGTTTCATTATATATTGCAGAGTGAGTCTCTACAATTTCGAATGGATTTGCCCTTTGGTTATTTCAACGCTTCCGCTTTGTTGTGGCTGCTTGTTGTTGCCATTGTTGTTGCTGCTCAGCACAGCACAGCACAGCAGCAACATTCATTAGCCTTTATTGCCTGTTGTAGCTGCTGTTGCTGTTGGTGCTGGTGTTGGTGTTGCATTGAATACATTGCCAAACTATTTTTCAGCTAATATTAGCCATTGTTGTTGGTTGTTGGTTGCTGGTGCTGCTGCTGCTGCTGTGAATGTTGCTGCTGCTGCGTACTCGTATTTGTTTCTGCTTCAGCGGCATTCCGGCAATTTGTCTGCATTTCATTTCCAGCAACCGCATTTCGTTTGCTGTTATATTCTTTCCTATAATTCTGTTTTGTTGGCTCTCTGCATTTTCACAACTATTTGTTGCCCTGCCACGCCCCACGCCCCATCGCCCTCTGTATCTCTCTATCTCTCTCTACACGAAATATTTATCAGGTAATTTCTGAATGAGGAAGTTCTCGTCAGTTCTCTAATAAGCAACCATCTCCTACTATTGCTGCTGTTGTTGCTGTTGCTGTTCCTCTTGAAATTTTGATGTGATTTAATATTGTCAGGGAGCATTTCAGTTATTTATGAGACCTTCTTCTCTGGCCACTTGACATTTTCGAAGCGTATTTATAGAAATGTCATAACATTTTAATGTTGTTTTCCCTTTGCTGCGGCTGCGCTTTTACAAGCATAAGCAATTAAATTAAACTGCTGGAATTTGGAATTTCCCTCGCCCATCTTGGAAATATCTCTGCTACTTTTTCCCTCATCCTCCGGGTCTGAGGATGAGTAACTCATCAAAATTGACAACGCATACAATTTAAATTCATTTTCAGCACGAGTTTTCTTTTTATTTAATGATTAATTTTCTTGGCTTTCGCTTCCAAGACTTGGCCAAGAGAGAGAGAGCGAGAGTGAGAGTGAGAGAGATGAGCATTAAAATTAAACAACAGCATCAACAACAACATCAACATTAACATTAACGCAAAACGCAATCAACATTAAAACTTTTGCTGCTTTTGTTGGGTTTATGCGTGCTCTGGATGTCTCCCCGCCCTGTTCCCCCTTTTTACCCTTAGAAGAGTCGGGGTAGGTATGTATAGTAAGTATTTTAAGCGCACTTTTATTTGCCTTCATAAAAAGCCCGACTACGTTGTATGGGCCAGCGATAAGAAGGCCAAAATGCGTTTCGCATAAAATGCGTTTTTATGACCATGACGAAAATGCGAAACGCACCCAAATATAAAGAAAGGCGATCCCACAAAGGGCAAAGGGCGTCCTAAGGGGGACAGAGGGACAGAGGGAGAGGGGGAGTATGTGGTAGGTGGGTAGGTGAGTAAGGGAGTCATCACTCCATTCCCAATACATCAGCAGCTCATTTACCATGGTTTGGGCAATGATGTATTAATGGACGGTCACGTAGAGCACATAAGAAAGTGAGACAGAGAGAGGATGTCTAAAAGCAACCCTCGCAAAAGCAGGCCATAAAGACATCAGCATCGGTGGCCTTGTCATGTTGTAAGTAAGTATGAATACCGAGTATGAATACTATGAGTACTCATAGTCGCACTTGTGGCAGCTGTTGCAAGTTGAATTGAAGAGCGAACAAAAAATGATGATGCCTCTTCAGTTGCTCATTGAGTGCTAATTAGGCAAATGCCCGCCTCACAAATTGGGGCCAAGTTGGCGCCACATGCACATTGATACACCCACACATCAGCTGATCTACATATATAACACTGTATATGTGTATGTGTGTGTGTGAGTTTGAGTGCTTTATTTTCTAAACAAATCAAATGCTGCCAAGCGAGCATTCAATCAGCCAAGTTGCTGCCGCTGCTGCTGCTGCTGTGAGGTGATAAAACAAGTTCATGTTGCTGCTTGTGGCAGCTGCAAGGATTGCTGCCACTTACGCTACGAGTGCTGCTATTGTGTTGTTAATTTTATAAACCAAATTATTAGCTAATTAATTAAAGATTCTCTCTCACTCTCTCTATCTCCTATTTGAAAACATATTTCATATCATTAGATTTAAGAACTGCGCGAATGACTTGAAAAAAAAAACTAAATATGGATTTGTAAACAATTTGTAAAAACTTCATTGCCATGCAGCTCAAATTCTGAAAAACTTCTTGTTTGGAATATTTTCAAATTTACTGTATATTAATTATGAGCTCAGCACTCGAATATCTTTTGATGTCTGTAGATATGAGTAAACTCAAACTCATTCTCGTATTTCTACCGCCAGTGTTTTATTTATAAGTTCTTATGCAATATTATTACGAGTCTATTTGTTTGGATATGCATTCCATGCTTTAAATAATAGATTGTAATAGAGCTTGGAGTACATTCTTCGAAGACATAAAAGAATGCCAAGTTAGTTCTATTGGAATGTAAAGTTCTACATTAAATTAAATTACTCAAAATAGGTACTTTTGGATATAAAATGTTTGATATTTTAAAACATTTAAAACTTAGTTGTTAAAAGAAATAAAATTATTAAATGAATTATATTAAAATTCACTCTATTTTTATCTATCTTAATTTAGATATTTATTATTTGTTAATATCTTTTACTTATAATAACTCAAATCAATATCTTAGAAACATAAAATATTCATGGAGTCGAGGAGAAGATTTAATTTGGCTTATTTGTTATTTAATTATGTTTATTTTTACTAAGTACTATCCAATTTATATTTTCGAATTTTTGTTCATATTTTATTTATATATATTTTCTCTTGTAGCACATTCTATTGGACACTTCCGTTATTGGTTGTCCGCTAAGTAAATATCATAAATACATAACTCAGCATTGAGTGGATGCCACAGCTGTGTGGCAGAGTCAGAGAGAGAGAGAGAGAGAGAGAGAGAGAGAGAGTGAGAGTGAGAGAATGCTAGAGATGGAGAGAGAAAGGGATATGTTGGCATCCCCAATCCGTTAGCAACTTCCGTTTGTTGTATGCCGCATTTCGACACTCTAACAAATTTAAGCCAAACAAATGGCCAAACAACCGAAAAATGCAATCCAATTTGAATGTGGCACGCCTGGGGCCCTTGTTGCCTCCTCTCTGACTGTGACTGCGACTGTGCCACAGTCTGTGGCCACACAGTTGACTCTGGGAGGTGGCTCGGCATATTTGCTGCGCCTGTCAACGCCAAGATGCGCTTAAGCATTATTAATTGTTTATGAAATGAACTGCGCCGTCCACTAAACAAATGATAATGAGCAGCGAAATATGCAAAACTTTGCCTAAGCAAAGCAACAACATCAACGATCTGTGGCTGCCACATGAGTTGGAGTCTTAGGGCGGGGTTGGGGTCGGAGGCAGCAACCGAATGCAGTCACATTCATGCCTCGTCTGCACATCGACTGGGCAACCAAACAGTCAGCAGGCAATTTTGCATAATTTCCGAAACACATGTTGCCTTCAATCATGCGCGAAGCTGCCACAGCAACAACCAGGGGCAAGAGGCAAACGGCAACAGGCCCTGGTCAGAGATACTATAGGGGCAGAGACTGAGAAGGAGCCATAAATGAATACTATGAGCCCTCGGGATACATAGATAAATTGACTAACTGACTGAGGCCCGAGACTCAAATACTGTTCTCTCTTCATGATGCTGATGCTAATGGGGCATATGGGGCATGGGCCTGACTCTGAGTCTGTCACTGCCCTGGTCGACTGGCAGCAGAAAATCAAGTGAAAATGTAGCGGAAAACATTTTAATACTAATTACAAAGAATTTGTGCCGCCGTCGTTTGTCACTTTTCTTTTTTATTTTCCTTACTCTCTCTCTTTCTCTCTCTCTCTCTCTCTCTCTCGATTGTAACCTTACACTTGAATTGGGTATAGTAACTGCTTCAGACAATTTGCAACAGATTGTAGTATGTACATAATTAGGCTAAGATTTTCTAATTTCAAATATGTTCAGAAGTGCAAAATGTTTAGAAATTAATTTTAAAGAAATAAAAAGGTATAATGCTTTTAGGAGTTTAAATAAATGTTGAACAAACTAAATACTTAAAAGCTTATTTAATTGCACCATTCGAAAAGATTTAAAAATTTAGTATGTTATTATTTTTCTGATATTCGTTTGCATCTTTCTCTTGCTCTTCCTACCTTTCTCTATTCTTACACTTATCTTGTAGAGTTATAGTAACTGATTCAAACAACTTGCAAGAACATGAGGCAATTAGTTTTATAAAATAAGATCTTGGAAGCCTTAAAACTGCTATACTGAAGTTGCCTGTAAAATATTTAAATGCAATTTCGAAGAACAAAATGCTGTAACACCTTTAATGTAATTTAATAAATTTATATATTATGTCATATTTGGCAAAAGTTGTGTTATATAAAAAGTAAAATTTTTCGAAAAATATACACATTTTTAGCATGACTTGAGTAATTTAAAGAGAGTATTTTAGACCGTCTGGTTAATCATATTTCGCTGTATTATTTTTTCGCTTAATTTCGCTCGCTCTGCTCTTGGTTCACTCTCACTTTTGGGGCATGCAACGCTCCCCCTTTTTTTCGATTTCCGAAAATAAAATGTTGGCGTAGCGCTGGCGGCACAGGACGACATCGCTGATATATGCCGATTTCGACTTTGACTGCATTTTAATTGGAAAAGAGCACCTCCCAGGGCCAGAGCTGGAACTGGGAATTGGAGCTGTGGTTGCAACTGGAGACCGTTGAAAGTTGCAATATCAGCTGCTAGTTTTGGACTCTTTGCTGGCGGCGTTTTTGCTTTAATCAAATCGCTTTATGACAGCTCAAGATATGCCGACAAATGACACACAAGACACATAAACGTCATTAAGTAAACACAAGACTCGCCGCTATTCCCCCCACAATGGCCAATGGCAAATGGAACTGCATGTAGGGGAGGGAGAGAGAGTGGGAGGTAGGGGTGTAGGTGTAGGTGTAGTGAAGTTATACACTGATAAAAAGAAAGGGTCAAAAATTTAGATTGTAGAGTACAATGTATTAGTATAATTATTTTAATCAAGAAAATCTGCAACAAACCAAAAAATCTTTAAAATTAGTTAACAAATCTAAGATTAAAAGCATGTAAAATTATTTCTATTTTTAGACCCAGTTTATACTTTTTTGTGACGCTAGAAGCAGTTGATAATCCTAATAAACATAATTCCTAAATAAATATAGAACTTCTGTAATTTAAGAGGAATAAGTTTATTTTTTTAAATTTGAAGACTTTTATTCTTATATTAAGAATTTAAAGCCCATTTTTATAATTGTTTCATATTTATATTCTGAGTTCTAGTAATTGCTGATTTTAAGTTTTTGGAATCAAGATATTTAAGACAAATGTTTTTGATTTAAGATACTAGTCTTATTTTACAGTGTAGTCAGTGCTATGCGGGTGGCAGGTGAGTTGCTTGTATGACATTAAACGCGTGTTAATTTCAGTTAATTTGGGGCGTGATTCTCCTTTTGAATGCGCCGGGAAAATAAACTGGGCACAACGGCAACCCGTCCATGTTCACATCCATCCATCAACACGCACCGCCAGCTCCGACAGCGGACGCTTCACTGCATTTGTCAATCAGCGCTTGGCTGGGCGAATTGCAGAGAGGGGAATAGGAGAGAAGACGAAGGAAAGAGGATGGAAAGGAGGAAGAAAAGGGGAGAGGCATCGTTTGTGGCATTTTGATGCATGTGCTGCTTGCCTCAAGGTCCATTTCCATCACTTGTCTCGCGCTTTTAGACTGATCTGATTCAGCTTCTTTTGCCTCTTCGGGCATGTGGCGCCTTTTTGCTCTTGAATTTCGCTCAAAGTTGAACACAGACTAAGACTAAGAAGGAATAGAGAAAGGGGGAGGGAAAGTGGAAATAGTTGTAGCTAAAAGATCGCCTTGTGAAGTGCATAGTCATGTTGTGGTAGATGATCTAGAAAGTTGCACTCCTCTTCAAGTGGGTGTGGGATTGCGAGAGTTGCGCCCGATGTGTGTGTGTGAGTGTGTGTGCGTGTGTGTGTGTGTGAGTGTGTGTGGAGACTAATCAAAGCACATCCTAACTTGAAAGAGAAATCTGAGAAAAATCGCATAGTCGATCAAATCTCTATACCAGCGGATGTCAACTATATTTATCTATAGCTCATCTCTTTTAGAAGATAATTTTTCTAATTAATTTGTTAATTATACTTTTTTAATAACTAATCAAAGAGTTGGGTAAACTTCTATGTTAAATTATCAATTTATTATCTAACTGATAGTCTTCTATTCAATTCAAGAGCTTTTCGTTTAACTTTCTATCTCAGAAATGTATAAATAATAACACAATTATACTGTATTGTAGTTCATATCAAACTAAAGCTCATCTCTTTTATAAGATAATTAGTTTTAATTTCATAAGTTTTAAATAACCAACTCAGAAATGAGGAGATGCAATTATCCCCATATTAAAGAATATCGTTGCTATCTTTCTACAGTTCTTAAATATTAATACAATCTTACAATCTTACAGATGGTCAAGTTTCTATGAAGTCTGCTTGTATTATTAAATTAATTATCAGTCTGCAATTCATTTCTTTTGCAAGATAATTTTTGTTCTTTGTGTAACTCAATTTATTTATATCAATATCTTTTTAATAATTAATTTATATTTTCAGAGCATATCTATACTAACGTATGAACTTATAATCCATCTGTAGATCTTCAGCTTAATAAGATATTCTCATTCTTTAATTAACCCTCTATTGAGTCTTTATCCACTTTGTCAATCAAGTTATTCTGAATCAGAATCCTTTTGCTTTTCATTCTGCAATCTCAGCAATTGTGTATCTGTATCTGTATCTGTATCTGAGCTGTTTGCTTGTAACCAATTACGGTATCCATTTCATCTTTTTCCGACACACGACGACAACAACAAATTGAATTAAAATACAGAAAATGTTTTTCTTTATTTTCGGGCATCTTCACTTCTCTTCTCACGTTTCTTCTTCTCGCTAGCTCTTCTTTTCTTCATTTCCATAATTGTTATTTCTGTTGTCTGCATTTGCTTTTGTGTCGCCGCCTTCTGTTGTTGTTGCTGTTGTTATTGTTGCTGTTGTTGGCATTTCCATTGTCGCCGACTGTCTTTTCAGGGTCAAATTGCCAATTTATATCGATCTGCAGACAAGTCTCGGCCACGCCCACAGCCCATTAAAGCCCCCAAAATGAGAGAAATGCACATTAACACCTACGCAAACTTCAGATGACACAGCAAGTGTGAAGTGGAACTACAAAAGGGGAGAGAAGAAGGGGTAGGAGGAGTCCAGATGAAAGGGGACAAAGTGACTAACGTTTTTTAAGCATCAATTAAGCGTTAAAGATCTGTCGAAAGCTGCGGCGTCTTGACTCTTGTCGCTAATTTGCGCAAATTATGTGCGGGCCTCTTAAAGTACCGCAAACTGTGAGTGAGTGTCGAGCCGTGACAGCGAACGTGGCAGACAACACGACAATTGCACATGCCACAAGCTGCATGCCACATGCCACATGGAGCCAGCCAGCCCAAGCCCAGCCAAAAGTCCAATTATGTCAACAGCAACCGCAACAGGCGCAACATCAAAGCTTAGCCAGGTGCCACAAGCCAAGTTGCAACTAGAGCCTGCCCCGAGTGTCATTGCCGACAAAGCAAAAGCAGCAGCAACAGCCACAACAGCAACAGAATGAGCAACAGCAACAGTTGCTTGAGTCGAGGTTTGCGCTTTTTTTCACTTCTCTTCTTCTTTTGTAGGTTAAACCGTTTAACAGGATGTGACTGCAATTTAACTGTTAACTGCGTGTGGCAAACGCTCACTAAACTCACCTACCCTCCTCCCTGCCTCCCCGCCCTCTTTAAACACAGACTTGCTGCGCCCGCTTTGATCTCTTTGATGTGTACGTGTGTGCGTGTGTGGAACGCCTCAAGGTCCGCAAGAACTTCAAGGTCCCACTGTAGTCCGTCCCACTGTATATGCCACATGTGTATGTATATACGCATGTGTGTGTTTGTGTGTGTTTGTGTGTGTGAGAGGGGAAATGTTTGTCTTTGATGCAACTTCCTCAATGCGCTGCCAAAACACACGCAACTTTGGACCAGAGAGCAACAAGAAAGACAGTGCATGAGATCAAAGGCAACACCAAAGCCATCAGCAGCAGAAATGAAAGCAGCAGCAGTCGAAGATGCAACCAAAGATATAAACGCTAAAATCCAATTTACACTGAGAAAAATGCATTAAATTGAAATTTAGAGAAAAGATAGACGATAGCAAAGAAACTGATGAAAGATGAAACTGATCAGCTATTTTAGTGGTCTTTGAAATTTAAAAGATAAAAAAAATATAAACATGTTATTAATTTTAAATGAAGCTATAATGTATTAAATATGAGTCCTGCGTGATATATAATCGATTTATTAATATTATTATAAGGTTTGTAGGACCTTGAGTATGCCTAATAAAATCTAATTATCTTAAGCAACAGCTCTAATTAAATTCAATCCAAAATTCAATTCAAATTGACTTCTGTTGAAAAATACTATTGTCTTATTGTCCCATTTGTTAACCACTTGTTTCTCTCAGTGTCGACTCCTCTGCAGCTGCATATTGCTCATTGGAGTTTATTTTACTTTTGACACCTTTACAGATCTTTCAACATCGTTGTTTGATTTTCATTTTGCTGAATGCAACGCTTGACTTGCTTTAATCTTAAACTGAGACTCAGTCTCAGCTTGATTTTCATCTTTAGATTTGCTTAAGTCATTTTTGGGTTTTTTTTACGCACTTTGCCACATTAATTACATGAAAATGCATTTTATGTCATGGGAACATTCAGAAAATCTTTTCCATTTCCATTGTCCGTGTGTGTGTGTGTGTTTGGGAATGCAACCCTCGACAGCAACAATTTGACTTGTCTTCAACTTGAGTTGGAATTTGAGTTTGAGTTGCGTTTTATTAGATTCATCATAGCCAATTTATGATGCGATCTATTTGGACTTCCAGCTGCTTTTTTTCCATTCACTGTTCAGTTTTTTTATTTTATTTTCTTATTTTTATATTTTTATGGCACAGCTTTGGCCAGGGCACAACAAAGGATGCTGTATAAAAGAATCTAACCCAAATGGGGAAAAACTGAAAACCCCAGTTTATCATTAAGACAAAAACCACCAGCAACGGAAACGTCTACAGGCAGCAGCTGAACTTAACCGGGTCCTAAGAGGGAAAGAGGGGAAGGGAGGCGTTGTGGGCGGGGCAGCTGTTAGAAATAAAGGCAACGGCATCATAAAACGCAGCCATCAAAACGACAAAATTAAAAAGTTCAAATGGCAAATGGCAGGCAAATTGTAAGCTAAAAAACGGCTAGAAAAGCAAATGATTTGAACGCAGTGACAACACCGATTGATTGAATGCACTACTAATAGATGTTAAGGTGCTTAAATAATTTAGAAAATATCTTAAAAGTTGAAAAGGAAATTTTTGACAATAAAAGATAAATCTTTGAACATTAATAAGTTTTAATTAATGGTAATTAACTGATCAATTATATGAGACTATAAATTTTTGCTATTGATCTAGATTTTAACTTAAAATATCCACCATAAGAGCTAAATACATAGCATAATTTAATTTATAAAGAAAAACATTAATTAAGGTATTTCACGCAAGTGAAACAATCAGAGTATATTTTACTATAAGCTTATTAAAGTAGTCTATCCATCAGAAATTTTTAAGTAATAAATGCCTTATCAAAGTAATCACATCAAATGAAAATAAAATAATAATTTTAATATGATACACAATATTTGAGCCATTCCTTAAGTGAAATCTTCCATTGAAAATCTCGAAAATATTGTAGAAATATCATAAATAATACCCATATAAATTGATTAATCGGTTGCTACTTTTACCTTATGTTGCTGGGACTTTCTTTTAACTTCTTTCAGTTGGAATTTTTGTAATTTTATCACCTTCTATCATGCGTCACTAACCACTTGACCATGTCGCAATGCCCTTAGCACTTCCAAAAAGAAAGACAGAGAGAGGAATAGGAGAGAGCGAGGGGAACCAAATTAAATAAAAGACCACAATAATACAGAAAAAAGGAAAAACTTTATGCCTGCAATTTCATTTTGCAAGAGTACAAAAGTCATACCAGGCTGAAGTTGAGAAGCTCAGAAACTGAGAAACTGAGGAGTGCTAGAGAGTTGTGTTTTTCCCTAGTGTCGTCTTCATTGTCGTCTCTGTCCTCGTCGCTGTCGTCGTCGTATTGAGACAAATAAATTTTTTGGTGGTGCCACATGGCGATGACTGCAGCAGCCGCAAAAGAAGATTTCCCGCAATTTCTTTTTTGCAGGGATATTTTTAATTTTGTGGCAAAACGAAATACAAAAAAAAATATATATATGTATAAAAGTATATTCTTTTATATATGAAAATGAAAACAAAACCAAAACTTTGCACATTATCGTTATCGTCAATTTGGTCTGAAGGGGAAGGAGCCCAACCCTCGAATCATCTGACAAAACCAAGAAACACACTCCATAATTTGCGGCCTGTGTGCAACAAAAGAAAGCTTTTCTTCTGTATGGAAATTAACATTTTTATGTTTCCGCCAGGACGCCAGACACTATATAGATACAGAGAGAAGCACTATAACTACATAAAGAGACAAGAGCAAAGTTACAAGAGTTAAGAAGTCGCATAGTTAACTTGAAGTTGTTCTTTTGTTCCAAAAAAGGACTCGGAAAGAAAGACAACAACCCAAAAGGCAGCCCGGTAAGTAAGTAAGTTTTAATTACTGTTTGACAAATATTTAACATGACAGTCAGTACAAGGATGGTTAAAGGAGGGTAGACTTACGCACAATTAAGCAGATTTTTGCCGCTTGTAAGGCAAATGAAATGAAATCACAGCAGGCAAAAGGATTGACTGAACTGTGAATTCTGAATTCATGCCAAATGGTATGGGGGTTGTCTCCTTTTTGGGGTGGCGTTACCCTGTAACAACATCATTTTGCGCCGTATAATGTCATAAATGTCTGTTAACAAAACAACAGACGTCACACAACGACAGAAAGAAACAAAGACAAAGAGTGAGTTAGTGAGTGAGAGAGAGAGAGATAGAGAGAATAGGACTCTGTCAAACATTATTACATTATTTGCCTTTTGCTGAAATTGAAACCAACCCTGCCCTCTAAACTCCACAGCAGCTTTAGTCAAATATTCGGTTTGGTTCCTCGTTTTTTTCTTGTTTTTTGGTTTTTATTTGACTTGGCTACTGGTAGAGCTGCCTTCTTGTATTACAGGCACAACCCTGGGCAGGAGATTAATTGCGTTGCGAATGGAGGGAGATGGGGGCAGGGCAGGGCAGGACGGGGCAGGATTTGTCCATTGAGTGCCCTGATGGCAATTATTAAATTTTCATTACATCCCCTAATCAGCTTTTCTGCATATTGATTCGTGTAAACAGGCGTTGTCCTCGCCTCGCCTCGTCTGTCCAACACTGTCTGTCTGACTGTCTTTCTGTCAGTCAGAGAGAGAGAGTGCGTGCCACATTTGCCTCAAGTTGTATTTACATAACTGAGATTGCATTGGCAAGCAAGAATTGTTTAAGCAGGTGTTGAAGTAGTCATATCCAACTGGGCAACTCGGTGGGGAGGTCTATGCAAATACCAAGAAGTGCATCAAGAGTTGGACAAGAGCTTGGGAAAGACATGAACTTTAAGGGAAATTCTTCAATGGAATATATGAATATTTTTCGGATGGATCAGTGATAATGTGAATCACTTCAATGATCGTTGAAGATCTTATAAAAGATCCAAACCTTTCCTAAATTTTCTGAATGTATTTCAGATTGAATCTAATCATTTGAGTCATCTATCTAGTCATTTGTAGAAGTCTAATTAAACCACTAAGTAATTGGCAAATATATGAACTTTAAGGAAAATGATCTGTTGCATTTTCTGTATATTTTTGTGGCAATTGATGATTAGTTGAATAGCTTCAGAGATCGATGGAAATCTAATAGAATAATGTAGAGAAAAAAACTCTTTCCTAAAATTTCTAAATATATTTCTGATAGTAGCTAATCATTTTCACCATCTAACTAGTCATTGGTCTAATTAAACCATTAAGTGATTGGCAAATACATGAACTTTAAGGAAACTGATCAGCTACATATTCTGAATATTTTTGCGATAGAAGTTGATTAGTTTAATAGCTTCAGAGAATGAAAATCTAACAGAGCCATATAGATATTGGCAAATTCATTAGTCTTTCCAATTAGGGTCGTCTTCTGAATGGATCCCTAAGTTAGCCAACATTTGCTGACTTTGCTGTAGTACTTGGCAATTTGTGCTGACATTTGAAATCAATAAAGTGGCACGTTGCACCGACAACTGAGCTGAGGTAAATAAAAAGACAAGGAGCTGAGAAGCTCATCAGCCATATGGTAAATGGCAAATGGGCAAATGGCTCTGGTAAATAAGCCGATTAATTGTAATCAAACGGGTCTAACCGGACAACGGACAGTGGACAATGGACAGTGCACAATGGACACTGGTCAAAGACTGTCTAATGGTCTCTGTTTCTATCGATTTGTCTGGCCACGACGACGGTGACGGTTGGGTCAATGTATGGGAAACTGAAACACTTTCTACCCCAATGCAACAGCAACGACAACAGCAACATGCAGAAATGCAAAATTACAAAATAGCAACAAAATTAACAAGGAATCAGGCTGCAGCCCATTAGACTGTGGTGCAATAATAAAAAGAAGAAATAAAGAGAAGAACAAATTGCGAGCACTTTTCCACTTTCCCAGTTGTGACCAGGACTAGGGTGAAGTAATTGCAATTGGAGATGGCTTAAGCTTGGAGTTGGAGTTGCCAGCTTATTGTTCTAGCTTGGTTTTGTAATGACAAATAATAACCATAACCGTTGCCGTGTGGCATGGCCACTGGATACCCCCGACCCCGCCCCCTTTTTGTGGTTGCCTTTGGGGCAGGCAAATGAATGTTGAAGTGTAAGTAAAATTTACGTGGCAACGTTGCTAATAATCATAAAAAATGCCGGCTCACACATTTTTGACAACTGGCAGCCAAACGACCATCGACTTAACCCACAGCTCAGTCCCATTCACACTCACACATTCACACTCACATCCAAAGTCTCAGCTACATTTTAGCACCGCCCTCATCCTCAAAGTCTACGATCCTTGCAATAAAGATGGAAAATGTTTTTGGCTGACAGGCGCAAAAAAGCATAGCAAGTATAAATAATTGTAGTTTATTGTTTAAACGCGCCCCTGGGGCATGCAACAGACTGTAGTGTTCAGTTGAGTTGTTGCCACAACCATTTCGGGTGGTCTGCCTGACTGCCGACTGTTGCACAGCTTTTCGCATTTATTTATTTGACTTGAAGCATATCAATCAGTCTCTCTATCTCAATCTCAACTTCAACTGCTTCTAAGCAAATTCCAAAAAAGTAAACAAAAATAAATGCAATCACTTGCAATATTTAAAACGTATAAATTGTTTGACAAACATTTGAAAGAGGAATTTCTTAGGAATACATTTGCAAGATTTCAGAAACATTTTGTTGTGTATTTATATTTTCCCCGGAATTTGCAGATCAGTAAATTATCGAAATAATTCTTATTCCTATGGGAAAAGGCCCACAAAATTGAAAATAAAGATCTTAAGCAGCAGCAATAAATTCAACGAACCAATTTAATTTCTGCTCTGAGGTTTCAGCTAGAAAATACCCTGTTTAAACAGTTTTGCCCTATTTCCTTATTACCTTTTAAATCATTGATCATCGTTTCAGGTAGTATACTTATATTAATGTTTAATTTTTTAATATTCCTTAAACTATGCCCAAAGTATCTGTTAAGCAAACACAACTATGGTAAAAGAGATATATTTTTATATATATTTTAATATTATAAATGTGCATTTACATATTAAGTATCTTTAAATTTGAATTTAACAGTGTGTTTCAAACAAATATATTTTAATTTTAAATGAAGTTAATACTCAGTGCTGTTTAGCGAATTAAAATAAATATACCGTATTTGAAACTAATATAAGCCATAAATAAATCAAAAACTTCGAGCTAGGTTGTATCAAAAATGTACTTATCAGAAATAACTCACAACTGGATATTCAAAATATGAACAAAGTAAACATTTGCCAATGAAAGTATTTGCAAGTAAAATCCTTTACTTCATCATAGGAGCATTAAATCTTGTTCTTTTATGTGAAAAAGGGTCAAAAGTGATTAGCTGGGTCAGACAAGAATTAAGCAACAGCTCAAGTCAGGCTTGTAAATAGAGAGAGTGACAGGGAGAGAGAAAGGGGGAGAGAAAGGGTGAAACTCATATGTATATAGATTGTTATAATTGCAGAGTAAAAGTTGATTTGTGGATGTCTCAATCTGTGGCATGAAACAACTTGCACCACATCTCAAGTCAATGGCAATTGGCCTCGACTCAGAAAATGCTATAAAAAATGCATTGGTTACCCACGAAAGGGGGATTCCCCTTCCTCCAAGTGGTAAAAGAATTTGATGAGCTGTTGCAAGTTGAAGATCTTCATCAATTGATGATAAGATTTCACTTGTGGCATGCTGACCAATTAAGCGTATGTACAGAAAACTGTTAAATTACTCACTAAGGGCTTTGCATATCCATGCCTCCTCCTCCGCCTCCGCCTGCTCCGCCAGCAACTGCTACGCCTCCTGTGACACCAGCATTCAGCATAGTTGATCCATAGCCTCCACCTGACATTCCTGGCAATCCTTTACTATTCACAAGGATGCCTAGATTGGCTAATCCAGCCAAAGCATGACCATGTGAGTGTCCTCCTCCGTGAGTTCCTCCATGTGTGCCTCCGTGTGTTCCTCCTATGCCACCATGCATGCCACCCATGCCATGTCCCACATTGTGTCCCATGTTGTGTCCCATGCCCTGTCCCATTCCCATGCCCATTCCATTGGCTGCTGCTGGTGCACTTGCTGTGCTGCTGCCCAGGCCAGCCAGGCCGCCCAATTGATTGATCATTGCTCCGCCGCCAGGCAAGGGAATTGAGGCACCACCAACTCCACCAACTGCTCCCAATTGTCCAGAGCCACTGAGGAGTGTGTTAAACAGCGTGCTGTTAAGACTTGGATTGCTGATGTGTTGTGGCTGTTGCTGCTGATTGTTGATATTGTTGCTGTGTTGTTGCTGCACATTCGGATTACTTTCGATGCTCGGCAGCAACAGTTGCTGCTCCTGGCAGCATCCCAGCCGGCAGAGCAGCTGCAGCAACAGAAGCGCGTTCATAAATGTCGTTTGCATATTGTTGCTGTTTAATTTATCTGTTATCTGTTATCAATTAACTGTTATCGGAGATTTTTCTAAATGCTTTTCGTTTTGGTTGCGACTAAAGTCTACTTTTTGGCTTAATTGTTGATTTTTTTTGAATGCGTGTTGTGTAAGTACTCGTACTTTGTAGTTAATAAATTACTAAATGCTAAGTTCTAATTAATTAAATATTTATTTATGTGTATATTAATATGCTCGAAAATGATTTTAATTATTAATTACTGGGGACTGTTTGGTGTATCAAAAAATTAATGTTTTAAATGCTATGATTTATAATTATTTATTAAATTTGTTATGTTTTTTTTATTGAGATTATGTATATTTGATAGTCGCGATATTTAGATTTATATGTGTGTATATGCTTAGCTTTTTTCTCCAATTGAACTTTTCCTGAACTTATTTGGACTGCTTAATACTTTTCGTTTGATTTGCGCGCATTTATTTTCTTGGTTTTTACATTTTGTTTTTTTCAAAAAATTTGTTTCAAAATTTTCATAGATTTTCACGTGAGCACTTCAAACGGTTTTTTGTCGTTGTTTTTTCTCTCGTTGGATTTTCCTTTTTGTGTTTTTTTTTTGTATTTTGTGGTTTGTTTTTTTTTCACCTTATCGAATGTTGATTTATTTGGTTTTGAACAGCAGCCGCCGCCACCGCCTCCTGGTCGATATAGTTGGCTTCCTGGAAACGTTTAGAGCTGCTCGATGAAGATTGCCGTGTTGCTGCTGTTGTTGCTGTTGCTGCTGTTGAGGGCGCAACATCAAAAGGCCAACGATTCCAGACAGAAGATACTCGTACTTCCCCCGATCGAGCGCAACGAAACCCGTTTGAACAGACGACTCGCCGCGTCCGCCTCAAAGCCTCACGCCGATCCATCCATCTAAACAGGCTTAAAGGTTTTCAGTTCTGCTTCTTCTTCTTTTGAATTACTTTTGTTGTTGTTGTTATTTTTTAAGATAAAAAGGCGCCGACTGCGTCTTTAATGTAAATATTTATATATATGTATATATTCAATATATGTAAGTCGAGTAATGCACGGATTAAGGGGGCCGGCCGGCCGGCCACGTAACATAAGCTCCTTTTACACGGGTATCGGATATCGGTTATCGAACTCGCGATCACACGGAAATAACGGTTCCGATTTCCACGGACATCAGTTGCGGATAAAAAAGGGCAAAAACCTCGCGCGGAATTGTGTGATTTCGTTTTAGCTGAGATTTCGAATCTCGTTCGCAGTTTTCAAATTTCTATTTCTCTCTCTCTCTCTGTGTGCGGCACACACGTGCGTTCCTTAGCTCGTTCGGAACTCGACTGACGACAGAGACTGCGACTGTGACTGTGACTGTGACGATTGTTGTGGTTGTTGTTGTGCCACAGCTTCGTGTCTCGTGCATTTTCGTGTTCGTGTATCTTTTTTGGACTCAGATGCGTCGCGTCGTGTTCGTTGCCTGCCTCTGATAGGCACATATAAAGTGTTCGTTGCTATTGTTGTTGTTGTTGTTGTTGTTGTTACCATTGTTGTTGTTGCGCATGTTAAAGATATTTGCTGCTGCGCAGCTAGAGTCAGTGGTAGGCTGTTGGAGTCTCAGCGCAAAAGATACAAATGTATCTGTGGCCAGCGTGTTCATTAATAATCACGACAACTTGTCAATGGCTAGCATACTTTTGACATCCATTTGTCTAATCATTATTTATCAGAACAAATGCTAAGCTGACACATTTTAAACAACAAATTTACTAATTTTATTATCATATTAAGGAGCTCAAAGTGTTATTAATGTTAAAGAGTGCAACTTTAAAATTTATTTACGTTTTAATGGGATTTTTAAGGAATTTTTTTAAGTTTAAAGTCTGATAATTGTCAGCTTGTGTATTGGAAACTGTAATTAGTTATTAATTTGAAGGAAATTTATAAATAAAACCAAAATAAATAAAAGTGTATTTAATGTTATCATAGAAATAAATATATTAATAAATAGACATACAAATAATTGAATGTTTTAAAAAATCAAAGGTGCTAGGTAAAGTGTTAGAAATGAATTAATGTGCAAATGTTTGTCTGCACAATAAAAACTAAAATTGATATACAAAATTTAGTAAAAATTGAAAACGGAACTAATAATTTTACCTGTTTTATTTTATGGCTAATTTTGTATCTTTATCTATGCGCATAATTGTAGCTTTATCTCATGCTACTGCACATCCCTTTGGGCAGTCATTGCAACTGTTTATCTATAGATAAACCGTATAGTTGTTGTTTGCTTGGTTTATCCAGCCATCCATCCAACCATCCATCCAACCATCACTCAATCTGTTGGTTACACACATTTCTCTTTAGGCAAACCTTATGTCCCAACTACACTTTTCCACTTGTTGTCTACAAAACTTGAGGCTGTTTGCTATTTACCTTCTTCATACTCGTCTTCTCCTCCTGTCTCTGTCTTTATCCATCTACTGCGTCAACACATTCCCAAAAGGGCAAGGCACTCCATTACACACTCCTCAAAGATACTAAGATTCCGGCTTCGACTCGGGACTCGGGTGTTTTATGGGCTATGGGCCTGCAAATGAGGCAAAAATTGCAGTTACAACTTTTGACCCAAAACCGTAAGCGCATTCCGTATCCCATTAAATATTTGCTCAAGGTAATTACAAAAACAACAACATGAAATGCATGAAGAAGAAGAAAAAGAGAAAGAGAAAGAAGCAGCAGCGAAAGATAGAAAAATCATAGTCTTCGTTGTCGATCATTCGGCTTGTTTATTTGTCCAAACATTTGTCAATTTCATTGAGCTCTGACCAGGCACATTTCCTCCTCATGGGGCGATCATCATGTGCTGACTGTAAAGAGTCGTCGCGTCGGCAAATGCTTTGATCGACGTCAACCTCGACGTCGACGTCGAAGTCGCAGTCGCAGTCGACGTCGACTTCAGTTTCGGTTCAATTAAGATTCATTTTAACGTTGATATCATAACATATATAGAAGTAGTATAGTGCGATTACTGGTACTCAGATATATCTACAATACGAGTACATGGCATGATTGTGCGTTCTCTGGCGTTTATCTAATTTACTTTTACTTACACACAAATGTACATGGAAATAATGTCGACTGTTGGGCGCCCCGCTTGCCAAGCTGATAAGTATCTGAAGATGGGCCACCAAAATGGAATGGGCATGGCCCTGGGCATGGGAATACGGGAATATCAGATACTTGTACAACACTCTAGCCAGCTTTTATTGGCTTCACAATGAGCCCGTGTGTCACTCTCTCTCTCTCGCTCTTTCTTTCACTCTACCCGTCTCTTTCATTAGGTGAATTGTGAATGTTCCGCAAGTGATTTCTTTTACTTTGAGCACACTTTCAAACAAACTCTCGTCTGTGGCCTAATGATTTTCAATGAGCTCAAAGCTTAAACCGCTGATAGGGAAATGACTCGTAAATGAAGTATGTTCATAATATTGTTTATGTTTAGCTCAAGTGCCAATAGCTCAATGAGCAGATAAGCACCTAAAGACATCATCTTTTATGTGCCCTGTAGCTGTAGCTAGTTTATTTTTATAGTTGTCTTGTCGTTTGACGATCATTCATTTATTTCTGTCAAATAATATGTTTAAAGCTGATGATCTCTTTGACATGATTCGAAAATAGATGCACAGATTGTCTATTCAATTTAAACTGACAGGTTGCACTTAAGATACTTTAAGAACAATTAAATATTCAAAAGTTAGGTATAGTTTTAGATTTCATATCAGTGATTCAGGCTTTTGCTTGCCTACTTTAAGGAGCAAAGAATCGAGAGTAACTGAAAAATTGACAATTTTTCACAATTATTAATGAAAAATTGAAACTAAATTTATTTTTTTAGGGATCACTTATTAATTTTAGTCAACGAAGAAAATAGATGAATATTCAGTTGTTTTTTAATTCAAATTGAAAGGTTGCACACAAGTTGCCTATAAAATATTGTTATCAATTTAGCTGTGCTCGTATATTTTAAATTTATGATCAAGACTCTTTTTGAAGAACTATCTATATTTTTTGCCTTTCCCTTTTCTTTACATATTTTAACTTTCCATTATAGTTAAATTGAAATTGGAAATTAAGATCACAATCTTGCTTTTTTATACTTAATATCAAAATACAAATTATTAATTCCTAAAAAGCTTTGATATGGCTATCCAATGGTTTCCTTTCAAAATCTTACCCTTTTCTGAAGTAGCCCCCAAGTGAATGTCATTGCAATTATGAAAATGTCTGCTTATCCCTTATTAAGTTGGCGACATTGACCATTGCACATTGCACATTGACCGTTGACCATTGCCGTATGTTAAATGTAGCGTAAAATTGCACATTGTCAAAATGTTGTCATGCAAATCACGCCTTCGGAACTCTTGAAACTGCCCCTCAAACCAACAGAGAGAGAGAGAGAGAGAGAGAGAGAGAGATCGGTTCTAATGCGTCAATGGCATGCCAGAAACCGTTTAACTCCACCTTTTTTTCGGCTAATTGTCGCCAACTGTCGAGAGGCCTTTGAAGTGGCCAATGTGCCCCCCCCCCCATTTTACCCCATTTACCACTCGAAATGTGTCCACTCTTATGGGAAATTTGAAAATGTTGTAGCACATTTCCTGTGTTTGCTTTCGAAAGTTTTTGGAAGGAAGGGAAGGAGAAAATGAAAATGTTCATTTTTCCAATGCAAACAGCTAAAGTTTTTCCTCATTGTTTATGAAAAGGCAATTTTTGGTTAAAAATTGAAGATTCGAGAGATGCTGAAAAAGTAACACAAATCAAACACTGGCCAAGTCTAAACATTTTTACAGACACCTGCCACTAATGACGTCTTGTTTTAATGTCGGCTGTCGGTTCTAAAAATGTACCCTGTAGGAACAAATGTAAATAGGGTGTATGCAACTGGTAAATAAATAAATAACAGGTAAGAATAGAGAAGAAAGTCTTGATTCGACACAGAATCAAAAAATTGTGTAATTTAAGTTAATTGCAACTATTCCTTGATAATCTAAATTTACTAAACATTGTTTAAGGGGTATCTTTAAATCAATCACCAAGATATTCAGCCACTGTATTACCTGTATAATGCTGTTGTCAGCTGTTGTTGTTGGCCTGAATCGCTCAATCATGTGAAGTGGTCAACATCTATTCTTAGTTCTTAATTGGCGACTAGGCGCCTCCTGATGTACCCATTATGATGCCCCAAGTTGCTGCTGTTGCTGCCACATCTTTTAATTTATCTACAAATATATATTTTTTTAAATATATTTTGTTAAGGCGCAGTCACATCAAAGCAGAAGGAGCCACATAAATGCTTGGGATCAACTTCAAAGGGGGCTATTGGCGACGGCTTCCTCCTGGGCACAGGTACAAAGCGAGTAGTGAATACTGAGTACTGAATACTGAGTACTGAGTGGTGAATAGTGAATGAATAGTTGTTCTATGCCACACACGCTGGGGGCAAGTGCTGCTGCTTGTTGCGGGTCGTCGCGTTGCATGCGACATTAACTTCAGTTCCTGATGCTGTTCAGTTTTTGCTCTCGAAATTAATTTCATAGCCAATTGCTTTGTGCACCATAAAATGCCATTAAATGGCCGGCAGGTTCTTTCTTTCTTCTTTCACATCCACCACTTCTTCGTAATTCTTTCGTCTTTTTTCTTTTGTCGTTTGTTTGCTTGTTTGTTGGCTTCTTGTTTTTATAGCCCTGGCTCAATTGGGAAAGGCATAAAAGAAGAATTTTAAGGCAATCGCTGCAATTAGTGCGTCATTTATATTTTGCAATTCAAAACTATGTGGGAACATAGTGGACTCTTCCTGATTATTTACCCCAACCCCAATCCCGTTCAATTCCAATTTCAATTCCCCATCATCATCATCATCAGCATCACCATCTCCATTTCCATTTCCAGTATCTAGTCTGGTCACAATGAACCCGCATCGTACACCAACAACGGTTGCTGTCAAACTTATGACAAGTTATGAGCGGCAGCAGCATAAACAAAACATTCAATCCCACTCATCATTCGGGGCATCATGAAAATGATCTTTTTCTTCGGAGGCAGCTTAATTGTGCCACAATTCTGTGGCAAGCACTCGATGCCTGCTAAGCAGGCGATAAGCTGCGAAGCTCTTTAAGCTGCTTATAGAAGTGGCCTGCATGCAACTTATGCGCAGGATTTTCACCTTGCAAAACACTTTCCATTTGAGATGGAACTTGGAAAAAAGTTTAGCTAGCGATTTTGAGATGAAATAGTTTAGTCTAGACTATGTCTTAAAATATATATTTTTTTAAGGTCTTCTGTGAAGCTGAATAAATGAAGTTTTTAAGAACTATCACAACTACTATTTAAAGCTCAAAGTTGGTAATAGAAAGGACTTCTGAAGAATATACTTTAGAAAGAGGGAAATACTTTGACTTTCTACAAAATTATTCACAATCGATTAATTTTATAAAATTATTAAATTTATTTAAAGTGTATTATTACATCCGTGAAAATTATAAAAGCCTTTATTGCTTGTTTTTGGAAAGCCCTCAAACAGCTTTTGACATTGCTACAGTTTTTCTGGAACAATCCTTTAGCTAAAACAAAAAGCATGCTATATAAACTGGTCAACTTGGTAAGATTCTTGGCACGAACACATCTCGAAATTCAAATCTTCTCCCTGCCTTGACAATCCACACATCAAAGCCGAAAAAGTGCTATTCAATAAACGCAAACATTTCTTAAAGCCTTCCCCTCCCCTCTTACTCAAACCTCTTTTTGACCTTCCAGCTACCAATAGCTGTTACCGTAACGGTTTACCGTTCGTGTCCCGTTCCTAAGGTCAGCTTGTTTATGCGCCAAATATCCATAAATAGTTTTACGCTTTTGCGAGTCGTAAGTGCGTCGGCAAGGATAAGGATATGGATACATGTGTATGTATGTAGTATAAGGATAAGGCAGGCACAGGTCCACTTAAGGTAAGAACAGTTAGAGGAGGAGGGGGCAGGAAGGCAGCTAGACACATTTGGGCAAAACTTTTGGCTCCTTTCGATGAGGTGGCTCTCAACTCGCCAGGAACAAAGGGAACCAACAAAGGCGCCTGGCATCTCGAGAGTACTCGCACAGTTAGCAATTTAATCAGCCCCTGAGTTAGTCTAAGTGAGTGTGGGGGGAGTGGAGAGCAGGGCGACGGCTGCCAATGATGTTGTCAAATGGCTGCGCCTCTACTCCACCCCGCACAGTCCACAAATTGTGTGTTTAATGTGGCGCAAGCGAAAAATTTGCTCAGCTACTTTTGCCTCATTGCTCGACGCCAACAGAATTTGTAATGCGTCCTGTAATATTGTTTAAATGTTGTTGAATTTTGATTCAATTAAAGCGGATTTCAAGTATCGCCGAGCTACGCTTAATTAGCATTGCTTTACTTGCCCGGGCCAAACAACCGAACAGCCTGAGGGGAAATGAAACAAAAAACCTGCAAAAGGTTGAGAAGCAGCAGACGCGTGCAACACTCAATTAATAAGGGGTTTGAAAAAATGAGAGCAGTCATATTAGGGTCGACTGCTAAAAAAAAGAAACAATAAGCCAGCATTAAATACATATTGAAAACCATTTGAAACCCAATTAAAATTGTTTTTAATTTGTTGTTTTTAGGTGGCTCGAGTTTTTACTTTTATTATATTGATTAAAATCGGTCTAAAGCTAAATCTGCATGTGGTTTTCATTCACAGACAATTTATTCTTCAGCTGATAAAGTAATTATTATAATTTATGCATATTTAGAGCAAAGTAAATGTCGCCATTCTATGAATGCATGATATACACAATTAATAAAACTATTATTGTACAAAATTCACCATTAATTTATAAGTATATATTCAAACACACCATATTTACTCCCATTTATTTAATTAGGCCCAGAAGGTCTAAAAAGTCGAAAATATTTGAAAATAATCAGCTTGAATTTATCTAACTACAAATTTCATTGAACTGCTGAATAAAATTTGTTTTGTTACTTAAATGATTAAAGTCCGGATTTTTCATATATTTTGGCGGTGTATATTTTTAAGCTGAGGGAATAAAATAAGATTTTTCACTCTTTTTTGTGCATACTTTTAAGGTGAATGTGTAATGGAGATATCAGTTTTAAGTGAGACAAGGCCATAGCCATCTATTTGCCATATTTGAGATGTGGTGAGTTTTGCGCCTCTCTTGTCTGTTTTTCGAAACATAAATGCGCCACCTACAGCCTGGTATGCAATGTAGATTCGTATCAGAATATGTGTGGAGAAAGTTGTTGCACTAGATGGCGCTAGAAATAAATATCATGGTTTTTTGAGACGAAATAAAACAATAAATACACTTTATAATAAATAACTTAAAATAAAACAATTAAAAAATTTGAGAAATATTAAAAATGTAAAATATAAAATTCTAAGCATATAATGTAATTAAGTACGTTACCTTAATAAACTATTCAAATTGTAGAAATACTATAAAGACGGTTATTTCAATAAAAATTAATATTATTGCTTACAAATGTTGCAACTCGGATGGCATTGCAGCGAGCGCAATGCAATTTCGTGGCCTCTGTTTCTACCCAACAATCTGTTCTCGGCAGCATCACCCATTTGAAGCGCACTTCGGAGCACAACGATAATAATGACGATGCTGTTGGTTATAATGACGATGATGAGGATGACTGAAGTTGAAGGATGCGTGCGCCATAATAAGCCACAGCAACATCGAAAGCCACATCTACAGCTACAGCTACATAGTGGCGTGCATGTGTGTCCTTGTGGATGCTGCATGCAAAATGCGAAATGCCTGCAGGGTCTGCCAATGCAGCAAACACAATTCGGGTTGTGGAAATAAGAGGTGGATGGAGGGGTGGATGGGGACTGACTGTGCCCCGGTACACTTGACGCAATCTTAATAACCATGAAGCAGCGTGGCTAATTAGCACAAAAAGCTTGGCAATAACCATGCTCAATGAGGCAGGGCACCAACTGGGAACTAAACAACAATGCCTCGGCGAGGGCGTGCAACACGCGTCGTATGCTCAACGAGCAGGCCTGTGCCCCCTGTTGCCAGGGGGGTTGACGAAAGAGAGAGCGAGCGAGATGCCAGGCAATCTGCTGCACTTGAGAGTACTCGTCACTCCCCAGCCCTCCTCACCTCGTCTCTGCTCTCCTCCCTCAACCACCTTTCTGGTCTCTGCTGCGTGTTGATTTTTGGTTCTGCTTTCGGTTTACATATCAAAACAATTAGCTTTTTTTTTGCAAGTGAGTTGGAAGCGGGGAGGGGGAGAGTGGGAGGGTCTGTTTAGAGTGCATTTTGTGCGTGGTGCTGTTGCCCACAAGGCCACTGCTGTTGCCACTGATGAATTGTCCAGGTTGCAGGTCGCAATTGTTGTTGTTCTCCATTTGTTTGCACAATCAGCTGCAGCAAGAGTTGCCTTTTGCTCCCTCCTGATTCCACTCTCGAATTGTTGCTCAATTGTTTTACGTGATGTTTTGCCTAAATTAGAAACAGTGGCAAATTCTGATGGGGAAACTTCACGTCCAGTCATATTGCGTATACGCCAAGATGGGTCGATATAAGCTGCTCTTTTTGTTTGTTGCCCTGCACAGAAAAAAAGTCCGAGACTTCCGAGTACAAAATAACTCTTTACAGAGTTTATATTTATCAAATAAATAAATCAATTAAAAAAAATGCAATCTGATATCAAATATTTTATATTAAAAATTTAAAATGTTTTTTTTTGCTGTGTAGAAGCAAGTGTAACTTTTGCCAGTTTCCAGCCTAACTCTTTTCAACCCCATCTAAGGTCCTATTTTTTTGATTCACAGTGAGTCCTAGCCTCGAGCGTTTTGTGCACTTCCCTTGGCCCATTAATTGGTGCACATATTGCCAATTAAGTTGTTCGTGAAAAACGGAAAATTAATTTGGATTTGCTTCAGTTTGAGATACAGATTCGAATTCCGATTCAGTTGATGTTGATGTTGCAGCAACTGTTGGCACAACGTCGGGGGTCGAATAGCGGGGTCGAGATGCGGTAATTGAAAACTGGGCCCATTCCGGAGGCAGTGCCATAAATTTTCTGAGAGCGAGGCAGCAACGCAACGAAACGCTAATGGTAATGGCTGATTGGAAACTCGTTTCGAGCATTAACATAATCGCTTTAAAATTGAAACTGAAACTAAAATGCAGTTAACAACAACAACAACAAAAACAGTAATGACCACAAGAAACGCACACACATTTGTTAACCGATAGCAGGCTATTGTTTTTGTGTATTTCTCCTCGTTGTTGTTGTGGCTTTCGTTGATCATATTCAAAACTGAAAGCTCAATACAAATATCTATCGGTTTATATCAACGAAGGTTACTTTAGCAGTTGCAAAAGAATTTGAATTAATAAAGATACCATTTAATATATATTAATCATTTTCAAATTTGCAGATAGTAAATTAAATATTTTAAATATTCCTTAATACACTTAAAAGATAATGGAAATAAAAGAGGACAGACTAAAAAATTGAATAATTTATTTACAAATTGTATGGATTACTTTTGAGGCAACCCTCGCTAAGTTTAGTTTTGCATTCATATTAACATATCAACATTTGTTAAATGACGTTTGACTTTTGTGTGACAACGCGATATTAATTCAAAGTGGTCCCTCGGTGGCTGCTCAGTGGCTGCCTCCGTTTTTGGCCAAATAATTTATTTAAATAACTCAATTAAGCATAAAAACGCAACTGGTGGGCAACTCTTTGGAGCCCTGGAATTCCCAATGAAATGCCATGATATATGGCTAAATAACAATAACTGTCAACCAACATTTTTTAATTAGCAGCCAAAGCGCCCAGCTCGCTGTTCGATGTCCAATCTTCGTTGCTCGATATGAAAAATAATCGAATAAAATATGCAACTTAACTAAATAAATAAATAAATACAACGAAAACAAAACAAAACAAAACTGAGAACTCAACAAATGTTGGAGACGGGGGAGAGGCCACTCTGAAAAGAAAAAAAAATAGAAGACGACGACGCCTCAAGGTGTGCCCACAAAGGTTGTCGAAATAGAAATCAAGGAGAGCTTATCAACAAACAGAACAAATTAGATACAACAATGATAATAATTAGGGTCATATGGTAAAGATACCATGTATTATGTCTGTGCTGTCTGGCAACCAGTGAAATAAATTATATTTTTAGAAATTATACACACAATTTTTGTCTAGAATGATGTAAAGTGAAATTTTGACAATGCAGAAAAAGGTGAAAAGATTTTTATTATATAAATAGGAATAGAATTGAATCTGAGTGTGAAATAACTTATATTAAGACAGCTTAGAAATTATTAAACTATTTTTGTTCAGAAATTATTAAAGTAAAAATTTGACAATGTAAAAAAAGCTGTATAAATTATTATTAGTTAAAGAGAAAATTTATATAAATAAATAAAAAAGTATAACATCTTTTATTTTATTCAATATTAATATTTCTTAAATAGATTGAATAAAAGTATTTGAAATTGTGCACATAAATATCAAAAATAAAATAAAATACTAAATTTATAAATAATTGATATATAAAAAACTGTGTTTCTTCTCATAGGTATTTTATTAACTTTCTGAAATAATAAATCATGTAAAATAAAATAAATAAAAAACTGCATATTTATTCAATTTATAAATAAATAAGAAAATATATAGAATGTCATTAAATTCATTTAACACATTACATTTTTGGATAAAACATTATTCTCTTATTAAATTGATTAATTGAAAGAGGCTTAAAACCGACTTATGTCTTGAGACATCAGCTTATTGCAGGGCATCAGCTCGTCATATGTGGCGAAGTCTTATTTGTAAGGCTCATTTTAAAGATATGCTAACGATTATGGTCTTAAGGTAATCATCAGCTTCATAACATTTCGAGCAGAGTTTAAAAAATTGCTTATTAATATGAAATAAATGCTTTGGGCCACCAACGATAGACGATAAACGCGACTAAAAGTTTTTGGCATTTACATCTAATGAATATGCAAAAAGAAGTATCTCTCTCTCTCTCTCTCTATCCTCAAATATGTAGCTATAACTTAAATATACAAACTTATAGATGTAGATGTGAATACGAATGTGCAGCTGTGTGGGCTCGTTAATATGAACGGTTTGCATATATTTTGTGAGCCTAGATGCCAACCAAAGTGGGCACAAAATGAGCGTAGCTGTTGAAATAAAAACATTTGGCATTTTATTTGATTTCGGATTATTAAGTTGTATGCATTTCATTACCTTCTCGCATCTGAAACGACAGGCTTGGGGGCAGTTTTATAGGGCCAAGAGATACTGATGTTGAGTAGTTTTTGTTTTTGCCTTCTGAGATTTTTTGTATTTTATGAATCAATTTGTGTATTTTTACGACTTAATTTAGAGATTTTGTTGTGAGTGCTTATGGATTTTTAATTAGAATTGGGGAATTAAAAAATGTGTGCAACAGTGCGGATAAGTAATTGCTTACATTGGGCAAGTTTCGTTTTGAATTTGATGAGAATACAATTCTTAATATCATAATTTTGCTGTCGATCAAAGATCAAGGCCTTACTTCCTTTCTATCTTGATAAGATCTTGTTGCTCTTCACTTCATTGGCATAGGAAATTCCAGTAGATGTTAGCATATTTACGTCATCGATATGAACTGAACTCTTACTAAGTATAGTCGAGTGACTAGAGCATTGCCATTTGAGCTTAATTAAATTTATGGAGATTTTTGGCTTTGGCTGATTCCCACACACAGCGCGAGACAGAGAGGAGACATTGGAAATCAATATTGAAAACGTTGGTTTAATCAAGTTATTAACTCGTGAAATATCAACACATACGACTAGACCCCAAAAGATTAAATTATAAATATTAAATGACATAGAAACGAAACGAAATGAAGCTCAAAGAAAATGAAAAAAAAAAACGAAAAAAAAACAAATCGACAGCAAATAAATATATGCGATATGAAGATATTAAGACATGAATAATTAATATCACTGATGAAAACTTAATGAAGAAATAGAAACGCAGACAGCAACAGAAACAGAAGGAGAAATAAATAAATAAATGAAGAGCGGAATCTCCGAGGCAACTTGAAATATATTTGTCATAGTTTCAACGACGACGCAAAATGCTAAAAACCAGAGGCCCGCAGCCTCATCGAGATGATCAGATGAACCCCGAGCTGTGGACCACACACCGTTTCAAACTAGAGATCTCTACCAAGCAGATGGGCAAGTTTTTGTTATGTTTTTGTTTTTTTTTGTTTTGGACTAGAGCTATGGGCAATTAATTTATTATTTGCAACTTGAAAATTTATCGAGCCACAAGCTGGAAAAGCAAAGCAAATATACCAGAAGATGTAGAAAAAAAACGCTTCAGCAATTTGTAGATCATAAAATTGGTTGACTGCTGCTGCTGCTGCTGCTGCTTGTTACTTGAGACCATCTCCCTTGACCCTATCGACTACTGGCTGTAACTTATACAAATTTGACATTTTTACAGCTGCCCAGGTGATATGACTTGATAGGGATAGAAGGAGAGGGGCAGGGGCAGGGGAGGAGGGAGCTTGAACCCATTGATCAGCCGCAAACAATTTCAATCCATTAAAGGCGCAAAGCAGAAAAACTGATGCCTCTAATCAGCCGGCCAAATAACAACTTAATTAAAGGCCCTAAAAGCCAACACACAGAGAAGTCTGTAGTCTGTCTCTTTTTCACATCTCTTTCTCTGTTACTCTGTTTCTCTGTCTCTCTGTGTGTCTCTGTCTGTGTGGGGTGCACCAAAAAAAGCATTTCCAATTTACACTTTGCTGCTAATTTGCGTTGACGCTTTTAGAACCGCCCGGGGCGCTTCACAACTCTACAACTTCTGCTCATCATCACAATACCCCCCTCTCCTTTTTCTCCTTACTCCTTGTGTTCATCCTTTTGCGTTGCATTCCACGATGTTGTCCTCGCCATGTCCAAGTGTCTATCTGTCTGTCTGTCGGTCTGTCTGTCTGTCTATCTGTCTGTTCATCTGTCTGTGTGTGTTTTATTATTATGATGCATGCGGCGGCAACGTCGTCATCCTCGACGTCTCGTATCCATTGACATGTACCTTGTGCTCGTGCCCCATCCTCAGCTGATTGTTGTCGACGTCGCGTCGTTGTTGCTGTTGCTGTTGCTGTTACTGTTGCTGATGTTGCTGCTGCTGTTGTTATTGTTGCTCTGTTGTTGTCATTCAGCGTCATCGTCAGCGTTGAAATTGTTCATTTCGAAAATGCCTCAATAACAATAACAATTGTCGTAAAACTGCACAGGATACTCTGGATACTCAGAGCACAGCTTTCAGTATGTCTCTGTCTCTCTGTGTGTGTGTGTGTGACACTGTGTGTGTGTGTGTGATTGTCTGAGATTGTGTGTGATTATCTATAAAAGGATTTTGAGCAGATTAATTGCGCGTGATTGAAGCGCGCTGCTTATGTTGTTGCACAGTGGCTCAAATACAATTTTAATTGGCATGCCCCTGAAAGCTGCTTGCTATGTAACTCAAATCTGCAGACTTGGATTTGGTACGAATTGAAAACTGAGTTTAAATTAAAGAATGTTTTGAAAAACATATTAAACACATTTAGATTCTTCTATTGATATGAATTTTATAGCATTTAATTAAAATACATTTATAACATTGAAACTAACATTTAAATTTAAATCATGAGCATAAATAAAGTAACTAAAATTTAAAACAAAATACATATTTTTTTTAATCATTTATTAAAGTGTTTTTACTTTAAATTTAAATACATAATTAATACTAAGAGTTGAATACCACTTTAAAATTTATCAACAAATATGCATAAAATAATAAAAATGGAAGAATTATATATTAATATTGTAATATTCAATTTGAGCTAAGATTATATATGTCAATTTATTTACAAATTGCGTTGTAATTACCAAATGGTAAATCTGAATTATATTTCTATTTCTATTCTATTAAATTAACTAATTCCTTAAATAATACACGTTAGTTTTATTATATACAGAATAACTATAGTATAATTAATAATTAATTTATTGTAAAATAGTTACATTAATGCTATTGTTAAGTTTGCAAACAATTTGAAAGCCTTTCCTACAATCTCTTTACTTGGCTAACTTTATACTTTTGTGTTGCATGACTTTAACTCTTTCTACTAATTTTACAGCACTTTCTTATTTGGCCAATTTGGCAACCACTGTGCCCTTGTCTTTCCCTCTTTCTCTCTCTGAATCAGATTGTATCTTTGGCTATATGTACATACAGTGGTATGTCGTTTGTTTGTATATAAACTCGCTTCGTATTGCCATATAAGTTTGTTGTCTGTACGCAGGAGAGTACATGGGAATGAGGGCAGAAGGAGGAGGAAGGCGGGGAAGGGGCTGTATCTGTCTCTGTGAGCACGGCAGTAATATGAGCAGTAATAAAATTTGAATTTATGACGAGATTCCATTAAAGCTTCTTCACCACACTCATCACACACACACACACACACACACACACACACTCACTGCCAGGAGCGAGAGATTTAAAGGAGGGTAGAGGGTGGGCACAGGGGTAAGAGCAGCAGTGATACAATATTTGCCTTTACTGTCTCCACAATGCGCGATAAACAAGTTCAAGGGGCAGAGGGGAAGCTAAAACAAATTCAGCAAGCAAAAACAAATATCCACAAACAAAAAAATGAAAAGAAAGGAAAAAAAATTAAAACGCAGAAGCAAAAACAATCAAATGCAAAGACGGAGAAGATACAGACGAAGAAGGAGAAGAAGAAGCTGATGCTGGTCTGCAAAAGCAACAAAATGCTCGTAATAATGTGATTTGATGCGGAATCACCTCCCTCCTCCCCCTTGTTCGATTACCAGCGCCCTGTTCCCCCCTTTGGGTCCACATCATTTGCACGGCAGCTGGACAACAACTTTGTCGGACTTTAAGAGTTGGACAAGTTGCCAGATATACTCGGTACACTGAAAAAAAACCATTCTAAAAATGAAAATTTAAAATTATACTTGTGTAAATAA
This sequence comes from Drosophila putrida, assembly GCA_037043535.1. Taxonomy (NCBI): domain Eukaryota; kingdom Metazoa; phylum Arthropoda; class Insecta; order Diptera; family Drosophilidae; genus Drosophila; species Drosophila putrida. The sequence continues at coordinate 2,391,032 of JBAMBI010000465.1, forward strand.
AAAAGCAAACAAAACTTTGTGTAAGTGCAATAGTAATAATAAATGAAATCATATCTGTCTTGATGGTAAAAATTAAAAAGCATAAACAAGAAGATTATAAAAAATTAAATTAAATTAAAAATTTAACTTTTCTTATTCTTATTTGAGACATTAAAAAGACAATATGGGAAAATATTAAAGATGATTGGTTGAAGCTAAACTTTTTTATAGAAGCGCCGAAAAAAACAAATGAATTGTTAAAATAAAATGAATTCGACAAATCGTGAAAGAATTTTTTCGTACTAATTTTAATAAAAATTTCTCGAAAGTGCTCGATTTCTTTCTGTGTATACACACGTTCAATAACTGTCCCAGTCTCAGTCTCAGTCTCAGTCCTTTCCCCATAGAGGGAGAAATGCCAGGGGGAAGTATCAACTTTTATATGACTTCCATTTCATTACGCGTAAACGAATTGAAATGAATTTTTATTGCGCAACAACAAAATGAGCAGACAGCATGTAGTTGTTGTAGTTGTTGTTGTTGCTGTTGTAGCTCTTATCTTTTGTTTAATGTAAAAACTTTGTTCAATTGAGCAGCGAAATTAGTCGTCGATTAATAATTTTGCACATTTCGATTAAGTAGTCGACACAAATTTACAAATTATTACCTCACTTCATTTTACAATTTTTTTTTTAACAATTAGCATGCGCTAATTAAATAATCACAGTCATAAATACCAACAGCTTGGAGATAACATTACAAAGTTGCCTGTTTCTATTTTTATTTTCAACTCCCACGCTACGATAAGGAGTCAGAATCAAAGTCTGAAACTGACAATGAGTCGGGGGATTCAGAGGAGCTCCCACGCTATAGATACCAGAGTAATTGTCATTAAACATTGCACAGTTGAAACGATACTCGAGGGTTTGCCGCAAACGATTTTCCAGGAATTTCACTCGTTTGCTGGAAAAATAAAACTGAAACTGAAACTGAAAATAAGTCAACAGAAAATGTCGAATTGTGGCTCCTTTTGCGGCATGTTCCCATCGAAATAATGTGGAAATGAATATGGAGAAAATACGAGTACTCTCTGTATGCTATGACAAACACAATAACAACAACAAATTGTTTAACAACAAAATATAAATCTTAATTGAATTGTGATACTCTCTGACTGACTGACAGACAGGCAGACTGTCAGTACCTGATAGCACTTGTATCCCATGGCCCAGGCCCAGGCCCAGGTGGAGCACTGGTTTGTCTTGGGGAAGCATTGTTTTGAAAGTGGGTGTGGTGTGTTCCCCATTGACTTTTGTGTACCTCAAAAGTTATCTGCCTCAACTGAAGAAGATACTCTCATATCTGTATTTGTATCTGTAGGTAAGTATCTAAGTATCTATGTAAGTTAACTACGCTATCTGCCTTTATGTTTTATGGATGCTTGCATTTTCAGTTTTATGACCAGAGTACACATGTCTTTATTAGTAACCATTATTGTTTGTTATTGCTATTATTATTGTTACAAATACAAGAGAGTTGCAAGTGGCACGGAGCATGCAACTTGGCCATAAATGACTAATTGCTCGACGATTGTGCGAAATCGTTGATATCGGTGGGAAAAGACAATATTTAGTAATTGCAAGCAATTGCATTAACAAAAATAATAAAATACCTGACTGCTTGAAAAGGAATATAAACTTAATTTTTATAGAAAAATATTTAAAATATTATTAACATAACAAGATTACATTTTCTCATTTTTTTAATATTGATGGACTTCTACTTAGTACTTTGTTTATAAACTTAATTTTAGCTTATTGTATACCCGATATTTCATATATATTATTACATAGTATATTCAATATACGTATGTGCATTTTCCTTTCACTCTATTGAGTGTTTTCATGTTAATGCGAAAAGTAAAGTAGAAAGGAAAATGTCAAGATTCGTGTTGTTTGTTGTTCCATGACCTGCAAAAACATTTCAAGAATCGCCTACGGCTTATACTTATGAAATAGTCCAATTTCGAGTACCTCAAGCCCTAAGAACTGGCCCTAGATCATAACAAAACTAAATAGGGCACACTGATTTAGGGAGGTTGAGAGAACTGAGAATGTATGTGAATACAAAGATTTGGATTTAAATTAAGCTAAATCCCACGCCAGGCGCAACTTCCTGGAAAAGGACCGCCAAAGTTGTTGCCGCTTTTGTTGTTGTTGTTGTTGTTGTTGCTGTTGTTGTACCTGCCGCGTGTGAAAAAAAAAACGCCGTTCCAGGCCCAAGCCGAGTACCAGTTTTTCAGCAGTTTTGCTGCTGAGTTGAACTGAACTGAGCCGACTTTTAGTTTTTACCAAGTGCAATCGATACTTTTGCCTAGCAGCAGCAACACAAGATGATGATAAAGAGACTGAGATTCCAACTTGAACCCGAACTTGTTCTCATTGTCAGTGTGTGTCGTATATGTCATTGGCTAAACGGAGGCAAGGCTCTCAGCTCATTAAATCTAATATCTTGTTTATCTTTATGTATCTCAATCTGTAGTTGAGCAACATTGTCGCTGGCCATTTTTATGAATGAGACGAACCGAAATAAAATAAAAAGAACGATTGATCGTAACAGCGGCGATCCTAACTTAGAGATAACCCAAAAGAGGGAGAGAATGAGAGATAAAGAGAGAGAGAGAAAATGCTGCTGTGTGTGTTCGCTCCATCAATCTCAGCTCAATTCTCAAATCTCTTTCATCAAAGTTAATCATTGGAAAATCACATCCTGTTCAGTCACATATGTGCAGAGATTAGTGCAAATTTCATTTAACATCTTCCCAAAGAACATGAAAAGTATCTGCCAAACAAAAGTATCTTTCGAGTGCTGCCAAGCATAATTCTAGAAATGTTGTATTTCCTGGATCAACTTCAACTTCAGCATCAACTTCAACTAGAAGAACAGCCACACGTAAAGTGCTTAGGCAAATTTGCATAGGCTTCATATGATGGGATAAGGATACGGATATTTGGAGATCTTTCCCCCAAATTAAACGCTACGTTACGGTTCGCCACTTGACAGCTGTCAAAAGGGCAGGCAAATATTTTGTCAGTCAAAAACGAACAGAAAGGAAAAGACAGATGAAAAGGGATGCCTAATTAAGCCATTTACTCGTACCAAAAAAAAAATGCATTCTCCGTGTTGTTTTAACAAATTCCCAAAACGAAAAGAATTGTTTATATACATTTTGGATCTTTTGATTTTGTTTGTGTTTGAATTTGGGAAAATCACAAGAACACGCGCGCCACGTCACATCTTAACCCTATTCTAGGGTTCTCTTTATTTTTGGGCTGAAATCGGGGTCAGGTAGGTTTAGGAAAAGGTTAAGAATGCAGTCGTATTCGTATTTGGGCCTTTGTTTGCATTTGGGCCAAAGCAGCTACACGCGTTCATAAAATGCATCAGCGAATTGGAATTGAGAAATGTTTTTTTGGACAAACAAAATCGATGTTAAGTCGGCAAAACGCTAAAATCTTTAGCTCATTTTCCTCTCTCTCTCTATCTTTCTGTTTGCTTACATTCATGGGAATATGGGCAGCAAGTGGCGACGCCAGTCTCAGTTCATCTTAGCTCTTGTACATAGTTCCATGGCCCATTGAACATGGCCCATTCGATCCTCAGCGAGCCCAATCCACTTGCCACTTGCCAGTTGCCACTTGCGACTTGCCACCAACACAGCGCGCTGTGCACTTTACGATATTTGATTTCCTCATTTACGGATTTAATTTTCTTTCAAATTTACCGATCGTCTCAACTCTATCCGTTCCTCATACCAACTCTATCCTCCAGGCGAGCTCATCTAAGTCCCCTGTTACCACTCCCCGTACCCACTTCTCAGTCCCTGTCTCTTTCTGTTTGCTTAGTTTTGGATGTTTTATCGCTTGATTGGTTTGGTTTGGTTTGGTTTGCTTTGGTTTGCTTTGCTTTGCTGCTTGGCTGCTGCTGCTTTTGCTTTTGCTTTTTTCTGTAGCTGTAGCTGTTGACCCAGGGGCACATTGCCAACCCATGAATTGAGTTGTGCCAGTGGAGCACTTAGCTGACCATGAATTATGCACACAGACGTGAGCTAAAGAACCTCTGTACACCTTTACCTACTAGAAGTAGCTGCAATGCAACTGTTGATACACAGAAGAAATATTAAAATGCCCTTAGCTATAGATATCATATTACACATATAAAGATATTTACTTAAGCATATGTTTGCACTGCTAAAAGAAGTTTTTAAGTTTCAAAATATTTCAAAGATATAAATGTTTGCGATCTTTCCACAGCAGAACTTAGCTTAGTTGTTCCCATTATAGATAGATATAGATATAAACATTAGATTAGATATAAATATTTAGAATTATTATTTGCAGTATTTAAAAAAGTTTCAAGTCTTAACTTTAATTTAAAAGATATTATTGTTTTAAATATAAAAATCTTGTGTATTTCCCTAACTAAAGTTGACAAAGTAGTTGACCTTATTGCAATTTTGGATATTTAAATGGTTTTTTAAAATAACCTGCTAGTTCTTATGAAACCTACAACTAGCAGTTTATTTTAAAAAACCATTTAATTATCTAAAATTGCCATACTTGATATACGGTTTGTATATTTAAAACCTTTATGCCTTTGTACATACTTAAGAATGCGATATAAAATTTAATATTTTATATTTTATTAATTTTAATTTAATATTATATTATTATTATTTTATATTATAGATATTTAATGTATCGAAAGGATAAATAAACCATTCAATTATACATAGTTACTTAAAGGATCGATTTAAAATTTTTTTATTGTTTTCATTACATTATTTATGTACTGCTTTTTGAAGAAGACATAAGATAATTAATTAAAGATCATTTACTTGCTCCGGCAAAAGTAGCATTCAATCAGTTTGCATCCTTCATCATATTTCTTCTCTTATTTCAAAAGTTCAATGTCCAAATTTTAGGGTTTTTTTTACGCAACAGTTTTTAGCCAAGTTATTGACCTCAGTTGAGCGCAAAACATCTCAGAAAATCGATTCCTTTTGCAACCTTTCCCAACAATTTTGGGCAAACTAATTAATTAACGATCGTCATTCTCGCTATCCCGTTGATCTTCACTCATTGATCCACACTCATCACGCAGCTTGAGATCGTTTGAGATCGTCTCCCATGCTCATATACATAACCTCAATTTGTCGCCACATGTCACACCAAAAAAAGAGGGAGAAAAAAAGCGGAGACAAAGATTCCGTTTCGCTTTAGGCGCCACCAGCTGCTCAACACTCTAACCCCAATCCCCGATCTCATTCCCTTTCCCAGTCCCATTCCCAATCCCAATCCCTTGTGTTGTCCCTGTTCCCGTCCCGTCTCATGTAAACGCAGTTGATGACATCTTTGGCACTGGCTGCCGCCTGGCGTTTCATTTAATTGAGTTCACAGCCCAAAAACAATAACAATAAAAATTAATTCAAAAGCAACAAACACCCAGCGATCAGCAGCAATAACAGCAACAACAACATTGAAATTTTTGGGAACCTTTTAACCTTTTTTCCGTGTCGCAGTCCCCAGGTTCGGATCACCTTTTAATAGCCAAAGGCCGAGGCGGCTCTGAAGACCGCAGAGGCCACTCCTTGATCACCGATCTTCAATGGTGTTGGTGTTGTTGGCGCTACGCCGACGCCGACAGCAGCTGCCGTTTTTACTTTTGGGTTGTCAATTCAATTAAAGCCTAGCCAACGCACACGAAATTAAAAAAAAGTAAAAATTATAAAAAAAAGCAGGCAAAGATCACCTCAATTAGAACCTCTTAGGAGCGTGCGATCGGTATACAAACAAATTGAGGGAAATTTAACCAAAGAAATGTTACAAAAATTAGCTCAAAAATTCTTGTGGTTTCTGGGACGGACATGGAACCTAATGAAGCCAATCAACATCAACGCCCGCTGACTTGTTGATCTTTTGTCCATTCAATGGATGCAATTAATGCATTTGTAGATTTATTAATACGTAGCTGCACTTCGTCGCTCTGATCGTTGATCGTTGATCGTTCGCTGATCGCACGATGAAGATATTTCCTTTCTCACACTTTCCACAAAAAAAGAGGTAAACGAAAAAGTAAAGAAAAGAAACATGAAGATGGAGATGGAGATGAAAAAAGCGGCATGAAAAAGCATTCAGCATACAAAACATGACACGATGACAAGCAAAAAGAAGCGCCAGGGCAGCCAAGATCACTGATCGAGCTCAGATCGAGCATTAAAACTCAGTCAGTTCAGATCGTTCTGTTCTGTTCTTTTCTTGTGTTGGATTTCGAATTAGGCTTGGATTTGAGTTTGGGTTTGGTTCTGTTTGATTCGGTTCAGTTGACCAATGAACAGGTAAGACAGGAACTGTGAACAGAGAACAGAGAGGGTCAAAAGCGATCGTGTGATCAGTTGTGAGATCGTGTGGAGTTAATGCGAGTATTAAAACCTTTTAATAAAAATCTTTAATGAATCAATGAAGCCAACTCTCGAATGAATGAAGCGCGAATGCTGAAGATGGAGCTGGTGCTGGAGCTGGAGTTGCAGCCAAGATCCAAGAGAGATCGCTGCACAATGTAGCTGGTAGATGGTAGGTGCTGATTAGGCGCATTAATCGATTTAAGCCACAATCATTTTTCCCCCCAAGCAGCACCCAAATCCCAAATGGAATGTGGGAGCCTCACTCTCAGTCGAGGCCTCAACATCAACATCAACATCAACTTCAACTTACTTAGTTGTTGGCGTCTGAGCTTATCAAAAGGCATTCTTTTTGAATAAAAATTAAATGAATTAAATTAAAGGCATGCAACGGTCTCACAGCCTGACAAGCTGGCAACTAAAGAGCTGCAATAAAATTGTTTTTAATCTTATCTGGCCAAGTGGACAGCCGGAGAGCCTTTTAGTCCACGTCCATGTCCTCTCTCTCTCTCGCTCACTCTCTTTCTCTTTCACCCCAAAAAAGAAAACATAAAACCCACTAAATATGCTCGACTTATGGCGCATTATTCGATGTTGCAGCAGCTGCCAAACTGTTCCGCATTGCATACTTATACACTGAGAGAAACATATTTTAATTTATTTAACATTTTTGACAATATAATACAATTAAGAAGTAGATATGCACTTAATTAAAATTTTATAAGTTTTTTAGTTTATTTGAATCATAAACCTATGTAAATATAAATATTTTTTGACTCCCCGCTACTAATACACTATAAGAAAATTATATTTTAAATTTAAATAAATGCTTTGTTTACTAACATATGTTTAGTTTTTAAACAATTAAACACTTCAAAAATAATATTTCTAATTTAGTTCAGCAACTATCCAACTCTTCTGCACTGCATATTTATGCACTAAGAGAAAAATATAATTTTCTTAATTATTTGATAACTTATTATAAGTTTAAAAGCAATTTAATGCTAAGTGAATATATTTTCTTCTTTAGTTGTCCTCCATTGCATTCTTCTACACTGAGAAAATAGCTTAAAATAATTGTTTATTAACATATTAATATATTAGCCCTACGTTAATAAAGTTCTTGAATATGTAAAATTTTATTTCTCACTTATGGAATTCATTTGATTAATTTTAGTTTTTTCTTTCAGTGTGCAGAAGTAACTGATAATGTATTCATATCAGTTAATGTCATTGCCATTTAGTTTTTATAATACTCATTTGCTGACTTGGGTGCATTTTTTGTGGCATATGCGGCGCCAGGCCGGAACTTGGGAACGAAACGGAAGCACTTGGCCACTTGACGAGCAGCTGGCAATTTGCGATTGCCCTCGGATTCCACATCTCTGTATGTACGTCCCTCTCTACCTATAGGTCCATTTATCTAGTCGGGGCGACGACAGCTCAAAGAATGCCATACACAACGGGCATTCGCTTGGTCAGGTTTGGGTTCAGCTTTAGAGATGTTGGGTGGTCGCTCAGTTTGTACTCCTCTGTCGCTCTGTTGCTTTGTCGATTGCCGTTTGTCCATTTGTCGGTCTGTTTGTTGGGCTGCTGTGCGGTTGGTCCGACATAGAGATACATTTACTCTCACATCTACATCATCGATGGCCATACGCATATGTTGATGATGAGCAGCTCTTGCTTGCAACGCGCTCTCGCTCACGGTCTCAATCTACTCCCAGCTACTGCCACACGCGGCATGCGGTCGTCACTGGACGACTCAAAGAAGTGCTGGTCAAATTGTAGCAGCAGCAGCAGCAACAGAGGCAGCATCAGCAGCAACTGTGGCACCAAATGAAGTGATAAAGCTGCGCACGCCAGGGGATCCCACCTAGCGATGCGCTCGTGTCACGACACGATGTTGCGAGAGCTATATATAAACTCTTGGATTGATCTCAAAACTACTCGAATCAATTTAGAAAAACTTCATCTAACATATTTTTTAAAAAACTTAAGCTCTGTACAGATATAACGAAAGTTATTTTTTCGATCAATTTTATAAAATTATATAACAATTTAGTCAACTTTAGAAACTAGTTGAAAATTTAAAACTTCAGTTTGTTATTATGAAATTCAGCTTATTTTTTGAAATACACGAACATTTCTTCAACAAAATTCTATCTTTTCTGAGCAAAACGATTCATATAAATAACCCAAATCTAAATTGTAAAAAATAAAATAAGCAAATTAATTAAAAAACATTGCATCTTTCGAGTTCAAATAAATTAAATATATTCGGCAGCTCAAATAAAAGTGAAAAAACATTAAATAGCTATATACTCCCGAACAATCTGATTTTTAATTGCTTGCTTTATTTATCACATAAATAAAACTCTAATTTAGCCAGATCAAGTCCGATTAAGTCGTCTTAATATATATTGTATTCATTGATATCGGCTCATGCATTAACACGCTACCATCTCTAAATCGAATGCCTGTCGTCGATGTCGTCTTGTGCGACATTCCCACCGTACCGTGGACCTTCGATAATGTCAAAATGCTGCCTCATGTTGCGGCATTTGAATAAAAATTGTGTCATGTCAACGCAGCAGCAGCAGCAGCAGCAGCAGAGCAGCAGCAGCAGCAGTTGGTTTGTCTTATCAAAAACTCAGAGACAATTGTGGTGCGACAACTGTGGATCGCATTGGTGGGTCCAACAATTTTCAACGCTGTCTTCATTTGGGCCCAGAGTCTCGGCTCTGGCTCTGGACCAGGCTAATATGTATAAACCATGTTAGTTACGCTTGAACAATAATGAAGACATTATTAACTTGTATTTTGGTTGAACTGTGAGCAGAGCCTCTCATTGCGTTATGTCTGTGTGTGTGTTTCCTGTCGCAGCTGACAGGCATTTTACTTACTTTCCTATTTTCCAACTTTCACACACTCACACTCACAGACACACACACTCGGAGATAGAGAAGGAAACTCCTTATCGAAACTGAGGCTGAGACTGGGCTTCTGTGCCCATTCTTTAGCTGTCAGTTGGCCTCTGCCTGCGGTCCTGTCTTCATCTTCAACGTGTGCGATTGAACAGTTAGTTCCTTTGTCGGTGATTTGTGTCGGCACATCCTTTTTGTGCCCTCCCTTCAATGAGGGTGGCCTCTAGTTGCAACTGCCACTGCCACTGCAACAGCAATTGCAATTGCAATTGCAGCAATAACTGTTTTTTAAACGTTTTGCGCCACGAGTGGCCTTCGTTCAAACATTTTAAGTATATCTTCCCATGCAACCGACAATCTTTTCTCTTTTCAATGGCATACATATTCACATTTTCAGATTTTTCATATTTTCTTTGTTATCATTCATCCATAACCTCTCTCAATTTCAGTGAGATGTTTTTGCATATCGTTGTGGTCCATTAGGCAACCAGATGCAGGTCCACATGGCTCTTTTATTCTTACTCCATTTCAATGTCAGTTTTCATTTTCATTTTGAAAATTGAAAATCGCATTGGATTCGAATAAAGTGGGCACGTTTTCTGGGCAATTGATAACGGCAGCTAATGGACCGTGTGTCTGCCTCAATGTCTGCAGTTTTCAGTTTCCAGTTGCCCCTTTGCCCCTTTTTGAGGCACAACATCAAATGTAAGGTCGGTTGTTGACGTGGCCCAGAAACCAGATATGAGCTAATATCATAATGCCCGGAAATGGCCAGAGATGCTTTTGAGTTGTGAAATAAATTATTAAAAAGAAATCTCATATTGAAAGTAACAATGAATGAAAGAAATGTGAAAGATAAATTAGCAAGTTTATGGTAGAGTTAAAACTTAGAGTTAAGTAATTGGAAAAGATTATCTTTAAGTGAATTATATGTTATCTTATATACTTATATCTTAGGTAAAATATTTCTGAAGGAATCAATTTTGAAGGCAATCCGAACCATTCCTCTTTTCTCTCAATCCAATTGATATTTTATTGAAATTTACGCATTGTAAACTTCTTGTGACTGATTCTAGAACTTTCAAATAATAAAATCAATATCATTTCAAGATTCTTTTCTGCCAATCTAATTGATATTTGATTGAAATTTACGCATTGCTTCTTGTAGTTGGTCCCAGGAGTGTCTTTCAATCATCGCCCAAATCCATTAGATGAATCAAAAGCGATTTCTCAGCAAAAATAACAATAACAACAATATGAAGAACACAATAGCAACAACAGAATGTCGCTATAGAATGTGGAACCCTCGTTAAAAATGAATGAAAGCTTATTAAAAATATTTCTTTATTATTGCGCAAAAAACCACGAGAGAAAACCAAACTTGGAACCAGCCAAAAGAGTACAAAAAAAAAAACTGCAACAAAATTAACAAAAAAATATATTAAAAAATAAAAACAGGCGTACAAATGTTAAACATTTGCCACGATGCCATGACGAGAGCTGACTGCAAAGAGAGCTCCCGAAACAACAGACTAACTCACTGACTGACTGACTGACTGACAGTCAGTCAATGCGATCCGCTGATGATGATGATGATAATGACAATAACAATGACAATGACGATGACAATGACGGAAGGCATGAGTAAGGCCCTGAGTCTTGTGGATCTGCAATGCAAAACTTTCCGAAATGCCACTGAAATCCTTAACGAAAGAAATAAATCTCGGAAAGCTTTCTAGTTTTTGCTCACAAAACATCGGGCCTCCGGCTGTCTCCGGAGAATTGCACGCTTACCAATCCGAAACAGATTCCCAGTTCTTCTCATTCTGATCCTCAAACTGGCGACAAAAACTATGCCCAGTAAGGACTGTCAACCAAAATGCGATGCGTACACAAAAATGCCTCAAGCAAAGACTTTTTTATGCTCAACTTCAATCAGATTTTTTGCAGTCTGCGTTCTTATTTTTTTTTTTTTGAGTTTTTGTTTTCCAATTCTCCGCTTTTTTTGTACAAACTGTCACAATAAGAAAGATTTTTTGGGTTTGCACAGTTTTTGCGCCCATCGCATATTTAAAATTATGGCCGCATCCATAGTTGAGTTGGACTTGAAAGTTGGTATTGGTATTGAACTTGGACTGCGTTTCAGTCTCAGTCTCAGCCATGGTCATTTAAAACGTCTTCGAAATTAATATTGGAAGCAAAAACTGTGAAATGCTGTGAAAAGAACGCCAAAGCGAAACTCAACTGAAACGACAGACACAAAAAGCAATTTTTGCTAAATCTCACAAAAACACACACACACACACCGATGATCATCATTATCATCATGTTAATGATGATGGGGATGATCATAATGATGAGGATGATGGGGATCATGGAGTTGATGAGTTGCCTGGTGTGTGTGTGTACGAAAGACAAGCGAATGACGAATAGCCCATGGGCCGTCGGAACGAATGGGAAATTTACGGAATCCGCGACGTTCCACAATTCTGCAAGACGACAATTAAGCACGAACTTAGCCCAAAGGCCGAAAGGAATTCTCAACGAAAATTGAGAAAACATACAAAAACCAAAAGCCGAAAAACCAAAACCAAAACCAACAAAACTCCCACGGGCCACCCAGTGCTACAATTTTCACTCTTTCCGACACTTTCCCAGCCACACCCAGTGACAGTCCCTGAAACCAGAAAAAAACCGAACCCAAAAAAAACTCTCCAAGAGTGCTAGAGAATCGTGGGCAAAGTCAACACTAACAACAACAACATCAGCAACAACACTAACAGCAACAACAAAAGACAAAGAGCACAAACACAAAGCAAAGACAAAAGATCGGGAAAAAAAGAAACTATAAAATTCTGTAGCCAAATGAAACATTTTTATGTGCTTGTCCATCCGTCACAAATTATATAATTATCACCTGTATATTGGATAGGCCGCTTATCGTTGCTATGAATCTGCCGCAGTCACTGTCGACGTCGCAGTCACTGTCGCAGTCGCTGTCGCTGTCGACGTCGCTGCTGCTCGAAATTTTCGATTTGTGACGCTTTATGTCTTAATTTTGTTAGTTTGTAGCGTTTATCTTAAATGGGTTGGCCTAGAGCAGCCTGCCCATGATGATGACCAGGTGTATCAACTGTTCTTGTTCTTGTTGTTGGTAATGTCCTCTTTTTAGGTTCAGCTTGTCTGCCCCTTATCTTTCCACGAAATGCCACCCAAAATGCGTATCTTTATATGCGCCGACGAAGGCAGTTGCAGTTGCAGTTGATTTCGGGGCAGAGAAAGTGACGCTGCAACGAGGTGCATAACTTTCATTCAAGAGAAAAGATTAACAGCAACAGCAACAGCAACAACAACAGCAATATGTTATCCATCATATAGCCATATACAGGAATTCGGTTTGCGATTGCAGGGAAAGGTATTAGAATGTTTGAAAATGCTATTTGGCAATTTATGAAGAATCTGTTTTATAAAACATCGTATATTTACTTTGTTTTTTATTTTCTAACTATATATTTTATTTTATAAATTTAAAGTAAAACGTAACTAAATATCTATATATTCATTTTTATTTTTATTATTAATACACTTTTTATCCTCTAAGTCAAAATTTATAATAACTTTACTGTTAAGTATTTCTATCCTGTGAATTAGTCAAGATAACCTAGAGTACATAGCCTTAATAAAAAGTTTTAAGTTGATTCGAATTTGAACAAAATACAATATTTTAATTAAAATATTTGATAGTTAATAGTATAAATATATATTCATAGAGAATGTACATTTTCATAGTTGTAGTGGCTTGTGCCTTAATTTATAAACTTTGTCTTATAATGCTAGGAATCAAGTCATATTAAATGATTAAATAACAAAAATTAAAAAAAGCTGTTGTGTAAAAAAGTAAAAAGAAAAGTAATACTAATTTAATTGATAAGTAATTGTGCAAATGAAATATATTCACAATGTTCTAAGCCCCAGTGTCAATTTATAATATTCTGTTAATATGTAGACAACGAAACTAATTATAATAGAAAGCATTATCATAAACGTTCATTGTAATAACGTATTAACATTTTGAATTTTTTCTAAAAATTCAATAAAATCATAATTTATAATTATTTGAATGCCTTGCCTAAAGAAGCAATTTCAAAAGCTTATGAAATTCACAGCATTGACTTAATCAGGTTTCATTCATTTAAAAATTAGCAAGCGCTAAGTAAGTCCACTTGTTTTATTCATTTTTAGTTGAATCATTTAGTCGTTGACTATCCAGTGTTATTTAGTCTTTAGTAGGGGCCACGCCCATGTCATTCGTCAACGGCTTTGATTGCCACACCACGCTATCCGTTGACCAGATCTTGGACAGTGGGCTTGGTAAACTCTCTTCTTCTTTATCATCTTGTCTGTCATCTTTTGAACTTAAATCTGGGCGTGGCACTCATCATCGTTTTGTGTTATTTTTTTTAGCTTTTTTTTCCAATTGGCGCCATTTTGAAGGCAATTAATTTAAATTTTTCTGCGCGTTAATTGCACAATGACAAAGCTGTCGTCGTTTGTTGGTCAGTAGCCAACGGCAGCCAACGCCTCATCTTCATTTATTTGCTGTTTAAACAACAGTTAAAGACAAGTTGCTGACGATTGTCGACGCCGCTTTGGCATGCCAAAGCACACAAAAAAACAGGCAACTGACGACTTAGTAGCAGCATCCAAAAAAAACACACACACAAAAATACTAAAAACATTAAGATAGAACAAATTTTCACTCGACCCTGAAATACTCTGTAAACTTCATAAATTACTCATAAGAAAGCAATTTCTAATATAATTTAAATTACTAAAATTACTAAATTTTAATAGGAATTAAAAATTTGAGATTGTCTTGAAATACTATTTATTTAAAGTAAAGTGTGAAATCAGCAGCCTTTAGTTAACGTTCAGAATTTCTATGTTGTATTTATATAAATTATTGATAAGAATTTTATATTCATTAAATGCTGTGTTATATATTATAAGTAAATTAACAATATGTAGAGATTTGTAAAAATGTCTTATTTGATAAAATATTTCTCAATATGTATTTCTAATCCTTAATTGAACAAGAATGTTTATGTCTGTAATGTTTATAAAAATGTTACAAAAGTTTACCAGAGTAAAATTTAAATTATACATCTTCCACATCAACTTGATAACTCTCCTAGAGAAGTTTTTATAGATGTGTTCCGGAACTATCAGACCCATAATTTTTATCAATGCTTTACTGATGTTATTACTTTGGAATGTCGTTGTGAACTTTGATTGATTCATCATACACATAAATATATTTAGCAGTTGTCAAAATAAACTCCAATTAGCAGTACTAAATAACTATTAATTAACAGCTAGAAGAATATTTGTAATAAACATGTTTACACTTTTTAGCAGCTAATTAATTTTTATTGAATCAATTTTCCCCCTTCGATTCCTTTGACATCACGAGTTGTCTGCAAAATTCCAGCAACTCTATGCTGAAGAAAGTGTGTAAAAACACTAAACAACACAACAACAGTCAAGTTTTGTGGTGTTGGCCAAAAGCCACTCAGCGACGCGACGTCTTAGCCAGCGATATCGGCAGTGACTGTTTGTCTATTTGTTTATGGCCTTAAGCCAAGCAAGCCTGTCAATAAGTGTGGGAAAAGCCAACAAAAGCTAGACGCTCCTCACGATCGTCACGAGATCACAATTGATCACACACTCTAAATGAATAGAGGGAGTGGGAGAGAGATAGAGAGATAAGAGACTCTTGATAGACCACCCAAAAGAGGCTTTAACTTCCTGGAAATAGGACTATATGGTAGACGATTAGATGGCCATGGCTAATTAATATGTGGCCGCTGTTTGGCACAATTGTTGCGCTACCGATTGTCGAGCAATTCCAGGAAGATTACACACACAAACACGCACAAAATAATTAAGTTGTTTTCGGGGTCATTATTTTTCACGGCTTTTGTCGGCACAAGTCACACAACAACAATTATTTGGAGAGGGTCTCGGGAGTCGGGAGTCTAGGGAGCAGCTGTCCACTCAAAATCGATTTTCGTATCCTTCAGGCGCAACGAATGTGGCGTTTACACTGATTTTTTGATCGAGCGTCCTTCTACGTGTCTCGGCATTGTTTTGTTTTGTTTGCGGCCCCGGGTCAAAGGTCGGAAGGCAGCTGATGCTGATATCGATACTGATTCTGTGGCAACTGCTTTGACGGCGGCGTCATCGGGTCGCGTCGAATTGTTGGCGCCAAAAAGTGGGAAAATTATCAGAAAATCTGATTCGCACTTCATAAACTGCATAACGTAATGTGCTCCGTTTTCTCCCCCTCAAAATATTAATAAGCATTGAGAATGCAGGAAATGCAATACAAAACCACACACAGAGAATTAGAGAAAGATTCAAAGGTGGCGCCTAAGTTGATGTGAGACGCCGCCTTTTGTAGTTGTTGTTGTCTGACGCAATAATTAAGTCATTTAAATTATTAGATGACAACAATAACAACAACAGCAACTACAACAGCAACAACAACTACAACTACAAACAAACACAAACAAAACTCATTGATGATTTTTGACTATTTTTGGCTGTTGCATCTCGCCAAATCCTCGAGGCGGCGTTTTTTCCAAGATTGTTTTTCTTTTTGTTGCCACAGGTTTTTCACACGTTCGCGTTTTTTCCCCCGCTCACGACACGGCGACAACTTGACAGAGACACAGAGAGAGTGAGAGAGAGTCTGAGATTTGGGCATCAGTTAATAAGTTTCCACATTTTATGCAAGTGTCTTTAAAATGTTTTCATTACACGTATTTTTCTTAGAGGCATCTGGAAATTTTACACGCTTAAGTGGTCGACCAAGGGGAATAACGGAGACTCACATTCAATGTACACGTGCCCTTTAAACCATCGTCTTCGTCATCGTCATCGTCATCGGATCCGGTTCCGGCGTGCATTGACTTTTGCCAGACACTATACCCTACACACTATGGATATATTATGCTAAACAACACAAACGTCCTTAAGTAGGGCTCTTCACTAAGCCCCTGTTTGGTTACTTTGCGAGTTACTTTAGTCCTCATCTTTGACGTCTTCTTCTCAAGTGCAGACGCGTGTGGCAACGACCAACTTGCAACACAGAAAGTGAATATGCATCTCGATGCATTTAAGTGCCACACTCATTTCGGTAATGGCAGAAAACAGAAAACTAGACAAACTTTTAGCATCGAATTACGCAAGAATTTAGTACTAGAATAATGCGGTCTATTTTGAGAATCTTTTAGTGATCCTTCATATAATTAAGGCGAATACTTTGGGTGTAAAAAGAAAGTTAACATTTTTAATAAAGTCGATATCATCGTCCGATAAAACTCTTTAAATCACTCTAAATATAATTGATGAATGTTCAAATAAATTTAACCTTTACATACGAAAACGTTATCACATTTAAGCATACAGTCATATTACAAATCAGTTGGGTTGTGGAATTCTTCAATCAATAGCTAAGTTTAATATGATTTAGCTGACAGAATAACAGAATGAATTAGAATTGTTTGTGAATGGTAATATATTTGATATGTATAGCTAGTAGTACTAGAATATTGAAGAAATCAAAATGTTAACCTAAATCATAGGCGGGGGCTTATGAGATTCTAGGTCAGTGTTTCTCAATATTTCCATTCGGGTGAGAAAGCTTAGCTCTACGCTAACTGTGGAAAAGCAGAATGGGAAAACTGAAATGAAAGAGTTTATAAGAATATATTTAAGTTTGAATACTTGACTGAAAGCTTTTGAAATAATTGATGAATTTCCAAAATCTTATAGCTTAATATATAGTTACATAATATCAAATTCTATCAGTATTCCCACTTCCAAACTCAACATCCTTCTGACTTTCGCTATACTTTCTTACTAACAATTCTCATCTACTTACCAGCAATGTCACCAAACAAAATGGCTTTCACTCAACTACCACCGCCATACGCTTCACTGCTCCTAACAACGCCATGTTCCCTATAATTTACCCCTCACTATGGAAAGGCTGCTGCAGTTCGCACATCCGGAAGCGGAGACTTCGACCGCCAGCGTTGCCACAGCTGATGATAATGCATTATGCATTTTGTTTCGGACATTTTTAATTGTTATTAGAAAAGTAAAAAGCAGCAACCCAAAAAAAATGAAAGAAAAGCACTTTAACTATGCAGCAGCAGCAGTAGCAGCAGATAAAGAGAACTTTAACACCTCTGCATTCACCTTTACCATTTACAATTTACCATTTACCTTTACTTTTACCCTCACACAACAAAAACGTAGCCAAGCATGCGAAGATAATTTCAACATTTTAAAGGCACTTAACGGCTCCAAAATACAACACAATAAAATGGAAAGAGAAAGAGAAGAAACTACAACTAGCCAAAAAAAATGCGCGCTCATAATTTTTTGAAACATAGTTTTTTTTTCGTGGCACGGGAAATATAAATTGTCGAAAAAATTCTACACTGTCATCAAAGCGTAACTAAACGCCCATTTTTCTCAGCTGCAAAGCCGAAGTTGAAAAACATGGAGCGAGTTTTTGGCCGCCGTCCATTTTCGGTAGTTATTAGTGGCATATTTTGGCCTAAAGTGCGTGAACCATGTCGAAAAAGTGGCCGAGCAACAAAATTTATTGTTTAGAGTAGTGAAGTTAACAACAAAATGGACCTCCCCATGAGTTTGAGTTTGACTTGAATCCGAGTCGAAGACACGCAACATTCGGCGAGGCAGGCAACAAAAATATTAACGCCTCGAGCAACTACAACAACAACAGCAACAACAACAACGACAAGAGCAGTTGATCAGTGGTAACTGTTGTTTTTGGTAGAAGCATAAGGCAAGCTGTAGAAGAAGAGGAAGAAGAAGAAGCAAACCTCTTACCTTATTGGCCAAGTCGACCACCATCATCGTTGAACATGAGGCAAAGAGAGGAGAGCTGCTCTGTGGCAGGGGCAAAGAGTCAGAGGCAGAGTCAGAGGCAGAGTCAGAGGCATCAAGCCTGATGATGATGGCGTTGATTATGGCTTATTTTCAAATCTCTTTTCATACCTCCTTTCTACTTCTTGGAAGTGGCCAAAGCAAATTATGTAGAGTCATCAATGGCAGCAGCCACAAGATGAGCAAAAGCAAAAGCAAACTCACAACTCGCAATTCGAATGGGAGCAGCAGCTGGTAAACTTGGTTAGCTTGCCTAACATGGCCAAGTCAGGTGGGTGTGGAAAAAGAGTGCTGCAATTTCAAAGATTCCCCAGATTATGCTGCTGCAACTAAGTAAACAATCTAAGATGCCACAGAAGGGGTCAGTTCGTGTTTAATATCGGGAATTTTCTTTAAGTGGCAACTATAAAAATTTATTTTATTTGCCTTGATTATAGTTGCCACATGCTAAAGTTGTCATTTTCTAACAAAAACGAACTTTTATAAATCTCTTTTTATTTGAGAACAATTTTCTAAAGAATAATATGTACCTAAGTCCGATATTTTCGACCATTGCCATATTCAAATGCAAATTCATTTTAATTTCGATAGTTCTCTAAACATAATTAAACAATTATGATATATTTTTATTTTATATTAATTATAACTCCTTGAATATTCGAAATATATTAACTTGACATAATTTATCATTATTGAATTTAAACTTTCATATAAAAATTAAGAATTGAAATTCTTATATTCCTTTTATAGGATGTTCGCTCGAAATTACTTGTAAGATCATTAAATAAGAGATTACCTGGCATAAGCTACGCTTATCTGGCCAATGATCGTGCTGATCTATGGAATAGACCAACAAAACATTTACAATATGCCAGCTATAATCGCCTCATGTCATGCTCATTACAGATGTTTCTACTCCCACTTTCCAGCCAATCCACAAACTCGCTCCAAAACTGATCTAAAATCTGTCCAACTGATCGAAGCGTAAAATCGAGTGCAATAAAATGTTGCCAGGGCAGACTGTGTTCTCTCTCAGCAAGTGCCCAACTGTTTTGAATCAACAAAATTGGCTGAGGCAACAAAAGAGACGACACGCTCGCTAAACGGGCTAACAGAGGGAGGGAGCAGGGCATAGGAGAGGTGAGAAGAGGGTCTTGGACGCGAGCTGCCCATGATTGTAGCAATGATCACAGCAGTTGGGCAGCAGAAAACCTGGTCAAGTCCAAGCGGAACTAGCTGCATTTTTACACGGCGCATTAGCAGTCAGCTAGACCAACAGCATAACAAACATTATGGCCCAGAGAGAGAGAGAGAGAGAGAGAGAGAGAGACAGGAAACATAGGAGACTCGAAGTGTTGCAAATTTTTATTTGGAAGCAATTTTCACACCCTGTGCGACATCAGGCAACAACAGGACAACAGGCAGCAACATCATGCTGTAAATTGAACCCGAAAATCCCCTGAAAAACTAAACACTGCAGGACACATTAAGGCTGCTGACAGGACACAGCGTGGCGAATGCAACTGTTGACAACTTCATGGAGAGCTCGATAGTTGTCAAGTTGCAAGTTGCCAAGTTGCCAAGTTGCCAGTTGCAAATGATGCCAAATGATTGCAGACCATATAAATTTCGATTGTAGCAACTGATTAGCAAAGTCACTTACCTGATTCTCATGTTACACGTAGCACGTAGCACGTTGCACGATGGTTGTTGCAACGCCTACCCTCTAGCAGATAGAGAGTTGCCCCGTTGTCAGGAGTCAGCATTTTAGTTGCGCTTACACAGCGATTATTTGCAATTATGAGCTGTGATTTTACAGTATTCTTAAAAGAGGATTGTCTTTGCATACTCCCCTTTTAGAATTATTTCCAGCACTTTTTCCAACACTTTTCAATTTGACTTTGTGACTTGTTTCATAATCACCTGCAATCTGGTCGAAAACCCAATGCTTGACCTTGTCCCGAAGTTTCCCAAGGACACAGTGAAGATGACCTTCAGCCTTCAACACATAGAGAGCCTCGGGGGGTTTTTGTGGGCGCTGGTGCGGTGTGGTTGCCCAGTGTTTTGGCATTGTGTGGCGTTGCTTTTTGGTTTCACTCTCAGCTGCTGTTGTTGTGACCTTTAGAAATTTTGATGGATTGCTATCCATTCCCAACCAATTCAAGGTCATTAGCTGAAATCGAATTCGCCACGTCTCGTTGCGGGGCTGTGTCTGTGTCTGCGGCTAACCATATCGCATGGTAATACCAATTTATATAGCCTTCATTATGGCCAAATTAAAACAGCTCATCGGCCATTACTCACATACCAAATAGCGCGCCTTTATGAGCCCAACAATAACAACAACTCTGATAGATCTGAACTGTTGGACTACCTACAGTGGTTTTTATGATTTGTTTACTCGACTGCCGTGCAGTTTGGTCTCTGGTCTTGCAACATGATGATGTAGATGATGATGATGATGGTTCATCAGTCTGAGAGACATGGATTTTCCGCAGCAATAAAATTAATAAGAACGCGCTAATTTTGCAGCTAAGGCCCTCTGCCCCGCCTAAGCAAATAGATCGCGATCTTTTACCCATCTAGTAACTCTTTCTGTCCCAGAATGTGCCAGACTCTGCCAATATTTGCACAGGCTTGTGGCTCAGGCCTCAGCTGGAACGCCATTTTGTGTGTGACGACATTTACGATCACCCCAGTGAAAGATCACAACAGCAACAGCAGGAACAGGCCTTAAGTTCTCAAATAATGGCCCATTAATAGACTGACATAATCTTTAAAAATACATTTAATTCATTGAGAATGCAACGACAGCAGCAGCAGCAACAACAACAACAACAACAACAACTAAAATAGCAACTATACGTTAGAATGCAATGGCAATATAGGAGGTTAAATGAGAGAGTAGAGGGATCTTCTTCTCAGTCACATTTGCCTTAGGTGTAAAAGAGCACGAGCATGCCCAAAATGCAGTCGACTTGTCCAATTAGTTGGCGCAGCTAAGGTAGAAACTGTGTGTGTGAGTGTTTGTATGTGTGTGTGAGAGATTTACTGTGTATGTGTGTGAGAAGAGAGTGAGTGTATGTTCTACTGAGTACATAAGCAGCAGCGGATACTCCGAAAATATTTACTCCGAATAGCAAATCGAGTAGAAGACTTACTTGTGAATGGAAGAGGTACATAAGAGGCAAATGTGTACATATGGAAATTATTGTTATTAAAAATGGAAAATAATTAAATATTTATATTATTTAACAACACATTTGTGAACCAAATATTAAATTAATATTACGAATAAGTCTATTACTCGTTGATATGAAAAATTTGATAAAAGAGATTTAGAAATCTATTGATCTATTTCATTTAATATTCCATTAATCTCTCAATCTTATTTTATTTTAAAAACTTATGTTATTAAAATAATAATCTTTAACTTCTAGAAAAAACCCTTTAATTTAAGGAAATAAACTAAGGAGAAGATAGGATATAAAGTAACTGCATTAAACAAAATCATAAGCATCATAAGCATTTCATTCATATTAAATAAAAATATAAAATACAAAAAATATCCGATAGTATAGAAAGTTTACATTACAAAAAAAGAATCAAAACTATTAAATTTGAAACACATTTAACTACTCGAAACACACTTCATTAAATAAAAGTTTACCCAAAAGCTAGTGTCCGTAAATAAAGTGAGTAAATACCGCCTAAAGCTGTTGATATGGTAATAAACCGTTATTGAAATTTGTGTGAAATTGTGCAAAATAAGTGTAATTAAATGCAGTCAATGCAGCCATAAATTATAAACTAAAATAAATTCAATCAATCTGGCAAAACGATCGCTTCGTCGTTTTACCGAAAACTGCAGTCTCAACATATTCCAAAATTTCCGCCATTTCTTATTGGGTGCAGATCACTTTATATACCACGCACACAAATACACCTACTCACACACACACACAGATAAATATGCACAGAGAGCACATACAGTTTTACTTGGCAGCTGCTCCAAATGTTTGTCTCTCATTTCCACCTTTCAGCTAGCTGCACTCTTCACACACACGTTGCGGCAAAGGCCGGCGAAAACGAAAAGCGGCGAATTGCTCCTCCTCCACGATCGTTAATCGTTCCGACGGGCAGCAGAGCGACGGCAATAGCAACAACGACCCAGTGGGAATTATGCGCATGCAAAATATAGTGAAAGTTGCATAAGGAGGGTATGGGAAGATATGCTGTATGAGAGTAAATAGTTACAAATTAAATGTAATTATTTTTGTTTACTACTCGTAGTCTGTATTATATAATTTTGTTAAATAAATAGTCTGTCACTTCATTTTATTAAGCGTATTTTGTTGTTTCAAACATTTACTATAATTGTTAAACATTCTAATTAATAGTTTCAATTCTAAGGAACTGCGTGTAGCATATGCTGTAATATCACATAAAATTAAGTAAAATAAATACATACAAGCTCTTGTCTCATCTGCTCATTTAATTTATTTAAATAGATACGATATTAATATAATCAACTAAATTACTATCTATGTAATACTGATCACATTAATGTATTATATTTAACAACCGATCTGTAAGCATTATTATGTTATGCTTATAAATTTCCCACTGGGTTTGGACAAACTATGTTATGAGTACACGAAGCAACAGCTCGGCAGTCAACTCGTGTGACGACGACGTCGACGACGACTGCGACTGTCATGTCCATGTTCGAGCCTCTAATTTGGAGACTCTGGTTGGTTGCCTTCGATCCGTATGTTGGCAGCGATTCTCGTCCGTCAGTGTCTCTCATTCGCCTCTCGTATTCGCTGTCGTCAACACACACGCGCACGCAACGACAACGACATCGACAGCAGCGACAGCTGAACAGGTTTAAATCTATTTGTCGAGTCGAGTCTCTGATCGTTCCCCAGGTAAAAGAACGCGCCGTGTGTTTCAGTTAAGCGTTGGCACTGAACCGGGTAACAATCTTTCACTCCTCCGCTCCGACTTCGTATAATATACAATCAAAAGTATCGCGTAAACTGTCTTTACTATGTAGAGCAAATGGAAAGTGTTTAGAGTTTTCGACTTACGAGTTCTATTTCATTCACAAAACTACATCAAGTTTTTCTACAAGTGAATAAACCCAAAAAATACAAACAAAATTTGTGCCAAACTAAAAATAAAATTAATTGAGGAAAACTAATCGAACCGTGTGATCACAAAAATAAATAAAGCAAATCGAAGTCAATATAATGCAAATCAAATTGAAATCGATAAAAGTGCACATGCTAATGATGATTATGCTCAATTTATAGTGCGCTAATTGAACGTGAAATTGCCATAAAAAATATTTAGCTAGGGATATAGCACACTAAATAAACCCAACAATTGACAAGCGAATCAAGCTAAATAAATACGATTGGAACTGATACTAAGTGATCAGTTATACTACAAACAAACAAACAACAACAACAAATTGGTGAAAAACTTTGCCATGGATTTAAGTTATATTTTTATCGTCTGCCTTTTGGCACTATGCAGCGCCGACGCCGAAAGTAAACAGAAATCGGGCAGAGGCCGAGGCTCAATGTGGTGGTAAGTAGCATAGAAAAATCTGGGATACCATCGGGGGATTGGGTGTCACGTGGGGAGAGGATCAGCTATGACATTGAAAATGCTAGCTGATAATCCGCCCACGCAACATTTACATAAATCAACAAATCCGAATGGAACAAACAGTTCAAACAATTAGCGTGAGAGCGAGAAGAAGAAGCGTAAACATCCAACGGGGGCTGAGAGAGCCCGAAAGCCAAAAGTCACTGTCAACAACAACGGCAAACTTTGAGGCACGCGCCGCACAACAGCAACAACCAGTAACAACCAGTAATAGCAGCAAGAACAACATCAACAACAGCAACCGTTAAGAAAGCCACGAAAATTAACGTAAGATTTGTATAACAAATTTTCCCAGCCAAAGCCAAAGGTCTTGGCTTTAAAATGTCCAAAATCTGGTTGTTGTGGTTGTTGATGTTGTTGCTGCAGCAAGCACAATGCGGAAGCCACAAAATGCAGCAGCAACATTGATGAAGGCAATTAAAAATTCTAAACGCGTATTCAGCTTTTACCCAAGGGGAGGGACAACAACAGATTGTGTGTGTGCGTGTGTGTGTATGGTGACACACTTATTGTTTTTGTTGTTGCCAAGAAGTACTTAAAGTGTGCTAAGAAAACGTTTTTGGAACAGGAAAACGGAAAAACTGCAACAGCAGCTGCCCATCAATTTCAAGTTCGTTGTCTAAGTCTTTTGTTTTAAATGAAGCAAATAAATGGAAAAATTAAAATTATCTTTTGTGTTAAATGAAACACATAAATTGAAAATGTTGTTAGTGCCCTAATAACTTTTTATAACGGCATAAATTTGTTGTTCAAATTGTTGACTGCTGCCGTCGCATAAATCTTCTGCCATGGATTTTAATCCGCCTGGGAATTGAAATCGAAATCGAAATCGCAAAAACCGAATCGACCAAAATCCAACGCAATCTCAGTTGCCGTCGCTTGTTGTTGTTGTTGTTGCTTTTATTATTTTTGTTTTTATTGAAACAATTTCGTATGTTTTTTACTCAGTTCAACGAGTTTTTTCCTTTCCAGACATTACGCAATTAGCAATTGTTTAAAGGCAACAAAAACAATGCATAATAAAAAAAAAGTAAAACAATGAGGTAAAAAATATTAACTTTCCCACCGCAATCAACGGAGCAATTGAATTGGCAATTAATTTGCATACAGCCCGCTGTCAATAAACATTTGTTTATGCGCGTATTTATCTATTGCTGTTTAACAACAATTTGTAACGAGAGCAATAACAACTTAAATATTCGTTTCTATTATAAAAATAAGAAAAACACAATTTTTTTCAAGCAAGGCCGCCGCAATACAATAAAGATGACAGTAAATGGAAGCGAGAGCCGACAAGTGTCATCAAATATTTGTCAGTGTATGCGGTTGTCTATGTATGTGGTGTGTGTGACTGTGTGTGGTGCATGCATGAGTAACGCCGGCAATTGACGTGCTCAACAAAAAGGAAAAGCCGCAAGTGAAAAACCAAGAATAACAACAACAAAACAAGACTCAACTCAAGTCAAGTGGAAATAAACATAATGCCAAAAAAAGACAACAAATACATGGCATAGAAACACTTATAATGAAAATGTTGATCCGTCTTTTGGTGTGTTTGCTGTTTTTTGTTTTTTTTTTTGTTTTTGGTTTGCTTTGCGTGTCCAGCTGCCAGAGATTCCCTCTCTCTCACTCCACTTCCCCTATTGTAATTAGGCGCAAAAACCAAGTGAAGCATTAAATAGTCTTGACACGCCCAACACTCCTTTTCTTCCCTCTCCCTCATCATTACTATTACTCTCTTATTAATTTGTATACCTTTCTTCTATGTTGTTACAGGGGCATCGCCAAGGTCGGCGAACCGAACAATATTTCACCCATTAGCACTGGCATCATGTACATGGATCCCGCAATTCATTCTACGCTGCGTCGCAAACAGCGTCGTCTGGTCCGGGATAATCCTGGAGTACTTGGTGCCTTGGTTAAGGGTGCTAATATGGCTATAAGCGAGTGCCAACATCAGTTTCGCAATCGTCGCTGGAATTGTTCGACACGCAATTTTCTGCGTGGAAAAAATCTATTTGGCAAAATCGTTGATCGAGGTAAGTTGCTAAAATAAATTAAGGGGGAAAGAAACTGAAAGTAAACTATTACTTATTTTAAGATTAATTTGAAACCTTTATTTTTATAACATTTAAAAAAAACTAGAAATATTAGTTTGAGTAAAAACTCGAACTAAAAAGAATTGAGAATATTAATATTTTTGACAGATAGGAATATTTACAAATGAATTGGCACACACTTTAATTGCATTTAAGTTTCTAGCTCCATCAGATTATCTCACTTCAATATCATTTACGTTGACAACAAATGAGGCAATTAAATACATCCTATCGTATCCTTTTATGCAAGAGCATTTCCCAAGTGAAGTTTGATATTTGATCTGTGATCTGTGATCTGTTTCATGACGAGCCCAAAATATTGTTGTCAACGCCTCTTTGGCATTGGCTACTAGACAAAATACACAAATTGTTTTTGGATTTCTTGTAGTTTTGCGGGGTTCTTTCAATATCTTGTCGTTGTTCTTATTTATGTTGTGAAATGTCAGTCTCTGTGTGTGTTTTGTCTTAGTAATATGATCAGGCACTTGCCACATGTTGCAATGTGGCCAGGCCACTTTCGCTGCATGTCAACGAGTGTGGAACAATGGATTTGCCTTGTTTGGGTTGTTCGGCTGCACTTGCTCCACTTGTATTTCAGCATGTTTATGCTAATTGGCGCAGGTTGGCAGCACCAAACTACGAGTCAGAGTCAGACTCGGAGTCGGAGTCGAAGAGGGAGTCTGAGTTTGAGTCTCTCAACTCTCATTCAAATCAATCAAAAGTGCTTGTTTGTTCGCCTGCTGTGACAGTTGCCAGTTGCCAGATCCCAGGCGACCTGATCTCAGCCAAAACCCAACACTTTTAGCTCCCCGGTGACAGTCGTCAGTCGTGAGTCGTTCGTCAGTCAGTCAGAGAGTCTGTCTGTCTGTCTGTCTGTCTGTCTGTCTGTCTGTCTATCTGTCAGTCCGTCTACAGTCTTTTGTCTGTTGCCTGTTGTCAACAATAATTTTCATATAAATGTAAACATAGTTGCGTTGTTGTCCTGCAGTTTCAGCTGAATTTGCCTTTGGCGAAAAATGCATATCCTGTAGTTTTATTAGCTACTGTTCTGACTTTTACCTGCCCATCAATTCCCAGAGTATACTTAAAGATATATATATATATTGTATATTCACAAATATATCCAAGTAGGCGTGTGTAGAGGCGCGTGCGTTTGTCTCTTTAGAACCTTTCACTCAACGGCAGCTGAATTTTATAGCCTAGGCTCTTGACCTTATCAACAGTCAACGGACAACAACAACTAACATCCTTTTTATGAGTTGCACTCTCTTGACATTTTATGGATTGTTTCGGGATTATTGGACTGGTGACAGCTTTTTATCGCAGCACTTTCATCGCTCTCCTTTTTTTTTTATTATTTTAATGTGCCCTTGGAACTAATTAACACCTAGGCCATTAACACTTGGGGTTGCAGAGTGTCTGTGGCCCAGTGGCTTTCAAACTGTGAGTGTGTGAGTTAATACCCTGGAGACAAGAGAAGACAAGGGATCAGACATTGTCCAGTCAGCAGGGGCACTTCTCTTTTTTGTTCTCTTCTATTTCTATTGCTATTTCCATTTCCATTTCTGTTTCAATTTTCGGTTTGAGGGCAAGACAACTCAACTAACTTGTTTTCTAATTGGTGACACCTTGTCAATTTGGCATGCCACACGCTTTAATAGGCTGACTCCGATTAGTGTATGCCTAGGGGTTTTCTTCTTTTTTCTGGGCTGATTTTTTGCGCATTCTAATCATGAAGTATGACGAAAGGACACGGCCACCCCAAGGACTGCCTGTGGCTTTTATATCAGTGTCTAAACTATTCCTGGAACACAGAAGATTGAAGATCCTTTAAGCAGCTTACCAACTCAACTGCTTTGCAACTACCTGAGATGAGATTGTTTTTGTGGCAGTGGCAGTGGCAGCTTCTGCTCTCAATTTCATCAGTTGCTTGCCACGCCCAGCAGCAGCGGAAATCCGTTTAGCAATTACCCAAAAAAAAAAGAGTCCTCCACAAAGCAGGAGAAAGGGAATAAGAAGAGAGAGAGAGAGAGCCAACTCAAAGCTACTCAGATTACATACGTAAACATTTTGTGGGCGTTGTTCCTGCACATTTGTTTGCCCGGGCAAATTAAAGAGTACCTGCGACACACCCATTATCCAATATGAATGAGTCTCATGAGTCCACTCATTTCTTTCACCACTTAATTGCTCAATGTTCGCCGTTTTATTGTCTTTTGTTCGTCGTCGTTTTCTGCGAAACATTTGCCAAGCTATTTACACGGCGTAAAAAACAAAACACAGGGTACAACAACAACAACAACAACAAAAAACCCACAAAAGAGAACACACAACACTACACCACTTGCCACAAGTAATGTAACGCGAATTCTTGCTAAGCTAATCACCAAAAGTCAGAGTCAAGTTGCTGTTGTTGTTGTCATTACCTCTGATTGTTGCTGCTGTTGTTGTTGGTGTTGCTGATGACGACGTTTGCGCATGCGCCGAACCGTCAACCGACTTCTCTTATCACAGATTAAACATCGCACATATTTGCCTTTTACGTGAAATTATTTAAAGAAAACAAAACCAAAACCAAAATGAAAATGAAACCAACACGCAGTCAAGAAACAAACAAACATTAACCGGGAATTGAACATAGCATAGCTAAAATAAAAAGAAAAATAGAAACGAAATTCCGGGAAATCGGGAATTCAAAAGCGGCAAAATTAGGCGGAAGTTGAGAGAGCTCACAGTTTATAGCCTGATAGTTATATCTCCGCTGCTGCTTGTCAATCATCACCTGCACCTGACAGTCAATCACAGCTGCATCAATCAACAGTTTCAGTCACAAGTCAAGAGACTATTCAATGTATTGGTGCTGAACTAGGCTTAGATCTGCTGCAAAGGAAAATAAAGTTATAAATGTTTTATATCTTAAAGATACTTACTTTAGGTATAATAAATATTGGAACTTTAATTGCATAATGAATTTAAGATGTGCTAACAAAAATAAAGTCTTTCTATATCAAATGCCAAGAACAAACACAATGTAATCCAGTCTTGTTTGAATCTATTTACAAGAAGTATTTTAAATATATAAACAAGCAATTGAAATATCTTCATTATCACATTATTAAAATGAGCTCAATATAATCAACTTTTGCTTGGAACGACTAGCTCTAAATCGTCACAATAAAAATAGTATCTTAAAAATACGATTTTAGCTATTTCAATAACAAATCGCATATTTGAGATAGTTTTCAAAGACTCAAGTAACATGCTGCTTTTAAGAGAACTACAAAAATTCCTTAGGAAATACCAAATAGTTGTAGTCGAGTACGAGTTTGAGTTTATGTTTGCGTTTGCGTTTGCGTTTGAGTATTCGTATTCATTTTGCTACTACTCATACTTATACTCATACTCATAAATATAAGTAGGAGTGTGTACATGAGGCTACCTGACTGCGCTCATGTGTCATCTATATACTCGTACTCGTCGTAAATATGAATTTATGTATTGTATCTGTAGCTCTTGAGTTTGCAGGCTTGTAGGCCACTTGAAAAATTATCTGCAACATGTAAATTCAATTTTCATTGTTCTTTATCTGTGATGGTCTCTCGCTTTGGACCGAAATCGAAACGGAGGCAGTTACTAAAAATAAAAATAAAAATAATAGTTATAAAAATAAAGAAAAATTCAAGTCAAGTCAAGTAATGTAAAGTTTTTTTGCTACAAGGGCCACTTGTAGATGGAGCAAAGTGTTAAGTTGGAATTTATAGTTGAGCGTTTAATCTGTGTCAGTTTCTGCGACTTGGAGTCCAGTGATAACTTGAAGTGTCATAATTGACCAGACTTTGGAAGACAAGTGCCATTATTCATAAGAATAAGGAATTTAACTGTAGCCCACGTCGCAGTCGCAATCGCAATCGCAATCACTTGAACAAGATTGAGATCTTGTCTTTGTGGGGTCGTGGAACACCCAGAAGGCACAACCGATTCTCATATTCTCTTCTCTTACTCATCTGTTCTGTTCTCTTCTATTTTCTTTTTTTACAGGCTGCCGTGAGACGGGATTCATCTATGCGATTACGAGTGCTGCTGTAACCCATTCGATAGCTCGTGCCTGCAGTGAAGGTAGCATTGAATCCTGCACGTGTGATTATAGCCACCAGTCGAGATCTCCACAGGCCAATCATCAGGCAGGAAGTGTGGCTGGAGTTCGGGATTGGGAATGGGGCGGTTGCTCTGATAACATTGGCTTCGGTTTCAAGTTCTCTCGCGAGTTCGTGGATACTGGCGAACGTGGTCGCAATCTTCGCGAGAAGATGAATCTTCACAACAATGAGGCGGGCCGAGCGGTAAGTAAATGAAAACTCGATCCCATCCAATCCAATCCACCATTATATATCTAATGCCTGTCGCTTTGGTTGGCTCACAATTTACGACTTGCCTAATAAAAATCAACGAATGCTTTTTGCCCGATTTCCGCCCCAATTGGTGCACTCTGTAACTTGTTACCAACAAGAAGGGGGCTAATGGGGGAGGAAGAGAGTCTGGTAACCAGGCTGAGACTGTCTCCTCTATGCACTCGTTTGCGCCCATGTAGCTCGTATATTAAAATCGCTGACAGCTTCCAGCTCCAGAGGAGAGCTAAACACATAAGAAAAAGAAGTATAAAAGTAGTACGCAGCTGCTGCACAGTGCACAGTGGATAAAATTAACTATGAGATGATCATTTATCAATCAAATGACGCATTGGCAGCTAGAAAAATGGTCAACAGCAACGATAATTATCGATTAATTAATTAGCGACTGTGATATTTGAGTAAAGTTATGAGTTGAGAAAGTTTTACTGCAATTCTTTTCAGTTTACAATTAATGCTAGTATTTGAGTAAATTTAATTTGATTATAGCTCAACTGTTTTATTGATTTATGCAGTCAACAAAATCAATTAATTAATCAAGTTGTCTTCCAAATATTATTGTCTTGTAAACAATCTTTTTGATAACCTCATTTATCTTGAGTTCATTATTAATTTATTGATTGCTTAAACTGTTTGCTGTGTTGCCCCAAAAAATTCCCAGCATAAATCTTTAGTTAATTTCCCAACACACATTCACACATTTTACGATGAGAGCAACCCACTGTGCACCATGTTGTTGTTGTCAGCAGCTCCTCCAGTGCCTCCCCAGTTGCTGCAGTTGCTAGCTCCATAGAAAGTAGCACACTGAGTCCTCAGTTCCAAAGCTAGTCTCCTGTTCCAACTCAGACTTGGATCTCTGGATCGCCAGAGATCTTTGGGGCCACCATCTGTGTTATTATTTTATTACTTGTTATGGGCTCCATCCATGATGATCATGCTGCCAGGGCCCCCAACTGCGTTGATTTCTTACTTTTGGTCAGGCCAATTACAACAACAACAACAACAACAACAGCAACAACAACAGCAATGGCAACGGCAGCAATAACATGCAACATGCGCACAGCAAGTTGCAACAACATTTATTGATTTTTAATAACTGCAACAACGTGGCAGGCGGGCCGCCAATCGAAGCGAGCAAAAAACGGCAAAATAATTAAGTGAAAAAGATATTGGAGGAGCTGCAACAGCAGCCTAATAAAGTCATACTAATGAAGCTTCTCCCTCTCTCTCTCTCTCTCTCTCTCTCTCTCTCTCTCTGTCTCTTCTTGCAGCACGTACAGGCGGAGATGCGTCAAGAGTGCAAATGCCACGGCATGTCCGGCTCTTGTACAGTGAAAACTTGTTGGATGCGTCTTGCCAATTTCCGTGTCATAGGCGACAATCTAAAGGCACGTTTCGATGGCGCCACACGCGTCCAGGTCAGCAACAGTTTGAGGCAGAGCAGCAATGCTGTTGCCGTTGTCAGTCCAAATGCAGCGGGCTCCAATAACGTTGTGGGTGGCGTCTCCAATAGTGGCAATGGTTTGCCCGCCTCTGTAAATGGTTACGATGATGAGGAACGCATGTTGAATGATCATATGCCCGAGCTAATCTTGGACAACAGTCATCCGAATAACAAACAACATCATCCCAATATGCCATCGCCCAACAGTTTGCCTGTTGCAGGCGCAAGGTCGAGAGGTCATGGACGAGGTCGCCAAGGACGCAAACACAACAGGTAAACATTAATTTAAACAAGTCTATTTACAAATATTTATGTGTCGGAAGAATAATTAACCTTTTGAATTGTTAAAATCTAATTTGAAAATAACACAATCATAAGAGATTCTTTGCAAAATAATCATAGTATTTTAATTTTATAAATATGATTAACATATCATAATAAAGTATCCAAGTGTAACTTTAACTAATGTCCTTTCCCATTTTTATTCGCTTACTTGCAGATATCACTTCCAACTGAATCCACACAATCCAGAGCACAAACCTCCAGGTCCCAAGGATATTGTCTATCTGGAGCCATCGCCCAGCTTCTGTGAGAAGAACCTGAGGCAAGGCATTCTGGGCACACATGGACGTCAGTGCAATGACACCTCTTTGGGTGTTGATGGCTGTGATCTGATGTGTTGTGGGCGTGGCTATCGGACACAGGAAGTTGTTGTTGTCGAAAGATGTGCCTGCACCTTCCATTGGTGTTGCGAGGTCAAGTGTAAACTGTGTCGAACCAAGAAGATTATACACACGTGTCTGTAAGGGCTCCCCTTTCCTTTATCCCCTCATCAGTTTTGTAATCCTCCTTCCTCCTCCTGCTCCTGGTCCTGCTCTCCATCTGTGTATGTGTTATGTATTGTCTACGCTTAGCCTTTGTTATTAGAAGTTAAGAGCCTAGACTAAAGCCTAGTTAAAGTCCATGACCCGCACCTAGCATGCATCATATATATCAGCCTTCACTCACCTTTTTAGCAGTATTACATACATATATAAACAATTAATATATATACTATAAATTCGTATATATATTATATATAGCAAGGACACGAGTTCACAGCCACGACAAAAGTGTACAACTTCGTTTTGCCCAGTTTTTAGTTCTATAATTTCAGCAAATTTTTGTAAATTACGTTGCTGTTCTATAAGTCCATTACGAGTACTTAATAGTAGCATTATTTTATTTTAGTATTAGGTTTTTAGAATCAGATTTTAAACGCGCATTTAAAACCTTTCCCTATTCCGATTCCCTCTCGAACAACAAAACGAAAAACATTGTACGAAATCATTGAAAATAAGACTGAAATTCAATTGCGCGCAGCTCTCTCTATCTCTTTCTCTCTCTGTCTCTGTCTCTTTCTTTCTCTCCCTCCCTGTCTAACAGCAACAATAGCAACTTAGCGACTCTCTAGTTATTATTGTTGTTGTTTAGTTAACAGCGACTTTTGACGCTGGCAGCGCTGCTTGCATTTCGCTTTACCAAAGCTGCAAAGCAAATGTTAAGCATACGCCGTGTGAGCCACTCTCTCTCTCTATGGAAAACGGAACTAGTTCAGCAAGTGAACCAAGAATCGCAAAAACACTTAAAGCTAACTCCAATTGAAAACGTTTTCCATACAAATTTCGTGTACATAAATAAGTTTATGTTTAGTTTAAATGAGTGTGTTTATTGTGTAAGTTAGTCTATAAGTGAGTACAACAAATGCACGCTAGATGGCGCCACACAAAAACAATTATTTTATTCTGTTATATTTGCTTAAAAATTTATGAAATTTACGCACAAGAAAATGAGAAAGAAATCTATTTTTTATATATTTAAATTCGTAAGATGTGTTTTTTTTATGTTCTCTTGTATTTTTCCCTCCACAATTTAATTTATGTACGTGTATGTTGCCTTTCGGTTGTGCGTTCTAGGTATTACTAATAACTAATTAATTAATTAACTGATAATAATAGTAATATGAATAACAATTAATTATTATTAATTAGCACACTAATTCAACTATTTTTAATTAATTTATATTAGCACATAGACGACATACAATTTTGTAAAGTATTAAATGATGAAAAAACAACAACTACAACTACAACAACAACAACAAGAATTGCGAATGCAATACACAAATCAATAAAAAATAAAACAACAACAAAATGAAAAACTTATATACAAAAAAAAATGAAAAACAACAATGTGGAATTTATTTTTGTTGAGCAATTATTTGGTTCAAGTGTGTGGCAATTAGTTGTGGCAACCAAAGCCGGACACGGGGCATCTGACTTATGGCCAGGGGCAAGGTGGGGTGGAGAGGGGGAATGCTGCTTGGGTCATGGCTGCTTTAGGTATTTCAATATTTGATTTAAGCAGCTCGGTGGCAGTTTCCCAAGCGCATTTTTTTGTGTTGCGGCTGTCAGACTGACCAACAACAACAACAACAACAACAAGTAACGAGCGAGCAACAACAACAACAGCAAGAGTAACAACAACGACAGTTGCATCTTTTGTATATCGTCGGCGTCGTCGTCGTCGTCGTCTTCAGCTGCTTTTGCCCCTGACAATGCGAACGACAATTCCGCGCTGTCAGCAGAATCCACAGCGCCGAACGGCTTTCAACTTTCAGCGACAATCAGCAGGAGCAGAAGTATGTAAGAGAGAGGGGGAGGAGTGGCAAGGGGAGTGGTAGGGGGGGGGGGCAGCAGCATATTGGACATGCAATTGCCTTGGCAACTATGCAACTGACAGCGACAGATCTAGACGAGGCGGCTTTGGCATCGGAATCGGTTTTGGAATCAGCCAGAGTCAAAGTCAGAGTGAGATTCAGTTTGTTGGCTCGGCTTACATTGATCCTGATTCCAGCTACTGATCCGCCAGCTTCAAGTACTTGTACATATATACATATATAGATTGTATGTGTATGTAGAAAAAGTGATCGTGCTACATGTGTCCACATCAGTTGACAGTTTTGTTTCGCTCTTTGATACGCTGCTGCAATTCCGAATCATTAAATGGGTGGGAAAAAAAGCCGAATGAAAAAAAAGGAAACATCCGGAATGC
The DNA here is from genome assembly GCA_037043535.1 of Drosophila putrida. Lineage (NCBI taxonomy): Eukaryota > Metazoa > Arthropoda > Insecta > Diptera > Drosophilidae > Drosophila > Drosophila putrida. The sequence goes on from JBAMBI010000465.1 coordinate 2,426,101, forward strand.
AATTCTGTTGTGAGGAAGTCATCCAAGATTTTTCTGATTAACAGTGACTGCGAAAGTATGTTGACATATGAGTCTATTTTTGAACTACATCTTTTGAATAACACATAAGTAAAGCATGTTGATCAAAGAGCTAGTAATACTAATTTAAGGATTACTAGAGATATCGAAATCTAGATATTACATCAGAAATTCCATCTTAGGGTTACATTACATACATTACAAATACGAGACAAATACTATAAATTAAAGAGCTCTTCAGATATACAAGTATCATTAAAATTGTTTTTATAAAATTTTAACTAAATCTTAAGTAGGTTTAAGGCATGTAAACTTGTTTAGAAGTGTTGAATATAAATTAGAAAGTTTCTCAAGCTTAGCACAGTACTATAAAAGTCTTAACTGATAACTCATAAATAAAATATTATAAATATATAGAACATAAAAATAAAAACTTTCGATATCATTGCGTAAACTCTTCTTTGCAAATCTGCTCTTCTCTTTAACGCGTTATGTCATTTGTAATTAGAGAGTAGCTTCAAATGTCTGGCAAATGATTCACAACCTGAAACTCTTAACAAATAGAGCAGAAACTGAGAGTGTGAGGAATTGAAAGGGGCAAGGGAAGGGGTAGGTGTTGTGGCTTGACCATTATCCATTACCATTACCATTACGATTACTATTACCCATTATCCATTTGCCCATTACCTATTGGCCATTACACATTATCCATTATAACCCCACGGGGCACATAGTACGTCTAGTAGCGACTGTAGACGAGGCATTGTCTGTGGGGCAAGTATTGATGCCGCAAATATGGCACAGCGAGGCGACAATTGTTGTCTCCAAAGAGTCGTCTGTGCATCGTCGCGGTCTGACATTGCTCCTAATCAATAAAACTAACGAGCGGATTAAGATTATGTTGCACACGGCGGGGTCCATTGAGGCGGCCAAAAGCGGCGCACGCGCATCCCAAAATGGTCTGGCGGCCTAATGAATTGCAACGTGCAACACTGGCAACACAGTCAGCAGAGGCAACTGGCAACAGAAGCAACTGGCAACAGGCAACGTGCAGCATACGAAATCAAAATGCTGCACATCTCTTGTGCACAGTATTGTGTTGTGGAGATGTGACAATGACAGTTGTTGTTCGTCATGTTTGGAGCATGTTGCTCGACTCAACTCAACTCGACTCGAGTCGAGTCGACTCGAAACCAACTGGAGTCGCCTCTTTGTGCCTCTTTGTGTTGTAATTGCAGACGCCACACGTTTGCGCCGCTATTTGATTTGGCAAAATGCAACGGTTCGACATGGATATCGATCCATGTGGCAAGGCAAAAAGGCATTCATTCCTCTCAAGATCTCTTTTGCCACACAATCACTTGTCATGCGACTCACGCGCCACTCTTGGCATGACAAAACTTTCAGCACTGCCACTAACCCTCCTCCTCCCTTCTCCTAACCCGTTAAAAGCAATGCCATACAACTGTGCAAAAGGGCCGAAATATTTTCGACACTTTGGCCCCAGAGTTGGAGACTTGGAGTTCGTGTTAATTAAGTGGCAATTGTTGTGCTCGAGGCGTGAACCGTGAGAATTTAATGGATTAGACAAATATCCGCAAGTACACTGAGACAAATTGCTAGGGAACTTACCAAGAATAAAACAAAAGTTGAACAGATATCAAATTTGCAAAGCTTGTTTACTTATTGTTATTTATTTTCTAAAATAAAACAAATATTTAAAATTTTTTGTCCCCTAGTTTCTTTAACAACTATTTTGAAAGTTTAATTTATTCAAAAAGGATCATGCCATTAATTACAAAATATATAACATATAAAGTTACAAAATCATAGGGTTACCAGATTTCAAACTTGCATAATTTCGTCAAGACCAAAACAATTTTTAAGCGGATTTTCATTTGGATCTTGAATTGATCTATAAATTGAGTCTACATTTAAAAGTGTTTGTTTTTTAATTTTTGAATAAGCTCGACTTTTTTGTATGACCTTTCTATCATCGCCCTTTTCTTTAGATTATTCTGTGCTAATTTAAATTGATTCTGCCATGAATCAAACTTTTCTCCAACGTTATTTAATATTTCCATGCTTCATAATAAATAGTTTACTACTCAGCTTTTTGATATGAATCTATCGGTGAGACTTTTTCTGTGAGTGTAGCTTGAAGTTGGCCTACGCTTTTGGAGTACTACTGCCTATGCGTTTAGTGTATGGCTATCAATCATCACGAGCTGCTGCTGCTGTTGCTGCTGTTAACTGTTTACAACTGGCGACAAGTTGAACTACCAGGAAGCAATGACCAAGCAGAGACCACCAGGCGAGAGGCGCAGAGACCCTCAGAGACCACAGAGACTAGACGAGAGAGTCTGCTCCCTCTTCTGACTGACTTGCCCGCCTTGCCATGGTCATGTAATTAACAGCACGCAAAAAGTGTTGGCCAACACATACATGGACATTGGCACATCCAAAGGGGGGGCCCCGATATCAATGCATGCCACATTTTGTTGCCAGTGCGACACGCATGTAAACATTACCATTTTTGGCTAAAGACGCGACAGCTGTTGAAGGTCTCAGAGAAGGGAGGGAGGATCAGAAGGGGCTTAAGTGTACTTACTGGGTGGCCAAGTGATCATAATTGAGTTACAATCGAGTTCAAAGTCAAATTGAACAAGTACTCGACTTTCATTTAGTCTGGTTTTGTTTTTATGTTTAATTTTATTTTTCTTCTTGCCTAATTAGTTTTAGTTTTAGTTTTATCTTTTTCACATTGTATTATTTTTCTCTTGTTGTTGTTTTTTTTTCTTCGAGTATTTCTTGTGGCAGCACAAAAGGTTTCCCATCATTTGGCTTCCATTATGCAGCGTTCGCGGCCACCGAATTCCAAAGGTGCGTCAGGTTTGTTCAAAAGGTGAGCGAGGAGGAGAAGGTCGAGGGGAATGGAGGTTTGGTATGTCTGCGCCTGGGTGCCCACTACAAATTCACAACGGATGCGAAAACTTTGTGCTCTTGTTGTTGTTGTTGTGCGATCAGAGACTGAGGATCGAGATGAGGATGAGTCTTTAACTGCTCAGCGATCATCTCATCGGGGCGCTTTTGTGTCCAGTCCTCCAGTCTCTTGTCTCTTGTCTCCTCTGCTTCGCTCTGCTCTCATCGACATCAACGCCGTCCTTTGTTAGCTTGCCCTTTAAGTGAACTTACCTCTCTCTCTCCTCCCCCTGTGACCCCGTTGCTGTCACTCTTTAGCCCTTCCCAGGGACCACAAGGCAGGGAGTTTGATTTTTGGTTTGTTTAACTTGGCTTTATTGTTCACTGTTGTGGGTTTTTGTGGCCTTGCCAAAAAAAAGAGAAGGATGGAAAAATGCAAGCACAGAGGTCATTATGATTTCATAATGACATTTGTAACGCTATCAATGAGAAGTTAGAGAGTTTAAAAGATAAATCAATTAATATATTACAATTGCTTACTGAACTTATTTTAAGTTTATACTAACGATAATTAACCTAGCTTTTATTTACTCAACGGGGTGATATTAGTATAACATTCATAACTTGAGAAAAGTTATTGTTAAGAATTTCACTAACTTATGATATGCAGATATATAACTTTTGTTTGAAATTATTTAATGCAAGCTTAACAATAATTTGTTGCTATTATTAGCTAATTTACCTTAATAACTAATAAAGAATATATATTTTTTTATTAGGTCCGATTTATCAATGTGCAGCTCAATTTTATCTTATAGATATATTTGATTTTGACATTAATTTCTATACTTTTTACGTCAATCTATCTATGTTCAATGCATACATAAGTTTTCAGAAAAATTAGTTTAGATTGACATTGAAAACTTGACCATAATATAATTAAAAAGAAGATAAACTTGATTGGGTCAAAATTTACAAAATTGTGAAAAAAATATATATTATTTTATTTTACAAAATACATGACCCTATCAAATATGTATTTATGTATAAAGATATAGTCTCTAATAATTTTAGAAATTCAACTTGAACTGAAAACGATTGCAGCTTAGTTTTTACTTGAACTTACCTAAAAAGCATTATGAACTGATATGAACATGTCTATACAATGCTTGACAAAGCAGATCATGATCTAAACCGCGGACACACCCCAAAAAAAAACAATAATAAAAGGAAGGTAAATTTGAACTTGACTACAGGAAGTTTTACATATCTCAAACAAAAAGTTCTCTCATATCAGGGCACTTGCCAGATACATTCGACGACTTCCTTTCCTTTTGCTTTGGGACACTCCACTTGAGACAGTTTTTTGCACTTGTTGGATGCACAAAAAAAGAAAAACAAAGAAAAAAAAGAACAACAAAAAACACCACAGCTTGAAAGAGACTGCGGTGGCGGTGATGGCAGAGGTTGTGGCGGTGTTCGCATATTCTTCTGCTCGGTGCACCTTGATTGTGAGAAAGATAACAACAACGCGAGGAGACAACAACAACAACAACAACAACAGCAACAGGAACAACAACAACGTCAAACAATGAGAAGGCCGCAGGAATTTGCGCGCTGAGATTAAGCCAGTTATGGAGAAGGAAAAGGAGATGGTGATGGTGATGGTGATGGAGATGGAGAAAGAGGACAAAGGAGAGGCATGAACAGGTGCTGAGCAAATGGCAAACTATGCCACAAGGTATTGGGGCAATTAGTGCTCAACTAATTGATTTAAGGCATTTCCTTTCGCTGCTTCTACGAGTACGCTTCTAGTCCAATGCATTTGGACAATGGGAGACACGGCGAAGAGTTAAAAAAAAAGTGAAAAAAGAGAAAAAAAAGTTGCGATTTCCGCATGAGACAAAAGTCGTCGCCTTGTCTCCCGCTCAGAGATATCTCTGGCATTTGGCGAGTTGCTTTTGTCGCAGCTGTGCTGATTCTTCACTCTCTCACTCTCTCTTTCTCTGTCTCTTTCTCTCTCTCTCTCTCTCTCCGACTCGCTTTGTGGCAATTAAAAGCAGCCGCTGCACTGATTGCAACAATTTCAAGCTAAATGAACAGAGGCCAAAACGATCAGCTATCTGGAGAGGCTCAGACTGAAACTCAGACTCCAACTGCAGCTCCAACTGCAACTTCAACATCATCCTGTTGCAAGCAGCAAGTTGCAAAGCTGCAAGTATTTAGTTTCAATTTGTTGTTTTGTTAGTGCGGGTTTTCAGATTTTTCATTTCAAGTCAAGTTGCTTCAGTGCACTCTCAGCAACTCTTCGTAGACTCCTTCCTACAGTCTCCCAACTACGTATTCTCCCCAATCCCTGCTCCTTGGTACTGATTAATTTTTGCGCTATTTACACGCTCGTTGGGCAGCAACAGTTTGCTCTGTGCTCTGTGCTCCACTCTGTGGAGTTGGCTTTAATTTTTAAAATTAGTCACGCGATTTTTATGTACTCCGAAGAGGCGTTCAACAGGCAGGAGACTGTAGGAGACACTGTAGTTAACTAGTCGAGGTTCAGTCGTATGACAAATGATTTTATTAGCTTAGTTAAGTTAATCAATGTTGATGGTATTTATTAATTATGTTGTGTGTTTGCTGTGTTATTCGATACTAGCTAAAGGAACGCACATGAAGTTCAAGTTAAGCGAAAGGAAGGAAGTGCCTTGCCTCATGCAACAATGCAACAAGAGAGCTAGATGCACTGATTCTTTCGAAATGAAGTCTCTGCAAATATTTGTTTGGCGGCGGCGCAACAAATTCGTATGCCAAATTCAAGGCAATGGCAAATTACACGCGCCAACAAAATTGAGTTCAATAATAAGCATGAAGAGCAGTCTCTGAACCTGGACACTGGACACTGGAAAGCAGGATAGCTGCAAAAAAAGCCGACACAGTCACGAAACGTCTTCATTCGCTGGCCAAGTTAGACCTCCGGATGCGTCTGCCAGCCCACTTGAGATAGAAGTCATCAAAATCACACACACACACACACACACACACACACATACTCTTATGAAAAAAAGAGGTGAGCGAGTAAAAGATACAGATACATCGCCCTGGGCGTTGATTGGCCATGCAAAAGAAGAAATCCCTCTTTGGCCACTCAAGCAGCCTTGGCTTCAGGTAGTCACGGGTGGCATATGCTAAACCTGTAGATAAAACTAAAACTGAAGTTCAACTCGCCCCCACAACGTCCAGTCTCAAGTCTCAGTCTCAGTCTCCATCTCTCAATTCCAATCCCAGTCTCAGTCTCGGACTCCGTCTCAGTTCCAATGCCAATTTAACACACTTTGGCGCGTGAATTAAGGCCAATTTGGAAATTAAGTAATCTGGCGCTGGCCTTTGTTGTTGACTTGGCTCTGAGGATGAGCAGCACTAATGTTTATTAGTGACACTTTGTGAATTGCAGCTAATATTGAAATGATAGTGTCAATTATTTTTAACTAATAACTCATTATAATATGCCGTCTTTGAAGAAGCAAAAACTAGAGACATAAAGGCGTCGAAAACTTCTCCTTCCACTAACTTTTCTTCTAGAGGATAATAGGGCAAAATTGGTATAATAAATTTTTGGCAAGGAATTTAGACCACCAAAAAACTTTTCCAGTTCTTTCGTGGTTTAGGTTCCAAAGATTCTGGGCTTCGACTGTTAGTTTTTATACTAAGTCTGCGCTTTAACAATTTGGGAATTCGAAGTAGAAAAGTGTAAAAAAGGGCCTAGAAGTATGCATTACAGAATTTTTTAGAATTTGTTCTATACAAGCGTGTTCCACAAAGCTCTAGATGTTTTGCAGACAATTGCCTTTGAAAACAAATGTAGGTGTTCCAAAACTGTCCGAGACTTTCTTTTAGTGTACACTTCTTCGTAGTAAGAAAATGTGCTGCTGTTAATTTTGTTCTAATTTAACGTATTTTCTAAAATTTATAAATTCATTTAAAATATATTTAGCGCATATTTAATGCATTTAAAAAATTATTAAGATTACTTCATTAAATTTAAAGATAAAAAGTAATTGAGAGAAATTACATTCGTTTAAATGTTAATGATTTTCATTTTAAATCTTTAAGAAATATTTTACCGTTAGAAAGAATAGAAAGCTTTTAATTTATTTTTTAACCTGCGTAAATTGGTCTCATCCCTGATATTTGTGTATCCTTTTAGCTGTTTAAATATGTCGATAGCTTTTGAATAAAAGTAAAGCTTAGAGTCTTATTTGCCATCTGTCTTTGAACAACTTAATTATATTATTTATTACCACCTATCATAAAGAATTTAAAGCGTAAGTGAGGTCTTAAGTAGTATAAGCATAGTAAGCTCTGCTATAATAATGATACTGATTCAGGCTTTCAAATCAACTAATAATACTTATTAATTTCTGAAGAAACTTGATAGGTAATGCTCTTAAATTGATACTGTCAGCTCTTGAATAAATTTTGGCTACCATGTCAAGGTAAATCCATAGATGACTTCACTCTCTGCCGATTGACAAAGTGCAACAAGTCGATAGCCCAAAAATAAAAATGGACAAAAGAAGCAAATGAAGAGAGAAACTGTTAATGAGAAATGTCAGTTGTCAGTTTTAGGTTATTTAGGTTTTCTGCAGACACAGGACACAGGAAGACGAAGGGATGCAAGTTGATGTGAGAGTCTGGCAAAGCTCATTTCACTAATCGCATCAATAAAGCTTATCAAGCTCAGCAACCGTAGAGTAGGATCAGAAGCGGGAGAGGCAAATTAAAGCCCTCAATGTCATCGCCATTTGTGATCGTCATCGTTGCTTGTCTGTCGACTGCTGCTCGAAAAATGCGCTTAAGCGTGTTGATCGATAAATTGGCACTGCGAACAAAATGCGAATGAAGTCATCTGCCCGACGGATCAAATCCCTCTACTCCCCGCTCCCCATCCCTGTTTCCTTCCCTACTTTCCCTACTCCCTACTCAACTACCGCTCTTGAGAAGTTTCAGTTCCAGTTCCAGTTCGAGTTCGAGTTCCAGTTGCAAAACGCTTTGTCAACCGATTTCGTATGTAGTTCGAGGCCTAAGCCGACATTGGTTCGAACGGAGGATCGCCCTAGACCGATCCGATCTGATCTGATCGGTCCTCTCCTTTTCGGTTCCAGCCCCTGGCAACGACAGTTGAGCGACATTAATGCCTACTGGCAGTCGCCCTGCACAAATTAGCAACAACAAAAAAAAATAATAATAATAATAATAAAGAAAAGATAAAAAAACTGCCGTTTCGGTTCAAGTTTTCAACATTTTTTTGTCATTATTATATTCATGTGGAGTTTATGGGCTATCTCGGCGATCGCTTATAATCGCTTATGTTTCTATGATTCAGCAGCCAGATTTTGGTAGCCATTCATCCAGTTTCAGTTTTGGATGGGTTCGTTTATGCATGTGTATATAAATATGTACATATGTATGTATGTGTTTCTGTGCCCTTTTTGATATGTCGACTTTGGCTTTGTTTGTTTGCGGTCGCCGCATCATAATATTTTTGCGCATGACAGATCTAATCTTTGTCCAAGTCGGCAAAGGGTTCATCTGCGCATTTTTTCGACATTTTTATGGGGAAATTGTAACCCAATCTCACTTCGCGTCCAAAGTGACCACAGAAACCTCGCATTGCATTTTGTCCTAACGTTGACGGTTTTTTTGCGGTTTTCAGACCAAATCTAGACTGACAAATGCAATCGATAAATCGAAAAATCGTTGATGTAAATGTGTTCGTTTTCTGTTGCTTTTTTCCTTATTATTTCCCTCAGTAGTATTTCAAACCACACTTCAGTAATTATATAGGTTAAGTTATGAGTGGATTTAAAAAATTAAATTACATGTTTTATAATCCAAAAGCTAATAATCAAACTATGATTATTTTTAAAAAAAGTTACATAGTTTTTGAACTAAATTGAATTAAATTCCAACAAAATGTTCCTTAAAGTAATTGTATAAATAACCTAAATTATTTCCTTAGTTAAGCTACAAAATATTAAAGAAGTAGAGCCAATAATAAAAGTAACGACTTTGTTAATATAGTTAATAAAGTTTATTTATTATATTTACATTTTTAAAATGTTCTTATTTATATGTACATCACTCAATACTTTCATTGATCAAAGCTCAATTTTGTTTCCTTATGCGTCACAATAACGACGTCATCAGGCAACAAGGCACTGACTCACTTCGATTTGATTTCAAAGATTCACGAAATGCTCGAAAACATTCCACGTGCCGTTGCCCTTGAATGTTGCCACACAGACTTCTGACTAATACTTCCTTCCGTTGCTCGCAGCTGTAACTAATTGCTGCACAAAGTAGAGCAAACCCTCCAAAAAATATATAAAAGTAAAAAAAAGAGAACCCCAAAAAAAAAAACAAAACAGAAACAAAAGCTAAGAGAAGCAGCTAAATTCGTAGCTATCAAAAGAGCCGCAAACACATGTACAACTCAAATGGCAACATGCCACACGCACCAGGAGAACAACAACAACAACAACAACAACAACAGAAACAACAACTGTGTCTTTAAATTCAAGTCCAATTCAAGATCAAGTCGAGACGCGCTCCTAAAAAAGGCAAAGGCCGAGATCAACTCAACTCCACTCAACTCAGATCTTCGGTTGAAGACCGACCGCAAAGCCACAACAGAAGCTCGAAAATTTTTGGTAATAGTTTGTTGTTGCCATTGTTGTTATTGCTGTTGTTGTTGTTGTTGTTGTTGTAGACCATTGTTGCCTGCGCATGCTGACGTTTAGTCATAAAATATTCCATTTTATTTGAAAATAAATGCTCCCCAATTCCAGCATCAACTGCGGGTCATCTCAGCGATGATTTTCACACAACCTTCAGTGAATTTTGAATTTTTGAAGTTAAAGCCGCTGGAGTTTCCGGCTTTAGGGGCAACTACTACTTTGCGTTTGCGTGTGGTCCCTCCCAGCTAACAGCTCCCGGCCAGAAACTCAATTAAGTCGCCCCGTTAGACACGCGGCGTGTCAAAACAAACGTTTTGCCAAATATCACAAAAAAAAAAGGAAAAGAAAAAATACCAAATACAAAAAAGAGTCAAGTCCAGACCCAAAAGCAATCCCAATCCCAATACCAATCCCAAGTTGTGAGCTTAGTAAAAATGTTGTTGATCTCAAATGGAGTATGGAGTATGGAGTATGGAGTGTGGGGCATGGGGCATGGGGCATGAGGCACAAGTCGATTTCGTTTTCGATTTCAGTCTGCTGTGGGGCCTTTGATGTCATAATTCATGTATATTAACTCATAAATAAACGAATGCAACTCGAATATGCTACGAGTATTTGCGTAGCATTACGAGCTCCATTTCGAAGTCGATGTCGATGGCGATGGCGATGTCGATGTCTGTGGCCTGTCTGTGCCACAGAATTTTTGCTCTAGTGCCCGATGTTGCCACTGCTGTAGTTGCTGCCTCTTGCTGCCGCTGCTGCTGCTGCTGGCAATGGGTATTTAGTGCACTTAATCTACGCCAAAATACCAACTAAGCGAGATAAATAGCTGCGAAATAAGAATCCATAAAACTAAGCACTGGACTAAAAGAGAGTCCAAGACTTGAGACTTGAGAGACTGGCGCTCCATTCGATTCCATTGGCATTCGTGCCACACTGTGTTGCACATTGGCCAGTGAAAATGGCTATAAAATCGGCACGACTTTTCAATAAATGTTGACAACGGCGGCGAACGTTGAACGTTGAACGTTGAATGTTGAACGGCAAATGCAATGCGCCAAGTTTTATGATATCCTGAAGGAAGTGAAATATGATATTATGAATCGCTGGGCCAGCTGGCGACAGTTTCCAGATGTACGCGGGAGGGTTACTTTAGCTTTAACTTTAATGTTAACTTTATCTTTAACTTCAACACACAGCACTTGAACTGTGCCTCAGCCTGCGGTTGTTGTTGTTGTTGTTGTTGTTGTTGTGGTGCTTGTGGCGGCTCCATCTTCCAACTGCAAAGCTTCAACAACCTCCGCTTGTGGCCTGTGACTTTGTGGTTGCTTAACTTGAAACCTGTTGCTTTCTTTGTTGTTATTGTTGTAGTTATTGTATATGTCGCCAATGTTGTATTATGAGTTTGCGGTTTGTCATGTTAAAGTTAAATGCATGCAGCACATGCCCTGCATTCAGCGACTGAGTGCCATTGACAGGCAGTCGCAACAACAACAATAACAACAGCAGCAACAACAACAGCAACGACAGCAACAGCAACAATTATAGCAACAACAAAAAGTCACTTAAAGAGGGCAGTTAAAACTGCTCGGAGTCAGTTTTTAGTCACTCTGGTGTTAAATCAGGTCACTTAATTACTATAAATTAATGCAATCAATTATCAACTATGCAACACTTGAAGTAAACTCAGCTTAATTCACATGATAAACATTGAATTAATAGCGTTTAATAACTATGGAACATCACTTGGGAAATGCATTTAAATGATTCCCTTGAAATTAAAATAGAATTTTTAACTTAAAATATACTGAAAGTTTATTTCAGACGTCAGCTTTTAATTAGTCTGTTGAATCTGAAGATCAATGGGAAAATGAATTAAAATTATTTCTTAGAAATTTAGTAGAAATTGTAATTAAAAGTATTTGGAATGGAGAGCAGATGTCAAGTAAAAACTATGAGCATTGCAATTACAATTACGATTAACAAATGATTGCAATTTAAGTCTTATTTAAAAAACTTTGCCATTACATAAAGGTGCAAAATTGGTTAAGGATGTAGCCAACAAACAGTAGGAAAGTAAAATAAAAAAGACCAATGGAGAATTTTAACATTATCTAGAGTAGGTGACTCAATTAGTTCTGAAAACTTCCGAAACTCAAGGGAATACTGTGACCATGAAAAAATGAAATGAATGCAAAACTGAAAATGGATGGACAGGTGAGCAATAATAATGTGACCATGGAGGGCAATTAACAATTAAGTTAAACATGGATGACAACAATATGATCAGTAACATACAAATAAGAAATACCAAAGGAGAATAATTAAAAAGAGAATAGAAAGAATGAAAGTTATCCCAAAAAGATGTTTTTTAATTTTCCAAATGCCATTTTAATAAATAGCTATTTTAATTGCTCATATTTCCGGCACATAACGATTCACTATTTTCTTTTATAATTTGCAGCTGAGTAAAGATCATTCGGAGAAAAATCAATAAACAATTTACAACTTAACAACTGCAAGAGAGTTAATTAGATGGGGATGACCCATTTTAAGCACGTGACGCATCACAAGAAAGTCCATTAATTAGTACAGTTATAAACGTAGAAGAAACCAAAAATCAAATCCATTCAGAGTTGATCGATGACTGCCGAATGCTCAACTAATTAGCAATGTAATAAAAATATCACATGAATGAATACGACAATTTTTGTCTAAGCAACTAAACTATAAAATGTCTGTAGTTGAAACTTGTGAGTTCTTATTTAGTATCAGTAATTAGGTAAATATCGGTAACTCGTGCCTGGAATCACGCGGCGTATGCGCAATATTTATAAAAGTATATATACCAATCAGACTCTCACATGCGGCCGCTACAAACTCACATGGCGCATACGCAATATCAACTTTTGGTGAGGTAGACATAAATTTGTTAACAATTGCCAAGCAGCAAAGTTGCTATAAATTTGTAAGTTTTGCTTTTGAAATACCAAAATACAAAATCGAATTGCAACCTCAGCCTCGAGGCGCAATCGTAAATTTGCCTTTTAATGAACTTCGCTGCATAAATATTAAAATAAATTTTCGGCATTGCCAATACCAATACCAACTAAACGCGCCAACTAATGCTACATAAACAAATCGTTAACAATAATTATAATTGCCATTTGGGCCTCATAATTTGTGGGCGCCAGGCAGGAAAAGCGCTGCTCGAACTTAAAACAAATTATGAGCTGACAAAATATAAACAGAGCAGCAAACGCCGCACACAAAACTTTCGAAGGAGGCACCCTGTAAGAGGGTGTGTAAAACATCAAGCAGATATTGGAAAGTAAGAAAACCGAAATTAGATAAAAGAGAGAGATTGACTTAAGATTATTATCTCCTGTTAATTGTATCTTGGCTTAAAGAGAACTTCAATATTTAGGCAAGAAAAATCTTTAAATATATAATATTCTAAAAACTGCAAAATCTAAAATCTTCTAACATTAAGAAATACCGAAAGATACAAATTTAATTACCTTAATTAAAAAAATTAAAGAGAATATAAAGGAATTTTAATTTAAGTCATTTTGAAAAGTAGTTCACAGAGAAACCTTCCTACCCATTCAACATTATTATCTTCAATGAATGGGAAGTATATATTTTTTATCAAACTTTAGCCCAAAGGTTTCTGGTTTCATCTATGTATTAAATAAAAAATTTTAATTTATATTATCTTTAATTGAAATTTTTAGTTTACTCATTTAGCAACCAATCAGCTTAAGAAAAATAGTAATTATTTTAGCTGCAAACACAATATTTCAACATGCATCCTCCTAATTTATGGCGAGTATATTTTACCGTGTGCATTTATAATTGAAATACCTGTGACATATTTAAAGTTAACGCCATGGCAGGCAAATTTTTATTAATTTTATGCCAATCGACGCTGTGGTGGGTGCAAAAAAGTAATTTGTTTTAATTTGTTTAATCGCTTAATCCGGCAAAGACGTTGCCAATGTCCCAAGGCAAAGCCAAAGGCAACTGTCAAGGAGAAAGAGAAGGAGATGGAGTTGGAGAAGAGCATGCACAAACCTGTTCAGCAAATTAAATGAAGAAGCCTCCAGCAGACGATCGATACGAATGGGGGAATCTCTGGTGGTCCTGCTATAAGGCCAGTCCAGCCTGGCATCGCGGTCTTTTGTTTTTGATCGGTTCTTTTTATTTTTGTTTTTGTTTTTTTTTTCGAACTCTTCCGACTCGTCCGACAGTCACAGCACTAAGGCCAATTTATGATGAGCTGCGCAGAAATTTGCGCATTTTTCCAACTCGAAATTGGTTTGGCTTAATTAAACTTTGGCACTTTTCGTCAGCATATTCAGCCTTTTTAGCTTTCTTTGGCTGCGTTAATTTATTGTGGCCAGTAAAAATTATGCTTAAATTCATAGAGTTGACTTCAACTCCCTCCTCTATCACCCCACCCCTTTGAAGACTATCTGTTGGTGAGCAGCCGCGCAGCTGACAAAATGAGCATAAATCTCTTTTAGCACGCCGCCGTTGACTGTCTGTTTCAACACGCCTGTCAACACACACAGACTCACACACACACACACACACACACAACACCAACTATACACACACTAACATACATATGATCTTGAGGAGCACCCGAAACCGCCTCTGACAGGGGGCTGACTAGTAAATCAACTGAATCGCTCGTAAAAAGTCGCGCAGTTGTTTTGAATGTTGTTTTTTTCCTCTTTTTTGACTTTTGTATTCTCTTGCTGTATTTTATTTTTAATTGTTTAAGCAACAATGGGTGCTAAAGCAGATAAATAAATAATAATAAAAGCTCAAATAATATATAAACTAAGTTTATATTCTTCTCATTTGTATTTCTTTCACTTTTTTTTGAGAATCATTTCCTGCGCACTTTCTACTTGGCCTGAAAATAATAAAAGAAACACAACTAAAAATCCAATTAAATTAATAAGATTTTATAGCGACCGCCGCAGCGCACAATACACAATAAAAGCAATTGAATTATGAAGAGAGAACATTGCGTAAAAATTAAATTGAGACAAAAAATTAACAATGTTATTGCTGTTGCAGTTTTCAATTTTATGCGTTTTTAATTACAATTCAAAAACTTGAGAAGCTGAAACTCAGAAAAAGTTCCCCAAGTGTTGTTTGTGCAACGAGAAACTGTGGCACTGACGCCGCGAGACGCCTCCAAACAAACGTACTGTTTGTGTTGCATATTTCCAGGCTGTCCTAGCGCTTACAATGGAAATACATAGTTAGTCAGAGAAAATCGTTGTTTTATTTCACTATAAGCTAAATTTCCATTTAAAAAACATTACATTATTTTAGGTTTTTAATCTTCAAATTTCAGAGAAACTTTTAACTTTTCGTCTTTATTTTCTGTTATTATTTTTTCTAGTCGTAAATTGAATAGTCTTTAGAGCAACAATAGATTTAATATGGTTTCTTACTAATTGCGATCAAAGAAATCTTAAACAAAAATCCTTACTTTCCACTTGAAAATTTTAAATGCTTAAATAATTGAATCGGAAAAAATATGAATTCCTAGTATTCCAAGAACTTTCAATGAAGAAATTTAATTGTTTCTTTGATTGATTCACAAAAGTTTCCCTATTTCTAAGTAGAATTCAAAGCATAATACTTTTGCATGTGGTCAACAGTTGCTTGGAATTTATATTCAAAATTTGATTTTATGTTTACAAGTTAAAAGTGCATATTTGATGAAGAAATATTTGCACCTAATGAGCATTTCACCTGAATAATTAATTATTAATCAACCAAAGACATAATTTACTATAAAGACTGTTAGAGTATTACATCGTCGATCAGCTTTAATTGCGTTTTGGTTGTTTGAATTATAACTTAATAATACTTAGCTAAACTAGGCCCATCGATCTATGTATATAAATATTAAAAACTAAAGTACTGGTATTCTATGATCCCAGTGATGATAGATTGCATACTAATACCCTCTCAGCTCTAACTGTTATTTGTATTGAATGGCAAAGTGCGTCTGAAGTCATAGAAGTGGGGCACAACAAATACGCTCCACTTCTTCCAATGCCATTTTCCAATTACGTTAATTGCTCATAACATGACGTTTTTGTTTGTTGTTCTTTTTAGTTTTGAGGAGCTGTGTGGCTCAATACAAAATCGTTTCCCCGAAGCACAAACACAAACACAAACAGAAGCAACACCCCCTCCCCACACACTTAAACAGTTATAGATGTAGATGTATACATATAAAGAAGTGAAGAACAGATCTTTGTATCATCCATCTATGTGGATCGCTTGTGGCTTATTTTAGCTGACTTTAAGTTTATGAAGAATTACGAGGAAGGCACTTAAATGAATTGTTGCTGCGTATTCTACGCGTATGTCTGGTCCATAAAAATTTTATGACCCATTGATAGTGCGAACAAATCTACAAATCTACAAATCTACAGACCGACCTCACTTCCCATCTCCTCCCACTCGATCCACTTTCTCTGCCTCTGTCTCTGTCTCTCTGGCAGTCATGTTACCTGTTACCCTTTTGACCGCCCACCTTGTTGTTAAAGCAGCAGTGAAGCAAGTTTGACAGTTGATTTTGAATTTGATTGAAGCCAAGTGCAATTGTTGGACCGTTCGAGGGGTGTACGTGTAGTACGAGTACAGGTACAGGTACAGCTACAAGTTTAAGTACAAGTATGTACATTGTTTATGGCATTTCACAAGCGTAGCGTTTGGCATCCATTAATCATGACCAGAAATTGCGCCGATGCCTTTTCGGATTTTTATTGTTTTTTAAGCAACTAGCAACCAGCAACAAGACTCAACATTTTCAGTGCTTTTCCAGGTTCGTCAGTGTCTATTTTCATTTAATAGACATATTTGCTTGCCTCGGAAAGTTTTGCTCTTTGTTTATTTGTTGAATCAGCGCCGTCAAACCCAAAACAACAATAATACCAACAACAACAACAACAACACATTCACATCAACATACACGTCAGTGTTGGTAATGTGTTAACAGAGCAGATAAGTCGAGAGCACAAACATTTTGACAACTTGTGAACTTTAGAACGCCAACCCAGAGAACTCAAACAGTCCGTTTTCATACGCACAGTGGTACGAGTATGGTCTCATAAACCATAAATACCACACACTAAATAAAATTTGCAACAACATCAACAATCACACAAAATGATGCCGAAATCTCCTCTGTTTTTTTAGCCACTCAAAAATTAAACGAAAAAAAATCTTTCAAATGTTCTGTAAACAAACAAAATATAAAAAAAGACGAAAAAAAACCGCCAAGGCATCAATTAACAATTAGCCCATATACGTAATACTGGAGAGCTGGAAAGCTGGAGTGCGTATAAAGCTAATCGAGATTATCGACCAAGGCCCAACCAACGACGATGAGTGGGTCGCCCAAAGAGTTCTCAGTTACTGATAAACACTATAATAAGACAAATAGATGAGCAACATTATCAACATCTTTATTAATTTGATAAAATTGCATATAGCCTCATATAAAAATAAATATATTTAATTTTCCATTAGATGAAAATCATTTTATTCACTTAGTCGATTCTATTCTACTTAAATTTAATGCATAATCACTTTCAGAAAAATTAAAGAACTTCAAACTAAATTAAATTTAAGAAATGATTTCTTCCAGACAAATATAAGAACTTTTAAATAATTACATGAAATCAATCAATTAAGTCAGAAAATACATTTAAGTATCTTTGTTATATATTTAATTATTGGTTATCTTTTTTCCAAGTGATTTAAAATTTCCCTGCTCAATTTTTTTTATTTCACTTCCTATTTAATGTGGAAAGAGCATACAGTCTTCGTTGTTATCTTGATAATTCCCTCTTGTCACATGTTGAGATGCGTTTGGTGAAAAACTTAAGGGGATTTAGGAGGTGAAGGGAGTTTGTTATGTGACCGAGGCGCCGTCCGCCCGTCAGCAGCACGAGATTAACACGCCATGCTCTAAATTCTGCTGACTGTTTACTGACTAAGCTTTTGGTAGCAAATGCTGCTGCTTCTGATTCTGCTGCTGCTGCTGCTGTTGCTGCTGACGCAGACGCAGACGCAGCTACTCTCGACTCAACTCGACTCGAAATGAAATCTGTTTTATTGTATTTGAGAATGATTAGCCCGATGAGATACGAAGACGAGGCGTTATTATGCGAACGTGTGTGCCCAGTTAGATATTATGGAGAGAGATCGAGAGATGGCAATGTAAAAGTCACTGTATGCAAAGTGATGACGATGACACTGTGGCAAACGGTGGAGTACAAAGTGGCACAGTTTTTACGAGCCTGGGACTTTTGGGTCGACAATTTGTTACCTGCTCGTTGCCCCTGACTGGCCTAGCCCAACAACGAGAGCAGACAAACAGACAACAAGACATGACCAGCGAGACAAAGTCGCTAACCTTTTTTGGGGTTTTTATCGCCAGAGCAGAGAAACACATAAAAAAGAATAACACAACACAACACAACACAACACAGATGACAAGTTTGTCGCGTGTAAACAACTTGCGGCTGCCCAAAAAGGCGGTGCGGGTGGCGGTGGTGCAGTGTGTGAGCGAGAGCGAGAGATTGGTAAGAGGAGATGAGAAGAAGGAGAAAAATAGTGTGGGGGAAGTGATATCAGTGAGAGGGATATCAAGAGAAATAAGGCCTTTTGCTAGGTAGGCGGTGTAGGAGTTAACAGTGAGCGCTAATATTAATGAACTTAAGTAAATGTTGAGGTAGGCATAAAGCAAGATGATTGGGGATCTTTGAGGTTAAGTGGATATAATTAAACTAAATGAAATATTTGTATAATTAAATTGTTTATTCTTTTATATTTACAAGTATACAATAAACAAAAGTCCACACTTGAAAATCAAAAAATTGTTTATTTAACTGAGTAGCACCTAATGTAAAAGTTCTTAAAAAAATACGAGTCTAATAAAATTATTTGCAACATTTATTTTGAAAAAATCAATTGAATAATTAACTGATCTTTATAATATTGATCATTGCTGTTAATTTAATTACCAAAAAAATTTTTTTAAGTTTTACAAACTAACAATAAACAAAAGTCTTCTTTAATTTAGAGCCCGGTTTCTATAATCTAATATTCAGATTATAAATCAAATATTATTAAGTATAATTAGATTAGTTGTGATTTCATTTTGTGTGTTTTCCTCAACGTTAATTTTTGCAATATACTTTATTTAAAATTCCTAATTAGTTAAAGCCAAAAATCGCTTAAACATGCAGCCTTACCAAAATATAAACTCCCATTTTTCCGTCTTTTATTAATTTAAGCTTCTTAATTAAATGCAATTTGATGTTTGGTACATCTACAATTAGCAGCAACTGTATGCCCAGTGGGCAGAGCACACAGCCAAACGCAATACAATCACATATCTACAGATACATTAGAAAATATCTCAAAAATCAACAAAATAACAGCGACGTCGACGACGACAGCGACTGAGAACAGCGAAGTCGTCATTGTTGTTGTTGTTGTTAGTGTTATTGTATTTGCTGCCAATGTTGTTGCTGTTATTGTTGTTGTTGAGCGAACAGCACGGGCATGAGTGAAATAAATTTTCACGCTTCTAAACAGAGCGGCAAGAAGAACAAGAGCAAAGGCAACAACAGCAGCAGCAGCAGCAGCAGAGGCGTTGGCGTCGGCGGCAGCAGCAACGGCTAAAAGAGACTTTTTGACTACGACAACAACAACAACAACAGCAACAGCATTAATAACAACAACATTCACATCCACATCCAAGTCCATTCATAGCCTATTGCCGGCATTTGTTGTGCTCCCGATGCCAAACGCAGACGCAGATCAGTCAAGAGTCAGAGCAGCGTCGTCGCAGTCGCAATCGCAGTCCGGACGGAGACGTTGACGGCAGACCGAAAGATCGGACAACGGACAACGTAAGATCGGAGACGGAAGACACGAGAGATGCCGTAGATTATTATTGCGAAGCGTTTTTCGCCAAACAAACACGAAAAGTGTGCGCCACTATTTTCAAATCTCGCAGAACGTCGCGAACTGTGGCCGGCAACAGAACAAAACACGAAAGTTTTAGAA
The DNA here is from genome assembly GCA_037043535.1 of Drosophila putrida. NCBI lineage: Eukaryota > Metazoa > Arthropoda > Insecta > Diptera > Drosophilidae > Drosophila > Drosophila putrida. The sequence goes on from JBAMBI010000465.1 coordinate 2,445,894, forward strand.
ACACAGCAAAAATACAAAATAAAATATATAAAAAATACAAAACCCGAAATTCACAGCAAACAGTGCAACACAACAGCAACAACAACAACAACGACAACAGTCAAACAGCAACAACAACAACGCGAGTGTTTGAGTTCCCTGTGAGTTCGTTCAACGTCGCGAGTGTTTTTGTTGTTTTAAGGCATTTTTGTTGGGTTCCCAGGGCCGAGGAGCATGGGAAAAACTGGCTAAGGATACCCCAAAAACAACAACAAAAACACAACAACATCAAGAACAAGAACAACTCCAGTACGAAAAACAAAAATACAAAAAGTATACTAAAACTGAAACTGAAACTGGAAGCTGAGCTTCATCTTTTAGCCTGTGAGACTGCGCTTTGATTAAAGCGCGCGTTTAATTTCATTTTTTACGCTACTCCACGAAGAAGTTCTGCACATCACACACACACACCCCTCGTGCTGAACTCCCTACCAACAATATATCTACCCTCTTCCGCTGGCCTCCTCATTCTCAAAGTGATCAAGTATATTTGGACGGGGCTCCACCCTTCCAACTATTTTTCAACATTTTGCGCTTTGATTCGCTGTTCACATTTTTGGCCCTGGCTAACTGGCTGTAAGACTGTGAGGCTCTTTTGGCTTGGCCTGGCTTGGCCTAAAAGACGACGACTCCTGCGCTGGCTGGCTCCTTGGGCGCTGCTCAGTACGCCGCCAGCTTTCTCCGTGTGCGTACGAGATCACGCAGCAGCTGTGTGTTAACATTTATGAAATAAATACATAAATAATTATCAAAATTTGAAATATAAAAGTGAAAGAATCCCTGAGATCCCTGAGAGAGGCAAATAATTATCATCATCATCATCATTAACTCGTTGTGATCTTGAGTTTGTCTCATTCGCGATGTGTTTGTTGTCGCCTGAATTGATCAAGTGCGCCTGTCTCACCTCCAGCTTCACTTTATGCTCACTTCACGCCACGTCGAACTGAAAGTCAACTCAACTCAACTCAACTCAACGCTTGATTAATTCGCGCGTCAGTAACTGAAACGTTTTTTGGTTTATTTTTATCGGGTTTCTTATGCTTTTTGTGTTTTTTTGCGAAATATTCAAATAAGCAAATCTCGTACTCGCACTCATCGTGGCCGCAATAAAAAGCCTTTAACTACCTGCCCAAATACCAAAATATCAACAACAACAACAACAACAACAGCAAAAGCTTAAAGCCCACTAAAACATAAAACCAACAACAACAACATTCGAGAGACTGGGCCACAATTGTTTGTTGCCGCTGTTCGCGGCTTCGGAGCGATATGCGGTTGTTCATGGTAATTGCAATTTTAATATTTGCAATGCCAATGACGGGATTCGGCTGGTGAGTTCACATTTCCAATCCTAACTCTATTAGAAAACTATCAAATTAATTAATATGTAATTTTATTTAAAGTTCATTGTTAATATATTCTCGAATTTAGTATCAGATCAATTATATTAAGTTTAGAAATAAACTGAAAATACTTAAATTCTATCAGAAAACTTAAGAATAAATCATTATTTATTATTACTTCAAGTTCTATATCAATATATTCTTGCATTTAATGTCACATCAATAATATTAAGTATAGAATTAAACCCAAATTATTTTTCTATTCCCAGTGTGATCTTAATTTGAATATTTTTATGAGTTTTATGTGTTTTAAGAAATTATAAATAGACTCATAATATAGATATTTATGCTAATCAATGAGAATCGATCGTATCTACTCAACAAATAATTCTGTGGGAATATAGATAGAAAGATGGAATATGGATAAATTTTAATTTAATAGCTAAAGTTTAACTGTGGATAGGTTTTTATTTCAATATACATTGAGCTTAAACATTGAACAGTTTAAAAAAGCTTGTATGCAATTATACTACAAGTAATAGAAGTCTTTATTATTGTTACATATCTTTGCAATTTGAATTTACTCATATTATTTTGAAAATTGGCATACAACATTCATTTCTTCATATTTTTTAAATTATTATTATTATTTGTATTTTAGTGAAGTATACATTACTTCCATACTTTTTAAACAAACCTCCATTAAAGAGAACAAGCATTCATTATTTATTTACTAATTGACACCTACTATTTCTAGTAAATTATCTCATACATATTAAATGTGTTATCTAATCAACCAATAGAAAAAATGCTATTTAACTATACATAACACATAAAGCTACTTTCCCAGATCTTTTGACTTGAGATCAGCCTTATTTATATAGATTGGCAAATGATAAACTCGTTCAAGCAAATTTTATGTTTCTGTGCGTTGAATTCAATGCCAAAAAACCCATTACAAACGCTGCTCTACAGTGTGTCAGATCTCATCAATATATGAGCTTGAGAGATTGGCGAAACCGTTTCCGGTTTTGGGTATGGGTATGGGTATGGGTATTGGTATGGGTCGCTGACGACAACAAAATACAAAATCGAATTAAAATAAAAAGAACTCAAATAGCAATGCAATAAGGGAGAAATTGCAAGCGACATAAGTTCTACGGATTTTGATTTTGAGGTGAGTCAAAGCCAAAGCCACAGCCAAAAGCAAAATTCGGGCAAAGCCAATCGAGCGGACGATGTCGCCTGAGAGGGACCTTCAAAATGTGACGTTTGATTTAGATTTAATTACATGGCAATTTTTGGTTTTTGGCGGGGGGACGAAAACGTGGCCAAAAATACGCAAAAGCCCAAATGGCAAAAAGTGCAGCCAAAATAAATAAAAAAAGAGAAGAAACTGCGAAGAGAGGAGGCTGCATTTGAATTTATGCGCGAAATTACAGGCCAAGATAAATAAAATAAAATAAATAAAGAACATGCTAGGAACAGACATCAAAAAGAAGGAAAAGTGTCGCAAAACAAGAAGTAGAAGGGGGAGCATAAGTTCTACACTCTGTGCCAAAAGTATTTGCCAGCAAAGTGGCATCAATGAATCTGCAACTGCAACAACTACTACATCCGAGGTAGAAAAATTGTCGCTGTCAGCGCCAACGAAATTTGCAATGTCTTGACTTTTGCCAGGCACATTTGTCATCTGTGGGCTCCCCTACGGCAAGGGAGGGGAATCTCTCGAGGAAGGCAGATGCTGTCGTTTATTGGGGGGCGTGGCATGGCTGGGTGGCGTAGGCGTCGCGTGGCGTAGACTGCATGACGGGGCAAACAGTTTGCATTAATTTTATTTGAGTTTTGTGCAACTGGGCGAGGCAGCAACCAAAAGAGGCCACCTGCAACATTAAAGACCTGGCGTTGAACACAAGCAAAAGGGGAAGGAAAGAAGGCGGAGGAGGAGTGGGAGGAGTGGGAGGAGGATTGCCTCCATCGACACATTCAATTCAATTGAGAACTTTTGCAATAAATTAATTAAATAATTAGAGCTCAAGTTCAGTTGTTGGTTGTCAGCTCGTTTGATGTTGCCCCAATGATGATGATAATGATGACAATCATGTTGTTGCCACCCCACAAAAAAGTCGCAATAGAACAAGTACAAATATATTTATACGCCATTTTTACGCTTCATCTGTGCCGTTCAAGGGCGACAGACAGCAAAACTACAAAACTTGCGATTGCGTTGACAACAAACGGACCGTGACGACAGAGAAACGAGCTCGGGATATTCGGTGGGATTGGGTTTTGGACTGAACAGTGTGGCCAGATGTTGGGGAAGTTCTGAACGTTACATATTTGTAAAAAATAGCGTTTGATTAATGACTTTATCGCTTACTTCATGATCGATAAAACAAATGTTTTATTATAATAAAAAAATTTCTTATCATATTCAAAATTTTAAGTATTTCTCAATCGATTGCATAGTTAGAATTAATTTGATATTATAACCAAATTTTTTCGTACTTAATATCAAGCTAGGAAATAATAATTTTTAGATGTATGTATATACCAATTAAATACATATTTACAATAGTTTGTGTCAATAAACAATTGCCTAATGATCGTAACCTTCAAATACAGGCAAATGAAGTACAATTACGCAGTTTACATTCATATTAATAAAAAAGAGTATATATAAAATATATTAACATCAACTAAACATTAAAATTTTTACAATAAACTTTTCAACATTCATTAAAATTTCATAAATAAGTACGAATTGTTCCTATGCGAACATTCCTTAATTAAGATTTACCTTAAATAACATTAATAAATAACTAATCGATACAAATTATTTTCATCATATTTTAACAAGTCAATATACATCATCTGTATTTTCACATTTTGCAAAAGTTGCAATTCAAAATTGATTTGGTTCTCACTCATTCATTCTCTGATTCTGAGAATATAGACCGATAATCTACTCAGATATTTGTATGTAGTGTTGTTTTCCAGCCAAATGCACTACATCAAATGATCATATTGAGATGATAATCAATGAGTTTGGGGCGCAGACGAGTAACGAGTGTATCGCTCGATGTGCCGTTAAATGAATGGAAATTCCATTGGCCAGCGGCAGTCGAAATCAATTACAGAGAACTTACAACAAATTGCTGCAAATGCGCTTTACTGATGTGTCTGGAATTTAATTAAAAACAGAGAAACGTCTCTGCGATGCTGATGATGATGATGATGATGATGTTGATGATAGTGATAATGATGGAAAATCGCAAATTTATGATCTATACGTACAATTTGATTTCAAATTAAATGAGCTCATTTCCGTCGTCGAATCGTTTGACATTTACAGCTCAGTTCTGATTGAATCTATTTTGGTTGCCATTTCCTGCTTTTCATTCATTCATTTTATTCATTCAGAGGGTTCATTCATAGCACTTTTTGGCACTCACAGCATGTGAAATTTATATTAAAGCCCACCAGGCTTTAATGGGTTAAACAGTACACACACACACAAACACACACATAAATAAGTATTCTGTGGCAGTGCCACTTAGTCTCAAGCTGTGAGTTGGATGCGTTTGTTGCTCCAACATCGCCACACTGGGAGGCAAAATCAACAACATTGCGCATACGCCGCGTGTACGCTCTGTGTGTCAGTAGAGCAAAGCCATCTCAAGAAAATGAGGAACATCGAAGAAAATTGGCACACTTTATGAGCAACAAAATAATACACCCCCAATATGATTAGGTTAGACATACGTTTGGGGGTCTAACGAGCGTACAAAACTCGGCCAATTGCCAAAATTTATTGCAGACGACTTGATTATGATGCCGTGAGGAGAGACTGACAGGCAAACAAACTGCAACTGTAACTAGGGGAAACCAAGAAAGAGAGATGTGCAATAGGATCTAGATGGGACCTCTCAACGGTGGCTAGTTATTGTATCTAGTCGAAGTGTTGTAGTCTGCATTTGGCACGGGTTCTATTCTATTCTATGATTGTAATTCAAAAGTCATGCAATTTGTTTATTTTGTTAATTTGTCTTTGCGCCTCTTGTCACATTGTCAGTTGCGTGTCTCACTCGCTGCATCATAATTAAAACGCATGACCAGAGACAATTGAGACATGGGTCAAGTTGAAGGACTGACATCTGACAAACTAAAGGGTCTAGGTCTAGGGCCCAGTCCCCAAGGTAACTATCAAATCTTCACGTCATCTTAGAGAACAGGAGAAATGAAGAGAGAGAGTGAGAGAGCGAAAAGGGAAAGATTTTAAGGAGTGAGCATAGAGGGGTAAAGTGTCAGTTTAGATAATCAAAGTAAATTCAAAGAATATAGAAATTGAACTTTAGATACTGAGTCCTAAGAAACCTCAGCTGATTTAATGTAACATGTAATTTAAATAAATTAGAATAAACTACAAATAGTTAGCTATGTTATATATGATTGGAAAACTAATGACAAATGAAATATGGTTAGTAATTCTATTCTTTCTTACAATATTAAGAAAAGGGACCAACTTAAAATCTTTAAATCTTTTTTGTCCTTAAAAAAATTCATATTAATTAAATACATCTAAATTTCAAAATTTATAGAGTATCTTGCAGTTCTGCATCTCTTGCTATACCCTGACATTCATATTCGCTAGTAATTCCCTATCCCAGCCTTTTTTAAGCACATTTATCTAATGTCACATAAATTTGTGACATAACTCAAAGAAGAACCCCAGATTTCTCACAACACTCAGAGCGCGAGTGGACACGTGATTTAGCAGACTTGCAACCTGGACATGGTCATGTCCAACGTTGCAACGGTGTGGCAACGCCTATTTGAGCTATAATTAAGTTAAACGTTGTCGCAATTTGCGCGCCAGGCACCAAAAGATTGATGTCGTCTTTGTCTCTGACTCGAACGCGGACTCGAACTCTTTTGGGTCCTGTAATGGTCGTCTAGATGTCAGATTTGTCTTCTGTCTGTCGTCTGTCGTTTCTTTTGGCTTTTAAGCTTGTTAAAGGCCTGATAGTAAATATGCCTGAATTATTAGCTAGCCTCGCTTCAATTGGACATGCACATGCCCCAGAGCAGAGCCTGGGAACAGAAGATGCGCATTCCAAAAGTGTCAAACAGGATGAACATTATGATCACCATCATCATCATCATCATCACCATCATGGGTATCATAATGAGCCTGGATGACGGCGCCAACATGTTAATTTGCTATTTGTTAAATGACAAACACTTTTTAAGAGGGAGAGAAGGTGCCAAAAATATAAAAAAGGCAACGTGTCGCACGCTGACGCCCACACACGTTGCCAGTTGGAAGTTGGAAGTTGCCACAAACTGAGTCGCACCCAGACTTGGCTTGCCTCTAAGTCATGTCAACACCTTTTTGGTTGCATGCCGCTAACTGCTGTTGCTGTTGCTGCTGCTGTTGCTGCTGCTGCTGCTGTGTTAGCTGGCTAATCAATTGTCAACGCTGCCGCCCACATCAAACGCCAGCCTACCGCCATTCCCATTCCCCATTCCCTCTTTTCCTCTCTCTCCCATTTCCACTCCCTGCCACAATCTCCCACTCCTTCAATTGTGCTTTTGTCCAGTTTTTTCAGTTTTGTGTGTTTCTTTGTGTGCACAAAAGATCAGCACTTGCGCTGAGGCATTCTGTGGACAAATATTTGTCCGCGTAAATTGAAAACTGACCAGCCACAACAGCACTTGACTTGACTTGGCCAACGCGATCCAAAACGGTTCGGGCCCAAACGGATCGGCCAACTGAGCGGCCATTCATTCACTTGTCAACGCTTTGTTTAAATACTTTGCCACTCGCATGTTGACAAGTGGTTTAAGTCGTAGATTTGTTTACACTGCAACGCACTCAGTGGCGCAGTGGCAGTCAACACAGGACGCGGGGAGAGGTACGGGTACAGGTACGGGTATGTGTGGCAGGGATGCCAACTGGCAATGATCGCAACGTTGACGGCAACTCATGAAAATGAGTCAATCAATCGAAGCTGCATCCATTGTGACTGTCTATTTACATAGAAAACAAGCGAACAAAAACGAAGGCAATGATTTTGAGATATCCTAACTTTGAGAGAAACAAATTTAGGAAGAAAGAAAACACTACTTAAAAAGTAAAAGTCTACTGCCTTAAGCATTTTGAAGATCCAAAATGATTTGGAATGAAAGATATTTAATTAAATAAATAAACTACTCTTAAGTAAAAACAAACTGACTTCTATGCACATTGCATCAAAGGTTATACTGCACTTAATATATTTGTTTAAAAATAAAACATTACCTATCGATCTGGATTGGAATTGAGAGACAAATTTCCTATCACTTTTTACACCTTTAAAGTTGCTTTGATATATAGTTTAGTCTCTCTTAAAAGCTTTTAGTTTAAATTAAATATGATTTGCTGCAATCTAATATAATCTCAAAAAGTGTCATACCTCGCATACTAATCAATATGCCCTTTTAGTGTAGTGTATGGCACAGCTGAGAGCACTGGACTGTGATCAGATTGGCGTGGCATGGGTTGGGTATGGGAAATTTCAACCACTTGTCAGTGGCTACCAACAAACCGGGCACTTTGATCAAAGAAAAAAATCACTGAAAATCCATTGAGGCCTATAACGACACCAACAACAACAGCAACAACACACGAGCAACACAACAACAACAACTGCAATAGGGCACACTTGGATAGTTGGAGACGCTTCTTTTCTTTCCATCGTTTGTGTGAAAGCAAAATAAAGATACGTCTCGGCCAAGTGTTGCCTGTTGCCAGTTGCCAGTTGCCAGTTGCCACGTTGCCATATGCCTGGACTGGGACCTGGGATCTGGGACTGGCAGACTGAAGTTGTTTTTGCCTTTTCAAGTTGCCGACAGCAGCGCTGTTGGCATCGCTGCCTTGGCTGCTGCTGCTGTTGTTGCTGCCGCTGCTGCTGTTGTTGTTGCTGCTGCTGCTGCTGCTGCCAAGCAAACTTCAACTTCAAAAACCAAAAAGTGTCGAACGGTCCGCCACATCGGCAGCATCATCGTCATATCATCGGCCTCGGCTATTTTCCGCTTAACCAAAAACTCCCCGTGTTTTGTTGTTATTATTGTTGCTGTTGTTGGTGTTGATGTGGATGTTGCTGTTGCTGTTGCTGTTGTTGGCTGCTGGCAACTTGTGTGGTTACGCGCTCTGCACGCTTGAAAGGTGTTTGAGTTTTGAGTTCTTTAGATCTCTCAAGTCATCTGCGCATCGACTTCGAGATCCGAATCATTGCGATCTCATCATCATCATCATCATCGTTCGCCAGCGAACTTCAATTGTTTTTACTTCATTTTTTCTCTATCTCCCTCTCTCTTCTTCTTGCTGTTGTTGTTATTGTTGTTTACAAGCGCGTCTATCATTTATGCTCTTGCTGTTTGACTTTTGGCGGTTTCAACCAGCTCACATTTTGGTAGAGTTGTTGCTGTCTGCTCTATTTGTTTTTTCAAAAATTTGTAGCTATTAAGTTGTCATAATCTCTTAGCCCGCTTCGAGATCGAGTGATGGCCACAGGGCCACAAAGCAACATAAAGATACACATAGATAAAGAGAGAAGCAGATGAAACGACTGTTAGACAGAGACAAGGGCATGGCCACCAGGTGGTTAAAACGCGATCCAGGTGGGCAAATCTATTCAAGTGTATTTGAAAGAGGTATATGGGAAATGTTTTCACTCTGGAATTGTAAAACAATATAAATAATAAATGATAATCCTAAGAACACTTCTTGAAAATGCAAAAACTATAATTTTATTCCAATTTGTCTCACAAATTTTATATAAATTACATACTATATATAACATTTCATCAGCATTTGAGTAAAGACTAAAGGAATATTGATTTCGTTTACCAATAAGAATATATTTAATTAGTAACTATTTATTTTACGAAAGATGTAAAGTATTTTTAATTTATTTCTCAAATTACAGTAAATTTAAGAATTCCACAAGTAAAAATATCTTTTATAATTTATTAATTCTCTCAAAGTACTTATATTTAAAAGAATCTACCAATTTTAAGCTACAAATTTGAGGTTAGCCAATGAATCGCCGTAATTCGTATAGCAATTAAATTTACAAAAAGCTTTCACTTCTTCCAATTTAATCTCATTTGATACCTTCTCATATCTGAGGCGCTGAAAACGTACAAAAAATAAATCTGCAAACTACTAAAATGAAAAGAGATTGAATAACTAAAATGAAAAGAAACATGGAATTAATAAAGAGTCCGTTGCATATTTTACTTGACTTACTTATCATATATACAAAAATGCCTTTGATCATCGCTATTGGCATTATGAAGCTCATTATAAGACCAGGTACATATATGAATTTGATGCTCTAATCAAAGATAGTTAGAGATTTAATAAAGCAAAAGAATTAAAACATTGGGACTTACTTTTAAGACGCCAATTAACATCAGTATACCCGACAAGGAATGAATCATTGATAATCCTATTAAGATTAAGTCGTAAAGACGAGCATTTTTTTTGTAGTTCCAGTGGATGACTGAGTTCAAAATTAAAATTTAAAAAACAAAAACACAAAATTCATTAGATATTTTTTACTTTGCATAGCTTTCATATACACTTACAAGTCAGGGTTATCAGGATAATCAACAATACTGTACCATGACATATGGTAAAGATACTAAAAAATATTGTCGCCCTTCGCAACGTACAAGCACCACAATCCATGATCAATTTTGAAATCGAAGTAAGTCAGGAAAAGTTTCTATCAATCAAGTTCATGCTTGACTATTCTATAGAATATTTTAACAATTTTCACAATGCACACTGAGTACTATAAAAAAAATGTTCGGAAACTATTCCAAAAATACCTTTTGAATTTCAAAATTTTAATAACAATAAAGGCTTCATTATTAGGCTTATTACAATTTATACTTTCTGCAAGATAAGTCGATTATAAAAGTACAAATTGTAATAGGTCTGATTAATCCGGCACATCTGGAATATAATTTGTTGATTGTGCTAAGTTTAATGTAAGCTGTGAACCGTATTGATTTCTATTCATTCCGATACTGTAATATCTACACGAGAATATGATAAAGACAATTTGGAACACTGAAATCAATAGTTAAGGTATTAGAAAAACGTGTAAACATTTTCAATTTTAAACTAACATACCAATAAGATACGACATAAATGTAGTTACAATTACCAGAGGAAAGCAAGTGCTTAGTACGACACCAAACATAAATTCCTTGCGTAAATTCTAAGTAACAATGGAATGAATGGAAATAATTTAGTAAATCATTATTTGATGCATCACTTACTGCGAATACGGATAAACTGAGCATTATTCCAGCATAAGTATGCATTACAGATACCAAAAGACAGATGCCCATATACTCTGGTGTTGTATCCTTAAACAGTAGAGGATCATTACTTCCTGTAACTTTACATTGAAAATATAGACCCACTTATTATGTTAGATTTTGATTTTTAAGCTGCTTACAAGCTGAATACCCGTGTACTGCTGAACCTACAATACCATGAAATAGAGTCCACCAGCAAAATACAATAATTTTTGTTTTCAGCGAAAAAAAGCAATTATCCGAAAAAGCCAAAAACTTACAGAGGCACATAATACTTTAAGAAACAAAAGGGGAAGTCATATTTATTTTTACGAACTTCTTTTCAATGTGTGCTGAGCATTTCAAAAAGTTTCAAAACTTCAAAATAATTCCATAATAATAATGACCATATTCAATAGTCATTTTAGGCTTTCTGTTTATCAATCAAGAGATTGTTTTAATATATTTATATTTTATTTATGTTTGTTTTCTATAATTTACAAGTGATACTAAAACTAAGTGTCTTTCAATAATGCTATCCATTTACGATATGACTCTATTAGCTTGTCTAATCGCTGGAAATTCTAGATAAGCGCTATGACCAATTTTAAGGGCTTGTCTCTGGCCATATCACTTTTTTGTCATCGATGAATAATAATTTGCCTGCAATTTTAGTGTGATTTTTTTTCGTTTTAGTTTCTGGCCGAGTCAGTTTCAGACTGAGTCAGCTGCTGTGCAGAATTGTAAATAGCCCCATTAATTGCTAAAAATAACGCAAGTTCCTTGAAACAAAACACATACACAGGAAGAGGGTTAGAAGGGGGCAAGGTGGAGGTCAGACTGACAGAAACCAATAGACTATGGCCGAACATCAATCACAAAAACCGGAGTCGTCTCTCTCTGTGTGGCAGTAGCCCTATAAAATGCCTGGGATGCCATTATTTACCCAATACTCTCACTCGAAACATAAACTTGCACTCAACGGAGAATTGCGCAAAGTTCACGAGCGAAGCAAATTTCACGCGAATGTGCAATGTGAAGAGCGAGAAAAAAATAAGAAAAGAAATACACTATATATAGTATATACATATGTATGTATAACAATAACAATAACAATAACAACAAAAATGCGAACGAAAAACAATTGAGCTATTAAAAAGTCATAAATCTGAAATGGAAAAGCATAAATCAGCGCCAAAGGCGCACACACAAAAACAATTTAAACGCCGCCGCCCAGTGGCTCGAACACACACTTCCACACACTCACACATTCACACATTCAAAAGAAAATGAATAAGAGGGGGTCAACTTGAAACTGAGCCCCTGTACTTCAGTTTATTTGCCCTAAAGCGACGCATGCTCAACGTCTGCTGCACCCACATTGTACGCTGCCAATAATAATTATTAATTTTCCAGCTAAATTAAATTTTAACGCTGCAGCTGAAATGAAAATGAAATGGAAACGAAAATTGCATCGATTGAGAAAATTGCTGAAAAGTCAAGTTGGTGTTTGTGAGTACTACTCACTCTGTTCGTTTTGTGTATTTGTATTTGTAGTTGTACACCTAAGTCTGTTTTTACACGGTCTTTTTTTACACGGTTTTGATATAACACGGTTTGAAAATTGAATATTTTTAATTTTTTTACACGATTTTATTCCATTTAGCACGATTTGAAATTTTATTTACTTAAAATTTTTTTGTCAAATTTAATTTTTGCGAAGTATGTTCAATGTCTTTTTTTACACGGTTTTTTTTACACGGCTTCTTCTGGAACCAATCTACCGTGTAAAAACAGACTTAGGTGTATTTGTATTTGTAGTTGTATTTGTATTTGTGTGCTAGCGAATTTTATCGAGCGCCGTTGTTGTTTCGCTTACAACAATAAACAAAGCAATTGGCAACTGTATGCCACAAGTATGAATGTATGAGTGTCTCAGCTGGATATGTGAGTGTCTATGCATGCCACATTAAGCGTTGCGCCATATTGCGTATACGCCGCATCAGCCGCTACTTGGAATATTTAGTTCAACTGCCGAGAGAACCATTTAGACGCCGTGTTTTCCTTTTTCTAGGCAAATAAACGAAACGCTTTGCTATTCTTTGGCTTGCAGCATAAATAAATGCAACTATTTTGAATGCACTCATCCGCTGAGTGAAGCGTCTACTTCCACAATTTGGGCGCCACATATTTGCTGCAAAATCAATAATTATTGAGTTTTCCTGGATTTTAAAAGTATCAAAATGGCTAAAAATTACAGCGCAAAAAATCATAATTTCCTTAAGCCAAAAATAGATTTTGTTTAGATTTTTCGATTAAGCTTAATCATAATCCAGTTTAAAAATACTTTTAGTAATGTAAATATCTTTAAGGATTTCCAGAATTTCTTTATTAAATATCAAACCATTTTACTTGCACAATTTTCAATTTTGATCATTATTTTAACACTCTCAATTTAATAATTGTTTATTCTAGGGCCGAGGGCACAAACATTTTACTTGATCCAAATCTAATGTGCAAAAAGACACGTCGTCTACGTGGCAAACTGGCCGAAATCTGCCGCCACGATTCGGCTCTGCTCAAAGAGATCATCAATGGGATTAATCTGGGATTCCGCGAATGTGAATATCAATTTCGTAATCGCCGCTGGAACTGCACAGTGCTACGAAAGAGCATGAGGAAAATTTTAATGCGTGGTAAGTCTGCGACAAAATGTATCTAGTACAAGTAGATGTACAAGATGCAAGCACTATCTACTTATATGCATATGTTTTACTTTAACCAACAACAACTACATTTACTGGCGACAAAGGCCAAATGGCGCTGCTTTATTATGCAGTTCAACCTGGCAGCCTGTCAACACTTGCTGACTCAGACTCAGAGTCAGACTCAGAGGGAACTGCGATTAGTGTTGTCAAGTTTTATAAGAGAAAAAAAGCTAAGCTACTCTTGAGGGCAATAAGAAGAAAAGAAACTTGATTGATTGAGAAATATTATGCTATGAATTGTATATATTTTTGTTTAATTAATAAACAGTTTGGGAATAATCTTAAAACGATATAGGATTACACAAAACAAAGAAGTAGTTCTTTTATCAAGTTCTTAATATTAATTCCAGCTTGAGTTTTTTAATTATGTGCTCTGTATATAATTCTAAAATTAATAGTACATGTAGGTCAGAAATAAAAGTATTAGACCCATATTTTCAATGTCTATAGAAAGTCTCAAATTGCTATCCGAATAATAAACTGACGTAAAATGCATAAAAACTAACGTCAAATGTCAAAGATATGTAGCAAATAAAGTGGAAATTGAAAAAATGAGCCATTTTATTAAAGTTCTACATTTTCTGAGACAACAGATGACAACAATTTTCGATGAGAATAAAAGGGAAACCCAAGAATTTCGTACTCGGCCTAAGAAAATTCCTGAGCAGTAAACTTTTAATACCGTTCTGATTGATTTTATCCTAAGAATCCGGAATTTCTTGGATTCTATTTTATATTTGCTTAGTTTTCTTAAATCACAATTAACTAATAATTTTAGACAAACGTTTAATTGACAAAACTTCGCTTTTGTTTCATTAAAACTAAACGGTCAAAAAGTAGCTAAATTTAAAGTGCAGCAAAAATGCGAAATCAGCAACACTGCCAGACACTGTGACTGAACACCAGATGGAGATTCCATGCACTCATCGACTGTCCCGCAAAACTGCCTAATTACAGCTGAAGTTGCAGCGTCTCCTTGGCTGGAAATGGCAAAAGAAAAGCAAAGCAAAGCAAAGCAAAAGTCAAAGGCAAATGCAAAGGCAAAACTGTCAGGCGGCAGGCGACCGCATCATCCATCAAGTTGCATAATAAAAATGTTGCGCCCGCTGATGAATAGTGCCTGAAATGAGCCTACAAAGCTGTCAATTTTAATAAATTATTGCCCGAAATGGTCAAAAGATATACCCTCAACACTTTCAGCTCCTTGCTGACGTTGTTGTTCCTGTTGTTGTTGTTGTTGTTGTTGTTGCTCAGCAATCTGCACTTAATGACAACAATGCGCAAACAAAACACATACCAAATTATGTGCAATAAATTCCACATACAATCCACACTCCACTCAAACACACACACACACACACACAAATACTTTTGCGGATTAAAAGTGCGGCCCTGTCAGTTGTCAAACTGTCAGTTATCCAGAGAGAATGAGAAGTGAGAAGTAAGTCTCTTTTTCTCTCTCAAGCAAAGCCAAGGCTGTGCTGACCATGTAATGATGCCCTTCCATTTCCATTTGGGGTGGTGACTGTCCAAAAAAGACAAATCACCTGTCCAGATCAATTCTCCCCTCTCACATCTTCACATCTTTCCCCCTTCAACTTGAGTCAAGTTGCTCGCATTACATGCTCGCATGCAAATCGTTGTCCGTTTCGATTACAACTGCGATTTTCGATTTCATTAAACGTGACTACAGAGCAGTGTCGATGACAGGGAGAAACAAACCGAGAGTCATTCGCATTTCTGATTTGCATAGAGATTCAGCACAATCAGCGATCGGTTATCGTGCCAACAATATATCATTTTGTCACCAAAGCTGACAAATTGACATCAATCATGCGACGCAGCGTGCTGACATCGATTATACATAAATCGATATATCGACAGATAATCTGCATTTAAAAATCCTACTCTAACTCAATTGTCATTTAATGGCCACGCTTTATGAGGCTACTTACTATACAATCACTGTAAAATGCATAAATGTACAAATCTCTTGACTTTACAAACTGGTTTACGGGCTTATGAACAGCTTAATGGGATGTAAATACTTAATCCTAACTTAAATCGCTTGAGCTCGCTGTCAATGTGAAGGTGAAAAATAGATATTACATTCATTTAATTATGCAATTAACACACATATTTGTAAACATATTTGTATTTTTTCATTTATCTCTGCTAGCGCAAACAAGCTTCTTGCTCATTATTTTTAGTTCAACTTTGATTAGTATAAGTTTGGCCTAATTTAATTAAAGCTAAGTAAACATAACTTAATTTTGATCAAAAATACATTATTTATTTGAATACATTTCTCCTTCTTTTATTTCGCTTAGACTCCCGGGAGACAGGCTTTGTGAATGCCATAACAGCAGCGGGTGTTACCTATGCGGTAACCAAGGCCTGCACCATGGGTCAGTTGGTGGAATGCTCCTGCGACAAGTCTCATATGCGGCGCAATGGGGGTCAACCCCAAATGGTGAATGCTGCCACGGCGGAGGAAGCCCTCGAAAGGCAACAGTTGCGTCAACAGTTGCCACAGCAACAACGCACTAATACCAACAACAGTAACAATAACAACAACAGCAACAACAACAACAACAACATGACGGATATTATGTTGGGTAGGCAGCGAAATAATCATAGACCAGGTGGCAGGCGGGGACGTCGCAAGTTCTGGGATAACATCAAGTTTCCACAAGGCGAATGGGAATGGGGAGGTTGCAGCGACAATGTCAACTTTGGTCTGCGACATTCGAGAGCTTTTCTGGATGCCAAGCAACGACAACGTCGCAGTGATCTGGGCACACTGGTCAAGCTACACAATAACAATGCGGGGCGACTGGTAAGACAAAACACAAACTTACTTATACCCACAGTTTAAAAATATAAGTTTAAGTTTCAGTTTCTATATTTATATTGAGACATGAAGTTTGATTCCAATTAGAAAGTTGCTCAAAACAATAATTGAAATCAAATTAAATCTACACTTAACCAACCGATTCTTACAGGTTATAAGTATAAGTGTCGATATTTATATTGAGACATGAAGTTTAATTCTGATTTAAAACAATTGAAATGATAATAAGATTTACACTTTACCAACCGATTCTAACAGATTATCGGTATAAGTTTAAAATCCTATATTTATATTGAGTTCTGAAGTTTGAGTCTAATTTGAAAGTTGCTCAAAACAATAATTGAAATCAAATTAAGTCTACACTTTACCAACCGATTCTCACAGATTATCGGTATAAGTTTAAAATCCTATATTTATATTGAGTCCTGAAGTTTGAGTCTAATTTGAAAGTTGCTCAAAACAATTATTGAATTCAAATTAAATCTACACTTTACCAACCGATTCTCATCAACCGATTGTCTATTCTTTGTTTTCGTTTTCAGGCCATACGCGATGCGATGCGTTTAGAGTGCAAATGCCATGGTTTGTCCGGATCGTGCACGGTGAAAACCTGTTGGCTAAAGATGCCGCCATTTCGTGAGATATCGGCACGACTTCGCGATAGATACGATGGGGCACGCAAGGTGGCGCTACGAAATGATGGCAACAGTTTTATGCCCGAGACGCCGCACACGAAGCCAGCGAATAAATATCAATTGGTCTATGCCGATGATTCGGCAGACTTTTGTACGCCGAATGCAAAGACAGGAGCTTTGGGGACTCAGGATAGAGAATGTAATGCCACATCGACGGGGCAAGATAGTTGTGATCTCCTGTGCTGCAGTCGGGGGCATAAACATCGTGTGGTTGCCGAATGGACCAATTGCAATTGTGTCTTCAAATGGTGCTGTGAGGTGACATGCGAGAAGTGTCTGGAGCACCGTGAGGTCAACACCTGCCTCTAGATATTGGGGATTGGGTTTGGGTTCAGCATAGTCATGAACTTAAATATTTGAAAGCTTTCCATTTCGCGTGATAAACAACAGTTTAAAAACACACAACGTTTTGCTGCAGTCCATTTTTAAGTATTAACTAACACTAGTGAACAGGGTAATAAAAACAAAACAAAACAAAACAAAAATCAAAACAGAATATTAAGAAAAAAACACACGTTGATTTTAGCCCGGCTGTAGGCCGTTCTAGTTGTAAATAAGTATCATCCATATTATAAACCATGTAAGCTTGTAAATAGTTGTAATAAAAACGCAAAAGAAAACTCAAATCTTAATTACTTTCAACAGATAAAGATATAAATAGTTACTGATACAGCAGTTGGTTTATTCGTTCTCAATTAATTGCAACAAATTGAATATCAAACAGGTAAAATGAAATTAACTAATCTTTGACTTTATGCTAAACGGAAATGTATCTCAAGTCGCTTCGCCCATTGATAGAAATCTGCATAAATGATTAAACGTAATTTAATGAAGACAACAGCAAAAACCGATTGAGAAACAAGTTCAGCATCCATAGCCATAGCTGTATCTGTATCTGTATCTATATCTCTAGTCTTAGCTGTATCTACAGCTATTTACAAGTAAGTATTGTCAACTATAAGTAGCCAGCTACCAGCTAGAGATACAGCTACAGCTACAGTGGAGACCAATGACTTTCCCATAAATTAACACAATTTTATTGTTGTCGACACGAGATAAAAATCTACAGAAATTTGCCTAAACAGCAACAAAACTGAAACTAAAAAAATCGCATTCGAACAAAACTGAAAATGGATTTGCCTTTTGTGCATAAATTATCAACGATTGTCTGACTGTTAACTGTTGACAGTCGACTGCCGATTGTCGATCGTTGATTTGAATGCATAAATTATAAAATCAAATATATGTCGCTAAATGCATGTAATTAAAACTATCATACAACGATTTTATGAAATAATCCCAACAGAAGTCAATGAATCGTTTTAAAGTTCGCTATATTAAAAACGTAAACAACTTTTAATTAAGTCAAGTTTTCTGTGAGCTGAAGATTTCTGTCAAAGAGTTTATAATGAATTGTCATAGATTCTTTAAGATATTATTAGTTTGATAGATAATTTGACTTGGAAACAGAAGTCTTGAATTTTATATTTATATTTATTTCCATAAAGAGTTTGTAATGAATTGTAACAAGTTCTTTAAGATTTTATTACTTTGATAGATAATTTGAATTAAGACCAGAAGTCTGCAAAGATTTCAATTAATTAATAATTAAATAAGGTTTTATTTCTATCAAAAAGTTGGTCTTGAATTGTAACAACTTCTGTGATCTCTTATTAAAAAGATAGATGACTTATTTAAACTATAAACAGAAGTCCAGAAAGAGTACAATTTGAGGACACAATATTATAATATACTTTTTTTATAATTATAATTTTACTTTACTTAAATTTTTATTTAAAAAATCATTTGTTTACTTGTTTAATGACACATTTTAAACTGCAATCTTAGTAGCTGTTGATTTCTTTAATTATATTAATAGCTAAACCATAATTCAATCTTGAAGTTAAGCTATTTTTAAGTAGAGCAACTAATTAGTCTTGTATTGATAAGAGACTCGAACTCATGCATATGCAAAGACCTTTAACTTTTTTAAGATACAAAACTATTTCAACTGCATTATCTGAGCTTAGCGTCCCCTTTAGCAATCTCTCAGCTTAACTTTTGATATGTGAGAAACGTAATGAAATGCTTCAAGCAGATGCCCAACAAGCCCAAATTCCATTCCACTACCAACTGCCTACTGAATGGACCAGGTCAATCTCAGAGAGTGAGAGAGAGATAGGAAGAGAGAGAAAGAGAGAGACAAGCCCATGCGACGATAAGATACAACTACAATAACAACAACTCTACAGCAACAACTAATTAACAATCGCATTCATTTTATTTATCGTACAAATGCAAACCGCTTGACTTCCAAAACTGTATCTGCATGCATTTATAAGGCTCGAAATGTGTCGTTTTTTTTTTTTTGTATCTTTGGCTTTTTGGGATCTTCACTCTGTTGAGTGTTCAGATACGGAGAGGTCTTCTTGGGGGACGGATCGACGTGTCTTCGATCGCATCGAACGATCGCATCTCTCGGATCTTGGATCGCATCTCACATTGTCTCGTACACTTGACTGAACAAAATGTATGGTGAGATACTCGTCGCTGGGGCACAGTTTCAGCTCAGACTGAGGCTCAGGCTCAGGCTCAGGCTCAGATTCAGATTCAGTGGCTTTATCTTGGGCGCGTTAATGAGATTTGCTTGTATCTGGAGCCATTCGGTAGATGCATATCAGTGGGTTTCAATTAATTGTGGCGACGCTTATTAGTCATCCATCTAACAAACTAAACTGGCAACTGGCGCTGGCGCTCTGAAAATCTCACTATCTTTTCAACATAAGTATCATTCTCCTAGTGTTGATGTCCGTTGACCCCAAACTGACCTTGGCCAGCCAGTTGGTAACTTCTGTCTGAGATTATGTGTATATGTGTGTGAGTTTTGTGTTTTCTGTGTGTTGTGTGTTGTTGGCCAGTGCCTGGATAGTCTTTTCAGCTGCCTTATAAATGTGCATTTTATGTTAATAAAAATGCATTTTTATGCCGTTTCTAGATCAAAGTTCTTTTTGGCGGTATTTTCTTTCAAGTGGCGCTTAAAATGGCGCCATATAAAAATGCATATATGTTATGTACATATGTATATTCACAGCTTTCCCATACGATTTTTGGCAAACTAATGGCTTAATTTTCAGACTGTTACACCTACTGCATTGAATTGTGAGGACCTGCCTATCCCAGAGTTATCAGAGAAACTGATCACTGCAAACAATTTTAGCCAAATTGCAAGTCAAAGTCCACGCGAAGAGAGAGAGAGACAGAGAGAGACTGCGATAGGAAGAGAAAGAGAGACAGAGAGGAGAGGGAGAGGAACACAGACGGGGCGCTAAAAGAACAACTATTAAGACCGCTCGTCTCCGGCATCTCGCATCTCTCGCTTTTGGGCCAAGAACAAAACCTGAAACATGAAATTCCTGCGTAATTTGTAAGGAAAGGCGTGAAGAACACCAACGAAGGCAACACCTTAATTAATGTTATTAAAATGGAACGAACGACCGACGGACCAACGATTGGACCTGGGCCTCAAACTCAAAAACTCAAACTAAAACCGAACCCGAAGACCTGAAGACACTGAAACCCATTTGACTGTAGGAGCAGGTCCAGGCGCAAAAAAGAAGGCAGACCAACACACACACACACACACACACTCGGACACTCTACGTGAAAACGATGCAGAAGAAGTATGTGGCAAAAGAGGGAAAAGGGTCTTGATCAGTTCGTTTTTTCTTATTTTTCCTTTTTTCTTTTTTTGAACTTGGCTTACTCCTCAATCGCTTTGGCCATGCACGTTCCGGTCCGAAAAGCAGAATGGGAATGAGACTGGGAATAGCAATGGCAATGGGAAATGGTCTGTTGTCTTCATTTGGGGCTTGGCCTGGACTAAACGCTTTAGTAAAAGTTATTGGAAAGTGGCCAAAAGTGTTGCTTTTGGGCTGGCCACTTCAAATGAGCTGTAATTTCTTAGTTTATTATATAGAGAAACATGGGCAATATATAAGTAATTGTTGTGTATTTCACGTAATTGAGAATTTTATTAGAATAAAGCAAAGGCCATGAAAAATATTTATGTCTACATTCTGTCATTATTTTTAATATTATTTAATTTGGTTTAACACTAATAGATGGTATTTACAAAGTGAAAGACATGCTTTTTTACAACGCGTAATTTAAAGTATTTTGAAGTATTTTTTACCTGCTATGAAATCATACAATCTTTTGTAATTTTCAGAAATCTATTCCATTAAATAAGTACAATATGGTATAAATAAAAAAATATCTGAATATATATTTTGAGGTTGCCTTAAATATTTTGTAATTAATACCGAAATTTCAATGTTTCCTAATACTATAAATTTTCTTATCATTATGTAATGGAACATATTAAAGTTAAATGAATTGATAAGGACATTTTCCAAAGTTCCATTTTTTAACTCTGCAATGAACTTTATAAGAAGTATTCACATTTAGGTAATACAAATGCAAAGCTGGCTCCTCTTTTAAAACATATGGTTTCTTCGCAAACTTCAGGAGGCCAAAACATGTGCTTGCCTCCAAGTTGGTGCACAATTGTTGTTGCTTTTGTGGCTGCTTGTATATGTATAGTTCCCAGACCATTCTAAGCTGGCAACAGATTTATCACTGGGCACCGAGCGGTGAGCGTTGAGCGTTGACTACTTGACATATTCATTAAATTTGCCACATTGTTGCAGCAACAAAAAAAAAAAAAAAAGAAACAGACAGCAGCAGACGCGAGTAGTGGCAAAGACAGAGAGATGGGCATCATTCTGACACCTTAATGCGGTAATTAGGGTTTGCTCAGCATTAAGCCAGACAGCAGTAACACCCTGGCCATGCCCTTGTCCCGACTGGCCATCCTTAAAAGCCGATCATCATGAGCAAATATTAACACAGCGTAAAGACCAAAGGCGCAATCGCGATGGGCAGCCACGGACCAGAACTAAATAACAAATGGTCAACATTTCTCTCTATATGTGTTGTTGTTGTGTTGTTAACGGTTTACGCCGAATTGGCTTAAATTATTAAAAGATTACAGCCAAAGATCATCAACTCCATCATTATGCACGGCGATCTCGAAGCCAAGAAGAGATCCTTGCGCCTTGAGTCTGTGATTTGGGTGTGAAGATTATGACACAGCACAAAATAAAACACCATCCCGAAATGTGGCAAGACCCAAGGAGTAGGGATAGGGGAAAGTGGAAGAGAAACGATTCAAAGGAGCAGCAGGCGCAGCAATTAATTTCAAATTTTTTAAACATCTCACAATGCACACGGAATGGAGAAACAAGCCCAGACAGCTGGTCAAAAGCAACTCCATGAAAGACATACAAGAAAAAAAGGGAGAAAGAGAGAGAGAGAGAGAGAGATCAGAGAGAGGACAATAAAGGCAGAGAAATTGCAGACAAATTAAGATAAATGAATTGTTTAATTGTTGCATGTGGCGTTCATTTTTATTGTGGAAACTGCTAATTTACCTTGTAAAGTAACTGCAAAAAGGGTTATAAATGAAGTACGAACATACATAAATACATAAAGAATTTCAGGATTAGCCAACAACTTTTGAGTTTCTTAAAATTCCATCTTCCTATCTTCAACTTAATGCATACACACATCCACTGCATTTGAACTTTAGCACTTCACTTTCACTGCACTTAAACTTTGACACTCTTGATTATGCATATCGCCAGTAAATTTCACTGCAAAAGAAGAAAATTAAAATAGAAAGCTGCTTAGATAAACAATACAACAAGTGAGAAACGAAATTTAACAATAGCTTACGCAGATAAACTTTTTAATAATCTCGCATTTCAGCTACTCCAATTGTAAAATAATCTCTCAATTGTTTAAACTTTAAGTAACTAAATGAGGGCTGTTAAGCAAACTTATAAATAGATGCAATTTAAATTATTTTACATTGACGTATTTTATTTGTTTATTTAATGCCAACTTGCAACAGTTGATAAAAATACAATTTAATTAAAAGAGAAATTAAAATAATAAAATTTAGCTAAACAAATTATGTATTTATTTGCATACTAAAAGGATTAACCACAACTAATAGTATGAGCTTACCCGTAAAACTTTTATTAAGCAAATAAATTAAAATTTCCTTAAACGATTTTTAGTTTGTTTTAGTTTGTCGAGAAATATTATATAATATTTTTTTTTTTGAAAATGTATATATAAAATCTACATTTTCTTCCTCGGGTTTTTTGTAATTCTTATTATTTAAATCGACATTAAGGACAATAAAGCCTAATGCTAGAAATATTGTATATTTTGCTATATTTTTTCTTGAACTAAAGAATACAATCAAATGCCAAGTGTGCCTGGCCACACAGCCAGTAGGGACAACAATTAAGTTGAGCTCAGCTTGAAATGTTATTAGTTGCGCATTAACACCCATACATGTAGATATAAATGCACACATACTGTGATCTCGGATCATCAATCAAAGTCCTGATGTCTAAATAATGCAACACACACAAACACACGCACGCACACAACCACAAAGGCGATCGCCTGTTGCTGTCTGCCACAAAGGACTACCGCACTAATTAATACTGCCGCCCTGGCTGACTGATGGCCCAAACAGATTCGTGTTGCAGCCACACACAAACAACACACAACAGACAACAAACAACAACAATAATAATAACAACAGCAGCAGCAACAACAACAGTGTTCTAAGCTAAATAAAGTTATTAAGCAGTCCAGGGCCAAAAGGGAAATGTTTTGCCAAAAAAAGGAATAAAACAAAAGCAGCAAATGAAACGAAACAAAAAAAAGAAACAGGCCCAAAACGCAGCATGTGTTAAAATTATATAGAGAGTGCGTGTGCTGAGCAGACCCCCGAATGGTGGCCAGAGAAGACCCACAAAGATGGTCAGCTTGGAGCACAGAGTTAATAAAAAACACATAATTGCGTATGTTTGGACCCATGGCATATGAGTTCCGTGCCACGACAAGTCCCAGGTACCGCTCAAGTTTCGCCGATTTAGACCCGTTACTGCCCACACTCCAACTTCAGCATCAGCTTCAGGTCCAACTCCAACTCCATCTCCATCTCCATCTCCAACTCCAACTTCATCTCCATCTTCAAGATCCTCTGCCCGCCGCGTGCTCAAGTGCGAAGTTCTGCGCAAACGCCAAGCGCCTGTGAAAATATGATTTTTGTTGCCATTTCGTGTTTTGCCACTTTGGAGGTCTTCATCATACTTTTTTCGATCCCTCTCTCTCTCTCTATCTCTCTCTATCTTTCTCTTATATCAGTGTGTATGTGTGTTTTTTGTGTTCCCATAAAACTGACCCCATGGGCAGTGAAATTAAGTTGATTTTTAATGCAGTCATGGTGGGTAGCCAGGCAAGGTGGCTTCGTCCAGCTCAGAGGCATCCAAATTTCTGGTATTTTCACTGACTCCCCATTTGGGCCAGTGAAAAGGAGTATTTCAAAATTATTTTCCATTTCTGCTGTCTCTCTACATTCGCAACTCTTCTCAATTTTTTCTCCTTAGTTTTTAAGTTTGTGTTTTAAGTCAGAGTTGTATATTTCAACACTCTCTCTCTACTCCAGGACAATTTTCTTTTAGACTTAAGACAAGTCAATTGATTTTCGGAAAAGTTTTCGAAAGAAATACAATTTAGAATAACTTTATAATAATTTCTTATTTGAAGTTTTTCCAAACAAAACTTAAATTTCCATTATAACCATTTTTATTTTAAATTTTTCCGATATTATATTAAATTCTTAATCATTGTTTTCGAAAGAAATAAAATTTAGAATAACTTTATATTAATTTCGTATTTGTTTTTTTTTCCAACAAAAATCAAAACTTTCCATTAAAACAATTTTTATTTTATATATTTCCAAAATTTTATAAAAATCTTTGTCATTGTTCTTTAGATATAATTGAATTCTTTCAATTGAAATTGTTTTTATTGTTGTTATTGTTTGTTATTGTATAACACAATAATTGATGGAACTTTAAAATTTAATATTATATTTTTGAAAGAAAAATACTCTATTAAAAATAGTTTTGAAAATAATTTATATATTTCTTAAGCTATTAATTATTAAAGCTAAAATTTTTGCAACTTTCTTCATTCGGAATTTAGAGAACTTCCCGCTAATGAATAGGGATAAGCATCCAGAATTATTAACTGTAATGTCTTTTCCATTCGCAACCCACGCTCTGACATTCCGGCTGCTCATCTCTTGTCCAAAACTATCGAATACTTCCGCGCTTGCTCACTGCCCACGTTTCTCGTTCCCAGAACGTTGCCATAATAAATTTCAACTTGTCTACACCTATTTTTACAAACATTTAAAAATTATTACACTGACTTTTTCATTATGCTGCGAAACAGACCAGACCAGAGACCGGGGAGATCCAGGTCCAAGTCGATGATCAAACTCAGACTCAGTCCACACAGAGTCTTTCAGGCTGAAAGCCTCTTCCCGTCCAGTCGGCCGGCCTGATGACCTTAAATTAAATGTGCAGCACATGAATTATGTAAGCTGTTTAATAAAGTGATTCCATTTGCATGCAAGAGCCCCGCACGCATGCTCAGCGGGCAGTCCCCCAGATGGACCAGATGGAGCAGTTGGAGGATGGAAAAGGAGTTGGCGATGGAGATGGAGATGGAGATGCAGTTTTAGTCAAGCCAACAACTTACTCAAAGAACTGGAGCCTGAAGCGGAGGCATCGCGCAGCGCGCGCTGATTGTCGCTTAATAAAAATGGTTATTGTGTTTCCAGACCTGACCAGGAAGAGGAGGAGTACAAGAGAAGGGAGAGAAGTGCAGAGGAACGCAGATTGCAGCGGCTATTTATGTGTGGCTTTTGTAAGAATTATTAATGTAAATCTTTCATAATTTTCTTAAGCTGTGCGCGTGCGCAGTCAGAAAACCTGGAACTCCACTCAAGGAACCGAGCCGGGAACGTGAATTTACAATGATTTATGGCGCCATCTGGCAAGGTTGTGTGGCATCCTGAAAGCTTGAACAATGAAAGCTTAAAGCGTACACTATTGTAAAAGCTTTAAGCTTAAAGCTCTCACAATCTCTCTCTCTCTCTCGCTCTCTGTCTCTCTTTCTCTTGCTCTCTCGTGTGTTCATTTTGATTTTAGCTCCACCCACACATCGCGTTCATTTTGTGTGTCGACGCATGCGTCGTGCCCCAAAGAAGGGGGATGCCAACAAAATGAAGTTGCAAGGAAACAAAATGTTGCACATACACACACACAAACACACAGATTTGGACATTTGTGATTGCAGCTGACAGCAAATCAGAAGTCCATTGCCACATTTATGCCCTGCGGCAAGTCTGCTTCTTGTTCCGGCGCCATATGGTGTGGCAATATGCCTTGTGCCCCAATGAGAATGTGGCCAGCCAGCCAGCTCCTTGGCAATGGCGTGCCACAAAAGCTACGCCAACTGTTGCCCGTCTGTTTTGCTGCTGCTGCAACTTGTTGGGCTGCATTCGTCATCTGCCACAGTGCCACATCAACGTCATAAACAACAACAGCAGAGGCAGCTACAACTCCATCTTCTACTGCAACTGCAACTCGAGATTCACTCCTGGTACTCCACTTCTTCTGGTTGGCTGACAAACTCAAGATGGCCGCCAGAGTCAACAACCAAGAGTTGTGCATTTTATGATGATCTTCCATTATTACAATAGGGTTGCATTTTCAAGAGTTGTGATTTTTAACAACACTTTTCAAGACATGAAATCTGAAGAAATAAAAGTAAGCATTGAATATGTCAGGACTTTAAATATGCATGTAGTAGTAGGAAGAGGCTGAGACTAAATCCCAAATATTTAAGAAAGATGTTTATGGTTAAACAAGCTTAGATTCTCGAATACTCGAATACTAAATAAATTTTAAGTAAGACAAAATAAATCTAAGCAGACTAACTCATGAAAAGATATAAAATTTTTAAACTTATTTGTTTTATATATTAACAGTTTTTATTTTAACAAAATATTTCAATAATAAATATTAACTTTTGGTATAAATTCATTCAAAGATTAATGTACTTAATCAATGTAATCTATAGAATTTTTAAAAATTTAGGCAATCTTTATAAATAAGTATACTAGTTAGAATTTCGAAACTCTCCGAAGAGTTTATCCACTGTCTAGGACACAATAAAAGCAGCTTTAATTTATAATCTTATATGATTTTCCCAAAACAGGGTAATTCAGTCATCGCACATCGCGGATCTTTATAGCCCTTTACTGATTGATTGTAAAAATCTCCTACCCCTTTAGTTTTTTACTATGTTTAAAACTATGTAAATACTCAATAATATTTCATAAACTTGTTTATAGAGAATAGCTTTTAAGTATTGACCAGCTTGAATAGTGCATTTTTTGAGTTATAATAAAAGAAATCTAAAAATAAATTCTATGTAACGATATTTTATTTAATTGGTGAAAATATTTATAAAGTTTCCGTATACTCGACTTAAATTCTTAGCTTACGAAAGTTTCGCCCAGCCCTCAAATTGTTTAGGCTTGTTGTGATTTTGGTTTTATGCAAGTTGTGTGTGTGTGCTGTGGTTTGTAAACCACTTGAAACAATTTTTAATTGTAATTTGCGCAAAGCAACGCCCCCTGAGCGCATCCTCCACCACTCTCAACAGGAAGAGTGAGAAAGAGAGGGAGAGGATGAGAGAGAAAGAGATAGATAAGTTGGAGTGGTTGCATAGTTTTAGATGGAGGCATTTCTGGGATGCCAGCCGCGGCTGCGACGTTGCCAGGAATTTTCATAGAATGGCGCGTCCGGCATGCAGACGCTTTGAGCCAACAGCTGGGCGAGATTTGTGGGTGGGCCAAGAGTTAACAGCCAACAGAGAGAGAACAGGCCAACGGAAGAGTCAACAGTCAACAGTCAAGAGGCAACAGAAAAGTAAACTTGCCTCTTTAATGCACAACTTTCAGACTCCTTTAAATTTCATGCTGTATGTCTGTCTGTCTGTCCTTCTGTCTGTCGTTGTGTGTTTGGGCCTGGCCAAGTGCAATTAAAAATGAAAAATTTTCCCACACATTCGGTCAACTGTGTTGAGTGGACGATAAGGAAGGAGAAAGACAGGACAGGACAGGACTGGACAAGAGACGAAGCCATCCCATCCCATCCCCAAAAGCAAAGCAAAACCGATTGCAACCCATCCCAAAAGCTCAAACCCAATGCGTTTTGCACTGATTTCTTTTTCATGTCAGAGCAATGCAAACTGCGTTCACTGATTGGAGGCCAACGGAATTTTTCCCATACTGAGAACCCAACTCTGACTCTGACTCGACTTGAATCGCATCGAATCGGAATCGGGTCTCAAGTTGGAAGCCCTTTGGGTTAAGGTTTCGGTTTAGGTTTGGGTTTGGGTCTTACCTTGTGCCACTTTGGCCCCATGGAATGCGTCGAGTTATGTTTGTTATGTCGTCAGATTGGCCTCCACCTTCTTTTCCCTCTCCCATCCCCATTCCCATTCCCGTTCCCGTCGCCAGCTACTTCTCTCATCTTTACTTTGATTAATTTTCGCTTAATTTTTATTTTTATTTCTTACTTTTCGCAAATATTTTCAGCGCAAAATTTACGTCATTTTGAAATGTTTGTCGGGATTTATGAACGTCGTCGTTGAGTTAATTAAATTCAACAACAGCAGCAGCAAAAACAACAATCGAAAATTAACTAAATTATGGGGTCTCTCTCTCTCTCATTCTCTCTCTCTCTCTCGCTCTCTGTCTGTCTCTTATTCGTTTTCTTTGTCTCCCTCTCTTTCTTATCTTTCAGTAACCCTGGGCAACGCCATTAAAATGCTTGTTTTTCGTCATTTTTTCCTTTTAATGAGCACAAATTGTTTTGGACTTTAAGGCGCACCTGTAAATGTCTGTGTACAGCTTGGAAAACCTATGGAAAACAAAATGAAACTCAATCAAAAACTATGCAAGTTTCCCTATTTTCAGCGTGGGAATGGTCATGTTATGGAAATCATGATTTGATAAATCTATTGTAATATCTCTATCATGTAATAGTCTCATCCCTCAACCCTTGTGCTAATTAACGATACAATGTGAAATAACAAAACAAAAGTAGTCGACTTTTGAGATACTCAGAGGGACAAAGAGTTCTTAAATTTATAAAGTACCTCTGCTATTTATTAGTTAAAGAAATAATCTTTATAAAAAAGTAATTTATTATTAATACAGCCATAAAAGAGCTTCTAATAAAAATTAATTTTTAAGAATCTCTCTACACTATTTATAATATTATTATCTTTCCCGTTTTAATTTTAAAATTAATTTTGTATATTTTAAAATGAATTTCTAATTTTATTTTTATATTCAAATTTTTGTCGACTGTTTTTAGATGACTTTTAATAAAATGCTGCAAATTATGTATATTTACAATAATTATTTAATCTAAAACGTATATTGTTAGATTACTCCCTTTCCCTAGCTCTAAGGTAATATGCCCTTTGTATACCCTTTAAAAATGGTCTAACAAAAGCAACCCCCTCGATAGCCCCTTACAAAACAAAGATATCAACACTTGCCCCGGCAGACAAAATATGTTAATATCTGTGAAATTGATCTGATTTTAATTTCAATGGCATTTTTCCCTCCCCCTCCGGCCACACTGTGAGCTGGGAATCCCTTACAGTTCACTGCACATTATTCATGCTCAACAACAACAACAATAACAATAACAATCGGCTACGCAGGGGCAGCAGTAACAACAACAACAACAACAACCCTTTAGTGATTGCAATTGCAGTTGCCAGTTCCATTTTCAGCTGTCTCGTTGGTTAATCCTTTTGGTAATTTATGCGCACTCCTCTTGCTGCCACTTACCAAACTAATCATCATGATGATGCTTCATGCTACATGCCCCTTGGCTCCGCCATGTCACGTGTCCGTCTGCTCTGTGGCTCATCCGCTATCATTATTGTTGCTGCTGCTGCTGTTGTTGCTGCTGCTGTTGTTGCTGCTTGTCGTGGTTGTATTGTTTATTGTGACAATTCTTGTCAACAGCGCAGCAAATGTCAACGGCACATTGATGGATGTGCCGCCAGAACCAGAGCCAGAGCCAGACCCAGAAGAAGATCAGAGAGTGGAACCAGAATGAGAACCAGATAGAAGCTAAAACCACAACCTGGTGATGGTGATTCATGGCAATTGCATGCGGTAAAGAGATGCTCAAATTTGTTGTGGTTGTTATTATAATGGTTGCTGTTGTTGTTGTTATTGTCAAAGTGGTTTGTTGGTTTGCTTGGCTATAAAACTAATGGCAAAATGGTTAACGCAAGTGTTTAATGGGAACTAACTAAGAAATATAAAAACGTATGTGCATATCTCAGTTTAATGTCAGATGGATCTCTGAAATCTGAAAAATAAACATTTTGTTAATTAATTGATCAACGTAATAATTTCTTCATTTGATAAAGTTGAGTTTAGCTTAAATTTTAACGCAAGGTAAGGAGAGTGGACAAAGCAAAAAAATCAATAAGAATAAAGACTTTCAGTAAAGTAAACAATAATTTCTACGACTTTGTTAAAAACATAAGCTAAATCACCAAATCTCAAAAAAACACCAAGCATCAACAAAATTTAATTAATATTAGCAAATCATCTAGGACCCCTTAATTTAAAGTTTTACCTAAAATATTTCAGCTCTCGGAAACAGGCCCTAAACGGGAAAGATTTTAAAAATCATGGTTTATATTGTTCCTTATTTACAACCCAATGCAATTGCCTACATTTAATTAGCTTCATTTGATGTGTTTTTAATTTTAAATTTAAAAAAAAAACTTACAAGCTCTACAAGTTCTTTAAGCTGTCAACTATATTTCCATGGTTAGATTTTTTATAAGTTTTAAAATCATTGAATGAGGCACAGTTAGACATGTTGACATAAAAAAAACCAGCTTTAAATAATCAAATCTGTCTTTTAAACTGGCGCTTAAATGCAACTGCTAACAGCTACAAAACTAGTGGCACTTGCCACATTGCCACATATGTTTCTGTGGCAGGCACAGATGTTGCCACAATTTGCAGTAAAAGCAGCTGGCAACAAGTGTTGCCGTCGCATCCTTTGAAGTGTAACAAGTGTAGCGCAAGTGAAAAGTCAAAGAGGGTTAAGTTCATCATAACACATACTCCCACACACAAACACACACACACATACACTCCCACACACTCATAAACGACCCACATTCGAGGTCATTTGAAGCTACTTAAAAACTAGGAAGTAGACGCGAATCAATTGCTTTATGCTCTACACTTCGTTGTTGTAAGGACGTAAATTAGCATATTTCAAAGACAACAACAACAATAACAGCAACAACAACAACAACAACAAAGTCAACAAAGACAACAAAAACAAAAGAAATGAATGCAATAATTGGAGTCCTTGAGCTGCGCCAGTTTCACTTCTGTTCTTGCCGCTTTAACCCTTTGATGTTCAACAGAAGTGGCACTCGGTCGCGTGTCCTTGCGTCCTTGCCCCCTTGCAACAACAATGCCACTTAATCAGTTTTCGTTTTTTTCCCCATTTTTCCCTCATTTTATTTCAAAGAGCTTTAAGCAAACAAATTGGGGGACAGCAGGTGACGAAAGCAAGACACTAAATCCTTAATCATTGAAATGCATTTTGTGTTAATTAGGCCGCAAGTGCAACAAAAGTCAATGGGGCATTAAGCGTGGGGGGAATAGCGGAAAGGGGCATGCATCGTTATCTCGCATGCGATAAATGCACACGAAATCGGTTCGGCCCTGCCTCAATGTGGCTGGCTGTGTATGTCCTTTGATGTATTGTACTTTCGCCAGCCAGTCACTGAAAGGACACACACACACATACACAGACACAGACAGGACTTAGAGCCACCCCAAGGACGGGCGTACGTCAGTCAAGGCACGCGCATAACGGCATCATCTTCATCTCCATCATCAACATCATCATCATCATCATCATGGCGCTGCAAGGATAGCAAGACACACACACACACGCACACAGACACGGCAGGACTCTGGCTTTCAAGCGCTTTCAGCTTCTGTTTCAATTTTTGATTTTAATTTGCATTTAGAGGCTGTCGCACTCGGCTTTTGCCTCATAGTCGTGCGACACGCTTCGGTGACAGGACGTTCTATGTTCTGAGTCTTCCGTCAATTTGGTGAAATAAATTTGATATTGAAAAAACTAACAAGTCAGCGCAATAATCAAAGCAAATCTAAATTAATAAATAGTTTTTAAATTAAATAATAATTAAAACTTCTTCAAATATAAGAGTATTTCAACCAAAATTTAAGTGTTTAAATAAATAAAAACAATTCATTTTTGAATTGTAATTTTTTATAGCTTTAAATTTGTAATTATGGATTTAACTCCACGATTGAATCCGAAAAAAATAATTAATTTTGATAATAAAGAAGATTTTTACTGATTTTCATTTTATGAAGGATATTAAAAAAAACTTATAAAAAAGTCGTGTTTAATTAAAAACGAAAAACATCAGAATCCAAACCAAAGTGTAAAAATAATTACAGTTAACTGTTGAAAAAATTATAGTTAAAATAAGTTGCAATTTTTAATCAATAAATATATTAGTCAGTTAACGTATAGTGAAAAATGTTATAAATTTTGACAATACAAAATAAATCGACCATATGCAATTCATATTAACAAAAACTTGAAATCTTATTATGTATATAAAACCCAAGTAAAATATTTTTATTAACAGAATAACATTAAACAAAAGAATTTAAAAAATAAATATAATAAAATATAGTAACAGAAATACAATCAATAATTTTTTACATTAAAAATATGATTAAATTGCAACTAACAATTGTTATTTACACAAAGAACTCAATACGAGAACTCAAACAATTTCATCAGGAAAAATTTACGTAAATAAAATAAACAATAAAGAATTTTGCTAAGTAATGAAACGTTGAACAAAATACATTAATAAAATACTAATTATCTAAAATGGATATCATGGAATTTATTAATTCAGAAGTCATTCAGAAACAAATGCTATGCGTCAACTAAGAATTAAAGTTTTTCATTCACAGTTCCAGTAACAACAATTTTTCTATATTGCAAAAAGTCTTCGGCAGGGAGAGCTTAGAAAAAGACCACCCAAAGGCAAACTTCGTGTGCCATAAAAAACAACAAAAAAAAATAAAAAATAAGTTTATAAGAAAAGAATAAAAATGCGGAAAAAGATGCTGGAATTTGCCAACTGCGGACCAATCAGACAGAGCTCAGGCCGGAAAGCGCAGTAAAAACGAATGTAAATAAACAGAATAAACAAGTAAACAAAAAGAGAAGGTAACAAACAAATATTACAAGAAGAATACAAAAAAAAGGGAGTTCCAGCTGGCCAGTAGCCATCAAGCCTGAACCTGAGCCCAAACTGAGAAAGCCATAGCTAGAAGATCAATGTTTATTGGCGCCTTGGTCACGATTGTTACTGCAGTCGAGCTGCGAATGTGGCTATAAGAAAAGTGAACAAAAATTCAAAAGAAAAGTGTAAAGAATATATAAAAAAAAGTGTTAAGCTTAAATGAAGGAATATAAATGCAAATCAAATAAATATGAAAATGTAAAGTGTAGTGCAAGGAGAGTTTTCAAATTATCTTCAATGTGTTCTACAAAATGTTTGCTGACACTTGGCCCCAGCAAGCCAGTACAACAACAACTTGCCAACTAACTAGTGTGTACAACAACAACGACAACAACGAGCGACTCAGCAACAACAATGTTAAGCAATTAAAAATTAGGCTTCAATTGTATGAAAATTTATGCAAATCAAAGCCGAGCGATGACTGCGTGGCAAGCAACAACCACAAAAGCAGCAGCAGCAACAACACTGACGTGCACCAACAGCAACAGCAATAGCAACACCAACAATGCAGGAAACAACGTTGTTGCCACACAACCGCCGTCGCGTCACTGCCATTTGCATTTAATTGTTGTGATTATCTTGGCCTGCTGCACACGTTGGTAAGTGCGGCGAGTGTATCTTATAGATACATCCATCCAATGTATCTACGACTATATGTATCCATCAACACGCTCTCCGACGTATGTTAAGCAAAATTCAAAAGGTGTAAATCGCCTGTCAACAAATTAACTCAAGCGTCGCCTTGTATTGTTGTTGTTAATGTTGTTGTTGTTCTTGTTGTCAGTGGCAAGTTAATTAATTAAGCGACAAACCACCACAACAACAACGACATCAACAGCAGCAGCAGCAACAACAATAACGACTACAACAGCACTTTATGTTGTTGAGTCGACAGATTAATCAATTCCAAGTCTTACACGTCGTTCAGCTCTGGAAAACTGTCAGCCAAAGGTGTTGGCATAATTAATATTGATCTAGCATTAAGATTGATCAGTTAACCTAT
This sequence comes from Drosophila putrida, assembly GCA_037043535.1. NCBI lineage: Eukaryota > Metazoa > Arthropoda > Insecta > Diptera > Drosophilidae > Drosophila > Drosophila putrida. Next base: position 2,480,387 of record JBAMBI010000465.1, read on the forward strand.
TCAACTTCCCTACAACTCCTCAGGCAATTCTGTCTGTTGTTGTGAGTGCTTTTCAAAAGTATATTAGACAATTGTGTAAATAAGTAGAGTATTGAAAAATTTCACAGTCTTAGTAAAATTTCGGGAAATATGTTAAGCAAAAGTTTCTTCTCAATATTTGTTTCATAAAATAGAAAAACATTTGTTTAATAAATGCATATTGCGTAGATTTGGAATATTATTTAATTTATGACAGACCTTAATAAACATTGTTCTGAGAGACATATTAACATAAACGAACAATGCATTTTATGGTCTACTAAATACTTTAGAAATCTTTATAGCAAGGCTGGTTTCTTCCATTACTATTATTATGTTTAAAGAATTGAAAAAGCCGAGTATATTTTTTGGTTTTAACTATTTTGAACTATTTAATATAGTACTTAAAATAATTTTTAAGAGATTTTAGAGTTTAACAGATAATTTACTTTTGGCTCTACCTTTTTAAAATTTACATTACTTTGTATTATATGTTTATTATAGAAACTACTGTGCCTATAAGAATCGGCTTACACAATTAATGACAGGGCATAATTTAAATCACAAAAAATTGTATTCTTTTGGCTTAATTTGTGACTGTATAACCATTTAATCTTTAGCCATTTTTCATTTTAACCAACTGCAGTGATCTTGTTAGAGTTATTTCTAGGTGATTGTTAGCTTAAATGGCAACTCAACTGCTGCGTTTAGACCAAATTGCGAATTACTTGGCCAAAGAGACAACGCCATTTTGAACAGTTCATGGCCACTGCTGGACAAGGCATCCAACCAGAGTTAACTTCCAACTGGCAACTGGCAACTTGCAACAGCTCCGCTTGTAAGCTCCCTTTTGGCTGCTGTTATTGGCATTATTGCATCTCGTCCTCGCCTCAGTCTCTGCCTACACAATTGAGTTGATTTCAATTGCAGGGTGGTCCCAGGCACTGAGGCCTTAAAATGCGCCTGGCGCTGTCAATCTGCCTCCGTCTCTGACTTCAGTCTCCGTCTCCAGCTTCAATTCTGGATTGTGTGCGCAGTCAGGCGGACGAGAATTGCTGTTGTCTGTCCAGGTTGCAAGTTGCTAGTTCCAGGTGCGGCTGGCTGGTTGGTTGGTTGGTTCGTTGCTTGCTTTGCCTAGTAAGTAGTTGCAGCTTGTTAATCTCGTTGTTGCTGTTCTTGTTGTCAACAAGCAAAAAAGTATGTTGACAACCCCATGCAACAACAACAACAACAACAACGTATGTACATTGCAGTCAACTCGAGACTGCAGCAATGCAATTCGTTGTCTTCCTCGTTGTTGCAACGTCATAATTGCAGCGCATAATGAGGCAACTGCAACTGCAGCCTGCCACAATTTTTCGTTTGAAATGCAAATGAAGCACACGCAACACACACACACTCACACAATGCCACGCCTCCAAATTGAGGCTGGCAAGTGCAGTGCATAATGTGCAGCAGCCAAATCCTAATTGGGTGCAACAACAACACACACTCTCGCACACACACATACTCTCATGCAATTTCAAGTGCTGACGCCTGCAACACATGGCGTATGCGCAACGACTTGACTTGACTTTACTTTATTTATGAGTCGCTGCTACTTTAGCTGCCTTAAGATCTTAAGTATGTATATATACGCATATACATACGATTGCCTGGCAGCTCATTTAATTACTTGTAAAATTTCTTACATTTTCTTATCGCCAGACTGCGCGATAAACTCACCTCAATTGGTTGCCAAATGATCGGCAATCGGCAAGAAAGTTGCCTCTTCCAAACACTTTGATTTTTAATTGAATTTTACAGCTTAGCATAAGCTGCAATATCTTAGATAAAAGTCGATAACTAGACTTTGTTAAAGTTTAAGAGATGCTAAGAAATGTAATTTTAGCGGAGAGAACAACGAGATCTTAAGAGCTGCAACTAAAATCTAGTCTGCTGGAAAACTCTTAAAGCTGAAAATCATTAATTTTATTCTTAAATAGTAATTTTGTTCTTAAATAGTATACAAAAAAGGGAAAAATAAATGTGGAGCGGATTATTGTAAATATTTAGTTGGAGTTCAAGTTTGATAATTAAATAGGCATTATTAGCATTTATAGTAAATCGTATATAATCTTAAAGAATTCGGGATTTCTAGATAGAAAACCAAAAAGACAAACTTTATAAGAACTGAAGGAAAAATATGGAAAAAGTTAAATGAAAAGTGATTATAGTTAAACAGAAACTTTGACTTATTTAAAACACATTTATTACATAAATTAAAGAAACCCAAATTGGTAAATAATCTCTGTTAATTTAAGGAAACTATACAAAAATGTACGACTTGTAATTTGAGTGAAATATTTCCAGTTCTTTTCTCCTGCCTCTCCCAATCGATCCCATGAAGTCGATGCACTATCGCAAGCCACAAATCAAGCAAACAAAACTGCAATTTAAAGAGCCGCAAAACTTAAACAAAAAAAAGAAATAAAAAGGAAAACTTCTTGGCAAAATGCATTTTAATTGGTTGAAAGATATGCAATGCAGGGCATCGCTGAGAGCCATCTGCCAGACGTCTTTCAGATAAAGAATTTAAACTGATGCACATTTTGTTAACAGCTTTATAAAGCGTATGGCTTTTAGTTGCCGTCTCTCTCCCTCGTTGATGTTGTTGGGAATTCAATAAAACTGATAAGGCAACAAAGTCAAGGAACCGACGACGACGTCGTCGCTGAGTCATGCAGCAAACCAACTTTAATTCAAACTCAAGTCTTCCAAGATCAAGTCTTCGATCGGATCCTTCGATCCGATGTCGATGTCGATGTCGATGTCGACGCTGTGCGTATTTCACGCGATGCGATAGCAGGCGCAATTGATTCGCTTATAAAATTTATCGATCTGTTAGCAATGGCTTAAAATGTGGCCAACATTTGGATAGCAGCAAAAGGATGTTGCCGCTTATCAGAACTAAAAGTGTTGCAACGATAAACTGAAATCAGAAACTGAAAAGTATTATACATATATAAAACTCACGATGTCTGCAAAAAAAAAGTTCATTTCAATTCCAATTTCATAATTTCAGTTTCTCACGCTTCGACTTAAGTTCTATTAAGTTCTATTGAAATGCCATAAAGATTGAAATGTGTGGCAAAGGCTTTAAGAGGCGCCGCCACAAGTCGCTCTCAAGTTGTGTCGAGGCCTCAACTTGAGGTCTGTCAAACGGTAGCCCATGCATAAATCAAGGATTTTTGTCGGTTTATGCCCAGTCCACATACACGAACTATATCAAATCAGTTAGCTATCTAAGCCAGTTAGGCATAAACATTGTTTCCCACACGCATACACACACACACACACAGAAATTCAGATTCAGATTCAGTTGGGTTGGATAACTTTGGGCTTTTGGTCGACGAGACGAGATACATTCCATGCCAGGCTGGCAACGGAGCCACGGCAACAGCTAGGAATGCTTTTGATCTGTGGCGACCATTGAAAATACATATACAGGGTGCTCACTGTATTCTAGCATTCAATTTCCATAGCTCACAGTAATTAAATAAATTTATCACATTCTCTTATTTTTCTACCATTTGAATAATAATAAAATGAGCAAATGTTGTGTTGTGATTCGCATGGAAAGGAAATGCCTAAAAGTTGGTCAAGCGCATTCAACTGACAAATGCCTCTCATTCATTATAATCTATTCAAGCTCTCAGCTTTAAGATTCCCTCACATACACATTGTACCATTTAATTGTTTTCACTTATCGCTTTACTAGGAAACCTCTCTGAATTTGATATTGCTTAAACCTACTTCGTATATGATTTTGTTTTCATTCTAAGTATTTTCTCCAGTAGCTGAATTAGTCATAAGATTGCTACCTTTATTTTAAAGTGTTCCATGATATTTAAGTTACTAAAATTAGTTTAACAACAGAGCTTATAGAAGATTTTCGATCTTAAAAGATTACTGTGCATTGCAATAAATATAAATATAAATATATATATACTCTCGCATTTCTAGACCTGCAGAAGTTATTAATATTCTTAATTTATGCTCAGCAAAAACCTACGCAAAACTTGCACCTCATTAACATGGCTAAAGAGTGTCGCAACATGGGCAACTTGATCAACAACTGCAATTGTTGGTATAGAGTTTGGGAGCAAGTTGTGATCAACTTGCAGTGAGGCAGGCAGACTCTATAGAGTGAATGCTTCGTGAATGGCATACCAAATGATGGGCTAAAGCTTAAGCTAAAGATGTTGATGAGAGATCCTCAGATCTGCGTTTGTCTGAGTTGCAGTTGAGAACGTGTGTGAAAATGGCACGTTTCTACATTTGAGTATTTTTTACATGCGCTACGTGCCCCAATTAAGAACCCCTCGACCCTCTCCCCTGGCTACGCTTCATGCTCTACACGCAACAGGGATTTAACATTAAGAAAATACATTGCAGACGCCATCGTTGAACGCATCACGTATACGCGCGGTATGCCAGGCTGCGATCTGCGTGTCATAGATCAACGCGATGCGATGCGATGCGATGCGAAATGATGTGATGTGGATGCGATGTGGTAGTATATCTGTATGTGGCAACAATGAAGTTGTTCAACGTCAACTGCCACTCGCAATACTGTATCTGTATCTGTATCTTGTGGCGCAAGATCAGAACACCTCTCTGTTGACCTTGAATGCGATGGCGCGCTCTAAATGAGTTCAATGAGAGCCACAATGAACCAACACTGAGCCACAGTTCTTTGTCAGCCTCTCGACCCTCTCTTCATCCGCTGTCTAGCTTTTAAGCAATTTTTTCCGTGAGTCATAGACCAAAGATTTGACTTGAGATTTATGACATTGCTGGAATTTAATTAAGCTACTGTCCGTCCGTCTATTTGCTGAGCTTTGTCTTCGCGATTGCTGATTAAATCAGCCGCAAAACTCAAATTAAATTTCACATAAACAAATAAAATGAAATTAAATTAAATTTGTTGCCAAGCATTTTTTTCTACTTTTTTTGTCTGCGGTTTTTTTTTGGCGCTCAAGGTTAATGGCAAAGTTGTTGTTGTTATTACTGACTGTGTGTGGGGCAGTTACGGAATTGGGATTGAAATTAGGATTGGAATTCGGATTCGTATTCGTATTCGGATTTAATTGTTAACTGCGGTTGGTGTAATCACATTTCTGATATTACGAAAGTTTGATTTTAAGCAGATAAGAATTATATAAGTGCTTAGATTTTAGAATACGAAAAAGCACGCTTACAAATTTTGAATAAAATACAGTATTTATTTCTGAAATGTTTGTGTTCATTCGGAGCTATGGTTCGTATACAAAATGTTATCTACGTTAGGTAAAAATTAATCTGCATTTTTGAAAAACATGTAGTTTGCATGGAAAAAGATTACTTAACAGAATTTAAAGTTTGGGCTACAAATAGGGAGGAAATCCAAATATGGAATAAAATAGTTTAAGATAAGAAAAAAAAACATTTCATTCTTAATTTTTGGAAATTATTATATGAAGTCTATATGAAAATGTTGTCCACTCGCTCTTCAGAATTTAATGAAATTAAAAAAATTACGAAAAGAAAACTTTTCTACTGAAAATTAAATCTAAAAAACAAATACTTAAGACATTTACCTACTAAAACTCCCATTTTTCAGTGCGGCATTGCGAGATTGAGATTTATATTAAGATATATTCAATATACAATATTTAGACTTTATTTTGCATAGCTGACAATTATTCGAAAAATTTAAAATTGTTCTTAATTTCTTAATAATTTATAAAATATTTAAATAACATGCTTACCATTATAACTTTGTTCACTTGTCAGGTTGTATGGCTTGCCAGATGGACGTGCCACATGCCGCTCAGTGCCTGGTCTGACCAAGGATCAGGTGGAGCTGTGCTACAAGGCAAGTGATGTGACGGCCGCAGCGTTGGAGGGTCTTGATATGGCCATCAGAGAATGCCAGATACAGGTGCAGATATAACTACAGATACTATAACTTTAAGTAGCAATAGGTAGTGCCACTAATTGTTTTGTTATCATTTGATTTAATTTTTCTTAACATTCGTATTGTCATATTAATTTGAATACTATTATTTATCACTATTCTAAAACTTTAACCGAGATTACTTTGTTATCCATTAAAAAGCAAACCGATCTGAAATTGCCATCAAATACTCGCAAATTGCTGCTGATGTGGTTGAGTGGCATTTTTCGTTCGATATGCGAAAACTAATTGTAGAAATTCAAGATTTGTAGCCATTTAGTTTGTTGCATCATTAGCTAATCATGTCTCTGCTTTAATTTTTAATGCGTTTTTATGCTGATGTAGTTTCAGTGGCATCGTTGGAACTGCTCATCGTTGAGCACAAAGAGTCGCAATCCGCATGCCTCCAATCTGCTCAAGAAAGGTGAGTTCCCAAGTTCCCAAGTCTCCAAGTAGCCTGGCCAAAAGCCATTAAGCTGACACTAAAATGTGCAGTAAGTGTGGCTCAGCTTTCACGCAAACAAAATCGCTTTATGACCAACTAACGACAACAGCGGCAACAACAACAACAACAACAACAGTTAATACAACAAACTGTCAACGAGTTTTGCGGTTATTTCTTAGAGCAACGGCCCACACGCAAACTACTAGAAAAAAAATGTTAAAACCTTTAAGATCAACGTTCTAACAACTTGTCGCACAGTTGGACTACCCTTTCTGCATTTTAAAATATAATATATAATAATATTTATATAGCATTGAAGGGTATTAGCTGAATCAAGATTTACTTATATAGAACTCACAAAAACTCTTGCAGTTAGTCGGTATAATTTGAAAACTATTGGCTCTATGTCTAATTCACTGCACGCTAATACTATTATATGTAGGGAAAACCAACTAATTTATAAGATTAGAGGGGCTTAGATAATGTATTTCATTTTATATTATTTATCACCCAAAGGGCTCTGATATTCCATGTTTTAGTAACGTCCATGCGAAATTATAGATAAACATGTGTTTCTATTTTAACTTAAATTATTAACTGTTGAAATTCTTTAGTCTCGAAAGATACTTTTCATTCTTAAAAATAAAGTAAATTTAAAAGATAAAATTCAATACTCAAAGTTCACATAAGTTTTGAGTTTAGAAAGAATTTATAAGCCAGTTTTACTGTAATTGTTGAGTGAATCAATTAACAACTAAAAAGTATCATTATTTTTAAATTTTAATAGTAAAACTTTTAATAATTTGAGTCGCTGGTATATATTTTATGAGCTTTGAAATGTCATATTCTATTGCTTTGCAAAGTTCATAACAAAATCAAAATACCCGCTGCAAGGGCATTCAAAAAAAAATCTAATTAAATGTGTAGAGCACTCCGTTGATTCCCTCAACCTTTGTTCCCCGATCAGGCAGCCAATGTCCGAAGCTATTAGCCGTCGCATTATTAGACACGCCATGAAACAAAACCACAGCAAAGGCAATAGGAGACTAGGAGACAAAGACGAAGACGAATACGGAGACGCAGACGCAGACGGAGTTGGAAACGGAACTGCACTAGATGACTGACTCTCTAATGCCCCGGTCCAGTTGACGCGGCTAGATCATGTTTCTAAGTTTTGCTGCTAGTAAGAGTGTTGCTTTGGGCCATGTACTTTAAACTGGACGCACCTTTGTCACAGCCTAGTGCATCCCGAGGCAAACGCGGCAGTGCGAACTTTGACTTTGATATCTTAATCTTTTGTCGAGGCATTATATTACACACGATCTACCGATCTACCGACTACTACTACTACAACGGCGTGTGCCTTATGATGATGTTCCAGCTGACCATCTACAAAGAGTTGCCGCTTTCTTAGCCGCTTTTGTTAGCCAGGTAGCAAGTAGCGGTATCTCTGTGATCACAGGCGCCGATCTTTAACTAAAAACTGTATCAAGCGACTACTGTTATGATTCATACGGTCAGTGTCAATTCTATTAAAGTGTGCTGTATTTACCAACACTGCACATAGAGTATGACTTCACTGCTCAGTGTAGTGTACTAAATTTAGAAAGAATGCTTTATTGGAATTGCAACACATCCAAACAAATCGAAGCATAATCCATTTTTTTTAGATTATTTAAAGTTACAGAATGAATTTATATATAGTATGCAGTATTTACCAATACTACACACAAAATATGGCATCATTGATCAGCTTTAAATAACACATTAAGGGGAAACATTTTTATACAACTTCAACCCCTATAAATAATTTTAAATTTAACCAATTCTAAGGTAAGAAAGTTGTCTTTTTGAAGAGATACAATCTTCAATTAAATAACCAGAGTAAATTACAGTTTTTTTCAGAATTCCAGAACATGTGCCCAAAGTGATGTTCCAGGAATTCAAAGTAAAGAGAACATGCAGTATCTTTAGCAATTGCTCAGGTGGCAATCAAGCAATGCCTTCAGGTTAAATTCAGGCATGTTTGGGGCGCGTTCCCAAGCGCTTCATTAGTTAAATTATGCGTCATCCAATTGCTGTAAAAATGCCAAAACAATGGGGCAATGGGACCAATGATCAAAATGGCGGCATGCAATGCAGATGCAAACGATATCTGGCCACAGTGGCAATGTTGAAAAGATTTCTCACAAATTTCAATGCGACTGCAATAAGAAAGAAAGAGTTTAGGGAAGTCAAGAAGTAAGTGGACAGGGTGGAAGGAAGGGGTGGTTGAATGAGGAGAAACCCAAAGAGACAGGCAGACAGAAAAAGCAAAACAAGAAGAGTTACCTGGGAGACCGACGAGTAAAAGGGAAAGGCTAACCTCAACTCAAGTCAAGTCGTCCAGTCCAGTCAAGTTGACTCGAGTCCGGCGTAATTTATTTGCATTCATCGTATAAATTATATTGTAAGCAAACCACTTCATTCAATTTCAATTTAAAAAATTGTTATCTCTCTTGACGGATGCTGCCGCGGCCACTGACAACGTACTGCAAAACGACAGCGAGACATTTCAAGAGACAAACGAACAAACCGAATCGCTTGGGAGCCGACATGACTCCGTGGACGGAAACGGAGACGGAGTCAAAGACGAAGATGTGAGAGACGCCAATAGCCAACAATGACAACAGAATAACAACAGAATAAAATTTACAAAAAAAAAGGAGAGAGTACTGTGGGATTCATCATAGATACTAACATAAATTCCTAACAAAATAATGGGGACACAGACACATTGAGCCACAATTAGGGATTTTAGGATATTAAAAAAACTATGGGTGTCTATTCTTAGTCAGAATAAAAAACCGATTGAAAATAAAGTTTTTCAAAGGATAATAACAGTATAAAAGTAAAAATTCAAAGCCATTGCTTTTTGTAGCAACTGTAAGAATTAGTAATAAACTACTAAAAAACGGTGTTATTAAAAAATATATCACATCAATCTCCAGAAAACTCTTTAAGCAAAGAATAAGTTTATTTTAGTTTTGTCGTTTAATTTAAACTTTTAAGTCTGACCAAATTATTGATATAGCCTTTTAATCCCAGGTTACTGCACTAAAACAATTGGTAGCATGAAAATAACAATTTGTTAATATATAGGCTTACCCAGTTTAATAGAATCTATTTTTTAATGCTAATCCCATTCGTCTTAAATAATTAATAAGCTAAAAATTGCTTAAAGAAATAATGTCAATGTTATGAATTATTTAATTTAAGCAAGCTAACAAAATCTGGGTGTTATGACCAATTTAATTAGAGCAAGTTAGAAAAAATCTTGCTGTTATTTTAGATCACCTTTATAAGGTGAATTTGCATTTTGTAGATTTGGACAAGAGACAATGTCATTACAGCATATCTGCATATAATTTGCATTTGGCCATAATCTTGGGGCTGGCATCAAGTGCAGTGGAAAACTTGATCAGGCCAAATGCGTGTACACATAAAATGAGGCAGGTTAAATGTTAAAACTTAAAGCTTAAATCTTAAAGTTAACAACATTGGCCAATATAACAATGCCAAACCATAAATCTCCAAATGCATGCCACACCAGCAGCACTTCCAAGTAACTTCTCTCTCTCTCTCTTGTCTCTCGACTAGCCTTCAGGGGAACCAATATGGTAAACCCAAGCTTATGTCAGTGACATGTCTGCCGATCCGTCTGTCCATACCATCTGTCCATCTGTCTGTCTCGTGTGTCCATTAAATAAGGAAGGAAACAGCAAACTGAACTCTGCACATAACGAGAGTCAATATTGACAGGCAACAGCAACGCGTGCAACGTTTTGGTCGACTTGGGGCGACATATAAGGGCAGAGGCAACCTGAGCAGCCCCCAATTGAATGGTGGATCGAGACGAGACAAGACGATCGAGGGGATCGAGGGATCAACGATCGACCAAGTGAAACGAAACAAATCAAGTCCGAGAGCCACAATGACTGACAATCGAATCGAGGCACGGACAGGTCAACTATTTTGCATACATCTACTATAACTTATGGAACTGGTCGACGATCGGTTGATCGTCGATCGCAGATCGTTGCTGCTACTTCGCCATGCATTATTGTCAATCAACTGAGGCTGGGTCTGAGACTGGGACTGAGACTGGGACTGGGACTGGCACTGGGAGATTGGAAGCGGCAGCCATGTACAAAAGTAGTAAAAGGATTACGTACGATCGTCGTCAACGATCGACCTTTATCTTAGTCTCGGTTCAAGCAAATGCATGTGACAACAAGCGAGCGACGTATGTCGCAAACAATTACTTGGGATTGCAACACAAGTGAGAGAGAGAGACTTGGACTTGGACTCGGACTGGAGACAGGGACAAAGACTGGGAACAGGCACTGACTGTGTTGTAGACAGGTCGTTGTTGTGGAGCGATCGTCGATCGGTTGCCAATTTATGCGCAGTAAGAAGCACGTCACATCGAGCCCCAAGGCATTGTCAAATGTAACTCTCTGGCAATGATGTGATTTGGATTTGCAAATGGCCTATGGGGGGAACACAAAGCGTGCATAAATCAAGAGTCCAATCGACTGAACGATCACAGATCTCCACAGATCTCGCGAAATGTGGCATGAGATTGTGATTGTTTTTGTTGCAAGGCTGTGACTGTGACGGTGACTGAGACAGTATCTGTCGACTCTGATTCTGATTCTGAATCTGACTCTGACTGTGGCATGGCATGGCTACTGTGCGCATTGATGCATTGATTGATGGCGTCTTAATCGTCAATCAAATGCGCGCTACACTTTTGCATTGCATCGCATCGGCATCGTTCGATCGATCGTTGAATCTCTCTGTGTGTAAGACAACGACAACGACAACTTGTCACAACATTGACATTTGCATTCGTGCGCATCCTGAGTGACAGACTCGTACAAAGTTGACCGTCTGACTGATTGTTTGACAGCTCAACCCCATACCCCATACCCCATACTATACCATAGTTAGTGAGATCCTCCTCTCTCTCCTCTGTGTGTGTGATGCACGCCTGTCACATTGACATATGTACTGTCGCCGTATCGATTTGGTTTTCCTTCTCGATTGGCGCTGACAATTTGCATGTCAATCGATTGACAAATGTTGCCAACTTTGGTAACATTCAATGACGTTACATGTCGATCATGATTAACGTCAATTTTGACAGCCGTTTGACAGCTATTGCATAACCACCACCTGGGTGGGTGTGGTCGATCCCCCTCTTTTATATTATATCTCTCTCTATCTCTCCCTCTCTCGCTGCCCACAAATTTTGCATCATTAAAAGTTGTCTGATCGTTCGATCAATCGATCGATTGCTTGACTAGCTGGAGGCCAAGTTGACTCTCTGCCCACTTTTGGGGCTTGGCGGCTTGTCCAGGCTTATGTCAAAGCCAAATGCCGCACAATTCCCCATGGTCGAATCGCTTGGGCATTCAGTGTTAAAAATAACACCGCATAACTTGCCAATAGTTTGCCATGACTCCCCAGAGGCGACACACTCGATTTCACAACTCTAATCCCCACATTTTATGTTTCTTTTTTCCCTCCTTTCGCCATAAAGGTTATCGGGAGAGTGCTTTTGCCTTTGCCATCTCAGCAGCGGGTGTGGCACATAGTGTGGCACGAGCCTGCAGCCAAGGACGATTGATGTCCTGCGGCTGTGATCCTACCATCAATCGGAAAACACTCAACAAGAACCTTCGACAATCGTTGGACAAGGAGAAGAAACAGTTTCTTCAATATCTTGAAACAAATCAGATTCTCACACCCGAGGAGGAAAAGAAATACGAACGTTCCAAAATTGCCAGTCGCTGGAAATGGGGCGGATGTTCCCACAATATGGACTTTGGTGTTGAATATTCGAAATTATTTCTCGATTGTCGTGAAAAGGCTGGCGATATACAGTCGAAAATTAATCTACATAACAATCATGCGGGAAGAGTGGTAAGTGAGACAGAATATTAACTCGAAAAATTATTTAATTTTCCAATGAAGAATTATTATATCGAAAATTATCGGTTTTAATTGTTGTTCATCCTAACTTTTCTTAATTATAACTTTGAAAAACTTGTCGGCTATGTAATATTAAGTTGTAATGTTAAATGGAACCACTAGAATAACATGTAATTTATGCATTTATCAGAAGCTTTTGCTTTTCTATATTTTCCTCATTCTACCGAAAAATTGACAAATGTATTTTTTAATAAATTAAAGGTAAAGATAGATAGAAAGTATTCTAAAATTATATAAATTTAAATTGAATCAGATGCCATTTTTTTAATTAATGATATTATTTATAAAACTTGTATTATCCCTTAATGACCTTCACTTTAAGATCAGACCTCATTGAAAACAAAAATTCCTAACTTTTTCATTTCGATTTGTAGGCCGTCTCAAACAATATGGAGTTCCGGTGCAAATGCCATGGCATGTCAGGAAGCTGTCAATTGAAGACCTGCTGGAAATCAGCGCCCGACTTTCATATTGTTGGCAAAGTGCTGAAGCATCAATTCCGCAAGGCGATTCTTGTGGATCAATCGAATCTCGGCAATGGTGAGCCGGTCGTGGTCTTGAAACGAGCACGCAATAAAAAATCAAATAATGGAAATGGTGCTGGGGCCTCTTCGGATATGGTTGCCTCCGATGCGTCTGGCATTTTGGAGGGTCATGATAGCCAACGTGGTCTGGATGCCGAACGAGGCACGCGACAGCCGAGCCCTGATAAGAACGCCGCTCGTATGGCACGAAAACTGGAGACATCACTCTTCTACTATCAACGATCGCCGAACTTCTGTGAGCGGGATTTGGGAGCAGATATACAGGGTGAGTGGGACTAGCAGCGCATATGTATAATTATTATAATTATATGTAAATATATATACCGATGAGATAAAGATATTTCTAAACTTATTCCCCCAGTGGATTTTTAAAAAAAATATGAAAAATTAACAGTTAAAACTCTGAATAGTTTTATTTTTTATACAAGTTTTAAAATTGGAATTCGAGTTAAACAATTATTTCTCGATTTTTATAAAAAAAAATTTATTGAAAAGTAAAAAAAATTTTGATGTTTGTAAATTTTAAATTTATATTGAAAAAATCAATAATAATAATTAAATCCCAAATTTAATATAAAGGTTACACTTATTTTTCATTTGTACTGAAAAAATGCAAAAATATCCGATTAAATTTAATCAACATTGTCATAAAGAAATACCACGGAAATTTGCCAAATTATAAAAAATTGCAATAATTTGGTCACTCTGTAAATAAGAGTCAAACTAATTAAAAATGATTTATTGGCATGGGTTAAGCGATAAATTTGATTTGCCTCTAATAAATAAATCACAAATGCAAATTAACAGCAGCAGCCAGGTAGCAACAACAACAACAACAAAAGCAACGATAACAACAACAACTTGCAAAAAAAAAGCCATTTATTAACGGAGCTACCAAACATGCCACATAACTCAAAATGCGCGACGACAAAAGTCGAGAGTTGCGCTTGCGCACGGCACGTACTCAAAACAACAACAACAACAGCAACAACAACGAGGCACGCCAACAACATGAACGTCTAACTGCCACTTGCAATTTTCGTTAGCCATTTTGTGGCTCGTTGCTGTTGTTGTTGTTGTTGTTGTTGTTGTTGTTGTTGCCGCTGTTGACACATTTGCAAATTATCAAAAGCCGCTGCGACTGCGGGCCAGTTTAAAGTGTTAATTACGACGCAAATTTATAATTAATCGTTGACGGGGGCTACCGGGGCTGTTGCTGTTGTTGTTGTTGTTGTTGGTGCTGTGTTGCCAACCCCTGCTGCCTCCTGCCAACCCCTCTCTCGCTCGACAATCATGCCCCATTCAACAGGGGCTTGATTCATGTGCCGTGTCTAGGCAAATGATGGCAATTAACGTTGGCAATTAACATCTAACAATTATGATACTTTGCTCATACTAGTTGCACTTAATTGTTTATTTATGGTTTTTTAATGGCCACAACGTGAGCTCTCTCGCCTCGCGACATGATGCCGAGAATACATATTATCGATATACGACGACAGTTTAATTTGATCAAGGAATATTTAAACTATCGATTGATTAATGGTTATATTTTTAATTTAATTTCACAATGACAAAGCTTGCATTGAGCTGACTATGCACTTTATGGTATTAGCAATAATTTGTAGAGCTCCTTTGTGGTATATAAAACGATATGAATAGTTAATTAAATTGATCAATAATGCTAAATTAATTAGGTTGATTATTAAAATATCTTTGGTTTTCAAGATAAAGATATCTTGCTATAAACAAATAATAAAAATAATAAAAAAGGTGGAATTTCAAAGTAAAATTTAAATTAACAATTAAACTAAATAACATAAAATTTAAATAAATATTTTTGATCAGTTATAAATAAAAATCTATCCAGAAATATCAAATACAATCGATAGTTTGTGTAAATTGCAATTTAAGTCAGGTTTAAATTCGCTAATCGAAGTTTCTCAAAAAATGTTACAGGCACAGTGGGTCGAAAATGCAATCGGAATACGACAACCAGCGATGGCTGCGCCTCATTGTGCTGTGGGCGTGGTCACAGCCAAGTTAAGGAACGACGAGCGGAACGATGTCGTTGTAAATTTCAATGGTGCTGTAGTGTGGAATGCGATGAATGCCATGTGGAGGAATGGATAAGTGTGTGCAATTGAGAAACTGATGGGCATTCAAATGAGAACTGGATAAAAGACTTCTCTTCAATTAACAGCAGCGGCGGTTAAAACAAAAAATAAATAAATCGACAGTATTAAAATATAATTAATTAATAAACAAAACATTTAGTTCAAAATATTTCATATCGAATAGGAATACTATAGATCTGAATATACGAATATGTCAGCAACTTATTGATAGATTGATTCATGATGTGTGAGTGTGTGTGTGTATATTTTATGTTTAGTTTCGGGTTTAGTTTAGCAATCGATTTCCATATTTGAATAATTGTAAATACAAATAAATAAGATAAATGATTGGTCTGTCAATCAGCTGACTATTACTTATGTATTCCATTTCCATTCCCACCTCTTTAATTTTATCCATTTATCGATTTCAATCGCTTGATCCCACCATTTGTTTTGGTCTTGGTTTCACGTGAATGCCACTAATTCAATTAGCTAGGCTAAATAGTTATCCAAGGTGCATTCTACGTACCCCTCTCTATCTAGGGGGGGGGGGTCGAGACATGCCTTGGCGACCTTGCGGGGCTTCTTCAGTCTAGTAAAAAGTCTGCGATTTCATTTGAACAACTTTCAGTTGGCTTTTTGCAGCGATACATGCTGCAAGCGTACGGTCGGTTCGGTATAATATTCAGACAAGGATAAAAAATAGGCCCTAAAGGATCAAAAAGTTTGTGGCGTGACAATAACTACAGAGCAAAGGTCGGTTTGAAAAGGATATCCCAAAGTTGGAGCTTTAAAAAGTAACTAAGGATAAACTTACAAAGTTTATAATATTAAAAGTAAAATGGAACTGTTGCAAACTCATTCTACAGAATAAACTACTAAGTATCCTCGTAGAAATAATTAAGCTTTAGTGCAAAGTGCTACAAAAAATTTTATTAAAATACACCTTTTAGAAGAGTAGGCTACTAAATGGAAGTTCCCAGGAATAGCAGTGAAGTTATAAAAAGCCAGGAATTAGTAAAGTCTTAGGAAGTTAAAAGAATCAAAAAAAATTCAGTTGAAAGACGATGCTCTTGTGAATTGATCTGAGTTATAATCAAACTGGACTTCGATTGACGATAGCACGGAAAAACTTGAGTAATTTATCTTTAGGTGAAGAAATTTAAGCGATATATAAAAAAGATTCAGTGTTAAGCGAAAAAATTTACTTGTGATAATATAAAAATCAAGTCTTAGAATTTGTTTCTACAATAGAATGTCCTTAAATACGAAGCTTCTAAAATGTCGAGTCCTTAATTTAGAAACTCTGAAAACTACAGCAAAGCTAACCTCACATTGAATCCCCAAAATGTTATGCTCCTTGTCAGCAATTTGAGTATGTAAAGGAGAGCCTAGATCCGAGTAGTCTACTAGTTACACAACCCAGAGAGTAACCCAACTATCTGACCGTACATAAGTCTTTCACGGTCTGATAATTTAAAAATGCACACCTTCCAAACCCAACCCATAGGAATTCCCCCTAATCGGGTGAAGCCCTTGCAAAGCAGTTGGAGGAAATGTTATGCAATTCTTACACTGCTAATGCGATTTGCAGCAACATCAGTGAAAGAAATTGCTAATTGATTTCTTAATTCAACTACAATATTAATCTATAGCTATATCCTGTGAATATCCTGGTGAGTGAGTAAACATGTATTTGCCGTACTCGCAATTGCCGGATCCGACGGATAAATTCGAGATTTATGAGGAGATTGCACAGGGTGTCAATGCCAAGGTATTTCGTGCCAAGGAACTCGACAATGATCGCGTTGTGGCCTTAAAGATACAGCATTATGATGAGGAGCATCAGGTGTCCATCGAGGAGGAATATCGCACACTGCGAGATTATTGTGCACATCCCAATCTACCCGAGTTCTATGGCGTCTACAAGCTATCGAAACCCAATGGACCCGACGAGATCTGGTTTGTCATGGAGGTTAGTCTTAAAATCCACAGTAGGGAGCAGACTTAAACTAAATTAATTCTTTTCAGTATTGTTCTGGCGGCACCGCTGTGGACATGGTTAATAAGCTCTTGAAGCTGGATCGCCGCATGAGGGAGGAGCACATCGCCTATATTATTAGGGAAACTTGTCGTGCTGCCATCGAGCTAAATCGGAATCATGTCCTTCATCGGGACATTAGAGGGGATAATATACTTTTGACCAAAAATGGACGCGTTAAGCTCTGCGACTTTGGGTTGTCGCGTCAGGTGGACTCCACGATGGGTAAAAGAGGCACCTGCATTGGGTCACCATGTTGGATGGCACCCGAGGTTGTGGCCGCCATGGAATCTAGGGAGCCGGATATTACAGTTCGTGCCGATGTGTGGGCTTTGGGCATCACCACCATTGAGTTGGCCGATGGTAAGCCACCATTTGCCGATATGCATCCCACTAGGGCTATGTTCGCCATTGTACGGAATCCACCGCCCACTTTGACACGCCCCACGAACTGGTCGCAGCAGATCAATGACTTTATTGGCGAGTGTCTGGAGAAGAATGCCGAGAATCGTCCCATGATGGTTGAGATGGTTGAGCATCCGTTCCTCACCGAGCTCATTGAGAACGAGGATGAAATGAAATCGGATTTGGCAGAGATGTTGGAGTTAGCACGCGATGTCAAGTCCTTGTACAAGGAGCCCGAACTCTTTGTGGATCGCGGTTATATTAAGCGGTTCGAGGAGAAACCAGAACGCATGTATCCCGAAGATTTGGCAGCTCTGGAAAATCCAGTCGATGAGAGCATAATCGATTCACTTCGCAATCGCATGGAAATGGGAGAATCCTATAGCTTTATAGGCGACATCCTGCTCTCCCTCAACTCCAATGAGATCAAGCAGGAGTTCAGCAATGAGGTAGGTAACCAGTCAGTTTTTCTGTCCGTACAAAGATTTTATAAGAGTTAAAGCCACCAAATTGTGTGACAATATTTTGATGGATACAGTCTGAACTTTTATTAGGGAATTAATATTTATTAAAAAAATAATTAGTAACTAGCTTATACCATAATTAAATGTGAAAGGACACTCGAGTGCATTTTCTATTTATTGGTTTGCCTTATTTTTATTCATTTCCAATAGTTCCATGCCAAGTACAGATTCAAGTCTCGCTCGGAGAATCAGCCGCATATCTTTTCCGTGGCAGACATCGCCTACCAGGACATGTTGCATCACCGTGAACCACAGCACGTTGTCTTTTCCGGAGAGAGTTATGCCGGAAAGTCGACGAATGCTCGACTTTTAATCAAACATCTCTGCTATCTGGGAGATGGTAATCGTGGCGCCACCGGACGAGTTGAGAGCTCCATTAAAGCCATACTAATGCTGGTGAATGCAGGAACTCCGGTTAACAATGATTCCACACGTTGTGTCCTACAGTATTGTCTGACCTTTGGCAAGACCGGAAAGATGAGCGGAGCTGTCTTCAATATGTATATGCTGGAAAAGCTGCGAGTAGCCACAACCGATGGCACACAGCATAATTTCCACATATTTTACTATTTCTATGACTTTATAAATCAGCAGAATAAGCTGAAGGACTATCATCTAAAGACAGATCGGAATTATCGCTATCTACGCATACCGCCAGATGTACCGCCATCCAAGCTGAAGTATCGCCGTGACGATCCCGAGGGAAATGTGGAGCGTTATCGGGAATTCGAGAAAATTCTACTTGATCTGGATTTCAATCACAAACAATTGGAAACTGTTCGAAAGGTGCTCTCAGCTATACTTAATATTGGAAACATACGATTCCGTCAGTCCGGCAAATTCGCTGAGGTGGAGAACACGGACATGGTATCGAGAATTGCAGATCTTCTGCGTGTGGATGAGAAGAAATTCATGTGGTCCTTGACGAATTTCATTATGGTCAAGGGCGGCATTGCGGAGAGAAGACAGTATACCACAGAGGAGGCAAGAGATGCAAGGGACGCAGTGGCATCCACACTTTACTCACGTCTTGTGGACTTTATTATCAATCGTATCAACATGAATATGTCCTTTCCACGCGCCGTCTTGTAAGTAATTTATTTAAAACTCTCTCTCCAATTAAAACTTACGGATTTCTTTCCTTATAGCGGCGATACCAATGCCATAATTGTGCATGATATGTATGGCTTCGAGTGTTTCCATCGCAATGGCCTCGAACAGCTGATCATTAATACCCTTAATGAACAAATGCAGTATCATTATAATCAGCGTATCTTCATCAGCGAAATGCTGGAAATGGAGGCCGAAGATATAGATACCATTAATCTGAACTTTTATGATAATAAAACAGCCCTCGACAATCTGTTGACCAAACCCGATGGACTGTTTTATATTATTGACGATGCCTCGCGTTCCTGCCAGGATCAGGACTTGATAATGGGTAGGTTTCAGGAAAGCAAGATCTAATTTCTGAAAAATAAATTAGTCATTTATTTTATTTTTCTCCATTTACTACTGACCACTTACCAAACTTAGCGTTCAATTACTGAAAAGTTTAACATTGGTTTTCCTTCTTGTCTGTCTCCAGATCGAGTGTCGGAAAAGCACAGCCAGTTCGTGAAGAAGCACACTGCCACGGAGATATCGGTGGCCCATTATACGGGCCGAATCATTTATGATACACGCGCCTTCACCGACATCAATCGCGACTTTGTGCCGCCCGAGATGATCGAAACGTTCCGCTCCTCGCTGGACGAGAGCATCATGCTCATGTTTACCAATCAATTGACCAAAGCTGGCAATCTAACCATGCCTTTTGAAGCCGTCCAGCACAAGGACGAAACCGAACGCAAGTCCTATGTGAGCTAAGACTTAATAACTCAATCAAATGGATCTTTTTTTATTTAATATTCATCTCTATTCAGAATCTGAATACGCTGAGCGCTGGTTGCATCTCCCAGGTGAATAATCTACGCACCATGGCCGCCAATTTCCGTTTCACCTGCCTTACCCTGCTCAAAATGCTCAGCCAAAATGCGAATCTCGGCGTTCATTTCGTACGCTGCATAAGAGCTGATCTGGAGTACAAGCCACGTGCCTTCCACTCGGATGTGGTGCAACAACAGATGAAGGCTCTGGGAGTCCTTGACACGGTTGTAGCACGGCAACGTGGCTATTCTACACGTCTGCCATTTGAGGAGTTCCTCAAGCGGTGAGTAGCTTAACTTATTACTGTCACTGTTAAGGGTAGTGCACGCTAGTGACGAAAGCATACCCCGAAAATACAGGCTAGTAGCTATACCGGTAAATATCTTAATACACAAAGATTTTGGTATGGAGAAAAAAATAGTCTGGCATTTATTTTACATTATTTCTGTAGGTCATTTGAAAGTTGGTTTTGTTACTAGCTGGATATGTCAAGAGTTTTTTATGTTTGTGTTACTATTATCTATAATAATCCAATCACATTTTAATGCAGCTATCAGTTTTTGGCCTTTGACTTTGATGAGCCTGTGGAGATGACCAAGGATAATTGCCGTCTATTGTTTTTGCGTTTGAAAATGGAAGGTTGGGTTCTGGGCAAGAACAAAGTCTTTCTGCGCTACTACAACGATGAGTTCTTGGCCAGGTGAGCTTCGGTTGAATTCTTCTCCAATTTTGTACTGAACTTTCCATACATTTCAGACAATATGAGCAGCAGGTGAAGAAGGTCATCAAGGTGCAGTCTATGATGCGAGCATTGCTCGCCCGCAAGCGTGTCAAGGGAGGCAAAGTCTTTAAGAGTAAGTGTCGCCATCTCTAAATCAATCACAATCAATTTAAATATCTTGTCCCCCTTTTTCTCAGTGGGCAAAAAGGGACCAGGACAGCATGATGAAGCCGCTTCAAAAATACAAAAAGGTAAAAAAACTCAAGTCGAAAAGCTAAGGGATTATGATGAGGAGCATATCGATATAAGTGAGACTCCCTCGGAGGCGGATGAACTATTTCTGGAAGCACGCAAGGACGAAGCACTTGCCGCCGTGTGCATATCGAAAATTGAACAGGCCTCAATCGATGAATGAATGAATGAGTTCCCCCGTCCCTAAACATCCCCCTATAACATAATCAAACTATGCCCATGTGGGCGCACTTTATAAGGTGGGTTAGCACCACCCCACAATACTACTACTACTACTACTACAAAATACTACATACATACGAGTACTAACAATAAAATATCAAACGTAATCAAACCACAAGTCTACATTCGTGTGGTTTAGGGTGTTCTCTTAGGTGGTGCTGTCTGTAGCGAACCACTTAAGCTGCTTAAGTGGTGCGACAACTTTCTCCCTGATGGCAGCAATCGGCTTAGCACCACCTGAGACATTTGACTTGACAGTCAGTCAGTCGCCTCCCCCTCTCATTCTCGGTGTGATGAATTATAAGTGCCGCATAGAAAATAAATGAAAATTTAATTAAATTAAGGTGACTCCCTTCCCCATCCACTCATCCACTCATCCACCCATCCACACTGACCGCAATTCTAACCCGCTCTCTTTCTCTCCTCCTTCTCGCTCTGTCACAGCCTATCGGGGTTTCCGTGACCGCATCCACTTGCCTCCCTTGGTGAATGAAAAGTCGGGACAGCTGAACGAGAATACGGCGGACTTTATACGACCCTTTGCCAAGAAGTGGCGTGAGAAGTCCATATTCCAGGTGCTTCTACACTATCGTGCGGCACGCTTCCAAGATTTTGTCAATCTGTCACAACAGGTGAGCTCTTGATACTAGATAACCATATCTGTTTCTTTAATCTATTCCCCCAACCAGGTGCACATCTATAACCAACGTATGGTGGCTGGCCTCAACAAATGCACTCGGGCCGTGCCCTTCGAGAGGATTAATATGCGTGAGGTGAACTCCTCGCAGCTGGGACCTTTACCTATGCCCATTAAGAAAATGCCGTTCCGCTTAGATCAGATTCCCTTCTATGATACACAATATATGGTGGATCCGGCCAATTCCATATCACGCCAAACCTTTCCCAATCATTTGCTGCTGCATCAAGGCGAGGATGATGAGCCATGGGACAGTCCTTTGCAACGGAATCCCTCGATGACCTCGTGTTTGCTTACCTACAATGCGTATAAGAAGGAGCAGGCCTGCCAGACCAACTGGGATCGCATGGGAGAAAGCGATAATATCTACAATCAGAGTTTCTTCCGGGATCCACAGCAACTGAAAAGGTCAGTTCATTTTTACTAGACATCTCTCTATAAACTCTTATATTACAATAATTTTCTTTTATCAATGCTAAATAGACTACTTAATTTAATAAAATGGTTTCCATTGTGTAATCCTCTATAGAAATCAAATGCAAAGGAATATGAATGACTACAACAATGCTTACAACTCTTACAACAGCAACTATCAGAGCAATAACAGCAATTGGGGTGTTCGTCGTTCGGGTTCGCGCCGTAACTCATTGAAGGGCTATGCAGCACCACCACCTCCACCACCAATGCCCTCATCCAACTATTATCGCAATAATCCAAGCCAGCAGCGTAACTATCAACAACGCTCCTCCTATCCACCAACGGATCCGGTGCGTGAACTCCAAAACATGGCGCGACACAACGAAGGCGATGTAAGTACAGTAGAGGTTAATGGATGGAAGACTCACAAATTGTTTTCTAAAAAAAATGCAAATTAACATTACTTATTACTCCTTTGTCACTTTATAAAGATTGACTTTACTTTACGAGATTCCTGAGAATTCCTTTCTGTTGTTCCGTTTTAAATTATTTCCAAATTGATTTGATTAAAGAAAATTTAAGAGATGTGGTTGGAATTGAATTGTGAATGTCATTAAATATATTCAAAGAACTTAACGTTGCAACACCTTGATTTGCAGTCGAGTATTTTGTTGGTTATAAACAATCACTCCAAAATCCAATTGGCTCGACCTACAGAGAATCCTTTTGACTTTTTATAATATATGCTAAAATCACCGGGTTCTAATTCTGTTCTGTCTCTTCAACAGAGCTCGGAAGATGCACCATTCAATTTCAAGGCCATGCTGCGCAAAACGAATTATCCACGCGGCTCGGAGACGAGCACCTATGACTTCCACAATCGCAATGACTCCAACAACGAGCAGCGTCAACACACATTCCAGCCACCCAAATTGCGTTCGACGGGACGTCGCTTCGATGAGGAAGAACGTAATGGTAGCAACTATGGTGTGGCACGTAACTTCGGACAACGTGCCCCACCGTTGAGGCAGACACCGGCCAGCGTGGGTCGCAGTTTTGAGGACAGTAATGCCAGGTCCTTCGAGGAGGCGGGCTCCTACGTGGAGGAGGAGATTGCACCAGGCGTAACACTCTCTGGTTATGCAGTGGACATATAATAAATCATTTAATGGGTTTAACTAATATGTACGTAGTTGTTATTGATATGGAAATTGAATTGTAGAACCCACCATTAATGCCTTAGCTTATATATAAATCTATGTTATACTTAGTTTAACAAAACTAGCAATAAATTTGAATTCAGCAAACAATATATGCGGTTTATTTAAACACGAAAAAAGAAATTGAAGTATATCGACGATTATAGTATACAGTTTACAGTTTACAGTTCACATTATTATATTGCTTTTGAAAAGTGATTTCACTTGTAGTCCTAAAACGCAACAACAATACTCTCAGTATTACATAGACACTATGCATAATACATTATATATTCACTTATATGAATATACACATTTATCGATGTATATATTGTATATATTAATATGTATTTGTTTTTATATATGTATGTATGTATGTATAAACTTTAATAGCTACGCAAAAATTTGTAGGAATGGTAAGAACAAACATTTGTCTGCTCATCAGGAGCTTTGTGTGTTGCAATAGTTATTAAGAAGAAAAAGGATTTTAATGCTAAAGTATATATATGTAAAGGTTTTAACTCCACACTCAAAAGAGACATAGTGCTATAAATTCTTGAACATGATAAAACCAAGCCCATCCATTTCATTAGCGACTGCCATCAATCATCCATGCCCGGTTCACGGAGTCCATCCGAATGCATTTGCTTTCCAGCTATTTCCAACATGGCACGATCTTCTAGGTTACCATCCAGAATCGAACGTTTCTACAGTTTTTAAATTAAAAAATTCTATTAATCTGTTTGTCGGTTTTTTTGTGCTTAGAATTGTAGTGAAAATTGATTAATTAAAGCAAGTATAGAATATGAACAGAGTACAATTTGCAAGAGCAAAGGTTGAGGTTTAATTTGTCTATGGAAACAATGTTTTACTGTAAATAATACTATTATTTCTTTTGATAATTCTAATTAATAAGTTTTCTAATTAAAAGTTAAAACATTTACCTGTACTTCATTGCCTTCATCATCCTTGACTGGCAAGTCACCTACAGCCCAAACTTCCATGTTGCGTATCTTAAATTGCTTGCGTTTGCTATAAAATAAGGGAAATGATTATTTTAATAGGATGCATTTCCTTTTATTAAAGTTAATTGTATTAAAGTTCGAGGATAACGCACCTTAACTGCACATAGTCGCCATATGTGGTGCAGCTCTCCACACTTTGTCCCTCGCCAAACATGCAGTCCAGCCACAAACCTTAAAAATATTCCTTTTAGAAAATGCAATATTGAATTCATTTGAATTGTTACTCACCCCAAAACTCAAACTGTCCGCCCATGCCCTGTAAATATATCGATATATACTATATACGTATGGTATGCAGATGTATTACTCACCAATCCATTAGGCATTGTTTGCTGATTCAAGTTTAGATACTGATAATGATCATTGTAGCCCGTGGAAGAGAAGCAGCGCATGGCAGGGCTCAGCGTATATAGCAAAGAGCTATCATTTCCGGCAAATTGTGGCTTGAGGGCCCATGATTCCGGCGCATAGCCACCAAATATGTATTGATCCTCATCCTCAATGAAGAATAACGTAGGACCCTTGTCCATTATCTTGCCGAGCATTGTGGAGAAGCTTTCTCCATGGATTTTCGATGAGAAGAGGAAACGCCATTTGTGACGCATCTCACGGGGCAACTGTGCATTAATATAGAGCACATGTGGCAGCTCGATGATGGGCCTATAGTGGCTGCTGTGCGGTGCATCTAAATGTGTATTTGTTCGAAAGAGATTTATGATTGTTTTGATCAAGATTAATAATAAATCTATACATAGATTTTATATGTATATTTGCCACATACCGGACAGTTGTGGCAGAATGGAAATATCGACTTCCTTGATGTGCGAATGCTTGTTACCACCGTGACGTATATAGAGTTGTACGAAAACCTCACGCCATAATTGAAGAAACTGTGGTGTTAAGTGAAGCCAACGTTCCAGTGTCTCATTTGGCATATCGTGATCCAAATCTTTGCCAAGATTACGCAACAGACCTTTGGCAAAACTGCAGGCTGAACGATCTGTGGTAATAAAGCCCAAATCCTGCCATTCCTTTAAGGCGGATCCCTTCGCGGTGCTCTCAAGATGCACATAGCTCTTAATAACCGTCTGTATGTACTGTGAATATAGAAATTTTTAATCAGTTAATCTATTTATATGATAGAAATTATCAGCTATATACAATTTAAACGGAAAATTCGATTTGAAGTTCGGAAAATATGAGTGAAAACCGGATTAGGCCTTTGTCTTACCTGCTCGAGCTGCTTGATGTTGAAAGTCTCGCTGGGACTGCGTTGCATTGAGGTTAAGAGAAAATGCATTTTCATATCAATGCTGCCACGTTCCATAATGTAGTAGGGTTCACCAAATCTCTTCAAGGGTATATTAATTCTATGCTCGCCCGACTTTGTTGGCATAAACAAAAACTGAGCCGTGTTTTCAGCTAACGAGTGCTCGATTGTCTGAGACCATGATTCCTAAAACGGAAATGAAATTCACAAAATAAATAAACAAATTATGCGATCGGTTGGCAAATTCTTTGACATTGAGCGATGATGACGGTGGAACTTAATGTTTATTATCAATTGAATTCAATTTCAATTCGTTCCCATAATTATGAGCACCCTAGACATCACGACTAATTCGTTAGCAAGCAAATTAAAACAAACAAAAATGAGCCGCAAATGCGCAAGGCAAACAAATTAGACACATTCTGTTTAACGACAACGAATACTCGTTTATTTGTAAAGCCGTAACAATCAATACAAAGTAAGTTCCGAATACGTGATTGCTGATAACGCTTAATAGTAACTTTCACCATATAATATCACTCATATATCACATATTCTGGAGTCGCATGACACTGAATGCAGTAAACCTTGAACTTGTGACCGGAGTGAACACTGCAGGGCAACTGCAGGCAATTGCCATATCCATTGATTTTTAAGTGCAACGACCTAAAAACACGTACCACAAGTTTATCCGACGTTAACTTTTCCAATGAACCGCCGGAGGCATTACGATATGCTGTCTCTAAAAAGCGTAACTCCTCTGTTGTATACAGATTGTCCGATTCCTTTTTACCACTGGCGTTACCCATGATTATCTGTTATTATTTAATAGAAAGTAAACACGCGACTGACGATTGCTATTTTAAATTGAACAAAAACGAAACACAAACAAAGACCAAAACAGCTGTGCAGTGTGACCGCACTGTAATTCACAGCGAATTATTGTTTGTCCAATTCGCCGCGGCGCAACCTTATTCCCTTCTTATCGCCGTTAGATGGCGCTAACTTGGCGCATAATTTTGAAATGCATTGCGTAATGAAAGGTATAAAGGAAAAAACATAAGTTTTAATAATATATATATATATATATATATATATATATATATATATATATATATATATATATATATATATATATATATATATATATATATATATATATATATTAAAATTATAAAATATATTTATATATATATATAAATATACAAGTGATATAATGATCATATTTCATAAATTTGATGTGAATGTCGAAGTTTATCTATTTCTAAAACATAGTAAAGTAAAGCTACGTCACAGATGCCCCCACCAGATACCACAGCTGCAATTTGCAAGACACTTTTTAGACCCAGTTCTATAAAAAAGTACAAATGGGTCTATTACGTTTGTGCAAAAAAAATGTGCGTAACAGGCAGAAGGAGGCGTGGCAGACCCCATAAAGTATATATATTCTTGATCAGCAGCAACAGCCGAGTCGATATAGCCATGTCCGTCTGTCTGTCTGTCCGTCTGTCCCTTTTTTGAGTAACTAGATCTCAGAGACTATAAGAGCTAGAGACACCAAATTTGGCATGTATGTACATCTATATCTTGCATTGAACGAGTTTTTTTATATTTTTGCCACGCCCCTCTCCGCCCCCGCAAATCAAAATACAAAATTTTCAAGTCGAATTACAAGAGCACCTTTAATGCTAGCGCCTTTTTGGTATGTATAATACAGACTTTAGTTCCAACCTATCCAGCAAATTTCGTCCAAATCGGACGATAAACGCGGAAGTTATTCAACTAACAATGTTACGGGCAAAATCAATCTCTGAAGTGGCGCCATCTATGGAAATTTTTTGAAACTGAAATAATCTGTAGTAATCGCATTACACTCAAAAAGTACTGGGTCTCCTACTGTCGAGCTTGCTCCACCGTAGCTTAATGCATTTTTTTCTTTCTACTATCTTACTATTTTGTTAATAGATATGGATTTTTCTAAGAACTCTATCAATGAAGTCAATTAAACAACTATGACTGTCGAGTTATTTAATAAATATTGACCTACTTCAACCTCACCTGTGTTCCCTTATGTATACAATCAAGCAAAGTTTAGAAATTGTGCAACCTAAAAAGCATAAATATTTTAATCTTACCTTTCTCCTTTTGGACCGGATCAGGAAGAAGCTAATTTAGATTTGCTTATAGTTTGTCGATATCATTTATTGATAACATTATAGCTGTAGTAAATAAATATTAATGACATCAGAGCTGATTATGCGATACTAACGGCTATCAGTATTTTAAAATCAATAAAGACATGTTGACCATACTTCCTATCAGTTAGTTATTCGGAGGAGCTGCTACCGATCGGACATGGAGCACAGCGTGAAAATAAGTGATATAAATCTAAAAGAGGTATCGGATCGAAAAACACTTTAAAGTGAATTCGAGGTCGTATAAAAAATTGTTTTTGCAGGACATCGGAAAAGGTTTTTCTTCCACTGTGATAAAAGCAGAATGGGACAATAAAACGATTGCGGTAAAAAAATATTATGGATTTTCGGAAAAAGACCTTAATAAAGGGTACTCGGGCTTACTGTGCATCGATAATGAAAATATTCTGAAATTTTATGGCACCTCAGAGTCCATAAGATACTTTAGTAATTGGACTTTCTTACTAATGGATTATGCAGAGTGTGGATCGTTGAACGAACAAATTCATGGAACGGAAAGTTATTATACACGTACTGCCCTTAATTGGATGCACCAGTGTGCAAAGGTGAGCCCAATTTACTATTTGTCTCACACAAACTATTGACTCAAATTAGATTCTCCCCTATTTGTAGGGTCTTGCATTTTTACATGCCATGAAACCATTGCCGATTGTCCATCGTAATATAAAACCACACAACTTGTTTCTTACCAACGACTTTCGACAACTAAAGATTGGTGAGTTGGCAATTGAGTCTGAATTGGATGTTGACCAATTAAGGAAGCGTCGATCGATGGACTATATGGCACCAGAGGTACGACTTTATATATCTGTGCTTTTTACATAGTAATAGGAGTTTCCCCATTTAGGGACTGCACAATCAACTATACAAGGAGAAGTATGATGTATACAGTTTTGGAATAGTGCTCTGGGAAGTCATGTCACGAAAAAGACCATTTTCCAAGTTATTTCAGTCATGTTTGGCATCTTTCCTAAACTATTTACCAGGTCTTTCTGGTAATACTATAAGATTGCTGATTGTTGATTGTTGGAGTCACGATCCACAAATGCGGCCCAGTATGGAATCAGTTGCCATAAGGATCAACAGTTATATGAGGTAAACATATACATATATATTCTTATCTATATGCTTATATATAACTTTCTTAATATTTCAATCGGTTATAGTTTTTATAAAGAAGAAAATCTTACATTTAAAATAACCGACGTGCAACTCGGCGAGGTAATAGTTATTATGTTAGTTTTTTAAGTATTTTTAAATAAGCAATTACAGGTTGTCGGATCTGGGGCATTCGGTATTGTCTATAAAGCTCAAATACTAGATGATCAATATGCGGTGAAGAAATACTTTCTCGAAGATATTGAAGCCAAGAAAGGCATTGAAAAAGAAGTGAAATATCTATCTAGTGTTGCCCATAAAAATATTATCAAGTTATTTGGTACCGTGGATAACACAGACTCGAAAACAATGATTGTGATGGAGTTCGCAGACTGTGGAACACTCTACAATTACCTTCATCAAGAGGGAGAAGAGAAGCGAGATTATACCTATTTGGCTGCCCTAAATTGGATGCTCCAATTAGCCCAGGTGAGTTTAACATAAGCTCTCTCTCTCTCAATTTCAGGAAATCATGATAGTTTTTCCAATACTCTAGGCACTCGAATATTTACATGCCATGAACCCAAGGCCAATTATACATCGCGATATTAAGACGAAGAACTTGTTACTTGCCAACAGATATAGAACATTGAAGATCGCAGATTTTGGAACAGTAACCGAGCAGGCTACTTTGATGACACAGAGTGTTGGGACTCCGGAATACATGGCGCCTGAAGTTTGTATTTATCAATTCGGAAGGGACTCGAATGAAGAGCAATTTTATTTATAGGTTCCTGAAGGCGGAAAGTATACGGAGAAAAGTGATGTTTATAGTTTCGGTATCATTTTCTGGGAAGTGATGTCACAGAAGAAACCGTTCTATCATTTGGGAAACCATCGACCTCTCACCATTATCAATGTAGTTAGTCAGGGTAAGTATATAGTCCATCTCTTTAAAGTGTTTTTAATAGTTTTAATCTTAAAGGTGGACGTCCTCCCATCGATGATGTAAAAAACTATCCCAATCGGGATAATATAAAATCGATGATTAAACTTTGCTGGGACATGGAACCGCAAAATCGACCATCGATGAAAGATTTAGTATTCTTTTTAGGTATCGACTTCAACAGTTCAGATTTGAGCGGTTGCAACATAAAACAATTGCCTGAAACTTCAGACGTTGATTTTCCATTATGTGTTGAACTTCCTGAGACTCCAAACGTTGGTGATCAATTAAAAATTCTTGAAGTAACAGACGATGGTGACCAATTAAGTATTCACTCAGCTAATAAATAGGTATAAACTTTATTCGTTAAAATATCTATTTGTATCTACGTTATTCAAAAATTTTGGTCTTTTGCATATCTGTATCCAAGTATTGTTTAAATTATATTAAGCAAATGAATGTGTATACAAAATTCTTATTGCTTCTTTGAAGAATAATACCCAGAGTAGAATGTATATCAGAAAACCAGCTGAGAGGTATTGTTACTATAATTTGTCTTAGGGTAGCGTCACTTTCCAGATAAGTAAATTGAAATGTACTTCTTATCAATATCAATAAATAGAAATTCTTTCTTATCGTATCTTCCGATGACTTTTAATAGTTTCTGTCCAAATTGCCAATCAGAAAGGTTTTAGTAATCACAAATTAAATTCAACGCCATATCAAAAAAATGTCTAGTCAGCGGCCATGATTTTCTGTAAAATATTTTAAGGTTCGAGTTTTACTTTTAATCAAATGCATTATAATGGTATATCCGTTTAAATCTGAAATATTTATAAGTATAAGTTCTTTTTGGAACTTTTTTCAATCACTTCGACTAAAATATTCTTGAAGTAAAAGTGTCGCTTATATTTCACTTGGGTTATTTAACTTCATCAATTTCAAAGTGCTTGCAAGAGTCAAAAGTCACAAAGAAAATTAGATTAGTTTATAGTCTTGTATTCCGTTTAGCACTCAAGTAAATTCATTGCCAAATTGTTTTTATTTTTGTAAAGTTCACATTTAGGGTTACCTTTGATTATATTTATAATAATTCACTTAAAAATGTTCTTCCATTTTCTGTTATCGAAGTGTTCTGGTCAAACCAAACATGTTTCGGCTTAGGCACTAGTTTCGACCAGTGTTGAAAGCCTGTGTAATCAATCGATAGCTTTGCATAATTTCTTTCCTGTCAAAGTGAAAACGGTGAAGCAGCAAGATTTGGTGAAGTTAGAATTTATTAGCTTGTTCATTTTGAAAACTGCAACATCTTTAAGCTGTGCAATGGAAAACCATAATAAGTTACCTAATTTTAAGCTGAATTTCAATGCCGATCTGCTTTTTGTTGACAAAATAATGAAATCTTGCAACATCGAAGGAGATCCAGAAACTCGTGGCCATCTTTTGAAATTGGCGTACAGTAAGAAAATTATTTTCATTCTGATAAAGTCAAATAGAAAGTCTTGTTTTTCCATAGCTATGGCCAAGGATCAACTTATAGAGGCGCGTCGTTATGCTGACTTGTCTAACAACTCCACCATAAGTGCCAAGCATATAAAAATAACGCAAATACCGAAGCCGGAAGATGTTCAGAAGGAAACTTTATCACTTTCCGAGCCAAGTGTGAATCCTGTTCCAATCCCTTTGGTCTCTCCGAGTCTGTCGATGGGACATGAGCGCTATTATCAGCAGGGCGCCATTCCCAAGGGAAAGCATCCTGTGGTTAAGGCCGATGCCAATATATTCACCACAAAGTCAGTAAAACTGGCGAATGCGGAACCTGTTTCAACACCTTCGGTCTCTTCGAACCTGTCGTTGCCACCGGAGCGCTATTATCAGCAGGGCGCCATTCCCAAGGTGAAGAAACCTGTATTCACCACAAAGTCGGTAAAAATGGCGAATGCGGAACCTCTTCCAATCCCTTCGGTCTCTCCCAGCCTGTCGTTGCCACCGGAGCGCTATTATCAGCAGGGCGCCATTCCCAAGGTGAAGAAACCTTTGGTTAAGACCACAAGTTCCAATTTCTAAATATTTAAAAGATTTTGATACATTTTAAATTTGTTACAATTGACAAACGCGATTATAATAAACAAGAAAAAAAACCATAAAGCTTTTGTGCAGCGATCTCGAAATTAAGAGACCCTGTATTTATGGGATAGAGTAAATAGTGCTGAAATGCAAATAGTGGTAAGAACGATATAGTTGTATAAGGCCGATAGGGGTGAAAAGCAATCACACAACCAAACCCCGATTTGCTTTAAAATTTTGTTCTCTTGCCGATGGAGTTACGGGGCATGGTAAAATTCTCCAAACAAACTTGAATTGGGCAAGATATAGCTAGATGAACCTACATACCAAAAAAAGACAGAGACATGGATGTGTCAATTTCGACTAGGTCGTTAATGCTGATTAAGAATATACATATATACTTCATAGCGTCTGCCCCTTTCTGCCTATCACGCACTTTATTTTTGGGCAAACTTTTAAGTTTATTTAAAATACAGGGTCACCTAATAACATGAGAACTTGCAGTTTAAGCCTTATAGCCTTATAAATAACTAAATACAGATTCAAATAATAATATGTGATTCATAGATATAGATTTCTTTTCCAAGAACCTTATCAATGAAGTCGATTAAACAACTATGAATGATAGAAATGTCGAGTGATTTAATAAACAATGACCCACTTAAGCTTTTATACCCTTATGTATACAGTTAAGCAAAGTTTAGAAAAGCATAAATATTTTAATCTTACCTTTCTCCTTTTGGACCGGATCAGGAAGAAGCCTATTTAGATTTGCTTATAGTTTGTCGATAGTTTGTCGATATCATTTATTGATAACATTATGGCTATAGTAAATAAATATTAATGACATCACAGAGCTATCATTCATTCACATTGCAAATGCATTACTGATTATGCGATACTAAAGGCTCTCAGTATTTTAAAATCAATAAAGACATGTTGACCATACTTCCTATCAGTTAGTTAATCGGAGGAGCTTCTAACGATCGGACATGGAGCACAGCGTGAAATTAAGTGATATAAATCTAAAAGAGGTATCGGATCGAAAAACACTTTAAAGTGAATTCGAGGTCGTATGAAAACTTGTTTTTGCAGATCATCGAAGGAAATTTTTCTTCCACTGTGATAAAAGCAGAATGGGACAATAAAACGATTGCGGTAAAAAAATATTATGAACGTGGCATATTTTCGGAAAAGGACCTTAATAAACGGTACTCGGGCTTACTGTGCATCGATAATGAAAACATTCTGAAATTTTATGGCACCTCAGAGTCCATAAGAGACTCTAGTAATTGGACTTTGTTACTAATGGAGTATGCGGACTGCGGATCGTTGTACGACCAAATTTATGGAACGAAAAGTTATTATACAAGTACTGCCCTTAATTGGATGCACCAGTGTGCAAAAGTGAGCCCAATTTACTATTTGTCTCACACAAACTATTGACTCAAACTAGATTCTCCCCTATTTGTAGGGTCTTGCATTTTTACATGCCATGAAACCATTGCCTATTGTCCATCGTAATATAAAACCACACAACTTGTTTCTTACCAACGACTTTCGACAACTAAAGATTGGTGAGTTGGCAATTGAGTCTGAATTGGATGACCACTTAAGGAAGCATCGATCGAAGGACTATATGGCACCAGAGGTACTACTTAATATATATGTGCTTTTTACATAGTAACAGGAGTTTCCCCATTTAGGGACTGCACAATCAACTATACAAGGAGAAGTATGATGTATACAGTTTTGGAACAGTGCTCTGGGAAGTCATGTCACGACAAAGACCATTTTCCAAGTTATCACAGTCACACTTGGCATCTTTCCTAAACTATTTACCGGGTCATTCTGGTCATACTATAAATTTGCTGATTGTTGATTGTTGCAGTCACAATCCTCAAATGCGGCCCAGTATGGAATCAGTTGCCATAAGGATCAACAGTTATATGAGGTAAACATATACATATATATTCTTATCTATATGCTTATATATAACTTTCTTAATATTTCAATCGGTTATAGTTTTTATAAAGAAGAAAATCTTACATTTAAAATAACCGATGTGCAACTCGGCGAGGTAATAGTTATTGTGTTAGTTTTTTAAGTATTTTTAAATAAGCAATTACAGGTTGTCGGATCTGGGGCATTCGGTATTGTCTACAAAGCTCAAATACTCGATGTTCAATATGCGGTGAAGAAATACTTTTTCGAAGATAATAAAGCCAAGAAAGGCATTGAAAGAGAAGTGAAATATTTATCTAGTGTTGCCCATAAAAATATTATCAAATTATTTGGTACCGTGGATAACACAGACTCGAAAACAATGATTGTGATGGAGTTCGCAGACTGTGGAACACTCTTCAATTACCTTCATCAAGAGGGAGAAGAGAAACGAAACTATACCTATTTGGCTGCCCTGAATTGGATGCTCCAATTGGCCCGGGTGAGTTTAACTCAAGCTTTCTCTTTTTCAGGATATTATGATAGATACTCCAATATTCTAGGGACTTGAATATTTACATGCCATGAAGCCAAGGCCAATTATTCATCGCGATATTAAGTCGAAAAACTTGTTGCTTGTCAACAAATACCGGATACTGAAGATAGCAGATTTTGGAACAGTTACCGAGCAGGCTACTTTGATGACACAGAGTGTTGGGACTCCGGAATACATGGCGCCTGAAGTTTGTATTTATCAATTCGGAAGGGACTCGAATGAAGAGCAATTTTATTTATAGGTTCCTGAAGGCGGAAAGTATACGGAGAAAAGTGATGTTTATAGCTTCGGTATCATTTTCTGGGAAGTGATGTCACAGAAGAAACCGTTCTATCATTTGGGAAACCATCGACCTCTCACCATTATCAATGTAGTTAGTCAGGGTAAGTATATAGTCCATATCTCTAAAGCATGCTTATTAGTTATAAATTTAAAGGTGGACGTCCTCCCATCGATGATGTAAAAAGCTATCCCAATCGGGATAATATAAAATCGATGATTAAACTTTGCTGGGACATGGAACCGCAAAATCGACCATCGATGAAAGATTTAGTATTTTTTTAGGTATCGACTTCAACAGTTCAGATTTTAGCGGTTGCAACATAAAACAATTGCCTGAAACTTCAGACGTTGATTATCCATTATGTGTTGAACTTCCTGAGATTCCAGACGTTAGTGACCAATTAAATATTCTTGAAGAGATAGACGATGGTGACCAATTAAGTATTCACTCAGCTAATGAATAGGTATCCATTTTATGTGTTTAAATATACATTTATTTGCTCCTACGTTATTACAAAATTTTTGTCTTTAGCATATTCTGTATCCAAGTATTATTTTAATTATATTAAATAAATATATATAGAGCTGTGTATAAAAATTCTAATAATTTTATTGTTTCTATGAAGTTAGTAGTGTTACTATTATTTGCCTTATGGTAGCGCCACTTTTATGATTAGAAGGTTGAAATGTATTTGCTATCAGTGCTTGTTATCAATATTAACAAATAGAAATTTTTTCTTATCGTAACTTTCGATGACTTTTAATAGTTTCTGTCGGAATTGCCAATCAGAAAGGTTTTAGTAATCACAAATTAAATTCAACGCCGTATCTACAATAATGTCTAGCAAGCGGCCATGTTTTTTTCTGTGAAATAATTTAAGATTCAAGTTTTACTTTAAATCAACTCCTGATACCCAAAGTAGTATTAGAAAAATTTAATTATTCCTTGCAAAAGTCTGGGTTTAACTGCTCTTTGATGACTGTGTAAATGATACAGTAAGTAGTCCGACTTTACCTAAATTATGTCCGGTTGTATAAATTATCAATAAACACACATTCTCCAAGTTTACCAAATATTTAATATACTAACTATTAATAATAAATTTATTATATAAGTGAACTATAAACATTTATGATTATTTAAATTTATAATAATACTAATATATAGTTAATTTAGCCTGAACTAGGAACACACATTTGGAAAAATGTTGCCCTGGCAACAAATGTTATTTAATCGATTATCAACTGTCATTTGAAATTCCTTTACATCAAATACACAGAAATTCCTGAACAGCAAAGTTGTTGAGCCACGAAACGACATCGCTGAGCACACATATAAGGATATTTAATCAAATACAAAGCTTATATATTAGGAAACAAAGTTAAAATATGATTGGAAGTGGAAATGCACCGCGAAAGCAGCGAAAAGTTCGTGAACAATGCGGTTCCTGTCCGGATCGTTTCTCTCGCGATAAACGTCAAGTTGTGGTTGAGGATTCCGAAACAACGGAAGAGGAATCCTCGACGGACGAGGAAGAGCGCTGGAAAGATGTGGCCAGAGCTGCCGAAATTCCTGCCGAATATTATAATATCCAGAAGTTGGTTAAATACATCAAGGCAGGCAATCAAACAGCAACGATAGTATCCTTGTGCTGTCTGCAGGACTATGATCTACGTACACAAATCAATCAATTTGCCATCCAGGATATTGGCGGCCTTGATGTCCTGGTTAACATACTGGAGTGTAGTGATACCAAATGTTGCCTGGGTGCTCTATCTGTTCTATCCGATATTACACTCAACATTGATATCCGCAAGACAATTGTAGATCTCGATGGTATTCCCTTAATTGTCGACATATTGAGTTCCTCCATGAAGGATCTGAAAACGATGGCTGCTGAAACTTTATCCAATGTTAGCAAAGTGCGTCTGGCACGCAAATATGTGCGCCAATGTGGAGGAATTTCCAAACTAGTGGACCTACTGGATATTAAAACGAGGTAGGAATTAAACTCAACCTAGACTTATCAGCTAAATTTTTATATTCTCTTTTAGTATTTTGCAAACCCCTCGGGATCAACTGACTGTCGAGGAGATCGAGTTCTTGGACATGGCTCGGGCTGGTGCTCGAGCTCTCTGGACTCTGGCTGACTCCAAGCATAATATGGAACAGATGCGTAAGAGTGGTATTGTCCCTTTGATGGCGAACCTTTTGAAGTCCGTGCACATCGATGTGGTTATACCCATAATGGGCACCGTACAGAAATGTTCCTCGGAGCCGAAATTCCAATTGGCCATTACTACAGAGGGCATGATAGCGGATATTGTGAATCATTTGAAATCGGAGTGCATTGATCTGAAAGTCGAGGGCAGTTCGGCGCTTTACAAATGCGCCTTTGATGCCACAACACGGGATTTGGTACGAGAGGCAGGCGGACTTGAGCCTTTGGTGGCAATTATCAAGGACAAAACGGTACGTGATAATAAACCACTATTGCGTGGTGCAACAGGTGCAATTTGGATGTGTGCCATGTCGGATGAGAATGTTAGGGAACTGGATGATATGAATGTCATACATCACTTGGTGACTTTGCTGTCCGATGAATGTGACGAGGTGCTCACAAATGTCACGGGCGCCCTGTCGGAATGTGTAAGATTCCAGGAAAATCGTGTTGCGGTCCTTAATGCTGGCGGTTTACCTTCAATGGTGGCTCTATTGAATTCCTCGCATGCTCCTCTGCTCGAGAACTTGGCCAAGGCGATCAAGGAGTGTGCCGAGGATCCCGATAGTATGCGCGTTCTGGAAAAACTTGATGCTGTCCGTCTAGTCTGGTCATTGTTGAAGAACACTAGTCCACGGGTTCAAGCTCATGCTGCCTATGCCATTTGTCCTTGTGTCAAGAATGCCACAGACTCCGCGGAGTTGGTGCGTAGTCTGGTCGGAGCCATGGAGTTGGTTGTAGGTCTGCTCAAGTCAAAGGAAATTATGGTACTTTCTGCTGTCTGTGCAGCCATCGCCACAATTGCCTTGGATCAAACCAATCTGGCAATTCTCTCCGATCTTCGAGTGATCTATAAGCTAGCAGATTTGGTCAATACCACGGATGATATGTTGCGTATGAACTTGGCAGCTGCCGTTGCAGCTTGTGCTTGTTTTGGCAACAACACCGAGGAACTTGGACGTCTACGTACCGTGACACCAATTGTCACATACATGACGAGCGAGAATCCTTTGGTACATCGTACTACAGCCATGGCTCTCGAGAAGCTCTCAATGGATCCACAGAATTGCATAACCATGCACCAGGTGAGATTGAACCCTATTTTAATAGTCTTATATACAATTTGGTATCCTTTTCTATTTTTTAGAGTGGTGTGGTACCCTTCCTCCTGGAATGCATCGGCTCCACCAACAAGGAGCTGCAACTTGCTGCCGCTGGATGTCTTCGTAATATACGTGAGCTGGCTCTTCGTGCCGAGGAGTATATGCTTAAGATTGACGATGATTAGCAAGGGATCATAAGGGATAAGATTATCTACCAAAACACTCTTAGATTACACTCTTCCACTCTTAGTTATCCGTTTGCTGTTTAAATTGTTGCAAGTGCAAAAAATATATGTAGCTCTAAAGCATCTAGAAATCCAAATTGGAAAGTTATATAATGTTTGTTTGGCGTAATTTTGTGGTAACGTTATTCAAGCGGAAACAATTGTTGCTTTAATTTAAGAAGCACTGTCCTAAATTGATCCTTAAATACAGACACAAGCTGCTCAACTCGTTTAACTTAGCAGTTTCCTCTTTTCAACATATTCTCCTTTAACCAAAAAACATAGATCTCTTCAAAGTTGTTGCAACATTTAGCTATAAATATATTTGGCGGAACAATTGGACTAACTAAGCCAGGACCTTCGTCCAGGTCAATAGCTGGCATTGCTGCCCCTCGTCGAGATGCTCATGCGACGCTCAACACGATTCGTATGTGGCAATAAACAACCTGGCGGTGGATAGCGCCAACGTCTTGGTCTGGACAATAAGGTGCCATCGGTGGAGGCTCGACTACGGAACGGAGCATCAATATCGCTGCGGGAGCTACCCAGACTGCTGCTGGCAATGTCATCCGTGGACTCGGTATGATCACCACTGCTCTCCTCCTGGCAGGCACTTCCAATGACCAGAAATGAGCGTCGTGCCACGCCCAAAGGCGTCGTATCATAGAAGGAACAGGAGCCAGAGTCGGGTGTTAGGATTCCATCGGCAGCATGGGCCACATCGCTGGTGGAACGTTTGAGCTTTGGAAATTTGCTAAACACACGCCAAAAGCGGAACACATCACGGAAAACATTCTGAACCTGTTAAAAAAATAAAGATTAATAAAGATGTTTTGGGAAATAAGTTATTCGTTACCTGATCGACGCTTTCCCTAACGGAAATCTCATGAAAGCAGGCGCAGGAGATCTCACGAAATCGTCGCTGTCCCTCGTCCAGTGTGACCATGCGATCGCCAGTCTGATCTGTCTTGTTACCCACGAGTATGACGGGTATATCCAACGTATAATCCTGCAGGAATGATAACTAAAACTTAGTGATGTTAAAAAATATAGATTTTTGAAGGAATTTTTAGCTTGAGGGTTTCTTTAACAATGAATTAACTATCTACTTTTTCAAATATATTGGTTTCTTGAAAGTCGATCCTTCACTATATAAGTAAAATATGCTTTTTTAAAATAAGTCAACATTCACAATTGTATTTCTCTTAATTACGTAATAATAAATATTTGAACAGTAAAAATATTTTAATATCTATGCTTTTTCACTTAATGTAATATTGGTTTTTTAGAAAAAAATTTTAAGTTTTTAAATTAAATAACTCAAAAATTTATTATAAATTTTGAAGTCTACAAAGCATCGATTTATTCATAGTAAATGTTAAAAGCGTTGTTCAATTCAAAACCACATCATTTTAAAAAGAACACAACTCTAACATAGTTAGAATTCCATTGCTTTCAGAAAACTTACCTTGCTGGTGGATCCTAATTTGCGTCTTCGTTTATTGTAGTTGATGAGGAACTTCAGTCGACTGCACTCGTCAAAGGAGCACTTGTCTGTGATGGAGTAAACGAGTATAAATGCATCTGCCCATCGTATATTGGCCTCAAGGCTCACACCATCCAATTCCTGTAAATAAATATCTCTGTTTATTTATGTAGATAACTTTCAAAATATACAACATTTTTAAAAACAAAATGATATAGTTTAAGATATGTTAATATTCATACAATTCGTGTTATTTGTACTTATTTCTAATAGTTAATATGTTACCAAAAAATGTGTTTGTTTTTAATGTTTCTGATCTTTTATATCCTTTTTTTAATTAATGTATTTACGTACATGCAGCTGGCCGGTGGCATCGAGAATGTCAAACTGTATCGCCTCTTTGTCCAGTGTTGTTTGGCAGGTATATATTTTTTCCAAATTCGGATCATATTCTCCTATAAATCGGCGGGTTATAAAACGCACTACCATGGCTAAGAGACAGAAGAAAAGTGAAAAGTGTGTGAGTAAGTGTGTGTCTGTCTTGTTATTGCTATAAACTTGACACTTACCCGTTTTGCCCACACCACTCTGTCCGAGCACCATGACCTTCAGTGTCTTTTGTTTGTTGGTATGCAGGCCCAACTTGACCAGCGAGGACTTTGGAGAGGTGGCATTCATTTCAGTCGAGCAAAAATAAAGATGAGTACGAACTGTATTTGGGTTCTGCAAAAAAGACATGAATAGAGGATTCAGCTGGGGCAAGTCTTTGGTTTATGCTGAGACAATGCGTCTGCTCGGAATGATTGACAGAACCTTTTTTGATGCCATAATAACTAGGGACACTAAGGGTATATCGATTTCTTTTCACTACAAGTAATGTTTCTTTATATTAAAATTAAATTAAAATTAATTCAAAGTAGCTGGCGAAAAGTAATTCAAAATAAAATAGAAGCATCTAAAAATGAGTTCAAATTTAATAAAGATCTTAAAATAAATTAGTTTTAAATTAAAGCTGAACGGAAATTTACCATATGTAAATTTAAATAACTATGGGTTAAGAACTCTAGGCTATAAAGTCTGTTGTAACTAGCACCGAGTACTATGTAAATATAGTATCAAGTATTTTTGTTATTTCCATTATAAAATTATTATCCAAACGCTATGCAATAATTAAATAATTGTGAATGTCTTCACATTTCCCTCTCAGCATTTCAAACGCCTGCCATTAACATCAAGGTTATTTTTCTCCATCAACTTTAACTTTAAGTGATGCTTAAATTTCATAAACAATCGATTTTTCGGTTCTCAACTGAGACATTTCTTACAGGGTGTGTTCTAGTATATCATGTCAAATTTACACATTATTTGCATATTTTTTATTTCTTGTATAGTTTTTATGCTCGTAATACTATATATTGAAGCTGTCCATCCCACCCAAACTAGACGAGGAGAGACCTGGCCGCATTTTTTCGGCTCAACTTCCAACATTATTGCATACTGAGCGTCTGCAACAAAAGGCAAGTAAATATTTCGTAGCATACGCCAAGGCACACCACAAAAGACCTGCGACTGCGTGTGTGTGTGTGTGTTGTGTATCTGTGTTTTATGGCTAACTCACAAATACATATATAATAAAAAATACAAGAATATATAGATAGACGTGTGTGTGCTTTTGCTTTTGCTTCTGATAAGGTCAACAATGTCAGCGACAACGACAACTATGAAACATTTATTGGACACTTTTTGCGTCGTCGTCCCAGGGTCTGAGTATCGGCCAAAGCCAAAGCCAGGGCTAAATCCATAGCCAGGGACATGGACAGAAACTTCATCATCATCATCATCGTTAACATTATTATTATTATTATAATCAACACACACCCCGACAATTATCAGCAGATTACGAGCACTTCAAAATAAGTAAATACAATACTCGTAAAATATCAATTATCACTTTACTCAATGAGAGGCAAATGTCGCACTCTCTCAATGCACAAGTGCCCCTCGATTATGGCCAGCAAGTGCATGCAGACAATTGATGTTTCCAACCCAGTCTGTATATACCAAGTACTCCTGCTGTTTGCCCAGCCAGCAAGTAAACAATGAAAATGCCAGGTAACTTGCTTTTATCAAACCGAAACTTGTATGCACTTCAATATTGTTAGAAGATGCGCACTCTATCAAGCTTTTAAATCTACCTTTCCTAACCTGCTTTATGTTTTAATTGAGAGTTAAGCATATATAGTTCTATAACTGCATTTCATAACTATTAATAAAGGAACTTATGGAAGGGCTAAACCAGATATTCTGTGATGCTCAATACCTCTTTCAAAGTTTCTATGAACATCTTAATAATAAGTTTAATAAAGAATAGCTTGAGTATTTTGATTATAAATAAATAGTATTTATACTATTGGTAAAAGCCAAATGACAAATGTTTAATAGTGGTTTTCCTTTACTCCACACTATTAAATTTGAGACACTTTCTTAAAGTATAACTAAACTATCATATTAATTTTAATAAATATTATTATTACTACTTCGTATAAGCATCAATATCATTATCTAATAAGTAAGTGATTTAATTGTCTTTAAAATATAAATTTAAAATTTCAGTTAAAAAGAGTTTAAACACACTAACTTTTTGAGTGTACTCAAATATTCTGTATAAGAGTATTATAATTACTTTTGCTACTGTACGCACAGCTCAAAGGCTCGTGTTCGTGTTTGTACATTGTGAATACGTCGCATTTGTTACTTCGACACACACAAACACAGAGTCATCTATATACATCTATATGTATATAGATGTATTAATGTCTGCTGTGCTGATAAATATTCATCAGGAAAAGGCACCAGCCACATGCATGCTGATCATGCCACAAGTGCTG
Organism: Drosophila putrida; assembly: GCA_037043535.1. Classification (NCBI taxonomy): domain Eukaryota; kingdom Metazoa; phylum Arthropoda; class Insecta; order Diptera; family Drosophilidae; genus Drosophila; species Drosophila putrida. The sequence continues at coordinate 2,523,265 of JBAMBI010000465.1, forward strand.
GCCAGGTCTAAACCGACACGACCCGGGTAGAAGCAACACGGCTAGACTTTACCTTTTGCGCCTTAAAACATTTACTGTGCGTAGATTTTAATTAGGTGGATTTATTGCTCAAACAAAACGAAAGCCAAAGAAGCCATGGAAACATCTATGTAGCTGTGCGTGCCTAATGAACCAATTGCCGGCACAGCAACATGGCGTATACGTAACGCATTGAGTGGTAGTCCTGGTCATAATGCGTATACAAGTATTGTGCATCAAGTGGTTGTGTTGCCATGGCCTTTAAGAGACCCAAACAAAATTCTTTTCCTGCCAAACATAATCGCCCTTAGGTCCATTAGTCGCCGTCTGAATTGCGTCTGCTGCTTCAAAAAGAAACTTTCAGTTTGATTTTGATTTCGATTTAATTACTGCGATTTTCCTTTGTTTAGCTACATGTGGATTTTCACACGCTGTCCCACAGGATAGTCAAGATGGGAATCTCAACAGAAGCAAAAGCTGTCCCAAGTTTGGGGTGGGTGGACTCAAATTGGGTGGTGTTGGTGCAGCCAAGCAAGGTGTAAACAACGCCAGCAACTGTTACGCACACTAATGAGTTCTAACGAACATTATCCGCCATCTTTAAGCTGTGAGGGGCACTCATGCCCGAAGGGGAAAGAATAAATTCTGCGACACGCAAGCGAAAAACTTTTGTTTTATGAAACAAAACACAAAAACAACTCGGTAAATCAATAAAATAAAAGATAAAGCAGATACTCTGCAGACTAAATAATATGGGAGAAAAAAACATTTACTTTAAAATGTAGTACATTAATATACACAAATAAATATAGTATAATAATATAACTATTTTTTACTGCTGTTCTTTTAGATAATTTGTATATTTATTATACCTAGACGAATCAACAGACTCATTAAAATTAAATAGTTTTTAAGCTAAGCATTTTATTAATCTTACCATTTTGATTTGGAGTTGAGAAAAGTAATTGAAATTGTTTATTTCTTTAAGAATAATGTAACATAATACTTAATTAGCAGTAAATATTTGAAAGCCAAAAAGCTTTTAGCTTAAATATTCAGGTACTTTTCATAATATCAGCAACGAAACAAAAATGAGCTTTAAATAAATCTGCCAAAATTGTCTTAAAGTAATAAAGTTTTCGGCAAAAAAAATTTCACGTGAAGCACCCTAATGTCAAGAGCAACTTGTGAGCATACATTAAGGACCAGTGACCGTAGAGACCTTGGCATAGACATTGAATTCAAAACTTGTTCAGGCATGCCGCATGTTGGAGAAGCAGCGAAAGCTTTGAATTACTATGTGTGGCAAGAGAGAGGGGGGTGGAATGGAAGGGAAGGGAACTGTCGCAACGCCTATGCAACGGATGGGGGTCTGACATGGGGTTATTGACCTGTTTATGTTTATCAAAACTTATTGCGTGCTATATTTTGAGTAAATTGAGTTGAGATTGGGTTACAGTTAGAGAATGCGCGTCTCGTTGCCTGGCACGTGTCACACCTTCCCAACGTTGTTGATCATTATGTTGCTGCTTAAAATTCCATGGAATAAATAAAGCAACCCAACCACTGACCAATAACAAAAACATCAGAAAAACAATAATATAAATAATAACAACAAAAACAACTAGTACTCTATGCTCGTGGGTTGTCATGGCAGTAAAGCAATTCCGCTTCTACTTTGGCTAAGGTCATGGGAAGCGTAGCACTTGTGACGCGACTCATGACTATTGGAGTTGTAGGAGCCCCCGCCCCGCCCCCTTTTGGTGAACCCCCTCGTAGTGAACGCATTTGTGCTTGTCATTTCACTTCATTACCAGCCATCGAAAACATTAACAACAAAACGAATACGACAACAACAACTCATACACACAACTGTTGCCATTGGATGTGCGTCCCTGAAATTGAAAATGCGAAATTGTTAGACGGTATGTCGCGTCGGAGAGTTGTCGGTCAGCCTCCACCGGCCACAATCCCCATACCCCCTTTACCACTTCCTCGTCTCTTTTTCTCTCACTCCCACAACAGACCAAAAGTATTTATTTTGTCGCGCATTTCCATGTGGGATGCGAAAGTAACCACGCACAGTCTGCATCACAGAACCTTGAATACGGTATTAGCCAAAATATATATATATATACATGTACTCGTGTAAAAAAGGGAAATTTGTGTGGCAAAAAATTACAAAAAGAAAAAAGAAGCGCTATTTACGTTCATATTTGAACTATGGAATACCCTTTATTATTATTATCTATTGCTTATCTGTTAAAAAGTTTTGGCCCAGCCAGATGCTAAAATAGAGAGAACTTTCTATACAGTTCTTCTAGTCCTAGTTCCTTCTAGTCTTTCGAGACTATCAACAAAACTCTCTGCAATTCTAAGAAAAGCTGTCTTTGTTATGAAAACTTTAGAAAACCTTTAGTTTTACATACGAGTAGCAATACCAAGAATGTTCTTTTATACTATTTTGAAGAGCTCTAACATCAGATTCCTCTTAATATGAAATTCCGTCCGAGATTAACTTGAAATAGCTATTACAAATGTGTTGCATCTTTTTAAAAGGATACTAAAAACTCGTATTCAAAATGAAAGCAAACGGTAGCGATTCGTACCGCAACGAGGCCTTGTTAAATAAGCCTCATACATACAAGTCAACCGTCATAAATGTCATTTTGGGGCAGCCCAGAGACGCACACAGCTGCCACAGACTAAGGGATAAGGGGGGAAGTACTAGAGGGCGGGAGAGAATTAGAATGGGGTAAAGAGATACTCAGAAAGTGTGAGTGATAAGCGACGTTTAACTAAAAATAAATGCGCCCATCGTACTAAAGTTGCTAACTCATGGGCAGCGTTGAAGAACAATGTTAGTAATATGATACAAAAACCACAAGTACCTACATTATAAATACACACAGCCACACACACACCCACACACGCAGCCCCACACATACACTCATTTGAACATGTATTTGAGACGTGGCTTGCCTGTTTTATTTAGTGCGAGAAACACGTGCCTGAAACTAGCCAAGTCCATCCTAAATAGTTGGCATAGGATTGCCATCTGGGGATGATGAAAATAAATAGATTACCAGCCTTATCTGTAAGCCTTATACAACTTAAAGTAGTGGATTTATTTGGCTGGTCGGAAGTAGTAGAGGTAGTAGAAGTTTTTCATACAAAATCAGTGACTGCAGCTCAAATGTTTCACATCATTATATATAATATTTTATCTTTTTTCTGTATTTCTGCATAATAATATGTTTAACCTACACTTTATTACTATATTTAGCGTCACGATACTTTCGCAACGTAATAATACGGTTAAACTACACACTTTGCTACCAAAATTCCTTCTAGCTTATTAACTCAAATGTCAAAGCAAATGTTTGTGTCCTTTCGGCTTGATGAAAATAAATGTATAGTTGAAACTTATTTGGAAGTGAGAAAATGAAACTAATGAAAATAATGTAATGTTTATTATTCTGGCCAAATTTATTTAAATTTTTAAAATCTTCGGTTCTCAACTTGACGCTCTTTAAGTTGCAGCAAAATAGATCTAGGAGTTTCTTTCACTGCACAATAATATGTTAACATTAAAAGGAGAATTTCCAAATTTGTTCCGCATCATTATAAATTATCTTTTGTTAAATGCGCCACTCTTCCATTTATTTGCATTAATAACCTTATGCTTAATATACATTTCAGCACAATAATAGAATTAACATTTATGCGTTCTTAATGAAATTCCCCATAACTTCATAAATCAAATCTGGGGAAATGCTTATGCCTCTTATTGATTTCCAGAGATTCTCTTTGTTCATCTTAACATAGCTCAATTGTGCCTCAAAGTATTTCAGTCACTCTTTTTTCCATAGAACGCAACATCCTCGCGACTCTTATGCCGTGTTCCTCCGCTCTACCCCGCTCTGTCATACACGTCGTATGCGTCATGTACTTTGAATATCAATAACTTGTAGCTTCCCATTTGTCTGCAAAGCCTTTACGATCGGCTCGTAAACGAACGCGTTGTAGGCGGTACTCAATCTCAATGAACAATGAATTATGAGACGGCGATTGTCACCAGTGGTGCACCCCCCAGACGACATGCCACATGCCCCATGCCCGGTGCCCCACTGCCCCACCCAATGCCAATGTCTGCGGTTGCAAGGCAATAAAAATTGTAACGCTTTTGTTGCTCGCTTTACAAGTAAAAGCCACAAGTTAAAGCCGGCAGCCCAGCGGCGCGCCTTTTGTGGGTGTGGTTGCCGGGTGAGTGGGTGAGTGAGTGGTTGAGTGGGTGATGGGTTCTGGGTTATGGGTGGTGCTATTAACTAGTAAGTAGCTTTATAGCAGTGGGAAGCCCACATTGCGCCTCATTATACGAGTATTTACTGGATGTTAAAGCTCTTGACAAACACTTTGCCACATTCCCCTCCCCCTTCCCTCGCTGACCAACGAAACTGTGCAACAAATTCGCATTTCACTTTTTTTTTCGCTGCTTATTTGCCTATTTCACTGACCTTGCGAGCAAATTTAAAACATATTTAAAACAAATCAAACAAATCAAATCCTCAACGCACTGCGCATCGCACACATCAAAAACTGTTGTTTTATTTTGTATTTTTTGTTTTAAATATTTTTCAAAGTCATCACGTCGGAAATACACAAAACTATCTAAAGCTAATTAAAATGATTAACAATGAGATACAAGAGTGAAATATTTCACGGTGCAGTCGGGTGTGATTGACTAAGAGATAGTACATAAATTGAGTCTGTCGTTTTTAGAATATGAAAGAATTGAAATTAAAATATTTTAAAGTATATTTACATACAAGACTAATATAAAAATAATATGCCCCATTTTAAATGATTACACAAGATTTAATAAATAATTTCCTCTTTCTGAGTTGCAAAATTATTTTATTCGCTTATTTGGCAAACTATAAATATATTACTTGTTTTCTTTGGAATTGAAATTTTTCCAATAGATAAAATCGAAAATATTTACAAATCTTGTTTCGAATATTTTCGAAAGATATAACGAAATAGGTTTAAATAGTTTTTGTGCTTGAAGAGAGCACGCAAAAGAGTCTTAATTGTTTTTCTAATGTTGTAAACAATAATATCAATATTAAATACTCTTTAAATATTACAGGGTACTCTTGCTTATATAGCGTTTATTCATATAAATATTAGGAAGGGGCAAAACATATTTGGTTAAATTATGTTCACGAGTCGAGGTCATTGGGGTGTGCTACCACATAAACGAGCATAGGCGTACTGAACGGGGTTTCCTTTTCAATTTATTCAATTTACACATAATTTTATCCGTGTCACTCAAAGACACATTCTTCAGTTTTAATCAAACATAACTGGCCCCTTCTTAAAATTCTGAACGACGCCACTGATCCGTCTTTTAATTGTTTATGAATTTACCTAAATGCCCGAATCAAATAATTTCTAAATTATGCGTTGTTTATTATAATTGCAATAAATTGTGGAATTTATTTTTGATCTCGCACATTTAAAAATAATTAAGTATACGCACCGTGTGACTTCAGCAGGAAATGATTTATTTACACTTCAAAAAAAAACAGAGATAAATTTATTGTATTTCCTTTATTGGAAAGTTTGTTTATTTTTGAGAGGAACCTTCACGGTTAAGTTCCTGTCGCGTATTAAGCCAAAGTCCGACAGCAATTATGCTTTTATATGCACATATTTAAACTACCCTCGCACCAAGAAAGTGTTGTTGTAGTTCCGATGCCGATGCGTGTTTATTGCGACGCGGCCAAGAGGCCATTGTAAAAAATAATGAAAAATCAGCAGCAAGCCGATGACAATAACAATAACAACGATAGCGAAAAGGAAACCGCGAGGCGACTGCGCGACGTTGTCAACAACACGAGAGAGTGTGAGGGAGAGAGAGAGAAAGTGAGAGAAATTGCAGAGTACGTACTACCGTACGTTCTACACGCCCCCTTTTTACGCCCACATGCAGTTGTAAAATGCAAAAGAGTTCGACACGGAAGTGTACAACACACGCCCACAACACATCAAACGTTAGCGACACACGACACACGACAGGCGACAGGCGACAACAACACGAAAATATTTTGCAATGGGAGTTTGGCGGCAAAGCGTCGACGCGTCCGTTACGCTGGCGTTCAAACAGGCGAATAAACAACAGAAACACCAAAAGCAACAAAAACACAATCATCAATTCAAGCAAGCAAACCAAAAACGCCGGCAGCAGCAGCGACAGCAGCAGCAACGCCAGCAGCAGCAACGACAGCAACAGTTAGCTTCAAACAATTGCAAACAAACATAAAACTTACATTAATGCCTAAAGCTGTTAATTTCCATTTTATATACTTTTTGTTCTATTTTAATTTAAATATTTAATAATTATGCACCATAAAATATATTTTTAATATTTTTTTATTAGTTTCAAACATTTACGTATTTATTTTAGCCGTTTTCTAGCTTTAAAATACACGCTAATTCGACAGCATCTTTGCCTACACAACAGTCTGTTAGCAGCTCTGTTAAGTTTAGCAGCATGTGCAAGCTTAACAGCGCCTATAACATTTACATGCGCAGGTGTTTAACGGTCGGCAATTCAAAAAGCAGCAAATAAAGGCAAAACAAAATAAATGAAAGAACAGTCGAGAAGAAATTAAAATAATACAATAATATAAATAAAATAAATAATTTATATTTATATGCTGTTTATTGCCTGTGTTTTGCTTGGCTGACCTTCATCCCGCTAGAGGCCACATGTGTTTAATATTTATTTTCTGGGAGGCTCTAACCAATGTTAATATACAGTGGCACCCACACAATTACATCCACGTGCATAATCACACGCACGCGCACATTTCATGTAAACACTTATACTTGTGCATATTTATACAGGCATATGGTTGGTATAAAGACAACCTGTTGACATCAGGTGGAGGGAGGACGCTATTCCACAGTAGAACTCATACCATACGGGTATGAGAAGGATACGTGTGCACGTTGTTTGCTCAAGTATGTGTATATGCACACATGTATGTACATATAGTATGTGTATGTGTTTATGTATATTTGCAATTGGTGGGGAGGGAGTCAAGCAACCTACGACCTTAATTATCATAAAGATACAAATATCTAAATTGACAACAGCATGAATAACAGACGGACATATGGACTGTAAGCCATTTAAGTTATTAAACATACTAAGCGAACTTATCAACATTATACTATCTGTATAATAAGTTTGATTAACTTAATTTAACTAAATAAAATTATAAATGAATCTGCAAAGCAAAAACAAAAAATATAATTAAATGCACATATTAAGAAATATATTCAATATATAAAATATTTATTTAATATAAATATTTATGTTATTTAGTTAATTAGAAATGTATTATCTCACTTATATTGTTCTAATATCAAGGTGACCATAGCAGTATAAAATAAATAGTAGAACAGCATAGATCATAGTTTTTTAAATTATACTTTAACCATTACAAATGGATTTTAATGTATTTTATTTTTTCTCTTCCCTATTCACAAATTAAATAAAGGGTATAAAGTCGTCGTACGCATGGTTAATGTCCCTTTTAGTTAACTGTTTGGGTCGAATCCTGGTCACTAATTGCTTTTGACAAGCGCCTCTAAGACTCAATTGGCAACAGGTTAGAATGTCACTGCCAAAGGCATGGAATGAGCATTCATTTTTGAAGGCACTGTTTGTGCTTGTGTGTGTGTGTGTGTGTGCATTCATTACGCTTGGATGCCTGAGGCAGCTGCGGCTTGCCCCCACTTAACCCTCATACACGTGCAACTCAATGGTCGCCTGCGTCAGTGTCCTTACCTTACATTTGCTCCTTTTACCTTTAACCCTCTCAGGTCAAATTCGATCGTCGTCATAGCTGCTGTCACTTTGCATTCATGTTGTTTACGCATCAACAGCAGCCAAAAGGTGTTCAACACCCAATTCCCTCTCTCAATTTCCCCCTTTCCATACTATTTTACAACTTATCATCAGCTTTGTTTATTTGTTATTTTACGGTGAAGGCATAACTAATTTATCAAATATTAACTGGCAAGAAAACTTGTCAGCAAGAAATAAAATGACATTCTCTTTGGAAAAGATAAAACGATAATTTATTAATCTTGTAACTGTTTTCGTGGTGAAGACAATCATTAAACTGGATTCATTTGTCTCAAAGTCAAGGTCAAAGATTTCCTAAAGCAAGCTTTCGACAAAACTTTAATTAGGTGACGAAGAGTTTCTGATTGACATTAGCAAAAGAAATTTTATCTGAGTTTAAGTTAAATGAAATTAATAATTAATGATGCACTGTACATGTATTTAGTAGGAAAGCTATTAATTTAAATTTATCTTTTGGGATATCAGTGCTGACAATTTGTCTTTCTAAGTTTTCCAAAGAATAAAGAAATATCGCCTTGTTCAATTCTTTATTCTCAAAAGTTTTACTAAATTTTTTATTTTTTACAGTAAAATATATCATATCATTCCATCGTATCTAACCACTTAAGCACTCGCTCTCTGACCTCCTTAGCATATTGAGTGTTTATGGTTATGTTTATTTTTAGTAAGCAAAAAATGATCAAGTATTTCTCTTCCAAAAAGCTTCTCAGAGCTTTCAAAAGCAAAACGCCAGCGTCGGCGATCGTTTAGAAATTGTTTACAAATTCATTTGGCCAAACAGAAATTACGTTGTTGTCTAGAAAATTGTCTATAAATTGCAATAAAAGTGACAACTAATCTTTGCAATTAAATCAAAAGTGAGTGAAGAAAAGTGAAAGAGCTTATCAACTGACGATTATCAATAGAATAATTAATAGCAGTTTTGTTCATTAAATTAATAGTTGGCCTTGAATATATTCTAAGCCCGTGCCAATATTTAGATACTATCTGATTTGGACATATCTTTTGTCCAGACACTTGTTTACAATACAAAACTCTCGTGTTCTTTGACTGTGAACATTTGGCTTTAATTAAACGGCATTAACACACAGTGATTTTGTCGCGAAACCCCAACTGTGTCTCAACTCGTCTGCATCTAAACGGCATTCGATTAACTTGGGCCTTAATTAGGGTATTTCTAAATATAGCAGTTTGTTAAAAGCGCCAGAGACTATAGAGGTCAATATACATATGAGGTACACCCGTGAGGAGAGCAATTTTGTTTACTTTAGATAGGCGCAACCGATGTCTCTTCCCGCTCTCTTAATCCCAAATATAACTAACAAATATCGTGAGTAAACAGTTTGACCATTAGCCTGGGGTCTGGGTCTGGTTCAGACTGAGTATAAGTCTGGGGGATTGTGTGAACATGAGCATGCGCCTATGGCATGTTTTCAATAGACTGGAGCAGTCATCAAGAGTGTGAGAAAAGCGTGATTCATAGATCATATCAAAGGCTCCATAAGCCACAGCTGATGGAGTGGAATAGAAAGAGGTAACACAAAATGTATGAATGCAGTTGGGGATTTCCTTCATATATTTGATTGAGAGTGGAATATAATTGAAATAGTTAGGTAATTGAAAATCTATGTATGAATTTCATTTAAAATTTAGTACCTAATGGAAGAAAATAACTGAGAGGTAATGGATATTTTTAACGTTATTGAAAACTTAAGTATATTTAATAATTTAAGTCAAGGTAATTCTTCGCTAAATTAAAGATTTTTTATAAATTTCTTAAGCAATTGGAAAATAATAATATCAAATAGTTGAAAAGTTACGAAGTTGCCAAAATTCTCTTTTATTTTAATATACACTAATTTGATTTGATTAAAATCTCGTATCTTAAATTACAATTATCTAAACATTTAAAATTATTTCACAGCCTTATTATTTTGATATTATTCTATACATATTTTGGACCTTAATCAATTAATTTATAACTAATTAATTACTGTCAGTCAATTCTCAAGAATAAGTTGGCCTCTAATCTCTAAAATCACGTGAAATCCAACGTCCATAACAAATGTGGAATAATTTCAAGCTTTGCCTATATTTAGAAGGCATTTGACTAATCTCATTGATTCCAAGCACGTAACAAATATTTGTGATAAACAAAACAACAAGCAGTGGGAAAGGGAGAAAAGGTAAACCGTAAACCGCGGTCAACCCCCTGCCAGGGGTTATATGTCAATGGGATTAGCACTACTAATTGTAAGAGGAAATAAATATGGAAAATTACAAGTGTAATTAATGAATGGGGTGGGGGAGACTTTGTCATAAATGCATTGTTTATCAGAACGAACTTGAGGCGAGAGCGCAATGCCCCAATGCTGCATGCAACAGGCACGAAGGCAACGCGTGGCAATGCGAGGGAATGAGTAATGGACGCCTTTGTTTCCCTGCCTTAAAAACTGAAAACAACGAAAAATTCATTTGGGAAAAATGGCAACCACTTGTTATAAAAAGACAGGATAAATGCGTACGGAGACGACAGTATTTAGTAGAGCTCTCAAGGGGTAAGTGACGATCTGATAATCGAACAAACACAAAGCAATTGATGCACTCAAAAGAATACACCAGAATAAAGAGACAAACAGAGAGAGAGAGGAAATAGAGAGTATCAAAATATACTTGTTTTCACCGGGAGAGATTAGCTGAGAGATAGATTTGTTATCAGCTCTAGACGAACTACGCTTAACTAATCCGGCGATTTTATAAGCAAACCGATTTCCCAACGACTCACAGTCGTAACTGAGCTCTCGCATAGACAACAACACTAAATAGCTAAACCCACAAATTTTTATCAATTTTAGTGCGAAAACTACACGAATTACAACTACAACTCATCTTTATCCTGATTTGTACTACAAGGATTCATATAAAAGCTGATAAAATGTCGGACAGACAAGTCGCACCTGTTATCAGTCGCTTGGAGGACTTTGAAAAGAATTTACCAGGGTAAGTAAGAGAATGGATCAGCACTAGCATCATCATTATTATTATTGTCAATCTCGTTATCATTTTGACCTTGCCGGCGAGAGGAAGTCATGTAAAAAGTATTACGCTGATAAGGCGGATTAGGGAGAGAGCACAAGGGAAAGCAACTAATTGATGCACTGACAAAAATAAGTAAACCATAACAAATGCCTCGAAATTATTTTATTTTGAGCTCAACTGAAAATTATCTTGACAATCTATTTTAAATTTTATTGTGGAGGTAATATTCTATACTGCCTTAAAATACAGAAAACTAAAAAGGAAAAGCAAAAATTTCGTAATAAGTATAATAGACAAATTAAACAGTTTAACTAATCTCTGAAATCCAGAATGTTCCTTACTAGTGATTAGGTTCACCTTTATATATAAACCGCATATTTTATAGACTTGTCGATTTGTTGAGGTACACTTGAATCCAGTTATTCTAATTTTCTCCTATATTCTCTCTTGATCTTCCAGGTATCTAAACACACACTCCAAGCTGGCCATTCTGCTGGATTACGATGGCACCTTGGCCCCCCTTGCGGATAGTCCCACCGAAACAAAAATGTCCGAAGAATTGGAGGCACTACTCCGCAAGTTGGCGAAGCATCCACAAATCTTTCTGGCTATTATTTCGGGACGTGGACTAAAGGATGTACAGGCACATGTGGGAATCGAGAACGTTACATATGCCGGCAATCATGGACTGGAAATCGAGTATCCAGATGGTTCTCGACACGACTTTGAGTTGCCTGCGGGTATTAAGAAAAACTATACAGCCATGGTAGTGGAGCTGAGAAATAAAACGGAATTAAATGGCGCATGGGTAGAGGATAAACGGGTCTCACTCACCTATCATTATCGGGAAACGCCAGTCGAAGTGAAGGAGAAACAGAGACAGCTGGCGGCGAAAATAATTCATCACCATGGATTCCGGGCCAATCAGGCACATGAGGCTATTGAGGCGAAACCACCAGTTAATTGGAATAAGGGCGAGGCATCTCTCTACATACTAAAAAACAAATTTGGCGAAAATTGGGCAGATGAGGTGCGTGTGGTCTTTGCTGGTGATGATACCACCGATGAGGATGCCATGCGGGTAAGTCCTAAAATGTCCCTATATATAGACACGTTTTATCTTGATGATCTTCCCTCTACAGGTGCTGAAGGGTTTGGGTCGATCTTTCCGTATTGCAGTAGATCCTCAGGTACAAACCTATGCAGATTTTCGTTTGCCCAAACAGGATTTGATGACCGATCTGCTCAAGTGGATAGCCAAAGTTTATGTCTAGACATTCTAATTAATTGCTAATTTAGTGAAATTTTTCTTACTGGAACTTTATAATGAAATTCATATTTTTAATGTACTTATTTATACAAAAGTGAAAAGCTAAAATTTTAACTACAAATTTTATAAATAATTATTTATTTATAATTGTTACAAAAAAAACACCAATACAATCAAGATATTAAAAGTCATTTTAATAAATATAATACGAAAAATTTTTGTGTTTTTACACATATTACCTTTCAGGAACTAAGTATACATCATAAATCAGGTACTAAGTATAAATCAAAAAATGTTGATAGTTTCCAATTCGATTTGATTTGCCTCCCTGTTGTCTACAAATAATTGTATAATTCTAGTTGGATCGACAAGCTTAATGATCTTAAAGAAGTTTTAATATGATGTCACCCTTCCTAATCTAATTCCTTCATAATACAAACCAAAAGAGGGAGACTAAGGGCGACGAATATTAAAGGAATCTTTATGAATATTAAATAAAAACTAAAAATAGAAAATAATTGAAACATCTTATATTCGATTTAAGCTTATCAACATGAGATCTTATAATAAACAAAATTGATAATCAGCATTTTGTTATAATATACACTTTATATAATATACATATGATTCACTTTCTTAAAGTGTACTACATCACTTAGTACTACCTTATAGATTTCCATTCCTTCGCTTTCATCTCAATCCTTTGGTAACACTTCTTTACATAAATGCCTGTCACATATATAGAGACTATACTGTGGAGGTGATGCCACATCAATCTAGTTTAATAGATCTCACAAAGAGACACATCCCTCAGTGGTAGTGAAAATGCTAGACAGACAAACTGATGATAATTAAATGTTAACCAAACACTCGATCAATGAATGAATGAACCCTGTCAAAGCAAGCCAAAAGAAACACCGAATATACAATTGTATGAATATACATATTCGTATTATTCATAGCATTTGGCTAGTGGGCCGAGGTGACGGGAAGTGTGTCAACAGCGATGAGTCCAAAACATGAAGCGACCTCAGTGGAAGGTGCATAAAGACAACCACTCGCTGTATTTATGAGCCTATATACGCTATATACTAGATGTCCATCTGAGGCTCTATATACATATATAAATAAAAAGTACATATGTATTTAAAGATTCATAATGGTATGTGCTTTTTTTTATGCGCATATACCTCATAAATAACGTACGCTATTACTTGGCCAAGATACGTATAAAGACCAGAGTTCCCACTCGTTCAAAAAAAGAGAAGATATAGAAGAGAGAGAGAGCGTAATATTTGGCTGATCTTACGTATAGATTCTGCGGCATGGGGCTTTTGCTGGCGCGCCTTGGGCATTAGTATTAAGTCGGTCGAGGTACGTCCAGCACGTCGCACAGTTTCCGGTAGATACAATTTCTTGATAGAACACTAGCTAGTCTAATACAAAATGGCTGAGCAGAAGAAGGCACCGCTCTTGAAAAAGGAGGAGGATTACGTCAAGGCTCTCGAGGGGTAAACTAACAATCAATTTCCTCTTTTATTTGACTTCTTTCTAACGGAAAATGATATGGTGGTATCAGTTTCATTACACCCGATAAGGATCAAGTTGTCCTGTTGCTGGATTATGATGGCACACTCGCTCCATTGACCGAGGAACTGTCGGTCATGCCCAAGGATACTGAGATCAACATTAAGAAATTGGCTGCCAATGAGAAAATCTTCATGGTTGTCTTCTCCGGTCGCGAACTGAGCGAAATCAAGAACCATCTGAAATTCCCGAATGTTACCTATGCTGGTAATCATGGTCTGGAAGTTGAATATCCCTCGGGCAAGAAGTTCAAGATTGAAATGCCAGAGGAGCTGCTGGAGAAGCACAACAAATTGGTTGCCGAGCTGAAGGAGAAGGTAAGTTGACAAGAATTATTATCATTGAAATAATTACTTGATACTTTGGATCATTTATTTGTGTAGGTCGTTTGCTCCGGTGCCTGGGTTGAGGATAAGAAAATTTCGGTTACCTATCACTACAAGGGTGTCACCGATAAGCTGAAGGCCAAGCTGATTGCCGAGGCCAAGGGTCTGATTCAGTCCCATGGCTTCCAGCTGATTGAAACTCCCTATGCTCTGGAAGGCAAGCCACGTGTCAACTGGGACAAAGGTTAGTCTAAAGGCAAACTGTCTAACTAACCATGCCATAAATCAATTGCAAACTAATCCATTCAATATGTATTATCTATATACACAAGCTCGATACATATATCAATTCGATTCTTGGCCAACTGTTGCCGCCTATTGGCTGTCGGTCTCTGTCGTCGGCACCTGTTCGAAAACAATTCGATTTCGAACACGATGCTTCGATGATTTAATTATTGCTATAAGTATTATTTCCTATAGAGCACGGGCGCAAAAATTCATATTTTCCCCCGATGGGGCGATGGGGCATGTGGGCGTCTACACAAAACAGCAAAGTCTCCTCTACGAAAATTAAAATATAAAATCTTTTAAGAAATTTATGTCGACTGTCGCCGCAGTCAGCGTTTAAAAATGTTTCCTACTTTTTTTTTGTTGGCTCCCCTCTTGACAAACAAGCAGAGCGAAAACTGATGTCAAAAGCGCGCCACCTCCTGAATGTATCTATATATACAAATAACTAAATACATATATATCAATCTATCTATGTCTAGTATATACGAATATTTACTCATTTCGATGATTTATTAACAAATCTGTGTAATTTCTCATTGAAAATTTCGCTTGCATTTTGAAAATATTTTATTTTAACTTGTTTTGTCCGTCTGTTGTCAGTTCCTTTGAGGATTGGACATGGAAAAGTTTTAGTTTTTTAATTGAAAGCGAAGGAAAACAGCTGAGTAATCGACTAGAAAAGGCCCTGCACATAAAAATAAGACTTAAATGGATTGATTATTACCCGATTGGTATATCATTAAATTATGTAAGATATGTCCTTTATTTTTAAAGGTCTATACAATATTTCTATATTTAAAGTCCTCAAATGTTACAGTCTTGCATTATATACATAATTTTACCGGATATGTATATACATATGTAATTATAAAGAGGCTATATTGAATTTTTAAAGATGTCAAACTAAGCGCAGCTAATGCGAAACATCTTCTACTAATGATGCGACGCTTCAAACACATGTGGTAATTAATGTAGGTATATATAGTACACCTATTGGGTAGACGATATCATTATATATTTTTCTCAATGAACTCAAATTTTCATAAAACAAGAATAATATATATTTCTGGTCTGTAACACTCGAGATTCTTGTAAATCCCCCAAATTACTTGTCTAAATCTAATACTTTATAGCACTCTTAAGTACTGCAAACATCACATGATGATCATATTCCATCATATTAAATGGTATGCAAGCCCCGACAAAGTATTCCAAAATTATCCACAAATATTTTGTTGAATAGGCGACATTTCCAATGAGCCGCGACAAATGTGCATAATTCAAAAGACAAAAAATATTTACGGCTGCTGGCAAATAAAAATTAATTATGATTGTGCCCGCCTTTCGGGAGCAATAAATTCCTAGTGGAAAAATATTGCAAACAACAACAACAAAAATTTCCAAGGCATATAGAAAAGGCGATTCGCGGTATTTATTATTTTTATTTTTTCTTGAGAAAAATTGAAAAATGAAAAGGTGCCAAGCGCATTTGAAATGGCAACAAAAGAGAGAAGAATTGTTGGTGCCGTCTGAAAAGAAAATGCAATACTTAAGATCGGCACAAAGCAGGAGACCGGACGAGACGAGACGGGACGGGACGAGAGACTAATGCGTCATCAATTAAACAAAAATGTAGCGTTAATAGCGAGCAAAATAAACAACAAACAACAAAAAACAAAAGCCAGCATAATTAAAATAATCAAAAAGGCAACACACTTTAGAAATCTGTACATATGCATATATATGTATATAGCTAGATATATATAAATATTTATATATCTATATAGTAGATGTCTGTACCTAGTTGAATGATTTGAAATTGTGGCTTGCGCACAATTTACTTGACGGGCCGCAGGCCAAACACAATTTGCTCACTCCACGCCCACGCATTCGACTAAAAATAACGCCTAGAAGATACACACATACATATATAGAACGAAGAAAGATAGATATTTACCGACCGATCTAGATAAATCTCTTCCCCTTCCTTTGTCGCTGCAGGAGGTTTTAGATTTATATATAGCTAATGAACGATTCAAAATATTGAAAAAATAGAACTTGTTGTTTTGCGCCACTTTCATCTGTGTTTATGAATTGCAGATCCATTTCTCCAGTATATATATATACATTCCTTTATCTTCAGGGGGTTCCAAAACTATGCCAAAAATATTCCCAAATGGCAAGAATAACAAAAAATCCTTTTTTAATTCGTATACATATACTTAAATGGAAAGCATATCAGTATCAGGCGTTTTGCGAATTCAAAAACCTTTTCCATAAGCATTCAATAGATATCTGAATTACAGGCTTAAATTTAAAATTAGGATTAGGGCTTACTAATAATAATAAACTTATCGATACAACATCATCTTGGATTGACAAATTTTTTATGGGTTTTTTATAATTTAAGCTTTGTTTATTTTTAACAATTATTATTATATTAGAATATTAAAACCAATTTTGAAACTTTACTTTAAATTTACTACGTTTTTAGGTGAGGGCGCCAAGATGATTCTGGAGAAGCAATTCGATGCCGATTGGGCCAAGAACCTGAAGATCATCTATGTGGGCGATGATACCACCGATGAGGATGCCATTAAGGTTCTGCATGGCATTGGCAAAACTTTCCGCGTCTCGGAGCTGCCAACGCTGAAGACCTATGCCAATTATCAAATCAAGACCGTTGAGGAGGTTGGATGGTTGCTGAAAGCTATTCAGGCCCACTATGAAAAGAAGAAGAATAAATAAGCGTTGCGTCTAGCTCTAGCTTAAGCTAATTCCACACATACACATAAACACACACACACGCACACACACGTACACGCACAAACAACACACATCTATGAAAACATCTTTAGTTGGTGTCTTATAAAAAATTTAAAGTTTTTTATTTCACATTAATATTATCATTATTATTATTATGTATGGTATGTTTGTATGTTTTGTATTTCTTACAATCAAAAGATGTTTCACAAACGTTTCTCTTGTCCACAATTCGCAATAAAATATGTCACATACTTTAAAATTTAATTTATGTTAAAAGCTTGTCCTATAGCTTCATTTGATCCTTTATCTGCGATCCGCTTTCATGGCTCCAGCTCGAGCTGCTCCTGCGCGACCTCCACGTGCCGCCTGCTTTACTATGGTGGGTGGCACAACCACAGCGGGTGTTGTGTTCACAGCTGGCTGCACTGCACCGGCAACCACGCCCACTGGCGTCACAACGGGCGTTTGTACGGCCAGTATGCCAGCCTGTGGTGCTGGAGTCTGTGGTTCAGCTCTCTTTGGTTCACTCATGTTGAGCGCCTCATTGAAGATCATACAGAACTCGCCCACTTTGAACACCTCACCATTTTTGCCCGAATACAGGGTGAGGCAATGCCGCCAAATGGACGCATAGCCTTTGGTCAGTCTGATAATGTCACCGGGCGTAATCAGTTTGCCCGGCTCGTCCCAAATGGACACATTAATGCTGGCTGTTGGATCGCCTACTTTAAAATTGCGCACCTCACGGTTCTCCTTGGTCACCGTGGCCACACCGACCTGTCAATAAATTAAATAAAGTAAATGTAAACAAAGTAAAAGCAAAGTTTCCTTGTTATCGTTAAATGAAGCAGACCTCAAGAACTATGAAAATAACATTTATGTTCTTTAGTCCGGGCTTAATATCCTTGATAGCAATGCATTCTGCGTTGTACATGATTATGAATGAATTACTTTTACTATTTGTTATTATTTAATAGAAAGTAATTATGTTTGAGTCCAACCCAAACAGAAAGCCAGAGCTGTCAGGGTGCGTGAGAGAATCGTGTCCAAAATTAGTTCCAAAACTAGACGGGCTCTCTTGGTCGCGGCGCTAGCATCAATTTCCATTGTTCCAAAAGTCGACAGCGTACTATCGATATTTTTACTTTGCTAATATCGATACAATACCGATAATTTCCTAAGAGATGCCGTTTTGGGATATATTTTAGGCTCATTTCCAATGAGATTTCCTTACGTTACGTTACGCTACGTACTTTAGTAAATAATAACACAAAACATATAATTTCGCAAATTAATGCTTGTTGAATTGGAAAATATAAAAGCAATTTGAGTGCTTTATTAGTGCAAATAGCACATAGTTGCTGTGAACTTAAAAACAAAAGAAGAATAGTTCTAAAAATCGGATAAGTGAATCTTATTTACTTTGTGCTTGTCAACATGGAAAGTGGCAGCAGCTCGAGCTCCACATCGGGCAGCACCTCATCAAGTGGATCTTCCAGCTGCACGGACACTGGCAGCTCCTCAGATACCGATTCCAGTAGCTCCAATGTTGCAGGTCCCGAGGAAAAGCCACAACCTCCCACAAAAACACAACAACAAGCGGTGCGACGTAAGGCACCAACGTCCGTGGATAATGAAAAGCCAAAACCTGGAGGCAACAGTGGTCTGTCCTCTGCAGCGAGTAAGGTACGCTCTGTGGTAGCAGCGAGCAATCAACGAAATGGGGGAATGTCTAGTGATGATGATGATGACGACGATGATGCGCCGCCCGCCAAAAAAAATCCAAGAACAATGAACAATACAGTGGCTCGAAGGAAACCCTCGACGAGCACAGCGCCAAAGCAAGCAACTGGAGGACTAGGAGCTGCAACTGCAGCTGGTGGCAGTAAACAAAGCAAAAGTAATAGCCAACCACAACGCAATGGAGATAATAAGCGACCCTCGTTGAGTTCCTCCTCCAACAGCACCGATGATTCCCACAGAGAAGTGAAAAATGGACGTAAGGTACCCCTTAAGTTGGCCAGCACGGCAACAGCTGTGCGTGCCAAGCAAATGAGAGCCAAGGCATTGCAAGCGAAGACAAGTGGCAGCAACAACAAGAATGGCCCCACCACAACAAGACGTGGCAAGAGCAGAAGCAGTGATGGTAGCGATGATTCCGACAGTGGCTCTGGCTCTGAAACGAGCTCCATCAGCGAATCTGAAGGCACCGACTCAAGTAATTCCTATAGCTCACAGCCGGCAACGGGTAAAACCAATGCCAAGGGCAAGCGAGGAGGAAAAGATAGCGAAGAGGAGCGTAAGGACAAAGCGAATCCCATGAGGAAACTCACACGTTCATTAAGCATGCGACGCTCCAAGCAACAACAGCCCAAGCCGGGCAGTGAAACAGAGTCAGATGCAGATCTCGATCTGGAGGATGACAAACAGCGTGTGTTGTCCAAGAGTCCGGCCAAGAAATCCGCAACAGCTGCTGGTCTTAGCAGTATTAACAACACCAGCAGCAGCAAGTGCAAGGTGAAGAAGGAGAGCGGTGTCCTCAGCTCCCTTAAATCACGTCCTGTCTCTCCCGCCGTGCAGTTGGAGAAGAAGTGTCCCATTGAGGGCTGCGATTCCTCTGGACATTTGAGTGGGAACTTGGATCGTCACTTTCTACCGGAAGCATGTCCCATTTACCATAACATGTCCGCCTCGGAGTGCAAAGAGCGTGCCAATGAACGTAAACTCCGCAACGAGCAGCGACTCAAGGTGCCCATTAATATTGTCAGCGCTCCAGGAAACCAACACAGCAATCTCAAATCCTTGACGCCGGAGCAACGTGAATTTCTGGCTAAAATCCGCGAATCTCGCGCTAATTTCCGGCCTATAAGCAATAGCTTTTTAAATGACAAGGTAGCTTTAAATCTTAATTTAATATTTAAGTCAAAAATATAAATTAAAACTTTTCTTAAATTTCTCTTTTGGTTTTTCCAGGTCAAGGTTGATAAAGACTGCACAGACGAGGATCGTGAACCGAATCTGGCGGGCCTGGTGCCCGATTATGATCTACAACTTTTCCGCGAGGCTCAAGCACAAGCCTCGGAACGCATAGAGGATGAGCTGAAGGATCTGCCCGTTGGCAAGGGCATCAAGTATGCTTAATCTTTCTCTTAATTGAAATTTCTTTTTAATCTCCCATTTTACGTTTGCAGATACATCAGCATGGGCAAGTACAAAATGAAGGTGTGGTATCAATCTCCGTATCCGGATGATGCTGCTCGCCTGCCCAAGATGTACATCTGTGAATTTTGTCTGCGTTATCAGAAATCCGAGACGGGTATCAAGCGTCACGCCGAGAAGTGTGTGTGGCGTCATCCGCCTGGTGATGAAATCTATCGCAAGGGCAAGTTGCAAGTGTGGCAAGTGGATGGCAAGCGTTACAAGCAATACTGTCAACATCTCTGTCTGCTGGCCAAGTTCTTTTTGGACCACAAGACACTCTACTATGACGTGGAACCGTTTCTCTTCTACATTATGACCTTGGCCGATGTCGATGGCTGTCACATTGTTGGCTACTTTAGCAAGGTGAGCTTAAATCTTCTTATATTTGCATAAATGATAAGTTTTTTAAATAAATACTTTGAGCTTTAAAAGTTTACTCATTCAAAAGATGTATTAAACTCTGTCTTATATTTGAAAATAGATACAATTGGTCTATGAATAGTCTTTGCATTAAAACCTTTTAACCAGTATAATACAGTATAGCCAGTATATTCTGACAGTTGTCAGTCCTTAGGGTCAACAGACTACAAAGCCGATTTTGATGCGGAAAATTATTTTGATCATAATTGATTCCACATTCAAAAACAGTTCGTTTTCGAAACTTAGTTTTTCTCATATCTAAAAATATGAATTGGGAGCCATATGGATTCTTGGAAGAAAACAAAGATCAAATTTTGTAATCTCGAGGCTTAAGTTGTCATAATCAGTATAAAGCATCTCTTAGGACCCTTTTTTCAATGTCTCCATTAACTTTCCAAATGATAAACTGACGTAAAATGTATAGAATGGGCCTTAAAGTTCAATTTTTAAAAGAATTTTTTTTTATTCATGCCAAAAGTGTGCAAAAATTTTGATTCATAAAGTTGTCAGCTCAAAGGGTGCGAGCATGATTCGATTTATAGTTGGTTGGTTTTAAAACTTACATTTTATCTAAGCATTTTTGGAAATATGGATTAAAGGGGATAGAATATTATTAAAGAAAATATTTAAATGCTTAATATATATCGAGAACTCTTGCATACCTTGTGTAAGACAGTAAGTTTGCATAATATTAAAATATTTTTCAAATATCTTAAGAAACAAAAAAATGTGTTCACATTTGTTCACCTGACTTTTTTTAAACGTCTTTATTTGATTAAATCTGAGATTGTGGATAGTTTCAAGGAAATAAAAGTTTATTCTCTCACATTTGTATTTCAGTTTCAATCATAAAGCAGATCTCATTGTTTTACATTTGCATGTCAGTTTCTCTTCAATATAAGAAATTACCTAAAAGTTGATATTTATGATATATCATCAAGTCCTTAAATATTTTTATCAACACTTTGCTGTTTTTATTATCTGAATACCTGTTAAGGAATTCAATTTCTTTATTATAAATATTAAGAACTTTAGTTGTTATTTGCAAACAAATTGAATAATACCATTTCACAGTTTTATGATTCTTTTGTGTCTGCAACAGACTCAGAGAAACAGATAAAGAGAGAGAGAGAATGGGAGAGTATGGGAGAGAGAGGAACAAGGGCTCAGCTTAGACAGACTTCCATAGTCCCATGCCCAAAATGCAGATGCAGATGCAGACACCAGGACTCAATCCCAATCCCAATTGCAAAAGTGGAGTCACCATGTAATACATAGCGAGAGACAGACATGCTCGATGTATGTATGTACAATGTACAAAACTATACGTAGTATATTCCCAGACAGTTGGCATTCCTTGACCATACCCAAAAATTGTTTTGTCAACTGCGCTGAGACGATGACGCTGATGCTGATGCTGATGTTGGGGTAAATAAGCTGACACTATCAGAGGCGTGCCACATTTCCCCAGAACAACCCCAAGAGCCAACAACAACAACGAGAACAACAACAACGAGAGCTTCAGCTGGGCAAAGAAATGGAAATAAAAATAACATAGTCTCGTATATTGTCAGCAGCCATGTGCACGAGGTTTCTTGACCTCCCCCTCAACGCGAGTCTCACTTGCTGCCACCAAACGCTTGCCCCACCTTGTTGCACAGCTGCATACAAGTTTTTTGGGCGCTGTCAGAGACTGGGTTTGTGTTACAAATTGCGCATGTCGCGCCTGGATGCTGCGCACAGTTTCCACAAACTCAAACCCAGTTAAGTACACAATCGCAATTCCGAATCCTCTGTCTGGATTCCCATTCATCCCAAACCAGGAGCAGCTGGTAGCTGGTTACACACGCTATATTTTCGGGTGTCACTCGCTCCCTGGATGATATGAATTTTGGGCAATGCTTTTGTAGTAGTAGGAGCTACCAGCAGCTCCCAGTTTCCAACTCCAAGTGGAGTTACAGCCCAGACAGCAGCCAGACATTGGAGCTTGGGTCAGGCAGGCAGGGAGTCATGTGGCATGCGGCATGTGGATGCTGCTGTTGCTTTTGCTGCCGGGGCGTATACGATTGAGGTCGTGCACCTCGCTTTTAGTCTCTCGTGCGCCTGCTCCAAACTGTTGTGCCTCCCCTCGTGCATCCATCCATTCATATGTGCGTTCCCAGACATCATGGCAGACGCTGCAAAACAAAGAAAATACAACCAGCAACCAGCAGGAAAAAAAAACACACAGAGAAACAACATTAAAATAATCGTACATAAATGTATTTCCGAATTGGGAATTGTTACCATTTGGGTTCGCACCCAACATCGTCGCTTCGCATTTTTTGGCAGTTCCCAGTCCCAGTCCAGTTGCAACATTGCTGTCGTCTCTTTGTCGTCTCGTATATGCGTATGTACCTACTTTATGTATATATAGTATACACCATATACCATATTCCTATATACGATTATGTACATATCTACGCATCGCATTCTCTCTTTATCTTTCTCTCTCTTTCTGTCACTTGCATCGATTCGTCGCGTGGTCGTTGAACTCCCGAAAAAGCTAGAAGCGATAAATGACAAACCCCCCAACCTCCCAAAAAACCCCCCAAACCTATACTGTCTGACACTCTGTCTACCATATACTATATCCATTTGTCTGTCTGTCTGTCCATTTCCCTGACTGTCCACCAATAAATTGACTTTTGTCTGTGTGTGTGTGTGCGTGTGTTTGTGGCCTTAAGCATTCTATTATTGATTTAATTTCAAATATTATGTTTAAACAATGTTTATTTTTTCTTTAAATAGGATGTGTATTATTTTTGACTTCGTTTCTATTGACCTTAGCTTGATTAAATTCTCTTCAATTTAGTTAATAACACTGACAGACAATTGCTAATTATTTATTCACTTTTTCTATCGATTTCCAGCATATACCATTCCTGCAGGAAAAGAACTCGTTCTATAATGTCTCGTGCATTTTAACATTGCCCCCATATCAACGCAAAGGCTACGGCAGGCTACTCATCGATTTCAGTAAGTAATGGGGTTAATTATTTCAATTATCTAAAAAAATAGGTGCTTAAAGCAAAGCTTTAAGCTGTATTTACATCTTTGTTAATTTTCTAGTGAGGGGAAATGTGGTCAAAAGTAGATGAAGGAAATTTATTTTACTTATGAAATTTACGAGCATAAATGAAAGATTAATTTAATTAGCATTTCTTTACTTAAAACTAATCTCTCAATATATTTCAATAAAATAACCATTTCTATTAAATTGTTAAGGCAAGTCTTTAGCTGTTTAACTAGAGCTCAGAAAAATAAATATATATTTTTTGTTAACTGACTTAACGACTTAATTCCTGAACAGCTTAAGTCTTACAATTAGTCTAACCTACTTGAGAGCTCAGCAAAAAGTCTCCTCTCTCTCACTGTCTTTAATGGACTTTTCAATTAAATTTCCAAACCACCTGTGATTAATCCAAATCATTTTAAATAGTTTCATTAACTGTTTAAGCCACTTTAAACTGCGAAATATTACTGCAGCTGGTTATAACAAGTTTTCCTGCTTTTCTTTTACGATTACAACTTAATGACACTATTTAGAACGAAAAAGAAAATTGAAAATATTTGCAGATTAATTATAATGAGACTGGGCTATCGATTTAAGTGGTGTGCTGGGTGTGCGTGTGAGTCATTGGTTTATTATATGTATGTACATACATATATGGATGAGTGTATATGTATGTATTTATATAGTAGTTAGTGCAATATAGTTAATCATCATTGCATGAGAGAAGTCAACATGCCAGACTCAGCTCCATTCGAGCTTAGCTTTCCATTCTTCGGAGCGATGCATGCAATTTCTGCATCAATTAAGTGTAGACCAAGGTCTGCAGGTGTGTCTACGTTTCTTTGTATCTGTGTATCTGTGTGTGTAAAATGCATCGCATAACTAATTTTCTTATCGTTATAGTATACTCTGTTTTTCTTTTCCACCAAAAATTGTTGGAAATTAATCCGCCTTTGAAGCGGCCAAAGACAGTGCCAGACAATAAAGAAAAAAATTAAAATAAGAGGGGGGGGGGGTAAAATAAAAAGAATTCACTCC
Organism: Drosophila putrida; assembly: GCA_037043535.1. Lineage (NCBI taxonomy): Eukaryota > Metazoa > Arthropoda > Insecta > Diptera > Drosophilidae > Drosophila > Drosophila putrida. The sequence continues at coordinate 2,548,221 of JBAMBI010000465.1, forward strand.
CCAAACCAGACTTGAGTCATAAAACGCGGCTTGGATGAATGGCAACGGCGTCAACGTTAACGTTAACGTCAACGGCGTCGGTTTCTATGTACAAAGTCGATACATGCAATGCGGGTGTCCATACAGTCGAAAGGAGGGTGTAGTGGCTACATGGGGAACGGGGGGGGGGGTGGGGAAACGAGCGAAACGACATTGACCTTACACACACAAAGAAACTGCATGCAGTAAGTGAGTGAGAGCGAGCGAGAGGAAGAGAATGTGAGGAGAGAGAGTAAGCTTAGAGTTGGGAGTGAAGCTTAGAGTGCGAAGTGCGAGAGCAAACAGTTTTCGTCAATGTTAACAACACCCAGAAATGTATTAGGCAGGTGTCCCTTTGGAGTGCAATAGCAGTCCGGCTTTGTCTGTCTGCATGTCTGCCTCATTAGCAAATCGAATGTCCAGTCCAGTCCAACCAAGCGAGCAAGCGAGATGGCCATACATATGTAAGTGTATGCAAGTACATAATATAGCCAGGTGTAATAACTGCATACACGCAATATGCAAATGAGAAGCGTCAAAAAGGGGAGGAGTGGCAGCAGCACCAGCAGCAGCAGCAACTTTAGGGTCGCCAATGATGTATAGACTTCGCCCTTATCTACCGGCTAATGTATTAATTAATGTAATCAAGCCCAACCACAAAGCATACCAAAAGTTTTTCAGACCCAAAAAATATAACAAAGAATTTTTTCAGCTGGCGCTTAAAGCTGGCAAATATAATAAAAAAGAATTTTTGCAGACAAACAGCAACAACAACAACAACAAGTAGATGTACAAGCATCGCAATTGGCGGCAGACAACAAAGGTCAGCGCAGGTCACAATGAAAGGGCGTCGTCCTCTGCAGGCAACTTGTATTAAACGGTAGTCGAGTATCGGATACCCGGTAAACAAGCTTCTGCTAATTGCAACTAACATAACAAGAATAACAGCAATTAGAGCAACGCTAATTGACTAAGATTCTAAAGTTGTTAATTGTTTGTTGTGTGAAAATCTAAACGTTTTTATCATACTCTATGTAATTGTGGCAAGTTGTGTTCTCTAGTCGGAACAACTGCATGCGCCTTTTGGGTATGCAACATTGCGCAGTCGGGCCAGCAATGCGAATCAGGCATTGGATCGATAAAGTCGTCTCGACGTTGCCTCTCACACCCACAGGACCAAAAAGAGTACAACAGAGAAGGCAACAGCATAAAATCGAGTGACAGAGAGAGAGAGAGAGCAACGACGTTAAAAAGAAATCAAAACGCTACCCAAAATCCGACTGCAAACGTGAATTTTCCACCTTCGGCAAAGGCAAAGCTTTAGCCAGCTTACTGTGGGATTGAAAAGTTACCAAGTGACAAATTAATTTGAATAAATAATCAACTACTCAAACGTACTATATTTCAAATTCTAAACGAGTATACCTTTCAATGGTCAGGGTAGACATATAAAGCAGTTTTCTTTATTTAAACAATAATGAGAATACATAAGTTTCGAGTTTGAAGGTTTGTAAATTCCCTTCAGATAAGTTATTACCGATATTTCGAGAATTTTTATGCTTCTATAAAAGTCTGACTATATCATAGAAATCGCATTTGACTTGGTTTGAAAAACGTGAAATAATTCATTATTATTTTAAATAGCAAAATCAGCTGATATCGTTTTTTGACCATTGTACGCAATTAAAGTAATATCAACTAGAGATGAGCGATATGGTGATTTTGGTGTTACAGTCACTGCTACAAAATATATCAGTGACTGTGACTGTGAATAGAATCTAGTTTACCACAGTGACAATTACTTTAAATCGCTCATCTCTATATACAATAATAGTCGCGACTGAAGCTTTCGCACGCCGCTTTTGACATTTCAACCCCCGCCCCTCTCCAACAACAACAACAACAACAATAAAAACAACAACAGGGTTCGCCTTTCTACCTCAACCAGTTGCAGTTGTGTCTGCTGTTGAGTGCGTCTAGCGTCTCTGCTTGTGAGTATGTGTGTGTTTGCGTATACGCTCAAGTTTGTGTGTTCGTGTCTGTGTGTGTGTGTCTGTGTTGTTGGCTTTTTTTCCCGAGCCTGCCTCAGTGGGTTTTGTGTTGTGAGGGCACGACGGGCTCGTCCTCGTTGATTTACTTACTTGCTGCACTCATTGTTGCTGCTGTTGTTGTTATCTAGAGTCGAGAATTTTTGCTGCTTTGCTGCCGCCAGACGACGAAGACGACGACGGCGACGACGATGAGCTTTGGGGGTTGAGCTTTTTGGGTTGAATGCACGCCAGAACGCTGTTTAAATGCCCGTCATTCATGTGGCCGTCGACGTTGTCGGCTCGTTCCCCCCACTTGGGAACGCACACACTTTGCGAAATCCTGTCTAGACACAACACATAGAGAACGCTGAGTTGGGTTCAGTATGATATTTTTGGGAGGGTTTGAGGGGCGGGGCCAAACTTGGTCACCATAAATAATGCGCCGGAACTTGAAAGCTAGTTCTATCTATAGCATACTTATGGGCATGTGTTTAATGTACTTTTACCAGGCTATCTGCTAACCCGTGTAGAGGGAAAAATTGGTTCGCCAGAGAAGCCGCTATCCGATCTGGGACTCATATCATATCGCTCCTACTGGAAGGATGTGTTGCTCGACTATCTATGCAATCGTTCTGGCAATACATTGTGCATCAAGGATGTCTCACAGGTGAGTATTTGCAACAGAATCTTTACAGGAAATAATAATCTATATCTATAATATTTTCACAGGAAATGGCCATATATTCCTATGATATTGTCAGTACGCTACAGGCGCTGGGCATGATGAAATACTGGAAGGGCAAGCATATAGTGCTCAAGAAGCAGGTGAGTTCTCAGATCGTTAAGAAATATTTAAGGATCTTTATCAAATCTATTGCTATTTGCAGGATGTGCTGGATGAGTATGAGGAGCGAGTGAAGCGACGAGGCACGTTTCCCAAAATAGACGATTCCTGTTTACGCTGGCAACCTTTTATACCGGCCCAACCGAGTGCCTCACCATAACCACGTTGTTGGAAGCACGTCCAGGCGTGCTTTGTGGACTCCTCCTAATGATTAAGATGATTCAGAACTTGTGCATAGGGTTTAATATTAAGTTTGTGTGTGTTTAGTGCATAAGACCTCAAGTATTTGTAGTTTTTGGTAGCTAATTAATAGTATGTAACATAATTCATAGTTAAAATTCCTCAATTCTGATTCTGACTTAAATATACTCGAGATGCGAACAAATTGTTGAAAAGCAGCCGCCGCCTTGAGACGTCTTGAGATTTATATTTTTTCTTGCCACTGAGCTCATCACAAGATGAATCATGGAAGCGGCTAAGAAAAGCCAACGCGTTTACAACACAGTAGTCGATGTGGTTGGTTGAGGAGGAAGAGTGACGGTACGGGGGACAGAGGGAGTTTGTATAGCAACAGCGCCTTGCAAAAAAGTGCAAACTGTGGCAGAGAGGCAAGCAGCGCATTGACATTGCCGCCCCAGACACTCCTCGGCAACGCCAGCCACACCAATACCAAAGAGCAAAAAACAAAGCGTCAGACAGGTAGAGAGGCACTGCACAGTGTTGAGAGAGGGACAGAGAGAGAGAGAAAGAGAGAGGGGCTGAAGAGACACAAAAACTGCACACTCACAATGAGAGAGGAGGGACGCCAGTCACAGCGACTGCACGCCACGTTTATGGCCAAAAAGCATATGCAGCCGCAGCAGCAGAGACAGCACCAACAACAACAAGAGCAGCAGCAGCAACAGAGACCAGCAGCAGCAGCGACGCTGGCAGTGAGGCAAGCAACCAGCCAGCGACAATGCCGCCCTGCCAGACACAGACATCAATCCGTCGCACAGTGGTGCGCACACTCTTTACATACAGCTAAAAAGCTCTTGCTTAATGGTGGTAAGAATCTTTTTTCCAGCTCCCATAAAACAAAGAAACTGGAAACTTTTCTCTTCAGCCTACAAACAACTTAGCCGCTAAGTTTTAAATATAATAGAAAAATAAAACAGATGGACATATCCATTAAATTAATCTTATTTTTTTGTACCTAGAAAAATTAAATGTAGTTGTAATCATCTAACAATTTTTTGTTACATTCAGTTATTAACGCCAACCAGCGTGCCGACTGCTTTAAATGTGTATATTTGTTTTTATTTAACGATAATTTAAAAAGTGTGACAGTAAAAAAGTAATTAAAGTAACAAATTAGGAAACTTTGTGCATATAATTATTGTCAATATGGCGCATTAAAGATTAATTCGTTCAAAGCAGATACACGCTAGTAATGATATAACTAGTTATGTACGCTTCTACAATCTGCACTCTCAACAGTTTATTTACTGATAAAAAATATATATTATTCGTTTCATACATACTATAAACTTTAAATGTTTGTTAACTATTAGATTTTATGTAACTTTTAAAACCAGTTAGATTAAGAAAACATTTCGACAACTAATTTTAGAATTTACTGTTTCTAACTGGTTTAAAACTGAAGTGGGCATACAAAAAAAACCACAACTGTCACAGCACATGCATATTTCTGGGAAAGTATGAGCTTATTATCAGTAAAGTGGAAATAAGTGCAGAAAATCAGAATATATAATTAATGACTGATTATAGTTAGTTGAAATAACATTTCTTTTAAAGACTGCAAGGTATATTTATTATTTTTATTGCAATTCATTGAAAGGGGAATGATCCTAGATGTTCAAGGAGTAGATAAACTTGGACCACTGTGCAAGCTTTTTGTTGCAGTCAGTTGTTGTTGGCTGGTGGTGCCTGCCTGTTTTATAACAAAGGAACCCCGTGAGTGAGAACTGGGCAAAAAAAGTATATGCAACTTATGCGTGCGTTTGTATGTATGTATTGGTATTGGTGAACGGAAAGCGCGGTGTAGGAAGCAGGAAGCGAAAGAAACGGCAACACATACGGCTGCTGCTGCTGTTTCTCTGCATGTATGTGTTGTTGCAGACTCACACACACACAAACACACAGACAGCTGACGACGTCGGCAGCAGCAGAGACAGAGGCAGCAGCGTCAACTTAGTGGCAATGCGAAATAAAATTCGCGCATTCGGCTTTTGATTAAGCAGCAACATTGAGCATTTGATCACCAACAGCCGGCGTGCGCGGTTCGCTTCGCTTTGCTTTGCTCAATCGACAGAGAGCTGGCAAGAAATAGCAAATAGTTGTATAGTAAAAGGCAAAGTCAAAATCACAAAACCACAGAACCAAATAAAATAAAAGGCCAGAGCGTTTCTAGGCGGTCGCACAGTCGGCCATTTGCACATCAAGTGGCCGATTGTGTCTCTCTCTATCTGTGTGAATGTGTGTGTGTGTGTGAGTGCTTTTACGACTGTTTGCATGTGTGCAATGAGAAACGGACAGCTAAAAAGAAAATAAAGTTAAACTTTGCAACGCGCGTGTTTGTGTGTGTGTGTGAACAATTAAAGCAACAAAGAAAGAAAAAAGCTCAGCCAAACATTCGCAGGCCAAGTGCAACGGAAGTAGAGTGTAAACGACAAAAAGACCAGACAAGTTTAAAATGAAATGAAAACGTAAAAAAAACGCACACAGAACTTATTGTGAAATTCAATGCTTAGAGCCGGACGTCAGGCATTTGAACGGAATTAACACAGGTCAAAAGCGAACCAAATGCTCGTTAAAAAAGAAGACTTGAAATATAAAATTGTAGTTGAGGTTGCGTTTATTTTTAGCGTTTTGATATCACAAGGCACCAGCAACAACAAACGAAACGACACAACAACAAATTTGTGCTACGCACAAAGACAGACACACTCACGCAAAAAAAAAGAGAGGCGGCTACAAAGAGACAGCAACTACAATTCTTGCCGAAGGCGGCGAAAAGAGTGACGCAAATAGCAGCAAAAAAAACTGTTTAAAGCGACGACCACATGATTCTACATTCACATTGTAGACTCTACATATTTCCAAATTTCTTTTGCCCCCACACACAAACGCACGCATACTGAGACACCGACACAAACAGGCACAAGACTTTTTGTCGCTCAAATATTAATTTTAGACAAAAATGTTGCCCAGACCCATGGCGACGAACACACATACACAAACAAATTTGGCAATTTTGAGTGAATGTCTATGTGTGTGCGTGTGTGTGTCTGATCAGACTTGTAAACGTTTTTTTTTTGCCAGCAAACTCTAACTCAGGGTTAAGGGCGTTCTCAGTGAAAAAAGCATGTGCTTGCATTTCAAGAGAGAGAGAGAGAGAACAGAGGGCAGGCACCCACACACACACTGTCAAATAGACATGCACTCGGCAGTTGTCGGCGCATTGTTACTATTTGAGGTTAGGAATGCCCCACCCAAGCAACTCATACATTTACACACTGGCATATAAAGCAGTCATGTCTGCCAGCCTGCTGCTCATTATATGTACATATGTGCATGGTACATACGGTAGTCTGACATCGTCGCCATTGCTATATACATATATGTATGTACATATACAATTAAATGCCTCACACACATTCATGCACACATGCTCGGCTGGGCACGACAAAACGACATTCGAACAAAATTCGCAATTATTCACAGTCAAAAGCTGCTCGCGATCGCAGAAGCAGCAGCCGCCGTGACACATCGTACACGCACACACACACATACATATATAAAGACTTGAGTCCAAGTTCATTATACCACAATCTGCGCGAGCGGCTTAAAAGTTTATGAGGCGTTGTAAAATACAGGAAAAAAAGTGTAGCTGCTGGCAATTCATTTAATTCCTTTTTAGCGAACATCGTGCAAAAGACAAGAGCCAGAGAGTAAGACACAGAGAGAGAGAGAGGCGAAAAAAAACTTTGAACGCGTTTGCAAATTCGATGGTCTCTTTGTGTTGGTGTCTGTGCATGTGTGTGTAAAACCATATGTACGAGAGAATTGGCGAATGTAGTGGGGCACGTGTGTGTCTCAGTTGATGTTTGCTTGTATGTGTGTGTGTGTGTGTGTTTGTTGGCGATCACGCACGTAGCTCTGCTCCCCTTAGTAACAGAAAGAGAGAGCTTGAGAGAGCATCGAACAAAACGCCGGTTCTTTTTCTCGTTTCTCTTTCAACTTTTATTTCTTTTAGTTTTCTTGGCTTTTTTTCTTTACAGCGTTTCAAATATAGAATATCAAGGGTCTCTGGCTGCGAATATGACAACGACTAACTGTTGCTGCCAAACAAAAGCAAAAGCAACAAACGCAAAAATGTAAAAATTCGCATTTGGCCACAGATGACGTCATATCCGATTCGCTGGAGTGTGGACTATGTAGCCGTTAGCACGTATGTATGTATGTATATTTGTACATGGCAATTGGCAAAAGCAGAATGAGGTGCGCAAAAAAAACATGACTAATTTTTGGAATTGTTATTGCATAAATCTCACAGCCTGTAAGAATCGACGACGGCGTTGAAGCAACGACTGTGACTGTGGCGACGGACAAGCTTCAGCTCAAAAAGCTTACACATAATGGGCTCTGTACATATACACATATACATTATGTGGATGTGTTGGGTATGAAGTCATCGGCGTCGACGCATGAACACACACACATACAGAGATCGTTAACCTTAAAGCTCGCCATGGACAAGGTCGTTTCCTGCGTGACTTCAGGAATAACTTTGAAACAGTTGGCAACATCTGTTGGGCTTATCTTTGCTCGATGCATCGGGCTGGCTATCTCCCTCTAACCACACTGTCTTTTACCGTGCGCGCTAATCAGTGACCGGGGCTGGTTTTTGGTTATCCACCACAGTCAGGTACCTGAAGTAGCGCGCGTGGTGGCCAGACAATTTCAACAAACAGCAGCTTTCCCCGGCGGACAGCGGACAAACAAAACATTTCATGTCTCCCATGTCTATTGTACTTCATCAGGTGCTCTGGTGTGTCTTGTAACCCGGCACATGTTGAAGTACACTCAATATGCGGCGACTTGCGTTTGCTAAAAGTCTATAAGAAATAAGAATCATGTATTACAATTTAAACTTAATAAAAAATGTAAAACTCATTTTCGTTGTACTTGTTACAAATTACAGGTACATCTGCACTTAAGAACAGGTGGTCAAGTCGCCTGACGTAATAATTAATTCTCTGTAAAGCTAAATTTAAAAGAACGGTTAAAAATAAGTACCCAAGACGGAATCCTGTCAAAGAACGGAAGACAAAAATAAATGGTGGGAAAAACAAATTAGCTTTAAAAATAACCTACCCTTTTTAACAATAAATTATGTATTCATTCATAAAATTTCGATTATTTTGTCAATGTCGATAAAAACTCGACTTCCAGCAACAAATGTTAATTCTAAAAGCCAACAACAAAATAGGTGGCGGCGCTAACAAAGAGACGACGCTCCAAGTTGATACGGTATCGGTTTTAATTCCCAGACTAATTTTCAAGACAAGAAGGACTTGAGCTTTGAATTAATTTGTGGATTTTTTTTATGATTTTTAGTAGTATGTTACCTATTTTAGAATTTAATAATCTATTGTTCAAAAGTTCCTTTTATTAATTTTAATGAAATTAATCAATTGTTTTAATTTTATTTAAAAAGTCCGGGTCAAAACTACACCATTAATTGTTCCAGGAGACAAATTTTACACGAAAATGTATATCGAATAAAATATCCCGGTCGTCTTTATGAGACGGTGAGTGAATACAATCTACTTTTAAAATTAAACCATAGGTGGCGATGCATAACAGGAAAAATCCCGGATTCCAATCAGAGCCAAGGCTGCCACCTTTCAAAACTGTGGTGGCGCCATCTCTTGTACAGCGCCCCCACTAAGCTTTACGTTGTCTACTTTTGGAACTAAGGGATTTGAATAACTTGCGTTGCTAGCGCCGCCACTAAAAAATCTGTGTACTTTTACAACTTAGAGGAATGATGTATCGATAATATATCGATATTTTAATATAGTTTTGATAAATTAATCGTGACCTACTGGCGTTAAATAAGGTCGGCTGGCTTGCAAACTTCGGTTTTTATAAATTTTCAATTTAAAATACGACACGATTTTTTTTATCCAAATTACGAAAACGCATAGCGCACCAGAAGAAAGGCGTCGGCAACGAAAGATACTCGAGTCGCAGGGCAAAAGACCAATTCAAGAAAGACAACTAACAAAATACATATAAATAGAGGAGAATGTTGCGTACAATTAGTGCAACAAGAAAAGAACTGGCCGTTTTACGGGCTGCCTTCCTCAGGTCTCAAGCAGTGCGACGTGGGGCTAATTATGGAGTGCGTGCCTTGAGTCACACCTGTAATCTGCAGGCAACCAGGTAGGATACTGCAAACAAATGTATATCTCCGCTGCACGCGTTGAGGTTAGAAACCTGTGTGTTGTGTAATATTGCAAATGCGAAGCTGCATTATTCCACCCAAGAGGGTGGCAGGTGTCAATTTGCATGCGTGTATGTGCGTGTGTCCAGTGCGTGATTAATAAATCAGCGTCGCATGATGCCTTCGATTATCATTTTCTGATAAGCGGCATAAGTGATATTCTTATTGGCAAAGCCAACAGTGCAATTGTTTACATTTTGTCTGTGTGCGTGTTATCGATAACAACATCAACAATCAGCTGATTGCAGCTGTCAATCGAGTTTCATAATTTAAACAACAAAAGTTTTCCAATTACACAGCTCAACTTTGAAAACCAAACCGATCCTGAGTAGACCCCAAATATTGTCATCATGGGGTTACAACTTTGCGCGAGCCTATGCCGACCTGCCCGATCACATACGCGTCCCTCTGCCCGCACTGTCCCCCACAATGGAACGGGGATCCATTGTCAGTTGGGAGAAGAAAGAAGGCGATAAGCTAAACGAGGGTAAGAAATCATAATTGAACTATGAACTATCGATTAATCAATGGCATTTGTAGGTGATCTGCTGTGCGAGATTGAAACCGATAAGGCCACCATGGGCTTTGAGACACCTGAGGAGGGCTATCTGGCCAAGATTTTGGTACCTGGTGGCACTAAGGATGTGCCCATTGGACAATTGGTGTGCATCATAGTCTCTGAAGCGAGTCACGTGGCCGCTTTTAAGGATTTCAAGGATGATGGTCCAGCCGCACCAGCTGCTGCTGCTGCTGCACCTCCACCGCCTCCACCAGCTGCTGCGGCTCCAGCACCAGTTGCTGCAGCTCCAGCACCAGTTGCTGCTCCACCACCGCCGCCAGCTGCAGCACCAGCAGGTAGTCCACCTCCACCACAAAGTGGTGGACGTGTCTATGCTAGTCCCATGGCCAAGAGATTAGCCGAAACCCAACAGATGCGCTTACAAGGTTGTTATCATTAATCCCAATCCAATTCCGCTGTGTTGCATGCACCACTGCTCTCACTAATTGCCTCCATTTGCCCCCTGTTCTTGTGCGTTACTAATCCTGGCCTTTTGTGCAGGCAAAGGTTCCGGCGTCCATGGCTCACTTAAATCTGGTGATCTTGCAGCCGCGCAACCGGCGAAACCAGCTGCCGCTCCAGCTTCAGCCCAGCCCGCAGCCGCCGCCGCCTTCAGGGACATCCCATTGACCACAATGCGGTCTGTAATTGCCAAACGCCTGCTCGAGTCCAAGCAGAATCTGCCACATTACTACGTCACCGTGGAGTGCACCGTTGACAAGGTAAGTGAAGGAATTATATCAAACAAAGAAAAGAACCGTTTATCTCAATCCTTTCCCTTTGCAGCTAATGAAGCTACGCGCCCATGTCAATAAGAAGTACGAGAAGCAAGGCGCACGAGTCTCTGTCAATGACTTCATCATCAAGGCCATGGCAACAGCTTGTCGAAAGGTGCCCGAAGCAAATTCGGCATGGATGGGCACTTTTATACGGGAGTACAGCGATGTGGATGTCTCTGTGGCCGTTTCCACGGATAAGGGTCTCATTACCCCCATTATCTTTAATGCCGATCGCAAAGGCGTTTTAGAAATCTCGAAGAATGTTAAGGAGCTGGCCGGCAAGGCACGCGATAACAAATTGCAGCCACATGAATTCCAAGGCGGCACCATTTCCGTGTCCAATTTGGGCATGTTCGGTAGGTCAGCTTGCCACCAAATGTTGTCATTTGTTTAATCTATTTTTCTTTCTAGGTGTCAATCAATTCTGCGCTGTTATTAATCCTCCGCAATCCTGCATCTTGGCTATTGGCACCACAACGAAAAAACTTGTGGTTGATCCGGACAGTCCTAAAGGGTTAGGCAAAACGTGATCTTTACTTTAATCAGCTACTAATTAATATCCTTTATCAGCTTCAAGGAGACCGATGTACTCACCGTGACATTGAGCGCCGATCACAGGGTGGTCGATGGAGCTGTGGCCGCTGTTTGGCTGAAACACTTCCGTGAATTCATGGAGGATCCACAGACAATGATATTGTAAATCTAGACATTTTTGCGGAACGTATGGCTAAAAACTCTGGAGAGGATTAGCTGTGTCCGCATACTGCCACGAGTAGCTCCTGGTTCACACTATAACATCAAAACGTTCGATGTTATACACCATATAAAAAATTGTATATTATTTTTAATTGGCTTGCTGTCCCACGATCCACGTTGTGCGTCTTACAGTCAGTTTTGCACTCACTCACTCGACTTTATAGTCGTTATATATTTAAATGTGTAATGTAGTAAATTTCATGGTACTCTGATAATTTTCGATATTATTTACTCAAATCCAAATCTACTCGACTCAAATCTAATCCAATTTTACATAATTACCATACATACATAAAACACCGCGTAGCAGCCATTAGAAGAACATTGCAATAACCAAAAGCTGTTAAATAAAACAATTATAATGTAGTCCATTTTATTTCGAAATATCTGCTTAATTATATTCATGGAATTTTTCTACCGGATTGAGGAAAAATTGGTGGCAAACTGTTATAAGAAAAGATTCTTGTTTTTAACTGATGTGACTGGTTTTCAAAGATCTAACAAATGCCTGAAATGTACAGAAAAAGTTATACGCATTTCAAAAAATAAAAGAAGCTTAACATTTGAGAACAAATTAGGTTTAGTTCATGTTTCATCTTTCAGTAAGCGTTCTAAAATTTAAAGATTTTGGATTTCTATGCACAAATGATTTTACTCAAATGTTTTCCCTCAAACTATTTTTTATGTCACTATAATCTCCAGGTGCAATTTCGCTAACCGTAAGTTCAAAACAACCGAACTTGTATCTTATCATGTTTTGAAATTTGGAAAATGTATAACCTTTTATGACTTGGGTATACTGACAAATATATAATGTTATTTTAAAAAATAAATATAATTATAGTTTCATTAACAAAAATTAAAACTACACCCGTTTTAGCTACAACAAAATAACGAGATGCAAAATAATAAATAAATAAAATAGAAATTAAAGAAATTTACCTTCACCCCTGAAGGTATGGCATAAATCCATAAAAATGTATTAGTAACTTTTTAAATGATTTAAGGTAAACAAAGGCATAACAGAAGGGAGAAGAAACTTCATAAAGTGGTATCAGAATCTACAAATCAAGAGATCTACAGATCAGACAGAACTAAATAAATATTAAAATTAAATTTTAAATAAATAAAAAGACTTCATTAGATTAGGATTTGTATTAAGTAACTAGTTTATTGTCAAGTGCTAAAAACTAATCAAAAACGTATTTAAAAGTATACAATTGTAAGCGTACATTAATTAATGTAATTTTGGGCTGGCTGCCCGATGTCAAAGTCCTACGTCTTTACCATTTGGCCGGTCCCAGTTCACTCCAGGTGTTAACATATTCGGACTGTTTTTCGAGGGAGGGGAACCACTCATCGCCGCCATAATCGATGGCTGGCAGTGTGCCCTTGTAGTTGGCTGGAAGAACCGAGGGATCGAGGAATTTGTGCAGGGATTTCATGTCACTGCCATGGAAGTGCATCTATAGATGAAAGGGAGGTAAGAAGAAGTTAGAGGAAATCATATAGAAAGTAGGAAGTGATAAACTTACGCGCTTGTTCAGCTTCTCCTTGACGAAGGGCTTGAAGAGCGACCAGACCATGTTGAAGATGAAGGGTTGCTTCACAAAGTGCACCTCCTTCATGCGCAGAGGCATTGCCTCCTGGATGAATGTGAGCAGACGCTTAGAAAAGCTCGGGGAAAGGGCCTTCACCTGCTTCATGGCCAAACCATCAAAGTCCATGATGCAGACAACGCCACGAATTTGTGTCTCTTCCTCCAACTGGGCGGCAATGTGAACCATGTACAGCATACGGAACATTTCATCACTGGGCACCGCGACAGGATCCCATATTTTGCCAGCATTGACAATGAGGACACGACGTCCCTTCTGATCGCAATTCTTCAGGACATTGATAACGCCGTACTTGATGAAACGTTCCTTCACCTGTTCCACCTGAAGACCATGAACTAAGCTGGCATATTCCTTGCGGAAGTTGGCGGTGCTTTTCATCTGCAAACAAATTGTTGTTAACAAATTGTGGTTAATAAATTTACTAGCCTGATAACGGGAGTTTTCCTACTGACCATTGGACTGGTCATAAAATCTATGCCATGATAAAAACGGCACGCGGGTTTATGGTCGAATTTTACAAGTAGTACATATGTATGTACATAGATTTATAAGCCACGTCATGGTCAACAACAGCAGCCGCATGCATTATGTATTTGCTCTATATAACTAGTCTCTGCATATATTCTACAAATATATATACATACATATACTTGGAATAGAAACCGCTTATCGCTTGTATTTTAGGTTTCTTTATTTTTTTCAGTATGTGTCAGCGGGTTCAAAATCCTATCAATATGAGAATCGCAATCGTCTGGAATCGTACGTTCCACAATTTAAATTGCCCTGACGACAATTCATGTGCGATTCCTTTTCACTTTTCTTCATAATATTTTTTCTTATTTCTAGGAGCCTCAGATTGCACTTGTCTCGCTGAGGTTGTAGACCCTGATATAATCTTATGTGGGGATCATAAGGTGAAGCAATTTGAAGATAAGGTAATCGAATGTTCTTAATACTTGATATGTGGGTGTTGAATATGAATGTGTGGAATGTATGTGGATAGTGTGTATTCTAAGTGAGGTGGATTAGTTTGCTAAACACAAAAATATGATAAAATACTTATAAAACATATTTTATATTCATGACTAAACGAATAAATTATTTATCATGAAATTTACGAGGGCGTAATTGGATTGGGAATTGTAACGAGTATGATTTTAGCTCTTTCCACTTTTCTATCTGTCAGTTATTTGTGTGGATTCTAAATGTCTAAGGAAAATACCAAACACAATAATGTGATAAATGAATTACTTGACAAACTGAATGCTTTAAAAATAGCAAAATAAATTAGTGATGAAATTAAGTGACTCCAATTAGGTATTCTAACAAGTTGTCGTTCCCTTTACAGCACTGCAACTTAAATAAGTGGATTGTAAGCCACTTTACCAACCCTTAGTTACACTTAGATTTTCGTACTCACCTTTTCCAATGCGCCATCCGGATAAAAGTGACAGGCACGCAGGAAGATGGTGAGGAAGGCATCGTCATCCTTATAGTTGATCTCTGGCGTTGCCTTGAGAAGTTCACGCAGTTTCTTAATGGCTTCCGCTTTCACTTCCTCCGTTTCACGCAGTTCCACACGGGCAATTTCGATAGTTTCCGGCTTCAGGTATCCCACTCGGAGATTGAAGGCCTCTTCACTATTGTCGGTGGCGGCCATATTGTATGTGGATTGTGGAATGTAACAGTAAATGTGGGCCTGCGTGTTACAAAAGACGTTTGAATTAGAATTTCTGTTATTGTTGATTTTTCCGCGAGCACTTTTAAGTAATTTGAAAATTGGCAACGAATTAAGCCGAAACACAAACGCAACTTTCAATGTTGTTTACAGTAATTTTCTGTAATAAGTCATGCCTTTTATTTACCTATGGGCGTGAAATGTTCAACGGCAACAGTTATGATATTTATTTTCCTCTTTCTATGTTAAATTTGTTGTTTTTTTTCTTCTCCTGTTCTGTAGCTCTAACGGATTTCAATCGCGTTCTGGTTCTGCCTGCTCGCGACTCGTGCGTTTTATACCAACTGAATTTTGCTTTTCAAAAACCCTTACGACGGAACGTTTACTTCTATATGTATAATGACAACGACGACGGCGACGAAGGCGACGAAGGCGACGACGATCGACACAAGCGGCTATCGCAAATACAAATACAACTACAATTACAAATACAAATACAAATACGAAGGCAGAGCTTCGATCACAGTCGCAGTCGAAGTTGACGTCGCAGTTCACAATGCAGTCCACTTCGACGTCGCGACGTCTTGGGAATGACTTCGGTTTAAGATTAGAAAAATCTCAATCGCTTATAAATCTTTCAACTGTCGAATTATTTGTGAATCTCAATCTCTTATAAATCTTTAAAGTTTACAAATCTTTTACAGATACTACATAAGATGCTCCACTTTTAGGTAGTTCACTGCTTGACTTAACTTGCGATCGAGACCCGAAAAAACCCATAAACACCGCTGCCAATCACCCCACGCCCTCGAGAAAGGCCCTTCATGGCATATATGTATGTATGTTCATGTACCTGGGTCGTGTTGTGTCGTCATCGTCACGATCACAGTGATCCATTGTGATAATTGCGGGTTGGGTCTGGGCCTTACATGGGGCTTTAATCTTGAACCCTTGCTCAAAGCAACAACAAGAGCGTCGCAATAAATAAAATGTGAATTTTGCAAAAGTTGACTAAAAACAAAGGCCAAACAAACACATTGATAGCGATAAAACTATTATGTGTTGGCTCCGTCGGGAACCCAAAAACATTCATACGATCGACAGTTTGGTTTCTTTAGCGACTAAAGTCCAAGTTAAACAATTTCTTTAGGCTGATAAGAATGCCGAAAATTGTAGTTATTATCGTGTATTCATTTTCATGTCGATACGGTAGGCAACAGCCGCTTTCACTCCCCCTCACATTTCGTCTTCTATCTCTGTCCCGCCTCCGTCTCCGCCTCCGTTTCCATTCTTGTCCGATAGTCCTTATCAACATAAGCAGCGATCGACAAGTGTCTAAGCAGCGACGCCGACGCCGACATCGACGTCGAAGTTGACGTTAACGCTGACTCTGTCATCAGCCGGCGTTTGTGAAATATCGACTATCGCTTTCTCCTTCTCTCCTTATTGCACCCTTTTCTTGGAACCCAATTGAAGGGTAGTAGAGTTCTAACCCTAATTATATCATAAATTTAAGCAGAACTTAAGTAAGACTTGTAATCTTTAAAAAATGTTAATACTGTAATAAAGATTGGAAACTAAATCCAGTGATTATATTTGGATCAACTTAAAAGTGTTCAAAAATTAAATTAAATACTTATTTACAAAATTTATTTCAGATCTAAGGCTTTGTATATACATATTGTAGTACATTTTAAGATTTGGCTGAATTCTCTGTTAGAATTAACACCTTACTTTAAAAATAAATATTGTTGTTAAATTTGTTTTCTTAATTGATCATCAAGCCAATGAACCCAAGCACTAAAAGAGAAAAAGATAGAAAGCAGAAAAATTCGATTCCTCAAGAGTTGACAGTTTAAAATAAAAAGATAAGATAATATTGGTAAGCAATTTATTGTATCTTGTTTCGAAAGTATTTTCATAAGCCCCCATAACATTTAATGAAGATAATAACATATTGTGTTAACTATTTACAGGGTATATCGTTGAAGCATATTATAGAGAGTACACTAAAGTAAGATAAACTTTCGTCGATTTCATAATTCTTGTGTGGCTTTGAGTTTTCATTATTAAATGTATCAGGTGCTATGAAACAGTTGTTTTTGTTTTATGGGTACCTGACAATAAACCTGTGTATTGTGTATATGAATGTTATCATTGTTAATATTTCTGTATAGTTTAGTATATATATTTTATTTTTATAAAATTGTTGACAGGCGTTTCAAAACGTGCGCTTTGTGTTCAGAAACACCGCATTCAAAAAGAACATTTTTCTTTTCCACTAAAAAGTCATATATTTTTTGTCGTACACGTATAAATAAACATGAATGTATTTGTATATTACATATAGTAGTGTATGAATATAACTGGATATGGGTTGTCGTATAGTTAGTGTAGTCATAGGGCAAAGTCTTTGCACTTGATTCGATTTTGTTGTCATCGTTATAGCTGTTCTTATTTTTGTTGTTGTTGTTTCTTTGTTTCCAATATTGTTTAAGTATTTGTTGTTTAGTTGCTGAGTGTGCTCAATTTGTTGTTGTTGTTGTTGTTGCTGCTGCTATCGAACTTCTGTTTTTGCCGTTGTTAATGATTATTTAAATATGTTAAAAGATAACACACATTCAAAGCACAATTTGAATGCCTCTCGAATTCATTCGATTAATTATCGCATTCATTTCAATTGATTCGTTCACACTGCAGTTTTTCTCTATCTCCGATCATTCCATATTTGGAATATGATAACTCCATATTTTCCTGATCACATTAGCAAGCTGTAAAAAATTAATGGTAGTATGATGTTAACAATATGAAATGAATCATACTGTATTCATAAAATATATTGATAATATTTTTAAACGCAGCATTAATATGTTCATAAAATAAAACTCAATAGTTTCTTAAAGATTACAACAATTTTTCAACTATTATTTTATAAATAAAAGAACTAAACTTTAGTATTTACAAATTGTTTCTTTTTTTAAATTATTATTTATTTAATTTGTTCTATGTATTTATATATAGTGAATTTATTGCTAGTTATTATTATTTGGACAGATTTACATAGTTGAGAATAACATAAGTGAATATTTATTGCGTACTATCGGAATTGAAATACTTTACGAGGTCTTAAGCGTGTGCTCCAATTTAGATAAACTAATCGTAATTAACTATGCCAAGTACAAATCGCTGTTCCGCATGTTCCGTATTATATATACTATATATCGACTTTCAGTTGCACTTTGTACAGAACGGGGATTTCATCCATTCATAAAGAAAACACTTTCAAGCATTAAGCTGAGTTGTTGTTGTTGGATTGTTAATGAAATACATTCGGAAATCGTTTGATGAACTTTGGATTGCGTGTAAATCTTATGCTCGTTTAAGAGATAATGAGTCAATACTCGATTAATCAGGTGGGCAGAGAAAAGGTGAAAACAAGCGAGAGAGAGAAAGAAAAAGAGAGTGCAAGTCTCTATAAACAGTTGATATAGCGATTACATATGAACTGCAGTACAATTGTTTGATCAATGACTTAACATTGTGGAAATCAAGTAGAGCTACACATGTCCAAATCAATCTAAACTTTGAACGCGCCTCACAACGATGACGTGATTAAGAATCTTTGAACAATTGACTGACTACAAAACAGTTCCAAACTGTGTCAAGCACAATTTCTATGGCTTAAGCTTGTTAAACATTTAGTTACTGGAGTATTACAAGTACCTGACACCTGTAAGTGGTCAAACAATTTAGGCGGATATGCATTATAATATTTTTTGGATAAACCCCATGAGTAATACCTTCAAAATTTCCACACACCTCTAATTTTGCAAATTTTAAGTTAGAACTCGTAAGTTCTATAAAATGCCCTAATTTACGGTCTTCATACACTTTCTGTAAATGAAAGGGCAGATTAATCGAGAGATCAAGTAAGGCAATTATGTGTGACCTTTTTTGTTGGACAATAAATACTTATGGTTAATAAAACTATGCTAAGGCCACTCACGGGTATAAGATATATGTTAATTTGCAATTAAATCTGATGTACAAGGTTCAATGATAATGTAGATTTACTTTACTTTTTGTTTTTGTCGCAAACATCACGTAAGTATAAAATTATTCTTGCAATCAGATAAGCTGCGTATACGTAATATCTTATGTTTTATATGTAAGAATCAACAGGTCATTTTATAAGAGGAGGTTTTTTTAGCTTACCATTGTTTACCTAATATGGTTAGTAATCAATCAATAAGCCATTTGGCTATCTTTATGGCTTTCTGTTATGCCAACTTCAAGCAGGCGTAATTAAGATAAGTGACAAACCAACATTAGCTGATAAAATTGTTTAAAAATAAATTAAATAATATGTATCTGATTTTCTGCATGGTTGCAAATATTGCAGAATTGCTTGAGTCAAGACCAAAAGCTTTGAACTTCACCCAGTTGGCCTTGGACAAGTTTTCAAAAAGAAAGAAAGGTAAGAATTTCATTTGAGTCGAAAAAAAAATATATTGTATACTGCAATCAGCAGAAACGAAGAAGGTTAACTCCACTTATCAGTGGCAAATTGTGTTCAAGCACGACAAAGTCCGCTTTAGAAATCCCCCCAACGGTAGTTGCAGTTTATTTACCTATTGATAGATTAAACACTATCGACATCACCTTATCACACACTCGTTGAACCATATAATTACCGGTTATTTTTATTGTTAAACGAACACTAATTAAAACAAAGACAAACAAACACAAACAAAAACAAATGAAAGCTTAACTATATGCAGCAAAGCTTACATACTCTTTAAATTGAAATGTTATAAAACTGTTGAAAGTGTTGAGGTATTCTTTACTTCTGGATATTTTAAAACCGTAGCTGCTTTCTCTAATCTGGAAAGTTGATTATATTAGCAGTTACATAGTGTAATTATTAGTTATGCATATATTCTATTACTTATATATATTATCTGCCTTAATAAAGTTTTATGCGGTAAAGTGTTTAAGCGATTATTTATGTAAATATCTCTGTTAGTTCCGCTAAGTTACAAATCCATTCAAAAAGTCGTTAAACTCCGCGGCTAGACAGCAACAAAGTCGAAGGCAAAACCAAAACGAAAAGCGCTCATTGTAACTTGCAAAAGCTCTATTGCAAAGCTTTTGTATCGAACAGGTTGGCAGCACCGCAGAAAGAGCAAATCAGCAGGGAGAGCTTTTTATGTGATTATTGGAGTACTGCTGCTATTGTTGTTGTATGCATCTCTTGCTGCTCGCAGTATTGCTGTTGTTGCTTCTTTAGCATATTGTGTCAAGCTTGAGTTGGCCATTTAATTAATTTTATGAGTGAGCGAGCGAGCTTCTAGCTCAGAGTTGTTTGAGCCGCGTTGCCATTTACACGTCGTTGAATCGTAGTGCGGGTCTTTTTAAATTCCTTTTGTAAATATTTTTACAATTTGTGTAAGTTCTCGTCGTTTTGTCTGTTTCGCCTGTTCGCCGTTGCGCCATTTCGCCGTCTCGCCGCATCCTGGCCAAATACAAAATAAAGCCAAAAAGCTAAAGCAAAGTCAAAACCTTTGTAGTATTTGTAATTTTAAATTGTTTTGTGGGTCACTTGCAAAATATCTGTAAAGTGAAACGTGAAATCTCTTTTCTTGGCCAATTGCCATTGCGAATTTTTGTTAATATTTTTGCCAATATATTCAAGTAAACAGTGTGAAGTTTAAGCAATTGTTACGGTAAGTTGCATTTACAGCTTGCCGCCGGGTCAGTTGTATGTTAAGTACGAGTTCAACTCAGACTACTCTTCTTGTTGTTATTGTTGCAGTAGCGGCAGCAGCAGCTGTTGTTGTTGTTATTGTTATGCGTTGGTTATGCGCATGCGCGGCAGCGTTGACACACTTTCTGACTTTGCCTGTTGGCCGTCTATCTGTCTATCTATCTGTCTATCCATCTACCTGCCACACCAGGCAGCCATAAGTCTTGGCTGGCATTCAAGTGCCGCTTGAACGGATTGGCAATAAAAACAATTACCACTTGCCACCGTCCATTGCTCTGTAAGCCTGCAGCATTTCGTCAGCGATTCCATCTACTACTTGGCCCATTCATAATCAGCCCGGTCGGTCAGCTGTAGCTTGGTTTACACGCTTCCAGCTTTAAACAATGCAATGCGGCTTCCCCTTTTATGTTGCTGATCTTCAGAGCTGTCGATAATATCTCTGTAAAATAGCGTAGCTTGGTTTTAATGAATCTACACTCGGCGAAAACAGTGTGTTTTAATTAAACTAAGTAACACCCAGATTGTGTACTGTACGAAACTTTTTTAATCATTTCAAAAACATTGGGAAATTTATAAAATGTTTATTTTCTCATTAGGGATCTAAAAGTATAGGTTAAAAATAAAGTTAAGTTTCCTAATGTTGTTTTATTTTCAACGTTTTGTGGCTTAATGTGAGCTTGATGTTTTGTTAATATTTTAAACAAATTCTTTTTCATCCAAATGTGAATATAATTGCAGTAGGCTGCGTTTTTTCCACCATAATTGAAGAGTTAAACAATTCGTAATATTTTTTTTGTTGGCGATTGTAATTATCTTTGAAAGTTTTTTGCAACGGGAGTTTGTAGCTATTTTATATGCCCATCGTAAAGTGCGGGTAAGTTTTTGAAGTTCGTAATAACTCGTTGCAAATTGCATTGTTTATAGGACTGTTGAAAGTTTTTAATGGTCTATAGCAAATAAACATTTTAGAGTTTACCTATGATTTAGTAAAATAGGGGTTTATGAAATGCGGAATAAAGGAAAATTTATGTATACTTTTTGTTCATCAATGTAAAGCAGTTTTAGCTTTCCAAGCTTATTAATTTCATTTTTCAAGCAATTATTTTTATATCATCTGATCTCGTATATGGGGGAAATATGACTGTAAATAGTTAATGTAGCATATCAGTCAATTATCTTGGGAATAATTTGTGGTCTCTCTTTGTCAGCATATTTGTTAGATTGTCTGACTGTCTGACAGTTTGACACTTTGTCGGTCTGTCAATTGAAGGTTGTTGAGCTTGACACGCACTTATTTTGATTTCATACAATTTGCAATTGTCATTGTGCGAGTTTTATTATAGTGCTGATTCATGGGATCTACATATGACAGAGAGACTTATAAATATTGTCGACTGCATTGAAGCTTTTGTGCTAATGAAAACAAAATTACAATGACAGACATTTGACTCGGTTGTCGATTTGTGTTTGGTTAAACAATTCGAGCTTCTCTCTCTATATAATATAATATTAACAACATCAACAACTTCTAACAAAACTGCGACCTTGATGACGAGTTTGTATTCGGATTGAGTATTACGGCTCCAATAAAAAAAACCGCCAAAATGTGAACAGTCGATACTAGAAACCAGTTAAACATCTTTAAGAGTCGCCTTTTTATTTATTTTACTTCGTTTGCCTACACAGTTAGTTGGTCAAGTAGTTTTGGGGCAAATGTGGCCAAAAAACTGTTGAAAATTGAACAAAAGCCGTTATTGAAATTTTGGCATTTGTATAAGATCGATACACGCTATAGACACATACTTACTACATATTTTTATATGCCAATCTGTACTTGAATTGAAGGCGTATTGGGTAAATAAAACCGGTTGTGGCCAATTCTAGAGCATGATTTCTAGGCCGGCTTTAAGTTTGATATATGCAATTGAGTTTCTATGCAAATTCCTTTTGCAATTCTGAAGAGTTTCAGGTGTTATTTCGATCGAATGATTTGTGTTTCTACCTTTTAGACATGGAACTTATTTAATCTTTATTTTAGCAAACATGTGTGTTTTTCTTATTTTAAATTTATTATATAAGTTGCGACATTTCTTGAGTTTCTTTCGTGGTTACCTCAACCTCAACCCGTTCTTTTTGTCTCGTCTCTTTTTGAACGCTTGACAACCAAATCAGCTTTAGAATTTGTCAACGAAACCATTTCTTTTGTTGTGGTTACCTTTTATCATACCATACTGTAAAGAGTAAAGAAAAGTGACTCTTCTTGAATTTATTTACAAGTTTGCTCAATATTTACTTGGGTTATAATTATCGACGTTTTTTTCATTTATTTATTATATTCTATTTATCATCATTACGCTTCAAGTTATAAAAAACTTAAGTTAATTGCGGAAGTCAGAATGTAAGCACTAAATATTAGATTTAAAAGTAATGTACTTAAATTGAAAGGTTTTGCCTAATTATAGATTTCTGATTACCTGAGGTCATGCCTACCTTTTTAAAATTTTAGTAGCCTTTAATTGTTTACAGATTGTACAACTTACTTGGAAACTAAAAGAGTTGAACTTGACTTTTAAGCAATCTTTACATAGTTAAAGCTAAGTAAAGATTTCGGGAAAGCAATTCAGAGTATAAAAGAATCTTAATAAGCAGCGTAATATCAATTTTAATTCAAACTAATGAATATAACAATGACTGAATAATTTGTATGGAACTTATTCTCTATAGTTTATTATACTACTTTTTCTTAAATAGCTGAGCATCTGCTATTCCAAGCAATTATAGGTTTTCAAAGGTCAGTTATCAGAGTTCCTTGAAAAAATAAATCTCTACTCGTCTTTACATTTCTTATTGCCATACTGATTGACAATATACTTATATAGACTCAAATTATTTGTATGGCATTTTTGTTATATTTTGTATAGATATTCACACTATATGTCATGTTAGTCTCCCATTTGGCACGACCACAATTTACGGTAATTATTTCTCATGTATTTTCCATACTGTTGTTATTTCAATTAGCTCGTTACGATCCTATGAATGATCATTAACGGTCGGGGCGCGTGCAGTTCACACATATACTTCAGCTTCGGACTACTCCTTAGAGCTACGGGTCTTTCAGAGACTGTAATGTACATATATGTATACACATATATTGTCAAGTCATCGTCAGCTGCATACAAATAGTAACAATTATCCAATTGTTTTTTATTTTTATTTTTGTTGTGCTCAACTTAAACGAGTGCTCTGTCATCTTGTTGGGTGTGTGGTCCATAAACATTGTTGTAATATGCATTTAATGGTTGACTGCCAGATAAATATTAGATCAGACACATATACATAGTAGTACTTTTGTATTTGCTCATTTATGCAGTTTTTATGTGATCTTTCAATTGCATTCCCCTAGTTCAGTTCAAAGTTCGGTCCGACAATTGCAATTTTCTTAGTTTTATTGTTTTTTCAAGCGCTAATCAGGCATAAAAACAAACACAATAAGCTATTCGGCAAGTACTTGACAATTAGTACTAAATAGTATATGTGCTTATACGATAATGATTGCTTACGTACTATATAGTATATGCAAGTCTAAAAGTCTGTTTTTAAATATGTTCGACAACACGATTAAACTTTTTTGTATTATTCTTTGGCTATTTCTTATTTGTATATGTACAATGTACATTGTATATAATTGTATTTACAGTTGCTTAAAGTGGCAGTAGTAGTATACTTATAAATGCACTACGCAGAACGATAGTATTTTTAAATTAGAGATGAGTAGGGCAACTATCGGGCACTTTTGACTGAATTGAGGAATTTTACACTACTATGATTCTTTTCAGCAAATTTTTGAAATTTTTAATTGGATATAATGCAAAGATAATATTCAAAATGACCTCGAACAGGATACATTTATAATACTTAGATAATTATAATTAGATTTTCATCGCGTTTAAGATATTAAGCCAAACAAATTTTTTACCTATTGAATTTAAAAATATCAATATTAATACATATCAATACATTCCTCTAAGGTGGTCTGTGATTACTATTATTACGTGGACTACAAGTACAAGCAGATTCGAGGCCATAGTTATTTGGTCAAAGCAAACACAAATAACAATCATATTTGAAAATAGTAGCAAATAAACATAGTAGGTTGCTCAAATAAGGAGTAGATGCTTAGGAAGCGTATGAGAGGGAAGTAAAAGTTACTATGTGAAATATTTAATATATGTTTAAAGATGTAGAATAACCACAAAACACAATACTGACCTCGATGCCTGCTTAATAATGCACACAATCTCCACATGCAAAAGTACAGATGATTCAATATGTTGTGATAGTCGATGAAAGGGAAGCTTCTACTCAAAAAACTATCTTTGGGTTTCCTTTTGAAAAAAGACATGTCTGACTGCGTAGACAAAACTTTAACCCAGACAAAGCAATTGTGTATATTCTCATCACGCAATTATGTTTATCTTTTGCGACCCATTTAATTTATTGAATTAAAACTGAACAGAGCAATTGATAGTGTCTTCTTGGTCTTTTCATACAATGTGCCCTACAATAACTGTTATTGTCTTAAGAGATACATATTTGCGACCTCACGCTTTCATCTCTAGTTTATATTGCGACTTATTGCATTATCTTAGTTTGGGCTGGATCACAGTAATCTCCGAGTTTGTATATAAGAACACTGTCGATATTTACTATCAGCAATTCCAAATAATCCGCATAGTTATTAACTGGCTACTGTAGATAATACGACTATTTATTGAGGGACAGCTAATTGCAGAGCAGTCATTAACTAGGATCGTTTCCAAGTGAAAGACACGCCTCATTGGACTTTCATGAAGTGAATTAACTCAAGCGAGGTCAGTTATAAAATCATTAAATATATATTTTATATATACATATATCGGTATATCACTTAACTGTGCAACTGATATCAGGAACCTGTTTGTAGACAATGTATACATATTCATTGTAGACAATGTAAGCCTGTGGAAAGATTTGTGCTTTCAGTAAGGTAGTCTACTTAAAAAGGAGTAAAGTATTCAATTAATAATATAAGATAAGTGACAGACCTTGATGTAAACTGAAAACTGGTTTAATTGTTTTGTTTACTTGTGAAAAGAATATACATAATATTGTACCAGTTTTATCTCAAAGCTCAAGGCAAATGCAGATGAATGAACTCTCTTTGTTGTTCATACGATACATAGTTCGATTAATTATAATTGCTATTCAAGTACTATACAGTAACCGGTTTGCCTTCTGGAAGATTCTTAAATATCAACGGTTAATATGTAATTTAAGATACGCATAAAATCAGCCCACATATCGTTTTCTATAGATTGTCCTTCATCTTTACTGACAACATTAAATTCATATATATTTAGTTGATATTGCTATTCTTTCAAAGTCCAGTTTAGATATAAAATATCTATGTTTCCTTATTTGCTTATGGTTCACATTTGACTTTGCATTTAACTTAAATCTTTAAATGTTTTTCTTTATGAGTTGTTCGAACAATATATAATTTGCATCTTTGTTTTATACGCGTTTATTTCTTTTCTATCAAACATTTTTAAACAGTTTCTTTATTTATCCTTCAGCTAAAATATGGATATCTGATTGTTCTTCTTAGGAGTAGATAAATTTGAGATACTGGGGCTAAGATTGGGCTGAGAAAGAGTATCTAAACTTTGTCATATTATTAGTTGCTGTTGGCTTCCATTTTGGATTAAAACTCTAAATCTTGTTAGCATCTTCTCTTTCCTTATCATTAACACATTTCTTCAAGATCTTAATTGATTGTTTTGATATATTTAACTTGTCTGTCATTAATTTCCTGTTCAAATCTGCTTTGACTTGGTAATTTAGATAATTTAATGTGAAGAACAATTTAGATTTATTGGGTTTTTTTCCTCAATATATATATTTTTATTTTGTGTCATTAGGTTAATTTTCCTGCCAACTTTTGTAAATTACGTGACATTTTGCATGTGGCTAATTGGCAATTAAATTGGTGTCACGATTCAAGTAATAAATTCAAATGAAATTTGTTGCACGTTATTTGGATCTGATGTTTTTCTTTTCAAATTTGACTTTCAATACTTAATTCGTGTGTTTTAAGGAAGGTCCACAGTTTAAGTTATGCGCATAACTTTATGGGCTGTTGAACTCGTTGACAAAGTAAAGTCCAAAAACCAAATTACAAAAGACTTTTTTTTTACGAAACTTCTGGATATTTTGTGTGTTGGTTAAACAACACAGAAAAGTCGTACCGAAAAAATCAGTCAACTGTCAGCGATTTTTGTGGTCAACTCGATGAGTACTAAAAATAAAAATAAACAAATTAAATATTGATTCAGTCGACGCTCTGCGCTGGCCTTGACTTTTACCTTGAAATGGTCAGACAACAAAATGGAAATAAATTTACTAATTGCTCTATTGACCACGTAGTTGTTAACCGACTTTTGGGTCCGTTAATAAGACTTTGCCAGGGTGTTACTATAATGGCAACTCTCTTGCTTCTAACCAACTATATACGTGTAGCTTTTGTTGTTGATCAAGTGTAGATCACAAATTGCTACGTCATGGTCTAACCAAGGTGTTGCCAAGTCGTCTGCGAGCGGTCAAAACTAAGTAGATAACATAATGAGGAGAAGATTACAGATGTAGAAATGACGAAACCGCAATACTCTTGTATGTAACTTAAATACTACCTTACCTTTTTTTTTAGAGAAATGATTCCACTGAACAGATGAATTTTAAATAGTTTTGTATTTATATTTAATAAAATATTGCTCTAAATTTATGTTAGTCCAAGATATTTAAGTTCCGTTTGCAACTTTTATTTTCACTTAATTGAAATACTTAGATTCTTATATTTCCTTCTTTCTATTACACGTGTTGTTATTTACTTCTTTATTTTATTATCAATGAATTATTTTATATGCAATTTCAATTAATTTTTAGTACCAGTGTCACATTAACTTGTCACTCCCTTTGTTAGGGTATTGACAAAACTTTTGTGGCTTTTGGTTTGTGACGTTGTGTGACCAGTTTTGGTAACATTGTCTTATTCACTCCCTTCCGCTCGGTGTCTCTTTGCCGTTAACTGTTTATGTGTGTGTGTGTGTGTTTTGTCGGCATCGTCTTCCGTTGTGGGCTTAGAAATGAAGATCAGCATTGAGTCATGACTTACCATTGGGCCAAGGCATTGAACTGACGTCTGAAAGCGAACGGCGAGCGGAAGTAACCCAGTTGTTGTGTTAGGCAAATTTGACTACAAAACTCATAGAGTTTATAGAAAACACTTTTATTCTCGATCGCAGCACGAACTGAACAAGATGGGTAAAGCGGAGTGCATTAGCTACGATGACAATCAGTTGCCATACATTGATCTGGGCACTGCAAGGATACGCATGGATAAGGAGCAGGCACCGGAATGGGCATTGAAGAAGGCACAAGATGAACTACGTGAGGTGGATGGCATCAAGGAGCAGGCCATCAAGGAGTTGAGGGAGTTAATACAGAATGAAAAGTATCTCAACTTGCCACTCGACGATGAATACATGATGATGTTCCTGCGTCCTTGCCACTATTATCCAGAAAGTGCACTAAAGCGAGTAAGTAAACGTCTCAAAAAAGGGTTCACTATATCAGTATTAAAATATTATTTTATATTATATATTTAATTTCTTAATAGCTCAAGAACTTCTATAATATGAAGCTGAAGTACGGGCAATCCTGTGAGAATATCGTACCTGCCAAGTTGCGTAATGTGTTTGAGGCCGATATACTTAATCTTTTGCCAAGCCGAGATCAACATGGTCGTCGTTTGCTGGTGCTGGAAGCTGGCAGTGAGTAATCAAATTCATATATAATTTAAGATAACTTACATGACCTACATTTTGTATAATTTTTCACAGAGAAATGGAAGCCATCTCAGGTGCCGCTGGTGGATCTGTTCCGTGGCATTCAACTGACCGTTTTGGGTTCCATGGTGGAACCACATTCACAAATCTGTGGCGCAGTTGTCATAATTGACATGGAAGGTAATGAAACAAAATGACGTGCCATTATATAACTTAATAGCAGATCTTAATGGCACAAAATGTACTTTGGCTTTATGATTTGAGCCCACATTAACAATCTTAACTTTTCACATTGCTGCAGGTTTGCCTTTAAGCCACATAACACAGTTTACACCATCATTTGCCGCCATGCTGTTGGATTATATACAGGAGTGTATCTGTATGCGTCTAAAGGGCGTTCATATTGTGAATAATTCCTATATCTTCAATATGCTGTTTGCCATATTCAAGCCCTTCATTAGGGAAAAGCTGCGCAAGCGCGTGAGTAAAAATTAAATAATATTCTGAGAACCAGGAGTTATTTACAGATCCTTTTTATCTTACAGATCTTTTTCCATGGCAAGGACTGGAAATCGTTGACCTCACACATTGAGGCAAGTGCTTTGCCCCCTAAATATGGTGGCACTGCCACTTGGGAGCTACCTCCTGGCAAACTTCTTGGCGAGTTCTTCGAGTGCTACTCCAAGGATTACGAACGTAAGTAGATACATTTTTACCACAATAATAAATATGATTTAATCCTTAAATTATTCTTTACAGAGGCCGACAGCTATGGCTACACTGAGGGTTACAAGATGAAGAAGAAATAAATGGAGAACCTCATATCTAAATATCTCATTTTCGATTTGTATTTTAACATAAGTTGGGTCATTTGTGATATTGCAAATATTGTTTGTACCAATTAACATTTACTATAGTTGTCTGCTCCAGAATTGTTAACAGTTAAAGTGCTTTAAGTTCCACACTCTCACACACAGATACACAATTTAACAAATGAGCAAAGACTTTAATAGGGTTTTCATAAGGAATGTGTACATTATACTTTGTATTTTAAGTATATCATATAGCCGTACATTAAATATTGTACAAATTGTTAAAAGTTAAAGCAATAAAAATATCTAGTTTGTTATCTAATATACTACGAACGTCTGTTATTATTGTTTTAAATGAATATTTAAATATTACATTGTAATTTTAAATCTTTTGAACTGCAGCACAGTTTAAGGGAGACTGCAGTGCAGCAGACAGTGTTAGCGAGCAGTGTACGCCAAGCAGTACTCAAGCAGTTTACGCAAGCAGTTTACACACGCAGTGCCTTACAGTTTTGTGTTTGGATTACAGTTTGAGAGCTCTTTTATTTCAACTGAATTTGTTTCGGTTGCTTTCAAAGATTTTATTAAAAAACGAAGTCAAATTAAAACACACCAAATTAATTATAAATTCAATAAATTTAAGCGGATGTTTTGTGTATGTTTTTAGGCTTTAAATAAGTTCCATTAAATGTTCTTCTCTTCCTAGCACCTGATGGGATGTTGTCTGTCAACCGTCAGTTTTCCAAAATTATTCAAAAACAGTTAATTGTAAGTAATAAAATTTTTTATTTGATATTTTAAGCCTTAACATACACATATAAAAAGTGTTTACACTCTATGTAAAAAGTTTTTATCAAAAATCTGGCTGATCAAATATTTCACATACTACAAAGTTATATTTATGTACGGGTGTGCAGTTTTATAAAGAGTATTCGTATGTTTACCTTCTGCAACTTAACTAATATTTGGCATAGGCACTGCAATTAACACAATGAGGGAGACGTTTCCTACACTAATTAACTATGGACTAAGTAAAGCACTAGGATATATTACTGGCTAATGGAATGTTTCCATCGATCCTCCTTAAACTTTAAATCCTATTTGCTGACCGCTGTCTCGCTGAGAACCGTGGAGGCGGTGGCAACACTGTCACCTGTCTGTGATTTTTTCATCAGTTTTACGGGTTTTCGATTCGAGTCCAGAAGGGGAGAACTATCTGGGGAAACGCCTGCACTCTTCTCACAGACCAAAGTGGAGGCCTTCGATTTGAGTTCCTCAGAACTGGAGCATCGAGAACGACTCTTGTACTGGCCATTGCTTTTCTGTTGTATATTAACGCCGTAATATTGACTGCGGCAAGAGTTAATCAATTGTTGAGCCGGTATCCAACAGAGAAGGATGAGACCAATGGCGAAGCAGAGACCCGAGAAGATTTGACCAGCCAGCAGCACCATAGGCAACATCTTCAGCTGATCTGCCAACTCGGGAGTAATTCTCACCTTCTGCTCAAACCAAATCAATGGGAAATATATTCGTGGCACATCCGTATACAAAGTTATTCCCTCGACGGGCTCAACCAACATGTTGACCTGAAAACGGGCTGCGACTTCCAAGGGAATGCCTGTACTTGGCTCCACCACCATGTAGAACTCATGATCCTCCTTATTGGGCTCCAGACCCTCTACCTGATCCAAATAGTACTGATCGGCATTATAGAAATGTGGATAGGACATAAACACAGGCGAATCGAAGCGACAGGCCGTGACATTCATTACACCGGAAGGCGAACAATTTCCACCACAAAAGCACAGATTCTCCGGATATAGGGTGCCTATTAGAAAAAGATATTTTGGGATTAAAATGAGGCAAGTAAAAGTACTAAAATGGAGTGAAATCTATCTTATATAGATTAAGATACAGAAGGAATTCTTTGAGACACCAAAGTTTTCGTGTCCTTGCAGACATTCAACAATGCTTTTTCTTACTAAAGTTTGATTTATATTGACTGTTCCTATGCTATAATTTAAAATACTCTTTACCATTGTCAACGGAACGTAAGCCGCCTGTGAACTTGTAGCCCTGCAATCCTTCGATCTTTACGGTTTCCTCATAGTCCAGACGCAGAGTTCGACACATGTCGGGAGTGAAAAGACCCACACTGCCACCAGGTTGCAATTGGGGTGGCTGGAACTCACCAGCCGAGCCATTTGTCATTCCGCAATAGGACTCAAAGAAGCCCGTGTGATTCTTATAATTCCAACTATTCATTTGACCAAGTTCAGATAATTTTTCGGTTCCTGTATTAACATTAAAGACACCTGTCAGATCGGCGCTGCCATTGCGGGTATAAAACCAGCCGAATTTATCGAAGGGTACTTTGACATCATCTCCAAAAATAGGCAAGGCGATGGCTGCGTCAATCATGGGATCGTTGTAGCCCGTGAAGAGCATTTCATCAACTGTCTTGGTCACGGATATTTCTCGATTATAGATCTTTAATCCCGCATCGATAATATTCCGCTTAACATAGGAAAATTGCTTCGCCGTGGCTGCTGCAGACTGGAAATCAAGAAAATTAGTATATATATAATATTAAAAAAGTAAATGGCTACTCACCAAAGTCACTGCATTGAGTGTTGTCACCTCATCGTCAAGACTTCCCACACTTCCCGCGGCATCAAAGTAGTAAAAACTTAGACGTCTATAGGTGACCGAGTTATTTTCCGGATGCCAGACAATGTCGACCTTGTTGGGTTTATCAATGAAGCGATAGGGTCCCAGTTGTTGTAATATAGGCTTGCTGCTTAGATTCCCAAACTCCTCGGGGTTCGTCCAGTTGTACATGTAAATGTCCAAGTGCAGTTCAATTGGTGGCGTCTTCCAGCTCTCATAGGCTCGTGTGTCGGGTGCCAGCGCCATTTCCTGATCAAAGATCAAAGATTCAATTGTCATTAATTGAAGAATCTCAACAAGTGTGCACCGAACATCATCATCATCATCATCATTCAATCAATTGTGTCGGCACTTTTGAGCCACCTGCTTGACTTCACTTGGCCTAATTTTGGCGTTAATCGATTGCAGCTGGCCGTAAAAATCTTGAATTACCTTATGCTTGATCCAATTGAATATATCCTCCCAGAACATGCCGAACAATATGCCAAATAGTCCAAGGCAAAATCCAAATATGCTAATGAATAAACCACGATTACTCCGCCGCCGCCAGAGGGCGCTGTTCTGTGTGGGCATGACTAACGGTGCAGTGTCAAAAGTGTTGCAAGCTCTAAAATAGGAAGCCATAAAGTATTATTGAAATGTGAGCCTCAAACGCGTAAAGTGGACCTAGAAAATCACATTCTAAAAATAAGACCTTAACTACAAATTAGTTTCAGTTGAATCTTAGGTAATTAAGTTTGATTTCCAACATTAACAATAATCTTTTATTATTTTAAACTCCAATCAAGACCCATTAGAGAAAGAAAATATGATCCCCACATGGATAAATGTAGCTGATATTTTTTATATTACTGCAAAATAATAATGTTTTGTTAATCCTAAGTCGATGCACTTTTAAATTTTTCAATAATATCGCTTACATCTTAAAAAGTTCAATCGGAAATTAAAAACGCATTTGACTTACAAAATGCGCAACTCAAAAAGAAATCTGCTACTTTTTATATATTATATATGTATTAGAATTAGAAAAATTTATTTATATTATTGTAATTATTTTAACAACCTTTAACAATTTAAAGACACGCTATAGAAATGTGAGCAATTAACATTTACATTTGACCTAGAAAATATATCGCCGGAAAGCATGACAGCATATCAATTTTTTTTGTATTAAACGTTATACAATTCCATAAATTACTACAATGCAATATTTATTTTAAGCTGAACACAATATATTTTTAAATTTAAAAGAATATCAAGGTATCAAAGCCGGGAATAATTGACCATAAAATAGTGTTGCATACTTTGCGGGTTGTTCCAGAAGAAATATAAATTTTCTTTGGATAGAATTTAAAACAACAAAACATAATAAAAAATATAAAAGGAAAATTGTGATTAAGATGATCTTATGAAAATGATTATATATGTATATATAAAATTTCCCTGCTCACGTGTGCTTACAATCGCATATACTTACTATATATTAGTATAATTCTAAATGTTTTTGTTTTCATGAATTATTCTCATATATATTTAGTCTGACTTTCCATATCAGTGATGATAATTACAAGGCTTACAATATACACACTACCACACAAGCAAGCCGGCGTTTAACTTTGTCTATGTCCTACGTATACTTGATACGTATACTTAATGAGTGTTTGCAAGTGTGTCTGTCAATTACAAATCCTACAAATGTTGTAGTTTACAGTAAGTAAGCAAATGATATTCGATTGAGTTTTGTCATAGTTAGTAGAATGCCAATTGATATGCAGACGACCCGTCTTTAATGAGCGTACATCAATTGCCGATTGTTGTTATTGATAAGCGTACTTTGAACCTGATAAGCACTTGGCTAAAAAGCGACAAAAGACAAACAAGGAAATGCACAAGATTTTGCAATTTCACTGCGCTCTCTCTCTCTTTCACTCTTATCAACAATTCAGAGGTTCGGGGCAAATGCTCAACAAAATTGTTTCCCTAAAGAATCTCACGTAACGTGCAATTATCAGGCATACAATTTGTTCAGATCGCGTGGCTATATGTGATATACAATATACATAAATATGTTCATACATATGAGTAGGCTTTTGCATATCGTGTCGCTCTGTGATATATTGCCATAATTGAGTCTATCAATTGACCCCGATGTGAGCTATGGTTGGGTCTTTGACACTTACCGTTTATGTCGTGATGTATATATATAGTTTATATGTAGAGAGACAACTTGATGAATGCATTCGCATTGATGTATGTA
Source organism: Drosophila putrida (assembly GCA_037043535.1). Lineage (NCBI taxonomy): Eukaryota > Metazoa > Arthropoda > Insecta > Diptera > Drosophilidae > Drosophila > Drosophila putrida. The sequence goes on from JBAMBI010000465.1 coordinate 2,582,413, forward strand.
TTTAATAAAGAAATGCCGGCACTTTCATATAACTTTTTTTTGTCGGTTTCCACGAATTCTGATTAGCGATTATTAAATTATAAAGGGTAAGTTTCTTCTGAATGATAAATAAATTGAAATACAGTCGAGCTTTACTTAATAACAAAATAATTTATACTTATGTGAATTATGTAAAGTATTTATAGATTTATAAGTAGTTGCAAATGCGAACAACTAAATGTTTTAAATCTTGTTTTGCTGTTTTGATTTTCTTTAACGAATATTTTTGTATATGTATCAAAAGTTTAATTAATATGAAGAGCAACGCCAACGCACGGAATACAGTCCAGACCTTCGCCTGGAATAATTGCTTTCAATTAGGTGAATATTATTACTATTATTATTTTTTCTCTCTGACAGGCAATTCTCACACTTGTTGGGTCGGCAAGCATAAAGTATTTTTCATTATTAAATTAAGCATGTGATGCTTCACTCTAATATCAAAAATCTTATCACTTAACGACAATGCAAGTTGCTCTTTTGGGTGTCAGATAAAATGTTCCATAATTTTATCTCAATCCATCAAAATAAAAAGTTTTATACATATATACAGTTAAAAGTGTGAAGAATGTAACCTCTTTAAACTGAACGCCCCCTATAAAAAATGAATACTCTTCAACAATGTTCAAAATTATCAAATTCCTGAATAGTGTAAATATCTGTGAGATATTGGAAGGAACAATGTAACGTAAATTTAATGTTATACAATATTTTAATTGTTTTACTACTTGAATTAAAAGTCGCTAAACAGTTAATTACCGCTACTTATTCAATTAAGCATTTTAATTCATGATTGATATCGTAATTAGCATTGTAATTTAAATTTTCCGATGAATAATGAATAGTAACTAGTCACACTTTTTTATGCATAGTCATGAATAATTGTTATAATGCTAATTTGGAAATTGGTTGAAATTTCAGATAGTAAAGAACTTTTTAATTTGATATTAAAGTTACAAGAATACAAAAGAAAAATGCATTGTTGGAAAATAAATGTTCTATGATTATTGATTACGTTTAAGGAGATAAATACTTTAGCGATAGATAGAAGTACATATTATTGGCACGTTTGTACTATAATTGTTTTTGTTTTTATTATAGCCTCTGACTTGTAATAAATATATCATTTGATAAATTGATCAGTTTGCTATTCGAGTTGATTTACACAAAAATAACACAGCTAACTAAGTAACATATTAATTTAATCCATGCGCAATTTTCTAACATAACAGCTACACAATATTCGATAAAGATACAGTTGCTAGATATAGATACATTTGAAACTGCAGCGGATGACCACAAATCGTGGCATTGTGACAACCGCAGATGCTAAGTTTCTAGACACAGATGAAACTCGAGGCAACAACGCAATTTGCATTTTTTGTCGCCGCTTTTTACTGCAAGTACTTGTAATAATTCTATATATTTTCCGTTCTCCCCTTTATAGACTTTTCTCTATCAGTTTTCAAAGTGATTTCAGCGAACAATGCTTTCTGACCTATGCAATTAAATTTTATGCAAGTATTTTTAAGCAATCAGTTAATGTTAATAAAATGTATTTTATGCTACGTAAAAAGATACAATGAAGAGTTTTGAATTTTATTCAGAAATAGTTATTTGAAATTTTAACTTAACTGTTCCCATTAACTATCGTATGAGTAATTCTCAAAAATTTAATCTTAATCATTTTCAATCATTTGGTTTGCACTTTTACTTTAGCAACTGTTTGTCTACGAAACCCAATCGAATGCCAGATTAACAACTCAAGTACTTACGAACTACACACAAGAGTGCAAGTGTACTAGAATCGGTATTTGACCATTGTTCATCGTCTGTAGTCTGTAATCTTAATGGGTTTGCGTCCGATTAACGACTGAGTGTAAAAACAGCTTTGAAACTGTGATTATGGCCAATTGATTGTTGTCCTTTTCTTTTAAAGTCTTTTGTTAAATTCAAACTGTAACTCACTTTTGCAGAATATCCTGAAATGTAACGCAATCTGGATAATTCGGATATGGATACGATTAACGGACACGCGACGCGTTGTAGTTGCTTTTCAAACACGTGAATTATTTTTGATATAATTTTTTAAATTTGTAAAATTGCGCTCGTGTACCGTTACTCGCTGTAGCTTGATTACGACTGGCGGACTGGCAACTGGCAACTGTCTCTGCTGCTGCGACTACGACTACGGCTACGGCTACGGCCTTTAATTCTTACTGCGAGCACTCGAGCAGCTGTTGCTGATGAATGCCGGAATTTATTTATGTATGTATTTGTAGGAGAGTTACCGCAGGGTATATGTAGTTTGCCTTAAGAAGCGCTCAATTTTGTGTGCCTGTATGTGAGAGCGTTAATTTGCGCTTTAGTTTTCCATATGATTGCCATTGAAATATTAAATAAGTTGCATTAAATCTCTTTCGAGTGCATGTAAAACTGTAAATGCACTTACAAAAGCAGGGCTTCTCAAAGTGAAGCTTACACAAAGATAGCCACTGTGAATTTAAACTCTATGTAATTTATTTTTTTTAGTAATCTGGGATAAATTTCACTTAAAAATAAACGAAAGAATCCTGTAAGAATCCTCCTTGTGCGTTTCTATATCTAAATGAAACACAGCGTTCAAGTTTTGAAAGTAAATTGATCGGTAGCTTTCCCTAATAGTAATACATTATTAATAGAGGCTTAAAGTTTCAAGTGCATTTAAAACTGTATTTGTGCTTGACATTCTAAATGTATAGATTGAGTATGAAAATGCGCTTAAATATGCCAAGTAACACTCAAACTGTAGCAATCTCAGTGATATTAAAACCACAAAACTGCAATTGCTGAAAGTCTAGAGCGATTTTATAATTCTTTATTAAATATATAACATTTATGTACATTATATACTTAAATTATACATATATTTACATGTGTACATGTTAAAATATAATTTGTATTTTAAGTGCATTTGAAAGGTGTATAAAGAAACGTAAACAAATCATAAAATGAAACATTGATGATAACAAATTGAGACAAGGCTTATCAATGCGGCTAATCGAAGTGATTAACACTCACTGAACAAGTAAACGTATCAATATATATAGTATATTCTCGACTGTACTCTCTGTGCAGTCTAAATGTAAGTAGTCCACAATTATTGAGCAGTTTTGCATATCACTCGACAATTGAGAAGCGCCATTCACACACACATGAAAATTATCACCACCCACGAAGCTAGAAATGAAAACGTTTCTGACTGAGGCAATAAAACAATCAAATGTCGTTCCAAATGCCTCACTGCTCATATGGGCGCCTTATTGGATTATGGGAGAGTGGCGTGTCTATATGGATTAGTAGTAGTACTTATTAGTGGTGGATGGCGACAAAGCCAAACGTTCTATGGTGGTAAGATTATGTTGCAATTTGACCATAAGCTTGCGTAAAGCAAACTGAAAAATACAAATGTCTAAAACTGGGACAACACAACTTGTCGCTATCACATCTAACGGCTCGTTTTTAAAGTATTGCAGTGTTGCCAGCTGCAGAAAAGCTCTCGAATAACAGATGTGTAGCATTTAACAGCAATGTTAACAGCAAACTTACCGCGAATGCTAAGTTTTGCGGAAAGTTGGCAGCGCGCGTTGCATTTGGAAGCTTTCAGAACTTAATGAAACTACTTTTGGTTTGCTTTTTTTAGTTTACTTTATATGCGTCCTGAGTAAGTGCAATTAATGAAATTAAATTAACAAACCTGTTGCAATTTTAACGCTTGCTATGGTATATTATTGCTGTAAATATATATCGATAAGAAGTTGCTGATGCTGTAGTCGCAGCCAACTTTATTAAATCATTATCCTATATAATTCCCGAAAACAAAGTTATCGGGACGAGACTGTACAAGTATAATGAGGTAGCATGTGACGGCGCCACCTACCTGCAATTGGAGAATAAATATTTCTTGAATATTAATCACAAAAATATTGCCTTTTCTATACAAACCGTAAATAGAAGCGAGCGATCCAAACTAAACAGTCCTGCGGCTGAAAAACTGATTTTCCGGTTCGTCAACTGTAAGGATAATCGATATAGACGATCCTTCAGCTCCGCATCATTATATATATTTATATTTAAAATCTTGTGGACTATTGCGATACTCAAATTGCTCTTTCCAATGGTATTGCTGCTGGCCTCCACGATTAGAAATAGGATCACAGTGTACATTATCATTTCATTACTTTCGTTAGCAAGGTAATCATATTTTTTAGACTCTTCCGCATCAAATTTATAATAAAAGAATGCCACTAGGTAGTATGCTCTTAGGATTATACACAAGAAGCATACAGCTATTGTAGCCAACAAGGGATAGCTGAAGTATTCGTCGATAGAATCGCAAATGTCACACAACAAATTGTGTATGTCGGATACTTGTTCAATAGCTTTCTCTGGATTCTGGCGAATGTTTGTTGGAATATTAACAACCGAATGCATTGAAGAAAGCTCCCGAGCGGTTTTCTGCTCTCTTCGGTCATCCAGAATGTCCTGGAGAACCTGAAAGAAATAGAAATTGCATATTTATCTCTTAGTATTTTCTTATTTTACTTACCTCGTTCATTATGCAAATCCGACTCTGAGCCAAGCGAGTGATGCAAAAGAATTTTAAGGTCATTAGCGTAATGTTAGGGATGGGAAGAGCATAGATAGTAAAATATTCAATAATATCTTCCAAATCTATGTCACTGTCATATGTATTAATGCCGAAACCCCAGTGGATTGCGATTAATATTATTATGCTCATTGTAGCTAGAAAGTTGAACAGCAAAATGCGTTGATAATTCAAGTTTACGCCAAGATGTACAAAGATCTCATCCACTTCGATAACATTTTGAATAATGCTGACCAGTTTCTGACGTTTAATAATGGCAAATACAAGTATTGTAACCATGGGAATGACGCCGCCATATGTGATGGGGATGCTTACATAGTTAAATATTGTATAAAAAACATAAAATAAACACGTAATAATTCCGATCACAAAGTAGTATATTGAGGTATGCACTTTTTTATCTGCATCCAGATTAAATTGAAATGGAGCTATGCTCATCCATGAGATGTAATTTAAAGGACGCTGCGATTGAATCACGGAATCCGCCTTCAGAATGCCCCTCCAAGTTTTTAAAACCATTGTGTTCAAAATTCGCGTATGAGCGGTTTGCCGGTTTACTTTCAACTAAAATGTTAAGTGAATGTCATCATCAGTAATATCGTAGCTCATATATTTAAATTTCTAACACACCTGAACAGCACAAGTCGTCTGGGGAACCGGTCGGCGAAAAAAGCTAATAAAAAAGGCGGCTACTTTTGATCCCCTGGGGGTGTATTAAGTTTGTTCCAAAAAAAAGTATGTAACAGGCAGAAGGAAGCGTGGCAGACCCCATAAAGTGTATATATTCATGATCATGGCGACAAGCTGAGTCGTCTGTCCGTGTAAGTAACAAGATCTCAGAGATGGTAAAACCTAGGAACACCAAATTTGGTATGAAGACTTATACTTGCACGCAGATCAAATTTTGGATACCATGCCCCCTTCGCTCACAATGCCTTCACCTGAATGCATCGTGAAAATTTTGATCAAGATCGGATAATAAACACGGAAGATATAAAGATATTTTTACAACAACAAAGGGCGCTTGTTTTTGTTGGTTTTCCAATTCATTCTTTTCACGCACATATTTACATACATAAGCACAATCGGACATGTATTGGTATCTATTTCATATATGAATGCATGCAATACCCACATGCATTGATTCATTTCTCTTTTGCTCTCATTTTGCACTTGTTATCTCTTTCTTCGCTCTTGCGTTTTTATTTTGACACGTGCCAGTGCAAAGGCGTAGCCAGCAAATTTAATTAGGAATTTTGAATGTTCATAGAGGAATGCATCCTCCTGATAAATATTAACTATGCCGCTGCAGATTTGTAAATTTTCCCACGCATCTTTGTGACTCTTTAGTGCTATTTTAATTGTAACAATTTGCTACATTATAAATTAATATAAAACGTAATTTTCATTGCGATCTTATAAAATTATTCTGATTGTGCGTGTGTGTATAATGAAAATAGTAATATAATCGCAAGAAAATGCGGGCGGTTCACTATACTTCCACAGGGTATTTTACTGTCGGGCCCTCCCGACTGAATGATTTATTTTTTTAGCTTGCTTTCTACGCGTTCTGAGTAAGTGCAATTAATAAAATAATAATAACAAACCTCTTGCAATTTTAACGCATGCTATGGTATATTATTACCGTAAGTATATCGATAAGATATTGCTGATGCTGTAGTCGCAGTCAACTTTATTAAATCATAGTCCAATAAGATGTCTGTCCCGAAACTTTTTTGCCGACACATATTTTTAATTGATGAAAACAAAGTCATCGGGACGAGACTGTACAAGTATAATGAGGTAGCATGTGACGGCGCCACCTACCTGCAATTGGAGAATAAATATTTCTTGAACATTAATCACAAAAATATTGCCTTTTCTATACAAACCGTAAATAGAAGCGAGCGATCCAAACTAAACAGTCCTGCGGCTGAAAAACTGATTTTCCGGTTCATCAACTGTAAGGATAATCGAAAAAGACGATCCTTCAGCTCCACATCATTATATATATTTATATTTAAAATCTTGTGGACTATTGCGGTACTCAAATTGCTCTTTGCAATGTTATTGCTGCTGGCCTCCACAATTAGAAATAGGATCACAGTGTACATTATCATTTCATTACATTCGTCAGCAAGGTAATCATATTTTTTAGACTCTTCCGCATCGACTTTATAATGAAGGAATGCAACTAGGTAATATGCTCTTAGGATTATAAACAAGAAGCATACAGCTATTGTAGCCAACAAGGGATAGCTGAAGTATTCGTCGATAGATTCGCAAATGTCACACAACAAATTGTGTATGTCGGAAACTTGTTCAATAGCTTTCTCTGGATTCTGGCGTATGTTTGTTGAAATATTATCAACCGCATGCATTGAAGAAAGCTCCCGGGCGGTTTTCTGCTCTCTTCGGTTATCCAGAATGTCCTGGAGAACCTGTGAGAAATAGAAATTGCATATTTGTCTCTTGATGTTTTCTAATTTTACTTACCTCGTTCATCATGCAAAATCGACTCTGAGCCAAGCGAGTGATGCAAAAGAATTTTAAGGTCATTAGCGTAATGTTAAGGGTGGGAAGAGCATAGATAGTAAAATATTCAATAATATCTTCCAAATCTATGCCGTCATATGTATTAAAGCCGAAACCCCAGTGGATCACGATTAAAATTATTATACTCATAGTGGTAAGAAAGTTGAACAGCAAAATGCGTTGATAATTCAAGTTTACACCAAGACGCACAAAGATCTCATCCACTTCGATAACATTTTGGATAATGCTGACCAGTTTCTGACGCTTAATAATGGCAAATCCAAGTATTGTAACCATGGGAATGACGCCGCCATATGTGATGGGGATGCTTACATAGTGAAATATTGTATGAAAAACATAAAATAAACAAGTAATAATTCCGATCACAAAGTAGTATATTGAGGTATGCACTTTTTTATCTGCATCCAGATTAAATTGAAATGGAGCTATGCTCATCCATGAGATGTAAGTTAAAGGGCGCTGCGATTGAATCACGGAATCCGCCTTCAAAATGCCCCTCCAAGATATTAAGACCATGGTATTTAAAATTCGCGTATGAACGGTTTGCCGGTTCACTGTCAACTAAAATGTTATGTGAATGTCATCATCGTTGGTATCGTAGCTCATACATTTAAATTTCTAACACACCTGAACAGCACAAGTCGTCTGGGGAACCGGTCGGCGAAAAAAGCTAATAAAAAAGGCGGCTACTTTTTTAATTAATCAACATAGCGAAACATAGCATAGCGAAACGAATGTCTTTGTGGTGAAGTTCACAATAAGTAAAGTGTGAGTTATGCCCCAATGACCAATAATGATTTTGAACCAAAATCCTGGCAATTTAACAGGAAGAACAGTTTTTAATGTCGATGGCTGTGGTTCTCGTTTCCCTAACATAAACAGGCATATAAGTATTCTTAAATTTAAAAGTGTTTCTTGCGTGGAAAAGAAAACAAGATTTATATATATATTTAAGCTTATGTGAACTTCATACTTTTTATTATATTTATATACCTTTTTAGTAAAGTTATTTAATTCATAAATAAATGACTATTAAATGTAAGAGGATAGATAAGCCAATTCTTATTTAATTAGTCATAACACTCTTTGTATTCGTATCACAAACGCGTTAAAAATAAAACTTAATAAATATCCTGCTGTAATCATGGTGATAGCCATTAATCGTCTTCGGGCTCAAAAACAATTTCATCGGGACGAGACTGTAGTAATATAATGAGGTAACAAGTGGTGGTAGCAGCAATCTTGAATAAGAAAGAAGGAAATTCTTGACAATCAGTTCAATATTTTATGTTCTGTACTTACCGAAAGTATAAGCTCTCGATTTAAAGACAACATTCCTGCGGCAGTAAAGCAGACTTTCCTATGGATCAATTGTAAGGACAATCGATTTAGGCGATCTCTGAGCTCCAGATCATTATAAATATTTATATTAAGAATCTTGTGTACAATTGTTGCGCTGAACGTACTGTGTCCAATGGTAATACTACTGGCCTCCACAATTAGAAATATAATCACAATGTATGTTATCAATTCCATTGCTTCGGAAGCCAGGTAGTCATATTTTTTAGAGTAATCCAAATCCTTTTGATGATATAAGACCACTAGTAGATAATAAGCTTTGATTAAAATAAACAAAAATAATACACCTATGGTAGCCAACATGGGATAACTAAAGTATTCCTCGATAGTTTCGCAAATGTCACACAGCAAATTGTGTGTGCTGGATACTTGTCCAACGGCTTTCTCTGGATTCCCGCGTACGATGGAGGAGCCATTAACCGGAATTGGTGTCAGTTCCTGGGCGTTGTTATGGTCTGTACGAGCATCCAGAATGTCCTGGAGAATCTGTGCAAATTAAAAGAATTCTACATTAAGAATACAAGTATTTCTATACAAAATATCGTAAGTATTTCTCAGCATTAATCGCAACTGGGATAAAGTAAAATTTGAGTGTAGAAACTGAACTGAATCAGCTTATATGCATAGTATATCTTACTGAACGAATATGTAAGCAAACATAAAAATTCAACGAATCGATAATACGTGAGTTATGTATATATTTTTTCCTCAAATGGATCTCTGATTAATAACAAACAAGTTTGGCTCTTTCCCTGTACTTGAAGAATACAAAGGGTCTATTAAGTTTCTTAATATAAGGCAAGAAAGAGAAGAAGATTCAGTTGTCTTTAAATGTCCTCATTTTATTAGAATTACAAAAGCCTTTTCAAGAAAAATGTGTACAGGGTCTTTTCAGTCGCGTTTCTCGACTGAAACCTTTTGTACTGTCTTTTTCTTGAAACTGACTGTCCACAGTTGAATGAAATTGAAATCTTCATATAATATATAGATACATAATTCAAATTATTAAAACGAGAATGATTTCCAAAAATAATAAACAAGTTTTATTGTTATTTGTTGTTATTCGAGTGTTAGAATTGTGATTATATTCCTGTTTAAATGCGCATACTCTAAAGTTGCATTGGATTTATATTATTGGAATTTGTTTTTAATTAGCCCCTTTTGGTCTGATAACTTAATCACGTAATTAGAACAATTCTTTAACAGGACCAATCTTACATATCCTGTCCAAGTTTGGCTAAAATCGGATATTCGGCCATGAAAGTTAAAAAATATTCAGAGTACCGATAATAAACTTATTTCTTTAATTTTCTACCTCTACTCACCTCGTTTACCATGATAAACCGACTCTGGACCAACCGATTAAAACAGAGGAACTTTAAGGTCATTAGCGTGATGTTAATGTGAGGCAAAGCATAAATCGTGATATAGAAAACAGCTGTTCCTAAACCAATGCCATTCTCATAAGTATTAAAGCCGAAGCACAAATAGATCACGTTGAAGATTACAATTCCTACGGTGGCGAATAAGCTGAACACTAAGACACTACGATAATTTAACTCCACGCCAAGACGCACAAGATTCTCATCCACAATAATGATGTTCTGTACGGTGTCGATTAGTTTTTGACGCTTGACAATTGCGAATGCAAAGATTATAGACATGGAAATGATGCCCGTTATTCTAATTGGGGTGAATTCCCAATGTACTGTTGTATAGCACACATAATACAAATAAGAAATAAAGCCGATCACAAAGACGTATGAGGCATGAACTCTTCTTTCCCCATATAGAGAAAGTCGGAATGGAGCAACGCTCAGCCACGAGATGTACGTTAAAGGAGAAATGGATTGGATCACGTTTTCCGCCTTTAAAATCCGCCCCCAAAATGGTAAAACCATGTTCTCAGAAATTCACGTTTATTCGTCTGGCCAATTTACTTGCAACTGACACAAGGGTATTTTGTTGGAATATCATCATCATTGAAATCGTAGCTCTTATATTTAAATCGTTAACATACAAGTATTCTGGAGAACCGGTCGACATAGTAAGCTAAATATTAAAAAGCTGCAAATATTTAATTAATCTTAAATTAGACAACACATCGAAATAAAAGCTTAAAGTTTATTTTTGCTGAATTTTTCAATGTACTAAAATTTCTATCTAAAAACAAAATTGAATTTCTCTGAGAATCCAAAAATTAAAATCTCTAAAGCAGCCGGTTCCGTGAAAGCGAGAGAAAGATGAGTGAATACAAGACCGAGAACTAAACTAAACCAGTTCTTTTTGGATGTCCGAAAATTTAAATAAAATTTTGCATTCTTCGCTAAAAATGTATGTGCAATATTTATTTATTTATTTCTTGTTGAAATAGTTCTCTGTTGTATTTTGTCGATGCAAAACAAGTTTTTGCTATCTTCCATCTACAAACGCATGAAAAGTGAATGTCTACAGTTAACTAAAAATAACAATTTTCCATCATTTGTTCTAAATTATTATTCTCTTACCCTTTTCTATTTCATCTGAGATGTTTAAAGATAGACAGACAAAAATTTGTAAGTATCGGCACATAGGATCAGCTTTTGTTTACAAAGAGTTTATTAACATTAATTGTACAGAGGCTGAATTTGTTTTGAATGCATCGTTCAGTTACATAACATATAGTCTGTATTATTGGCAGATTCCTCAACATGATGCGTGGAACGAAACTGTATAAGTATAATGAGGTAGCAAGTGGCGGCTCCAGTTATCTTCAATTGGAAGAGAAATACTCCTTACAGATCAATCATTAATAAACTAGAAAATTATACAAACCGTAAATATTAAAGTACGATCCAAACGGAATAATCCTGCGGCAGTGAAACTGACTTTCCGATGAGTCAATTGTAAGGATAAACGAAAAAGACGATCCCTCAGTTCCAGATCATCGGTTATATTGAGTATCTTGTGGACAATAGCGGCACTGCAACTACTATGTCTGATGGTACTACTACTGGCCTCCACAATTAGAAATATGATCACAATATACCAAATCATTTGAGTTAAAAAGAATGCAAAAAATTCATCTGCTTCAAAGTTATCCAAGCGTTTGGGATTCAGCAGAGCTTCCAGTATATAAAAGTCATCGAAGAGTATAAATAAAAAAGATATGGCAACAATACCCAACAAAGGATAGGTAAAGTATTCCTCGATAGTCTGGCAAATGTCACACAACAAATTGTGAATATTAGAGACTTGTTTGATGGCATACTCTGGATTCTGTCGTATAATGGAGGTAACACTGTAGCGCTGCATTGGAGTGCTAATCAGATTTCGAAGACGATGTGCATAACGTTGATTGACATCTGAGTGCATTGGCGTTAATTCTAGAGCAGTATTCTGCTCAATATGCGCATCCAGAATATCCTGAAGAATCTGTAAAATGTAGAAATATATATGAGTGTTAATAGCTTTATTGATATTTCACAAAAGCTACTCTAAAGAATAATTAGAGATATTAAACATGTGGATACTTTTGATTAAAAACTTTTATATACAAAACACTTATATTTTATTATAATTAATTTACTTTCGACGGAGAATATTAATTAAACACTTCGAGTATCTCCTCCAGACAATAACAAAATCTTTTTTAAGGATATTTATTTTATGTTAATTTTAAATACCCTTTAATTTCCCATAACTATAGTTGTATTAATAGTTTACTTACCTCATTAACCATGCTGAATCGACTCTGGGCCAAATGTGTGGTGCAGAGGAACTTGAAGACCATTAAACTAATGTTGATGTGGGGCAGAGCAAAGGCGGTAAAAGTAACAAATGAGGGAGAAATTGTGGCACTGACGAGTAATCCAAAGCTGACACACAAGTAAATCACATTAAAGATCACCATTCCCATGGAGATGAGAAAACTGAACAGTAAAATGCGTTGATAATTCAACTTCATCCCAAGACGCACAAAGATCTCATCCACAATGATATGGTTCTGTATGATGCTGACCAATTTTTGTCTCTTAAACATGGCAAATCCAAAGATTGTGGACATGGCAATGATACCCGTCAATCTTAAGGTGCTGTCTCCCAATTTGGTAATATTTGTTTGGAAGAAGTAGCCGATGATAGACTCGCCCTCTCTGATGGATCTCGAGAAACAGAATACAAAAAATAAGTAATGCACGATTCCGGCCACAAAGGAGTATGTGGATGTATGGACTTCCTTATCAGCATTTAGATTAAGTCGGAAGGGAGCCAAGCCGACCAAGGAGATGTATGTTAGTGGACGAAGCGATTGGAACACATTATCCGCTTGTGAAATTCCCACCCAGAGCCTTAAAGCCATGTCCAACCAACACTTGTTACCACGAATTCACGTTTGTTCGTCTCGCCGGTTCACAGTCAACTGTCGCAAGGAAATATTGTTGCAATGTCATCATCGTTGTCATAGGCTAGATATCTAAATCGTTAACACACCTGAGGAGCGCAAGTCGTTTGGACAACTGGACGGCAAAGTAAGCTAATATCAATAAATGCAAATATTTAATTAAGCTTAAATGTGTAACGTTATAAAAGCTTCCTGGAAGGGGATGGATGGGGAGCTTTCCTGATATGAATTCCGCAAGGAGCAAAGTGTGAGCTATACCCTTTCCGATTTTCACTCACAGTTTTTGATGACCGCACGTGAGTTTTCCACCAAGGATATGAGAAATTTCAAAGCAAATAACAGAAATAATGTAATAACATTACATCATGTGTAACAATTTTGCAAGCGTCGTCGTAGACTCCAAAACCTATAAAATAAATATAAATTTATAAATATTTATTAAGCTCAAAATTAAGATTCCATCGTGAAATGTTATAATTTCTTTATTACTCAAATAACAAACTTAAAACTTTTTTTACAGCTACTTTGACACGTTCCTGCCGACGAAGAGCAATTGGATTTTCGATTGTCCGAGCTTAGACCCAAGCTGAAGTCAACATTTTCCTTGTTGAGGAATCTCAAGGATAAGGGATAAGTTGATTACTCTCGAATCAATGGAAGAATGTACCTAACTGTAAGTACAACATTGATTAAAACTATCATATCAGATATATAAAATATATATTTTGAATAAATAAATTCACTTTTTCTTGCAGTTCTGCTCTAAGAATCTCGGAATCTACTACGAAATCCATCTACGATGTTGGACTGACGGAACTGACGCCAATCAAAGCTGACAAAACTGGAGAATAGCTTGTAACCATCTTGACAAATAATTATAAAAATAAATATAAGAAAAACTAAATTGTAATACATTTGTGTTACATTAATCTATCGAAACTATTAAACTAAAATTACTGTATATCAATATATTAGTATATTGTTAGTTATCTCAATATTATTCGTAAGTCTAGGATTTAAGAATAAAAGAAATTATAAACATAAAATATAATTATACTATGTTATTTAACTTTATTTTATAATAATAAATATTAAACTGTAAAATTATGCTTAAATTACTATGAATAAAATGTTACTTCTTAAGGCTAGGATTCTAAGAATAAAAGAAATGAATTTTTGAAATTAAAACGTATTTTTTATTGGTTGGTTAACAAAATTCAAATTTAACGATCAAATTTATACTTTTAAATTTAACGGTCGCTAAATTTTTTTCCTCAGGGAGTTATGACGTCACTCAAAAGTAATGAAAGGAAAATTTCCACCTGCTGCTGATTTCTGTTCGTCTGGTATTTTAGCTAAAATTACTCTTTCCGCACTGGCTGTTGCAACTTTCAATCTCACTGGAAGCTGCACCAAAAATAGCCAAAAATTATTCAAATTTTCTAGTGAAATACCAGGCGAACAGAAACTGAAAGTAGGTCGCCATAGTAAAAATTTTAATTTTGCCATGACGTCACGCAAAGGGAAATTATTTTGCTATGACGTCATAAATTGGGAAATTTATTTGGCATGACGACACTCAAAGGGAAATTTTCACCTGCTGCTGATTTCTGTTCGCCTGGTATTTCTGCGCTCAGTTTCGGTTTTTGGTAGCTGTTGCAGCTCAGGCGTGGATGATCATATGTGTATGTGAACTTGGCAACCACAACAGCTCCGAAAAACTGAAAATGAGCGCAGAAATACCAGGCGAACAGAAATCGGCAGCAGGTGAAAATTTCCCTTCCATTTATTTGTGTGACGTCAAATTCCCCCGAGAGAAATAACTTAAGCGACCGTTAAATTTAAAAAATAAATTTGAACGTTAAATTTGAATTTCGTAACCAACCAATAAAAAAACACGTTTTTTTTTTTAAAAATTCATTTCTTTTATTCTTAGAATCCTAGCCTTAAGAAGTAACATTTTCTTTTTAGTGACTTAAAGCTTAATTTTACAGCTTAATAATTATTATTATACAATAAATTTAAATGTACATACTATAAGTAAATTTTAAAAATTGAAGTTTATTTTATTCTTAAATCCTAATCTTATGAATAATATTGAGATAACTAATAATATACTAATATACAGAAATTTTAAACAGAAAGCCAGTTTAATAGTTTTGATAGATTAAAGTAACTCAAATGTATTACGATTTAGTTTTTGTTATATTTATTTTTATTGTTTATTTATAATTATTTATTAAGAAGATTACAAGCTATTCTCCAGTTCCGTCAGTCAACATCGTAGATTAGATTCCAATATTCCTCGAGCAGAACTGCAAGAAAATGTGAATTTATTTAATCAAAATATATTTTATATATCAGATATGATAATTTTAATCAATGCTATACTTACAGTTAGGTACATTCTTCCATTGATCCGAGAGTGACCAACTTGGTAATCTGATCACGCTTGCAGCGAAGAACCAATCCTTGATACTCCTCAACGAGGCTAATGATGACTTCATCATGGGTTTGAGCTCGGCCAATTATAAACAGATGCTGTTCTCCGACTGGAACGTTTCAAAGTAGCTACAAAAAATGCATTAATGTAATAGACCCTTTTGTACTATTTTAAAGTACAGGGTCTAAAAATAATAAAGTTTCATGAAAGCTGATCTAAATAGTATTTATTACCAAAGCAAGTTAATAATTTTAAATTACGTTTTTTTTTATTATTTTATTTGTCTTGTACAAATTTTACGTTTAATTGAAGTGAAAGAAGAACAAACACAAATTAATAATAAAATATATTTTATTTTAATAAAATTGAAAGTTTGCCATTTCTAAGTACCTTTTTCCCAGTTGCAAATAAATTTAGAATTTCATATTTATCATGCTCGCAACGTATTAATTAATTTCTGCGATGATAATCGGTTTATTGCTAATAATTATAATTAATCTACAAACATACAAGAATATTCAATATTGAATGTAAAAGCAACAGCAACAGTTAAGAAAACCACTTAATATTATTTGCTGCACACCACAGGACGTACTCATTTTAATTTCACCAGCCACCAGTTCCAGACTTGGTCCGGAAAAGTGCCACCATAAACAACTAAACCGTATGGTTCGTCATATTATGCAATGTCTCACAACATTCGAATGCATTTCCATTCTCATTGCTGGGGGAATTCGATGTAAACTGCAGCAGGATAATGAGATAAGTAGTCAAAGCTCCGCTGATCTAAAGAAGTTAAAGAAATGAGCTTAAAATTGTAATCAAGACAGTAAGAAAGACAACTCACCGTAAAGTAAAGCGTGCGATCAATGTTGAAGAGACCTGCAGCTGTAAAGTTGATCTTCAGATGCATCAGTTGCATGGAAAATTGTTGCAACTTTTCCCTCACCTCAGCGCTCTTTGTTTTGTTGAGCAGAGAGTGAACAATGCCCCCGGTTTTCTCACTCTTCTTGATTGCCCGATTACTGCCCTCTACAATCGAAATGATTGCAATCAAATACAAGATCATTTGGCATGAGAAGAATGTCACAAATTCAACAGTCTTGAATTTGCTCTCTCTCTTTGATTTGCCCAACAAAGTTTCGAGCACATAATAAGCATCAAAGACAATGATTAGAAAGGCAATTGAAATGATTGTGAGAAGTTGATAGGTAAAATATTTGTTGGCTGTTGCAGCTGCCTCACAGATCAGATGATGTATTTCCATGGATTCTTGAATGATTTCAGCAGGATCCTTAGTCACGATAGTGTACATCGAAAAGGAGTCCAAACATTGCAGGGAACGTTGCTTCTGAACAGCTTTAATGCTACGCGTGTCCCATTGATGTGCGAGGTTCTTCAGCACCTAAAACAAAAAATAATACAAAATGTACTTTAATAGGATAACATTTTTAAAGAAAGAATTGCTTGAATCAGACCTCGTTTAAAGCAGTGAAGTAAATGCGTAGTTTAATAAGCAATCCACTCACTAGTATGCAAACCACGCAAATAATAAAATTGGGTGAAAAATAACTGATCATTGCCGAGTATGACATATAAGATTTGACCGTTATAAAGATCTTAAAGTAGCTGTAGCCCACAAAAATAATTAGTGTACTTAAGAGAAAGGCAGCCAAGCAATTGATTTGATAAGCAGCTTGAATCTGTTTAAAGTTGATGCCCACTTTCGGAAATGCTTCACGTTCCAGGCTATCGAAAAGTCTCATCAGGTAAACCAACTCTTCCCGATTCCACAGCGACATAATTAACACTGCTATAATGCCAAAAATGCCATTAAACATCTCCAAATCTGCAGTTAATCTCGATAGATTAGTCAATGACAAACTGCTTATCATTGTCCGGCGTTCAAGCATGCTCCAGAAGAAGTTGAGCGTATAAAAACAGATGCGAACAATAATGTTGATCACACCAATCCATGAAATTCGCAATCTTCCCGATGCTGAACTGTCCACACAATAAGGCACAATGCCAAAGAAGAGAGCCAGACCAAAGGTAACACGGTAACAGCCGTAGACGTTTTCAGGTTTCACTAGCTTATCCAAATACTTTGACAACCACATGGCGTATGAGCAATGCGCTCAAATGAATGTAACACTTGTTGGGTAAAAGCCCTTAGATCTTATAAGCTCCTTAGATTGTCATGATTGTGCTTAATTAATGTCGGACTTTGTTAAGTGATGACATTTCATTACATAAATACACTGAGCGAAAGGATGCGTACAAAAATTGAAAAGAGAGCAATTTTTTCTGATACGATATAATTGTACCATATCAATTGACCTAAATCTGTTTAGAGAAGTAGCTATTCAATAATTATAATTATAATTATTGTAAGCTGCTCTTGACCCAAATAAACTACATTAATTTTGATTTATGATAGTAAAATTAATTTTTTCTGGATCCAAATGTCTCAGTTGAATAAAAGTTTCTCTTCCTTAAGAATTCCTAATGCTTTATTAATTAGTTTACTAATTTTAAGTATCAATTACCCAAACAAATGACCAACATTTCGCTTATTAGCTTTAAAATCAAAGAGGTTCAGGAAAATAAGAAAAATTACAAGAATTATTTAATAAAGAATTGTGAATAAAATGTAATAGGGATTTATGAGAGCGATTTGATGTAAAGAAAATTTTATCATACATAAAGCAATAGGATTGAAATTATCAGCTTAATTTACTTGGCAGATCTTGTTAAAAGCATTTTTAGTTTGAAGCTTCCGATATTCTTTAAAGGAAGTTAATTTATGTTTTGAACAATAAACTAATATTTTATGCTAAGTTCTTTTAAACAGAAATTTATATTATACATTGATATTTCATCCTAAAACTAGTAAATATGTGAGTACTTTAATGTGTATGAAGTTATTAATGGCAGCTATTCCAAATTTTGTATAATTTAAGCTATAACTTTGCGATAATTGTTAATTCCCACTATCGCTTACCTGATTCAAAGCTGCAAAGTGCTGCCAACAGCGATAGAGGATCGCACCAAAGAGCAGGACTGTACTTAAAAGAAAGACCTGAGGCACATAGAAGGCAACTGTGGCTGTATAAATGGGTCTAACATCATTCCAGAGCAGCATACAGATCGAGCTAATTAAATAACTCAATTGTATGAAGGTGATGAGAATGAGTTGTGTATGCCGCAATCTCATTATTCGACGATAATTAAAATAGACACCAAGATTGAGCAGGTTATCGTCAATTTGAGCAATCAGATCAAAGAGCTGAATGAACAGACGCACTTGAAAGCCACTACAGAGAAACAGGGTAAACATTCCCACCAATCCAATAAATTTCTGTAGAGAGTCTCCGACTTGAGAGATTGGTGAGTTGAAGAAATATCCCACAATGCTCTCCTGCTCAATGAGGGCTATAAGAAAGCAGTAGCCAAAGAAACTGAGCTGAAGCAGGGCATTCAAGTAGCCTAGACGACTCAACTGGAAACGACGTGCTCCAGCCTTGCCCCTTAAAAGAAATGGAGTTAATCCTAGAAGATAGGTGAAGAGAAGCAAAGTCTGTTCGGCACCGTAAGCATCGCGTGGTTTAAACAATTCCCTCCAAATTGGCCACATGACGAATTTAAAGAAAACTGATTTGTCGAACGACTATGAAGCAGCTTTTATAGACACCTTACCAATTGTTTCACCTGATTAATTTATGGAGTTTAAAACCTTGAACTACTCAGAAGTCTGAGGTGCTGACAGAAAACCCGTAATGGGAAACCTGTCACTGCAGTCACGTCCCATCCATTTGTTGGCAGTTTTAGTTGTGTTATTTGTTTGTTTTTGCTATGAAATTATAAAGTGAGGTTGAACAAAAGGTTGGGATACGTTTATGGTGCCAAAGTTGGCGGGTTGAGTTAATTAATTTAATTGAATTCGGTCATGCGCTAATAATTGACGGTTGCTAACAAGCAGAAAGGTTTAAAGACAACGCATTAAAGTATGCTATGATAATAATTATTCCTCAGGGAAGTTGGTGTTATTTTTAGAAGGAAAATTTAAGACTAGATCTTTTATAGGCAAATGTTATTCAAGTTGACAGATAACCCATTAAGCCAGACTACAAAAATATTTTACTCCTCGGGGAACTAAAATGCTTAAAATATATTATCCCTATTAGTTGAATAAGAGAAAAGAACTGTTTAATTTATATCAGAAGAGGTTAAAAATTATCTGAGATTTCTTTTAAGTCCTTTAGTTAATCTTCTTACCTTGTTGACCATCACGAGTCGCATTTCAACGAGATATGTGAAGCAAGAGAACATGGTTACGGCAATCGCAATAACTGAATGCTGGATAAGGAATGTAAAATGCAGAGCCAAAGTGGGAGACACATTCGAGGAGTATAAAACACCAAAGGTGCCCCAGGTGAACGAAGAGTTCACAATTAACATGGAGATCATGACAGCATAACTGAATCGTAGCACTTTACTATACATTATCTTAATTCCAACACTGTGTAGCTGCATGTCCATGGTGTGAAACTTTTGCAGGCACTGTTCCAGTCGATGCTTTGGTATGATGGCCGTCAGATAGATGACAGTGACACCAATCAGTCCACTAACAATCTGCATCATATCACCAAAGTAGGTAATCCTCGAGCGGAAAAAATAACTGGCAACAGATTCGCAATTATTGCATATCGTCAACACATAACTGACGGTATAAAGTACGATGTGAATAAGACCATTCACATAGCCAAACCAGGATTTCTTTATGTCCCTGTGTCCAGTTTCATCATTGCTGCTGACATAAAACGAAGTCAATCCATATAAATATGTAACTCGAAAAAGAGGACGCAGAGCCTCGAAGAGTTGCTTGGCAGACAGCAATCGACGCCATCGACGTCTCAAAGGATGTTGTAGCTCGATTTCCACATCTGTATCCTTCTCAACGTCTATATTATGGGACTCGTTTGTCATTGTCATTGTCGTCGTCGTCGTCTGCTCGGCTGGAGGTTTACGCGGCAACTGAACACGAGAAGCGACAACAATTTGCATGTTGCCGACGTTGACGTCGACGTCGACGCAGACAACAGCAACCTAATGAGGTGGGGCACACATTTCATTCATTTTCATTTCATTGTCCGTTGGCTTTAAGTAAATAATTCTAGCATTTTTATGCCGCTTGCCAACAGAAATATGGATAACAAAACGTATGTCAAGCATTTTTTTCCTATTAGCTTAAACTGTTGCATTTAATTAATGCCCATTTACAGTTGAATGCTAACTCTACCTCCCCGGGGATCCACTTACCACAGGAGTCTAATTAGACGTGCGATTTACCCGTCGCGTTTCCTAGTTTCTCAATAACCAGACAGTCCAACAACAACAAAACGCCATTTTTATTATACGTCTGATCCGTTCACAAATGTTTAATCTGCTAAAAAGCTGATTTTGTCCGAAGCGAAATTGAATATTGTTTGCAGATATTTTTCTATTGATTCATGTTATTAATTAAATCAACAAAAAAATTATAAGCTTATGAATATGTCTGAAGTCAAGATGTTGCTCAGTCTAATTTATCTAAAGCAATAATGAATATTTTAAATTAATTAATTTATCTAAAATAAATTATTAATCTAGTTACTGAAATCGGGTTGTCAGTTCTTTAATTGTTGATAGTTTTGCGAGTTATTCGATTTGGAAATCCTTTCAAGAAAACTCTTAAAAATAGCTTATAAAATATATATATGTATAAAGGGCTTCTAATTATTGTTGCCTTCCGATTAAGTACTTCTATAATTTATTCGTTCTCATAACTGTAAATATTTTTGAACGTAATAAAGTTTATGGTTTTCATGAATGACTTTCGATATGTTTGCAAGAATTTATGTTTATTGTTTAGTGGAATATTAGCAAATGAACTGAATATGGACATTCATTCGTATGGAAGCTTATAAAAGCTGTTTACGGTTGCTATGACTCTGAGAACTGAAAAAGCGCGGCTGCTAACGTGGCTAACAAGGTATTAACTGAATAAAAGATGTGACAGTATAATAAAGAACAACACAAGGTTAGCCAGGATTTTTGCATTTGTGTGACTTTGAATTAAGTGTGGAAAATAATTAATACAAGTTGTTGGAAGTATATGAAAATTATTACATTTAGGGGTTATTAATGCATAGATATCCTCGTAAAATAAAACACACTGTTTATGACAATTTTAATAGGGGGCTTGTCGGTTCTGCAGAACAAACTCATAAAACTTGGATGTAGCTAGAGAATTAATTGGATTACCCTTTAAGTGCTGAATTATTTTACTTTTATTGCTATAGAAAAAGTTTTCGTTAATTATTTAAGTGTAGATAATATTTATTAACATTTTAGTTTAGTCTTTTATTTAATTATTAAAAAAAATTGTTTTCAATTAAACTAACGTCTTTTTTAATTGATTATCAATTCTCCAGCTTGGAAAGTAAAAGACTCTGTTTATTGTTAATTAGAGGCAAAAAATGACGACTAGACAAATCGCACTTAATACTAATATCTTTTAGAAGAAAAGCTCACTCACCTGATTGACGATGCTCAAACGTCTCTCAAAACTAAAGGCAATCACGCAGAACAAACAAATCGCAATGGATACCACCGAATGTTGCAGAAAGAATGTCATGCAGACACAGAAGGATGGTGTGACTCCAAGGGATACTAGAAGCCGGAACACGCCCACAAAATAAACGCCTAAGATGAGCAACTTGAACACGATCAGGAGTAGAGAGTATCTAAAAATCCTTGAGTATTTCACACGTATTCCAATATTGGAGAAGTTCGTATCAAGACTGTGTAGAATTGTAAGAATTCCGAGGAGTTTGCAACGCTTTAATATCGCCGAGGTATAAATCACACCACCAGCTATAAGTCCATTAAAGATCTGCAGACGATCGCCAATTGTGGAAATCTCCGTGCGAAAAAAATAACCCACAATGGACTCTCCTTGACGCAGCGAGGAAATGTTACAGAAAGCGCACAAAACGATGTAAACAAAAATATTAAAGATGCCAAAGCACGACATCTTCAGATAGGATTCGCCCATCTTCCGGCGGACCACATGGAACGGCGTTAACCCGTATAGAAATGTGAGAAAAAACAATGGACGAAGTGCCTCATAGACCTGTGAGGATATAAAATATTTTCGCACACGACGTAGCGCTTTGGACATTTTGTACGATGAACGACAAACGACGAGAACGCACATCCGTCGGGTACAAAGTGACAACTCGAACTGCAGCCAGGATACGACAACGAAACGCGTAAATAAAACTAGTCGAGACAAAAATATAGAATCCCTCTCCCTTTACCGGAAGTATAACTGAGCCAACAGCGCGTGAGAATTGCTCATTATGAACTTCATTATAGAGGCATAAAATCATTACCAAGTTCATTATGGAGATGTGAGAGCAGCTCTCACTCTGATGAAATTGCGGCAACAACAAGTGTTCAACAAGTGTGCAGATGTCCTTCAGTAGTGGCATCCTCTATAAATGGGATTTCTCGTTCTCTCATAGTCAAGCAGACGCCTGAGTTTTTATTTAGTTGTTAGCATAACTAAGTTCGTCTGCCCTTTGTCAGCTCAAGATGATGATGTTCATATTCTTGACGATGTAGTTAGAGAGTGAGAATTGACAGGGAAAGTTTAACGATGCTGTATCATAAACAATTAATGATTTAGCACAATAGTTAAACACTTTATGACTATGATCTAATTAAAATTATTTTAAAAGATACTTAGAAAAAGTCCAAGAATTGATTTTAAAAAGTAGATAAACATTTCATATTTCATCCATCTGACTCTCTAGTTTTCTTTTTATAATTTTTATAACTTATTAATTTCTAGCTTCAGTTCCTCTTTCGGTATACATAAAAGTTACAATTTAAATTTATCTACAATTTGCTTTTCTTTATTTTTGTTCTTGCCTGCATATAATCTCTAAACTATCGTATCACGTTTCCATCCCTAACGTGAGCAACTCACTGGCTGGTAATTTATTATCAGCATATACTATGGCTTGATTATACCCTCAAAGCACAATCTCATTCACAGTCACACTAAGCTGCGCCGCAATACGATGCGTATGCGCAATGTGTAAAGAAATAGGAGACAGAAGGAATATATCCCCTTAGCCATATGCTGATCAGTTTGTTGCTGTTTCTATTTACTTCCTTGTGCGCATGCATAATATATCGCATTTATGGAGCGTGGTATGCAAAGAAGTAATGACAATTGGACAATTTGAATGGCGTGACGTGACTTAAGCGTAAACAGAGTGTCCAGACGGCAGTTGACAATCACCAAAGGACACAATTCGCATGCGGCGAGTCAATTTAATTACGATTATGTGATGGGTATATTATTACAAATTCAAGCAAACACTATTGACCTTATTTAGCATACATTTGTGTGTGAATGAGTGTGCGTGAGTGTCTGTTAAAGTTAATCTTCGTTTCATGTTGCATACTTTTAGGCGGTAGCTTTAAGACAAATTAAATAGATGCCACATATTAAGTATACGTTGTGAGCAGACAAGCCCAATATACACAAATTTGTTTACTTTGTTTTGACTTCCCTTAGATTTCAATAGATACTAAGATTAAAATATTTAGTTATTTCGGAATTATACTAATGAACTTGTAGATATTAAAATCACAGAGAAGAGATAAGTTTCTATCACATTTGGGAAAAACGTTCTTAAATTGAAAGGTGACAAATAAAAATAAATCTTATTTTTAAATGTCTTCTACTTACCCGATGCATTCGTTTCAATCGACGTCGCACCGAGAGCGACAGGATGCAGAACATAAAGATGGACATGGATACTGTAAGCAGTTCGTAGGTCATAATGAAGGTTAGCTGCCAAGAAGGCCACACACCCATTCGGGAAAAGCAGGCCAGACAAACCACAATGACGCTGACATCCATACTCAAGACCAGAAGCAATATTCTCCATGTTCCAAACTGTATACGGGGATAATTCAAATAGCAGTGTAGACCCAACAGTCGTCGATCGATCTTCACCAGACACTCGATAGCGGAACGAAGATGACGACGTAGGAATAGAGGTGCAATAAAGATTACAACGGCAGCTGTAATGCCAGCTATATCATGGATTCTGCTGCTCATCTGGGAGATATGATTGTGCATAAAGTAACCAATTAGGGATTCATTGTGAAGATTGACGTGAGTATAGCAATAGGCGAAGATTAGCCAACGACTGATGGCATTAACGAATCCGTACCAAGATTCGCGCACCACACGCTCTCCATGGTAACCTTGACGAGCGACATAATATGGCGTTATGCCCAGGATTAAACACATGTCAATGAGCACACTTATGCTGCCAAAAAAGTCCTTAGCCCGAAAGAAGCGATTCAAAATGCGTTGGCACAAACTTGAAACTGATGACCTCGAATCATTGTGGCGTAACATGTTGTTGTGATGTGGTCGGACAATAGAGCACTAAACTAAATTGAAATGGATAAATTACAATTTGTATATTTGTTGTATACTTTTTGAAGCAAACTCCTAATCGCCACCTTTCCGCATTTCCCTTCCGTTGTGTTATCACAGAGCCTACATCGCCTATCATAACTCCAACTGATGTAACAAATCCAGATAAGACATGAGCAATGAAATGAATTAAGGTTGATGTTACTCTTATCATTCTTACTTAGCTTTTATATTAATGAGTAATGACAGCTCACTGAGCCGGAATGTCACTGTTTTCCATTACAGATAGCTATTATTTTACAGGTAAAAAGAACGCGGAAATTTGCGTATCTGTCAAATAATTATATATATTTTTTGAAATATTTTTTAAAGCATTAAAAGCTGAAAGTTATTAGAAATAGAAAATAGTTATTAGAAAATATTATTTTATGTAGAACAATTGATTTGGCTTTCTTGCACAATTAAACTAAATACCCTAGAAAATCTGTACGTACGTATGGCAATCCTTAAAGCTATTACTATATAAATTATCTTATTTTAATTTAAATTTTTATATAAAACATCAACCTACAAAACACCAAGTAAAGTGAATGTTAAGTTGTTAGACTTGAATCTTGTACACTTTTGTCAAAACTAAGCCGATTAACTATTATAAATTTTCTCTTGATTAGGCCCTGTGTACGTATAATTTTTAATATGTACATAATTAGATGAATTTTAGATTTAATATATATTATATATTATTCAATTCAGTTGTACTCTATTTGTATTTATATTTTATTTATATTTTTATTTGTATTTTATATTTAAAGCAACACCAATAGTGCGGGGTCTACTTCGGAAAGCACTCTATGTTATTGCCAAGCAACACACACAATGCGAGTTTAACGAAGCGCATCCACCTTGTGGATGCCACATTATCTCCAACTGTGTTGCATCTGCAACAATGCAAACTCGATTGCATAATGAGAGCAACTTAATGAGCTGACAACGTCAACAGCTTCAGCTTCAGATTTAACTTCAACCCAAAGACATCGTGCATACGAATATAAGAAAAAACGCAACAAATCATGTGCTTCGCTTAGAATTTTGTCGCACAATTTGCAAAACACATACAATACAGACAACAACAATACCACACATGGAAATATTTGTTGCCAACTAGCAGCCATAACAATAACAATAATAATAACAATAACAAAATATCAAATGCAACCGCATTGGAAGGTCTGCAACTCGTCAGAGTCAGAGTCTGAGTTTGAGTCTGGTTTGATTTGCTTTTCTTTGGTCTGGCCAGGCACAGTCTGGTATCTGTCTTCTGCCTTCCTCCCATGACAATGGCGCCGACGATGTCATGACACCAAATCCACAAGATGCTACTGCATTTGCTGCACGTTCAATGAGGCGTAAGGCATGTGGCAGTCTCGAGTTGCATGTATATTTTTCACACGTGTAATTTCTGAATTGATATTTAGCGGTTGATGACGTTAGTTGATTATTATTATCTTGGGGAGCTCTGAAATGTAAAGTACTGTCATAAATATTGACATTAATTAGAATAAATACAACTATAATAATTATTATTATCACTCTGGTAAATTTATAAATAAACTAAATTATCACAATCTACCTCTTAAGTTAAATAAGTAAACACAGTATGCAAAATTAATGGAAATGTGGTTTTCATTCCGAATGTATAATTATTGAGGAAATAATTAATATATTAATATAATATATATTTACATAATATCAAATCAAAATAAAAAACGAAAGTACTCTGTAAAATCTATAAATTAATTTTGATAAATTTACATATCAAAATAAATACTAACGAAATATATCTTAGAAACAGAAGAGATATATTTACATATCGTGTAAAATTTATATTTAATTTTTGAAGAATAATTGTATTTACTGCGTAATGTTTATAAATAAACAGGGTATCTTTACCGTGACATTGTTATTATAATAAAGCTGCCCTAAGTTGAACTGCAGCATTCATAAATAGAATACTCGCGATAAGAGAGCTAATAGCGCCACCTGTTGGTTTAAATCTGTATACACAAATACTACTCATAGTGATAAGAACTAATTTCAAAGACTAGAATGAGTTCAATCCTAAGCGGAGGCACGTTATTTGGCTGATAAAACCTAAGCTGATAACTGCCCATAGATCAACCAGAGCTGACCCAAAAGATCAGAAAAATTTAAACATTTTGAGATTGGGAATCTTCATGGGCAGCTGCTGTGGTGCGATGTGGTTTAGTTTCCGAATTGATTTCAAATGTGGCGCACGGGGATTATTAAGCAAGCTGCTCGACAGGATTTAAGACGCCTTCTGGGCAGCAATGCTTCAGCAGCAGCCGCTGCTCCAACTTTGCCCCAATCAGCGGATGTGGTGGTTATCGGTGGTGGTTCTGCTGGCTGTCATACAGTCTACCATCTGGCTAAGAGGGGAGTGAGGGCAGTGCTCCTGGAACGGGCTCAATTGACAGCTGGCACCACATGGCATACAGCGGGTCTTCTCTGGCGATTGCGTCCCAGCGATGTGGATATTCAGCTGTTGGCCAACTCCCGGAACATGCTGCGTCAACTGGAGGCGGAAACTGGTCTTGATCCGGGTTGGATACAGAATGGAGGCATCTTCATAGCTCACAACGAAACACGCCTCGATGAATATCGTCGATTGGCAACTGTGGGCAAGGCCCTGGGCATTGAGAACGAGATACTGTCCCCTGAGGAGACACAGAAGCTATTCCCACTCCTCGATCCGAAAGCATTTATTGGAGCACTTTATTCTCCGGGCGATGGCGTCATGGATCCTGCCATGTTGTGCACAGCTTTGAGGAGAGCTGCGACTACAAATGGCGCTCAAGTCTTTGAGAATTGTGATGTGCAGGAGATTCTCGTGGAGGAGACGTCACGTGGCAAGAAGGTGGTGGGCGTGGCAACGCCCTTTGGCAACATACGCACCGAGATGGTAGTGAATGCCACTGGAGTCTGGGGACGGGATCTGGTTGCTCGACATGGTTCCCATCTGCCCTTGTTGCCCATGAAACACGCCTACATTGTATCCGAATCGATTCCTGGAGTTCGAGGTTTGCCCAACATAAGAGATCATGATTATTCGACATATTTCCGAATTCAGGGAGATGCCATTTGCATGGGAGGCTACGAACCGAATCCCATACTCCTCGATCCTGTGGCCAAGGACTTCCACTTTGGCCTGTACGAATTGGATTGGTCTGTGTTCGAGACACATGTGGAAGGTGCTCATAAATTGTGTCCGGAATATGCAAAATACGGCGTGAAGAGCACAGTTTGTGGTCCGGAATCCTTTACGCCGGATCACAAGCCTCTCATGGGTCCAGATCCCATTGTCTCGGGCCTAATGCATAACTGTGGCTTTAACTCGGCTGGCATGATGTTTGGCGGTGGTTGCGGTGAACAAATGGCCTTGTGGATCATCAATGGGCAACCGGATGTGCCTATGTTCAGCTTCGATCTGCGGAGATTTACTCAGGAGCAGGGTCAGGCTACCAAGTGGATAGCAGAGAAATCCCACGAGAGCTACGTTAAGAACTACAGCATGGTGTTCAAGTACGATCAACCACTGGCAGGACGAGACTTCCAAAAGGATCCGCTGCATGAGCAGATGCTGGAGGCCAATGCCTTCATGGAGGAGAAACAGGGCTGGGAGAGACCCGGTTTCTTCTTGGGCAACAGAGTGGAGTCGGCGGCGGTATTACCCTATGATTGGTACGGCAGCTATGATTATGCACGGCACAAGGACAGCAACTACGAGCGTATCCTTGAGGGCGATCTCAAGTATAACAGCTTCTCGGAGCATCATAACCTGGTAAAGTTTATGGAAGAAATAGGAATAGGAGTGGTATTTTTCTAGTCTAACAAACACTGTCCTATGTAATCGTATATGTAGGTAGTTCATTATTATCAGTATTAACCCTGAAAGTTCATCACAACATAATAATACTTCCAAAAGTTATTTTAGAAAATATATTATACAAAAATGAGCGAATAGTGGAATAAGAACCAACACTAGCATAAATTTGCACCCCGCCGTTAAAGCTTTTTTGTTTTGTATGTAAATTAGAAAGATCTTAAAGATTGCAGTAAGCGATATTAAAGTTCAAACTATTTTAATTATGTCAATTAACCTTCCTACACTACTATTTTAAGAAATCGTAGATAAAACATTTCGTTTTAAAAGCTCCCATCTGTGAAGCAGCTTTCACGCCCGGTGAAAATTTTGACTAAGCTAATAAATATTTATTATTTTATCTTAGGACTGGGTTGGGTAGTTTGTAGTCGAGCATACTCAAATAAAATAATCTTTTTTGTTTATATTTCTATTGCAGATTGGAGCTGAGGCTTATGCCTGTCGCAACAATGCTGTAGTCTTCAACATGAGCTACTTTGCCAAGCTGCTACTTGAAGGACCTCAAGCCAAAGAGGCCGCCGATTGGCTTTTCTCGGCCAACACCAATCGCGATCCAAGCAAGTAAGTTAATTCTTCTAAAGATTGCTGGAAAACTACTAAATGCGCTCCACTTTTAGAACTGTTTATACTTGTGCTCTTAACGATGCTGGCGGCGTGGAGGCGGATGTTACCATAAGTCGTTTGAATTCTGGCTCGGGACAGCTGCATGATCCCAAGTTCGAGGGGCAGGGCTACTATATTGTGGCTGGAGGAGCATCGGCTTATTACACTTACAGCACTTTACTCGGAGAAATGCGACGCAAGGGCTTCAAAGCCAAGTTGAGTGACATTACATCGGATCTAGGCGTCATCTCTATTCAGGGACCCAATTCCAGGAAAATTCTACAACCTTTGCTCGACTGCGAACTGTCGGATGAGGAGGTGCCTCCCAATAGCACTAAATTAGCCAAGTGCAATGGCGTTGGACTCCGTCTTTTGCGTGTCAGTTTTGTGGGTGAACTTGGCTATGAACTCCATGTGCCCAAGCAGGAATGTGTAGCTGTCTACAAATCCTTGATGGCAGCTGGAGCGGCGCAAAACCTGCAAAATGCTGGCTACAGAGCGCTGTATGCTCTCAGCAGCGAGAAGGGTTATCATTTGTGGAGTTACGATCTGAGATCCGATGACACTCCTCTAGAGGCAGGACTTGGTTTCACCTGTCGCAAGGTGGGCGACTATCGTGGACGTGCTGCAGTGGATCGTCAACGTGCCGAGGGTCTTAAGAGGCGCATGGTTTATCTAACACTTGAGAAGCAGACGCCCATTTGGGGTCTCGAGGGTGTCTATCGCAATGGGGAACCAGTGGGAGTCTTAAGAAGAGCTGAATATGCCTATTCTCTGGGTAAATCTCTGGGCCAGGCTTACATAACGCGCAGTGATGGTCAGAACGTAGATGTGAATTACCTCAAGTCGGGAGACTATGAGATTGATATTTTGGGCAAACGTTATAAGGCAGATTGTCATCTGCGAAGTCCCTTCGATCCCAGCGGACAACGCGTCTTGGGCAACTATGAATCAATTGAAAAGTAAATAATTATAATATAAACAAAAAATAGTAATAAAAAGGAATAATAAATATAGAAAAATGTTAATTTAATTTTTGATACATATCACTGACAATATTAATTAATTAATTAATTTTGTGTCTCTAGCTGTAAAATTAACTCAGACACTTAAATAATCTTTCAACTAGACTGAGAAAATACTATAGAGTATCTAAGATGTCTTAACATATAAACATACCTGACTAAATAAAAATATATTGTATGCAGAGTCTACTTCTGTCTGAAAATGTACTCCAATTGGTGCAGTTCATAAAGTGTTATGGAAATGATGTCAAATTTGTGTATACATTTGTCATGTCTTGAACTTTGTATGTTTATGTGTACACATTATTTATGTTTTATTAGTTTTACTGACAAATTGAGTATACTACGTTTAAAACAATCCGCAGAGCGATGGCAATACGAAGGTTCTTCAAATACTAAGACAACATCTGTGACGATTGCTCTTTGGTTTTTGGTTTTGTTTGAATTGCTTTGGCAAATTGGCATGGCGTTTGCTTTATATTAAAAACACATCCTTGAACAGTCTTGAATTCTATTTTTATGATTTCAAAAATAATAATAATTAAAGCGAATTGTTGCAATTTAATTCAGGGTCAATGGAAAATGTTTGGATAAACTTGAACTGGCCGACAATTTAAACTGTGTACCACTTCGATTGTACAGTGTGACGAAACAATGAATAAATAAAAGATGAATTGTAAAGTTGATTCAGTTTTTAGTTTCAGTTTTGAACTTTTGTTACAGAATCCCATAAGTTGGGCACGTGGTGGGCACAAACAAAGTCAGTCAGTGGGTTATGGTTATAAAGTTGCCACATCCACATCTACAGTCTGCAGACCAAACCACATCTACATGGAGACAAGTTAATTAGCTCTCTCAATAGCAGCAGCCACCACAGTCAGAGTTAATTATGGTCTCATAATATGATGCTATTGTAATTTATCATTGTTTACGCTTTGTGCGCGCACTTCTTGAAGATTCTGCCGCTAAACGACCTTGTTCAACAAACGGACAAGAGGGAACAGTTAACATTAGGAGAAGGCAAGGTGGAAGGGAGGGAATGCAGGAGGGAATGCAGCACCCAAGGCTCTCAATGACGATAATCAGCCGTAATGCCAATTAAATGACAACATTTCTCTAACAATACTCCAAATACTCGCTTCTTTTGAAATGTTACATAAGCCAACAAACAGCCACCAAAAAACTTCGCAATCAGTTGAAAGCAATTAAAAATTGTCGTGCTTAATGACACAGATGTCAAATAGCTGATTAAGCTCACCAATTCAGGTGTGGGATG
Organism: Drosophila putrida; assembly: GCA_037043535.1. Classification (NCBI taxonomy): domain Eukaryota; kingdom Metazoa; phylum Arthropoda; class Insecta; order Diptera; family Drosophilidae; genus Drosophila; species Drosophila putrida. The sequence continues at coordinate 2,614,215 of JBAMBI010000465.1, forward strand.
AGGCAGAGAAAAGTGAAAAGCAACCTACACAGTATAAGTACCATCTACATAAACATATCCATATAGACAGTCAAACTTCGTTGAGGTGAAGCATCAACTGTTCAAAATTATACTTGATATACAGAGATGAAGAGTAAAAGACTAATGTAAAAATATTCTAGAGTACTTTTAAATCGTTTAATGTTTTAAATTTACTTTTGAAATTTATTTTATTTATATTTAAATATAAATTTAATATTAAATATAATTAAATGGATTTCTCGTACTCAACTTAACTCTGTCAGGTGTCAGGAAATATTAATGAAAACATTGAATAAACTGGAGGGTTAAATTACAAATTTCAGTACACGACAGAAGATGCAACTCGATTGAGTTTGACTTAGGGATTCTCTACTGTATATGCTTGATATCATAATGGGTAACTGTAAAGGCCACGGGTAGTTGATTTCATGGTAAGCGGCTTTAATATCAGCCCAGTTTTGTGAAACCCAATTATAAAATTGCCTTCATTGCCAGTTGTCGGGGGTCATTTGTTAAGGGGCCCCCCTGCCAAATCTAATTGCACCTAAAGTTATGGATCATGCGAGAGGAGCAACTCTCTAGGCGGTCTAATATTTTCTTTTGCAAGTCAGCAAGTCAACCAGATGGAAAGACAGATGGACAGTCAGACAGATAGACATATAGTTGGTGAGCATTGAAGAGGCACTTCAAGTTCAAGTTCAGGCTCCATCATTAAGTCAAATCGTATCGAACAAACTGCAATTTGGCAATATTCACACTTAATGAATTCACACATTTTATGCCCGTTGCCACCAGATGATGCTGATGATGATGATAATGATGCCCCTCTGTTTTGCCTGCTGCCGTGTGGATGTGGATGTGGATGCTGCATAAATCACTTTAACTTTAACGAATGCGCTCAAAGTCAAGACGCACTAAAAGAAGATGCACGGCATCAGCTTTGTATTCAATTTTCAATGATTTCAATTTTCGATTGAGTTTAGATGACGCGGTCACTTGAGGTCTACGAGTTGCAATTAAGCAATTAGGAGCGACTGATGGACTACAAAATACGCTGTAGTTATCTGTATATTAAAGTACATTATATTCTTCTCAAAGTTAATTAAATATATATGTTGACTATCTGTAAACATGCTGTATAACTTTACTCGGAACTTTTAAATAAATACTCCAAGTCTTACAATTAGACTATTATCTTGAAGTATTAAGAATATAATCAGAAGTATTTTCATTTACTGTATAGTAAATCTTTATATATTTCTAATTAAACAATTTGTAATTAACACATTTTCAACTCTTCCTACTCAATTCCATTATATCAATTAAACATTTTTATTTACAGGGTATTTAAATTAATGCACTCTGTGACCTTACATCAAATGTTGCCATAATATTCGATGTTTGTAATGCATTTGAAGATGCGCTTGTGACTCCCAAAGTGCGTGCAATGCAACTTGCCTTGTGCATCTCCAGCTGAACTTGAATATTGAAAGTGAACAAAGATCAGAAGCTGAATCGATATTGATGCGATATTCCAATCATTTTTTTTTTTGTTACTGTAATGAACAATGCACACCTGCTGGGAGGCATAAATGTGGCTACATAAAAATTAATTAAAATATTTGAAGAGTCTGAACATAAACACATCACATCAGCACAACATTAATCAAAATATTTGTGACGATAATAATGGTATTGGGGCTGCCTGATACAAATAATGCCTTAAAAAATAGATAATATATTTGAAATATATTCGGTTTTGTTATTTTTCTATTTCTTTTCATTTATTTGTATTTATTTTTCTGTCTCTTATTATATTTTGTGGTTTGGCTAATGATGAACAAATTGTGCCGGAAGCAATTTCGCTTCATTGATTTTACTGACATTATTGACACAGTTTTGTAGCCCACTGTCCCCCCCTTATGGCCCCCCTCCCTCGACTGGCCTGCAAAAATAAAAGTTACATAAACGAAATGTAAATAAAGTGCCGATAAATGCGGCAAATGTGTTCAAGTGTACCGCCAAGAGGGCACAACAAAAACTGAAACTGAAACCGAAACCAAAACCAACAAAAGTCAAAAATTAATAAATAAATCAATAATCATTTGTTTAAACAAAGCGCATAACGGCGTTGAGTTGTTTTGCATTTCTATTTAGATATTTTCCATTTTATTTTTCACAAAACATTTTTGCCACTGGCAAAACAAAAGACTCAGGCAACAAACTTGTTTCGAGGTGGGCAGTGCGCACATGTTGCATGCAACCTGCTACTGCATCTGAAACATAGCACAGTGACACAGTTACAACTCTACCAAGTGAGCAGCTCTTTAGCGTTGGCCTAAAGGAGGCGGTTTACTGGCCCATAACTCAATTAACAATGAGATGTCAAGCAGAAGTTTCGAGTGGAAATCGTTGTTGGTTGCAGGCATCCACTGCGTATCGTCTGTTGACTGTTTGTTTTTGGCCAGAAGCAAACACACAGTCGATCGTCAGATAGAAAGAGAGAGCGAGCAAGTGTGAGAAAGAGAGGGAGATATGTACAGACATAGTCATAAGACCGACCGAACACAAGCGCGGTTTGAGACGCGTTCGAACCTCAACCACAGCGTCAAATTGTTCGTTTTATGCTGTTCACTGTAGTTGTTATTGTTGTTGTTGGTATTGCTTTTTTTAGTTTTGTTTTTGTTTTGGGGACAAGCTATAAACCGTGGCAAGATCGTCGTTGCGTTCAGTTGGTAAAAGTGAAGCGTTGCGTGCGGTTGTCTCCACACTCCATAAAACAATTTTAAGTACATCATTTTCAATTAGTCTCTCGTTCAACTTGATCGATCGCTTGGTGGTGTTTACATTTATATCCAAGGTGATTATCACAGCCACATCCTTGAAGGATATCAATTCAAAAACTGTTGAAAACTAAATAACAACTTGTGTTGTGTCACATTTAAGTGTGTTCTTTGGCAAACAAGAAAACGAATTAAAGAAAAGTTGATTTTAAAAGGATATTTATATCTTTTCTTACAATATCTATATAGATCTAATAGTGTTCAGTTAACGCGATTCGTGAACACAAATAAGAGAAATTACATTGGGTTGAGCATTATTATTTTCAAAGCTAAAAGGAAAAGTTCTTGCAAGAAGCATTTTTCAAAAGGAAAACTTGTATTTTATTTTACACTTTTTCAGAAATTGAAAGTGCTTTTTATTACAAAGGAAGAACCTATTTGAACCTATTTTAGTTTCAATAAACATTAAAGTTCTTCAAATTCTTGATAAATAGAAATTGTTTTCACATATAACAGAAAATCTATTGGTTTTAAATATCAATTTAATTATTTTTTATAAAATTGGAACAAACAACAAAAACTTATGTGTAAGAAAATCAAAAAAATATCTCAAGCTCTGATTTAAAGCTTATGAATAATACTTTTTTATACCTTACTTTGACAGTCAAAATGTAGAACTAGCGAATGTTCATAATGCAAAATGTGGCCTTGTTGCAGTATCCCTTCTATAAGAAGAAGGGCGAACAGAATATGTAAGCCAAGTAAATCAGTTGAGAGCTTTATAAGTACTTAGTAATTGCAGGTACTTTAGTTTTCATATTTAGAGTGTTCAGCTATCTTGGAGTAATTAAGTATGCCCTCGTTTTTTGCTAAAAGCACTTCTGTGCGAGAACAGCCCACACCCATACCACACATACACACATACACACACACTCACCCACCCACCTATATTCTCCCCTCTGCTAAACCAAATAACATGCATTGAAGCAGATGATTGCGCAATATGTTTTGTGTTTAGGTAGCCGCAGTGCAAATGAGCGGAAAATCTAATTTTCCTGCCTCATGCAAATTTTGTTGTTGTTCTTTTATTTGGTTGCAATATGCCAAAATGTCAGTTATGCCATTGTGGTCATGAGCTGAGTGCTGCTGTTAACGGCTAAACAATAAATGCTACTGCATTTATGGAGGTCGTAAACGTAAAACATGCTCATAATGCTTAATGGAGTGTCCCCCACCTATAGAGATAACAGTCAAAATTGGAAACACAACAACAACAGCGACAACAACTACAACAAAAAAGGCAGAAAAGAAGTGTCAAAATGGCATTTGACATTTTTGGTGGGAAGCAGCTGTGCTGCAAATTACACAAAAGCACAGCTGATGGGCAAGTTTCAGATAGCATCGTGACCATACTAAGTATATATCGTATAATGCAGGCAATCTCCAACTTGAACACAAAAAAATTCCACTAAAGAAATCGCAAGTCACGTCTTCAACTGGCAACTCGCAACTGCCAACTGGCAACTGCAATTTCAAGGCTGCCAAATTGACAACAAATAATTTATTTTTAATACGATGCGAAAGTCGCACAATTGCAGAGATCTTGTACAGATCTCCCAAAGGAAAGTTATTCAAGTTGTCAGTGAAATGACAGTGGCGTAAGCAAAAGGGGGATATCTTAAGATATAAAGTAAAGTATCCTCAAGCAATTTTTATATAATACAACTTTATATTTAAGAGAACTTTGTCTAGATTCCCCCCAAAGTAAATGGTTAACTAAACCTCTGCTTTAGGCTGTCAGAAATTGTTGTAGGCGCTGTCCAGATGCTAACCAATCTAACAAATTGATTCAAATGCTCTCTAGATTATGCGAAGTAACTATTTTTCAAACCTTTCTCTAGGAATACAAATTGCGGCCCATTATTTGTACAACTCATTAGCGAGTTTGTCAGACTTCAGAAGACTCTCTTGATAAGTTTGGCATACATCTTTATATAGCATCCATACATATATACACATCTTTTTTTATGTCATGACCAAAAAAGCTGCAAATATTTTCACTATCATTTCGTGGTACGCAAACTGACATTGTTATTGTTATTTTAGTTGTTTATTTGTTGTCTTTTTTTCATTGTCTTCTGCTGTTGATGCTGTTGATGTAGCTGCAAAAACCTGAACCTGAACTCAAGCTCAGAGCTCAGTTGAGCTGCAGTAAAAGTAACGCACCTTGCACTGACCAACCTGACAGCTCCTTTGCTGGCTGTCTCACCTGTCCCACCTGCCCCACCTGCACCACCTGCATCACCTGTGCAAGCACCTGTCTGGGGCGATCACAAACTTGCTTGCAACTTGGCTGACTTTCTTCTACAGTCTGTCCAGTTTTTCTACATATTATTTGTTCGATTTTGTTTACCCGTGTCTGGCAGCTTCTTGAAAGAAAACCTCGTGCCTCGAAGCTTGCAACACGTACCTCTTCAGGCAATTAAAACTCACTGCAATTGCATCCGCATGCAACTTTCTTAACAATGTTGGACAGTATCCTGCTTAGAGTCGATCAGCCCTTTAGTTAAATTTAATTTAACCTCTTGACATGACACAAATTGTTCTTGCAACATGCTTCTAATTAGCACTAACAACTACTTAAAGAAACAGCTGCAAGTATGCATATGTATGTGTTACAGCACTTATCAAGTTATACAAAGGCTTGGAACAGACCTACTTTTAGCCAAGAGACGCCCAGTTGTTGCCACAACAACAACAACAGCAACACCAACTACAACACTAACTGGTGACAACCAGTTGTTGTTTTTTATTTATTGTTGCTGTTGTTGTGGTTGGCAAATCCGTCTTCTTTATAATTGCTGTCATCGGTGCATCATGACTACAACAAATAAAACCCGTCTCAGGCTGGCGTTCTACATACGAGTACTCATACTCATACTTATACTCATACTCGTATTGTCACTCAAACTACTCACTGGCCAAACCAAAACAAACTGATTTCTCTGGGAAACTGAAGAAACGCTTTTCAAATGATTTTCCATTAACAGAAAGCTGTCAATCAATTAGAAGCTCCATCGGCATTAACAGATCCAGATTTGTTTAGCAATGACTGCTAAACAGATTAAATTTCTAAGTGCTCTCCAGCAATTTGCTATAGTTTAATTTATCTTAAAGTTTTTAAAAACATTCCGTCAGAAATCAATTTATAATGATTTAAAGTTATCCCTGAATCCGAGTTTTTTTTAAAACTCTAGAGGATTTCTGAACATAACAACATATTAAAATCTTTCATAGATGTCGTCTTCAATTTTCCCGCAACAATTTTTCAATTAAATTTGACTTAGCTGGGAAAAATCAATTATAAAAGATTTCGAAATATTTAATCATAAACAACTTTAGAGTAGAAATGCGTTACGAATTGATCAACTATAAATATTTTTGGCAAATTACTAACAGTTGTAATTAATGAACAGCTTTTTGGCAGCCAACGGCTTAATACAAATGGTAAAATTTACAAGCACGATAAAAACTAAAGTCTCGTTTGATAGGCGAATTAAAAGCTCGTGATACATAAATAATAAGCTGAAAGGCGTTTTATGAGGTTGTGTGTCACAGAGATACCCTGTATTAGGGCTCAGTTAAACTTTGGAATTCATAGGAAAATATATTTCTATCAAATTTTATTATTTTAATAAATAATTTTCAAAAATCGTAACTTAGAAATTAGGGCTGAAATGGAAAATTGAAGGAAAATGGGGAGTAGTTTTTATTAACTAGATTCTATATTTTGAATAGCAAATGAGAGTTAAAATAAATAGGTAATTAAGTATTACCGTAACATGTATACTGCTGTCACTTTATACTTTTTTGATGAGTACAGGGTATAAACTTTATCGCCAAATGTAGAGAAACAGCGGGACAAAAATGCAACAAGTGTGAGAAACCTGTTGTGATTAGCCCGAAGATTTTTGGCTGTGAAATGTGTCCAAGCCATAAATTTATAGACATATATTTGTGGCAAGGAGTGCGGGAGGTGGAGGCATAAAAAAAGGTGCATGGAATGAGGCAATTGAGGAAGGAATGCAGCTGCATGGAAAGGCAGATGCCGCATGGCACGGAATTAATTATTAAACACATAGACGGCAATTGGAATGTTGCACAGATGTTGCACATTAATTGTAAAATAACCAAAATTTTAAACATTTGAATTTTAGCTGCTGTTGGTTTTGTTGTTGTACAATTTATTTGGCGATTGAGCACGCTTTGAAGGTTGAATTATTATTATTATTGTTTTTTTGTTGTATTTTACCACTTATATAAGGAATTAAGTGGCGTTTAAATTGAAGAGCACCATCATTATCATCATCATTATCATCTTCATATTAGTCATATCGATGCAAGTGTTTATATATGAATAAACAACAACTATTCACATTATTCGTATGCCTTTCTCCTGCTACTGAGATCCACGCAATTTACTTACAAGTGAGATCCGAAAAAAAGACAACAACAGCAAATAAATAAAATCAAAATATATTCAATGAAATGCGTTAAACAATAATTGCATAACAATTGTATAAAACGTTAACCGAAAAATCGAATTGGCCACTTAAACAACACGCTAAGAGCCAACAATTGTACGACTTCGAATTCAAGTTGGTTTCTTTCTTTCTTTCCTCACTTTGGGCCTTCTTTATTTGGTTTTTTTTACCCACGACAATTAGTCCGACATGAAATACAAAAGATGCAAGTGAGGCAACCTGAAATTTCAATTACAACATAGCAACAACAATGACATAGAAATAAAAGTTAAAAAATAATAATAAAAGCAAAGACTGTGCCGCCTTATCAGACGGAAGACACAAGCTTAGACAGTTGAAGTGTCAGCCAACTGTGTGTAATATATGGCCCAAAAACAATCAGCAACAACACAACAACAACAGCAACAACACAACAACGAGTCAGCACTGCAACTTTCTCCATTAAGTCTAAGAAAGAAAAAAAAAACCAACTATTTGGTATGCAAGGCCAGACTCTGGGTTTAATAGCTAGAAACCATCAAATTTGGCATGTGCCCTGCCTCAGTATAAGTTCCAAACACTTTGAATCTCTGTCAGTACTTGAGTCCCAGTTCTTTTGTAGTGCAGTGTTAAAGCTTCAAGTTGGGTTAGGTCAGTTTTGGGTATCGCTTTTAGCTACCATGAAACTGGGTAAAGGTTAAGGTCAAGTGTTTAAGCGAGGCCAAAATTCATTGGACTTTATGACTTCTGTTAAAGCTGGGAATTATTTAGCGAAGTAGTAGAAAGTAACCCAAAAAGAGGGCTTAGATATGTGGCAAGAATATAGAGAGCATGATTATTGGAGAAATGAAAAATATAAGAAATGTTCAAGTGTTAGCAAAACTCTTGACTCTTTTGTTTATTGAAATAAAATACTTTTAAGCGGCCAGCAACTAAAAGAATAAAACTTAATTCTAGGGTTACTAAAGAATATGAATCCCCAATTCTTTATTACCTTTTATTTCAATTGCTGGAAGACGATAAGATTGCTCTACTAAAGCTAAGCTTAGTTTAAGGTGATTTATATCGAATCTATAAATTCTATTCTTATTTTGCAAACTTTCTCTCAATTATATTGTTTTAGTTTCGTCAAGTACTTGATGTCAAAATATTTAGTTTAAATTTACTTATTATTCACAAAAGCCAGTCAATAAATGAGTGCTTCTTCAATACCTTCTGTATTCAGAAATTTTCTGAACTCTGACAATAGTTTAGAAACTGCCTTTTGACATTATCTTTCTTAGCCACAAGGTCAACCTGATTGTATTACCAACTGATTGAATAGCTTTACATCATAGTTAAATGTAAAACCAATTTCATTCCGGATCTAATTGTAGTTAATAAACATTTTTATGTACACTCATTAACAGATGCACTATTGATGTGTCTAAGTCGGATTCGCAGCTGCCTTCAATAGACCATAAAATTTGCATACAATTTTGTTTGGTCTTAGCCATAATAATTTATAATAGATAGAAGCATAAAACAATAAAGTAATTTGCATAGAACAAACTGAAGAGGGAGTCAATTCAGTCGAGTTTTGTTGTCAGGCAGTATTAGAATCCACTGTAAAATTCTCATGATTACGAAATAGGGCCGAGATTAAGAGAGACAAGGCCGTTTGTCAAACCCCAATTCGATAATGGAAAACTACTCAATTAGGCGAAATGGAAATGGAAAAAAATAAATTGTGTGGCTTAAACAATTGTCAGATGCCAAATTCCATACACAAAAAGTCAAATAAAAGAAAATGAAATAAAAGACAAAAACAAAAGTCAAAATCGCTCAAATCTATAGAGCCCCATAGATCGATCTGATAGATCCAGTATTTCCAATCACTGATTTTGCATAAATGGTTGTCGAGACTCAGCCGAGCGGAAATGGGTTGGGTTGGGTCTCGGGTCTCGTTGGGTCAGTCAGATTGATTCTTTCCAAAATATAACAGTTTCAATTCAAGCTTAATCGTAACCACTTTGTCATCACTTGCAGCGTTTATTTCTAGATTTAACCCGTGCCACGCCCCTTTTAGAATATGTTTGTGCTCCGCACGTTGCTGCTGCTGGCAGTGAGCGCCACTGTGGCGTTGGCTCAGCGTCGTCTTGCCTTGCCGGATCCAAGGAGCTGTGCCAATCGTGTCCGTCACGCCACCTATCGAGATGCCCGCGGAGTCTCACACTCCTATTTCTTCAGCTGGGAGCATGCGCCGACGCGTAGCTTGGAAGTCGATTGGTTGGATGCACGTAACATTTGCCGAAGGCATTGCATGGACGCCGTCTCCTTGGAAACGCCGCAGGAGAATGATTTTGTAAAGCAACGCATCGCTCGGGGCAATGTGCGCTACATTTGGACGTCGGGCAGAAAGTGCAACTTTGCCGGCTGCGACAGACCCGATTTGCAGCCTCCGAATGAGAATGGTTGGTTCTGGTCGGGATCGGGTGGTAAAATTGGTCCCACTTCGCAGCGCAACACTGGTGATTGGTCCCAGACGGGAGGATATAATCAACCACAGCCGGATAATCGTGAAGCTGCCCAGGGCAACGACGAGAGCTGCCTCTCCATATTGAATAACTTCTATAATGATGGCATCAAGTGGCACGATGTTGCATGCCACCATATCAAGCCCTTCGTCTGCGAGGATTCCGATGAGCTGCTCAACTTTGTGCGCTCCCGAAATCCCAATACGCGTTTGTAATTCTAATTTTTATAATAAGCAAGAAAGAAAAAGAAAAAATTATCAAAAACACAAAAGAGAAAAAGAGAAGATAAACAGGAAAAAGAAAGAGAAATATTTATGTAGCATTAAAACGAGGCATTGATTGATTCTTTGATTGATTGATTGACTGCTTTTCCCACGCGCTTTTGGCCAATTCCGTTCATAATTTTATTATTTTTATGGTTTTGTTTGCAACAAATTCTAAAAACAAAAATTTGAATAACAATTTCCGTGTCGATTCGCGCATGAAAAACAAAATTGTTAAATAATTTTAAAAACAAATTGTTAATAATAAAGACAAATTGAAGCGAATGCAAGATGTTTTTCTAATTTGTTGGAAGCGTAAGTATTTGTAGTATTTATAGGGTATTTCAGCTTCTGCCAAAACCAATTCTTTCTGAAAGTAAAGTAATGTAAATGTTGTAAATTTAACTATAGTAGGATGCTAGGAATTTTGTTACCTTTTAGTTCCCATAGGAGCTCTAGAATTTCCGATCATTTAAAAAACTCAATTCTTTCTTAACTACATATCATACCAAATACAATTTTGCATATACAAGACAAGCATTAAATTGTCAGATTGCTCACCATCTGTACATCAACACAGAAGTGTTTTGAGTGTTACATATATTTGTACTATATATATATGTTTATATATTCAAAGTCATTTCAAAATTGGGTTGACAATCCATAGCAATGGAGAAGAGTAGTGAAAACCAGCAGGAGGTATCCCGTATATCATTGTCAAATCTATCGCTGAATCCCTTAGCATCTGAGTTTATACCTTCATATTTAAAAGAAACTTCGTCAAATATTTCTAATCCGATTTCGAAAAGTAATAGGATCAACAGCCAGAAGATGAAATCGGAGACAACATCGACAACAACGTTGGCTCACCGTGAAGTTGTTGGCGATGCATCATATTTACATGCTCAGAGGCAACTCTTTGAATTGTTGCATCAACTGGGGAACAAGTTCATGCCCCTGAAGTCGATCGATGTGAGTCTAACACCAGACGGACACGGGATCAATATGCAGTTCATGGGAGAGCAGGGAACATTGGACAAAGAGATGCTAGACGAGAAACTTCGCTTGAATGCGTCCTTGCACTTGGAGGTAGGGGATCAATCCTTAATGCCACGAAGATTGCCAAATGTCTTGTCTGCTAATTTTATGGCCCGCATGGCAGATGCTTTAAATAACAAGATGGAATGCAACGATCAGCCTGAAGTTTCCACTTTCTCATCAACTACAACACTCTTTCATTCAGAAACTAAACTCGAATCCCAGGCCAAACGCATAAAAGTCTCCACATTGTCTCCACTGCAGAATCATTTTCCTATAACCGAGACCCACAAGTTAAGCTCTGACATACCACAAATCAGTACAGTTCTCAAAAAGCAGTTGGAGTTACCCAATCCAAGTCCTAATGTTGCCCAAACCGTATTGCATCAAAATTCAAGCCAGGTTACTAAAATTCCAACTCCTGTGGGCGGTTGGAATAGAGTGAAGCCTTCAAACAGTCGAGCCGAGATGGGTCAAGGGTCTGGAAATGCGAAGCAAGCCTCACAATATGAGTATGTTTATCGTACCAAGAAATTAGTTAGCTAGTCAGTTTAGACAGCCTTTAATAATGTATATTTTAAATATTTTTTACACTAATAAACACTTTGTTGCTTTCAGTAAAAAATCAACGAAAGTTAGACCTTCGCCCCGGAAAACTTTAGCTCAGTCCATGAAGAAAAGCACTCAAAAATTGGCACCACGTGGCACTCACACGTCCCTGATGCGTCAAATGGAGGCAAAGAAGGTAAGCTCAATATAAACTAATATACAATTTTTATATTAATTTGTATTTCTGGCAGCGCTTGGGTCTTTTGAAAGATGGCAATAATTAGAAGATCATTTATAAGTAGACACGACAAATGTTGGAAATGCGAATATACATGAAAATGACCAAGTGACCTGAGAATTTATAAACTAGAATTTTACAAGTGTAAGGAAATTTTGGATTGTTTTTAACAATTGCAATCATTGCAAGAGAAGTTTGTACATTCAGCTCATACAAACATAATCAAGTGTGTAATTTGTCAGAGTTAAAAGTCTACAAGAGATAGAGCAACCAACGAATATAAATAAAGGGCAATATAAATAAATGCAATTGCAATTTGTTTGATATTTTTTTAACATTTATTATATTTAGTTATTCGTTATTCGATTTCACTAGAAAATGCATGTAAATATATATTCATGTATTTGTTGTATCATAGTTTTCTTTTTGCTTTTGAATACTTTGGTAAGTTCTGTTGCTTCTGTTCTGGAACTTAGAACTACAGTTACAATTAATTGTTTAAGGTAAATATTTAAGTTAATCATTTCATAATTAAATTATCAAACAGTTTCGTTTTTAGCCATTTGAGTTTTGAAGAAGACACAGAGTTAGCAGATTTTATCTAATAAGGGAGCTCATTGCGATTACTAAACATTAAGTATATTAAGAATATATTTAAATATAGTTCATTAAAAATCCTTTATCAGTTTATGGGCATGCTGCACACTGGAATCATAATAATTAAAATTAAAATAATAATAAAAATAAAAATGTACAATCATAATTAAGCTCAATCTATATATACAGTTACATATATAATTTAACAACAATTAAAGTTCGTATCGTTTTTGCTTAGGGTTATATAAAATCAACAAGTACATGTGGTTGTTTTTTTCGAGTGTACTGCAACTTGGTCAACTGGTCAGTTGGCTGTGTGCGTGTATTTGTATTTGTGTATGTGGGGTATTGGTATTTGACGGTTTGCATTTGGGCTTTAATAAACAGCAAAACCAAAACCTAAAACAGAAATTAAAAAATTTAATTAAATAATGAATTTGCTAGATGTTTTTCTTTTTTGTTCTTTTTCGTGGGGAAGGTTTTAAAGCAATTTTAGTATGAGTTATTATTATTATTGTTGTTTTGTTGTTGTTAGTATAGCAATTGCATTTGTGGTTAGTAATGACCAAATACCTTTGGTTAGTTAGTCACAAAGATGCGCGTTTTAACAGTTAGATGAGACACGACGGGACGAAATTCTCAGTTTACCTGCTGCCAGAGAAAGAACAACGACAACGGCAACGAATACGACAACGACAACATCAAACATCATACATCTTACAAAAAGGAACACCAAACAAGTCTATAAAGGCTACTTGAATTAGGCTTCTACTTGGCTTGTTATTTGAGTATTTGTAATAACCATTTTAGTAGCTGTGCGTGTGTATGTAAATATTGGTATTGTTTTGTTTTTTTTTTTGTTTTAAGTTTGTTTTGTTTTAACTGAACTTAAGCAGTACTTGAGTTATGTGAGGCCCCACTGATCGCATTGAATAAAGCCATGCTATTGCGCTGGGCTGCGGTGTCGGCATCATCGCCAAGCGGCTGGAACGATTCGTCTTGGAGTAACTCACTGAGTGCCTGACACAGTTTCTCATAGTTCTCCTTGAGTGCATGATGATACTCCTTCTGATCCGCACTGATCATGCGCTCGTTAACACACAGAGCCTTATGACAGACGCCAATGAAATCGCTAGTTTAGAGTAAAAATTTGTGCATTATTGACCGTAACTAGTTTATTAGTTTATTAGCCTACCGAAAGACATCCTTAAGATCCTCTACGCGATCCAGCGAAAAGTTATTGATCACCTTGGCATCCAGGAAGGCATGTGCATAGGCCAAAGGACCCGCATTTACAGTAACTGCAACGCTGCCTTGCAAACGCAGTTGCAACTTCTTAACATCCGCTGGCGGGAGAATGATCTCCTCCAGTTCTGAAACCTTTGATTGCATCTCATCGATGGCCACCTCAATGGGACTCAGTTCGATAATCTCGCGGGACTTTACAGGTATGCGCTTAAGCACATAGGGAAACGAGTATTGGGCTGAAAGGAAAGAGAGTTGTCAAATAGTTTATAATTATATCGAGTGATAAACATTCACTCACTTTTAATGACAGTCTTGCGTTTCCATTGCTCCTCAACGCTGCCACGTGCTGCACCCGACTTGGTGAAGGGCGTTTCATACATAAACGTGTCTACATCGTGATTCTGCTCAAACTCATTTAGACGCTGATCAAGCTCGTCTTTGCTGAAGAAGGGTATCACATGGGTCACCTGTATGTAGGCCAGTTTGGCGTCCAATTCGTCAACTTTTACCTGAAAAAAGAGACAGAGAAAAAGATTAGTTGTGAAAGTTATTTCAATAATCAAAATAACAAGACAAAAGTACCAGGTAAATTTAAAAACGAATACAAATTACTATAGTTTATACACAGTTATCTAAAATGGGACTTTTTTAAAGTGATTTCAAAAACTTATATTTAAATATTAACAACTGTTGTGTATTTGGGTATTAATTAACACATAGACATATCGCAGGGAAATAAGGTTAAGCGAGATAAAAGAGGAAATAAATAAAAGAAATAAAATAATTTCAAATGATAACCGTGGTTTTGAAAGCGCCACCAACGATCACTACATATGACGTAAAGTAACAACAGATGGCGGCACTCCACAGAGCTTTACGGCATTGATCAAAGTGGCTTAGTAAAAAATGAACGACAGATGGCTACGATACGTAAATCATAGCAGCATTTGAGTTTTTCGGATTACTTCGAGTCTAACATTTGTTTGTTGCTCTTTAAAAAGTACAAATATATCACAAAACAACAATTGTAAACGTAAACTATAAATCGCAGTACAAATAGTATATTATTTGTATCCTGAGACAGTGCAATAGCAGAAGTACAAAATTACACTTTGAGTTTTCCACTTTTTTTCTCCTTTCATTTTTGTTGTTTAATTTAAGCTGAGGAGTAGGAGCTAGCATGGATTGTGGAAGCGATATGCATCAGCAGTTCCTTAAAGACTTTATACAATCACTGCAGGATGGCAGTGAGGATAATCACAGTTTAAGCGAATCCTCGTTAAATCCCAATGCGGCTGAGTTTGTACCTTCGTACCTCAGGAGCAGCGAGGAAGAGGAAAGTGCTCCATATGAGGAGACTCACCAGGCGAAGGAGAGTACCTCTTCGACGACAACTTTAGTTAGAGAGGAGACTATTGGAGATACTTTACAAAAATCACGTATAGATGAAAAGTGTCGCATTCAACGACAGCTCTTCAATTTGATGGGAAATTCCAACTATCCGCTTTCCATAATACAATTCGATCTGGCAACGGATGCACAAGGCATCAATGTGCAGTTCATGATATCAGAAGGAACTAATAAACCTCCGTCAGATGACAATCTGTGCGAATCTGGACTCCGTGTGGAGATCGGCAATCATAAATCTCATCCAGGGTTTATTCTGGCTTCTGAATTTCTTAATCGGATGTGTGATGTTTTCAATGGCAAGAGTCAAGCAAAGGGGCCATCGATCTGTCCGCGATGTACGGCTCTTCCCAAGAAGCACAGCTACACCGAGTTGGAAATTGAACGCCAGATTGAGGACATTAAAGCCTTTGAGAAGCTGATCAGCAATGATGTTGGCACTGGTTATCAGCAGGCCTTCAAGGAGCTCTGCCACAAACTAGGACTAGTTTCACCCGAGGAGCAATTGGTAAACTCTGAATTTGCAGCAGCAGCAACAGCAAATGCACTGCCCACCAAAGAGAACACTAATGAACAGCTTACTAATGATCGTGAATCATCTTTCGATGGGGATAATAGTTTATCGGATTACGAGTGGGATTATTTTACTCCGGAATTTCCAACCTTGAATTTTTGTAGGTTAACAGATGCCAACAACACTGAGGTTGTAAAAGAGCAGCATGAACCGATCTTACCAAAAGGGCTAACTGTGCCACCTAGCACTCCAGCCATGTCCACGACCACAACTAATGTTAGCTCAGTTTTTCCAAAACTCTACAAAGTAGCTCAAATGAAATTCAAAAATAATTCACGTAAAACTATCATCCACAAGGACAAGGAGAGTAAATTACAAAAATGCCGTTATATGTCACCAAGCAGAGGTGGAACATCTTCTAAAAAGCTATCGGAGCCGTCCCACGTGACGGGCCATGGGCTTAAGACACTTGCCCAAGATTCGTCACCCAAATCTGAAGTCGTTAAAAACCAAACTTCCGAAATGGCGACCAGTCGAAATCTGAAGAACAATTGCAAAATGGAGACAGGCTCCCTGGCCAAACATCAATCGGAGCAAGCTAATGGGTAAGTTAACAATTTAATTTAGGAATATTTTGAGATAACACCTATTGTAACAAAGGGCACCAAAGATCCTCAATCTTTAAAAACTAAGATCTTATCTTCAGTCAAATCTATCGGCCTAAATTAAATACATTTAATTGATAGAAATCAATAAGTATATATTTGTAGTTTCAAGTTAGAATTATTATGTACTACTAAACTAATATCAAGTATTTCAGCAACAAACACAGTAAGGCAGCCACCTTGCCACGTGCCACAAACCGAACTAGCCAAGCGCAGAGTGCAAAGCAAAGTCAAATAGGAGCAGGTCCACGAGGTGTGGCACCACGAATGACACATGCCTCAAAGATGCGGCAATCAGCGGTGAAACGCGTAAGTCCTAAATAATTGCTATAATTAAGACCAGTTCAATTCTCAATTTATTTGATTCTTATTGATATTCCTGTTTTATTTAAATCTTCAATTTCTAAATCATTTCAGCGCTTAAGTCTTATGCGAGGTGAAGACACTGACGTCCAATTAAATGATTATCTATTCAAATGAGCTACTTCAACGTTGTTTTATATGTGATGTCATGTAATTCGCTTCAGTTTAAAGCTGTAGTATTTATATAAATACGTTAGATTGTAAAACAACCCAAAAATCAACTATAAAACAGACAAATGAGTTCAAGTTGCGTGAGATAAAAAAGATAACATATAAAAATGTTAAGTACTCATTAGCGTAAAATTATATCTAATTTGTTGTAAACAAATAAAACAGGACAACGTTTGGAGTTTTTCTTAAAAATGTCTGCCAAAAGAAGGAGAAAAAGTAAGTTTTTTAAAAGAGGATAGAGAATTTCATTGTTGAATAAATTGTATAATAATTCACATACCGGTGATGAATCCATAATGAGTTTGACAACATCGGCGCCAAACTTCTCCTTATATTGTTTGGCTAAACGCTCTGAGATTTCACTGAGGGATGTGAGTTTTGGTTCCTTGTAAACGTACTCAATAGCATGATCCTCCTCGAAGTACATCTAAAACACAGTAAAGTTGTTAATAAAGTCTGCTCTTTCATTATTAATCTAAGTAAATTCGATACTCACCATGCCATAGAAGACCACACGATAGAAACGACCCAGCATCCGCCTGCCAGAGCGATTGACCTCGACAATCTTGTTGTAGGCCTGAGTAAGATGCTCATAGCAATGGGCCAACTCAATGAAGCTGCGTGCTCGCTCATATATGGGCAGGATGAGTTTGTAGAGTTCTCCTAAGCACTCGAAACGTTCGGCACGGTCAAGAAAATCGGCGCATTGTTTTAGCTGTTCCAGCAGCATTTGCTCTGTGTACTGCGAGTCCTGGGCTCCTGCGTCCAGCTTGAGTCCTTGCTCATCCAACGGAATATTTCGAGAGATCTTGCCAAAGGCTGTCGAGGACCAGCTCAATGTGCAACCACCACGAAGACGCAGATATTCACACATCAAAGCGGCAATATGAAGATGACAGCAGGCGGCTTCCGACAGATTCCCGTTCTGTTCATGATTCCTGGCCATGGTAACGAGCCAGGTGTGACGCAACTCTGGTGTGGATGCATATGAGTTGGCAAGTGAGTATTGCAGTTCCAGAAGACGCTCTGGATCCATGTGATGAGCCTGCATCTGTGCCGTGGCCATTAAGACAGTTCGTACACGACGCGTGAGATCCTTGACCTCCAAGGGGAATCCTGTGCCCTTCATGGCCTTATCACTGTTTGCATAGCTATTGATAATTGACAAACTCTCCTGGAATCGTGCGTTATTCAAGCCAATCACATTGCCAATCATCTGGGATACAGAAATAATGACCTGCAAATGAACTCGAGTCAAAGCCTTGCGTCCACTGAACTCAAAGTTGCTGCGCATAAGGAGATAGAGAACGGCACAGGATTCATGGCGTATGTCTACCAGGCGACTGTCACAGGCCTTGAGCAGCTCATAGACCATCTGGCCACAGAGCATGGCATTGCCTTTGAACAAAGCCATGGCATAATTGTTGATAAATGCTCGTAGAGCCGCAAAGACGTGCTTGGAGAGACTCTCCGATTGTCCCAGTTGAAGGAAGCGTAAATAGACACGCGCCAACTTGGGAAGGACCAAACTGTCGGCCAGCAGTTGCCTGAATTGTAGCACATAGAGACCCAGACAGTCTAATATAATCATGCCCACTTCTGTGGCCAGATTGGATTCATATAAAGCCTGCTGAGATCTCGCTGACATATCCATATCCTCTAAAAGATGCTCCCTCGTTTGGGTAAGTGTTCCTGTGCTCGGCTCCTGGTTGCCATTCTCCAGCACTGGGGGTGCAGTGCGCGCGGGTAGAGTATGTGCCTTTGTTGGACGTGTCCCTCGAGTATCTGTGGGAAGGATGACATTCTTCTTGCCCACATAACGAAACTGCAGCAGACACAAGTCCAAAATGGACAGAAACTGAAAGGTTTCCGTCTCATTGCAGTTCTGCCACCAGCCAATCATTTGATCCTGCGACATATGCTTCACAATGAATAGGAAACCCAATAGCAGATCCTTGCTCTCGGCTGCGCTAAACTTATCGCATCTTGAGAGGATCTGAGCATGGGTTACGCTCACTGATCGATTGTGTCCATTGCGCAGGGCGACATCTGTTTCTCCATTCGTGTAGGCGCCAATTGTCGTCGTGTCCTGTGAGTGCTGCAAGGGATTGATTAGAGAGTGAGATAATTTAAAAAGATCAATGTTGAAATGATTATACGTACACCTGAATCGGAATTGGAGTTGAGCGATAGATTGGACACACCATTGCTAATGGCAGTTCCGGCAATGGCGGCTAGATAATTGTGCTCCTTGATGTGCATGGAGGTACGACAAGGACTTGGCTGATCAATGTGTAACGTTAAGCGATTCTTGGAACGTGGTGTGGAGGTTAACGAGCCAAATGTGGAGGAGTCCTTGCTGAACACATAGCTACTGGAACAGCTCAGACGTTTCGTATACGAGGCAGAGTCCGCATAAACATGTCCATTGGGAGTGCAAGCACCCGAATCCGACAGATCATCGATGCGCTGAAGATTCTCCATAACAATTCCCAGCCAGGGAACATAAAGCAAAGCAATCCTCGACAGCTGACCACGCTGTTGATAACGTGCATCCAACTCGTGCTTGGCCAGTAGATCCTTGAAAATGGATAAAGCATGACGACGCACGTGACCCACTTCATTGAGGCTACTCTTCAGCTCCTGCAGCAACAAGCCCGAAAGGAAGTGCTGCCGACAAAACTGCTCCGAGAGTGTGAAATGCTGCAGCAACTCCGGGGGACGATTCTTGGGATTTAGCACAAAAGGCAGATTCAAAGGAACATAGTGTTCATGTTGGCAAATCTCCTGCAGAAAGTTAAACTTGTATTCGTGCAACACACGATGGTTTCCTGGAGAAAATTGTTCCATATAGAAACGAATCAACTTGAAGACAAATCCTCGGTCCATATAGCTGAGACATTGACGCACAAATCTTGCCAGGGAACGATTGAGTTGTTGTGTCTCCTCTCCGAGATCCTCGTAGCGTGTTACTATATATGGCACTAGGACCTTTATTAATTGTTCCACACGATCCGCATACTCTTTGGGAAATCGTTCATTCCTCAACATTCGAATGCGTCCCGTGGCCAACAAATGTTGAGCCATGCTCTTAACAATCAAATCAAAGAAGATCGAGGAGTATCTCATGAACTTGTTGACAATCAAAAAGTCCGTGTTGTTGGGATTCAGCAGGTAAGGAAGATGACGACAAAGTTCTCCATGGACAGTCCTCATCCTTGCAGTCTGTTGACTGTAATAAGGAGCATGGAACACATACTTTACATAGGCTGAAAGCAACTCTGTTCGATTGGCTTCATCGCTGATTAAATGTATAATGTTGGTCAACAGACGAATGACATTTTGGCCAATTTCCTCAGACTGTGTGTGCACCAGAAGCGTAAACAATTCATTGAGAAGCGTGGGCAGAAAATTGATCAAGGATCTCATGTCGATTGCATGAGCCGCTTTTAGAATCTTGCAGGTTTCCATCTCCGCTGGAAGAGCTCCAGTTTTGCCTCCTTCCAGCAATCTCTCGCAATGGGCAAAGAAATTGTGAAGATGTTGATCCGCCGTTAGGACCGTGGAATCCAGACGAAGACCAACGCTATAAAGTTGACGCTGATTGTCGATCCATTGAATCTCAGGGCCGCAATTCTGCTAAGAAATTGAAAGGGTTTGTAGGCGGCCAGAGGAGGACAGATTACGGATGGCGGATTGCAGATGGTATTATGCATGGTGCATGGAGATGGTGCGAAAAAGAAAACAATTGAGAGCGGGTTTTGTTTTGGTTAGGCAAGCAAGGAAAACAAATGTGGAAGTAAAAACATTTCATGAGTCGATGAACAGCTACAAAGCGGCAACAACAACGACAGCAACAACTTACCCCCTTGCCAAGTCCCAGCGGCTGTATGGATAAATATCCCACAGGTAATGTGGCTGCCACTGGCAACAGCTTCTCCTCCAGACAAATGCGATTCTTCTGCAACAATGGCAACCAAGCATACCCGATGGGTGTCTCGAATGCTGCATGTGCATCACGTTTCTTGCTCAGATTGCAGGAGACGTGATAGAATGAGAAGAGCAAATGATGTTCGGGAAAGAGACCGAGTGGTAGTCGCAGTTTAATCTCCTCATACCAAGTGGGCGTGACATTGTGATGAAGCACAGGACAAGCTATCTGGGAGACCAACAAATCCTGACCAGGTCGGCCGTAAATGCACTGAAAATAAGATAAAATGTCGTATTAACTCTAATTAAGTATAGATTAAGTTTTTCCGCTTACCTTCAATGGTTTGCTGTACTCTCCATCGCCGTCCCTCAGCTCCACGACAACTGTGATATTGCGAGCACGCGAAAAGATCTTTTGGCTATCGAATTGCAGACTCAAGGGATAAACATAAAGATGATTGCAGAAATTTGTGTAAGGATATGCATCACGTTCATTTTGACTCTGAAACTCATTTAGCTCCAAGGTGAGCGGCTGCTTGGCGGAGGCACTGAAACTTGATAAGGGAGCTAAAGATTTGCTGAGACCACAGGGTGTTGTTTGATCCAAAAGCTGCAGCTGAAGACGTATTAGTCCTGGAATTATTGTCAGCTTGCTGAGCTTCTCCGGCTTGCGATAGTCGAGCAACAGCTTGAGCAGCTCTTCATCCTTTAACTTGGGCAACTCCTGGCGATAGATCGTATTGAACTCAAATTCACGTTGAGATTCCACATCCAATTCGTGACTGTAGGCCTTGAATAAGG
Organism: Drosophila putrida; assembly: GCA_037043535.1. NCBI lineage: Eukaryota > Metazoa > Arthropoda > Insecta > Diptera > Drosophilidae > Drosophila > Drosophila putrida. The sequence continues at coordinate 2,635,842 of JBAMBI010000465.1, forward strand.
GACGAGCTGCCCAAGCGAATGGTTGGCGATAATGTCCAATGTGCTGGGCACAACTCTTAGCCGCCTTATGAACCTTTTGTCCCAACTTTGCATCACGAGCTGCCTTCACATAGGGATCTGCTGCCTGAGCAATGCTGCATTGCAACACTTTCTCAATACGCACCACAAGATAAATATCTGAATGTGGTGCAGTCACCGAAAGGAGGCACTGTCTCAGCTGCTGGAACTGTTGGCGAGGACAACGCAACAATTCTGAGGAGACGCCATCGAATAGGGAATGTGGCGCCTGCGCAGCATTTCTTTCATCACTCTCTGAGCGTCTGGGGACACCACAACCTGCCACAGAGGCAGGTACAGGTGTGTTGGGCAACAATTGAGCTGCCGAGGCGTCATTTATATTGAAGTAGAAACTCTCGCTGAGTTTGCGTCCTGCTTTGGCATCGTACAGCGCCAAACTGGTGATGTAAGGCTCCACCTGGCACAACTGATCCCCTCCAGCGCCATCTGTCAAGTCTGTGGGTTGATATTGCAAACGAAAGCGCAGACTATGACAACTTAAAAGAATCCTTGTGCCAAAATGCTCTCGATATTGATCTATATTATCTCCGGCAACGGCTTTGCCAGGACTTTGATAGCAGGCAAAGAGTCGACGACGCTGCTCACGACGTGCCTGGGCAATGGAGTGATCGGTCTCCCTTCCATACTTCATTAGCTGTGGATGCAGTGATTGATCCAGCCCTTTGAGTGTGCCAAATGTTGGTGGATCCATCGCCGGTGGCTGCAACTGAGGAGAGGCTTGAGGTTGTCGCTCCAACGATGCATTGCGCTTCTCCTCCTGCGCCTTGTTCTGGGCCAGCACCGAGGAGAGCTTGCTTAGCCAATCCTTAAAGTCTTGCTCATTTTCGGCGGCCAATGTGAAGGATTTATGACCAGCTGTCATGCGCAGCTCAAAGCAGAAGCGTCCGCGTTTTGGGTTCTAGAAATTTTAAGAGAATTTAGTTGAGGTTCAGGATTTTAGTTACAAATCAATTCTTTGAAAAGCATTCTCACCTGCACCACCTCCGTGCAAAAGTCCATTACGATGGTGGCCTTAGCCTCACCCTGTTTCTCATCCTTGTGCAGCTCAAGCATGTAGGTGCCATCGATCTCCTGTCGCAGATAACAATAGCGACGCTTAAAGGACTTGTTGCCAATGTTGGCAAACATGCGATCCGAGGCTGAATCGGGTCCCTTAAGCAGATATCCTTGCTTCGTGATGGTATCTGCCTGAGATCGAGTCATTTGCTCATCAATGCGATCCTGATCCGCATCGATTTCGTAGACCTCTTCAATTAGTTGCTCGCCAGGCGTTGTGCTGGAACATTATAAGAATATAAGAGGAATTCTTAGAGATCATATTAGAGATCAATCTTACCTAGGTAGATCATGACAGTTGCCTCCATAAGCGCTGTACTTGTAGTGAATTAAATGATTTTTGGCACGATATGTGTACAACGCTTGTCGTGTGAACCGTGTGCATTCGGCCCTTGTTCCTGGTGATGTTGCATCGATCACATCCTCGCCAGCTACGTGCTCCTCATCCGCATACTCATCCACCTCCTCGGGCTGTGCCAGATGCGATCGCAGGGTTGTGGATGATAATGCGGATTCATAGGATTCATTTGACAACTTTCGACTCGCCGAGCCATTGGAACACTGTGAACTCTTCCGAGATAGCTGTCCATTTCCATTTCCATTGGACAAACTTGTATTGCTGCTGTGTCCATTCTGATAGCTGCCATTCGATTGCAGACTGCCCTGACGGCTCACCTGACTGTGTCCATTGCTGCCCATGGGCATTGAACCGTGTAGTGGACAGACAATAGCCTCATTGGGTGGCTCAAAGCGATCTGACACTGATTTAGCATTGCTGCGTTGCTTACGCGGCATAATGATCTCCTGAAATGAGTTAAGAGCGGATGTTGAATTCGGAATATTTAATTGGGTGCAGATATGAGAGACTACATTTGAATATCTTATTTAGAATCACATTCCTCGTATTTGTTAAGTGAAATAATTCTTAAGAATTAGATGTGGATTAGGATTTGAATTAAAAGTGAATATAAATATTATTGAGTATATCCATGATAAATCTCAGTTAAATTTAATGATAAAAGTAGTTTCTTTATACGATGAATGATGATGAGAACCATGACATTGTATCCATCAATATAATACGACAAATTCTTTACCTCAGTGATTTATTTCTTTGTTTAAACTAACTTAAGCAATCTACACCATACTACTAATACAAAGTATAAAATATTACTTTTAATTAAATTCTAAAACATTAAAGCTTCTTGTAGATTATCACTTAGACTTGTAAAGTAAACAAGAAGTTTTGATTACCATAAAATGTGGACTATATTTCTGATCATGATTTGCACTCTAAATGGATTCCAAGTTTATATTTATTTAAGTTTGCATTTGGCATTTCAACATCTCAACTTCAAAGAGTAATGGATTATTCTTTTAAATCCAGTTGTTCATACAATTGGGACTTGTTTTAAAGCATTAAAATTCTTAACGAATCGCTTCGAAAGTAAAAGTTTAAACAGAAATGAATAAATTATTCTCCCAGCTTTCTTTCAGCTTAAGTGCAGTGGTTTTTTGTTGTTATATATTCTGGATTTCAAACTTACCGAGACGTCATCTGCTGGATAGATAAGCAACTCTCGCTGCGGATCATTTTGGATGAGCGTTTTATTTTTGGCTATAAAGGCTTCAAAATCGATGGGCTCCACACATTGGGGCTTGCTCTGTAAATTGAAGAGAAAAGAGGGAGATATTTTTGGTTAGATATTTGCTAATTTATGTATGCCACTTGTAAAAGCAAAGCGGAGTTATTAATAGACTCCCCCCAATACTTAAGTAAATCCCCATGCAGCGCTTCAAGAATTTATTGAATCTAGCCACGCCATAAATTTATAGCTACTTTTCTATGTTTTTCTTCCCCTTCGACTTTTCCCACCTCCCTCCCCGCCGTTTAGACCTTGACCGCATTTTACAACGGATGTCGACGTCTCCGTGGTTGTATCTTGTAATGATATGTTCCATGTTTTAGCCACATCGACGTGGGCCCAGACTATTGCCATAAACAAATCGATTTTGTTTAACCATTTGGCATTTTGCAATGCTCCGCAGTTGTTTTGAGATTTTTGTTTAGTTTTTCGATTTTGATTTTGGATTTTGGATAAACGATGACACCATGCAGGCGGAACCCTCAACTGAAGGTGTGTCCCACTGACACTAGTAGATTGCAAGGTGCCATCATTCCAACCCAAGCCAACTCTTTGGCGACCCGAAAGGTTAAAGTGTCGTTTCCGGTGTCGCCTTTAGAGTGTTGTCATTCAATGTGTAACCTGAGCTTCTTGGGCTTGGTCTGGGAATGGGAGCAACGTGTGATAACTGCGTAGATGTGCAGCAATAAAAAAAGGATTGTCGAGGCTTTAAAGGGGGCTCCATAAAAGGGTAGGGCCAACATGTGGATAAGACAATTGTCTGAGGTCAGAAATTAGAGTTGGAACTATACAGGTTAATATATTAAAAACAATAATATAAAAATAACCTAGGTTGTATTATATTAAATTAAATAACTATTGTAAAAATTTAATTTATTTACTTTAAGCATAAATTTAATGATTCTAATAATATAAAAATATCCTAGGTTTTGCAAATAATTAAAATATCTATTGCAAATATTTAAATTATTTACTTTGAGCATAATTAAATCAATTTAAAACTCTTCCTCAGTATAATATATATTTTAATATACTTATTAAAAATACAAGTTTTTAATTAAAATAAGTCTGCTATAGATTGTCTAGAATTTAATTAACAGTTCACAACAAAAAGTGTCTTTATATATAGTTAAATTGTATAACATTTATTGGAATTCCTTTCCTTTTAAAACTTTTATCTTAATGTAGCAAAGGGTATCCTAAGTTAAGCTTACTCTCTTAAATTGATATCGTCAGCATTTAGTGAAATCTGTTTATGTTTTTATAATTAATCTAATCAATAATAAAATGGTAAACATAAGCCGCTAAACAACTGAAACTTGCATATAATATAAGAATTTGCATATTATTTATTTATAAGTGATTTAATGAACTTTCCAAGTTTTTGCGTTGTCAATTCTTCAACTTTTATACGATTCCAACTTTCTGCTAAGGTTTCATTTAATCGCTCTTCCGTCTAACCCTGCCCTTTGTTAACCTTGACTAAAGTTATCGGGTTGCATATACGCAGTACAACCTGTGGTTACAAGCATTCGGCTCGATGTCAATGCACTTGTCGCCTGCCTGTCACATGTGGAAAGCATTTAGTTGGTTAGGCCCAAGTTTCTCTTCTACCGCTTCTATCACGCACATTCCCATTTCCCTCTCTTTCCCTCCCTCCCTCTCTCTCACTCTCCCTATCTCTCTTCACGCATTGCATGCAAATTGCCAACTACACGACGTCGTCACTTGCGTAATTAAAACCCCTCTTCACCTCCTCTCGAAACACCCTCATACATTTTTGAGCCGACGGCGACAAGTGCATCGCGAATTACGCAAAGCAATTACCAAATCAATTGCTTGGCCAAACAACAACATACGACTACAATTAAGTTGAAACAAAGATTGTTAGAGAAAAATTTAAAGCGATACCCTGTAAAATTGCTTAAGAAATGGAGGCAGAATATAAAATAAGTAAAAATTAAGTCTACATTTCTTTTGAAAGCCTTTAAGTACTCAGAAAATGTAGTGGATAGTTTACTGAATACCTCTAGAAATACCCTGTCCATTTGCTAAACAGTCTGTTTAGTCTGTAAAGCACCTTAGAAAATAATGGGTACTTAATATGGATAGATTGTAATATTGTAATACCCCACAAGAATAAACTGTCTGCATAACTTATACGCTTAAAATATAAGAACTCATACTTAATACTTAAAACTTGCGGCATTTGAGAGGAAGTAATTAAAAAATCAAGTAACAGTCAATCATGATAAGAAATTCTGAGAACAGGGTATAAGAGATAGATTTAGCTAGGCGTGGCGTTGGCCGCCAAACTTGTTTCAATCACTCAATATCGGCACTATCTATCTATCAAACCATATCAGTTGATCAACAGCAAAGCCCAACACGCAAATTTGTTGTAAAAAAATAAGAAACTGGCAGGCAATGAAAGCAGCAGCCAATGGCCAACAACCACAAGCAACAGCAGCTACTACAACCACAATATCAACAGCAACCACAACAGCATCAACAACAAATGGACCAGTCTGTGTGGCACGGCGTGAAACCTGAGCAAAAGGCATCATCATCATTATCATCATCATCTACTGTTGGGTTGTGTATTTTTTTTGTTTTTTTTAAGGCGCCACCGCAAAACGTGATGTTTTTATGCCTACTTCTCGCTAGACGCTGGCCATGCAATTCCAGTGCAGCCAAGTGGCATGTGGCATGCTACTTGTCGCTGCTTATGTTTAATATACAATGGCAATGACCGAGCCATTAAAGGGGGAAGATGCTCCAGTCTCATTGATTTCGATACGGTTAGTCAATGGACAACCCAACACAATGTCACTTGAGCCAAAGAATTCCATAGATCGACCTATTTGCTCCCCCCCCTCTCTTCCTGCTCCCCCAATTACCCACCACCCGTTTAACAATTTAAATTGCAACAATGCAGTTGCCTTTTCATAAAGTACTATAAAAATATCTCGAGTTTGTGAATTGAGGGGGGGAATAAATTGCTTTTTGTTTTCAGTTTCGCTTTGAAGTGAATTGGAAACCATTGAAGTGGCCGTCTGCTTTAGCCTCAGCCTCAGCCTCTGCCCAGATCCCTGCCTCCTCCTCCTCCAAAAGCGATTTGCATTATAAGTCTATGGAAAAGTTTTGACTAAATTTAGCTTGCCCTAATGCATTAATATATGTATGCTTGTATGGACTTTTGTGTCTGTCGAACTTTTGACCCACACTAAAAGCACCAAAAATGTTTTCTAGTTTTTCCTTATATCGTTAGATCATCATGGCATCATTTTCTATTTTCCTTTTCCCATATTTAAATTCAATAAGTGCTGCCAATGAGTTTTTGCATTGCCAAATTGACCCACAGTAAAAACCACTAAGTGTTTTACCAATTCCAAGAGCCATTTCACATTTCGCTTGAGTTTTCCATCGCTTTAATGGATTTTTCTGATAGCTTTTAGTGCGTTTTTGAAATGACAAAAAAAGAGAAAACTATTGACTAACAATAAGATAAGTATCTCTTATTGTTAGTCAATGGTTTTCTCAATTTTATTCTCAATTTTATTTTTACAATTTTCAACTGATTTTCTTAAATGTCGCTAGTAATTATTTAAAATAAATACAACATTATTTCCATATCGTCTAATAAAAATGTTTTCTTTAATTGTTTTTGTTATCTTTTGCTTGTTAAATTAAATTCAGTAAATGAGTAATTAATATTTTTTGTATTATTTCATATTTATATTTTCTTCTGTCCCATTTATTCATTTATTTCAGGGTGAATTATATTTATTATCTAGCATCCTAGCGCTTTAAAATCTCCCTTACAAATTAGTGCACTAGTCACAATTTGTTAATTTACTATCTAAATCGAAATTGCATTAAGATTGAAATACAAAATGAGTCAGCTTCAACTCTAACTAATATTTGTTCCCTGATTAGCAACATATGTAAATAATACACAACTATTACATCCGTAGCTTTATCTTTTGATGCAAATTCCGTAGTGTTATGCATGTCGCCTTGTCGCCATTTCCTTTTTCAGCTGTTGTTACTCATATTCTCATATCTCTTTTATAATTTTTCATATAAAAATAGCTCGAGAACGAATTCGGAATTTGCATTGTGAACTTGAGCCATAAAAAAAGGGGCCCAGAATGCTGATAAAAAAAACAAATGAAAAGAAAAATGCATTGCATAGCATTGTCATTGGACATATGTGGGGATATTTTTACTGTATACTTTTATAAGGTGGTTTTGACATTGGGGCCGATTTCCCAAGTGACGCAGCGAAACGGGCCACAAAAGGTCCGGGAGTTTGTTAATGTTTTTGGTCATCATCAGTGCGAGGTTTTGGTTCAATGAACCCAAAAGCTTTGGAGACCCCTTAAATGTGTTGGCGTAACTGAAAACTTGTTAACTGGGCTGTAACAGGAGCGTGTAGCATTCAAGTGCAGCTCATAAATGTGACGCGACAAGTCAGCAATTTGTGGTCTGTCTTTATTTGTAGACCATTTGTGATATCATAATCAAAAAAAGACAAGCGAATTCCATGGAGACATACGACCAACTATCGCATTAGTTATAATAACTTTTGACAATCGGACAACCGACAATGACAACTTTCTAAGCTGTCCAATGATAATTCTATTGAGAAAGAGATTCACATATTTTTCTCTTGTTTATTTTGTATTTTTTGATCATGGCAAAAAGTTTCTCCCATCTGTTGGTTTATAAACAAATCTCAATCTAATACAAATTGCTTTATGAATCGCCAAGAAATTTACATGCGCGATTCGACAAATGAGGAAGTTTATCATTAGGCGTTCAATTCATATATAAGTCTCAGAAAAATGCTCGACAGTTTAGCTGCATTCATTAGGCGGCTTCTTTTTTTGTTCATTTGTTGACTTCAACAATGCGATCTGCGATTCATTTAAATCATTTCAAATAATGACAATACACACATATTATAATGCATTAATCGCATCAAATTGCATAAGATTCAAGTGGGTAAAAGTATTGCAAGACTTTCAATCGATTGCGTCACATTCATTATAACTAATAAGATGTGTTATATGTTAAAGTCTGCAAAGTGAACGTGATTCTTCAAATAAATAACTATTCAAATCGAATTGTATTGAATATTTGCAAAAGCAAATACAACAAAATATATAAAAAAGAAGCCATAACTAATCAATTTCATGCACTGATTTATTAGCAACATTTAAAATTATTAAAAGAGAAAGGAAGAGCTAACAGTGTCGTAATTTAAACACTCTAACTATGGACATTCTTTTTGTGGTCTTATTATCTTCAGAAAATATTCTGTAGTTAAAAAATGAATCTTGGCTTTTCAATTAAAAAATCCTTCTTATAACAACAATATACGCTTTTATCTTTATATCTTTATTGAAAATATCTTCAAATCTTTGGCTTAAAAAATGTGTTATCTCCTTTCGTTGGACAGTGTAAGCCCTAAAGATCAGCTTGAGGCGCTTTAAGCGGCTTTTCGGTTCTTGAAACTTGTTTTCGGTTCATCGAAATGGCAACTCAAGTGGTTTGTGGTTTATGGGTGGGTGTGTCTTACAATAGTCACCGAGAGGCAACACTCGAGATGTGGCAGTTGCAAAAGTTCATAAGCTACAGCTTAAGAGAGGTTTATTCAACTCTCCCGTTTCGACAATTGAGCAATTAATGAGCAAAGACATTTACTTATGGCCATCCTGCTTAATTAACACTCGTAGTATTTTATACTTTGGCAAATAGAAAAGCGGCTTTTGGTGTCTCTTGGCCATAATTAGTTGGACAGGCGCCGACAGACAGGTTCTTAAGCCTGTTGTCTATTTAATAGTTGGTGTTTACACAATTGAAAGTGCTAAGTACTTTTTAGAAAGTAGCTGCAGCTACTTATCTATGTGCACACACACAAACATCCACACACACACGCAATTTAGCTGCTGCACTGAAACTGTCAACTTTCCCAAACAACGTCCATTTAATTGAAGACGGGAGCAATTACAAAGACTGAAGACTGGAGGCTGAAGACTGGAGACTGAAGACAGAAGACGTTGCAATATTCTTTCAACAATGTTTGTTAGTACATGAAATGTTTGCTTTTCTTTTACTTTCTTCCAAATGGTTGAACAAGCATTTCTTGTCTTTAAGAATTGAAAAACTATACCATGTTATAATTGTTGTTACTCTTCTTTTTGCTTGTTTCATATGTAATTGGCTTTTGCACTTTTTTGCTGCGTGGGAAATTTTGTTGTTGTTCTCTTTCAACTGTTTATTGCACTTTGCTTTTCCTCTGTCTAGTTTTTCTGCCGTTTTACTTTGAAGTTGTCCTCAAGGTTGACCCACCGCTTTGTACTTGTCATTGTTTGTTTCCGTGCGGTTGTTGTTGTTGTTGAGCAACTGCTGCAGGGCAAGTCGAAGTCAAGCTTTTGAGGTGGGAAGTAAGTAGCTAAGCACTCAAGTTAAGTGGAGCAGCTGACCTTGAAAGGTTAGGCTACCGGATAAATTACCAACTTGATTATGCCTTTAAGCAGGTCTTAAGCTTAATAATAGTTTACTTAGCAACAATTAGTGTACCTTATATCAGGTGCAGAAGTGAAAATGGTCAGTTTGTAAGTTTAAGATCTATTAATATTAATTAGAAATACAAGTTGTGAAGAAGTGTAAGTACATTTACTAAATACTTCACAGAGGTATAATTAAGGTAGAAATAAAAAGCAAGTGAAGTTTCCTATGCTATTATTATTTTAAGAACTAATGAAAGAGAGCCAGTATAGAGATGTATAGATACATATGTATAAGTAATGATGATTAACTATCCGAATGATAAACTGACGTCAAATATATGGAAACTTTTTTCAAAAGTCGAAGATATGTATGAATTAAAGCTTACATATATGGAATCTGAAAAATGTTCCAAAGAATCTGAAAATGCTCCAAGCACTATTTTATTTTTACTTTTCTATGAAGAAACTGTTTTTCTATTCACTAGAAAGAAGTTAGTCTAATTTTCAGTGTAGTTTTATATTTATCTAGACTTTGTTGATATAATTTCTTATCTGTCAACTTAAGTTTCCCAGACAAAATGCATTTAACAAATTTTTGCTCTCGTCATTCAGATTGCCACGCCCATTAAGATTGTTTAGATGCCAGTGCACTGCATTCTCTATTACTTCACCCCTTCTCCCAATTATCCACCCTTCTCCCATTACTCCACCCTCCGCCCAGTTCTCAACCCTTTTGGTATATTGCACCCTTTCTCTTTGTGTATCTCACACTTGCAGCAAGAGTTTGCAACTTTTGTCTGTTGACAGTTGTTGTTGTTTGTTGACAACTGTCGCTCAGTGTAATTGTTGTTGTAGTTGCAGTTGTTGGTGTTGTTTTATTTGCACTTTACTCTATTGCATAATAAACAAACAAACTGTTGTTGTGTGTCTCTGTGCAACTTCACTTCAATTTAACTTTATCTCGTTTAACTTCCCCAGTCTCTCTCTGTCTCACTCTCTGTCTCTCCCTCTCTCTGTCTCTTTATTATGTGCATCCATCATTAAAAATGCGCATACAAATAATGTCGCATTGTAAAATTGAAAAGCAACTTTTCTCATATGCACAAGATTCATAGTTTTCCATAGTTTTCCATTTCTTAACAATATTTCCCAATTGGCAATATTTGTGCAAATGTCATTCACTTGTCGTAGGCGTAAAAAGGGGCGGGTTTTGACTTAAATTGTGTGAGCAGGCTATTAGCAGTTCTCTCATAGAATTCTAGGTATCGCATCTAGATACAATGTATCTACAGACACATGTATCTGCAAAGCCAGTTGGCAAATACTCCCGTATTCACATTAGAATCGTTTGTTGTTGTTGTTGTCTCTCGAGTTGACACATTTACTAGAAGCTAAAAAATAAAATAAAATACAAATAGTTAACTCGCTTCCGTACGGAGCTCTAACAATACACGCTTTGTTTTTTGAAGTTTGAATCTGTCTGTGTTTTTCGTATTCGTATTCGCATTTAGTTTTTTTACTTTCTGTGTTTTGCTCTTTGTTTCTCTGTGTAAATGGGTAAAAAGGGTATGTGGACACACACAATAACAATGACACAACATGTCAGCGACCTGTACTTCTGTCTGATTTATCACAGAATCTTCTCAAAGTCTCAAAATCTCAGAGTGTGTATAGAAAGTTGAAAGCCCTACTGTCCCAAATAAAACAATCCAAAACTTATTCAGAATAAAGCTTACATTTTACGCAACAAATATTTGTTAATGATACAACTGTTTATTTATTAAATAGTATCTTTAAATATTCTTCATTTGATTAACTTATTGTTTATTGTCATATGAAAACTTTAAGCAGCTTGTATACTGGAGTCTTAAAGTTAACTATTATGTTAGATTGTCTTCTTACTACAGCAGTTGTTTGTATATAAATATAAACTACTTAATTTAAGACTTTAACTTAATAATATACTTCATTCATTTATTTTGCTCTTCTTTATTTCTCCATTTATACAAATAAGATGTTAATATTATAAAATAAAGTTAATAATGCATTTCAATTCCTTTGGCAAGATCTCCTTTCACATTCCTCAGTTAATTCTTTTCAACTCCAATAAATCCTATTAAATACATTTTTTTATGTAAACTTTTAACTAACAAACTTGACAACCTTCGCCAAAAGTTTGATGTGTTAACAGACAACAGTTGAAATATTAACACCTTTCACCTATTTGAAAGATTGTGTCTAAAGTTTCTCTCTCTTACAGCTTTACAGATTTACAAGTTTGCATCTTTCAGTCAAAGTTTCAACACCTTTCGCAAATTCTTCTGCTTCTTTCATTCATAAGTGAAATATATCTATGTACATATAACTTGTCTGTTTATCAAGCACTTCAATCCTTAATTTCCACACAATTTATCAGTGCAGAAAATCCAAGGCGATCTCATAAATTAAGATGCCATTAATTTGTATAAACTTCGAAGCGAGTTGAATTCGCAGAAAATGTTTTTATTATGGGTCAAGTGATACACCCAATACAAAGCGTAGCCGTAGTAGTTGATAAGTCGAATACAAAATACCCTGTTAATAGACATAAATTATTTATAAACAATATAGAAGATTTCCTCTTCTTTAAAATCTATTTTTCACTAAACACCTTTTTAGTACACAAGCATTGTGAACCTATGTACATGTATACCCTCTTTCACTTGTACTTTTGTAGGGTATTAATAAATTGTTTATGTAGAATATCTCTTTGTGTGCGAAATGCGAAACAGAAATTCCCAAAAATAAAACCAAGACAAATGCAATCAAAATAGAAACACAAAAAAAAGTGTGAGAAGAATTTTGCACAGAAATTTCTGATACACAAATCATAATAGAATAGAATAATAGAAAATTTCATTTGTTTATTTTTGTGCTTTTGGTTTGCCGACAATTGTGTCAATTCCGGCTAAATTCAACCGGCAGCAATAATAAATACATGTGTATAATCAACAATTTATTTTAATAGCATCAATTGTGTGTGCAACAGTTTTTGCCGCTAAGCGTGAAGGTCTCCACATCTCCACATCTCCGTATCTGGCAATTTGCGATCTAAATGGAGCATTCAGTGACCCTGAGTTATGATAAACAGAACCATAACCAGATCCATAAGCCATAAAACTGATTGCACCTGCAGTTTTTTTTTTTCATTCACTGTATACTCTTCACTTTCCCCTTCGGTCAAATAGAAAAGCTAAACAAAAAGTACAAACTTGACTCATTCTCAACAAGTTTCAAGTCTTGACTTCAGTTTTCAGGTTTCCACTTTTTTCTCCTTTGCTAGAAAACATTTTCAATGTCAATATTAGCACGTCTATCTCGTGGTGGTAAAATAAATTTAGATAGAGATGCATCTTGTAATGCAATGCAAACAAACATCAAGACAGTATTTAATGCTTTCAAGTATGGAAAGTCGGGAAAATGTTTGTGGAAAGTGCTTAAAAACTTATGACTCTTGTGATTATCTTCGGCAGATTAAATTACTTGTAAATGATGCATGACATGACCAAATTAATCATTCACAATGTGACTCAAAGGAACAAAAGGAAACTTAAGGGATATTCTGTGTGACAGGCAAAAACAATGTGAAGGTCACATCAGAGAATCAATAAAATGAAAAATCTAGGTTACAGTGTATACTATATGTATGAAATGTGGGTGGAAAATTGATTGATTTGGTTTATAGGCAATTGTTTTGTGTTGTTGCTTTACCAAAATTGAGAGACTGCGCTGATATCTTCCAGGGCAGTGTATCTAAAATAGACAGAGAATAGTTATAGAGAAGAGCTCGGTTAACTGCAAACTAATATTATTAGCAATTTTAATTAATGATTATATATACATGGTAAGTGTACATAGATAATACTTAGTTGAGAGAAGAGCTCGGTTAACTGCAAACTAATATTATTAGCAATTTGAATTGAGCTAATGATTATAAGTATATACATGATAAGTGTACATAGATAATACTTAGTAAAGAGAAGAGCTCGGTTAACTACAAACTAATATTATTAGCAATGATTATATATACATGATAAGTGTACATAGATAATACTTAGTTGTAGATGAGTCAGGTAAACAAATCAGGTAAATGTAGCGCCCATTAAAGCGCAAACACACACACATAAAACACAAATAAACAAATTGTGGAAAGTTCAGAAGGCGATGCTTCCGCTGGAATAAACTACGTCGAAAAATACAGAAAACAAACAATAAAGAATACAGCATATTGAAGCAAACAAATAGACTGGAATTGAGTAAGTTTAACGACTCAAAGATGCGCTGTAACAAGGTACTGAAATATAGTTTACAATTTGGACGATAAATATTATATTTAATTACCATTACCAACAATTATAATTGAACGATAAATATTATATTTACTTACCATAACAAATTCTTTTAACAATTCAAAGTCAAATAGTGTTTTATTTATGAGTACCGGTAATTTTAAATAACTTAGCTAACATCTTTCAGCTAAAGTATTTGAGATACATTTTTTGTTTAAAAGATACACAGTAAGCTGTCAAGTAGTGAGTGCTAAACCACCCTAGAGTCACTTATTACAGGGTACTCAGAGCGACCCCAAGCAGTTGAGCCGTGACAAAAGCGCTCACAACACGTGAAGCGTCACTTTTCAAAAAACAATAAGACAAAATTGGGATAATATGTGAAAGAGCACAAACAACAATTAAATAGAGGAATCACTAAAAACAAATACATAGCCTACATAAATATGTGCAAGTAAAAACACATATATAAATAATCAGAGGAAGACAGCAGAGAGAGATATACTTAATATAAAGTCAAAATTATTAATAAAACAAATGCCGACAATCAAAGTTCTTAACATAATTTATGTGTGTGTGTGTGTGTGTGAATACTGAGTGTTAATGAAAAAAATGCATTAGCCTACGGTGGAGCAAGCTCGACAGTAGGAGACCCTGTACTTTTTGTGTGCAAAGCGATCACTACAGATTGTTTCAGTTTCAAAAAATGTCCATAGATGGCGCCACTACGGAGATATCAGTTGATTTTGATCGTAACATTGTGAGTTGAATAACTTCCGCAATTATCATCCGATTTCGCTGAAATTTGCAGGATACGTTTGGACCATAGTCTGTAATATACATACTAAAGGCATTAAAGGTGCTCTTGTAATTCGCAAAAATCTAAAACAAACTCGTTCAATGCAAGATATAGATGTACCTAAATACCAAATTTGGTGCCTCTACCTCTTATAGTATCTGAGATCTAGTTACTCAAAAAAGGGACAGACGGACATGGCTATATCGACTCGGCTGTTGATGCTGATCAAGAATATATATACTTTATGGGGTCTGCCACGTCTCCTTCTGCCTATTACGCACATTTGCACAAACGTAATAGACCCATTTCTTCTTTTCTTTTTTAAAGTACAGGGTCTAAATATATATACACATCCACATACACATATGTATATTTAAATATACTTATATTTATGTAGAATTATTCAAACACTCGTTCAACACTCAAGTGGCACTCAAAATGAAGCTGCTCAGTTCGTTTTTTGCGTTATTTATTTATCTCCGATTTTTGGGCATGCTAATATTATTATCATTGTTGTTGTTGTTGTTGTTTGAGTTTTTATTGTTATTGTACATTTATGGAACCGCTTTTAATGCATGTTTCTTTCGGTTCAACATAATTGAAAGATGACGTCATATTTTAAAGGTGAATGAGTTTTGTTGTTGTGAAAACATTTGTGTCATAAATCAAAGTTGAAAATGTTTCGAGAATTGAATGAAACTTTTAAAATTCTTGTAGGTCATTAAATACAAATATTCATTTATATTTATAACAAATTCCCTTGAGAATTTCTTAAATTACTAAGTGGTATTGAGAAACTTTTTACTTAAAATGCCTTTTGTTAAAATTTCAAATATGCACTTAATAATAAAGTTGTGCAGTTGGCTTTTGTTTTATAAAATATTTCCTTTATTTCGAGTTCAAAATTTCATTAATAACTCGAAATTTAGCTGCTCGACTTTTTAAAACAGCTGGAGATAAATTGTCGGCATTCAAGATTCTCTTTTTTAGTGGTTTCATATTGCACTTGTTGTACTTGATATGTTGGTGTGTGTGTGTGTGTGTGTGTGACTGTGCACATATGTAAACAATAAGCAAACAAAAATGCAAGAATTTTAATAAAAAGCTGGCTTAGAAATGAATACAGAAATAAATGCGCAATAATAATGGCAAGAAACTTATTATTTTTATTATTTATTATTTATTATTATTATTATTATTTTTATTATTATCATTATTATTTTTAGAATTATTATTATTTTTATTATTATTATTATCATTATTATTATTATTATTACTATTATTATTATTATTATTTTAATTCATAATTCACTCTTATATAAAACTTCTAATCCCTAATTTATCTATTTATCTATGAGCTTCGCAAACTGATAAATAAAAGGGAGAGACTACTTCTTACTTTTATCTCCTTATCTCCAAAATAAACGCCACACAATCAATCGAAGAGGTCAAAGGTCTTCTAGTTAACAATGAATGCATTGTAAACATACAAAATTGATTTACTTTATTTTACTTTATTTACTTAATATTCGCTGTTATCTCATAACTTTCAAAAGATAACTAAAGTATATTCCCCAACTGCCAGTTATTATTTATTAAATAAACAGAATGTATCTTTAAGTAGTACGGTTTGTGGCAACGCCCTTTGCTTCTAAACAAACAATTGACAATAGCTCCAAAATGTGTCCAATGAACCGATGTCCAACTCGACTGACCCCAAATGGAGACTCTGCGGGTTGTCGACATATTTAATTAGTACAATAATGAAACGAAAATCGGGGTTGGGGAAGAAGCTGGAGCAGCAGGAGGGAGGCGGCTGCAACTGATAAGGTAACGAGACGGTTAATATTAATTTGGCCAGAAATAAAGAGAAATTTTTGGTCAACAACATGATGAGCAAGCTCCATAAACAGCCAAAAGACACGAATCCGTCGACTCAATTTAGCCATATACCCTATTATTATTCTGTTTTCATTATTTATTATGGCCTGATTGACTGTATCTGTGGACATTTGTGGTAGTGGAGAGACCATAGATGAGGCACTCTCACTTACCGCATTATTACGCACTAATTGAATTAGATATCGAGAGGGAGAGAGTAAGAGAAAGGGAGAGGAAGGGGAGGGGAGGGGGAAGGTGCCACCCACGATATGGATCGTTGGGAGCACACTCTAATTGGCATTGAAGCGCGTCTAATGTTGCTCCCCATAATATGATTTTGTGAGTTGCGGGGCAAGTAATGTAATTAGTGGAACAGTTTGCAGCAACACGTGGAGACTCAACTCAATAATTTCAATACTCAATACGCAAAACTGAAATGAAGTCACGCCCCGTTCATAATACACGCCACATATTTACTTTTATTATACTATATGTACACGGACTTTCATCTATTGATATTTGAGTATATCAAGAAAGAAAAAACAGCAATAAGAAAAGTTAATTATACCCTGCAACTATATAGAAAAACTAAGGTATAATAAAGCTAAGCAAATGCATGTGACGGACATTATAATCATATACATTATTAATCAATTCGTAATGTCAGAAATAACAGTATAAAGAGGAGTAGAGACTTCCTACTCAGTCATAGCTATAAATTTTAATGCCGAGTGAATCTGAGTTGTTTTTTAAGTAAATGCTGAAGCTGTAAAATTTTGTTTAATATTTCTAAAATTGACAACAATTAGAACTGCAACCCAATTTAATATTAAGCTTAAATGACACATACACACATTAGATATAACTCAACAATTATCTCTTAATTAAATTAAAAAAATAAAATACCATTGTAAACCAAATAACAAACTCACTGTGAATAAAAATTAAATAATAAGTTTATACCACAATGAAACTCAATAATAATAATGGATTTACGTTATAAATTGTAAATAAAAGTTTGTGTTTATGCAATTAGTAAATGTATACTTTTAGCACTGGACAACTTATTAAAAAAAATAGTAATTTTTTTCGTAATTATTTAAACATTTAATGTTTTATATTAATATTTAACGTTAACTATAGTTGTAAACAAGCATTAACTGCTAAAATATATGTTGAATAATTAAATACAATTAAAATTTAAAACTGAAAAGGGGAAACTTTAAAAGACTATAAATAATTGTGATAAGGGGAAAAACCCTAGAAAACCCAATTAGAATTTACTTTGTAAGAATCGTAATATCTCTGTTCTATTATAATAGATACAAATAACTATTAATAATTTAACACAAGTTTACTTTAGGCAATAGCCACTGTGGAATTTAAGGCAAACAAACATCATTATCGTTTTAAACACGAATGTAAACAAAAGTGGATGCTGCGGTATTTCAAATCTCACGGCCTTGGAGCTGCTAGCTCCCCTATATATGATTATCATCAAAGCGCGTTGAGAGAACGAGACAAGCCTAACAACAAGAACAGCAACAACAACAAGAACAACAACCAAAAACAACAGTCAAAAGCAACAAGAACAACTGAGTAAACTCATGTTGACAAGAACAAAACGAAAAGTCGAGTATTCAACGCCTTCATCATTATACATTTGTAGTTGTTAATGTTGTTGTTGTATTTGTTGCTTATGCAACATTTACATTTCTTTAGAGACAGCAGCGACGTCATAAAATATAATTAAAAATGTGCTAAAAGATTTGTTTAGCTGCAAGAGGGAAAAGAATAATATTATTATACATACTATCAAACAATTTGGATGTTTGCCAAGAAAGAAATGAAAATATAATAATGAATTTCTATGGAACATTGCAACACTAACAGCGAGAGAGAGAGAGAGAGAGAGAGGGAATAGAATTTGATGACTGTCGAAAATAAATTGTTTATTTCATTTACATTTACGTTCACATTTACAGTTGCTCCCACGCATAGCACACGTAAAAAAAACAACAACATGCAATGGGACACACCCAGCAGCAACAACAAAAACTCCAATGTCACACAAAAACATAGTATCAAAGCAAATACGAAAAGAATCAAAGGCAAAGGCAACTGCAATGGCAGCAACAACAACAAAACACACACTTACCAAAACGGCGCTCTCACGCACCACCTGAGAGACGCTCTCTCTCAGCTGTGCAGCCATGCCGGGCTTATTCAAGCCACGCGTAAATTTGCGTTCCATTCTCAATTTCCTTTGCGTTCACAGTTGTTGTTGTTGTTGTTTCTATATTTGTTTTTGTTTGTTACTACCACGCAGGGGTTAAGCGATGCATGGAGAACAAGTTGTTGTTGTTGTTGTTATTCCTGCTGCTATTTTTGCTGGGCAAAAACCGGCGACACTAGCACACACCAATACAAACAAACAGGATGCGCTGACTGCGCTGCCGTGTATGTGTACGCGTATGTGTACACTTGATGACTAATTCATTATCCTGTGCTTGTCCTTTGATGCTGTCCATATAGCTTTGTTTCAATTTCAACCTTAAAGCACCTTCAAAGGACACAGAGCACAATTTTTTTTGTTATACACAAAACTGGACCACAGCACACACACTCGCGAACTTTTAGGGCACACAGGCGCGCATATGAAATTTGTTGATGAAAAATTCCTGGGCTTTTATAACGGCTGTTTACAAACAATACGTTTTAATTACTTAAACATAATTGCAGCTGTTTTTAAAGCTTGTAAACAGCTTTGCGCGAATTTTAGGATTCTACAGAATGTTGTTCACTTTTGCTTTTGATCTGCCTGCTGGCGTTGTCGGCACCGCTGCGCGTGTTTTTATTGTATTAAACGATTGGTAAAAAACGTTAAGCTAGCATTTTTCTTCCGACGCGCACAACCGAACCGCACGAAATTCGAAGAAGAGTGTTTTTCTCTAGAGAGAGCTCTGCTCTTAATTATAAAAGTAGCCACACAGTTTAGTAGCGGCGCTAGCAACACAAGTTCATGAAATCGCCTTAGTTCTAAAAGTTGAAAACGTATATAGGGGGCGCTAAAACAATGACCAGTTTCGAAAAGCTGCCAAAAGATGGCGGTGTTCATGTATATTGGTATTCGCAAAGACGGATTTCATAGAAAGATTTTAACAGACAAAACTATCTTAACTAACGAAAGTTTTGTTGTTTCAAAGCTCTTGATTTTTCAATTACAACTCATTTGAACAAGACGATGGGCTACAAAAAACCAAAACTGTTTAAGACTATCACGTTTATTTTCACGAGCTTAAAATAAAATTATTTTATCTAAAAAATTTTATAAAATTTGTTTCTTAATTTTGTTTAAATTTTCACGCTCACTGAAAGTATTGCCAGACTTCAATAGAAAATAGTTCCAAATGTGAACAACAGCTTAGGAGGGGCGCTTACAAACACCGTTGAATCGTTTTTAAACGTGTGGCAATATTGCAATCTACTTTTAAAACAATACCATAGATGGGTATTTATGTTTTACAAACCATACCAAAGGTGACGCCACAGTATTCAAATTTTAAGTATTATTTCATTATTCTTTTAATTTGAATTATTTAGTTAAGTGCCCCTGGACTGTTACGGGCACCATAATCATTCAAAGATCGCCTTTTATTAAATTAAATTTATAATTAAATTAGTTGTAATATAATTTACCTTGCGTTAGTAAAACAAGTTGCAAATTTCCGTTATTGTTGTGTTTATTTTGTCAAATTTCAGCGGTGCGCGTAGGAAAACATACAAAATGCTTGCAATTACATACATACGTAAGAATAAAACGGCGTTCAGAGAAGCTTATAAACTAAAGTATAAAAAGGTATTTTTATTTAAATATTTACAATAAAATATGTATTGTACAAATGAACACTTCCACAATACTCCTCCTCCTCTAAGCCTTACTTAAATCTCAAAAAGTTATCAGCCCCACCCAACGGGCCATGGCCAAAATGCAGGGCATCCGAGGTGGCCTCGGAACGGGTGCGTGCATCTAAAACAGAGGCCACTCTCTGCTGACCACTGATGTAGCCAAGAGAGCCTGATCCCAGGTAGACATTGCCATTGGGTAGGCGAACGAAACCTAATCCACCAGATCCCAGTGCGATGGCATCATTTGTGCCTTGGTTCTGGAAGCGCGGTTGTACACTGAGTGCCTGTTGTTCCAACACCAAGGAATTGGCACGTGATCCCAATTGTAGACCATTTGGAGTTGCACCTGTTCCACTTGCACCCACATGCGCCCGATAACGATCAAAGAAATTGGAGCTAAGGAACGGCGCTGGACTGTCATCGATGTCATTATCAATAATCTCAATAACTGCATATTGCTTCAACTGTCGTCCATTGGCCACATAAGATTCCCCTGGCGAAATCAACGCATGTTTTCCAAAGGGAATACGAAGAGGTTGAGGTGCAGCTGGAGCAGATGACACATGGATGGGTTGTTGGAACAGTTGTGGAGCAGGTCCCGAATGTTGTTGTTGCTGTTGTTGTTGTGGGGGTGCCACACCATGATAACTGATGGAGGCAAGAGGCGAGGCAAGGGATGGAGGCAAATAGGTGCTCACAATGGATCTGGCCGGAGGAGGTGCTGCACTAGGTGCCAGATAATGACTCCTTGGATGTGGCACACGTGCTGTGGGCAGTGCAGGCAACGCAGGAACCGGAGGCAGTGGTTGCACAGTGGGCAAAGGTGCAAAGTGATGGCCAGTGTACACAGATGTGGCCGGTCCTGAAGGACCTGAAGGTCCCGAATGTGGTGTAGGTCTATCGTAGTGATAGCCAACAGGTTCAGCCGAAATCGATTGCAACGACAGCAGCAGCAACATCATCACCATCCTGGGTAGCTCCTTCGTCAAATTACAATGCAACATCTGCAAATGAGAGAAAGAGAGGGAGATTGTAAGTACTTCACATTATCGCACACACATTTATGACATCATAATAATAGCCCCAATCAATCTTATAAATGTTTAATGAGACGCACAGACGCAAAACATAATTGATGAAAATCACTTGACGTTTACGGTTATTTCGTTTTTTCTCTCTATAAAAAACTGTGGTGGGTTTCATTGCACTACACTGCAATTGAGGGGCAGTGTATAAGTCAATTGCTTTGGTAAATTTACTGATAGATTTTAAAAGTATTTTATTTAATTTTTGAATGAATTTCAACGACCTGATTGTGTCTGGTAAAACTTAAATATTTACTTTTGTGATAATTTCTGATATTTTAACATAATTTTTTGCAAGCAAGATTACTTTTCTGTTATTAAAATTTAGACTCAGTATTGGATTGTATTTTCTTATAATATTAAAGCTACTTTATTATCTCCAAACCTAAAATCAACAATTTTAATCTATCTAGGACGAGGACTGATTGAGATTAAAGGTTTGCTTAAAATACAGTAAATATACATACATGAATAATAAGGAGGTAAAAACTTTCAGAGTTTAAATAACTCACTTATAATTAATTCGAATAATTCGCTTGCCATGTATTCATTTATCTATTGTTAGTTTTCTATTAAGCTTAGCTTATGTGAATTTGCTTTTTAACGAAACGAAAATAGATATCATAATTAATTAACTATCTCTAGTAAGGGTATTTAGAGTTTGTCAAATGGTGTGTGTTGATTGACAAACATGTATTGCTTTTTGTTATTTAATTGATTTAATTTGTGGCGCACGCTTGCAGCAGCCACTGTACGGCTTGAGCCAAGACTTAACTCGATTCGAATCGATTCGAGTTGAGTTGAAACGATTCGAGCTGTGGCCCGTAATTGGCGTGATATTTCATGCATGGATTGTGTCTCGAATGTTGCCCAAGGCACAAACCGTACGTAGCTACAGTAAAAACTACGGCAGTCAATCGACATAATGGACTGCAGCTAATTAGCAACAATAACAACAAAAGGACCATCGAATATGTGAACATGCAAAGCTGTCAACAATTGTCGTTGGGCGGTCTGCAATGGGACATGTTAATGGCTCATTTAAGATCTGGCATGAGCATTAACAATAACTCCCATAAAGAGGGGAGGGGCAGGGGATAAGGTAGTGGGAGTGGAGGTGTTAATGGTTTCACCCGCCCAACTACTATTATCAATTCGAGACCCAAAAAAAAAAACAAACGTTGCACAGACCGTCGACTGATGATATTAATCAAGTTGGAGTTGCTACAGTCAACGGTTGCAAGTTGCAAGTTTGCCAGTTGCCACAGTTGCTGGCGGCAGGTTCAAATGTGTTGCCACTGGGTGGACTACTTGCAACTACTTGTGGCGTGTGGTTAACATTGCTTTTGCCATTGCTTTGTTGTAATTGTTATTGTTGTCGGTTGCGCGTGGGCGTCAAGTCAGCGCAGTTCATGGGAAAATAGATTCCAGCTAATCAGTTACTCGCCGTGTTTACATAAATGGCGCTTAATTAAGTTATTAACAACGTTGCAAAAACAACAACTACAAGACGTGAGGATGGGGTCAAGTTTCACATAATGAGTTCGAGACCTAAGCTATGAATCTGGATTAATCATGATAGCGTCACACAATAATTGATATACTAACAACTAGAAGATATTGGATTTTATAATAAATATATCAAGTTGAAAAATGCCAAAAACTACTGTTAAATAAACTTTAATAATTATATTTAGTTATCAAATTTTTGGACACACGATGTGTCTCTAAACATCAAAAATCCTTTACTTTCGGATACTTTAGTAAATTTAAAAAGTTTAAAAATCGTAAGTTCTAATGTTAAAGCTACTTAAACACCTTGTTTTTTTATCTAAAGAACACATCTTGTTTTTGTTTTTATTTACAAGTTTCTATAAATCTTATCTGCTTTTCTATTATTTACCTTGCGTTTCATTAACTTGTCAGTTAAAAAAATATCCAAAGAACTCATTAAATTTATCGGCGCACTTTGTGGCCAGATCTGTTGATTTCAAGTTTGTTGCCTAAGTCTTTTGTTTGCTCGGTCTATAAATCAGCTGGAAACGCAGAAAAACTTCAACAAAAGCATAAAAAATACCCATATCTATGGGTATTTACACATACGATATGTATTCCTAGTTGCTCGACCAACACAAATAGATTTGTAATAAATTATGCACTCCCGACTCTATAATAAATCAATAAATGTTGCCTTACGCAACTTTTTGTTGTGTTTCTTATGCCAGCTTTGTATTCGTTTTTTTTTTGCATACGCACCCAACGCATTTTTTGTGTGTGTTTGCAGCGTGTGCCAAAAATTCAATAAAAAACTGCAGTCTTAAGGCACCTTAAAGGGGGAAGGTAAAGGAGGAGAAAAACCAGAGTTGGATGGAGATTGGCAAAGAGCTCATTCAGGTTGTCGCATATAAGTAGAAAGAGATAGAAATAAATGTCTCAAGAGATAAAATGCGCCAGCAACTGAATTGTGCTTGGAGCAGAAGAATTGAAGTTTCTTGGAATCTAATTTAAAAAGTTTCGTTTTGAAGAGAATAAAGTGAATAAAATATGTGAAGAAATATAGTTAAATATAGATTTAGAAAGATACAGATTTAGAGACCAATATTTTATATCAAATAATGATAAAGTACACTGATAATATTAAAAAGGTTGTGAATTTACGCTAGAATTGGAAATTGAAATTGTTATTTATTCATAACAAAGCTAAAATATGCTCAGAATAATTTATAAATTAACAATATTATTCAAAAGTTTTGTTATTTTATCCTTTTTGTTAAGGATACCTAAAATAAAACTATATTGATTTGTATACTTTTTGTTAATATTCATTAGTTTAATTAATAATATTTAAATATGAAGAATATTTTTAGCTTTATATAAAGTATAAGGATAAAAGAAGACCTCCTCCACTTTGTCAAAGTGATAAACTATATGATGTTAATCCAAATTCTTTCAGCTTCATCTGCAACTGTATCTTGTCTCATTGATGCAACATTTCAGTTGCCACCTCCGCTAGCATCTCATGCAGCACTTACTCACTCACTCATGCTCTTGCCACACAGCCACTTTTCTTTAGCCACAGCTACAACTGAAAGCCACTTGAAAGGCACTTGGCCAAAAAGGCCCAGTCCCAGACCCAGTTCCAGTTGTAGTTCCAGTCTGAAATCTCAGGTATCTTAGATCCCGTCTTTGTCCACTTGCGTGCCCATTTCAAACTCAATGAATGAATTGCATTGATTGAGCGACTGCAAACGGCAACACACGCACCTCGCCTCAGGTCTGGGACTGGCTAGCAACATAAAAACAACAACAACAACAACAACAACGATAACAACCATCAACTACAACCACATCCATTTAAGAGTTTTGCGTCTCTACGCGCTCTATAAATTTCATTTTGTCGATTTTCCACTCGCTGCTCCTGCCACTGCCACAAAACTGTGTCAATCTCTATTGGCAGCGACTGCGACGTCGCTGTTTGATTTGCTGTTAACTTTTGCGTGGCACTCAATTTTTTTCTTATTTATTTAGCTTTTTTTTTGGTTAAGGCTCTTGAGGTGCGATTGCATCATTTTCTGTAGCAGAGTTTCACTTTATTTTTGGGACGGAAATTAGATTTCTGTTTGTAAATAATTAAAATCCTTGGACATTATGCCGCTTACTTTGTGGCTTAAGCCAGGGGCTAAGTCTGGCCAAGATTGGTCCATAAAATGCAATCACTGTGTGCATATTAAGTTACCCAGTAGCCAGTGGCCACAGTGCACTGTGAACAGTGAACAGTTGCCAGGATGTCACGTCATACCCTGCAATTGTGAAATGTGCATAGATTTGGATCGTTTTTGAAACGGGCGGAGACTTGAAAGTGCGTCACTTGAATGTTTTCGCTTTTTGTTTTTATTGAATTTGCCAAGCAATATTTTTTTTAATGAAACCAGTTTAATAAACCTGTATAATTTGGCAACCAGAATGCGAATGGAACGAGGGGATTCGCAGTCTGGCCAAAACCTAATCTCATGCAATCTTTATGCGATTAATCACCCAACTGCACATCCTACAAATTACCATTTCAATCAGCTGGACACATGTTCCAAGACATTCCCGAATACCAAACCGAACATAATAATTAATGATCCTACAAAAAAATAGAAGCAAAGCAAACAAACAACGCTTTTATGACAAATGTTGCGTATACGCAATGTTCGCCACAAGCGGCATAACATGAAAATGGAATGTGCAGTGCAATGGTCGAATAATGGAAGTCTAAATACCCTTTCACAGAGAGAGAACTGGGATAGGGGAAGTGTATAAAAAGAACTTTAAATTGAACTTTTGGCAGCAGGTTTAAATGGAACTGGAGGTCTGTTTTATAATTTATTATTTAAATTAGCTCGAAGTCTAGTAGAGTTGGCTAGAAAGTTGATTTAGAATGTCCAAGTTAAGGTTATATAATAATAATATAACAAGGCAAAAACTTAGCAAAAACGAAAATTGATTAATACTTTATTAATTTTGAAACTTTGTAGTATTTAATTGGCAAGTGTAGCTCGAAGTTTGGTTCCTGTGTTTGGTTCTAGTATAATTATGGGAAAATGTGAATAATTAATAATATGTATAATTATAGAAAAAAGGTAAAACCAAATACGATTAACAAACTGAAATTTGTTCTCAGCTTTAGAGCAATAATTAAATTTAATCATGATACATTGACAGTTTTAGAGCAGCTTATTATGGGACTGGGTCGTGACCTGAAGAGAAGGTCGAACCGCCTTGGATATAAATTTCTATGTTATGCCATAGTTTCTTCTCTCAAAACTCGTTTGCATTTTATTGCAACCAAAAATCACATTAAATAAATTAATTAACAATGTAGGTCTTGGCAACCTTTTCAATTATTTTAAATAACTATATGTTTAGCTGGCTTGAAATATAGATTTATTTTTACACATGTGTCTATCTTGTCCGCATTCTTTCGTAACAAATCAATATTTTATGTCTTAACAACAAATTAAACATAGTTAAAGTACTTAAAAAACGCCTCAATGTAGGCAATATAAAAGCTTGACATTCTAATTGTCTTAAATTGTAAACCAGAATATTTAAGTGACTCTGCATTCCATGGACCCCGACTTAGACACATTCTGCTGCAACACTTTTTATGACATAACATACACACACATACACTACACTCAGAGAAACAAGAGTATCAAATGGAACGACAAGTTTTTAATTACCCCGAAACGACGCGATGCAGGCCTTTCGAATGCGTAAACGAGTTGGTCAGGCAACGCAGATTTCAATTAAAGTCACATTGCAGGTAGGTAGGGTGAGGGGGCAGATAGCATTAGGGTGTGCCAGGGTATAGGTGTGTGCGTGTGCGTGTGTGTGTGAGTGTGTGTTGATCTCCTCCACCTTCGATGAGGCTGTAGCCTGGCGGCGGTTCAAAAAATTTGCGTAAGTTTGCCGCGTAATTCGAGTGCCGCCTTTCCAAATAGCTTCCAATCTAACATCGGCATCAGCATCGGCAACGGCATCGCAATCTGCCAAGCCAAACAACCAAGGCTGCATATCCAACACTTTGGGACTGTCGTTTGCCAGTTGCCAGTTGCCAGCCTAGTTAACCTGGTCCATTGGTCCATTGGTCCATTGGTCCATTCGTTGGTCCCGTATTGCCGTTTGGGCTTGTAATACGCGTCGCTCGACACACAACAAAATTGATTGACTCGAGGCGTTTTTCTACGCATTTTACTTGGCATTTGTGTCTTGCTCGACTCTTTTGCTGTTTCACGCCAAATGCGGCCGCATTAAAAACTCTGCTAATTGATGTCGTTCACAAGCCTCAACTTGCCACAAGTTGCGGGTTGCAGGTTGCAACAGCTTACAGACCAGATTACAGCGTGGGCTTCACTGACAATGATTGAATTTGTTTAATTGCCTGCAAGGTGCCTGGCACTTAAATTCCAATTAAGAACGCTTCTCGACCACAAAAACACGCTCAATTAGAATTACAAACTACATTTCGTAATTTATAAGGATCTCAAAATGTTATTTAAAATACATAACAATAATTCTGTGAACCAATTTAAACACAAACGCTTTTTAATATCTGTAAGAGTTCACATTGCATATTGTATAATTCTGATAATGCTATGGAAATTAAAACTCTAGGAAAAGTAAAATTTATATATATTTTATTCTTCTTATACTTCCTTATTTCTTAAAAAGTGTCTTATAGTTTTATTTGCTTTTTACTTTGGAAAATAGAAGGAGTATAAACCTAAGATGTTTAAAAGTCATCACTTTTGTTATTTGCCATCTTTTTTGTAGATTGATACTTAGATACTTTCCTTAAATTTAATTTGTTACTAAGTCCAACTAAATTTCTAATTATTTTATTGTAAACAATTTTGTTTTCATCCACTTACTAAAAAGCAGGAGGATCGCTTTCATGTCTGCTTCAAATTGAAAATGCTAAAGTAATTATTTTAAATTTGTGAAAGCCGTTAAAAAGCTGTTTTCATTTGTAAAGAACAAAAAGCAACAGTTGCTAGTAAAGCGAATAGTAAATGTGCTAACACCTGCTTTAATCTACTAATTTAGAAGTGCTTTTTGCTTTACAGTGGTTTGTTTAAAAATAAATTAAGTACATTAAATTCCAATAAACTAGAAGCAATTGCAAAGCTTAAGGAAATAAGTTCCATAGACAGATATTTGTTCCACCAGTAAAGTCAACTTTGCATCTTCAGAAAGAACAAGTTCTTGACTGACTGAAGTCATATTGCATAACGAAATTAATGTTTCTCCTGTAAGAGTATTCAAAATCTGGTTTTAACAAATGCTAACAGAACTTAAGTTAAAGCAAATGCTGAAATTAAAGAAGCCGAAATGAATCGGGTTCAATACCCCGAAAAAGGTGTGAGTAAATAAATAAAAGCAACTCAACTTGACATTTATCTGTAAAAATAAATGCAAAATTGAACAAAAATGAAACAAATTAATAAATACGCATATTTGAACAATGCACAACACTCTAGAGTCTAGGCTTTAGCTCCGGCTGACTTCCTCACAGTTCATGGCGAACTGCAACATTGTTGCATGTTCTCTTTATATTTTGTAATCGAATTTGAGTTAACGCCTTGTGCTGAATAGCTTAAAGCCGGACCACGCCCACATGCGTTGCATGCAACTTGCACAAGCCCCAATTTGTAATGGAACAAGCTACAAGAAACATTGCACAATAATTTGCATTAAATGACAAGCCGACTTGACCTGGTTAACTGATAATATTCGTAGAAAATCCAGTCAATACCCTCGACAGGTGTTAACAGTCGAACACAAGACTTCAATTGACCCAGAGAACGAACCACAACGACATGTAAATTAATTAAAATGCGTTAATCACTCAATTGCTAAAATGTTGTCGAATTAACTGCGTTTTTGCAACTGCTTGAAGAAGTGGACAAGTCGAGTAGAAGATACTCT
Source organism: Drosophila putrida (assembly GCA_037043535.1). NCBI lineage: Eukaryota > Metazoa > Arthropoda > Insecta > Diptera > Drosophilidae > Drosophila > Drosophila putrida. Next base: position 2,664,621 of record JBAMBI010000465.1, read on the forward strand.
ATAATGTTTGTGGTGAAGATACTCATAAGTATTTTTAACCTGATAATCTGCTCAGCCGATTTCTGGGTACAGGGTGTATGCAAAAGTTATATCCTCTTAAATATAAATGAATTCAATATTCTATAAGCTGATCCTACCCTTCATAGCCCTTTTAAGCCCATAGAGAGTATAAGTTCTGTTAGCAAGTTCGTTGCCTAAGTCTTTTGTTTAAAAGCAATTATAAAATCAGCACGAATTGAGAGCAACAAAGGTCACTTAAATGGTTATATAGAGTATAGGGTGGGTATATATAAATCAAATCAGTCGACAGGAGAAGACATTGAGCTTGTGGCAAATGACAAGCTACCAATTTGAATGTCATTTTTGAGTTGCGGCTAATTGCCCCAAAGTGTCAACTTAATGCTGTTAATGTTGTTGCAGTTGTTGTTGCAATAGTTGTAATTGCAGTTGTATTTTTAGTGTTGTTGTTGTTGTTGATGTTGTTGCTATTGGTGGAGCACATTCTAACGCCTGTGACATATCACGAACTTTGTTTTTGAGAAATGCAAATTTTTTATTTAGGCAAAAAGATAAATTTGCATTGGGCTCGCATTGAGAATTGAGTAATCACCAAAAAAAATAAAACAACGAAATAAATAAAAAAGATTCGTAGAAATCGAAAGGCATGCGTGACTGGCCAAATAGCTGGCAAACCAACCCAAAAAACTGACTGACTTACTGACTTACTGTCCAATTGAACCCGTCACTGAACTCGTAATAAGCAAACGCTTTTGAACTTTTGACTGACCAACGCCAACGGGCAATATAAACAAAGAGTTTTTTTATTTTGATACAAATACGAGATAAATAAGTTGATAATTGTTTTGATTTGTGAATGAAAGTTTCGAAATCCAATCGATATAATGCATTTAGCAAATGCTTCTTCAACATTCATTTAGGTGTATATAAAATATCATGAAATCAGCTAACAATTAACCAGGATACGCTATAAATTATTGCTTTTTTTGACTGACCCAAGATTTTTACATTTATGAGTATTGTTAAACATAACTAATGAGAGCATTAAAATATAATGTACATAAAATGTGCTTCTAACTACTGCCCTCCCAAGACTTTTCAACTGTTTAATTGTTTTATTTATGCAATAACAATTAGTCCACATTTTTTTCAAGTTTGTCTAGTTACCAGACAATTTTTTTTTACTTTAAATAAGCAAAACTTTGCGCTTCTTTGTCTTGGGAAAATTTGTAGTCAGCGGCAAAGATCAACTGTGTTTTGAATAGAGCTACTGTTGAAGGTCATTTTTTGGTCTATTTAGACGTCTTCTTATGCTGCTTAATGAATCTAGGTAACTTCTAGACTTCCAAGCGATTAATCTTTTAACTAACAATCTAGTCATGAGCTCTCCTAATTTTTGTACAATCTATTACCTCGGATTGGGTTCAATTGATTCAGTTTCTACTTGAGCTTCTTCTTAATTTTCGATTGTAAATTTTGTAAAAGTGTAACGAATGTTGGTTGATTTCTAGACGATTGCTTTTAATTAAATTGTGTGCTTGCCCTTGTTATTGTTTGGTATTTTGGTTTGTTTTGATTTCAGATATGTTTACAACTCATTACGTAATTAAATGCTGTTTTTGGCTGTTTCATTCGAATGCAGCTGACGTTGCAGTTATTGTTGTTGCCGTTGTTGTTTTTGGGTTAAACTCTTGTAATTGAACTTTGAACCAAAATGTGTTTTGAAGCCTAACCAAATTGATTTTCATTTGTTACACAACTAACAGCCAAAATAGGGAAACGCCCAGAAACGAGGCCTTGAATGCACTTGAGGTTAACGGAGATGCCAGAGACAAAGCCTTAGTTAAAGCCAGAGCCAGAGTCAAAGCCAGATCCATGGTCTCAATCGGGCCGCTCCAAATGTGCTCTAGTTAGACAGTTCGACTAGTCAACCACTTGAACTAGGCTGAGAGGGGAAACTCAATTAATGTCGTTAGTTTCACTTGAGTTTCTGTCTAACCGTCTCTCTGTCTTTCTGTCTGTTTGATTGTGGCTTTTTGTAGTACAGCGACTTGTCTGGCAAATGTCAATCGAGTCATACGCATTTCTAGGCGCAGTCCACAATAGGTTTGTGGCATGTGGCATGTGGCTCGCCCTGTCTGCCTGCATTTGTGGTTAGAACCAACTTCAATTTGGCTGGCAATGCGTCGACTTCATTAAGATAAATATCCATGTTCCCTGTTCTATTAGTCAAGCGACTGTCATAGCTCTATATATGTATATATTTATTAAGTGCGTTGCTCAAACTACAAGAAATGAAACGGAAAAAAAGTAGAAACGAAGCTGTGTACACTAAGAAAATTACAAGCTAAAACTGCCCAAAGGCAAACTGTTTTTTGAACGAATATTTAGAGCTTATGATATTGACAGGAAATTAATATTAGACTGTCATTTATTTTATAAATTTTTATTTATTTTAACTCTATTGAAAAATGGATAAATATTTCGTTTAAAATGCATAGAAAATTTATATATCTAAAGAAATTATATGAAAATAAAATGCTTTTTAAATATTAAATATATTAAATGCTTTATTTACGAGTCTCTTCTTTCTAATTGTCAGTTTGTCAAGCTTATTTAAAATATTTATTTTCATACTCTAAAAATAAACTAAAACAATGCCTTCAAAAAGTTGTTGGACTTTGTGCAAGGGTATTTGCAATATCAATTTAATGCGCTTCGTTAATCTTTAGCTACTTCGCCTAATAGCTCGTCTAATGGTGTTAATTAAATTGGCCAAAATGCATATTTAAATTTGTTAAAAATAACAACAAAGAGATTAACGACAACAACAACAGTTGTACGAGTCAGAAACTTTATGCCATCATCTGATAATGTATAGAATACATGTTTGCCAGTGTCTAAGTTGTCTATAAAATGTCGATCTAACGCACAGAATTGTATCAAGTTTAAGCTCAATGGCTTTTGTACTTGGTATGACTGGCCTTTTTTATTGGACGTTTGTGTGTGTGTGTGAGTTTTTGGCCACAATTAAAAGTCGTGGGAATTGAGTTTGCATATGCAAATCGAAAATCAAATACTTATTTGGATTTGCGAATTTTAGTCGTTTTTTTGCATTTTATTAACGTATTTTATCTAATTTGAGCCAAGTCAATGTCATTTTGCAATCGGTTGTAGGTCCAAATAAGAAACTGCCAAGGCGGAAGTGAAGGTGCTCCAGTGTCATAATCAGAATTTTTACGACTCCATTTGGATGGCCATCATTTTGATGTGCAGAAATTGGCAAATTCAAAAGACTTAGGCAACAAACTTGCCAGCTCAATATTTTTGCACATGTTTGAAATGTTTGAATGCGTTAAGCAGTTAACACGTGTGTATGGGGAAAAAGTCATGAAATGTCTATGAATTATTCATTGGTCAGGAGAGAGACAGGAGATCAGATTCAGAGACTGTCTGTCTGACTGTCTGTCTGTCTGATGTCTACGATACATTTTCTGGACATTGGGCATTTGTTCGTGGTGTTTGACAATCTGTCGCTCGGAGCTAGTATTGTATGTTAATTTGTGTTCATTACAATCGAAACGTTGTTTGGACCTACCGCAGTTTGCAATTTTCAACTCCAATGGCTTCATTCAACTCTCGATGCCAATTCAAATTCCAATTCGAATTTGAATTTGACATTTTCAGCATCAGCTTCCATTTCAATTTACTAACTTCATCAATGCACCGATGCAACTGACTCTGACTTTGACTCTGTAAATGTTCAATTAAAATAAATATGCAAATTTGTTGAGTTGATTTACAACTCAGCCAGCGATTGACATCCGTCAATCTAATTAAAACTACATTTATATGGTAAAAATTAAATGTATTTATTACTCGCACATTTGCAAGACTTTTACTTGTATATTATGGAAGAGAGAAATCATGTGGAATTTGCTACTCATTGTTCATTTGAACAAAGGAGAAACCTGCTCTAGAATGTATTTTCAAATGAATTGCAATAAATTAGTTATTTTAATTGTCCAATTGTGTTTCTTATATTGGTGACATTTTAGCGAAAAATCTCGTTTTATCAACCTGCTCAGACATTTTGCATTTCAAAATACTCGTGTTTGCTTTTTAAAACAAAATAACAGTAAACTAAGCAAGTTATATAGTGTTCAATATCATTTGACAAGAATTTGGAAACATAAATTTTTACTTAATTTTTATTAATAAAAACCAATGTTATTAAAACTGCAATTATTTTTTAACTAATATTTAAATGTGGTGTTTAATGTTTATCCTTTGGATAATATTATGATATTATTTATTTAATTTATTTTTGTTTAAACATTTTCATTTTATATTTATCTTTTTAAGGAATCAGATCAAATGTAATTCTTGAAGCTATTGTCATTTTGATTTGAATTCAATTGTTGAATTACATTATTGATATTATTACTTAATATTACATTTATTTGTTCACAAAATTTTCTTTCTTTTTGTGTTTCCTTTTTAATTCAGCCACTTAAGTATTCTATTTTGCACTAATTTAACCTTCAAAAGTCGGTCCGAAAACTCACCTTCGTTTTAATTATAACAAATTTTGTATCCGCAAACAAATATTTTAATCCAAATATGACGTATACGTTGAAACTGCAAAATGCAAATGAATACATATAATATGTGAATGTTAATTATTTACTCGAATTTATATATGTATGTCGAATATTCAAATCTCGTTTCATGGGAAATGAATCATTTCACAAGTTAACAATAACATTTAGAATACACAATAAATTAAAAGCATTTTCGCGTAAATCCCCAATAAGGATGCGTTTGGTCACATTTGATTGTTTCAACACCTACACTTCACTTCCGCGCCGTATAAGATACAAGTCAATAGAAGAGTATCTATCTGGTAGATACTTTTAGTAGACGCGTTCGCGATGTTTTCGGACTGAAGCCGTTTGCTCCACTGAACCACTTTTTATGCAACGCCAAGTAGAAGTACCCAACGAGTGGAACCAAAGTCTAAACTCAAAAGCCGAACTGCAGCCGAAGTTGAAACGAAAGCGAATGACGAATGCCACCGACAAGATCCGAAATTGTCAAGTCCCAGGCGAAGATTCGCTTATGGTTTGTGTCTCGACTAAACGCTTTGAGGCGACACGACGCGCCCACAAAAAATGTATTTAAATGGAATTGAATGCATTTGATTATCATCTTTATGCGAACCAAGCGAGCTTAGCTGTCCATGGCCTTTGTTTTGGTTTAATTAAATTTTTGCAAAAAATAAAAATTTGTTATTTTTTACCAACGCTTGGACGCTGCGGCTTCCCTTGTGACCATTGGATAAGCCAAGTTAGCGGCGAGTTTTGCCCATTATTTATTGGCAATCGGATAAATCATGACTAAATTAGCCATAAATTGTTACAACTGAGAAATATAATGAGTATCGCCAGTGGCACTCGCGAGTTGGCAAACAATTCATTTTTCAAATGCACGCTCTGCATTTTGATTATAGAAATCATAAATTCAATTTAATAACTTTATTTTTGTTGTTGTTGTTGTTGGTCCAAGATAATTCTCGACTAGGCCATAAACAATATATAAAGTGGCAGCATGTGCATGTTCAATTTCATAATCACTTGAGCTCTAGCATAATTTTCTGGACTATGGAGTGTGGAGTGTCTAGTGTGGATTGTGTGGCATGTCGATCTGTTGTTTGTGTGGCATGAATGGGTTGCACCAAAGTGAGTGTGAATTATTGCACTTTGCCTAAAACACGACTCCACGTTCCAATAGTAGAAGGCACTGCAGTACCATGGGCTGAGCTGAGCCATTGACAAAATATGCACCAAATATGGCTAAGAGTACACGTTCAGGAATATGGTCAAACAAACTCTACACCACGCCAAAACTAAATGTTATCTAAATGGCATACATTTCACTATTACATAAAACTTTGACAAGCCTCTCTGCAAAATGTTATGCAATCTGTCGAGTGGCCTCTCCAAATAGATCTGAAGTAACTAATTATGTATATAGTAGTAAAAAGGGCATCATTCACTTCACAATTCAGTTTGTGTGGACTAAGAAAAAGTGACAGAAATATTCTTATAGCTTTGGATAACATCATAAAACCAAGCTAGGTTAATATATAAATTCTTTGTGATTTGAACTTGATTAGCTTCTTAAGTTATGGTTTTCTTAGGCACTCTTCATTTAGACTTCCTTATTATGCAAACTAAAATATTACCATCTCAGCTTTGTATTTTTATTCTGCTTCCACTTATTCCTAACAATAATAGAATCTTTAAAATTTGTGCTAATTTAAGCAACAGATCAATCAAATACTTTTAAATTTCCTCTGCTAAAACTACTATTCGTATTGAATTACTATGTTAATTATAATATTTCTTCAAAATTCATTAGTTGATGTTTAGAGCATTTCTTAGTCGTAGCAAAGTTGAATTTATTGCTTTCATATCTGCGGTTTCTTATTGTCAACTACTTTTATATTTCATTTGCTAATAATAATAATGCTCTTTGTGGTCTATGTTGCCCCAGAGATCTGTTGTTGCTGCTGAACTTGAGCTAAAGTTTGGTTGCGAAACAGTTTTTGCAATAGTTGTTGATCGATAGGCGCTATTGAATCTAAAGAAGTCTTTGTGTCACTTTCAAATCGTTTTGGGATTTCCTGTTTAATTTGCATAATTTAATTTGAAAAGTTTAAATCGAATTGTAAACACTTCAACACCTTCCATTAACACCCCAACTCTGTTTAGATTCATAGACCACCCTGATTAATGTCTTGACACTTGGCTGACAACTCAATTGACGCTGACGCTTTTTGTTGTTAACTGTTGAGTTGTTTAATGTGATCCAGACACGCAATGCTTCAAAAGTCATCGTCAAATAATTCCCACCGAAAAAATCAACTCCTATAACAGCAACAACAACAACAACAACAACAGCAACTACAACAATAATAATAATAACAATAATAACAGGCTGCAGATTGAGGCGCACGTTTACAGCAAATAAAATTAGCTGCCTGTCTTGGTAATTGCGCGGCATGGCCAAAGCCAATGGCCAAAACCGAATTACAGTCACCAAACAACAACAACAAAAAGAGCAACAACAACAACTACATCATTGACGACGACGTGATTCGAGACTGAGCCTGCATTCTGCATTTGGTAAGAAGAACGAGGGCTGCAAAATTAATACTACATTAAATTAGTGGAGATTCATACTGAACTATGAGTTGAAACTGAGAGCTATGTAAAACAGTTTTAAGATCTACATTAATTGGTTATTAGTGGGATTAAAAATATCTATAAGAGCTAAGAAACTAATTCTCTAGGAAATAGAGCTGGATATTAAAACTTAAATATGAACTAAGAATGAGTTATCATTGGCGAACAAAATGTCCATAAGATTGTGCAGAAGTACTCTATTAAGGTATCAGAGTTTTATATTAAATTGTTTACTATAAAATTTGGTAAAACCCTTCTGAGTAAGCAGCTCTGATCAACAACATAAATCATATAACAAATTAACTCATAATTAAGCAACCAGTTTTGAACGATGTGAAGATAGAACTGCCACTTAAATTAGTAATACTTATTATAGTCATTTTGATATCGAGCTCATCAACATCATATATATTTTAAAACCACTTTAATAGAATTTGAAAGTAAAACCAAGTAGAATAAATCTTTTCTCAGAAACCGACAACAGAAATAAACCAATCAAACCTTTAAATTGAATCTTCGTTTGTCGGCGATCAGATATTCACTAAATATAACTGCCTAAGCTATGTGTGTATATGTACAATTCTAAAATGTATTTCTTTTTATTTAATTTTAGTTCAATGAATACTATTAACTAATATTATTATATTTTAAGCTGATTATTTTGGAACTAGATCATGACTGTTTGGCAAATGAGCAACCTGACCTCAAGTTCTTGTTTCGATTGGACTTTTAAGGAAAAGAATAGCAACAACAGAAAGAGAACATTTTCTTAGGCAAACTCGTGCAGCGTTTGTTGTCTTGGCCATGTTGCAATTAACTGCCAACTAAACAGCAATTGGCCACAATTATTATTATTATTATTTTCGTACGGTTATATTTTTCAATGTTTGTTCTCCACAATTGTTGTTGTTGTTGTTGTCGCCCGTCTGTTGCTGCTGCTGCTGTTGTTGTTGTTGTTGTTGGTAACATTTGGTAATTGTTTTTGGCATGTTTACCATTTCGGCTAGCTGGGCTTTGGCCGTACATTTATTTATTTATGTGCAGTTTTGGGCCATATTAAGCATATGTCTGCCTATGAGATTTACTTTGATTCCGCTACTGTTTGCTGTGGTGCGTGAACATTGAACAGCTACTGTTGTTGTTGTATTTGTAGTTGTTGTTGCAATTGCAGTTGCAAGTACACAGATTTAAGATTTTTCGACGCCAATGACCTTAATTTGGTATGGGTACAGCTCGTTTTTCTTCTGGCACCGCCAATTTGCAGCGCATATTTCACATTCGGCTTACAAAAAAGATCTATCGGATTGCCTGGCTTTATTTCTAGACTTTATACTTACATCGTTACAAATCGGAAAGTTCAAATTGTGTTTGTGTTTGCTTTTGTCATTTGTTAGTTGCTCCCAGCATGTGGTCTATAGTATATGGCGATCTGAGAGGGAAACTTGTAAAACATTTGATTACTTCGAGTACAAGGAAAGCTTTATTAGTTTCGATTTCTAAGCATACTTTAACAGCTTGATATAGATAGTTGTTAATCGTTAATCATTATTGTTACAATACATGAAAAACGCTTTCTTAAAATGTAAATGTATATTTATTATTTAATATTTAATATGTAGATGTATATTTTTTAGTTTAACATACTTTATGTTTCCACATCTTTCATCAATGCTGTAAAAAGTTTTCATCATGGTATGTGTATATTTGCACTATTTCAACCAGGAACTGCCCATTAATCATTATTATTAAGTAGTCTAGTTTTACTATATCATGTACATTGTACAATTTTAAATTCTCCAATCAATTTTCACTTATAGCTATTTGTCTTTAAACAATATAATGCACTTTTAATACCCTTTTCGAATAAATATTTAGTAATTTATTTAGCACTTAAACTTAATAAAATGTTGCATATACGAGCTCAAAAATATATAACTTTGATCTCTGATGCTTAATGCTATTTATTATTTAAATATATATAAATGAAGTAGATTTTGATATAAAGGTATACATATGTAGGTAATATATTTGCAGTGAAGGTACTTTAATAAACTGTCAAATGGGCTGTATATTTTTTTTCAGATCTGATTCTAGTCTGTGTTTGTCTGCCTCTTTGCGAATCACTCGAGTTAATCGAATCAATCGAATCAATTGAATCAATCGAATCAAGCGAATCATTCGAATCATTCATATTACCTGTATCATTCGAATCATTCGATTTACTCCAATTTATAATTCACTCTGCCTCGCTCTCTCGCTCTCTCTGTCTCTCGCACTCTCGCACTTTCTCTCTGTCTGGTATTGTCTCTCTCTCTCCCACACTGCCTTTGTCAGTCACAAGGTCCGTCTGCTCAATGATAATGCGGCACTGGCACACGGAACTCATGCTTCTCATCCTCATCGCTGACATACATACGGGTCAAGTCCGAAGCCACTGAAACATTGTCGCTGCTACGATAAGAATTGAAGATGTAAAAGACATCGGCAAACATTAGCATACGAGTGTATTAACTTGTAAAGTCCAAAAATCCACAATAAAACCAAATAAAATAAAAACAAATGCAAAAAACATATAAATAAAAACTGAAAAGAAACTGAAGAAATCAAATCAAAGGAAATCACCGATTGCTATTTGCATTGCAAACAGTCACACCTTTAAAGGCAAACGAGTAATCGTAATCGTAGGTAATATTAGAGTTGGACATGCAACCGCCTCCATTTTGGTCTCTATCGAAATCGCCTTAAATTGAATAATTGCCCGCCATAAATTTATGTGAGACACTGTTTTGAAAAATGCTTGGCATGCTCTCCTGGCCATTGACTATTTGTCTATTGACAGCTTGACATTCTGTCAGAGATCCGAACGTTTTTTTTTTATATTTGTTTTTTTTTCTTTTTTGGTTTGATTTTTTTTTTTTTTTTGACTATGTCTAGTTTTTGGCATTTGCGCAATGTGTCTAATTGTCAATTAGTTTTTGGCCCGGCTCCATCCAAGAGCTCCAATCTCAATCTCAATTCCACTCTCACTCACTTGGCTATCTCGTTTTCGCAGACCGATGCCACCATTGCACTGTATTCCTGATCCAAGTTCGTGGGCCGAGTGAAATGTCCACTTGTCACCTCCAGTTTCTCAAATGATGACTTCATCAAGACATCCCCATTTTGATCAGCGGCACTTGTGCTCATCAATGCCACCATTGACAATGATGACACAGTTCCTCCACAGCCAGAACTGCTGCTATTTTCGGTGTAAGGTGCCATGAAGTTGCTGTTACTCATCTTATTCAGACAAGTCAGTATTCCGGTTGGATTTGTCATACTTGGTGTTGTCTGTGGCGCCTGTGACGTTGAGGTATATGATTTACCAATCCCCTCATCATCAGCTGTCATCGTCGTTAAGCTGACGCTGTAAATATAAAATGAAAAGAACTGATTATAAATCGGTCTATTAAAAAGAAACTATAAATAAGTAAGAGCACATAATCACATAATATAATTTTAATTTAACCTTTCTTTGACAACAGTTCTGCATTAAAGTAAAAGTAACCTTGAAAAACACTTTCCACTACTCATAAATAATTTTAGTTTAGTTATAATTAAAATTATCATGGAGGGTGCTAGTCATCCCTTTAAGTGTCAAACTGACTGTGAACTTGAATAATACATTCACTTTAGTACTATATTTCATTAAAGATTGTATCATTAATAATAAAAGTGACAAAGGAGGACAAATGACTAATAAAAAGAGCAAATATATAACGAACTAAAATGAACACAGCTTAAGATTATTGTAATAGTTATACTGACAAACAAATAAAAGCAACAATATTAGATTGTATTAAACAAAGCTAAAATATCAAATAATAAATTCAAAGGGTTGTGTTAATTTTAAGTACTCCTCTAACGATCTTATAAAAGATAAACAAATGACTACATAACAAGAATACACTATCTTTATGTATTTAGTTATAAACTCTAAAGTAACCCTAAATCATGTATGATTCAAAACAAATGTTAAGTAGCTTTCACTTTTAATTGGAATACAAGAAGTTGTACTTAGTTGCTTTGATAAACAGACATCTTAAAGAAATATTTTTCTTTCAATAATTATCAATATTTATGCATTTAGATAACCATAGAGGACCTTTGCCAATGTTCACTCCCAATAACCGCAGGCACTATTTGAAGCATTCAATTTAATTTTGGTAGCTGAGAATCACGCTCTTTCCCGACCTACAATTCTGATGGTTGTGGACCAATTAACCCTTTGCTACCTTGCCTCATATATTCTCACACCCTGTGGCAGTTGCAGTTGCAGTTGCCACTGGCAGTGGCAGTTAAAGTTGCCACGACTGAGTCAGTGTTGTTGTACTTGTTGTTCTACTGCAAACTTGTTTATTTAATAATTAAAATGATTTATGCGACTGATTGATGTGGTGCTCTGTGCTGTGTTCAGCGGTGCAATGAACAAGCAATCCACACCGCAGAGCAATTGGTGTCCATGTTGCGCTTAAAGCTTAATGCCTCCTCGATTTGTTGGCTCATAAATTTGCAGCAGCCATAAACCAAAATGTTAACAATACTCCAACTTGTATCTATGAATATGAACTGGCGTCGGAATCGGAGTTGGGCCAAACCCAATAGCAAAGCACACCATAAGTAGAAGGTCGGCAATTGAACCCATGAGTTTTTGCGAATTAGATTTGTTTTTATATATATTTTTAACTTGCAAATATTATATGTGTATATGTCCAAGTCATCTGCTTGCTGCCGTATTATGAATACTCTTGTATCTCAAGTACAATAGAATGCAATTTATGCTTATGCTGACTGACATGCGAGACAGAAAGACAGACCGACAGACAGACAGACATTCAACCCACAGACTACACTCACATGTACTCAAGTGAAGGCTGTGAAGGGGTCTTTTCAGTTTCAGTTTGTAAATTTGGCTTGTTCGCTTGTCTTGTCTTGGCTTCCTTGTGGGCCGCACAACAAATGTCATTTTCAATTTTCGCCAGGCGTCTGAGTAAATTACCTTGGAAAATTGCAATATTTGTCAAACGCCCACGGCAACCCTGCACAAAAAACTCCTCCGACTCGTGCTCACTTCACAACGCCTTTGTGTTAATTTGTTAAAAACCTATTAAGTTTAAGTTAACTAACAATAAGGTCTAAAGAAAGAGTTGCCCGAGAGGCAAACATAATAAGTAATAAGTATCCGAGTTATGGAAGTATTTAAATTAAAAAGGAATATTAAAGTTGCCTCAATCTTTCATAGAGTTTCAATTAAAATAAAAATGAATTTTACTTTTAGCTCCTAAATCAAAATCTTAAACACAGTATGTGCTCATACATTTACAAATTTATTTTATTATTTGACCAACAAATTGAGTAAGAGTTGAACTCTTCCACGCCTTAAAAGAATTACAGAATTCATTGAAAGCCAATCGAATTGTTTTATTTTTTTTTAATTTAAGAAGATTCATTTTGTCATTGTCAATGTTGGAAGAGTTTAATTAAAACCCATCCCATGCATTTTTAATGCTAACTCCACACCTTTTCTTAACTCAACAAATAAATAACCAACTTACGAGTACAAAAAATAAATTAAAAGCATATTTGAAATTGATTTGCATTTTAGCCAAAAATTAAATCATACTTTTAGCACTTGGAAAGGACAAAGTAACTTGTTTGCGGGTTTCTTCAAATCATGCTCGTTCTATAAATTTGCATTATCTATTCATATATAATATGTTTAATATGTTAACCACAGACAATAAAAACGCAAACTTGTTTCGCATCAACAAAATGCAACCGAGAAGCATTTGAACAATAAATTAAATAAGAGCTTAAATATTTCACATGCCATCGAAGTGTAGAACCCAAATGTCTATTAAAATTTCAAATGTCTGGTAATATATAAAAGCTGGTTGAGTTCAGTTTAATTCTCAGTCTTTGCATTCGCTCATCTTTCTCACAATTTCGGGGAACCGGCTGCGGTTGAGACTCCGACGGAGACTCTGAGACAGAGACTGCGTAATCTCAAGAAGAGGATGCAGTTGTAAAGTTTGCTAAATGTCATCTGACATTGTTTGTCGGTTTCTTTGTCATACCCTGTACAAATGAAATGCACTTTAAGGGTATACTGACATCTTCTGAAGAAAACATTTACTTTATTTGACATAGTAAAAATACTTTATTAAAGACTAGAACTAAGAGTCAATTCAAAAATACTTTAAGTATTCAATTTTAAACATAATTTTTATTTCTATTTCCTTGTTTCATTATCATATTTATTAATTAAAATAAAATATTCTTCTTTTCAGAGGTATCTTTCAGTTTTATCTACACATGTTTCCACCTAGATTTATAGCTTTTTTAAAGCCCATAGAGAGACCATTCTTAATTACTTATTTAACACTAATCAGCTAATCAATCGGCAAATTGTAATTGGCAACTGACAAATTGGAGAATTGGTTGTCAGCGCCGCTTAAACATGTTGATGAAGGTTTGATTAAGTGGATTTCTAGTGAATCATTTGATTGCCGTGATTGAGTTAATTAACAAGCTCGTCATTATAATGAACCTTACTAGCTTAATTAATTCAATGCGATTATTATTATTATTATTTAGATATATTTATTTATATTTGTGCTACCGTCGAAATCTTATGCAGTTGCAGTCCAAATGTATCCATCAGATACACGTACTACAGCTACTACAAAAACTGCGCGTGCTAATCGCGATGACTTCATTTCGTGTTCAACTCGAACTCTACGAGATCTGTTTTGTTGCTGACAGAGAGGTCAGACAACGTTTCGATCTCACGGACAACTCTTGATTTGGTTTCAGTTTCGGCTTCAGTTATAGATTTGAATAACTGATGCCAGACAACACGCCCCAAAATACTAAGAATAATTTAACTCAAAAGGTGTCAATGTATAATCAGGACAAAATTGGCATTTACGACTTCTAAATGCACTAGAGAATGTTTGATAATATAGAAGCTAAATGGAACATGATGATATCATGCTTAAAATAAATTAAGTTGATCTGAAAGAAATTTAAGCACTTGTTTCTGTCAATTTAATGGATGTTCTTCAAACAAATAAATCCAGTTATTAAAAGAATTTGCCGCTAATTTGATACATTTCTAAAAAGGTGTTTCATAAATTAACTTAAAGTCAAATTCATTGTCTATAAATTCAATTGAATTATTCAGTTCAACACATACTATTAATAAAGCCATATTAATAGCTAGTTTAGTTATTAGAGCAATAAAATTAGTTTGGAATGCAATGCTATAATATTAATATCTCTCACATAATAATATCTATTAAAAATTGAATCTTGTTAATGTTGTTGTTTGTTGTTATTACTTCAAAGACTGCTACTATGATTAAAGAACACTTAAAAAATCGTTCTAAGCAGGTCGATGGTAATTTACAGACATGTGTAAATATCAGCTCCTTGAATTCGAATAAGGCTAAACTAAAAAGTAGCTTTTTTAGCGATCACCTTTGCCTAAATTTTACTGGTATACCAAACTGAAAACTCCCCAGTCACCAATAGATATGTAAATAAACAGTTCAGGGTGCACTTATCGCGGATCTAAGAGTTATGTACTCGTACCATGAGCAAAATATCAAAGCCCCCCAAAAAATAAAGTAGAGAGGGGAACAAAAAGCTATCATAAAGTGTACGCAAAATGCCGTTGATCATGGAGCAGCAGGCGATCGTGTGAGGTCTAAAAGCGCCAGAGATACAAACTGTTAGATACAAGAGCCATACACACACACATATAGACATAGAGACACGTAGATACAGACACATGTGCGGACACACAGAGATGTGGACAATGCCGAAAACGGATGAACAAGCTTATGAATTTAGATGAGGCGAACGGCAAAACGGCAGGGAGGCCAGTTCTAGACAAAAAATGAGAGAAAAAACACAACGGGGCAAACAGACAATGGCCAGAGAATTGCAGTCTGACATTTAGTGCGAGCTGCAAGCAAGTTGCAAGTTGCAGGCTGGCGATTGCTATGGCGACAACTGTCAACACACGAAAGTAAATGTGGAATCGGGTCTTAAAGTTCATAAATTGGATTGAGGGCGCCATGTAAACAATACGGAGACTCTTAACGGCTGCCGTGTGCCATAAATCTGTGGCATTCATTGTGTTGCAAACACAGTCTACAGTTGTCTACTATCTAAGTATAATCGTATGTTGCACTCACCAATCGCTGGAATCTGTTGTTGGGCCTGATCGTTGATTGCATTTGCTTCTCATAACCATCTGCAACCAATTGGGAACTGGAGGCGTTGGATCCGGTGTGTATCTGCAAAGAGAATCCGAATTCATTTATCGATTTGTTGATTTATCGATTGTTTAATTAGCATACCTGATAAGCGCATTACAATGCTTGGCCTTGGGCATCGCAAAGATTTCTGCCGCCTTCTCAACGGCAGCATCGACTTCGGGTATGAGAGCCAATTCCTCAGGTTCAAAGAGATCAACTTCTAGACTACTTATCGAACTGAGGGAATTACGTGGTCCGGAATGATGATAGCGCGATGAGGCACTTGATGATGTGGCATCCTCCATTTCGCTGGGATCAAACTTGATTGTCACTATAATAGTCGAAAATGAAGAGACAAAAAAAAGAGAAAAAGGCACAGAGCATATCGAAATAAACCGATTTACACACATACAGAGCCACAATGAGATTGATATTCAGATGCAAATGATTGTTGGGGATTGGGAAGGACGATCTTTGAGGAAGGTCTTTTGTGGGAAACATCGACAAAACAGCGAGATTCCCATAATCAAAATTTGTGTCGTTCAACCGAAAAATTATTGATACCGGTATATACATCACCATCATACGTACAATTGTTTGTATTTTGTATTCTTTTTAATGTGCAACGAGTTAAAACTCACGTTTGTCAAACGGTCCCAGCTTTTTAGCCAGTCCATACATTGTCTCTGGTGTCCAGTAGTCCGGTATTCTGGCAAATATTGAACCCGCATCCACCGGCAATTGTATTCCCAACTTGTGCAACAACAGCACAAATGGTTGATAGAGCATTATCGTCGACTGTTCATTGTTCCACTGTACCACAGGTATGGACTTTTGCTTATGAATGCAATGATATGCCACTGGCTCCATAATAGGATCCACCTCGGGTAGACTGCTTCCACATTTGAGCATCAACTTGACATAGCAGCATTCTAAGAGTAGCTTCTGCAGCCACACCAAGTGCTGGGATTTGTGCTCCTTGATGATCAAATCCAGGAGGATCTACAAAAGATAAATTGGTTTTTTAGAGATACAATTGTATATATATCATTCATATCAAAAATGTTATCTTTTAATAGTTCTTGAATATACTTTTGTTATCTATTTCTTCTTATAGTTTTTGTTATCATTTATCTATTCAGTAATTCTTGAAACTTTTAATTTTATTTACTTTGCAAATGAATAAAGTATAATAATTGGAACTATTTGGAATATCTTATTTTAAATATTTCAGAAGTAATTCTGCTCGAATCTCACCTGCACATCATCCGAAGGTTTGCCATAAGCGCATTCCTTAATATCAATGCCCGATTCTGTGGTGACCGATGTGGGCGTGGTCAGAAGCGTTCTCTGATACTCGGCATCCTCAAACCTCATTAGATCATCGTACTCCAACAACGTGATAATGTCCTGGAAAGGAACTTAAAGTTAATCGAGATCTTACAATTAGAAGGAACTATCGAAAACTCACCTGCTGCAACAGCTGTTGTATAATGGAAATGCGTGTCTTTAACTTTTTGCCATTGTTGCTGAAGAGTTTGACAATCTTGCCAACGACATCACTATTCTTCTTGCTCTGCACATAATACCAATAAAGTGTATCCATTTCCTCCTGTGTCCAGGTACTGTAAGAGGTAAAGAATTGCTAGAGTATTTATCAGAGAAGAGCTCTTTTGGGTCACCTACCAAATGGTGTGCTCCTGATTGTGTTCCTTGGTCATTTCAGTCAAGGATGTGGTGGGTAATGTCAATGGTGATTTTGGAGGTGTGTTCATAAACTTGTGTATAACATACTCGATAAGATCGGACCAATCCTAAAAGAGACAAGTAAAAGATTTGGGAAGATTATAAAGATTATCAAAATTATTATAAATATACTAAGAATATGTAGCTTAAACTTTTGTTAGAAATAAACTCCACTTACATCGCAGAGCTCATAGTCAGCTTCCCAAATGCGTGAGTAAGTCTTCAATATTATGGGCTGGAAGAGTACACCAATCTGTCCCAGATCGCCACCAATGTGATGCATCATGGTGAAAATACAATTGTTCACAAACTCGCCATTGCTATTGAAATCCTCCAGCAGAATGCCATAATAATGCATCACCTCCAAGGTGGCAAATCTAAAAGATCATAAGGAGATCATTCAAATATATTATAATATATGATTATCTCTATTTGTCAACTCACTGTGAAATATGTTCCGATAGATCAATTGTCTGTCCGCCTTGCAATTTAGCTGCAGAATCGAGTGCAATCATCAGAATATGATTGGTAACAACCAAATCCTGAAGATACTGCTTGGAATGGATGGTGGGATTGAAGCGTCGCAGTAAAAGGACAAACAAACAACGCAGATCGGTTGTGGAGCCAATCTGGATTTGAAGTTGCCTCAAATGATGGCGATCATCTTCACTCAGATGTGTGATTTTACTGTATGTTTCAATTGCCTGCAGGAATTCCCTTATGGCTGTCACCACAAGATGCATTCGCCGGAGATATGGTTTCAAATCGCTACCTTCCTGTCTCGCATTCAGCTCCAATTGCTCACAGAGACTGACTCCCTCATAGGTGAGATAACTGAGCACATCATAAGTGAGTATGCTATCAATATGCTCCATGTCCAGTTCCAATTGAGCGGCAAACTTGAGAAAGTATGTGACGAGCCAAAAGAAGTGCGAGGTATCAATGGGAACCTTCTAATCCAACGGGAAAATATTTACTTAGCCACTTGATTAAACTAAAGATTATAGATTAATGACTTTACCGCATTGGAAAGTAGTTGCATGTGCAGTTCCTCCACCAAATGGTTGTAGCCTTTGAGCAGAAAGTCCACTGTGAATTCCTTGAGTAGATTGGATATATCATCATCCGTGGGCATGTGTTGAACCAGACCCTTCATATTGATGCTGTTGAGAAGAAGTAAAAGAACTTAGAGGACTCTTTTGGGTTCAAAATAACCTAATGGATAGTAATTTCTACTTACAGGCTACTCTTGCTGCGTTTGACGAGCTTCTTGCGACGCAGTTCCTTCTTGTCCTGCGGCGCCAGCAAAGTGATTTGTTTGTTGCGTGATTTTGTGTTGCACGGTGGCTTCTGGTGTTGTGGCTTACCCTGAGGACCATCATCATCATTGCTCGAGGTTGATATGGACTCTTGATTCTCCACTTGGGTGCCATAACCACAATCGGAGAGTTCCGACTGCGATGAAGGACATTCACGCTTCTGAGGACTACATTTGCCCTTGGTCAACTGCAATTGACCCGAATGCGGTGACTTTTGACCCAATTTAACCGCAGAGACATGTGAATGCGAGGTGTAAGTATCAGCCAACATATCGGCCAGAGTGGTGCGTCGCGTTGGCAGCGGTGCTGGTGGTTTAAAGGGCTCATAGATTTGGCTAGTCGTTGTGGCTAAAGACGAAGTAGTTCGGGTATCGGTTGCTGTGGTGCAAGGATACTTTGTATTGGTAGTGCTGTTGACATTGTCAGCTGGTTGTGTAAGATTTAATGCTTCTGTGATGACAGAAATCACCTCCTGTTCTTGCTCCTGTTCCTGCTCTTGCTCTTCTTCCTGCTGCTGTTCTTGTTCTTGCTCGGGAGCTTGCTCCTGTTCTTGTTCCTGCTCCTGTTCTTGTTTCTGGTTGTGTAGATTTAGCGCTTCTGAGAAGACAGAAATTACCACCTGTTCTTGCTGTTGTTCCTGTTCCTGTTCTTGCTCTTGCTCTTGCTCCTGTTCTTGTTCTTGCTCGTATTCCAACTCATTTATCACCTGTTCCTGTGCCGAACCAGGTAAGTCAGTAATATCGGCATTCGATTTATTTGCCGTTACCCTGGCCATGGCATTCTGATACTCATGACCCTTTCTGCTGACCTCATGAAGCGTTGCCTCTGTGCCTTCCCTTAAAGCCTGACGACGCTCATCGCTAGCTTCCTTTTTGCCAATACATCCACCACCATTGCTACCATTATCCGAGGAGTCTGATGTGGGATCCGAGGTGAGCATGGGACTGGAATCACCGCTACCTTGTTTCGGTGGCGATGTGTTGCTCTCATTATCATCGGAGCTCTCGGAGAGCGATGCTTCGAACCAAAGATTCAAGAGTTTCTGCAAGGTACTAACATGTTGATCCTTGTAGATCAAGGCAATCAACTGGACCATGGTGACACCCCAAAGCGCACGCTGTGGACATGTCATCAGGTAGAGCATCAATTTATCAATGCTCTGAATGAAAAGATTCCACAATATGGTATTCTGCATTGAATTCTGATGTTTGCCATTCGGTTGCAAGATGGGCATCAAGAAATTCGCATGTGTCTCCGGAATGTGAAGAATATTGCGTAATAACAATAGACAATTGTTGATCTGATCGCATTTGTGCGGCGATAGCTTTGTCTCCGACTCCAGTATATGCTTCATATACTCCACCACACTCTTGGTGCTCTTTGGATCGGTAAAGGCCTCCTTGCTGCTGTAGAGCAGCTTGTTCAGCTCGAAGATGGTGTGACGACCCACCTCAGTGCGATACATGATATCCACCGAGAAGAGACACTCCACCGGCACCGTGAGATTCACCAGTATCCGTATAACCGACTCCAGCACGGCATCATCCTTGGCATTCTCCAGCAAGGGTATCAAATCAGAGCGAACATTCTGTCCAAATCCGATGGCACGTCGAAAGGTGCGCAGCGTTTGATCCTCATAAGTCAATTTGTAATTAATCTCCTCCAGAATAGCTAAAGGGCAAATGAAAGATTAATAAATGGAAAGATAACAAATAAGGATCATCTTCATCCACTTACCCAATGCATTTGGATTGACCACATAGGTATCTCCCTCCAGGGAGCCCAGCGAGGAGAAGGCGCTGTGCAACTGAGTTGTTGCAAGTAACCAGTCCATAACAAGTTCTTTCTTTTAATCGATCCTTAGATTATATTTACGATTAAGCTTGTGATTCTTACGCTGCCACTTGTGGCACATTGTCAGAGTTGAACATACAAAAAGTCCTTTCCAGGAAACTAAGCTCTATGTTTTTTGGTTTTTGATTTTTCTAGTGCTGTAAGTAAATTTAAAAACAGTTTTGTAAAACTTTGAGTTAAATTAATTGCGTTGTATTTATTTTCATTGAAACGTTTAAATTTTTAAACTGATCCTTAACTTATAAAATAATCGTTCGATTTTGTTCTAATTTATTGAAAATGTGTAGCACACATTATTTCTAAATAAAACATTTGCATTTAATCGGAATACATTAAAAAATTAAAAATATTTATACAATAGGACATATTTCAATCGATTAGACTATATTTATTATTTCAGATTTATATTTATTATTTTACTATCAGATTAGATATTTCCCGATAAAAAACTTTAATTATATTAATAATTAATTTCAAGCTAATCTAACAACTCTAAAGGAAATGAATTAAATGACTCATTCTTAATCCTCTACTGATCCACAAGACTCTCCGCGAGCTCAATACGAGTACACATTTTGAATGAATTGCCAGTTGAATAACTCAATATTGGTATTCATCATTCAATAGCTGCCACCATGAATCAATTGTTGGATTCATTATACAACGGAACAATGCGCAAGCTTAAGTTGATTCCACACAAAGCGAGCCATAAATAGAAACCAGAGCTGCCCACAGTGAACTGCATGTGACCGACCGACCGACCAATGGGGCCATCCCCACATCCCCAATCCCCTAGCCCCTCTTTCACCGCCCCCCCCCCCTTGCCAACCCCTTGCTGACTTGCTCGAAAGACCAGGTGTCAGTCAGTGCAATGTGCAATCGCAGCGTGCAGGATAACGCGACAGACTGAATGGAGAAAAAACACGTGCCCAGTCAGCGTGTGGTTTGGTTTGCTTAATTTTGTTAAAGCGACAATTGTTGCTCCATCGACAGTTTTTCATTGTTATTGTTTTTTGCCTTGTTCTCGTTCTCGGTCTTGAGAGCTACCGACAATTTTTTTGGGGAATGGGGCGAAAAATATTGTAAGCAACGACTCAGCATATTACAATGGATTACCAACGAAAAGCAACCCCCAACCCCCAACCACTAACCTAACCCCCAAAACACGTAACCAGTCGAAGCATAAGCACTCAAAAGCATCCGCAGTTCGCATGTGACTTACACACATGTACACACCCTCTTTGGCACAACAACAACTACATTGGCCCAGACTTTGATGATTGTGTAAACTTCTCAGCTGGAGGTCAGATGGAAAGAGAGCGAAACAATGAGAAATTGCGAGAAAAAGAAAGAGAAAGAGAGAGGACACCCTGGGATTTTCCATTCCATCTCGCTTTTATTCCCTGCTGTGTTATATGATTTTCTTTGTTATCGATATAATGGGGTTCTTGGGCTTTTGTGTTTTTGTTTATGCTTTTAATGGTTAGTGAAAATGTCGAATGCCTTAAATGTCGATAATTCCTAATTATTATGTTTTTTGTTTTCTCTTTTTGTCTACCAATAAACATTGACTATTGTTAATTGCTATTTGTCCCCTGGTTTTGTTGTTGCTGTGGCTATTTTCGTTCTGGGTCAATGTCTAATTTGTAGGCTATCTCTCTTTCTTTCTAGCTCTCTCTCTGTTTTTGAAAGAAAAACATTTAAATACATAATTAATTCATTTTTCTTAAAAAAAACTTAAACTAAAAATATTTATTCAAATAAAAATAGAAAAAGAAAAAAAGCTTTTTTCGATTTGGGTCAATGTCTAAATTGTGTTGCATACTTTTATAAACGTGTACTAAAAAAGTGCAACAAGTGAACGAAGACTACCTAACTATTTTAGTACATGTAAGTTAAGCAAATTAGATCAATAAAATAAAATGTATAAAGAGGAAGATAATTAGCTTAACAACTTTAAGTGTATTCAGTACATATAAAAACAATTGAATAAAGTAGATACATAATTTTAATTTTATTTATTATTTAAAATAACATATTTAATGGAATTGAATATACAAAATATCATTAGCTAATGAAATCAAGAATATAATCAAATATTCAATATAGTCTTGCGTATATAAATATGAAGGGTTATACTTCGCCATACCCAAGAGACTGATAGAATTACTTTAAATGGTAAATGGATAGTTTTAAAAAAGGCTTTTTAACTTTTTTATTGGGTATTATTATTAAGAAGAAGAAAAATATTAACATGATCTAAGCTCCAACAAAATAATTATCTAATAAATAATTATACTGTTATATTATTATAAATTATAATTTATTGTGTTTTGACAAATTTTGTAGCTATTAAATATGGCTTTCAATATGCCCCTTTAAATTTATAATAATTTTACATAACTACTTATGTATATGAATATGGGTTGATTTCCATCTATTTACACACAAGTACTCGTGTCTATTGAAATGTTTGTGGTCTTTCACAGCACAACCCCAATCCCATTTCCGCTGAGAGTTATGAAACCAAGTACACTTCAATAGAGACCCCTTACATAAAAATTGTTGTTTTACAAACTACACGAAAGATAACAAATGATATGCACATTGTATTTGTATTTGCAGTGAAACTAATCAAAATTCATTTTCATTCTTTCGCAAAAAAAACAGAGGAAAATTCATTCAAAAGATTTATCGAATATTTTACGTTTTTGAATCGGTGTGCAAAATGTTGAGATAATTTATACGAGAATTGAATCTCTCTCTTCTCCGTTGAACTGACTTTGCATTGCTAATTGGGCCAATAAAAAGGAAAAGAAAATAAAAGATTTCCTAGCTGTCTGTCAAAACAAATGGGACTTTTGAGCCTGACAAATCCGACATCTGTTTGGCCTGTCAAAAGCAGACCAATCAAAATGTGAAGTCACTGTTCACGTTGTTAGGCCGAAGTTTGTATACACTTACTAGACTTTATTATTTTGATATTATGATATTAAGTGCATCAGACTAACAATAATATGTGTAGTATAATTATTAAAGAATTAAAAGTAACTATTAATCTTTTAAAGACATCTTTCAATAGAGTATTTATGTGATTGTTTGTAAATAACTTATATATATAAAGGACAGCTTACTTAAGTTTGTTATAATACCCCGTGCAGTGGGGTGAAATGCAGTCTATTGTGTTGTATAGATAAAAAGAAGATAATACAAAAGCGAGGGTTGCTTTATAGACACGTGAGCTATTATTTCGTTTTCCTAAGAACTCAAGTAAATAATGTAAAGTTTTCGTTGATACCTTGAAAATACAAAACTACTAAAACAAACTCATTTTGCAAATTTAAAATAGAGTTTTATAGAGTTCACAAAATTCTGAATTATTAGTATCATTTTAGAAAATTTTTAAGTAAATTATAAATAAAGCTTCGTCTAAACTTTACGTTTAATAAATATATTCCTAAATCTCTAAGTAAGGTATCAAATAGGCGGATATGCCACATCTCTTGCTGGTTCAATGACTGCAACTCAAAGTATCCATGTTTTTGCCGAGTTGGTTGTATTTTTCCGAGTGCCTATTTAAATTTCTAAAAAGTGTTTAACATGCATAATATGTTATATAAGTTACATAACGTGATTTAAATGTTTCCGAATCAGCTTTTTAAAAATTTCCTGCTGTTTCATGCTGTGTAATCAAAATAAAACGTCTCGAGGAAATGAAATACATTTATTGTTCTTCTTTTTGCGTTGCTTACTTAGTCAAAAGAATTACAAATTTAAAACTTGACTCTTTAGTAAGTACTTAGTATAAATGGAAAAGCTTCGGTTAATAGGCTACGTTGTTATAAAATGCGCTAGGTCGTGAACAAAACAAGTCCAAAGTACTATAATCTGTACTTAGATTAAATTACATACTTATTTAGTATATGCTTACCTTATACTTTCTGATTTAAATGTTATTCCACAGTAATGACAATGTGAAAGTTGTTTATCAAAATTAATTCAGTTGCGCACTATTTTTATGTTTATTTAATTTGAATTATTGTACATCAATTGTAGCACTGTCCATATAGTTTTGAGAACTAGTCTTGTTGCGTGTTGTTTTGCACGATTTCAAGTTGAGCTTACGTAAAATGCAAAAACAATTTACACTTTTATCAATTGCTGTGCAAGCAATGGGATACAAAGTAATGTACTTGTTATATTATTCACTTGCATCAACACAGAGACAAAATAAATATCTGCATTAGCTAAGCACCCTTGATTGTACTTCGTTCAATAACGTTTTTTTTATTAACTAACACGATTTTGTATTAGAATTTAAGTCTTTTATTACTTGTAAATAAATGTAACTTGTGTTTTATTTTCTAGATTGTCTAGATTTATTATTTCTATATCGCGACACGAAACGAACCGTTTGCTTGAAGCGCACAAAGTTGAATGCTCAATGTATTTGCATTATTCAGTAGAAGTCGTCGACTGCAGCAAGCTGAGAAGCTTCTGCTCAGACTCACACACACACACCCACACACAGTCACATTGCAATCGCATGAGACGTAAAAGCTTCATCCACAAGTTGTTGTTATAATTTGCCGTTTTGCCGGCCTCTGTCTTGTTTGTGTTAGTGCAAAAGCTTCTCTGCTCTCTCTCTCTCTCCCGCTCTCTCTCTCTATCTCTCGTGTGCTCAAATAGCTCACGTGTAGTTTCAACGTGCGCACGTTTGTTATTGCTGCTTGTGGAATCTGTGTGAGTGTGTTGACATGCTTTTGCTTGCTTGTGTGTGTTTGTTTATGTGAGCAATAACGCACCGTTAAACGATTTTTGCCTAGACTTTTTTTCTTCTCTGCTTTAGGCTTCACGCTGATGTTGGGAATTCCATATTGATTCTTGACTCGACACGGTTGTTGTTGGGTGTGTGGTTGGTTAAGATGGTGTTGGTGTGGGTGCTTCACACACACAGCACACACACACAAACAATTCAGCATTGACTTCGGTTGCCTAACACTTTTGTCTTTTGTCTTTTTGCTTTTTAAATTTATTTACACAACATTCACTCAACAGTTGGTCAGTTAACGCGGCGTATGCGCAATGTGCATTTGTATTGTCACCTCAACGACGTCATCAGGCTGCGAGCACGTCAACTCATCAGCTCCACTTCATTGGAACTAATGAGGAGCCTCAAAATTGAGCCACATAATCACAATCGACTTGTATAATCTCCAATTACACGCCAAAAATACTTACATTCAATGCGAATTCTCTTGCACTGAAAAGTTACTTAATCACTTACTCTGATCGAATGACTTGAAGGAGAGTGAGTAGCTTTGTTTCTGTGTGTGTAACTGAATGCGAATACTTTGTTATTATCAAGTTCAGGGAAAGATCGTGTTTGCGACTCAGCAATTAAAAATGCTCAACAGAAATTTTATGTAAGTATGTTGCGTAAAAAGTTGTGCAGTTTAGGGGCTTAGATAAAGGAAAAGACTTTTCAAAATTATGCATTTGCATAGGCTTTTTATAAAAGAAACTGATGTTTTGAGTTTTATTTTCTCAAACTTATATATATTTACAATTTATATAATTGTACTAATTTGTAAGCAGAATTGATCGTTTTTATTTACTTACTTTATTTAGTAGCTAATGCTTATTTGACTAAATCTTCACAATTCTCGAACTTTACTCGAGAAATAATTTATCTCTTCATTTTTAAACTTGGAATTTTTCTAAATATATTTTAAACATATTATTTATACTAAATTTATAGTAATTTTGAATCAACAGTGAACAGTATAAAAAAAATGGAAATTATGCCAGGAAATAGTAGCCATAAATAATATTGTTAAGTGTGTTATTTATTTATTTAAAATTATTTGATTACATATTTATTCTATTATTTAAATTTCACAATTTATTAAAAGTTTTTAAAATGCTTTACCATTAAAAAAAATTTATTTCTTCACTAAAAAAAATAAAATTTGTTTTTTGTTTGATTTATTTTTACTTATACTTTGTTCATAAGTATAATGAATATGTTAAATTTTGATTTCATAACAAAAGAAAAATACATTAGGCCTTATGCAAGTATTCAACGACTATATTTACACTGTTATTTAGCTAGCTTAGTCCGCAACACCAATACCCCACAGTTCACGCTGTCGTATACGTAATATTAATTGTGTATACGTACCAGAGAGCGGAAAAATGAGAACGAACAAGGCGGAGAGAGCTACCAACAAAGAATGCTGAACAATTAGAGGCAAGGCACACACAGAGAGACAGAGACTCCTGCCACACAAACACAATGAATTTGATTGACAATGAAATGCGGCGATGCGGCTGCGACATGTGTTGCCATAATGTGAGCAGCGTGAGGATGTCGCGTGTTTTGCAAAGTCGAACTCATGCTGCGAACGCATGTGCCAAATTTTCTGGAGCGTGGGAAAATAAGCTGGAAACAGGCTTATAGTTACTTCTAAGCCCAATAGTTGATTTGAAGGCTGTAAACCTTTAAAAATTGAAGTACTTAGATTCGGCTCGTCGGGTTGAAGCATAAAGTCAGATATTAGTTCGACTGACAGATTCATGAGATTAGTTTATGCATTTATTTACTTTAATGTACAAAATACTTATTTTGTTTGTCTCATTGTTAGTTTTACCATTTCATTGCCTTATTAAAGCTTTAACAATTATTTTTTAATACACTTTTTCCCTTTAAAAACTCTTATTTAACGGTTAGATTTGATTGCTATTTTTGCTATTTCTTAAAATCAAGTTGAACTTAAAGAAAGACTCTTTGATTTCTTTACACAGCAAAAATGCCGAAACGAACCGATTTTACATAGAATTGTAACTTCATTATTAATAATCATATGTTTCAAAATCATGTTGAAATTAGATAATAAATTCTTTGTTGGCTTTTATTTTTTTTAGAGCCTTATTTGTAAGGTATTGTTTGAGGATTTGGGGAGCAGATCCAAAAATACACGAATCGAATCCGCTTTGATTGTTATGTACTTATTAAACGCCGCTGTGTTCCTTGATCCACTCACGTGCTTGAGCCACTCTGGAATAAACGCCAGGATAATTGGGTTTGGCGCAACCGTAACCCCAGGATACCACGCCCACCAGCACGCCCGCCTCGTTGACCATGGGACCACCGGAGTCACCCTGACAGGCATCCTTGCCACCCTCCATAAATCCTGCACAAATCATGCGCTCCGTAACGCCTCCATATTGTTTGTATTTGTCATTGCATGTCTGTTGATTTACCAACGGCACTTGGACTCTACGCAGCCATTCCCTTGACTCCAGTAGGTTTTGTGTGTTGCCCCAGCCACTGACATAGCAAGGATCTCCATCTACAAACATTTGTTCTGCCTCCGGCAATTTAATTGCTTTCTTGGTCTCATCAAATTCAATGGGATGTTGTAACTTCAAAAGCGAAAAATCGTAATCCACGTTGGTAAAGTTGAATTTCTCATGCTGCACGATCTTCGCCAGGCGCAGCAATTGTCCATTTCTAGAGGACTCGGAGCTGCCCAGTCGAACTTTTAACCGATCTGCAGTTTTTCCACTGCAAATAGAGAGGGATTTATCTCCAAATTCAATTAAAGATCTGCTGCCAGGACAACTTACAAAGTGCAATGAGCCGCTGTTAGAATCCACTGCTCTGATATCAAGGATCCTCCACAAATGTGACTCGATGTTTGCAATGATATTTGATGTGGAGCATCCGTAATGTTTATACGTTCACCGCCCACAATGCGTCCATCGAGACGAGGTTGCAACTTCCACAATTCGTTGATCAGCGATCTTTGCCGCTTCACGGGCTGAGGAATCAAACAAACACCGCCCAAAACAGTCAAGCTGCACTGCAACAGTAGAACTACCAACAAATGTAAGGTCAACATTGTGAGTTAACTTTAGCTACAAAGTTTTTGAGCTTTTATAGGCACATTCCGAGCCCGCAATGGGTTGAACTGGGAGATAGCCACCCACTGAGTACAAAACCCGCTGGGCAGCTATCTTGGAGGTCACAAAATGACACACTGAACTTAATTTGGATGGCCATTAAAGCAAAGACGAAGTTGAACTACACTCACCTGTTAAGCTCCTCAAATACCATTTAGATTTGAGTTCGCACTGTTACCTAAAGTTTTATACTCCATTAATTCCCTGTTTACTGTTTCTTATCTTAATTTAAATTTCTTTCCTTATACTAGAGATTCAAAGGAACTCTGCATTAAATATTAATAAAGTCAATATGCTTCTCCCCCATAAAGGGTATATTCGGGTCAATAGCGTTTAGTTTAAGTGAAGAAACTCTTTTAAATGTACCAGTAAATGTTGAAATAGAACAGTTTTTGTAAAAAACTATTATAAACGGCAGCTGCGATTACTTTAAGCTCTTATAACTTTCTCAAATCTTAATCAAATTCCATGCAATATGTCATTTAAATCATGATTCGATCTGTAACTAAAAAATTTGAACAGTTCAAGAAAAATGTCTAGGATCTTTCCGTTCTTTTTATTCTGAGTGTATATTAAGGTCTTCTTCTTTTAAGTCAACAATTGTTTTACAATGTTCCAAGTTCCATTTGTGAATAAATTATTAGGTTGCTGGAGAGGCTTGTGAGGCTGTGATGTTATCTATTCAACCACATAGATCAATTGGCGTCCAACGTCCGTCAGTTTGCCAGCCTGTTTAACGCTTACGCGTTTCGCTTCCACATCAAGGACAAAATCACCATCGGTAAGCTGTGTCTTGCCGGTCTTAAAGTCCTGGAAGTTGGGCATCTTGCGTGGACCCAGCAGTGGATCCTCATAGTGCCAGATTTGAAGCGAAGACATTTCTGCTTTGAAGCCAATGATTTTAGCCAGCTTTTCGCGCAGAGACTGCACAGTGTCGCCTTCCGAGATGATGGTGTTCACCTGGAACAGTGCTGAGCGCTCTATCGGATTGGTCAATTCGACGGTGACATGAGGAGCAACGCTAAAGGCAATAAAAGGCGAGCCAGGACGGACTTCCTCGCGTGTCTTCTCGGGTGCGGATGGATCATCAGTGTACTTTATCTCCAGATTGTCCAACTGAAAGATTTCAAAGTTAAGTAAGATGAATTGAATGGTTAAATAACTAGACTTACATCCAAGGTATTCTTCAGATACTCCAGATTGCTAAGCAGCACTTGACGCTCATCGAATTCCAGGGTAACGGCCATGGCAGTCACGCCCTTGCCTCCCGTCTCCACCTTTTCGCGTATCATTTGAGCAAATGGCATCACACGCTTCATGAACTTCTTTAGCTCGGCCTTTTGTTGCAATGTGGCGGCAATGACTTTGTTATCGGGCAGAGTTTTCGAATTCTTATTATACAACTCTCGCATGGTGTCCAGGACACAGCATTGCCAAGGAGGATACGTTTTGGCCACCCAAACCAAGCCACTATTGGGTTTCGCTGTCTGTGCATCCAGAGCTTTTTCTTTACCACCCTTGCCTCTCACTTGGAGAAGATTCTTCAGGTTGAGGCGGAAGGAATGCGCCGCTTCCATCAGATAGTCGGAGCACATAATGTCAAGCTCATTTATGGCACCCACCTCAGGCCAACGGGCGTGCACCACTGACTCCTTATTACCCAACAATCCCCAGACATGCTCCGCCACGTGCGGACAAATAGGCGCCATCAACAATGCCTGGCGACGGATAAACTCCATCACCAACTCTTCATGCATGCCCTGAGCACCACACAGTTCACGGTACTTGTCACGTGCCAACTGCAGTTCATAGAATCCACTGCGCAGTGCCTCCTTGAACAGCATCTTTCGATAGTTATCATCTGTCTGCTGTGTCTTCAGATTGAGTTCGCTTAGGAAGACCTTATCGTTGAACGTTTTCTCTGCACCACGACGCAGACTGGAGCGTGTGGCCAGCATCTCCTTGGCCCACTCAATGAAGGTGTAGAGTCGAAGAATGCCCGCATCTGCTGTGCTCTCCACAAAGTTGGCATCCTCAACACTGTCACCAGCATCAGCCAGGCACAGACGCATGCCATCGGCTGAGAATTTATCAACAGCCTCGTGGAGGGTTAGGAAATTGCCATCTGACTTCGACATCTTGGATGAGTTGAGCAGCAGGTGACCATTTACACGCATTCCCTTGGGCCACTTGGTCTCATCATTTGGCCAAATGGCGGCATGATTGTACAGACAGAAGGTCAAATGATTTTGTATTAAATCCTTGCCAGAAACACGCAAATCCATTGGATACCAATATTCAAATTCACGACGCATCACAGCCAAGTGGTCTGGTTTGATTGCTGATTTCTTAGGCAGCGGTGTCTCCTTAAAGAATATATAATCCCAGACTTCGGCAGTCATATCAGCGGGTTTAATACCTAGGAAATTACAGAAATTGATTTAAATAAATGTTTAATATATAATTGCTAGTTTCCTCTCTTACCAAACGGTCCTGGTTTCTCGCCACGGAAAGTGCCGCCTTGCAGCAAATGGCAAACCGTGTAGAAGGCCATGTAAATAGTTGAATCCGAAAGGGATTCAATCAGCCACTGCTCATCCCAAGGCAGCTTGGTGCCCAGGCCATAAGTTCTCGAACAGGCGTACTCATGCAGCCAATTCAAACATGCCTCAAAATTGTTGCGTGCTTCCTCGTGGAAGGTTTCCATGTCGCCCAATATCTTAAGGGCCTGACCCTGCCATTCAGGTTCGCCATAGTTGAGATACCATTGATTGCACAGTGCAACCACACACTCATCTGCGGAGCGGGACATGATGGTCTTCTCGGGCTCATAGTAAATATCAGCATCCTTAGCATCCGTAAGACGCTTTTGCAAATCCTTCTTGATATCCTGAATTTTGCGACCCGCAAACTCGCCCACCAGCATGATGCCATCATAGAAACCTGTAACGAAGAGATTATGATGAATCATTAGAGATTGGGATGATTACATTCTTAAGTTGCACTTACTTTTAAGGTAGCACATCTCCTTAGCCTCGGCCAGTTTATCCTTGTCGTTCTGCGACTGAATCTTCAGCGTCTCGTAGGCATGAACAGCACTTAGTTTACCCAGCGTGGGCACCTCAATGATGGGTATTGGTTCATAGGGTAGAACCATCTCATCTTTCAGGCCATACTTTTGACGGAATGCTTCCTTCTTCTGCAGATCGACGAGGGCAGCATAATCATCCGGAGAATCGGACGGCACTGAGGTCACTACACCTGTGCCTTTATCCTCCTTGATGCTCAGCATGGGCAGCGTGTAAATGACCTTGTGCTGTGTCAAAGGCGCCGACAATGGAACACCCATAAGATCCACACCCTTGATTTCAGCTAGCACCACAACATTGCCCTCCTCGGCGGTGAATCCCTGATAGGTCATGTTGCGTGCTGCCCGACGTGTGCTGACCCACACCTCATTGTCGCGTGTTGTCTGCCAGGCAATGTACTTTATATCTGGATGCAGCCAGCAATTTGTTTGTCCATACATGGTCTCCGGACGCAGTGTGGCTGCCACAAAGTAAATGGGTTGCTTAATGGCGCTACAAAACATACAATTTGTTTATTATTCAATCACTTCAGTAACTTTTATTTCTTACCTCAAAGCCTTGGGAGCTTGCAGCACTTTCATTTTGATGAGCGTGTACTCCTGGGGACCCACACCCTCGCCGGTGGAGCGATCGTGATCCATGCAAGGCTGTCCATCCTTTGGGGAATAGATGGAATACCGTTTGCCATACATAATCTTGCCGCGTTGCTTCAAATGATTGAATTGCCAGCGGACAAACGAATCGAAGTAAGGATTAGCATCTGTGGTTAGGAAGGTACGACGCCAATCGACATGGACACCGATGCGTTTCAAATCCTGCACCGCCAGCGGTGGAAAATAATTCAACCAATGCTCGGCATTTGCAAACTGCTTAATTTCCTCATCCTGTAGTCCCAGGCTCTGCATGATTTGCCATTGATACTTGGCAGTTCCGGTTTTGGCAACGGCTTTGCTTTTCTTGCCCTTCGACTTATCCTTGGGCACCTCAGACTGAGTTACTGACTCGACTGGGGAAGCCTCTTCCTGCCCCTCGGGAAACTTGGGCGGATAACCAAACTGTTCCAGCTCACGGGCCAATTTGTCGGCACATGCCTTGATGGGCATTCCAGTGCAATGGAAGCCAAAGGGCCACAGGACACGACGTCCCTTGAGGCGGTGGTAGCGTGTCGCAAACTCGGCCTTCGACATGGAGAATGTGTGTCCCAAGTGCAGACGTCCATTCATATACGGAAACGGAAATGTGACAAAGAACTTTTCCGCCTGTCGCTTTTTGGGTGCCGTTGGCGCATCCGTTTCGTGCACATGTTCCGCTTCCCATCGTTGCTGTACATCACGTTCGATTTTCTGCAGATATTCCACCTTAAAGGTGCCTTTTCGTTCCACATTCGCCTGTGTGAGTCATGTGTTAATGCATAAATTACAGTTATGTTCTTCGGTCTTTGCACACAAATATTGCATCAGGCAGAAATACATATTTGCATACGTAGAATGTTTTTCAAAATCCGACGCAGTAATGCAATTTTACCTTGCCGGCAATTATGAACAACTTTTAAACTTACCATTTTGCACTGTTTAACTATGCAATTGACTATATGTTCACTTAATATACAACAAAAAACCTCTGTATTATCAACAAATTGCAAATTGCAACGTGTTTACCTCGCAACAGCGGCTAAAAGATTGCTATCGACATGCAAATCGATTTTGACAAGTCGTTGTTATCGATTGTTGGCAGTAACTTTATTTGAGAGAAGGCAAAGATTTCATTTTATTTGAATACTAGTAGTACTACATTTCTTGTTATTTACTTTTCAAAATAAAAATTTCTCACATAAAATTTGCCATCAATAAATTGTATGTAATAAAATAATAGACCACGTACACCTGTCTTGAAACGCCGCCAACAGTTGGTCAACAGTTGTTCTGAACCCAACTGTTGCTCAACCGTTGATCATTGGACACATCGATTTTGTTGACATATCGCCAGTAATCGATATTTTCAGTCCAATTAACCTATTTTTTATGTTAGGTGAAAAGTTTTAGATTTAGGTTATTATTAGCTGAATTATATTAATTTTGTTGAGTATTTATTTGATAAAATGCGACCAGTGTTTGCCTTTCTGTTGCTGGGCCTCCTCTGCGCCTGTCAACTGAACAATGCAAACGTTACCCCAGACTCTGAAGATGATATTGACAATGATTTCGCGGAGTTCGACGATGACTTTGTGGAATCCAGCTACGACACGGTAACTGCCGAGAATGTCGACTCATCAAAGGGAAACGGTGGAGCTGGATCTAGCAAGGAAAAAGGGGATTTACCCAAGCGCACAGTCGATAGCGACAATGATGATGACGATGGTCTTGTAGAGAACGATGACGAGTTTGAGCATTTCCAGGATGAGGAGGAATTTGAGGGATATGACGCCGGTGACACCATGGAACCGCCAATCGATCAAAAGACAGAGCCTAAACTGAAGATTCCGAATATACCATTACATTTCCGCACCCACTGGGATTCCTATTGGATGGAAATGCTCATGGTAGCCGGTCTCTTGGCCTACTTTGCCAACTTCTTTGCTGGCAAGGCGAAGAATGCACGTTTAGCTCAACTCTGGTTCAGCACGCACAAGGCACTGCTGGATGATAACTTTGCGCTGGTCGGAGACGATGGCAAAGTTGAGAACGAGAATCCAGGACTAATCAAAGAGAGCGAAAGCCTCTATACACTGTGGTGCTCGGGTCGCACCTGTTGTGAGGGCATGTTGGTGGAACTGAAGATGATTAAACGTCAGGATTTGGTATCCTTAGTCGCGGGTTTAATGCGACCACAACTGGATCAGGCGCACATTAAAATCGAATTGTCACGTGGCCTAATGGATACATTTGTATTTGCAGTGGGTAGCAAAAAGACCATAACTAAGGTATTCAAGGAATACACCGATTTGGTAAGTAACTTTAGAACTCTCAAACTATCGAGTATTCTATAAATTTGATCCCCGCTTTCTCTTCTAGACTAAGTTCTGTAGTTTAGTTGCCAAGCCGGAGGAACGCTATAATGTGCCAAGCGGCTTTGGCGTGCTTTCGGAAATTCCGGAAGCAACATCCGCCATACTCGAGTCACGTGTTATTACCGCACTTAACAAATACCAAAGCTATATCGATTACCTGCACATCTCGGATCAGTTCAGCGGCCAAGTACAACAGGAGGAGGGCACCACGCTGAAACAACCGGAGACAAAGGCTGTGCTATATGCCGGCTTCAATTTACCCAAACATGCCGAAATGGAGACCATTAAGCCCTTGTTATTGTTGATCTTTTATCTAATGGAACGCTTGAAGACTTATCGCATGTCCAAGGAGGTCAGTCTAAGCCTAATCTTTCTCCTCACTCTTTATCTCAAAATGTTTATCAAATGTTTACAGGGCAAAGCTAAGGCAGATAAGAATCGTTTGCGTGTTGAGGAAGAGTTCCTCAAGAGCACTCATGCCGCACGTGCTGAGGCAGCTGCCCAGCGTCGCGAGGATAAGCGCAAGCAGGAAAAGGAAAAGGTTCTCGCGGAGGAAGATCCGGAGAAGCAACGCCGCTGGGAGCTTAAGGAACAGAAGCGTCAAGCCAAAAAGAATGCACCTAAAATGAAGCGTTTGGCGGTTAAATCTCTGTAGATTCAATATACAAGCTTCTGTGCCATTTGTTTGCGCTCATTCTTAGAACCATTTGTCAGTTAAAGCCAAGTTAAAGCAATAAACTATTTGTATCCTATTGAGCGCCAAAAATTAAATCTTATACTTTGACTTGGGAATGGAATGGGATATAAATAAATAGTATAATTTATTTAATATTGAGCGCTAAAGAAAGGGATTTGGATTGGTAAACATTTAAAAAGAATTAAATTCGCAATATGGTATTTATCATTGATACATTATTAAGCGTTCAAAAAGAGATCCTGGGGCCCAAATTAGTACAGAAAAATACTTTAAAGTTGATTTTGAGAAGTTTTATTTTTTTGGAAAAATTCATGCCAAAAGTGACATAAAATTTGACTTGTAAAGTTGCAAGTCCAAAGGGTCAACAGATTTCAAACTTGTATAACTTTGTCATCTCAACCTCGATTTTCGTGTGGAATACCATTTTATTTATGATTTGATCTATTAATTGATTCTACATTTAAGAATAGTTATTTTTTAACAATTCGATTTTTTCGATTTTGATGGAATTTTAGGTAAGGGTCCCCCCTTAACTTTTTCAGAAAATTTTTTTTTTCAAAATTTTAAATCTTGATTATTTATTTTTAATCAACTCCTGGGGCCTAAATTAGTACAGAAAAATATTTTAAAGTTGTTTTTGAGAAGTTTTATTTTTTTGCAAAAATTCATGCCAAAAGTGACATAAAATTTGACTTGTAAAGTTTCCAGTCCCCAGGGTCACCAGATTTCAAACTCTCGTAACTTTGGCAAATCTTACCCGATTTTTATGCGGAATGTCATTTTAGTCATGATTTGATCTATAAATTTGTTCTACATTTAAAGATAGTTATTTTTCAGAAATCGATTTTGTTGGAATTTTTGGTAAGGGTACCCCCTTTACTTTTTCAGAAAAAAAAATTTTCAAAATTTTAAATCTTGATTTTGTACTTTTAATCAACTCCTGGTGCCAAAATTAGTATAAAAGAACACTTTAAAGTTGATTCTGAGGAGTTTCATTTTTTTGTAAAAAATCATGCCAAAAGTGACAAAAAATTTGACTTGTAAAGTTTCCAGTCCCCAGGGTCACCAGATTTCAAACTCGCGTAACTTTGGCAAATCTTACACGATTTTTATGCGGAATGTCATTTTAGTCATGATTTGATCTATAAATTTGTTCTACATTTAAAGATAGTTATTTTTCAGAAATCGATTTTTTCGATTTTGTTGGAATTTTTGGTAAGGGTACCCCCTTTACTTTTTCAGAAAAAAAAATTTTCAAAATTTTAAATCTTGATTTTGTACTTTTAATCAACTCCTGGTGCCAAAATTAGTATAAAAGAACACTTTAAAGTTGATTCTGAGGAGTTTCATTTTTTTGAAAAAAATCATGCCAAAAGTGACAAAAAATTTGACTTGTAAAGTTGCAAGTCCCAAAGGTCAACAGATTTCAAACTTGCATTACTTTGTCGTCTCAAACCCGATTTCGTGTGAAATAACATTTAATTTATGATTTGATCTATTAATTGATTCTACATTTAAGAATAGTTATTTAAAAAAAAGGTAAGGGTCCTAAAATTCCATCAAAATCGAATGAAAAACTAACACAAATTATAGTGAGCCGAAAATTGATAATAGTTTTAATAGATATAATCGTTAGTCATTACATTGGATATTCATTCATTAGATACATTTTATAGATACATATGCAGTTAACAATACATTGAGGACTTGAACATGAGTTGGTTATGTTATGGAAGTGGATGAGTTTGTGGTTGGATGGGCGGGTTTCTTATTCTAATAAACAGTTGAGGAACCTTCTCGTTAACACTTGACAGGGAAACAATTCTCATTGGACACATAGGCAATATGATTGCGAAGCGTTTTGATTTGCTTCTGGGCTGCATCGAAACTGTAGGAGAGCGTGTTGAGTTGTCCCTGCATCTCACGGATGACGGCCTCGCGATCGTTGACCGAGAGGGAAGCCGTGGCACGGCATTGGGCGAGTTCCTTTTCGAGGCGATTGATATGTTCCTGCTGCTGGGCTTTGATAATCTCGGCACGCTCCTTGGTGCCGGCTATAATCTTGGCTGACTCTGTACGCAGCGTGTCCAGATCATCCTGTGTGGTCTTCAACTGTTCACAGAAGAGATCACGTTGGCGCAACAGCTCTTCGATCTCATTGCGGGCCTGGGCAAGATCTAGCTGACATTGTGCCAGCTGTGGACCCAAATCGGCAACGGGATTCTCCATCTGAACCTTACAAGATTTCAGTTCTTTGCAAACGACCACAAGTTTGCTTTGCAGATCATCCTTCTCCTTGCACACCTGCGCCAGCTTCAACTGTTCGTTCTCCAGCAACTTGGGAAAGTGAAGCAGCTCGTTGAGCTTCTCCTGGAATTTGGAGCGTATCTCCTTCACCTCTGTATTGATTTGTTGCTCAATTCGTTTATTGTTTAAGTTCAGCTTCTCCAGGGACACACACTGCTCCTCAACCTTTTGCTGGGCAAGCATATACTTAGTGCGATAATCGTCCAACTGTTGCGATTGCTCCTTCATGATGCACTTGAACTCCAGTTGCTCCTCCTTCAGTTCATTGACACGGGCCCGCAACAGATTCAATTCCGCAGCATCCGCATCTGAGGCTCCTTTGGATGGCCCACAGTTACCCACAAATCCTTTCATGCTACATGGAGAAAGTTTATTACTATATTTTATTTATTTATTAATTAAAATAATCACTTACCGCTGCTCGAGCTCCTTCATCTGGCAATCCTTGCGCTGATATTGGGTCAGAAGACGTGTATAGTTCTCCTTCATCTTCTCGTATTGATCCGCTTTGGTGTTGCGTTTACCGCCGCAAATAACCAAAGGATCAGGATCCTCGGGACATGGAGGATCATCATCGTCAGCGCAACCAAATTGCTCCTCATGTGATTCACGCTTGCTGACCTCACAGAGAAGTTTCTTCACCGAGCTCTGCATGTTCACAATGCGCTGCTTCAGCTTGTCCAGGGATTCGCTTTTGCCACAAGGAGGTGGAGGACATGGAGGCGGATAGGACGGCTCTGGCGGACATGGACAGGGACGTGAACGCTTCGAGGATCGCGGTTGGCAACGTGGTGGTGGTGGTGGTGGACAAATGCTACTGCTGCTCTCATCACATGGTGATTTCATACATGGTCCCGGATTACAGACTTGCTTCGGCTTTGATCCTTTCGAGGCCATGATGGCGCAGGCGATTTCTTGCATCATTTTCATGTCCTCGGGACAGGCGCCCTTCATCTTCTGCATAGCCTTGCTGAGCGCTTTAATGAGACGATCTTCCTGGCCTTCCATCTGGTGACAACTGGAGCAAACATCCTCGCTACAATCCGTATTTGTCGGACCACTTCCGACGCCGCCTCCAGTTAGAGGAGCTCCACATGGACCCACACAATACGGTGATATATTGTCATCGTCGACGGTGGTGGTCAGGGTCAGTTCCCGGTAGTGCCTGTGTGATCCATAGTTCTGCAAATGTACCGCCCGGTTCATCATGGTGTGAAGTTTGATATTCTCCTGCTCCATGCAGATCCTTAGACGCTTAATCTCCCTCAGCTCGTTGCGAGTTTTACACGGCTTACCACACAAATCCATTACCTGTGCCTTGATGTCCTGTATGATCTTGTTCTGGCAATCGATCTCTTTGATCAGCGCCAGATATTCCATATACATGCGTTTCTGCTCCGGATCATCGGATGATTCACCCAGGCGAGAGAATAGATCTTCGTCTGGCCCCTCCTCCATGCCGCCCTCATCCATGCCGGCCATCGCAGTATCCTCCTCCTCATAATCCTGCTCCTCTGCACCCTCGTTGTCTGCCATATTGATTTTCTTATCTTATATATATTCTTATCTCCCTTTATCTTTCCAATCTAACAACGTTATTATCTCCGATTTCTTAACGTTGTTCTTCTTGTTTTGTTGGTTGTTGATCGTCGTATTTAAATTGTAGAAAAGTTGTAGAAATTTATTTTGAATGGCTTTTTGCTTATCTAAATTGTAACCCCAATCACTTGTAATTTGAAGCACATAATATTGAAATTTTGTAAGAAATTCTGAAAGGAATTACTATAAAATTTTTAGGTTGTTGTGTTGTTTTTTCAAACGACTAAAATAAACTGAAAATATTTCAATTGTCTATTCTGCTATTCCACTTGTAACAACGGTCAGACGCCTACTTTGATTTATATTAAACGGATTTTTAGAGTTCTCTAAAAACCTAAACTTCTTCATAAAAATAACTCTCGGAGATTTAAAAGATTATGTGAATAAATTACATTGAAAGAAGAACGTGTAAGAATGTATAAAATGTATTAAAATAATATTAAAAATTAGCAAAATCATTGTAAGGAATCATGAACCAAACCTTTAAGCCCGAACTTAGTATTGTTTCGGGGAAAAAGGAAATTTTCATGGTATTGAAAATATATTAATTAAAAGAAAACTCTTTAATATACTTAGATCCGATTTCTCAATTTGTAAACTTCTCAATAGGGAAAAAATGTCATAAATTTAGTCTCAGCCTCTCAATAACTTAAAGACAGGTCATCTTGTTAAAGTAACATTATCATAAAGTAGTCCATATCAAGAAGATAAGAAATCATCCTTTAATTTGATTAAATCACAACTAATTTTAAATAAATAAAACTATAAATAAGTAAACCTACTATAAGTGGGTTTTAAAATCTTGTGCAGAGAATTTATAATGACATAATTTACAATCGATTAAAATCAAAAAAATTACACACAATATTAATAAATGAAATCAATTTCCCACGCAGTCAACAAAAATGTAAAATGTACAGGCAACTTGATGATATGGCCGGGAAATCACAAATATCACCAACTAGAGATTAGATGATGG
The DNA here is from genome assembly GCA_037043535.1 of Drosophila putrida. NCBI lineage: Eukaryota > Metazoa > Arthropoda > Insecta > Diptera > Drosophilidae > Drosophila > Drosophila putrida. The sequence goes on from JBAMBI010000465.1 coordinate 2,704,760, forward strand.
ATGTGATAAATTATTGGCCGTATTGTCAAGTTGCCTGAACCGCTGAGGAATCTGTCAGATCAGGATCTGGTCTTCAGCGTACTGCGTGGCGTACTGAGTCGTGAGGCACTGTTGCTTGGTCCCTGGGTCACCTGATCGACCCTCACGGCACCCGAAGAGGCAGAAGAACCCGCTCCCGTGGTCATCGAGTAGATGTGACGACGCAGTACTCGAATGTGTTTCTGGGAGACCTCGAAATTATGGACCAGCGTGTGAAGTTGTGTCTGCAGTTCGGCAATGAGACTGTCACGTTCCTGAATCAGACTCGATGTGGAGTTCTGACTGCGATTGAGTTTGACTTCTAGATCATAGATACGTTTCTGAAGCTCACGACGCTGTTTCTCCGACTGCTCCCGATGTCGGGTTAATTGACGTTTACTGGCCACCTGCATGGCATCCAGTTGCTCCTTCATGGTCACCAGCTCATCGGAAAGGCGACGCTTTTCCGTCTTCAGAGCCGCATTATAATTCTTGAAGATCTTGAGATCACGCTCTGCAGCCTTCAAGCGATTCACGGTGATCAGTTTACGCTTGCCGAGCTCATCGATCTGTTGCTTGAGAAGATTGGCCTCCTTTTGTAGATGATGCAGCCTCTCGGCCATCAGGCTGTTCTCTCGCATGGCCTTCTCATATTTTTTATGTTCCTCCCTCATCAGATGTGGAAACTTGGCTATACTCTTCAGCTTGTTGTCGATCTTTGAGCGCAGAGTATCAATGTCTTCGTAGATGCTCGACTCGAGTTGTTTGTTGTTCACATGCAGCTTGTCAATCTCATGCTTCTGGGTCTTCATGATGTCCTGAGCCTTGATGCAGCGCGTATGATAATCGGAAATGCGTTCCTGCTGTTCACGTATAATATTCCGATATTGCAATTGCTCTGTCTTTAGATCCTTGATCGTGGTATACAGTTGACCCAACTGCCCACTGTCCCTTTCATATGTATACTTGGGTTTGTGATCCCGTTTCGTGTTTATCACATCCTTTAGGACATGGTACATATCTTTCATGGAGGTCGGCTCATTCTCCTGATCCTCGATCATTTCATGCATCCTGCGTCTATGTCGAGTATGCCGATCCTTGGTCAGAGTACTCACAATATGTTCCCCATATCCACCATCCACCTGAGCTGACAGATTATGTCTGATCTTGCCAGACTTTGACGCCGATTGTTGTGGTTTTCTGGGAGCTTTCAGCAACATGGAAGAGCTGGGTGCCTCCAGGACCGTCAAGAAGCTACTGTCACTACGGAATATCTTTGTGTTCTTCTGTCCCAACTCGGTTCCCATGCTGGTTGTCGATGTGGAGTATCCACTCGCATCGGGATCCTCGGAACTGTGCATTTCCACAAACTTGTCGTGCTTCTGTTGCATTTCCGTCAGCTCATGGTTGATCTTCATGTACTTCATCTCCAGATCCTTTGTGGTCTCATTATACTCCTGTAACTCCTGCTTGTACTTGGTTAATTCATGTTTTAGCTTTGATCCAATTACATCGCCATGTGAATCAACTAATCTTCTCTTTGCCAGTTCGTCTTTGTCCTCATCGTTGAAGGCAAACTGTTCCCCATCATCCTCATTTGTAAGAGCTTCACTTGGAGTCGTACCTCCGGATGAACACTTTTGAAGACTATGGTAGCTCTTCTCCAGCGATGGCTTCACACTCGCATTGTCCTCATCTGAGTGCCTACCCATTGACACGGGCCGGGTCTGGCCTGGTTCTGGAGACGTCGATTTGGGAGTGGTTTCGTCTTTAGCCGGATATAACATTTACAAGAATTTTGCGTTTGGTCTCTTTCTCTACCAACAGAAAATTTTAAAAGACAAGGTTCACATGCGTTTACCAAAAATAGTTAGTGCTACTTGGAATAATTCGAAAGTGTTTTATCCGAATATATTTAATAGGCCTACTCAACTATAGGCAGAGAAAGGGGGATACAGAGAAAAATAAAAGAGATGGACTGAAAAGAAGAAACAGACAATTTTAAGAGAAGAAAGTTGAAAAGGATTTTCCAGGAATTCTAATAACATTTAAATAACAAGCAATTAGGCCAATCCTAACTTTAATTTAAACTCTCAACCTAGAATTGCTAAATTTGGAAAATAACAGAAATAATAATATACGTATTAAAAAAAATAAATATCAGACAATTGTAAGAGAAGAAAATTAAAAGGATTTTCCAGAAATTGTCATAACATCTAAATTATAAGCAATTAGGATAATCTTAACTTTAGTCTAAATACTCAAACTAGAATTGCTGAACTCGTAAAGTAATACAAATAACAATATATGTATTTCGGAAAGGAAAAGTAATTTACATATTCTTCTTTACATATTAATATAATGAAAGTAACTAATCATGATGAAGGGAAAGTTCCAGTCGAGTTTTTAGTATTAATATATGTAATTTGTAATTTTTATGTGAGATAATTGCTAACAATGCGGAAGATGTTAAAGATGAATAATATTCAAAACAAATTAAGGTAATTTTCGCAGTCTTTTCAAGGGTTTTTCAAGGGCTCTTCTATAATTATAACACTTCTACGCTCCTCGTTAGATATCAATAGATGAAAATCTGGCAGATCTCAATTCAAGTGGATGACCCATAAATATACTCATTGCGATTTGTGTAAACATTTTGAAGATACTCGAGAGCTTTTTGCCTCCCATCGAAAGCTAATGCGCAGAATATTCCTATCAAATCTATAGAGTCTATATAAACATATTCCACACTGGCATTTTTGGAGGCATACGATGCTGATTGTGAGTGGATTTCATGCGAAAAGTGATGATGCTTCGAGTGAAGAGTATGGACAGAGGGACAGAGGGAACGGAGGAGGACAATGTTGACAGCTGTGTAAGACTAGGAAGCGATGTCAGAGAGCGCAAATGAAATGGCTAAATATAACAGAAACACAGAGAGAGAGAGAGGAGAAAGAATTAAAAAATAAAAACTGAGAAACAATGATTTTCTTTAATATAGTTACAGTCACAGGGGGAGGGCCACAGCGGGGGGTGGGTGGGATGGCGCTCTTATTGAAAAGAGCTAAAGGTGTGTTTAGTTGCCATCAGATTCAGTCAGTTTAATTTTCGCACGCGTCGCGAGCAGCAGCAATTAGGAAAAATTTGAATTAAAAATAAATAGAAAAATAGAAAAACCAAATTAATCGTTTACGGAATTGTTACGCTTCAATGAGCAAGTGGTATGCCACCAGGCGGATGACGCATTGCCTCGCAGTGTTCCTCTTCTTCTTCTTCGGGCTGCGGCACGTGCTGGCAGATGAAGTCACTCCTTGCGTTATACGTGCCACACTCTTTGTGAATCCTCCGGAGCAGCGGCACACACAGGACTTTGGTCTGCCCCTCGATATTGATTGCAGCAAGGAATATGTGAGCAACAATCCTGTGGCAGCAACTTTTGATCTTGTCCATCAGCGTGTGGCAAACAAGTTGCATGTACAGCTCAATGGCAGCCAGACCCCACCGTTAAATATCTCCAGCTATGGTCTGGAATATCTGGATGATTGTCCGCATCTGAAAAGTCTGGAGATTGAGAGATTTTGGGTGATGTGAGTCTTAAGCTCAGTTGTAATGGCTCCATGTTGGAGAGCATGCGAAAAGTCTCCTTAAAGCACAATGAACTGGGCACCTTAAGTGGCAACAGCTTTGAATTGCTGCCACATCTGCAGCAGTTGCTGCTCGAAGAGAATTCTTTGAGACTAATTGAACCTCTCGAAGGCTGTGATGAGTTGCAACAATTGATCATCAAAAGAGAACGTCAATTGGCATTGAGGCAAGCAGATTTCCTGTTGCAATTGCCACAAGTTCAACGTGTGGAGTTGACACAACTAAAACTCATTGAGGCTGATGTCTTGAAAGAGCTGCCCCAAGAGTTGGAGGAGTTAAAAGTGCAGGACACTCCCATAGCACCACATCAATTGAGCATTAACAATGTCAGCGAACAATTGGAATATATAACCTTAGTCCAATGCGATCTGACTTCGTTTAGCCTGGAATCTACAACTTCCAAGTTAAGGTTTCTAAATCTCAGTGGCAATGCCTTGAGGCAGCTGCAAATCTCCAACTCTTCCTCACTCATCGGTCTGGATCTCAGCTCAAATCATTTAAAGAGCCTAAACGGTAGCTGGTTTGCCCAAATGCCATGCCTACAAATGCTTTACTTGGCACACAATCACTTACACAGCATTTCATTGCTGCAGTTACTCCAACTTGCTCCTCTTTCACTCTCCCAGCTCGACCTGAGGGCCAATGAGCTGCTCCGCCTGGAGGACACCGATAAAGCCCGTTGGAATGAAATGCGACAGTTGGTCATGCAAATCGATGGAAATCCCTGGAGTTGCCAATGGCTTCTCAACTTTTCACATACTCAACCAGAGCTTTTCCGACTCTTCAGATATTCGAAATTCATTTCCCAGATCAATGTAAATGGCCTGAGTTGTATACCTCATGTGGAGGAGGATCCTCCACAGACTAACACGAATCGTAGTCAACAATTGGTCAGCAATCCGAATCGAAATGCACATTTAAATGTCTCCAGTCATACGGTGCTCTATGGTAATCCTGTCCAGCAATCGCATAGTCAACGTTCCGAGGCTCTCATCATTGTGTTCATGCTGCCAGTGGGTATAGCTCTGCTCTTCCTGCTTCTGTATCTCTATCTACACTGCGAGCGTCTCTTCCATTGGTCCTATTACTCCAGTGGACTTGGCTGTTTTGGTGGCAACAAATCCTCGTGTGGACAACGTTTTGTGGATCACATCGACATCGTGCGTTATCCTGTGGCCAATGGCAACATGAGTGTCGAGTTGGATCCACAACCCGATGGCTATGAGACGCCTCTTAGTGGCAGTGCCTCCATTTGCAATTGTGCCGGACACAGACAATCCGCCTGCTCGAGAACACATCATGTCACTTACGAGACGATGCCCACGGAACTGCCTTATCAGCTGTATGCTGAGATCAAGGAGCAGGTGGACTCTCCAGATGAGGAAGAAATGCTCGACGAGACGTTGTGCGCAACGGCGCCTATCTACGATCACTTAACTTATGAGGAGGAGAAACCACTGGAGGTCTAATATATAATAGGTAAATAAAACGATGGACGAGAAATAAGAGGGGAAGAGCAGAATATATATCAGACAATATTGAATTCAAGAATCAAAAGAAAAATCGTTTCACTTAAATAACTATTAGTTTCCATAATATAGTCTCTTACGTCTTTCGAATATTACAAAAAAATATTTCAATGAATGCTTAAAATGCGGTTGAAAGGAAATTTAAGAGTATGAACCTTTATTAGCTTCAACGATGTAACGATGTAAATTTAACTTTTATTATTATAATAATAGTTCACATTAGTATTGCAACATTTGAAAGTTTTCGTAGAATATAGTTAAAGATACCAAGAAAAACTAGAAGCAATCAAATTAGTTATTCAGCAAATTTCAAGTACCATATCCGAGCATTGAATTTATAATGTAATAAGTGTAAAATAATACATAAATAAAAGAAACTGTAGAGATGAGATTATATTTGTTGAACTGTCAAACAGAAAGATAAATATTGGCTACGATGAATCTTTAAAAGAATATTTAATATTTTAAGAAGAGACAGAAAAAAGAACATTTTACAGGAATAATAATCAGAAATTCGTTTTCTTCGAAATGAGAATTTGAAAGATAGTACCTCAAGATAGATAGATCTGTAGTTTCATTTCTAAAGAATTCATTAAATTATAAATTTAGCTTAAAATTCATAAAATATTGTTCTCATGAGCTTATTGTCTAACTCTCTTTCAGAAACATTTTAAAGGAAGCTCCGCAACTGCTGATCTAAAATGATCTGTCTTCAGAGACATGTTCCTTCAGCTTGGCAAGAATTATTAAGTTTGTACGTCTTGTTGTTTGGTGTGTAATTTATTGCTAAGTTTTAAATCTAATTAAATTATTATTTGATCTTTTTTTTTAACTACAAATCATTTTAAGGAGAATCCGGAATTTTTGGAAGCGACAACAATGCGTCGTATTATATTCTGTGATTTCTTGGGAGGCTTTATGTCCTTACCAAGAGGTTTTTCGTTCTCCTTGCTGTGGTTTGCCGGACTGCTCACATCTGGGCTCAAGTTGTGCACGATGGGATCACTGCTGCTGAACTGGACATTCTTATGCGTATCCTCGGCAAATAGATCGCGCTTTTTTGCCATTATGGAGCGCACATTATTATTATTGGCTGCCTCCTGCATTGGAAGAGTTTCCACAGTGTTGGGTTTGACTCTCACTGGAGTTCCTTTGCGTACGGGTTTCATATCAATATCAATATCCTCTCTGGCTTTAACTGGCGTGCCTTTAAGTTGCGGTCTGACGGGCGTTGTATCATCGTCTTCTGGAAACTCTGTTTTAATCTGAGCAAACTTAACAGGTGTTCCCTTGCGATTGGGTTTGGCAGCCACAAGTAGCTCTGCTGTTTCAGGCGACAACAGTTCCTGATCATCCTTGACTTTGATGAGTCCCAAACGTGACTTGACTGGCGTGCCTTTCTTGACAGGCTTAGCAACTGCTGGAGACTCAACCTCTTCGGGCTCAACTTCCTCGGGTTCAACTTTAAGCCTCTCAATTGTTTGTTGCTCCTCGGAGTCAGTTTCATTTAATGGCAACTCTTGCTTTAACTCAATTCGTGCCGTGTTTGCTTCCACTTTCAAAGGTGTATCCAATACAATGACTTCAGTAGGAGCCTCTTTGAGTGGCGTATCCAAATTAATGACTTCAGTTGAAGTGACCAAGTTCGCAGTGGCTGTTGTTGGTGTTACGACACTGACAATGCGAGGCAATGCTGCTTTAATCTCCTCCTCTTTGATGTCAAACTCCATGGCTTTCACGGGTTTGAAGGCAATCTTGTGCTCGGTCAACAAATTCTCGCGATCAATAAGCACACAACGGGATTTCAGGGACTCAAAGCGCCAGCTTATAAATAAGAAATAGTATTAAAATAGATTCAGTTATTTATATTGGGATGTTTACAAACCGTGCCATTTCCTGTTGTACATTACGCATCTGTTCCTCGGTTGTGGCCTTTTGAATATGAATGCTATGGAGTTGGGTCTTCAGTTCGTCCGTTTCGCGTCTAAATGGAATGGGAATGAAGTGTTGTAAACTAAAGCTACTTCCTAACTCTAAGCGGACAATCACAACAAAAATAATCTGTAGCTGGTAAAACCAAGCAAGCGATTGCAAAACTTTGTTACAACATGGCCCAAACGTTCGGCCAACTCATACTTGCAGAAATCCAGCATGGAATCAAGCCAAGTTACTGACTTCTCGCTGGCCAATTCACGCAAACGTTCCTGTGATAGATTTAAATTCCGCTCCAGTTTCACATTCTGCACCATCAACTGACGAATGCGTTCATTAAGCTTATCTGTAAATACACAATTATATTCATTGTTTGAAGACTTTTTTAGACGATCAAACAATGCTCACTTTGATAGGTTTTGTCGGCACTGCAAAAGATGGTGCTACATGCTTGGAGCTCTGTGTGCATGGCACTATTCTCTTTCTTGAGACGACGAATTTCATATTTACTCTCATTGAATATCTTTTTCATGTCCAGATAGCTTTTCTTTTGATTGGCCAGCAAATGCTTCATCACCTGGCGCTGATCATCCACCTCGGCAAACAGAGAATTCCCCTTTCGATCTATAATTCACTTAAATAATTTAAAGTTTTAGCTGTTTTGTTTGTAAAGAGTTACCATTTTCTTCGGGAGCGCTAGAGAGTAGCGCTATCTTGGCATTCGCATCCACTAGCTGCTCTTGTAAGCTCTCCAGCAGTTGTAGTTTCTCTTCCAACTCGCCGCGTTTGCTACGCAGATTCTCCTCCAGGCAGCTCACTTGATCTTTCAATATTTCTATTGTTTTCTGTGCATAGATGAAAGAAATGAGTTTAGTTACATGGTACAGGGTATTAAAAGTAAACGCACCTCTTGCTGGGCCACAGTAAATGTGTTTTTTACTTTGGCATCTTCATGTTCAGCCAACTTTTGCATTAACTCTGCATTCTCCTCTTCCATTGCACTTAAACGTGCCGTGCATTCATCATGTGAGCTGTTGGCTTTTATTGCTAGATTTGATTCCAGATCACGTGCTGTGGCTTCCAGTTTGGCCTTGAGACTGCGAGTCTCCTCGACCTTGGCATCGTTATCCTGTTGCAAGGTTTCATTTTCCGACTGTAAATTTCTGTACTTGCGTCGCAGATCCTCCAGTTCTTGTTGCATGCGGGACTCGGTGCTGGGACAAGCGGCCTGCGCCTGAAGGCTAAATTGTTCCAACTCTTGGGTAAGATACTTTTCAGCCGCCAACGAAGTATCCAGACTGCGTTTAAGGTCGTGTATACGCTGGGCATCCTCATCGCAGCGATCCTTTAACTGCTGATGCCTCTCATGCAACAATTTGTACTCCTCCACAATATCATCTATGCTTAAAGTGCTCAAATCTAGGTTATTGTACATATTTTGTCACAAAATTTACTGTTTTTCTTTCATAGGGCGTCAAAAATTTGAATCAAGTGTGCAAAAGTGACGCTGACCTAGAGTTGCACAACGTTCTTTATCGATAGTATTATTTTAAGTATGCTTACGTCTGGCAACATTTTGCACAGTGGCAGCACTGATTATCTGACGAACAATTTAATGATATTTTAGGTAAACTAAATTTAAAATATAAGAATAAAAATATATCAGTCTTTTGAGCGCTTTGTGAAACATAAATGCCCCTCCCTAGCCCTTTTGGCGAAATACAATCTTAAAACTTCGATAGCGATAAAAATATCTATCGATATACCAGTCTATCAACGTTTTTTCAACAGCCCTTGCAACTCTGATTGATTCTCAGCTGTTTTGGATTGTTTGATTTATTTATGTTGTGTACGGAAAATGCAAACATGCCAAACGAGGAAAAAAGAAAACGAAGTAAAAATTTCTCGGAAAAAGAAGAGTTGGTCCTAACAGTATTGGTGGAAGAAAGGAAAGGTATTCTAGATAACAAAAAGTCCGATTCGGATACATGGAGACGAAAGAAGCAAGCTTGGAAAGAATTGGCGGACAGATTTTATGACAAAACCGGCGTACGACGAGAATGCAAGGCATTAAGAGAAAAGTTAGTAAGCATAAGACGGAGAACCAGACTGAATCAAAGTGGAACAAAGTCCACCAGTTATATTAGCAGTGGCCATCCATCGCCAAGGACGGATACCTCCTTAATAAATGACTCGGTTACAGAACTTAATGCCCTTGACAGTAATGGCTGTAAGTAGTGCTGTAATCATTGAAATTCTGGCAATTATTATAAACAACTTTTTATTTATGGAACAGCCGATGATATGAGCTTCATAGGCCACAATGATGGTTTCCCTGACGCCCCAACTAATCTTGAGGGCAATGAGGAGGACATGGCTACCACAAGTTCTGAGTGGGCTACTGGTAATCCAGTCCCCCAATGTTTGCCCAAACCAGCAAAGAATATCCTAGAAGAAGAGACGCTCACATTGATTCGACTCCAACAGAATTTTGTTCAATGTAAAAACCAGCGAGCACAGGATAAACACGATCAAGAAATGTTCAGAGAGAAGGCGAAATTAAATCAGGAAATTCAGGAGGGAAAACTTCGCATCGAGCTGATAGAATTGGAAATTCTTGAAAAAAGAGCAAAACTGGGTTTGAATGTGAAAACGTAGGCGAAAATTTCATTATCTTATTGTAAATATGATTTTAATTGGTTCTTTATTACAGAGAGTAGCTCAACGAGATTGTATGAAATGGACACCGTCTTTGACTACCGAATATATGTATCTCCTGTTAATTGTATAATAATATTGCTCCCATGGTAGCAGTACTTATGGTATATTCTTAAGCTCTTAAATTTGTAATGAGCTGTACAATTTATTTTTAACGTAGAACAATTAAAAGACTTATTGTTAGTAATAATAATGTTAAAGTATTGTACCTATTTAATGTGTAATAATAAAGAAGAAATCTGTATGTTTAACTGTAATGCTAGTAAGATTTATAATAAAGATAAGTATTATATTAGAATTATTGAAAGCATTCACGTGATCAAAATATTTAGCATAAATGGTTTTTATTTATATTTAACGCTTGATAACAAATCGCTAACTGAAAAACAGCAATCCAGATTATCGATAACGACATAGATGTTTCATCGATAGCTGCAACTCATATGTTTGCAGATTCTATTGGCGCCACCTATTGAGAAATTTTAAGCGCCAAGCTTAAAATGATCTTTAATACAGCTCGTTAACTGTTTAATTAAAATTTAATCAGGCATAAAAATAGTTTTAAATTTAAAAAAAATATATTTATATAGTTGTTGCTTATTTAGCGCATGCGCTACACTTTGTTTTGTTTTCAATAGTTGCCATGGAGATTGGAAAAGTAAATAACAAGTTTTTATTAATTTTGCTGTTCCGTTAATAAACCAATAATAAAATGCAGGAAGATGCAGCTGAAAAAACACAACAATTGCAAAATTTTCAATCTGATGATTTGCTGGAAAAGTTAAAACTACTCAACTATGAAAAGCACTTGCTGAGGGAATACAAACTGAAGCCTTTGTCGCGTTTTTATTTTGTCAAGGCCACGAATCCTGGAGAGCAGTTTTTTATGTTTACATTGATCTGTTGGTGGCTATGCAAAAAACTGGGCAAAGATATGGAACGACCGCAGGAATATGATGATCCCAACACGGTTATAGCCAAAATCATACAAATGTTGGAGGAAATTGTAAGTAGAGTTTTTTTTTAAGGTTATCCTTTAGTAAAGAGTTTGTTTACAGGATGTGCCTGTAGATTTTGCACCCAATAAGCTCATACGTGGTGCGGGACCCATTTGCCTCATGGTGCTTGACATTCTTGCCACACAGGCGCTGAAAGTGACGAAGGTGAACTTTCAGCGCCTGCATATTGCACAGGAGGAGGAGTTTGTGGGTGACTATTTGGAGGATAATGCTGAGATTATTCTGGAGAAGCTGGAGGATGAACAAAATGCCACAGCTCTCAGTGACGATAGCGATATGGAGCTGGAGGCGCACAATTTCAAACAACTTAATTGGTTGAATCGCCAGAAGCGCACACTTAACGAGATGTCCTCCAATGCCACGGATGAGAATACACGTGAGCTTAATGCCCGTCTCAGTGATCGTCAGGAGTGGCGCTTGGAGCTGGAACGTGTCCTACAGCAACTCAAGGTCTTTGTCAAGGCCGATGCACGAGATTGGCGAACTCATATTAGCCAAATGGAGGCCTTCAACTCTAGTATTGCAAATGTCGCAGAGCCAACTCAGGTGCAGCTCAAGAAACTCCACAGCGAATTCACCTTCAGTCTGGAAAAGATCGAGAGTCGTGAGAAGCATCTGAATAATGAACTCCAGCCACTTATACAACAGTACAAAGAGTTGTCCATTGAACTCTCCAATGTACAATATGCACAGACACAGCTCCAAACAGATATGGACGAAAAAATGAACCAACTAAGTGAGGTTATGGCGGAACAGGAGCTCAAAAAGGAGGAAATGGAGCGACGTGGGCAGGTTATGTCCGATGGAAGTAAGTATTATATATATAAATATATAAATAAATACATAAATAAATACCTCAATAGATTCTGCTGTCTTAAACTTAGAACCGAATCTGTAGATCGTTTAATATAATTTCTAACTTAACAGACGATTTAACATATTTAATCAATTTAATTTAATTTTAATTTTATATTCTACTTTATGTTCTACAGCCTTCAGACTTCAATCCCATAGCTTTCGTTTATTTATTTATTTATTTAATTTATTTATTTATTAATATTTAATAAAAGAAAGATCATACAGATTTCGTCACTAGCGTAGTAAATTCTTATCAATTGCGTTGAAAGCTTTAAACTTCACATTTTTTTTATTTTTCATTATACATTACAGAATAGCAGCTATTGATAATACAATAGGTATCTGAATCATACGCATTATTATTGCAACTGTTTGATGACTCTTGTTTTGTGAATATAAAACATATTGCCAAGCTTGAATTCTCATGGGATTTCCCTAACAAGTGTTGAGAAATTTCTAATATACATAGTACAATATTCTTTAGTGATTCAGTCAGTCTATAATGTTCATTGATCAATTCTTTGCATTTCCATTCTTTATTTCTTTCCACAGGTTCCGTACAACAGATCAAGAAGGCGATAGTAAAACTTAAGGATGACATTTCTCAACTCAATCTGGAGGTGGCACTCTTAGTACATGCCTACGATCAAGATACAGTGCGTCAAACACTCGGTGTGGCTGATCAGGCAAACAACTGATAACCTCAAAAAATAAACTCAAACTATAAACCTCGATTTAAGAAATAGATTTAGCATATTTATGCGATCTCCGGCCCCGAGCATTTTTCACACTTGGCCATGGGTGTGTTGGTTATTGGCCTTGTTTACACCCCGATCCCGATCGATCCTGATCATAATCGGGCAACGAGGGAGGACCACCGACGTTGACTGTTTGATTTGATTGCCGAACCGCTGATAAGCTTCGTAATTGGTTGCTAAGCCAATAGGGCGGTCAATTATCACCTCTTTGTTATCTGTACCCAAAACAGACAGACAGACAGATACACGTGTCCTGATCTTTATCAGATAAGCAACCGCGTCCACCACATTATCGTCCATGGATCACGTACATGAGAAGAGCCGACACCGCAACTACCACATCACCTAACCAAACCAAACCAATCCACTCAAAACTCAAAACTCAAACCAAAGCAAACCTATGACGAAACCGCGAAACCCAAAGGTGTTACTACCCGCTACCCTCTGTCTCTTCCCTTCCCTTTTCTCTCATACACCCTCTCTCATTTGCTCTCTCTCTCTCTCTCTCTTTGTCTGTCGTGTCTGCTGCGCACGCGCAAACAATTTGTTTGCCCACTTGGCCCGGCTTATCAGCCCAATTCCCAATTGCCCAGGTCCAGGTCCCGATCCCATCCCATCCCGATGCGCAACTTGTTGTGATTTTCTGCGGCTGCGACCTGCCAAAGGTGCTAAAAGGTTTTCCCAAAAAAAGAGAGAAAAAACACAGCAGAAAATATAGGAAAATTCTTTGCACACGTTCAGGTTTTTCCACAATGTGAAGCACACTTGAAACATTGAAAATCCTAAGCTAATGTTAAGCATAGTTCTAGGTCTTTTAACCAAACATAAAACAAATAAATTGCAAATCGAATTTTGCTAAGAATTGAATTTCAAATTTATTAGGGCCTTAATTGTTTGATTGCTTTTATATATGAATTTTTGATATGTCGATTTTTCTACATTGGCTTGGTTACATTTTTAAAGCATAAGTTTTTACTTAAAAAAGATGTTATTTATTAACCTGGATATTTGTTTTTAAAAGCTGCAAAATTCTCATAAAATACTCTCATGAAAGTTTGAAATTAAAAAATTTCTCATTTTCGGTTTGTAAATAAAAAGTACTTTAAATACTCAGTAATTGGTAATATATATTCTTTTTTTCGCTCTATATTTTAGCTTGATTTTCAAAAAATATGCTTTTTCAAAAGCTTTGTAAGTTTCTAAATAATATATAATATATATTTTTCTTCAACTTTAAACATGGCTATAAGTTTAAATTAAGTTTCAGCCTTATAATCCTCGTAATTGAAATTTCAAGATATATTTAGAGTAATTCTAAAATATATAATTCACTGCTAACTTAAAATTTTAATTGAATATTGACCCAAAATTAAATTGAGGAAAACGTAAAATTCGTTGAGTGTCGAATAAATGTCAACAGCATAAATTTAAACAAATTCAAGAAATAATATGCAAATTTAAAGCTAACCTAAAATTTTCAATTAATCTGACATCTTTCTCTCTCTCAATCTCGAGTCCTCTTTCTCTTTTTATCTGTTGTTCTCGCTCTGACAAAATAGAGCAAGTCAAAAGTCATATTTGCGACTCTTTTCGCTTGGCTGGCATAAATTGCATTATTATTAGGCTTATTTGATATGCGCCGACGACGACGACGACGGCGACGACGAAAAAGCTGCAGTGAAATTGCAAAAAGCCAACAACAAAAGCAGCAGCAGCAGCAACAACAACAGCGACAGCAACAACAATAATAACAACAACAACGACAGACTGAAGCATTAAACTTGTTGTTGGTCGAAAAGCCAAGCGCAACTACTGTTCATTTCCCACGTTAGGATTCGGATGCCATTCCACTGAGTGAGTGGCAGGCAACTCGCAAACTCGCAGCTCGCAACTCGAAGCTCGCAAACTCGCGACTCGGCAAAACTTGGAACTCGGCAACTCGCGACTTGCGACTCGCTCTGGAGTATGAACTGAGGCTGAGGCTGAGGCTGAGGCTGGTTTTTGGCCACAAGATCTCAGAGTCTTTTCGAGTCTTTCTCGAATCTTTGGGGCTCGTCTCTCATTGTGTGGCGCTGCTGAGCGGTGGGAGGCAGCCTCGTCTTTGGAGCAAAAACAGGCAACAACAACAACAGCAACAACAGCAACAACCAGCAGCTGGAACAGAGCGAGTACGCAGATGAGTTTCATTTTCTCATTGTTTGGCACGACCAAAAGTTGCAAGCTGCCCAAACTACAACAACAACAGCAGCAACAACAACAACAGCAACAACAACAACATAAAAGAAACCTGTTGCCAGTTCGACTTTAACGTTGAATGAACAAATTTGTGTTCAGTTTTTATTTTGTTTCTTTATTTTTATTTTTTTGGTTTTGGTTTTAGCCGCGGGCTAAAAAGCATTTTCTGAGCATAAATCGTGAGTTGGCCCCGCGAGAGAGCCAAAGATAGTACCAAATACGTCCCCATTCCCATTTCCATTTCCAGTAAGCAGTTTGTTTCCTCTTTTCCCCTAACATTCAATTGGTGTAGCCCTCTTCAAATTGTAGCCAAGTTGTAGTCACAGCTGCATCTATTTGCATAATTTCTCATTTAATTCAATCAAAATTTCATTTTTACTACATTTTTAAGCCCTGTTTTCAGTTTCTATTTAGCAGTATTCTCCCACTACATCTCTACTACTATAAATTTAATCCCTGTTTTCAGTTTTCAGTTAGCAGTATTCTCTCTCTACATCTCTATTATTCCCAGCACTTGATTATAAGTAAAACTTAAGTCAAATTTTATATATTTGCATTTTTTAATTTATTTCAATTTAATTGAAATCAAACTCATTTAAGGAGAGACTTTCATTGCATCTTTTAACTAAGATTTTAAATTTTTATCTAGCTTTATTCATTCTCCCTTTTCCCCTCTAATTTCTTATTAAATTCAAGTAAAATGTAGTCTATTAGCATGTTAAAAATTCATTTATTTTAAATATTTTTATTTAATTCAATAAAAATACTATTTTTTAAAAACTTGTTAACCTCTTTCATTTTCATATAATCTAATTAATGATAATTGTTTTTGCATATTTTTATAACTCATATTTATTACTATTTTATTGACACTTTTCTTTTAAAAGCAAATCAAAATCCTATTTAATTTATTTTATTTTGAAATACTGTAATTAAATTTGTCTTAGACGCCTTTAAAACATACTTTGCCTAATTTCTATTTAAATATTACATTATATTTTTCTTAATTAAATCAAAAGTCTTTTTTTGACTGCGTTCCTTTCCCTTCCCTTTCTCCTCTACTCTTGGCAGTATTTTCAGTTTATTTATGGATCTAATACAATGTTGTGAACACCCAAAATTTCATTCATTTCCTATAAACTGACAAAACACAATATTCATTCAGAGATTCTCTTTTATTTTTTGTTTGGCTTTTTAGGTTTTTGGTTTTCGGTTTTCGGTTTCGGGATTTGTAGTCCGTTGTCTTGTTGTCAACATTTTGCCTTTTGACCGCTCGCTGTGCTCGTTATCATCAGCTCTTAGTTCGCATTCCCTCCTTCCCATATACACACACATACAGATACCCTATAAATGTACATATATACATACATTTGTATATAGAGTCGTCTGTCGTATATAGCCATCTCTCAGTCGGAACATCGATTTAAATGCAAATCAATGTAATAAAACATCTTTTTATTTTTGTTTGTTCGTCGTCGTTTTTCCTTATTTTTTTTGGTGTTGTTACCTGTTACCGATACCCTCAACGATTAATTTAAAATTCAATTTGTTTAAGCGGCGGGGAGAAGCTGAACTGAAATGGAGATGGACCTGGTGACACTTACACCCACATTCTGTGACACCTCAAGTTCCCTTTCTCATCTTCATCGTCATCTTCATCTTTCATCTTTCTCAATTTGGAAGGAAACTCTTTTGGTGGCTCTCTAAATCAACGGAAGTTCATGTGGCGCTAAGCACATGAAAATCGATCGTAAATCTTATTTCACAGCTTGCCTGCTTTCTAAACATTGTGATTTAAGTCGGGATTGAGTTGGGTTTATATTCAATTCGAACAATGCGGGGGATTGCATTTTGGTTTAGATCACAATAAAAAATCTCTTGACCATTGACTTTTGTGGCTAAAAGTCTTTATTATACTCACAAAAGTAACTACGAGTCTACAAACAAACATTGAGTATAATACAAAATTAAATGATTCCCAGAGTGGAGCTAACTTGAGTTCAGATTTGTGTTATAAATGGATTATAAAATTGTCTCAGCTATTTTCTAATAAAATAAGTAAGTCAATTTATCAAAAATATAAAGTTGACTTCATAAAGTGACACTTGTTTTATTTACAAAATAGCTAAAATGATAACATTCTTCATAAATTTTCTTTAAAAATTAAAGGAAAAAAATTTAAGATTAAATGTGTTTTTGTTTATTTTCTTTATTATAGTTAAGTATTAAGGCTACTTAAAACAAAATGCAAGTAAAGTACAATTAGGATTTACATTATAATTTTTATTGAAAACTTATTGAGAACTCAATAAATATAATATATATAATAGAGTATGTAATTTATTAAAATGTTAAACTAATTTATTTCATACTTTTTAGAGGAAACTTTCCTTAACAGCTACTCGTTACTCAATAAACTAGTTTTTTTTATTAAATATATAGAATACATAATTTTATCTAAATTTCTTTAAAGTGTCTTAATTTTGTTTTACATTTTTAGTTAAATTTAGTCTATTTACATACTTATATTACTTTCATATCATAATCAATAAGAGTAATGCCTTTTGTTTTTCATATCTGTATTCTATAAATCGACTTGATTCTTAATATTACTTTTATGCAGTGCCAACTGTCTGGAGTTTCATTTAAATTTTCCATAAATTGTTAATCAATTATATTTTGTGATTAATTTCCATAATCATCAGAGAGTTGCCGCAAGCTGCGCATTAACTCGTCGATGACTTGACAAAAGTTGCTCAAACCTTTTGTTGTTGTTCATGTCTGATGTTGTTGTGGTTGCTGTTGTTGTTGTTGTCCGGCACTGGGCGCAAAAGTATTAAATTTCATTAATTGCCAAAATTAACAAAAACAAAGAAAGAAAAAAAAGAAATAATAAATAAATAAACAAACAAATGTAAGAAAAAGATTTTGTGAAAAATTAAAAATTCATACGGCAGCGATGCGGTCGCATAAATTTCATGGAAGCTGCCAACTCGAAGACAGCAAAAATTGCAAACTGGAGAGACAGAGAGAGGGGAGGAGAGAACAACAGAGAAAGAGAGAGAGAACAGATACGTGGGCGAATGATCTCTAAACTGAGATCTCTATATACACAAATATATATATATACATTTGTACAGATCTTGATGTTGAAAGTGGACCGCAACTGATGACAAAGTTTTTTGGTTGGTGACGATTGCCAAGATTGCCGTCACGGTAGTTGCCAGAGTTGTCATGGTATTACGCAGCTCATATATTTTTTTCCCTTTTTGCGGTTCATTCAAGGTGTTAGCCAAGTTTGTACTGTTGCTGCTGCTGCTGTTACTGTAGCTGCTGTTGCTGTTGCTGGCAAGAGACACTTAAAAAACTTGATTTATTTTGCTTAGGTTTTTTGTGAATCCATCTGCATAAATTTGACTTATGGCCGATCGTAAATTTGCCTTGCTTTTGGCCAGACTGCTGACTCGATTGTTGTTTCCATTGCTGAACAGTTAGACGACGATCTATCAATGAATTCGGAACTCAATGAACTCGTAGTAAGTATATACATACATATGTCTGGCCATAAAGCGCTATCCGACCGATCGATCGATCGATCGATTGAGCATCTCCATCTCAAAAAACTCATTTCGTATGCATTTTAGTTTGTATGTTAATTTGCTGTTTGTGTATTGTGTATGGTTTCTAGTTTCAGTTTCCAGCTCCATTGTGTTTTATTTAATTTTAATTTTTATTTCGTAAATTTTAAATTTGTTGTCACTTCTGTAGGAGCGCAAAAGGTTTTTCCATTGTTCCAAGCAATTCTCAATCGAATAATAAAAAAGAAATACCGAATACGAGAATTCGAAATCGATTTCGTTTGTGTTTTATTATAATTGGGTGCGGTGCGGTAGTTTCTTACCTCTCTCTTCCACTCCCACACTTCCTCTCTCTCTCTACCTCTCTGTCTCTGTCTTTGTCTATTTCTGTTTCTACTTGTTGTTGTTGTTTTTTCCCTGCAGAATCTGTGTCTGAATCGCTGTCATTGTAGCGACAATTCAATAAAAGAGCATACTTTTTATGAATAGCGTTTGAATATTTAATATGAATCTGATGTGTGTAGTCTTTTATGTATCTGTACATATGCAGATAGCTGTCGGCTGATCAGTTCAATCGGAGGTGCGAGGCAGCTGTCTTTAAAATTAATAAAAATTTATGGTTTATTTGGAATTTTCGTGGCTTATTAATTTGCCATAAAGCTGGGAGGCAAAGCGTGTGTGTGTGGCTAACTGAGTGGCAATCGGTGGCACATACAAAACAAAAACACACACACACATGCATCTCGAGAAAGCGAAACATATTGACTATATACATTTATAATTTATTAGACCTATTTCTAAATGAATCACTGTTTGTTTTGTCAGTTATAATGAAGCTGCTTTGAAATTGCGACATTTTTGAACACTTTCAATATGGTTAGAAAAGCGTGAATTTTCTATAGATCGATTTAAATTGAGCACAAAAGTTTGACCATTTTTGGGAGTAATATTTAGTTAATAATTACATTCTTATTAATATATTTTATAACTTTGATTATCTATTGTGAAGCACTTTTTTTATTTGAAGTACTCATCAAGTACTCCTCAGGATTTTCCATAACTTTGCTTTCAATAATATATGGTTTTTATGCCCACTCTTAAAACTGTTTGTAATGTATACATCTTTTATTAGCTAGCTAATTTAAAATGGACTTAAGAATTAAACATGTACTAGTTAATTAATACAGCTAGTCCAGGGACGCAATGTAGTGTTATTTCATCATCTTTTGCAATTATTAACTACAATTTAACATTGTATACCTCTTCCAGTGAACAAAAATCATTTCAAATCATTATAAATACATTAAAGCTAAAATAAATAATGCAATCTTAACCAAAATTGGTGTTTAATTAAGTTCAACACCTTTAAAGGCCTCACTATTTATAGATAGTGTAAATTATATACCCATTAATGATAGCTTACGGAACAAAAAAAAAAACTGTTGCTCTAGATAAATACGAAACCTGACGTAAGTGAGCGCTAAAAAATATCAACAGATGTTGTTTTTTTATTATTATTATTATTTAAATAAATTGTAATTTTGCCTTTAGCTTTGGCTGCAGTTGCTGCAAAAGGAATTGCCACTTAGCTGTCTGTATGAAATCAATTTCGATGACTGCTGATTGGATATATGCAAATGTTGGCCCCAAAAAGAGACGACGAATGAAGCCATCAAAAGTCATCGCCTTAAAATACCGAAAACAAAACCAAAAACAACAAAAACAAAAACAAAAAAATTGAGTCTCACAAGGAGAAACAATTTAAGCAGCATTTTTTTAAACTTTATTGATGCTTGATGTCAATTTGCCAGGTTCGCAAAGCGAAAACTTAATTAAAACTCAACAACAGGCAAATGAGATGCAATCCTTTTTGGGGGCCACTTAATTAAAATAACAAAAGGCGCAGAGAGTTGTGTAAAATTAACGAAATTATATATTTTTTTCTTTGTGAATATTTCTGTGAATGAAGCGTTTGTTTCATTGAGCAGAAGAAAATGAAAGGCAATCAGTTGGAGAAGGCAGAAGGCAGCAGATAAACAGACAATAAATATGAGGTCGGCCCTTTTGCAGCGCAGCGCATTACAAAATGTATTTTTGATATTTTTCTGTACACTGAAAAAAATGAGCAGCGTCTTGCTGCGGAATAGAATCAATTTAAGCCATGTGAAATTCAAGGTAAAGGCAAGTGCTCTTTACATTTGGAATCTTTTTTTCTGTATCTTCCATATATTTAAGAAATTCTGGTTATTTACTATTTTTAGTTTTAGGACAAATGTTTTAATGTTATACCCCCCTTTTAACAGTGTAGCTGTTGTTATATTTCATCATGTTATTTGTTGTTTGCTGGGCACAAAGAGGCCACACAGCGACAACAAATGCCACAGAGCGGTTAAAGAAAAAGGCATTTCAAGAGTTTCCCATGGCGGCAACCACACACACACACACCTTTATTCACACACGCACACACAAAATGGAGCCGCGACAGTTAACAAAGTTGGCAGCGCAGTCAACGCGGCGTATGCGTAATACGGCTGCTTGCCACGCTGCCACTGGTTTTCAGCACACACACACACACTTGCAACACACACTCATACACTCTGTGAGTGTGAGAGAAACGGGTTAAGGGCAGGCAAACTGACAGTTGAGCGCCAGCAGCGACGCAAACGTTGCTGCCATTGGCCGCCCAAAAGCGCCACAAAGCAACGCCCACTTAACAACTGAATGTGTGTGTGCCTCAGTCTCACATGCATATATACAAACATGTGTGTGTATGTGTAAAAGAAAGTTGACTGCGTTGTACAGCAGCTAGATGACAATGAACGGCAGCAGAACAGAGATAGCACTATATGAACGCATGTCAGAATGAGACCAATAGCGAGAGCAGAGAGTGCGAGCTTTCAGCTACTGCTTTTTTGCATACATATTTAAATAAGTTGTGTATTTTTGCGAACGCTCTTAATTAAAACGTAAACCTTACTTTATTTTATTTTTTTTTGGCAGGCGTGGGCACATTTAGGCTTAATTAACAGGGCCAACACGCCTCTCTCGCTCTCCGTGTATATTCAACTCACCTGCTTTACTCTCGCACACTCACACTAATATTCACTCTAACGCTCTCATCCAATCAGCGCACGTTGCGCTCACTCAAACTCGTTTTCGTGCTCAATTGTGCTAGAGCGAGACAGTGCAGAGACAATTGAATGCGACCAGAGAACAGAGCGAACAGCAAGCAGCAGCAGCAGAAGCTGTTTTATGCTCTTGTTGTTGTTACTGTTGTTGCTGTTGCTGTTGTTGTTGCTTTGAACACAGGCAGCTGTTAAACCCATCAAGCTGAAGTTTCTGATCGTAACTTTGCAGTTGACTCTCGCGCACAGAAGCGTTCGGAAGTGAAATATATTTTATTAATAATATTAGCAGTCGAGCTGTGTGTTTGAGCTTTTTTGTAAGCTTATATAAAAAACTTTTGAGCATTGCCGTCGCGTACAACAATCATAAATACTACAAAAAAGTGAAAATCAGCATAGCAGCAACTTTAACAACTTTAATTAATATATTTTCTACTGTAATTTGCGTAGCAGAAAATAAAAGGTAAGCAGACGCCATTTTGTTAGACGTTGCCATTTTGTAGCTACTGTTGAAAGCTGCCGCAGTTACGCAGCAACAACAACAATACCAGCAACAACACGCATAGAAAGAGTGTAAGCTTAAGCGTGAGTGTAAGTAAGTAAGGGACAGAGAGAAAAAGAGAGCAAGCGCGTTTTAGTTAGTGCTACTCGTCTTGCGCATGCGCAGTAGCCGAAGCTTATAAGAACTTGCTTCGGCTTCTGGTCTTCAGCATCTCCTTCGTGTCACGAATACGAGCCAGACTTCGGCTTTGACTTTAGCTTCGACTTTCGACTTCGGCTCGTGCTTGACCAGTTAGAAAGAAGAGCTAGGCAGAGCTGCTGTTTTTGTTGTTGTGGCACCACAGTAGTCGATGACTCACACACATACACAACTACAGACACTACTGTATTGAGCCGCACTCAACACACACACATACACACACACACACACACACACACACACAAAGGCACGCCTCAGTCTTTTTTGGTCTTGACTGCGTCGTCGCCGCTTCCTCAACTTGGTGGCAGCGACGCAAGCAGCGCTCGCCAGCAGCAGCAGCAGAAGCAGAGTTGACTACTATTTCTTTCAGTTATTAGTAGCATTCATTCATTCAACTTTGTGCCGCGCAAGCGTGCGTAGTTCCTCAGTTCCTTCGCGTGTACCTTTAAAAGCAACAAAAAAAAATCACTGAAGAGAGAAAAAAGTAATAAGAAAAAAAGTAATAAACGATCTACAAGTGATCATATATTGTCTACATGTACAAAGATATAACACTACGTGACTTTAATTCGAACGTCGCCAATCGTCAGTCGTCGCGATAATTCCAGTGAATTTCATCACTAGCGTGGACTGCCGTTCACAGTGATTAGCAGCAGCTTTAAAACTTATCGTTATTCTCATTGGTAAGTTTTTGCCTATGCGACTGCGCAGTTACGCAAGCGTCGCCATTGCTATATATACTTATATATGGCCCTGACTGCGCAGTCAACGTCGCGACTGCGTCGCACAGTAGCCAGTAATAGGCAACGTTGGCGCTTACGCTTGTTCTTGTTCTTGTTCTCTTCGCTTCTCTTCTGTATCTTGTTGTAGTTGTGGTTGTGGTTGCGGTTGCGGTTGTTGCTGTGTTTGTTTTTGGCTACCAGTTTTACGCGCGTTCATTGGTTCAAGCCCAATGTGCGTGTGAGAGCCACTCAATGTGTGTGTGTGCGTGAGAGTTGAATGTAATCAATTGTCGATGGCGTTTGTGTGCAGAGCTTTTATTGAGAAAGTGCCGCAAAATGGCGACTAATCTGCCAATCACTATAGATATGACAGCCTTACGCTAGTGACAAAAGCAGACCCGCAAACAACAAAGTACATAGCAATATAGCTTTTCGCTCATTTAGTAATTTTGTTCTTGATGGATTGATTTGTCCTTTTTCAAACTACCTTAGCCAAAAAATCTAGCCTTTTTTATAAGTTTAAAAATTGTGCTTCGTAAATTTATATAAAAGTAATTTTCAGCCTCTTATTGCAAATGGTAACAAAAAAGTTACAACAAATATCTAAATATTTCCCGATTAATAATATTTGTCCTACATTCTGTATGATATACTAACAGAAAAGGCAGGCTAAATATATGTATATATAAACAGCTTCCGAATAAAAATATTTATTAAAAGTTAACATTTAAAGTTTCATTTAAAAGAATTCGTCATAACTTATGTTACTTTTATTAATTTGTTATTCAATTTTTCCGTTGTTACGCGTTATTTTTCAAAGCCGTTAGTTACTGTTGTTAGATTTATAAAAAATTACAAAAACTGAAAAATAAGCTATTTATAATTGAAGTTTATTTATAGTATATAGTATATAATAAACATATAATACACATTAGATTTAACCTTCTTTTTATCACGCTGTTTCCATGTCAACCATTATTATATAAATATCTACTGTCAAAACTCAATTTAAATCACTTCTCAAATGCCGACGGCATTTCTTCAATTTTATATTGCTTCTCTACTTGAATCTTTAAGCTCATGAGTCAGCAATTACTTAGTCAACTTCTTGTGCTTCAAATTCAAGGTCTTAACGAGGTTAACGCACAAATCGAATCATAGACAAGCGTAATCCGTAGCCACAGATGATTTGTGTCTGAGGAATTTATAAGATCATCAGAAGTGATCAGGTTTTAAGCTAAGCTCTGAGTCACGTCGCTTTTTGACCAAAATTTGTTAAGTTGTCAAGTCCAAGAGAAAAATGACTAATAGTGGCTTTAGTTTTGTATTAATATATAAGGATAGTTAAGTATCCTCTGAGCTGTGAGCAGTGACCTCGTCCTTCGCTTGGACCACACGCTGTGTGCCATCAATTAGGCACAAATTAGTTAAACGACCAACAAGAACAAGAACAAGAACTTATAATTTAGCAGACATTTTGCACCTTGAGACAACTTGACAACCTGAGGAACTGGCGTGGATCTTTTTCGATCTCAACAACTGTCTTGTCATAACTCATCAACTGTTAACACGCAACGTATGATAGATCGTGTTAAAGGTTTTCCATTGCGTGTTTTTCCCACAAAAACACAAAAAATAATAATAAAAATAAAAACCTGTAAAGAACGCATTCGTTGTGGGTCAAATACTTGAGATTCGCGTCGCTTGAAAGGATCCTTTTGTGGTTGTTAGGTGTTGTCTGTTTTGTCTCCTTTTTTTCCTCATTCTTTTTCTTTTTCTGTTTTTGTATTATATTTTTCTTGTGTCCAGTTTCGCGCGCCCAAGTTCCCAATCCCGAATCTTCAACTACTTGAAGTGATGCCTAATTGTTGTTACCAATTTTCTCGTTGTTCCCATTGTTGTTGTTGTTGTTGGGTTTTTCCAGTGAATTCTGTGCCATTAGCACAATTAGATTCGTATCAAATCGTTTCGGTGCCTTTGTCCTTTCATTTTGTGACTCTGAGGTCCGTCGGCTTATTGTCATTTTTTCCACATTTCGAGTGTAATTTTTAATGGCACCTTGCCAACTCACTGTCCGCCTCCAAAAAAGGCCATCGACCATCTACAATCGTAAGTGTGGTAATCGCTTTTGACCATGTCTGTATTTCTGTTCAGTTCAGTTCTGTTCTGTTTTTTTTTCCTTTTCTGAGACCCTTAATGTGCAACGTGTGTGTCACTCTACATTCAGACGGCTGCTGCTTCTTCTTTTCATTTTGAGAGAGGTCCTTTTGGACGCCTTATCGGCGTGTACCGCTACACATTATCGGGGTGTTAAACTGTAACTCTTCGGGTATTTTCGTGGAAGTTGCAGGCGCACTCACACTTGCCACAGATCAGATTTAGATGCAGATACTCCTCCACCGCCACCTCCACCAATGTCCTCTCCTCTTCCTCCCTCTCTCTTTCTCTCTCTACCGTCTGTGTTGCCATTTTTGGTGCAAATCTAATTTCACGCAGCATTAACGCCTTTCGCATGCCCTTCACAACTGCACAACTGCAATTCTCTCTTCTCTCGCACTTCTCTACAACATGTTGGTGTCTGCAGTTTTAAGGCTCATGCTGTGCCTGATCTTTCACTACAGCTTGTCCCTTTCTCTCTCTCCATCTCTCTCGCTGTCTCTGGGGACCTCTCGTTGCGCTGTGTGTACAAAACACTAATTATTTTCAGTGCGGATTAATGGGATTATCTGCATGTTGTTGCAACACTTTATTATACAATATTTGTCCAGTTTTCTCAGCTCTTATGTGTGGTCCCTTCATCCCGTCGAAGGTCTAGATCTGTGGGTGTAGCTGTTTTCTTGAGCCGATTTTAACAGCAAGTCAGTTGGATTTGCAGATCAGTTTTGGTTTAACATGATATAGTTTACTTGGTAGTTCCAACAAAACTTGAGTTATCATAATCTGAAGGATTTTCAAGAGAATTGCTTACAATTCATTATATAACAGGTGTTTATATAGATATTTCCACATCCCTTTTTTTTAAGTGTTTCAAAAGAATTGTTTACCTATCAACATTAAACAGATTTTTGTATTTTCAAACATTTAACTTGATATTAAAAATGTAAACGAACTTCAAATAACTCCTCATATTCTAAAGAATAATATGATTTAAGGAAAAGATTTTAATTATTCACATTTTCCTAAATTCTAGAACACATATTTTTTAACCGAAAAGATCACAGCTCTTATAATACCAATATACATATCGCTTTAAAACAGTTACTAAATGATGATATAGTTTAAATTAATGTCCATAGACTATAGGAAGTTATTGCCGCAGACAATGTTCACTTAATTATCGTGTTCAAAAGCAGATAATTATCAACTGACATTTACAACCTTGGCTAATGGCTAAATAGTTTCTAGATAAATGAGTTGGCACTTCTTTTTGGCCATTTAAAGACGTAGAGACATGGCAAGCTGGCAAGTTAAATAAAGTGCTTAGACGCAGTCGTAAGCCATGGCTAATGTTGCTCCACTTAGACCCACTCAAAAGTCAAAGGCCTAGGGAGAGAGGGGGATAGAGAGTGAATGAGAAAGAGATGCATCTTTGTATATATATTGAATGCATATCGAATCCCTTAGATGCCCAATATCCAACCCATGGCCATATGCAGGCGCCCTGTGTCGCATGATTAACGGCGTTAAAATGCCAATGTGACGCCACATTGTGTACACAAATTAACATGGAAGAGGAGATGGAGTCGGAGTTGGACTCTGACTTCAACTCCAACTTCGACTCTGACTCCGAGTCTCTTTCGGTGAAGTTTGGAGTTGGATCAGCGACCTGGACTCGACTCGACTCAGTGTTATAATTTGAATATGTTTAGTGGGCATTAATGTTATAATGACAATAACTACGTAGCGTCTGTGGCTGGTGCAACACCCGCTGTGACGTTTGCCTTTTGTTGTCAACGTTTTTCCCTCTCCAGCTGCGAGCGAAAAAAACCGAAAACGAAAAAAAAACAACAATAATAAAACACATATAAATAAATATTGAAATCGGGGCTTGCCGAGAGACGCTTGTCGCTACCAGTCAGCGCAGGCTTTTGTTTGCCGAATCCAAATCCGACTCCGACTCCGAATCCCAGTCCCAATTCGATCCCAAAGAATGTATGGCATAACATTAAAAAAGCGACTGCATGAGAAATATTCCATATTCCCCCCTCCCACTCTCAAATATACCTGCATATAGTATATATGAATGTTGGCTAACCCGAAAACGCTTTCCAGCGGCGCCGAAATGACAAAAATAAAATTACATAAAAAATAACAGTTGTTAACTACCGAAGCAGGATTCCAAGTGGTTTCGAATGGATCGCCCAAACAAAATATAAAAAAAGAGAAAAGAGAAACAACAACAATAATCATGTGGCATAAATTGTGATTGAAGAAGTCGCAGGCGCCAATTAAAAATAAACTTGTTACAGCGCCACTTTAATGAAGCGACTAAAATATGGCATCTGTATGGTAAGGAGTCTCTTTGGATCTCTCTGTTCTCTGGTAAAAAACATAAACACTCTTCGAGTGCATTTGTGACGCCTTTCGGTCTGACTTTATAGCCATGTGTCCTATGTGAACTCGGCTTTTACTGCGGCTAGCATCATTAAAATTCGTATATAGTCCTCCTAAGTTGGTTAATGCTTTTGTATGTTGAAATCGTTAAGAGCGCATTACTACATCATATTGAAAGGATGTGTTTTAGTTTGTTAAGTGACTTGTTCCTTTAATAAGCTTAACGAAAAAACTAAAAGTTGAGTTTATAGGTTTTGGTTTTGAGCTTTAAAGATGATTTCTTAGCTTCCATATTTATAATATAAATATTTTTGATTTATATTCTTTTAAAATATTAAATCAATGATCGTTAATGATCTTCTGCTAATTTAAGGGCTTGAGAGCTTTAATATATTATTCCCTAATTTATCTTAAAAGACTGTCTTGAAAATTGTATTATTTGACAGGAATTTGACAACTCGATTATTATATAAATGAGCTTTAATGAGCTTAAGCTACTTTAACGGTGTAAAAGCTTTATGTATATCTACAAATTTGAACTTTATGAACTAAATCAGGTAGTTCCATGATTGATCGGATGGACAGATAACTTACAACATGATAATTTTACAAATGAGCTTTAATGAGCTTCAGCTACTATTTTAAGGGCATTTAAGCTTCGTTCTTTTCCATTGTGAGGGTGCTAATTGAACAATTGTGTTGAGGAAGTACAGTTAAAAACAGAAATAAAAGCATCTGGTGACAGTGTGAAACTGAGACCTGGTTAAAAAGACTGAAACTTCTTTCAAGTCGAAAATGTTGTCGTTTAAGACAAATTATAAACGAAGGTTAGCAACTGAAACTGGGCGGTTGGTGATTTGTAAATGTCAACACCAAGTTCGAGTTGCGTTGTTTTTTTTTCGCTGTGGTTCAGGCTTTAATGAGTCATTTTTTCAATTTCATGTTGCGTGATTTAAGTTGACAACTTGTTGTTGTGTTGTTGTGGTATTTTTGCTCAAATTTATTGGCACATAAAAGATGTCGCAGGCGTTGCTAACTTTATTTAACACTGTTTCTTACCTCTCTTTCTCTCTCTCACACTCTGCTTCTTTTTCACCCTCTCTTTTTAGGTGTTTGCCTTAAAGTGCGCCATAAACTAAAAGGCAACGGCAGCAACTGAAAAGACGGCCCACCCAAAACGCCTACAACAACAAACGTAACTACTAGCCAACGGTGAAATCACAACAACGCCAACAACGAGCGTGTGATAGTTGACAAAAAGGAAAAACAACGAAAAAAATAACAATCATCAAAAAGCAGCAGCGTTGCCACATTTCACTCGTTTGTTATCTGCAATAGCAATAGAGATAGCGATTACGCTTTGAGTACCGTTAAAGTATTGCGCTCATTGCACTGAGCAAAAGCTCCCATCACACACAAACACTCATACAGCCAAGAGCGAGATACGCACTCGCAATCCAACGAGAGAGAGTGCAAAGAGAGCGCAAAGTGAGACCGTGAGAGTTGTTGGAAAGCACACCACAGTACTGACAACGCCAACGATACCGACGCCGACGCCAACGTCGACGTCAAACTCAATACAACAGTAACAACAAATATAACAGCAACAACAACCTCTCAAACTTCACCCACTGATTGTGTGAGCATTGAGCGCGCGCGCGTCTGTCGCACGTAGGCAAAAGCAACCAAATACAAAAAAAAAACTTTACGGCAAAGAGCAAAAAAAGAGGGAAAATATATCGTCTGTCAAAATGTTTGCTGTAATGCGAATCGACAACGATGACTGCCGGTCGGATTTCCGTCGCAAGATGCGTCCAAAGTGTGAGTTCATTTGCAAGTATTGCCAGCGGCGTTTCACCAAGCCATACAATCTGATGATACACGAGCGCACGCACAAATCGCCAGAGATAACATATTCCTGTGAGGTCTGCGGCAAATACTTCAAGCAACGTGATAATCTGCGTCAGCACAGGTGAGTCTTACAAACCCCGCCCCCGCCCCACAACCCCCTCAAGAACTGTAGGAATACTTACAAAAGTGCATGAACAATTGGTGTTGGTTTTTCTCAATATTATTAAAACAGATACTCCAAGTTATATATAGAATAAAGTGGGGAAAGTTCAGTATAATACCATATATAGCTACTGTCCTAATGAACTTCTCGAATTATGTACTTAATGTAATATTACAAACGTGCTTAAACAGTTATTGTTGATTCTGTTTTAGTTAATTTCTATCTTATAAGATAGTCCAGATTGCATACAGTATAGTTTGATAAAACAGGGGAAATTGCAGTATATTATTATAGATAAGTTGACTCATTGCCTAACGTTTAATATACATACCAAGTTTAGAAATCACTTTGATAAGTTTACTACGAACTTTACGATTTCAACGGATTTCTAGCTGTCGTAATTCCGCATAATACTAACTTTAGCTATTAATGGATACTGTCAAATACTAGGAAATATTAATAAAAACTTTTACTTAAGAAATTTGACTAATAAATGGGTATTAAAAAGTTGTGAAATCAACTTGACTGCAAGCGATTAACAAAAAATGTTATAGGGTTAAAATACTTAGTATTTAATATTAGGTGAATAGCTTAACCTAAACAAGTACATAGTTTAAGCTAGCTAAATAATAGACATTTAAGTATTAGAGCGTTTGATTAGGATCTTTGTTATATTAGGGAAATTATAGTAAATTATAATATAAGATTTAACGAAAGCTTTTGCACCTATTTACTACACACACACATTTATAGCACCTACACCCTACATAAAAGCACACACACATGCACACCTATAAAATATATCATATTATTATTTATACTATTTATCACAACCACGTCTTCTACTACATCCCTATATTGTTTCTCTATTTTCTCTTTTATTTGTAGATGTAGTCAGTGTGTTTGGCGATAAGCTAAAATATCATAAATAAAATAAAACAAAACCAACACACAGCAATATAAAATATATAAAAAATGAATGAATGCAAATATATGAATAAAAAAAAACCAGCACCAGAAATCTAAGCACCGCAGCACCAACAACAAAAGCAAAATCAAACAGCAACAACAACAACCGCACGCAATATCACCACAAAAATGAAATTAATATTAATTTTACAACTGTCATAATCTAGACTTATCGATAATTATCGATAAATGGAAGCAGCAGCACGCCCACTACCGCCCACTACCGCCCACCCTCATGCACGCACACACACACGCTTACAATCAACAGCAACAGCAGCAGCTTCGACAATCGATAAGCGATTGACATCGGAATGCAATCGGGTGTTGGTATTCGATAATTCGCTTTGGTTTCCTTTTACGTTTCTATTTTGGTTGTTGTGTTTTTTGTTCTCCTCTTCTCATTCTTCCTTAATTAATGGTTTATCGAAACATGCACTTGCCACGCCCACCACAAATGTTGCGCAGGCGCAGCACCACCAACCAGCAACAACAACAACAACAACAACTACTACAACTGCAACAACAATGCAACAGAAAAGAGAAAAAAAACAAAAACCACATTTTACAAATAATTTTTGCAGAAATTCACACATGAACACTTGTGGGCGTGCCTACATCAGCAAATAATGCAACAACAACAACAACAACAACATACAACATTCAACATGTCACATTCAACATGTCACATGCAACATGCCTCAGACACATTAAAAGTCAGCTTTTTGTCAATGGAAAGCACAATTAAGCTCAAGCTTTTTGTGCTTTCTGCCGGACCAAGGACAAAACAACTTTTACGATGCGTTTTCCAACACTGCGAGCTTAGCAACATTTCAGCAATCAATCTTTTCAATCAAACTGTCAATCACCAGCTGCAATTCTCTTGCCTTATAACTCGGAACTTGTGCGATCCTCTCGCTATATCTTATTAATAATACAATTAATTACAATTTATCAATAATACAAAAAGAAAAAGAAAAACAAAACAATATAAATCATAAGTATTTTTATTTTAAAATCACAAAAAAACACGTTGAAAATGTATTACATAAATTTTATAATATTAATAATAATAATAATAATAAATAAAAACAAAAACTATTAAACTATATTATGATGATATATATCCATTGTTTTGTTTAAGTTTACCAATTAAATGAAAATTTGCAACAACAAAAATGTGGAAATGAAAAAAATGAAAATTTTATTCGAAAATGTTTTTTATTAGTGCGCTGCAATAAGATTGTAAATGTTTTGCTATTTATAAAAGAAAACTGAAGAAAAAATTTAACAAAAACATACGAAAAACCGTACGCAATATGTATTACATGCAGCGGACCACGCCCACAAATGGGTTAATGGGGGACGCCTGCATGCATATATAAATAAATAAATAAATAATAATAATAACAGTAATAATAATAATAATATTTTATTTTAATGTTTTTAATATTTACGATGACTTTTTTGTTTTTATTTTGGCATTTTGTGTGGTAAAGACAAAACAATAAGTAAATGAATAAATAAACATATTTATACAAATGTAACAAATGCTGTTTTCTTATTGTTCTAAGGCTGGCAACACTTACAGCATGTTGCGCAACATTTTTCTTATGTTGCGGCAACATTTAAAGGGGCGAATTTTGTTGAGAGACTATCAACTTTGTTTTAAAAGCGTTTTTAATTGTGATGAAGAGTAAGTATAATGTTTGCTGTGAAACAATATTTTAAGCCAACTTTTAAGGATATAATAAAGTTGGAATAATTGCTAGAATATTGAAAGATAGCTTTGCAGGTAGAAGAAACTTGATGAAAGTCTATATAAAAATATAAACATATACTAAGTAAGTGTTTTCTTTTTATATATATTAATAACTCAGCAGAACGAAGCGCTCAAATTGACATTTGTAATTTGAAAATGTGCAAATCAAAATGAATTATTTAATTGAGAACATAATTTACCATTAACTGGTATTATTATCAATTAATAAAGTGAACAGCCCTGATATTCTTGGATAAGGAAAGAATCCAGTACGCAAGGAACAAATCAAAATTAATTATTTTTTATTATAACAGAAAGAAAAATTCGAAATAAATATGGTTTAATAGAGATCTCGGATAAATCTTTCTTACAGCATCGACTGAATATTCTGCCATATGTTTGATTGACTTTCAAAAGATCTCATTGTTCGTACGAGTTAAATGTGTACAAATTGATGTTGTTTATAGAGCAGTATTTGCTATCATATATCATTATCGTAGAGAGCAGTTACATACATGCGTCTACCCCATAAATACACATCATTAAGTGCACCATTAGAAGTCCCCCAACCCCAATCGAACAACAACCCCATAATCCAACTTTAGGGTAATAATTACCTTTGTCGGCTCAAAATTTGTTGACCCCCGTGTGTTGAGCAAGTCTTTTCAACAAATTGGTAGGGGGAGGGGGGAAATTTTCACATTGCAACGCGCTCATAAATCATTGAGTGAGGCATGCCACACGCTGAGCTTCGTGTTAATTAAATATTGACTATGTTTTGATAAGCCGTAACATTGCCGCAACCAATTTTCCAATGACCGAAAAACGAAGAGAATTTAAATGTTGCCACATTGCGCGGCAGGATGCGCCACCAGTGCCAGTGCCACCAGTGGATGTTGCAACATTGGACAGCAGCAGCCGATAATGAAAGCGTTTCCAAATGCGAAACGAATGCTCGAGCGGCTACTGTGGCAAGTATGTGTGCAACCAGGATGCAGCAGTGGCAGCAGCAGCGGCAGCCGCATGTGGTCCACTCTGGAGGCACGTGTGGTTTTCCAGCTAACCGCGTTGCGCTCTCCTTACCGCTTACCGCCTGCCACTTGCCCGCTTTGCCTGCTGGCCGCTTGCCTCTTCCCGCTTGCCTCTTGCCACTTCCTGCTGCTGCTTATGGCATTAAAACTAAACTGTTTCCACCTACCCGCAAAAAAAAGGACGACAACTGGCGCAGTTTGACTTCTGCCAAGATCAACACACACACACGCTCGCACACTCGCACACACGCACAACAAATCTTGGCCAAAATGGCAAGCCAGGTATCTTGCTGCGTGCTGCGTTTTTGGCTGCCACCCGCGGCTTTTGTGTTGGCTTAGACGCAGCTCTCTCAGTCTCAGTCTTAGTCTCAATCTCAATGTCCGTTCTCAGTCCCCTCTCTGAGTTTCAATCCCTGCCCCTTTTTTTTGTTGCCCACCCACTCGCAGTGATCTCTTAGCCTCATCCACATGCGGCCATCGCAGTTGGAATTGTTGCCGCTGATTCAACACTTCGGTAGCGCAATCTTCATTTCCGCCTTCGAAGAGAGTCTCATTTATGGCTTTTCCAGTTGCCATGTGATTCATGCAGCATTTGGTGGCACAACCACAACACTTAAACGTTTAACTCAGACTTTAATCTACCTTCCTCTTTCCCCCTCATTCTCCCTCTTTCACTGTCTTAGTCTCTCTTGACTCATCACTAGCGACTTTCTAAGCATCTTGCGGCCTTCGTATAAATCTCAGCTCGACGTCAACAAGATTTGGCAACAGGTTAACAGGTTTCAATTGGCCGCCTCAAGGTGCGACTACGTTTCCATCTGCGTCTTTGTCTCACACCTGAAATGACGCTGTCTAACTCATTAGATGTCATTTGCTGATAAACGCTTAAGATACCCTACCTCAAGTCAACCCAAGGCATATTGATTTTGTGAGACAATTCAATTGAGATCACTTTGAAAAAATAAAGTATCCTTATCTTGATTTGCTCCTTAGCATTTTTTTCCTCTACAACTCATATTCTTTTGCTACAGGTATATCTTTATCTGTCTATTATCCTTTTTATTCACATAAAATAGCTTTATTGCTATAGTTTAAAAATTATAAATAATTATTAGTACAATTTAATGTTAAAGCCGAAAGGTTTTGGCTTGAAGCGTATGCTTAATTCGTTACTCACAAAACTTTGCTCATTAATTCCGCTTAATTTATACGTAATATCTGACAGAAGGCAAAGTCATCTGGTCGGGAGAGAAAGAGAGATAGAGAGAGAGGGGCAGAGAGAGAGGGAAAAGAGACGTTGCCCATGTGTTCCGATAACATCTGGGCGACGACGTATTGGAATGCTCCACCTTGTTGTCATCACGTCGCATCGCATAATTTTACTTTTACTGTTAACAGACGAGACTGTCCGTCTGTCCGTTAGTCTGTCTCTATGTCGGTCTGTCTGTCGTCAGTTTTGGGGGACTGGGAGCCGCTCCTGTTGCCGTTGTGGCTGTGGGTTGCAATTAAAAAAAGCGCAACTACCACAAAATGTTGAGCGCAATATACAAACAGTTAGTTAACTGAGTCAAGGAGTGGCAAGAGTGTAAAAGAGGTAACACTGAGAGAAGGGGGAGAGAGAGAAGGGAGTGGGAGGGGAGGGGACAGCTCCCAGAGTGAAGCACGTACAACGTGCGGCGATTTGTCTGCTTTGTTGTTACTCGTGTTTGTTGGCTGGCATTGTGACTGGCCAAAAGATTTGTGGGCCAAAACCGAAACGGGCCCAAAACACAAGACGATCGGAGGCTGAGGCTGAGACTGAGTCTGGCTGAGAGTCTGAATCTGAATCGGAATCGGAGTCTGGTTGGGGAACCGCTGTCTGTCGCTTTTAATCTAGCAAAGCAATCGTTGAATGCCACTAAACTTTTCACCACAACTTATATCAATTGTCGTCCAATGTACGACGTCAACGCGCCTCTGATATATTGGATCTAAAAGTGATCGTAATCGCAAAGCGGAGCAAGTCCCGGCCAAGTCCAGACCAGCACCAAGTACCAGCATCGGACCAGACCAACTGTCGGCCCCAAACTCTGATTCTCTCAGTTCAACTCTTCTCTTCGGCGTCTCTTGGCCAACACAGTTAAGGGACCAATTTGTCCTCGACGGCGGCTATCACAAATTTCAACATGATCGCAAACGGATCGCCGTCTGTATCGGGCTATGTATATTACGTTTTGTACACTAGGCAACCTTGTGGAAAACTCTGGCATTTTCTTAAGAATTTCATTGGCATTTTTATTGATTTTTAAAGCGTATACTAAGATCTATTTGAGATATTTGTAGATAAAGCAAGTGTGGCTCAATATATGAATAATTGAGAATGGTTTTCTCTGTAAAAGTTAAGGATTCATTTGAGAATTTTTAAACTATTTAATTTAACTTTATTTATATCATTACTTCCTAATGCTACAGTATTGCTACTTTAACATTATAAAGAAAACATTTGAATTGCTTAATCTAATATTAATTATTATTTTTATCGGTTTTCATATATTTCAATTATTTCTACTAAATATTGATGTTTCCTAACTTAGACTTATATTACTAATTTATATATTTTTAGTTTGTTTAATGTATGTTCCTTAATTTTAGTAATGAATTTAAGCGCATTGTTGATCGCTTTTAAATTGTGTCGTTACACAGATAAAATGTAATTTATTTTAGATTGGGAACGAACTAAAAGGCTTAGAAAATGCTTATACCAATTACTTAAGTACTGAAATCTTGATAATAATACCAACTTAACAATTAACTAATATAGAGATAATACAAAAATAGTTCCTTATTCCCTCTTTGATTTTCACTAGATCAATTTATTATTTATTTATCAGTTAAAAGATTCAAAATATAAAATTGATTGACTGTCAACAAATTGCATAGTCTGTCTCTTGATATATTCATATTATTATATTATAACAGTGCAAGAGAATTTGTTGGATTATTTAATTTTCGTTGGATAGTGTCCGTGTCCGCATCGAGTGGGGCAGGCTTGTCCCTGACCCAACTTTAGGACAGTGTGGCACAGTGAGAAGTGAAATAAACTAAGCCGACTGTCCGACTGTTGCCTTCTGATCTGCCTTCCGAGTTAGCATTAATTTATGAAGTGATGATGACAAGTGGGATAACGGGGTCATTTCGCGCTTAATGTCGCCAACACGTAAAATGATTTGCATCGAATCGTGGCAAGTTGCAAGTTGCAAGTTGCAAGCTGACAACCAAGCCAAAACCGAATGCCGCGTAACTTTAGAGCCTCTCGCAAGGCTGAGACGGAGAGACAGGAGACTGTGTAGAGACTATAGAGACTGTCTTGGTCGGGGCTTTTCTCCAGTTGCAGCTGCAGATCTTCAGCAAGCGAAGTTATCACTGCCGCCCGATCATAACAACACATTTTAAAAGGGCTTTAGAGGCGTCTCCGATGTGGCAGCCTCCGAAGCTGACATAAGCAGACCGCAAACGTGACAGCTCACTTCATCGGGTGACAGTTTTGGGGGCTTTCTACTTCTCTCTCTCTCTCTGTCGCTCTCTGTGGCAATTGGCTTTAATATTATTCCTAATTTGGCACTTAACTGCAATGATGATGAAAGAGGAACGAATGGAGGAATTGTGGCGGGGGGAAATGGGATATGGGATATGTGGCATGGTCAACGATGCGCCCTGTGTGTTGACATAAATCAAGCGACTTCCAACTTTTATCACGATCTCCTAAATAAGGCGATGCAGTCTCTGAAATCCGCTTCATACATTACAGTCCGCAATCGCTAAGTAAGCTATCATCGGGCTCCGTTCGTTCGTTCTTTCCTTGGGATTCCTTCTCTCGGGGATGGTTCAACTCACTTTTTGTCACAGTGGGCCACAGTGGTGTCAAGAGTCAGCCAGCTAACTTGGCCAACAGATCTTCTGGTTTTCTGTTTTCTGCTAACTCTGCTGACTCTGCTGCCTCATAAAATGCGTGTGCGAGCCGAGCGCGCGCCTTTTAATGACAGTTTGGAGCTGCGGTCAGTCTTACCCGTTTCCCTTTGCCCTTTAGCTGGGGATCATTGCATTTTATTAAGGTGTTTGTAACAATCAAGTAAGGGAATTACTTTGTACTCCTAGATCTTTTACGTATCATTTAAATATGTAGTTTGATAGGTGTAAGGATAATTTGCTAACTGTTCTAATAGAGCTCGGCTAAAAGTGCTGATTTTTTGAAGAAATTTAAGATTGAAATATTGAAAATAGATATTGAAAAAAAACGATTACTCCGTTATTTTCAAAAATACTTAATATAAATTGTATGTTAATTGTTTGGTAAAGTATTTAAAGTATATTCCAGGCCTTTACATTCTGAAAACTACTATATTTAATTCAATTCAACAGTGTATTAAGGCCTATTGGAACTCGACAACCAGTACATATTTCCTGGTGTAACTAAGGTTAATGGTTAGGCCAATAAAATAGACACTAAAGACAACTATTTAATTGAGTTTTGCATATATTTCAGAAGTTTTACGACACTTTTTCAGGTTTAAAGCAAACTGTTAAACATATTTCTGAGCCAAATAATCACAGTATTAAAAAAACACATATTTTATGTATTATCAATGTGACTGATTGAGAATACTTATGTAAAGCACCTGTTCAGATTTTCTAATAAAACTAATAAAACTTAATACCGCGGATTTATAAGTTTTTTTCAACCATACATTTTATAGTATTCTCAAAGCTTGAAGATATTTTTGCTGTAGGTAAACATTTGTTAAAAGTGTATTTCTTAATTCGAAGTGTGAAAATGTGAATTTTCTCGCTTGTTTTCCGCTGTTGTGTGTGTGTGCGTATGTGTGTGTGCGTGTGTGTGTGTTTGTCTTGGGGGAATTGTTCAGTGAGTTTTAGCAAATGCGATTAAAATGTCAGAGGGACTTTGGCGACGGCCTCGTGTGAAGCAAATGTGGCGCAAATGTTGTTGGCCGTCTGTCAACGTTGGCCTGCAATACACACAGAGAGAGAGACTCTATGCTATGAGTACCAACCCTTCCCTCCCTCCCTCTGCCCCTAATGCCACAGTGTAAATTGTAAAAATGTCTGGGGCGGCAAGCCTTGCATGTTGATGCCACAGTTGCCCAGTTGTGTGTGTGTAGAACTGGAACTCGAACTGAGAAACTGAGGAACTGAGGAACCGAGGAACTGGGGAACCGGAGGCTGAGCCCAGAGGCTCTTTGCATAATGATGACATTCCGCCGCGTATTTGATTAAGAATTTTGACAGGCGACATAGTGTCGCTTTGATGGCCACCCAGACCATGAATATCCGATGTCAGAGATATTCCTGATCCCCGAACCCGAACCCGAACAATCTCCTTTGGACTCTGTCGTTTTAATCAACAGTGCTGATCAATAACAATCAACATGTTTTGCTGATAATTTTGACCAGACGACAGACGACAGTCGACAGGGTCCCTCCTGTTCTGTTCAGCTGCCTCCCTTTCCCGCCTCCTCCCTCCCTCTCTCTTCATCTCTTTCTATCTCGTTTGTAGGTGGCGTTGTTCTTTCCCTTTTTTGTTACTCATTTTGCGGTGCATTCTTTTTAATGGTTTGATTGATGGCTGGCAGTTTTGTTGATCTTGCTGCCTTGAATTTGTCAGCAAATTTGTCAGCCATGAGGGGTGCTTTCAAGAGGAAAACGGGCAACAGGAACGGGTGGAGGAGAAAAGAGTTTGACACAACGTTAACTGGTTTTTTTTTTGGCATTTTGAAGGCTAACTGAATCACTCACTCAACTGGCCAAAGTATGCTCGAGGAATGTGGCGAAAGTGAGTTGATATGATGACTTTGGAAATCAAGTGGAAAGTTGTAAGCGGAAAATTCAGTTGCAAGAACTGCGTATGACTCTGATTCATGTGGACAATAAAGAATACTTTCTATGAGTAATACATTTATTGTACATTGAGTCATTGTATCGATAAGGTTTGTGGAGTAAATAAATATGATATCTAGACATTTGAATTACAATTAGACTGCAAGTTGATTTAATTATTAATTTAATTTGATAATTATTTGGGAAAAATGTTGTTGAGGATTTCAATTGCAGATATAGTTATTCTATTCTAACTATTTCCGAAAACTTAAGGAAAATATAAGTATTTTTCTAGACAAACAAATATCATAGTTTTTAAATTTTAATTTTATTCAGACAAATTTTTTTCCTTAAAATATTTGTTAAAAATTTTCTCAAGCTTATATTCTGATCTAAGACTCGACAGATTGAAGGAAACTGGAAAACAGATCACGTCGTAGAGCATTACCAAATCTGGACAAGGCCAAAGATAATTTGCAACAATTTGCGTCCCAAAAAGGTGAACGTAAAATGTTGTTTAATAATTTAATTTGCCACAATTTAGCAGCGTTTATCAAAATCCAAAATAAGAATCAAAGAATCAACATAGAAAGAGTGACAGAGACGGAGAGAGAGAGAGAGAGGGAGGAGAGAGTCTCTAAGCAGAGAAATATGCGATGACGATGACGAGTCAGAAAACTGAAACAGAAACTGAAACTAAAAACTGTGGGATTGGAAACTCGGATTACGATGCTGATAAACGGCTACCTAAGTGAACGTTGTGCTGGAACGTGATCAGCCCAATTTTAACGCCCATCGAGAACTGACGATGCTACCAGAACCAGAAGAAGAACTGAGATCCGACTTCGACTTCGAAGACTGGACTCAGCTTGAAGACGAAAACGGTTCATTTCTACGAAATGTGGTGGGCGCATTGTTTCCAACTTGGAGTCCATCATTTGGTCAGCCTATTATTAAATTGTCAAAAGGTCGAGAAATATGTTGTATGTGGCATGTAGCATGTGTGTGTATGAGTGAACCCTGTTGGCCAGGGTCAAAAACTCTGTCTGCAACATTGACTTGGACTTCAACTCCACCTTCAACATTTTGAGGTTCGTCTACGAGGCGCGTATCAGAAGCAAATCGAGCTAATTGGGGCAACGGGGCAACATTTATGTGTGCAGCTCTGAACGTAAGTTGAGGGTGGGGCAGAAGCAGCGGTAGGGGCACGGACACGGCCACTGCCACGGACAGGGGCAGGGACAGAGGCAGAGACAGAGGCATGGAAAGGGGCACATTAAGACAATATTGGGGTCTGGGTAGCAGCGGATCCTGCTACAACATTTTGTTTATTTTGTGTTTAGGCCGTGTGAATTTTCAAAGGCTCAGGGCTACAAAAAATTTAAAATAAAAAATAAAATAAGAAAATGCTACAGTGTAGCACACTCGACTGTGTGAAACCCTGTACGTACAGTAAGAAGCAAAAAATAGAATAGTAACTGTTAAATAACATTTAAAAAAAATGGTTTGCTAAATTATTGATAGCTTCAGAATTGTCTGATACATCCTCATCATTTGAGAGGTTTTTAGAATTACATTCTAATTTATTATCCTATCAAGCTGAAATTTTCAGGCTATAACCGAACTCTGTTATGAATCCTGTAAATAAAATAGGCTTCATCTAAGATATATTATTATTATAATTGGAACATTATAATGTTTAAGATTTATTGCCTTCACATCATTTAGTCTCTGGCATCTACAAAGGTGAAATGTAGTAAACCTTTTGCTGTTTTTTAAGTACAGGGTCTAAGAAACAACTGTCGAAATTCCAGAAGAGAGATACGAGTATACCGCTGGGGTCTCTTTCTCTCTCGATTAGCGTCGTCTGCTGCCGCTTCTGCTGTGGCGGCTGTGGCGGCTGCTGCTGCTGTTGTGGCACAAATGGTGGGCGTATCGCGGCATTTATTACAGCCAATGTTACAATTTGTGGCTTTTGGATTTATGCGTTTATTCAGGCAGCGCCCCGAAAAGGCCAGACAACTTATGATGGCTAGCAAGGGTACACTGATAAAAACGGGGTGTCAAAATAAGGTCTTAAAACTAAGAGTTTATATCTATGTGTAGAGAACTAAAACTTCTTAAAAATACATCAAGATTTCTTTTATATTCAAAACCACAAAATTTTAAATAAGATAAAAATTTCATTTCATATATTAAGAATATTTAATTTTTATTGTAGACCAAAGAGCTAAAAGACAATAATGGTTATGATTTAATAATGTAATTGAATGAAGTTAACAATATAATCAAAACCACAACTTGAAAGATCAGAAAAAAAGTTTTTTGTTTTTAAAATTATATTTAGAATTCTGCGATTTTTATTCTTAGATAAAGAACTAAGTATTTCTTAAATGAATATGCTTCGCTTTAATAGTTTGATCTTAAAATGTTCTTATTCTTAAAACAATGCATTTAAGATAATAATTCTTTCTTATTTTAGACGTTGCTAATTTTTCCAGTGTAGGGGTCAGTTAATGTATAGGGGTATTGGCGGGGAAGGGGTAACCGTAACCGTTTGCCAAGCTACCGAAAGCGTCGCCGCCTGTTGTCTGATTGATTTCTGGGAATCGGACACACAATTCCACACACACACACACACACATACAACAGTGCCACACAACAAAGTTATGATTAAATGTGTATGAGTCGGGTCAACACCAACAACAACAACACCAATCCATAACAGTTGTTGTTGTTGTTTCATGCTTAAACTATGCGCGGTGGCAAGTGTTATCGCATTTGGTCTGCTCTATTATTAATTAGAGGCGAGCTGGGAATTGTTAGAATAGTTTAGTGTCCATCCAGACCTTGGCCCCAAAGTCTGGCTAATGTCTGGGAACCTAGAAGCTTTTAATAGATGGAGAAATCATAAGCATAAGTGAGTTATAAATTCTTAAAAGTAATAAATTTGAGAAAACATTTAATTAGCCATCAAATGCGTCAACGATTCATAAAGGCGAATAATATATGGATATTATTTTGCAAATTTGATTTTAAACATAATTGAAGAAATTTTTAAGAAATAATAAAGAATAATATGCTGTGGACTTAAATCTTTTTTAATAGCAAAAAGTTCCATATCCCATACATTATTCTATACATATAAATTCTAATAAGTACCTGCAAAATATTTTGATATCTAGAAATTATTGTCAGTTTCAAAACCAAAATTTGATTGGTCATAAAGAGCCCTGTTTCGGCTAATTGTTAATTATCAAGAATCTATTAAATACAATTATTATTTAATAATATGTAGCACTTTAATCTAGTATGTAAACAAAACCATAATTATGACAATGTTCAATCAACTTAATCACCAATTTAATCATCGTTTATTAATCAATTTCCTGTGGTGTTTTAGTCTAATGAGCTTTTTATAACGCTCTTTTATCTAGATTAAATAGCGCTTATCCATAGTGCCCTCCATTTTCCTATCTAAATCGTAAAGTAGTCCCAGCTTGACTTATCTATTTTGATCTATATTACGAATATTATCAGTTGTTTCCAACTCTTGGATCTTTCAAATGTTGACCCATATTTAAATTTGACTTCGATTAGTCATGGGAATTATCATATTTAAGTGGACAAATCAATGGCTAATTAGGCAGCCTCATTTTCAATCGGTAGCCGTTGTCCGGATCGGATGATCTGATAATATGAGTAATTCCCCCCGAAGGGTCGCAGTTAAAATACGATTAAAAACTCTGACTCTGACTAACTGGCCAGCTGACTAAAGAGACTTGGATTTGAGTCAGAAATTAGCATAAAGAGTTGATGTGGAGAATTGACACACATTTGTAGATAGACTCCCATAGAGAGGGAGCGAGAGAGAGAGAGAGACAGAGAGCGAGTGAAAGATGAAATGTTGCATATGTCCAGGCGCCCAGACCTAATCGATTATAAATGTGCCTAGCAATGTGCGATTAAAATAAATTGCAAAACTTCAGCTGTTGCGCTTAAGTTTCATAATTAATTCAACACAGACTGGCGACAAGAGCAACCACAGCAACCGCAACAACATCAACATCAACAACAACCAGAAGAGTAGCCCCATCGTATAATGATTCACTAACCGGACAGCAGTCTCTCCACCTCTCTCTCTACTCCCTTCCCTGCCTCTCTCCCTCTCTGCCTCTCTGTGCAGCTTGTCAACCGCACATCGCCCATATAAAAAGGCAGCGACTTTAAGCTCGTTTCATAAACTCTTGTCAAGCTATCGCCAGCTTCTCGTCCATATCCACAAGCCCAACGATATCCACATCCAATCCAGCACAACGTTATTCACAACCACAAACACAACCACAGCCATGTCCACATATTCAGTTTGTTGTCGTTGTCGTAAAGTCGCTGGCAACACCTAGAGAGAAACGAGGAGAGCAGAGCTCCGCTTATGAGTGTATTTTCCAGAGGTGTCAGGAAACAACTTGTCGGAATGCATCTAACAAGGAA
Source organism: Drosophila putrida (assembly GCA_037043535.1). Classification (NCBI taxonomy): domain Eukaryota; kingdom Metazoa; phylum Arthropoda; class Insecta; order Diptera; family Drosophilidae; genus Drosophila; species Drosophila putrida. The sequence goes on from JBAMBI010000465.1 coordinate 2,748,286, forward strand.
TTCGATTTTGCCAGCCGTTCAGTTGGTCACTCTGTCGCACACAGTCTGTCCGTCTCTCTGTCTCAGTGTCCAACTGTCCCACTGTCCGTCGGGCTAATGGCACGTTGCATGTTTTACCACGCTTGATGACATGAATGGGCGCGGGCCCAGACAACAATCCACACACAATCCTCACATAATCCACCTTCCACTCCCTTCCAACATCCAGCTTCCACATATGCAGCTCTCAGCTTTTGCTTCCCTGTTCAGCTTCGCTTCGGTTTTGTTCGGCTCGGCTGTTCGTTTCATTTGCTCGCTTCGTTAATGTGTGGATTGTGGATTAAGCTGCAGTCAAAGCGGGCATATCGATTGCTGCAATCACAATTAAGTGCGTGTTTCTAATGAGAGCAAAGAGAAAAAAGATTACATATGAATTAAATTGCACTACATCAACCTATTACGTAGTTCATACAGCAGTTGCTCTAGCCGAAGGCAGCTCCACTGTAAAGCTTTGTATGATGAGAATGCGTGCGACAGGGATGCAACAACATGCGTGTGAGTAAGAAAAGGAGGTAAATTGGGGGAGGAAGAGATAGCGTATGCTTGATAGCAGCCCAAAATGATTGAATCAATATGGCAGAAAACTGTAGTGGGTTTATAACAGTGATGCCAAAATATTGACAAGAAGAAACACAAATTATATTTATTTGTTTAGTGTTGCCTTTAAGTAAATTTTATTGTTTGAACATATTTCTTAAAGATGTGTCCATATAAATTTATTTTAAAACTCTAAATATCACGTTGTTTATAAAAATGTCGGCTGATAAAAAAAAAAGATAGAACTCCTTCCGCATAGGGTATTTTTTCAGGCTAAGCCTGTTGTTTTAATATGTGCTAAATTGTCATCACTGGCTCACACATACCCAAACACTTTCTCACACAAACACAAACATCTTTGCCAAAAGGTTAAGGAGGCATGTCGAATGGAACAGACAGAAAATTGTTGGAATTTTTGTTAATTTGTAGGACGACATTTTGCTGCCCCTGTTGTCTTTAATGGTGATGAAGGTGACCAGCCTGATTGGGTTATGGTTGCTATATATGGTATGTGAAGGAGGATTAAAATGGTATCTTATTAGATGGTACAACTCTTAAATCTCCGGGTCAGTTAGTTTGGCAACAAGAATCCCAAAAATGTGTATTTTTGGTATACGAAATGGAAAATGAAAGAAGTTAATTGAATTATCTTGAAATCTTGAAAGATTGGAAAGAATTTTAGATCGTAGAGAGAACAATAAAATAATAAGTGAACATTTAAGAAATAAAAAGGTTAAGAACTCAGACAAGTTATGACACATTCAAGTTTAAAGTTCTTTCACAAAACAATAAAGTTATCGATAAATGTAACACTTTGTTGACTGTAGCTCGTATATCGATCACTATGATCACTTTGGGTATGATTTCAGACTGAAACTTCATTCATCCATTTACTTTGTTTCATTTTTTTCACATCTTGGTGATCGTTTCCCAGCTGCGGTCGACTTGTCACCACTTTCCTGGGCAATTTGTACGCATTTCCAATGGGATCTTGTATAGCCAACAACAACAACAACAACATGATCAGTACAACAAACATTCTCGTAGGTGTTTATAATGTACACTTTCTTGTTGTTGGTCGATCGATCGAATCGCTTCGAATCGTTTGAGTCAAGTCGAGTCAAGTCGCAAACCGTGTGTGTGTGTTTGTATTTGTGTGTGTGTGGAGCAATTTTTAAGTTTGTGTTGCGCATTTTCGCAGTTTACTTTTTGGACATTAAAACATCCGTTTACATAGTATTCCCATTAGCAGTGCTCTTGTCTGAGACGCTTGTCTGTCCTCCATGTTGTTGCCGTCGTCGTCGTCGTTGTCGTTGTCGTTGTTGTCGTCGTTGTTCGATCTGCAAGTCAGTCGCCTTGTCTTGGACACGCGACAATCTTTTCTTTTATTTTTCCTTTTTTTTTGGGATAAGTGTCGATCGGTTGTAGCCTCGTTTTGAGAAGCGTTGAAACAAAAAGCAAAATTAAATTGTTATGAACACAAGTTTTCGATACAAGTTATGTGCCGTCCTCTACTTAACACATATTTATGGCGCGTGCAGCGGTAGCTCTGATTGTTCAGATACTCTTCTTCTTCAATCTGGACTCATACTAAATACAACTGTGGTTATTTGTGAATGTTGCCCCATGTTGTAAATTACTCGGTTTATGGGTGTTGAGTCAGCCCTTGGAATGCGACCAGCCACCTTTTTGTGAGTTTGCCAAATGATTGCCAATTGATGGAGTTCACTGTGGCGCCCTCTTCCGGCCCGAAACAACCTCGAATGACCAAAAATGTAGTAAATAAATATAGTCTGCATGTTGTATTCATTTTTACGATTGCACATTGTCTGTCAAAGCATGGAAACATAGTTATACATCCACCAAAAACATGTCTATACAACAGAGGAGTCCACCTGACTAGCATATACCCTCACCTTGATATGAATAGTAAATTTTTATCACATTATCATATAATAAAGACTTTTCTTACAATTATAAAGAGTATCTGATGAATGTATTAATTTATTTTCTTAATAAGATTCTATAATGAATATTAAACAGGCATAGCCCTTTGTGACCTTTTGGTACGGGTATTTGCCCGCCAGCTATATCATTTGAATGAGCGCCTTCCCCATATGCGGGACCAGACCAGACTTAATTAAATATCAGTGACATTTATCGAGTCTCGTGTTGCTTTGGCACGCCACTTTAACGATAAAAGTGGGTGCATACTCGTATAAAAAGCATAAGCACGAAAGCCTCCCCGAAAAACCCCGTTCCAGGAGCCCAAAAAGAACCCGAACGAACCAGAATCAAATACCGCAGCCCTGTCAAATATAAATCACCGAAAGCTCGCCGAACATCATTGTTCCTATCTCTTTTCAGCTTCAGTTCAACAGGCTCCTCCATTCGGGAATGATACCATCTCAGTCTAACTTATTTCTCCCCAAAATGATGAAACTGGGCGAGGGGAAACCAATAAAAACTGCCTGGCGGCTGTGCAGGAATGTTTAATGATGTATAAAGCATGTTAGAGTTTATCTTTATGGTGGCGTTCCTTTGCCAAAAAACCAAAAAAAAAAATAACAACTACAACAAGTAAAAGTATTTTGAAAATTTGTCTCCATGCAGCGTGTTTTGAATTTATGGCGCTCGATGCTATCAAAAACCTTAAAATAAGAAATAAAAAAATTAAAAATTAACGCAAAAAAAAATTGCTTTAAAATGTTATGACCTCCCTCCCATACCCTTCACAATTCACCAACGTTTTCTGGTGTCTCGTCTATTCGAGTTGCTAATTAGGGTCCCATTATCGGTCAGAGATTGTTCAAGTCAGTCGACTCGAAGTGTGCCAAGTGTCTGACGTGTGTTATCGAATGCCACTCGATATCGATTAGATACTCGTACAAGTCGCCTTATCACCTTCTCAGGTGTGTGGTGGATTGTGGATTGTGGCATGTGGGCGGTGCCATAAATTCGCCGCACATCAAATCTAAATTTCTCTGTTCTCGTTATCGGTTTATCGGCTCGAGGCTGAAACTACTGGAATTATTTTTCATAATTCTTTTTTCATTTGTTTTTATTTTTTATTATTTGCGCTTTGTTTGGTTTTGCCGTTTGCCTATCTCAATTGCTTTATGGAATTTCGGGCTTTAAATGACGCATTTTATATACTCTGTCCGATAAACCGATAATGTGGAATGTGTTGGGGTTGGCCAGACACGTGGGCCTATGGACACAAGAGGACAAGAGTACTCTATTGATTGGGAAATTCCCCATTTTCAAAGATTATAATACTAATTTGTGTATACATAAATGTATCTATTCTTTTAATTCTTTTAGTAGCGCCTTTTATATTAGTTTCCTACGTCTTCCTTTGTATCTCTACCTCTTAACAGTTTTTTCGATTCTAAATTATTTAGACGTCCCATTTTCTCTACTTCTTTCTATATTTCAATATGTTATGAGATAATATTATAAAAAACACTTCGAAAAACTATCTATTTCTTTTATTTATTTCTTTTGAAACTTTCCTTATTTCTTTCTATCTTTTTAATAATTATATGTTTAATTAAAGGTCTAGGAAGTCTTTTAGTAATATATCACTTAGATCTCCCTATCTCTTCCCTTTTTTCTCTGCCTCTCAAACTCATCACGTCTCTCTCTCTCTCTCCTCCTCTTCCTATCTTTCTCTCTGATACCCAACTAACACTTTCTCTCCGTGGCCCACCCACATATCTTTAATTTATACGTAATCATGACTCTATCATTTGGCATAGATTGTGCTCATGTTGTTGTTGTTGCTGTTGTTGATCGGCTGCTGTTGTTGTTGATCGGCTGTTGTTGATCGGCTGTTGTTGTTGTTGTTGTTGTTGTTGTTGTTGTTGTTGTTGTTGCTGTTGTCACAATATATTTGTGGGCACGCACGCATTGCCATCGATCGGTGGGCTTCATCATGTCGCATAAATAATAATCAAAACTTAAATTTTTTCCTATAACGCCGCTTGAGCCACCCACACAGAGACAGAGAGAGAGAGAGTGAAGAGAGAGGGGAAAGAGGAGATTGGAGACCCGCATGTTAGGCAACCCAATGGGACACGTATAGATACAGATACACATGCGTACACAGAAAAAAATCAAAGATAATTAGCTTGAAATTAATACAAAGCGATGTCAAAAGTTTTGTCGTCTCGGATTTTCTTAAACCAAGTATGAAGTACTGGGATTCAAGTTGAGTATTTTATTTCTTCTTAGCTAATATTTGGTTTATCTGAATTTTGAAATAAGCTATTGCCATTCAATTATTAAATCAAATTATTGCCATAAAATTCAACAATTTTATCCTGACTATAGGCTAAAAAGTTCCAGTCAAGTATCTTTAACATGATTTTTAAAATTGACTTTATTTTTTTCTGTGTACCCATGTAATATACAACAAAGTAGCCGGCCGGCCACTTGAGAAACAGTCGAAATTTATGGCGCAAAGTACAGTGCCCGATTGTCACCCAAGGCGAGGGGAGTTGGAGAATTGCAGAGCGGGAAGCTGGATGGTAACAGGGGAGGTGTCAGGAGGAGAAGGGGAGGACAGAGACCAGTTTGAATAATGCTCAGTGCTCAGATGGAGCAGTCGAAGCACTGGAACTCTGTGCAGATTAGTCACATGTCAGTTTCAATTATCGTCGAGTCAATTTGTTGAAAGGCCGCAGCAAAGATATATATATATTTTTTTAACATACTATATATTTTTCTTTTTTTATTTTGCACCCAAAGAGAGCACATTGTCGCCGTCAATCGATACCGCGATTCGAATCCGAATCCGGACGATTTTCGCTTGAAATATTCCAACTGCGTTGCCGCCGCGGGGAATGGAACTCTTGGTCCAAAAAAGCGACTTGGTCAGGAGCCACCAAGCGCGTCTGATTATCGGCAGGACAACAACGAAGGAGGCTATGGGGATGGGGATGTGGCAGACGTCGTTGGCATAGGGCATAACTCAGATGCTCTGCTATGATAATTTCCAATAAGAGCGAGAGACTGGAGACTGGAGACCAGTGCCATGGACCATGCTTGAAATTGATGATGTTGGGTATGTTTGGAGTCAGCTTGTTTACACAATTCAGCGCACATTGAGGTCGTGGTGTGGTGTATAGGCCTCAGTCTTTTTGAGAAAAGTATGTGCTATGGTGTCGTGTAGCTCTTGGCCAGAAAGGAATTTGTTAGCAGTGCCATCAAAGAGGCGCCGAACTGTATATCAAGATCAAGATTGAAATCGAAGCGATGTGTCGCATCAGCTCGAGTCCCGATTGCAGCTAGACAAATGTGAGAGAAGCAGCTACGATCGATAAATTGATAACAACAGCAGCTCAACAGCTCGGCAGAAGCAGCAGCCAAGCCACGCATGCCCATCATTATCATCATGATCATCATTTAGGGGAGCACATAATCATCACCATTGTCATGGGTAATACAACTTTGTTGTATGTAGAGCTGAGCACAGACTGTCTTTCTGTCGTGACACGAGCCTAGAAGAAGGTCTTCTGATGTCAGCATGAATAAATATAAATAAACATGATAAATAAAATTATATGAATTTTGAATAAAATAGCGATCATATTATTTTTTGCAGAGGAAAGTTTTTTCAATGGAGTTTATAGTTAAAATGTAAAGAAGTTCAAGCCTTCCTTTTTTCTAGCATTAAAATTTATTTACTTGAACATAATAAATAAAAATATGGAAATGTGTCAGAAAGTTTTTTAAATTTAATATTATTCAATACAAATAATACAATATAGTATACTTAATTTTACAGCACAGGAACGGGAGTCTTCAGTTAAGTATGTTTTAAAAATCCCGAAAGTATTAGGCAACATAGTAAGTAAGATACTTGTTTAAAAGTAAATATATCATTTAATAATATACATATATAGTTAAATGATTTAGTTCGCTGTTTCAACTTACACGATCTCTAGTGCCCTAACTCATGTGGCTCATGTCACGCTCCCATCACTAATCGCTTAGTGTCACCCAATTCACGTACGCGCTTGACTCTCTCACGTACGAGCGCTATTTGTTCTGCTGACAAATTGGTATCTGTGTATCCGTAAGATACGCGTCGCATCTCCTGCCTGTATCTGTATCTGAGGCTGAGACTGAGTCTCTGACTGAGACTGTTGTTGGGCCAAAAGCGTGTCAACACATTGTCTGAGCCATCTCATTTGTCAGCTGATGAAGCTTTGCTTTGTTTGCCATTTGCTTTGCTTTGCTTTTGCTTTCGCTTTTTTGTTGTTGCTGGTTTGTTGTTGGTTTCTGAATGCAAGTCGATTTGTCTTAATGTTTTCAATGCAATCGAGTTTCCCAGCTTCTCAGCTTCTCAGCTTCCCAGCGTGCCACATGCTGCAACAATCCCACGCATAGCCCTGATCCCAGTTCCCTCATTTTCGACTTTGTCACCGTTTTCATTGTCAGTTTTATTGTTTGGGTCTCTCTCTCTTTTTTTACTCCACGCTAATGCGAAATATCAATTTGTACTTTACAACAATGTCAGCGAGCTTATTGAAATACAAATACAAATAGATCGTAGTTCCGGTGATTTTCTTGTGGTTAACTTCAAGTATTAATTGTGTGGTGTCCTCCATGTGTGAGAATTGCGGTTTCGGATCGCGGAAGCGGATATTGGCTAATGATTGAGACTCTTGAGGGTATGACTAATGTGCCTAACTCATTGATCTATATGTTTACGCATTTATTTTATTTATTGTTACAGTTGAGCATATTTAATAGAAGGCTTTAAGAGGGTAACAGTTGAAATGAATAATCTAATGCAGACCATTTTAATTTCTGAGTTATTATATTGAAAGTAGTATTAATTGCATATGTATGCGGCAGAGTCATTTGTATTATTATAATAACCACTATTTAAGAAATACTCTATAATTGGTAGAAAGCGCATTTTTACAAGGATATTTTGGGAGAGAATTAAATTTATAAGTGGTTCAATATATACTAAAGTTATTCATTCAAAAAATAAGAAAGTAGCTTGATAGTATTCTATTATAATAGAATTCTTATAATTATAATAGAATATGTTAAATATTTAATTTTCTTATAGATAGGACAGTAAAAGTAAGATAAAAATTTAAAATAGTTTTAATATACAATACATATTATTAGTGTCCAATTTCATTGAAAATTGCTGAAAATAGAGTTTCGTATTATATTAAAAAAATATTATAATAAAAAATAAAAAGAAATGCTCACTTTTTTTTAAATGTTTACAATTTAATAGCTTAAAATTAACACTATAGTGTTTAGTTAATTATAAATCTTCCATGATGAAGATTTGGGACTTTCTATTTTTTATTTTTATTTTAAAATTTGTATATACCTTAAATGTTAGTTAAATATTTAAAAAAATTTCAGTAAAGAGAAATAATATCTACGTATTTATGTACATAAAATACAAAGAAGTCTGAATTCTTCAGAGAATATAACTTTAAACCTACCAATTTTTAAACAATTAATTACATAAAATCTATCTAAATGCAAGAAACATTTGAAGACTTGGCCTAATCTTCAGATTATTCTGTTGCTTACGAAAATGAACAGCTGTTGCTAATTTTGAATGGAAAAGATCATTTCAAAGGCATTAACTCAGCAGCAGGCGGCAAGAAAGTAAAAAAGGAAGTCACCAATACAGCTGAAAAGATCCGACACTTCAGCTTCGACTGTTTCAGTTTGAGTTTGAGTTTGAGTTTTCAGAGTGTTCTGGTCTTGAACAAATGATTACCAATTTCTTCACACAATTCATGCATAAAAATAATTCCCAATTAGCTGCAGGCCCCATAATGCCGAAAAGTAAACAGTCAGGCGCCTTGTGGATGGCGTTAAAATGCCACAGCGGCAACAATGACCAAAAATAAAACAAGAAAAAAACTGAAAAGAATAATAATAATCGTAAAAAAGGCGACGTGTCTGAGATCAGACAAGGGGCAGAAATGAGGAGTGGAGAGGAGTGGAAGCAGAGATACCCAAAGTCAAAGTCAAAACCAAAGCCAAAACCAAAGCCGAAAGACTCACAAAACTGTGGGCAGTTGTTGTGCGAGTGCGACATGATGTTGATATGTTAACAAGACACCCGAGAGTGGTGCCAAGTGGTGTGTGAGCCAAGTCCCAGTTCCAAGACCAAGTCTCAGTTCCAAGTCCATATCCGAGATGAGTCTGTCACAGTTGGCATTATATTCATACCTTAATCCGGTAGCGATGTTTGGCATATGTGAATGAATGTTTGTTTTCGCAAATGCGCCAAGGATAACAAGCCTCATCCACATCCACAACCACATCCAGATCCCAAGTGCCAAGTGGCTGCCTGTCGTCATTTTTAATTTCCATATACTCACATATGAATTCTTTAATTTCATATATTTTTTCTTCTCGTTTTGTTTCGACTCTATAGATCGTAAGATAAAATTGGTATGACCTTTAAGTTTTTTTCGATGGTTTTCTAAAAATGCGCTTTGATTTATTTTTATTGATGAGCATATAATAAAGCTGAGATGGCCGGACTATGGACACAGACTTTGGGGCACAGTAGTACTACGAGTAGTAGTCGTAGTAGTTTGCCTGGTAGTAGTCATCATGGAACAGCAGGGGGGAAAATTCTCTGCCGTGCTCTCCAAGTTCTTCAAGTTCTCCAAGTTCAAGATTCCCAGCTACAGAAACTTTTATTTCACGCTGTGTGAACGACATTTTCTTCGGCTGGGGCCTTCGTTAAGGATTCCCTCCTACATTTCATAATTCACGGAATATTATTTCAGCTGCCGAACAATGTGTCCAAGTCTCTTATGTATATACTTATGTATATATATTTTGTTTTCGGGGCCCTTGGCCTGTCATTTGCCTGCCTCAAAAATATATTCTCATTAAAATTGTGCTTTTTGCTGCTTCTTGTCGTCAGTTGGAGTTGGTTACCAACTTAAGCAAAAAAAAGGTGTCCCTGTCCGAATCTGAATCTGAATTCGAATACGAATCGAATATATATGGCCAGCCACGCCACGCCCACCCCCTGTGGTTTTGCTTCCGTTGGAGACGCCACTGTGGCGTGTTCTACCTCTCTTCCCGTTTGGGGAGAGGGAGAGGGAGAGGGGGATAATCTGAAATCAAAGCTTAACGCTGTTTATGTGCAAATGTCGAAACAAAGATATTTCTTTAAATTGATAAAGATTAACCATAAACAAAGAGGCATGCAACAGAGCGACAAGCTTCGAATTGTGGCAAGTGGCACTGTCCACGGGGCGCATAGCAATCCCACAGCTGCAAGCTGCAACCGAGACTCTTGCTAAGATTCCGCTTTATAATATCTAAAGTAGTCTAATATGCTTGAAAAAAGAGATGCGATCATAGGCTGAAATTATAGGAAAGTAGAAGAAAATTATAGAAACTTATTTAATAGGAAAGATCTGCTAAGAAAAACTTTAGTAGTCATAAAATTAAAAGGAACTGGAGAAAAAATGACAGAAAATAGATGAATTGTAAATATTATAGAAGAGCAGAAATTAAGAAAAATCTAATACAGTAAGAAAAAAGAGTTTGAAATTTAAAGATTACTTCTTTATCACAAAGAAGCCTTAAAGCCCAGCCTATAAAAAGGGATAGACAATAAACTATTTAAAAATTATTACAATAAATAAATGCAACACTTAACTAAAAGCAAACAAAAGATACATAGAAAATTGTTATTAATATTTTAAAGTCAATTTTAAGATGACAGAAGCATTGTCTAAGAAGAATAGAAAATTTTTATTCATATTCTAAAATCAATATTAATATGAGAGAAACATTCTCTAAGAATTTGACAATATATCATTTCTAATAGTAAGAAAGAATAAATAGAAATAATAATAAATAAGTTGCTATTTGAAGTTTTCAACTAAAAATAATTTCATAATAAATGTTCAGCCAATAATTCCACTTTAACTATAATTTCTGACAATTACTTTTGGAATATTTTAAAGATTCAAAGATTTTAATTTGTTTTAGAATCAAGAAAAATTATGTGTTGAAATATATTCATTCATTTGAAGTCAGCTTGTAGTTGAACTTAAGATTCATTCAGCATTTTTAGAGTCATTCATTGGGAGTTGGGCCTCGACTTTGGTTTTGACTTTGACTCTGACTCTGATTCTGTAGAGAACTGTGTCCAAGAACTCAACCGGATGTGGGCGTTAGCAGGCATGTAATCTGATCCCTGACAAATCGGTCTATTAGAATCGTCGAAGACTGTGTTGAAATATTTGTCGCATGCAACGATGATGCCGCCAAATGGACGATGCTGCAACGTAGCCTCAACCAGGCAATGAGGCAAGAAGATGGTAAAGAGGAAGAGGTAGAGAAAAAGGGGCAGGGAGAGGGAAAGGGATAGGGGCAAACAGCGTAGGTGGCGCAGGGCAAATGTGGCATGGGGCATGGGCATGGGCTTAACCCATGAGCTTGCCACAAAACGTTGAAGGAAAAACGTCGGAGTGAAGTGAAGTCTTTACCATAGTTACAGGCGGCGCGTGTGCCTAGCCCTTATTTTTTGGTTTTGGCTTTGGTTTTTGGCTGAGTTTCTTTTCTTTACGTAGTTTTTTTTTTTGATTTTATGAGACGCAAGTGGCGACGTTTTGTGGTTGCAAGGCAGACGTTGGCTAAAATGTTGCACGTTGCTGGTGGCGGCGGCATCGGCATCGGGCAACTGGCAACAACTGGCAACTGGCAACGTCGTCTACAAGTTGCAAAGTTGGACTGAAGCGGCGCCGCAGCAATTCATAAACGTGGGCGATTGATTCTCTCGTACCTCATGGCCTCATCCTCAAACACACACACACACACACACACATATAAGAAACTTGGCCATATCCATTGCCTGGGTTGTGGCTCTGACTCGAAATGTGGCTTTGAATGTGGCTCTTTGACTGTGGCTCAGACTTGTGGCTGCTTTTGGGGCTTTGGCTTTGGCACTAAGGCTCGGCAAATGGCCCGCGGCATTGCGATTGAACTTCAAGTTATGATCGTCGTCGCAAACGACAACAACAACAGCAACAACAACAACAGTAACAACAACATTGCCCACATTGATGGACGTTCGCTCACGAACGAACTTGGCTAAAACAACAACAACAACAACACACGCTGTTACCACTTATTGATGGCACATTGTGATGGTGATGCGTTCGCTGCTCCAAGACCCAGCGACGACCCAGCAAGCTTCATGCCCCAACCAACCCCTCTTTACCCCTCTACTACTCTCCCTCCTGCTCCCCCACAACCCCCTCTTGCCACACTTCACTCATGAGGCACGTCGAATAGAGGCGTTCTACTCAAATGTATGATACCCACCCACGAGCAGCTTCAACCAAAGCTCCAACTATGATGATGACTGTCAGTGTATCTGTGTGTAGTATATGTAACTATGTGTGTGTGTGTGTTGACTCTGCCCTACTCTGTTGTGTCCCTCAGTTAGCTTAAGGTGCATCCATGAAGTCAAGCGCCCCATGCATTCATTTTTTAAGACTTTGCTTCTTTTTTTTTGTTTCTCTCTGTGTTTTTGGCCCCAAAAGACAATGCAAAATTAAGCGTTTCCTTTATTGTTGTTGCTGTTGCAGTTGCTTGGCTTTGTATTACTTTAAGGTGTGCTCCAGGTAATAATTTAGTTAAATCATATTTTCGGCTAAGCAAAAAACAAAAAAAAAAGAATAACGTTGAACTGCAGTTAAAATTATTTGCCTTTAACACTCACTCACCTACTCAGCGCCGCCTTTCCGACGGGGTCTTGACTTGGAACCCTCTTCGTACCCTGTCGCCACTCTGCCTTCCAACTAGCTCCCCATGAATGGTGCAACATTGTTGTGCCACAACACACACACAACACACAAACACACACGCAGAGTGGAAAAACTGAGCGGAACTTGAGGCGTTTCTATTGCTCAGAACGACATCAAATCAAATTTGAGAACTTTTTTGTGTGACGTTTGACGTTTGGTACAAGTTCTCCATCTCCTATGGGTGATTCTGCATAATGGCTCTATTTTGATGACTGTCATGGGAGATCAGCTTAAAGAGTTACCATCTTTACCTCTCCCTGGTTTCTTAAATTACTTATATTTTTATGAATAGAATAGAGAAACATTTTTCTTCTAACTATTAAAGTAGAACAATTTTCAGTAAAAGAGAGATATCTAAGCCAGAGACTCTAAAGAACTGTATATTATTTTATTACATATTTGAATTCTAGAGACTCAAATACCATTTTTACAATATCAGCAAATTACTGAAAGGTTTCTATTGCCACCAATTTTAATACCAATATCTTTTCTTTTATTAATATGTGTTCTTTTTAAAGAACTATTCATTAAAGATTCTTGTAGTTGCATTATCTTCCTAATATCTGTGTAGTATAAAGCTATTTTATAAGAAATATTCCCAAATCTTTAATCTTAGGCTATATCTCTTATCCATTACACTTCCTTTTAACTGCTGTTCTAAATCTATTTGGTTGTTAATATTTGCGACACTCAAGATTGCAATTTGTCAATTAAAAATTTTGTGATACTTCGGTCAATATCAAAGTCATCTAACAAGACAAATTATTTATTTATATATCTCTTTGAATTAATTAAGGTTTTAACTGTGTCCAGTTAAACAATGTTTGATATACATAAACCAAGCCTCCCACAGTGGCATATCTGACACTTTGCAACTAATTTATTATTAATGGTCAAGAGAATGCCAAGAAAAGACAAGTTGAAAAAAGACATTAAGATGTGAAGATTCTTTTGGTTGACAATAGACTGGAGACTGAAGAGTCTAGAAAAAGAGAACAGGTTCAACTGGTATTACAATCAAGTCAAAAGGGTATCAAAGGTTAAATTCATTGGGCTCTTAAAAGTATACAGTTGAACAAATCAATACAAATCTACAAATTTGCAAGAATGAGCATAGTTTTCTTTTTCTATATCGATGATCAATGCGAAATCTCTTTTCTTAGTATGTATTGTTGCTGAAGTTAAAGACTGAAAGTAGATGAGACAATCTAAAGGTTGAAAAGATTTTTATAGGTTACTCCTTTCATATCAGATTTGGCCTTCCAATATAGAATGTTCCACTTTTTTGATTCCTTTTTAAATACATAGATTTTTATTGTTTGCGTTGACATTTATACTCTACAATTTACCTGTATTCTCCTGATCTTCAGTTAGAAAATCAGCTCTCAACAATTGTTGGCTTCTTAAGTTAAATAATTTCAATCAATTCCGATAAATTAAGTATTTCTCGAAGACGCTCGTGATATTTTTTGTTGATTTTATTCATTGGCAGCAGTTTTCGGAACATTAAGCTACACTGACTGAAACAACAAGCTGTAAATAAATAAATAAATAAAATATAGTATCTTATATTTAATGCCAACTAACGGCAACATCTTCATAACTCAAACGGGTCGCAACTTGAATCGATTTAAACTAAAAAAACTGAACCGAAAAAAAAACATCTCATCGTCTGTCTCATCGCACCTACAAGTCGTAGCAGTTATAATGTATACTTAATAAATGTATTGTTGTTGTTCTTAATGTTAATGTTATTGTTGTTCTTCAAAGCCACAACAATATTTTAGATGGTCGTAAATATTCTTTATAAATATCACAAACAGATGAGGGAACGTCACAGTCAGAGCTACCTCCTCAGCTTCAGCTTCAGTTTCAGTTCAGTTTCTGCTCGGCAGCTCGGCAGTAACTTGCCGCTTGTCTTGTCTAACGATAAATTACAGTTAGGAGCTTGTACCTACCGTATACGCTCCGTCAGTCTCAAGATCTCCAAAAAAGCTATCACACTCGACTGAATGAAAGATGTTTAAAGGGGGAAGGAGGGGTAAGAATTGAAACTGAACCATGTTGCGAGTGTATTTTTTTTGTTGTTTTTTTTTAAGGTGTGACCGAAAACGCGAACGAAACTCGTAATTTTTTAAATTAGCATTTTTTGGTTGTTGTTTCTTTTCTGTGCTGTTCAGTTCGGTTCAGTCTCTTCTTCTTGTTAAGGCCAAGAGACAACAGATTGGTTTTTATTTAAACGTGGAGCGCACGCTCGTTGTCATAAAACCAAATTTACAAATTGTCCCCCCCTCAGTCTGAAAGAAGACAAAGACAATCAACTCATACGCGACATAGACATCATCGACATCATCAGGTTGTGTTGCAAGATCAGTGGCAGAGACTTTGTGTGTGTGTTGCACTCTTGCTTGCAATAAACTCATCAATAAATTGCCGTCTGTTTCTTATATTGCGGTTCTTCTTGCCATCACCACCAACGCACTTGATGATGTGTCTCCATTTGGATGCGTCTTCTCTTCTTTTCTTCCCCTCTCTCCCCATCTCTCTTCCCATTTGCATCTTCGGTTTTCGGGTGGTCGCTTGGCTTTCTTCTCGGATCTTCTTCGATCTTCGAATGTCGCGTGGCTCGACTAAGTGGATTTGTGTGTTTTGGTGGTGCGAGAAAAATGTTTATTGTTTCAACATTGTTATCAGGCTTAAGTAAACACACTCACACACACACACTGTCCAACACACAACAATGTGGTCTCGCTGTGGTCAATTTTTGATTTCTAATTTGTTTACATAAAACCACAAGAAAAAAAGAGGCAACAAAATTATTATGCTAGTTGCTTATTTATGGCCCTGTCTTCTCATCTTCTGATTTCAACTGTTCAACCGGAAGAACCCTCCATACTCACACACACACACACACACACACACACACACATTAGTGATTGTTCTCATCCACACTTCTTCTTCTTTTCTCTCCGTTGGTATCTCTTCTTATCGCCAAGGAATTTCAATTCTTTCATTTTGTTTTTCCCTCTTGAAATTTTGTCTGAATTTGCTCAGAATTTATTAGTACAAAAAAGACGCGTGTTTGCATCATCAATCAGTGTGGAGGACAAAATAAGATTCTCTCTTTCTCTCTCTCTCTCTGGGTCTTTATCAAAGGTAGCTTACTAAATACAACATTTTTCACGCGCCTAACAAATTAATTATGTTTCACCTTTTGCTCTTGGCTCTTTTATTTACAGGTAGCTGATGACATAAACTGACTAAGGATAGTCGCTTCTTTAGTCAATTTTCTAGATTTCTACATTTGATAGAAAACTTTTCAATGAAAGAAACTATCTGAAGATGACTTTACTGGTGGACAAAATGATCTAAATTCAAAGGAAATCAAGTTGTCTATTATTTATTAAGTATTTTCTGAAATTTATAATATAGAAAAGACTGCTTTCGGAAAATGCTGATATAATTCTAAAAGGTCCTGCTTAATTCAAGAACTAAGAACTAATTTAATTTATTTCTATTTGTAAATATTCATCCTTTTTACTTTTACATTCCATTTCTCTATTTTGACCAATCTCTAATTCATTTTATGTATGATACATATTTCTCGACCTTTAAAATTATTCCCAAGAATTCTCCTCATTTCGATTTTTTCGTCTTTATCGTCAATCTGTTAACTTTGACAATCTGAAGATTGTCTGATTTTTTTCATCAAAATCACTTAGCAACTCTTTCATTTTTGGCTGTGACACATCACATGCTCATTTGTCAGTTGATTTCGTTCTCAGTTCCCAATTCCCCATTCCAAATTCCCCAATCTCCTTTGAATTCTCTATTCGTGCTGCTGTTAAAAAAACTGCGTCATAACTAAGCTGACAGTTGTGACATTATGGCGCTCGATTTATGCCTAATTAGGTTGAGCTATGCCAACGATTACGACACCTAATAACAACAGCACAGATACAGATACAGATAGAGATAGAGATACAAATATAGATGCAGATACAGATACAGCACATCAAATCAAACGCTCACCAAAACGCAGCTAAGCCGATGCAGACGAGCGATAAGCCCCGACTCCGACTCCGATCCCGAACACTTCCAGATCCCATTCTCATTCCCATTTCCATTCCCATTGCCAGTTGTCAGTTCCTTAAAACCCAACAGATGCACTCAACGAAACCAACTGAAATGAGAAATGTCAAAGAGTGTGACTGGACATTAAGGTGGCGGATGGTCCCCTTTTTCTTTTTTTACTTTGTATTTCATTTTTGTCGACTCAATTACTGTTATGTAAGCCCATTGAGTGTCAAGATCAGCGATGCATATAACCAGACAACAATACATATAGTTATCCGCAATGCCCGGCTACCTCCGATACCAGGCGCTCCTACCTCTGGTACTTTCGGTACCAGCCCGGATACCTAAGCAGCCTTGTGGCTGCGCTGCGGCTGCCGTTGACAGTTAACGGGCCTTAAAGTGCCCATTTCGAATATTGTGGCCCAGGACATACATAAGTATATACATAGATATATTTCACGCTTATCAGCATTTCAATCCCATACCCAAAAACGGGTCACAAATTGCTCAACTCTGTTGGTTGTCCGTCTGTCTGACTGTCTGTCGTTTATCCTCTGTCCTCTGTCTGGTTGTTGTTCTTGTTTATTAGCTTCATAATTTGTGCCCACTTTAGCGACCCGTCGACGAGTTTACAGTTCCACATCCATCCCATAAATATCATATCATTTATAGAGACACATTTTGGTGGTTGCTTTTTTTTTGTTTTTGGGAAACGGTAGGCGTGGCATGGTGTAGATTACACACTGCGAAACAGTTGCTGCTAATGGCCCTGCTGGGCGAGGGTAAATCTATCACCCTCTCCCTCTTCCTCTTCGACCCCCTCTCAGTCTCTCTTTATCTGTTGTTTCGGGGGTTGCTTCCCCCTTTTTGCAAATGGCAACCATGCTGTGATAATTAAATCAACATTGGGGCGGGAAAAGCGCGTTAAATGTTTGAAGTTCGTTTTGATTGCCGTTTATCGTTTATCGTTAATCGCATATCGCTCATCGCCTTTGGGCAACATCATTTACTCTGCCATGATCTGTGTTGTGGGCGTTGAGAGCTCTCAAAAGTGAAACAACACACATTTTTGCATATCTCAAATGGAAATCTAACGTCAAACTTCTGACTGGAAAATATGCTCTGTGATTTGGTTTTTCCAAGCAAAATATTTAAGAATATTGAATTAAGCTATGCTTTTGTATAAAAATTATTTATAGTGACTTAAATTATTGGTGTGTATGTACTGGCTTACCTTATTCTATAAGCCTGACTTTTTTATTTTTATTTATTATTATGACTTGGTTACTAGATAAGTCTTATAAATTAAGGCGCTAGTCAGAACATCGAAAATACTTTACAATTATAACTTAACGTTTAAAATTACATATGTGATATGGATAAATTAGTTTTTATTAACATGTACAGTAAAATATACATTATGTTCGTATTTATAATTGTTATACATCTCTAAGTATTATAAATATGCATATTTATTTATTAAGTGTAAAATATTGTATTGGAAAAAGATACTTTTCATTGTCAGCACTGACTTACAATTTTCTGTCAGTTTCTTAATGAACTAAGAGGACTATAAGTAAATTTTCAATACATTTCAATATATATAAATTGAATCGGTAAATAAATATAATAAAGCTCTGATCGTATAGTAACCCAATAAAAAGAATTTTGCAGTTTTCCCTCTTATCCTTTTCTAGAACAGCCCTAGAAATACCTTTCTCAACCTATTTCTTAAATGAAATGTGATGAAAAGAAAGCAACCCGCTCTAGAATAGCCAGAGTTGTATATGTAAATAGTAAAAGAATGTAGATTCTACTAATGGCTCATTAATCACTTGTCTAAATATGCGCCTAGCACCAAAGAACCAGACCGACTATTCACATGGAAAACGCACAAAAATCCCACACATTGCTAATCCTTAAACACACACAGTTTTCAGTTTGTAGACCAGTCCTAAAACAAAAATACATATCTCTTAAATGTCACATTTTTTCACTTGAAGATTGCACTAGCGAAAGAAAGAGAGAGCGAGCGAGAGAGAGAGAGAGGGAGAGGGAGCTAAACGGAAATTTACAACAGTAACAACGACAACGAGAACTGACGGCTATTACAACACCTTGGCCAGAGAGACAGACGCTAAATTCTATATTTGTTGACAAATATAAATATAAATGGTGGGGAAAGAAGGGGGAAAAAAGGGTAGAGGTAGAGGTAGGGCTATACGGCTCTACGGCTCTACCCAACGATATCCGTGCAAAGCAATCTTGTCACTATATTATGACGTTAATGACAAATTGACGGCAAAATGGCTTTGATGTGTATGTTGTTTGATTGTTTTTCGGTTCTAATCATGCCGACTGCCGCCGAGGTAGTTCAACGTATGGAGCAACGTTCAGGGGGTGTTCACTGTACACTGGGTGCTAAAAAACCCGAGTGTTGAGTGTTCCAACACGTTGGGAGGTTGCTTGCAAATGATTTCGTTTTAATTTAACCGCATTGCCCGTCCCCGTCAATTAGCTATAACCTCAGAGCTCAACGGGGCTCTTATCAGGGGCACCCAAAAGTCATATAATACATATATAGATGGGCAATACCTCTCCGGCTTTACCTCACTCTATATACATATATGTGAGATAAGCTCCTCTGCTATCTAGTGTATGTGTATGGTTAGTACCGTTCTCCGATTGAGGTACTTTTCTCTACTCTTCTGTACTGTTCTGTTCTGAGTTGTTCTTGGCATGTTTGATGATTGTGTGTAGTACACAACTCGTTGCGGCGACTGCTCCGTGCTACGTGCCGCGAACTTGTCAAACAAGCCCTGGACAAATACTGAAGTACTGAAATACTGAAATGCTGAATACTGAAATACTGAGAGACAGTGTATCCAAAAGTGTAGAGCTCATAGCCTGTCAATTATACGTAGTACTTAAATACGAGTATATAACAAATTCTCACATTTCTCACATTTGTCGCATTTGTTGTTTGCATTTGCGCGCCCCGAGTGTCATAAAATGAATGCGACCCAACGACCGAGTCGGCTGCATCAAGGCGCAACAATTCTAGGCTATATTTAGGGGATATACAAATACTTATACATACTATATATCCATCTATGTATTCTACCCCCTTGACAGAGCTTTTCCGTCGGCAAAACTCGCACCATCCAATAAAATCTAATTACCTCTAACTGGGAACTCTATTGCGGTACCGTCGGCTATAGATATACATATCTATTCACTTGCACGATTTTCGGCAGCTTTTCTTCAGTCAACTCCATTTGAAGTTGCCATTAAGCTGACGGCTAATTCCAGAAAATGTACTTCTCATTCTTTATGGTCGCTTGACGGCGGCGATTTCAAGGCAGTTGCAGAGTTGCACAATTTGCATCTACTTAAAATTTAAGAAGGTAGAACAAATAGCTTATATGGATGTGTGTACTTATGTCAGTATGTATACGAATTTAGAAATCTAGGGTTGTAGTTACTACCAGGAGGGTTATGGTGGTTTTCTTTTGCAAACACCATATACGAAAGTTAAAATTTATTATCTAAAAAGAAGTTCAAAGGTGAACTAAATATATATTTAAAATTGATATTAGATTTTCATGAAAGTACCAGATACTATGTTAAGTTCACCCGATTCTTAAAAGGTCATTTTAATATAAATTTTGAGGTATGATTAGTATTGTTCTTTTCTTTATAAATTGCATTTAATTTCAAGTTGCTAAAGATTTATTCCTTATAAATACTCTAGACCTGTAGAGAGTGTGTTAAATTAATTTCTTCAACTAAGTTTAACAGTTATGATCTCAAGCTCTATAGATTCTAAAAAAGCATCATTAACATTCCCAAAAAGTTCTAATAAAATATTTCGAAAAGACTTTTAACTTTATGCTCTTGAAGCCCTTTGAATCGCTTTAGATAATTATTGTAATGTTTATTTATTGGTTATAGTCTTAATAATCAAATAACTGCAATAGATCGATCGTAAAATCGCTTGTCATTGTGTAGAAAGCAGCACCTTTGTCTGGCCACAGATTTTCCAGGTTCTTGTTTTATTATTAGTGGCTTAGACATGTTGCCAAGTCTCAGTGGTGTCATCGCTTGGGGTCTTGTTGCCCCACTTTCCTCTGTCCCCCGTCCCTCTAGCCAACAACTAGTTAAGTGTGTGTTTGTGCCTCCAATATATAAAAACGTTTAGGATACGACACCTAATTAGGCACAAGAACGCCGCATAATTTACGTTTCGTCAAACGTTGGCGCAGTAACTCGTCAAAAATCGAAGAAGGAGTCGGAGTCGGACCCAAAGTCGTTAGAGAGAGAGAGAGAGAGAGAGGGGGGTTCTGGCTTTGGCTTTAACTTGGACTTGGTCCAAGAAGAAGAGGCCGAGAGGCCTACGAGCATCAGCGTTGTGCAAACATGGATTCGTTCCCTATTGAGGTGCCGTCTAAATTTGATGGCTTGTCGGGGTTGGTGGGGCCTCCCCCTCTCCAACTCCCCTACAATTACTCCTCCTTCTCCGCTGGCAGAGACACACATACATCAAATCATAAAGCAAATGGTGCCGACAACTAACTGGCCAGACATAGTCAACGTCATGACATTTACATTCACATTCACCCAAAACTAAACCAAAGACAACAACACCAACAGCAACAGCAACAACAACAAGAACGTTCCGCTTTTTGCGTTGGTTCCGGGAAACGCAACAAAATTTCACAAGCACAACGAAAATATTTTCAACTCAACTTCAAAGAAACCAAACCAAACCAAACCAAAAAAAAAAGAAAAAAAAGCTATGAGGTGCCACGCCTCGACACTAGACAACATTGTTGTTGTTGCAGATCGAAGTGTGTTGTTGCTGCTGGGTGTTTTTCAATACCCTTTGCCGAGAGTATCATAATTTTGTCACAAAGAGTGTAACTAATTAAAGCAGAGACGCTTCTTCAAACCTCTGCTAGGTACTACATATATATTGGAGTTAAGTTCAGTTAAGTAGGAAAAGTTTAATTGTTTCCTGAGATATGTCAATATCATTCACAAGTTTTGTATTAAACTTGGACTATGAGTTAAGGAAACAAACACGCAAGCAACAAAAACCTTAATAAATAAGATAATTTTATATATACTACTTAGTTTTATAATTTTCAATAACAATACATTTACATAAATAAAGATTTAAAAAAAACCATTTGTAAATGCAAATTGCTTATTTACTTTCAAAACTTTGTGAAATTATCAATATATTTAATTTCTTTATTTTCATACCACTTAATTAAAAATAAATAATTTAAGTTTTGAAAATGATTTAACTCAAAAAAAAAAATTGTATTAAATTATCACATATTGTCAAGTTGAAAATATCCCCGAATAAAACTATACTACTTACTACAGTAAATTAATTAATTCTGATTCATTAAATTTTAGATTTCTTCAAAAATGTAAAATAAATTTTATATGTTAATGTTCAATAGATTGGTTAGTTTTTGATTTATTTTACTGTCCAAATGCAGCTTTTAATTTAATAATTAATAATGTATTTTTACCTTTAATTTAAAGCAATTTCTACATTTCTATCAAAATTGATTTTAAACGAATTTACATATAATTTTAATAGATCGTTCGAAAACATGAATCTTATATGGTAATAAATTACTTAAATGTATCTACACTGCTCTGCAAGGGAATTAAATCATCGACTTATCGAAACTAACTTTTCTTCTCTTAATTGTAGTTGCTGTTGTTAGTGTTGCTGGTGTTGTTGGTGTTGCTGGTGTTGCTGGTTAGCTGATGTGCTTATTAGAGTTAGTCAGAGGAGAGTCGCAGGCAGGCAGGAACCCGTCGAGTACTCGTACTCGTATACTTGGTGTAGTATATGGCGTCCGAGAAAGGGACCTGACATTGTCAATGGGGCGTTGCGGAAACCTCAAAGCGAATTTAGTGCGCTCACTCCTCACACACAGAGAGCTCCATGGAGCTCCGGAGCTCAACAACTTGAAGGGCTAGTCGGTTGGGGCTTTATGACGACAATGCGTTTGCTGTCATAATTATTAGTCAAACACAAACAATGAATTTCATAATTTTCCCATCAATATACGAGGCTTCGGGCTTGTACTTGGACTCCAACTCCAACTCCAACTCCAACTCGGACTCAATGTTGAATGTTTAAACATCCGCTCGCCCGCACGCGCCGCTATCCGCTCGCTGGACACAGTTTTGGATTCTGAGGCTTGGAGGCTGGAGATTGGGGGAATTCTCTCTTCCTCACTCCCTTTTTCTCTACTCCATCTCTCTTTCTCTGTGTGCGCTGTGGAAATGAAGCCGTCGCGCATAAAGTGTGAAATTGCCGGCAATTCGCAGAGACGCTGCTTGAAATTGTAACCAAGAAAATATAAAGTAGGAGATAGAGATGAAGGGAGGAAGTCTGTCCTGTGCCGTCTCTTGGCTGTTGGCTGTTGGTTGTTGGCTGTTGGCTAATGGCCTAAAGACATGTCTCGTTCCACGCTTGTTCCATTGAATAGAACAATATCCGCGTAAATATTTGCAGAGAGCAGTTCGTGTTTAAATGTTGCCACAGAGTCAGCGTCAGAGTCCGCGTCAGAGTTAGCGTCAGAGTCAGAGCAAGTGGTTTGGACCTGGTCAAGAGCCTGTACCCCGTAATTGTTGTTTGATCGTTGTAATTGGTTTGTGTTGAAGCTGGCGCAGGAAATGCAACAACAACAACAACAACAAAGTCGGCTTCACAATTGATCCGTTTAACGATTGACAAACGCAGCGAAAATAAACGAAACGAAACGAAAATCTCAACAACATTTTGAGAGAGAGACAGAGAGATGCGTGATAGAAAGCGATGGCAATATGCTCAGCAAATGGGGGCTGTACCGCAAAAGGGGTCGGCATTTTGCTTTTGAACTTGTCCGCATCTTTTGTAGTCGATAATAAAAATAAAAATTGTTAACTTTGTGGCACAGCTGCAATTCTTCTGCGCTCCCTCTCTCTCTCTCTCGCCCTCTCTATCTGAGAAATAAGAATTTAACGGCTTGAAGCTGGTCTTGAGAATTCTACGGGATATTACGTGGGTGGGCGGAACATAACATATTGATAGCGCCTGTTCCATTCCATTCCAGTTTGCATTTAGCTTGTACTACAATGTTTGGCTAGGCGATAACGATAACAGTCTGAATGGTGGGAAAAGTAATCGAGTAGTCGCAATGTCTCTTGTCGCTTGTCTCTGGTTGTCTCCACCATGTTCTCTGTGTTGTCAAAGGCTTGTTTTGGAATCGGGTAACACCTTAATGGTACATTAATTGCCCTTGTTGGCACTTGAGTGATAAACATCGCTACAAATATTTGATTTTTAGTTTTCAACAAGTGTGTAAATAGTGTTGCAACTCGTTAAAGTGTTGGAGAATTCTCACAATAAGGTTTACAAAGGGTGTGTGTAACAGGAAGCAACTGGAAATACACAGAACCTAGAACCTAGAAATATTCAAAATCACATCAAGATTAGTGATGTTCACTTCAATCAAATCCATATCAATTAATACTCTTATCATACACATATCTGGTACCAAAATTTATGGTCTTTATCAGCAAAGATTCCGCAGAATTCTTTCAATCTCCTCTTTCGAAGAAAAACACAATTTTTACTTTTGATATTTTATTTTTCGATTAAACTATATCATTTATTCGATAAAAGTCCACAATTTACTTAGCTTAAAGTTGTATATATCAAGATAAAGTCAAACTTTTCGTACTTAAAAGTATATCATCAAATATCCAATAAATTACCAACTAGAAATATCATTAGCTTAACTTTAGTTAGTCTACGTTAAATGCTGTAAGCTGTAAGCAACTTAGGGGCAACGAGTACTTGCAACACAGATCAGACACATTATGGAGGGATTCATTCGAATGCTTGAGAGCTGCAATGAGATTTTAGGAGTACGCTTCCATTCCATTTGATTGAGAAGATTGTAGAATTTTTCAAAGCTTAATCGCTGACTGCTACCAAGTCTCGCGTGGAGTTTCCACTTGTCGTTCCACCGGCTGTGGCACTTGGCAATATCATCGATAAACCCAGATCGGAGCTGGAACCATTGCTGTTACCAGTGCTACCAAAAAGATCACCTAAAGCACCACCCACTCCGCCCGTGGCCGAGAGATTGTGCGTCAGACTGTGACGCCTCAGATCACAGTTACGTCGAAACACCTTGCCACATGAGGCACAATTGTAGGGCTTAATGTCCGTGTGGGTGAGAAGATGTGTCTTCAGATTTGAACGCTGATTGAACGATCGATTGCAGACAGGACACTTGTGAGGCGACTCCTCCATGTGCAGTATCTTGTGGACAGCCAAAGTGCGGGACTGACAGAATCCCTTGCCACATTCGGCACACTTGAAGGGCTTCTCCTTGGAGTGTATGTATCTGTGGAGAGGAAAGAGAGCAGACAAGAAGAGAAGGTTGGATTTTAAAAATAAAGACACATTTTTTAAGAAAGTCTTTTATTAACCACCACTTTAACAAGATGTTCACTTCAGATACTCCTTTGAAGGAACTCTTTTGGCTATCTATAATTTATGATCTCCAACAAGTTTTTAATTATAATATTGTTTAGCTTAACAACATAGTCAAGGAGACTTCAACATTAATATTAAGATCGATAGCTCTTGAGCTTCTTAAACGGCTATCTTTGAAGATATATATTTTTCTATATTACTTCCTCATTCTTACCTATGATCTCTTAGATGATCCTGACGCCTGAAGGCCTTGCCACAGATGTCACAGGAATAGGGACGCTCATCGGTGTGGGTTCGCTCGTGTATCAACAGATTATAGGACTTGGTGAACTGGCGATTACAAAACTTGCAGATGAATTGCTTCTTGGAGCGTTGAGCTGCTGCCACAGCAGCAGCTGTTGCTGAGCTGTTGGTTGCCTCCTCGTTGCTGCCACCACCAGTTGTTGCTGCCATAACATTAAGCTTGTCCTGATACATAGTGGCCTGCAGCGAGTGTAGAGAAGTGTCCGTTTCGCCAGGATTAAAGTTGGATGGATTGAAGATGAAACTGCCATAACTGCTGTCCAGATCGCCAGCCTCAAAGGACAATGCATCCTCACCATCCAGTAATGGTAAATCGCATTCTGCTGCAAGTTCAGCGGCTGTGGCACAATCCAATGCTGCCTGTTGATTGGCGGCAGCGGCAGCAGCAGCAGCTGCAGCGGCAACAGCAGCACTGACGGTACCAATCGAAGGCAATGGTGGAATGCACTTTGATGTACTTAAGTTGCTGTTGTTGCTAGTGTTGTTGCTGTTGCTGCTAGTGTTGTTGCCAGTGCTGCTGTGGCTAGTAGTATTATTGTTGGTATTGTTGCTGGGTGAGCTGACAATTGCTGTGTTGACGCTGGAGGCGCTGGAGGAGCAACTAGACTTCAACTCAATGCTGGCAATATCAATAAGCGTGGGTAAATTTGTATTGTTCTCAGCATCGCTGTTATTGTTGCTGCTGTTGTTGCTGGTGTTACTGTTGCTGCCATTGTTGTTGTTGTTATTATTATTGTTGTTATTGCTGTTACTGTTGCTGTTGCTAAATCGAAATACATCTGATTTGCCAGTTAGACGTTGCAGTGCCAAATACGATTCAAGTGCCTGTAAATTAAGTGCTGCTGCTGCCGCTGAATTTGCCGGCAACAATGCCGCTTGTTGCAAGCTACTAACCATAGTGCCCTGTAGCGATAACACCACAGCAGCAGCTGCTGCTAGGTCATTGGTGGCAGCTGCAGCTGTTGCTGTTGCCGCTGCCATTGCCGCTGCACTTGATTTGGTAGCACTGGCAACTGTTGCTGTTGTGGCTGCTGTGGGATTTGTTGTTGTTTTGCCGGCTGATGTCTCTTGTGACTTGTGATGACTTGTGCTCTTCAATTGTTGCTCCAGATTGGTGCTTGTTGTTGTCATTGTTGTCGATGTTGTTGATACACTTTGCTGCTTGTTGCTGTGAGCTTTATTGCTGCTGCTGCTACTGCTGTTGGCTATTGCTGCTGCAACTTCTAATATTTGTGACTTATTGGATGCCTCTGCTGTTAATGTTGTTGTTTTTGTGGTTGTTGCAGCTGTTGTTGTTGTTGTTTTGGCTGTGGTTGGCAGTGTGTGCATAGTGTGGTTGCTGTTGTTGCTGCTGCTATTGTCGCTGTTGCTGTTGTTGTTGTTGTTGTTCTTGCTGTTGTGCTTGCCAGCTGCAGCAGCGGCAGTCAATTGCTTCGATGCGTCCATAAAAAGCCAAATACACTGAGCCACTGATCCACTCTGATCCACGCATACACACAGCAGGATATCGATGCTCTTAACTTGGCCCTTGGGCACAAAAAGATGCAACTTGTTGGTGCTGTTGTCAGTGGTTGGTTGTAGCTGCCTTTAGTTTTATTGTTTGGCGCACCTACGCAGGTTGCTTGTGTGTTGCTTGTGTTGCTTGTGGTTCGTGGTTTGCCTTTTTGGCTTTTGACTTTGCACATGAATATTAAAAACCACACGCCATCATAAATCACGCCTTAGTCACGCTTTCAAAAGTCATAAAAATCGAATTTGACGTTGCCAAACAGACCAGCAACAATAATGAAAACAAACAACAACAAACACATAAACCAAACCAATTGGCAGCAACACTCGCACAGTGGTTCAAACTGACGTAGCAGCACACGCGCAAACGCTTTTGAAAAAAGCTTCCCAAATAAACACAATCCAAAGTTTCGTGGGCGTTATTGTCAATCCGAAAAAAACGTGTTTCAAAAAAGCATTCAAAAGAACTTTTGAAATGTTCGAATTGTTCACACAATTATTTATTTGATCTTTTTTTGGGAGTTAGGTTTGAGTACTATTTCCGTTATGATCACTGGCACTTCCGTAAATAAATATATATAATTATCGATTATTTGATTTGTTTTGTTTTTGTGATCGTATTGTTTGTGTTGCTGCTGCTGTTGCTGTTGTTTCTACCTCTGCGATCAGCCGTCGTGCCGTGTGCGCTGCACAATATTGGTAAAAGATCACGGAATAACTAAAAGTCCATTGCTCTGCGAGCGGTGCGCGGACCTGAGATCTTCGCTCACTTGTTGCTCCGACACACGCACTCATGCTCTCTCTCCCACTCTTGCTCGCTCTCTCTCACTTGCTCACTCACTCACATGGCAAGCACAGTTTTTAACTCAAGTCAACAGCACGAGAGCGCCACACGATCGGCTTGCTTTGCCGAGAGCGCACGCTGAGAGCACAGTCTGGGAGAGAGCATGAAAGAGAGAGAGAACGAGTCCAGGTGCAAACGAAACACGTTTTGTGCCATCTCACACACATAAGCACACGCAAGCAGAGAGCACGATCCCTAACACATGCACATATACTAATGCAGACATGGCAACCGGTTATTGGCGCTCACTGTTGTTGTTAATATGGCAAATGCTTAGTTTTGAGTGGGTGTTCTTTCACAATTGCTATAGAAGTAGTCGTTGCGCTTGTTGTTGCCGTTGCTGTTATTGCTGTTGTTGTTGCAGTTGTATTTGCTGTGTTTGTTGTTGTGGCGCTCATAATTTGCCATTACTTGTTTGATTATTTACTTACGTTTAATATTTTGCTGCACTTCATTATGAGTTTCACTTTTCTCCATTTAATAGCGATTTTCACCTTTTCTTGATCTTCTCTCCTCCTTCTTTGTAATCTCCACACCTTTCTGTAATTTTCAGCAATTATGCTTACTTCTCAAGCCTAAACTCGAGAATATGCTGGCAAGTTCTAATAAATCGTTGATAGCCTTGAGCGATAGCTGTTGGTTGATGTTGCTTGGTTGCACTTGACTTGATCGTAAAGTAGAAGGAGGGATCATCATTATATTCAGCAAATGTAATTACACATTTAACAGTTATAATCGATTATCGATTAATGTCACATTCCCTATGATTGAGTGCAACCAGCAATGCATTATACCATATTTATTTGAAGGTAAACTTTAAGGTAGTATGGTAAATAATAAATATACAATTCAAATTCTTGAATAAAACTCGTTGTATTTACAGAAATATAGTATAATATAAATATAATATTAAACTCTCCCCTTGAATTTTGTAAATTTAATCTATTTTAAACATAATTACAGATATTTAAAAATGAATTTAAAATTTTTGGGACAGAATTTACAAAATTTTTGGATAATTATATTTGAGCTTCCTAATATCTATCCAAGTTGATTTTATAGGGTTCTACAGTTTAACTTATTCAAAAATACTCTCTTAAATTTTGTGCAGTGTATTTACCTGCTAGCTGATGCCCATTAAGAGACGCGTTGATTTCTTAAGCCCAAGGCGCTACCCCCAACGAACTGATTGCCCCCGTCTCCCTCCCCTTCGACTCATTGGAATAATTTAACTCGCACGCCATAGCAAAAAAAAACACACGCCCCAGAGATGCAGATGGAGTTGAAGTTGCAGTTGCAGTAACATTTGTAGATGCAGATGCTGTGGCAGTTGCAGTTGCAACATCGCAGTCACAGCTGCAAAACAATCCAACGCCCCTAGAAACCTAAGCATTGAACTTAAAAGCAACTCGAAATCGGATTGGAACTCGCAAAGTTTTCAACTGTCAATTATTTGTATATGCATGAGACTGAAAAGCAAAAAAGAGTCAGATACTCGGATCGGGTACTCAGATGATACTCAGATACTCAGATACTCGGGATGCAAACAGAGCCTCGGTTGCCTGCATTTTAATGCGCTAAACGGCGCAAGTAAATGACCAATAATCATGGGAGCTGCGTGCTCTGGCTGCCGGTTGGTCAGTCTCAGTCTCAGTCTCCAACTTTAGCTCCAACTTCAACTCGAACTTCAAGCTGTCCAGCTTGGTTGCTGCAATTTATTTTTGCATTAAATTGCAATTTGGGGAAGGATTTGAGATGGAGACGGAGATGGAGTTGGAGACTGTGCACAGTTTTTCTACCATTTATACAGATATTATCATGATTAATAATGCACAAACATGTCATATGCTCGTTTCGTGTGTGTTTGATTGGAGCGCATTAGGAGCGCGTCTCGTAATGATCGCGAAATCTGAAGATCACCAGACGATTGAAGTACCCAGGACCATCTTCAGTTCCAACTCCATGACCATGTCTCTCCTGTAGTCATCCCACGGTAGCAATTATGTCGCTTAGTGCGCCCAAACGTTCGCTTATGATGATCATTGCGGCGTCGGCGCCTTCAAAAGATTAGCGATCGTCCGACTGCATTCCAAGGTAAACTCCATGGGGTTTTTTTCGTATTGACACAAGCTTCCTTTAAATGACTTCCTCACTCTCTCCCTCTCACTCCCTCTCGCTGTCTCTGTCTCTATCTCATACTGATGTCGTTATATTTCGATAGTCGCGCTTTTAAATGCGCGTTTCCTGTGCCGCGATTCTGTCAGGGACACGATCAGGCAGGCTCAGGGCTCAGAGGCAACCTCCGAGAGGTTGATTCTCAGTCTCAATTTTAGTCTCCCGTCTCAAGGCAAATGGTACATGATTTCAAATTTCAAGTACCAGTTTACATAAAGATCGCTTCGCTAGCCAAAAACCAGTCACCAGCTTCAGCAACAGCTCTGAGTCTTTAAGTTTGACTCTGGTTCTGTCTCTGGCACTGGCACTGGGACTGAGACTGGGTCTGGATCTCAGACTGAGTCTGAGTCTGGGCACGGGAATGCCTTGCAGCCTTACACCATCTGTCACAGGGCAAGGCGAGCATTCAGATTGGCAATAAGAATGCGCTAAACTTGATTCCTTAACGCTGTGCGCGCATGCGTGGGCTGGAATTACATGATCACGATCAGCGATAAAACTTGATGTTGTACATAGCGCACAACATGAACGAGAAGGGGCAAAAAGAGAGACAGGTTCGGGTATGAGTTCGGGCTCTGGCAGAGCCACAGGAACAGAAACAGAAACAAAAACAGAAACATAAACAGGGACAAGGACAGGAGCAGAGCAACAAAACAACATAGCACAAACTTTACTAAAAGATCATGAGTCCAAACAAAATGTCACAAACTTGTAAAGGAATTGAGGAAATCTGACAGAAACTAACGGAATGAAGAAACGATAAAATTGTGTCCAAAATGACAATGAAACAATTTTAAAAATTATTTAAGTACTAACAAAATAAATTCATAATGTAGAAGTAAACTTAAAGGCTAAAGAGATATATATATGAAGCCTGAAAGTCTAATGTATTTATATGTATTAATAAATTACTTATTAAAGTTATCCCTATCTTCAATGAATGTCAACTTTGACAGAAACTAACGGAATAAAGAAACTCGAAAAAGAACTCGAAAATAGCAAATGAAGCTTGAAACAATTTTAATAATTATCGAATTAATAATTATCGGAGTACAAAATATATTCACGATGAAGAAGTAGATTTAGAAGCTAAAGAGATAAATACAAATCCTATAAGTCTTATGTATTTATATTTATTAATTTCTTATTTAAATTATTCTTATTTTCAATACAATTTTTATTTGGTTTGTTCTAGTTGGACGCCATTTTACTTTAATAGGTTCTTTCAAATAATTTGCAGCGCCACGCTTTAGATAGTGTTGCAAAACGCCCGTCACTTTCTAGCAACTCTATAATTTTGGGTCACTGGATGCTGCCTCGTGGTTTCGCCTGTCAAAATATTTGTGTTGTGCCGGCAACTCTGCTAATATTGCAACTATTTTTCGCATCTGTCAAAATTTTGCTGAGTAGCAGGCTTAATACTAAAAAAATCATTTCACTTCTGTGTGTCGCAAGGGAAACAAACCGGTGAGAACTTTTCTTAATAAAAAAGTTGGAATTTTTCAAATAATTGTATTTATTTAAGTGCAATATGCCCCCAATGAAGCGAAAAGCCCATGCAAAGGCAAATGCACTTCGTCAGGCTTCTGTGCCATTCATTAGGGTGCAGCACATGAAGCAGCCAGAAGAAAAGTTGGTAAAATCCTTTGCTCATTTGGAGAAAACTTATCCCTTTATGTGTGACAAAGAGAACAAACCGGTAAGAGCTTTACTTAATAAAAATAAGAGTTGTAATTTTACTAATAAATATATTTATTGAATTGCAATTCTTTCCAGGCACCTCGTCATGCTTCTGTGCCATTCATTAGGGTACAGCAGAAGCTTCCCGAAAAAAAATCGTTTGCCGATTTGGATAAGCCTAACCCCTTTGTGTGTCACAAAGGAAACAAATCGGTAAGAACTTTTCTAATTAAAAATAAATATAATTTTATAAATATTTCTATTTATTTAAGTGCAATATGCTCCCAATAAAGCGCAAAGCTCATGTCGAGGCAAATGCACCTCGTCATTCTTCTGTACCATTTATGAGGGTACAGCACCTGAAGCAGCCAGAAGAAAAGGTGGTAAAATCATTTGACGATTTGGAGAAAACTTACCTTTCTGTGTGTCACAAAACAAACAAACCGGTAAGAACTTTTCTCAATAAAAAGTTATAATTTTAAATATAAATACATATATTTATTTAAGTCTAACTCAATCGACATGACACCAATGAATCGAAAAGCCCATGCAAAGGCAAATGCACCTCGTCAGGTGCCATTTATGAGGGTACAACAAATGATGCAGCCAGAAGAAAAGGTGGCAAGTTCCTTCATCGATTTGAATGAGCCAAACACTAGTAATAAGGCTTGTCCTACTCATAAGTTTGGCGACAAACGTCGAGCTAAGAAGATAAAATTTTTGAAAAATCGTCTAAAACGACTAATGAATAGAATCAATTCAGATCCACCACCACCGTGGGATCAGGCTACTCTGATGTGGGTTGAAGTGGACACTTTAGAGACCAAAATCCAGGAGGAAGAAGCTGAGATGAAATAGAAGCAGACATCTTTAAGACTATACATTAATTATGTAATAATTTAATGATCTGGTCAGTTATCAAATATAATTACTTTTATCTGTAGAAAATGTAGCAAATTTTCCCACAGGATTTTGTCAGTTTTTAAAATGATTTCTGTTTTACAACTGAAATTTTGGAGATTATCAATATGTTTTATGGAATTGCTCTTCTGTCAAATTATTGATAGCTGTCGCTTAATTTGATTTTGATTCTCTGTTTGATTTTCAGGCCGCTTGTCATCTTTACCGCTTGCTAATAATCGTAATGTCCAAAAATATTAATCTGCTTTGATTCTGAAGCGACACAAAGATTCCGACTCCATCTGGAGGAAAGTAAAAGTCATAACACACAGGCTATGACAGCGATAAGATCGACACTGATCTTGGCCCAGGCTCAGTTAAGGTCAGGGGATCAGGCCAGTCTATTGTTTGGCGTGACTTTTTTTTTATAGGTACAAGTAATTACCAGAGGCGTTTTCTGAGCTGCCACAGTTTTTTTTTTTTTGGTTTTTTTTTCCGAATGTGCCACAGTTCCCGGTAACAGCCGCTGCTGTTCATTAGCCGCAGGCGCTGCCGCTGATTGGACCAACTAATCCCTATTCCAGTCAAGATTAGGCTCTGGCTATGCTTCTTATTATTATTGCTTTTCTTATTTTTATTTGTCAGTTCAGTTTTCTTATGAAATGAGTAGGATTTTGTGGTTGTGCGTGCCACAATTAGTGCCTGGGGAAGCTGTGAGGCGAGAGATCTCTTATCGATCTCTCGATTTTCGATTTTCGTGTGCAACGCCAAGAAATTGACATATTCACTTGGTAATATGATCTATTGAAAAGACCTCGGGGCAACTTGCCGGCTGCTTTTTTCACTCTTCAGTGTTTTTTTTTATTATCTTTAAAGGTTACATTTTTCTTGTGACAAACAAAGGAGGAGAAATCATAATTACAATGGATTAGGAAATATTAATATACGATAGCGTTCTTTCATGTTTTGCCGTTCGATCATATATTGGTCTGGTCTTTAGGCACTTGAGATCTCTCGTTGTTATTGCTATTGTTGTTGTTGTTGTTGACGTTGTTCTTGAGGCAAATGAACAAACAACAAATGAGTTGGCGCATGGACAAAGATCTTGAGCAAATAGAAATATTGACAAAGTGTTTGGAGGAGACAATCGGAAAAGAGAAATATTTGTTAAAAGAGTGGGAGAGACATTTGAAGGTGTACTTGAATTTCAATCAAAATTATTCATAGAACTGATTATGAATGATTGGTAGTTAACTAGCTAAAACTATTAACAACATAGTTACCCATAAGTATTAAATTAAGTTGAACTGAATATAGTTGGAAAGCGAGAAAATTAATATATAAAATCAATAAATTAAATAGTAAGGGTTTTTTACAAATTCGAAAAACTGTTTTGGAGAATTTATTATTAACGTAGCTCTCAATAAATATTAAATTATTTTACTATATAGAGTTGGAAGGCGAGGAAATTAATATATATAAATAAATAAAATTTAATAAAAAAGTAAGGGATTTTACAATTGTTTTTAAGTTCATTGGCTTTTCTTTAGTCTATTTTCCTCACAGATTCGTCAGCTGGAAAACAAACACATTGGCCAACTTTGGGTAAATAAAATTGTAACTTTAATTTCAGTTGCCAATTTTGAAACGTTTTAGCCACGTCCGAAGTGATTAAGCATCAGTTGAAAAGAGACAAAAGCCGAACCCCAAATAAAACAAAAAAACAGTGTGAATGTGTTGCATTTTTAGTCTCACCCCAGCCCCCTCCTCAAACATTCCTTGAATGATTTGCATGCCTACACCTCAACAACAACAACAACAATAAGAAGAACAACAAATTGAACTAAGGACAGAGCGAAATCAAATCGAAACCATCTGGCCAAAAGCGTCGTGGGAATCAGTTCAATATAATTTGCATGGCCAAATAAGAGTTGAGAGTTGAGAGTGTGGTTCGGGTTCGGGTTTGGGTTCGACTTTGACTGCAGATTGCGAATGTCAATTAATTGCAGCAACAAACGGAGTAAAAATTGTAATGAAACAACAATAACAACAGTGCAAATGGAAAATTGTTGCCAATTTTCTCGCGACTGTCGGTCGGTCAGTGAAGAAGTACAAGGAAGTAGACAACAACGACTGCCGAATTATTGACTGACTGACTGACTTATTGAATGAGTGAATGAATGATGTGAATATACTCTTACCCCTTTCCAACACATATATAGTATTCGAAACATTCAGTTAATGACTGACAGCCGAAGCATTTCGTTGTACATCGTTGAATCTTCGGAATGAGAATTATATGCACCGGGACACATGTCCGATCCGAGTTATTGCCTCGTAATCGGAACTGTAATCGACAATCGGCAATCGTCCGAATGTAGCGCCATTCGTGGCCAACACACTCTCTTGCCAAATGCTCACATTGTTTTTGGCCAAGCAGACTTAAATGGCTAAATTGTTGCAGGCGATTTAACGTTTCTCTGATTGAGCTAATGACGCAGGCGAGACTACGTGAGAAAGAAATAAATTTCAATTTCGCATTGGCATTGGGTCAACAATCGACAACGGCAACAATGCAGAACACTTTGAATGAGCCACAATATCATAGTCTCAGAGGGTTGCCCTCAATGACTTTACATAGAGTAACATGTAACTAGAGACAGGGAGATAGTTATTATCCAGTAACATGTAACTAGAGACAGGGAGATAGTTATTATTATAATAGTTTACCTCTTGATTCACCCTAAGAAGCAGCTTCTCTGATAAACATGACAGTCTGCAGAGCCGAAGAGGTAAGAAATATAGAGAGTGAGAGAGACAAAAGTATAGACAGAGGGATGGGATGTGAATAGAGGGTTGTCAAGTATTATTCAGTTTGATACGATATTATATTTAGTTTCCTTCAGAGCATGGTTTCCCCTCTCCGAAGTTGCTTCTGTGATAATTATGTCAAGTTCAACTATGAACTAAAATAGGAGTAAAAAAGGAGGATGGAAACTGATGCAGAGAGAGAGAGAGAGAGAAATGAGAAGGTATATCTATCTGTTCCCCTTACAAATAAGTTTAGTAATTATCCAGACAGGCTCGTTAAGTAGCTTTAGCTGTTATGGTCGGCAATCAATGCTAGTCAGGAAAACTATAGGAATATAGGACTAGTAATATAACTAACTATTCAGAAAAAATTGAAAAAATGTTACGGTAGGTCGATTTAATGGATATATACACCAATTGAAAGCTATCATTTTAACTTACAAAAGTAAATACTTATACCTTTGGTAACAACAAGAAAAGTTAGTGGTCGGTAAAGTGAAAATAGTAGAAGGACTTCTATCTTTTTGCACAATATGCGGAAGGCCAATCTATTTTTGTTCGCATTCCTTAAGGAACGAAATATAATGTTTAGATACCACTCTAATTTTTATCTTAAACTACACCTAAATCCTTTAGCCGAAACTTCGCTTCTTTTTTCACAACTCCCTTTCAAGTCTCTTCTGTCAAGTTGAAATTCCTATCAGTTTCGTTAACCGGATATGAGTATTACGTGAACTACCAATTGGTGAACGGTTTGATCAGCTTAAAAGTTTAAATCCTTATTGTGCTCTTGTCCACCACAATCCACCCCCTATGGTGACTTATGATTATTCTATTGGCAACTCATTTCCTGCTGCCCATTCACTTTCAATTTCTCAGGGATGTTCCGATCTTGAGACTCTTGACTTGACTCGGCGCACAAAGGCGAATATACAAATTAATATTATAAGACTGTCTGGAACTGGAACTGGAGACTGTGACTGGGACTGTGACTGGGGAGGCCTTTAATCATTTTTAGCTGTGCTTTTATTTCGCCCAAAGTAGAGCACCACAACAGCAGGAGGAGTCTGAGTCTCAGTTTCAGTCCAAGTCTCAGTCTCAGTCTAAAGCTGTAAAGCGTGGCAAATATACGCTTAATTGGCTGTAGTTCAGTTCAGTTTCGTGTTGGAAGTTAAAGTTAAAGTCGGCGTTGGAGTCCCGGTTCCTGGCTGCAATAAAATGCAAATTAAACGGAGGAATGGAGGCCGGAGCAGGCACATTTATTTACTTAGAACCTCCTGCTGTGCTTCCGAATTAAGTTTAAGCCCGGAGGCTAAAAATGCAAAAATGAGTTTTACTAATTTCTTAACTTGCAAGCAAGCCAACATGATGATGGACATGCCACAAGGGCAAGGTGCAAGCACCTCCTATATCCTTATATTTTTTTCTTTATATATTTTTTTTAGTAACTGAATCTTAATTCTTGCATAAATCGATTTTAAATGAGTTTTTGTTGTGTTCGGTTTTTTTGTTAAAGGATTCGAACCCATAATCAAAATGTAGCGTCGCATGCAAATCTGTAGAGGAGAATTCTACCGGTTTTCTTATTTCGGTAGCGCACCAAAACCAAAAAACAAAAAAAAAGGCACCATGGTCACTCCCACCTGACTGCCGAAAAAGCGCCCGAAGGACGACGACGATGAGCCGAGTGTCTTCGGCATGCGTTGAAAGTGGGGCGTGTGCCGTTTAGTATGCAAAGTGGCCCATGGGCTGTACCTGCTGTTACCTGCTGGTCCATCACAGTCTATACCCCTCTTTTTGTTTTTTTCTTAGTTTTGTTGTTTCTTAAAGAGAAAATGAGTTATGACTTGGAGTTGGACTTGGCTTGACTTGGCTTGGCTTGGCGGCCTCAACTCGTTTGCATATTTTAGGCCACCGTTTAATTAAAGGTTCCACAATTCTGAACATTTGAAACAGGGCACGAGCACGAGGGTCTGTCAAGAGCTCGCGACTCGCCCATAACACTTCAAAACCAAAGAAAAGAAAAAAACTCTGAAACTCTCTGAAACTCTGAAAGACTCAAGAAGTGTATAGTGTATAGGAACTGGAGCTGTAGCTAAATCTGAAGCCTCCAGCTTTTTTTTTTTTTTTGAAAGTGTGTATGTGCAACGGCGGCCTTTTGTGCGCTCAAGAACAGAGTCTCTGTCTCTGACAGAGCAGAGTCTTCGAGTCTGAGTCTTTCAGTCTTTGAGTCTTCGGGGCTGTCGAGTCTCTGTGAAGTAGGTGATCTGTTATGGCCATGGCTCTGTTATTTTAACGCACTCGTCGTTATATCTCGTGTGATATTTCAAATCAATAACCATAACTTTGGGGGCCTCTAAATAACTCTATTGTGCGGCGCTCAAGTTTTCTCGGAACTGCTCGGAAAATACCTCTTGTACTCTTTCGATCGATCGATCGAACCCTTGGATACTGCGGGTGTCGTCATCATCATCAGCAGAGCAGCAACAGCAGCAGCAGCCAAAACTGTTCTGGGTGGCTTCTTAACAAAAGCCTAAATCTTTTGGTCTTTTCCAATCTATTCTCTATCCATTCTCTCTCTCTCTGTATTCTTTGGTAGAAAGCGGTTACTAGTTCCATCTATGGCCTATTAGCGCTGCTGCCTGTTGTGCATTTTATTGTCTTTCGTCTCATAATTTATACCCAGCGACACCTTCGTCGTAACTGAAACTGAAACTGACACTGAACCTGTTTATCACACGCATTAGATCGCAACATTTCAGGGCCCATCAAATACTATACTATATGTGGTATGGTATGGTATACATTTTTCAGCTGCAGCAGCTGACAATATTGAACGGAGACGCCACAAAGATGCACCTTTATAAGGTGCACATATCCAAAAAAAAAAAAGGGGGAACAACATCTTTTGTTCGTTCGCTCTATAAATTCAAGTGGATATCAATAATAAATTTCACTAATTTCTGTC
Organism: Drosophila putrida; assembly: GCA_037043535.1. Classification (NCBI taxonomy): domain Eukaryota; kingdom Metazoa; phylum Arthropoda; class Insecta; order Diptera; family Drosophilidae; genus Drosophila; species Drosophila putrida. The sequence goes on from JBAMBI010000465.1 coordinate 2,786,490, forward strand.
ATTCCACTCAAGTGCTACAAGTCTCTCTAGCTCTCCAATCTCCTCCTCCTCTCTTTCTCTTTGCCTCTATTGTTGCTGTTGTTGCCGTTGTTGCTGCCTGTAAGTCTGTGTGTTAATGTCTTGCTTTTAACCACTTCATTGTTCGGGCGTCAAAGGTTAAGAGTCTCGCATGTTGTTGTCCATGGCTGTCGCCATCGTTGCCGCTTGTCTGCAGCAGCAACATCGACTACAACAACAGCAGCAGCGCCGCCAGCAACATGGGCAACAACATAGCGATACCCAAGAGCAATGCTCAACGCATACGACCTCGCTCTCGCCCTCACCCTCAACCTCACCATCACCCTCAACCCCGCCCGCACCTTATCAGACAGATACATGGATACTTTTGCGCTTTTGTAGTTATTTTTCTTGATTTTTATTATATGGTTTTGTTTCCACTTTTGTTCGACTTTTTTGTTGCTGCGATCGCTGTGTGTGTGTAAGATTGTTGTTGTTATTTATCTTTGTATTATTTTCATTTTTATACACATCATTTGATTTCATTTCATTTCATTTCTCGACTTACTGCCGTTGTCGATGTCGTTGTTGTTGCTGTTGCTGTTGCTGTTGGGTTTTCTTAGTTATTGTTGTTATTCTTTAAAACGCCTCAAAATGCAATTGTTGATCCATCCATTCAGCTTGAATTGTGTGTGTTTGTGTGTGTGTGTGTTGTGTTTCCATCTTTTGATGGATTTTAATGGGTTTGCTTAACATGGCTTCGATTGCTGGAACTCCAAAGAAAAAACCTTTGATGTTAAGGGTTGATCACAGAAAAAAAGGGGTGAATAAAAGTGTAGAGATCAACTTCTTGGGATAGGCCAGTACTTAATGGAAGATAAGATTCTTAGAAATAGTTCAGATGATAAAATAACTACCCTTAAAAAGAAGAGAAGACAGTTTTATGAATATTTCATATTTATTGAATTTATTAAATATATACTTTTAAGCGAATTGGAATAAAATAACAAATATTTATTAATGGCAAGAGAGGCTGTAAGAAAATGAAAAATTAATAATAAACTTGTGAAAAACAAAGTCAACTATTTTAATACAAGTAAAAATAATATTTATTTTACTGTCAGACCATAATGCAGTTAATAAAACTTCGTAAGCTTATTGAAATTAAATAAATTAAATTAAAATAAATTAAGTTTTGAATAACTAAATTTAATTATAAATTTTTATAAAATTTTCAAAAAATATATGGCAATTAATATTATGGTTACATTGATCATCAATGAAAATTATAAAGTAGAACAAAATTAACATAATTTATTTGGATAGAAATAAAAATGTATATAAACAATTCCATATTTATCCAAATTATATTTTTTTCTAAGTAAGTGTTACTACTTACCATCAGATTTCTAAATCTTCCTAGTATTTTCTGTAGCTAATTTAACACTTTACAATTAAATCATCTAATTTAGAATCTCTTTCTCTAGCCACAGTAGCTGCCTTTAACTCTGTTCGATTGCTACAATTATAGAGCAATTAATTCCTTATAAAAAACAACAATGTTTAAGCAAATCATCTTTCTATTTCGATTTCTATACTCATCTTGCAATGATATAGACTGTTGCCTGACTGTCTGCCAAAGTAAGTTGAATTACAACAAAATTCAAACCGAATCGAATTTCTCCCTAGCAAAATGACGAAACGTTTTTCCTTTCTTTGGGTTTCATTTTCCCAATGTATTTTTTGTATGCCATAAACAATGGATTATCTAACCACTTTACAAAGTGCGTGAAAATACGAGTACAAAGAGTCTGGCACTGGCACTTGTGTGTAGGAGTCGAGGAATTGCAGGGAAAGACTTCAAGACTCATCATTCTCATTGTCCCAATGATCATTGTTAGGCAGCTGGATGATCACAATGCCAAACAATTAATGCTGCTTATTGTTGTTATCGTATCGCTCTCAATTTTCCCAAATAGATGCGATAGATATGAGAGTCTTTGATATTATGTGAAAGTATTTTATATTTCCCGACACACACACACACCTCGACAGAAGTCAATTCTAATCGAATTGTTTTCTAAATAAACGCGCCAAGAAGGCGAAACGATTCTTTGGAATCGCCATAAATTGTGGGAATCTCTATAAGACAAAGACAGAGAGGGAGAGAGAGAGAAATTGTCTGGTTTTATAATGCCATAATAAACTGAAACTGCAGCAAAGTGAAAAATTACCTTAGCAAGTCTTAAGTCTTAAGCGCAGCCACTAAAACGTTTAACTTTTAGCTTTCGAGACTAATGGCAAGCCAATTTGTATACGCTATACGGTATAAGGTATAAGGTCTGATCCTCCACTCGGGGGTTACTTTCATCAAAGAATTTTCGGTGTGTGTTTCGCATAGCCATAAACGTATTGTTGTTTCTCGATTTTAAACTTTGGCAATTTTGGCATTGGGTAAGGTAGCATCAACATTCACATTCACAGTCCACATTCTCATCCACATCCATATCCATAGCCAAGTGCTGTTAAGTCTTGCATGTGAAACGTTTACGTGCTGGCATCCCTCACAGCTGTCGGTCACTCCGAGCACACACACACAGGATCAATCCTCTTCCTTTGCCACACTCTCCCCCTTGTCTGAAAAGTCTCCCAAAATACTGAGTCTCTTGTTGCTCCAAAGAAAGGTCGCTTTACGCATTCTTTTCTTTCAAATTACAATATTATTATTGTTGTTGTCGATTCAAAGCGTGGCTTATGGCACCACACTGTTGTTATTGTTGTTGCTGTAGTTGTTGTTGTTGGTGCTGCCAAATCCTGAGAAATTTGATTGAAGTTTAAAAGGCTTAAAAGCGCAACCAACTACCAGTTAAAGTTTCTTCTTTTGCGATTTTTCAGTTGCCATTCGGTTTTATTGCCGGTATTATCATCCTCATCGTTTGTTGTTCTTTCGTCTTTCGCATCAGCTTGTGAATTTGAATACTTAACTCTTCTCCTCTCCTTCCTCCATCTCCTTTTTTCCTTTTATTTTGTTCACTTAATGGTCTGCACAGACATTAAAAGGTCACAGTTCATGCGCGTGCAACGGTCGCAATGTGAGAAAATTTGACTTGAATTTAATTTACTAAAGTACATCGAAGTCTTCAGCATTTACAGGAGCTATAAAGCAGTTGTAACTGAACTGTAATTGTAATAAAATTTTGTGATTTGTTCTTTAATTTTACTGTGCTTCAATTAATTTTATTTTATGCTAAAATTTTATAATAAATATGTTTTCAAATCCTAAGTACAGCCTACGAATGTAATAATCGGCGTTTGTTTGTCAAAAAGAAGTTTACCATTTATTATTGTTAGTATAGAAGTGGAATCATAGAGATTGTGATCGAAAGTCTAGAATAGTATACTTTATAATATATTCCAAGTTATTATATTTAAATTCTTTTATATATATTTGAACAGCCTAATAAGGTTTCTTTTATGTTCGATAAAGTTTAAGATCCAGATGTAATTGATGAAAGTAAAATATTCCCTTAAGAGAATTAAAAGTCTATTTATGTTTTCTAGTTCTTGTAAATTCAAATGCATTAATAATTTCAATTTTCTTATTTTCTTATACCTTTTTTATTTGTCATTATTTATAACTTTTTGGCAGTCAAACAATATTTTTTAATTTTTTATAATTACATAAAGTACCATTTTCTCTTAGGAGAATATAGAAATTCAAAAAAATTTTATAAATTAAAATACATTAATTAATTTTCATATTAAAGTACGATAACTATGATTTATATTTTCTTATATCTGTGTTTGTGTCAGCATTATTAGAAAGACTTAATTCCCTGTAGACAAACTGTGATCTTTGAAGCCGCCCTTTGATGTCTTTTGAGATCGAATCTAACTGATATTATTCTTTTGACTTTTCCACACTATCTTGTCTAGATTTTATTGTCTCTCCCGCGTTGCACTTGTATCCTGAGCCCTCCCAAAAACTATGCCGCATCAAAGGTTATTTTTTTGGTATGGTTTGTTTTTATTCTGAACCATCGATTGATTTATGCGCACCTCAATGAGAGCCACATGAGCCTATATATCACAACCCGCTTTGACTACGATATATCACATCCGTATCCATCAGCCATGAAATATTACAGCTCCTAGTGTGTGCTCTCTCTCTCTTGCTCTTTCTTAATGTGTTGTCATCTCTTTCGTGTATTTGATGGCTCCCCCACCTGGCAAGATAAATTCCACGCCCGATATTATCGTCGGGCCACACAATGGCCAAAAGCCGATACAAAATTTATAGCCCACCCGGCCATAGACATTGCCGTCGACATCCACATCGACATGGATATGGATATGGACATGGACCCGTTGAAATGATACGAGAGTTTCCCCCTCTGTTCTACCTCCTCATATCATCTCCTCATCTACATTTAAGTTTAAGTATTGTATATTCTTTTTCCTTTTTTTTTGTTTGGCTTTTTTTGATGGTCAGTTAAAATGGGTTATTATGGTCGGTTGAGGTGCGATATAAGTGCGATATATCTCGATATTGTATACTACATATATATGTTATATGCATGTGGCGTTTAGAAATCAGTTTCTGTAACGTGTGTACTCCATAAAATACCGTTCTTTTATGGCCCTTATGACATATAAACCTTTCGATTCTAATGTTGTGTGTGTGGTGCTCATTAAACTATAAAAGAAGCTGAAGAACTTCTGCATTATGGTTATCGTAGTTTCTCAGTTGTTGTTGTCATTTCACAGGTGTGTGCGAAGGAGTCGCTGTTCTTACAGTGGGATCAATAAAGTAGTTAAGTGCCTCAGTCTCTGTCTCTGACTCTGTCTCTGTTTCTGTCTCTGACTCTGTCTCTGGTAGCCAAAACGATTGCGTGTCTGAGACTTGGGATTGAGACTGGGAATGGGAATGGGATTGAGACTAAGACCGAGATTCGAGACTCTCTAAAATGCCGTCCATCTACAACAGCAGCTTGGACGGCAGCCGCATCGTCATCATCAGTTAAATGAAATGATTGAAGCTGAATTGAAGTCTTTAGTCAGCGCAACACGCAAGGCAACAATTGGCTTAACTTCTTCGTCTCACTGCGGGGAAAGACTGAGAAACTAAGAGGTCGAGAGAAGGAGGAGGAGCAGAAGAGTGGAGTCTCTACTGATAAGCTGTCAATGGAAACCATTGGCTGGTCAGTGATCCAAGCTGGCAGTTGCTTCATTAATCACAACATGATGTAAATTTCTTTGGAAGCCGCTGCAGTCGATGCTCAATTTGCATTCCCTAAATTGCGCATACGCCGCGTTTGACCTCGCATTGGTTGCATTAATATCTGCAATATCACTAATTTATTTACTGCCCAAGAGAGAGATAGAGAGAGACAGAGAGACATGCTGTGTGGCTGTCGTTGCTCATCAGATGCCAAAAAAAAGAAAGAAAATAAAAACTAAAAACTCCAATATCCAATATTGAGCTCCATATCGATTATGTGAGGTTGTAGGTTCGTTTGTGCCTCTGACTCTGAATCTGACTCTGACTCTGCCTCCGACTGTTGCTTGCTGCTTGGAATGTGCAACGTCATTATTTTTATGATTGTTCAGGTATTCAAAATGTGCTCTCGGTGCTTTATGAACTCCGCTCGCTTGCTCCATCGACTATACAATATTTTCTTTAGTCAATCGAAGTTGTCGATGTGACTTTTATATGCCACTCAATCGATACTGTTGTTGTTGTTGTTGTCTATCAGCGGTGCGGGTGTTAAAGACCACTGAAGACAATTGTTATTTTTAATATCATTGTTGGCACATTGCTGTTGCCGATGTTGCTGTTGGCTGTTGCTGTTGCCGTTGTTGAGAGCATTCACTGTAAAACTCATACAACATCAACATCAACATACAACACTCAGTCATACTTGGACTCTGACTCTGACTCCGACTCCGACTCCGTCTCCGACTTTTCGAGACTGGCGATTGTTATTGTAAGCCATGTCTAGTGATATGATTTCATATTGTGCTTTGCAGCTTTTTCAGCCTTTCAGAGGAGGCCGCCGACGCCGACGACGCCGCCAACGTTGAGCCCTTACCATCCCATCCCATCCCATTCCATCGCAATCCAATCCAATCCCATTCCATCCAATCTGATCGGTTCCAATGCGAAGTGAGCTCAATGTAGAAGTAAAGCGTTGACAAAGGAACCTTAAGGAACCTTTAATTTAATAAATACCATTTTTACCATAATTTATTTGTTTTAGAAAAAACCAGTACTTTTAATATTTTCTTAAGTTAGAAAACTAATTCTGTGCTTAGAAACTGTTTTCAAATAACTTTAAATAATTTGTATTTAAATTTCACAAGTTTTAATAGATTTCTAAAATTATATTGTTAATTAATCTGTGACTTAGATTAATCACAATAATGTATTTAGAATGTCTAACAAATAGATAAAATTTTTGACTTTTAAGCAATAACAGTTAAATATTTTAGAACATGTTTTAAATGTAAAATGGAGTTGGTAAACATACTTAAGTGTTAGAATGATAGTACCATCATTAAGAGAGTTCCACTTATATCTAAAGTTAAAGTTTTTTAACTCACATAAAAAAATAATTATACATATGTATATGATGAGTTAATTATATGATTTATTATCTAATATAATCCTTGAGCTAAATAAATATACTAAGTATGGTATTATAACTAACATGACCTATGATATGCCATGAGCTAAGATATATTTTATTTTACTTTTGTCTTAGACAATACTTTTTAAATAATCTATGCACAAAATGTAGTCAATTAAATCGTTGAATTGAACATCATACAAACAAATATTTAAGTAAAATTAAAGTACATATGTCAAAGATGAATTTATATATTTCAGCAATAAAAGCGAAAAAGCGAATCATAAAAATCAGTGAAATTTAAATAACATTTAATTAAAAGTGCTTACATTGAATTTGTGTCTTTCTTTCAAAGCGACCTTTCACATATTCGTATTCAGATTGTTTTGGAGATGTAGTCCTATCAGTTTGATCTTGAAAACGCGTAAAATTTGTCAGCTAATCGTCGTCACTTCATTGTCAGAGCCATTAAGTATCCGAACAGATCGTTAAATCTATACAAAATACTCGTATTTATATACTCACTCATATAATATACAGAGTTTTACAGAGTGCCAGACTTATCGGGGTATTAAGGGGATAAAACAAAAGCTTAGATCGGTTATGCAAAACAGGTATTTAATTTAAAGACCACCCAAAATATTGAGAGCTAAAAGCAATTTGCATTTGCATCATCATCTGGAAAAAAAAGTCCAACTGATCGAACGATTGAGTGATGGAATTGATTTGAATACAAACTCGTTGAGATACTCACATTTCGTTCAGTGTCTAATTAATTGTTTGTTGATTTAGTTGATCATTGAAAAACGCCTCCGAGCTTCGAGCTCCGAGCTGCGAGTCGTTATTTTATGTGTGGCAAACGCATAAAAATCGCTGAAATTCAGTAATCAAAAAAAATTTAGACATTCTGTCTGGATGGAGAGACGGAGCTGATAAACCGGAGTCACTGCAACTCAGACAAGGCAATGAAACTGCCCACACAGACGACACAAAGTGGCAAGATACAGAGGCAGACAATGATGATGAGGATGAGGATGGTGATGAGCATGATGATGAGGATGATGATGCTGGTTGCTGTAAGTCGAACCCCTCTACTTCAACCCCTATCCCCATTCCGTTCTGACCACAACCACAATTATCAAGTGTGAAAACCAGCGAATAACAAATTAAGCGAGTGATACGACGACTCCAAGTCGAAGTCGAAATCGAGTCTTGGAAATGTATTGAATGTATATTGGACAGAGGTAGAAGCACCACACAGAGCGAAGAATGAAAGATCCAGGTGAAGAGAGAGAGAGAGAGGGAGAGGGAGAGACCACTACTACTCCGATATCAGTTTTATGGGTGGCCCACATGTCGAGGGCCATAAAGTAGAAAATTATCACCTTTTAAATTGAAGAATCCAAACAAATTGAAACGGATATCGTGTTTAAGTGCTATCGACATCACTTCTATTAGCCAAAGGGAGTTGGTTGACATCCAATCCCAAACCCAATGCCAATGCTAGGAGACATGGTTACATGACTCTCCTTAACAGTCACACTCTCTCTGTCTCTCCCTCTCTCTCTCTCTGTCTCTGCTTCCTTCTACAGCGACAAGCCAATTAAAAAGGAAAAAAAAAAGAAATAAAGGAAAAAAGAGGAAAAGAAACCGCATTGAAATGCGTGGGTTTGAACTTGCATCGTGATCGGGTTCGGGTTCCCAATGGAAGCCTGGCCCATTAGCCAAAAAGGTGTAGGCTGTATCTGTATCTTCAACTCAGCTGTGTGTGTGTGTGTGTCTTGGTAAAGCATCAAATTCGCAGCAGGATGCGTTTGCTATTTGATTTGCTGGACAGTTGGACACACACTTGCTGCAGTTGGCAATTATGCTGCATTTACGTGACACAGTTGACAGTTTTGTGACTTCGTCTTGGGCATTGATATCAAAAGCATTGGGGCCTAATTGAACTACCTACCACCTGCCCTGGCCATGTCGAGTTCGACTCCCAGTCGAGAGAGAGTCCCGTCTAGAGTTGGAGTCTACGGTTCATCCTCGTTCGATCTGTGATCAACAGCAGTTGCAGCTTCGGCAGCAGGCAGACCCGTGGCCATGGGGTCGTCGGGGCAGGGCAGACACCAGTCTCCCGACTCCCTCAGATTCCCCTCAGATTCTCAGGTCCCTTCTGGTGTCCAGTGTTCAGTGTTCAGTCTGCAGAGTATGCCCGCCATAAATGCTCGCTCCGTGGGAAATGGCGTGTGCCCTCGAGGCGTGTGCCGACCAATTTGACTCCTCGCGAACTGGAAAAATACGAAGGTAATAATTCACAAAAAAATATTTGTAGAAACCTTGCATGGGAACAATCGCGTTGGACGTTGATTTCTCGAAAAGCGTTCGTTCGTTCGTTCAGTCGAGTTCGGCTTTTTTTGCAAGCGAAAAAAGCGACTTTAACTTCATGTAAGCGACTTGCTCTCGACATGATTTTTCAGTGCCTGTGTCTGTATGTGTATATGTGTGTGTGTGTGTGTGTGTGTGTGTGTGTGTGTGAGGTGGCTGCTCATTTTATCTGGCCAGGGCTGCATCAGTTGCAAGTTGCAACCACCACAGACCGAAGGTGGAGTCAGCTTTTTGGGGCGTGTGCAAAGTGCAGGAATATTCCTTCCATCCATCTACTTCTTGTTGCACAGCAACAGCTAATCACATCGGAGAGGGAAAGGTAAGATCTGAAAAGGTTTCATTACTATAGTATACTATATTCTCCATTATTTTAAAGATATATTACAATATTTCCAGGATTTGTTTATAGATTTCTTAAAATAACAAGATTTATTCAAGACTCAAGATTGTTTCTTTTAGTCTTCAAAAATGGCTTTCAATTTTAATTTTTATTAATATACATATATATTTGTTATAAAATATTTCTACTAAATTAATGTTATTTAATTTGTATTTGTATTTATGTAGTATTAACTTTATAGTATTTTTATATTTATTACTTCTTCACATTTTAGTAAACTTAAATTGTTTTATTATTTTAAGCAATCTCTTTTATGTATGTATTATATTTTTTATTTATTTGCACGTTTTTATTAATTTCATAATTTTATTTAATACAAATTTCTTGGTATTTCATCATTGTCTGCTGTGTGTTTTTGGGCCCTGTTTTGCTGCTGGCTAAAATGCTGAAATGCGGCTCGAAGCTTTTGGCCCCACTTGACTTGACTTGACTACCAAAAAGCAAAAGCTCATTGCCAAACCGCGCTCAACACGCCCCCGTTTATGTCCCGAAACTATACGCCCCCTTGTCTGCCTCTCTCTTTGTTCCCTCTTCTGTCCCCGTCTCCGTCCCCTCTCCACTGCAATCCCTTCCTGATATTCCTCTTCGTTGCCACAGACACCGCAGTCACCGCCACTGACTAAGTGCGAATCTGTGGCGCAATCAGTTGCCAAGTTTCAACAGCGACAACAACTCCGACTGCGACTGCGACGCTGGCAGCGCTGTCGACTGCAGCAGAGAGTGGCATAGTTTTTGAATTTATTTTTATTTCGCCAGACTGTCGGAGCGTCGAAGTGTCCGACTTGGTCGGGTCACGTCCACTGAGGTTGCTGATGATGATGATGGCGGTTGCTGCCACAGTTGCTGTTGCTGCCACAGTTGCTGCCTCAGTTGCTGCTGCTGCCGTTAAAGAAGGCGAGTAGGTGGATCGTACGTTTGCTTACTAACTGCCGTGGTCAAAATGTTTATCAACTTTAATATTAAATTGTATGCCAGGCCAAGCTTCACTGACTGACCGACCGACCGACCGACCGGTCGAGGCTGCTGACCATAAAGCACACCCCTTGCTGTCCCTACCTTCCCCTGCTTGTGCCTTGCCACCAAATGTTGCTGCCACAACTGGCTGCCAACCGCACCGCCCGCAATTGCCGGCAATCAGATGTATTGTGGCCTGTCCAGCCGGTCAGCCAGTCAGCCTCCGCCTCCATCATGCCTCATGGTCTCCTTGCCCCAATACCAACAGTATACAGCATGCCTCATGCCCCATGCCCCATGTGCGCTCCGCGTGCGCAGCTTTCGTGCTGCACATGGCCGGCGGCCAAATTTGTCGCACGTTGAGTATTTTTAAACCATGAGAAAATGGCGCTAATAGCCCGAATTCCTTGTGCTTAACATAAAAATCGCCTCATGCTGCAGTGCATCATGCAACATGGTCTTGAAATTAGTTGTGGCAACAAGGGGTGTGTGTATATGTGTGTGTGTATATGTGTATGTGTCTGCTACGCGCTGTGCATATGCAACTAAGCGATGGAGTTCCATGTTTTTTGGGTTGCAAGTTTTTATTGCCATTTGTTGCAGTTGTTGTTGTTGTTGTTGTTGCTGTTCTTATAATCATGTGAAAATGGAAAACGGTTCTAAGCCAACTTGCAACTTGGATACATACTCATATGTTGCATTCGAGCAGCTGGGGATCTTTATGAACTATGATTTCCCCTTCTAGTTTTGATGTGGTGTCTAACTAATTTATGCATTAACTTTGCTGTTTGTTGCATGCAACCGCGGGGCATTTAGCACTGCCGTTGTGGCAAGACACTTGCATATGCTGTAAGCATAAAGGTGTTACCAGCATTGTGTGATATCGTCAGATGGGGTCAGAGAGAAAGTTATAGTACAAGAACAGGCCTGGGAAAGTTCACATTATATTTTATTAATATTTTATTAAGTTAACCTTATGGAAAGTATTGGATTCTTTTTTAAACCCAACTAAAGTTGATTGCACTATTTTTGCTTTAAGATATAAGATTGAACCATTTGAAATGCAATTCAGATAGTAGCAAATTCGATTATATTAATTCCCTGATAGAAGTTGTACTTATAATTGATATAACCTTATTTCGTAGTGCTAACTTTGTATCATTTAACAGGTTTTAATATTTTATACATCTGCTTTTGTAACTAGCTTAGAAAATAGTTACAAATACTATTGATTTTCTTAGTAAAAATAATATGAATATTAGCAAAAAATATTTAAGAATGTAAAGAAAATAAAATAATTATGTTTCAGTTTAAATTTCGCAATAACAGGCAAAGTAAAAGAGTTATAATATATGACTTTGTGTTTTCATTATTCAATGCATCCCTCAAAATTTCTTCAGTCAATATTTCAACTTCTAAGGAAAAACAAAAATTAGTCTTAAATCATCCGAAAGTATAATTAATTTGAGCTTTGATTTGATTTTAATTTGTCTGGCAAGTTTATGGAAAAATTCCCTTTAGCTTAACACTCAATTTGGCAAATCATCAGAGCTGTGCACAAATTTCTGAAGGTGTTTCGGTGATAATGAACATATGATAATGATCACATCGCATCAAGTCGATGATGCTGATGATGATCAGTCCAAAATTGATGGCGACACACAGAAGTGCACAGACAAATGCCAGAATTGTTGTTAACAAATTAACGTAGAAAGCGCAACGAACCCAAAGAGAGAAAGAAAAAACCTGTGTATCCCCAATCCCAAAAAACCCGAATCCGAATCCAAACCCGAAGAAAACTCAGCGGGAATGACGTCGGCACCGTCACCCACCCAAAAAGCCAAAAATGCCAAACGCTGTCGATGCGACTGATGACGCTGACGTTGATGCCGGGGGACACCCCGGTGAGAAGAACCAGAAGAACCCCATCTTCACTGAAAGAGAGAGACCCCATGCCCAGTTCCCGGTTCTCAGTTCCCAGTTCCAGGTTCGAGGTTCGTCTTCAAGTGCATGTCAGAGGCTTGTAAACGTGAATAAACATAATTTGTAGGCACGTACTGCAACAAACGCCAACGCCAATGAGCATTTGGATGGAGTCGGAAACTGGGAATGGAAAGGGAATATGTAGAGAGGAGAGAGGAGAGAGGAGAAGGGGAGAAAGGGGAACGTGGGGGTGATGGGCACACACCGCAGACATATGTAAATGTCGGGGCGTTAAATCGGTGCATAGATGATGATGCTAAGCTATACTTACACTGCGGAAAAAACTATAACAATTTCCGGTGATAATGTAAAGGCAATTTGAACTTATAAAAGAGAACTTATTTTAAGTTTTCTTTGAAAGGCAAGCAATAAAATCAAATTTTGGTTGTTTTGTATTTAAAATAATATTATATAATAATTTCAAGCCACGAAAGAGAATTTAGAAGTCTCTCAAAGAGTAAAATTATTTTCAGGATGATGGGACAAAGAAACAATTCAGTAATTATAATAATTAAGTTGTGTAGAACGAGATCTAGGAAAAAATTATTAGCTAAGAACTGAATAAGAAATTAAATTAAAAAAAGAAAATAATAAACATTAAAATTTTAGAAAACATTTTGGAGCAGAAAAAAATGAATCATTGAATTAGGGAAATAGAAAATTCAAGGATATGATGAGATGATGTGTAAATAGGTTTTTCAAATATTTAGATATTTCTGGAGTACTTTAAAATATATTATTATTATTATTTTAAAATTGTTATTTATTTATATTAATATTTTTAATTGAAAACATTTTAATTTAAATATTTCTGTATTTTTGAAAAACCTTTTTACAGCTCACCATTTTTATAATAACCAATAAAAGTCAAGTTCAGCTTTAATTTAAAACTGATTATATATACTTGCTTTAGCCTATGTTTTTCAGAGTGTATGAGAATTGTTGTTTGGGGGAAACCTGATGTAGTACATCCAAAGACCGCTAACCGTTTATGGGCATGAAATATCGTTTGGCATAGCGCATGATCATTGTTCGGCAAACCTCAAGACCCAGGCCTGAGACCCGGACCCGAACTCGAACTCAAATCCGGACCCGGTATCTCTCTGTCTCTCTCTAACTCCCAGAAGAGGCTCTGTGAATGCCGGGGAGTTGTTGTTGTTGCTGTTGTTGTAGGTGTGCGAGCTGAGCTGAAAGAAATGAAAGATTCACATTCATATGATTAATGATCGTCAGGCATTGGCCCAAGGAATTTCAACATAACTACTTTGTGCCCAGATACAAATCGTTATTACACATTAAATGTTCCCAGTGAGTGGTTAATCAACAGTCAAGGAAGAGAAGAGAAGGGGGGGAGGGGAGGAGGCTTTTCAGGGTCAGTTACGGGTGCGAGGGTGTTCGTTGGTTGGGCTTTTCAACTGCTGAGTCTGAGCCAGCGTGTAAATCAATTGAAAATAATTTGTTACTTTTAATAATAAGTGAAAGAAGCTGTGCCGCAGACATGAAACCGCTTGGAGCGTGGGCAGCACAGGGAAGGAGGGGAAAGAGCAGGCACAGCTTGTAATTGATCATGTGTTGTGTGTAGGAGATGCCAACAAATAAACAAACAAACAACACAGCAGACACTCTGGAAACTCTGGAAACCCTGAGACGTAGACTGAGACTGAGAATGAAACTCTGACTGAGTCTTCACTCTCTGGACTGTTGGGCCATAATCGATGAAATCAATCGATCATGAGGAGTTCAAGAAGAGAGAGATACATTTGAGGAGACTGATCCCATTGCCATTTCCATTGTTTTCACTTTTTTCTTCTCGAGTTTGACTGATGAGAGGATGCGTCTGCGGTGGGTCCAAATGAATCATATAGTACATGGTATCCAAGTCCAGATTTCTGATTTGTTTTTAGTTTTTCGAGTTAAGCTCGACAAAGCTTAAATTTTTTTCTTTTATTTTATTTGGGAAGAAGCGCCACATGTCGTCGCCCATGGATTCTCAGTTCCTTGTAATCCATACAACAAATGAATAAATTTTGTGTTTATTGTCGAGCTGGAGTTGGAGATGGAGATGGAGTCTCTCCATTGTCGATTCCCTCGCTGTCGTTTATAATGTCTTATTTATATCGGATTATTGCTATCACACCATTTTCAAGTGTGCCCAGCTCAAAAGTGACCACCATCAGCGTCCAGGCGTCAACGCCAACGGGCGCATTAAAATGTCAAAGAACAGAGAGAATGGGAATGAGAATGGGAATGGGAATAAAAATACAACGAGATGAAAATAAAAGAAACAACAAACACACAAGTGAAAAGCGATACAAACAAAAGAGTTGTTGCCTCAAGACAACAAACTGAACAGAAGAGAGACTCCTCCCTCTTCCAGTTCAAGTTAAAGGCAAAGTCAAAGTCAGAGTCGTAGTTCGGCTTGGACTGGACCATGGAGGATGAGGTTGGTACTAACACTGGACCTGGCATGGGAGACGTTTCATCTTTATCGCTGCTTGTTTTTGTCTTTTGCCGGACCACAACAACAGACAGATAGACAGACAGACAGAGACATAGAACGCCTTGGGGACAAGGTGCGGGTCCCTCGTTTCTCGGCTGGGTAATTCAATTAAGTTCTCAATAAGTGCTTGGCTTACACACGATACGACTAGTATTAGAGGGGTAGAGTTGTGGAAGTGAAGAGAAAGACCTCCCTAGTTAGTTTACAATAAAATTGATCGCTCTTTTAGCTGCAACGTTTTCGGGTTACAAATTTTCCAAACCAAACCTAAAGAAAAAAAACTGATTTGTGCCTAGCGATAAATTCACCAACTAATTGACACAGAGTCCCCTGTCCAGGGTATCTCTCTCCCTCCTTCTCTCTCTTAGGTTTAAGGTCTAGGTGTCAATTAATGCCTTGACGCACTGATTGAGACCTTCCGATAAGGTGCCTTCGCATAGCGATTAAATTGTTAGACCAATTCCAATTGTATTGTCCGAGTTCTCTCGAGTAAGTTATATGTATATAAGTATTTAAAACACCTTTTTAGGCAAAACAAAAGTGTCAAAATAGTAGATAGACAGCAGGATTGGGTATGTGATTGGGATTGGGATCGGTTTCCAGTCGGGTTCGGGATCGGGGACAATAAAATGCAACCTGGAACACCCAGCGAGACAATCAGAGAACAGTAACTGTGTCAGACTTGGTAACCAAAGTGAGTTACAGATACTTTTCACAAGTATCTCATACTACGTATCTCACTCTGTCTATCTCTGTGTGTGTGTCAGTGTGTGTGCGTGTGTGTGTGTGTGTGTGTGGGGCTTGTCTGCTAAGTAAGAACGCGTGTAATGCAATTAGGGAACGACAAGAATGTCGTCTTGTGACATATGCAACTACCGTGCGGAAATGTGAAAATGTGGAAATCTCGAAATGTGTAAAGTGCATCTAAAGGGTAAGTTTGAATTCCTAGGAAATTGTGCACTGAGAAATAATTAGGGCTAACCAGACAAAATTTATAAAAGTGAAACACTTAAGTCAAACTATTAGATTTGAAATATTGAGGTAAATATAACTATAGTTAAAATACACAAATAGGATACAACAGAAGATAAAAGAACTAAAGAAAAGTAGGCAAACATTAGTTCTGAATAAATTGTATATTCGAAAACCAGACAATTTCTAAATATATAAACTATATTTTATAAGTTGTAGATTTGTATTTCATAAGAACTTGCTAAGACTAATTTAATTCTGTTAAGAATCTTTGAAGTAATATTAAAGTTGGCATCATTTTAAACAATTATAAAACAAGGCATTGAAAATAAAACATTTCTTAGTCGCTGTAATTTAAAAAAGTACAAAAGAGTCTATTACGTTTGTGAAAATGTTTTTTAATATTTAATATATGCACACCTAAATATTGAATTTAAAGAGTCAATACAAAGAGACCTTATATTACATTAAAAAGTGTTTTTTTAAATTTTAATCAGCTTAATAGATATATTTAATAACTAATAGCTAATAAATTTACATTATTTTTACTAGCACAACGACACAAGTGACGGAAATTAAAACTCAAAACTTTCTTAGCTCAAATCAATTATAATTATAAGAAAATCTAAATATAACTAAATATAAATGAGGTGCATAATAATAATTATTATAATCATCAATTTAAATATATGAAATATTAAATGGAATCGATTATTACTAAAAATAATTTTTAATGTTTGATAATCTTAAAAATTTACACACAAGTCATTGAAGAGTTGAGAGTAATTAATAATAGGTTCAAATGACTTGAGATGGTGAGATGCCTAAAGAACTGGCAAGGGGCAAGAGGCAAAGGGCAAGAGGCAAGTGGCAAGTGGCATCTGTTGTGAGGTTGTCATTGCAAAAGGCGTCGGCTGATCAAATAGCGAGTACTCTATGAACTGACAGCGTAGACAATCGACAATCTACAATTACCGGAGACAAGTTTTGGGCTTGGCCCACTTGAGTTTGAGATTGAAACCGAGGTTTGTATCTGAGTATGAGGAATGCTGTCATCATAAACATCATCTCTCTTTCTCTCTTGCCACATAATTGTAATCATGTTGACTCACAGGCACTTGTGGCAGAAATGTTGAAGAGCCTATTGCCGCCTTTTGTGCGGTGGCTGTCAACGTGCAACATCATTGAAAATGGCGTCCATTTCGAATTTCTAATGAATGGCGGCAAATCGATTTGCAACGTTTTAATTGCCGCACAAATTGAGCCAAGAGGCAACTTCATTACACTACAGATAGGATGCTGGGTGGTCCGCTTCGCAAGGCCACTTGGAGTGCCAAACGTGCCCCGTGAATCTGGCCAATTGTTTTTGAGCCATCCATCTACCACGTACATACATACTTAACCAGGGTCAAGTTCATGTCCGTGTCCATGTCATTAAAGTGCAACCCTCGGGGGTAGCCTGACTGACACACTGAGGGGTGCAACAAATGGCTCACTTTTGGCAGACGTTGGCCAATGCCTGCTGCTTAATCAGGGACAGGGACAGTGACAGGACCTGGGACAGGAGCAGGGGCAGCAACAGAAAAAAAGATAGAGAAAAAACTGTTGTAGATGCCACCCTAGTTGCGGAACCGATGCGTTTAATTGTGGCCTAAAAACGACACAGAGACAATACCCCGTTGGCAGTGCGAGGCGAAGGCGACAATATATCCATCAAACTGGGCACAGGATAACACACACACACATACACAGCAAAACTGAGAGTTATCCTGTCTCTGAGTCTGTATCTGTGATTCTGTCCTCACCACCCGCTGTGACTTTCACAAAATATTTTGGTTGTACGCAGTGCGGATTCGTGCAATTATGGCCCTGTTTGTGGACAATGTGTGTCGAATGCGAATACATGAACCTTGCCACAGTTTGTATCCTTGCCACAATGTGCATCCTGCGGCGATGGCGATGTGTTGCCAAAACAGCAACAAGTTCCTTTTGGTTGACCAGCAGATAAGACGGCTTGCTTGGCTGTTGGCCAACCCACTGGCCAACAGATCCACAGGCTATCCACAGATCCGGGATCGGGATGTCGATGTGGCAGGCGTGGCAGGAGGGCGCGTCCCCGGTTACTTGCCACCTAGGACGCCACAGCTGAAGCTGAAGCTGATGCTGATGTAGATGACCAATGTAGACATCAATATCGAACTCTCAACATTCAATACCATTCCATTTTGCAACAGTCTTGCAGTTGACAGTTGAGATCGAAGAGCCGAGAGCAGTTAGTTGGCCCAAAATCAATTGTACATGGCCATAATGGCAATGTCAACATAGAGAGACAGAGAGTCAGAAATTGAGGCAACAAATGAGACTGGCAGCTGGACCAATCAAAAGAAGTCCTTCTTTTTATGTGGCATGCGGGCATTTTACCCTTAGAAAAGACCAACCTCAACCTTAATTAAAAGAATAGATCGCAATCTAGACTCTATATCGTAAGACAATTCCTGGTACTGCGCGTGCTAATAGCTAAGGAAATATCCAGCAGTTCCACAGTTCAATTGATCCAGAAATTGAACCCACAGTGCATACAATAGACAATTGTCTCAATATTGCCATTTGGCACGTTCCTCAACCACTGTGCGAATTCCTATCGACTTCTACAGAACATCGACCACACCCCAACAAAATAAAGAAACATAAAATACTCGTAACATAAACAAAAATGTGAACATCAAATTCAAGAGTTTCCATAAATTAAATATTGCGACAGTTTTAAACGTGGACGAGTTGCCTTTTAAAGCAACTGATCAGCTTAATTGGAATCTTGCAAATTAATAGAAATATCTAAAATATGAAACGATTTGAGTTATGCACATGCCTAATAATATTTTGACATTTTTTATCCATTCAAAAATATCACAAATTTATGTCAACTGCCAATGAAATTATTTTTTTAAATAAAGTAAAAAATGTAGTTCCAGATAAAAGATTGTCGGGATAGAGAATTTGGTTTTTAGAAGTTTGCGATAATTTTCTAATAAATCAGCCACTGGGGAAATATAAACAAAATATATGTGCATAAGCAATTTATTGATATGGATATTTTCTACAAAGTCGATTGAATGGACTGAATAAACTTGAGATTGCTATAAATAGGTATTAATCAAATCAAGAGTCTTATATAATAGTTTCATAGCTTTTTGTTTCATTCATATTTCTTGATAATCTTTAGTTTGTTGAATGCGTTTCAAATTCAAAGAATTCTTTCTACTGATTTGATAAATGATTTGTACTTTGGGGTTTATATGGGAAACTTTGTATAAGTACATTATTTTAAAGTTTATGGAACAATTAGCAGGAAAATCAAGTAAAATTGTTCTCGTTATTTTTTAAGATACAGAAGCTCCTGATGTATAGCAAAAACTAGTTGAAGATATAAATTTACTTTTAGGAAAGTACTAGTGAATGAATTAAATTATGAAAAGTATCAAAAATATGCCTACCATTTATAAAGATATTTGTTGTCTCGTTGAATTCGTTTTTAATTCAATATTAAGCCAACTTTTTGATTTAGTGTTGCTCATTTACGAATCTTCAGGTCTCAGTTTTTTACAAAAGCTGACACTACTTTTCCGCATAGATCCATCCAAAATTCTGTAAAGATATCTTTCCATAGGAACCCACTAAATTAAAGACTTTTTTCTCCACTAATGTTATGACGTGGCCAAAAAAAGGCGGAATAAAAACAATAAAATGAGTTTCAATTTTAGCAAATTTTCATTTATATTTATATATATACTATATTGCAATATCATTCTTTCTTTATCATATACTTATACTATAGACTATATATACATACTATATACATGCATAACTACGATAATGAGATCGTTATGTCTTTGTGCTTAGTCAGCCTAAATATATAAAATTATATAGTTTCAACTTGTCTTTTATAATAATCATAAAAATTGTCATACGAAAAAGTTTATAACACTTAACTAAAGTTAACGAATCGATCGATTGATTGATTGATTGATTGATTGATTGATTGTTTGATTGATTTATTGATTAACATAAAACAAATTATTATTATGCACAAATAATACAGTCTTTGTATAACCGATATAGGTCTGAGGTTTATCTGGGAATCTTGGTATTGGTATTACTTATAAGATTGTAGTTATAATAACAATTACAAACTGAAGAATCCGGCTAGCTATAGCTATAAGGTACATACGATTAGCATTAAATAATGAATTGTAATTAAACTATTTATATATTTTTACAGTTGTGGCTGAAGAACTTTCTTTGTCTTTCTTTTTTTTAAATCTCCTCGTTCTCTTTGATGCCATATTTTGGAATTGATCGCAATACTTTTCTTTAACTGTTGTATTCTTATATTTTTTTGTTTTCCTTTGGCATTCATTACTCAGTTGAAGCCACAATCGGACAGCTATATAAGATTATATAGTGTTGATTGGGCTAGTTTTTTATGACTCTCTCTTCATGAACTTCCGCTTTCCGTTCACTGGGGATTAGTTGAGTTCCCTTCGATCGTGACTCGAAATGGAGCACACTTCAGATTCTGCTGATTCCTTCTCCAGGCCAGGCACTTCCAATGCCTGGCGGTGCTCAGCATTCTGGATGTGTGTGTTGCATCCTGAACATAAAACCAATAATAAATTGCATGTTCCATCATCATCTTCTTGGTCTATCTGCTCATGATCTCATCAATGGTGAAGCCAAGGGCACGTTTAGGACGCTCTGTGGTTGCTCCAGCACCCGCACCACCACCACCAGATGAGGACAGATCCACTGGACTGACCAGTTGTACAGGTGGTGCTCGTGTTGGTGGTGATGTTGCTGCTGGTGAAGCGGTTGCTGTTGCTGCTGTCGTTGCTGCTTCACTGTGACTCTGCAGATGACTCTTCAGATTCGCACGCTGATTAAAGCTGCGATGGCAGATGTTGCACTTGTGTGGACCCTCCTCCAAGTGTGTGACCTTGTGGACAGCCAGAGTGCGGGATTGACAGAATCCCTTGCCACAATCGTTGCACTTGAAGGGCTTCTCCTTCGAGTGAATATAACGATGATCCCTCAAATGATCCTGACGCCTAAACGCCTTGCCACAGATATCACAGGAATAGGGACGTTCATCCGTATGTGTTCGCTCATGAATCAACAGATTATAAGACTTGGTGAACTGGCGATTGCAATACTTGCAAATGAATTGCTTCTTGGGGCGACTGCTGCCAGTTGCACCTGCAACACCAGCAGCTGCTGCTCCTGCCGCACCGCTCAACTTCAGACTGGGCATGACACCAAAATGACGAGCGGCAGCATGAAGATTATGCAATCCCGTGGGATAGGGACGCACATGGGGATGTCCATGGGCTCCGGGATGACCATGATGATGCGAATGACGAGGATGTGTAAGCGGATGAAGTGGATGATGATGTCCCTGGGCAGCTGCTGCCGCCTGTTGTTGCTGCTGCTGCTGTTGCTGGTAGATGGTGGCATTGCGTATCCATTGCTCCATCAGCAATGCTTGCTGATGCACCGCCACAGGATCAGCATTGGCAGCAGCATAAACCGGATAGTGACCATGTGGATGTTGCTGTTGTTGCTGTTGCTGCATCTGCAACCAGAGGCGATGCTGCTGTTGGTGTTGCTGCTGCTGCTGTTGCTGTTGTTGGTAGTGCACCATGTGTCGCATATGCAGCTGTGTTGCCACCGATTCCTCAGCAACTGTGTTGGCTGTGTTGCTCACACGTCGCAGTGGCTCCTCGGTGGGCGTGTGCGGTGGAGTCAACATTGGTGACAAGCTGCTCTCACGCTCCTCCTTGATAACAATAAAATCCTCCTCGGCAAAGTCTTTAAAAAGAGAAATAAATTTAATTAAATATTGAAGTAAAATGTGACTAAATTTACAGCCTTTCAACTGACAAATTGCCGTCGGTTGTTTAAGTGGTTGCTGTTGCTAACAATATTGTTGCTGTTGCTTACCTTGTTCTCTGCTTATATTAAGCTCGTCGTCCACGGTTATGTTGCTGATGGGCGAGGCTGAAGTAGAAGACATATTCTCTGCTTTTTGTTTTGTGGTTGTTGTTGTTGTTGGTTGTTTGTTGTTCTTTGTTAGCACTTGTTTTTTTGTTTGATTTTTTGCACTGTCACTTGCACTAAACGTTATTTCTCTATGTACTTGTAGTCTCTTTTTAGCTTTACGTCTTTTTGTATTTGAATTTGTAGCTGTCGTTGTTGCTGTCGTTGATATATTGTTGTGCGCTCTTCTCTTTGCTGCGACGTGCCCACGACAACGTCTCAACTCAAACTGAATTCCAAACTGAAATTCCGCTCTCCGACTCAAACTTGTGAAAATGTGAATCCAAACGAGTGTACGAGTGTGTTTGCTCTCTCTCTCTCTCTCTCTCTCTCGCTCTCTATCTCTTTCTGTGCGTATGTGTGTGTGTTGAGTGAAGTGACTTCTGCTGTGGCTGTTGCTGCTGTAGCTGTTGCTGCTGTGGCTGCTGCTGCTGCTGCTTTGAGTAGCGCTCGTTAATAACTGAATGCAACTGCGGCGTCGTCGACCGGTTTTGAAGCGAACCAACAGCAGCTGTCTTTGCATAGTTGTTGCTGTTGCTGGCTGTGTGTGTGTGTTGTTGTCGGGGTTGAATTTATTTGGAAATGGCAGATACGTACACGCCTACCTGCTGCCCTGTGAAGCGCTCCCATTGGTTGATTTCAGCTGCTGTATACTGTATTTATTTGCTGGTTGTTGTTGCTGTTGTTATTTCTATCAATTGTTGTTGCTGTTGCTGATGCGCGTGTTCGGCAACATACTCCGCTTTTGCTCGGGCCGTGGCATCGTCTCTCTCACTGCTGCAGTAAACAAGCGGAAACCGTTGGGCTGATGGTCGGACGCCGTTGTCTGCTGCCGTTGCTGCTGTAGCTGTTGCTGCTGCCTCAGCCCGCTGCAACTGGTGCTGCTGCTGTGGCTGCTGCTGCTGTTGGCAGGCAGACCCGCATCCCACCCAGGCGCATGCGGCATGCCCCGGCCAGCTGGGCCTGTTGGTCCTGCTCCTGCTGTTGCTGTTGTTGCTCGTGCTGCTTTTTTGCCTCGCCCCAGGATATTGTAATCTATTGTCCCTGTTGTTGCCCTTTTCGTCAGTGCAATGTGTGTGTGGTTGTATGTTTGTGCCTGATTCGTTTTCATTTAAATTTTAATTTGCCATACAAATCAGAAAATCACTTTTTTGACTGCCTCCCACGTTTCGCGTCTCCCATTTCCCATTTCCCATATTCCGTTTCCCATTTTCCATTTCCAGTTTTACACTTTCAACGGGAAATTCAATTAGCCGCATCAAAGCAAATGTTGGGAAAACTCAGTTTTCGGTGGGCGAATGAGGTGCTTCATTTAACTTTTACCATTTACCATTTTGCATCACATTATTTATGACAATTTTACAGTTGATTTAACTTTACATATACATTTTAAAGTCTATTTTTGAATTAACTTTAAAGATGCAATCTTTTAATTTAATTTCATATTATATTTTCCACTTTTTGAACTCAAGTATTAATACACTTGAAGTTGAATTTGAACATTAAAATCAAAAAGATAATTTAAACTTATTGTAGAGGATTGTAATGTATTTAAAACTTGTATTATTTACAATTAGAAGCCTTGAAATTTCAGCAATAATCATTAAATTTATCATTTTTGGAACAACATTTTTTAAACTTCTTTCTGACTTTAGATTATTATTGTAGATATTTTTACTCTGTGTTGCAGAGTTTTCCTCACATTTTCTTTGAGTGTAGCAATTTGTTACAGCAAATTAATGCATTACAGAAAATACATTACAATAATTTTCCGCATTATATAATCGTAAATTAGCATGAAATCGGTAATCATTAGCTGTGGAAAATTGAGACAACGATGATTTTCTCTACTTGTAGTATAGAATCCATAAACTTACAATTCAATTACTTATTATTGGTTAACTGATAGTTAAAGCGTCTTGTTTGAAGTATTTCAAATCGAAACTTATTACTGGCAATTTTCAACGGACAACGGAAGGTGTCATTTAGTTAAAAAAATTACAATAAGTAAACAAATTAAGTACGTAATTAACAAGCACTGATTTTAATATTTCTCTTCGTTTCTTAAAGCAGTAGAATTTATTACAACTAGAACTTTTATTCACCGCTATTTTAGCTTATCGTAAAAGATTTGTTTCTAAGAATTTTTAATAGGCTCAAGTAAAAATTTTTGCTTATCAACATGCAGTTAGTGCTTGCTTTATAATCTAATTTAGTGCTATAAAATATATATGAGTGTATGAATATCAATACATATAGTATAGAGAGATAGTCTTTGGATTTACAATGCTTAGAAACGTGTTCTTTTGATTTGAAACTTAAGTGCAAATAAACCAATAAATACTGACGAGATTGGAAAAGGAACTGTTTTCATTTTGAAAGAGGGAAAATAATTCTTTTTAATAAATAAAAACAAATCAAAATAGCTTCATTTGAAATTTCCTTTACGATCTCCACATTTTCCCATGTTTTCTTTAACATTTCATGTGTTGAGTATAATTTTCCGGTTTCCCACAGGGATTACATTGGTTGGTTTTGCCGCACATTACCAAATTTGCGACTGTAAATCCATTAATTAAATATTTCCATTAGCATGGGGTTTTTTCCCAACACTCAAACACCGACTAAGTCCGGATTTGGCTAAAGGGTCAGCTTAAGGGCACACTTTTCCCGAAGTTTTTACTTTTTCCCGGGGACTTAAATGGTAAAGTCACTACCGTGCCGACGAAAGCCAATTACAAAATATTTACACAACAATTTTTCGTCAATTTTCCCAATTCTTAAAAACAACAACGAGCCAAACTGGGAAATAGGCAAAGTCAACTGGCTTAATCAAATATCCTGGCCAAGAACAAATTCCACGTCGCGTGTGAGTGTTTGTTGTTAATGTATTCGTTGTTGTTGTTGTACTCAGTGTTCTGTTTCTGTTTTCTGTTTCTGTGTCTGGCAGCTTTCTTGGCCAGTTTGGCAACTGACAACAAGACCGTCGTGTTGACACTTGACAAACAGTCGGCGAACTTTTTTCATTTTCAAAGTGGTTCCCATTGCCGCCTTTCCGCTGCCCATTCCGAATCCACGCGCAGTAATTAACATCATGTCATAAGTGTACAAAAACAAATAAATAAATAAATAGATAAAAATACAAACAAAACCAAACAGACCATCATGAGTCAGAGTCAGAGTGAGAGCGAGAGAGTGAGAGAATGAACAAACGACACATGAAAGACACAGGCCGAATATTTCCCAACATATGATATATGACAGCAACTGTCAACTTCCTGCTATTCTAACAGTCGACACATGCATAAAGGATTAACTTGACAAACACACATGTCTATATATTTGCATATATAGAGAGAGAGAGAGAGGAAGAGCGAGATACATGCGGAAACGGAAACAGTCTATGCATCATAAAAAGTGAGCCTGAATTTGAACCTGAACCTGGCCAAGGATGAGTGCTAAATGCTGCACCAATAAAGAAGTCATTGCTGCACATTCAATTAGGCCATAAAACCATAAAAACCGTTAAGAGATCTCCGTGCCCTGCTCGACATTAGTAGCTAGCCCGGACCTGCCTGCCTGCCTCGACTTTTCCTTTGTCTCGCCCAAATTTGGAGCGTAAAAAATATAACAACGAGAGCAGCAAAAAACAAAATCATCATAAAACCAAAAATATATTGACAACTTACTTACTACGCTTCTTTTTTCTCCAGTTTTTTTTTGTTCCCGCTATTTTTTTTGAATCATAAAAATTAGTTTTGCTCTTCGCAGAAGTTGACCGTCCCTTGGCCCATGGGCCTGACCTGGTTTTTAGCAATTTTGGACAAATTTTTTTGTGCCACGTTTATGAGTTCATTTTTCGGCGACATTGTTTTTTTACACTTCGTCGAAAAAAATTAGATTTTTAGTGCAAAGTCGCATTGTCTCATCTGGTTTTCCACGGCAAGTCACGGCCCAAAAATGCTAATGCATTAAAATTTTCTTTTTCTAGTTTTTGGCTTTTTAAAAATTGGTATTTTTTTCATGTTAAGACATCTTTTTTGTACGCATATGTTTATAGAGTGGCCTTCAAAAATATCTTTGAATCTTAGAAAAATTTCTTTTTATTCGAAGTTTAAAATAAAGTAACGGGAAAAATCTTGAATAGATACAAAGTTGGCTTGTGTGCCTATAAAGGTACCTTTTAAATCTAGAATCTACTTATTTCTTTTGTTAATCCATCGTAAATATAAGACAAATTAAAATTCTTGAAAAATATTATACTTAAGACAATCTTCTCTCGAATAAAATGTATTTTAAATTCAAATTTTTAATGAAAGTAAAATCGATTTTCAAGTTCGTATTATCTTGAGTTTTCAGCCGATTTTCAAGGCAAAACTCAACAGCGTTTCTCCAAAAATCCAAGAACCAAAAAAAAGGGAAGTACGCGGAAAATGCTGCCAGGAAAACTGGAAACTGAAAACAGCACAAAAAGTTGCAAAAATTAAAGTGTAGAAAATGATTTCAGGCCTTGAGGCCATGAGACAAAATGCACTTTTATAATTAGGTAAATATGCGCTATATGGTAGATGGTAAATGGTATATGGTAAATGGTAAATATTGTAAACATTGTAAAGGGATGTGCAAAAGTAAAAGTCAAGGTTAGACGGGTGCATTTTGGGCATTGTTGTGATTTGCATTGCTTGCGAAAAGTATCTAAACACACCATAAACGCGTCACGCCCGCGACTCGGACGCGGATTCGGACACGAACTCTGGGCAATTAATATCAAAATATCGGCAGAAGGATCATAAAAGTGACCAAGGACATTGGGCAACGACCATAAGTTGCCACGACCAAAACCAAAACATTGCCAAACACACAGGCAAATATATACTAAAGTCTTGGTCGTGAGATGGGTTCGAGTAAACTGGGCAAAAAGGGGTGTACCCTTTACCCTAGTAATTAAACAGGGTTGTCAGGTAGCCGAAGGGAAGGACGGTATTTCGGCCTAACCCTAAAATCGATGTGATCGCTCTCATTGTGTACATTTTGTGGTGGGCGCGACGCACTTTTACTCCTTGCCTACTCGAAGGATACCTGGAACTATGGCCAGCAAAGGAGTCGCGAGCAGGGATTAAGCGAGCATCTCTCTCTCTCCCTCTCTCTCTGTGTCTCGCTCTAACGCTGTATGCGTTGTCTTTTGACTTAAGACTTGTAGATAGCTTGTAGCTTGTAGTTGTTGCTGTTGGCTGTGGCGAATTGCCAAAGGGTTTAGTTAAAGTCCTGGGTTGAAAAAGGGTTGTATTTATTTGGCAAAATAATTAGATTGATCCTCGGCTGAGCTCAGCTACAATTACTGGTCACATTAGCGCTCCTCTTCGACCGCCCCCGCGGCAGCTTATCTCTCGCTTTCCCTCTCTCTCTCTCTCTCTCTCTCTCTCTTACGCTCTCTATCTCGTTGTCTGGCCGTGTATCTTTGTGTGGGCAATAAAATCGAGTCAAGCTGATAAGCGCTGGCAACAACATTAACACAAATGTCGCAAAATCGCGTTGAAACCAAATCTAATAAAAAATAAAAAAATAACAACAAAAACAGCAACAACAACAACAACGAGAAACACCTTTACGATTTCAGAGACTTTGATTTTAGCCGCCGCGTTTGTCATAAAGTCACATTGCTTTCATATTTTGCCGGCTGTTGATTTTCATATTTTCTTAACAGTTTTGTTATTTTTTATTATTATTATTTTGTGTTGTGTGTTTTGTGCTTTATTTGGTTTTGTGATTTAGCAATATGGCGTCGCGTCGCTGGCGGCAAATGGCGGACATAAAAGTTGTCCAATCAAAAAACGACGCTCTGTGATTAATGAGTTCTCAAGTTGGAGGCCTAATTGATTTCAACTCTGCGTCTCATTGAGTTTTTCAATTTACTCTACAAAATATTGACACCCGTTGAGCTGTCGATCTATTGAACCTGAAGCTGTCTAATTAAAGCGCTATTAATGATACCGCCCACCCATTGATAGGTCTTTAGATCTATCTATGGTAATATATCCGCACCCCGAGGGCATATCGTTTACAGCTCTAATCAGCGAGTACTCTCAGCCAGAAATCCAATCCAAGTGTGTAATTAATAATCCTCAACTTGAACTCCTACTCCTACTCCAACTCCAACTCCTCAGTTCAGAGATTTCCAGTGAAGGCTTGTAAAGTATTCAAATTACGGGGCGACGAAAAGTGTGAAAATGCGTTTTTCAAATGACATGAAAGACAAGCCAAGTCAGCCATAACATTTACTGATTTATGACTGCAAACATGTGCGACCCACCAGATCTCAGATCCTTTGACGCGTCCTTCAGCGCCACTTGGCACTGAACACTGTACTACAGTGTCAAGTACTTAGTTGTGACCGAATGTTGGGCTTCGTTTGCTCCGATTACATGGTATGCTAGTTATTCGGTCATTTGGTATGTTTACAGTGCGGCGCTATCCATAAATTATGTAATGTTCCACAAAAGTAACTCCTACTTCTTCTCCTCCAGCCCCTCTCTCCTGCTCCTCTCTCTTTAACTAAATCTGTAACCCGATGCCAAATCCTTTGTCGATAACATTTCTGAAAACTCTCTTGTACTTTGTTTACATACGTTTTTGAGACACACAGACTAATTGTCGCATTCGAATTTTTTCTTTCACATTGGAGCTGTTGCTCCTCCTTGCAACTGCCACCACTTGTGGCAAGCAGCAAAGTCTGCAATTTGCTGGGAAAATTCATTGAAAATTTATTGCAATCGAAACTGAACTTTGAACTTCGAGTTTAACAACTGCAACTTGGGTGGCCTTTTTACAACAGTTTCCCGTTGCATTTGCACTTCAAGTGCGTGTGTGTGTTGCATGCCACTTCTTGTTGCACGTTTCGCAGTTGCACTTTTATGCATCTACTTAAAGTCATTCTACCACTTTAGAGCTAATGACCAGTTCGAGGAACTTGATTTCTGATCGCATCTAAACAGTAGTTCACTTTGGCTTTGGATACTCGAGTGGTTTCCCGTTGATTTCCTACTGAACCGCACTCTCTTGTCATTTGAAGATTGTTTGGTTTCGTTTTGACAACAACACTTTGGCCAAACACTCGTAAACGTTACAGGATTTGGGTTTCAAAAATACTGAAAACATTGGGGACACTTTCGACTGCACCACAAGTGCTGCTAAGTTCCCCTAGGAACTGAGTTTTGGTTTAAAAAACTAAAGAAATTCCACATAATAGATTAACAGATGATAGTATTTAACTGAACTCCAGGCAGAATTCTTTTAAAATATATACAAATTTATTAATATATTCTGTTTTATATATATTTTCTGGTCTGTAAACTCAACATATAGTTTTAAGATCTTTGATTGATATATTTATGTATTTTATTTCTAAGAAGTATACGCATTTAAATTAAATAAGAATTTTCTCATTCCGTTCAGCAAATTTCTTGATGGTTATTTGTGTAATGCTAAATCTTAAATTTTCTGCAAAGAAATCAAACTTTAACTGCTAGTTTTAATCAAATTTATACGTTAGCAAACCAGTAATTTTTCCTTATAGATATAAGAATACTTGCTCTGGTTCAAATTCCTTTCTTTGCATTGAAATTCGAAGTTTAGGGTAAAGTAGCCTTTTCCATGGCTTTAAACACGATTTATTGTCAAGTCGAGAATCTATTAAAGCATATGCTTGAGAGTAATATTATTAAGCAACTCATTTAAACTTCAAATAAAAAGTATTCAGTACATTTCTGTAATACTCATTTTGCCAACTTCCTTAAAAATTTATTAATTTTTAATTTATTCCTTAAGTCAACTTCTTTACTTTTGTATATTGTAACTGTATTATCTACTTTTAACTCATACAAATCACTTAATTTCTTCATTAGAGATGCCTCCCTGTCACATCCTTCAGTTAAAGTACTTTAACTAATCGATGTATCTTGTTTAAGGTGCAACTAATCGAACTTCGTTAGTTGGTTAACCCAACATTTGACGCTCGTCACCTTCAGTTGCCCAGTCGGAGTTGTTCTCATCCAGGTGGATGGATGGATGGATAACCTGCTGCTAAATAGTTACAAATAATTATCTGTTTTGGCAAATTGTTGATAGTTAAAAGCGTTGTATATCCAATTGCAATTACGGATATCCTTGAGTTACGGATACGCCAGAGGGGGCAAGAGGTTAGCCCAAGCAGCCAGAAACGATGGGTTTTTGCCAGGCGAGCGCATCGAATCCGCACACACAGAGAAACACAGAGAATCACAGAGAACCAGAGAGTAAAGTCTCTCAGTTGTCAATTCTCCAAGGCGGTACGAGAATCTGAAGTGGAATCTGCACGGGTCTAATGTTGTGATTAGCATCTGCGTTGACAAACACAGTGAGCGGTCCCAAGGCAAGATCATTGCCTTGGACTTGAACATGGACATGGAGATTGGTCCCCTCCCCACCCAAGATGAATAATTATAGCTGATCTTTATGTTCAGTCCCGGCTCCTTGCTGGGACCGTTAATGGGTGTGTGTGCGAGAGAGAGAGAGAGAGAGGGAGAGATTGAGAGTATCATCTATAGGGTGTTACCTGCGGCGTTTTGGCATTCCTGAAAATTCCTCCTCTGCCTTTTTTCCCTTCAATTGATGCGCTCAGTGAGTCGTCGCATTGTTAGACAAAACGAATTCACGCGTATTCCGCCGAAACTCGCTAATGGTCACAGCGTCCTCCGATTCCGATTCCTACTCCTACTCCCTCTCTCTATATGTAGGCAACTCAACATAATCGTTGTCGTGTTCATGTTTCGCCTTCACCTTGGCCTCCGCCTGTGTTATTAATGATGGAAATTTGAAAATACAGAAGGTTCAATAATTGCAACATCATTGTGCGCGATGCGATGAGCGATGCCTTCGCACCGAGAGAGAGTGAGAGAAGAGAGGAGAAGACAAGAGTGTCCTCTGCACTGGCTTGCTTGAAAATCAGTGACTTTGTCTCAATAACAATGCTGCAAACAAATTGCTGTTGCTGCCACTTCTGTTGTTGCACAGAGCCTAACACGCGTGTCCCTGGCTGCCATTTTCGCCAAAGAGAGACAGAGAGAGTGAGAGAGAGAACAGAGAGTGAAATCGTTTTATTGCCACATTTATGAGTCGAATACCTGCCCTCCCACTACCCCGACTCCTGCTCCTACTCCTCTATCTCCTTTCGTCTCGTCTCGATCGGCAGCACTGCATTTATATTGCAGCAATTTTGTATCAATTGAATGTTTTCCACGAATCCGCAACGATCATAAACCACGTCGCGTGGAGGAGGAAGGACACAACTACAACTACTTACAACTATAGATACAGATACATCTCCAGCTATAGTTATAAGTACAACCCTGAGCAAGACAACGACTTCTTAGCCCATTTTCATGTGCCATGTTTATGCCAATTTTTATGCGCTTCACCTTCACTTTGCCCATTCCAATTCCCATTCCCAAGCCCATTTCCATTCCCAATCCCATTTCCATTTCCCATTCCCTTTTTGGCCGTTTATTGGCCTTTTTGTCATCACAATTCACGTGTAAAACATGTCTCAAGTTTTTGGCTTTAGCTCTGCGCGTGCCCTCCGACTCCTTTTTTGCCCAGTTTTTACTGTATTTACAGTGTTTATAGTGTTTACATTGATGCCATCCTTCGATGATCCGTTGAGTGTCCTCCAGCCAGCACGCGTCTCACAAAGCAATATCAAGTCATGCCCTCTGTACAGTGTACACAACACAACACAAATGTTCAACCATTGTCGATTCCCTTGAATTGCAGGCGCACGAATCAACGAATCAACTTCCTGGCACCTCAAAAACATCCAGCCAAAGGTGCAAATGACCTTGTCGGGGGAGGGAAACGGAAGGCAGGCCACCAGCCAGTGGACAGAAGTGGACAGCCGGTGAAAGTCTTATATAGCTGCATTATTTCAGTGTTTATTTGATCAAATTTGAATATTCACTTTTAATTAAAAGTTATTAAAGGGTATTCTTTAAATTTTTATCTCGAAATCTCACTTTAAATTCCATTCTGAGAAAGTGACAAAAATTGAACATTGAAATGTTGTGAGTTCAAAAGATGATCAGACTTTAAACTTCCATAATAACATTGTCAGACATTAACCGATTTTTATTCGACATGTCATTTTGAACACATTATGATCTATAAATGAATTCCACATGAAAAAAAAGTTCCTTTTCTAAAATCCAAATTGCTGTAAACATGAATTACTGAACATTTTTTATATAAAGGATAATTTCAAGCATTTCTCTTTGCAGTTTCTAATTTTAATCAACTCTGGGTGCCTAAACTAGTATAAAGAAATACTTTAAATTCGATTAGGAGGACTTCTTGTTTTTGTAAAAAATTATGTGAAAAGTGACAAACAAATTGACTCGTAAATTGACAAAAATTGAACGTAAAATTAAACCTGCAAAACTTTGAGAAACTTAACACATTTTAATTCGAAATGTTAATATGACAAATTTTTGAAAACCTAATTAATAATCCGTACACAAGAGTAGTTAAGTCTTAAAAGTAACTTATTTTGAAATGTATAATCAGGATTCTCATAGATATGTACATATACTTATGTAAATTGCACTTAAATAAGTAGCTAATATTTAATATATCAATAGTTTGCCCAATCATTCTCAGACTAGTTGTCTAAGCTGATAAAACTACAAGATAATTAGTTTAGGCACTTGAGACTTTATCAATTTTGAAATAATCCCCCAGTTCCCGTGTTTGAAGTATAGCCAGACATCAAACATGCTTTAATGAGTACTTTGATAGGTATCAAGTATCTCTTGCCAAAGGTTATTTTAAATCACATTATGTATTCAAGCTCTATTACAGGTGTGTTAGTTAAGTACACTTGATATGCTATCTATATGTTACATACAAGATGTATATAGTATAGATCTGTATAAATCCAGGAATACTTTTGTTTGTTGCAACTGAAGTGGCATGGCTGTGATTGCGAATAAGTTGGAGACGATGACATTATCATTAGTTCGACAACTGCACCTGGAAAGTCCAATTCAAGTAGCGTGTGTAGCTCTTGAAAAAGCCAAGTGAAGTGGAAAAGCAGGAAACTGTAGCTCCAACTGAAGAGAATCGAAGAAGAAGAAGAGCGATGAACTGCAGCCAATGCACTCGAGATATTGTGGCAAGTTATCTTTTGACACTTGGACACTCAGCAACTGGGTTGGCTACCCGTCAATTCTCATTGTCCGGCGGCACGAGTTCGATAACAAATGGGAAGGGGATTTGCTTTTGTCCAGATTTTAATTAGATCACGGCCTGTCTGTTTCTTTTCCCCCTCTTCTCCTCTTTGTCAGCTGTCTGCCTGCTGCGCACACATGTTGCCCAGTGTCCAGTGTCCTGTGTGCTGTGTCTTTTATGGCCTGCTAATCCTGGCCATCGATGTGTTTGGGCGTTTTCTGTGTGGAGCAGGCGACAATCAATGCAAACAGCCAGACAAATGAGCAAACAAATGAGCAGCGCATGTGTCCTTAAAGCTAGCAAATTGGATCATAACTGCAAAATGTCGAAATCTGCACAAACAGCGCACTAATTAAGTCCTGCAGCGAGACGACACATTAAACAACACAGGACAACGATGAGCCCAAAAATCATTAGAACAACAAACCGACCAAGCACCCATCAAATGGGCATCCATTAAAACTGAACAAACTCCCAACGTTTGTCACTCTTATGACGTAAGCGAGAAGAAAGAGAGAGAAATTGAGATACGAATAAAGCAAGAAATCACGGTTTGGATATAATTAAATCGGAAATGCAGGAAATCAAAAGGACATCATAAGGTTATGAAATTTACAATCGCTTAACTAATATTTATGTTATTCTTATACTTAACGATTTTACTATCTAGGAAAACAATCCAATATTTAAGGATTATGAGAAAAATGGAGGATCTAAAAATTTATTATTATTATTAGTGTTTCGTTTTGCACCTTTCACTATTCTTTGTTTGAGTGCTTTAAAAAGTGCTTTGAAAACTTCTAAGCCCAATATAATCCAACTTTTAGTAATGAATTTTAATAATTATGCTTGCACTTACAAAGTTATTGCCCATTAAAAATAGACTTAATAAAATTACTTAATTGACTTGAATAAATTAATACTTATATGAGAAATTGGTAAAAAACAAAAAGTCAATTTGAAAAATGTGTGTTCATTATAGATAAAGTTCTTTCTGGTGTATTTTAACTAAAAACCTTGAGAGTTTTAGATGGTTATTATAATTGTAAGATAATTAATTTAATTATTTAACTATCCATTTTTTCTTAAACTACATACAAAAACTTCGTTTATTTTTTAAGTATTAAAATAAGTCAAGGATAAATTTTAGAACGGAAATAGTCAAAGATTTTCCAAACTCTTGGCTAATCAGTTGACGGCTGTCAAAAAGGCCTTGAGTCTAGATTGTTCTCAAAACAATTAATTGGATTCCAGATGTGAGAAGCACAAATGAAAAATACATTTTAAATGTTTCTATTTAATTTCATTTTCTGATTTCGGTGATTAGAATCTCAATGTGTGTTTATTGGGGGGCGTTAGGGAAACTACCGAGTACTGAGTACCAAGCAGCAGCAGTCAACGGCAGTTGGAATAATTTTTCCCATGGGCATCCAAAACTTATCGACATGGAGCACTCAGAGAGTGTGGTCTGGGCCTGTTCACTTTTAATTGCTCTGTTTGCTTAAATACAAATTTTACACACACAAAAACACTTTTTTTTATCTCGAAAAACACTTAGGAGTGTGGTTAACAGTTGTTTGGCGCTCTTATCGTGCTATTGTGGCCCAATCGGCGTCGCCCTGGGAAGTGGGTCGTTGACAACGCCCACAATCACAACTACACACTCTCAATTCCCCCCGGTGCCCCTCTATTCCAATTGCCACCAACTCGTTTGGCTTCGAGGCCAAAAGAGTTGTCATCTATGGAATTGTTTTCCAAATGGTTCACTTCATCTAATAGCCCATAGTCTTTTATCTGCCCAGCCGTACAGATTCCCTATTCTCCTCCCGCTTTCCACTCCCCCTTTGCCAGTTGTAAAGTGCACTTGTCCAGCTGTAGATGCATTTTGTCAGCCAATTACAATTATTATCATCGGTTCATCGCTTGAGGTTCAATTAACGCTTACTACTGTCCATTACGAATGTGTCTTGTTTTCGGGGCGTATTCCGAATTAAATTGTGTGTTCAATAATCTCAAGGCTTTTGCTTTGTTAAGTGTTGCGCAATAATTTGGAGCAATTTGGGTACCAGGGGGAATTGTAGGGTTATCAATAAAACTTTGACGCAGTTTCTAAATGTTTGCAGTCAATTCTTAACTCTTTCTGATATGAATAATTTATTCTTTTATAGGAGGCTTAAGAATGTTACCCAGATTAGAGACTCGTACATTCCATTTAATGAATAAAATTTGTGTTTATTTTACCATTTCGAATTGTTTTACTAAATAATTTTTGCACTATGCATTTTTAAGAACATTTCTGTACCGATTGCTAACTTATTTATACCTATTCTAAAAAATTTATTCCTCCACTTTACTTTTGCATTCACAGAGTTTTTGAAATGTAAATTATTTATTAGCTTTCTTTAACCGCATATAATTTTGATTATTTTAAATTCCAGCGTTTGTCCCAGCGCCATCTATATGTCATAGTTTATTTTTTTGCCAAGGTGCCACCTGTCGATAAATGAATGCAACGCCGAAAAGTATGCAAGCTTAATTTTTGTGCGATCAGTTGCACTCGATAGCTGCCAGATTACAAAATTGTGGTGGCGCCACCTCTTGTTTGTTAGCGCTCCAATAAAAAAGCTGTTGACTTTAAGAACTAGGTCTTGAAGTAGTCTGGCAATGTTCTCATTTTGCCGTTGATCAAAACGAAACGACAAACAAAGCTTTGTAATTTAATCGCCTATCAAGTTTACGGACGCTGGGCACTTTGGCAAGAGAGCAAACAAACCACAACTTAATATAATCGATACTCTTATCAAGCGAGGCGTTAAGTAATCAGTATGCAGCTGTTGAACAGATTCACATTCAACGGAGAACAGCGGAACGATGATGACGACGCAATATCATCGGTGGACATTAATTGGCCTTTGTTTGACAGTGTTAATTGGCGTCGCCTCCGCTGGCAATATTCTGGCCGTATTCCCGCACTTTGGCTTCAGTCACTTCAAGGTGGTGCAGCCGTTGCTAAGTGAATTGGCCAAACGGGGTCATGACGTCACTGTCATTTCATATGTAAAAAATCCGTTGGCTGCGCATTTGCCAAACTATGAGGAACTCTTGACTTCCGATGCAGATGAGGATCTGTTAAGTACCACAATCAATGTGGTGCCACTGACGGAGCATACGCCAACGAGATCCCTGAAAGTATTGCTCCTTGAATACTACAGTCTATTTAGTGAGGGACAAACCACGTGTGGACGGCTCTATTCGAGTGGACACGTGAATACGGTGATGAGGCGGCACCAGGAGAAACCCTATGATCTACTACTCACCGAGTACTTTAGCACAGACTGTCAGTTGTCCATTGCCAAGGTGCTCAACCTGCCCATTATTGGGGTAAGCACCTGTGCCTTGATGCCCTATTTCTACGATCGCATCGATCTTCCGGATACTCCAGCTTATGTACAGTCGGAGTTTGTGGGATTCGCTCAGCCGTTGAGTTGGGATGATCGTCTCCTGAACTTTGTGCAGGCCAAGCTGCTGAAATTGCTGTATAAAGTGCATACAAATCGTGCAGACAAAGCGCTGATTAAGCATCATCTGGGCATCGATATCGATGTGGATGCTGTGGCACGTGCTCAGACCGCATTTATACTGGGTAATCAACACTATTCCCACATGGGCAGTCGACCAACGACTCCACAGTTCCTTGAGGTGGGCGGCATGCACGTCACAAGCGATGGAAAGAAGCAGTTGCCTCAAGAGATTTCAGAGTTTCTACAGAAATCCAAGCAGGGAGTGATCCTTATTAGTTGGGGATCCCTGGTGCGTGCCTCGAGCATAGATGAGGATAAGCTCCAGGCCATGTTACAAGTGCTAACAAAACAACCATTGAATGTCATTTGGAAATGGGAGACGGATGAGCATCCCAAAGTGGATGCCAACAAATTCCTGTTTGTCAAGTGGGCACCACAGCTGGCCTTACTCTGTAAGTGAAAGTGTGGACTTAATCTCTTTATAATTACTCTATAATTTATCTCTTTAACTCTAGGTCAACCGCAGGTGAAACTATTCTGGACTCATGCCGGACTTCTGGGTCTCACCGAGGGGTTGCATTGTGGCAAGCCTTTGCTGATGACTCCTATCTATGGAGATCAATTCCTGAATGCATTTGCTGCTGAAGGACGTGGTGTAGGATTAAAGCTTGACTATGAAGAGATAAATGTGGATACGTTGCAAGTATCATTGCAAAATCTGAGCCATTCCAGGTGAGTTGATTTAACAATAGATGAAGTATCGATAATTTAATTTTTAAACAGTATTAGAAATTAGAAGTACTTCTTCCTAATCATATCTAAATCTCTTTCAGTTATGCTGAGCGCGCTACAAAGTTATCGCAGGTGTTCAATCAACGCGAGCGTTCACCTATGGAGACGGCCATTTGGAGTGTGGAGCATGTGTTGCAACATGGACTCTTTGCTGCTAAGTTGCTGCAATCACCAGGCATAGAACTTAACTGGTTTATCTATCACTCCCTGGACAGTTTGGCTTTATTGCTAGCAGGGTTGCTTCTACTCATTGTCAGCTGGCGAACTATTTTCCAATCTCAGGGAAAATCCCAGAAGCAATCGCAGCCACGCAAGCGCAAGTCACGCAAATCTTAGATATATTATATTTTAATATACATATATTTAAAAATCCTCACTTGCTTCCCATCAATATAAATAGATTAAACAAATTATTAAACTTTAAAACATGTTTAGTTAGTAGCGTCCACGCTGCATACAGTCACGACGGCATTCCTCATACGTCAGGAAATTGTTAGCCGTTGAGGCACAACCCGTGTAATAGAAACTCTCACAGTTCTCAGTCTCCTCGTTGTAAGCGTAGCGCAGTTGACGACCCCGACAAAGACCCGGTGCCTTGGGCTGCTTGCAAGCTAACGTAGCGGTTTAGATTATCATATCAATATATTATCGCCACTATCAAAATCTAATCTGTAAACTTACCGATCACCTGTTTCAACTGCTCGTGCGTCTGATTTTCGAGATGCAGTGCAAATCCCAGTGTAATTCCCAGCGCCAAAAGCAGCCACTCCAGTAAACTCCAGCTCATGATGTGAAGTTAACTTCAATTTCCTCAACTCTGTTCATTAAAAATATATATATTTTATGCTTTAAGTTTTCTCAGCTCCACTTTTGAATATTATATGCCAGACGCGCTTGAAGTGACAGCACAGAATGTTCTCTATAAAGTGAACCGATTCACTTTGACAGATTTTTCTCAACTTTCTCAGCTTTTTTTGCTTTCGGATATTTGCTAAAGTCTCGTTGCTCACGTAACCGAGTTTTGTTTTTAATTCTATTCTGCATTTTGTATTTGCTTTTCTTTAATTTCATTTCATTTAATTCGGTTTCTTCGTTTTGACGAATTGCATTCAATTGAGTCAAAACGTGTGTTTTAGCCAAGTTTATGGTTAGAGCTCGAGAGGTTCAATGCAGGAAGCGCAGACATGAGTTAAATGTGGTCCGGAACGGTTGTGGTTGCTGTTAGAAGTGCTAGACTATAAGATACCCTGTAAGCAGCGTGCTTCAAATACATCTCAAATGAAAAAATTATAGTTTTCATTATATTTTATGTTATCGTCTGGAAATCCTTGCAATAACCTTTGTTTTATCTCATATTTTGCCTGTGTTAAAAATTTTTAAGTATACCTTCTTTATAAATGGAATAAAAATTAAGAAATTGAGAATAATGTACATAATATTAAGGGGGAAAATAGGGTATGAGGCAGTCAGCACCAGAAACTGTTTTAAAGTTAAAATGAAAAATAAATTTAAAAGAAAAATAGTGAAAAACTAAAATGTATTAAAGTTAAAATTAAAACTAAATAAAAGAGCATTTTATTTAAGCTGCCCGCAAAAACTTTATCTGTAGATTTGCATTAATTCATTGTGGGGCTTCTCTAATGATCATTCGAAATAAATACAATTAAAGCAATGAGCTTGGTCCAAGACGCATCGTCGATTAATATTTCAAATGATACAACAACAATGGCAATGAAGCTTAAACTACCGAGCTCCAATTTCTTAATTTCTGTCAGTTGAATTACCAGGCGAACAGAATTCGCAGCAAAAGAATATTTAAGCGTCCGCACAATTAGAATGCAAGCTCTGATCAAAACAGTGAGCGAGAGCAAGAGAGGCATACAAATTGAGAGCAAGTGCAGACGCTTTGTTATGACGAAAGCTTCCCACGTGCCTTTGTGAGTGTGTGTGTGATGGCAGCGCAGTTCTGCATGCATTGAACAAGAGAGAGAGAGAACAATAGACAGAGCTTTCTACAGTTGCTGTTCGCCTGGTATTTCTGATCGTTGACTCAATGCCTTCGCACCAAGCAAATGATCATGCATTTGTTGCATGTGACGTCATGCAACTTAGCAAAAGCTTTAAGTTCCCATGCCGTCAGTTTCCACTTACAATTAAATACATAAACATTAATTTAAGGCGCATAAATTTGTTATTTATTTAATTTCTAGCTCAGTTTACTTAAAATAGACAGTTAAAAAAGGCGTTTTTTCTTCATTTACATTTACATAAAATATTGAAAATGATGGCTAATGCTAATGACAGAAAGATAATTATCGTAGATCCACATTAACATCATGATAGTTGAAAAAAAGTAGGAGGGGAAAAAATGTTATGGACATGAGAGTCTTGGTCATATAATTGCATCAAAATCAGCTTACAGACTATAAGGCAACCCGATTTGTATGTGTGTGCGTGTATGTGTGTGAGGTGTATGTGTATGTGTGTGTGTGTTTGCACTTGGTACATTAACAATTATTGTAATTTTACATAATTAGAAAACAATTTACACATGGAAGAGAACAGAGCAGCAACGGCTTTGCCTCATTGCCGGACGAACGAACCTACTTAAAATTTATATCATTTTTCCAATCAACAAGATAGTATTTCTCAATCTTGACATTATAAAATATAATAGTAATATAGTTACAGTCAATAGCTATAAACATAAACATAAACTCGTTAATAAATTCATAGTGTTGCACATGTTATTTATCATGATGATCAGATCTGATTGTGAGACAATGAGCTGCATTTTTGAGCTGTACCTTTCCTTTCCGTACTTTTTGATATGTGGGCATTACTAGTAGATATATAGAACCCTAGGCATTGCGACTGCTACATTCGGAGGGGTCATTATCTACAGCTTCTTCTTCTACAATACAAGCCTGACCCTGACTATTGCTTTGGCGTACAGAAATGGCGCACTAGTTAGGAATCTTTAAGGATCCCCGATACCATCATCATCTTCCATTCAAGTTGTAGCAGGACATCGCCATTAGAGAGCAGTGTCGAATCTTTCCCATAATTCTACACTAAAAATCCTTATCCCAGCCGCTGACATCATCTGGTGGAGGCCCCTCCGGATCTGGTGGATAATCATCAAAGTTTGTCGTATCCACAACGCTCTTCACGGTCGGTTTTATCGGTGGCTCCAACGAGCGATTCTGCAGTCCCCACCAATAGAATCCATCGAACCATCTAAAATGTATAAATTAATTGTTAATGGATTGTATAATAATGAAGATATATTATTGGCTTACTTGTGCTTTTGTATTTCGCTAATGCCGCCACGTTGGTAGCCCAAACGCTCAGCGGGATTATCGCGACAGAGTTTCTTGATCAAATTGCTGGCATTACGTGTTATATTACGGGGAAATTCGATGGCATCGATGCCCTTAAGTATTATATTATAGGTGCGCATGGGATCCGAGCCCGTAAACGGAGGAGTGCCTGCAAGAAGAAGATCAAATTAATAGGGATATTTGTAATGTTTAAAGATCCACTTACCCGTCATTAGCTCAAACATGAGCACGCCCAGAGACCAGTAATCGGCACTTATATCATGGCCACGATTCAATATCACCTCGGGAGCCACATACTCTGGCGTACCGCAGAATGTCCACGTCTTTTTGCCCGATTGCAGTTTCTTGGCGAATCCAAAATCCACCAGCTTCACATAACCCTTCTCATCGAGCAACAGATTCTCGGGTTTCAGATCCCTATAGATAATATTGCGCGAATGCAGATAATCAAAGGCTTCCACAACACAAGCTGTGTAGAATCTTGTGGTGGCATCATCAAAGTTCCCCTTGTCCCGCAATATCGTCCAAAGTTCGCCACCGAGACAACTCTCCATCAACATGTACAGATATTTCTTATCCTTGAAGGTCTTGAACAGCTTCACAATAAACTGACAATTGGCCTCGCCCATGATCTCCTTCTCGGACATAATGTGCTGTTGCTGTCGGGTTTCCACAATCTGTGACTTTTTCATCTGCTTGAGGGCAAAGGATCGTGAGCTATCCTCATTGGTTTGCACCAGTTCCACGCGTCCAAAGCCGCCCACCCCCAATGTGGCAATAACACGCAGATCTGTCAGATTTATATCACGGAACTCTTCATTGAT
Source organism: Drosophila putrida (assembly GCA_037043535.1). Lineage (NCBI taxonomy): Eukaryota > Metazoa > Arthropoda > Insecta > Diptera > Drosophilidae > Drosophila > Drosophila putrida. The sequence continues at coordinate 2,828,131 of JBAMBI010000465.1, forward strand.
TCTAAAAGATTTTAAATTAGAATTAGCTGAGTAGTTTCAAAATACTTCTTATTGCTACATACTTTCTGCGCTCCATGGCACCTTCATCGTCATAGCGATGCTTGATCTCGTCCAGACTTGAGATCAGCTGATTAAAGGTCTCACGATCAATGACTAAACAGCTGACACCCTCCGGAGACTCACAAATAATATTCGCAGTGCGCAGATCATCACTGAAAGCAAAGGAAATGAAGAGATTAATCTAGTTATAAATGGGATTACTTCATTTTCAACTTACCCCTGCAATGCCTTCTCGCCAAAGAAGTCACCCTTGCTCAAGAAACGTATGAATTTCTCCTCCTGTTTATCCTGTTGCTTGATCGTCACACGCACCTTGCCTTTGGATATGATAAAGAAGGTGTCGCCACGTGCTCCTTGGCGCACAATGTAATCCCCACGTTGATAATGTGTCTCTTCCAGTACATCGGAGATTTTGATAAGCGTATCCTCTGGCAAGTCCTTGAATATGGGCACACTGAAAAAAGCATCAGCGTTAGATTGAAAAATGCCATAAAAGATCCAAGCCAATAAAAATAACATGATAAAAATTTAAATATATTGAAAAACTAATATTAAAATAACTGTAGATTTGGCATTTTTGTTATTCTACAAAATTAAATCGGAAAAATAAATAAGGTAATTTTGACAAGAAAAATCAAAGGATCTTAAGAGGTTCCATTAAAAGTTGGTCTAACTGAAAAAATATGTATTAATGACACTCTAAAGTGTAAATTAGAAAGGGAGCGGCTTATTCCTAATGAGTAAAGATTCTTCCTATCGTAACTATCCTAAAGATAATAAAGTTTAATAGTTATTCTGTCGCCTTTTAAGGATGAAGACACCTTTTAAAAAGGGACTAAAAACCACCTTTTAATGATGGTGACAGCTTTTTATTGGCCCTTTTAATGCATTGTGTAAATAATGGTATTCAAGTCATTTTATTACTAGACTAATGCAAGGAAGAACCTCTTAAAATCCAAGCATTAATCTTTCTCAACTCCATATAAAAAACTCTCCATCTTTTTTGCACTTTCATTTTCGTTTTTTGGTTGTCAGTTGTTGTAATGCAATTTTATGCTTCAAATAATGTCGAAGTGGCTTCATTAATGATAGTCATAAAAGAAGAGGTGGGGAGGAGAGGGGGAACTGCAAGTATCAAAATAGTTTTAAAGGCGCTATTTGCTTCCCTGTACGCGTTCAATTAAATGCGCTTAATTTGTCGGTCACTCACGGCGCCAACTGTTGCTGGTCGTTCGTTGTTGTTGCTTTTGGTGGTGCAATGTGGTGTTGGCGACTAGTGTAGTGTTTAGTGTAGTGTGTGTGGCATAAACTGGTTGTGCATTTGATGGAAAGAAAGAAAATTTCTATGCGTTCGTTGGCCGCACAATCGATCCAAGTAGAGTCGAGAGTCTGTCCAACTTTGAGCACTGCACGTCATTGCAAAATAGACGTATATGAAAGACGCCCATGACCATGACGACGACGAGATCGTAGTCTCGAGTCTGAGGCTGTCTGCCCATTTGATGGAGAAAGTTGTGTGCCACAAAATATACAAAAAAACAAATCCAAATCAAATCAAGTCATATCAACTCAAAAAAATCCTTAAGCGATTTATATTTTTGCCACTTATGTGAAACTACATCGGAATTGATATAATTAAGTGCAAATGACAACAACTCAGGCAAACTCATTAAGGAACCAGTTAAGTGAGGAGAAATGGAAATACCTTATATCCAAAGATCAGAAATCATTGCTCCCTCCCTTGCTTACCTCTTGAGGAAATCCGTATATTCCGCCTGTCGAATGAGTCCTGTTCGCATCATGATCGTCTGGAAGCATTGACGTTCAATTGCCCACAAATTGCACTCACTGATTGCGGTGATTGTTGCCGTGCGTTGACAATTGTAGAGTATCGCCAATTCGCCGAGAACCTTCGCACCCGACAGCGTTGACAGATATTTGCCTTCGCGTGAAACTTCCACACGTCCATCTGAAAGCAAATAATGTATAGCATTTAATAATGGAAATTGAAATAAGAACTATGATTGAACAAAACAATCGACAATCGGATTCGACAATTACAGAAAAGCGTTTGTGAAAGAAGAGAATGTAAATATATGTAAACAAATGGAAATTGGTCATGGAAATTGTGGGAAATTGTAAATTAGTTTTGCTTCACATTTTCAATGATTCCTAAAAAAGTAGTTTGATCCACATTAATCTTATGCGGGATCGGAATTTATTCATCAGAAATAAAGTTAAAGAACAGATCGATGCTACTATTAAAGAATTTTTCTTGTCATCAACATTAAGTTTTTGTTTTCAGATTGACAGCAGTTTGATTGATCTTCCTATTAAGTTATTATTGTGATCTTCAATCAGTTGGAAGATCATAGAGAAAAGATCAGAGATCATTTTCAATGATTCTACATCAAAGAAATTCTTGATTAGATTGCAGACATGTTGATCAATCTAGTAGGAGATAAGAACTAGGGATCAAAGATCAATGACTCCACTTTAATCAAAGTTTCCTTTTTCCTTTTTCTTCCATCTTCCCTTTTCTTACCCTCACCCTTACCGCTAGTAACTTCCTCCTCGTCCTGCCCTGTCGAGGACTGTTCTTTGAGATTCCCTGTCCTGCGTCGCCTGGCATATGTGTGCACCGGGACAATGAGGCGTGGCCTTGGTATGCAAAAGCCTTCGCCATTGAGATCCTTTGAGCTGCCATTGCTGCTGGCAGTGGGTGACACGTGACGTTGCTTCTCCTCACTCTGCTTCTCATTCTTTAGCTGTCCATTCTCCAGTTGTAATCCCTGAAGCGCTTGCTCCAAACTGTGACGTCGGATGGATGGCGGACATGGCGCCTCGCGTGCTGTGGTACGACAAAAGGAGGTGGAATGATGTGGCATGCGGATTGTGGCATAACGTTGCACACTTGTCTGTGATCTGCTCAGTGGTTTGAATGAACGCTGCTTTGTGGGTGGCGAGGGTGGTGGCTCTGTGGGAGGAGGCATCAGTCGCTGTGGCTGCTGGCAGATGACGCGATCCGTACGCTGATCCTCTGCGGCAGAGGAAAATGTGGAATAGGCGGAGGAACTGTTGCTGCCGGTATGAGTGAAATTGTTGCCTAGTTTATACTGTGTGGCGGGTTTAAGAATTTTGGGAGCACGCAAGGTCACATAACTGGGCGGAGGATGTTGTTGTTGTTGGTGTTGCAACATCGTCTGCGAGCGACGCAATGAGGGCGGCTTCACAGACACCTGCTGACGTGGGCGTGGCACACGAGGACGTTCCGTCGGATCTAACACATAATGATTGACGGCGGCAACAACTTCCGGTTGAGTATTGTTTAATTTATGTTTATGATCTTGATCCTCCTCCTGCTCCTGATTCTCATCCACCCAACCGTTGTGCAACTGTTGGTTGTGATGCTGCAATGCCGAGGGTCGATAACCATTTAGATCCTTAATGGTTTTCACAATGCGCTTATCTTTCAACTGCTCCTGTTCCAATTGTCGTATCTTCTCCAAAGTCATTTGATATTTGCTCAAGGCTGAGATTCCATCCAGGAGAAAGCTACTTCCCGCATTGCTCGGCTGTCTACTTAATCGATTATTAATGTTGTTAGATTGAGTTGGAGTTAGAGTTGAAGTGGGCGTGGCAGTTGGCGAGGACTGATGTTGATGATGGGCCTGCAGCCAGTTGGCCTCGTAGAGGGCACCCATTGTGTTGTTGCTCTCCAGAGAGAGACTCGCATCGACGGCTTTGCCCGGATAATGTTTAATTTTCATTTCGGGTTTTTTTTGCTGACTCTTTTTCTTTCTCACTTCTCACTTTTGTCACTTGTTTTTGGCCGAGCAGATTTCACTATCCAACCAACCAACGATGATGACAAACGTTGACGTGATTTGTTTTGTTGGCTAAAACATGCGGCTTGTCTTTACTTTATAACATTTGTAGTCTCAGTTGTTGTTGTTGTTGTCTTTTGCATAACCCTACCATGAAATTCGCGCTTGGAATTTTGACGAGTCAGAGTCACAGAGAAGCCGTCACAGCAATACCTAATTGTATTTGGTTTTCTATTATTTAGATTGCCAAAGCGATTTGTTGCTGTTGTTGTTGATGTTGTAAACTTTCTTGCCTCACGTAGCATAAACAAAGCGCTGTATATCGATAGTTTTAAGTTTATTGTTAAAGCCTCGAACCCAGACTTCAACTGAAACTCCCAAAACCAACCAAAAAAAAAAAAACTCAAGCAACTGTTTAAATATTTAGCAGGCACTGTTTACTTCTCGATTTGTTTTCTGATATCTGTCATAAAAGTTTTGTTTAAACAAAAGCCTAATGAATTAATAACAATTAAATTGTGGTGCAAATTAGATTTTGTTGCAAATTTGAATGATCGTGTGAATGAATGAATCGTGTTGTTCGAGTGCACACAGTTTAGTGTAAATAAAAGAAACTATTCAAACAGAGAGAGAAAAACTTATGACAACTTTAAATGACGTATGTCATATTGTGACCTGGCTAATTATTAGGCAAACAGCTGATCGTAAAGTGGAGCATGACTGATCGGTGATCGCTGATCGTTGATCGTTGATCATGTCAGCATTGAGTCATAGACAAGAGCTAATTGTAGAGTTGGTGTTTAGGACAAAAAAAGATCTGCACTTTTGCATAATTCAGTCACAATTCATCGATGATTTAAGCGGGACTGATCACTGATCAGTTGAAGACAGTAAAAACAACACCTTGAAGGGAATTACTGTCAGTTAAATATATATAAATTACTGTGAGAAGTACTTTATGATCATTCAAGAGACTGTTTGTTTAAGAAAGTGATCACTTAACAATGATAATTTCATAGCTAAAGTTTAAATTGTAGATCATAACTGTTCAAAGGAAGTTTTATTCAGGAATATAGAAGAGATCACTAAAGATGATTTTAAAGCTTTACTGAGTGGATCACTTGATTATTAATATTCCTATACTATAAAATTGTGTATCAATAACGATCAAAAGATTAAGTCTTGACTTACAGATCACTCAAGATCATTTCAAATGCTTACTTTTAAATGCTCACGAATGTTTAATGTTGTTTGAAGCTGAGAAATCAGCAATACTAAAATTCGTTAAACGATCATTTAATGTTAATAACGATCTATTTATGGATCGCGCAATAAACAATGCAATGAAAAAAAATAAATATAACAATCAACTGTGTGAAAACTAGGTCGTAAATACGAATAACAATTGCCATTCATTGCTTTACAAAATGCCACAAAAAAAAAACAGATATTAAATTACTATTTATTTTTAAATTGTTAAAGCCAAGCTTAAGTAAATCGCATATTTAATAAACTGTGATCACTTTCACTAACCAAATTAAGACAAATTAAAATTTTCTTTTTATTTGACATAACAAACAATCAATCGAAATATTCCAGTTTCGATTATCAACATTTTTGAGTTCATTCACGATCAGTAAACAGAACCGATTGTTGTTCAACTATTTGTGTAACATGTCACAAAATAAATTGGCGATTTGAGTGGGAATTGTGAGAATGGAAATGCTTATCAATTGTGTATCTCTCGGGTTCTACTTCTAGTTGTCACTGTAGTAGTTGGACATACTATATGCATATAACCTCGTGCTGATAACAGGAGACAACATAAGACAGCTCTCCCAGCTGCCGACGACGACGATTTCCTTCTCTATAAACAGCTTTCAAATCAATGGAAAAGTTTTTGTGTACACTAAACAGAAAACAAGACAAGGGAAAACAAGTTGGCAAATTGAAAGGCGCCGACATCGACAACGAGGTGCAGAGTTCAAAGAGTTTGGAGTTTGGCGGCCTCAGTAAGGCTTCAATTCAATGCGGAAATCCGTCATGCAAAGTTGAACAGCCACAAAAAGAATCAACAATTTTTGTGGAGATCGATTTGACGAAGATTTAATACCCTGGCGGATCATAAAGCTCTTTACTGACCATAAAATGAAATATCTCTGAAAAGAAACTAGTTTTTTATCAAAGAAATCAATCGATCGATTGTTGTTTGATTGTAGCTGACAGATTTCAATGAGATTAAGTTTCATTGAGAAATGTTTCATTCTCACGTCTAGCATACCCAGTCTCTACAGGGTATATATACAAATGACTGCAGCTGGTCAAAAGATTTTGCAATGCTGAACGTGTTGGCTTTAATGGAACTGCTGGGCAAGGTCAACAAGTTGGCTAAGCTGAACAACGCTCGCTCTGCTCTCTCGGACTCTGATTTGAATACAATTGAGACAAGAATTTGCAAAAAGCCGTTTCGACTTTTAGCTGGTTAACATTTGGCCGTTTCAGCCATGGCTATTAATATAAATGTAACGGTGTCTCTACAGTCTCTCAGTGTGACCAGCCTCAATTAAACTGGAGTTAGTCACAGGCAGTTGGCTTATGTGCCAAGGGCAAGAGATTTTTATAATTTGTTCACTTTTTGGTTTTTGCTCTTGCATGACATACAATACCATTATTTTGCGGCTGCTTCTTCTTTTTTCACTTATTTCCTTCTCTTTTAAGTAGTATCTACATATTGCCATCTCTTTCTCATTTAAGGCATGTCACAGTTTGACATTAAAAATTTCATTGACTTAGTCACTTTTTGTGTTTAACCTGACCGCATTTCATTTGTTTATTTTCTCGCTTTGTAAATTATAATAATAAATATTAATAACCTCCGCTTCTTCTTCCTCTTCTTCACTTTGTCAGTCTATGCTAATAAAGAAAGTTCAAATTGATTGACGTGTTTAGGATTTATATACAGACGATCCGCATATCATTTAGATTGTAGTCAAACCAGAATCACCGTGAGCTCATTAGCAACAACATTGTGTAAATAAAATCGGCAAATTTCAACAATGAATAGAAGATTGAATCTTCAAAACGGGTATTCGTATTCGTATTCGGCATCATTAACAATCGATCGTATCTTTGATAATGTTTCTAATTTGTAATAGTTCTTCTCAGGTTCATGTTTATGCATAATTTTATTAGTGCCATTTCATAAACTTGATACAATTATCGATAAAAAAGAGATCATATAAATTTAAGGTGTGGAGATTCCAATGAGTAATCGAATTGGTTACCTGTTCCCGGTTTCACTTTCGCAAAAATGTCGCTAATTAACAAAGCACACTTGACATTGAGCTCGTGATTTGCATTTCAATTAAATTCCTATATGTAATTTATATAATTTAAATGTGACAGAGATTGCTTTACTATAATTAACATCAAGTTTTTGGTATCAGACATTAACTCAGTCTAATTTATATCAAGTATTCTGTTACTCAAGAAACATGGCAATTAATAAATTTGTTTAATGAAATTCGATAACTATTCAATTACTTGTGAACCAGTAAAGAAAAACCCCCATAATTACTGATAAGCTTGCAAATTTATTACTCGTAATAGGTAATTCCCAAGAATTCAAAGGTATATGGTAACCACAACAGATCGAATTCAGCTCAAACAAGTTGAACTTAATGTATTGGAGGAAATATGATAATTTCCATAAACTCATTTTCAACTTGGCCCCAAGTCAAATTGCTCTTCATTTCCAAATGATCTGCTCATTTCCCCAATATATCTTTACAAACTGCTCGATCAACCTGTTCGTAGCTTAAAGCAATCAAAATGTTACTTCATCATTCCGGTAGAAAAACAGAAATGTTTGGCTCATTTACCATGTCACAGTTCAGAAAACTTAATGATATGGGGGAACATACAACTTGTATGGATGACTTAGAGCTACTGGAAAAGTGAGAGTGCCCCCGGCGACCCTGTAGACCGGATTTCTAGTCATTTCCCCCCTCAAATTCCACAAAGAAGTTAAACGATCACTTGAGACAAATGAGCTGTGGATGTGGATGAAGTCAAGTGAACTGAAGAAGTCAAATGGGAACAAAATGCGCAACATTAACACACTTTGTTATTGTTTTTTTCTTTATCTAGCTTCTTTTTTTCTTCTTTTGAATTTTTTCTATCTTGGGTTTGGGTTTGATTGTCTTTAGCTTTCGCACGATTTCTAGATTTCTAATTTAATGTTGCTTGGCATTAAATTTGTTGATATTTCTTTTGCTCTCTTCCATATGAAATGCTACCTACGTATTCCGCATTTTTAAAGACCTTTCTGCAGATTCTGATTTTCTTCTCACCACACACACTCTTAACATTCTTGCACGATTCTGGCTATAATCAGTTACACTGTACTCAGTATATTTATCTGTTATACGTCGCGTTATTCATGGTATATTATTAATTTTTATTGTTTGTCGAGTTACGAACTTCGTTTCGAGTCGACATTTGGCATTTATTGTTAAGACCTTTATTTGAGTAGTTTTGTGTGTGTTTTTTTTGGTCTACACTTTTTCGGACCAATGACCGACAAAATGCGCCAAAAACAAGGCAAGAGCGAGGGGAGGGAAAGAGGACAACAACAACAACGGTGTGGAAAACCACAAACCGGAATTCTTCAAGTGATCTTTTCGTTCAATCGACACAACAACAACACTAACAACAACAACGCTAACAACAAATGTACTGTAACTTTGTTCAATTCCCGTTCCACACTCTGCTTCTCAATCTTCGTTTGCGAGATCTACGACACGCCCACAAAGTGGGCAGGAGTTTACTTTGATTTGCTTTTAAATACACTTTCACTTTTGTTTTTTAGCTTGTGTTTCTTTGTTTTTCTTTTTTTTTCAAGAATTCTTCGAGCCAAAAGCAATTCGTAGAAACCGCATTGCTTGTTGTTGTTGTTGGATTTTCAACATAATTTCTGGTTTATAGCCGGGTTTCGATTTGGTAAACACACATGGAAACTATTATTGTTGTTTCAACTAGAACGAGATGGGAGAATGCGAGGGAACGAGAAATGTGAACAACAACACAAAAGACACGAAAATGTTTATGTAATTCTCTTGTTTAAAATAGCGCAAAAAGCATTGTAATTATCGGTGTTCATGTATACGTGTGTGCGTGTGCATAGCAACAACAATTACTATGTATAAATCATAAGTATTTATTTCTATTCTTTTACATTTGCCTTCTTGTTGTTGTAATATTCCACGCGCGACGAAGCATGCACAACATACACACACAATATGCAAAAACTGCAGCCAACACGAACACGAGCACGAGCACGACTTACGACTGACTCACGACGAAAGGCGAACGATTGTTATTACAATTGTTATTGTAATTACAGGCCAAGCGCGCATGCGCCTCACACGTCCACTCGCTACGCTGCCTGCTTAACGAATGAATTTCTGTTATGATTCAAACAGCCTCTGAGAGGTGACAGAGCATGGGAGCGAGGGAGAGCGAGTGTGACTGTGAGAGAGAGTAATCAGCACAGCTGAGCGTCACTTCATGTGCGGGTGAGAGAGGATTCTGGACAAAACCAAAAACGTGTGAGCAATTATGAGAGCACACACACACACACACCAGTGTATGCATGCAGGTACAGCGTAAACAACAACAAGTGCGTTACGTAGGCAAGACAAGGTCGACTTGTTGCTCAGCTACACAAGTTGAAAGTGAAGTGCAGGGAAACAGCTGCGTAAATCGGAACTATTTATTTATTTATAAGCAAACTGAAAGGAGTCGCCACAACAAAATATATTTAAATAAAATTATAGCTCACAATTTAAATTTAAATCCATATATGTAACTAATACGTACATTTAATGGACGTGAAGTAGATACAATATAATACGTATCTAGTGTATTATTTTATATTTTAAAAAGTTTATAAATTTTAAACAAAGTTAGCGGAAGTGGTTAAGCACTCCTGATAGATGAATTTTCAGTAAAGAAACAGCTCTCCCTTTCATATTTAAACATAGTATTTATGTTTCGAGATATTTTACTCCTTGCATAACAGTCTACTACTAGCGTTTAAAGATTTCCTGAGCCAAAATATTATATTTTCATTACGCTCCTTTCAATATTTAAAAAGTTACTATACTGTAACCGCAATAGATTGATTGCCACACATTTGTTGTTGGTCACGAGCTAAAGAGCTTCTATATTTATTATTTATGAGTGTTTACCAATCATTTGGTATTATTATACGTGATGCTTTAACAGAGACAGCCATAAACATGACGGCCTTTATTATAATCAAACAGTTGATTTCAGTAAATGAATTTCTTATCGAAATGTTTTACGTACGTATACGTACTTTTCTTATCGCATCATTATAAAGCTCCCATGTCACACATAGTTGGTCATGAGTACTAAATATTGGGTTATCATATTCATTCATATTCGAATTAATATGAAGGGTATTTTCATACGCTCACTTGGCGGACACTCAAAGTTTTTGCACATCTGTTATTACTCTCTCTTTCTTGCGATCGTTCTCTCTTTGTATCCGTGTGAGGTGTGAGTGTATTTGTTAATAGTCTGCGCAGCAGCAACAGCTGCACCATGACATCTGTTATTTTTTGTTGTTTTTTTTTCGGCTCAACTTCATCGTACCGGGTTACGAGTACTCGAAGTTTGTGCAGCCGGCTTTCAAGTGCGGAGGTTGCACACAGATTAAGGAAGCAACTGTCGACGGTTGCATGATCATCATCAGGTTCCGTCTTAATGAGGAAGCGCACAGCTCTTCAGGTTAATAATTCCAACTTCATCGTAGAGTTTATTATAATTGTAGAGACTGCGAGTACATAATGCAATTAGCTCGTCGCTGACGCAATTAAAATGTAAATTAAGTCGACCACTAAATTAGCACGAAGAGCAACAATAAAGCTAAGGCCAAACTTAAATTCGCATCCAAGTAAATCCAAATGCTTCGTCGTGCAAATATTTCAAACAACAATTAGACACAAGCACACCCAGAACACGAACAGAGAGAAACAAATAAACTGGCAAAAATATATGTATATAATATGAAAGGAAAACTTGTAAAACTTCGCTTTGGGAGCAGCAACTGTCTGACATTTGGCTATTTAAACCTCTCAACACGGCTTGTGTGGGTGCGACCACGACCCAACCACATTGCTAAGAGGGCACAGCCAAAAGAATCCAACCACAGCATAGTCTCTGCCGCACGTGCAAGCAGTAGGCGCTACTTATCAGCCACAACGAGTTGCACGATCAGCAGACGGAACTGCAACAACAACTAGCCGTGGGCGACGCAGACGAAGAGCAAGAGCAAAGTGTGTGTTCAGGGAAAGTGACTGAAAAAAATGCAACTTCAATCCCCACCCACAGAATCCTGTCTTAAAAAAGTTTATTTTAAAATGTAAATATGAAGAAACTAGGCTCTCAAAAGGGCTGCAAAGGCGAAACATATTTTTAAAGAATCCTCTTGATTTTATCAAATTTATAAATAATTTAGTTTGTTTAAAAAACGAACATTTTATTACCTAAAAAATTGTTTTCTATTTTTTTCAAAAATTTTATGGCGCTAAATCCTGAAAAGTATGCAACAAGATCGCCCAGGGCTATCGAGTGTCACAATAGTGGCGCCATCTTTCGTTTGCTAGCGCCGATTTTTAGAGCTACATTTCTTAATAAAATTGCGTCAATTTTGTGTGGTCTACTTTTAAGCTGCTAGATAAAAGGCATTATTGCCGGAAAGTTTTGAAATTCAATAAAAATAAAATCAATAAAAAAAATAAATACAAATTTCATTCACAATTTTTGTTAAAACAAATTTGTAAATGGCCAGAAATTGCAAAAAAATAAATATGTTTACTTTAAATACAATTAAATCAATTTAAGTTTGATGATAGAGGGATGATATTTAAATGCGCTCTTCATTCATCTTTTACTACTCAACCATTAATTGTTTAAGGTTAAAACTCACCTTCCATAACATATACAATGCTGCCTGGATCTCCCTCCTTAATGATTAGATTCTTGGCTGGATATTTGACAGGGTACATGCAATCGACTATTTCGCCTATTTGTGCCAAGTCCAAGTTCTTCATGAAATCATTTTCCAAAATGGCTGATTTGATAAGTTCACGAGAGCTGCAATAAAAAATATATATTATATAAAAGTGAGTAAATACAGACACAGACAGATATATTTATTAGCAAGAGATACAACAAATTAGTTACAGATACTGAAAATGGTAGCAACTGTCAATATGGCTAGGCACTAAAATGAGCCATGAGCCATGATTATTTGTGGACTTAACAAGAACTTCGACAAAGGCAAAAGGCCAATTAATTTTATGGCTGACACATATAAATCGTTTTTTATCTGGTTCGCCAGTTTGGCTTACAAGCAAACATGCAACATGTTCTTGTCCAAAGATACAACAAAAATAAAGTTAAATAAAGTAAAAAATGAAATTATTATGCTTGAACGATATGAAATTAATACAAATTTGAAAATTGTACGCTTTGGCTATTTGTGAATGACTGACAGAGAGGGCGATAATTGGGAGAGTGAGAGAGGGAGACATATGCCATGTTACCAATGCCTGTAAATGTCAAATGACTTTATCTGTCAGCGAATTTGACAACCAACCGACCAACCGACAAACCGTAGCTGCAGACTTGGCCGGCCGATTAATTAAAGCCAACTTCACAAGCCAAGTCGGGGCGTAACGTTGCCTGTCGTCGGTGGGGTGCCAAAAATGTGGCCAGCCAATTTGTTAACGTTGCGTATGCGCAATCTCAATCCCAAAGAGACGACGACAATGATGAGTCTGAGTACTAAGAGTAGAGTGGGTTTCTTTCTAGCCATCCAATCATCCAGTTAACTGACCCAACCACCTGTACCACTTGTGTTGCCTGTTTGGCAGCTACTCTCATATTTTTAGCACACAACACTTACAATTAAAATTTCGTATTTTAAATAAAAAATTAATAAAAAACATAGACAAGCTACATGGTACGCACCCAACGGGGTCGCAGTCGTAAAAAGGAAAATAGAGTCCAAGTCGAGTGTGTAGTTGGAGAGGTAGGAGCTACTATAACTGAAACTGAAGCCTAGGAAGCGACCAATTTAATTTCGCATGCTGCAAGCGTCGTTTGATTTAAAGTTTCTTTTTTTTCTTTTTCTTTTTAGTGAGTTTTTTTTGAACGATAGAAAAATGCGTATTAGATTTCAACGCCCCGAACGAACCGTTAAGTTTTTGGGCACCCCGAAACGGGTTCGACTTTAAGCGTTGTGTCCCATGTGGTGCGGTGTGTGCGGCATTTGCTGTTGGTGCAACACCCGCGGCGCTATTCCGACGCCACAAGTTGCATTTATTATACCCTGGCTATAAACTTTTTTATACAAAGTGTATCTTGTATACTAATTGATGTAAGACTAGGCTTGGAAATTTCACTTTAGATTACAATTATGATGATAAAGGTAGGAAAGGAAGTAAACAGCAAAGAGCAAGTTTATTTACGGCAAAGTACTTGCTTATAACAAAATATCTGTTAATTTACAAACTTTTAAGAAAACAGAAAAACTAGAGTAGATTTAAAAACTTATTCCTTAAAAACAATCATGAAGATATTAAGTGAATACTTGACTATATAGTTGGAAATAAATTTTATTTCAAGATTCGTTAATTCATTCATTTTATTTAATCAATTTATTTAAATACCCTGGGGGTACATTTTCTATTATAATATTTAGGAAGTCCCTATATAATTATGTATCCAATCTTCAGGTTAAGTATCTATCTTTAATCAGTTAAAATTTCATTAAATTTTTTATTTTAAATTACTTTTGACTCCTTTAAGAAAACTTGCTCATGAGACACTCATATCTACCTTTGTTGTTTTTTTACAGGGTATCCTTTAATTCATTAATACTACCTGAAGTAAAGCATTTGTTATGCGTTAATTATCACTGTTCCACCACGCACTAAATGCATGTGGTGTGTAATTTGTGGTACCCACGGTGCAACGGTGCTACAGTGCAACACAACAGTGCAACGATGCAACGATGTTTTGGGTGCACCATGGTGGTGCAAGGTGGCAGGGTGCCACTTTCTGGTCATGCCACCGCAGGCGAGTCGAAACAATTAATAGCTTCAATTAGACCTACGGGGCGGTGCTGGCAGCGATGCAGACTGGCATCGTTCCAGTTGTCTGTCGGAAGCTATAACCATTTATATGACTATATTTTGTGCGTAAATTTGATTTTATGTGTGCCAAGGCGCCACCCCACCCCTCTTTACTCTTTACCCTGTCACATTCAGTTGAGCTGCACCTATTTACCTGAATCAAACCAAAACCCCTCGGGGGCTAAAAGAGATCACAGATCATAAGAATTGCGGGTGCGTTCAAATTTATTCGACTTTAGCTTTTGGCTTTTGGTCTTGTTTGCGTCTTGTTGCAATTGAAAGTGCAACGTGGTTATTAGCGACAGCTAAAAGCAATGTGACAACATTGGGCCAACTGAAATGAAATGAATTGAACTCAAACCTGAACTGGCAAAAACCCATTGGAAAACCCATAAACGTTGCCAAGCCAGGCATTGATCTATGGCCATGTGATGTGTCACATTCATAAAGATTTTCTTGGCAGATAAAAGAGGAATGTTCAAGTAAAGAGAGGAATGTTAAAAACGCATATGTCTTGCATATAAAAAAGTGGGGTAAATGTAGAAATAGATTGAAGAAAATTATTCAAACTTATACTAGCCAGAGAGATGCGATAATAATCGTAAATAAAAGCTACAAATTGTTATTGACCTAAGTAAAAATAGTATATTTAATAGAGTATCGATGAATGTTTCGTATATAAGCTAAAAACCATATACTTTCTTTTGATTATCCCTTAGTTAATACGCTAGGAGAGCTTAATGGAATATCTGTCTGAAAGAAGTAGCTAATATAGAAGTTTTTACCAATACCTTTTACCTTTCATTGCATTTACTATACAACAATTTCGATTGCTAGAATTTAAACAAATGCCTCTCCTAAATAATATAGCATACCTATGGGGTACATCATTAAAAACATTAAATTGTTAAAAATAGACCAACGAAAACAACTGAAACACTTGTTTAGACTTTGCTATTAAACAACTATTAGGCTAATCTAATAGACAATTAATCTAAGACATAAAGATTTGCACGCTCTTCTTTAATTATAGCTAAGAATCAGAGAATATGTGTGACATAAAAAATTAAATTGCTCAGAACTTTTTAAGATTGGTTTTACGTGATTTTAAATAATGCTATTAAGTTTGTCAGCAACAAAATTTAAAACTGATAAATAATTTAGTTGAAATCTGAGTGATGAACGTTGCAAATTGAATGGCAACTTTTAAACTGACAATGATTTAAATTATTGCCATAACTATAAGTATTTTAAGAAGCAACTCAACTTGACTTAAATTTAGTTTATTATGTAGTTAACTTGGCCAACTTTGTTTAGACTGTTTTTTAGCTTACTTTTTGCTTATGCTTTATAGCAAGTTCTCAGGCGACCCGCTGTCATTCGTCGGGTCTCGACACAATTTCGCACAATTTGCTGGCATTATTTATTAGATGGCCCCGCTGAAAGTCACCACATGCGGCATTTACGGCGTGTAAATGGCCCCCAAAGAGACTCCACTTCAAGCTCCAAGTTGGAGCCAGAGCTTGTCCACTCAAATGTGTATGTGCCTCATGTGGAACGCTGCTTGTGCCTACGGCACTTTTGATTTATGCCATGCAAGTGTCAAAAAATGTCCTGTTGCACACACGCTTTGCCATCGGCTGCGTCTGTGGCAAACAACTGTGGCGGCGACTCTGACTGGGGCATAGATTTTAGTCATAGATAGAGTGTTGGACTCTCTCTCTGTGTCCCGCCCCCTCGTGTCGCATCGAGTTTTGACCAATAAAAAGGCTGAATTGTTGACAACGCATTCACAGTCGGATTTTCAATTTGCCGCGATTTTCAGTGATTGTGTCAACGGCTTGCAGCTTGCCGCTTGCAACTTGCAACGCACAATTGCCGCATAAATTGCGTTGAGCTAACAAATTTGCAGCATTATTTAATGCCATATGCAGATTTGTCAAAAAAAGAAATACACACACTGAATAATACTACTTGTGAATAAAGGAATGCAAATGCATTTAACTATTCCACACTTAATAAAAGCAAATTATTCATACAATTCCGAGACAAATTGGGGAACTAATCAGATTGTGATTGTTGCTTTTTTCGTTGTAAGCAAATTTTAATAAAAAGGATTTAATAAATAAGTCGGATATATTTATGATTGTGTAAAAACTAAGATTAATGCTTTCTTTGAAATCCGAAACTATTCAATAATTTTTATTTCTTTTATAATAATTCACTTTCCTTTCTTTTGATTACCTTTATCTTTAAACTGCGGATTTTATAATATTCTACTTAATTTAATGACTTAATATTTGAGTATTTTTAGCAATATTTTGAATTAATTTTATTATTATTATTTATTATTATTAATTTTATTTTATTATTATTCAAATGCCAGCAATTATGATAATCAAAAATAAGTTTAACTGCCAATTATTAATTGTGTTATATAAAGTTTTTTAATATATTAAACCAAAATCTAAATTTAAGCATCAAGTTAGTTTATTTTCAATTCAAATACTCTTTAATCTTCTAATACAAAGATGTTAAATTAAACTTTTAATTTCTGTCATAATCTTCAATTGCTTTTAGAAATCTCAAAAATTCCAAAAAGTTACTAACTATTCTATAAATTTAGTTACTATCTAACTATCAACTAAGATTATAATCAAGCAATTCGTAATAAGCTGACAAATTTATTTTTAAAAGATTAACAAAGTGTTGAACTTTAGTACAAACTTAATCAAATTTGTTTATTTTTAATTTAAATCCCTGTTAATCCATTTAAACAAATCCCAAACATAACAAAAGATTAAGTTAAAATTTTAAATATTTCAACAATTTGTATAGTTTAATGATCTATATATGTATGTATAAAATATTGAGGCAGACAACCCATTATTGGCAGCCAATTGAACGCGCGTGTCGCCTCCAAATGATTTGCCACTGCAGGAAACATTGCAAAGAATAAATATATATTTAGACTTTTTATTTTTTTTATGTTTCCACAGCAAACAAAAGCTGGATAGAGAAGGCAAACAACAAACGGAGGAAGAGCTGAATAACCAAAAACAGATGAGATGAGACCACAGAAATGCAGAATTCTCACAGAATTCCAGACAGGCGGCAAGTGTGAAAAGCATAAACCCGACAGATCAGTTCAGTTCAGATCAGCTATAAAAAAACGCGAATACACCCCCGCATTTTCACAAACTTGTATATAGCCTTGACAAGGGTATTACCACTAGACAATGAACTTTGTTACTTGAAGACTTGAGAGTTGTATTAAATTCAAGTTCAAATACCTTCTTCTTCTCTTTAATCTCTCTTTTATGATTAAAGTAAATCATAATATGATTTTTATTTATATAGTAATTATATTTTGAGTGCATTCACTTGTCGGTGTATTCCAAATTTTAATTGCCATCTTTCTTCTTTTTTTATTTAATATGTGAATTTACGAAACTTGATGGCACTTTTTCAATTTCCTCTTTACTTTTGTATCAACTTTTGTAAAATTTGTGATGAAAAATAGAATATATCTACATGACGCAACGAAATCGTCTTTTGGCACACTGTCTATATAGTACTTTATAGGCTGACAGTGGACAAGGCCATTTCTCTGATTTGTGGGCCCCAAAAAAAGAGGGGACTATGAACTCGCAACTGTCAGCGACAATTTTAATAAACGCATTTTGGGACACTCGAAATACGCTGTTGATATTGATTAAGATCGCTATGATGACGCTCATAACGATCATTATCGGCATTTATATACGTATTCGTATATTTAAATGTACTTATATATAGACTGTTATAAATATTAGAGAGCTATATATAAGTGCAAATAGTCAAAGTCATGCGACGCTTATCTCCAAGCTAACTCTGAGACGCTCTGATCTTTCACTGGCCGTAATCAGCAATGTTCCAAATTTCAATATCCCTTCAAAAACGACTAACAAATACACTTTGTTTTCTTTGGAATTGAAACAGTTGGAAATTACTTCGAAATGAAACTGTGTAAGTAAAATAACATTTACATTTCCATCTATTATTTACTATACTATAATTTACTTTCTATAATTTCGTTAATACTGCTTATTGTTGGTATTCTAAAGTAACTTTCTATAAACAATTTATTTTTAGTATTTTTTAGGTAACAAATTTATCAAGATGTTCTATAACTTTTATAAACAATCAGAGCTCCTTGGAAAATTGAATCCCGATCAATTCACAACTAATTCTCATACTTTTTAAGAGATTATTGTCTTAAAATTTGATGTCACAATTAGAACTTATACTTTTTTTACATTTATACGATTTTATTTCGCTGTAATTACAACTTCTACTTCTATAAAAATTCAAATTATCAAATGCTTGTTTTATTTCAATTCTTTTTACGATTATAACTCAAGCATTTCAAATAAGAATTGATTTTAGGATACTATATACACTTTCCCTACACTTTCTCTAAAATGAACTCTATTTCAATCACAACTAAAATCGCTTCTTTTAAACGAAAATGAATTTGAGAACATCACGAAATCAATTGCATTTTTTTTGTTTCAAAATTTGTTTCTCACTCACCGTTCATCCTTTTCGTATTTGGAGAAGCTGACATTCTCGAGCAGCACAGAGGATTCACTTTGAGGCTCTGCCGAGATGCCCTGAGCACGTTGTCGCTGAAATGTTTGTCCCGATTTGCGTGTGGCACCCGTTGCACTATTCGGACCATTGCCATTGCCAGTGCTCGTTGAGGTGGAACCGGAACCAGGAGCACTACCTCGACTGAAGGGAAATACACTCTGAAATTTATCCAAATGTGAGCGTAGTTCGGCAATTTCATTATCCTTGAATTGGAGGGCACGTTGCATTTCCTGTATTTTGAGTTCCTTGGCCTGAATGATCTGAATGAAGCGTTCCTCCTGTGGCGTTGCTGCCACATAAGTATTATTGCTGCTCATCATTTGTGTGGGATCGGGGCACATGCCCACCGGGGAGGATGTTGCTGAGCTGTTACCTGGATTGCAACCCGAAATGCGTAATCCCTGCATTTGTTGTGCTAATGCCAACGATGTTGGCGGTTGTTGGTGTTGCTGCAACTGTTGCAACTGCTGCTGTTGCTGCTGTTGGAACTGTAGCTGCTGCTGCTGCTGCTGTTGCTGCTGCTGTTGCTGCTGTTGCTGTGTGGTGGGTGATTGACAGGCGCCAGGTATGGCTACAGGTTGACTAAAGCCTGTTGGTTGATACAACACAGGCACCGGACTTCCTGATGCCGTATAGACACCCTGTGTCTGGGCCTGCAACTGTTGCAGCTGTTGGTAACGCTGTTGCAACTGCAACTCCTGTTGATGCAACAAACTGCGAGGATCCGTATGCAATTGCTGTGGTGTACCCGATGGCGGTGTGCCGTAGATCAATGTGTGTGTCAATACATCCGAGTGGCAAGGTGGCGCCTGGGCAGGAATCAATCTTAATCCCGCTGCCGTGTGCTCCAATCCAAGCAGTCCAATTGTGTTGGCTGCTGGCAGCGTTACGATGCCACCGCCACCGTTGTTGTTGTTGCTGTGAGTGTTGCTGTTGTAATGTTGTGCAAAATTATTGTTATTATTGTTATTGACGATGTTCACCAGACCCAGGTCGGGCTGAAACTGATAGTTGGCATTCGGTTCCTGCTGCATGCTGATCGCTTTTCGTAAATTTATTTTCGAATTCGAATTCGAATACGTTCGCAGTCGATCTTCGGCGCTGCTATAACGACGATACCGACGCAAAAATGCCTGGGAATGAGAATGAGACGGAGACTGAGAATGGAATTGGGGTTGGGGTTGTGGATGTGGTTGGGGGTGATCTTCTATATGTTGCTCTCTTTGTTGCTTTTGTTCCGATTCCAAATCCGATTTCGATTGCCTAATTGTCGGTATCTCTATCTCTGTCTGTTGCTGTTGCTTGTCTGGTGGCTTGGCCTCAGTGTCGTCTCGTCTGATTATCGCTGGTTGCAACTTTTGGTATTCGGCATAAACTGTGACTTGTGGTGATGCTGCACTTGTGCTTGCTGTGGGTTGTGCATTTGTGGTTGTGATTGTGGTGCTGTTGTTACTATTGCTGCTGTTGTGGATGTTGCTGGTACACGGCTCATTTGTGCTCTGCTGTTGTTGATTGTTGTTGGCTGGTCGCTTCGTTGCGAAACACAGCCTATCAAAGCAAAAACGCATCCAGGCGGCCTTCTAATTGAACCGCCGCCACGAGGAAATCGTTCAATTGACTTAAAGCAGCCCTAAAAATATACAAATAAAATATAAAGAAGGTGTAATTAGTAAATCAGTTGGAAAGTTGCGATTCTTGATAAACAATGTAGCACTTATTAATATAATAAAATAAATAACAGAATATAGATTCTAGAATATAATTCTTATATTCCGATTTCAATTACAAATATATTTAAGGTCCGTTTCATATACAATTTAAATATAAATACAATATAATATTCAAAATAAAACAATAATGATGTATATTTCAATTAATATGTACCTATTTTATATGAAGATAAATAAAATCTTAAGTATCCAAATATACAAAATAATAAATTTTTATTCAACCATAACTATTTTTTATAAGTTTGTTGAATAAAAAATTTCATTAAATTACTTTTTACTTATAAGAACTTATCTCTTATAATAACACTTCGGAAAATAATTTATCCTATTTTAGAATGCAATCCAGAAATAATATATATATTATAAGTATTATTTTATGATGTATTTTTAAAACTCATATCACGTTTTTTGTAACTTCTGTTTAATCATCGAAATTTTTCTGACTTTATTAAGTATGTTTGATCACTTTGACAACTTGTTAATTAGGTTGCCTTCAATCATCGTCTTGCAAATGCATTTTTCAATTGCTTTCCATTCAATTGACTTGTTTTGCTTCTGCTATTGACACACAACAACCCCCCTTTTCTACTTCTCCTCTTCCTCCTCCCCTTGGTTTAACCAAACTGAACCCAACCCAAATTCGAGACAATCGCCGACTTTTTTAGACATGCTAAATGCCGTCCCACACAAATTAGCAACAGTTTACAGTGGCCTTCTAAGAAATGAAGTTTACTTATCGTCCGGCGCTGTTTTTTAGACTATAATATAAGGTACATAACATATAATGTCCCAAAAGTATTGTGTATGAAATAAAAGATTGCCTTGTCAATTTGGATATAAAAGATCTATAACAATTATTTAATAAATTATAAATAAATGATTTATGTAAATTTTAGGCACACAAAAATAACAAAATGAACTAGTTTATGGAAAGGATTCTAAGCTACTTTTAATATTCTTAAATTTGCTGCATATTCTCTCTCATTTCTCCCATTCCTATTACAAGTCTAAAATACCCCACAGCATATGCTTTAGACAGGGTATTCATGGACATACAAATATTACATGACTTAGCGGCTTTTCGAATGTATCTATTTGGCTATAACTGAGGAGCCGCTCGTCTATCGCCCCTAAACGACAGACACGCCTTAATTCCTCCACGATAACAGTGTGAGCTATTTTATTTCGTTTATTTTTTGTTTGATATCTAGATTCTCGTTTTGCGTATGTTATTTGTGTTATAAAGAGTCCAAAATGCCAAGAACGCACCGGAGAAACTGGCACAGACAACTCTTGACATATTTCTGTGGACTCTTGTTTATTTTGCTGTTGTTTTTGGCTACGTTTAGACAATAATTCAATTCAAATGAAATGAAAATCTAAAAATATACCAAAAACTAAACACGGCATATTGAGTGAGAGGTGGGCTATAAACGTATAAACGATTAGCAATCAGGTTTTACGACTGAAGAATCCCCGAGTGGTGCTGGCAATTGAGAAACGTGAAGCATCCAGAGGCGGGGGGCAAGGGGTTGATCAGGTTAGTTGGACTAAGAGAAGCCACAACAGACTACAAAATTGTTATGATCTACAAGTGGCCAAGTGAAGATCAATCTGAGAACACCTGGAGTCTAATCTAGTCTTGAGGATCGTATTATTTTAACTTTAATACTTGACTTAAATTAGACTTTTTTGCTTTGTGTAGGTTGTAGGTTGGTGTAGAAACATTAAAACTTGCCACTTGACAAGCTGAAGATCAGTGGAAAGACTTGAAATAGTCAAAGATCATCGATGTAGTGTAAATTATAGCTTTGATTTCGACTTAAAGACTGTGATTTAAAGATCTGCGATGATCACAAATAAACACAAGTCATTGCAGTTGATCGACGATCGAGGTGATGACTCTTAGAAAGAAGATCTTATAAAGATCTTAGAAGATAGTTGATGCTTAGATCAACAGGTGGATTTTGGTGTGAGAAATAAGTTAACGCGATCTTTAAACGATCAGTTATGATGATCTTTAGTCAATTGACACATATATTTACCTAATGATTATCTACTTGTTAACGTCTATATGCAAAAGTAATGATTGATCAACTTTGCAAAACGTTCGTATTAAATGATAATTAGCATTTTAATGATCGCACATTCAATTAATGGTCGATTTGTATGCCAAGCTATTTATATACACACACACACACACACACGCACACTCCATTAACAATACATTAAGCAAATAAAAATACAATGGCAAATGGCATTGGGGAGGCCCCTTCTCCCAGAAATACGGGCAATTACATCGCGTAATTGGGCGCAAAAATAACAAAAAAATGAGAGAGAACATTTGCCAGACCAAAAAGAAAAAAGATAAAATACAATCGAGCAGCAACAAATTAAAACAATTGACACAAAAGCGTAAATATTGCTATTTTATTTATAGCACAATTGACAGTCCACTCAAAAAAATATTGGAAATGTCCGTCTCGACAGTTCGTTCCATGGCATTTCAATAAATATGCCCAATATTGTGCTCGTGATCTTTGGTGGCAGTGTGGCAGGGAAGGGGAGAGAAGAAGGGGCAGGGGTAGGGGTTGGGGTAGCGGTAGGGGCAGGGGCAGGAACAGTGGCAGTGGCTTTGGGCCACTTAAGCGCAATTACGCGTGCAATTTGTTTTCATCTCGAGCACATAAATAATAAACACGGCGTATACGTAATATTTTAAATGATTTTATATGTATATATTTTTATTGTCATTTATAAGATGTGCGAGTGTGTGGCAACTCTGAACGCCATGAGGAGCCATCGGAAACAGGTTCTTAACTTTAATTAGTATTATGAAAACATTTAACAAGAAACAAATAAATATCGTATATAAATATATGTATATATAATTCTTTCCCCCTTCTTTTCGAACCGCTGTCGTCAATAAAATGTGGAAGGCGCCTTGGAATGTCAACGCTACCCAATCGAGGGTATTAACATCAATCGATCGTGAGTTCATTCATGCCACTGATAAGCACACAAATAAACACAGCAACGGTTCAGTTATATATATAGAAATAAATATATTTATATATATATTGTTGACCTGCATGTCGTAACCATATTTGGTAGTTTTTGCGAGATTAGCAATGTCTACAAATTGAACAACCTGCTGGAATCGTGATTACCATCGTTTTTGGCTCGAAATTTAAATATAAGTATATTTTTATGTCATTAAAAGACATTATTGATAAGCTGTCAAAATATTTAAGACATCATTTTAACAAAATCTTGTTTCTTGAACTCATCTTTCAGTACGTAAAGTTACCCAATTGAATCTAATCGAAATAAACAAATGTGTAGGAAAATTAACCAAAACCATTTGTTTAATGAGTAAGCATTTGAGATTTAAGCGATTGTTACGAATGATTCATTCAACGATCAGCCTGTTGTTGAGTGTCTAAACAAATCGATAGACTATAGACTAGAGGAAATAAACTATGTAATAGAAACGGAGAAACTTGGTAATTAGTAATCATTTGCGACTACGTGAAAAGATCGAAAAGAGATTACAGTGTTCACAGTGATTTAACTGGAATTGAAGGACATAAGATAAGGAACAAAGTGTTTTCAAATAAAATACCAATTGATATAAGTCAGTTTTCTCATTTAAAATTAAAATAGAGAAGGATGAAATTCAAGTGAAAATGAATTATTATTATTATTATCATTATCATTATCATTATCATTATCATTATTATTATCATTATCATTATCATTATTATTATTATTATTATTATTTTTATTATTATTATTAATTTACAAAAATAAAATAGTTAAACTGCAATTTTAATGCTCAAACTCTATTTGTGCTCTAACAAAAATTGTGAGAAATAGTTTTTCTCAATTCTCATACTTTTCTCTATAGACACATAGCTAATTAAGATTTTCTACGCACATTTCCTGAATTGATCAAAATAAAACAACGATTGTCTAAACGTTTAGAGCATTCTTTCAATCCATGATTCGACACACGCTTTAAAAGGCAAACTAATGATCAATTGCGAATTAGCCTAAAATTCAATTGCAACTTCCAAATTGCCCCCTCTCCACTCTCCTCTCTAGCGCCTGCAACTTCCCAATTGACATATTTTTTTTAGCTTCCAGATTGCAATCATTATCAAAACATGATGATGATCGTCATTTGCTAATCAAAAGAGACAGCAAACAAAATGTTTGCAAGACATCTGAATGCATGTTGCATGTTGCATATGATTTGTATGCCACAACTGCCACAGGCTGTCACTCAACAAGTTGGCGACAAGATAAACACACACACACACACATACATAGAGATACATGAATGTGGCATGCCAAAAATGCAGCTCATTCGAATCATTTAAACATAATTAAGCGGTTAGCTCGTTGTATCTGAAGTGTGTGTGTGGGGTAAGATTCCTCCTCTTCCCCCTCTCTCTCTCTCTATCTCTCTCTTTCTTTCCCTCCTCTTTCTCCTGCTCTCTTTGCTTGTTGATTGAATTGAGACATCAATTGAAAGTTATGTCGATTCCATAACGGGACGCGTGTATCGCGATTCGTGTTCTATACTCTATATAGAATGTTATAATTATAGGTTCCAATAATTGTCAAGTGTCAAGTCGAACTTACTGTCTGTCGATCTGTCGATCAACTTAACAAACGAGTCTGCGCTTCCTCAACTCAAGGCATTCATTCCGAATACACTCAAACATTCAAATACACTCAAACTGTACTCACATCCATAAAACACATCAATTCCGTAGAAGAATCATTAAATGAGCAACGAGAATGAGACGAATGACAATAAAAAGCATAAATTGATCGAGGCTTCTACTTTTATTTATATTCAAGTAATTTTGAAATGTATTTTGTTTGTAATAAAAAATATTGTAAATTCTGTAACTTATTGCCAGAGTTCTCCGACTAATTATACTTGTATATTTATTAATTTATATTTGATTTTCAGCATAGTATTTTCAATGTCTTCAATGGGGGGATTTTTGATCGGATCGTTTATTTTTATACTTGATCGTTGGGTATTACAAAAATACTCATTAGTCCCGGTGACACGTTCACTGATCGATCGATTGCAGCCCGCGAAGGCAACTGATCGACTGATAACGCTTAAAAGACAGCCTGTACTAACTAGTTGGTTAGTTAGTTGGTTCGTGTGGTTTCAAATTCATTTCGATTTGCTCAATTTGCTACCTTCCCCTCTCTCCTTCTCTCTTCCTCCTCTGTGTGTATCTATCTATGGCATTTTCATGGCGAAAATCGGACTCATTGGCAATTGGCATGAAGCTCACGTTCGATCAATTAAAACCTTCGCACAGCGGGACAAAAGCACAAAACAGTTCAAAATACTCAAACTCAAAATCGAGAGAAGCAAGCGAAACAAGTGCGGAATTGGATTGGATTCAGTTGGTTTTCAGAGGCGGTTCAAGGGGTTGTTGTTATGTCTTTCTCTCTCTCCCTCCCCTCTGCCCCTTTCATGCTATATATCTTTGTTTTTATTTACTCGTATGTAAGGTAATGGATGACAATGGAATGCCAAGGCTAGGTTCAGTTAATCAAGTGTAGGAAGTGTCGTCTACAGCTGAAGATCAGCTTGAAAGTAGCTAAAATGTAAACCAATATTTTCCAGTTACTTTCATGAGAAAAACAAAGCAGGAAAAAAATCTTACTTTATAGATATACTCCTTCATATAGTAAGGAAAGTCAACAAGAATTAATTAGCTTTTTCTCTACAATTTAGAAACTGACAATTAGACAGTTAAAAAGTTTAAAACGCTTTATTTCTTCCATTTGAGTTCTACGATTATGACGCAAATCTTTTTTGTATATCATAATGAAGTATATAATAATAAAGTATATAATGGAGAATTGACTGATGTCTTCTTTAAAGCAACGTGATCTTATTTAATATTATCAGTAGAAAACGATTTATGAGCAAAAATGATATCTAGTAAAGAGTTTAGGATACATTTGCTTGAGAAATACGGTTGAAATGTTAGGCAAGGAAAAGGGATCTGAAAAATATATATATATAAAGTGAAGTATATCATGAAGAATTGGCTGATGTCTTCTATAAAGCAAACTGATTTTATTTAATATTATCAAAAGAAAATGATATATGACCAAAAATGATATCTATATCTAGGAAAGAGTTTAAGAAGAGGAATCTGACAAACATATACCCGAAAAACTTGAAACTCTGTTGAGAACTTTCTTCGTTTGACAGAGGAATCTGAAATTTAGAAATTGGAAGAATAGTCAGAACAAAGAGTTCTTTAGCTTGAATGACAAAGTTTAAAAGAAAGTAAGCAGTAAAAAGTCAAAACAAGCGTAAAAATATAACTTTTTATAGTTATATTAAAACTTTTTATAGTTATATAAAAACTTTTTATTTATAAAAGCTTTTTCGAAATAAAGCGTTTTATGTATAATGTTCTGAAAAACTTTTCTAGTTTTTACAAATTGTAACAAAGACAGGGAAGGGATAGGCTCTATATAAAATGGTATTAGAAAGGCTTTCCCTAGCTGTAATTTTCATAGTCAAACGAGAACTTTTGAGCCAGACAAAACGTGCGTCATTTTTGTATCTCTCTCTATCTCCCTCTCTCTCTGTATCGCTATCTAACTCTTTCGCTGCCAAATAGAGCGATTTCAACTTTCCATTATGTATAACGCTTGTTTAACACGCTTTAACTCATTTCATTTGTTAATAGTTATGCACACACACACACACACACAAACACACGTATATATTTATAATAATATATAGAGACAGTCATTTGGCATTTCCGTCAGAAGCATTAGACATTAAACAGCCCATCAAAATGCCATCAAATGCTGCATGTAGAGCACTTTATAGTCAAGATTTATCAATTTATCGGCTGCAGGAAACAGAAACAGAACCAGAAACTTTAGACTTTGATCTGGATCTGGATGAACGGATCGATCGATCGAAGTGTATTTCAATCTGGATTTGGATTTGTGGCCACACAAGACGCGTGTCTAAATGATTTTGATGTTGATTATGAATCGAATGCGTTTAAAAGTTGACAGCCAAGTGGCTTCTGTTTTGTTGGTGGCCTCGGAGTTGAAGTCGTGGTCATGTGTCCAACGGGAGCCGGATTCGCATTTAATTAAAACACCAATTTGGACTTCGAGACAACTTTGTAGAAAAACTGCGGGAAATTGCACGCCTGGGACATGGAAAAAAACTGGAACTGTTTACTGGATATGGGCATTACCTTTGAGGCGTTTTCTTGAGATGATGGTCAGTTGGGATTTTTATTGGCGACTTCAAGTTGACTTGGACTTGGACTTGGCCAAACAATTTGCACACTTAATGAACAACAAACAACATTAACAAGAACAATAACAACTGGTAATTAGTTAACCGTTAAGAAATTAATTGAGAAACGCGTCTCGGGGATCGTCAGAGATCGCGCCAAGAATTCCAAAATACCGAATTCCGCATATATTTTTTGGGCGACTCCAAATGTAGCTGACGGATTGATTGTGGTGTTTTTTTTTATATGTATTTGTTATTTGTTTTTTTTTGTGTATATTTTTTACACTGGCGACAACGACGACGACAGTTTTTTGTTGTGTACCGCATCGAATGAGCGACGCTCGAGAACTGAACTGAGAGAGAGAGCGAGTTGAATAACAACGACGACCGTAAAGTGAAGCCTATCGATAGTAGTTGAATTCGATGGACAGCGACGTCGACGTCGCAGTCGCAGTCGACGCAGTTGTTATCGAAATGAACCCCCAGAAGCCGTTGCCGACGTCGCCATCGTCGTTGTTGTTATTGCTGTTGTTGTTGTTGTTATGGCTGTTGTTGTTGCTATTGTATGTAGTTGTTGTTATTGTTATTGTCGTTTCGTACGTCGTTTAAATTAAAACTCGGAATTTGGCTGAAACCAGTTGAATGCACGCACACCAATACAAACACACACTCACACACACTGACACACACACACACACGATCATGAGTTGTTGACGCCTTTGCTTCTTGGCTGTGATTCGTGCGTTGAGTTCGATTCGTTTTAATAGAATGGTTGCAACAACAACAACAACAACTCTGATCTAATTGCTCGCTTGCATGCTACAACAACAACTACAACAACAACAACAACAACAACAACAACAACAACAACAACAACAACTACAACAATAGTAACAACAACAACATTGAAACAAGTATGGAAGTTTGGAAGCAGCTCAACAACTGACTTTGTGATACCCGTGCCCTGAAGCTTCTACAACAATTAACGACACATTCGATAACAACGAAATCGATACGAAATCTTATTTATTTATGTTTGCTTTGTTTTTTCAACGGAATATTACTACAATGAGCACCCTAGGAAAAGTACAATTACATATAGAAAACTAACTGAATAACAAATAAATTGATGAATTGCAAAAATATGAGAAACAGTCACGGTATTACATGTATTTATTTATTTGTTATAAAAGTTACATTAAAATTATATCTAAGCAATTAGGAATGTCTTATAA
Source organism: Drosophila putrida (assembly GCA_037043535.1). Taxonomy (NCBI): domain Eukaryota; kingdom Metazoa; phylum Arthropoda; class Insecta; order Diptera; family Drosophilidae; genus Drosophila; species Drosophila putrida. The sequence goes on from JBAMBI010000465.1 coordinate 2,857,168, forward strand.
AAAAAAAAGGAAAAAGTTATTATGTATAATTATATATATAATTATATTTATGTATTAAAATGTTCTATTCAGAATTATCTTAAGCATTTGAAGTCGAAGTTATGCGAATATTTTTATTTGACAAATGTATTTTTAAAGCATACATTTTGGGTGTAAATAGGTAAAGTATTACTTTCAGTTGCTGTCATAAAAATAAAATGTCCTAAGAATTTACATATACATAACTTGTTTAACTATTTATTTATTTATTTATTTAATGTCGACTAAGAGCAATCGACATACGATTATAAAAGTTACATTAAAATTATATATTATTAACTTTATTAAGAATGTCTTATAAAAAAGAAAAAGTTATTATGTATAATTATATATATATATTTATATAATTTAAATCTTTTGACAATTAAGGTTTGAAATATTAATAAATATAATATAATAGAATATAATATAATATTCGTTTTGTTAAACATTTGCATAAGCAAAGTCTTTGACATTTAAGAAGACTGATTAGATATACAAAATATAAAAAAATATTAAACTTTAATATTATTCAAAGTACAATGTAAAAAGTTTTTTGTACATACTTAAATTGAAAACCATTTCATTAATTACAAGTTATATAAGATATTTTATTTATTTTGTTCAACAAATAGATAGAATCTAATACTGTTACATCTCACATCTTAATCACGGCATACCCGTCTATAAAACATAACAGCACAAGTATACACTTCCAGGCACGCATTGTAGCCAGTCAACCTGCTTTGGAGAATTTCCTACTCAATGCATATTTATGAGTCGCTTGGGGATCAGATCAGAGCATTTCACTTGACATGTTCGTAATTCAGAGGATGTGAGGCAAATATCTTAATTGCGGCTACGCGTAGATAGCGCTCCCAGGGGTAAATAGATCGTTTCAAAAGAGAGTATAGAATAGGATTGTAGCAGATTATACAAAGTTATACTTACCGTATGTTTCATCACAATCGGAACTTCGTTAGTAACGCCATCACGTATACGCAATGTAAACTCTATACATTTTATAATTATCTCTAATAGTTTTAAAGCCAGTTATTACTTTTGAAACATGACTGTTTTTTGTCATTACTAAACAGATCACGCATACGCAACGTTAAGCGTTTCCTATCATTTAATTTCCATTTACTATATTGCATTTCTTGTTCTCTAAAATTAACTCTAGTTTGTCGCTACCAACATTCTGTAAGTTTATGGTTTGATTTATTATCGACACGCCCATAAATCATACTATACTATATTTGATATTGTATATAAACTAATATATATACTAAATTTAGTAGCTCATGCGAATTTCGTCACAGTCAATTGTCGTCGAGTGTCGATTCTTTTGCCTTTTGCTTTGCTTTACTTTACTTTATTTTTTATTTTGTGCCATAATTACAAAAGCTTGTTTTTTGTGCCTGGCATTTAGGAAAAGTGATTTATTTATTATAAACAATATTACCGAGTATGTAAACAAAGCGAGTTGCTGAAAATTCAAGCAATTGCAAACAGCGAGGGTCGTTAATAAAGTAATGAAGTATCAATTGAATGATAGAAAATATATTTACTATATTCTTAAGCGAAAATAGGTTTTTAATTACAATATTTACTCTTTTTCCGTTTGAGTTTTTAAATGTAGATACAATTTATAATTATTCTAGTTTTCTTATTTTTAGAGACGTTATTTTTATGCTTTTCAAGTTAATATGAAAGTGCTATTTCTATTATATCTTTACAATATACTTAATATATATTTTTTCTCTCCATCAGTTTCTTAAAGATACAATTTATTTAATTAGTTAATTTTATTATAATTTAATTTCTGCATTTATATAACCAGTATTTGTGGATCAACCCTCGCACTTAGACTTTATTAAGTTGCCGCTGGTGTAGGACGTGATTCCAATAAATATATCAAAAAGTTTTACTTATTTACACATATTTGCATTATTTACACAAATCCAAAGTGCACGCAAAGCTTTTCAAGTATTACGGTACTGAGCACACGCCGAATACTTGATCGCACACTGAGCTCAAGTTGAGGTTAGGTTGAGTAGATGATTATTTTGTTGTTGGTCGGAAAGATACGACTTTGATAATTTCCGATATTAATATTATTATTATTGTTGTCTGTTTGGCGACATTGATAAGCCGATATGTGAGTTTATGAGAGAATTCATGTAATTATACTATATACTATACATATATATTTTATTTATTTGACGCAATCGAAAGGTTATTTGGGCGGCAACACTAACAACAATACGCGGCATAGTTATTGTTGTTTTTCGGCCATAAAATTAGATAATACAATAAATTGGAAGGTAAATTATGAAAATTATAAAAATGACTCAAACATATGCCTCAAAATTTTTAAAAATAATAATCAAAATAATATCAACTTTAGGTAGCTGAAATTAATAAAATTTAAAATTCCCTCTATTACAAGTATAAACATGTAAGTCCAAATTTTTGAAGCTTTCAGCTCATCAATTTTCCGTTAGCGACTGTCAGTATTGCTGAATATCAACTCAAAAGCTTTTATTGTCAGCGCAGATAAGCGAGCTTTCAGAGAGAGACACGCAAGCTTATTCAGCAAAAAGCTTCTTGCAACTTGATAGGCACGTTGTCAAGTGTAAAAAAAAACAGAAGAGAGCACTTTGTAAACATCAGTGAAAATAACTAAATTGAAATTAAAACAATGTTCTAAATTAAACAATGTAAAATGTATAGTTTATTTAAATTTATTGGTGTGCTTAAGTCACAGATCATGCTGAGTTTGAAGCCAGAGAGTTTATTTCAAAAAAGTATTAAAAACAACAGCTGTTTCTGCGAGCAAAGAGGGTGAGAGTGTGAAGAGTAATTGACCTTCTCTTAGACACACTCTCTTAAATATTTAGTGCTCTCTTTTTATTATGGGTTGCCCCAAAACACTGACAAGATCTGACCACATTCCTTAGCGCAAGGTTTGACATTTTGTTTACTACTTCGATTCGCCCGCTCTCCCTTTCTCTCTCTCACTCTCTCGCTTTTAGTGTGTCTTTCTTTGAGCGAACAGCCGTGTCACAGATGAAGAACAATTTTGAAAGGCAACTTGTAAACGTAAACAAGCAGCGCTGCGACAGCGCTGCGACAGCGACGCCAACTGCGCGATCGCAAGAAAACTTCGTCACTATCTTGGACATAGTGAAAAACTTGCCATTTTGGCATGAATTTGATATGCGGCTTATACAACTACATAGGGAGGGAAGGAGAAGCAGGTGAATGGGGGAAATTGAAGTTGAAGTAAAAGAAATGATGATTTGGCAATAACCAAAAAAAGGGGCGCGTCTCGGCTCACAAATCTCCAATTTGTAGAAGCCTCCGAAACTAACTGAAAAACTCTTAACTTATTGTTAGACTCTGTCTCAAGAACAACAACAACAAATAGAAAGAAACTGGAAACCTGCTCGGTCAATAATCCCAGAGCATATTCATTATCGCTACTTCGATATGGCATGTGTCTTACGTTTGCTGAAGCCTTTTCAAATAACAAGTTGCGGCTCTAATTATAATATTTAGATTAGTGCCGTAATTTGTTATTGAATAAAACTATTTAAGCTCTGAACATTTCAAAATTTCATTCGGTAGTCGGCAAAATTGTTCGCATGTTGCTTATCTTTCCCTTATGCAAATGTTTAAATATAGCTAAGCAGCGAGCTATGTATAGGCTTAAAAATACCCTGTGTATTTTGCTTATCTTGCTGCTATGTATAGGCTTAAAGATACCCTGTGTATTTTGCTTATCTTTCCCTTATGCAAATGTTTAAATATAGCTAAGCAGAAAGAAGAGTGTTCTCTTTAATGTATAGGCTAAAAGATACCCTGTGTATAGTAAATAAAGTTGTCTGAATTATTTCAAGTGTTTTTAGATCTTGTAATACCAATAAAAAGTGTTTCAGACATGCGTTTAAGCATTTTTTTTTATTTCAGGGAAAAAATGTGTAATATAAAATGAAGATAAGCCTAAAAATACCCAATTTTAATTGACGCAAACATGTACACAAAGTTGGTATACCACATTTTTAAAATCTGTCTGTATATACAGGGTATACATAAATATTGATGTCACATGATATCGCTTTAAATTCAAATTGTAAATCAATCTGATGGACAAATATCGGCTAAGCATTTAAGCCGCATACAAATCGTATTAGTTTTTGATCAAGTTATGTCAATTGGAAGTCAAGGAAGATCGTTTATTGAGGACTCAGAAACCTTCCAATACTCGAAGTATATATATTTCTGCAGTATTTGTTTTGACCAGCTGCATTTGTTTGGCTCCCTTTCTTCCTCTCTCTCTCCCTCTCTCTCTCTCTGTCACTGTTTTCGCATTCTTGTTTCTCGTGTAACATTAGGCGTCATTTCATTGATATCAAGTATTCGATAGCTTTACAGTTACAGTTGTTGTTCCCTGCCATGCTTCTTTTTTCTCTCTGTGTGTAGTTGTTGTTGTTAGTTAATAAGCTGCGCAGTTGTAAAACAACGCCAATAAAAATAAAAAGAATACGTCGCAAAATACTCGAATAATTGTGTATGGCACAAATTGTCAGCTATTTTATTTTATTTTTCCGCAGTTGTTGTTTGCTAAACTTTATGACAAAAGTCTAAAAATAAATGCCAAACAACAAGAGCGGCAACAACAACAACAACAATGTCGCAACAACAAGCGTTGTCTTTGTGTATGAAGTACGAAAGAAATGAATATGCAAGTAATGCAATAGCAACAACACAACAACAAGAGCACCAGCATTGCGGTACAGTGGTCAATTCAGCCTAATTTGATGTAAATAAATGCAGATATACAGTTTAAAATCAGTTTGCTTTGTAATAATGTAATATTTTATTTTCTTTTCTAGCTTTAATTGCCTTGTTTTTATTTAGTTTTTAATTTTTTGCCTGTCAAATTGATAGATTCGACCACTGTACAAAGGGCTCGAACTCTGTGTGAGCTTCTGAGCTTTAAGGCTGAGCTTCTTCATTGATTATTCAATGCAGGCACAAGGGCAAGCACAAACATGTACACATACACCAACACACACACACACACATACTTAAGCTTAAGGGCGCTCAAAATGGCGATAGCCTTGTCAACTTTCCACTACGATTGTGCAATCACAAATCGTAGGCGTAGTCCATAAATAAATAAAAATCTTATAAATGTATTTATAGTATATCAAGTACATGCACGTGTGTGTACATGTGTGTACTTGTAAAATTTGTAAATCATGCAGCAGTAAACAATAATTGCATATTAATAATACTCACATTTTGACAAGTCGAAAAAAAACCCAAAGACACTGTTTTTGCTTTTGTTTTTGTTGTTGTTGCCCAGCGGCGTGCACTCTCTTTTTGTCTGCTGTCTCTGCTCTCTCTGTGGTTCTTTTGTTTCTTTACTTTGCGGCGCTCTTCTTTTCACTGCGCAGCCGGCTTTTAAAGAAAGCTCTTGTTGTTTTTGTTATTGCTGCTGCTGCGTCCACTTGCTGTAGTTTGTTGTTGTCTGCTCTCCACAGGAAGCACAAAATTAAGGCACTCGTGCAGTCGGCAACGTTAACGTCGCTGCACTTGGAACTTTGTCACAATGCTATGTTTGTTGTTGTTCTTCTTCTTTTTGCTTCTTCTTATTAACTTGCAGTTTGGTGAATGTGTATGTATGTATGTGTGCGGTTATTAAATTAAGCTTAGCAACTTAATGCAGGCACTGAAATATATAGAAAAGAGCAACAAGTTGTAAAGAGCCGTCAACAAGTGTGCGCTCTCTCGTTCTGCCGCTCTCTTGCTCCTTAGCTCTCTTGGCCTGTGTGCTTTGTTATCACCTGAGCGCGCCAAGTTCTCGCTCTCTCTCTCTTTCTCTCACTCTGTCGCTCTCAATCTGTGATATAGTTGGTCTCTGTCTGCATTCGTTGTGCTTTGTTGTTGTTGCTTTCTGTGCTCTGCCAGCGTAGCGTAGTTAACTTGACAGGCAACAACAATATTGTTGCTAAAAATAGAAGCAGCAGAAATAACAAACGAGACAGAAACGAAGCGAGCTGCGCACAAATTGGAAAAAAAATGTGTGTGGCAAACTACACAAGAACAACAACAAAGCAAAGAAGAAGAAAAGCAGCTGTGGAGCTAAAATGGAAAAACTTTTGCAAAGAAAATGCGACGCAAAATTCACAGACAGCAGCTGCGTGGGTAGCTATTCTAATGAGGGCGAGCGAGAGCGCACAACAGAGAGAGAGGGAGAGACAGAGGGTTATAGTTTTGGAAGCTTTGATTGATGTTCAGGCGCAGCTTTTGATTTTCATTACAGTTAAAATTATGCAAAGGCAAATGTCGCATGCGTCATGGTAAAATAGTGAGCCGAAAAGAGAGAGAGAACGGAAAGAGGCAAGAAATCAAATTGCTAGCGATTTTTAACATGCTTCTAATTAATGTACTAAGCTGCAACAACAACAACACCAGCTGCCGAAACGTTTAATTTATTAATTTTCCACTATAAATTAAGCAACGTGCGTTGTTGTTGTTGTTGCTGCTGCTGTTAAACGTCTAACTAAAATGTCAAATGAGCGTGCGCTCTCCCTCTCTCTCTTTGTGTCTCTCTCCACACCTCTTGCGCTCCTTTTTAATCTCATGTTCGCATGCATCGCGCGAGGCTGACAAGTGCATTTTTTAGCAGTCAATGATTTATTTTAGTTTTAATTGTTACGCTTTGACATAATATTGTTATGTATATTTTGTTTATCATTTACGTTTACTTTTAATAATTGCACATATGGAATTAAGTGGTTTTTTGTTTTACGTTTACTGCTACGGCACTAGGAATTGAGCACACACACGCGATGTGCGCTAGATCGAGCTACTAAAAACCAATAGCAACAAAACGAGCACACGACAGCGTAGCGACCGTTCGACCGTAATCTGACGAAGCGAACGCTGCGAAAGCGAGAAACAAACTGAGCGCTGAGCGCAGCGGCATAGTCTTCAAAGCAAAATGCAAAGAGCGATCGGTACGAAATAGTGCTGCCAACTTTATTGAAAGGAAAAAAGCTGTATTGGCAACACTTCTAAAAATTTGAAAAATAATGGAGCTTTTGAGTGGATTTCGGAAATGAGTGAAACTTTTGCACGAATGTTCTGTGTATTTTTCTTAGCCTTTCAGTCAAAGTTGCAAGATTAGCAAAGAGCTATGATCGGAACATAGCCCCCAGTTAAGCTAGAAAATCGAGACATATTCCAGAAGAAGCGCCCTTAACTTATTTCATTTTGGATTATCTTATTTTGTTGAAAAAATATCATATTTTTGGTTACAAAATTAATTTTAGTTTTGATGCACATTTTGATTATGCGCTTGTTTTTTTAGCGCTGCCACTGGTCACATTGGGAACTACGAAGCAAAAATATCCAATGCATTTCATTGGAAATTTATTTTATTAAGAACCACGGTTGAAAACTTTGCTGAGTCAAAAGGGAAATACTTCACAGCTTTTGCTCACTGACAAAAGCTGGCTCGTTGTCAGATTTCCCTATTTCTTAACAGCTGCTTCTCTTTTGCACTCATTGCAGGAAGCAGTAAGTGCAAGCGAGATGCAGCGCTACAGCCATTTTCTGCACATAAATAGGGGAGGAGTTTGGCAAGTTGCAGGGGAAATTTTATAGTAGAACGGCTGAATGGGAAATTTCTATGTGCATTTAGTATTTCAAATGAATTGTTTAATTTTAGAAAATTGAGATAAAAAACATAGCCCAGAGATCGAAATAATGATAACCTGACACTATGTTCATTTACTTTATATATCTAAACCAAGCAAAAAGAATTTTCTTTAGTTATTGTAACTGTCACTAACTGTGTGTTAAAGTTTATTTGAGTACACTTATTTTATTTTACAACAGTTTTTCAAATGTAAATATATGCTAAATTTCTAATCTTGTAAGTGAACAGCTCAATTTTAAATAGATTGTTCTTGTTTAGTTATATTTGCTTGACAAGATCCTCTCTCCCCAGATTTCCCCATATTCCTCAGAAATTCCCATTATTTAAAGGCCACCCACAGTGCTGCTTCTGCTGCCGCTCTGCCGCTGCTGCTGTCGCCGTCGCTCTCGGCAACTTTAAGGAGAAACGATGTCAAAGTGGTTGGGGAGGGGGTGGAAGTAGATGGAACGACGATGGCGGCAGCAAAAGTTGATTAGATGGATTTCATTTGGTTTTTGTGTTTTTAATCACACACCAATTTCATTTATTAAATCTTCGCATCAGCATTTCATTTTTCGTATTTTCTCCAGCTTCCTTCCGTTAGCTTTGCAGTTGTTGTTTCTGTTGTTGTTCTGTTTGCTGTTGTTGCTGCTTTTCCGACGGCTTTTGCTGTGCTTCGTTTTTGTTTTTGTTTCCTTTAGGTTTCCTCTTTTTCGCACGATTTTGTTTATTGTTTTTCTGTTTGTGCAAGTTTGTGTAAGTGTGTGATTGTGTGTGTGCTTTTTGTATTCCTTTGCACTCATTCATTGTCACGAGCAATTTACGCTGCCTGTCACGCCCCACCCCCTCTTATTCTATTCTCATTCTCTCTATCTCTCTCTTTGTTTCAGTTGCTGCTGTGAAACTTTTTACAAAATGAAATTGTTTTCGTATTAACAATTTCATTAAAATTAAATTACTTTTATTATTACGACTCTGCCTCAGCTGACTGAGCTTTTGATTCTCTCTGTTGTTGTTGTTGCTGTTGTTTTTGCTCTTTATTCGCTCTTCATTCGTGCGTTTCATTTGTCTATCTATGCGCCATTTAATTTGCTTGCCAAATGGATTCCCCCCACCACCTTATTTGCGTCTCTTCCCATTCCAGCAAAAAGCTTTCAGTCAAAACTCTGGCGTCTGTTTTCTTTAGCTGTCAAACAAATTAATTGCGCTTTTAATTGATTTTGTGGGCCAAATGAACGAAATGAAATTAACAGACAAGAATACAGAGAAAACAAACTGTGAAGAGAAAGAAAATAGGCAGTAGATTCTTTGTTTTGGATCATAGAATATGTATTACATTATATGTTTGCCCTGTAACTAATTCTCATATTCTTACGAGATCTAGAGTTTCCCATTTTTTTATAAGTTAATTGAAAGATTAATGTTTATTAAGCAATTTATTTTTGATTAAGAGTCAATTTCATCCGTTTATGAACGCAAACAAACTCGTTTGCAAATTAAAATGAAAGATATTTTTAATTTCCAGAAACTTTTTAACTGACAAACCACAAAATTATGCAATGAAACTTTTCAAAAAGTAAGTCAGAGAATAGGCTCTATTATAGAAATTATTATAGCTATAGTTATAACTGAGTAGAAGAATTATATACCAAATTTAAATTGGATGTCCAAATATTTTAAGCATTTCAACATTTTTAAACTGCTTTTCAAATGGAATCATTCTATTGGATCTACTCAAAATTTCATTGGCCTATTAAACTTGGCAATTTATAACTTGATGTTCTGAAATAAACACAAAAATACATCAAGTTTCCCACCCATTCTTCAATTGCCATTTTACAAGATACTTTTTCTTGAGGACTTCTCCTGGTGCTTCTCCTTCTTTCGCTTTATCCTTTAGCTCTTTATCGTAATTCTGTTTAGTCATTTATTTTATTATGCGTTTTATACGCCGGCTATTCAAAAAATGGCGGCTCAGCAAGTAAGTGCCCCATGGAAAGAGATGGAAGATGGCACTGAAAGACAGAGAGGCAGATAGTGGAGAAGAGCTCTCAACAAAATTATGCGTTTGGTCATAAAAAAAGGCCAAGTGGCTAACGACACGGGCTATGGAAATGGACCACGTACTGTTGACAGGATAGAGAGAGGGTAGAGATTAAAAGAGAGAGGAGAGAAAAGAGGGCAGGAACTCAATAGAGGCGTAACCATCATTGAAGACCCAAAAACAATTTGATGGCGCCAATAAATTTATTTTCATGCCTCGAATTCCACTGAAATGTCGCGCCATAAATAAACTTGCCCTCCTGCCCCTACCCCTACCCTGCCCCCTTTATCGGGCTCCTCTGCCAGGCGGAAAAGTGGGCGGGGCTGGCCTAATGACAGGCTCAATAAAAGTGACTGCTGAGTGGCAACCGCAATGTAATTTGGCTCAACTTGGCTAAAAGAAGTTAATAACATTTTGCGCAGAGTATGTGAGCAAGACAGCGGAGAAGAGAGAGAGAGAGCGTGTGAGAAAACGATGGGAGTGTGGGGCGCTAAGGGAAAGAAAAGCTCTTGCAGGCAGGCTATTCATTTTCAGTTGCGCCATTTTGGCTTGGGCAAAATTTATAACCGTAATTGAAAAGGCTGCACAGGAGTCAGGAGATGGAGGAAGAGAAGGCGAAGAAGGAAAAGTGGGAGATGAAGATGTTCTTAGTCCCAGCCCTGGTCTTGGGCTGGCCAGGGCCGCACGTAAAATGCATTAACTGCCAGTTGCTTGCCACTTGCCTCAACTGCGTTGCCACAGTCAGTGTCGTCATTTTAGCTATAAAATAGCTATAGCTAGGAGAACAAAATAAATACTGTAAGTTAAAATTCTGATTACTTAAACAAAAATATTTGACTACTTTTGAGATTGCCAGATACCAGATTAAGTCAAATATATTTAAAACCGTTTATTGCAATTTATGGAATTTACTTTAAAACTTTAATACAATAAGATGGAAATCTGGATATTTTTAATAATTATTTAACTACATTTTCAGATAATTAAAAATGTGAATATTAGAAATCGCAGTACCTCAATTTTAAATTCGTGTTATACAGTTATCTAGAAGTTTGGATATATAAATAAGTTGTTCTAGCTCGAATTTAATTTTTGGAAATGAACTTAACAATATTAGCCCTATAGTGTTGACAACTCTGGCCACATCCTCTCAGTCTCTGTCTTTGCCTCTGTTTCCGCCACTGCCTGCCTTTGGCCAAGTCCGAGGCACTCGCAATTTGGTTTTCGAAAAATAAGCAATTTGTAAATTGAAAATGGTCGTTGGGGGCGTTTTCACTGGTCAATGGGCGGCAGGGCGGCTGGGCGTGGCAAGTCACGTGCTTTTCTTTCCTTCCCACTTTCTCCCGAACACCTCCCCTACACCCACTGCATTGCGACACGAAACGCGGAAGCACGAAATTAATTATTTGCCATTAAGGCTAAGTAGATGATATAAAAAGTGGCAGCAAAGCTTGGTATCATGGTGAGGCATGCGGCATGAGGCATGAGGCATGGGGCACGGGGCATGTGGCAAGCTTCTCTCCGCAGGCAATTTAGACAGTCAAGTGCCCATATAAATTACATAAATTTCACCCAGAGTTCCGCACAAAGTGCAAGTGGAAATGGAAAATGGAAAATGAAACAAGCTAAGGGCTAGCGTCCTTTTTCTCTCTCATTCTCTCGATCCCTCTTTAGCATTCTCCTTTCTGGCCTTTCCCATTCCGTTTCGTTCCTAACCTAAAATTTCTGGGGAACGATACGGAATTGACCATTTTGAAGACTTTATTATTTTTGATTTTTTCGAGTTTAAGCTAAGGTTAATGTGGAAGTTTAGTGTGGTTAACTTTAGTTTAAAAACTTCAGGAAACAAAGCCATCCAGAAATAATTGTAGATTCTTCAAATAGAATAGAATTATAAAAAACATTTCAATAGAAAATTTTTGATGACTTTAATAAAAAGTTCTATATCACTTTTGAAGTGTAAAGATAGGAGAGGAAAAGATTGTTGACAACTTTACAGTGGATGTCTATAAGATAACAAAATTTCATAAATCTAATATAAGTCTACTTCTTTCTATATATCACAATTAAATATGTACAATGCAGTAGATAAGCATGTAATATTCTAAAGAATTAAATAAGGAAGATAAATTTAATAGTATAAATCATTTTAAGTATTTGTAGACAGTGTTGTTGAACTAAGAAAATTCAATTGGAATGCACATATTCCCAGCTTTATTAATATGCAAGTGGCATGCAACATTTTTTTGACACTACCTCATACTGGAAACCAAGTGTCAAGACCCCTCAGCTCTTCTTCTTTCAGCCAACAAAACATTGTCCAATTGCAACTGCAACTGCTACAAAAATGGAGGAAAATAAGAAGAAAAGAAAGAAAAAGAGTGAGATAGAGAAATGGAGAAGGAACCCAGCACATTTATTATTAAACAGGTAATTCCACTAAAACCCAAAAGAAGCTAGAAAAAAATGAAACTGGCGATAAAATGATATAAAATGAAATAAAGTAAAATAAAGCAAAATGAAATGAAATACTAATAAAACTAAAACACAAACTAATGGCAGGAATGAAACCAGGGAAACATAAGGGAAAATCGGGGGGAAAATAAAGAGGAAACTTACAATAGACAAACTCATAAATCAGCGCGCCAATTTGTGAGGCTGACAGGCCCCCAAAGAGGAGGTAAAAGAGGAAAGATGGGGAGAAGAATAAGAATAAGTCAAGGGAGTCAAAGCTCATGTGGCAGGAGAAACAGAACGAAAACCAACGAAAATAGTTTCTGCTAAGCAAAACGCCCAAAAGTCAAGAGGGAGACAACAAGGCACAAGAGAGGAGAAAGAGAGAAGGAGAAGTGGGGGGGGGGGGAGAAAGGAGGTAGCTCAGGCAGCAAATTCATTTCGTAATTGTGGCCAACGACCCAATCGCAAACAATAATAAATGGATCAGGCCAGGCCAACATGGCGGCCAGGGAATCGCCTAGAGACAGAGAAAGAGAACGAAAGAGAAGGAGAGAATGAGAATGAGAGTGGGAGTGAGAGCACAATAAAGGCAATAATGCATGATAATAAATTAACTGAAATTCACTTAAATTGTGCACGGGATTTGCCATTGTGAACGAGAGAAACGGAGCGAGAGACAGGAAGGGAGAAAGAGAGAGAGAGAATGCGCTGCCTGCGTCGACTTCGACGTCGCTGCTCAGCTGCAAATTAATAAAAATAAATTGAGTTGTCAAAAATGATATGCCAAATAAATTCCAACGGTGAGTAATCGCTTTTAGCCAGGGCACAGTAACAACAACAATACACAGAGAAAAAAACAAACAGGAATTCCGGAATACAATTGTTTCGAATACAAAAATTTTCTGTATACACTATATATGTTTCGTTCTTTGTTTAATTTTGTGTGCTAAATGAATATAAACATAAATGAAGTCAAAAGTTTGGAAATGTCGGCTTGCTAAAAAAAGAAGTACGAAATAATTAATTCAACTAAGGTTTTTCATATAGCTCGAACTGGGAAATGGAGCTTCTATAGGAATTTAAATTTAACGGTAATGACAACTTGATTTCAACCTTTCTTAGAAAAAAACAGGCAAAAATAAAAACTTAAACTTAACAATGAATTTTTTCGCTGTGTAAGAAAACAACAACACGAATAACGGACCACCCAAAGCACAATGGATAAAAAGCTCCAACACTCACACACACACTCTCTCTCTTACTCCCTCTTAGCCTCTCCCTCACTCTCTTATCGCTCACTTAACAGCAAGCATAACGATGAAAATCCAATTTAAGGCAGCCTCAAAGAGTGAGACAAAACAACTACTGCCATCTCTCTCCCTCTCACTCTGTAACTCACTCACTCGCACATACACAAGCGCATAAAGTGTAATAAAATAAAGTAGTGTGGAGAAATTAGAAGTCACCGTCGCCGTTGCTGTTGCCGTCGTCGTCAACGTTGACGTCCTGGACGTTCCCATGCCGAAAATTCAATTTCACAATGAAAATGCGCGTAGAAGAAAAATATGAGAAAATTGTCTTACGTGCTAGTGTGTGTATGAGAGAGAGCATCGATGTGTGAGCAGCACAACAATAGCAGCGCTGCTTTGGCTGGCTGACAGCTGACTGCTCTGCTCAGAGCATGCGCAAATAATAAAGGGAAATTCTATGTGTGTGCATAAAATGTAGTAGCAAAGGCGGCGCTTAGGGGGCGACGAGCCCTAGGCACGAGCTCTCAACACGAAGCTCTCAACAATAAACACGAACCCAACCCCCGTTTGCGGCCATCTTTAGACGAAAGCAGCGACGTCGACCGAAGCAGCGACAGTTAACAGAAAAAACAGAAACAACGTCGCAGCCTCTGCGTCGGCAGTTAGATCATTCGCAATCAACCGTTGCACGCGTTCGGTACAGTGTATTATTCCCATCAGTAGAACAACCATTACGAGTATAACAATATATAACAGTATAACAGCCCGAGCAAATCTACGAAAGTCGATTGCAAAAACAATAAACAAATTGCAATTTGTGGCTGCGTCGGTGAGAGAAAAAGAGTTAGAGAAAGGAAGAAATACTTACTTTCAAACAAACTACATCAATATCAAAACAATATCCAAGTCACGTGTGTAAGTGTGTGTGTGCGTGTGTGTTAAACTTGAAACTTTTGTGCTAAATTAGAGCTTTGATTGAGTGTGACTCGAAAGTTTTGCCTAAAGTTCACACCTGCCAAAATAGCAGTACCTCAACTCTTTAAACGGCTGTGAAACGCTCTTTAGACTCTTACAAAAGTTTTTCTTTGTTGCCGCCTCTCAAGAAGTTGTTTTTAAAACAGTTTCCGAACCAAAGCTCACCTAAGGATTTTCTTTCTTCGCCACGCTTGAAGAATTTCTGCCAAAATTTTCACGGACGGTAATAAGGTAAGTTGTATGACAGAAACTTGAAGAAAATGTGCAACAATTGAAGGCGATGAGAAGTAAGAGATAATTTAATTTGGGGTCTCCTGTTATTTAGTTTGAAGAGATCTTCTTGAGTTTGTATTATGAGAATGAATGAAATGAGAATTTGTAAGAGAAGTTTTTGATAAAAGATGGAGTTGGAGAAGCTAAATTTTATACTATTTCCTGTTGGCTGAATCCAAGTCTTTGGCTCTAACCACAATTGTAAATATTATACCTAAAATAAGCTTTGAATCTTTATATTTATTGCTATTTTTAAGTATCCCATTTATTTTCATTGTAAATAAAGTTAAGAAAGGGAACATAAAATTAAAATAGAAACGGTAGTTGTAAATATTATAATAGAAATGAATATGTATTTCATGACAATTATCTAGATATATCAAAGGCTATTCCTTCGAGGTTATTCAATTATTCTTGCATTTGTTAAATTGAATATACTATATGTAAAAATTTTTGATCTAAATAAGATTGGTATTACTTGAAGTATTATTACAACCAAGATATATGCTATACTTTAAAGATGCATATTAAGATAGATCTCTTAGATTTGAGACAAAAATCTGAATTTTAGACGGTTGTCTTATATCAGCGTATTTGTAAGTAAAGCTTTTCATCTTCAAATGTTTTTGAATTTAATTCGCTTCAATTCAATTCAAGGCACAAACATTTTGCGCATAATTTATTTAGACGCTTTTAATTTGAATTAAAAATTTCTTAATGAGTTGAAATGTGATAAAAATCTTGTACAAGTACACACACTCGGTCGCATGTGCCTGTGTGTGTGTGTGTGAGTGTGTGTAGATTCTTTAAGTGCCTCCACTCAAGGAAGAGGCACACCAAAAGTGTTTGTGTTGATGCCTTTCCTGTGAGAAATCGCACAAAGTTTTCTGAACACTTGAGAACCAAAAAAGGATTTCATTTGTGGAATGAGAAAAGGAACAGACAGATTGAATGAGAAATTCTTCAACTTCAACTCCAACTACAAATTGGAGTTCAACACTCTGCTTAATTGAGGACAGACCCCAAAGTTGATCACTCCAAATGCAGTTTGAATAATTGATGGTAATTAAAAAGAGTGCCGAGTACTGCGGTTCCACCATTCCAAAGTACACAATCTCCAATTCGCCATGGGATGAACCCTTTTATTTTTGATTTGGTTTTTTGGAGCCAGACACGTGCTGGAAGGAGGTTCGATTGGAGCACAAAATCAATGGCCAATAATTTGCCAAACGAATCCGAAATGCGCCAACAAATTAAAGCCTGGGTGGTACCAGGGAGGTGGTACCTGAACACCGAGTCTATAAAGATGGCATAAAAGAAAGGAAAAAAAACAAGGCAAAGCTTCAAATTGAATTGATCAACCGCAAATTAATTGGCAGCCATGCAAACGGCATGTGCTCGGAGCTCGGAGTTCGTAGTAAAGGCCCCAACTCCATGGGAGCACCCTCAATTGAGTGGGTGCCGTTCAAGAGGGGTCAACAGTTGTGGACTGTCGGTTGGTTTCGACTTCATTTTGTTGTCATCGTTAAGTTTCGATTCGTTTTGCATTTCATTCAACTCAATTAGGGAATGGGAATCGGGAATGGGAATTTCAAATGGTTATCGAAATGGAATTGTGTATATAAGGTGAGTACACCTCTTTCTCTCTCTTTCTCTTTCTCTCCCTCTGTCTGTCTGTAAAAATAAAATACAATTTGGCATATTTAAATTAGCAAATAGAATTATCGTCCAAATGGCTATTGGGCATAGTTTGGAGGTTAGTTGCCATGTTTATTGATTGCTTGATTGAATTGACTATCGAAATTGAAAACATTTATTTTTCGAATTTTTTGAACTGGGGCAATTGCTGCGGTTGGTCAACTGAACAGTGCCTACAAAAAAAACAACCAATGGAGACAACTGATAAAATGAAATTAGCTGGAATAATTTAGGAACTGAAAATAGAACTGTTGGAAAAAAAGAAAAGAAAAATAGTTTAATCGAAAAAGATTAAGAGAATAGAAATGAAAGAAAATAAAGATTGATTTTGATAGCTAGAAATCGATAGGAAATGAAAGATTGAAATAGAAAAAAGATTTATATTCTGAAATTATATAAAGATGAAAGATTGGAATCGAAAAAGACTTTCTATTCTGATATTTTGTATAAAGGGAAATGTAAAAGTGTTATATTTCTTTAAGCTCTACAAGTTTTTGATATAGATCTTTATATATGCAAGAATAAAAGGTATGAGGTTACAAAATTTGTGATATAGAACTTAATATTTTCAAGTATAAAAGGTATAAGTTCTATGTTGCAAACAAATAATAATAACAATATTAATAATTAACTAAATTAAGCAAACCTCAAGCGATAATCAAAATGTTTCAAAATTAAGCAGAAATCACTTAAATTTATTTGTTATATTTTATTTTCCGATATGTAGAAATATGTTTATGATCAATTGATCAATTCTAAGCCCGAAAATGTTCCCAAGAATCCCTCAGATTCTGTCTGTTAAACAACTAAAAAGACCCCCCGAGGCGCAACAACAACAACAACAACAAGAACAACTTGCATGTTACCCCGTTGGCAAATGCACATAAAAAGCAATTTGCTTTAATTAAACAGAAAATTCAATCAAAATATTTATAATAAAACAAAAACAACACGAACCACGCGATTGTCAAGTGAGTGAAATATTATGAGTTGATGTAGAAATATATGAATATATATAGATGGTACATGTTATGTTAGACCTCCTACATGCGGGCGCCCCGAAGACATATTCAAATTGAAGGGTTGGCTTTCGTCAAATGTCACCCGCTGCCTGATGCCACATTACCACACTACACCCCTCTCCTCTCTCCTTTCTCCTCTCTTCTCTCTTCTCTCCTTGTGTTGCACAATTGGCGACACTTGGACACGGATCACAGTCGGAATAGGAGGTGGAATGGCAGCTGCTGCGTTGGGCGCATAATTTAATTTAGTGGCATTTTTCGTTGCCAGAGATTCCCTAGATAAACCTTTTTTTATTTAGATACCCTGTATTTTCAGAAGCTTTAGAAAGAATACCAATAGTAAGAATACCTTTAGAAAAATCGATATTCAGAGATATTCACAAAACCATTTAAATATTTTCCTAAGGCTAAAAGATATTAAGAGACACTGAGTCCTTTATAATTAAGTATACTTAAAAGAAATTAAATAAATTGAAGTCTAGTGTCAGAACGAGATGATAAGCATTTAAATAATAATACATACATCTAATTCTGTCTGAAAATCGATCGATATCCATCAATATATCGAAAAATAAAACATAGAAGTCGAATCGAACTTCTATATAATTCAACTCTTTCTACAATGTTTTAATTTTGTTCTACTAGTATGAAGATGATAAAGACGAGTAAAACTGTACAGTGAAGTCAGTCCTTGAAGGAGTGCAAATTCGCTGTTGGGAGTTCTAACGAAATTCCATACTACACATGCCTTCATTTCAGACTTTTGAGCTTATGCTGCTAAATCAGGTACTAAGTATATAAGTTACTCTAAGAGCTTAGAAAGAAAATGTTCTTCTTTTTTAAACAAAATATCTTCAATACAACTTTTCTAAAAGTATTACACAAATTTAACACTGTCTAATGAATCTAGTTGTATAAAGAAAGTTAATTCTATAATTATGTTTTAATTTACATGTTTTTTTAAATATTATCTTAAACTTACAGGGTATTTTGTAGTGCATAAAACTAACCCATATCAGTGCAACTTTGTTATTTTTGATCGTTTTTTTTTTGTGGTTTGAGCCTAGGCGCGAGCCAATTGACGCAATCAAATGCGCTTAATGCAGCATCAAAATGCAAAAACAAAACACAGCCGAAAACTGCAATCAACGCCAGAGACACAGAGACATGGACAGACGGACAGATAGACAGACAGACAAGGGACATAAACTGTGCGCCAGTTTAGTTTGATTATGCGGACGGACAATTCGAAAAACGGATGCACTTTACTTTTCGCAAAGTGATAACCTCATCAACAAACCGTGAGCCGAGACCGTTACGAATACCCCCCTTCCCCGTAATATTCCCTACACCTCACACACAAATCCCACACACCTCCTCCCACGCACACACATACACACACACCTCCACACTCGCACACCTCTTTGCGCTAGAAAATTATCGCGCTTTTAGGCATAGCCTAAAAAAAAAGCAAAACGCTGCAGTTGTTGCTGGTGATGAGGTTGTTGATGTTGCTCGATATGTTGCTGTTGTTGTTGCTGTTGTTGTTGCTGTTGTTGTTGTTGTTGTTGTGTGGGTGGCAGGCAATTTTCCAAATGCATTTAAGTGGCTCTAATGCAAGCGGGATGAGGCGCGAGATTCGCACGTGGATACAACTCTCGCCAATGATTGCGAATCATGTAGATGATGATTCTCTCATTCTCATTCACATTCTCTAATTCTCATTCTGATTCGGATTTGGACTCGGATTCCGTCTGCAATGCGAATTATGCCAGCTGGCAATATTTTCTCTTTTGTTTTTGTTGTTTTAAATCTCGTTTAGTCGCGATTCGCTGAGATTTTGTAGACCCGATAAGTCCATTAGTGTATTACAGAGAGAGAGAGAGAGAGGAATGGAGTGACGTTATGACGACTGTGACTATGACCTTGGTGGTTGAGTGGTTCATTTTAGTGGAGCATTTAGTCAATGGGGCGATCAAAAGTGGGGCAGGTGGTGGGAGGCTAGAAATCTGGGTTAGTTGTAAGCTGTAGACTATATAGAATGCAAGTGCATCTTCTCGTATTACAAGCGTAAAAGTGTCTACGAATTTGTCTGACAAAATTAAAGGTCTTAATTCAAAAGTAAGTCTGTTAAAACTGACGATTTGTGATCATCTTTAAATATTAGCTGAACTATTCTGAAAAATATTAAATGGGAAGTTTAACCTTTTTCAAGCGAACAACAATGTTTGTTTTTAAATCACAAATAATTTTTTGAAAATGCATAAAAGAAATCTTAGTAATTTAAAGAAGTAAGAGATTGTAGAGATATTTGGCAAATTTATAAATTTACCATAAAAATTGTAGTATTATTAAATTATATTTTTATTTTATTACTAATTTACATAAAAAGTTGACAAAACAGCTTTAAACAAATTGAACAAACTTATGAAACTAAATCTGAAAATTGAAAAAAATTTGAAAGACTAAAAATGTCTTACATAGAAAAACGTAGATAGAAATACTGTTCACGATTGTTCTCTTCACAATAAATAAGCTTTACTTATTTTTATTCAATGCTCAAATCATTTTTCAACCCAAAGAACACTTATTGAAAAACTCAAACTAATTCAATCTATAAATTCCCAATGAAATCTCTAAAAGAACATCAGATTGTCTGAGATTCTGTCTGAGTATACCGCAAATGAAAGGCAACTGCCATAAAAAAAAACGATACAAAACCAAACAAAACAACAACATGAAAAAAACTGTAAAAATAATAAAAATTAACTCAAAATTAATTAAAACGCATCAAAATGTAATGCAATTTGCAACAACGATGTCTGATGTGCATTATGCAACAACAGCAACAGCAGCAGCAGCAGCATCAGTAAAAGTAATATAAATATAAATTAATAATGTCACAAAAATAACAGCAGCAGCAACAACAGCAACAACAGTAATAACAACAAAAGCAATTGCATTAATTGAGCAAACAACAAAGTGGAAATGCGTCTGCATCAGATGCTGTCCGTCTGTCCAGTTGTCCAGTTGTCCAGGGCTGCAGCTGGAATATTAAACTGGGGCTGCTGCTGGAGCAGACAGAGCATGCATATTCATGTCCACCAATATGCCAATGCACTTTGTTCAGTCAACTTATTAAATGCCAGACTTTAATATACCCGAACTTTGTTGAAAGCTGAAAGAAAATATATACAATGAATAATACGATTAAAAAAATAAAGTAACAAATTAAGTATACGTAATATTACTTAGCTCTAATAAAAATGTTATAATTTGAATAATATATATAATATAATTTCACTAAAACTCTTTGAGCGCCTCAATAGAAATAAGTTTTCAAACCATATTTTTTTGCATAGATTTTTTGAATAAATTTTTCCATAGACTTATAATAACTGAGAAATAAAATAGTAAATTTTGTTAAGCCCACTTTTGTTAAATGTTTTCTTAGACCTATTTAAAATAGATTTTGACACAACGGCAATGAAATTTTCTGTGAAATACAAACTGTATCTTATTTGCATCGATATTTAGTGAAGATTGATACATTCTTAAGCAAAATATTTAACATATTATTAAGTTTTCATATTAAGATCAGTCAATTTTTAAATTTCCAATTAGTTTTTTTAGCTAGATGACTTGGAAAACGTTTCAATAAAACTCCCTGTCCGTCCTTAAAACAAGTCCATAATTTTTCTGACTGTCGAAAACTCTGCTTAATATTTTTGTAAGTTGTAATATACCCCACTTGACATTATGGTACGGGTATAGAAAACAAATGCACTCGCCGAGCGATAAAAAGTTGTCGACTTCGCTTGATTAATTTCAATTAACCAAATTAAAATGAAACACAAGTCAATCAGCAGCAGCGACACCCAGCGAGACAGAGAGAGAGAAAGGGGGAGAGAGAGAGAGAGAAGGAGAGAGAGTGAGAGAGCAATATTGAATGCGAATGATAAAAAAAGGGAGCTACTCCAAATGAATTGGCATGAAAAGCACACACAACAAACAAGCATTAAAAA
Organism: Drosophila putrida; assembly: GCA_037043535.1. Taxonomy (NCBI): domain Eukaryota; kingdom Metazoa; phylum Arthropoda; class Insecta; order Diptera; family Drosophilidae; genus Drosophila; species Drosophila putrida. The sequence continues at coordinate 2,878,647 of JBAMBI010000465.1, forward strand.
AAGTGTATTAAAAAGCACAAAAATTTGTTAAATTTATAATTCCATTAACGCTATGTGGAGTGCAGCACGCGGATGTGGCAGTAACAAACTGAGAGGCAGACAATGGATATCCAGAGACTCAACTGCAGTCTCCCTAATGCAATTGGGAGGTAGACAGAGACAGAGGCAGAGAGAGGGGAAGAGTTGATGGCTAATCCTACAGCTCTGATTGAATTTCCCGTTTTGCCGACGGCTCGTGGCAGAAACTAGCGACGGCTGCCCAACTTGCCACAGAGTGTACACCCATGCCACACACACACACACACATGAGTGTGTGACAACAAAGGCAGGTCCGATTGCAAATGTCGAGTCCGAGCTTAGCACACAGATTTACCCAATGTTGCACCTCCAGCTGTGGCAGCTCCTCTCTCGCACTCCTCTTTCCCTCCCGCTCTATATTGCCACACTGCCTCATCGAAATCGTTGCGCTGTTTAGTGCGCAGCTAATTGAATTTCGCGTGTTGCACTCACAGTGTGGCAGCGTGGCAACATGGCAGATGGCAGCGTGTTGCATTGTCTGGACCTAGGCCCAAAAGCCAATTGGATAATTGCATTTGGCTTGCCGCTGTCAGCGACTGTGGCAAGTGCAGCATGTGTGTTGCAAGTTGCAACAACAATGTGTCTTAATTACTTGACCAGCCCAGAAGCAAGCAACAGTTTTCCAAAATTTCTTTATATGTATTAACAGAAACTCTAAAGATATTTTTTACAGTTTTCAAAAGTCAAATCTTATAGAAATTTTGCTGATCGCTGCTTTATAGGCTGCATTCTATTATTTTCTTTAATATAAGATATATTTTATTAAGCAAAGAATTCATTTCTTGAAATTAAATTTATGACGCCTTTTTATTCAACTTTAAATAGATTATGGAAGCACCGGATATTGATAATAATTTGAAGCCATTAATTATAAGTAAATCAATTTTAAACAAACACTGAAATATCTGCCTTAACTCTGTTTGCGAATCCCCGAATTAGTAATTAGTAAACTTCATTTGTTTTGCTTAATATAAAAGAAGCTAAAAGGCTTGAAGACCTTCCTTCCTTTGTCATAACTGAAGTTTTATCAAACGGAAAGTCATTTTGATCAATTAATGTATATTAATGTTGTTAACTTTAAAAATCAAAGTTTTTTCAATTAACACAAATCTTCAGTAGAGTCATGACTTGGGAACCGATTTGAAAGTGTTAGATAAGGGTCCCCCCTGTACATTTTCAGAAAAGAAATTATTTCAAAATTTTAAATCTTAATTTTTTATTTTTAATCAACTCCTGGGGTCCAAATTAGTTGAGAAAAATACTTTAAAATAGTTTTTGAGAAGTTTTATTTTTTGGAAAAATTCATGCCAAAAGTGACATAAAATTTGACTTGTAAAGTTGCAAGTTCCAAGAGTCAACAGATTTCAAACTTGCATAACTTTGTCATCTCAAACCCGATTTTCGTGTGGAATACCATTTTATTTATGATTTGATCTATTAATTGATTCTACATTTAAGAATAGTTATTTTTTAAAAATTCGATTTTTTCGATTTTGATGGAATTTCAGATAAAATTTTTCAAAATTTTAAATCTTGATTTTTTATTTTTAATCAAATTAGTACAAAAAATTCTTTAAAGTTGAATGCATGATTTCATGCATGATTCTTGGATTCATGCATGAAATCATGCATTCCCCTGAATCCAAGAATCATGCATGAAATCATGTATATAAATGTGTATAAATGTTGTTAACTTTAAAAATCAAAGTTTTTTCAATTAACCCAAATCTTCAGTAGAATCATGACTTGGGAACCGATTTAAAGTCTACATGCTACATTAACATGCTAAGTCTTTAATATATCTATATTCATTGCTGACATTTACTAATTGTAATTCACCTTTACTTCAAAGTACATATGTGATTTGTAAATGTACATGTCACGTGCACGTATTTTCTCATCAATTTATGATATAGTTTGTGGAAAAACATTTGGGAATAGAATTACAGAATATTTGCTTTCATATTAGACTCGGTGGACTCGCAATTTCCTGTGCTCGCATTTCTAGTTATATTTCAATTTCAATTGCAATTAAAATTAATTGTGTGCATACTTCTACATGGCACATTACAGCTGATGGCAGACCAAAAACAAATACACACACTCACACACACTCACACACACTCATGTAAGTATTCACATGCATCCGGGGCGCTCAGCCAACGAATCCATTCAAAAGTCATGAATACAACAAAATTTTGTTGCCGCTTCCTTGCGCCATTTTAATTTATTTGAGTAAATTTGTTAAAAAACTTTATGAATTTTATTTATGGCCTGCACACGACGCTCTCCTCCCTCTCTCTATTGCTCTGTCTATCTCGTTGGTTGTGGCATGCCACCTGCCACACGCTGTTGCCCCGTTGTGGACCACAAGTGTTAGCATATCATGTTACAGACTATTTCCGCCAAATTTACACACGCAAAATAATTTAACGGCATCAGGAGGACGCGATATGCGAATGCGGCGGTTATCCTCGGTCCTCCATCGTCCTGCGTCCCTTGGTCCTTCTCTCAGCTTTCAGCTGCGTCCCCGAGCTGCGCCAATAAATTTCCATTTAGTCAGCATCAACAGCCATGACATCATCAGCTGCAGACCATGGCCAGCATCGGGATCCCAGCTCCCAGCTCCCTCTTCGCTGCTCCCAGTTTCCAACCTGACCAAAGCATTCCATTAGAATTGTGAGAATTTGTAATTTTGCATAATTGTTATATTTGGAGTCCGTCGGCCGCAAAACTCATTTGCCAAATGGAAAATTGCCATTTCGTGTCTAATGTTGCACATGCGGCCTCTCTGCCTCGGCCTCAGCCACAGTCCTGAAACTCTGTCTCTGACTCCCAACAGTGTGTAAAGTTTTAGTGGCGCCCCCTAGCGGTGGAAATGGTAGGTGCCTTTAGCTGTTAGCCGTTACCGTTATCCTGTAACTGCCGTTGTTGTTGTTGTTGCTGCTGCTACTGTTGTTAGTGAATTAATTTCCACTGAATAATTTATGCTGAATTATTTGGGCGTATTAAATAGCCGTACATCGGTCCATGCACATTTTGCGGGCACTGTGCCTGGGACAGAGCTCACAACACCCGACCAACCAAACATTTCGGGCTTAATGGTGTGGCCCAAAGGGGCACAGCCATGCATATTACCTGCTTTTGCCAACAATATATACATATATCCATATACATATATATATTCACATGCAGGAATACTCGCATGTTGACTGACCCCAGGGTGTTAAATGTAAATCAAATCAAAATGCTATTTCTGAAATTGATTTTTGAAATTTTAATGGGGTTCCATAAAGCGTTATTTGCCAAGAGGGAAGGAGGGAGGAAATGCGAGCTGGAGCTTAGATATACTGTACATATTTATAGTTGGCTAGATTTGAGGGAACTATGAGATTTGAAGTGATGACTTTATACAGCAGCTTAGATAGGCATGCGATGGGTTTTATAACAGTCATGAGAGTAAATTAGAGGAAACTAAAAATTATTGTATAAAGATTATAAACAATAATAATAATATCAAATAATAATAATTATTAACTAAAGATATGCAGGCTAGGTTCTGGTGGGTTTATATATAGAGTTAATACATTGATTGACAAAGACGCCTCTTTAATATGAAAGTTCAAAGAGTATTAATTGAAAAACTTAGACCATTTCCTTAAGAAAATAAAGAGTTCTCAAAAGGAATCTGAAGCTTAAAGACTTAATTATAGAAAGAGATATTAATGAAATATTAAGAAATGCTGATATCTCCTTTATATAAATATTAAAGACTTATGTAAGACTTCTTACTTAATGACAACTAAGAATATTAGAGTCAGTTATAGAAGTTAATTTTATCTTTCATCACATGAGATTTAGAAACGATTTTTTAAAAGATATCAATTTGCAATTTTCATTTAATTATCCCTTACTCGAAAACCTTTTCTCTATCAACAACTTTTATAGTTCCTTATAACAATCTTAAGGTTATCAACAAAACGATCTCCAGTGTAGGTTTCTCACAAGTATCATTTACAAGTCATAAAGAGAATCTCTCTCAACTTTCCCATACTCGCTACAAATTTGTTATGGTTGACTGCTTTCTCTCGACATTTTCCCTTTGAACTTTGACTTTGTTGATAGAAGTACATGGAAATTGAAGTTTTTCCAAGAGAAGATGTGAAATTCTTGGTGTAATTAAGGGCTAAACATGCAAAGGCGCCAACTGGTCGACAATTGCACTCATAACTGATGTCAGTTCATCAAGTAAACTAACTGAATGACAGATTGACAAACTGACAAACTGACAAACTGAAGATTGAGTAAATGAATGAGTGCTGCGACTCTTTTGCGGCAAATGCAATTAATTTAAATCAATTGATTCGTTTGAGGACAATTTAATTGTATGCAGACAGCGAACTGCACTGAGAAATGCAAAAGAGAAGCTGCAGAGAAAGAGAGAGGAGAGAGAAAAGAGAAGAGAGAAGGCAAGAAAATGAAACACAAATCGATTGTAGATTATTTGTCATAAGGCTGTAATTGTCTTTAATTGAATCGAATTGAGTTTGAGGTGCATATGACAACATTAAAGGCGACGCAAAGTCGCAAAGCCCGCATTGCGTTGCAGTCGCAGTCGCTGTCGCAGTCGCAGTCGCTGTCAGCGTCGCAGTCGACGTCATCAATTGAATTGCATTTAAATTGTAAGTGCGGCCCATGCCTTCAATAGTTGTACGTGATTGGCAAGTAAATTAATCAAAATTACCGACAATCTTTAACCAATTTTCGAAATAAATGTATCTGTATCTGCATCTGGATCTGAAGTAATTTTTGTATCTTTTGTATCTGTGTTCTTGCAGCTCGGTCCTGCAGCTGCGGGCAGAGGAATGTTTTGCTATCAATGCCCACCCGCCCTGCATCCCTGCGGACCGCATCCCCCTCGCCTACCAACACTGGACTATCCATTTGCCGCCACGCATCCATGTGAGTATGAAATACAAGTACAAACTGAATGTATCTGAAAGATACATTGTGATAACAAAACTCTCGGCGCACAAACAGATGCTCACTTAGAAGGCTGGCAGCAAAAGTGCAATCTGCGAATTTAATTTTAGATAAAAAGCCAATGATAATCGCCGTCGACAACGGATTATATTCTGTACTCTCACTTCTTGTATCTTGTAGTTACATTAACGAATTATTCTATTAGTGGCACGCTGTACGTGCAACACAAGAGGGGTAGAGAGAGAGGGGAGGGGATGTGGAATGAGAATGTGTCGCATATCGGATTACATGGACGCACATGTCGAGGGTTTGTTGCATGAATTATGCGCAGAAGCTTGTGTCGAAACGGTCAGAGGGTAAATGTCTGCACAAGTGCCAATAGCACATCAAGACTGAAAGAGACAGGTATACCAGAGAGAGTGAGAGGGATAGAAAGAGTGAGAATTAACTAAAGGGAGTGTGCCTGATGAGAGTCACTTTCGGTTCTAATTAAATATTCGGTAGTTCAATGATTGAACTGGTGAAATCGATTACTCTGAGAACATAAAAACAAGACTTCAGATAAAGTATCCTTAATCTATAAATATCTCTATAATATCTCTTGAGAATTTGTGATTATGCACATATAATCATAATAGTAGATTACTAGAAAGCTTAACGTGATGAATTATCAAAAGAGGGGTTTAAAGATTGCTATATTTGTTTAAGGTCATGATATTTTGGTTAAAAGAAAAATGGAATATATTTCATTTTGTTACAGTTAATCTAAAATGATTCATTTGCTTTTAATAGAACTGCATTCAGTAGATTCAACTAAATATTAAGATTGATTTGAATTTAGCCATTTCATTTGAAGAATAAGAATTTGGAGAATAAGCTTAAAAAATTTTTGTTATTATTTCATTTAACAAAATGGTGGCTAACTAATGTTAATTATTTTTTTCAAACAGTCTTCGAAAAAAGCAATTCAAATTCTAAATTTCTTGTAGTCTAAAAGTTTTGGCCTTAATTTATAGATGTTCATGATAAGAAACTCATTTCACAGATAAAGATAAATTTATTTGTTCACATGTTTAAGTATTTAGATAAATGTTATTTCTAAGCATTATTAAATTCTAGTTATTTATGGCAACACAAGTTTTTTGGGTTTAGCTTTTAGTTGAAACAAATGGAATGGAATGGAATACTGGTAAAATTCAGTTATTCACTTGAGTTGCTTCCCAGGCATTGATTGCACTCTGTAAAAGTGCTTCAAATAATTTTAGTCATAACTCTCAGGACTAGAACGTAGCATGAATGAGTCAGTCAGTCATTCAGTCAATCTGTCAGTCAGTTGGTGCACTCACTTACTGTTCACATTCGCGGAATGGCAAACGCATAAAAATTCCATTAAACGCCATTCGTTGAAATGTCGAAAGAAAACCACAGAGAAATTCGATTTCCTATTTCCCTTCCTCTCTCAGACCACGATAATAAACTTTGCCTTTGCCAGCAGATACAGATACAGAGATAGACCGATGCGAGAGAGGAGTTACCCATCGTTGCCATATAACTATAATTGAATAAAAAAAAAACACGAAAAAAACCAAACCAAAAAAACGAAGCGAGGCGGCAACTCAATCGATATTCAGAGCCAGAGTCAAAGGAGTGGCAAAGAGTCCAAGAAATAGTTGGAAAGAGAGAGAGAGAGGGAGGGAGTATAGAGGAGGGAATTTGTTGGGTTTGGTTTTTGGATTTCATGCAATTATTGCTTTGGCATGTAAATTTTTTATAGTTTGACTTTGGAATGTGCGAAAGTGTCGCGGGATACGACTTAATAACCGTCGATAACCGATTTCGTCAGCTGCGGCATTTATCGAAATCAAAGGTGCCACCTGCCGCCGAAAAAGCACTTATCGATTATAGTTTTTTTTGTGTATTTTTTTTGGAGGGTGGCAATAAAACTTAAAAGGCACCGACAAGAGCAGAAAATTGCAGTGCATTTAAGTTTAGTTTAGTTTTTGGATGCCTGAACGAAGCTATGTATAGTGTAATGGGATTAGCCCAAGACTTACGGACGCATTACGCAAACATCAAGAGGGGAAGAGGAGCATAGGGAGGAGGATAGAAAAGCAGGAAGGATACGTATATCTTGTATCTATAATGCATGAGAAGCCTGCACGTACTGAATTTGCCTCACGTCCTGCCCCTAATCAGCTGCCCAGAAGGTGCAAATTCCATTTGCCAAAACACGACGTTGACTTATTCAATATGACAAGACAAGACAGACAGCTACAGCCAGAAATAGAGATACAGATATAGTTAGGGATACAGATACATTTGTTTGTGTCGTGTGTAGATACTTGCAACTTATGCTCATGATGAGGCAACAAGCAACGCATATTTGTGGCTTATTAGCTAACAAATTCAACTGTCGCTTTTGATTTCAGTTAGCCAAGGACAACTCAACTAAACTCAACTCAACTCAGGTCGACCTGGGCTAAGGTGTCACTAATGCAATTTATGAGATACTTTGCTTAATACTACACCTTAAGTCCATGCCGAGCACTACTAATGAGTTGAAAGCTAAAATCTGTTGCGAATTACTAATAATAATCGGCTCCTAAAGTGATTATTATAGTGAAAGTTGGCATAAGGAATTATCTATTTCCAAGACTACACGCTTTGACTGTTGGATTTAAAGATAGTTTAGGAACTCGCACTATTATTTATTAATTATTTATCAGTTTAGTTTCCTTTGTTAACAATTTAACTTTAAAATATCAATAGTTATTAATACTTTTACTTATACTTGAAATAGATGTATTCCAATCTAGTTTAAGTATATAACTTTTCTAATGGAATCTAAAACACTTTAACTCATATATTTAAAGCTAAATTTTATACAAAATTTGCTAAAGAATATTCTTCTTTTCTATCTATTACTTTTCTCTTTAACAAAACTCATTCCAAAATTGTATTTTCCTTAATCTAATATCCTTCTCTGCTCGTTTAAATGAGTATTAACTATTCCCTTAGCAAAGTCAAAATAAGAGAAACCTCAAATCAACTTATGTCAAGTTCTATCTAAGCTTAGTTTATGCATATTTTTTTTTTTTGTAAGTAAGTAAGTATATCAAATAGCTGAGGTATCAACTGCGACACTTTACACAAATCAAAAAGCTCAAAAATTTGCATTTCTAATTCAATTTAGTTTCGTTTCGTGATTCGTAATTCGTGATTCTTGTGATTCCACCACTCGACACTGAGGAACGCTTCTCAATTGCTAAACTAATTTAAAATTTCGAGCGCGTGCGATGTCGTTGAGAATTGAGAACTGGAGAAATGGAGAACTGAGAGATGAATGCGGGAATCTGAAATTGACACTGAAACCATGACACCAAACGGGGCGGAGGTATGGGATCTCTCTAAAGGGCTGTGCGGCAGCCTTATGCAATGGGAATTGGGGAAATCATGGAAAAATTTGTTGTTGGAAAAGTCAGATGAAAAATGTCGCAAGTAATTTGCAAGGTTGAGAAACTGAAACTGGGCCAAAACTCATTTGTAAACCAAAAACTATAATAAATGTTAATATGTCTGAGATTACGCAAGCAGAAAACTCCCACACACACACACACGCAGAGGAAAATCGAATGAAAATTGATTTTCATTTAGTATATATATAAGTTTATGTGTGTGTGTGTGCATCTCAAAGATACAGGAGACGTAGCCAAAGTCAAGCTGCATGCCAATCAAGTGGCAGACACAGACAAAAGTTGCAGACAAGTATCTTACAGATACAAGAACAACTACAGCTACACAGCTATAGATACACAGATACAGCAACAGCAACAGCTAGAAATACAGATACATTTACACAACTACAAAGATACTGAGATACAAAGACACAGAGGGGTAGCTGATTGCAAGGACTCAACAGTCAGGACCAAAAATCCCTTAATGATGGTTTCGCTTGTTATGCCAAATGTTTAAAAATTGAATTATCTCCCATTACCGGCGCTGCTAACGAGCGGGGCGGCAGACAGAGACAGAAATAGAGAAATGAAGAGCGAAGAAGAGAGATTGAGTAAGGATATGACTGTGAGTAAGGGTGAGTGTAGCATAGAAATAGAGACGACTTCTGATGCCCTATAAAAGATATAAAAATTATGGTGTTTTCAGTTTTTATTAAAAGAGTTTGTACACTTACAAATTACAATCAATACACAACTTTAGTAATTAATAAGTATTAGTAGTTAATTAATAGAATATCAATACGCAAATTTAAAGATTTCGCAAGATTTCATTTAAGCAAAATTTCATATAAACAAATTAAATATTTACTTAATATAATAAAATATGCAACAAGTAAAAAATATCCTAAATATAGCTTAGATTATTTTACTGATTTAAGAGAATATAAAACAAATTCATCCAGTCTACAGACTGGAGAATCGCTCAAATATATATGATTAAATACAGATAAGGCCTTCTTTTAATTAGATAAATGTAGAAAAAAATAAATAAAATCAAAATGAAAGAAAAGTTCTGATTTTGAGAAGAGATATTTATAAAGATATTAATTATTAGATAGGCCCTAAGCTAGTCTTTGATTTTCAATAGGTTAACTATAGATATAGCATTATTTTAAACAAGTGTTTTAGCTGTGAAATTATTTATTCATAAATAACACACCCGAGTTATTTACAGGGTATCTTTCTAGTCGTTCATTTACTTGCTGTGACAATCTTATTCATTGGCTGTCCGTGTTTGCCGTCTCTATTGCCCTCTGCGTACTTTTTGAATCAATTTGCCAACAAGGATTTGTTAATCCTGTCTTCCTGACAAGTGCGGTTAGTTGAGTTGTTGTTGTTGTTGTTGTTGTTGCTGCTGCCTGCCTGCCTAACTGACTGACATTTGATGTTTGGTTTAGCACATAGGTCGATGCTTTCAGCATAAAATTCTTATTGCCAGAGAAGAGAGAAGAGTGAGTTGAGAGATGAGGAGTTGGAGAACTGAGCCTGGTGAACGCTTTGGGGATTTGCACTGGCAACCTAATTGTGCTAATTGCCGTTGCCATTGCCGTTTGCTTTTTGGCCTCAAAACAGCAGCCTGCCACATGCTGCATTTGCCACATGCTGCAAGGCGTCCATTTGCATTTCAAGCAATTATTGGCAACGAAAAATTTGATTAGAAAAGTTGGCCAAAAAAGGCCAGAAAACGGAAACGTACTCGACTGACTCATTGACTATTTGATTAACCAGGCACTTTTTGGGCTATAATAGCTTCGACATTTCCATTGAGATAGATCTATCTGGGCTGTAATTAGAGTGTGGCATGTGACATGTGGCAAGTGCAACATTATGCTTTACCTGAAAATTGTGTAATTATTTTCATAATCAAATATTAATCGAGACTTAAATGCGCTGCCTGCATAGCGACACTTTCATAAGCCAACGGCAACTTGTGAGCAAACAACATTAGTGCGCATTATATGTATTCCCCTGGGGGAAAGATCCGGGAACTGGGAAAAAGGGGACTAGCAGCGACAACAGCAACACAACAACAACGACCTTCAACATGGCGCAAATGAGCGTGGACGAGCTTCTTCGGGTACTAACAACATTTTCTGCTAATCGGATTAGGCAGCCTCCCAAAAAAAGTTGACACAGGACAGAGGCAGCTGTAACTGGGGAGCATGGGGATGGTGCCACCTAGAATGGGGGTGGTTCAAGTGTTGTTGTTGGTGTTGTTGTAGAGCAAGTGAGCTTAAGTGCGACAGCAGAAGAAGAAATTAAAATTAAATTTTGCAATTTGCTAGCTAATTATTTATTTAAAATCAAATTGAAAATTAATTTTACAACAAGCCAAAAAGGCTCAACAACAACAGCAACAACAATGAAAAGTCCGAAAATGTTTGGCCTCGATTCCAGGCTTTCATTTCATACTTTTGCCTTTTCCGGGCTTTCTCTTCTCTCTCTGTCTTTCTCTCTCGCTCTCTCTCAACCTTTTGCTGGGGTCAAGTGCGGCTGTCAACATGCCACAAGCCTCCTCTTACTTCCTCCTTCTTTCTCTTTCTTTCTCACTCTCTCTCGCTCTTGCTAGCAGTCTTTCTCTTTGGTTTTGAGTCTGCTCAAAGGCAGTTATAAAATATTTTGTAGCACACAAAATGGCGCTGCTGCTACAAAATTCAATTAGCCTGCAATTTTGGCAACAGCTGGCTTTCAGCAAAAAGGCACGTCCAGCCACTGAAAGGAGGTTGTTGCCAGGATCTCAGAGTTAGTCTCACACTTTGCCAACATCTAACATGGCATATTGATGAGCTCAAATAAAGAGTTTCTAAACTTAAAGTACACTCTGAGAGTGTTAAAATTCTGCTAAAGTTATGAGAACTTGGAGTACACATAAATAATGTAATTACTTACAATATTCTGTGCCAAATTTCAGCTTTATAATTTTATAATTATGCTTCTTATGCATTTTTAATTAAATCACTGGGAGCAGTAAAAATTAATTTTATTTGATTTAAGTATCTCTGAGCTCAATAAACTGAAGAATAAATTAATAATAGTTATTTCTTTTCTCTTTTAAATAGATTGAATAAATATTTTGTGAATGTATAGGTCAAATTTAAGCTATAAATTGAATATTCTTAAATATATAATTAATCGTATTAATTTAAAATATCCACTCTCAAATGATTTATTACTTTTTTACTTTATGCTTTGGCAATTGTTAACTTTTTATTATTTATTACTGTGTTCTTGGCAAAACTGTAGTCAGCTTATTGGCGCTTATGCCTTCTCAGCTTATGCCCCAACACCAACGAGGTCAACACAGATAGAGATAGAGCGGTAGATGGATAGATGCAACTATTTTAATTATGCCAGCTAATGCAAACACCTTGGTATAGCTAATTCCTTGACTTACCTGTCCTTCCACTTCGTCTTTCTCTTTCTCTATCTCTATAGATACAAGCTACTCGTATCATCCTGCCATACATGATGAGACTTTTGTGCGGCGCAAACAACGAAGGAATCGCACAACATTTACACTGCAACAGGTAAGATAACCAACAAACAAAAAAAATGTTAAAAAAGGAGGAACGACTAGAAAAGTAACTATAAATTTTTAATGCTACAGCTGGAGGAGCTGGAAACGGCATTTGCCCAGACCCATTATCCGGATGTATTTACACGCGAGGATCTGGCCATGAAAATCAACTTAACGGAGGCACGAGTCCAGGTGAGTGTGACTGACAGCAGGGACTGTAATTTTACTTATAACTGTGATTTTCCACTGGAGTCAACCCTTGGAAATTATGCAAAATATGAAAGTGTCCTCCGCCCATAGTCCCCAATATTCAAAAAAAGGTTAAAAGTGAAACAAAATTTTGTTCATAAATTGTATCAAATTTCACAGGAATAGCGAGAACGTTGGCAACCCTAGTCCGGTCACGCAGCCTGATCAAAGCTACCCCGACCCTACCGCTCTCTTTCACTCTATTAATAATGCATATGCATGTCTTGAAACGACAGAGAAAGAGAGAGAGAGAGAGAGAGAAAGAAAGCTATCATTGGGGTCATGTACAACCTAATGCAATAACTGCCTTAAAAAATATTCTATATACATTTTGAATGAAGCAAATATGCAAAGTTCTTATGAAAGCCGGCAACTTGGGATGCCTTTGGCCAAATTGTTGGTTTACTCTCCCGGGCAATATTCGTATTAAATCAAATTTACTTTTCAATATACAGTTAGAAGCGAGTTTCAAGTACATAGTCTTGATAAGGCAGCTATAAAAAGTTGCTTTCTATGTACTTTGCTCCATTTTGAATATGCCACAAAAGAAACGTATAAAAAAGTGTTGAAAAGCGCAAAAATATTCACTGATTAAGTAAATAGAAAAGTAGCAGTTATATTGTTTTAGCTGGATAATCAATTTACAGATATGATAGGCTAAAAAATATTGTATTAAATGATGAATAATTTAAAAACTTAATAGAGGGGAAAAAATTAAGTGTACAAGAAGAATTAACTGAGATTTAAATAAAATGGGATTATACTAATATGTTATAAAGAATGAATGTGGAGTAGAATATAGAAAAGAATACGTTCGATTTAATTCATTTATGTATGCCTTTCAAAGATATATTTTAAATATTTAATAATTAGCCAATTCTTTGTATTTGAAATGTAAAATATATTAAAATCTGTAACTATGGTAGATATATGTATATTATTGTGTGTCATCTTGATATGCCTTTAATTTATTAGAATCTCAAATCAATATGTTAGATGTTTTTCAAAGTAAAAATGATAAAATTCATCTCCAACTTATTTCAGTTCTCTCACATCTCTATTAAAAATCCTCATTCCTTTTAGCAACTCTATTTCAAAAGAAATCCATCTTAAATTCGTAAGATCTCTTTCCAGTGAGCTTACCTGTTTTTATTCAGTTGCTTTCAATTGAAATCCGTGCTTATTTTTAGCTAATTTATCAATCAATATCATTTATAAGCAACAGTCTCAACTTCAAAGCACTTTGTCTCTGTCAAGTTGGTGTATTACCAAAAATCAGTTGCCAAGTCTAGACCCAACTTGGCTTATACCCCGCTCTCATTTCGCTCGCATTTTCCGATACGCATTAAGTAAATGAAATGCGTCGCGACAGACGCCGAACATCAAAAATTGACAGTGAAAAACATATCAGGTTACCAAGTAGAACCCGACATCCAAGTCCAACTCCAAGTCCAAGACCAAGTGAGCGGCAAATGAGCGACACGGGGGATGGGATATGGGAAGGTGAAGCGTCAGTCGGGAATCAAACGAAGTACATAATAAATTTTATTATAAAATTTATTTCCGCATTTTTTGCATTGGGATAAAAATGTGTCAAAATGTGGTCGCTACAAATGCTGGAAATGCGTTTGAGGAAAAGCACCCTCATCAAAATATTTGGCATTCATTCCATTATCGAAATCCCAGACTAAGCCTGGTCCAAAAGACTCGACTCGACTCGACTTGATTCTCTGGCTTTTATTTCTATTCTCATTCCCACTTTGTCTGTCCAATTGTTTTCCCAGCTAAAAATACACTTTTTTACTTATTTTTATGGGTTTTTTTTTGTGTGTTGTTGTTAGATATTTAAAGAGCAGTTTGAGCTCAAAACTCGGACAGAAGTTGGATATTTGACAAGCGGGTGGTTTATGGGATGTGGTTATAATTTTGTTAGGCTGACAAGTACACGTGTTTGCGACAAGTGTCCCATTGTTGGACATTTGACATATAAATTTGCTACAAATTTAATTCAAAGTATCAGGTTGCGCCTGGGAACATGCCACTCACAGAGAGTCAGAGAGAAGGCGAGTCCGGGAGTCAGGGATGTTGTTGCAACTAGATTGTGGCACGCTAATTGTGCCGGAAATAACAGAGTGCGTCATTTTCATCGCCTAACGCCACCAAAGTGTTTTTAATAGCCACCTGTGTGGGTCGGTAGTCATCTCTGTGTGTTGCAACGTGTCTAGTTAGCGTTGCATCCTCATTAAGTTTTCTCTGCCACATAATTTGCTCAGTCTCAATCCGCGTGGGCAACGTGCTCGAGTGCCTGCCACCCACATCTTGAGAATGAGAGAGAGATACCCTTCTTCCTCCCCTTTCCCCGTTAAGCTCTCATCTTTCATCTTTCTCACTGAGCTCCTTCAATTGTGGAAGTAAATCCGCTAATTGCCTGGCTGCCCCCGCACAGTGTCACAAATTGTCATTGCTAATGATTACAATTTCCACAAACAAGTGTAATTTTCACAAAGATTTTTCCATCTCTCTTTCTCCTTTTCTCTTTGACTTAATTTGCATGCTCAGGTTGCCAAACGGAACCACAAATTTGTGAAAAGTCTATAAATATGAATGTGCAACCACAATTTGCCAATGCCAAGTGCCAACTGTCTATAATTATAGCATAATCAAGGCACAGGAAATTGTGAATAGATATGAATGAATGTGAGTTCAAAGTGAATAGAACGAGTTTGGAGGGGAGAAACAGAGATAAATCTATTAAGATTAAAGGAGGTTCTGAGAGACGTAAGTAAGTTATTTTAATAGATAATAATTCTATTAGATATGAATCTTAAACCAACTTTTAAAAGTAGAAAGAAAGGAGAAATAAATGGATCAATGGGTCAAATAAAATATTCTTAAAATTAAGAATTGAGATATGTAAAATATAAGTATGTATTAAAGATAGTTCTGAGAGAAATAAGATATTCAATTCTTTGTAGTTAATATCTTTTTTTTCTATTATAAAAATATATTCACTTCTCTCACAAGTTTCTTTAATCTTAATACAATTTTACTTATATTCAAGATCATTGTAATTTAATATTAGACAATTCTGACTCGTTTTAATTACACAAATGAAATAGTCTGATAAAATGTATCTGATAGTAATATTATTATGATAGTCTTCCTTTATTAATTAAAATTACTTGTTGTAATTTTTTATGCAGAGTATTTCCCAAAACATTTCTGATCTCTGTCTTTATTTCCATTGACACACAATCATAAAATCACACAATATATTTCTTATACCTCGACATGGATAAGTTCAGCTTCAGAAACTATAATAAATAAACGAATCTCACCCTTGACAAGATTTTCTCTCACATTCAATCTCTATTACAATTCATAATAAAAACATTAATATTCATTCGACACAAGATATTTATGAACCTGCTCAGGGATCCCTCGTCACATAGTGATTACCCCGTTTCACATTACAGAAGTATTTCACATATAATTCGTTTAGAATTATGTCTGTAGCATGACAATGTTGCTGTGGCCACACCCACAACGCCCACAACATCCCCCTTCAAAAGAAGAGAGAGAGAAAAACCAGCTCATATAATACCAATAATTGATAATTTATTATAATCACAGAGCATGGGAATTGGGGAGAGAATGAGAAACTAGTCAGAGGCAGTAGCACCACCCAACCACCCAACCACTGAAGCCACTTCTCAAGACGATGCCCAAAGGGGTTGGCGGCGGTGCCTGTCAAATAATTGCATTTGCTTCAATAATCCTTTAATGCTGATCCAAGTTGATGGCCCAGGACTTGCATATGCTTGCCCTCCGGCTATCGGAAGGACGGGACGTTGAGGAAGGGTGAAGAAGGGGAAGGAAGGGAAGGGGGCTGTACCAGAGAGGGTGTTGCTGTTGCGGTAGCCCAATTATTGTTGAACTGCGGCTGTGTGTTTGTTGCAAAGGGTTCACGAAATGCGTTTGATATTAACACATCTGTTCATTCATTCCACTTGAGCTGCGTCATCATCGTCCTCTTGGTCCTCTTAGGCCTTCGTAGTCCTCCCGGAGTGCCACTGTTTGCGGAAGCTAATGGTGCGCACTTGCCGTAATTACCCGTCCGACCTCATCCGCATCCGCAATCCTCAATTTGTCCTGCTGGGTGGTGTTTACCTTTTCCTCTCTCTGTTTGTATGTTGCACGCATTGTTGCCACATTGTGTTGCAACTTTGTTTTATTTACCGCTGTTTACTTGTTTGTTTTCTTTTTCATGGCAAATCGCTTTTTGTAACTTGTAACCGCAAATTTTGTTGATGAGAGAGAAAGCTATATGTGGATCGGCATCAGGATAACAATTCCAAGTCCTTGCAATGTTTACCTTATGCCCAATTCCCATTGTTCTGGAAATTATGAGCACTTTTGCCGCCTTGAGGCGTTTCT
Source organism: Drosophila putrida (assembly GCA_037043535.1). Taxonomy (NCBI): domain Eukaryota; kingdom Metazoa; phylum Arthropoda; class Insecta; order Diptera; family Drosophilidae; genus Drosophila; species Drosophila putrida. Next base: position 2,895,426 of record JBAMBI010000465.1, read on the forward strand.
TTATGCATTCCTCCTTTTTTGTTACCATTCCTCTTTGGCAGCGGTAAATAAATTATATGAAGTAGGACTCCTGAGAGGCAATGTCCTCGATAGGGAGAGGTGCTCTGAAATGGGCTTACTTTATAGATTGCGATGTGTGAGATGAAGCGAGCAAGAGAATTTTGAGCAGAACAATCTCCCAAGTTGACAATTGCTTAAAAATCCATATATACATATACTCTGTAATATTTTTTGGGGGTCATCTTCCGCTTGAAAAGGGTGCATTTAAAGGGATCCTAAGTTTTTCTAGCAGATGATTGTCTTAGATAATAATTTATAATAATTTAATAAATTTACCTTTTTAGCAGATTAAAACAAATGGATAACTATTTAATAAAATTTGTCTAACTACTTTATTATAATATTAAAAATAAAGTTTATTTATATTTCAGCAGCAATTAACTTACTGTGTTTCTAGTCTTGAGTCAAGATTGACAAGGAGATTTCTTCTGACATCCAAATTTTATATCAGTCAATATTAGATTAAATTATGAGTCTTAAAAGTCTTTAGTAATCCCATTTTAACGAACAGTCAGATAAACTAAGAATTTAAACACAGCACCTAAAAGCATGCATTGATTTTTGCAAATCAACAAAATGAAATTTACAGAAAATACAAAAAAAGCTGATGGAAAAATAATAGTAAAAATAAGAGTATTCCGAACGTCAATTAAATATGCAAAGGCGAAATGAATTAAGAACGTTGTAAATGAATTTGCCAAAAGGCAGAAACTCAAAAACCCTCCCTCTCCAGCCTCCTGAGTGCCCTCAATTCCCACAGTTTTCTCAGATGAGCTTCGACAAGCAATCAAGAAACTAAACCAAGCGAATTGAATAAATAAAGAAACACGTTACAAGTGAAGAGGAAGAACTCGGTTAGCTGCAATAAAACAAAGCAAAATTGTGCATGAAATTATTATTGAAGAAAAACACACACACACATACATACATATACAAATACAAATACATATACTTGTGTGTGTGTGTGGAGGGAAAATTGTTTGGAAAAGTCAAGGCAGACGCACACAATTGTTTTTCATTATTCAATTTTTGTCATGATAATAACGAGGGACGAGCAGTAACAACAGGCAACAACTGAGCTACACTGTCTGTCTCGCTTGCTCTCCACCTATACCTGTCTCTCTCTTTTTCCCCCCTGAGGGGGGAGCACTGCACTTGGAAAAAAGTTTACCCAGCCATATTTTATTGGTAATGTGCTTATGGCATAAATATTGTATTAAGTAACTGGTGGGCGTCACCACCAAAAAATATCCAACAACAACTTCTTCTTTTTTCTTTTTGCTGTGTGTGTGTGTGGGGTAGAGACGCCCATGTCTGAGAAAGGGTGTGTGTGTGGGGGAGGAGGGTTGCCATTTGGGGGTTGGATTGTGCGCAATTTATTGTTCAGAAACTGTAGATGGAGCTACGGATACGGTTAGTGTTTGGTTAAGTGGGGGTTGAGCATTGTGTCTGGATATTGCCAACATGGCGGACAAGGTAAAGAGGAGGTGGAGAGAGGGGGAGGGGTTGCCTTGAGGCGCAAAATGTTGAAATTGTTTTATGTTGCGTTATGATTACAACAATGCGAACTTTTGCACAATGTCTAATTTGAATTTTGATTAGGAAATTTGCTTACACACACAAGATGGGAGACAGAGATAGAGAGACAGTGAGAGAGAGAGAGAGAGCGATTCAAGATGGCGCCCCCATTTTGGAAATCCCATTAGGGGGCGCTCTAAGCATGGAATCAGCGTAACCGGAACTAAAAGCAAAAACAACCAAAAGGAAACACGCGCGCATAAGCAAACAGGCAAAAAAGGATACGATGGAGATACGATGGAGATACGAAGTCAGCCTGGGCATTGTCTTGATTGAAGCTCATTAGTGAAGATGCTCTTTACGATGGCATGTGTGTGTCTGTCTGTCTTCAACTTCCTCCCAACTCCTCAATCCTCCCTTGCCAATTTAGGCGCTGATTACAGGCCAAATTTGTTTTGTGTGCCTGCGCAAAATTGAAAATCAGATTTTGTTTGTTTATGTCTTGGATGGTACAATAAATACAGATAGACAGAGAGAGGGAGACAAATACAGAGAAAGAAAGGGGAATATAGTATAAGAGTTGGGGGCTGCAAATTGTTAAAGTTTCTGAGGTGGAAAATTTCGTTTATTGTTTTGTGCTCTTCCCCCTTGAGCGCATGTGTGTGGAAAGTTTTTCAATTTTCAATTGGCTGGCAGCCAAGTCAAGACTGCATAAATAACAGTATTCGGGCGATTTTCTAACTTTGCTAACTCCCCTTCTTCATCTTCATTCGTTTCCTCCTTTTTTTGCAGGTCTGGTTCCAGAATAGACGCGCCAAGTGGCGCAAGGCGGAGCGTCTTAAGGATGAACAACGCAAGCGGGAAAATGGCGAAAGCAGCAGTTCATTGGATAAGGTAAAATGGGAAAGGTTTCTTTAGAAATACAAGTATAACATTTACCATTGTTATAGCTACATGATTCACGCGAATCATCGCCAGACATTACCGGTGAGATTGACGATGATATGGATGAGTTGCCGCCAAGACAACGTTCGCATAGTCCTCTGACAAATGGTCCCATGGAACAGCAGCATTCACACAGTCCCCCTGGTGCCCATCATCTAGATTCGAGCGATAATGAACGACCACTGTCCTCCACTCAGTTGACTGCCACCCCGCACTCTGCCTCCCAATCTCTGGGCTCCATTAGCGCCGGTTCCCCCTCGCCGGGCATGCGCGAGCATACGCCTCTGGCCTCTGGAGGTCTGGGACCCAACAGCCCCTCCAATTCACGCAACACCGACTCACCCATCGAGGTGGGTGGCCCCATATCGTTGACCACGGGCTCCCGCATGGCTGCCTCCTCCAACAATTCGGCCTCGTCGACCCCAACACCAACTACGCCCCATGCTGCCCAGCTGCCCCATTCAGCTGCCGCAGCGGCCTTTGGTAGCCACATCTTTGGCAGCTTTGGTGCCGGCAGCGTTGCCAACGATACGTAAGTACAAATATTTGAAATATTAATATATTTATATAAAACTGGACCCTGTATATATTTTGAATATTGATTGCTTAAGAGTATACTTTTTTGGGGTCTATTTATAATATACAAGAATAATTTTGAATTATGGAATTAGTTGATAAGTCTGTCAATCATTAACTACTGTTCTAAGTTTAGAAGAATATTTATTTGTTACTGTTGAGTTAGTTGAATTAATGAAATGTAGAAATGATAATCTTCAGTCGCAAAGTTCCTGATCTCAATGAAAATTTCCTAAAATGGAATAAGAGGTAACTTTTGTAAACGGAATGAATTAGATAACTACTATGTGAGTAAAGTCAGACGTTCAGTTTTACACCGACACTTTTTCACCTTTAGTATTTTTTGCTATTCGTTTAACATTCTGTTCTCGCCGGATCTGGTCACACTCTTGAATCTCTGTATGCATTTGAATGTCTCCAGAAATGGGAAAAATTATATTTCAATCGGTTAGCTTTGGTGAAACACCGAAGCTTCGTGTGTTTAATTTCCTTACAGGCCAGTTAGTTTCTGGTAGCTATCGCTTTTATAGAGAACAATATCCATTGCAAGAGGCACACTCCCATATGTTTACACATGTCAACCCCCTTTCCATGTGTATGTTATGTTGAAAACGAGAGCGATTAAAAGTGAATGATCTGCTAATTGCCTGCGTGTCATTAAGCCTCCACTTACAATGGCATTAGGCAACAACAAACAATAAATTTATGGCAAGTGTCGCATTTTGTCGTCAATTTGACAACAACAATGAGAATGAGAATGAAACAGCAAAAACAACAGGCAGGAAAAAATAACGAAATGAATGAAAAGAAAACATTGCAAATGTCACCCCCAGAGAACAATTTTCCAAGCAAATATTTACAAATCTGAGCAGAATTTGAGGGGAGGAATGTAGTAGTAAGGGAGGGGAAGTGTACCGCCAAGCAGGACAACTGTCAACCCTTAAAGAATTTGGCGACGATGACTAAATTAGCAATTGATTACGAGAGAGAAAGAAAGAAGAACAAAAAGATTTAAAAGAAGGAGAAGATGGTAAGTGAGGGAGTTGTAATGACCACAATGAGAGCAGTAATGTTATTAGATGGGTTTGGGTTGGATAAATGGATGTGGAATGTCTGGCAACTCCTGCGGTGCCCGGTGGCTTCAACTCGGACACGGACTATTGATCGGGCGTGCGCAGCGGAAGACGATTCAGTTAATGTTTTGGATAAAAACGTTTAAATTCCATTGGCGCACATCCGGTCAACGGATGTCGTGTGCGCCAGCGGAAACATTAAGAGTGCCCCCCTTCACAGACTCCCACTCCCGATCCCTAATGATGCTGTATATCGATATGGCCGACACGTGCTAACGACTCCCAGCGTCTAATCACCAACGGAACATCGCCTGACTAACTTCAACATTGTCTCATTGGCTTTTACTTAATCAGAGAATTGTCTTTAGAGTCTAGAAAAGCGATAGATCAACTGGAAGTTCAAGTCGATGGTCATTTATGGGTGCAAACAGCCGAAAGTTTGAAGAAGACTTGATTTAGAAGAGTTCAGAATGTCTTAAGGACACATAAGATTATAAATATTATAACAACTTATCTCAGAAACCATGTTTAATTTGTTTACAATTATAATAATAGTACCTGTCTATTTCAAAGCCTCCATTTGTATATCTGTAATCAACTCCTTAATAATTTTTGTTCAAATTGTCCACCCATAAGTGTTATGAATCTCTTTTATACAGATGTTGTGTAAACATCGGAAATATGAAATACTTAAGCGAAGTTCATAAAAAGCAACTTGAAAATTTAATTGGGCGTAAATGAGGGTGTTTCGTGTTGTGTTGTGATGGCAATGTAACCATATGCCACACCCGACAAAAGGCGGCAGCCACCACAGTTTTTCTTTCTTTTTTTATGCCACCACATAGAGAGGAGAGTTGCGGCGAGAGGGGAGAGAGTGTGCCGGTTATCAATGGGCGGTCTCATCAGCCAGCAAAAAGACGACGGGCGGCCAAAAACACAAACTTGGCCTCGATTCCTTTAGCTCACATGTCAACGCGCCCAGACAACAACAAAACGTCACACCACAATAAAAAAAGGAAAGAAAAACACAACAACAAGGATCAAGAAGTGGATCAGGATAATAATAGCACAGCAGTAGTAGCAATAACTGAGAAGCCAAGTGCTTGAGGGAGAAAAGGACAACCCACTGGGTACAAGGACAAAACTGATTTCAGCTGAATCATTGCCCACTTTTGATTGTTGTTCATCTAGTTGTAGTTGATGTTGTTGTTGTAACGGTTGACCAAATCAATTCCGACATTAGATATATGCTAATGCCAATTGCTGATGCACTCAGCACTTTGATATCGTTTGATAACTTTTCTTATTGTGATTCAAATTCAACCGGATTTCCTCTGTGTGTGTGTGTGTGTGTGTGTGAGAATTTCCATCTTTCGTATTCCATTTTGACAATCGCAATTCAAGCGTTTCATCACAAGCATTTATCATCGCATTAGACATGCACTCAGAGTTATCTTTTTTTTTGTATATTTATTTATCTTTATCTTATTCTGCAGAATTCTTTCTTTATCCTCGTATATTTTATGCAAAACCTCACAGTCCAATCATTCGACTGGAACTCAACGTAAATATGTTCATGCTGATTTCGGTTGGGCAAAAATAATTAGCTATTCATAAAGTGCTCGACTAATAGATACGCTCTATTGAAGGCTCATCAAATTTTTAGCTTGCAAAGATGAAGAATTAATAGTAAAGGAAAGCAGCCATTGATTGATTGATTGATTGATGTTAGTTTTGTTTGACTTCGCTATTTAGTTATCTATATACCAAATTTTATTTCTTTATTGTGTATAATTTCTTAGTTCGATTAGGTCATTTAAAAATTTAAAACAACTGACTGTAAGATTTCGCATAATTGTATGAATTTATATATCATCTGCAAAATACAAGTCATACTTAATTATCAAATAAATTAAACTGCATTTAACAATAAACACTTGTTAATTTTTTATGTGCTTTTGAGGAATTCTGTTATGTATAAATTAAAAAACCATATTATACGTGATACTTAACGTATAAACTATATATGTATGTGAGTAATAATGACCTACACTCACAATAAATAATACACTCTATAAATAAAACAATAACAATTTTAGCTGCCAGCTGTAGAAATTTAAACATTATTTATTGTCTTTTTTATTGAGTGTTTTGTCCACATTTTGAGTAATAGTCGACAATTTGCAATAACAATTAACATGAGCTTGCACTAAACAGTTTAAACAGATATTAAGGTTGAACAATTTTCATGTTTCATTGCTATTTGAACTTGAGTTCGTTTTTTTAATAATATTCACTCTCTTTCATTAGTACCACTTTACTAATTACACTAGTGTACATAAATAAAAATAAAAAAAAAATTACAATTCCCAACTGGTTCTAACCGTGGAAGCATGAGATCCCCCCTAGAAGCTGAGTGCCTAGTGTACACTAGGTACAGTAGGTACACTAGGTACAGTAGGTACACTAGGTACAGTAGGTACACTAGGTACAGTAGGTACACTAGGTACAGTAGGTACACTAGGTACAGTAGGTACACTAGGTACAGTAGGTACAGTAGGTACACTAGGTACAGTAGGTACACTAGGTACAGTAGGTACACTAGGTACAGTAGGTACACTAGGTACACTAGGTACACTAGGTACAGTAGGTACACTAGGTACAGTAGGTACACTAGGTACAATAGGTACACTAGGTACAGTAGGTATAGGTACAGTAGGTACACTAGGTACAGTAGGTACACTAGGTACAGTAGGTACACTAGGTACAGTAGGTACACTAGGTACAGTAGGTACACTAGGTACAGTAGGTACACTAGGTACAGTAGGAACACTAGGTACAGTAGGTACACTAGGTACAGTAAATTTTTAATTTTTTCACCTTACAATTCCCAACTGGTTCTAACCGTGGAAGCATAAGATCCCCCCTAGGAGCTGAGTGCCTAGCGCACACTACTGTGTGAATTACTCAAGTGAGGGCGAATAATACTCAAAGTACTGACCTTGAAATGAATAGTGAATTTCTTTATTCATATAATTCATATTGTGTTTTTACTGAAAGGCTATAAATAAATTGATTGTTGAACTTAATATAACACATAGGCGATAGATTAACAATTCCATTTTTAGTAGCTATTTTCTTGGTTTAATTTCTTGAAAAATTCAAGGTACAGAAATTCTATATAAAATTAAATGAACTAAATGGTCCGTTGTGAATATATTAATTTAGTGGTTATCTTTAAAAAGTGTTTCCACTTTCAGGACTTTAATCTATTTCATAGTTTAGTAAATTTGTAGGAAAGCGTATAATTAAAAGATGTTAGGATACAAGACACAGGAATATAGGTTAATTAAATGCCAGTGCATACATACATTTGCAAACTACTCAACCTGAAAGTGTTGGCCAAAACTTGATGCTCAAATCTAAGTTGGCCCACATATTTTATGCACAAATAACTAAATGTGTAATTATGTGAAGGCTTGCAACATTGTGAGCTGCTTAAACATGTAAACATGCCTCAACAGACGCCAAAAACCAAATGATGTACCCAGCATACCTATAGCTATAGATATATGTACTAATTTATTAGTATATACTTAGTATATATATACGCATATATATACTTATTATACGTATATTTACTTACACTCGACTCGTTGATGTTTGCGCGCACGAATGCTTGAATAATAAATTAGGCAAATATTTTAATATTCATCATGCAATTAAAATAAGCCGCTGCCTCGCGCACAACAACAACAACGAGAACTACACCCCAAGGGGAAGGGGGAATGTGGGGATTCCCAGCCACCCAACAACAACATTGGGTTGCCTAATATAATAAGCATATAATGTTCATAACGTTCGCTCTCGCGTTGTTGATTTTAGCTGCTTGGGTCGGAAGTAGAAAATAATGTTAGCTAAAGATAGCTCCCAAAATAAGCAGGAATATTTAAGTGTGCTAGACTAAATAAATACCCTATAGCACATGTACCGGAAAAATTATTCTTATGTCAATTAACTTCAATTAGTAACGTATCCAAAATCACAGCATTCTTAAATAGTCCTTTTAATTTTAAATCTTTAAATTTAATTTTTATATAATTAATTTTGCGCAACTCTTGATGATCTGATTTTCAATAAATATGTTGAATTTAGAACTGATATTTTAAGTAGAATAATTTGTTCTTTATCTTATAAGATGAGATTTTAATTAGCAGTTTAACAAAATGAAATTTTCTTGTTTTTTCTTTGATTATATATCTGAGTTCCTTGAAGTCACAAAGAGGTAAAATAAATGCTTAACATTATCTTAAACTTCAATCTACTCCTTTTAGCCTGAATGAATACAGAGTATACGATAAAAAAGAAACTTTTGCCTGCGCAAACATTTTGCGGAAATTGGGTTTGCCTGAAATATGTGTATGGAAAGTGAGAGAAAGAGAGAGAGAGAGAGGTTGGGTGGTTGGGAGGAGCTAAGCCATTAAGGTGTTGATTGCTCGAGTTTAATTTGTTAGAATTGCGTAAAGCATTAAAATGTTTGCCTGAAAAATTATGTGAAGCTTCTGCTGCCACCCTTAAAAGTGAAGGAGTGGAAGGAGCAGGTGGAGCAGGAGGAGAAGTCAAGGCAACATGTGTAAAAATTCATTAAGCCAAGTTGGAAAAACTTTATCCTTGGCAAACGGCAATCTGTGGAAAGTGCGAAAATTTAAAGAAAACTTTTACGTGCCGCTAAGGTGAGTCTGACATTGACAAACGTATCCCGCACCTACTTTCCCTCGTGCAAACTACTTTCCCCCTCCCCCTTGTGTCATGGCATTTTTTGGCCCAGAGCAAAAGTTATGTACTAACTAACGAGCTCAACGACAACACTCGAGCTTTTGAATGTCTTAATTAGAAGTGCGAGAGCAGCGAGTCTCTGACTGGGCACGTTTGTTGAGTTTTGCAATTAAGGCGGCGACAGTCAAGTGGGCGGGGCACAGGACGAGAGGAGGGAGAAAGGCGGCGAGGCACTGTCAAACAGCATGGACCCGCCCCGAGGCTAAGCAAATTTCTTGCAAATTTTTGCCAGCCTCAGACACACACCCCACTGTACACACACACACACAGAAAGAGATAGAAAGAGAGACAGCTGCTGTTGGATGTGCACATGCAAAATTTAATTACGACCAAAGGATGAGTGCTTAATTATACGCAAACATTTAAGTTTACCTGCTTCTTTTTCGCAACGAGTTGGCAGCATGACTGAGACAGCAAATGGAACTGCCACTAGTAGACAGACTTTACAGTGTACACTGTACACATTTACTCTTCTTCTTTTCTAACCCCCCCTCCACCGTTCCCCTCTGTCACTTGAGTTTGGACTTTTGCTTTTTGCTTTCGGCCTAATTGGCTGCCAAGTCTGCATACCAAACTAATTCACAAACAGAGAAGCAAATTTCATTTCAGTTTTTGCACTCAGATAACTGTGATATATATGGGTTGAGGTTTCGATAGTCTACAATTTATATGGGTTATATTTTATTGAAAAAAGTTTATGAATAAATGCCCAAAAGGAAGTGTATTTTGATAACGTATAGTACAAAAATATCTTTGGAAGCTTTTCTGATCTTGAGATCCTACTATTTTACATAATATCATATCCTTTATTCCAAATCTAAATTACTGATATTTTTAATGCTATTTTACAAATTATACTTATTACATTCCAGGTATTCTGTTTTTCCAATTTTGACCCAAATTTTCAAAATCTTTGTTTTACATTTTCTGCTTGACCTCTGCTCATGTCCAAGTTATCTAATGCCCTTTCAATCATTATGGAAAAAACAGCTTAAAAATCACTGAAAAATTCATCAAGTTTATAACAAAATAGAAAAGAAGAAGAACTAAGGGAAAACCAGAAAAATTACGCATTCGACGCATATAAAATTCTGTTTCAAACGGCCAAAATAGTGACCATCAACTTCCATTTCTTTTTCTGTAGAACAGCGGCAAAAATCTCAAAAATCAGAACAGGCACAAAAGCAGGACAAGGATGTAATGGTGAGGGGGTGGACAAGGAGTAGGAGGCATAAAGCCCAAAACGTCAAGTTTAGATGGAAAAAAACGAGAGAGAGGTGGAAAAAGTGAAAAGAATTAAAAGCGTCAGCCGCGACGACTGTGGCCCAAATGGCTGTGGTCGCGACATTCAGTTCTGGCCCTCGTTTTGGCCACAACGCAACTCGATTAGCATTCAGAGATTTGTGTGCCTTCCCCCTATCCCCCTTGCCCTTGCTCTTAAACCTCCTGCCCGTCGAGTTAGGCCGCACTAAGAATTATTAAATTTTGGACACATTTGCATCCTGGCCAAAAAAAGCCTGCTAAAAAGCTTAACGTGAATTGGAACAAATGGAAATTGCATTTTTTTAATATTCTAGCGAGACCTTTTATCTCATGATGAGAGGGAGAATTTAATGCCAACAATTATGACTAATAAAAATGATAATAATTTTATTAATGGATTATGTGAGGCAAATAATTTATCTATATCATTCATTCGCTGTTGTTGTTTGGCTCGCTTATCAATTAACATTTTTAAATTGCATTAACTGGAAATGTCCATACGAGACGAGATGAGACGAGAAGAGAGGAGGGTGTTGGAATGCGACCTAAGCGCTATATTTCATTCAATTAAAATGGGAACGAAACTAGATGACAACACTCGTTTCATATACAATTTTTAGGTTTATTAATAATAATGCAATTACGCATAAAAATGTTTTAATTTATTTCAATTAAGCGTTAATTAAAACTCTATTTGCTTGTTGTTTGTTTTGCGTTGCGTTGGGTGTTTTGTGATATGCCAACGAGTTGGTTTCATCATCAGCCTCTGGGTGGATTTTGCATGTAGCATGAGAAAGAGATAGAGAAAGGCCAATGCGCTCATCACTTTCCCATAGATAGTATGGTCACCCTAAACTATGATTCATGTTGAGAAATTATGCATGTAGGGAAATGAAGTTGGGAAAAGTAGAGAGAAATATTTAAAAGAGTTAAATACTGATCTACACTAGTAATATGGTCACCCTAAAGTAGTTAACAGCTGAGTCAATCTGACTTAATTGAATAATAAAAGAAGAAAAATTAAAAATTGGAAAAAGTAAAATTTCTTTGACGTCTTAAGATTTAATTTAACCCATTTTCTCAATTACATAAAATAATTGAAATGGAAAAAATAAAATAAATGTTTTCAAAGCATAGAAATAATATATGTTAGTTATTTTTTCTTAGAAGTGATTCCTCTATAGGTATATTCGCTAAATCTAAATTCTTTTTCCTAATTCTTATATGATCGCCTTATAGAGTTAAATTTTGTACCCTAAACATAACTTAAAACAAAGAAAACCTATTTGTGAATTATTCGTTAAGAGATTTCTAAAAAATACAAATCGTTAAATATTTGCAAGCTCCTTTATAAAAATGTGTTCTAAATATTCTAGAAGTTTAAAAATATAGAAGTTATATATCAATTAATTGTTATATATATTATAATACACTTCATTTTCTTAATTGAACAATATTATTTAATATGTTTATTCTTTTATTCTGCCATTGCAGCAATTGTGGCTTTCGTCCTGTGCTCAGCGAGCAGAGCGCTGTGGCAGCAGCAGCAGCCGCGGCAGCGGCACAACGAAGCGCAAATCATCCACCGCTTTTCCTGCCGCCTCATCTGGCAGCACAATTCTCGCACCAGCCGCTTTTCCCAGGACTGAAAGGTGAGTAAGGTGGTATGTGATCAAATTGGGGGACTGACTAATGGCATAATCTTTATGGATGGACTGTCAATCAAAGCTATAAAAATCAAAAGCAATTGCTTATTAAATTACGCGGCAGCTGCGTCAAGCTAAAATAATGCATCAAAATCAAAAATCAAGATAAGAAATCCATAAAGTCTAACAGTGGAGCATGCTCGGCTGTGGGAGGCCCTGTATTAATCATTCTGTGAGAAACACATAGATACCCTATGAATAACTTCTAAGATTACTGCCAAATCACGATGAAATTTTGAGATCCGGAAAGCTTTAAAAGCTCTTGTGACTCCATTTAGCCTAATCGGCTTTTATATGCAAAATAGGTAATAATCGATTATTTTTTTCATGAATCCAAGAATCTTGGGAATGCATTAATGCAATGAATCCAAGAATCATGCATGAATACATACATGAATTCATGCATGATTCTTGGATTCATGAAAAAATAATCGATTACTTTTTCCCCAACCTAATATTTGACATAAACTCAATACATCATTTGTTACTTTTTAAGTACAGGGTCTAAACATAATCGGAAATTGATAAATTATTTTGTGTTTTACATTTTACAGGTGTGTCGCCCTTCCAGAGTCTCTGTTCTTGTTGCTCTTTGAAGCCACCAACAATGCCACCATCATCGTCGTCAACATCCTCGGTGATGGCACCTTTAAGTGTTCCAGTTAGCAGCAGCTCAGCAGCCAGTTCGCCTGAGTCTCCAAAATCTGGAGGTGGTAATGGTGGCGGTGGTGCACATGATCCACGTTCCAACTCTGTGGCAGAGTTGCGACGCAAGGCACAGGAACATTCGGCTGCGTTGTTGCAATCGTTGCATGCAGCAGCTGCAGCAGGTTTGGCATTTCCCGGATTGCATTTGCCACCGCTCTCCTTTGCACATCATCCGGCTCTGGGGCATGGTGTGAATCACAACAACAACAGCAACAATAATAACAACAATGTGTTGCGCATGAAGCACGAGGCCCAGGACATGACGGCCAGTACAATGAATGGTCTGGGAGCTGGAGCAATTGCTGCTTCCTCATTGCCTGCCACAAGCTCTACATCAGCAGCTCTACTTGATCTGGCCGAGTCTGCGGCAGCATATCATCATCATCAACAGCAACAGATGCAACAGCAACAGCAACAACAACATCATGCCACTTTGTCGCCCCCGACCACGCCCACTCAGCAGCAGCAACAATTGCAACAGCAACTGTCGTCGACTGCAGTGCGTCAAGATTCGCCACCTGCAAGTGCAACACTTAATGGCAACACGCTGTCCACAAAGAGCGAGTAAATGTGGCATTTGCAATTCAATTGATTACAAATACAATTTATAAAATTAAGATTATAAAATTACCATATATATATATATATATATATATAAAACATATGTAAACTAAGCATTATTCTTAGACATCTGCAATAGAGGGCAACAAACACACAATAAAACTCACATCTGAAATAACTTTTAGATTATACTTAGTTAGACAGACGGTCAGCTGATAATCGACAACACTCGAAGAGCGCTAAGAGAGGAGAAATTTATAAGTTTTAGCAATCGAAGAAAAATATGTATGTAATAAAACAAGCTAATCATGAAAAAATATAAAAAACAATAACTACAAAGTAATCATAAAAGGTTTATGCCATGAACTTGCTAACAATTATTTAATCAACACATTTTGTTAAAATACTTCTTTTCTATTTAAAAATAATCAATGCTAATAACCTTTCAATTATATTTTGATGTATAAAGTGCACTTTACTTAAGTTAGTTTTAACAAATCGCAAAAAAGTTTCATCGCATAAATTTGCGCTTTAAACTGATTAAATAAACTGATCTGTACAGACAAATGATTTAATTAGTGTTGTGATTTCAGCTGACGGCGCTCTTTTAAATGATTATAATAAATATAATATATCAATTAATGAGCTAATGCATATAAGAAAAATATATATAAAATAGTATGTAGTACTTGTATGAATAAAAGGACAGTTAGCTAACAAAACAGTAAATAGCCTAGAGAAAATAATAACAATAACAAGAAAATAATTATAACTAACAATAAGTAGATTATTGTCTCACAACCACAGCAGAAATACAAGAAGAGAAGATTCTCATGATTTTGAATTCATGAACACAACATACACATTAATTGAGCCAAGAAGAATATCTTATATTTAAAGTGCAGAGAATAAAAGTTTAACACGTTAATTAAAATCAATAAATGATCATATTACGAAATTAATTAAATCTCAATTTATTTATTTCAACGAAAACTATTAAAATTAAGCAACAATTACATTTGTTTACAGTTTGCAAGTCTGCTCGCACAGTTGCTTAGTGTCGAAGAGATTGTTGTTGCCTTTGCAGCCACCGTATTGGAAACTGATGCACTCATTGGTGTCCCTGCGATAGGTCCAGGAGTTGTGGAAAGCCTTACAAGTTCCTATCAAACCAAATTCCTCACCACAAGCAGCTTAATTTTGAGAGATGAACCATTAAAATCTACTCCAAATGCGAAGTGTATTTGAAAACTTACGATTCTTGAGCTTGGCAGCGAAAGTGAAGCTCAAAACTGAGCAAATCAGCAACAAGACAGCAAAGTATTTCATCTTGAAAATTTGGTAATGATTTCTTTAAAAAAGTATTCAACTCTGATCTGGACAGTGTAGTTATTGCAACTGAACTTGTTGTCTGATGCCCGAGCCCATTTTATAGGCAGAAACCGGCTGTGGCTTATCTGGACGATGCCGGACCAGGGTCAAGACACAGCTCTCTTTGCAAAAAAAAACAACAAACCTTGAAATTATAGTGAAATTATTATTTTACACAACAAACGTGCCGGTTTTTGTTATTTTTATACTTATAAATATTTGCTTTTGCTTTTGGTTTTGGGTTTTGCCAACACTTTTGAAGGCGATTTGAAGTGGTTTCCTTGTCCTACTTAGTCCTTGCAGGCCTTCTCACATTCATTGCGAGTGCCAAATTGATTGTCGTTCCCACCGCAACCGCCGTAAATAAACTCCACACAGACATTCTTAGCAGCATCATAGGTCCAGCTGGGCATGTAGGCCATGCAGGAGGCGGAATCCTGTGACATGCCCGCCTTCGAGTGCGTCTCGCTGCACATCGCTGTGGCCAGGCCAAAAATCAATTAATAAGACAATCAATCAAGCAAATAATATGTGCTTAGCTAACGTATTAAGTTATCAATCTGTCTATCAATCAATCAATCAATCAAGCAATCAGTCAATCAATCAATCAATCATGTCACCAATAGATCACTTTGTCAAGCGAGCATTAATTAAACGGTCAATCAAATTAACAAAAATTTATAAAGCCAATCAATCAGTAATTAAAAGTCTTTCATTAAGTCAATAAAATTTCACTTAATTTAGCAAACAATGAAAAATTTAGTCAATAGAACAATTCAGCAATCAATCAGTCAGTCCGGCAATCAATCAATTAAATCAAGAATTATTCTATAACAAAATCAGAAAATCAAACACTCAATCAAGCAATAAATTAAACAATCAGTCCTACAAGCTATCAATCAATCAATCACTTGTTTACAGTCTCAGACTCACCTGGCTTGGCTTGGTTGCTGCAGCGACACAGCAACAGACAAATTGCCACAATCAACAGATACTTGCACCACATATTTGCAACTGCAACTGCAGTTCCAGCTCCAGAATCCGATCGTATTTAAAGCCCTCTACATATAGTGCAGGAAACTCAAGAATCGTCTGTATTATCTGTGTTTCAGCAGACCATCTGGACGAGGCGACAATTTAGAAACAAGTTGCAAGAGGTCACAATAGAAAGTCCAGACAGATAACAGCTCTCTTTTAAAGAGCATATACTAAAAAGACTATATAGAAGACTAAGATAATGTCTAAAGAATAGAGCTACTTAGTTTATTATATAGTCGTCATAAAAGTTAATCCATGTGTTCCCTTGTCGATAAGCAAATCGAATCATGTCAAATATATTATAATGTCAGAAATTATTGAGCATTTTTCCATAACAAGAATTAACTGGTTAATTTCAAAGAAATATAGTTTACAGTCAATCAATTAGAATCTTTTTATGTATTTATTTCGTTAACATTTTCTACTCCTTTTTATTAGGCACAAGCTTTCACAAGCACGTTTACTTTTGAAGTTATTTCGATTCCCACGGCAACCACTGAAAATAAAATCCGTACATTCGTTTTGATTCACAAAATAAGACCAACGCCTTGACTTTCCATAACAGTTGAGCTTCTCATCAACGTGAGGTGGCAATTGACAATCTTGTATCACAAATCAGATAAAAAATGTTCTACAAAATGTAAGGACCTATTACCATATAACTTACCCCAAGGATCAGTTTCAGTTTGGACAAAGCCAAGAGAAAGGAATGCTAATAAGATCTGTATGATAATTTGTTGTTTCATCTTTCTGTAAAGCTGTTGTTAAACTAAAGTCATGTCTTAGTTACGGTATTTATATTAATCGCTATAATGTTAAGTATGGTATGGTTAAAACTGTTAGTAAGTTTGAGTTGGGAGTGCTCACTTATGAAGTCATGATGAACAAAGTTAGTTTCTGTTTCTTGGTTAAATTGATTCATTTCTTGATATTTAATAACAATATCAATGAATATACATAACTTATAGGCAACACTTTGCTAACTACTATCTCTTGCATATCTCTAATAACTTTTAAAGGGTATTTTTATAACATTTTAAAAAGTTGTTTACTGCACTAAAGACCTTGTGAACTATTAAGCATCGCCAATCGATTAGTTCTAGATTTGTTCTATATATTCCGTAGATAAAAGGTTAATAATATACACGAACGTATCCATTTACATATTTATTTGTTAACTTCTGTTTTTTGATATTTTTTTTTTTGCCATTTCTTAACGTTTTTATTCCAAGCATGTTGCCTCACAAATCTCTTTGGTACCAAAGCGATTTTTATTGCCTCCACAGCCTCCAAAGATGAACTTTACACATTCTCTAGCAGCTTGATCATAGCTCCAGCTGGGTATATATGCCTCACAGGATATGCGTCCATCGCCGTTGAGAGAGTGCGGCAATCCGCATACATCTAAATTTAAAAGATATAAAGTATATAGATTCACTCGATGATCTCTAAAATGTATTCATAAATCACAGACCATTTTTAAGTGCAAAGGAATTGACAGCACAGGCAACAATCAACAAAAGCAGCACAAAGAACTTCATATTTATTTTGTTTATTGTTTTTTTATTATTCACTCTCACTTGATGAAGTTTAGTCACGCAGTGTCAATTAACAACTGAGTTGCTCCTAAATCGAATGCACATTTAAGTATGTTAATTTTTAGAGCTTTAGTCGACATTCTTATCGCTTACTTGGCCACACAGAACCTTCGAAAAACAAGAATATTCAAAAGCTTTAATCGTATATAGTATTAGTAAATATTTGTTGTAATATTTAGCAATATGCGATTAGGTAATGGGCAACATGGGGAAATCCAGACTTGTGTTTTATTTACAAACATTATTTATTATTTCTTCGAAAATATACGTATCCATTATTCCGAATGCAAATAACACGAAATGATTTTAAATGCGCACTTGAAAAGTATTTAATTAATTCATTTTTACTTGGATTAGCTTTCAAAACAGTTTCATTAACAATTAGCAACATTTGGTTACACCAACTAGTGCAACTATTGTATATATATATGTGTATATATATATATAGTGTGCTGACTAGAAAATCTATTTCGACATTTACTACATCCTGTAACCTTGGAATTCCTTACATAGTAGGCCAACTAAATCTAAATCACCGCGTTCGGCTAAAGAGAATGATTAGGAAAATTAGTCACACAACTTTGTACCTTGACTAATTAGAAGCTTGAAAATTATTTACATAATTCATTCGTTCTTAGTTGGATTAGTTGTCAAGACAATTGTATTAATATGCCTTAATGCAACATTGGCTTACAAAAGTATATTTATGAAAGGCAACGCTCTTCACAAATTTGCTGGCTAGAAAATATATTCCGACTTCGGCTACATCCTCCATAAACAAACTGCACGCATCTGTCGGCATATCGATCGTAGCTCCATTTTTCAAGGTATGCCATATCGATCACCGCATTCGGCTAAGAAGAAAGATTAAGAAAATATAGTTTAGAATATGTTATATACCTCATAACATACGATTTTTAAAAGCCACAGTATTGCCAACAAGGACAGAGCATACCACAAAGGAGGCAAACAAAATAATCTTCATGTTTACAAGAAAAAATTTTGACTGACAAATACTGACTTCATTCTCACATATTTATTGTAAAATTATTTATTACAGTTGAATTTACAATGCACTATAATATCTCAAGTCACAAAACTTTGTACCTTGACTAATTAGAAGAATTACTTTGCATTGTGTTTTGCATTTTCATTTTTTTAACAAAGAGCAAAACCGTATTTTAAACTTTACATTACAGTATTTCAAGAACTAGATTCTTCTACATCTTAAAACAAAAAAATACATTTTTAAAGTGGTTTCACCTGTGTTTGTTATCGAAAAGGAGGAGAAACATAGTAGGTAATTCATGAATGAAAGGATATCTCATCTACAACTCAAATCCTGTACGCAATACGTACGGTATATTTATTGTTTATATACAATTGGTTCTAGTAGACATTGAGTTACACATTCTTCAAAAAATTCAAAGTTATTTCGATTTCCTTCACATCCTCCATAGAGAAACGTCTCGCATTGCTTGGTAGCATTATTGTAGCTCCAACGTGTATAGGCTGCTCTGCATGTTCCTGTATCTGAAGGTGCATCAATGCAATTCTCTGTAGAGTATAGTTAATAAAGTTTAATAGGTAGATTAAGACTAGCTGTGATTCCATCACGTACTAGGATCTTGAGGATTTCCCTTAAATCCAACATCTGAAAATACGCATGTTTTCTCGCAATCCTCTTTGGTATAAAAGCGATTATCATTACCTCCACAGCGATCTCCATAAAGGAAATCTGTACACTTCCCGGTTCTTTGATTATAGGTCCATACTACGTGATCAACAAAACATGAAATCTTCTTCGTGTATGAACTCTTTTGATAACATATCGCTGAAAAGTATCGTTATAACAATTTATAATTTTATATTACTTGTTTGATCACATACGATTTTTTAAAGCCACAGAACAGGAAACTATTAAAGAAAGTATCAGAAAAAAGGAAAACACAAAGAACTTCATCGTAACAAATGAGATGCTCGAGTAACAAATCTAAACTAACGAAGGAAGTATTTATACGAAAGTGAACTTTTTTAATTCAATCGATTTGTTACGCTCTACATCACTTAAGACCGAATTAAATCAATATACCTTAAATAATTAATAGATTTTGCATGTACAATTAATTTGTAATTGACTCTAACTGCCATAATTTAGAAAAGAAGAGACACTCAAAAAAGAGAGAAACTGTTTTAGAGAAGGAGAAAGGAGAAGGAAGAAATCTCAACTAGACTTGGGTGTATATGTTTATAAAATTATTCATTTCAAATGAATTTAATTTGCTCTATAACAATTACGGCATATTTAATTGACTAATTATAAAGCTTTCTAGCTTGACTAATTGCACACTTTTTTAATAAATGTAAATATTCAACTTAAATGAATAAAATTTTCTATATGTATAAGTATGTTATTTAAATTTCCTTTGGACGGTTGCGTATTGACTTCTTTTCAATTTATGCACCTTAGAAATTCTTATAACTATTGTAATTTCAATTTTATTTCAATATTCAATTGTATTTATTTTAAATTCATCAGATTTGCTCTAAAATAATGTAAAACTTTTCATTCTTAAATCTTAAAATGTTTTTTTTTTACTTATCATTTCCATTTCGTTACTTTTTACTTAGCGAGAGTGGAAGTTTTACAAAGTTTCAAGCAAATGAATTTAAAAAAGCCTAATTCTTTTCAACGCATTTGCTGACACAATCTGCTTCAGTTTTAAACATATTATTATTTTTGCGACCTCCGCCAAAAACATACTGCTTGCATTCATTGGATGTCACATCGTAGGACCAGGTTTTAAAGAGGCCCTTCCATTGCCTGTAACAGCAAATGGTTCACCGCACACTTCTGCAAAATATAATTATTAACTAAGTAAATCGAAGAATATTCCAAAAATCCAAGTATTTTAACTATACCATCTTTAAGAGCCAAAGAGAAAGCAAAGAATGCAGAGAGCAGCACAAAAAACAAACAAAATTTCATCTTAATTTTCGTTTTGCTTAGAAATTATAGCGAGAACCTAAGGCAACCGATTTTAAATGTTCACTAAGTTCAGGCAAGATCGGGCTTCAGTTTAAATACACTTTAGCCGCAAAATTGATATGTGCATATGTTAAAAAGTACATATTATGAATATTTATATATCCCGTTATGAGATAATTCAAAAAGAGCTGTTATTTAAAGTCTTATATTGTTTTTAATTACTGTTCAACTGAAGTCAACCGTAGTATATGACAATTATTTTTATTTCGTTACTTTTTACATAGTGTAAGCTTAATTTTTTATATGTATTCTATTCAACGCATTTGCTGATACAAGCCTCTTGAGAAACAAAGACATTATTATTTGCTTGAATTCCTCCATGGTAAAACTGTTTGCATTCATTGGTCTTCACATCGTAGGACCAACTTTGAATCTGGGCTCTTCCTATGCCTATAA
Organism: Drosophila putrida; assembly: GCA_037043535.1. Classification (NCBI taxonomy): domain Eukaryota; kingdom Metazoa; phylum Arthropoda; class Insecta; order Diptera; family Drosophilidae; genus Drosophila; species Drosophila putrida. The sequence continues at coordinate 2,916,124 of JBAMBI010000465.1, forward strand.
CAGCATATGGTTCACCACACACCTCTGCAGAAAAGAAATATTATTTAAGATAATGTAAAAATATTAGCAAAACATTATATAATATACCATCTTTAAGAGCCAAAGAGAAAGCAAGGAATGCGGAGAGCAGCACAAAAAACAAATAGAATTTCATCTTAATTTTCGTTTCGTTTAGAAATTATAACGAGCACCTAAGGCAACTGATTTTAAATGTTCACTAATTTGAGTCAAGTTCTGGTTTCACTTTAAATACACTTTAGCCAATTAAATATATATAAATCTATGTATAATGTGTATTAATATACCCTGTTATCATGCTAACATAAGGTATATAAAACAGGCCATGATCAGGCTTGATATTATAGTATATATATTTGCTTAGAGGGTGTCTGACAAAACAAAATGCTTTACTCGAGCTCTCTTGTTTGTTGAGATAATTACTTGTTATCAGTCAAACTTGACATATTTCTAAAGTAATTCTACACATTTTAAATATACTATATTGTTGAGATTAAAAATATTATGTGTACAAAACTAAGGCGAAGTTATTTTCTCAGAATTCACAAATCGGATTCAATGTCATGTTTCATCATCATAAGTATATTTTCACTGAAAAATGTTTAACTGCAAAATCAGCTTGGGATTTTACTGTAAAATCAGCTTATTATACAGTATATTAAACAATTTAATTTTATTTTATTATTTCCTTTAAATATGTATTTGTTTGTCGCAACTAAGCACTAAGGAAGAATCTGATAAGTTTAACATTATTTGAATTGTATTCCAAGTCACTTAATAATGTGTATTTATCAGTGGTTTACATACAAGTGATTATTTATTGTAAGCACAGATTTTCGCATACTTGCTGACTTTCGAAATTATTTTCATTTCCCAAACATCCTCCATAGATAAACTCCACGCATTGCTTGGTATCTTGATTGTAGGTCCAACGTGGAAAGGCTGCCCTGCAAGGACCTACTACTGAATGTGGCTCACTGCAGACCATAAGAACTGTAGAGTATAAAGTTTACTAGAAAGATTACTACTTTAGGTATCATCACATACGTAATTCCGTAGAATTGGCAACGACAGCCGAAATCACCGCAAATAAGACAAACAAAATAAACTTCATCGTGGCAAGTGTTAAACTGGAGTGATAAATTCTAACTTATTTCGAGTATATGTGTAGTATATCAATATAATTAAATTTTGTATGGTATTTGCCTTGACTAATACATATTAATAATTATTATTATTTATTTAAAAGTCGGTTTAGTTTTTCAAAAATGCATTTGCTATACTGGATAAATTTACAACTTTGTATCTTTAATGCAACACATATAATATACGAATTTTATTTATACTTCATATGTATAATTAAATAATATTCATATTTACTTTTAGCTTTAAATTTTGCTCGTTAATTACTATTATTTTACAATCTTGCAAGTAAACTCGCAAATCTCTTTAGAATCAAAGCGATTGTTGTTGCCTCCACAGCCTCCATAGATGAACTCCACGCATTCATTGGCATCTTGATTGTAGGTCCAATGTGGAAAGGCTGCTCTGCAATCACCTTCTACTGAATGTGGCTCACTGCAGACTAAAGGAACTGTAGAGTATAAGTAGTTCATAAAGTTTACTAGATAGATTACTACTTCAGGTATCATCACATACGATTTTCCGTAGAATTGGCAACGACAGCCGAAATCACCGCAAATAAGACAAACAAAATAAACTTCATCGTGACAAGTGATAAACTGGAGTGATAAATTCTAACTTATTTCGAGTATATGTGTAGTATAAAAAAATGCATTAAGCTACGGTGGAGCAAGCTCGACAGTAGGAGACCCAGTACTTTTTGAGTGTAATGCGATTACTACAGATTATTTCAGTTTCAAAAAATTTCCATAGATGGCGCCACTTCAGAGATTGATTTTGCCCGTAACATTGTTAGTTGAATAACTTCCGCGTTTATCATCCGATTTGGCGCTAGCATTAAAGGTGCTCTTGTAATTCGACTTGAAAATTTTGTATTTTGATTTGCGGGGGCGGAAGGGGGCGTGGCAAAAATCTAAATCAAACTCGTTCAACTTGAGATATAGATGAACCTACATGCCAAATTTGGTGTCTCTAGCTCTTATAGTCTCTGAGATCTAGGTGACACAAAAAGGGACAGACAGACGGACAGACGGACAGACGGACAGACAGACAGACGGACAGACAGACAGACGGACATGGCTATATCGACTCGGCTGTTGACGCTGATCAAGAATATATATACTTTATGGGGTATGCCACGCCTCCTTCTGCCTGTTACGCACATTTGCACAAACGTAATAGACCCATTTGTACTTTTTTAAAGTACTGGGTCTAAATATAAACAAATTTTGTATGGTATGTAGCTTGACTAATACATATTAATAATTATAATTATTTTTTTTTCAAAATCTGTTTAGTTTTTATACCCTGAGGGGGTATATTAAGTTTGTTAAAAAAAATATGTAACAGGCAGAAGGAGGTGTGGCAGACCCCATAAAGTATATATATTCTTGATCAGGGCGAGAAGCTGAGTCGATATAACCATGTCCGTCTGTCTGTCCGTGTAAGTAACAAGATCTCAGAGATGGTAAGACCTAGGAACACCAAATTTGGTATGAAGACTTCTTGTACTTGCACGCAGATCAAGTTTATTTTAAATTTTGGATGCCACGCCCCCTTCGCCCACAGAGTGAAAAAAAAGGATAGCACAGGCAATTAACAAGCTAGAGATTTGAGCTTCGGCAGGAACAATACTTGTACTGAAATGGATGCATCGTGAAAATTTGATTAAGATCGGATAATAAACACGGAAGATATCCGCAATTATTTAATTCTTTAATTTAATGTGTTGTTGTTGCTGTGAGTTTACGCTCTCTCTTATCTGCTCATTCGTTGAAGCATTTACATATACATGTATACATATGCATGAAAGCGCGCGGTGTGTTAGAGTGAGTTTTCGTCCTCTCTCCCTCTCTCTTTTAAGTAGAGTGATAGAGCTGCCACCTTGATAGACGGAACATCATGGTTCGAGTCCCAGTAAAAACGTGCTTAAATTCTTAGATTTTTTTTTTAATTTTTGTTATACATTTAAAAATAGTTTTTTAACTTTTTATTTAGTTGTTTTGAAAATAACGTGCTCATTGTTGCTAAGACTTTTAAATACAAATCAGACAGAACAAATACGAAACACAAATATAATTAATAGAAAATTTCAGTGGCGTTCTCTACTACCTCAGGGTATTCTACTGCGGGCTCTCCCGACTGAATGATATATTTTTCAAAAATGCATTTGCTATACTGCATAAATTTACAACTTTGTATCTTTAATGCAACACATATAATATACGAATTTTATTTATACTTCATATGTATAATTAAATAATATTCACATTTACTTTTAGCTTTAAATTTTGCTCGTTAATTACTATTATTTTACAATCTTGCAAGTAAACTCGCAAATCTCTTTAGAATCAAAGCGATTGTTGTTGCCTCCACAGCCTCCATAGATGAACTCCACGCATTCGTTGGCATCTTGATTGTAGCTCCAATGTGGAAAGCCTGCCCTGCAATCACCTTCTACTGAATGTGGCTCACTGCAGACTAAAGGAACTGTAGAGTATAAGTAGTTCATAAAGTTTACTAGATAGATTACTACTTCAGGTATCATCACATACGATTTTCCGTAGAATTGGCAACGACAGCCGAAATCACCGCAAATAAGACAAACAAAATAAACTTCATCGTGGCAAGTGTTAAACTGGAGTGATAAATTCTAACTTATTTCGAGTATATGTGTAGTACATCAATATAATTAAATTTTGTATGGTGTTTGCCTTGTCTAATTTATTTATTTAAAAGTCGGTTTAGTTTTTCAAAATGCATATTACTATACTTTATATGTATAATTAAATAATATTCACATTTACTTTTAGCTTTAAAGTTTGTTCGTTAATTACTATTATTATACAATCTTGCAAGTAAACTCGCAAATCTCTTTAGAATCAAAGCGATTGTTGTTGCCTCCACAGCCTCCATAGATGAACTCCACGCATTCGTTGACAACTGGATCATAGCTCCACTTAATGAAATATGCTGCACATGAAATGCCATTTGCCAAACCATTAGCAGAACGTGGCTCTCTGCATACCGCTATAATTATTTGTTAAAAATTCTGAATTAAAATTATACTAAACTTCTCATTACATACGATTATTGACAGATGTGGCCATAGATGTGGCAACCAGTGCCGAAAGTATGACAAAACAGGCAAACCTCATTGTTACGATTTTAGAATACGAATGTGAAAACTTTTTTTAATTTGGACGTATTTATTGTAAATTTGCATTTCTTTAAAAAGGTTTTTTTTTGCTTTAAGCAATATCTCATCATATAATTATATTTTACAATTTACATTTCTTTTAAGCTAAATTGTAGTTTTAATTGCCGCATTCAGATTAACTAAGATCTTCGTGCTGTTTAAGCATTTCTCGAAAGCACGAAATTTTGAAATGTTATAGTTTTAACAAGGTGTTTACGTAATTTAATTTATTACCTTATAAAGATGTCGCGAAAAGAAGCCCATTATTTTTGTAATAGATGACTCTTGTTTTGGCTATATCTCTAGTCATGTAAGTTATTTTTCGATAAAGGCGAATGTGAACCGTGTTTATGATCCTTAAATCCAAAACTAAGACTCTTTAATGAATGATTTCAAATCGAAAGTTCATATGCTCTTAATAATGTTTATATATATTTATATTTATTTGCATATTCTTATTAATCCAAGCAAGTCTCCTGGCAAATTTCCTTGTTATCAAAGCGATTTTCGTTGCCTCCACAACCTCCATAGTAGAAAGGCACACATTTTTTGGCAACTGAATCGTAGCTATAACCGGGAATTATTTCAAAACAGTCAAGTCCAATATCACCAGCTGCTGAATGGTGCAGTTCACATTCGGCTGAAACGTAAAAATGGATTTTTATAATATTCCATATAAGATATTTAATTACATACGACTTTTCACAGCCACAGAACAGGACAGCAGAGCAGCAAATATCAGAAAAAAGAAAAACAGAAAGAACCTCATTGTTAAAAATAAGAAGCACGAGCAAGTAATTTTAAGGTCAGGTTTATTTATTCTGAAAACTGAATTTTGTCAAATGATTGCTATGCTTTTTATAATGCTTTTATCCGTATCTAATCATATATTTATGAAGCGAATTGTCGAATTGTTAGCACTACCTAAGTTTTGGCATTTTAATAGTGAGTTGTGTTTTTTTTAAACTAGTCGGAAGAAAATTATTCGTGCAAAAATAATGTGATTTAAATCTAAAAAAACTTTATTAGAATTTTGCAGCTTAGCGTGTCAAATCAATTGTTTCTATTATAGAATAACCTTCAAAGAGGCGAGTTAGCCTCTTTCTAATAGATCATTTAAATGCATATAAGTGCTAAGGAATAAAGACTTAGTAGGTTAGTTACTTTTATGAAATATTCAATAAATGATTTTTTAAACCCTGTACTTTAAAAAAGTACAAATGGGTCTATTATGTTTGTGCAAAAAAAATGTGCGTAACAGGCAGAAGGAGGCGTGGCAGACCCCAAAAAGTATATATGTATATTCTTGATCAGCATCAACAGCCGAGTCGATATAGCCATGTCCGTCTGTCTGTCCGTCTGTCTGTCCGTCTGTCTGTCCGTCTGTCTGTCCGTCTGTCCCTTTTTTGAGTTCCTAGATCTCAGAGACTATAAGAGCTAGAGACACCAAATTTGGCATGTAGGTACATCTATATCTTGCATTGAACGAGTTTGTTTTAGATTTTTGCCACGCCCCCTCCGCCCCCGCAAATTAAAATACAAAATTTTCAAGTCCAATTACAAGAGCACCTTTGATGCTAGCGCCTTGATATTTAGTATGTATAATACAGACTATGGTCCAAACCTATCCTGCAAATTTCGTTCAAATCGGATGATAAACGCGGAAGCGATTCAACTAACAACTGATATCTTTGTAGTCGCGCCATCTATGGAAATTTTTTGAAACTGAAACAATCTGTAGTGATCGCATTGCATTCAAAAAGTACAGGGTCTCATACTGTCGAGCTTGCTCCACCGTAGCTTAATGCATTTTTTTATTATATCTTTTTTGAAATGTGTTCATATCATTTCTTTTGCGCGATCCATAAAAGTTTTATATACCACAAGTTTGCTTGCATTTAGAGCTTGAAGCAAACGGATTGTCATTCCCTCCACAACCTCCATAGATGAACTCCACACATGCGTTGGCCACTGAATCGTAGCTCCACATGGGCATATATGCAAGACAAGAAATCAAACCATTACCATTTGCTGAGTGGGGCAGATCACATACCGCTGAAAAGTATAGTTAAAAGGATTGTTATAATTTTTCATATAAACTATTTATTTACATACGACTTTTATCTGCCACAGAACAGGACACTAGAGCAGAAAGCAACAAAAGAAAGGCAGACAGAAAGAACCTCATCGTTTCAAATAAACAACTTAAGTAAAATATATTAAAGTCGGCTGTATTTATTTGAAAGCTGATGTATGTCAATTGGATATGCTATGCTTTTTATAACGTTTGATATGTATCAATCTAATTAGTATTGCACAATTGATATAGATTATACTTTTTGTTGGTCTTACAGAATTTTAAAAGAAAAATAATTCTCTAGCAACGCATGTGTTGAAACAATCTTCTTCAGTATCAAAGATGTTATTGCCAATAATTCCTCCTCCAAAGCCAACTCGCCTGCATTTATTAGTACTTGGATCATAGGTCCAGCGTATGTCGTACTCTCCTCCTCTGCCTACATAGGCAAATGTTTCGCCGCACACCTCTGCAGAGTAGAATTATTTAATGAGATCTTTTAAGCATTTTAAAACAATATATTTATACCATTTTTCAGAGTCAAAGAGTTAACAGCTAATGCAGAAATCAAAAGTAAATATATTAAGCACATCTTCATTGTGAAGCTGATTTGTACTGAAGAAGATTGGTATTGAAACGAGAACTGTAAGAAACCAATTTTGAATGTTCACTAAGGTGAGACTAGTTTAAATTTGAGCTTAAATACACTTTATCTACAATACTAATATATTGCATAATGAAAAGTAATAATAAATCATTTTATAAATAAAATAATAGTCAACTATTCAATTATAGGTAAATTTTCGTTACACATTTGTTAGATTTATGAACTAGAAGAAAATTGAAGTTCTTTTTTTTTTAAGTGATTATTTAAATTAAAAGTTTAAACCTAATGAATTTTTGTAATATATTATGTACCCATAAATCAGCACAGCATCTAAATTAAGTTAGAGAGGCATAAATAAACAAGAATTGATGTTAAATATAGGGAAAAGCTGTTAGAGAATCATCTGGTTATTCTGAAAATCGCTTGAAAACTGCTTCATTATATACTCTTCCTAATTTAAATGCATTCCATTTATTAATTTTTAATTGCCAGCTTAACTTAATAAGAAGTGCCATTCTGAAGCATAGATCAGAGGTTATCAAAATTTGATTACGAAAACCACGGATCTGGAAACTATAATTTAGTATTTATATATAGCACATATATACAAATATAAACAGATGCAAAATAAATGGTGTCAACTGATTGGAATCTTCACTTTCTCTAATCGCTCAGCAAAACGAATACAATTCAAGGTTAAATCACATCATATTCATTCAATTCAATTATTTTATTCAGATCAAGGTTTGGGCTCTATTATATATATTATATTTTATTCCTTGCACTTGGCCAAACATTCAGCCTCGGTGCCAAAGCGATTGTTATTGCCACCACAGCCTCCATAGGTGAATCCTTTGCATGCATTCTCTTCAGGATAGTAGCTGAAACTGGGCCTGGAGGCAAGGCACTTAACCAATCCATTTCCATCAGCAGCAGGAGGCAGACCACAATCGGCTGAGGAAGAGATTACACTTAGAAAATGATTCCATCACTTATTATAGTTTATTATCCTACCATCCTTGAGACCCAGGGAAAGGCCAAACAGCGCACAGATCACCAATAACACCACAGCGAATTTCATTTTGAATAATTTGAAACTATAATTTACGGTCACTGTAAAGAGACTAACTTGATTAGGCTACGAAACACGATGCTTTATACCATTCTAGGGTTCAGATAACCTATGAGTTTATATGAGTGTATATATATGTTTGTGTGTGCGTGTGTGTGCAATTCAAATTAAAGTTCATTAACAAATGTATGCGAATTCTGAATAATTCAAAACAAACATGGGAATTACCAGTAGCGAACTTAATATGAAATTACTTACAATGTTTACCGCAACAAACAAAATAAAAAAACAGTTTTTCTTTGTTTTATGAAATGTTAAAGAGACTGAAATATAAACTTGTCCTTTAAGGAATTTAATAAAATGTGTATAACAAATCATAATCAAAAAGGCCGTCTATTTTTAAGTTTTTTAAAGTTAATAAGATAATTAATCTCTAAACAGTTGCCATGGAAATAATTTATAAAAAAATGTGAAAGAATAAGTAACTTCTATGTTCCAAGATTATAGAATCATTACAGATTGTATTTACTTTATATTTTACCAATTTTTGTGAACGATCGAATGTAAAAACTTATTTTGCTGATCACTATGCCGTACAGTGTTTTATTCAGAAAATTTTTAATTTAATTTTTATATACCCTACATTGTTCTATAATTCTAAAAATAATACACATTGTGTTCGAAGATATTTAATTATAAAATACTGTTTATTTCTCAAATGTTACATTTATCTTTACATTAAATAGCCCTCACTTGTATGGGCCCGCATATAATTAAATACGCCCCTGGTGCTAAGTACATGCAAAATAATATATATAGGTAAACAAGCTGTTGAAGTACTCGCACTTCGCAATAACAAGAGTTTGTTTTTATAATAGATACTTATATACTAGACGGGTGGTACTTCCCATTAAACCGATGTGGATTTAGTGGTGCTCTCAGTGGATTGTGGTTGCTGTTGTTCTGTAGTCAGTTCGGAAGTTTGTTCAGTCGCGGATTCGACTGGCGCTGCTGTTGATGGTGTAGATTTTCCCAAACAGATCTGTTCACACTGCTCTTTGGTATCAAAGTTGTTGCTGTTGCCGGCACAACCGCCATAGACGAACTCTTCGCAGGCTTGAGTATCCAAATTGTAGGCAAAGCGATAGAAGAGAGCAAAGCAGCGTCCCGTCTCCTTGGGCTGATGACATTGCTCCGGAACAGCATTCACATCGATCGGCACCGCAGGCTGCTGACCATCCTCCTGTTTCTCTACGACCAGTTCCGACTTGGATGGGAGCTGGGATTGATCCACTGCTGCTCCAAACACAGCCAGGATACAGCTAAGTACACTGAGGGTAATCAGGCCAGTTTTGTAGCTCATTTCGTTTCGGTTTCTTCAATGCGAATGAATTCAGATCTAGCTCTTAACCAGGCTTAAATACCTCAATCAATTGGCCCCCAAATGAGTCAAACCTCACGTAAGCATAGTTTCTTTTATTCATTTTTTTTAATGATATTTTTATCATTTCTGTCAGTTTGTATTTGCTCGACTCATTCGCCGGCGCTTGTAAATCACAGCGACGCCTCGTTGACACTTTTCTGACGTTCAATCCCTGAGTTTCAGTTCAACGATCCCCATTCATATGGCTATGCATTATGATAGGTAGATATAGCTGATAAACATGGCTAAATCATATACTCATTCATTTCCGCACAGCTGCAAATACTCGGATTTCCCCAATTCGATTCGATCTAAGTAGTATTGTTCGGTATTACGAAAAACTATCACGAAACGTAAACATGACGATTCGTATCTTTAAATGGAAGTAGTTTAGCTTAATGATTTCCTTAATTTACATTATTATTTACTTCAAAAAATTGGGGAACTACTGCTGATACTAAAAAAGGGAAATTATATTAGAAATTCCTAATTTGCACAAAGTTAACCAATATCTTTTTACAGCATAAAGTTATTTCAATTTCAAATAAGTATAAATGTAATGAAAGTGTTTTTAATAAATTTCCTATTCTAAATATATACTATAATATATATAAATTTTATATTATTTATATAATATTGAATCAGATCTCGTTAAAAGAATGCTACGGTTTTATAATTTTGTAATTATTAATTCTCTAAGGGAAATCATTTAAAAACATATTGTCATAGTTGCTCGAAAGAACTTATCTAAATCCTAATGAAAGGTTTAATAAGCAAATTATTTAAATTATAGATATTAAAGGCGATGAATCGACAATAACTACAGACAACTCGGTGTACTCTGATTTTTATAAATAGCACAGATATAGAGTTATCATTATGAACAATAAGAGGTCATTTCCATTATCATTTACACATTCTGCGATATTAATGCAAATATTGTTTTAAAAGTTATATTTCTAGATTTTTCTGTTACCTATCTAAATTTTATTACAAAGTCTACATTTATAAAGACGCTAAGATCCACTCACAAATATTTATTTAGACTGATTCAAATAAATCAAAATGTGTAAACAAGTTGATTTTAGCATGTGAGTCACGAATACAATTAAGGTACGAGTAATTCATAGAATTTCTTGTTGATATTCGACTTAAATAAGTCGCATTTAGATTCATATCTAGTTGTTTATTTGTACGTAGAACATTCTTGGAATTTGGCTAAATGGAAACTATTGAATCTCGATCTACTTCCTGATTAGGCAAGCCTCCTCACAGGTCTGTTTGAAGCCCCAACGATTATCGTTTCCTTTGCAGCCGCCATATTTAAATGTCTCGCAGATATTCTTATCCTTGTTGTAATAATAACGCTCCAGACTCATGCGACAAGGTCCAGTTTCCAATGGTTGCAGACATTTGGCATCTATCGAGAAGAGAAATTAAAACAGTTTTTTAAAACTAGTAACAATACAAATATTTTCGACTTTACCTTGTTTCTTTTGTGGTTGTTGTGGAACTTGTTTTGGCTTTGCTGTGGTGGTGGTGCTGGTGGTGGTGCTAGTGGCCTGTACTAGGGCCTTGGGCTTGGACGTGGTCACCGCCTGCGTCAGCTGTGCGAGACAGAGCAAAAGAATTGCGGCATGCCACATTATTCGTAATTGGGTCATCTGCCTCATTCTCAATGTGATCGCTGATAACTGCGCGTTATTAACTGCAAACAACAACTGAATCTTCTATGTTTTTTGTCTCTGCTTCCCAACCAGCTTTACTCAATAAGATAGAAAAAACTATATGCAGAGTGAGTGTGTGTGTGTATGTGTGTGAGAGAGATGAAGTGTGTATGTGTATGTGTGAGTATATGTGTCTTTGCTGTTAAGCGAGGCGTTTAACGCAAATTGCGCATACGACGCGTTGTGCGCGAGCGAGCTTAATTATCAGATTTATACATATTTATATATACATAAATATTCTTGTTCACCTCTACATATGCTGTTGTCTATGTGCTTGTGTAGAAAAGGCAAGCTCATCGAAGGTTGCTTTCAAAACAACTTTTGTATACCCTAGACTCAGGTATGCTTAAATTTAAAGAGCATTGAAATCCTAACCTTAGTTTTTACTAACATATTTTCTATAACTTACTATTAGAATACAAATTCTTTATTTTTAAATCTAGTTTTTCAATTAATGTTTAATCAATTTATAATAAATTTGGCTATGTTTATATTTTGTACCTTAAATTAAATGGTTAAATCTAAGCTTAACATTTCATCGTTTCCTTTAATTGATTTATATTATTTTGCCGACATTATAAATTTATTAATGTATATTTCCTTAACTCTAATTCTCTATCAATCTTCATAATAGAAAACCTTTTCTATTAGTTATATTTAATTTTAGAGCTTAATTTCCGTTTTAATAAATTTGCTTTTTCTTTCAGTTTTAATGGGTATGCAATTATACATACTTTCTACAATTTGCACTAATTTGCTGTAATTTTTATGTGGTCAACTAAATCAGAATAAAACAATTAGCAGTTTGTTTGCCCTAATTTCTACATGAATGACAATTTAAATGTTTAAAATATTTTTGTAATAATTTTAATGCCAGCCAGAATATCTTATGTAAGTAATTTATCAGCATTTGCAACTGAATTTTCTTGTAACGATTTGCATAATAAATTCGCTGCTTGAGACAATTACAGAATACAGACTAAGTATAAAGATATGAATGTTAATATGAGTATATATTGCAGTATGCAGACTCATTAAAATTGCATTAGCAATTGGTAAAGGGAGACAAATCACAGGACGACGCAAAGGCAGGCAAAGTGATAATTAGACGAACATATTATAAGGGCCAAAACTGGGCAAAAACGTTAGCAGGTGTTAATGCACAGGTCAAATTGAATTATCACTTAACGATGTTGATTATCATGATGATGTAGATGATTAGTCGTACTATGAGTACTGAGTACTACCCAACAGTCGTGCTATTTATTCATTAGTTAAACATTCACACACGAGTGGGAGGCTCGCAAATTTGGCTCATTGAATGGCCAAGAGAGTGTGTTAGCGTGTGTGTGTGTGTGTGTGTGTGTGTGTGTGTGTGTGTTGTGCGTGGTGACAATTCAGTTAACTGTTTAATTTGCTTGAAATAATTGAAATGCTGCCCAGGCGAGACACATTAATTGTGACTTCCCCTTTGGTCTGTGGTCCGAAAACTGTGTGTTTAATTACTAAATTAGGCATAGTCCCCAGTTGAGCGAATGAATACGCAATATGAGTGCACACCCAAAACTGTGAGTGAATATACTCAACATTTATTAGTTCATTCAATTAACTGGGATAACTTACAGATTCCCCCAAGCGCTTTCAATATGAATAACTTATCGAAAAGACCCAAAATCCATCGTTGTATCTACAGCTGCAAATGTATCTGTATTTCGATTATAATATGCAAGCTACTATGTAAACAACTTCAGTTGAAATCGAAAGTCCGCTTGTTTCAACCTCTACAGCAACAACAAGTAAAATAACAACAATAACAGCATTAAGATTTTTTTCGCACTTGTATTGGAAATACCCCAGCAAAAATCAACTTCAATTTGTTGTCTCTGTAGTTAGTGTTGTTGCTCTTGTTGCTGTTGTTGTTGTTGCTGTTGTTGCTGTTGTTGCTGTTGTAGTTGCTCTCGTTGCTGTTGTTGTTGTTGTTGTCATTGATATGCGGAACATGTTTTTGTTGCCACTGCAAAGTCTTTACGTCATTCCTGTGAGCAACGATGTCGTCGTTTGTTATGAGCATTTTGTGTGTAGGGTGTCAGTGGGAAGATTAGGCTTATAGATACTCCACTGACTCAACTCAAAATAAAAAGTATCTTCTACGAATTCTTTTTCCTGAAGTAGCAATACTAAGTTAAGGTTTTTATAAAATAACCTGAGCTTCTGAAACATAGAAACATAAACCTAACAGCAATTTACCTGTAAAATACTAACCGATTAGTAAAATATTTTTTCTTATACATATCAGTATTTTTTTGATCAACAAAATGAAGGTAAATGGTTTCTATTAGTTTTTGTAGTGTAGGTAGAATATCTGTGATAGAGCAAGGAATTATTGAAGAATTTGTGAAGTATTTATGTAAACACAGAAATTTTATATAAATATTTTGATCGTTGGTATTTTCTTTTTGGTGAAGTATCCCTATTCCGATAGAGTATCTCTGATGTGTTTCAGTTGCTGCCCAATGTCTATGAGTATCTAGTATTTGACTGACAGACTTAAAGTCAGACAGAGTTCGTAGACTCAAATGAACTTCAAGCAATCGTCTGGGCGAATTTATTCAAAATTATTAAAAACAGGTTTCGTTTTGATTATTCATTTAATTGATAGCATAAAATAAACAATATTTATTTCTATTATATTATATACATATTAATTTGTTGAATATTATATTGCATTATGACAATTGATAAGCTCATGACTTCAATGTCAAATGAATAAAATTGGAAGAAATATTGTAGAAGCGGTCAAAATAATTTAATGAAAAAAGAAAAAACTAAAACACTCTCACTGAAAAAATTATTAAAATAAAAAAATAAACAAAGGAATATTTTACTAAGTAGTACTTAGTAAGTACTAACAATTTGTAAGCTAATTATTTGATAAAGCTGATTAAAATCAACAGAGAAATTTAGAAACTGCATAGAAAGCCAATTTTCCCTTTGATGCGTAGTTCCAATAATACTACTTAGTAAATATATTTGAACCTTTAAACTAAATATTTAATATATGTATTAGGTAAACAGAATCAGCATAAACAAATCTCATCATTGTTTAGTTAATTATGTAACATAAATAATTGATCTTAGCTATACAAACGCGTAAAACAAAATATAAAAACAATTTAGTTGGTGAGACGATAGTCGTTATGGCCGATAGCTGTAGGCACTTTGTAGTTAACTTGGTCAATGCTGAATCTTGGCAAGCGGCAAGAGAAACATTTGAAAAATAACAAATAACAATTGACAGGTTTTTCAGTGAGTTGTTGGCCAAAGAACGCGGCGGTTCATCAATAACAATAATAAAAAATATGCCTTGGCAATGGCTGCTCCTCGTTCTTCTGCTGGTCGGGGAAGGAAGTGGTGCCTCCAAACGTGGTTAGTTTGGTAAATATCAAACACAAGCAAGTTGAATATATATTTGCATTGCTTTGTTGCAGTTAAAATGTGCCTGCAGCCGATGATCAGTGGAAGGTGTTTTGGCCAGGTCGAAAGCTATGCCTACAATCCTCTTCAGCGTCGTTGCGAGGCCTTCATCTATGGCGGCTGTGGTGGAAACGAGAATCGTTTCGATAGCAAGGCCGAGTGCGAGTACAGTTGTCGTGATATTTAAGCCAATAGATAAATGATAAATAATGACTCGAATCGATAAATAACACACTAGTAACTATATTAAGTATCTTAATTCGGATTTTATAATCAATTCGTTGTCTGATTTGCCTTATTGGACAATTGGAGGCGTCTCTTAACGTGTCTCGCATTATTGCAAATCTTCTCGCAATCCTCGAGAGTAGCAAAAAGTCGTCTATTGCTGCAGCCCATAAAATGACAATGTTGTGTCTCCACATCATAGTAGATGCCCACGGTGGTCGGCACACAAAGGCTGCTCGTGCTGGGCTTTACCTGACATAGATCACCTAAAGAAGATATATCCCAGAAAAAAGAGAGTTCAGTATAAATCTAGAGAGTGTGGTCTTTCAAAACTTACGTGTCTTTGCTGTAATCATATGCCAATCCAGACACAACACCAGCATCGTGAGCAACCACATCATTGAGATTTGATTTCCTCGACTCATTGTTGCAAAACAAATACTATCTTGGCTAATGGAGTGAGTATTTTCTGATTGATCTAGTATTTGATCCGTTGTCTTATTCTTGACTTCTTGAGACTATATTCAGCTTTGGACTGTGGCTGTCACAGATATTGTCTGAATTTCCATAGAATCACTGTCGACAATTGCTGCGACGAAGTTGTGTAAAAATGCGCAGCTTCTCGCCATATATATGGACTTATAAATCAAGCGGATTAATGCTGTCTATATAGTATACCGATCTGTTGATATGTCCCTCTTTTTCTGCTGCTGCTGCTGCTTCTGTTTCGATTTATGAGTTCTTTATACTCGACAAAAGTTCAGCAAAGTACTTAGACCAGCCCAAAAAATTCCACAATATGACGAACCTTTGTCGAACACCTGTAGATTGATGGGCACTTAATATAATGGGCTTATTCCGAGCCCAAATCTGTGTTGTACTTTGTATTGTTGAAACCAATTTCAATTTGAATCTTAGTTTATGAATGTTGCGCCACTTTTGGTCACTGGCTAAGTTGCTGCTCTGCTTTTTGAGCTGTCGCAAACTCGACTTGAAACCTCGAACAAAAGCCAAACACACAATCGTAATCAGGCTGCGCTCTGCCAATAGCCGCTGTCAACGCTGACGTTTGCTTTTTACTGATAACACAAACACACTTATTACACACACACATAAGCAAGTTGTTGAAGCCTGAGGAGATGATAATATGTAATGTAGATGCATTAAACGATCTCATGTGGGAAAACGCACCCTCAGATTCCGGCTTAAACCGGCGTTCGCCTGTTGCAGAAGGCCTTACTGTTAGTCAGGGCTGTCAGCTTAGTTTTCTTAACGCACTGAATACTAAATACCCTACCCTAAGCTACTCTTAAAAATAAATTACATAGTGTACTTTTATCATTGTCATTTGCAATAAATCAACTTAAACATAAATGACGTATACTTAACTTTTAATGATTTCTGATTTTACGACCAAGCTTTTTGATCTAGTCAAGCTACCCCATCACATTGAGAGTATTAATTATCATTTAATAGCTGACGCAAGAGCTACTCAACGTTCAACTAAGTAGACTAATTAATTAAGCTGCGACTTGAAACATGCCACACACAGACTAACTTAAACACGTTCCACATGCTCATCATCTTTTCAGAAGTCTCATCTTAAACTCAATCTGAATATCAATCCCATGTGGAAATAGAGAATTACGTCACAGGTCTATCAGGTCAATGATGATTGGCATTGGCAAAACAGAGAATCTGAGTTTGATTAGACGCAGTTTAATTTACAATAGGTTCAGAGCTGTGAACTGTTGTTATTTTTTCAGTTTTTCAGTTTGTTTATTCGATCATCAAGTAGAGTTCAGGTTCATTCATTTCTATAGTAATCCCGATGGCGACTATATCCGTGGATGCACGTGTCAACACAGTCCTGTTGGCTGCCAAAACTTTGACCAGGAGTCACGTGGCATGCTCCAGTGGTATACATCTGGCAGTCGAGTGTGGCAGGATCATAGTAGAAGCCCTCAATCTCAATCGTACAAATGCCATCGGAATGCGGCGGTGCCAATTTGCAAATATCTAAAAATAAAATGTGTAGAATAAATGCAATTATCACTGAGGAGCTGAGGAAGTTGTGCACTGTGGCTGCAACTCACGTGGTATTTGTGGCACATAACGTGCCTGAATGCTGATGCTGCCGAGAAGCAGCAACAACAAACCCAACAAAGACTTCAACGTTGACATCTGACAGACTCAACAACACAACACCCCACGCCACGGCAACTGAGTAAGTGAGCGAGTAACCGAGCAACCATCAATATCAATCCCAAAGACGGCAACAAATACAACAACAACACTAATCAGAACAACAACGACAACAACACCCACAGCTGCCGATAGCCCAACGGATGCGATAAGCAGTCTCCATGTGTCAGCTCCAAGCTAGAGACTTGGGACTAAAGCATTTGTATAATTTTATTTAGTTGATATGCAATGGATGCCGAACTTTTGAGATACTCATAGAGAAACGAGAGAAGGGATAAAACATGTCATTTTTCAGGTAAAATAGTTTCACAAATACAACCGAATCTTCGACATATTTTAACTACCACATTTCGATCAAGTTTGTATTTTCCTACTGTTCCTCAGTTTAGCTCAGTATTTGATCTATTTTTATTGTAGAGTCCAATTTACTTATCTTTAAATTTCGGCTTATTTTAGACTGCTCAATCGCTACATTCATCTATTTTCCAGTCAAGTATTCCCTTTTAAACAACTAAAAATACAAATTTAAAAACTTTGTTGAAATAAATTTGGGAATCTACAATTTCTTGGAACTATTTATGAGACAATATTAAGCTATAATTTTTACAGTTCGGCTTAGAAGTACAACATTTTCTGACTTTAAAAGCGCAGACAATTCTTTAATATAAAATGGAAAATATAAATATAATTAAAATAATAACAATTACTGGCCTTATTTAATTTAAAGCAACTCATTCAGATGAACATCCTTGCGTACAGCATTGTTGTAGCCCTCCTTATAGCGATACCATATAGGACTTTTGACAATTGCATCCGTTTTAGCTGCAAAGAAAGCTTGAATTGTATAATAATCATGTTTGAAAACATTTAAATAAATTACTTACCATCATCGATGGAAGATGTCGCAGTTGTTTTGTGGGTAACGCGGCCGAAGAAGTCCTTGGTGAGCTGAGCAATAAAGACAAAGAAATCAAACGAATTAACTAAATAATATATATATATTAACTTCTTATGGGGGGAAGGTTCTTCAGTGAAATAAAATAAACAAATGCCGCATAATAATAATAAAGCTTTGTATAAAGTGTCAGAAGTGCAAAAAACAACCCCCTAAGTAAAGGACATTTCAGTTTTTTGTTGTCGCTTTCGTTTGTGAGTGGCCATAAATGTTCGTTTGCCTTGATCCCACATTACGACCCCAATGAATCCCCTTATGGGTTATTAGCTTTTATAGGATTTGCACATAGAAGCGAAAAGCGAAGCAGACACAACGTAACTTCAAGCTTATGCCCAAAAATTGTGGTAAAGCGAAATTTCAATAAGCTGTGCCACACGAAAATTTGCAACAAAATTGCTGCTAAGTAAATGCAAGGCATGCAAATTGATAGAAATATGTATGGAGAATGCTCAACGGACGCACCTGCTGCTTGGGTGCACTGCGTCCATTGTACTCTATAATTTGCTTTGGCTTCAATGTTTGCAAATGATTCGGCAGTCGCGGTGACGCTGCCTTTTTCTTCTTGTTTGTGGCAGTCGCGTCTGTTTTCTTTGTTGCATCCACATCGCTGCCTTTGGGCGCCGCCCGACGTATCCTTTCCAGATCCACCTCACGTGCAATCAGCTGACGACTGAAATACGGCAACGTAAGACCAGCAAATCCTAAGAGAATGCTATAAGTAATTACATAATTTATTGACTGTAATTTATAATTTTACCTGGAAATGAACAGAGCGTATCCAAATCAGGTTCCGTTTGAAAGACGTAGTGTCCTTCCGCCGATTTAACTTGTACAAAAGTCACACCCAAATCTACCATGACTTGTATCGTGTGTCGCAGATCATATTGTTCCCTAGATGAGTAGAAAAAGAGTTTTGAAAAATAAGCAATTCGATAAGCCAAGAATATGGTCATTGCTGGAGGTAGGAGTTAAAGACAGCTAGGAGCATATTGTGTTTGAATGAGAAAAATACATGTCTGAAGAATCTAAATTGATTTTACTTAAACTTAAGATATCAACACCTTTGCCCTTCATATTCATATAGTCTCAATGCTTAAAAAACTATTTAAAATATATATAAAATTGAAGATGATATATATTTTGTTTTGTCAAGTAATCATTGTGATCAAAATAGTCGAATGTCAAGGAGAAAACAAATTTTAAAGGTGTTCTACACTTCGATGTTAAAAGTGAATTGCAGAAATGGACTGGTCAAATATAATGAAAAATTAAATGATAAGTTTTGTAGCTATTTCAGTCAGAGCATATTAGATAGATATTATAAAGTACCAATAAATTATTAAATATCTAAAGTAGCATTCGGCCTTTAGGCTTATTCAGCAGATAGTAACTTCATTCCTTGTCTATGTTACATTTTTATTTACTTTGGTTTTTGTCAGAGCTGTTCATTCAGATCTGGCGCATACTCCTTTCGAAAATTAATTAATAATGCACTCACTTTTGTGATAACAGTTGCACGGCAACTGAACGCAACTGTGGGGATAAAATGCGTTTTAGCAGAGGCACCGTGTCCAGCAGAAGAATGTTGCCCTGACCAATGCCCTGTGCAGATGTGGTGACACCTTTTCGCATCGACAGAAAGATGTTTCGCTGGTTCGTGCTCTTCTGATGGAACTGCAAGAGAGAGGGGGAGAAGTGAAGATGATGAGAAGTAGTGCAAGAGAGAAAGGAGTGGTGAGTGGTGGTTGTGTTTTTGTAAACCAGGGGGGTTAGTGTAAACAGTGTGAAATCTATGGAGAACTCTCATTAATCTTGTGATTGCATTTGAGGCACATAATGCACAAGAAATTACATGGCTTGATTGTGTTGATTATGCACTTTTCTGTGGCCCTCGCCAGGTCTGTTTGCCTCAGCTAATGAGGACTGCATAATACATGAGCTTGCCTCAAAGAAATCTACAGCTTACATGCTAAATGAAAAGAAATGATGCGACCCGGGGCCATCATCATCGTCGTCTTTATCGTTGTCATCGTCGTTGTCAGCGTCCTCGTCATTTGCTTACCTCAAAGCCACGCGTGGGAAATGCAATTTGCGGCCAGGCCAATGTGGCAAATAGCAAATGCCATACCACAAAGCCATATTGCAAATATGGATAGACGCTATAGTTTTGCTGCCTTGAGATCTGATGTTGCAACATATCCGAGAAGCAAAACCATTGCAATGCCTCACAAATGCCCGTAAAATTCGGATCCGGCATCTTTTGGTGCAAATAGTTCTCGTAGACGCCCTGCGTGAGTCTAAAAAGGATCAGATATAATTGGAATTTATCTCATTGTATTGGGAGTTCAGTTACCGCTCGTAATCCCCACTGGAGTGTACTACATCAAGCACATTGCGCACTCGTGTTCCAACCGACATGTTTGTCATGGTTACCTGGATGGTGTCCTCGCCATTGCCGGAGTTACTTTGCTGCAGTTGCTTCTTAGGTCGTTGGATCTAAGGGAAGATGGAAACGAGAAATATATAAAACTCTATATTTATATTTTTAACTTATTTATCATTGGTTGATACACTTACTCTAAAAACAGCGCCCCAAACGTCAAACAGGCCTTGATGTCTATCCTTTTGACCAAGATTATTGTTAAGCACATCCTGCAGGCTCATGCTATGTTTCTGAACGCTGTTCAAACACAAGAATTTAAAAAGAGAATTTGACCAAAGAATTAGTTTGGAACTTACTTGAAGAACTGCATGGATGAGATACAACTGCGAACATCGTTGCCTGATTTCTCCGCCAAGGCAATTAGTGAGCCAAAGTCTGTCTTCAAGTGCTCCTTGTGAGATATTTGCAGCAGTCTAAAAATAACAATTAAAATATGTTCTATATTTATATGTATAATTCCTGACCACTCACCTCTCAGCCAGACGCGCTGCATCAATTGGCGGAAAGTTGACCACAAAGGCAATTTGACGTAGAGGACGCAAGGCGGGATCATAAATGTCATTACATATGCAGATGATGGGACGACGGAGCACATTGTGTTCCGCCTTGGCACCCTTGGCCTTGACCTTACTATAAGTGCCATCGCTCACAAACTTGACCAGATACTCAATGGATTGACGTGGGGCGCCATCAATTTCATCTAAAATAATAGAATTATAAATGGTTAGTAGGGTTACTTAGGCTGTAGATTCAACTTACCTAGTACAATGCAATTGGGACGCTTGTCCTGATTCAATACCGATGACATTTGTGTGCCATTCTCCAGGGCCAGCTTGAAGGCCTCGGGACTGCGATCATCCGAGGCATTTATCTCACGCACATTATAACCAGCATGACGGGCAATTGTGTGAGCCAACGTGGTCTTGCCCAGTCCAGGAGGACCACAGAGGAGTGCCACCTTTTGCATAGGTCTGCCCAGATCATCCACATTAGTGTTTAACGCTTGACGAGCTTTGCGTTGACGCCAGCCTCCGTTGGACTCAAATTTCCCAGTGCGTTTGTTGAAGCTATTAAGTTGATTACCAGCAGAAGCACCTGCAACCACTGCCTGTTGTTCTTGCTTGCTGTGAAATGCCTTGCCAAAGACCACTTTATCCCACATCTTGAGCCAGTAGAGAAGACTGCGATTGGTCATCTCATCCGACAGCAAATCAATGTATTTACGCGGTTTGTATTTGTCCACCCAAAGGCGTCCCGTCTCCGGACTGGGTGTTGCAGGAGCGGCAATCACAGGTTGTGTGGCAGGCGCCAAGCGACGCAGCACCTGAAAATGGTGTATATTAAAAGTCTGATGAATATGGAAGATTTAAGACTCACCAGTTCATTGGCATCCTGCCACACTTGTTGCTTTGCCTCACCCAATAGGCTGCCGACTTGGTTACCCCTTGCACTAAGCTGCTCCAGCTGCCGTCGTTCATAATCCTCGGAGTGATAACGCACATAGAGACGCTCGAGATCACTGCGTTGTAGAGCCAGAAATGGCCAGGAGGGTAATTCATATGAGAGATTCTTCATCTTAAAATCATGCAACGCCTTTAAACGGGATACTTCATCGTGACGCACAGTTTTACTAGACTCTCGTAGCTTGCGTCTTAGCTCCAGAATTCTTTCAATGGCTTCGTTGTCACGCTGCTCCTCGGTGCGTGCCTTCTTTAGCATGGGATCCTCATAGCTTTCGTGATACAAATCATCAATATCTCCAAAGAGATCTCGTTCCAGACGTCGTTTGTTGGTGCCACGTAAGCCTAACTCTTGCAGCTGATCGGCGGCGGCACTCAGCAGAGGAGTTGTATTGTCATCTATATTACTTGCCACTTCCTGTATAGCTGGCATCCGTTGCATGGGCGTAGAGCAAGAACGACCCACAGTCGAACCCTTGGGAGTGCCAAAGAGTCGACGATTCACAGCGCCTCCTCCTCCGATATGTTCACTTTGACTTGCGCCAAAGGCGATCTGTGATAGCTGCGGAGAACTTAATGTTGAATTGCTAAAGCGTGAGACATCCTTAATTGCTCCAGCGGCAACAGAAATCCCTGGTGTTTCCCCAATCTGTTTGTTTTGTTTCTCGAGTGCTTGACGTGATGTACTTGGTCCATCGTCGATTGCATCGTACTCGTGCGGCATATCCTCCAACAATTCCAGCTCATCCTGGTACTGAAGCTCGAACTCTTCGTTCTCATCGGGATATTGATCCATCTCAAAAGCGAAAAAATAACAATTAAAACAAAACAATAAACACTGCGAAATAATCCCGCCAAAATATTATGGACACCTTCAGAAGCTGCTTGCTACACACAATTTGTGCTGGTGTGGCAGCGCTGTTCCAATTAGAATGCGTAGGCACCTTTTGTCCATTTTGCAAAGCATAAGTGCGCCGTCTATTGTTTTCTTTTTAAAGTAGAGGTTGTTACGTCAGCGCATGTATACCTTATATTTGTACAATTTCTCTTGGCGCTAGTGGTGGGATATTTAGGTGATTTTTGTGAATAAGTTCATCTGTTTGGTTTTAAGTACTTGATATATATTAGTTTTTTATTAGATGAAAATAGAAATGAGTATTAGTTTTACACAAAGTGATTCCAGTTTCCACTGCGCTTCCTTATGGATTTTTAATTTAGATTAATAACCAACAACAGTTTGAGCTATGTACTTCAGAGAACAAGCTACTTCAAATGAACAATAAAGTTCATTTGAACTCATTCAGAACGAATCGAAACATCTCTCATTTGGAACGCTTTCCCCTCACATTTCATTTCACCATGTGCACCCATATGTGTTTGCTTTCTTTGCAATGCAAACTCCCAGTATCACTTTAAGCGCTAAGTGCGCTAATTCGCCATAAAGTTTATATATCTTGTGGATAAATTTATTAATAAAAAGTGGAGCGCACTACAATTATCAGCGGATATAACGCCATGCGCTTGTAATACAAAAACAATAACAGCTGCTCGTTGATAACAACAAAGACAGCAACAAGAAAACTAAGAGGAACAAGAACAACTTCAAAGACTTGATACCGGATAATTCTGCTGAGCCGTTCGTTGTTTGTATTTGTTTCCCTTAGTTTGCCTTTTTCTTTGTCTGTACTTTTACTTGCAAGTTCTCATATTACAAAAATTGAAATGTGCACAAAACATTGAGAAGCAATAACAACAACAACAACGTAGCGAGAACTTTGCACTGTCCTTGCATCATAACAAAGTGAAAGTTTACTAAACGAAGCCCCGTTAAGTAAATAAATAGAAAAATGGAACGCTGGCTGTCTGCACATAACTGCGAAGAGGACGCCATGGCCGCACCTTCTGTCTGCCCAGCCACGCCCTCCGCCCAAGGGATACATGGCGACATCACTGCCAATCGTCTGTGGACATTTCGTGTTTTGGTTAATGAGGATTTGGCCACAAATGAACAGCTGGCGATTGTTGGCAGCTGTGAGACGCTGGGAAATTGGCAGCACAGTGCGGCGGCTATAATGAGCAGGCAGGAAGAGACACACGGAGGTGAAGATACAGATAATGTGTGGATTGCACAGGTATATATACCACGTCAATGTGCCACCGAATATCGTTATATGGTCTGCGGCGTGGATTCTGCGTCAGAGCAGCTGTTAGTGCGACGTTGGGAAGTCCAACTGCAACCACGTCAAATTGCCGTGTTGGACGAACAGAGGGGAGAATCCCTGGACACATTTGGCTATGTCAATGGACAGGAGAAAGTGGATCGTGGTTGGCTAACCAAAGAAACTCTCGTCCAATTGAAATTCTTTCATGCACCCTTCACCTTTAAGCAGCGCATGAAACGACGCCTTATTCATGTCAAGGTGACGCCCATGAATCTAACTATCCCAAGCAATGGAGGTGCTGAGCTCACACCTCTATCCCCTCTCGAGGATTCGCTATCGAATGACACTCACGACACGCGTGAAAATGGTGGAGAAAGTTCGGCATTTGCCTTCAGCGAGGTCGTCACCTTGAGTGCCAATGAGTGTGAGGTTCGTGCTCAGGAACAGTTTGGAACTGCTTGCAGTTCCAGCGATTTGGTCATCTTTCATCTGACTGTCGCGGATTTGGATAATACAGCTTATCTGGTGGACCTATACAGTTATAGCTCCAAGGTGGCCAGGGAGGATGGTCCTCCATTGCATTTGGGGTATCACTATGTGCTGCCCAATCTCTTTAAACGCTCCGAAGGCAATCTGGAGCTGGCTATTACCTGTGCCAAGGGTCACCGACCTCTGGGCATGATGCGAATGGGATATCTAATTGTGAAACCGTCCTCCCATAGTGCCCATATGGATATGCGTGTGAGTTATGCACGTTATTGGAATAACAAGTGGACAGGACTCGACGTGGGACATCGAGGATCCGGCACTAGCTTCAAGGTAAGTTTCCCCCCAAATGCCTTCTTTACACTATAAAGTTGATGTACTTTTCCCTCTGATTTTGCACAAGTTTTCCTCTAGTTTCTAAAAATGTATAGAGACCCTTTTACACTGCAAAGTTTATATACACTTTTTAAACATTTTCTTCCTATATAAAGTGTACATTTTTATATAATGGTAAAAATGTTTAAAATCGATAAATTTTCATAAACTTTGTTGTGGAAAAATATTTCTTATAAGGCAGTTAAAAGTACATGAACTTTGTAGTGAAAAGAGAGTAAAAGTTACTGAAGAAAGCTATTAATGTCGATAAAACTTCTATCAATTCTTCCAAACATTAACAATATTATAGATATTCAGGAGCAGATCTCTGTATTATAGTCCGTTTGAGTCAATCTGAAGCGTTCGATGCACGAAAGGTATTTTTGAACAGATTATTCAATTGAGTTGTGTTATTTGAGGAGATGAGGAAGATGACAAGTTGACTTATACTAGATGAGTTCTTCAGATTGGCAGTGGAATGATAGGTTCTGACTGATTTTTGTAGCATTAATACATAGAACTTTTATTACCTTTAATTAATATTTTGTAACTCATTCGTTGCATTCGAATTGAATAGTTTCTACTTATTCGTTCATCTTGCGTATTTCTTTAAGGCCAAGGATGCTGTTATACGGGAGAATACAATTACCTCGCTAAAATATGCCGCAGATCATGGCGCCGATATGGTTGAGTTTGATGTACAGCTCAGCAAGGATCTTGTGCCTGTCGTATATCATGATTTCATGATCTATGTGTCCCTAAAGAGTAAGTGCAGCATGCAGGAGCATGACTTTCTTGCCCTACCTGTGCGTGAATTGACCCTGGAGCAGCTGAAGAAGCTGAAAGTCTATCACACGGCCGAGGGATTGTCCCGAGAGACGCGCTCCTTTCACAATGATGATCTGTTGGAACATCAACCGTTCCCCCAACTGGCCGATGTCCTTGATGCCCTCGATGTTCATATTGGCTTTAATATTGAGATCAAGTGGTCTCAGCGTCTGGAGGATGGACGCATGGAAGAGGAGTTTGAGCATGTTGTCGATCGTAATCTCTATATTGATTGTATTCTTGATGTAGTGCTTAGAAAAGCGGGCAGCCGTCGTGTTGTTTTCAGTTGCTTTGATCCGGATATATGCACCATGCTGCGCTACAAACAGAATCGTTATCCGGTTATGTTCCTAACGATCGGAAGTAGTTCGAAATACCAGAGGTACATGGATCCACGAGGCAATTCGATGGAGACGGCCGTATGGCATGC
Organism: Drosophila putrida; assembly: GCA_037043535.1. Classification (NCBI taxonomy): domain Eukaryota; kingdom Metazoa; phylum Arthropoda; class Insecta; order Diptera; family Drosophilidae; genus Drosophila; species Drosophila putrida. The sequence goes on from JBAMBI010000465.1 coordinate 2,942,433, forward strand.
GGTGGCCATGCAACTGCTGGGAATTGTGGCGCATACGGAAGATTTGCTGAGGGATCCCAGCCAGGTAAACTGAACAGCTAGCGTGTTGGACTTTCACCTAAACGGACGTTCTAGGTGAATCTGGCTAAGGAGCGTGGTCTCGTGCTTTTCTGCTGGGGCGATGACAACAATTCCAAAGATACTATCAAATTGCTTAAGGATTTGGGTCTACATGCCATTATCTATGACAAAATGGATGTCCTCACCAGCAAGGAGGTCAAGGTGAGTAAATGGCATTAGATATCCTCAAAATATCTTCCCTTATTATTCTCCTCTTACCGTTGCAGCAAAGTGTGTTCCTGCTGCAGGCCAAGGACAGTCAAAAGGAAATGCTCAAGTTGCAAGCTCTCGAAACGGGACACGTCTGGCATACCACCGACTCCGGCAATGAGGAGCAACAAGCCTAAAAAAAATTGAATTAGCTTTAGTTTTATCTCTGCACAAGCCGCAAATAGTTATTCGAGACAGTCCTAAAAGATCTTTATACTGTACTCTCACTCTCACTCTCAAATTATTTCATTTTCTCACCTAGCTAATATCACTTGCATAATTCTAGAGTATTGTAGAATTTTATTGTATTCACTTAAATGTCCATCCCATTTCCTTAATTCTTATCAAATTGTATTTTATTTTGGCTCTCTGTACTTCGATTCCGAAATGAAAACTTTTTTGAAATCACTTTTCAAACTTAAATTGCTTGGCAATCATCCGCAATTGATCTGATGTGCATTTTTAGGATTGCAAATAAATTTTTTTAGGGGAATGTATTTAATTTATTACAATAAGAAAAACAAAATTTTAAATTTAATTGTATTGGAAAATAAATGTGCTTATAATGACCAAAAGGGCATACCTCAAAAAAAAGTGATTTTAATTTCCGCAATTTATGGGACTTGGAAATCAACAAAATTATTTAAATTTGTTCACATTTTCTGTAATTTTTTAGAAATCATAATTGCGATTAACCCTTTATTGAGTCTTAGATAAAGACAAACAACTTTGCTATCTGTCATTATTAATATACATATTTCTTCAATATTCTGTTTATTGCTGACCTCAGATTAAAGAAAACACGTATACGCAGTGTTATTTTACAAATACCGCTCATGCTGTAAGTTCCTAGCTAAAACAAACAAATTTAGAACAGTTTATTAGTCAACGACATAGCTTTGAAAAAATATATCGACTATAACTTTGATTTGATGTGATAAATAAATCAAGTATACGTAACTTTCACACAAGGTTTCTTTTTAAATTTAAATTAACACGAATAATTAAACAGTCATTAAATTATTTCTTAAATTTTAAGTTAAATATTGAAATTGGAAATTAAATAGTATTTTAAACTTAAATTTGAAATAAAAATCAAGTATACGCAGCGTTGCATTCGGGCGCCAAAGTTCAGGCAGTGAAAACGGAATGACAACGTAAAAGAGAAATGTGGCAAAGACACAAGGCGCATGCGGCACAGAGGCACACGAAGAGCACAAACAGTGAGTGAGGAAATGCGAGGAAATGGTAAAGAAAAATTCCATCAGATTTATGTGTGTGTTCAAATTGAGTTTCTTCAGTTTGTTGAATCGCATCGGACCGTTCGGAACGCGCTGAGCCGAAAAAAAATATATAGAAAATAGATAGATAGAACAGAAATCGGAAGCCGAGCGAAAACGTGAAGGAACGTCGAGACGGGGCACGTTAACGGCACAAAAGTGTAGTGTAGTTCTAGGCTTTTCATTTAGTTATATCCCTTTTAAGTTATTGCCTTTATTTATTGCTCTCATCCTGCTGTTGCAAATCCTTTTCGGTTTGTTCACAATACAAAAAAACTACAACTACTACTCAGCGATTATGTTTATTGGCAGCGCGCACAAAATCCAAAAGTCCATAAAATAGGTGAGAAGCGGGCCCCACAAAATGAAAATGACCCTCTACTACGAGTGTGCATGAGTGTTTGTGTGTGTACGAGTGCGTGTTAGTATGTGTGTGTGTGTGTATAGTAGCTGCAGCAAGTGAAGAATGTGTAATGTTTGATCTATGTCAAGACGGCATGAAAAGTCAGTTCATTTTAAAGTCAAGGGGCCAACAAAACAATCAGGAAGTTTTTGTGTTACACCAAACGGAAAAATCGATGCGTGCGCCTGTTCCCACACACACACACATACACTTTGGGTGTGTGTGTGTGACATGTACACTCCAAGTGAACAGAAGGCAGCAACGACTTCATACCACAACAAAAAACAGAGAGAAAACGGAGCAGAAAAGGAGAAAAATGTAAAAAAGAAGCAGTGAACGAACAAGAAGAAGAAGGAAAAAAGGAACAGCATTTAGAGGCATGCCGCACTTACTACATGCTACTTTAGTCGAACAACACTCCTGACCTACTGCTCGACCCCTGCTCCTGCAGTTACTGCCCCTGTCCCTTGCCCCACTCCTGTGCGTGTGTGTGTGTGTGTGCCTCAGGATGTGGTGGGTGTGTGTTAAAGGAAGGAAATTTGGTATAAAAAGCAAACAGAACGCCAGAAAAACAGAAAACTCATTTAAAATATGTGTGCGTGAGTGTGTGTGTGTGTGTTGAAGCTGTTTGAAGTTTTCTATGCTCATTAAAAGTGCATAAATTATGGAAACATAGCTTATACATATATACAGTCACATTAATAAGCTCATTTAATGGCTAGAAAGTCTTATACGCACAGTCAGAAGCAGCCGAGGTTTATAAATAATCGAATACGAGTTAAGCTGACAAGCACTGCGCATGAATGTTTGATTATATTTGAGTGCGATATTGTGTGTGGCAGCATAATCATTAGCATTAATTGCAAATTTACACTCTCCTAATCCCATCTGTACACTGCACACAGTGTACACTGTACACTGTACACTGTACATCATGAATTTTGGGGGCTGCCCTGGACGTGTGCTTCGAGTTTCTTGTTTGTTTTGTTTATAAAGCTTATGTTTTTCATTATCTGTCCAAATGTCTGTTGTCTGTGCCGTCCGTCTGTCAGTATGTCAGTCTGTCCGGCTGCAAATAAACATCGAATATCGACAGTCGACAGCCGGCAATCGATAGACAAAAGAGAGCACGGACAAAAGGACAGACAGAAAGACGGACGGACAAACAGACAGGCGATTCGATGAAACGGCTGTTGCTTGTTATTCGTTTGCCGCATGTGGTGGGTGTGAGTGTGACTATCCAGTATGAGTGTCAGTGTGAGTATGAGTATGAGTGTCAGTGTGAGTATAGAAGGCGAATGCGTGCGATGTGAGCTTGTTTGTGTGCGTGGCATGTAAACAATGCAGCGTTAAAACTAAATATTGTTTAAGAACAAATATTTGGCTTTTGTGCAAATCACGAATCAGCGATTTTATTCGCGGCCGCTTCATTTGAGGCCCCAAGGCAAATTAATGACGCTATCGATGATATTCATTCTCCTATTTTTATACCCTACTACTACTAAATATATAAGTATGTATGTATGTATGTATGTATGTATGTATGTATGTATGTATGTATGTGTTTATGTACCCGACTAGCTCCGATTATATTTAGTCAAAACAAAATAACAAATTCGTGGGATGCTTTTCACGAGCTGCTAATGGGTCATTTCAATTGAACCAAATATTATTGCTACTAAAGTGTATGAGTACACTTACGAGTACTCACATTTCTATTTGTATTCGCTGTAGTACTTCTTTAGTTCTAATTTATATTGTATGTATACGCTAGGAAAATCACCTGGAATCGAATCGTAATCGAATCTTCGGGAAATAGGAAGCATCTATCAATGTTTTCGATTTCTATTGAATTCACATTGTAGTGAATCATTTTCGTCTTTTGGGCCGGGTATCTTTTTTGTCTGATTTGTACTCCACATGAAATATTTGTATTCATAACAAATCGTTCAATAAACCATTTGTTTTCCCTAATAAATTGAGGATGTGTGAAAGTGTGAGATTCATTTGAACTGATATAAAATATGAATATGCTATTCAATTGTATACGAGTGCAAGCCAAAAAAAAAATAAATACAAATATTGATTAAAGATATTCGTATTGAATTCGTGCCATTATTCAACTTTCTAATGGTTTGAGTACAAGGTTACGAGTGCACTTAATTATGTTTCGAAGATATGTGCTTGGTGTTGATCGGATGATCGATTATACAAATAAATAGTATAATATACTTATTGTATTCATGAGCACTATCATAAATAAGCATACAAGGTGTTTATTCCTTTTCTAAATAATACATATGAATATAGGGTGTGAATATACTCAATGTTATCATGAATGTAGTCATTGTATTCGCCAATACATTCAATTCACAAAACAGCTGACAATATATGTATATCAAATAGATTTTAGTACTCATGAATACACTCATTGTATTCACGAAGTCAACAATGTATTCACTAATACAATATTTGGGACTTTAAACTATATGTTTTAAAGGCAAATGGATACTGATTATGTTCATGAATACACTTGTTTTTTTCAAGAATACATTCATTGTGTTCATGAATATACTTACAGATTTTAAAAATCCTTAATTTGCATTTTAATGGAAATATGAATAGTTTCAATTAGAATATAAAAAGGAGTATTTCTAAGTTTCCTAAGAATTAGTATTTTTATAGTAAATGGTTATTCATTGTATTCACGAATACACTCATTGTATTCACGAATACATTCAGTGTACATTTCAATTTCTTTACTTTGCATTCTAATATTAGAAATATATTCATTTTATTCATAAGCACTCTCATTGTATTCACTTGTACTCACGAATACATTCATGAATACACTCACTCTATAATTTTTTCAATTTTCATTCTATTTTCAGCGCAATGTTGTCCAACCAAACCCCAACCTAGTGAGTACCTCAATGCCACACGAAAGCACCCAAAATGCTTTCGTCGTGCTAACATCCACATAAATTTCAAGTGCATACGCGCTAGGCACGTCCAACGAAAGTGACGAAAGTGAGTGAGGAAGTCGAAGTCGAAGTCGCAGACGAAGTGGAAGTGGAAGTCGAAAAGGGGAGAGTGGGTGACATCAGTGGGCGTGACCAGGTGCCCAACGGCTGTGTGTGTGTGAACGTGTGTGTGAGAGTGTGACCCTTTGAGCGGGACACGCGATAACTACAAAACTAATCGTGGGCAAGGAGTACGATAAACATTCAGGTTTGCGGCTGACAAAAATTCCATTTAACACACTCACACGTCACAATCAAAAGATACAACAAAAACAACGTGCACCACAACAACAACAAGAATACGAACAACATACTTAATAGATACTGATATTAGATCAGTTTAGTAATTCATTTTAATAAACTTTTTACTTTGATGTGATCATGACATATATACCTAAAAGAATGCAACACTATACGCATGCAGCCATGAATCTGATCAACATGGACTCGGAAAACCGAGTCGTCCTCAATGTGGGTGGGATTAGGCATGAGACATACAAGGCCACATTGAAGAAGATCCCGGCGACACGTCTGTCACGACTCACCGAAGCCTTGGCCAACTATGATCCCATACTCAATGAATACTTCTTCGATCGGCATCCGGGTGTATTCGCACAAGTGCTCAACTATTACAGGTAACTTTCACAACATTTCAATTTTAAAATAGTCCTTCTATAACATCTCTTTGATCTATTGTAGAACCGGCAAACTGCATTATCCCACAGATGTGTGCGGTCCGCTGTTCGAGGAGGAATTGGAATTTTGGGGTCTAGACTCAAATCAAGTGGAGCCCTGTTGCTGGATGACCTATACACAGGTGAGTACACTCATTCTATAATATATTTTTTATAAAATATTTATAAATACTTTTTTATTCTCGCTCAGCATCGTGACACACAAGAAACCCTCGCCGTACTCGATCGCTTAGATCTGGATACGGAAAAACCGTCCGAAGAGGAATTGGCGCGTAAATTTGGCTTTGAGGAGGACTATTATAAGGGCACCATATCCTGGTGGCAGGAGATGAAGCCACGCATTTGGTCGCTATTTGATGAGCCTTATAGTTCCAATGCCGCCAAGGTGAGTTGCTCCTTAAATTCCTGAACTAAAACTAGCTTAAATTCTCATTCCTTTACAGACCATTGGCGTTGTTTCGGTATTCTTCATCTGCATTTCGATATTATCCTTCTGCCTGAAAACCCATCCGGACATGCGTGTGCCCATCGTTCACAATGTGACCGTGAGAACGGCCAATGGCAGTGCTGCTTGGTTCCTGGACAAGTCAATGACAAATGCGCACATTGCCTTCTTCTACATTGAATGCGTTTGCAATGCCTGGTTTACATTTGAGATACTGGTGAGTTAGGCAGTTAATTATAGATAACAATTTTAGGAGACGAACTGTTTATCATTAGTAAATACTTGGATATTTGAATATTAAAAAGAATTAGTATATATGCGGAATATTAAAGAAGATGGTGAGAGTCTAGAAAAGATAAGGTTAAGAGAGAAAGGCTCAAAGAGAGAAATATTAGAGTAAGAAAGAGGAGCGACTCGGAAGAATTTACCGATTAAATCGATTTCGAAATAATTTTTTGACAAATAAACAACTTTAATTGCAAATAAATATTGCTATGCTTAGAAGAAAAAAACATGAGAGATATAGTAAATTCAGGATATGAAAAAAGCTAAGAATTAAGGGAAAGGATTTAAAAATCCTAGCATACATAAATATTAGTTTTCTGATCAGAAAAAAAAGAACAGTGACCTCCAAAATAGCTAGAGAATATTACACAGAATTGTACAAAAGTACAAAAGCATTCAAGTCAGATTGAAATAAGAACACGATAGATTTGGAAAACTTTATAATGTTAGTTTCACAGCTAGAATAAGATAATCGCTTCAGAAAGATGAAATGTGGATAGTAATAACCTGAACACTAATGAAACAGAGATTGTATCAGAAAGACAACGATAGTAAACAAAATGATAGAATACCTTTAAAAAGCAAATATCACTTACTTATTAAATCTATTCCATTTATTTGTTTCAGGTTCGCTTTATCTCATCACCGAACAAGTGTGAATTCTTAAAGTCATCTGTTAACATCATAGATTATATAGCAACGCTTAGCTTTTATATCGATCTAGTGCTTCAGCGATTCGCATCGCATCTGGAGAACGCTGACATCCTCGAGTTCTTCTCGATCATCCGCATTATGCGTCTGTTCAAACTGACGCGACATTCGTCCGGATTAAAGATCCTGATACAAACGTTCCGCGCGTCGGCCAAAGAATTGACGCTGTTGGTATTCTTCCTGGTGCTGGGCATTGTGATCTTTGCCAGTCTCGTCTATTATGCCGAGCGTATACAGCCCAATCCGCACAATGATTTCAATAGCATACCGCTCGGTCTCTGGTGGGCTCTAGTCACCATGACCACCGTTGGTTATGGCGATATGGCGCCCAAGACCTACATTGGCATGTTTGTGGGTGCCCTTTGTGCCCTTGCCGGTGTGTTAACCATTGCACTGCCAGTGCCCGTCATCGTCAGCAACTTTGCCATGTACTATTCACATACGCAGGCTAGGGCCAAACTGCCAAAGAAGCGTAGACGAGTGCTTCCCGTCGAACAGCCCCGACAGCCGCAACGTAAGTCTAACTAATTATGTATAATTATAATTATTACTTGGTCACTTAATGGAAACTACAAATAACTTACCATCAGGATTTTTTCCGTTTTGACTTTAGGCAATATTTTTTTTATAATTTTTCTTTATCAATCTGCAGAAATGTTGCGGAAAAAAGTTATAGTTAAATCCTAAGCCGACCTGTGTTCATTTTATTATTTCTTTTTCTTTACAAAGGTTTATTTGTTTAATTTATTATATTTATTAAAATAGTAAATTATAATTTGCTAGCAGTCTTGTGTTCTTCTCCCTTCAGAATCAATTTTAATATTATTCTCCTCTTTTTTTTAGGTGCTCCCGGTGGTGTCAGTGGTTGCGGCACTCCAGGCTCTGGTCCACATTCGGGTCCAATGGGCTCCGGCGGCACCGGACCACGCCGCATGAACAATAAAACCAAGGATCTGGTCAGTCCCAAGTCAGGTGAGTGTTTTTGGTTCCATCTTCGATTCACAGCCATCACAGCACAAATTTGTACAACTGAGCTGCGCTTCAACACCCCCGTCCGGGAAAACCAAAAAGAAAAAAAACACCTGGTACACCTAACGTACGCTTCTATGTAGTATTCAAAAAAAAGTTGAACATTAAACTGATATGCCAATCAGTTTGTAACCCATTCACGAAAGCTCAAAGCTTGCACAGCTGCACTCAAAAGTTCTCAATTCGTTGGGTTCTCAACCATTTAGCCAGTTGTTGTGCTGTCTTTTATATTTCCCAGCCTACTAGGCTTTATATACATTTCGAAACAACAGAAACGCTCCAAAATTATTGCAACAGCTTTGCGCACAAACAGCTCAACAAAAGACCTCTCAATTAGTCTACTAATTTTATGTAATTTAAAGCGGTTTTTTTTTCAATAAATTATGATTAATTTTGGGTGCGCATCTTGAGCGTTGCAATCCTTCACCATAAAAAATGTACGTGTATATATGTATTCTATGTAATTACAATGAATGCATTCATCAATTCACAAATCATTCGAAAGCTCATTATTATCGATTCATGTTAAAGCTTAGCTTTCGTTTAACGCTGCTCAATCTCAGAGTTTTTAAAGTTTCTGTCATCAAGCTCCTGGAGCTTACAGATCTCCGATTAACTTTCAATTTCTCCATCAAAACTCATCTTCAATGGCTATTTTGTTATCAAACGCTTAATCCATAGTTCATTATTTTGATACAGAATCCAAGAACATAATTGTATATTGAAATCATTGACCCTAAGTTATGGCTCTATGGGGTTTTATTCTCAAATATATTCTACATACCTATTCATATTGTGATATAATGTTAAGCCTTTTTTAAACTTAATTTAAAATACATTTTTGCTCAAAATATTATTATAATTTTTGATAAAAACCCAACCAAAAACCACAAATCTTATGTAAATACTTAGATGAATATACAACAATGATTGGCAAACCCCGAGATGGCAAAAAGAGCAGGCTACTCTAAGCCAAAACCAAATATAAAACACATCAAAACTTCAAAAACATAATAAAAAACGAAATACTCTGCAAAGAATGAGAGAAGAGAAACAACCCCTTAACCAAGAAGAACCCTTTTATAATGCAAAGAGCAAGCTGAGGAACCTTTTTGAAATTGGAAGCATTATCATTGAGAAAACAAATATAAATATCTAAATTATCTGTCAAGATAACTATGAAAGAACTTTGTTGATGGAACTGTCTGGATTGAGAAGCATCCTTATTGTGGTACGTTGGCCCACTTGGAGTCCATAATATGATCTAATACACGTGCCAAACTCGGCGGCGTCTGCTACTCTACTACCAACACCTACTACTACTACTATTATTACTACTCCAATTACAACATGCTATCGTATATATATATATTCTATATATGATCGTATAACTACAATATATATATGTGTAATTTTCTACGTGTTTTCTTCTATATAATATTGATATATTGATATTGCGCATCGTATACTTACGTGTTGTTCATCAGTTTTGGCTCGTTCGTTCGTTCGTTCCAAAGTATCTACTATATCTATATCTACTCTACAAATATATACATATATATATATATCATAACCCTATCTCTATCTCTCTTCTGTGACTTTTGATGTGTATCTTTTGTGTGTGAGTGTGATGTCTGCGTGTGTGTGCATATTATATATTTCTATGTATTTTTATTGTAATATTAAGCGTTTCGAAAACTATTTTCGAAAATTTATATAATTATATAGTTATACTTGTATGTATGTAATTGATTACTATATGTATTTAAATTTTTATAGCTCGTAATGAAAACAAAACAACAAGCATTTTTTGACGAACCTTTGTATTATCTTGAACTTTTGTATTTCAGATATGGCCTTCAGTTTCGACTAAAAGATAGAACCAGTTCATATTTTGTAATTTGTATTCCAAAAAAATCAAAGTACCGAAACAGAAAACACAGTTCAAATGCAAGCACCAAAAAGACAAAAAGCAAAACTCAACAAAAAAAAAAACAGCTCAAAATCAAAAATCAAAAACATAAAATCAAAGAAAAAAAGCAAAAAAGCAAAAAAAAAATGAAAAATGTAAATCTTAAATCGCAATCGTTATCGTTATCGTTAAACGCTCATCTCTCATGCTCTCAGGCCATGCAATAAAATGTAACGGATTAAGCTGGGCGGGTGTGTTGGTTAACCATATTTCTCTATATATATATATCTCTCTAACTGTATTTGTACTCTACTTTAATCCTAATACGATATCTAAGCATTTCTATGTAGAGTAGGTGCGCTGGCAACCAACTCCCCCCTCTAACAAAAATCAATTTTCAAAAACTAAAACTAGTTTGTAGCAACCTTCAAACTGAACCGTAACCGTAACCGTAACCAAAAAAAAAACCGTAACCTTCACACCTAAAACTATCCAGCGTTGATTCAAAAAAGTTTGGCAAATGTTTGCAAGTTTTGCAAAACTTGTAAAGCAACCCTCTCCAAAGTATCCAAAAGTAGCTTATTGTTTTCAATGCTGCATGCTGCATGTTGGCCCGAACCACTTTACCAACACTGGAGTGTCATTAAATCTAGTTAGTTGTTAATTACTTTAAGTTGTTCTGTACTTATATACTTGCTACTTATAAACTATCCATGTGCCACACTGCCTGTCAATTGTATGTGTACGTGAGCATCTCTCTCACTCTCTTTGTGTGTGATTGTGTGTGTGTTGTTTGTTGTCTTCCTCACCCCAACCCTACAACCACAACCCTGTAATGAGTAGTATCAAGTGCACCCAGTATTAACCAACACTAATAGCGTTGCGTCTGCCCTACGATTGATTTTGAAATAAGTTTATTGAAATTGGTTTTGTTTATTAATTGAATTGAATATAAATTAATAATCTGCTTTTATTCTCTCTCCACTCTTTCTCTCTCTCTCTCTTTCTCTTTCTTTCTGCTATCTTTCTCTCTATTTCTTTCTATCTACTGTACTACATTCTTCCTCTTGTGTCCTCCACAAACTGCGCTAAAACCAAACAGTTGCTCAACTCTTCACAGGTCCATTGGGTGCCAGCATCGTTGCGATGAGTCCACGCACCATGTTAGATCTGAATCCAGCACTGGCCATGGGTAAGCCCACATTTCAGCCACGTTTCCCAACACAGTTAGCAGCCGTAACCACGCCTCCTTTGGCTCCCACAATACCGGTAACATTGGCGGCAGCTGCCACTGCAATGGCAACGGCAACTGCAACTGCCACAGCAGCGGCAACGTCGGGTACATTGCCAGCGGTGCCGCCGAGCATAGCGGTATCAACCACCGCCAGTTTGGGCAAGGATAGCACTGGTACCGGCACCACAACCACCACCAGCACCACTCTGGAGGCCACCAAGAAGGCGTTTCTCTAATTGTAAAACGATTCTCAAATATCCCATCAAAGCAATATTTAGAAAACCTATCATAATCTTCGCATACGTATGAGTATATGACTATGAATATATGAATATCAATATGAGTATGAGTACAAGTATTCATAGCTGATAAAAGAGCTGGGAATAGTGAAGCTTAATGATTAAATGAAATACCTAACTGATTGATCCAATTAGTTATATGATTTACTTATCATTCAACTTCCTTCAAATTTGCTTACATTAAAATCTCCATTAGTTTTTGAATTTGATAAAATTTTAGTTGATATTTTTCAAAGAAAGATATAGAAATATATTTTTTTTAACAAATTTCCGTTTAACTAATTTGTACTTGAGTTTTTATCAAAAATTTTATGGATGGAAATAAAAAAACTCGGCAAAGAGTTTTAAATATGATTTATGAATATAACTAACATTAATCAAATATTTTGGTAGTGCTGGAATATTTAACTACCTATGCGAAGTAGTTGAAAGAAAATAAATTTGAAACTATTCCCAGCTCTGTGAATGAGTAAAACAGAAAATATATGAGTATGAATATCAATACGAATATGAGTACGAATAAAAGCATTCATACTACTTATTAACACGCAATATCTACATGTAGACTCCCCATTATTTGGCCATATCATGACATACATATTACCTAGAGCTATATTAAGTATTATTAAAGTTAATAATGCATCGGCACTCACTGCTTTGGCATTTTAAAGAGATACAATAAATGTTTTTGTATTGGTTTTTAATTGAATCGATCCATTTTATAAAAATAAAAATAGACAGAGCAATGTATTTAATACATTTAATTAACATATATCAACAGTTTTAAGTCAAGGTGCGTCAAGTTCCTTAAGTATTTATGTCTGTGAGAGCAGTTTTATTGCGTTGACTACATACATTTAGAAAAGTTTTCAATCCATTATCATCCCCAAAACAAATTCAGACAACAAATTCAAGTAACTTGAATTTGATTCGTGCAGTGCAAACGAATCAATTTTTTTTTCATTTACTTTTTAATTTTTTGCTTATAAGCTTTGTAATTGCCTAATTAGAAGGATCCCATGCTCAGTGAGAGGAGTCTTTGTGCTTCAGACAGTCCAGATACGTATACTTAATAAAAAGTTGGCAACTGTTTAAAATTCATTCAAGCAATCGCTGCCAAATCGCTTGTTAAGGGCACGTGCTAAATTTTCATCTAATATTATAGGATGCCATGAACCGAAAAACATTGTGTAAACTTCTTGAAACTTAAGAAAAATAAATGAATTTTCCAACAGTTGCTGATGCCTGCTGCCTGTCGCCTGTTGCCTGCTGCTATTTTCCTACTTCAATCTGCTGGCAAGTTCATAACATACATATTACATATACCTATAGAAAAGAGAAGTCGTCATAACTTTAATTATTTTCAACCTGAAATCGACAACGTGTTGTCAAGGGTGGTAGGACTGGGGAAGGGAGGGGAAGTAGCAACAGACATCAAGTAAAATTTGCATGGAAAATCTCTGGCAAAGATTTTCCTTTTAGCTAGAGCATAAGCCCAGTTAACAGTCAGGCATATTTGCAAATGTTTTTCTTTCCTCCGAGTTCTGGTAAACAAACGCAGTTCTAAACTTCTTAAAAGGGGGAAAGGAGTGGAAATAAGGGGGTTAAGGAGGAAAGGGGGTCAGAGTATACACATACATATTAACGATACATATGAACAGTGTTTCTTCTGTATATCATATTAGGTGAAGCCTCTTGTACATTTTAAATATCTCTCAGCAAACATTATACATAATAATCATTGCATAATTAACTAATACGTATATTGTATCTATAAATAAATTACAACTTACGATTATTTCTAAGATTAACAAACATAATACAACAAAAGATTCTAACGCTTTGCAATAAATTCGAAAAAAAGAGAATTAATTCATAAACATTAACAAATGGAAAAATGATAAAGTTTGCAAAACATTTGTTAAGTTTTTACAATGAAAATGCATTAATAAGAAAATTATTATTAAAAATATACATACATACATGCATACATAAAAAACACACACAAACTATAAAGATATATTTATTAAATATATGCGAAAGCGTGAAACATTAATTTTTTACTGTTTGATTTACCTATTTATTATTGTTATTTTTTCAAATATTTATAACTGATTTTTAATTGTATAGTTAAGTGAATTGTATACTATCTAAACTATAAAAAGAAAAACAAAAAAAAAAACAAAACAAAAACTGTTCTCTCAATAATTCATGAACAACAATTAAATTAATTACATAAATATACGAAACTCAAAACTGAAATGCAATAAACAAATCTATTGAACACCAAAAAAAAAAAATCAACATTTCGTTTTATACTTAATTGCATTTCAGAAACAAAAGAATTGCTTGAAATTCTTTCTTTCATAAAGCATAAGAAGATTTTAGATTTTGGTGGAAATTTATTTAAATTAATAAATTGGCAATCAATTTGGGTATCTTTTTAAGGGTTTCAGCTTTAAAAGTTTAGCAACTTTAATCCAATTTGGTTGTGATTAAATAATTTTATTAATTGAGCAGCCAAGTCTTAATTTAGTCTTATTTTTTCTCTAAGAAAGTTAGCAATATTTCTCTTTGTTTTGTTGTTCTTTTCTCAGTTACCTTGGAACCTTTAACAGCAAAAGAAACTAACAATAAGAAAAGACCATAAGTGTCTGAATAATATTGTTCAATGGCGAAAGCAATTACATTACTTGTAGCGTTAATGTTTGGGAATCTTAAGGCCAAAATTGTTTGCCCCACCGGTCGTGGCCTTAGACGTTAAGTGGAGAGCTTTTTTTGTTGGCCAGGTGCCTGTGGCTATTGACCAGTAAAGCGCTTCATTAAGCAGTTACATGGCCCATGACACACAAACAGAAACCCGAACTCAACCCGAAAATTAAACCACAACTTGTGAAGGAAATGCTTGAACATACCATATACATAAGAGTATCTTGTCCCACAGGCATTTGACAAACCCAATCAACAGTTGTCTGCTCTACGACAAGTGAAGGTGTCTAGAGGGGAGGTAGTGACTAGAGGGGAGGGTGTTTAGGGATTCTAGGAAATATCTTGGCTTTTTTGTAGTGCAAAACCCAAAACTAATAATGCATGAAATTTCAATTACGAGTCAGAAATCATAAGCCCAGAGTCAAGTACACATCTATGTATCTATGAGTATGCCTATCTGTGTATCTATGTATCTGTGAGTTGTACTACAGTTTGGAGCTAAGCTAGCAAATCTTGGAGCGTCATAAACATTAGAGTTATCGTTGTTGTTGTTGCTGTTGTTGCTGCTCTCAGTTGCTGGAATGTTGTGGGAGCAGGTAAAAGAGATGGATAGATGGTTAGAAAGAAAGAAAAAACAAGGCAAACACTTTGCCGACATTGCGTGAGAGTTGAAAGGCATTTTACATTAACAGTTTTCCAGTTTTTCCGTTTGCAGTTTTCAGTTATGTTTTCTGTTTTTTTGGTTTATCGTGGTCTATGCGCAGTGAGAGTTGCCTGGAAAAAGCTCACTCTCTGACGCTCTCTCTCTCTCAGTTACAATCTCTCGCTCACTCTCTCCTCCTACTTTGTGAATGAAGCTTGCGCTCTCTTTTAGCCAAAAATACATTTCTCTGGCTATTTGGCTATTTTGCATGGACAATTGCCTTCCGACTCGCCTCTCTTTCCTTTCGTTCCCTTCCCTTCCCTAGCAATCTCTGCTCGTGACTTTTCGTTCGTTTACCATAGATATACTCTATTGGAGGTGCTCGTTTAATATGATCCCGTTGTCGGTCGGTCGGTCGGTCGGTCTCGCTGTCCGCCTGTCTGTCTGTACCCGGCTCTGCTCGGCTTTGGGGCCTCGTCTGGAGTTCACATTCACAAACGTTTTCAGTGTAATTTCGGCTGTGCGACGTTGTAGTCTCCACCGTCGTCGCTCTGGGACAACAAACCCGGGACAACGTCTTTTTCCTAATCGAGTCGAGTCGAGTCGAGAGTGAATTTTTCGAGTGTTTAGAGGTGTGCGAGTGTGTGTGTGTCGCGTATATCTGTGCTACACGACGCGTCGTGCTCCAGCTGTCAACGTACCATCTCCATTACCATCTCCAGCACTCTAGCTCTATAACTACAACTACAACACCAACACCAACTACAACCACAACTCCATCTTCATCTCGTCTGTTGCTCGTCGCGGTTTATTTTTTTTTTCGGTTCGATTATTTTTTTGTTTTGCCCGCGTTGCGTTTGCTACAATTGCTTTAGGTTGGTTGCCATTTGAATATTAAAGCCAAGTGCGAGGACGAGAACGACAACAGTTTTTTGTCCTCAACTTTTCCCCCGGGGGTTTTCCCTGGGCGCAACCCTCGCCTCTCCTCTCCTCCTCCCTTGAACACTTGTAGTCGTCTCCAGGTCTCTTGGCCTCAACATTTTGCTTGACTGGCTTTGCGATTAAGACCAGTCCACAGTCAGCAGTCAGCAGTCAGCAGTTGTTGCCTGGTTACGTTTACAACTGCCACGCTGACTGTGGCATGCATTAAACATAAGCGTCACTGAATGACTCTGCGAGACACTGCGAGTGGCAAGTAGCAAGTGGCAAGTAGAGAAAGACCCAGAGAGAGAAAAAGAGAGAGAGGGGGTGAGCGAGGGGCACGTCTCAACTAGATTAAGTGTGTGTGGAAGTTTTTCTTTTTTTTTAGTTTTCCTACCATTTTTGTAGTTGTTTCTTTTTTAACTTTTGAATCTTTATTATTGGCACAATTTGCGCTACTCTCATGAATTAATAACAATTCATGACAAATATTGCGGCATGCCGCATGTTACAGTTGCCGTTGCCGTGGCAGTTGCAGTTGCAGCTGCAGCTGCAGCAGCTGTAATTGTAATTGCTGCTATCGGCATAATTAAATTAATAAATAAATAAATATTGCTGCTGAAATGTGTGCTCATGTGACAAACTAAATGGTCTCCCTATCGGGATCAATTTGTGGCACAGTTGAAGAGGGCAACACCTGCTGCATTATTTATGTGCCACTGAGATCTTAAAGTTGTGGATGTGAGACTGTGATTGACAGCCTGTAACAGACTGTCGACTGTGATTGTGAGTTAGCATAAAATATGATTTACAATTCTGTTAAGTGAAATTGGATTCTTCTTATCAAAATTGAATTGAATTTCATCTGTCGCATATTTATGCAAAGACAGATGTCTTTAAGGCCAACTGACACTTTGTGGCCTCAACACTGAATGCTTCGCAAAATTCCGAATTCCGAATTCATGAGACGACTGATGTATTAATTATCAAGTCATACTTAATGTGGCCTTTAATTGGCCACAACGGACACTTAGAGTTTGGTTTCTGGTCACATTATGATGGAGATAATTACAGATGAAAGTGGATGAAAAGATATCATATTTTTCGGCGCACTATGACATGAATTTTCATGGACTTTATTAAGCAGAAAGCAGAGATGTTAACTTGAATTTAAAGCTATTTTCCATGCAGCAATTCCATATATTTTGAAATATGAATAACGAAACAAAGAGTTTGAATAGATTAGCTGAGCTTAGGTTAAACGGAATTTTAAACAAAGCATTCGACAAAAATGTTAGCTATGAATTTCCGTTTATTTTCATCAGACAAATAAAGGAATAAAAATGGATTATGAATAGACGAGAGGAAAAAAACAAAAATATTATACACAACATTTTAAATAAATAAACATTAAATAGAAGTTGTAGGTTTCAATTGAAAAATATTAATGTAAAATCTTCATTAGCAAATGCAAATTCTACTTTCAATGAGTAAATTAAATAAATAGCTTAGATTTATATTTTAAAAGTGCAATTAAAGTATTTTAGAGTTAAACATAGAATAGAATTAAACAGTGAAAGGTCTTCTTTCAATGAGTAAATTAAATAAATAGCTTAGATTTATATTTTAAAAGTGCAATTAAAGTAACATTGAATTCTGTGGCGTTAATGATTTGTGAAGATGGAGAAAAGTACGTAAATTAACAATAGTCAAGTAGCTTGAATATGTTTATTGAATAATTATTCAATTTTAATTGGCAATAATTGAATATAAAACACTCATTTTTGTGTAAAGCGTTTAATTCTTTTCATTGAAGATTATTAATATAGTAGATTGAGATGAATTGAATCATTAGCAGACAGCCAAAATATTTTTTGAACTTAACTCTACTTGTAATCTTTGTAAAATTATAATTCAAGAGTCTTTCTAGAGTATAAATCAAATCTTAAATCGGCAGACTAATTTAAATATATTTAAGCTGAATTAAAACAGCATTAAATCAAAGCGTCAATAAATCTCTCAGCAAAATACGCAATGCAGCAAAAGTGAATTTATATTCAATTAGTATAAATCTAACCCTTACATCAACTTCATCTACATTTCCATCCTTAACTCGAATTTGAACCTGAAATTGGAATTGTATCTTCAAGTGTATCAGTATCTATGAATGTATCTCTATCTTTAACTGCAAATTGCATTTGCAAGTTTAACTGCAATTGCAAATGTAATTCAATGCGCTCTGTTGAGCTATGTAATTTTTGTGACCTTTTTTTGTGTCTGTGTGTGTGTGGGTGTGTGTGTGTGTGTTTTTCTCTTCTGTTCTTCTCTGTTCACCTTTTGCACATGTTTGTTCAATTTCATTCGCAATTGTAATTGCATTTTATTATTGATGCTGTCTATTTGTATGAGTGATTGTGGGATTCTGTGTTTGTGTGACCTGTCACTTCAGTACTTCATTTATGAAATTTACATTCATTGCGACGCATTGACAGATCAACAAATTAAAAACAAAAGTAAAAAGAAATATTCACTCACTTTTGATTAACGTTTCAATTGTTGATTTCACTTTGTTTGTTTTCGGGTTGAGTTGGGGGAGAGTTCGAAGAGTTCGAAGAGTTCCCAAAAGACCCCCATTGAGGGGTGTGAAATTTGCATAGCACTGCTTGATTTTGTTTGTGGCTCTCAGTGTTTTTCACTGTTGACACTCGACAGCTGTGCAAACAGTGCAAAAACTCAATGAGAATTTGGGGGAATTTGTCAAAATATTCAATTGAGTTTTCAAGTGCCCCTCTCGTGTTGATTTCCCTCCGTCTGTCACGCCCCTCACAATTTTCCAGTTGTTCTGGCCATTTCTACACAGCGTATACGTGATATTGGTAACCCATATTGGCCAACCCTCAACTGTGAACTCACCTGTTTACACGCAATATGGCATACAATATGGCATATTCAAATACCCTGCATAAGAAGGGTGAAAAGGTTGCTTATTGTGTTTATACACTATTCCCAATGTATAGTAGATAATATATGTATATTATGAAGAGTGTACATGATTTAATTTAATCTAGGGTATCAGCGAGTCTAGTCTGTCAATCAAATTTAGTTTTCATAATAATTATTTTTATTTTTTTAAACATATTTCTTTTCTTTTATTACATTAGTCACTACATTCAAGGTTATTAAGGGAAACACTGATACAAAGTAAGTGAGAGATTTCTTTATTTTCTAATGAGTACAGGTCATTGCATAGTCTATTATACCCACAAATATTTGTTTACTGCTGTCAATTTGATTGCTCAAATTTCCAGGCAATTTCAGTGACAAGTTCATTTTTTGCCAAAAAAAAGGGCTCTACCGAAACTCCCTTTAATTCTTTTGGCTTGAGTGAATGGAGTGAATGGGAAGACATGTCTGAGATATATGGAATATTTGAATAAAGTGAGGAATTTTGTTGTGTGTGTCGCAAAAAAATTCCTCAGCATCGAGATGTCGTTTTCATTGTTCGTTATCAACAAGTTGTGGACTTTAATTTAAAAAAAGAGAAGCAAAATCTCAACCCCTTCCGATGCTGGGATTCAGGAGAAAAGTGAAAGAATTATTGATTGAACGCAGTTCAAATTGGAATTGGCATTCATTTGAAAATGTTCCGTTGTGTGGTTACCAAAATGGAAATACAAAAAATCATATAAATGTAAATGAGAACAAATTGGGTTTGTTTCCGTTGGTTGAACTGCCAAAGGATTCCAATTGTGAGTAGATTATTGGGATTTAGCACGTATTAAACTTTAATTAAAGTTCAATGCTTCTCTCAACATTTGTAGTCGCAATTCTGCGGCATTGGGAATATCATAAACTATTTTTGGACAAAAATGGAATAAGTTTATTCGTTTATAGTCTAAGCTTGAGCTTTCAAAATGCCACAAATTGTTCAGTATTGCATTTCATTCTCCCTCTTTCTCTCTCTATCTATTTTCCCTCTCTCTTATCTGGGTATAATCCCTAGAAAGTTTTGGACAGTTAACTGGCTCTGGCTTTCATTGTTAAGACCCAAAGACCCGCATCTTATCTTAAGCACTGCCCAAAATGCATTGACAGCCGCTTGCTGCTCCACTTTTAGCTGGAATTCCTAAAACAGCAACAGGAGCAGTTTATGGCATCGTTTCCTTTATGATTTAGTGCGTTTTATTGTCCCAGCTTTGCTTACAGAATCCTTAGGAACTGCCCCTTCCTCTGATAGCCTTTTGCTGTCGCATAAACCGATTAAACTTCTGAGCAGCTTATGCATTTTGTGTGTATATATTTTGGCCATGTTCATAGTCTTGTATATCTATCTGGGTATCTGTTATCTGTTATCTAGTAAATGTGCAGCACTAAGCACTCCATTCATACTCCATCTCCAACCTCTAAGAGCTCCTAATTTCTATCCTCACATCAGCACATCACTCATATGACTGCTCTTAAAACGTTTCCATTAGATACCAAATTGTTTTGGTCTGGGCAAAAAAATTAAATTTCATATTTTGCTAATGCGTTTTCATTCGCTTCTCAACTTTCAGTCTATGTACATTTACCCCCCCCCCCCCACCAAATGGTTCTGGTTGCCTTAAATACTTTGCAATTATTTTGGCTTTTGATAAATTTGCTTCTCGCTTCTCTTTTAATCATTCTCTGGCTAAAAGTTTTCTTTTTCGTTTTCTTTGCTGTTTTTTGTTGTTGTTGTTGTTTCTTTTTACAGCTTGTTTACACTTTTTTTTGTTGATTGTATTCATTGCCCTCTGGAGCTTAACAGTTACCTGTTATTCCACCTCCGGCTTCACTTTGGTTTTATCCATTTTCTTCTCTTCTCAATTTTTGGAGGTAACAAAGCGTGTTACAACATGCAAACGACTGCACAGGATAAAGGAACCTTCTACACAGACTCAGTATTGATATTATTACGTTTATTTATTTTTTGTATTTTTTCGTATTTTTTTGATTATTTCCATGACATGTGATAGCAGTCGGTCCTAGGCAAAGGTAAAACTTTTATTTTCCCAGAGGAAACGTAACAATTTTCTGTAAATTTCTACAGCAAATTTGAATAAATGAAGAGAAAGACAAAACTCAAATAAAATGCAAATTGTTTAAGACTGTAAAGTGGAAAATTATTGTCGACAATTGAAAAGAGTTTTATTCATTATGAGCTAAAGAGAAATCAAACTGAATTCTTAACTATTCGTTAAAAAAGTGATATAAATAATGGCAAAGTGAAAAAGTTTCTTAAAGAGTTTTTAACTATAAATCTCAGTAAGTTTAATTCGATTACTTTTTTAACTTGTTAAAGAAAATTGTAAAAAATGTGAAGATTTTTAGGAAGAAGGAAAAAAAAGGTTTTTATAGTTAGATTTTTTAGGTAATTTGGCCAAGAGAATGCAAATCAAGATAAGTTGTAAGTCTGTTTATAATTTAAGAACAAAGGATGGGAAAGAATCTACGAAAGGTACAAAATTCAGAATCTCTGTTTAGTCCCACTAAATAAAATCTTTTTAAAAAGATATATATGTTAATTGTGTAAGCAATGTTGTTCGAGAATCAAATGGAACTATTAAGATTTTAAGTTAAATACAAAAATATTGTTATAGTTTTAAAAAAGATAATGAACTTGAAATATTATCTCATAATTCTTTTCTTAGACCGAATAAATTTTAGATATTTGTTAGCTTTTGAATATTATTTCCACTTCTAACATCTTTTGTGTCTCTTTCTGTTATATGTGTCACTTAAGAAGGCTTTAAGCAAACTTGTACACATACATATAGTATGTAAATGTATATTCTCTAGAGTACCCAAAAGTAAATTCTCATATATTTCCCCAAAATCCCATTTAAACTGTAACGAAATTTGTTTGTTAATTACGCGCTAGTGCAGTTATACTTGGCTTTAACGACCTGGCTCACACACAGCCACACACCCATCACCCACACACACACTCACAGACACAAAGACACTTGTACATAGACACCTAATCTCCCTAACTACTGTTATTGTGGCCGTTATGGCATAGTGTACTTACATGTGTTAGTCTCGTTGCTTTTGGCAGTTACCGTTACTTTCTCGATAACTCGATACATTTTCTTCAGTCTTGAGCCTTTTTGTGACGGAAAGGAGGACAAAGACGAGGACAGACAAGACTAACACTCCAGAGCAGGCCATTCGCTTAATTTATTATTCAATTAAAGCAGCAAAAATAAACTTTAATCGCACCGCAGACATCAGCAGAGGCAGCGACAGTGGCAGCAACAACCACGGCACCAACAACAACAACAGTATCAACAACAACAAGGCCCCCAAAGGCAACACATATTAACACAACACACACTCACACACACACACACACACACACTTATTTCTTATGTGTGCCCAAAAAAAAGATGTAAAATATAAAAAAATATTTTCTTGCAAATATGAAAATCGTGTGCCAAGAAAATGTCAGCAGCATTGTTGTTGTTGCTGTTGTTGCTTTTGTTGCTGCTGCTGCTGTTTCTGTTGTTGCTGCTGCTGTTGCTGCTGCTCGTTCTCCTTTGTAATCGATTAAAAGTGCATGTCAAACTGTGCGTGCGGCCGCATTTTTTAATGGGCTGCTAAAAAATACAAAATGAAAATAATATAAAATAAAAATCACAACGACAAATAATAAAAAGGAAATACAAAACAAAGGAGCAACAAAAAACGTCAGGCGCATTAACAAGAAGAGCAGCACCAACAACAGCAACAACAATAACAAGAAGAAAATCGTGAAAAAAAGTTTGAAAGACGAGAAAATATGACAAAAATTTACGAGCGCACACACACACACACACATTCACAGCTTGAAACACCCTGTGGAGGCTGGCTGGGCTTGTTTTTAGTGCTTTGGCACGTAATGGGGTCGTCTCATACAAACACTCACACACATACTGTCACACATACTGTCACACTCACAGACACACACACTCACACACACACACCTCATCATGAGCCACTCAGTTGCCTTTTGTGTGTGTTACTTCAGTTTGGTTGGATTCATTTGGGTTTGAGTTTCGGTTTCGGTTCGGGTTTGGGTTTGGGTTTGAGTTTGGGTTTTGTTGCCTGGTTTCTTTGACATGTTCTCATCATATCCTATAGTTTTTTTTTTGTGTCAAATCGCTTACCACTTGATGAGAACGCGGCTACTAACTGTTAATGCGACTAGTAATCGCTTCCCATGCTACTGATGCGTGCCAAGTCCAAAAACAAAGCAGTCACAATTAATCTTTTTATACTGATTCGCATTATTTATTTTTTTCAAAGCAGGCCTGAAAGTTGCTACACACTTTGGGCGTTACAAAGAAAAAGTTAAAGTAGCAAAATCGATCAAAGAACTTGAAGAAAAAACAAAATATATTTAATTTAAATATATATTCAAGCCATTTATGATTCAAGAAGTGTTCCACATACGTTTGGGGCCGTGTCACGCACGAGTTTTGTTAGTAGGGAATAAAAAAAGTTGCATCTCTAGGCACATCTGCTTCCCAAAGCGAATGAGGATGTTACTGCTGATGATGATGACAATTTTCAGCGATTTCGCCGTCTGTTTGATGTGATATGAAGAACCGATTAACTGCATTGAAGTACCATCATCTCTTCATCTTCATCTCTATTCCCTTCTCACTCTCTTCTCCTCCTCTGTTTCCTTCGCTCTCTGGGCACATATCAGTAGTCAGTTTTGGCCTCCTTGGCAGATTTGTGGAAACCACGAAAGCAAATTACGTTGACGATGAGCATCATTTTCCACTTTATTGAATTACCCCCGAAAAGCTAAAGCCAAGCTGGGCCAAGTCAGGCCAAAAGCAACAAGGACAACCAGACCGCAATGTGTGCTAAGAGTCGTCGTCGTCAGTTTACTTATTTGAGACGGGAGAAGGAAAGGGAATGGAATGGAACGCGATAAACAGAATTTCAATTTAAAATACTTTTGTTGCTGCCTTGGCATAATTTTCAAGTCAAGAAGTGTCACAGTCAGCTGCCGTTGGACCCTAGACATAAAGAAGCTATCAGCGGGGCGTTTATGGCCACTTCTAGGTTGGATAGGTGGTTAGGTGGTGCGGTGGGTTAACCTTACCTACGACTAATGAAAGTCAACGTCTCTGTCCGTGAGTTGCTTTGTTTGTGTCTCTGTTTGTTTGTTTGTTTTTCCCTTTTTTTTTGGCACAATTTTGATGAGAGGAGCTCTCTTGCTTTTTATAGTACAAGTACGCGTATATATAAACATCATTGTTACGCGCATTTGAGGCACTTTCGTCACTAACAACACCCAGTACCTCAACCATTGGCCCATTCAAAGAGTGAAAGAGTGAGAGAGAGAGAGGTCTGCGTGCTTAAAAGAGCATTGCCCGTCGGCATTATGTTTTGTGTCATCGCAAAAGGCGTCAGGAATGGTGATGGGAGGAGGGAGGAGATGGTAGATAGACATGGAGGAATGTAGGGGGAATGAAGCTGTAAATGGTGTCGGCATTGCACGTTCTTTTGTGGGTTAGCAGGCCTGCCTGGCTGGCTGTGTGGCATGGGGCATGGAGCATGCTGCTATGTTGGCCATGTTGACTATGTCATTTGCTAATTTAGCACAAGCTGTTGGACTACTTACTAGATGTCCCCCCCCTGCCACCATCCTTTATAGTGGTTCAAGTTGCATTTACTAAAAGGTCAACACAGTGAACGAACCACAACAACTGAAACAACAACTACAACGAGAGCGACATCATCAAAGCAAACTAACATTAATTAAGCAGCTTCAGTTTGGTTAGAATAGATGACAAACAATATCCTAAGATGAACAACATTCTCAAACCCATCACAATTCTGTACTCAGCCTTATTCTCCTCTTTCACAATGCGACCCAATTCAATAGAGTTGGCAAATACAAAACTGACCACAGGAATAAATAATTAGCTAAAATGCGATGGGGGTTGGGGTAGTAGGAATAAAACACATTTGCAATTTAATGCGTCTTTAATGAAATTCCTAATATACTTTTTGAAAAATGAACCCTAATAAGATGGCTACCATTGATATATGAATGACCATTAATCATGGTCAAAGTTGTCTTGTATAACTTGCCTTGCTTTTCATTTCAAATTCATGAGATACAGAAGGCGCTTTTATTTCCCACATTAAGATTAAATATGCCTACTACTTTAAAAAGTATGTTTCAATGATTTTAAAATAATAAATTAAGAGTGTTTTCAATCGGAGACAGTTTAAAGACAATTGTTTTGTTGTAGTTGAATCTTTTAAAGAAGAAGTGTTATTTATTATAGTAGGTAATTGAAACCATAATTAAATTTAACTAAGCATATGATTTAATAATTGGGTAATTAAAATGAATAAAATATAGACAACAGTTAGTTCTTCATGGGAAAATATAAATTCTGTAAAAGAAAGTAAGGTACAATTGTATCCCATTAGAGTAGTTAAAGTTTTAATTTAATCTGCTTAAAATTACTTGAGTTAATCTCTTTAATGCATTTGTATCTCTACTAATTTACTAATTTAAGGTGTACTTTCACTGGAATTAAAGGTCTACCTAAATAGATTTTGTGGTTAACCTGAAGCATTAAGTGAATTAGTTAAACAACTGAAGGTTTATGTCTAATTGGACGTATTCAATTGGCCATAACGAAAAATACAGTTGCGGTTTCCACTTAGATGACCAGTAGTGTCATTAGGGTATCCTTGCCTTTGGGGACAGTCGAGCTGGAGCAGGAGCGCTGTGACTCTATCAGCCTAATGGCCTCAAGGCTCCAGAGAGGCTGTCAGCCAAGGTGCAGAATGGGGAAGGAGCAGTAGCAGGAGCAGGAGCAGGAGCTTGACAAAGACTAACGCGCTCTCGTCACACACTTTGACACATTGTTAGTCAAACAAAAGATTTTGCATGCTAATTCGATTCACCGAGTCAGTCCAAACAAAAGCGGATAAGACGTTGCCGCGGGGAAACGAGTAATGGAACAGAACGAGGATAAACAGGGAGAGGAATGCAGGATATCTGCTTCTTCAGTTGTTACCTTAGTCAATTTTTTGGGGGAAGCACAAGCCAATAATAAAATTGCTTGTGTCGATTTCCAGAGTTGCCTTCCTTGGATGTTGGCTTGGATGTTGATAAAGCTGGCAACAAGCAAGCAGCCAGCGGCAGGCAGCAAGTCAGAAAATCAAATTCAAACCCCAAAAGACCTCAACCCTCAAACCCATAACCCAAGCAGCCCAATTTAGTTGCGTCCAGTTGCTTAGCTTGTTATACACTTGCCTAGGGCGTAGACATTTTGTTAGGCAATGTGCAACTTATTGGGGCAGGAAGTTGCACAGCACTTAAAGTATTTATTTAACTGTGTGTATAGACTTGATCTGACAATGAGTTGAGGAAATGAGTTGAAGAAATTAGCTTATATACAGCCATGGATGACTCAATACATCTTTAAGATTTTTCTTTTGCTTTTTTGTTTCTGTATCTTTTGGTTCTTTATCGGTTTTTAAATCTTCCATTATGCTAAGATAGAGTACTTGTAGATTCCTTAGGAATAATAACTCTTCAGATAGATATTGGAATATTTTTATTGGATTCGAGTATTCTAAATGAATCGCATTACAATGTATTTCCGTTGTTAAATAACATTAATGAATATTTTTGAGCTAGTATCTGGTAAGTTCAGATATTTGAAAGAGATAAATTTACTATCTAAAGAAAGATTCTTTAACTTCAACTTTCCTTCCTTTTGCTAACAAAAATCGTTGACTTTAGAGGTTAATTTAAAGAGGGTTAGCATTCTTGTGATATTCATTTAACTTGTTTAAAGAGGCATAACATAGATTTTTCATAGATACCTAACCGACTAATCCTTTCCCTTATCAACAGCTCCTCTTAAGGATAATCAGAGCAAGGGCATCAAAGGCACGGCTCTAATCTATAACTTTAGTTCCTTGTAATTTTCGTTGTTTTAGGCCCTTCCTTGATGGTTGTGTTGGGTTTCCGTTCGTCGCCTTTTTTGCGGAAGTGTCATTTTTCAGCCGAGAAGGGCTTAGCCTACGCTTTATGATGCGGTTCACGCCCGCCGCAAAGCATCCGCACCACCCGCACCACCCAAACCACCCACACCACCAATTTGTAAGCTTGTTGTTTAAAAATTTTTGTGTGAATGTTGAAAATGTTGAGGTCTAAGCAAGTTTGCGTTTTAAATTTATTTATAATAATATTAATATTAAGGATGACTGCTGCCTGGATATGTTTGTGGATCCGTCGATGCTGGTGGTGCTGGGTGGATCAGGCTGCTCGCTTCGTTGCCTGCTTAGGAGGCAACCTAATTATGTTTCTGATAGGATTTTTGAGTAAGGTTAATGGCACTTCAGCCGCACGATAAGCCAAAAAATGTGGAGAAATATTTTCTAAAAAAAATCCAAAGGGTATTCAAAGTAATCTTTAAATCGTTTTACAAAATAATGTTGCATACTTTTGAGGAGACATTTAAGTGAATGACCTCGGGATTTAATTTGATTATTTGAGGACTTGAACTAAGACGGGAGCTTATTAGAAACACATTTTAAGTCCATGTAGATCTCAATTTGTAAATTGGGGAAACATAAATCCATTAGTCGCACTTAACTCCGGGTGCTGTACATAAAATATGCGCAAACTTCGGGGACAAAAGCCAAATAAATTCCTTGCTCACATTTCCTTTTTATTTTCTCTTTTATTTTAGGTTTGGGTTTTTTGGTCAACTCGCAAAGTTTTCAGCAAATCCTCGAATCGTTCTCAAGTTTTTCAACCTCTGCCAAATGTAAATGAAAAAGTATTAATATGTTCTGTAGCCAGTTTCTCTTGAAATTACTTTTCCCAGGGAAATATTTAACATAAACATATACACAGAGATATATATGCATACATACTTGCATATCAAAACTTGTAGCCTTTCAGCAGGGAGCGCAATAAAAAGACAACTTTTTACAAAAATAACTTGATGTTCCAGTAAACGGAAAAATGCTTCTTTCAGGGGTAGTAAATTTCTGAAATTAAATTACTCCTCAAAACATAAACAGGATTTCTTCTAGAAAAGGAACCCAATTAGAAAACAGCTGCAAGTAATTTAGTTTAAGAAGCCGATTTATTGCAGGAGTTTTTCGGTTCGACTTAAGTGACTTTTGAACTTTGTAAGCTTAACATATTTGTAGTAAAATAGCTGACATTGTGCTTGGCGAAATTGTGCTGAATCGTAATCGAGAACATACGCCACTTATACGTTTTATGCTATTTTCTTGAAGGGGGTTTTGCATCGCAAGCATCCTCGTAACATACATAGAGTCGGTGTATTGTCGTGTGTTTATTACAACGCCAAGTGTAAAACTAAAATGTAAACCCGGCGGCAACATGATATCCATTATCTAGCAGCCCGGAAGCTGGCAAAAGGGCGACAATTCACCCGAAGCTCATGTATAAAAAAAAAAATGGATATCAACAAGGAAAAACAACTCGAAAAAAAAGGACAACTAAAGCAAATGTTGGGTGTGAATTAAATTTAGTGGCTTAAAGTTAGCCAAGTGTGCTTTTGTTTTTCTCACTTTTTGGGCAATATGTTTAATCAGCAGAGCAAGCCTAAGAACTGACCAAAGGACCAAAGGACCAAAAGACCAGGATCCTGTCTGGGCCACCTCAAAAAACAAGAAAAAAAGGACCAACACTCAGCTGTGGTTCCTGTCTGAGCCTGCCTGCGCCTTTCCGAGAGTGTGGCAAATAAAAGTTGTCCTTTTTTTACAAGCTCATACAGGCACACACATGCACAGACACGTTTGGCATGCACGATGTACGATATTTATATGGCACGTTGTATATTTAATTTTAGTGCATCATAAAGTTGGTAAAGTCAATGACCAGTTAAGTCAACCTCCTCCCTGGACCTCGTTCCAAATGTGCGTTGCGTTCTGAGTTATTTGAATTTGCACAACGCTTACATTTTAATATAACATTTTAAAAGGACATAAAGCCCCTGACCTGAACGAATGAAAGCCAAAATATGGCACGGACCACAAGAGCACAAACACAAGAGCACAAGCATATCTAGGATATTATTATTGAAATGTTCATCTGACATTAAGCTTCGCCTGCGGACAGTAACAGCATCAACCAACCAGTTGCAAACGAAACCCTGAAGGCAACTTCGAGCTGTGAACATTTTTACACTTGACTGGCAAACAAACGAAAAAAAAATACAATAAAATAAACAAAAGAAATTTACAAAAATAAAAAAAAGGAAAAGAAACAAAAAGTATATCCGTTAAATTTTTTTATACCCGTACCATTGTTCAGCTACAGGGTATAAGTCGAGTAATCATCTTTTGAGCTTTAGCAGTGACAATCACGAAAATCCCCTACTTTTAAAATGGCTCTTGTAATAATTTGTGACACGAAAGGATTTTCGAAAGCATAGGCTGTAGATGGTAATTAAATATATATAAATAAATAAACTTAATTAATTCTTTATTAAATTTACCATGAGAAAAAATTTTATTTTTGTGTATTTGTTGCTAACTTTTCTTTTGCTGTTTGCTGTTTACCATAAAATTGCAATATCCTATTTTAAAAACAATAACTTTTAGATGGAATTAGATCAACTATCCCTTAGAGTCGTGAGAAAGTCTTAGAGTCTTCAGAAGAGTGTTAAAAATTGCCCAATATATTATTATGTAAGCTGAAAAGGAATAGTTTTAAGGTCCTCTGTTCGTGCTCTATTCACGAGCGCATCCCTAGTTTAATGTTTATGAACAAAGTGCTGGTATTTCATCGTCATGTGTAGGCAATATGCTCATGTGAACACAAACACACAAACAGACACACACACAGAGAGAGAGAGACTTTGCCTGGGAAAGGAAGTGTTTCGGCTAGAAGAGGATGTCTTTATGTATTGGTTGTAGGTGCTTCAGCACAGCTCCTTCCCAATGGTTCCTTCGACTGTTCTTAAATTTTATGCTTGCACAGGTAGTCAGGGTGTGTTTTAGACTGCAAGTTTACCTCCATTTTAAGCTGTCCTCCTCCTCCTCCTTGTGGCCTTCTCCCCGCTGCATCCTTAACTCTGGCGCTTCGGCACAATGCGTTTTGATTGATGTTGCCAGTTCTTTGAATGCTTCCTGTTTTGCTTCTGCTTTTGCTTTTTCTTCTACTTCTGCTGATGCTTACAATCAATTTAAATGCGCCGTTGTGCATTGTAAAAAGTTCCTTTTACTGTTGTCGGCTAAATCGTTATGTGAAACCATAAAAGTGGAATAGTGGGGCACAGGATAAAGCATTGCTATGTATGTATGTTTACTTGGAGGTATTGTTGCACATTTCCCCATATTCCGATGCAGAAAGATGCAAGCTTTTTATAGCCGAGCACAACCAAATCATTTATCATCTTTATGGTCTGTTCCAAGGACACTGAACTAATCGAAACGATAAAAATTGTATATGAAGTACCAACTAAAGGGAGTCTCCGACCAGCTATAAATAAGAGTACAAATCAATCATGTTTTGAGACAACACATTCAACTTCAATGCCCAAAAAAGATACATTTTCTTTGAGGGGTTTTCTTCTTCAAATTGTCATGATAAGCAATTCGTTTTTTATAGCCATCCTCCCTCAATGTTGTCTAAGAAATTGACAGTTCGATTTCTGACCCAAATTCATTGTTGAATTGAATTGAATTTGATTTTCATTTACTTAAAATTCTAATTTTTGTATTCATTCAAATTGCCACTAAAAGTTTTCCAACAAATCTGCCAAACTGTCCACAACAATTGGTTGGTCAATTTCTCAAAGTCAAAACTCGGTCGAATAATGATTAAATTCCTATTTTCCTATCTCAAGTTTCTAAAGTTGTTTGTTTGCAACACAGTTGCAAATAGTTTAATATTCTAATTGAAGCCGTAACGGACATTTTCTATAACTTAATATTGTATTAAGGATTCATAGAATGGGTTGCCAACGTTTTAATTGAGTTGTGTAAATATTTGTGAAAATTCCGAGCATCAGCGCTGTTCATTTCAATTAAGTTGGTTTGTGTGAGTTTATTTTAGCTTACTCTGAACATTTTCATAGGATATTTTTAATCGTTCAATTGCTCAATTAGTTTTATCTTGTGCAAGCAGAAACTGATTTTACCTTGAAGTCATTTAAAAGCTGTCACTTTGTCGCTCAATTAATTAATTAGAGCTGTACCTCATCTCTGACAATTAACTTAATTTAAATATTGCTTTTCACTTAGCGAATGTCACTTTAGTTTCTTTGCTGTTACTTACAGGGTATCTCTTAGCCGATCCATGATTTAATTAGAGCTCTTTTAGTTGTTTTGCCTTTTCACTTAGTTAAACAACGACTCTCTCTCCCATTCTGTTATCCTGAGGGCCAACCGTTGACTCCAATCAATTCACCACTTGTAATTCCCAAGCGGTTATGGCGTAAATTGAATGATGTGCTTCATTTGACAGTTATATTTTTAGCCAAGCCCATAAGATGAAGAAGAAGCAGTAGCTGTATATATGCCAAGGATAAAGTTTCTTGTGCTTTCTTTGCGTGTGTCTGTGTGTGTGTGTGTGTGTGTGTGGGCCACTGATTACTGATAAGTGATGATTGATGATTGATTCATCATTCAACACGGCTGACTGAATTTCTTTCGGCAGGTGAATAAACATTGTATTATTTGCTTCATTTAACACATGCGATTAATTTTTGGAATAATAATCGCAAATTAGTCAACACTGGCATGAGAATGTAGAGAGTGTAAAGGTTCATTTATTATTATATGGCAAAAGTTATTTCTCCAAATATTTTGCTGCTTGAGAAAGCTGAGAAAGTTGAGAAATGTAATCAATAAACTGTCTGGAAATTGTAAAGTTTTCAGACCATTGGGTGGTCAGACTTCCAACTTGCATAACTTTGTGAAAAGTAAACAGATTTTCATGCGAATTGTCATTTTGAACATGATTTGATCTGTAAATTGATTCGCATCTGTAAAGTAAATATATTTCCGATCATTTATTTTAATGTGTGTTTTATTGAAACTTTGTCGGAATTAGTCCAGTTTAAAATTATTCCAAACTAGAATCTATTCAAAAATCAGAACTTTTAACGCCTTAAAGTATGCAAATTCTCTATATTGCGATTGAAATAACAAAAATAAACTGTGTTCCCATTTAAATAAACGTTTTAAATCTCTAAAACTTTAAATTCAACTCGAATGTTGTTTGTGACAGCGCAGAGTTTTAAATCCAGTTCGTTGTCAACCACAGTTGTTAGGTTATCTAATCCAATCGCCTTCCAACTGTAACCACATCCTAAATTTATTTATTTGCATTTTTTCCGGTTGTATTTGGAAAGTTCCGCATGACTCGGAGGCAAATTGAAATACACGCAATTGAACAGCAAATTAAATTATGCATTTCATATGCCTTGTGTTGCAGTGTGTGTGAGTGTGTGAGTTTCAGGGTGTGTGTGATGGGTGTTTGTTTGTATTGTATGTTTAGTTGTTGGCCTGTGTGCGTGAAGCAAACAAATTGATTTTGATTTATTTATTTATTGGTGCAATGTGTGCATGTTCCCAATTTTTACAGTGCCAAAAAAGCGGACAAAAAGTGGCAGAGAAAAATTGGAAAATTCGGAAAATAGAAAAAGCGTGGAAGAGACACATGTGGACCAAAATGGCCGAGATGGCCTCAACTGGTTTCAGTTGGTTGACGCTGGCCTAAAAACCTCAACCTCAACCGAAAAAAAGGAAAGCAATGTGCTGGATGCATTGAAGTGGATGGAATAGAAACAACACGCAACACGCAACACTACACAACACTATACAAAACACTATACACTGGACTACACAACACTAAACAAAGAACACAGACAGACTGTGAACTGAACAATGGTCATCCAGTGTACATGCGATTGCAACTGCAGTGATAGAGACACAGCCCGCAGCTTCTGTTTGCCACGCTTTTCGCTGCGTGCCACAACCACGAATACGAACACGACCACGCCCACAACACCAACAGCAACAGCAACAGCAACGCCCACGCCCCTAAATGGTGGCAATGATATGGAGCATCGGCTTCCATACTATCGTCGGCTATCGAATACCTCATCAGTGCTCTACGGCAGCTGCCCCCAACTGCTGCAGCAGCCGACAGTCGACAGTCAGACTTGCCAGAGTCTAAGCCAGAGTCAGAGTCATCAACAGAGACAGAAGGAGCAGCAGGAGCAGGAGGAAGAAGAAGAGGAAGAGCAGCTGAGGCAATATTCAAGTCTGGTGAGGCCAAAGCATAGAAGCTCCGTGCTGTGCAACAAATGTGCGCTGTGACGAAGATACAACCTAAGCTGTGAGCATCCAGAATCACAAACACAACTACAACCACATCCGCAACAAGGCCGCAACAAAACAGCGACAACAGCGACAGCAGCAACAGCAACAGCAACATCAACAGACATCTCAAAGTTGAGGCAAGAGGCAACTGTTGGTGGCACGCTCAGCACACCACGTTATTTGTGCCCTGAGTGTCGCTTTAACAATCAACCGCTAGCCTGGTGGGTCTCATGTCCGCGTCTCTCCAATCTGCCACTGCCAACTGAACAGCTGCCAGCAACAGCGACAACGACAACGCCAGCAACAGCAACAGCAACAGCAATGCAGCAACAACAGCAACAACCAGCGAGTCGTCACTGCCATGCCTCAAATTTGAATCTAAATTCAAATCCAACATCACGATTTCCACTTCAAGCGGCAGCCAAACGGCATTGTGACAATTTTGGCAGCTATGCCACATTGCCCACCATTGAGCAGCAGGTTCATCATACGCCCTGTAGTCGCCATTGCACCGCAGCAGCGGCAGCAGCAGCAGCAATGCCACCACCACCAACTGCTCGCTGGTATTCCAACCCCAATCCCAATTCCAATCCCAGCCTCAATCCCAATCCCTGCTGTTACATGTACAATCCCACGCCTCACTACGCCCCTCAGCTCTGCCTCTGCGATAATTGGTATCACCAGCAACAGCAGCAACATCACCAGCAACAGCAGCAGCAGCCAAGGAGCATCCCTGCACCACCAAAGCCACTGATGCCCAATGGCGGCTGCTACTTGGGTAAGTAATGAGCTTCATCCTGGCGCATTTTCATTTAATCAACAATCAATTGTTTCACAGCCACAGGCTTCGATGCCCATCATATTGCAGATGAGGAGGATTCGGCATTTCCAGCACTCGCTGATCGTGAGTTTCATTTGTTGCATCGCAATATTCCTGCATTGCGGCGAACAGGTGTTGACACAACACGTATACGACAGGTGAGTCCAGTTGCAGTAGCTGTCAAAATATAAATACAATGACTGTCAAACTGCACTGTGCGGCAGACTTGACTAAAAAGAATCTCATTTTATCCGATTTAAGGTGTTTAATTTGATATTGATTTAAATATATTTCACATCAAAATATCTGTCAATTAAAACACAGACTGTAATTTATGTGTTTACTTAACGTCATAAAACTATCAAAAGTTTGCTATGAAAATTACCTGTTCAAAAAATATGTAATTTTAATTTACAACATAAGAGTCTGCGTTACAATCTGCACTATTTAAACAAGTTAATAGTGTAATAAAGTTAAACAAGGCTTGTCAAGTGCATTTCACTTGAAATTACAATGCTTGTCAAACTGAATTTCCATTTAAACTTAAATTGCAAGCTCTGAGCAAAATAATAAAATTGTTTATATATTTAAGAAGAAGTTAAAAGCTCAATAATTTTCATTGACTATAGCTTAAATTTTGAAAATAAAAAATTTAAAACATCATCTTTTTAAGCTTTAATGCCTGTCAAACTCCAGTTATAATGCGTATTAAATTGTGATATAGTGCTTGTATAAAATTAATCCTATTGCAGCTATAATATACTGTGATTTTACTTGCAGTACTTCTATCCTGATGGCGGTTGGGGCTGGATCATTTGTGGTGTGTCCTTTCTGGTCCACATTCTGACCACGGGTCTTCAACTGAGCTATGGCTTGCTGTTGTATTATGCCGTACAACATTTGCATAACACAAGTGGCATTGGTAAGTGTAATCAACTGTTTGGCCAGCTTCAAATTGCAACTGCAACTCCAAATTGCAACTGCAACTGCAAATGAGAAGTGCAACTGGAATGCAAGTGTTTAGCCTGAGCTTGTGTGCTTAATCCTTATCAGCTTAAAATGTATAGTATGCTATGCGATTACAGGCGTTATAAGGAAGGGATTGAAAGCATGCCAAATGGCAAGCTAATTTGGTACCCTACACATGATATTGTACAAAGTACATAAACCTTTTAAGGATGTTACATTCTGAAACAAATTGGTAAAGATCGGATGACTTTTTCACATAAGTAGCTGCCATAGAAAGAATGATATGCAAATTGAACTTTAGTATGAAGTGCTTTGTTCTTTTCTAATCTATCTAAATCCATCGATTGGCCTTATTTCAACACTTCTGAAAAACTTACGGAGTCCGATTGTAGGAAAAACATTAAATAAACATTAAATTTTCCATTTACTTTGGTTTAGTTAATTTGGTCCGCGTCTTCGATTTACATCTTGGAAGTTGCAACTAAGTTTTTTTAGTAAGCGTCAATATATGTGGTTTGCGAGTGTATTGATTATGTGAAGCATTTCTAGAAAGACGCGTTAGTTATACTTTACTCTTAAGAAATGCTATACTTGATCAATACACCCGCTCAACCAATAAATACTGACAACTGTGCACACAAATAAAGAAAACTTAGTGGCAAACTCCAAAAACGTCTTGTAAAGCAAACCAAATGTATGTTAACTTTCTTTTAGGAATGTTTAGTTTCAATGTTAATTATAAGTTTTAAATGCTTAAAAGTGTTTTTTTAGTTTACGGGAGTTGGCCAGCGAAGTGAGCAAGGGAGAAGCCCCTAGTATATTTATATTATTTTCCTCCATATAAATAAATTGTAAAATAAATTAACAAAACAAAACTCTTGAATCTGTCTTACTTATAAATTTAACTATTATGAGAATTTAGTTAGTATTAAAAAATTCTTTACTTTCTGCATAGCACTTCAGCGCTTTTAAATAATTGCTTAGGCTACATAAGATGACTTTAAATTTATATTTACATTCTTATATTCCAGCAGCTTGTAAATGTAATTATTATGAGACTTTCTTGACTGTCGCTTTAATCATATTATTTTTCAAAAATTCCTTTCTTCTTGCAGAGCTCTTGGGCGCTTAAGCTGGTCCATTTCGATGTTGGCCATACCGTTTGTGGTGTCCTTATGTCGCAAGCGTTCTATACGCCTGCTTTCTATTGTGGGTGGACTTGTGATGCCGTTGGGCATTCTGTTTACATCATTTGCCACGGAATTCGGTCAAGTTGTTTTCAGTTATGGTGCGTATACTTAATACATACATATAGTATACGTGTATATGAAGGGGAAGGGAAAGGCGAGCGGATGTTGGCAACCATTTGATATGCTTTCCCTCTCTCTGTGTGTAGGCATCGTTTTTGGAATTGGGGTTTCCATGGTGCGTGAAGCCTCCACAGTGATGCTGGGCAATTACTTTAAGCGACGGCGGCAATTCGTCGAAATGGTGGCCATGTCCGGTGAGGGAGTCGGCATTGCTTTATTCTCCGTGATATTGAAGGAGGGTGTCGGCAAGGCCGGTTGGCGCCTTGGCCTACAGATTGTGGCCGCCCTAACGGCTCTAAGTTTTTTCATGGGCCTCATGTATCGACCAGCATCTCTCTATCATCCCCAACGTCGAGCCATTCAACACTTGAAGAATCAACGCAAAAAGGTAAATCACAATCACTGAAAATCTCAACTCTATTTCACTAAATAACAAATTGGATTTTCTCCATTTCTTTTTTTGTGCCTAGTTGAGGGAAAAGAAACCGAAACTAACCCATGAAGTGGAATCGCCGACTCGATATTTGTTTTTAGACATATCATCCCTGAAATCCGTAACAGTTAAAATCCTTTTAATGACCTCCAGCGTCGCTGCATTCGGCATTTATACGCCCATGTTCCTCATGGTAAGTTCACAGTTCACAGTTAAAAGCCCATCAGATTTATGGCTAAAATATATGGTTCTGTTGCAGGCCCTTAACGCTGCCAAAGAAGGATCCGATGTCCAGGAGTTGGTTCTATTACAAACATTCCTGGGCATCTCCATGGCACTGGGTGTGGTCTTAGCTGGAGCTCTGCTCCGTCGTTGTTTTGTCATCAAACACTTTGTGATCAATACCAAAATTGTTACGCAGGTGAGTCCAATTCCAATTT
The DNA here is from genome assembly GCA_037043535.1 of Drosophila putrida. Lineage (NCBI taxonomy): Eukaryota > Metazoa > Arthropoda > Insecta > Diptera > Drosophilidae > Drosophila > Drosophila putrida. The sequence continues at coordinate 2,979,667 of JBAMBI010000465.1, forward strand.
ACACCTATGAAAATGGATACTTACCTATTCTGTCCTCCTTTTACAGCTCTTTATAGCCATTGTTGCTTTGGCCATACTCTTTCTGTCCTTTGTCATGGGCTACAAGGGCCTCTGCATTCTCAGTTGGCTCTACGGCATTGGACTGGGTGGCTTTCAATATTCGTTGAAAATTTTGGCACTCGAACGCATTAAACTCAAACATTTCTCCAAAGCTTGGGGTAGGTTGTGGTTTTCGGTTCCCTTTTACATTTATATGTTTGTAATGATTGCTGTCTCTTTCCCTTTTAGGTTTCATACGTGGCGTTGAGTCTGTACCTGTGCTTATAAGTGTACCACTCACCTCGTTTCTCAACGATTACTCCCTGAAATATGGACGTGCAGGGTATTATATTTGCTCAGCTGCCGCTGCCATCTCCGGCATCATCATCTTCTTCATTAGCGAGCCACAGGAAGAACAGCAGCAGCAGCAGCAACAACAGCAGCGTGGTTATCTCAATGGACATCTGCCCACACCCATATTGATGAGACATTCCTCGGCGCGGCATCATCGTCCCAATCTCCATGTGGACTATGGCTATACCGAGTATCCAGCACCTGATTTGCTCAGTCGAAGTTGCATGAGTCTCAACCAAATGGAGCCTTACCTTCAGGCCAATAGCTCTCATTATTGTCAACGTCATATGCATCATCAGCAGCATTCGCATCCACATCCCCAACCGCATCCTCATTCTCATACTCATCCGCATAATCATCCTGTGCAACATCATCATTTACCTCCGCAACATCCGCAACAACTCACGTGTCACAGTCTGGACATGCAACAGACACGTCCACCCTATCAACTTGGTCAGGGCAGCATTGGAGCCAAGATGGGAAAACGCCTTCAGCGAAGTCTCTCCTTTATCCAACAACATAATTGCTGTGATGGCCAGATGTATTGTAGCTTTCATAGCACCTATGAGCTCGGTTGCCAGAAGTCTCCCAAGTAAGTTGCTTCCTATTTTAAATGAGAATTATATCCTGTAATTAACGTAAATGTTTAAGAGAGTGAAGGATGAGATAAACCTGTAGCTTGTTTAATTTAGGGCTAGTTGACATGCCATTTAATTGAGTCCTATAATTAACACCTGTTGGATTGTATTTTCTAAAACTATAAACATTTGTTTTATCTCTGTAGAAGCAGTAAAACAATAATTGCTTTACTCTGTTAATCATTATAATTTTAGATATAGTTTTCCATCTAGATTCAGATTTTTAAGAAGAATACATTCCTAGTACTCACTCAGTTCCAAGTTCTCCCATAAGAACAGAGTATTCATAAAGCCTTTGTCAAGTGCTTTAGTACTTAAATTCAATTAAATAATATTATTTAAAGCTCTATCCCTTGTAATTCAAAAAGTATTCAAATGTTAAACTCATACTTTCAAGTATATATTTATTCAAAATTAGGTCCTTTAGAGATTGAAGATCTAATAAATAAGGAAACCTGTGCTACATCAGCTCTTAAAGTAATGGAATAGCTAATTGTTAAACTCTCAAGTCTATAATTTAATTCACAAGCAAGTGCTTTGAAATATGAAATCCAATTAACTGCAATAAATAATATATTTAAAACTCTTTGCTTCATCAGCTCTTAAGGTGATGGAATAGTTAATTGTTAAACTCTTCAAGTAGATAATTTAATTCACATACAAGTGCTGTAGACTTTAATTTCCAATAATTCTATTAAATAGTAATAATTAAATCTGTCGGTTTCATCAGCTTATAAGATGCTGGAATATTTAATTATTAAATTCACACTTGAAAGCTTTGCTCGAGGTATTTCTGTTCTTTGTTCGATGATGAGTATTTTTGTGACAATGCAATGAATGATGGAATTAATAATACCCAGTGGGGTTATATTAAGTTTGTTAATGAATACGGAAGATATTCGAACACAATTATTCCATGTTATTCGAGTGCTTGTTAACTGGATGCACTTCAATGCAATTCGATGAAACCGAGCTGTTGTCTTGCACATAATTAAGTTTTCCGATTCCGATTATTTATATTGACACGATAATGAGTTGATTGGCCCCAAAACTGACGTACAATTATCGAATCCATTGGGGTTTGCTCAACATGAAGCTGTACAAATCCAATTGAGAGTTGTTCGGCTTCCTGTCAACGTCAACGTCAATAACAATCACAATCACAATCATAAGCGTTGCACTTGCACTTCCACTATTTACGAGTCCCTTCTTCCATCCATTCTTGAGGCCTTTCTCACTCCCACACATTCGACTGTTGTTTGGTGACACGTGTTTATTTCACAGATCTCAGGACAGGCAACCACTCATCTGTACATGCAGCCCCAATTCAACCACATATGGAGCTGGTAGCTCGGCACGAAGTCGAAGTGTACCAGAGGGCCTATCGACCATGTCGCAGCAGTGTAACTGCCGTCATGGGGCAGGCATGGCAACCGCGGCGCCATCCCGTGAGTTTATCTACGTGCCACACGCCTACGCGTCATTGCAGAGGACGCCACATCGACATAACCGTCATATATCAACTGGTGTAGCAACTGGAGGAGGAACTGGAGGTGGAACTGGAACTGGAGGTTGTCAAGCAACAAGAAGCAATCCACAGTGTCGTTTAAAACGCTCCCAATCGCTTTGCCGACCCGTGCACTTTGTCGAGCAAATCACCACCTCCGTGTAGTAGGTAGAAATATATATACATACTATATATATAGGGAAAGAGGGAGTGGAATGCCTAGCCAGTGGTAGAATAGTAGCATATTTTGTAGTAGTCCTCCAAGTTACGTGAATCGAATTCAAATTGTCAAATCTTTTCTAGTCTTTTGTCGTAGTTAGTAGCACGTATAGTCCAAGTCCAAGAAGAAGATGACGGAGAAGTCATCAAAGAGAAGTTGAAGAAGTGGCAAATAAAAAATATGTAACTAAAATCCCACACACAAATTAAAAGTAACTCGATGAATTTTGAATAACAGAAACCAAAACTACAAAACCTATTAACAATTTCTATACAAACATAACTTGACTCATAAATCACACACACACATACACACACACAGAGAGAGAGAGTCAGAAACAGACACAGTTAGCGAGGGGCAAACGAAAAGCTTTATCATT